>CM051463.1:170894791-173672291 GCA_028095005.1 Rhynchospora pubera | reverse complement strand
TTATCTCAGGACACAAATTTAAAACTTGAGCCCTTTGATTTCCTGTGCCGCTATGCGTGACCGTTTATTTATGGATTTTTCTTGCAATTCGTATTACCACGCCCTTTTATAAATTCCAAATCCACATATATATTTATTTGAATGATTAACTACGCCTGCAACCTCCAATCCATTGACATTCCCCACTATTGCATGCCGCATCAATTGATTTACTTCACTTTACGTTACCAATGCCGTTCTGGATTCCTTAATTGTAAGCCCCGTCATGCTAACCTAAACACTATATAAATAGTTAAATTCCAATACTATCTAGTTATTCTCCACACCGATCATACTTCACAGTTCAATTTACACACCAAATTTCTCTGGTTCTGACAATTCTCATGGCTTCCCAAAAATTTGCCTTCTTAACTATTCTCCTCCTTACCATAACCCTCTCCACCATCTCCAACCCAACTGAAGCACGGTCATTTCGCCCGAATCTTGAGGCACGACTTCAATCAAATGGCTTAGTTCAGTGCTGGGACTCTCTCATTGAGCTGCGCTCTTGCAGCGGTGAGATCATCCTCTTCTTTATCAATGGCGAGGCGTACCTTGGGCCAGACTGTTGCCGTGCTATCGGAGTCGTACAACACCAGTGCTGGGCTGCCGATGCCATGCTTGCCGCACTTGGTTTCACGGCTGAAGAAGGAGATGTTCTGCGCGGTTATTGTGATGCTACCAAGGATCAAAATTATGGCCCAGTGTCGGCTCCACCCGTCGCACCGCCTCCTGCCTCAGTGGCACCCCTTGCTTAATTTAGTCTTATAACAATAACAGTCCCTTTTGTTTACTGTTTTAGTTTGGTTTGGTAGAAGTGTTTTACAATAATGTTTTGGTAGTATAATTTATTGTGTTCGTAGGCATGTTTTCTCGGTGTAGTCAAGTTAATTAGTTTCACGGTTTATCTCAATTGCAATGTGTTTCTTATGTTCGTCATGGATACATGTCTTTCTTATATAGTTGATAAATAAAGGTTTTATTTTGCTACTTTTCTTTTATTTATTTATTTATTAAATTTATTTTGAAGGACCGTGCAAATCCGTTATAACTCAGTAAAAAGACTCAGTTCAAGTAAATCCGTTGACCTTGAGTTTGACAAGCTAAAAGATTACTCTCAAAAAAAAAAAAAAAAAAAGCTAAAAGATTATTTGCACAATTGTACAGAACCGTCTTAAAATTGGAACCTTAGATTAGGTTGGCGCTTAGAATGAATTGAACACACAAAATTTAAGGAAGCACTATTGCACTAACTGTCTAACTTCCAAAATTTAACCCCTCCTTGTATCGGCCCACAGTATCAGATTGTAGGCCCATATGTATGTAGTGGTTCTTCAGACATAATGACACAAGCCTGAATCATCAATTTTACTGGCTGCTCCAGGATTATGATCCGATAATCCACTGACAACCGGACCCACAACACTGAATCCTACACTCCACTAGGGCTGTATATGAGCTGAGTTCGAGCGAGTTGGGGACAACTCAAACTCAGCTCAGCTGTAACTCGAGCTGAGTTGAGCTGAGTTAAAAATACTTTCGAGCTTTTTAAGCTAGTTCAAACTCGACTCATTCCAAACTCGAGCTAGCTCATTGGCCCATGAGTTAGCTTGGAATAAACATATATCCTTCAAATTTTATTTATTTAATCCATATGTTATTCTAGTATTAATTTTTTTTGACATATACAATATTGTAAACAATAAAATTGTTGTATTTTATATTTTTTATTGATTTGAAACAAAATATGTATTGAAACTCAATCTATCATATGTAATATTATCTAAAATAAAAATATATAAGAAAAAAATTCTTATTATTAATTTATAAATTTTTAATACTCATAAATTATGTTGATAATATATATTTGAAATATAAATTTATTATGTCACGAGTCAACTCACGAGTTGCGAGCTGAGTTGACCTCAACTCAAACTCGACTCGTCAACTAATCGAGTTAGTTCAGCTCGAGTTCTACCGACTAATCGAAATCGAGTTAGTTCAGTTGGCTCGAGTTGCAATCGAGCTTTTCTGAGTCCGAGTTCGAGTTAGCTCACGACTTACGAGTTTTTTTTGCTCACCCTACACTCCACAGATCAACTCGTGAACCGTCCCAAACTCCGGCGTTTGGTTTTTTACTTTCTAGTGCCAGCACTATGCCTCCTCCCTCTCCACCGTCTCCTCCAGTTCGCCTCATTCGCCTAATAATGGCGAAAGGAAATCTCTCCTTCTCGTTCGCTCTCGTTTTCTTTGTGTTTCTCCATTCTCTAATCTCGTTCAGAGCTGGGAAAGCGTCGTTGTGTGAGTTCAGTGTTACGCACCAAAACACTCTCTACAACTACAGCCTCGCATCGCCTTCCTCCAAATTCCCTCATGGAGTTCTCAGCGAAGACGGGTAGTTCTCTTTTTGTTCTCTTTTCTGGTACTTTTTGGATGTCAATTTTAAAGTTTGATTGATGTAAGAGAAATTACTCATGGGCATGCATGACTCCGTATTATCTAGAGTTGGGTTTCAAACTTGGATCTTGAATCTTTGAAGAAATGTGTTGTCTTATTTATCTTCATGTTCTATTTTTTGTTGGGATATCCTTCCTAATTAGTAGAAGGGATGTGAGGAAAAATAATGTAGGGTATTTGACCTTTTGATGGATTTCATAAGGAAATGCTTAGAATAGTTGTATCAAGTAGTGGTGAACAGGATGTCAGCTAGCATCTCTGAAACCACCGTAATCGGCATGTCATTTGAATTAAATCATGAAGCAAGTTCAATTTAGACAACAACCCAATTAGAGCCTTATTAACCTCGTAAGTCTGGAATTGAATATATAGTCTTGGATTTGCATTCTTGTACAAATAGAAAATGCTGATACTGGGTACTTTGGCAGTAGTCCAGTAGTTATGTAATCTTCTCAATAGTGAAATTGGGAGGTGATACTGCATTACATATTTTGGAAATGGTCAGTCTGTTATATTATTATTATTAAAACTTAGTTATAGGACTCTGGGTTTCATGTATCACACAGTTCGCAAGCATTGTATTTTGACAGTACGCAAGTGTGCATAACAATATCATCCTTTTTTTTCCAGGTTTTACAAGGTTGAAATGAATGGCACAGTTCTCTGGTTCCAGGTTGGCTTTGCCAGGTTACTTTGTGATATATAACATAGCCTTTTTTTCTATTTTCCTAGCAAGCCCCTCCTTAAGTGTCTCTTATTACTTGGTCATATCATAGAATCAAAACTTTCATGGATATATGAAAATCTCCTTCCCTTAATTGTAGCCTTCATGTTTTTTCTTCGATGATGCAACTCTGAAAAGCATCCAAATTCTATATATTTCTTAGCTTTTAATATTCGAAATTGCAGCATTTGTTGTCCATGTATCCCTGAAAATATTTTAATTTTAATGTTTGCAGCTTTGCAGTAACATGATTTTTAATCATGATCAACCAGCATGCTTTGGTTGTCAGGTATTCCCTTGCATATCTTATTTCTCTTGTTCTTTCTTTTCTGTAATATATCCTGAAATGCTTTTCCTAATTTCTTTTATTGATTTGCAATAAAAGGATTGTGGAAGCCCATCACGATGTGGAATAACATGCAGTGCATTGGTATCTAACAACATAGGAGGCATGTGAAATGTTAAAATACACTTTTTATTTTTGAACTAAAGTTGTTAGCTTTGAAGTGAAAGTAGAAGTTTCCTTGATTTTCTTCTTCAACCTTGAACTGATTTTTTTTTCTTTCTACTTTTACCTTCAGGATATGATGTCTGTAGTGCTGTCGGGAAGGCTTCAAATAGTCATATTTCACTTATTGGTAATTCTGATTACTTATTCTAATTTTTTATTGGATGTTTTTTCCCCCTTCTAGAACAGATGGTTATTACTTTAATTGTTTACTGCTTGGTTTGCCTCAATGGTTAGCCGTTTTTTTCTTGATGGATATCTTGTCCTATCCTTTTAAGAACCTCATATTTTTTTTTTTAAGATATTTGTATTTTGTTTATTTATGTTTAAACTTCAACAGATGAAAATGAACCCAAGAAAGGTGTTTCAGTCAAGATGGTATCATCTGGTGCTAAAAGTAACTGTTCCTTGTCTGTTGCTATTTTCTGCGACTCAAGTGTAGTTAGGGTGAGTTTCTGTAAAAATTTTCTTTCTGACGACTCCTTTCACTATTTTTTTCTGTACTTTCTGTTATACATTTTTCTTTTGTTTTATTTATAGGTGCCCGCTTCATTTAACCTCTCTGGAGATTGTAACTATGTGAGTATTGATATCACATATTGGATTCAAAATTGGAAACACACAATTTGCATGCACGCACACATATCATGCTCACATAATCTTATGTGAAGTTTTGTTATTCTCTTTGCAGGCAACTGAACTTACCCATCCTTCAGGCTGTGCAATGTCAATTGCAGTAGGTGGAAATGGATTGGGCTGGTTTGGAACTTTGCTATTGATGTATGTGCTATTTGCATGGCAGTTGACCCATATTTTTACTGAATTTCCTATTAATTAACAACAAAAATTAATTTCTGTTTTAATAGAGTAATATGCGTTCTTGGCGGGTACATCTTGGTTGGCACAGTTTACAGATTCTTCTTTCTTGGAATTCATAGCATAGAGGTAACAAGCTGTCAACTACACTATATTTATTGAGCCTGCTTGTCAGTATTTTTTTCCCCTGGAGTTGTAAAGGCATCTCCATTTCTGATTTTAATTTTAATTTTTCAGGCTATTCCAAATTTGGAATTCTGGATCAGTTTGCCTGAAAGAATTAAGGTAAGCTTCCATGCAAAGCTGTTTAGTCTAGAAAATATTGTACTCTTATTATTTTCTCCAAGGATAGTAATAATTTCAAATTTACCAAATTTTGTCTGTTGCCAGGTCAGATAAGATATTTCCTTCTTTTCTTTTTTGTCATTGCATATTACCATCCCATCTCATATTAAGAAAATTTTGAACAAGCTAATTGATTCATGTTGGCTAAAAGTTTATTCTTTTATTTGTCTCATCATAAAAATTGTTAATTCGTTTGCTGTCCATCTCCCTTGCAGGGACTATTTGGTTCTTTAATGAGAAGGTTCGGAGGCCACGGGGGAGGCAGTCGAGCTGCATATGCTCCTATTAATTAATTAATTAATCATTTTAATGAATTCCTTAAAAAAAAATTTGTGAAATTAACTCCACGGGACGCTCAAATCTTTGCAAAATGGCGCGAGAGATTCTAGGTTAGAACTTTTTAGAGTTTTATTTATCCATTCTTAATAAGAGGTCCTAGTTCAGTCTTATTCTTATAGCATGATAGGAGAACTTTTCATTGCATATTATTTATAACTTGATCTAGTTGCATTTGATTAGTGTTCTCTCTTAGAGTAACATCTAATTTTGTTCCATGAGATTATGACAGTATTTTTAATTGTGGTGCTGGTTTTACAATTTGTATTTATATAAAGTTGTTAATATTAGACAATGGTAACTTGTGTGGTGTTTCTCTTTAGTTATTTGGGATTTCTTATAACTGCGCTCACTTCTCAGTCATCCATTAAGATCAGTCATCCTTAAATTGAATGTGTTGCACTAAGGGAAATGCATTAACAATCAAATTGTTAGGTATTCATTGAACAAAACCATTACTATAGAGCAGCCACACCGAGGTTAAGTACCTCTGCTACCTATTGAGTTCTTCTTTCTTGTTTATTTTTCTGCTGGTCATTGATTGAGTCCTGTCAGGACATGGGAAGAAGTAGACATCACAGTGAAAAATTTATCTCCAAAAAACTTTTTTAAAAAATAAAGAGGGGTGAAGTTACATTTGTCGGGAGCGGTAACTGTCGTGTGCTATTAACCACCAAAAGCTGGTGCCGTGCACACGCAAGATAGAATATTTTGAAGAAGGAGACCTCCAAAACAATGGTTGGAGGTCTTGATCATTTCATTGCTAACGTGTGGAAGACACAGGCAGTGAAGCCAGTAGCCACATATCTTGGTGATAAAATGTTGCAATGTTGTTTTCAGAGCAAAAATCCAAAGGCAAGTGTGTGTTGTTAGACAGTGAATAAGTATCTCTTTTTTCTTGTAGTACTGTTTTTTCATCATCCCTGAAAGCTCAGGGGTTAAAGTGGGAGGAAAAAATGGCAGGAAGGCATCAAGGAATCTCAAGCTGGCTTTTAGGTTTTCAAGATAAGATAATGATATCTTTGTCCTTTCTGAACCATATAAGAAAACATTTCTCTTTTGAGTGCGTAACATGAAGGTAGTTTTCATTATCAAAGTTGATGATTTGGGCAGCTGTTTGTAGTGTTGATCTAGTTTTAGAAACGAATGGAGGAGATCACCTAATACTGGTTAATTTGATGTCACATAAGCTCATTTTTTAAGCACACTATGCTTTTTTGTTCTTGAAAAACAATTTAGTCTTGTTCATGTAAAAAATAATATCCATGTGATTAAATCTATCGTACTATTGCCTTGGTGCAATCATCGGTTTGTAAGGCATTTCATATGTTAAAAGTTGGAGACGTTGGTGGAGGATACTTCCTAAAAGTATTCCGAAAATTTGATTCTTTTCTCCTAAAATTGACTTGTGATGACATTTACAGTAAATATATAGTATCAATGGTGGAGTTCTTTTTGAAAAAAATATTACGTCGCTACCAGGTGAATCAGGTCATTTCTGAGCCTTGAACGAGTTTCAGCCTTTATTAAGGCTTTAACCTTTCTACGCACATTTTGCCCCCACGAGGAAGTGATCGCCAATTAAAACAATATATCTAAACATCTTTTATCTCGTTCACACGCGTTTTTTTTTTTTTTTCCTCCCGTTCTTTTGGTGGCAATTCGGTTACATTATGTGGAATTGAAAATTTATATGTAATTTTTTTTTTTTGGATAATGTTATGTGATATATCATACGAAAATTATTGGATACGGGAGGCTCTCGATAGAGCAATTATCAAACTAAGAAAGTAAAAATTCAGATATCTTATTTGAATTTTGGATAAATTGTATATCAAATTCAAAATTGGTACAATATGAGCATCAATTTACCATCTATCAACCAATTTGAAAAATCAACGGTTCAATTTTAATGACGATGATTAATAGCCAAATATTTTTCAAATTGTATCAAATAAATACACACCGAATCCAGGGGCGGATCCACCGCTGGGGCAGGTGGGGCTAGAGCCCCACCTACCGCCGTCGAGTCCCTAGAGTCCCTCTTTAGTCTCAGCGAATTTTTTCTGCCATTGGAGCACTCAAAGGTGGGGCTGAAGAACAGAAAAAAAAGAAACCGTTCGATCAAATGATTCATTGGAGCACTCAGTCCCACCTAAATATTTTTTCTAGATCCGCCACTAACCGAATCCTATCTTACTTATAAAGATATCTACTATTTTACATAATTAAATTTAATAACCATTATTTGAAAAGTCCTAACAGGTGTCAGAGGTGTCAAATAAGTTTTGATGTCAATATATTCCTACCCATTTTTCTTATGAGGTCGCACCGGTGAGATTATCAATGATGAACCATATTGTAAGATCAGTGTGTTTACTGTTAATTTTAATATATTTTGTGTTGATTTTATTCTAAGAATTTTGGATTATGCTCAGGGAAGTCCCAACTGTACATCTGATAATTTACTTTTTAAAAATATAAATAAGTCTGGTAACCTATCGCGGTGCGGAAGGATCCTGCATTAAATGCCAGCTTTCAATTAGTAATAAGTACACGCACTTATTCCATTAATCAGTACTGAATGGCTGCATTAGTGCATTTTATAAACTTTTAATTGTTATGACTTGCGAGTTGCGACTATATAAGAACCGCTGGAAATACTAGATTGGGAATGTTCTTTTTAAACAAATAGTTGACAGTAATAATATTGTTAAAGATTTATAAATATTTATAAAAAATCTATGGCATGTGCAACTCATAGATCGAGGACATTAATTAACAACATATACATAAAAAATTGAGCAAGGTTCCAATGCCAACATTTTGGTTGCCCCCAAATGCCAACATTCCATTAATTAGTTACTTTTTCAAAATTTAAAATTACAACATCAAATCTAAACCGTTTATCTTATTTAATTTAATAACCTATGTGTTTTCATATAAGTTTAGTAAATTTTAGAGTTTATTTGATACTCCATCAAGAGGTAGAAAAATAAACGAACCTTATTAATTATGATAGATTCATTCTAATACGTTCATGTTTTAGCCTTTGATAGAGTACCAAATAAACTCTAAAATTTACAAAACTTATATGAAAACGCATTGGTCGTTAAATTAAATAAGATGAACAGTTTGGATTTGACGTTACTATTTTAAATTTTAAAAAAAGTAACTGAATAGTAAAATGTTGGCATTTTGGGACAACAAAAATGTTGGCATTGGAATCTTGCTCTAAAAAATTATTTAAAAAAAAATGTAGACTTTTTCAGTGGCTAAGGTAGATAATTAAATAGGATATAATTTAAAATAAGATCAAAAGCATATCCGCCGCGAGATCTGAAGCTATTTATTGTGTAATTTTATATTAAATGTTGGTCTATTAATGTATTCACGATTTCACATACATTTTCTCATGACCAGTTCACATTTTTTTAATATCATTAATAATTATATATTAGAAAGCCAAAACCCAAGTTTCAGTCAACTATTAAAAAATATTACTGAAAAGCCGGTCTTTTTTTAGTCGCTTTGTATCCGTTGAAATTCTGTAATAACGTCGGTTATATACTAGGGTGTGTTTGGATGAGCATGGAATAAGGAATAAGAATAAATAATTTCGATATGCGTGCTTATCCAAACTTCTTATTCTTATATCATGATTTTGTTAGTATAGGAATAAGGGTCCAAATTCCTTATTCTTGTGTTGTTTGGGTTGCACAAAAATAAGAATAAGCACGCATATCGAAATTCTTTATTCTTTATTCTTTATGTTATTGGTAAACGGGGGTGATAAGGATCATCCCGATATTCATCATCCTCATCATCCCCACGCGTTTTCTCTATTTTTGGCTCTACGTGTTTTCTATTTCTGGAAATTACTCCGTTTCCCTCCCTGCTCTGTACGCTCGTCCCCCCTCCCAGCCCTCCCACGTACGCTCCCCCTGCAGCTTACGCTCGCCCCCCTCCCACCCTCCCGCGTACGCTCCCCAACCCCCACCCTTCCGCGTACGCCCCCCCCTCCCCCTCCCCCCCACCCTCTGGTAATATCATACTCTCACACACACAATATATATTGATTATAAATGCTGAGATTAACATAATTAACTGTTGAAGTTAATATATATAACTGTTGAAGTTAATATATATGCCAACTTCAACAATTTAAATATGATCACTTTAAATATTACCTTCAACATTTAAATATGTCAAGTTCAACAATTATATATATTAACTTCAACAGTTATATATATTAACTTCAACAGTTACATATATAACATATTACTTACATATATAACTTTAATAATTTTTTTTTGACAATATAACTTTAATAATTACATATATAACTTCAGCAGTTACACATATTAACTTCAACAGTTATATATATTAACTTCAACAGTTACATATATAACATATTACTTATATATCTAACTTTAATAACTACATATATAACTTCAGCAGTTACACATATTAACTTCAACAGTTATTTATATTAATTTCAACAGTTATATATATTAACTTCAACAGTTACATATATAACATATTACTTACATATCTAACTTCAATAACTACATATATAACTTCAGCAGTTACACATATTAACTTCAACAGTTATATATATTAATTTCAACAGTTATATATATTAACTTCAACAGTTACATATATAACATATTACTTACATATCTAACTTCAATAACTACATATATAACTTCAGCAGTTACACATATTAACTTCAACAGTTATATATATTAATTTCAACAGTTATATATATTAACTTCAACAGTTACATATATAACATATTACTTACATATCTAACTTCAATAACTACATATATAACTTCAACAGTTACACATATTAACTTCAACAGTTATATATATTAATTTCAACAGTTATATATATTAACTTCAACAGTTACATATATAACATATTACTTACATATATAACTTCAATAACTACATATATAATTTCAACAGTTACACATATTAACTTTAACAGTTATATATATTAACTTCAAAGAAATATAGGACAGAACTGGGAAAGTAGGGAAGTTGTCAAGCTGCAGATGCTAGTGGTGGGGAGAAGAGGAATGGGAGGGCGTCGATACTGGAGGAGAGGCCATGGGCCCATGATGAAGGAGAGGCGTAGGTGGAGCGAGAACGGATGGGATGGGAGATAGTGTACGGAGGAGGCGGGAGATAACGTACGCGTGAGAAGGGAAGAGTTAGTTACAGTGTACACGTGAGGATGATGGGGATGATAGAATCTTAGGGATTGTCCTAAACAATTCCGTATTAGTAAATATTCTTGCATATTAAAATTTTAATAAGAATTTGAAATGGGATAAGAATTTTATTTGAGGGGATAATTCTTGATGCACAAAAGATGCTAGGTATCAAAACCGCTGTTCTTTTTCCCCAGAATCATTGGAGAAACCCATTTAAACATTCTTTGTTTTTAAAGCCCAGAATGGTTAAATAATTACATGCGTGATCAAGCTTCCTTCAACCAAGAAAAGTCCAACGTAGCCATTTGAAGACAAATTCCACCCCATAACTTTTCTTATCGTCACAACTGGGAATAGAAAATTTTTTAAGGGTGCGTTTGGATCGTTGGAAGAAAGAAGAAGAAGAAGGAAGAAAAAGAAAAAAATTATAAATAATCCAAACTCTTCACAAAATTACACACTTTCCAATACTTCTTCCCACTTCTTCCCTTCTTCCCTTCTTCCCACACCTATCCAAACGCACCTAAAAAAGCGGAAAGCCGGAAAGAGAAAATAAAAAATGGTGATTTTTCGAATAAAAAAAAGAGGTGACTTTATCTTCTGATCTTGAGAACACATTGGTTCATGTGGCCATGTGTGAGTTTTGCTCTTGTTACTTGTGATTGCCATGTGGCCAGGTAAATATGCAATTTAGAATAAACCGGCAACCTTCAACTTATTCCTTCAACTAAGAGGAATAGAGGTGTCAACGCGTTTACCGTTTGCCACCACGTTTTAACATAAACGAAACGATTAACGATATGTTGCAATGTTCCGTATCCTTAAACGAAACGGTAGACGGAATACCGAATCGTACAGTTTCGACCGTTTCAGTCTCATTTGAAACCGTTTCATGTGTATTTTCTGAAGTGGCACGGTAAACGAAACGAAATTATGTGTCGTTTCGTTTACGAAACGGTTAACGGAATGGTTTTCTATACCGTTTTTTTTTTACGAAACGGCAACGGTTTGAGACTTTTCCGTGTTTTTTCAACACGTTTGGCAGGCCTAAAGAGGAATAGTCTATTCCTAAGCAGAAAGTATTGGAAAGTGTGTAACTTTGTGAAGTGTTTGGATTGTTTATAATAAATTTACGCTTATGAAGAAATTATTTCTCCTATTCCTATACGATCCAAACGGGACCATAAAATTATACGAGTATGCCGTGATGATCGTACTATATGATTTACTAAACTAAATATAAATATATTTGAACGTTTTGAAAGTTATCTTCATGATATATATTTTTCTCAGTTCAAATAATTTTTATTTAATTTGACTAATTGAGTTATATTGATTAGATATCTGCTTACCTATATTTAAATGATACCCTTAGAAGTGTTTGGATTGTTGGAAGAAAGAAGAAGAAGAAGGAAGAAGAAGAAGAAAATTTATTATAAATAATTTAAACTCTTCACAAAATTACACACTTTCCAATATTTCTTCCCACTTCTTCCCTTCTTCTTTTCTTCCCACATCCATCCAAACGCACCAAAGTTGATAAAGCATTAAGCTGACACTTTGTTTATGTTGAATAGACATATTAATCTTATTCGATTAATACTTAACAATATTTAATTTGATATTTTTTGAAAAAAAAATATTCATAGCGAATGTACTCGAAGGTACAAGCATTTCTATATAATAAGCTATGTTTGCAATTGTAAATATATCAAGTTCGAGACAAATTACCGGCAATAATCCACATTATAAACTGGCAACCTTCAACTTATTTGAGTAAAATAAGAAGGGAGTGGCTAGCTAGCGTCTAATATGTTGGACACAAGCACTCGTCCAATATGATAAAATTTTAATTTTTGAGATTAAAATGACCGATTCGAACTGATTAAATTGTTCTTCATAATAAAATTTATTTTCAAGGATATTTTAATATAGAGATCATATTGAGTGGTTCGGATCGCAGTTGACTTTTCGAATCATGTTGGAAGTCCTATATTTTTTATTCTAGCATTACTCAAATAAGAAAAAGAAGAAAATTAAGACAAAGGAATGAAAATTCAAACAAAATTAAGAGAAAATGCTAGAGTCCAATATATTGGACGAATGAACTCCATCCAATACGATCGTTTTCACTTTTTTATATTCCAAATAACCAATCCGAACCGTTCAATATGTTCTCCATATTGAGAACTTAAAAGAAACCAATTTTTACATTTTTTTGAAATTTTTTAATATTTTTTTGGTATTTTAGAAAATTGTTGTTATTGGACGATCCATAATGTTTATATCATGAATTTTCAAAAATATAAAAAATAGTAAAAAATATCGAAAAAATAAAAAATGGTTTTTTTATAAGTTTTCAATATGGAGAACATATTGAACGATTCGGATCAGTCATTTAAAATTTAAATACGTAAAAACGATCATATTAGACGGACCCATCTGTCTTATATATTAGACACAAGCATTTCTCTAAAATTAATTCCACTGTACCGTGGAAAGTGTGAAAATTTAATCGATACTACTAACAAATATCGAGAGACAGATTCCTTTCTTATCATTTCATAGGATGAATTTTGATTTCAGAACAGAGTAACGGACCACATGAGCCAATGGGAAGGGTTACATAAGATCTTAGCTTGAGTTATATTTTAGTTTACCTGAACGATCCAGCTCCAGCTCTTTTGGACTGATTCCTTGCGTCGATCTTTTGAACTTCCTGTGTGTAGCAAACAAATTCTCCAGACTCTGAAATCAGGTCTCTTCCCATTTGGTAAATAAAAGACAGAAAGACTCGCTACAGAAACTAAAATGTGTTTTTATTCTTAGCACCGTCTTCACCAATCACCATCTGTGACTTCCGAATTGAGAAATAACAAATTAACAATAAACTCGGAATTATATATACTAGATTTGTACGTCGAGCTTTGCTCGACGATATTGAATTTTATTATAAATAATATATGAAAAAATTGTGTCTTTATTTTTCAAGTCGATAGATGATTTTAAAATGAGAAGATTTTTAATAAAGATTTTAGTGAAAAGGATCTCATTATAAAAGTATATTTATTGGTGTAGTTGTATTGGTTCGATTGAATAATATTCTCCACCACTGTCATTGTCTGACATTTCTATATATTGGTTTTCTCCATAAAGCATTGGTTGCACTGGTACCATACATAAAATAAGATTTATTATTATTTATCAATCTAAGTGGGGGATTATTGAAAATAGTTTGATAAATGCGTGAAGATGTGCACTGAGAAGATACGATCAATAGATGCCATGAGCGGATGCGATGAAAAGGTGCTATGGGTGGATGTCATGTGCAAATGTCATGGAAGGGTGCTTTGATTGGATGCCATGAAAGGTCTTGATGAAAATATATGTAGCCTATATAAATAAGTAGGAAATTATTGAAATTAGCTTAATAAATGTGTGATTGTGAAGAGCTGCATTGAGAAGATGCGATGAAAAAGTGCCATGTGCAGATGTGATCAAAAGGTGTCATGGACAGATGCCATGAAAGGGTGTCATGAACGGATGCCATGAGCAAACTGTTTGTGATTGTGAAGAGCTGCATTGAGAAGATGCGATGAAAAGTGTCATGTGCAGATGCGATGAAAATGTGTCATGAACATATGACATGAAAGGGTGCCATGAACGGATGCCATGAGCAAACTGGTTTTTTTTTATAAAAGAAAAGAGCATATATTTATAGATAAAATATAGATACCCTTTGATGGAGACATCCCTTAGATGATACCCTATGGTCACCATGTAAGTTATGCATCTTTTCAATCACATATTTTAAACCATCAATTTGATTGCATCTTTTGGCGAGATAACTTTGAAATGACACTCTATAAAATATATATTAAAATAGACACATTTTCATTCGCACCTTTTGGAACAATCCACGCATCTTTATTATATGTATATGTAAGATTAATAATAAAAAATGTTATTAACCCTAAATATCTTGCTTAGTTTCACGGTTGACGTTTCATCCCCATTTGAAACCCCACATGTCAGTGACAGTAAAAACCCTCGAAATATTCTTCAACAGTAATCAGTAATGCAATTAGTAATTTGATTTAATTAATCAAGGATTAAGGCATCAGAGTAGAATCATATCTCCGGGTCTGGACTCTGTACGCTCCTCCTCCCCATTCCCCAATCCCCATTTGCAGCCTCTACGAGTCTACGTAGTACTGTTTCCTAATCAATCTCGGAAATCAGAAGCCAAATCAAACCAAAACAAGACATAATTAAAGTACGCAATTAGATAACAAATCAAGAGATGTCCGAGATACGATAGGAGGAGGGAAAAGGAAAAAACGCTTCCTCCTCCGATAGAGACAGATTTGAGTCACGAAGACCGCCTCTGTATTTCAACCAAGAGGCCTCCTCCAATTCGCCATTAAATCCCTCTCTCCTCTCCTCTCCTCTCAAACCCTAACCTTTCTTCCTCTCTCTCCCTCTTCCATGGCCGCCGACGCATCTCCCAAGTTCCACCCCTCGCCTGAGCTCCTCTCCCCCGATCTTACCATGATCGCTCAACACGACGGTCTCCGCTTCTACCAGTACATGGCCGCCGGATCCCTCGCCGGAGTCGTCGAACACAGCGCCATGTTTCCGATTGACACTCTCAAGACGCGTATGCAAGCTGGGTCGCCGCCCTGCCGCCCGCCGCTCGGCCTCCGCGCTGCACTTCTTCAAGAGAATCCCGCTGCGCTGTACCGAGGCCTCTCGGCCATGGTTCTCGGCGCGGGGCCGGCGCACGCTGTCTACTTCTACGTGTACGAGATGTCCAAGAAGCTGCTTTCTGTGAATCAAAACCCTAACAATCCGTTGATCCATGCGTCTTCGGGAATTCTCGCAACCGTTGCGAGCGACGCGGTTTTTACCCCTATGGACACCATCAAGCAGCGGCTGCAGCTCACTAATAGTCCGTACAAGGGCGTGTTGGATTGTATTAAGACGGTGTCAAGAGAGGAAGGTGCCGGAGCATTCTTCAGATCGTACAGGACAACGGTGGTCATGAATGCGCCTTTCACGGCTGTGCATTTTGCGACTTATGAGGCCGCGAAGAGGATGTTGGTTGAGGTGTCGCCGGAGAGTGCTGAGGAGGAGAATATTCTTGTTCATGCCACAGCTGGGGCTGCTGCGGGGGCACTTGCAGCCGCGGTAACCACGCCTCTTGATGTGATCAAAACACAGCTACAGTGCCAGGTGGGTTTTTTGAACCAAAATTTTGACAATTGTTAGTAATTTCTTATGTTTGAGTAGTTTCTTTCTTTTTTATGTATTGCGGATAGAACTAACTTTTGACAAATCAGATAGAATTTCATGGGATTGAGATTGAAATTTTTACTCACCAATCAAGTGTCTTTTTGGTTGTCTAGATTACTTTTTTAGGATTCTGAGATGTCAATTAGAAGATGAAATTAATGATTGATTAATGGCTTAATGGCATCTAGCTCACTTTTTCCTGCCTAAAGTTCAAAATTTTTTACTATACATTGTGCTTTGTAATTGAGCAGTATGGCTGCTGAAATAGAAGCATCAGGTAGAATTTTTTATGAAATTGGTTTAACTGAAATTCCTGTTCACAATCTTTTGGATACTCATCCCTAGAACTATCCATTATTAGCTTGCTCTCTGATGAGTGATGAATAATGATTAAGCGCATGTTCAATTTTCATTGTTTTCAGGATCACAGAAAATTGATATTAGTGCATGTTGCTTCATCAAACTTTGACTTTGCTTTGTGTAGAAATTTGAGTCTTTTTAAATTGATGTGTTATAATCGTGGAAAATAATTTTAACAACAGCAAACAAAGTTTTCTTTTTTCATGTTTCAAGATAATCTTGTATTTCAAATTGAATTTGGGAATATTTTTATGCCCCTCTTAAGAATTTTCTGGCTCTTCCATTTAATTCAGGCAAATACTTAAAAACTAGGTTGGGCTGAAAATGTGAAATTAGGAGTGTACTGTCAATTGCAAAATAATTGGGGAAAGCCTGTAATTTTTGACGTTCAGCTACATTTAGAAGTAGTTGGTAACATGAGCTTGAAAAAAATACCCCAGTTATAAAGTGAACAGATTTAGCAGAAATTTACCAGTCTTGTTAAGTGTCAGTTAATGCAAATAATTCCTGTACATTAGACATTTATTTAGTCATTGTTGAGTTCCAGTTAATTTAATTAATTTATATACGCTGATTCACAACCTTTTATCTTCCATCTACTTTTTGTTTATTAAAGCCAATCAGGACACAGCAGCAAGTGGTTACTATTTTTGTTGGGCAATTACCAGAAATTGTTCTGCTTGATATGTGATTTGTAGTTTAACTGATCTGACCCACTCTCAATAAATTGGCAGGGGGTATGTGGTTGTGAGCGATTCTCAACGAGTTCAATACGAGAGGTATTTCGAGTCATTGTAAAACGTGATGGCTACACTGGGCTGATGCGAGGGTGGATGCCACGCATGCTTTTCCATGCACCAGCCGCTGCCATTTGCTGGTCCACTTATGAGGCTGCCAAGTCCTTTTTCCAAAGACTAAATGAACAGAGTGAAAAATAAGACATAAATTTTGAAGTTGACAGAAATCTTCAGCTCCTGATTTTTTAGAGGATGTGTGGATCAATGAAACTAGAACTCCCTTGGCCGGAAGTAGAAAGCAGTGGCGGCAGCTGGATGTGATTGTGTTTTAGTAGTAGTGAAAATGGAGAAATTTTCATGTGAAATGCTGTCGGTATCTATTTGAGTAGATTTTGAGCTGTATTTTAGTTTTCTGCTTTGTTTCTCAGATAATTTATACATAATTTTTCCCTCTTTCAAACAATAAGCATGAATATTGGTAATCAGATTAAAGATCTATATCTTTCAATTGTTACTATTGTTATTATTATTATTATTATTATTATTATTATTATTATTATTTTGTTTTTAATAAAGACGACTCTGCAAATACTATGAATTGTTTTGGGCATTGGCTGTGGCTTTGTGAGTGTATTGCGCAGTTGTGTATGATTTTATTCTTGGACGGTTTTACAATTAATAATTATTGGATATTATTAGTCTATTTCAACAAAGCACCAGTGGTCTAGTGGTAGAATAGTACCCTGCCACGGTACAGACCCGGGTTCGATTCCCGGCTGGTGCAACATTTGTTTATTTGTTTTGTTTTTTACTTTTTTTTTTCCCCATCTAGAATCCTTTATTTCATTATTTGCAAATGGAGAACGATTGCATCAGCCGGTTTTTTATTATTCGAAAGTTGTAGAGCTTTCTTTTAAAAATATCGAAGTTTTTCTTCGGGTCCAACGCCGCTCGAAAGCCCATTACCTGATTTTTTTTTTTTTTTTCCTATTTCCCATCCTCGGCGAATTAGAAGTCCTACCTTCAACTTAAGGCCTTTCTTTAGAAAAAAAAAGAATCTTCCTTGAAGGGTCCAACTTCTTTTGAACAAGCAAATAGCTTAAAGTGTTAAAGCCACAATTTATTACTTGAACGACATAACGCCACAAAAAATAAAATAAAATAAAATAAAACTTGGCAGTTGGCACAAAACAACCCCTCCCAACCTCTCAAAATCCACAAAAATATCCGCCAGATAAGAGGCATAGCAGTTCAGAAGCAACAACGACAACATATCAGAGGCATAGCAGTTCAAAAGTAACAACGACAACATATAATTAAACGTACCCAAAAAATAAAAACAACATATTAACCATTTGGGCATCATGGTTATCAGGTTATACTATATATATAAATATGAACACAATCAGAGCAAATTTATATTAGGTTGAATTTGGGTTGAGAAAAATATAACGTGAAAACTTGTAACATGAGAACAGTAACCCCAACTTAATCGAGTTCACTTGGATTGCGGTCGAGGATTCTAAGCGGCTCGAACCCCCACCCCAATCAATACATTTACAATTTTCCCTACAATAAAAACCATAAAAATCCTAATTGAGGCGCTCGATACAAAATAAAAAAGTCCCCTCCTACTCAACTCCTAGTCCTACTAAATATATTACCCAGCCTGTTCTCTTCCAGTCAAAATCAATTTTATTATGGATCACCACGGAGGGGACAAAATCACATAACATCCTTTCGCCACAGATTATGTCCTAGTTATATATCTCATGGAAAACCCGAGTAGATTTTAGTATATACTCCCATTTTATTCCAAGGTCTATTTCCATTTTGTCATCATTGCATTTAATTTGTGAAACAAGATGTAATGTTCCTTTGTTCAGCTTGAGAAAATGTGTCATCTGATATGGTGCTCTCCAACAAGATATTTATTTTTTTCCCCTTTCAATTTTTATTTACTGATCAACAAAAGGCTATCTAGCTGATGGAGCCTTCTGCATCAATATGCATCATAGATTTTATGGCATGAAAATGTTCTCTATAAGAGAGGCAAAACCAAGTCGTTGTAACATCAGTCAAAAAGAGGATAGAGAGTGTCTTGACAGTTGCTGCCGAGGCTTTCGAAAAAAAAAGAGAGGATAGAAAGAACAGCAAAAGAGGGAGAAAGATGCAGAAACAAGTACTAATTGTGTCTTTGGTTGTAGGAGGAATTGGCTTGATCAGTGTCATTCTAGCTGTTATTGCCGAGCTCACTAGGCCAACCAAAGTAAGAGTTGCTCTTAGTTAATTAACAGTTTTTATTATTCCTCAATTCTAATTCCTTACATATAGTTCTTCATTAAATAGTTTTCTAGTTTTTGTTCTACATTATAAGTGGTTTCTCATGCATACAAGAAAATCTTTTGAAATGTCAAAAATATGTATTCCATTAAGTGGTGAACCTATCAATGTAACCAGAAGCAAGCAAAGCACTATAATGCAACAATTTTTTTTTAAGAACTGGGGAATTCCACCAATTTCATGAAAATCTAGAATGGTAAAACTCATACCAGAAAAACAGTAATTCTATACATCAACTATAGTTAAATATGTTTGTAATTTTTCCTTTTGTTGGGTGAAGGGGTTAGATAATAGAGGTGCACTGGTACCGTTTAAGATGCTCGGTACCAGTGCAATTTCTGGATGGTATTCTTTGTTGGTGATTGATTGTAATAATCTTATGGGAGATGGGAGATCTGAATATTTATACCCTTTTCTTCACTTTTAGCAAATGGAAAAGTGGTAGGTCTTATCCCACATTCCCACTTATTTTCCAAATAAATAAATAAATAAAACTAGAGCTACATATGTATGCCTTAATTTAAAAAAAAAAGATTTGGATTTTTTATGTTCAAAATATAAAGTTTTAACATAAAACTGCTTGATAAATCCTAGGAAGAGGGTCATCAGTCATCTTGATCTCACTCCTGGCACAATGAAAAGATGTGCAAGCATGCATGCACATGTGCGCATGCACACACACACAAAAGAATATAATTCTGACATTTTAAAGATCATGAATGTTGTTAACAAGTCATGCATATTAACTATTGGATATTACATTACTTAGGCTTCAAATGTGCGAAGTGATGCAATTTGTGAATATCGGGGCCCAGCAGCTGAGGTGGCATTGATATCAGCATTGCTCCTCTTGGTTGCCCAAATAATTGCAAATAGTTTTAGCGGGTGTTGCGGTTGCTGCTGCAGGGACTCTTCCAAGCCTGGTGCTACTGGTATTAAGCAAATGTGTGCCATTATTATGGCAGTGGTTTCTTGGTAAGTTGGTTTTAATTACTAGCACATGTAATTAGGCTTAATGGCCTATCTTGGTTGACAGTGAAATATTGCTGATTAGTACGAACAATTCTCTTAAAATAATATTTCTAAGTCAAACTAAATAACCTTACAAGTTATAAGAGCATCATCAAGACCATTTTTATATTCTTAATTAGAAACTAAAATTTGCTGATAGTTTGCAATTACCTAGTCTTTGGGCTTCGCATATACGGGTATCCCACAAGCCTCTTATTCATTCTCGTTCGATCAGGGCGGGGCCTACTGAATTTCAACTAAATACTGTCATAATAGACCTACAGCATTGGCCTGTGCTGGATGAGTTTGGACTGTATTAGTTTGATTCTGCAGTGTCTCAGATTCTTTCAGACTTACTTTCAAAATTCAGTCGAAGTAACTGAGACAGTTTATATTATTGTAACCATCTTTTCTTATATAACCATGAACTGCAGGCATACATTTACAATGTCAGTGCTAGTATTAATCTCGTGTGTTATCATATACGGCCTGCCCGATAATCATGGCCAATGCCGTCCGATCCCTGCTGGTGGCTTCGCCATTGGAGCGATATTTGCATTCATTACCGCATCTCTCGCGATTCTTTCATATATCCTTTTCTTGCCCTCAGCTGATTCTTCAAACATGCCAATTGGCGCACTTTCTAGTGGAACTGCTACAGGAACTCCAAAATTTCCCCCAAATCAACCACAGTTCATAACACCTGACACTAATGCGCCCCAGTACCCGCCTCAAAGCACTAATGCTCCTGTGTAAAAGGCTAAGTTCAACTGTCAAAATGTCAATTGACTTATTCACTTTTTTATGGTGCTTATGTACGTTGCATGAAATTAGACAAATATTTGTTTTTAAAATAAAAAGACTTATTCCTGTTTCTACTGAACTAATGGGTGTAACTTGTAATGTGATTGATTAGATTTGGATAGGTGAATGAGAGAATTTGGATAGAAGAGAGATACAAGAGAGAAATTGGGGAAGAATTTGGGAAAAAGATAAGGAGGAAGAGAGGAAGAGTTGAACAGAAGTGAATGTTGTTATTCTATTTCTCTATATAAAACCATTACAACAATGTATGTTCCTTATATACTAGCTTCTTACAGGAAATAATTCCATCAACCATTCAATTGTAATATAACAAAAAATAGAGACTAAATTGAAAAGAGCTTAACAAACAACTAACAAACAAAATCAGTTATAAGCATTCACTTCAATATGGGTCCACACGTCAGTATTAATCTGACCCTCATTTACTGACCGGGTCAGCAGTGTGGTCAGCATTTATCTCCTGCGCCTGTGTTTCTCCAATAGCTCCTTCCGTACCAACACTTGTGGTACCTGACACTCCCCCCTTCTTGAAATTCTCCTTGTCCTCAAGGATAAATTGTGGAAAGCGACGACGTAGAAACTCATAATCAACCCAAGTAGCATCGTCCTCATCTGTATTGGTCCATTTCACAAGCACCTCCACCCCAGCAACATTGCCTTTCTTAATCAATCTGCGAGAGATGATCTTCTCAAGAAACGCTTAGGACTTAGAATCAGGATGTATGATTGGTAACTGAGGTTGAACCAATTCTCCCTGGCCCAGACTAGCTTTCAATTGGCTGACATGAAACACTGGATGTACCTGAGACCCTGGAGGTAATTGCAATTTATAAGCAACATTACCATACTTCTCCATTATCTGAAAAGGTCCATAGTACTTGAGACCTAGCTTTTTATTGTTGTTGCCTTGGACTGAAAGCTGACGGTATGGTTGAATTTTGAGATAGATCCAAGCCCCTACATCAAATTGCCTCTCACATCTGTTTGCATCAGCAAAATGTTTCATTCTTTCCTGGGATTTTCAAAAGTTGCTGTTTCAACTCCAACATCACTTGATGTCTCTCTTTCAACACTTGATTAACAGCTTCAACAGAACTTTTTGAAGGTGTACCCATAGGCAACTGCGGTGGTGGATACCCATATAGAGCCTGAAAGGGTGTGACTTTGATTGAATTGTGAAAATGAGTATTGTACCACCATTCAGCTAGAGACAGCCATTTATGCCATTGTTTTTGTTGCTGGAATACCATACACCTCAGGTATGTTTCTAAGCACTGATTCACCCTCTCAGTTTGACCATCTGACTGTGGGTGATATGCAGTACTCATGTTAAGCTGAACCCTAATTTTGAGGAGCAATTCTTTCCAGAATTTGCTTGTGAATATGGCATCTCTATCAGAGACAATGTTGGATGGTAAGCCATGAAGTTTATACACATTATCCAAAAACAACTGGGCCACATCCATAGCTTTGAAGGGGTGAGAAAGAGATAAAAAATGGGCATACTTTGTCAGTCCGTCCACAATGACCAGAATGACATCTTTTCCTTCTGACCTTGGTAACCCCATAATAAAATCCATGGAAATGCTAGTCCAGGCTTCAGCTGGAATTGGTAAGGGTTGCAATAGGCCAGGAGAAGATACATGCTCTCCTTTTGCCATTTGGCATACCTGACAGTGCTTAACAAAGTCATGGACTGACTGCTTCATGTGAGGCCAGTAAAAAGTACTTTTGAGTCTCTGGTAAGTCCCCAAAATTCCAGAATGACCTCCTAGACTAGAAGCATGCATCTCCTTTAATAATTTGTCTCTCCATTGATGGCTCTCCCCCACACATATTCTGTGTTTATACCTCAATACTCCTTCTTGTAATGAGTAATTAGAACCAGTAAGTGCCCCTTCCTGTAACTTCTCTAGAAGATCAATAGCCCATGCATCATGTATGTAACTTTGCTTGACTTCAGTTATCCAATCTGGAATGATTTCACTGACTGCCATCAATTGGACTGATGCAGATGAGTCAGGCTCCACTCTCCTGGACAATGCATCTGCAACTTTATTTTCACACCCTCTTTTGTATTCAATCACATAGTCCAAGCCCAACAATTTGCACAACCCTTTGTGTTGCATAGCATTAGTCAATCTTTGTTCCAACAAATGCTTAAGGCTGATTTGATCAGTTTTGATTATAAACTTACCTCCCACCAAATAATGCCTCCATTTTTGAACTGCTGTGAGTAAGGATAGGAATTCTTTTTCATAGGTTGAGAGGCCCTGAGACTTAAACCCCAAACTCTTGCTAATGTAGGCCAATGGTCTCTTCTCTTGCATTAATACTGCTCCAATGCCCTTGTCACTAGCATCAGTTTCAATCACAAATGGTTTGGTAAAGTTAGGAATGGCCAGCACAAGAGCAGTTGTCATGGCAGTTTTAAGTGAACAAAATGCCTTCTCAGCATGTTCATTCCAATAAAAAGCATTCTTTCTCAATTGATCAGTGAGTGGTTTGCTAATGGAGCCATAATCTTTGATAAATCGTCTGTAGTAGCCTGTCGGACCCAGAAAACCCCTTAATTCCTTCACTGTTTTTGGTCTAGGCCACTGCAACATAGCCTCAATCTTTGTTGGATCAGTTGCAATTCCTTTATGTGAAATCACATGTCCCAGGTATTCAATTTCCAACATGCCAAATTCACATTTACTCTTTTTGGCAAACAGTTTGTGATGTTGCAACAGTTCAAGAGTTTTGGAGAGATGAATGGCATGTGCTTCTTCAGTAGGACTGTAAACTAGAATATCATCAAAGAAAACTAACACAAATTTCCTCAAATAAGGTTTGAATACCTGGTTCATTAGCTTCTAAAATGTTGCTGGAGCATTAGACAAACCAAAGGGCATCACAGTAAATTCATAGTGGCCATCATGTGTTCTAAATGCAGTTTTGGATATGTCTGCAGCTTTCATTCTTATCTGATGGTATCCAGATCTGAGATCAATTTTAGAGAAGATTCTGGCACCATGGAGTTCATCTAAGAGGTCTTCAATTATTGGTATGGGGTATTTGTCCTTGATTGTACAAGCATTAAGTTTCCTGTAATCCACACACATTCTCCAAGTACCATCTTTCTTTTTGACAAGTAGTATTGGTGATGCAAAAAGTGAGGAGGAGGGTTGAATCAACTGTTGTTTAAGTAACTCTTCAATGATCTTTTCAATTTCAAGTTTTTGAAAATAAGAATATCTGTAGGGTCTTTGGCTGATTGGTTGGGTGCCATGCAGCAATGGAATTTGGTGCTCAATTTGCCTGATGGGGGGTACAGCTCCTCAATCAGCAGGTCCCATGGGGGGTTTTCAAATCTCAATCTGAAATTTTGATACCAAGCACTTGCTTCCCCCACGAAGTTAATTACTGCCATTCTTGTTTTATGAAATTGTGGTAACTGATAGATCTCAAAGTAATATTCAGCTTTCATAAGCCAATCAGGAAAATCAGATCCATCAAAAACTGAAAAATCCAGTTTAGGGAGAGGTATATTCACATTTGTGTTTCTTCTCATACTTTCACCACTTGAATGTGCATCAGCAAAAGGATTTTCGAGATCAGTGTAAGGGGGCCTACCTAACACACTGGGACCACCATTGGAGGTTGAGTGCTTAGCTTTATCAGCCATCATCTTGTCAAACAGCAGTTCCATGCGCATCATCCTCTCGTCCATCACCTTATTAGCTGAGTCAGATTGATCCTTCATGGCTGAAATTAGCTGGTCTCGTAGTTGATTGGAGCGATCTTCACCATCCTTTGCCACCTTGACTATCTCAGATTGCAACTGAGCCAGCTGAGATCGCATCTCATCCATGACGACCGAACCAGATCTTGTTGAAGTCATGAAGTTGAATCTGTTCTTAGATCTTGATTTCGCCAGACTCAGGGATCGATTGATGCGAGCGATCGGTGCTCTGATACCAGATTGTAATGTGATTGATTAGATTTGGATAGGTGAATGAGAGAATTTGGATAGAAGAGAGATACAAGAGAGAAATTAGGGAAGAATTTGGGGAAAAGATAAGGAGGAAGAGAGGAAGAGTTGAACAGAAGTGAATGTTGTTATTCTATTTCTCTATATAAAACCATTACAACAATGTATGTTCCTTGTATACTAGCTTCTTACAGGAAATAATTCCATCAACCATTCAATTGTAATATAACAAAAAATAGGGACTAAATTGAAAAGAGCTTAACAAACAACTAACAAACAAAATCAGTTATAAGCATTCACTTCAATCTGGGTCCACACGTCAGTATTAATCTGACCCTCATTTACTGACTGGGTCAGCAGTGTGGTCAGCATTTATCTCCCGCGCCTGTGTTTCTCCAACAGCTCCTTCCGTACCAACACTTGTGGTACCTGACATAACTGATATAATTTGTTGTACCTTTGTTGGACAAACTTTGCAGTAATAATGACTCCCAAACATAAATCTTGAAGATTCAGGAACTTAAGTACATAACTAAAACTAAGCTGTAATAATTATTTTAAAAGAGTTCGTTTATATTGGAAGTTCGGACAGCGTCCAACTTTGTTATTAACTAATTAATTACAACGTACCCAACATATAGTAACATTTCAAAAATATCGAAGTCAACTTAAATTTTTTTTTTTGGAAGTGAATCCAACTATTTTTGTTCGGAATATAAACTAGCTTATATATACAAAATTTGATTCGTTCATTTCGGAAGGGCATAATTGATGTTTTGATATCCTAGTTTTATTATAATAAACAATTGCATATCTATTTTTGGGACATCCCGATCAAATCTAAACAAACGCAAAAGATGAGCCACGAACAGACCATAGAAAAGTAAATTTGGACGGCAGTTTTTTAGAAAATATATTGTCGAATTAAGTTAGATTTAATATGTTAGAGCAGATTTAGTATATGAAGCACCAGTGGTCTAGTGGTAGAATAGTACCCTGCCACGGTACAGACCCGGGTTCGATTCCCGGCTGGTGCATTTTTTTATTATTATAAAGTCTTAGAATTTTTTGTCCTTGCTTGTAAATTTAATTTCTTGCCCGTTTATCAACAAGGCGACAGAGAATATCCTAAAAAACTGCAGTTGAATGTGGTCTCTAGTGACCAGCTATAAGAACGGTAGTTGTAATAAGAACTGTGAATCTAAGTTTTTTCAATTAATTCATTCATCCCAACTTTTGAAGAACAGTAACAGAATTCTCAATAATGCTTGATTTTTAAGCGCAAGCATTGAATAGATTCTGACTTAAAATATATGAGTTTAGAATTGATATTGAACTTAAAATATAAAAATTGTACGTAACGCGTTTAAAATTCCTTCCATGTGTTTAGAAAATAGAACATCGACAAATAAAAACTCTAGGAATCTTGTCATACTGATGCTTTTGGTCTATTTATTTCTTCTTTTATGTGTGGTTTTATTTTTTTCTCTTTGTTTTTTTAAATGCGGAGGCATTTTTTTTTTTTCAAAAATAAATATCCACAAAATTTTTCTTACCAGATTTCAAAATTCAAACCCGCGACCGTCCTCAACATGCATTATAAATTGTTAAATCATACAACAGCATATTGCAGCATTAATTATTATCCAATCTATGATAGTTAAGTCAAAACTTACAATAAAAATCTAAACACCATGCCAGATGAGATTGCAAAAAACGGAATACACATGGAGGTTAACACATGAAAATCAAAGTAGCTCAATAAATTCTAGAACTCTTCTACTGTAATACCATCTTTGAGAACTTCATACACATCTCGTGGCCTGTTTTTCTTCACTCCAACCTTAAATTGAACCTTTGACCCCTCGGTTTTTACGGAGGTAACATTCGCCCATATCAAAACTTTGGTCTTCATACCCTCTATATCTGATAGCTTTCCTTTCTCAAGGTGCGCGGTTACAGTGGTATAAAACCGCACGACGGAGGAATCACGGTAGGGTACTTCACAAATAGACGGCACAAACACTGTAAGTTTCTTTGTCTCCTCATTGAACTCATAATGGGTTGCATCGCGTGGAAAGAGACCTGCTGGCAAGTCATATTCACGTAGTAGCTCTGGCAATGGTTTTTGCATTTTTCCTGTAAGTTCAATTGCAAGATTTAATACAGAAGCTTGTTAGACAAAATCAAATTTAGCTCTACCCCTTGATGCTTCAATAAATCAGCTATAATTTATCCCTTGATGCTTAAATCAATTAACCAGATATTCTTTTAAGTTGGATTGTATTTTGATTCAGTTGGGGAAGTTGAATATGATTATTCGCACTTTCTGAAAGTTGATGAAATATCATTTTATTTTAACTATTTTCCTCTACATCTGAAAAAGAGTAAACACCCAGAAGATAACTGTCTTATAATTTTATTAATATGACCAGCACAAAGAAATCTCAGACCTTCTATTTTTTTTTTATTAAGACTCAAAAAAAGGATATTCATTTTAGTGAGCCCAGTTTAAAATATCTTGAGAACAACTGCAAGTGCTTATAAGAAACTGCAATCAAGATAAAATGATAAATTGATGCAAGGAAACATTGTTACCTTTGAATTTGTTGACCAACCATTTTGCTCCGTCTTGGATGCTGGTAGAAAGTGACTAAATTTACAATTAAAGCACCGGAATTAGAACATAAGGAGCGTATTAATTAAACACACCTTTAATTGCTCTGGAACTCTCTGCTTTTGTACATTGTCAAGAATAAATTTTGAAAAAAAATATGCTGAACAATTTCTTATTCTTTTTTTCCTTTTAAGGATGTATGTCAAGTGCACCCCCGGGCCTCAGAAGTTGAAACAGGCCAAACTTTTGTGTACATGTAGTGCATGATGAGTGCAAAATATCCAATCAATTGGTATCGTTATTTGAAATTTATTTGAAATTTATGCGATTTTTGTTTAAGATATGATTTTGCTCATATTAATTTGAAATCAATCCTTAGGCGCTAGATCTCTCACATAATACTTATCTATAAAAGATAACATAACTGATTTTCAAATTAAATTAATTTCTATGTCAAAATATTAAACATTGGCAAAGAAATGGCTGTTATGACATACTATGACCACCAAACAAAAATATGATATTCATGACATCTTATAAAATTCCAGGTGGTATCCGTCATTAGTGATAGTCTAAAAATTCTTGGCCCTTGGCCTGTCCTTCGGAAAACCGCCCTGAAATGCGGACCAGACCGGCCCAGCCCTTCGAAGGGCTTATGACGGACAAAAGCCTCAAAGGGACAGGTTTTGCAATTGTTGGATTTAATTTTTGACAGATAGGTCCGTATATGTCACAATTAATTCTATGTTGAGAAACATAAATCTCTTTCTAATTAAGAGTTCAATAATCAATACAAATTCCTGCAAACTAAACAAGTTTAATTTATCCATAAACTCATCTTTTATGGGTGAATTAGATAAATACATGCATGTACTCTTGGAAAATCGATTATAGTGAGGAACAGCTCCACATCAAACCAGCACTCTAAAAACTCCCAATCAAACTAAACCTAGAGTAATATCGTAATAGGGACGGGGATTGCATAAAACTAAACAAAGATTTTGAGAAATTAAAAGAAACAGATGAATTAGATAAAAACCTCGATGTCATCACCAGCAGAAGAGAATTCCTTGTTGGCACGTTGCTTAAAATAATAGCTCCCGAACTTGTTCATAATCTCATCCATCTTCTTCTCTTGATCTCTTCACGAATTCGTTCAATAAAATTGTGATCCGATGATCTTCTTCTGAAAGAAGAGGAGATAAAAGAGAGAGATGGGGAAGAGGGGAAAGTGGTGGAAATTGTTGCTATGACTAGTTCAAGGTGGAAGAGAACAAATCCTTTGAAAATCGGTCACTTGTCCAAACAGAGTAGCTTGTGGCCGAACGGAAAGGTTAGACTCGGTGTTGTACACCGTACAAAAAGCTTGGTCGATTTGATCGGTTGGCGCTAGACGAAGCAACGAAATTTTTTGGTATTTTATCCGATAAAAAAATAAATGAGCAACATATCTGCATATATCACTGGTAAATTAAATAACATATCTTTATTGATTAATATTGTTTTTTTGTTTGCCCTTATATAATCTTTTGCTAGTATGAGAAAAGAAGAAAATTCTGTGCGCTTACCAAGACTGAGCCTTCTTCTCCATTTAAATTTATAAAATTGAGAGTCGCTCAAAATCATATAAGATGAATATAGGAAAAAAATATATCTATTGCAAAATAATAATTATAAAGAAAATTGCCTGACATGGTGGGCAACTACAAAGGTCTAGAATGTTCCAAGCAGGTTTGAACACCGCGTCTTATTAACCAGTAACCACGCTCTTAGTCTTGGGAATTAATTTGCACACTCCTAAAATTGATAAAATATTTTTTGATAAAATATTTTTATTAAACTAAAATATTCCTAATTAATATAAAGTACTGTTCAAAGATATCATCATTATTATAATATTTTTAATTAATTAGGAATATTTTAGTCTAAAATATGTGTTCTATCAATTTTAGATGTGTGCAAATCAATTCCCCTTGGTCCTATCCCCGTAATTTGCAAAAAAGTAAATAAAATTAATAATACATAGAATAAAAATTTCAACCTGGCAACTCCTAAAATATATATATTTGCAATATATAACTAAATAAAGAACGAGCATAAGTTGCAAGTGCACGACCAAATGGCAGAACTACTCAACTAAGGTCCCAATTTTACCACGTCCGTTACGTCCGTATATGTCACAATTAATTCTTACAATATCACTTGTTAATATTTTGATAATTAACTTGGTCACTTGACACTTTGACAACTTCTGTCAACTTATTCCAAATAAATAATATCTTAATATTTAAAATATCATTTTAAATTTTTTATTTAAAAAAAATTAGTCGCACTATTAAACTCGATCAAACAGTTAGATCAAAATTTCGATGTTATAATAAATTTTATGATGAGATGCATATATATATATATATATATGTATATATATATATATTCTTTTATTCATTGTTTATGACATAAATATCGATTTTATTATAGTATAATTACATCAGTATTAGTCTCAAATGCTAAAATTGATGCTATAATAAATTGAAAAAAAAACATTATATCAATGGATATTAATGGTAAAACCAATTTAGTGTGAATTCAATAATAATATTTAAAATATATTTTTAAATTTTAAGAATTATATTAAAATGGGAATTGCATAACATCATCATCTCTTCTGTATCATCCCTGTCATCCTTCTAAGACGCGTTTAATATTTTCCATTTTTAAAAAACGCGTTAATTCTATTTCTGAAAGTCCAGAGAGGATGAGAGGATGAGAGGATGATGGGATGAGAAAGTCGAGAGACGACGAGGAAGTCCAGATAGATGAGCGAATCGGAAGGAGGGAGCGAATCAGAGAGAGGAAAGGGGAGGGAGAAGGGAATAAATGTTCTAGTTATATAAGTAGAACTTTTATATATATAAGTAGAACCTTTATATATATTAACTAGAACTGTTATTTATATAAGTAGAACCTTTATACATATTAAGTAGAACTTTTATGTATATAAGTAGAACCTTTGTATATATTAATTAGAACTTATATGTATATAAGTAGAACCTTTATACATATTAAGTAGAACTATTATGTATATAAGTAAAACCTTTGTACATATTAAGTAGAACTTTTATTTATATAAGTCGAACATTTGTACATATTAAGTAGAACTTTTATTTATATAAGTAGAATCTTTGTATATATTAAGTAGAACTGTTATGTATATAAGTAGAACCTATATATATATTAAGTAGAACTGTTATGTATATAAGTAGAATTGTTAAATATATATAGGTAGAACTGTTATGTATATTATTAGAACTGTTATGCATATTAACTAGAACTGTTATGCATCCCCTCTGTGTCGTTCCCTCCTTCTATGTCTGTGTCGCTTCATGCCCTCTGTGTCGCTCCCTCCCTCTTCGCTCACCCTTCCCTTTTGTGTCGCTCATCCCTCCCTCTCCTCATCCGCTCATCCAAAAAAGGAAAACATGTCATCCCCTCATCCAAAAAAGAAAAACGCGTGAAAGGATGATGTGAATTATCCTTATCAGCCTCGTATTAAAATTGAAGACAAATAATTGAATACTTTTCAGCATAAATCTTTTTTTTTTGGAATAAGTGGGTGAAAACTCGGCACTGGTACCGAATTCATATCCTCCCATCTGAGGTGAGTAGGGCTGTATACGAGTCGAGTTCGAGCGGGTTGAGGTCAACTCAACTTGAGTTAGCTCGAGTCAAATTAGAAATACTTTCGAGTTTTTCAAATTAGCTCAAACTCAACTCATCTCTAACTCGAGTTGGCTCCCGAGTCACGAGCCAACTTGACATGAGCATGTCTACTTCAAATTTTCATTATTAATTGAAACATTATTTCAAAATTAAAATAATCGATATATACAATAATATAAAAAAAATTTATTATCAATTTTATTCTTTTCTATTGATTTGAAACAAAATGCCTTGAAACTCAATAATATTTAAATGATATTGATAATCTCCAAAAAAATTAAAATTTATTACGTCACGAGTCAACGAGCCGAGTTGAGCCTAACTCTAACTCGACTCGTTGATTAACCGAGTTGGTTCAACTCGAGTTCTTTTAGCTCGAATTATAACCGAGCTTTTCACTAGTCGAGTTACGAGCTTTTTGCTCACCCCTGGACTAAGGTCTGGAGAGGGCAGTTTTTTGATCTGAACCGTCCGATCAATGATGAGTGTTCCGTGATTAATATCGAAATTTATCGAGATTCGTGCGGTCCGTTAATCTTGACCGTCGAAACTAGATCGAATAGGTCTGCAGAATGCTAATCCCACTTGTATCTGTACTTGGACTTCGCATCCTCTGGATGGCCATCCAGTGGATGATTTCACTGGATGGTTTCAATCTCAGCCATCTGATTTAATCTCAACGGCTATAGATGCTCCGTGCATAATATCAAAATCAGGAATTATAACCACCATCGCGTTTTATACCATCGCTACCATCGCTAACCAAAAATAGAATTTCCGCTCCCTATCCTCTCACGCGCGCACTCCTTCCGCTCTCTCCTCTCACGCGCGCTCTCCTTCCCTAGCGCGTTCATCTTCTCCACCTCCTCTCTTCCCTTCTCTGCCACACTCCCCTCTGTCCATCTTCACTCTCCTTCTACCCCCGTGTCTTTTCTTCTCTTCTCTGTCTTTCCTCTGACAAGCAAGAAAACAAATTGAACATATAAAATAACAAATTGAACATATGAATGAACAAAGTGAACATATACACCAACAAAGTGAGACATAAAATAAACACAGAACTCTGACGCACAGCAAAACAAATTGAACACATAGAAGTAACAAATTGAACATATAGAATAACAAATTGAACATATAGAATAACAAATTGAACATATAAATGAATAAAGTGAACATATACACATAAATCTGACAAGTAAGAAAACAAATTGAACATATAGAATAACAAATTGAACATATGAATGAACAAAGTGAACATATACACCAACAAAGTGAGACAAAATAAACACAGAAATCTGACGAACAGCAGAACAAATTGAACACATAGAAATAACAAATTGAACAGATGAATGAACAAAGTGAACATATACACTAACAAAGTGAGATATAAAATAAACACATAAATCTGACAAGCAACAAAACAAAGTGAACATATAGAAAAACAAATTGAACATATGAGTGAACAAAGTGAACATATACACCAACAAAGTGAGACATAAAATAAACACAGAAATCTGACGCACAACAAAACAAATTGAACACATAGAAATAACAAATTGAACAGATGAATGAACAAAGTGAACATATACACTAACAAAGTGAGATATAAAATAAACACATAAATCTGACAAGCAACAAAACAAATTGAACATATAGAATAACAAATTGAACATATGAATGAACAAAGTGAACATATACACCAACAAATTGAACATAAGGAAGAGACTAAAGAGTGCGAAGGGAGGGGAAAGGGAGAGAGATGCACAGAAGAAAGAGACTGAAGAGTGCGAAGGGAAAGGAGCGTACCCGGATGAGGAGAGGGGAGGGGAGCGCTTCGCAGGGTGAGGAGAGGGCTCACTTCGCTGGGGAGAGAGGAGCGCTTCGCTTCGCTGGGTTAGGAGAGGGGAGCGCTTCGAACGATGGTAGCGATGGTAGAAATAGAGATGGTAGTAATCAATTTCCATATCAAAATTGATAGGTCCGAAAAAATTTAACCGTTGAGACTAAATCAAATGGCTCGGATCGAAAGACATCCACTCGATGGTTATTCAACCATCCAGAATATACGATCCCCTGTACCTGGTACAAGTAACTAATGTACCGCTGCCCTCTTTATTATCTCATCTCTACACCCTGAATCCATATCACAATCCAATTATTACAACTGAAAGGTAAATCATATCGTGCCTTTGGTTAGAACTTAGAACTAGCGAATCGGCCGAATTCCTTCCCTTCGCCGATCAACTCTCCTAAATCCTAAATCCTAAATCCCAGGTACTGACGCCACGATTGTTGCGCTCATTTCTTTTAATCATATTATTATGGATTCTTTTATTCGCTTGGGTTGTTTGTTTGGCCTTTTCGTTTTCAAATTGACCTTGAACTGATTATTAGCCTAAACCTGGATCCGATCCTTATCAGTAATAAACAGAATTTTGTTAGTTTATCAATTCGTAAAAGAAATTAGAACTGTAGCCACATATGCCCTGATTATAATGAGCTTTTTTCTTCCCTTAGGAATTCCATGGAATTCTCATATTAATTGAAATTCTTTGAACAAAATAAATGGATTAGGTTTCATTTGGTCGGAATTTCCATCATATTATTAGATCCAATGAAATCTTAAGAAATCAATTCTAATCAAATGAAATCCCATGTGTAAATCATTTTGATCAAAGCCATAATGTCAGCTTAAGTGTACTCTGGATAGAATCTCTATTTAGAGTTAAATTGGTCTTCACTGAATTTTGTTAAACCGGTGGTTTCTGATTATATGTCCATAGAGTATGTTTTCTGGAATCAGAGTTGTTCTTGCTGATTTCTTAAAAATGTTGTTCAATATGTCGATTTTTTTTTTTTTACTCTCTTTCTCAACATAGAATGCCTGTTACCTAAAGTTTGTCAGAGTACACTAATCTGTTTCTTCATTCTTGTTTACTGGAATTTTTATAACCTAAACAAGTTAACCAAAGTGTGTCTATGACCAGTAAAAAGTTATGGCACCATTTCTTCCAAGAGAAAGGCTCATAAAGCAGCAGCAGTATTTTCAAAATATCAGCAAGAACACATTCCTGAAAGGTAGATATGATGTGATTACCTCAGTTGCTATACCTCTTGCACTGGCAGTTTCGTCAGGAGCTCTTATTGTAAGTATGCTCTTTTCTAGTGACACATTTTAATGAAATTGGTTTGCACGTTGTTCTTAGACTGTTCTATTTGGTGTGTAGGCTCATGGAATCTTTAACATGTCTCATGGAATTGGAAAGAAAGCTTGAAGGGGAGTGATTTTCTTTTCTGAAGGAAGGATAATGATTTTTGTCCTGCTAGAGCAATAATTCTTTTTTGTGCCAGGGCTAATAATTCGGTGTATGCAATTACATTTTGACTTTGCGTTTTTTTTCCCCCTTTTTGGTGATAAGCAAGGGCACAGTGATGATTTCAACTGAAATTTAATCAGGTCTTTAGTTACTGTTGGAATGGTGTTGCGGAGTGTTTTCTTTTTCTTACCATACAAATCTGATGCTTATATATCAACTTTGATATTGGTTTGGGTTTAGTTCAGCTGGGTATTTAGAAAGGAGCTTGTGAAAATGTAATAAAAGGAAAATTTTGGTTTGCGTTTTCTGGTAACGTGAAACACTTATCAGTTGAAGTATTGGAAGTTGCTTGGCCGAAAATCAGAAATCTACGTAAAGATTTAGTTTGGAAACACCAGAGCCTTATGTTTCCAGGCATGAAAAGCTGTCAAATTTGTGATATTCTACAAACCATGAAGTGAAACAAAAATTGAAACAATGGAACCACAACTAGGCTTATATCCAGCCCCGATGGAATGGCATTTTGGAAAATCACAGGACTAGGCTAAAAAATATCTTGGCTTAAGAAAATCCCAGGTTATGTTAGATTCCAGACAGAATACTGTTTTTAAGACATAAATTTGCCAAGTTGCTACCAGATCAATTTGTGGGAAAAATTTGCCAAGTTGATGACGGATCAGTTTGTGGGAATTTATAGCTCTAAATAGTAATCCATTCAAATCAAAAGGGAAAAACAAAAAAAAAGCTTTATGGTAACAAAATAATTGGCAAATATGAACTTTTGCTTACAATGTGATAGCTGGATATAAATTTACCTTAGATTCAGAGAGCATACTGTTTCTGAGACGGATTGATTTCCCAAAAGTTGATACCAGATGTCACACCCCGACACATAGGGCTTGACAATCCCCGCCGCGAATACACAATCTATGTCCACCCGCAAGGCGTCTCCTTACTAATTACAAGGGTTAAGTTCCAGCCTACCATGATCTACCACGTTGTCTCCTATGACTCATTGAGTCATCATGGCAAGACAAATTTTGGCTTAATTTCGCTTGACTTGATCGAGCCCGTCTCTGCAACCTGGAACCCACATCCATTGTGGAAAACATGCAAAAGCACGGAATGAGAATTAAAATTCTCAGTACGGGTTTTAGTTCCAGTACGTGGATTTAAGCTAAAATCCAAGTTCTAGAAATAACACCCATGAATAAATAATTTATTGATTAAACATGACAGTAAAAATATTATTTGCATTTAATATAAACAAGGTATGCATGTGTCAACTTAAATGATATCAATTGCAATTCTTCATTTAAATTATGATATCCAGCATATGACCGAAATTGAAATCGGACAAAATCACAAAATCTGACTATGACAAAAGTCATATACATGTCGGAACTGAACACGTGGCACGAATCCCATCGCAGACAACACATGTCTGGATATGATAGGAAACTGAGCGTGTCAGGGGTCCGAGCATGGCAGAATTGAGCATATCATAAATCTGAACAAATCACAAATCTTCCCCTAACTTGGGTGGCAAAAGGGATCCGTCCCTTACCCAAGTGGCAAAAGGGGATTTCAAATCCACATATCATTAACATACTTCCATAATCATAATCATTTTCACTCAGGACTCCTAACCCAACCGGTTGGGCAGGCAAAAGGAGACCTCTTCCTAACCCGAGGGCAGGCAAAAGAGACTCATCTCTAACCCTGGGCAGGCAAAAGGGAGTTCCAAATCCGCATAGCGCTACCGAACTGGCCGAAGCCGGGGGCCAACCGACTCCGGAGAGTGATGCAAACATATCCAATCACACATATCCATCATATCATATCTCAATTATTCATTCACATCTTTTCATTCCTTTCAGTCAGATCATTCATAAGTCGGATTTATCAATAGCAACGGCATTTCCAAATATCTGATTGTTACTTATCAAATTTCTCAAAACGGAGAACATGCCTTTCAAAATGCAGTTTTATCAATAATTGGGCACTATCATTTAAAAATGCTTGAATACGATCATGCAGGCAAACGAATTTCCAATATGCATATGAATAAAACATATTTTATTAATTACTTAAACTTTAACAAAAATCCAACGTAATTCCGCACCTGGATAGTAGAAAGCATAAACGTAGTTTCTCGATATCTCGTGATGATTCGGATGCTTGACGACCATTATACTTGGGTTCTTTCCCTTAACGGTTTGCTAGGCTTGATAGTCACGTGTCAAGTGATTCTAGTTCGGTTCCCTAATAAAACAAGTGACTTTCTTACTAACCGTTACATACTTAAAGTAACCTAAATAACCTAATTATTGGCGGTTCTTGAATTACCATACTGACGGCCTAAGTTAACCAGACTGGTTGAGATTTGGATAGTTAGATTCAGATTATTTATTTAGAGGATTCTGTTTTAAAATATATTATTAAGTATTTTATCTTATTATTAATAATTGGTTTTGACTTTCCAGTCATTAAGAGTTTATATTTATTTTTATTATATAAGTTATGAATTATATTTTAGATTGAAAATATTCACTTATTTATTATATAGTATTTTTCCCAATATTCATTTAGTTGTGCTATATTTGATTTATTTCATTAATACTTAATTAATTAGTTTGCATTGCTTAATATTTATTAAATTATTTAACTATTTGTTATATCGAAAATTTAAATCAGAAAATTATAATCTAAGATCAAGAAAACAATTGGAAATAGAAAATTAAAATCTAAATTATTTGATTGGTTTGTTTAGGATCAGAAAGTCGATGATTTGTGTCATTGTATATGTTCTTGACTCACTCGGACTATTCTCATCATCTCCCGAAAAATCAAATCCACTTAACTAAAGGAATCCCCGATCATTTCTAATGGCATTTCCTTTAATTAATTTTGTTTATTCTTAAGCCCACAATTTTCTTTACTTAATCGTTTGATTAAGTTTGGATTAAAACTAATGATAGTCATTAAGTCCATAATTAATTCTGTTAATTAAGTCCAATATCTCATATTTAATTCGGCCTCAAAGAACAGCCCACACACTAAAAGAAATCCCATTAGCCATGACTCACAACAGAGGCCCAAAGCATAACACAGGCCCAAAGCCCAACTCGCAATATGGTTCGGCCAAGTCAACCTGACCAGTTGACTTGAGTCCAACCTTTCGGGTCCGCAACTCACCCGACAAGATCTGATAACGGAGGGGCAAATCCGACCCGTAATCCCACTCACTTTATCCAAAGGCCCCTGAACTTAAAATCTTTACAATTAAGTCCTTTTTGTCTGTAAGTATGCCCTTATAATTTTGCAAATAGGTTCCTAATTCCAAGTTTCTCTTTCATTACAACCCCTGAACCGATTAGCATCGTACCAGAACGGTACCAGTAGGGAAACCAGCGTACCAAAGGCTGGTACTAGGCCTCATATCCCATCGCAAGGCCTCACCCATTACCCCTTTGTACTCCATTATCGTTCAAATCCAAAAATTGCATTAATTCTATTGATAATACAATCCTAGCAGATCACGACCTATAAGAGCATAGTTTTTATTTGATTTCATCACCTCAAGGTTAACTCAACCATTCAACTAATTTGTTCAAAGCATCAACCGTCCTCACAATTCACAAAAACTAAAGTTGGGCTGCAAACCCTAACTTCTCTAATTCCTTCAATCAGGCTTACTATACTCGGCTTAAATTCTAACAAAAGAGGAAGAGAATGGATATACCTCGATCTTTTGCGGCTGTCTCCTCTCTCTCTTTCTTCTTCTTCTTCTCTTTTTTTTCTGTGGGAATCTAACCAACCAGGCAACCTCAAAATCAGCCTCAAAAGGGGCATTTATAAGCAGCGGAGTGAAGAGGAGAGAGAGAGAAAATCAACGGCAATGATCCATGGTCACAAATCTTACCGTAAAGTCAAAATTTCAACCCTTATCCGTTCTCCAAGGGATAAGAACGAAAGGAGACAACCAATCCGAGGTGAGGTATAGTGTGGCGCAGTGGGATTGGCTAGCCACAGTTCATCCGCCTCAATTTCTCGAGAGGAGTTTCTCGTCGGAGAAGACGAGAGAAGAGAAAGAATCGGACGGAGCGAACAAAGAGAAGGGAAAAGGAAAGAGAAAGGAGATGTGCCACGGGAAATCCGATTTTTATTAAAAATTTACCCATTTGATCCTTTGTGGTAGAGACTTTGTGGCCAAGGGTGCCGCAACTCACATAAAGTTATTTAATTAATTGTTTTCATTCAAATTTAATTAGTCTGATGTTAAATTTCAGTATTAATTAAACTTTGATTTTGCTAGAATCATGTAGATGATTTGTAGAAACTACACAAATTACAAGATTTCGATTTCGAGTGAAATTTACTGTTACGATTTAATTAATCGTTTAAGATTATTAGTTTTAGAATTTTGTTTATCTCAATATTATTTTTAAAATTAACCTAATTGTTATAATTAAACTGGATCTGGTATTTCTACTATGTTACACCAGATCAGTTGTGGGAAATCAAATTTCTATATGGTAATTTATTCAAAACAAAAGGGAAGAAAAGCTTTATGCTGTAATGTTGAGTTTGCAAAATATGAATTTTGTTAAAAGACGACGTATATTGTAAGATGGACAATTAAAATAGGCCCCCAACAACTATTGCAGCACACTATTAGACATAATATTTCAAAATAATACAGCATCCGTTGAAACAAAGTTTGCAAACACAACAATTAATAAACATAAATATAAAAATAAAATAAACTTGCTTCGGCAACCTGGTCTGCACTTTCAATTTAATTAAGACAAGCTTTCAACACGATTTACTACTAGTTTCAAAGCCTCGTTGCACTTGATGGACTTAGGTAGGTCCACAATTTTTGTATCAGTGAGATCCAAATATTCAAGATGATGCAAACAACCGATCGATTCTGGAAGTGTATCATTCTCAAGCGTGCACTCGCGGAACTCCAAATGTCTCAGGCTAATCAGATTTTCCAGCCATGTGTGCTTCCCATCATAGAATGTGACACTGGTATGGTACACAACCAGCACCTTCAGTAGCTTCATCCGAGAACGGATTGGCAATATCTTGCCGAAGAACATCAATGAACGTACATTCGGTCCTGCATATTCTGTCACATCCTTGTTTTCAGTGAAGTTGTTTTGCATTTCAGGAGTATAGAGATGGAATGATGCATGACGGGCGGCCTCCTTTCGGTTATCTTCTTGCTTCCAGAATACTGTGATAAAGTTCTTCTCCCTGGCTTCATGAACAGCTATGATCCGGAGAAGTGTGTGCACACGGCATCGTTCAATGTTGCCTGTAGTAGTATTTCTTTCTGTGACTTGAATCATACATCTGCAAAATAAGTTGTCAGGATTACAAGTCCCTCTTTTACACGAAAAAAAAAATGGAACTTAAAACAAATGGTTTATATAAGGATTTATATACTTCAAATGTAAATGAATTGATAATAATATTATAAAAAAATGCAGTACCTTTGGGCGAGATCATCCAAGTAACCTTGAGCTTTATCATACATTGTGCCCCTCCTTTCCTGTGGTATGAAACCCTCGACACTCCAATATGAAATCAGAGACTGAGCATTGATTTCGTAATTCTCAGGAAAGACAGAGAATGACATGAAACATGACTTCAGATGTGGTGGCAAGTGCTCATAGCTAGTTGCTATAATATCGAAACAATTTTTTCCATCAGTGACCCAATCTATGCTTCGCATGAGCCTATGCCAGGTCTGGTAGTCTCGGGATTTTGTTGACAAAAGCTTCCCTAGTTCTACCAATTGCAAAGGCAAGCCGCCGCCACATTTTTTTGCATATTCTTTTGCCAGTTCCGAGAGATCCTGAGGATAGGACTCATTGGAGTCTTTCAAGGAAAAAGCCTTATTTAGTAGAAGCTGGACACTTTGTTCTTCATTCAAATACCGAAGTTCGTACGGTTTAGGATCTGCTGCCTTAGCAACATTAACAAACCGAGAAGTTATAAGTACCCGACTGCAGTTTTTATCATCAGGACATACCATCTTTAGCTGCTCCCATATGTATTCTGACCAAACATCATCCAGAAAAACTAGATATTTTTTCTCTTTCATGGATGCATGAATTTCCCTTATCAAGTTGTCTTCAGTCAATTCGCGATGATCTCTCTGGTTGACTGGTTGAAGCTTTTCATACATCTTCTTCAAGAGGTCGATCAGGTTAACCTCTTGACTGACTGACAAATATATATGAATTTCAAATCTGTCCTTGACACTGCAGTAAAGAACATCATAATGATATAAGGTTATAGAACATATCGGAAAAAATTGCAAAACAACAATTTATTTGTCTGTATGAAGCATAAACACATACCTATTGTATACTGTTTGGGCAAGAGTTGTCTTTCCAATGCCTCCGGGCCCCACAATAGACACCACAGAACGCCTCGAGTTTTCATCATGGATGAGTCGGCCGATGATGCGTTCTTTGTCAGATTCAAAGCCGATTACCTCCATCTCATCATTGTTGGTAGGAATCAGCAATCTGATAGGCGGCCTAGATTTCCCCGAACTGCCATCATTAAGGTTGTTCACACCAAATTCGATCCTGGCCTTTTGGATCTCTTTGAGTCTTTCCTGGATAGCTTCCAACTCATTGCCAAATTTGTGCATGGCCCAAAGTAATGTGGGTTTCTTGACAAGCCTTTTCAAGGCATTGAAGAAGCCGGGCTCTTTGTAATTAATTGAATCAACGTCTGCCTGGAATAAACTAAGAAATTTCAGTACATATATTGTGATATTTCATATGCATTTGGTCTTTTTTAGTTAGAATCTTTGATATACTACCGATTTGTCTTGTTGCATACTTGTCTGTGGACCTGTACCAGTCTCTCTCTAGCTAATTTTATCAAGATAAGGCAAAAACAAATACAGTATTACTAAATAGCGACATAAATAGAATCACTACTGTAGCCCAGTACGGCAGTACCAGATCGAGGTCTAGCTGTCAATCTCTTCTGGTTAATTTTGTTCAGCACAGAAACGGTACCAGAAAATCTAAAATTATCCATATAATGTTAAGTAACATTCAAAATCAAAATAAATGAAAGAATTGTTACTTGGAAGATGTCAACAGCATCCTCGATTGAATACGCGACACCCCTGACCTCCTCGATCCAGTTTCGGACCCGTTCTTCGCTGGACCTCTGTGAATCTGCATCTTTGAGGAAGCTCTTAATCCTCCCAAGCTCATCCTTCACCTTTTGTGCGTTATCGTTGACTCCGTACAGAAATTGACCCTCTTTTAGCAGTGCATCTTTTACTGGACCTTTCAGAGCATCTTCGAACTTCTGCTTCACAAAATCCACCACTGCATCCGCCATTTTTCGATCGCTTGTTTGTTGACTTCACTTCTGAGTTTTTTTGTGGGAGACGAATGGGGATTTTAAAGAGGAAAGGAAATTAGTATTGGAGATGAATGGTACCGGAAGAAGATGCATTGATAAGTCAGTTATAATAAAGTATGACTTAGCTCCAATAAATTGTTTTGTTGCGGTGCATTATTTTAAAATTTAACGACTACTACGCGTTAAATTGAAGTCTAGTGGACTGTGGTTTGTTCATCAATTCAGACATGCTAATCATACTGCCTTGTCCGAAAAATATTAACCAATTTTATGCACAGTTATATCTAAAATAAGTAGGATTGTTACTTGTAGGAAACATAACATGAGCGCTTTTTTACGAGTGTTTATTTAATAGTTCGGTCTAAAAAGAATCAACGCCTAGAATATTGACAACTAAAAAGGAAATGAACTGAACAGATCAAATATATGTTGAATATAAGTGAAATATTCTTTATTAGACAGAAAATTTACTAAGAACTTATTAATCTTGACATTTTTTACAATCATAAAACATTTGAACTTCAATAAATATTTAGATTTTCTGCAAATGTTGATAAAAATTATATGATTTGGTATATGATGCACAGACCCTTTTGTACGTTATGAATTTATTTCTAAGATATATTTCATTCAGATAAATAAAATGATAAATATAATTTAACCAATTCAGTCTACAAATTGAAATCTCATAATAAACCAAAATTATGTTTTTGAGAATTGTTTACTATTTTTAATTTTTTTTCAGAAAATATCATTTTTGATACAAATTAATAAAAAATAATTTTTTATTTGTTATCAGATTTTTCAAGATAAATATTGAATTGGTTAAATTAATTTTTTATTTAATATAAATATGGCAAATGAACTCATGATACACATGTCCCCCATGAATCCATGATGCATCATAGCATACTCTTGCTATCTGTTTAATAAGTCATTTATATTTTAAAATAAAAAGTTTAAAAATATATTTATAGATCACCTCGAGTTATTTGAATTGCATGAAATTTGTCATGCATTTCATCTATATAAGCAATAACATACTAATGGATTTACATTTTAAATTTAACCTTATTAAATTGATTCAATAAAAAAAATATAAGATAAGTTGTTGGCAAATAAATTAAACAATTTAGTACGTGTATTTATATAGTTACAAATAAAAAACTAATATCGTTTCACTTGAATAAAGTTCGATCTTTAATTTGGTTGATTAGATTATTCTACTAGTTCAATTTACATTCAGATAAATTGAGTAAAATTAGTAAGGAAAAGTTAGTTTTGTTTCACCTGAACCAACTAAATTGGCATCCGCGGCATCCCTAAGAACATGACGAATGAGCAGGAACAAAACACCGACCACATAAAGAATTTTCATTATCCAGATTTTTTAAGAAAAAATGTTATGAGATGGGCTAAAATCAGCCACGACTGACGGATGCAACCGTCAGCTACGATCAAATCTCAATTTTTGTGATTCTAACAGTCGATCCGATCCGTTCAATGTGTTCTTCATATTGAAATCTCGTTGGAGACAAAATTTTATATTTTCTGAAATTTTTTAGTATTTGTTTGATATTTTACAAAATTCTTAATCTAAACCATTCTGGACCCTTCAATCATTATGATTTTTTAAAAAACTCAAAAAAATAGTAAATAAAATCAGAAAAACATAAAATTTGGTCTCCAATGAGATTTCAATATGGAGAACACATTGAACGATTCGGATCAACTGCTAGAATCTCGAAAATTGAGACTTAATCGTAGCTAACGGTTGCATCCGTTATTTCTTCGTAGCTGATTTTAGCCCATCTCAAATGTTATTTCTTCGTAGTATAATTGCACATTTGTTATATAATTTAAAAAATTTACAATATTAAGGCCTACTGAATTTGGACTATTCTAATTAAATTATTCTGTAAGGCTTCCATCTGAAAACTAGTATAGTAATTTAAATGTCATTAAAAATGTTCATAGCATGTTGCAGTTTTTTTTTTCCCCCTTTTTTTTCCATCGAGCTTTGATAATAACAAGTTAAAGGCCTTTCAGAAATATGCAAATCAAGTTTCACATACTAATTGTGGTATTAGACGAAGTGGAGTGACTTCAAGAGGAATTTTAAATTTATCTTGATTTAACGGAGAGGAATAAAAAAAAAAAGGAAAAAATTGTAGGCGACATATCATGAGCACTTTCCCAGCAGCATCCGGACGAGGTAGCACCTTCCCTGGTTATCTCTGTGCCTGGTCAACTTCTTGCCCCATATATTATAATTTTATATAATTATATATTTATATTCAATCATGCTTCGATTAAGAAAATAGAAACAAACTGTTTAGAAATGATTGCATAAGGGATGGCATCTTTATCCTGCAATTCCCAATTAATAGAAGCATTGTTCACATTATATTTGTGGTATTTATTTCGCAACTTGTTGGCAGTTTCAAATGCTCATTACAGATGGACAATTTTTTTTTTTAAATAAATTGAAGGTCTAAGCCACCCAACTTATTTTTAAATTAAATGTCTATGAAAGACTCCCCAGCCGGGTTTCGAACCTGCGACCTTGCAAGATGGACAAAATTTTATTTATTTACAGCTACTTGACTTTGAATTTAAAGTGCGGGATCCATTAGTTGACCTTGAAAAGTAGCAACGAATCGTGAAAATTTGGTTACATACGGATTGAAGTTTTATTAATCAGATAAAAGAATTTTGGATTCGGATTTTGTAAAAAAAAAAAAAAATCTAGTAAAAATTTGATGAACTGGTAAAATGAATATTAAAATTATTGTCTCTCTTTGTTATTTTTATTTCTTAATTAACCCATTTTATATTATTGGAAATTAGAGATCTGTTCTTCAATAGTAGGATCCGATCTCGTTTCGTGTTATCGCAGATAGGGAAAAATTGATCAGAGATGTTAGCTTCTTTTACGAAAATTAGTATTGGAAGCAGATGAAAATGCTTGTATCTGTTGTTATCTTCGCTTTGATCTGAGATTATATTCACTTTATTCAGATATAACATGTTTTGTCCGATTGATTGTGATTAGATCCACATAAATGAAGTGTTGTTTGCAATATGGAATATGATTTTTCATTTTTTAAGCTATGGTTATAATCAAGTCTAATGTGGTAACAAAATATGAACTTTGTGGTAACAAAATAATTGGCAAATATGAACTTTTGCTTACAATGTGACAGCTGGATATGAACTTTTGTTAGCTTCAGAGAGCATACTGTTTCTGGGACGGATTGATTTCAAAAGTTGATACTAGATCAGTTGTGGGAAATCAAAGCTCTATATGAATTTATTCAAAACAAAAGGGAAGAAAAGTTTTATGCTGCAACTGCAATAGGGTAATTCGCAAAATATGAATTTTGTTAAAAGCCAACACCTAGTGTAAGATGGACAATTAAAATATATATAGGTCCCCGAAAACTATTGCAGCACATTATTAGATATAATATATTCCAAATAATACAGCATCCGTTGAAACAAAGTTCGCAAATACAACAATAAATAAACATAGATATAAAAATAAATTAAACTTGCTTCGGCAACCTGGTCTGCACCTCCAATTTAATCAAGACGAGCTTTCGACAAGATTTACTACTAGTTTCAAAGCCTCGTTGCACTTGATGGACTTAGGTAGGTCCACAATTTTTGTATCAGTGAGATCCAAATATTCAAGATAATGCAAACAATTGATCGATTCTGGCAGCGTATCATTCTCAAGCGTGCACTCCCGGAACTCCAAATGTCTCAGGCTAATCAGATTTTCCAGCCAGGAGTGCTTCCCATCATAGAATGTGACACTGGTATGGTACACAACCAGCACCTTCAGTAGCTTCATCCGAGAACGGATTGGCAATATCTTGCCGAAGAACATCAATGAACGTACATTCGATCCTGCATATTCTGTTATATCCTTGTTTTCAGAGAAGTTGTTTTGCATTTCAGGAGTATAGAGATGGAATGATGCATGACGGGCAGCCTCCTTTCGGTTATCTTCTTGCGTCCAGAATACTGTGATGAAGTTCTTCTCCCTGGCTTCTTGAACAGCTAGGATCCTGAGAAGTGTGTGCACACGGCATCGTTCAATGTTGCCTGTAGTAGTATTTCTTTCTGTGACTTGAATCATACATCTGCAAAATAAGTTATCAGGATTAAAAATTCCCTTGTAGTAGGAAAAAAATGGAGCTCAACAAATGGTTTTATAAGAATAGGTATAATATATATATATTTCAAATGTAAATAAATTGATAATAATAATATATAAAAATGAAGTACCTTTGAGCGAGTTCATCCAAGTAACCTTGAGCTTTATCATACATTGTGCCCCTCCCTTCCTGTGGTATAAAACCCTCAACACTCCAATATGAAATCAAAGACTGAGCATTGATTTCATAATCCTCAGGAAAGACAGAGAATGACATGAAACATGATTTCAGATGTGGTGGTAACTGCTCATAGCTAGTTGCCATAATATCAACACAATGTTTTCCATCAGTGACCCAATCTATGCTTCGCATGAGCCTATTCCAGGCCTGGAAGTCTGGGGATTTTGTTGACAAGAGACTCCCTAATACTACTAATTGCAAAGGCAAGCCGCCACATTTTTTTGCAAATTCCTTTGCCAGTTCTGAGAGATCCTTAGGATACGATTCATTGGAGTCTTTGAAGGGAAAAGCCTTATTTAGTAGAAGCTGGACACTATGTTCTTCATTCAAATACGGAAGTTCGTACGGTTTAGGATCTGCTGCCTTAGCAACATTAACAAACCGAGAAGTTATAAGTACCCGACTGCCGTTTTTATCTTCGGGATATACCATCTTTAGCTGGTACCACACGTCTTCTGTCCAAACATCATCCAAAATAACTAGATATTTTTTATCTTTCATGGATGCTTGAATTTCCCTAATCAAGTTTTCTTCAGGCAGTTCGTGATGATCTCTCTGCTTGACTGGTTGAAGCTGTTCATGCATCTTCTTCAACAGGTAGATCAGGTTGAACTCTTGACTGACCGACAACCATATGCGAATTTCAAAGCTGTCCTTCACACTGAAGTAAAGAACATTATAATGGTATAAGGTTATAGAACATATTAGAAAAAAAAATTACAAAACAACAATTTGTTTGTTTGTATGAAGCATAAACACATACCTATTGTATACTGTTCGGGCAAGAGTTGTCTTTCCAATGCCTCCGGGCCCAACAATAGACACCACAGAACGCCTCGAGTTTTCATCATGGATGAGTCGGCCGATGATGTGTTCTTTGTCAGATTCAAAGCCGATTACCTCCATCTCATCATTGTTGGTAAGAATCAGCCGTTCCATAGGAAGCCTAAATTTCCCTGAACTGCCATCATCAAGGTTGTTTACACCAAAATCGGTCTTGGCCTTAGAGATCTCTTTGATTCTTGTCTGGATAGCTTCCAACTCATTGCCAAAATTGTGCAGGGCCCAAAGCAATGTGGGTTTCTTGACAAGCTTTTTCAAGGCATTGAAGAAGCCGGGCTCTTTGTAATTAATTGAATCAATGTCTGCCTGGAATAAGTACATATATAAATATTGTGATATTTCATATGCTTTTGGTCTTTTTTAGTTAGACTCTTTGATATACTACCGATTTTTCTTGTTGCATATTTGTCTGTGGACCGGTACGAGTCTCTCTCTAGCTAATTTTATCAAGATGTGTCCAAAACAAATACAATATGGAGGCGTTTGGTTATGTATTGTATTTGAGGCGTTTGGTTATGTAGTAAGAGGATGCATAAATTATGGTTGCATGAGTGCTTATGTCATGTCATGTAATGGATGTCTGGTTATGGTGGTATAGGTGGATGAATAACTTATTGCTTACATAAGTTATTATTTTATTATTATATTAATGATTATTTAAAAAATTTAATGATATTATTATCATTATATAATAATAATAATTCCTATTATTATTGTTATGTTATTATAATCAAATAATTTATTTATTTATTAATAATAAAAATAAAGTAATAAATAATATAGTTAAAATAATATTTATTATTATTGTGGTATAAGTGGACAACTACTTATGATGACATAAATTATTTTTATTATTATATTAATTATTATTATTATGAAAATTTAATGATATTATAATATTATAATTGTAATTAATATAATTAAACAACAAAATTATTTTTTAATAATAAACATATAGTTAAAATAATAATTATTATTGTTGTGGTATAGGTAGGTAGATGAATAACTTACGACGAGTTGGTGACATAAGTTATTATTTTATTATTATATTAATTATTATTATGATAATTTAATGATATTAGTATATTATAATTATAATTATGATAATTAAATAATATAGTTAAAAATAATTATTATTGTTATTTTTAAATTTAAATCACAAATTCAATGATAATGAAAATATTAAAATAATAATGATTCTAATCATTGTTATTAAACTTAATCATATTATTAGTGATAATTATAATTTAATAATAGTATTATTAAAATATTTTTTGTCATGATGGTTTGAAAAAATATTTTTTTATTTCTTATGTTGAGTGTGGGCCCACTGATTTAATTTATGACACCTCTTTTGATTGAATAACTTATGCACTTATGCAACATTTAGTCACAAGTGTTTGGTGACTTAGTGAGGCATAACTTATCTTTAAGTCATAACCAAACAGCTCAATATTACTAAATAGCAAAAAAAAAAAAAAAATCGCTATTGTAGCCCAGTACGGCAGTACCAGAGCGAGGTCTAGCTGTCAAGCTCTTCCGGTTAATTTTGTTCAGCACAAAAACGGTACCAGAAAATCTAAAATTATCCATAATGTTAAATAACAGTCTAACATTCAAAATCAAAATCAAAATCAATGAAAGAATTATTACTTGGAAGTTGTCAACAGCATCCTCGATTGAATACGCGACACTTCTGACCTCCTTGATCCAGTTTCGGACCCGTTCTTCGCTGGAGCTTTTTGAATCTGCATCTTTGAGGAAGCTCTTAATCCTCCCAAGCTCACGCTGCACGACCTCTGCGTTATCGTTGACCCCGTACAGAAATTGACCCTCTTTTAGCAGTGCATCTTTTACTGGACCTTTCAGAGCATCTTCGAACTTCTGCTTCACAAAATCCACCACTGCATCCGCCATTTTTCGATCGCTTGTTTGTTGACTTCACTTCTGAGCTTTTTGTGGGAGACGAATGGGGATTTTAAAGAGGAAAGGAAATTAGTGTCTTGGAAATGAATGGTACCGGAAGATGCATTGATAGGTCAGTTATAATAAAGTATGACCTAGCTCCAATAAATTATTTTGGAGCGGTGCATTATTTTAAAATTTAACGACTAGTACGCGTTAAATTGAAGTCAAGTGGTTTGTTCATCAATTCAGACATGTTAATCATACTGCCTTGTCCGAAAAATATTAACCAATTTTATGCACAGTTATATCTAAAATAAGTAGGATTGTTTGTAGGAGACATAACATGAGCGCTCTTTTACGAGTGTTTATTTGATAGTTCGGTTTAAAAATGGTAAAAATTCAGAATCAACGCTTAGAATATTGACAATTAAAAAGGAAATGAACTGAACAGATCAAATATATGTTAAATATAAGTGAAATATACATTAGACAGAAAATTTACTAAGAACTTATTAATCTTGACATTTTTGTCAATCATAAAAAAAAATTGAACTTCAATAAATATTTTCTGCAAATGTTGATAAAAATTATATGATTTGGTATATGATGCATAGACACTTTACGTTATGAACTTATTTGTCCAATTCAGTCTACATATTGAAATCTCATAAAAAAACCAAATTTTATGTTTTTGAGCTAGAATTGTTTACTATTTTCTAATTTTTTAAAAAATATCATTTTTGATACAAATTAATAAAAAATAAAATTTTATGTGTTATCAGATTTTCAAAATAAATATTGAATTGGTTAAATTAATTTTTTTATTTAATATAAATATGACAAATAAACTCATGATAAACATGTCCCCCATGAATCCATGATGCGTCATAGTATTACTCTTGGTATCTGTTTAATAAGTTATTTATATTTTAAAATAGTAAAAAGATTAAAAATATATTTATGTATCACCTCAAGTTATTTGAATTGCATGAAATTTGTCATGCATTTCATCTATATAACCATTAACCAATATAACATACTAATGGATTTACATTTTAATTTCAACCTTATTTCAATTGATTCAATAAAAAATATATAAGATAAGTTATTGGCAAATAAATTAAACAATTTAGTACGTGTATTTATAGTTACAAATAAAAACCTAATATCGTTTCACTTGAATAAAGTTCGGTTTAATTTGGTTGATTCGATTATTCTACTAGTTCAATTTACATTCAGATAAATTGAGTAAAATTAGTTAGGAAAACTTAGTTTTGTTTCACGCGAACCAACTAAATTGGCATCCGCGGCATCCCTAAGAACATGATGAATGAGCAGGAAGGCAGGAACAAAACACCGACCACCAAAAGAATTTTTCATTATCCAGATTTTTTAAGAAAAGTGTTATTTCTTCGTAGTATTATTGTACATTTGTTATACAATTTTTTTTTTAAATTTTACAATATTACTAAATTTGGAATATGCAAATGAAGTTTCACATACTAATTGTGGTATTAGACGAAGTGGAGTGAAACAAAACGTTAAAGGCCTACTCATAGCATGTCGCAGTTTTTTTTTTTTTTCCATCGAGCTTTGATAATACAAGTTATAACGTTAAAGGCCTTTCAGAAATATGCAAATGAAGTTTCACATACTAATTGTGGTATTAGACGAAGTGGAGTGACTTCAAGAGGAATTTAAAATTTATCTTGATTTAACGGAGAGGAATAAAAAAAAAAAAAAGGAAAAAATTGTAGGCGGCATATCATGAGCACTTTCCCAGCAGCAACCAGTCGAGGTATCACCTTCCCTGGTTATCTCTGTGCCTGCCTGGTCAACTTCTTGCCCCATATATTATAAATTTATATTCAATCATGCTTCGATTAAGAAAATAGAAACTTATTGCATAAGGGATGGCATCTTTATCCTGCAATTCCCAATTAATAAAAGCATTGTTCATATTATATCTGTGGTATCTATTTCACAACCTCTTGATAGTTTCATATGCGTCTACATGGTCATTACAGATGGACAAAATTTTATTTAATTACAGCTACTTGACCTTGAATTTAAAGTGCGGGATCCATTAGTTGACCTTGAAAAGTAGCAACGAATCGTGAAAAAATGGTTACATACGGATTGAAGTTTTATTAATCAGACAAAAGAATTTTGGATTCGGATTTTGTAAAAAAAATCAAGTAAAAATTTGATGAACTGGTAAGATGAATATTAAAATATTGTGTCTCTTTGTTATTTTTATTTCTTAATTAACCCGTTTTATATTATTGGAAATTAGAGTATCTTATGCTTTTATTTTTTTTCTTTTGTTTTAAATTATAAGTCATTATTAAATATTAATCCTTCAAGGAACGAATGCCTAAAACGAAGCTCAGTTTATGTAGGCTTTACATATGTTAGTTAATCATAGAGCTTAGAGCATATAAATTCAATGCTCTTTGATAACAAGGCTTTAATTAATAAAATCTGTGCTATATAAGGTGAAAGCATGCAATGCAAGGCCCTAGCCAGTGATATGGATCTGAGGATCTCATATCAATATCATCTCCTCCCTTTTTCCCACTATTTTTTCAATCAAATATTCAAATGTTAGGTGCCACTCCAAAATAAAATGCCCCAAATTGAGCATTCCATCGAGGTTGTGCACTTGTGCTCTAGAACTTTTTTACTAATAGAACGGAATGAGAGAAAAAAATTGGGAGAGAAATGAAAACTCTTACACTTCACTTTTATTTGGAGGTTTGAAGATGTGAAGTATTTCCATTCTATTCTATTGTATAATTTAGTGAAGCAAGTAATTAATAATGTTTAATTTCCTTCAATTCCCTCCCCCCCCCCCCTTTTTTCTTTTTGGTTTTGTGTTCTAGAGCATAGAGGTTAGTTTATATTCAATTGTCCATTGTTGAACTGTGATAGCCACGGATGTGTCGTTGTATATAAGAAAAATGAGATGTATCAAGTCGCAATATTATATTGAAATTTCACATAACAATAAGAACTCAAAAGCTGAATTTTAATGAATATATTCCCTTCAAAAGTTAAAATTTCAAAATATTACCATCTCTAATTTAGCATTTCAACCAAAATGTATAATATTATTAATATTAGAAACTAAAAGAATAATGAAGAGTCAAGATCTGCACTTAAAAGCATGAATTCCCAAAACCAATGTGGAAAAACTTTTCCACACTTGAAGTTCTTGACATTTTCAAATACAAAAATATATTCGCTCCAAATACAGGAATTCCATTAAATTTGGAACTACGAAACTTAACATTAATGCGTCAACAATTAATTTCACAAAAATACCAAAATTTTCATTCTAAAACACGACAATTTAACACCAACCTCACAAGCACACAGATCATAATTAAGTACATTATAATCACCCATTCACACCTAATTGATAAATCATATAAGCATAACATACAAAGGGTGTGTTTGGAAGTGTGGTGAATAAGAATAGAATAGCTTGTTTTTGAATAAGGATGTTGAATAAGGGATGGTGAAGAATTGCTTATTCATGGAATTGAGCATGTTGTTTGGATGGTTAACTAGGAATAAGAACAAGAGAAACAATATTAAAATATAATAATTTGTTGTTTGTATGGAACTTCCTTTCTATCCTTTTTTTTGGCGCCACCTAAATGTTGGTTATGCCAGGTTACGCCAGGAAATGAGCAAATAAAAAATGAGCAAATTAAAAAAAATATATCAATACTGAATCCTCTCAGTATTAGGTTACGCCACCTAATTGCCAATGGAGTTCATTCGAAATATATCAATACTTAAAAGCTTACCTTACCAACTAAATCAGAATATAAATCAAGTAAAAAAGGAAGGAAAATGGAAAAGAGATTGACAAATGAAGCTTACCTTACAAAACGAGGCTCTATCGAATCAGATATCGACGGTGAACTCGCCACTGCCAACCAGTTCGCTGAAATCTCCTCAGATCGGCGTAGATCTGAAGAGGAGTGCACCACCTCTAAGGTAGGTAATCGCAATAATGGAGGAGATGAGCAACGGTTAGAATGAATTGAAAATAGTTTCTCTCTCTCCCTTTCTCCATTTTTTAATATTGATGAAGGAATATTTTAATACTAAATACATTCACGGGAGCACAGTTTAGCCTAGTTCCGACTTTTCCTTGGAACTGGAATAAGGGGCCTGAATAGCTAATTCAGCTTGTTCCAAGTTGTGTTTGGCATCCTTCAAAATAAGCTATTCTAGAATAGCCCTTATTCAGTGCGTTCCAAACATGCCCAAAGTGTCTACATAAAGCACCACACCATACCATTCAAACCACACAATATTTAGAGCAAACACACAGAAATATTTATCGTTATCTTCTTACACTGAACCCAGAACAACCTACAAAGTCACACATCTTTGGGAGTCTTAAATTCATTAAACGAACGAGCGCAATCGAAGTTAAGGCCGTAACACTGAATCCGTTTCTTTCTTTCATTATTCCCCTTGATTTCCATGCTAGTAACTGCATGACCCCATGTCGGATTTATGTAGGTCTGGATGCCCTTTATACCAAATAGCTTCCTTTCCTCAAGTTGTCCAGTGACAATTTTTGAATATCGGAACATGGAGGTATCGCCACCGAGGTCACATTCATCTCGCATGTGCACTGTAATTCTCTTGGTCTCTTTTTCGAATTCATAGCTGGTTATATTTTTTGGGAATAAACCCCGCGGAAAGCCGTATTCATCCAATAGATCAGGCAGAGGTTTCCGCTCACTTCCTGATTAATACCAAATTTAACCATTATAGTTGCAAACACGCCTGGATTGCCAAGTTTAAAAGGCCTGTCAAACGTATCAAACGGAAACGAAATGGGCCGTTTCGTTTGGATGTTCCGTTTCATTAACAAAACGTACCGGATATTCCATTAGCCGTTCTGTTTGGACGAAATAGGACGGAATGATAAAATTTCAACTGTATACCACATAAATATATAACGAAATTTGTTTCATTATGGTTTCGTTTTTTGAAACGAAATGAAAATTCATACCATTAGCCGTTTCATTTTGAACGGAACAGTCACGGAAAACGTGGACGAATACTTCGTCAACAGCCTATGCCCAACCATATATCAAGATTTTTTTTCTTTTTGTTTATATAGTAAGGAGGGAGCAACAATAGTTTCTCCCATCCACCAATAGAAACACTCACACAGGACAACCATAATCATCAAAACAACAAAAAATATAGCAAAATGCCAACCCAACCTACTATGCCATTCTCGGCAAGATGGCAAAAATGAGGAGTAAAATTAAAATATCATTAGGTTATGTTTTCAGGTAGTTCTGTCAATCCCTCAAATCCATGTCCACAATTTTTTTTCCCTTTTGACCTTTTTTAACTGTTGATAGAGGAGATATTTAAAACATAATAATAATAAAATTATAATACCTCGTGATGGTTGGTCTGGACGTGTCGGGGTGTCTCCACGAAATTTTCTCAGCCAATCTGAGCACAACAAAAAGATAGCTATATAAATAAATCAATATACTTTATAATATACAATATTCTTAATCTAAAAACATTTTTTTTTAAATCACTACTACCATTACCAAAATATTTTTTTTCAAAAAAAATATATATAATGATCAACAAGAGTTTTAGTTTGTACTCTCAATTCCCCAACATAAATTTACAAAGAATAATAAAAAAATTCTATTCTAATACATGTAAAATTTCTTTTCGTGTCTTCATGTTTTGACATCATTGCAAAATTAATTGCATAATTTGACATCATTTAAATATATGTAATTAAAATGCAAAATATCGTTCATCCATTGATCTTTTATTCGATTCTTTAAACAAGCTTGAACATTTGTTTATGTTTAATATAAAGGCAAAACAAATAAATTGAGCAACTTAATTAAGAGCAAATGAAGGGCGAATGAAAAAAAATGAAGATAAGACACTATGGCTCTGCTCCAGAAAAACTCTTTTAGAGGAAGGGAAAAGAAGGGAGAGTAAACTTATAAAAGTTTATTCTGCCCTGAAAGACAATGAAAGAGGCATACTTAAATTAGAGAAATCTTAGAGTAAATTTGTATATTCCAATTTGGCTTTCTCTCCTCTACTCTTCCTTCCTCTAAAACGATTTTCTTGGAGCAGACCCTATATGTAGTCCAAATTAAGCCCAAGGACATGGGCTTCCAATTAAGTGCTTTACTCTTGAAAGAAAATAAATACTTGGATTGTATATAATTTTAGAAAAAAAAATTAATACTTGGGTTATATATAATTTTAGAAAGCTGATAAATGCAATCAAATTCTATAGACAATCAAGCAATAAAAAATTCGAAAATAGAAAAAAATAAAAAAATTTTCTCTGCCAAATATGAAAATTGTATTGCGTGTCGCATCTCCTCACGCACGTCTCGCGTTCTCACCCTCGCCTCTTCTCCTTCTTTCCCCTCCTTTTCTCTCCTTAACCAGCGCATCACCCTCTCACTCCATCTCACATTTACCACATCACCCTCCTCATCACCCCTGCCTGACTGTCTCCTTTAATCTCTCATCTCCTTTCCCACCTTCACGTGCACCTCTATCTTCTCTCATCTCTCCTCCCCTTCTCCACTTTCACGCATGCCTCCTCTTCTCTCCATGCTTTCATCTTTGTCTTTCTCTCTCGCGTCTTTCCCTCTCGCACTACTCACACCTCCTATCTTTCTTTCCCAACCACTCTTCTTTCCATTGTTGTCATCTCTTTCTTCATACCCTTATAAATATACTTATTAAATATAAATACTCCCTTCATATAAATAAAATACTCTCTTATGATATATAACTATGTAATCATACAAGATATTTCATTGTAAATATCCTCCCTAATTTAATTAAATACTTCATTGAACATTTTAATTACTCCCTAATAGTGTTTACTTACTCACATAAATAACTACTCATTTAAACTTATTAGATACTCCCTCAAACTTATTAGTTACTACCTTCTAACAAATTATATACTTCCATAATAAAACATAAATGAAAATATATTTTACACTCCTTAATAGATATTTAATACTCTATACAATACAATATATACTCTATTTTTCTGATATATTATTGTAACTTGTATTTACTTTTTTCAGTGTATTAATTAGAGGGAAATAGATTGATGGTGAGAGAGTTGAGCAAAATGAAGGAAGATGCAGGTTCAGGGAAAGGATGAAGGATTAGGTCGAGAGAGGGTAATGGAAAGGGAAATGGAAAGATGTGGCAATTCGTAAGAAGAAAAAAGGGTGGGAGTGTAGAGAAAGAATGATGCTCCTCAATTTCTATGGGGATAGGGTAAGGAGAGAGGGAGCGCAAATGCTTGATTGCGTTAAGTAATTTCTATTTCTAAAATTAAAGAAACGCCTCAATTTGTCTTAACCACTTGCATATCTGACAATGAGATTCCACTTTTAGGATTGAAAATATTGAAAATAGGAACTGATTCCCTTGCAAGCTCACTGACCGTTTAATTGCATTAGTTTATTTTCCATTTATATATGATACTAAGTTTTTTTCCTTGAATGATTATGAGTCTAAGTTGCATTATGATGATTGTCGTGTGGTTAAGACTTAATATTGTGGTTATGGCGGTGACAAGAATCATCCCTGTAGTTTATCATTTCTATCATCACACAGTTTTTTCTTTCTATTTTTGGAATGTGATGGGATGAGAAATCTATTTTTGTCGCTCATTCTCATCATCCTGTAGATTTAACATCCAGAGCTTACCCCTCTCCCTCCAAGCAGCTATGTTTCTCTTGCTCTCTCTATCTCATGCTAACCTTTTCCCTCTCTCAGTAATTATTTTTTCTAAGACAATTAATATGTATATGAAGATATTTAGTATTATTTTCAGGACAATTAATTTTTTTCCAGGATAATTTATATTTTTTCTAGAAAAAATATTTTTTTTCAAAAATAATTAATATTTTTTAGGACAATTAACTTATCTCACATGACATTTAGTAATATTTTCAGGACAATTAATTTTTTTTTTCAGGATAATTCATATTTTTTCTAGAAAATTATTTTTTCAAAAATTATTAATATTTTTTCTAGGATAATTAACTTTTTTTCACATGACATTTAGTAATATTTTCATGACAATTAATTATTGTTGTCCCTAATTTAAAGGCCTAGAGGGGGGTGAATAGGCACAAAAGCAAAATTCTAAACCGATATGGTCAATATTTGGTTCAATTCAAACTTGGTCTAACAAAAACAATCAAGACACAAGCAATTCACAATGCAAGGAAAATAAAGAGAGAAGAGAAGAGGTGACACGCGATATATTACGGAGTTCCGACCCGCTAGGAAGTGCTAGCCTTAGTCGTACGTCTCCGAAAGTTCCGCAACCTCGAAATGGGCGCGCTCGGTTCAATTCCACAACGAACGGGACTACAAATTCGAACCAAATCACCTTGTTATAATCACTCTCAAGGTGGATTGGCCTAACTCAATTAAACAAGCTCAAACACTCAAGGGATTGAGGCTCTAACCAAATCACTCAACAAATCTAGCAATTAACACTAGTGGATTGGTTTGCACACTCTAATCTCAATGATTTTGCTAAAAGAATGCTCAAACACAAGAGAGAGTAATGTCTAACTGGTTGGAGCTCAAAAGGGAGGAGTTTCAAAGGTTTCAAAAGTGTCTAAACAGTTCCAAGTGGCCCCATATATATAGAGGGCGCCAACAGCTCCAAAAACCAGTCAAAACAGACTCTACCGTTATACAACGCTATATGCCGTTGTACAACGTCGAAATAGCCGTTGAAAAATCAAACGGTCACAGACAATAACGTTGTGAGTTGTCAGAGCGTTGTGTAACGTTGTATAGCGTTGCACAACGCTTCAGCAAAAATCCAAAGCAGAAGCTCGACAGTTCTGTTGGAACTTGTCAGAGCGTTGTGTAACGCTTGGTAGCGTTGCACAACGAAGTCAAGAAAAGAATCAAGGCGGAACTGACAAACTCAAACAATATTGTCAGAACGTCATACGACGCTGACTGGCGTCACACAACGTCGCCGTTGCACAACGCGGACAGAGCGACTGAGCGATGTCTGAGCGAAGTTTAGAGCGTCACACAACGTTATCTCAGACTAACGTTGTGTAACGCTGTAGAGCGTCACACAACGTTGTCGTTGCACAACGCTGTCCAGCGTTGGCCAACGGAACCCACAACTTTGCATGCAAAAACGCTAACTTGCATGTCTGATGCATGCATGGAACAAGGCAGCATGCATGCAGCATCGATGCTGATCGATGTCTGAGCAATGCAGAGTTGCCTGCTTCAGACTACGTTGTACAACGCTGAATAGCGTTACACAACATAGGAGCGGAAATGTTGTGTAACGTTACTTAGCGTTGCACAACGTTCTGACAAGGGGAAATAATAGATTTAACTGGTTTAAAAGCAAATGAACTAACGTTGCACAACGCTACTGAGCGTTGTGTAACGCTGTTCCAACCTTGTCAGAGATTTTGCAATTTAAGAGCGAATTAACTCTGCGTTGTGTAACGGCAGCTGGCGTTGTATGACGCTGGACAGAAAAACTGAGCATTTTACAAGCAAATTGATTGAGATTAGTTTAGAGTTTAATTAAACCTTAACAAATGATTCTAACTAGACCAAAGCAATCTCTTGAAGCTCCAAACTATGTGCCACACTTGCTTTAATCCATTCTTCAAAAAAATCTAGCTATAAAGCACTAAAAAGAGATGTTAGTTTAAGGGTTTCGGTGTTGTTTTGCAAATCGGCAAATCGAGAAAAAATGTTTAACCAACAATTATTTTTCTATACAATTAATATTTTTTTCTAGGACAAACATTTTATTCCAAAACAATATATTAACATTTTTTCAGAACAATTAGCATTATTTACTAGGACATTTAGTATCAAAATATACGACAATTAGTATTATTTGTTGGGACAATTAAGATATATACGAGGACGATTAGTATCATAAACTAGGATAGGGCGTGTTTGGAAGCTTCCGAATAAGGGAAATGAATAAGGTAAAAGGGCTCTTTCTCTCTCCTCTCTCCTCTCTCCTCTAATTTCATTCTTATTCAATCATCTCATGGTATAAGAATAAGTATTTGAATAAGGCCTTATTCGGAATAAGCCTTATTCCATTGCATCCAAACACACCCGTGTGTTATTTTATAGGATAGTTAGGATATGTATAAGGGCAGTTAGTAACATAATATATGACAATTAGTATAATTTTATAAGATAACATGAGGTGGAGGAATGGTAGGCAGAGGAGTATACAAGCCAGGGAGAGATGGGGTGGATACGCACTGGGATGGAAGGGGATGGGGATCAAAAAGGGAAAAGGGTTGAGTGATGTAAGCGCTAGATGGAAGGTAGAGTGGGTAAGGCTGAGCAGGCGCTGGCCCCTGTCCCTGTTCCGAGTTCCTAGTTCCAAAAAGTCGAAGAACTAGGAACTAATCCCATTTTGCTCCTGTTCGCTGTTCGTGACTTGTTTGGTTGTGCACGAACAAGCAACTAGCTCATGCTTGATCGTTGTTCCCGTCTGTGCCAAACATAGGCTCTGTTTGGATGCAAGAAGAAGAAGAGGAAGAAGGAAGAAGGGAAGAAAAAAAATTATAAATAATCCAAACTCTTCACAAAGTTACACACTTCCCAATACTTCTTCCCACTTCTTCCCTTCTTCCCTTCTTCCCACACCTATCCAAACGGACCCATAGCTCTAGAATGATTCAAGTAATTCTGTTTTTTTATTATTTCCAGTGGGGTGGCTTTAGAGTTTAGATCGATACTGAGGTTAGTAATCAACTAATCATTCAGGAGCGAAGTTACGACTTACGAGATCCTCCTTTATATGATAATTCATTCAACATTAATATAGTCAAAATTAAGAGTTTCTTAATAATCATGGAAAACATTAATTAATAGATTTTGTATTCGATAGTAACATCCGATCTCTTTCTTAATTATTCTGCTACTATAATCATGCAAGAAAATATATGTTAGTATGTTACCTCCAAAACGACCAAAAGGATTCCAAATACCACCCCAAAACCCTTGTGTTTCGCTACTTCCTGCTGCTGTGTTTCCTGGCTGAGTACAAAATTGAACTAGTTAACACATTAAATAGAATAGTATATTAAATAGAATACTGCGCATGAGAAGAGAGAGGTTCAACTGGGATGAATATCTGTGCATAATAGTAAGGATATAATAGTGACATATTTTAAATTAGGAGGGTGCCAAGTAACCATCACCAGGAAATTATCAAACGAAACGTACTTTTTCATATATACCGGCATATTGTTTTTTTCCTAATGAATATGGTATTAGGTGCTTTGCATGCTATCAAGACTAAAAAATATAGACAACTGGTGTGCTCAGACAATATTATACCCTTCTGTGGTTAAATACTTAAATTGGAACAATCTTCCTCAAATTCCTTTGAGAAATGCTAGAGTCCAATACATTGGACGGATGGAGTCCGTCCAATACGATCGTTTTCATCTTTTTAAATTTCAAATAACCGATCTAATCGTTCAATATGTTCTCCATATTGAAGACTTATAAGAAATCAAATTTTATATTTTTTTCGAAATTTTTTACTATTTTTTGGGTATTTTAGAAAATCATTGTTATTGGACGATCCATAATATTTATATCATAAATTTTCAAAAATACCAAAAAATAGTAAAAAATTTTGAAAAAAAATTGTAAAAATTGGTTTATTATAAGTTTCAAATAGGGAGAACATATTGAACGGTTCGGATCGGTCATTAGAAATTTAAAAACGTGAAAACGGACGGACTCATCCGTCCAATATATTAGAAACTAGCATTTCTCAATTCCTTTTTGTTCCTTCTTCTTTTTATTTGTTGAATTAATACTGTATAACGTGGTAAAATGATGCTTGAGATTCGTGTGTGTTGATTACTTGATTATGAAGAAAGTCCGTAATCAATAGTCATAAATTTTAAGATGATATATATATAGAAAGAAATATCATATTCATTCACTCAGATTGAAGTGGATAATTAAATAGTGGAATCCAGCCCAGTCTAAAAACTATCAAATGTCTTATCTATACTATCTATATATATACTACATACATATTAAAGCACACATATCAAGAGGTGTAACACGCTAGATTTAGGACGTAAATAAATATTTCTGTCGTTCGATTGGTTTGATCTGCGGTTGGATATCAATTGCCCAGCCGAAGTAACACCATTGCTTGATTCCATCTAATATAGAAATAAATTGAATAACACATCTATTTGTATCGCTGGTAAATTAAAAAAATATATTTGTATAGTCTAACATTGTTTTGTTTATTTATTTGCCCACATATGAGGACATCTTATGCTAGTAAAGTTATAAAGCTAATAAAACTATTTACCAACAACTAGGGGTGCATAATGTGTAAAACGATCACGCAACTGGACTGTTGCATTGATCGTTGCGTTTTGGACACGAAACTGATTATCATTTGCGTTAATCGTTTCGTTTTGAACGAAACGATCGAAATCACGAAAATACACATGGACGAAACTATTTCATACTTGCGTTAACCGTTTCATTTTTAAAACGCAACCAAAATCTTTAATCGTTTTGTTTCGTTTTAGACGAAACGAAACGAAAAGACGGTCGAAACGGTCGTCGTTTTTAGGCCTACCAACAACAATAAAATACGGAGATAGAAGGCCCATTGTATTATATTGGGCCATTATATTTCTTCAATTTTCGCCCCAACAGATAAAAAGCCCATTTAACAAAGAGAGAGAGCAGCGCTAAGACGAAAGCCATATATATTGAGAGCGTTAGGGTTTTAAGGCCTTTCTCTCTGTCGCTCCAAAACCTAAGAAGCGCCGCAGCTCTTTGCATTTCCTTGCCAGGTATTCTCCCTCAACACCTCGTTTCTCAAATTCGACTTGGTGATCTCTTCTTCAATAGTAGGATCTCGATCTCTTTTCGTGTTATTTCAGTTAGGGAAAAATTGATTGATCAGAGATGCTAGCTTCTTTTACGAAAATTAGTATTGGAAGCAGATGAAAAATGCTTGTATCTGTTGTTATCTTCGCTTTGATCTGAGATTATAGTCATATGTATCATGCTTCTTCTGATTAATTGTGATTAGATCCACATAAATGAGGTGTTAATTGCAATATGGAATATCATCAAGTCTAATGTGTTGCTTTATCTTCTCTTTTACAGAATCTTCAGAGCAGGTAAGTGAAAAATGTACACCGCAAGTAGTAAGATCCGAAAGGACAAAGGCCTTGAGCCAACTGAGTTTGAAGACTCTGTTGCTCAGGTAATTATTTGCGTATTTTTTTGTGCTATAATTTTATTATTTTTTTGTTTGCAGCTTAAGCTTTGATAATCACCTATTATGTCCAAATTTCTCAGGCTTTCTTTGACTTGGAGAACAGCAACCAAGAGCTGAAGAGTGACTTGAAGGATCTCTACATCAACAATGCTGTGTATGTTATTTCTTGCAGTATTCATTTCAGTTGCTGAGTTTTTGTTACTCTGTAAAATTCTATGTTAATAAAGTGTGTTTTATTTGATTTTTATACAGTCAGATGGATGTGTCTGGAAACAGGAAGGCTGTTATTATTCATGTCCCGTACAGACTCAGGAAGGCCTTCAAGAAGATCCATGTCAGGCTTGTCAGAGAGCTCGAAAAGAAATTTAGTGGCAAGGTATTCCTTCTTTCTTGATTGTACATGGGATAGTTTTCCAGGGGGTGTTTGGCAACATCGTAGGTTACTGAGATCAATGGTCAATTTTAGTACTTTTAGGTAATTGTGTTTAATAACCTAGAAGTTAGACTAACGTCATGCATGCCAAATGCCTCCCAACATTTTTCTAGTTGGATTAAAAATAGCCAGAGCATGATTAATTTCAACTTTAAGAAAATTGACTTAATTGTTTATTTAGCATCATGGTCCTAACAGCTCCGGTGGTATTTAATGGTTGTGCCTCTTATGATAGTTAGGTTTGTAGAATATGATTCCTCTTTTGGAACTTCCAAGAAAATATTGAAAATTGCATGTACTTTGCTTATTAGTTTCTATTTCATTTTTCTGAGGGTTCCCATGCTTTACATAATATGAGTGCTTGTGCTAAAATTTCAATGTTTGATCATTAATTTCCTTTTTGAAATATTCTGTGTGAGAGAGCTGGACAATAATAGCTTGAATTACTTGAATAATTATTGATTTTATAATTGGCAGGATGTCATTGTCGTTGCAACCAGAAGGATAGTAAGACCCCCAAAGAAGGGTTCGGCTGTGATCCGTCCCAGGAGCCGCACTTTGACTACAGTGCATGAGGGAATCTTGGAGGACGTTGTTTACCCTGCTGAGATTGTAGGCAAGCGCGTCAGATATCGTCTTGATGGCACCAAGTTGATGAAGGTCAGAAATTTTATTGTACTAATTTTTATTGAGAGTTGTATTGTTATGGGGCGTACTAGTCAGTACCATGTTAGATCATTTCCAATTGGTGTTGCTCAACACTCTTGTCTGCTCTTTATTTTTTTGTTTGAAGGTATGGAGTTTAATTTTGTGTTCTCCTTTTTGTTGGAATTTCAATAGATCTTCTTGGACCCCAAGGAGCGTAACAACACCGAATACAAGCTGGAGACATTCACCTCAGTGTACCGCAAGCTTTGTGGGAAGGATGTGGTGTTTGAGTACCCAGTTGCTGAGAGTGCTTAAGACATCTTGTTAGCATATTCGCCGATTGTTGAATCTAGAAAGTTTTGGATATGTTGTTTGAGTTCTGTTTATGTTGGATTTTGTGCTATCATGTCCGGTGCTATAATAGCTAGGAATTTTTGGCGAAGTGTTATTTCAAATTCTGCAGAGATAACATTGGACAGTTCTTTTTTCTGGTCAATGATGATAAGTTAGGTCTTTAATTTATATTTTCTCCGATGCATTTTGCGTATAATAACTTGAGTTAAATTTCACTTGTTCAAATGAGATGTCCTGTGTTGGGTGACTTGAGTCTGCCGATCCCTTCAAGCTTTTGTTTCAAGTTAAATTTGACTGATCTCTTTAAGCTTCTGATTTATTTGGGAGTATCTCATCAACCATCTCTTGTTTCATTGCTGTTCTAGTTTTTGTACAATTCTCGTTCGGTGTTCGCAAAATCAGAGCATCTTTTCATTGTTGGGCAGGATTCTAATACTTTCACAGATGAGTAGAATATAACTCAATTTTAATTTTAAAAATACGAAATATGAAATGTAAAATGTCGAAATAAATAAAATTAATAAGACATGATATAATTTATCTTTTTTGTGTACACCAAAATTACGTCTCGCTTTTGTTGTTATGTGTATCAGCAGTTTTTAGAATTACACTGACGTAGATACTTTTGAACATTGATTTCTTAAGTTTATGAATTATGTCAAAACGCAAATGAGATAGTCAATAATATGTATGTGTGCAGAAAAACATTCATATTGATTAAATTCAGTAGTTTTTCAATTTTCATAGTTCTTTAAATTGACGATTTTTTTTTTATTAAAGTTTAGAAATGGAGAATGTGTAGAAAACTAAATCTATTGGAACTTTCCTCTACCTGTTGTACCACTTTTATAATCCCAACCCTGTTAGACCATTTTTGTAATTCCGATCCTGTTGTTGGCGCTAAATGAGTTCGAAGTCGACTAATATAAAATTCTAATAATATTATAGGTCTTCAAAAGGATCTCGGACAACTCACCAAAGCACGAAAGCCAGAATCTTTTCGAAGTTGATTTCTATTTCAAGAGCGCAAAACCGCATGGATAACTTACACTAACTTGTCAATTTTGGATTCAATTGGAAATTTTTTCTTGGAAGGTATCCTAAAGAAATTGGAATGGAATAATATAGATAATTGATGGGATTCCAAATGGAATCTGTGTTACAAGTTGTTTTTTATAGGAGGAACTAAATACATAGGAAATGGCAGGGTCTCCTCTTATTTATTTTTTTTATTTATCTTTTGTATCTTTTTTTTTAATCTTCCTATTTTTTTAATTCATATATGTTTATATGAATTTTTTTTTAATTTCCATGCATATATTAAATATATATATATAAAGTCTTCAATCAAACCGCTTTGACCGGAGTCCCGGTTAAACCTGTCAGTTCTCAATTTTAAAAGTTCAAATGACCGATCCAAACCATCAAATATGATCTACATATTGAAATCTCCTTGTAGACCAAAATTTTCATTTTTTTTTGAAATTTTTAAGTATTTTTTTCGGATTTTCAAAAACAACAATTTTTGTATTATTCAGAACAAATTGGATTAACGATTTTTTAAAATCCGAAAAAAATACTTAAAAATTTCGAAAAAATGAAAAATTTTGTCGGGGATGAGATATCAATATGAAGATCATATTTGACGGTTTGGATCGATCATTTGAACTTTCAAAATTGAGATCAGACGGGATTTAACCGAGACTCCGGTCAAAGCGCTTTGATTGAAGGCTTTCTCTCTATATATATATAAATTTTCGAAAGAATTTAATAGTTTTGTTTTTATTCGAATTATTTATGAATATAGTATTATTCGTAAATAATACTATATAAGCTGTTTACCGTATAGTTGCGAAATTCCCATTTTGCAAGTACGCTGTTGCCGTCACCTTGAACAATTCAAGCACATTTTGAGCGTTCTGCAGAAAAGAACCTGGAATTAAGCTTTGGAATGCCGTTTAGTTAGTATAATATGTTTCAATTATTTCAATACTTTGCTATTCAATAATAGTGAAGCATACAGACGAAGTAATATCAAATATAAGATTGGGTTGTATTGTGCTCGTATACCGTTTGTAAATAACAATATACCACCAAGAATTAAAAAGTATTACAAATTAAATTTATTAATTAATGTATAAACTTTTTTTCACCTACAGATATACTTTTAGCTCTGCCGAGCACAGGAACCAGGGTAGTTCAATTCCACCACTTGAGCAATACTGAAATAGTTTGTATCAAAAGTTGTACACAACGTTCTTAAGGAAACTAAGATATGAAATTAAAAAAGGAAAAAAATGTTTTTTATTTGATCCTCCTAAATCTCTGCATTAATAATACTCCCGCACAACAATCAGTCTACTTCAAGCACTCTAACTCCATGAGAAAAACTGCTAGAATATTTCATGCACCTATATTTTCAATAGCAGCTGTCTTATCCATTCTCTTTACAATACCAGCAATCACCTAATTCAACAAGAGAGAGGAAAGCAAGCATCAGAATAAGAAAAGCTATCAGTCTTTGACCAAAATGTAGTGAGATGATATGTCCAATTTAATCTGGTTAGTTATTTGTACGCAACATGAAAAGGATCATGAGGCACAGCCAAAGTATTAAAACAAGATCATTCAAATAAAATTAATAAATAATAAAAATATCACCTTGCCAGGGCCCAATTCATATCCTCTCTTAAGCCCCTTCTCCAGAAGAGTCTTCACTGTCAATTCCCATTGTACGGGTGACGTAACCTGCATAAGCAAGCCATTATAACCCATTAATCAAAGACGAAAAATGTACAAAAAGGAGGCCAACTAAAGGCATTGAAGGGGAATACTAACCTGGCGAGCCAAAATCTTCTTGATTGTATCAGGGTCTGAGTGGGGCTGTGCATCCACATTTGAAATAACTGGGATCCTTGGGGTTCTAATTTGGGTTGTTGCAAGTGCAGCTTCTAGCCTTGACACAGCTGGCTCCATGAAGCTCGTATGAAACGCACCAGCAACAGCTAGACGTACCTAGAAAGATTTAAATAATAAAATCAAAGAAACCAGCATGTTGTAATTGCAGAACCCTTATTAAAAGTTTCTTCCAATTTCTATGCTGCATTTTAATATTAGGCAGTACAGTAAATCCCAAAAAGTCAGAATAAAAGCAAAAAAAGCTCCAGTTTAGGTAGAAAACAAAAATTTAAACGTCAAACAAAGGCTAAAGAGCACAAATGAACACAAATTTTAAAGAAAGGAAATGTATCAACCGTCATGCGAGCCTTGAAAGACTTTGCCTTTGCTTCTACAACTTCTATTCCTTTCACCCCACCAGATACAGCATAATTACCCTATAACACATTTTTACCAACACCCAGTTTACTTAGACATGTACACTATAGGCAGAACTTTTAAATATAGTTAAATCTAGAAGATTTTAATCTTACAGGGCACAAGAAATTAGCGATCTGAACTTTATCCTTCTCATCCACTTCCTCGTTTGCTGCATCGCACAGCAGTTGCACATTATCTGATTCGAGCCCAATCACACTAACCATTGCACTACTTGCTGCATCAGCAGCATCCTGATAAGCAGAATTTTAGTAAGCATCCCTCTTAGTGGTTAGTACACTGAAAATAATAAATCCTATACATTTGATGAATTTTAAGCCTCTCTATTACTGACCTGCATGGCTTCACCTCTAAGCTTGACCAGTCTGAGACCATCCTCAAAGCTGAAATTTTAGAATCATAATGAGCACAAAAGGAAAAATCTCTAAATTGTAGGAGTGCAGAAAATAGTTTTGACTAACCTAAATGCACCGGCAAATGCTAGTGCAGTGTATTCTCCTAAGCTGAGACCACAGGTTACATCAGCTGAATTTATTATATCTTCACCACCACGTGCTCTGAGCAATTCAACTGCTGCTAGGCTGGTCACATATATGGCTGGCTGAAAAATTGAAGTTGAATTTTCTATTTACTTTAAAGTGAACTGAAATAATAGAAAGTAAATCCATGGTACAAACAATGAAAAGAGCTTTTAAACACAAACACAGCATAGAGCAGTTTTATGCAGTACCTGGCTTATAACTGTTGAGTCCAGCTTATCTTTCGGGCCATTAATACAGATATCTAGCAAGTCAAAGCTACACATAAAAAGGAAACTTCAGCAACCTAAACCACAAAACAATGAATCATTCAAAAAACCAGAAGTGAATTGTGATAATTAACTGACCCAAGTATGTCATTAGCCTTTTTAAAGAGTTCAGCTACCGCTGGTTCTGTTTGAGCTTCTTTCCCCATACCAACTGCTTGAGCACCCTGATACATAATAAATGAAATATCACTATGCATGAAATGATCAATCAGGTATATAAACTTATGCATCCATATATATAAGTATATAACATTTCAGTATTTTCCAAGACCAATGTTAAAGGGTATTACAGAATTACCATGAATTTAAGTTAAATTAGACATTAAATGTAAGCGACCAAACTCATTCACTACAAAAATGAACTCCCGAAAGAATGAAATCAATGGATTTCTGCTCTTTGCAATAAAAATTTTAATTACCAATTGGAAAATTGTGGCACGCCGTTAAACCTGAGCTATAATTCCAGTTATATCCTAGTGAAATTACTTATAGAGATAATTTGACATGAATCAAGCCAAACAAGTACCTGACCAGGAAATAGAAAGGCACGGGTGGGCTTATAATCCTTAAAGAGCAGATCATCTGTCAAAGCCACTGACGATCCGACAGAAGCACTCATAGAAACCCTCGATCTCGAAGCAAATTTGTTAAGAGCAGAAACACGAGCTCTCTGGCCATGGGTGGAGATCTGACGGATGGGAGTAGAGGGTAAAACAGCCATGGAAGCTGACGCCATTGTTGAGCGATTGAATAGAGAGGATCTCTCAGGAATGGAAAAGCGCAAGGAGGTAAGAGTGAAGGTTTTAGAGCGAGAAAATTGCAAGAAACTGGTTTGCATAAGAGGTTTTGGTTTTGTAATTTTGTTTGTTTTAAGACGCAGCTTGGCGGAGTTCACAATGTACTCTGTTGGAGAATGAAGATTGAAGACAAAGAGAGAGTGATAGAAGGTGGGCTGATTTCTATAATGGATTTCATGTTAGTTATTAGGCTTAGTTAATAGTATTTACTGGGCTGAGATATATTTGGTCCGAATGTGGGTTGTGATGAATCAATTTAAAAGGACTAGTTACAAAATGAATGCAGTAGTGAAAACTGAGAAATGTTGCTTCAAGTCTAGATGGCTTTCCTTTTGAATTTTATCATAACTACTCCATTGATGTAAAAAGGTTTTCGAAAAAGCTTTTTGATATGTGTTATGATGAAAGTTTGGATGCTAGTCAAATTGATGATGCTATGGTCTGTTTCATTCCCAATATAAAATGATGCAAAACAGATAATGTAGTTGGGCCCACCAGTCTCTTGAATCGCAATTATTATAAAAACATTTCATAAATTTTATCCGACAGACTAATGCCTATTTTACATAGAATCATGATAAGTCTCGATCAGCTTTGCTGAAAGATCGTTTTATTCGTGGTAGTTCATGAGTGCGGCATGTTATATAGAAAAAAAAGGGGAAAAAAAAAGAGAGAGAGAGGGATTCTTCTAAAGTTGGATTTTGAAGAAGCATATGATAAAGTACATTGGAACTAGTTTTTTTAGTTATACATATTATAGTTTTGATTGATCAATTGGATTTACTCTTGGCTGTGTGGCTCAGTTTGTATTAATATTACTGGTGCTTTTGACTGAATATGTTACTTGTCATGAAAGGTTAGAGTGCTGATATGTGGGAGGGAAGCAGGTTTATTACAAGTCCTGGGATCTGACCTCCATAAAAATATGAATTTAAATTATGCTGATGATCATGATACTTTAATTTTTATTCAAGCAGATAGACAAAAATTTTAAACGCTTTAACGGACCTTGTGTGGAAGAAAGTGCATTATTAGATTGTGGCGGTGGAGATACTGGTTTGGTACCAGATCATCTGGTTCTGGTACCCGTCGAAGGTTGAAATGCATTTTAAACTGACTGGCCCCTTGTTTACTTCGAAAGGTTCTATCCTTTTTCTGGTTTTTATGTGAGCTGGGAGAACAAAAGATGCAGGGTCGATGACGTCAAAGGTTGAGATAGGTGCAGAGACTGGTACCAATGTCTCAGGTGTGGAGAGGGATAAAAATTTTTGTCATAAGAAAAGGCTGGATGCGCTGGTAAATCGATAATGTGTCGTTTTATGTTGCTGAGAACATTTTCGGTACCTCGAGAGAAGGTGTTTTTGTTGGATTTCATATATTTCAGGTTGTTTTGTTGGGAGTATTTTCAGGTTTGTTTTGGACTCAAAATGTAAATTTTGTGTAAAACCATGTTGTTTATAAAGTTTGAATGAACCAGTGCTAATTTCTTACCATCTTTCGTTAAATTAAGAAAATGAGTACAGTTTTTTTGTGAAAAGGATTCTGAGTCTCTGAGACGCCTTTTTACAAGATTATGATCTGTTTTTCACTTTTTTTATTGGATGCATGCATGGTGCATCGAAATTTTTTATAATTTAATGTCAGTCTGACGAAGTGTACATTATTATTTATGTAAGCAGAGAGAAAGAAGAAGATCCACTATTTAATTGGAAACGAGTCTTTCTATTCAAAACTTTTTTATCTATCAGATGCATTTTCCACCTGATGTTATTCTTTTTGCAGATATTATAGATGATAAAGAACGCACAACTACTCTAACAATTTGATGCTGAAAGGAGCTTGACAATATAAAACTATGCATTATGATCACTGACATCATCATCATAGTAGAAAAGTGTGAAAACAAATTATAAAGCATTTTGCTCACAGCTAGTTGCAATCGGTTTAATATATTATATATTAATTATAAAATGAACCAAAAAAATAAATGAAATTTGAATGGTTCTATGTGGTACTATAAAATATATTCGATGCACCTCGCTTGACAATGGTTGCAAGTCCCAATTTCGAAAGGTCTAATGCTGGGTGCTTTTAGTAAGGTCCCAATTATATAATTAGCACCTAAATCTAGAGTTGATAAAAAAAAAATATTGGGGCAAAACGAAAATACTACTGACATACAGAAAGGTTAAACCAAACAAAACTTTGTGATGTCAGAAAATTTTTTTGGGCTGCGACAATATCTTCAGTTTGTGTAAAATTTAATTAATGCCAACCGGTAAAGTTATTAACCGCTATTAATTAATTGATTCGACATCTTAAGGAAAAAAAACATTATAGAATTCGCTAATAACTTGCTTTTTCTTTGTTCTTTAAAGACGTGACTTTCTCTTAGCATCAGTTCTTCTACCTTTAAACAACTATTAATGTAATATATCCACCAAAATAAAAGCTCCATCCTTAAACTCATTGGCTCCGTTTGGATGAGGTGTGGGAAGAAGGGAAGAAGGGAAGGAGTGGGAAGAAGTATTGGAAAGTGTGTAACTTTGTGAAGAATTTGGATTGTTTAATAATAAATTTCTTCCCCACTTCCCTTATTCTCTTCTTCCTGTCCAATCCAAACACAGCCATTATTCTCTCTGGGTGCGTTTGGATAGGTGTGGGAAGAAGGGAAGAAGGGAAGAAGTGGGAAGAAATATTGGGAAGTGTGTAATTTTGTGAAGAGTTTGGATTGTTTATAATTTTTTTTCTTCTTCTTCCTTCTTCTTCTTCTTTCTTCCAACGATCCAAACGCACCCTCTAGTAAACAAATTGTCTGTGGGTCAGGTCATATTACTTGTAAAAGGAACACATTAATCACGCTACTCAACTGCTATCGTTAGGAAAAGCATGGAACAAACGAATAATCACCAAAAATTAACATGTATTATCAAGATTTTGTTATTTACTTTTTATATTTTTTCAGGTTAAAAATAGACACAAAACAATGTATATACCTGAAGTTAGCAAATTCTCAGTTTTGGGCAGAAAAAATGTATATACCTGAAGTTAGCAAATTCTCTGTTTTTCAGACCCAAAAGAAAAGGAATCTCCAACAAAAATTATAAATTGATTCAAGGGTAAACTTGGCAAATTACATTATTAGGATTAGGTTGTACGGAAAGACAATTTCTAATGGGGTTTTTTTCTTAAAGGGCTAAATACAAAAACATATCTCGACAAAGCACCAAGCTCCATATGATATTTACATGAAGAGTCAAGACGTGTGGTGCTCCTGCGCCTTTCTCAGACTTCAAGTAAGGCGTAAGATGCAAGTGCGCCTAACTCACAAGGTTCCAACTCAATTTGCGCTTTGCTTCTTAGGCATCCAAATCCTGTGCTGCACCACACAGGATGTAGCGCGCAAAACGACAAAACACTGTTGCACATAGTGTTTGCATTTCTCAATGGAAGGGGTATTCCAGTTTTGTACTGTGCTTCTACGGTATAGCATGTACTTTCTATTTCCAATCCCTCCATTTGCTGTACTCGTATTTTTTTTTATCCTAACAATTATGTAGTCTAGGTTTCTCTATATATGAACAAAGTTATATAGAAAATATACTAAAAATGTTTTATAGATGTTGAATTATTCTAAGGTCATAGACTTTGCTTATCTTGTTCAATAAGATATTTTTTTTGACTTCTTTATATTTTAGGTAGCAAGAAAAATATATAAGTACAATTTTTAATTTATATGCTTAAATGCGCAAGCACATACTTTAATTTTATATGTTCTTCAAACTTTTTTGAAATTAAATGTTTGCAAAGACTCAAGTCATATTTCAAACTCGTGACTTTTATTTAAGGTATTTCAGGTTGATTCTCTTGGTACCTTATTAATAGTTGGTATTAGTTAATATGGTGATATTAATATCCATTTTTACGAAAGACTTTTGGCGAGTTGCACATTACTATTTAATAGGAAAATAAAATGGTTAGAATTATAATTTAAATCAACGACGGTTCTCAATTCAAAATAATTTATGCAATCAAGTAAGAAATAGTTGTGTTTATTAATAATTTTTTTTTAGAATTTATCCAAATTAATTATTGAATGTTATAACTAATTTTCAAAATAATACATCTGTATAGTTCTTTAATAATAACTCGGATAAGTTAATAATACAAGTATACAACACAAATTATCCATCATTCTTAAAACATTTTTAGCATATTTTCTATATAACTTTGTTCATATCTAAACAAACCTAGACTAGATAATTATTGAAATAAAAAAAAATACGAGTACTGCAATGTATATATAAATGGAGGGATTGGAAATAGAGAGTACATGCTGCACAGTAGAAACACAGTACAAAATTCGAATACCCCTCCCATTGAGAAATACAAACACTATGTGCAATAGTGTTTTGTCGAAATCGATAGTTTTTGAACAAGCGGATTTGAAGAAATATGTAAAATAAAAACCATTAGTTTTTTAATTCAGTTCAAGAGGTAGCTTTTTTATTTTAGCAAAATCGATAGTTTTGCCCCCTTATTTGCAAACTGAGTTGTCTTTAGGCTGATCTGGTTTGTGACACACTGTACTATACTCGATAGGATATCTTTTGTGCCTCTTAGATCTCAAACGAGATCTCCTCTCGCACGGGACGGTGCAGCGCATCATCTCTCACCGTCCGATTTAATTTGGACGGTCTTTAAAAAATATCAGATTGTAAGGTTCGAAAAAAAGTATCCGACTAGATCAGATCGGACGGTGAGAATTGTGCGCTGCACCGTCCCGCGAGGGACGAAATAAGGATTCCTTGGATCTTGCTCTTTTCTTGCATAAATTCCTGGTGAAATGACCATTCATTGGGAAGAATTATATTGTATGAGGTACAAAACTATTAGATTCTCCGATGTAAGGATCCGGATCCTCGGTCCTTTAAAAAAAAAAAAACATTCAATGGATGTCTTTTGGTCTGAGCCGTCTAATTTAATTTGAACGGATGAATTTTTACGGACCGCACGAATCTCGACGGATCAGATATTAATCACCGAACATCCATCAGTGATCGAACAACCAGGGATCAAAGACGTCCACCAGACGCCCGTCCAGAGAACTCGTTCCCCGATATAAAGTGCAAGTCAGCTGCTGTCAAGATTTTTTTAAAAAAAATGCATGTTCTAATGCATTGTGTTTCCTATTTTGTAAAAGTTTCCTAAGTAGCAAATACGTACTGAGAATAAAGTGTCTGAGATACCCTTTCACAAAAAAAAATGATTACTGATTATCGTTCGGCTGAGCGCCTATGTGAGATTCTAGCTCACAGGAACGGAACCAGAAAATTAATTTAGAAATATGAAAAAAAAAAAATTAACCAATATCATTGGACGCTTTCTAAACTTTGGAAATTATTGTTTTTCTTTGCCACTTTGATTGGTACCTGTACATGATAAATAGTAATGTGAATAATTAAAAGCCCAAAACAGTTTTCTAAATTAAGATTGGGTATGTACAACTTAATCTTAAATTTTGATGTGAACAGAGAAAAAAGTTCTTAATATATAATAAGTTCATTTCAGTTCATTGATTTATAATTCTCAGCTAATTTAAATGTTTCACTACAGATAAAAAATATAATGATTACCTATTCACGGCTCATTCTTATATACTTTTGCTTGCAAACGGGGGCTGTTGGACTGTTGCATTGTTGATGGCAATGGAGTTACCGATCCAAGGAAAATACAAGAATGAATGATGTACTCAAATTGTAGTCGAGTGGCCATATCAAAGAATTAGGCTAGGTACATTCTAAAAATAAAAAGAAATGTGCCCTGATATAGGTTGGAGTGAAGGGTAAGATACTAACTGTTTGACTGGCTCTTGGAGATCTTCAAGCGTTAATTGGCTATGGTGCTAATATGTTAACATGCGATTTACTCTCTCTCTCTCTCTCTCTCTCTCCCTCCCTCCCTCCCCCTCTGTGAACCATGAAACATGGAGGACTCCATGCATCATGATCATTTGATCGGTAATTTTGTAAATTAATTAATCTAATCTAGATATTAAAATTTCATAACAAACAAAATTTTTTAATTTTTGAAATTTTTTACTATTTTTTTAGAATTTTTTAAACCTTGCCATTTTTGCTACAAATTAGAGTATTTATAGCAAAAAATGACAAGTTTTAAAAAATTCGAAAAAAAAATACTAAAAGAATTTAAAAAATTGTAAATTTTTATTTTCTATGAGATTTCAAAATATAGATTGGGTTGGTTAATTTAGATTTGTCAACTTGCAAAATCACCGATCATACGGTCATGATGCACGGAGCATTTAATGCATTATGATTCACAATAGATATTATATATATATTAACATGCAATTTGTCAAAACTTAGAGGAAAGCAGTTGCGAACTCCTGATTATATGTTAGCAAGTAAAAAATCATATTGATTATTCAAAAAGTAAAAAAAAAATTTCTAGAATACCGGAAATTTTAAATGCAGATTAAATGGATCCTTGTTTAAAAAAAAAAAAAAAATCGGGCGCATTCGAGTTAATACAAACAATATATTTTTTCCCCCTAAACCTTCTGGACTCCTATCTAAAAGGATTTGGACTTTGATTTTGTGATATATAGGGTGTGTTTGGATGCAACGGAATAAGTCGTGAATAGAGAATAGGAATAAGAAATTTCGGTTTGCGTGCTTATCCATATTTCTTATTCTTATACTATGATTTTGTTAGTATAGGAACAAGGGCCCAAATTCCTTATTCTTATACCGTTTGTTTTGCACAAGAATAAGAATAAGCACGCAAATCGAAATTTCTTATTCTTATTCTCTATTCCCGGCTCATCCAAACACGCCCATATATATATATATATATATATATATATATATATATATATAGAAAGAAAGTTTAATATGCATTATAGTGCATAAGACGTTCTATGCATCACGGATTTTTTCGGAGATATTTTTGTAAATTGACGAATCTAATTTAACCAATCTAATCTACATATTGAAATCTCATAGCAAACTAAATTTTACAATTTTTGAGATTTTATTACTATTTTTTTTATTTTTTAAAACATGCCATTTTAGGAATGTTATACTATTTACAATATTCCAAAAATGGCATGTTTTAAAAAATTCGAAAAAAATAGTAATAAAATCTAAAAAAATTGTAAAAATTGGTTTGCTATGAGATTTCAATATGTAGATTAGATTGGTTAAATTAGATTTATCAATTTACAAAAATATCCTCGAAAAAGTCCGCGGTGCATAGAACGTTCTATGTACTATAGTGTATATTAAACTTTCTCTCTCTCTATATATATATATATATATATGAGAGATGGGCTAAAGTGCCATAGATGGCAATGCCATAATTGTTCTTTTTGAGTCATTTTTTTAAGATCCGAAATTCAATCGGTTAATCCAAACCGTTCAAATTGATCACCATATTGAAATACTATTGGAGACTAAATTTTACATTTTTTTTATTTTTTTGCTATTTATTTTGATATGTTCAAATCGGAGGGTCTGAAATACTCCAATTATAACATTTTCTAAAAATATCATAATAAATAGCAGAAAAATTCGAAAAAAATGTAAAATTTGGTATCCAGGGATATTTTAATATGGTGAATAACTTGAACGGTTCGGATTGAGTATTTGAATTTTGAATCTTGAAAAATGACTCTATGGCACGGGACCCTTTGTGCCATCTATGGCACGTTAGCCATCCTCTATATATGATTAGTTTGTTTTTTTTATTATGAATTTGGACTAAAAATTAAATTGCAAGGACAATACTAATTTATCTTTTAGATAGATTAAAAGAACAATAAAATTTGAATTACAAATTTCGTATTTAGCTATTAATGTGAACCTAATTGAAACTATTTCTCAATTACAAATTTTGTATGACAATCCGGATTTTTTTTAGGGGCATATACAAAATCATTCATTCGTTTGTCATCAGTAAAATACTAAGCGTTAGGCGGTGAATGATTTAACAAAAATCACAAATGGTCATTTGACAAAGAGTAGATTTGGTCAATTTGAAATCTTCGAGTTATGCAGGAAACATGCATGGTTGGTTAGCCTGGCGGTCTTTTCACAATTTAATGCCAACATGACCAACTTGCAACTCAAGTTGCAATTTAATTTATTCTGCAACTCCAGTTGCGAGCTGCACGTTATGTCTGTTCAATCTTAAATTTGCGCAATTGGGCATAGTACGAAGTAATGGTAAACATTTCAGAGAAGTTTGAAATAGTATTTTTAGTTGGCATTCCTGCGGTTCGGTGCTATTGATGCTGATGTTCAATATTTAAAGATTGAACTGTAAGCAGTCTATGTTATTTAAAATAATAAATATGATGCACATCAGATTTGATTCTATTCGCTAGTTAATTAATCATTTATCAAATAATATAAAAATTCTTATGTTTAGTTTTACACTTTAAATAGTCTAATTAAATTTGTATAGAAGATTAAATATTTTCAAACTGAACTAAACTGATATCAGTATTAGTTGGTGAATGACGTATATATGATATAAAATGAATTTAGATTGAAGTTATTTTGAAATACCAACTTGAGCTTATCACGGGCGCTTAATATTTTTTTTTTTTGGATAAACTGGTCACTGTGGTCAGTGACTGACTAGTAGATACAAGAACCCAAAAAGGAAAAAGAAGAAACAAAAAAATAAAAAAGCGCTAAGGCTCTGATCGGAATAAAGAATAAGCAGTCCAAACGTCAATTTGAATTGACGAGAAACATAATTTTTTGATCGGAATGGTTCTCAACACGCGACTTCAATTCGTTTAGCGCGATTTCGAAAGAAAAATTAGGTATGTCCAAATCGCGTGAAAAAACAAGGAATTTGTCACGATTTTGCTCGGTGAAAAGCGGCGAGAAAATATTAGACGCTTCTACCCTCCCGCGCTCTCTCTTGCGATAAAAATCCAACCCCGTGTCTGTCCTCTCCACGCAACGCAGTCGCGGCGAACCTCCCATATTCATTCCGTAAGGTATAACTTTTTTTTGTCTTTTTGCGATTAGTTCCAGGGTCTCTTTACTGTTTCTTGTCTTTACCAGTTTATATTTTTCGATTAGCTTTTTTTTTTATCTTTTTCCGTATAAGAGACTTGAAAAGATTAATGAATTAGCATATAATTTTAGTTCTTTCTTTATTTTAGTTTGTTTTCATTCTACCTTTTACTTGGGATTTTTTTTACTTTAATTTCTAGATATTCAGTTGTATTTGTGCACACGACCTCTACTGGCATAGGCACAACCAGTATATTTGTTTCACCATGCTTGCATTTTCAAGCGCTCGAAATTATCTGCATTTTCACGGTATTGAAGTTGTCAGGGCATGTGCCAATATATACTGGCTGATTAATATGCGTATTTCAAGATATATGCTGTGTGCACAGTCTCTACTGGAAAAGGATACAGAAGTTGTCAAGGCATGTGCCAATATATACACGGCCTTTACCTGGCATATGCGTATTTCATAAAATTTATTACAATAAGGAGTAAGATCATGATCCAATTTATTACCGATCCCAATGAGGAATCACAAGATATATGCTAGACATAAATAATTGATTGATGCTAGACGTTTTTAAAGAGAGCAAGGGTAAAATGGTCAAATACGAGGCGATGAAATCATTTCTTTCTTATTTTCATATGGCATCCGATCATAAAATTCATTTCCCTTCAATTTTTTTTTTTATTTGTTCCGATAGCCAAATTTCATTTGAAAATCATTTCTATTGAACTCTATTCTATTGAAATGAATTGAATTCTGCTTGCCAATCATTCCGATCAGGGCTTAAAGAAACAGCCGCAGCCGCGGCTTAATAATTCAAACTAGCAATTGGACCGAACAGTGCGGTCAAATTTAGAGTGATGACTGAATACTTTGGTTCAGTTTGAAAATACATTTATCATAGTAGAACGCATGTTTGATACAATACCCAAATATTATTGCGTTACGGTTAATATTATTTTAATTTTTTGACGCACTAAAAGTACATACATACTATAAGTTACAGTAGCACTACGTATGAGGTATAGCATATAAAAAAAAATAAAAATCTTTACATGAAATAACATCGACTTTCACGCCATAGAAACCGCATTAACCGACCCAACCATTGGTCGAAAAGGCGCTGATCCAACGGGTCGGAGAGCAGGGCATAAGAAAGGACAGTACAGGTACCCTTCGTAGAAATTGTAAATTAACAACGCTTGGCCAAGGCGCAATCTTATTCAAAATTCTAGATTCTAGATAAGAAAAGAGAGAGATGAGATTGTTTGGTTCTCAAATTGAGGTCATCAAAAGGACCAAGTTGAACAAGGAGCCAGCCGAGCATTCTCGTTTCTTTATGAAGTGCGGTTCTAATAATCTAATCTAATTTTATCTCAAAAAAAAAAACATATAATTTTGTTAAAATTTGTAACAGTCCTGATTACTCAGTTGATTTGAAACTCCCACCTCTTCTTGGTTATACCTAATTATCTGGAATTAATTTCAGATCATCCCACCTCCTTAGACCTAATAAGTAATAACTACACGGTTGAACATAAAATTTAGTAATTACACAAATCCTTTCAATGCATCGATTTTCTTGCTTACAAGTTACAATAGAGGCGTTTTTTTTTTTTTCCATTTATCATCCGTTGAGCTAACTTAAGTCATTTTTCCGACACAATTTCACCCAATAAAAAAAAAAAATTCTCGTTCCAGTATTCCATTGCAACTGCTTGAGTTTTCTGATTCTAACATTCATTTCATAATAAATCCGAACAAAAATAATTAGGATTGGCATAAAGAAATACAGTTGAACAACAATCATAATGTGGTGATTCTAAATTGTGCTGCCAAACGACTTGGAAAACAGAACTCTAACTATAAGCACTGCAAATTTTTCTATTTATTTTACTAAATGAGCATTGCATAATTGCATTAAGTCTTTGATGAGTAGGTTTTGCACGGGTGCACGAGCACGAACTACTTTTTTATGTCAACAAGTTGACTTCTTGCACTTTCCTCCCATCCTTTAGCAACCTTTTATGACTTTTTAATAATTAATCAAATTTCTGGTATTCAACTAAAATATGAATCGTCACATGACTTTTGTGAAATTTACAAATTATTGTATCTATTCAAACATCCAGTGGAGAACAATGCCATTTTTTTCAAAACTTTTATGTTTAAATATTCTTTGTGAGACTGGGTCCAATATACTTGTATGTTTTTAGATTTTTACGTTTCATTTTTTGTTTTGATAATTTCCAACGATACAATCCAGTTCCTCACATTTCTAGGATTTAAAATTCTAAATCACATGATTTGAGAATTCATGTTTTCTTTTTACAGAAAAAAAAACTTTTATATTTATGCCATTGCAACGCAAATTGATATAAGAATTTCAAGCTATTAAATAATTTAAATTCAATGATTTTCATGATTACAAGTTCGAAAAATTCAAATTTAAATTTATAAGTTGCAAAACACAAAAAATATTTATATTTCACACATTAAACATATAATAAAGTGATTTTGCTTTTAAAATAGAAACAAGCTAATAGGATATATATTAAACATGAATACATGATTGCATGAGATGAAAATTATCAAAAGAGCACCTCAAACTATAAACAAGCGTACACTGCTGCAAATATGAATTCCTGGACATTTGACCAGTTTATTCTAAGGAGAATCTTGACAGAAACCCACAATATTTTCTCAGGGTATATGCGAAAAGTTCCTTTAAATAATCCCAACTGCGGCAACTTGGTAATGTCGTTCATCAGGCCTGACAGAGAAAGGAGAGAAAAGAAATAAAGTGCTAGAATTGTGTGGATTAAATTAGTCATATTAAAATAAACTAATTTTTTTTATATAACCTGAGACTTATCTCTTATCTGGAAACAACTACTCGTCTACTCCCAGGCTTTTGTCATGACAGTATAGAGCTGTCTTTTACATGGATGAATGCTACATCCTTCTTTCCTTTCCTGTCCTTTCTATGCATCTGAAACCTTCTCGATTCTTCCAAGCGTGGATCTGACTCTAAAGAAAATTCTTTTTTTTTTTTTTTTGAAAATACTCTAAAGAAAATTCAATCTTCATCAAATGCAAGAGATAAAGAGCATACGTCAGGATAAAGGATAAATGCTCTTTTTTATATAAAAAATGTATTGTTTAATATTTTAAAAATTCTACATTTACTGAGTTTTACTCAAAAAGTATCGTTCTACAATCTGCTTTCTACGTCAAATAAATAAATATTTATTTATGAAAATTTTGCAGTGGTCTTTTTTTTTTTTACATATTGATATATGTGTTATTCTTTAAAAACTATAAACAATTTTGATTGATCATGTTCAAGCCGGACTAAATGAACTAATCCACAATAAGATGTCCCTTTATTTTATTTCTCACATCGCACAAAGATTTGGAGTGTTGTCATGATCATGTCTTACAATTTCGATAAAAAAAATTAATAAACATTGATGCATTGTATTATGCCGTATCGTCCATTAAATCGATATCATTTTACGTAAAAGTTTAAATGTGTAATCAGCAAGAAGTTTTTAGGAAGACAATATTTAACATATCTGTGAAGTTTGAACTAAAACAAACCAACTAAAGTTTGGTAAAGAGAAATGAGGATATGCGATGTAACTTTTTTTAGGATAATAATATAGGGGTCGTTTGGATCGTTTAGGAATAAGAGGAATTTTCTATTCCTAGACATAAAGTATTGCGAAGTGTGTAATTTTGTGAAGAATTTGGATTGTTTATAATAAATTTGTCTAGAAATATGAAATTCCCCAAATTCCCACTTGATTATTGTTACTACATAATCAAGTTTTCTAACCGTACCAATTCTTTAATCGAATGTGAAATATGCATTCTTCATCTTAGCTATCAGACCAAATGTTGATTCACAAATATAATTTTTTTATTCTCCTGATAGTTTTGTATTAAAATTTTGCAGAAATGGCTTTGATTTCAGATCATTTTTAAGCGGATGTGTCCTTATTATTACAAAGAGATAGGACGGAGGGAAGGAGAGACAACTGCGTTCACTAACTATAAATATAATCGAGGCTAGGATCTCATACATTGTATCTAGCTAATGTTCTAATTGTAATTAGACAAATCAAACACTCCCTAAACATCTCCAATAGAGACATCCTTGCATTCCTAAACAGAGGTATAGGAAGTTTCACTTTGTAGTGTAAATGTATTTAAAAAAAAAAAATCTCCATGGACAAAATTGTTGCATATTTAAAGACAATAAATATCTTGGATGCTTAGTATTTTCTATGCATACAAAACGTGAACTATAAAAAACATATAAAAGTCCCGAAGCTTTGTAACTCATCAAAATTGAATTATTACTTCGAATTATGCGGATAAAGGCCCCACCAAATCTACCATAAATTTGAGTTCTCAAAACAGTACACTTTTTCTTCTGAAAGAAAAAAAAGATCACTTTTAGTCTTTTAGAAAATCACATCATCTGACACCATTTTACTTAGGGTTTTTATTTGTTCACTTTCCGAGTAGAATCTGGTGTTTGTGAATTGATTAATAAAAACAGGCTTTTATTTTGAGTTAATTTTCTTTTAAGGGAATAAAGATGATACGTTTCCAGATTAAATTACGAAGAGGCCATAAGAAGTCCTATAGGACCAAAACGAAGCACAAGAATAACAGAATTAAAAATAACAATAATTATCTTTTTTTTTATAATAGGACGAAGAACTTTATGGAGGAACACACAATAAAATTTTCTGCAACGCATAGATACATCACATCGTATTTCTATCCAGTCAACCGCCATTCACGAGAATTACACTTTATAAACAGGAAGCGTGTCAGGCCACTAGGTCAGTGACTTACCACATCACTGTACGATAAGAAACCGACTCACGGAATCCCAAAAAGATCAAATTATCGTACAACAACTTGAGTTCGTCGTTTCCCGATCAAGTGGATTGCTTTCTGGGTCCCACCTTCTGCCCAGCGGCGCGAAAGATAACAATGAATAAACCGCCTAAACCCAAATAAATGTCTCTCGCTTTTTTGTCCCCGCCCTCCTAAAATACTATATTTCTATTTCGACCGTCCATAACTCTGTATTATCGTTTTGCAATTTGAACGCAGATTTGAAGTAACAATAGGTCCAATTTTACTAGAATCCTAAATTGATAGCATCATCTGGCACCATTTTTTCAATTTCTCTAATTTTGAACAAGTAACGCCTTTAAAGCTTATAATAGACCAATTCATCTCACGTAGTACAAAATTCTACACCTTAATCGTAACAGAATGTAGACAAAGAAAGTTGTTGCATTTCCCTCAATATGCCACGCAAAAACAAGACTACAAGAGAGAAGAAAAATGAACGAAATAACCAAAATACTATGTACAAAATTTACGAACAGAAGAAAGGACAGTAAGTATGCTTGCACAAATTCGTTACTTGAGGGTACAACCGCAAATCCTATTCTTTCAAGGATACATGCGAAAAAAAGCCCTCAAAAAACAAGCCCAAACAAGAAACAAAAAAAGAAAAACGAACTTCTTTCTTCCCTCCTTCCTCCCACACTGAAATATAAAAAAAAAAAACGCTGCTCTTTTACGCTTTAACCCTGGCCTCGCCGGAGGCTACTAACGCTAACCTCTCCGCCGTCTTGGCCAGAGACTGAAGGTTACACTTCACAATGGTATCAACAAAGATCCTCGTATCCTCTTTCGTATTCCCCGGCGGCACATCGACCACGTACGACTCCACCACGACCGTCCCATTCCCTTCCTTGTTCTCATGCACCGTCGTCACCGATCTGTAGTTCTTCAATCGGTGCTCTCCTCCAACCACTCTGAAGCTAATCACATGCCGATCGTCGTCCAAGATCTCTAGCCTCTCGCGACTCGATGCCGCCGGGAGGCCCGACACGACGCGCACCTCTCGGAGTGTTCCTACGCCTCCGTCTCCGGCGAGGACCGCGCAGCTCCGCACGAAGCGTTTGTAGGCTTGAGGCTGGTCGAATCGCCGGAGAACGGACCACACGGCGGAGATCGGAGCGGCCACGTGTTGTACGGAGGCGGAGCAGCACTGAGTCGGGCCGGCGCAGGGGTGATCGTGGTGGCGCGCCACCTCTTCTGGTAGCTCGTGGTTGGTGCACCGATCGGAGGTTTGCAGACCGGGTCTAGCGTGGATCGGGTGTTGGTGCTGGTGCTGGATCGATGGCTTCGGAGGAGCTAAGCAAGGCATCTCTTCTCTTCTCTCGTCTCCTTTTCGCTTTCTCTTTTCTGTTTCTCTCTCTCTTTGGAGAGATCTCTGGTTTAATTTATGGTAAATTGTGGGGTTTGGAGGGGGTTTTGGCGTATATATATGCGAGGTAACGAGAGGGTGCAAAACATGCAAGTTGCAACTATGAGCGAAAGAGAGAGAGAGAGAGAGTCCGTGCGAGTTGTGCAAATTGCGCAACTTGGGACGACCAAGTTGTGGGTTGTTTAATTCTAGGTGGGATTGGGTGGGATTCATTTATGGTTGTTGCAACTTGCAGTTTTCTAATTTGGGCCTCGGCCTTTTACTATTTTCTTCATGGCCCATCAAAGCCTGCTCTTAGAAGGATGATTGTGATAAACGAGTGTGTTTTTTAGGGGTTTGTTTGCAAATTAGGGGAAGTCATAAAAAATGAGGGATGAGGTTGGTTGGTTGGGATGAGGATAAATCATAAATCAGATATATATAGTATGGTATAACTGTGTATTGCCTGGATAGGATTATACTATTGCATTGTATTGCTGTCTTGTTCCTCTTTTATGGATCAGCTTAGATCCTTGAATAATGCTTTGGGTACCTATCAAGAGTTTGTTTCTAGTTGTCTATCTCTAATTTATAATGACGTTTCGCTTAAGTGCAGTATATCCTCTGTTTTCAGATTAATTCGTAATTTACTGTTTTGGTGATGTTTCTTACGTTTCATTTTGCATTGTTAAATATGTTATGAAAGATAGTGACTCCAGAATAATTGGGCAGTTTAGAATGTGTACCATATGTAGGACGTTAACGGGTACATTTAGCAATAAGTACTTTGATGGTATTTCTGGATATGAGGATAACATTAACAAAACAGGCATTGATAATAAAGCGGTATGAGCATTTCATGGGGACCTCGTTATATGTCAATAATCAATTAAATTAATTCACGGATATAACAATATTAAATTGCACGCAAACGCAATCTTGAATAATTTACTTAGTCATAACTAGATCAATCTACATTGGGAGTAGGAGATTGGAATTGCAAATTATCTGGGAAAATTTTATTCAAAAAGTAAACGCCTAAAATGTGTCCAGAAACACCCAGAAGGATCGCTTTTACATTACCTAATTACCTACTGTTTGAATTTCTTTGCTCAAGTTAAATTAAATACAAATCATTGATTTAATTAAGTACAATACTGTCACTTCGTTAACGAAATTGCTTGCGCAAAGCTTATATCAGGTCCTTGTAGGCTTATAGCCAAAAACAAGAAACAATAGGAAAGTACCCTCTTTGTTTTACTTTGACCTTTTGCTTTATTATTATTATTATTCTTTTTTCTTTGTGAGATCTTCTCGACTTTGATTATCACTGTTGTCCCTTTGACATTGCCATGAATATATATTTTTGCATTTCAAGTCCAACCGGGATATCTGATTATATTATTAGGTCCGTTGATTGGATTGATAAGAAATTGGAATATTTATGGTCCCGGTGATGGGTCAAGCACATTAAAGTACTTTTTATTAGTTTTAAAGATATTCCTCTACCTTTCCAATATTTTTTTAAAAAAAAATTAATTTGACTTATGTATGTTTTAATTATAAAGAAGGTGGTTAAAGAGGGAGGGAGGAAAATCAAGAGGCGCATCTACTATCAAATGTGGCTAGAATTATGGAATTCTCTGCTCAAGGGATCTACATTGGTGGGAATTATTTTTGATATAATGGAATATCATTATTGATTTATTTGTTAAATTGAAATGACACAAAATAATATGTACCTATAAATAATCTAATTATTAATTTTGTCAGTGAAATAGACTTAAATGGGTCATTATATCATTCATTCAGCTGGATTAATTTTTATCTTGTGGGTACTTGTAGTCGCTACCTAAAATTTATAAAAATATGCACCATAGTGCATATTAAACTTTCAAAATAAAATACTTATTATCCTGTGGAAGATTTAAGTAAATGCTTGTGCTCATTTGAATTCGCCAACAGTAGATTGCTTCTCTTTACCCTTTGGCAGGCATCTACGGGGCTGTTTGGATTCCCCAAAGAATTTGAAAAATTTCATCTTCCTACCATAAATTTATTATAAACAATCCAAACTCTTCACAAAATTACACATTTTTCAATAAATTTATTCCTAGGAATTGCAACTTCCCCAAATTTCCCAAATTCCTAAGCGATCCAAACGGCTCGTAAAGTTTTTTAAAAAAGAGAAAAAAAAGTTTCTCTTTTTCGGCTAATAAATATTTTCTGTGTTTATTCTTTGTAGATTAAATTATACTACAGTTTATGTGACAGGTTGATGTCTCATGATGTACCAAAATTGTATATAAAAATAAAATATTTTAAATATCGAGTCATAATTTCAATACAAGTCAACATAACTTTCGTTCGTTCCTCAATGTAACTTGTTAAGTTCTTTGTATTTGATTGAACTTCAGGCAGCAGGCATTAAACCAAAATGAAAAAAAAAAGAGAAAAGAATAGTGGTTTAAAAGGAATTGAAGGATTGAGAATTTTAGACTTTGCTGTACAAGATCTGGTTCTCTTGCTTAATGAATCCGGACTTCGGTACACCAACCTAATTCGGTATGATTTGGTGCTATTTATTAGCCCTATGAAAATATCCACCGCCATAATTAATTTACCTCCGTGTTAACCTTGATTCTAGAGGGATGTCTTAGTATTTTTTTTTTCTTTTTAACATCTCCATTAAGCAGGACATTTCAATAGGATTTCTTTTATGAAGATGGAATGCGGATGGAGTGTTCTCCGCTAGAAAGTGCTTAACCTTCGTTGACTGATTTGAGAGTGACATTTCTTTTATGTTTTTTTTTTTGAAAAAAAATCAGTATGGAAAATTGAGGACCCGCACAAAGTTAAGATTTTTCTTTGACTACTTTTCTCCGATTTGCTAACCAGGAAAAACTTAATTTATGAGGAGTCCCTTTAATCCATCTGTCGTTCTTTCTTTAGGTGACGATTTTAATACTGTCAATAATTTAATTTTCAAATTTCAATAGTTAGTATCGTTCTTTCAGAAATCATTATATTTAAATTTGTATTTTGAATTTTTTGAAGTCTCCATTTATTCAATGAAACAATCAATTGCAATTTTCAACCGAGATTAGGGCTGTCAATGAAACCCGTTTACCCGTTTATCCAATCCGTACCGTACCGTATAAGACGGGTATGGGTAAAATTTTATTTTCGTTAAGTTAACGGGTACGGGTACGGGTAAGGAAATTTTTTTGTTAATTTAACGGGTACGGGTACGGGTAAAAACTATTTCGTACCGTTTTCATAACGGGTAATTGTCACAATTAAAAAGATACAATTACATGATACATATGACATCTTATATTGCATGATTGGTAAAAAAATATTGCTAGATTTTATTTAAGATTTGTAATTCTTTCCATTCAGTGTACGAAAAAAATAAAAAAGCATAAACCTAAAATATTCGCCACCATTGTTGCACTTTATTAATATACTTATTGATATAATTTATTTATACAGAGTGTACAAATTTTATTATTATTATATTCATTTTTTACCATTACTGTACCCGTGCCGTTAATTCTTAACGGGTACGGGTAAGGTACGGGTAAAGCTATTTTTAACGGGTGCGGGTAGGATACGGGTAAAGAAAATTTTAACGGGTACGGTAATGAAAATATCTTCTACCGTACCGTACCCATTGACAGCCCTAACCGAGATTGGGGGGGGGGGGGTGATGAGAACGAATTTTAAAGCAAACGGACGGAAGATTTGCAGTAAAAGAATTTCTGCAAAATCGAAGATATACGAAAATAAATCATGCCTGGCCCACTTTCTTTCTGGTTAGTGGCTAACTTCTGGTTGTGACTTTTTGTTCTTTTTATTATCACATTTCCAAATCACACAAATAATTAAATTCTCTTTTTTGAATTTTCTTTACCGACTATTCTCAAAATTTTCGTGTGCCGACATTAGCACTAATAGTGGGTGCTTAAATCAGATCTTAGCTCATCACGTGTAAATAAACATAAAAAGCAGCCCACTTGAACAAAGATTAGCTAGCAAATGGTAATACCACTTGCATATTGGTTCCTTAAGCCAGGGATTATGTTATTATTTATTAAAGCACAACTAAGTACCTGTTGGCCAACTAGACAACACGCTTTGGGTTATTAGTTTAAGTCACTTGTTCTTCTTGTTGCTTTGTGGGTTTGATCCATTTATTTACTCAAATTGGTTCTGCTTTTTCGGCAGCGCCAGTGAGATTAGTGCAGTAACAGTCCCGAGGGTACAATTTGCACTTATATCCTCCGGAGTTCTGCTGATTTATAGTTTGGTTCTCCCAAGATTATTTTGGCATGGAGTCGAATATACCAATAGAAAGTTCAATTTAAGCATATGATTATGTTTACGGTATTTCTATTTAAAATTTTAATAGTTGTCATTGGAAATTGCCTAAAAAATTAGAAGGAAATTTTTTTATAGTTGTCATCCAAAATTGAAAAAAATTATAGATTTACCACCCAAAACAAAATTCTTTCTTTATCGCCACTCTAAAAGAATGATTTCTTCCTTAATTGTTACATTTTCCCTTTTTTTAAAAAAAAAAAACATATTTAATAGTAAAATGATAGAAACAAAATTTATGATCATTATACCCCCAATCCAGTCGAATTAAACCTAGATCTGTTCCTTCTTTCGCACGACCTCCTTCACGAATCTTGACCTTCCCTCCGTCTCTGCCCCGTGTTCATTCTGCCTCTGTCTTCGTCCCAGATCTAACCGGTCTCCTTCACAAATCCCTACGCTCCATCTGCTCCACTCTCCATGGGATTACACACTCTATTTCTATTATTTTATTATTATATATATTATTATAAAAAGGGGAAAGTGACAATTAGAAAAGAAATCAGTATTTTAGGGTGACAAAAATGAAGAATTTCATTTTGGATGGAAAACCCACCAGTTCTCCAGTTTTTAGTGCCACAAGAATTTTTTTTCCAAAATTAAAACATATCATTAATCATTTATACAAACGTTCACAAAAAAAGAAGCATTTTTGCCCCTTAGGTTCTGAAAAATTATCCTTTATTAAAATAGAAATTAAGATATAAAAAATACATGATCATCTATTTAGAAGAAATAAAAAGAAATGAGTTTCGTTGAACGAATAAAAACATCAGTGTGAGAGTAATAGTGAGAAACTTAAAAAAATCTCGATGCTTTAATTCGTTTATGGATTGTAGTTTTCAATCAATTCTAAAATGTTTCAACTACAGTTAAGTAGTTTTTTTTTTTTTTGGAGAAACTAGGTAGAGGCTATCTAGTGAAGAAAAAAAAAAGAAAAACACAAAAGAAGAAAAACAGAACCAAAAAACACAGTTCTGTTCTAACCAACTAAAATTCTAGCTATGTCTCCAAAACAGTGTTGCTTCTTTCACTATCCACTCATGTATCCTCCCTGCTTCACGAGTCTCTCCCTTGAACACCCTGTTGTTTCTTTCCAACCAAACTGCCCATAGCGTAGTTGACAAGAGTGTCTTTTGATAAGGTGTTAACCTGGTAGAAACAAGCGTTTGTAAAAGTGTCTCCATGCCGCCGTCTTGCAATGTTGAAGTAACAAACCCAGTAAGCAAAGTGACTAATCCCCAAAGTTGCAAGGTGAAGGGGCAAGTCGAAAACAAATAGGCAGCATTTTCACACATGCTCTGAGTACAGAGAGCACAACCTTGTTAAGGAATTTTCCTTTTGAGCAATTGATCTTAAGTCAAAAGTATGTCATGCGACAGTAACAGCAGAAACAATTTAATTGTTGGTGTCACCTTCAATTTCCAAAACTGACGGTACTGAAAAGCTTTCCTGCCTGCATTGATAAAAGTTTTGTAAAAGGAAGCTGCTGTATACTCTCCTGAGGAATTCCATTTCCATCTTAAGCAGTCATGATCTGTTGAGGGTGCCGTGCTTATCCTGTTAGCTTGTGCAATTAGTTGCTCTTGCCCTCAATTGAGAGGATTTGGCAGTAGGGTTGTTATGACTGGTAAAGCTTTTGCCAATGTAATTCCTCTTTGTACTGGAGGTACTCGCTCAAAATCAAAGTGCAGCAATCTGACGTCCCCCCATTTGTCATACCAGAAAGAAGTTCTTCTCCCTGAATTCACTACTGTAAAAGTAGAGAGTTGAAAATAATAACGTAGTGCCAAAAGTTCTTTCCAGAAAATTGAACCTTGCTTATTCCAACACATAGGAGGAATGAAAGTATCAGTTTTACCATACAGAGAGCTAGCCATCCAATACCACTGTGATTCCTCTCTGGAATAGAGTCTCCACCACCAACGAAGTAGGAGAGCTATGCTTTGCACTTTGAGATTATGTAATCCAAATCCTCCCAAAGCTTTTGGAGAGCAAACCCTATCCCAAGCTAAAAGTGAAATGCCTCTTCTTCCTGAATTGCTGACACCCCAAATAAAATTCCTTCTTAAATGATCAATGGTAGCAATCACCCAAGCTGGGAGCTTAAAAACCGTCATGTAAAACATTGGCATTGACGAGAGAACTGACTGTGCCAAGACTACCCTGCTTGCTCTTGATAATAATCTTCCTTTCCAGCTCTCTAATCTCTTCTGTAACTTGTCAATCAACGGTTGGAAAGCCTGCCTTCCTGGCTTTTGAGAAGTGAGAGGTAATCCTAGATAAGTCAGAGGAAGTTCCGCTAAATTGCAAGAAAGAGTTGACTGAATTGAGCTTTTTTCCTGTTCAGAAAGGTTAAACGGAATGATAGCACTTTTGTTCGAATTGACATTGACTCCTGAAATTGTTGAGAACCGTTTGAGCACCACACTCAGTGTTGCAGGTGTAGTCCCTTTTGCTGTTGAGAATATCAACGTGTCATCTGCATATTTCAGTATGTAAAAAGGCTGTCTCAACTTGCCAGTAAGCTGAAAATTGATCGCATTGGAAACGGCACGCACCATCTTTCCCAGGACACCAGCAACCAAAACAAAGAGGAATGGAGATAAGGGGTCCCCTTGACGTAATCCCCTTCTGTGAGAGAATGGTTACCCAACAGTATCATTGATGATAATCGACGAAGAAGAGGTTTGAAGGAGTAACTTGATCCAAGAAAGGAAATCTGTTGGGAAACCCCTGCACTCCAGAGTCTGCATCAAGAAGGGCCAAGCCAAGGAATCAAAAGCTTTCTTAAAGTCGATTTTGAGCATGAATGCAGGTTGTTTGCTTTTGTGAATTTCAGCTATAATCTCTCTTGCTGCAATGAAATTCTCTGCCAAAAAGCGACCCCTGATGAATCCAGTTTGTGAAATAGAAACTAGCATAGGGATATGCTTTGTTAAACGATTTGCTAGAACTTTGGCAATTAGCTTGGGGACATAAGCTATAAGACTGGATAGGACGATAATCTGTTGGTGTCACTGCATTTGGGTCCTTTGGAAGCAAAATTATATGTGCAAGGTTCTTATTGTGTAAGTCAAGCGTGTGCACAAACAAGGAATAAAAAACATGTAACAGATCTTGCTTTACCAATTGCCAGTGAACCTTAAAGAATTCGTTTGGCATTTCATCTGGTCCACAGATTTGTTATTTTCCATTCCCATAAGTGCCTGGCTTATCTCCAACTCGCTAAACGGATCTGCTAGATCTTGTAGCTGCAAAGACAAGTCAGCATATAGTGCCGATGGTGTAAATGTCAGGGTGGAGATATCTGTGCCAATTAGCTCCTTGTAAAGAGAGGTGAAAGCATCCACAATCTCAGGTGTATTATTGATTACCCTGTTTTCCTGCACTACAGATGAAATGAGCTTTGCTCTTTTCTTTATCGTGGCCAAAGCATGAAAGTAGCGTGTATTACGATCTCCACATGCTATCCACTTGCTACGTGCCCGTTGGTGCCATCTTATCTAAAATATTTGCCAGTTCATAAGCTTTCTCTCTTGCCATATCTCTGACAACCCTCTCCAATTGAGATAAAACTCGCAACTCCTCAATTTTATCTAGTAGCCCAACAACAGCTTTAGCATTTGACGGAAAAATTGCAATGTGAGAGTAATTCTCTCTATGCTATTGTCTTAATGCTTGATGCACCTTATTAACACAATAGTTGAGAACTTCCATTGGCTGTCCCTATTGCCTTGTTGAGTTCCATACTGTTTCTGTCAATTCATTAGTTTTTTTATTTTGCAACCATAATTTTTCAATCCTGAACGGATTAGGTTTTGTCTGTAGCTACCTACACTTTAAGATTAATGGACAGTGATCCGACACCATAATCGGAAGCGCTTCAAGAGTAATGTTGGCGAAAGTAAAATGCCAATTCAGAGAAATTAACACTCTGTCCAATCTAGAAAAATTCGGTACAGGTTGCATATTAGACCAAGTGTAACTCCTGTTTTGTAAAGGGATGTCAACTAATTGATTACTGTCTATAAAGCTGTTTAAAGCTTGCATGGCTGGGTAGTCTGTACATAAGGTGGATCTTTCCGTTATCCACCTAACTACATTGAAGTCTCTTAAGACTGCCCACATACCGGGTGAAAGGGAGGAGATATTGCATAACTGTTGGAAGCATTTGTTTCTAGAGTAAGCAGTGTGCGGGCCATATACACATGTAATCAGTAGCTCTTTGTTTGTTCTAGAGTCTAACAAGAGAGTTGAGCAAGAGAAGCGAGTAGTGAACGAGTTTAAGAGAGAGTAGAAACACTTCCAACAGATAATGCATCCTCCTCTCGTGTTAATGGCATCCAGAGAAACGATATTTGTATCAAAGAAGGTAGGGAGAAGAGTGCGTAAGCAATAGTGATCGGGATCATGCAATTTTGTCTCTTGGAGACATGCTATATCACATCGTGAGGATCTTAAACCCTCAAAAATAACTCTTCTCTTTGCAGCATCACCTAACCCTCTAACATTCCAAGTCAAAAGTTTCATAGGTTTATAATTCATGCATACAAGAAAGCTACTACCAAAATAGCAAAAAGCTAGCATAAAACATTAAATCTAATCAACTAGAAAGTTCATCATCAGAACTTGCATCCAGCTGAACACATTGCTCATGGTCTTGAGGATCAAGTGTTGCTTCAATTCCATCCAAATGCTCTGGAGCATGAGCTTGTAAAGCAGTAGCTTGCTTGCTTTTCTTACTGGGCCTGCCTCTAGCCTTTAACGGGCTGACTACCTGATTACAATTAGTCAAATTAGCTTGTCTAATAGTAATACGCGATTACTGGGCTGAAGAAAGTTGGTTCTCTTTTGGGTCGGAACCAGTTGGGTCAAAGATCACCAATTGACTATTATTTGCACCAATTAATGTAGCTATGTCTAATGACTCTGCATACGTTAGAGGAACATCTACAAAATTTGTAGGCTCTAAAGTATCAATCAAGGTAGGTTTACTACGTGCTGATTTGCAATTTCGAGGCAAGGTTTTCCTACCCTGGGTACCCTCTCCTGGCTTCACTATATCACCCAATTGTTTTCTCTTGCCTTGAGAAAGACAATTTACCGCCAGCTGTGATTCAAAATTTATTTCTTTGAACAGAGTTTCTAGGAACAGATCAGTAGCAGACAAGGAGTCTGTGCAAGTAAGAGTTGGGAGATGAGAAAGAGTCAGAACCTGATTTGAGTCATTAGCTGGCTCCAGCTGATTACTGGTTGCAAACTGAGAAATACTGGTACGAACTGACGCCTGCAGTTCCTTCAGATCTATTGTGGAGAGTCGCTTGTGTGACCTTTGATGTGTGCGATTCCTGACAGAAGTTTCTTCCCTGAAGGGAGGAACTGTTTCTGGTACGCCGTGAGACACTACCTGAGTCGGGCCAAATCGACTCCTAACATCACTGGTCGTACTTCCTTTAACCTCGAAATTCCTTTTAAGAATTGTTACACTTCCATGTTCCGACTTCTTGCCACGTGCATCTTCCTTCCCAGCGGCGCTCATAGCAGCCGTAATATCAGCTGGTATCTGAGACTGCTCCACATTCCTGAAAATGCATCGTAGATCTCTCACATTGATTGTGACCGTTTCCTCCTCCTCTTCAGGCAATGGTTCCTCCAGGGGTTCTGGTTCGTTGAACTGCCTGACACTTGGCCTATCTACCACCGGCGGCAGTTTTGGTAAATGAGCTAAAGTGAAGGTTTGACAGGCCAACCATTTTTGAATTAACACAAAGACATGTTACTCTAAGCCCCCAATGATCAAACTTAATCTGTGTGGAATTTTGGCTAAATCCGGCACCGCCACCGCCGCGTCCCAGCTTGCAAGATTGCCTGGCTCATTGTGAACAATTGTGCCTAGGTAATTGCCAAATTTTTCCACTTCTTGCATGACATATTCCTCCCTCCATAACTGGGGAAGTGGCGCCACTAGCCGTACCCAAACCTTGAAACTTGAGATGGCAATGTCAGAATTGAGTAGTGACGACTAGAGAGCAGCCGTGTAACCCTGTTCCCACCACTCCTCCTTGAAAGCCATTGCAATGTCAAAAGCTTCAACTTGCTGCGGTGGGGAAACCAAGAAGTGACCACCATTAAGAGTACCTACTTTGAGGTCAGAAGCTTTTACCAAGCCAGTTTCCTCCACCAAGTTAGCAATAAAGTCAAGTGAAATCTCCATCGGAAAATTGAGTGGCTAAGTAATCACCAATGCCTTTGACAGCTTTGCAATTTCTGCAAAATATTTGTCGTCTCTGGAGAGGAAGCAAGAGACGGAAGCTGGGCAGTCGGCGTCTGGTGGCAGAACATTAGAGGCCTTGGGGTCAGTTAGGAGATCTAGGAAGTCAGGTTCACCTTCTTGATCATAAGGTGAATCGACGGCCTGAGAATGGTGGCTCCTATCAGCCTGCTGTACTGGTTGGGGGTGGCCCCTATTGACTGCCTGAGAAGGTGGAGGTGGCGGCTGAGCACGGTTGGGAGGCGGTTGGTGGCGCCTGGTCGGTGCGCGGTGGCGTTGAGGGGCCTGCTTCCTTGATTGCCTCCTGTTGTTGTTGTTGTAGTACCTCCTGGCCAGGGAAGTTTGTTTCTTTGTGTCAGGACACTCATGGAAGGAATGCTCCTCCTCCCAGCACGCCGCACACCTCCTAGGGTTACGGCAGATGGGAGCAGTGTGGCCTCTCAGAAAGCAACGGAAGCATCGATTTTTCCAATTAGGATCACTCAGAACCGGCGGGAAGGTTAAGGTGTGGGGCTATCAGGGGAAGTGATGAGAGTAGGTTGTCGTGGTCGGGTTGGGTGTGGTGGAGGGTTGGTGTTTTTCGGCTTGCCAGTGGCCAAGATCTGAGCATAGGAGGGTTTCTCACCATAAACTGAGAGCGCCGACGCCTGTTGGAGACGAAGAGGGGCGACGAAGGAGGGAGCTGCCCTGGTCCTGCCTCTATGAACAGTCTACCATCCGCCGGAATTGATTCCCTTCAGGGTCGCCATCGAATCGCCTTTCGAATCGCCTCAACAATTCCTGGATTTCGAATCACCTTTCACCTTCACTCAACTACAGTTAAGTAGTTAACTTGCCAATTTGCATCAATTGTTTTAGCAAATGTTAATAGGCCATTCCTCGTGGGCCTTTTATTAGTTTTATCTTTTGAATATCGCTACTTGTCTGATTACGAAAATGATGTAGCTCATCTCACCTTTTTTTTTCCCCCAAAAACACGCTCTCTCTCTCAGGTCTCCGCTCTGCTCCCTTTCCCTCCTTTGGAGCCTATGCTCTCCCTCCTCTCACCTCCGCCACCCTCCCCTGCCTCCAGTGGCGAAGCTAGAATTTCATGTCAGCAGGGTCCGTAAATTTTTTTTACTGAAAACATATGTATGATGTAACATCTAATATAGACATAATATAATAATAATTTTTAAATAAATAACTCTAAAATAATGTTACATAAAAATTCAAAAAAAATCAAATATATATTATAACAACAATAAAAAAATTTAATTAATATACTTAATATACAAAAATAATAATTCAAGAATCAAGACAATAAAAAGTACAACAATTTTCTCTGAATTTTTATTTTTCTCATAATTTTGCATAATAGGTTCGTTAGAAATCTTATTGAGCACTTACTTTTCTATATTATAGATATATAAAGCGGGAGGCATACGAAAAAGTTCGGTCACTACTCACACCACAATATTTCTGATCTCTTTGTGGCGTTTGGAATTTTTTTGATAGGAATAATATTTAGTATTTTTAGTGGCAGTTTTTATATAATATCTGAATTTTATTTTTGATCTTCTATGGTATCTTTTGTTTATAATGTCCTAACAAATCATGCAATGCGCGAGATTCGCGCTAGTATATATATGCTACAGATAGTTATTCATCTAAATATTCCATTCTATGCTAAAATTTGTCTTAATAAGATTCATTGGGGAGAAAGAAATAAGACGATTAGTCAGGAACAAATACTATCTGGGTCCATACGTGATTTTTTATGCGTCGTTGTGCAATTCAAATCAAACACGATATGTTCAGCTGGGTCCTTCAAAATTTTGAGATGGGTCCCTAACTTCTTTTGATTTTTTTTAACTACAAAAAAAAGTAATATCAATTAAAAAAATTTTTTGAGGTGGGTCCTTTTTTTACATGACTTCGCCCCTGCCTGCCTCGTCCCTTCCTCTACTCTCCTTTGCCATCCTCTGTCTCTCCTCCCTTCTGTCATCCTCTGTGCCCTCTTTTTCCTGATCGACTCCACCTCTTTCTCCCTACCTCATCTGCAATCCCATCGTCTTATTTTTATATCTATTCACTTTGTGATAGTATATGTTCATCTTTAGATACTCCCTTGTTATTAGTAACCGAAAACTTAGTCCAATTAGATACTTCCCTGATAATACTAATTTAGTACACATTTTATACTCCTTTATTATAACAAGCTGAACACTTATGCATATTAAATAATTTTTTAGTATTATTAAGTGTTAGAGTACGTAGAATTATAAGAGAAGGAAAAATGAAAGAATAAAAGAAAGAAAGAAGCAAACAAGAAGGAGAATGAGGAAGATGAGAGAAAAAAGTAGGGAAGAAGGGAGATACGGGTTGAAGGAGAGAGAAGAGAAACACGTCGAAAGAAGGAGAGAGTAGACACACTGAAGGGAAAAAAGGAAGAGGGAATGAAAGACACGCTGAAGGAAGGAGATGAGATGCACGCTGAAGGGAGGAAGATGGAAGGGAGGGGGAGGCGAGTTGGACTTGGATGACGCTAGAGGAACAATGGGTGAGGAGAGCATTGGACTTGGATGATGTTGGATGGAGATTTTTCGGATGGTAAGTAATAATTTCTATCTAATTAGATCAGCTTCAACTTACGAGGATGAAGTGGTGAAAACTCAAAAGAGATATTCTTGTATATTTAGGGACAAAGTGATCACAGAAAGACTACGAAATTTAAGAGAAAGCGAACAAGATGTGAAAGAAAATGACAATTCTTATTTAGAAAATAGCTACGAAAGTGCTTATAGTTATTAGAGGAAGCAACAGTGAACCTAAGACACTTAGGGGTGGAACGACAAAGTACAAAAGATTATTAAAGAAAAAAAACAAATGTTAAAAGTGCTTGCATCATTAGTGATGGCAATACAGATGAAGATGTTAGTCAAAGGATATCCGTTTATGTGATAAGTAAGTCTCACAGAAACTAAAAAGAAAGTATTATAGGACGATGGTTAAACATGCAATGTTGTATATCGTAGAATGTTGGACTACTAAAAGATGATCTGTCCAGAAAATGAGTGTAGCAGAGATGCGTATGTTGCGGTGGATATGTGAACACATGAGAACCGGATTTAAAATGATAACATACGGGATATGGTTGGCGGTTGCATTGATAGAAGAGAAGCTGATCCAACATCGTTTGAGATAGTTTGGACATATCCAACGTGTCAAGATATCGGCTCAGATTCAAGAGATATTAGAAAAGATTTAGTTGACTAATATCAATCGATCTAAGTTTAGAAATAAAATTGTATAGTTTAGGAAATATTTTATTTTCGGAGATGAATGCAATTCTGATTTGTTTCTAGTTTTGTGTATAGGAGACGTATAAGTCAGAGGTAGGTGGAATTGTAAAATACACTTTTTGTTCAGAGAAAAATATTCTTCAAAATTTTGTTTTTAGTTCTTTAATTCAAAGTTCAAAGTTTGTCATGATATCAGAGCCCCTGCGTTTTTTATCATCGTTTTCTCAGCAAAAATTGTAGTAATTTTCTTTAAGTTTCTCTCATGGATTTTGGTTCGAAGAGCGTTATTATTTCTGTCTGTTTGAATGGACCGAATTATGTTTTGTAGGAATTCAACCTTCGTTGTTTCATTCAAGGCCATGAATTATGGGGCTATGTTGATGGCACTGAAGAGAAGCATGTTGTGGTTAAGGATGATGATGGCAATGAAGACAAAACACCATTGAAAAAGTGGATTAAGGAGAATTCACGTGTCATGAGTTGGATCATTTGTTCTGTTGAACCACAGATTGGCATAAATTCGAGACCTTACTTTACTGTTGCTGATATGTGGAATTATCTCCAGACTTTGTATCTTTATGAAAGTGATGCTAGAAAGTACCAACTTGATCTAAAAATTCATGACTATTCTCAGGGCACAAAGAGTATTCAAGAGTACTATTCTAGTTTCATGACACTATGGCTTGATTATAATTCTATTCTGTACTTTAAGGTTCCAGCTATGGCTTTAATTGTTGTTCAGGATTTGCAAGAAAAGACCATGCGAGATCAATTTCTTATGAAGCTTCGACCCGAGTTTGAGCCCTTGCGAAGGCAGCTTATGGCACAATATCTTGCACCATCTTTAACTGAATGTTTTCGTGATCTTGTCAGAGAAGAACAGCCCATATCTACACGATCTAGTCTTGAGGCTCTTGTTGATTCGAATAATATGGCTTTTGTGGCTCGAGGTCAAAACTCTAAGATTGGTTCAGATGTCAAGTGCTATTCATGCAATGAGTTTGGTCATATTTCTAAGAATTGCAAGAAGAAGTTTTGTAAGTATTGTAAGAAAGATGGTCACAACATCACTGAATGTCGTTGTCGTCCACAGAATCGTTCCACTGCTGCTCCAGCTGCCGCTACATTAGGAGAGCACCTGGTGGCTACACGCACAAGCACTGTTGCTCAACCATATGTGTTTCTGACTGCCGCATCCTCAGATTAACAAAACCGACACAACACACAGGTGCCTATTGCTCACAATGCACCTTCTATTGTTCACGATACAACTTATGTTCCTAATTCCTTTGCGGCAATCACTCCTTCCACCATTCAACAGATGATTCAGAATGCCTTGTCGGCAATGGGTATCTCAGGTAAAGGTTCTTCGAAATGGTTTATAGACTCGGGTGCATCAAATCATATGTCTGGAACACCAAATAATTTTAAAACTGTTGCTCCATATACTGGCACTGATACAATCTCAACTGCTGATGGAACTCATTTATCTATTACTGGTGTTGGAAAGGTTCCTTTAAACAATACAATATTACAAGATGTTTTGTTGGTGCCAAAATTATCGACAAATTTAATATCAGTTGGACAACTTGTGGATAATAATTATCATGTGCTTTTTACATCTTCTGGTTGTGTGATATATAGGATTAGGTCACTGGGAAGACAATCGAGATAATGTATAAATACGATAGACTTTTTCCTGTTGAGACTAAACAAAACACTCATGGCTTGGTTGGATCAGCACTTGTCACCTCTCGCAATACTGACTCTTAGATGTTGTGGCATCGTAGATTAGGTCATTTGAATTCTAGTTGTTTATCTGTTTTATTTAAGAAAGGCTTAGTTCCACATACAATTATTTCTCCTAGTCATTGTTCTACATGTTCTTTAAGTAAAAGTAAAACACTACCTTTTCCTGTTAGCTCTACACAGACTTCTAGTTCTTTTTAGCTTATCCATTCAGATGTATGGGGACCTTCTCCAATTATTTCTTCTTCTGGTTATAAGTATTTTGTACTCTTTATTGACGATTTTACTAAATTTACATGTATATATTTATTAAAAAAAATTCGAGGTCTTTCAAATATTTTATTTTTTTGTTGCAATGGTCGAAAATCAATTTAAAGCAAGTGTGAAAAAGCTTCGATCTGATTCTGGTGGAGAATACACATCAAATGAATTTCAGCAATTTTTATTAAAAAAGGGTATATTTCATGAGAAATCTTGTCCAGACACGCCCCAACAAAACGGGATGGCTGAACGCAAAAATAGACACATCCTTGACACTTGTAGATCCCTTCTTTTAGATGCTGCCGTTCCAACCACTTTTTGGGACGAAGCGGTGCGTACCTCTGTGCATTTAATAAATCGACAAATTTCAAACAGGTTAGGAAATCAGTCTCCATATTTTTTATTGTATAACAAACATCCTAACTATGACATGCTGCACACTTTTGGTTGTATCTGTTATGTCCATCTCCCTCCTTTTGAACGCACAAAATTGACTTCTCAATCAGCTGAATGTGTTTTTTTAGGTTATGCTATTGGTCAAAAGGGTTTCCGATGTTATGATCCTAAGCCTTAAACGTATCTCTAGAAATGTGTTGTTCGTTGAATCAGTTTTTTATTATCATCATTGTAGCATTTTATCTCCCAAAGTCTCTAGCTCTATACTGCCTCTCTTTCAACCACATACAGAACCGTCCAAATCTTCTCCATCCTCTGTCCGATTTAAGCATGGTTTAGTTTATGTCAGAAGAGAAAAATGAGCATCAGTCCTTATGAATCATCCTAAAAACTCTTTTCAGGACCTGGCACTGTCTCCACTTCCTCTACGTGAGAATGGAAATGAAGGATCACCACATGTTTCAAATCTAATGGCACATGAAGGATCACCAATTGCTCACGAGACCACCTCTGCATCTGTTCACGAAGCTGAAATTGATGTTGATGCTGACCTTGGTCTTCTCGAATTTGATCAGTTGGATCCTAGTTCACCACCCGAACTTTTTGTCCATACTTCTGGTATTAGGAAATCAACCCGACAGCATCGACCTCTAGATCGGTATGGATTTTTATCCACTTTTTCCTCACCACCAGTTCCTATCGCATTTCAGGAATTAAACAAGAATGTTGGAAATCTACTATGTAAATCGAGTTGGATGCATTACTTCAAAGTGACACTTGGGATTTAGTGTTGTGCCCTAAAAATGTGAAACCACTGGGTGTAAATGGGTCTACACAGTTAAGTTGAAATCTGATGAAACTCTTTATCGGTATAAAGCTCGACTTGTTGTGCTTGGTTGTCGTCAAGAATATGAAATTGACCGTCTCCAAACTTTTGCACCCGTTGCTAAGATGACTACTGTGCGTGTTGTTCTTGCTTTAGCTGCTGCACAACATTGGTCTATTACACAAATGGATGTGAAAAATGTCTTTCTTCATGGTGAGCTCAATGAGGTAATTTATATGAAGCCTCCTCCTGGTCTGCCTACCAGTGATCCAAATGAGGTTTGCAAATTGAAGCGATCCTTATATGGTTTGAAACAAGCACCGCGTGAGTGGTTTCGTACTTTTAAAAGTACAATGCTATCTGCAGGCTTCAAACAGAGTCGAGATGATCCTTCCTTGTTTCCATCCAAATCTTCAAATGGAGTTGCTTTGGCTCTTGTGTATGTTGATGATATCTTGATCACTGGCAGTGACTTACAAGGTGTTGCTCGGCTTAGATGTGCATTGACTTCTTCTTTCCAAATGAAAGATCTTGGAGCAACACAATATTTTTTGGGACTTGAGATCCATCGTACACCACATGGAATGTTTGTTAATCAACACAAATATCTGACCGAGATAATCAACAGGGCACATCTTCAATTTTCACATCCTGCTAATACTCCTATGGAAGTTAATCTAAAACTTCGAAAAGAAGATGGAGACTTATTGGAAAATCCTACTTTATACCGAAGTTTGGTTGGTAATTTGATCTATCTCACTATCTTCAGGCCAGATATCTCCTTTGCGGTTAATGTTGTTAGTTAGTTTATGCATGCTCCAAGACACTTACATTTGGCATCCGTAAATCATATCATACGATATCTCAAAGGCACACCTGATCTTGGTCTATTCTTTCTTGCCGTAAATGATCTCAAATTATCTGCGTATGCAGGTGCGGATTGGGTTGGTTGTCCTAATACGAGGAAGTCTACTACTAGTTGGTGTGTTTTTCTTGAAATGCAAAAAAACAAGATCGTGTCTCTAAGTCCTCCACATAAGCTGAATATTGAGCTATGTCTGCTGCTTATTCTGAAATTGTTTGGCTGCGACGTCTTCTTGAAGATCTTACATTCCCTCAATCAGGTCCTACATCACTTCTTGTTGACAATATTAGTGCAATTCACATCTCTAATGATCCAGTTTTTCATGAGAGAACAAAACATGTTGAGGTTGATTGTCACTATATTCGGGATGCTGTTGAAGAACATCTTATCACATTGCCTCATGTGTCTTCTAATCTTCAGATGGCTGATATTTTTACAAAGGCTCTTTCAGTTGCACGTCATAATTTCTTAATCAACAAATTGATGTTGATTAATCACCATCAATTTGAGGGCGGATGTCAAGATATCGGTTCAGATTCAAGAGATATTAGAAAAGATTCAGTTGACTAATATCAATCAATCTAAGTTTAGAAATAAAATTGTATAGTTTAGGAAATATTTTATTTTCGGAGATGAATGTAATTCTGATTTATTTCTAGTTTTGTGCATAGGAGACGTATAAGTCAGCGGTAGGTGGAATTGTAAAATACACTTTTCGTTCAGAGAAAAATATTCTTCAAAGTTCTGTTTTCAGTTCTTTAATTCAAAGTTCAAAGTTTGTCACAACGTAGGTCGCTTGAGACACCGGCTTGTAGCGAAATTTAAACCGTTTTGATAACACAAGAAGAGACAGAGGTAGATCAAAGTTGACATAAGAGGATGCGATAAAAGAAGATTTTAAAGAATGGAATGTTTTCAAAGGGTTGATGTTCGGTATGACCGTATGAGTGCATAAAAATGAGTGTTTACGTACCAGCCATGACATAAATATAGGGGTAGAAGTATTGTCAGGGCGAATCTATTCACGAGCAAAGGGAGTCACTTGGGGACCGTATCCTCTGGATGGTTGAATACAACCATCCAGTAGACGTCTTTCAATCCGAGCAGTCTGATTTAATCTAAACGGTTAGATTTTTTCGGACCTATCAATCTTAGTATTATGCACGGGACATCTATAGCCATTGAGATTAAATCAGACGGCTGAGATGGAAACTATCCACTATATGGGCATCCAGAGGATGCGAAGTGGAGTCACTTGACTTGACTCCCTTGTTTTTCTGAAATCAATACTCGAAACATTAATTTCCGCCTATGCTTGTTTTAGCACGAGTGCAAATTAATAACGAGGTACTCCTTTGCTTTTCATTTTCCTTTTTTGTGATTATGTATTCCTAGCATCACTTCTTCTACAAACAGTGTGAACAAATCTCATTTATTTTTTTGATGGAGTTTCAGATTTGACGAGTTTTGTTCCATAAAACCTTTATGTTCAAAAATAAAAATTTCATTATTTGTCAGTCTGGTTTAATACTTTTCATTAAAATTCTCTCCCTAATGCATTTTTCTGTAATGTTTTATGTTTAAAAAAATTATATTAAAATATTATTTTATCATAAATTTCGCTTATATGTTAAATTTAATAATTTTATTATTGTGCCCATGCTTAAAATTTGTGTGGATTTATGTTATCATAGGTTTTTTAAGTCACAGTAATAGCTTATAGCTGAGAATGTAGTTTTTTTTTATTACTATTTCATTATTAAAATAATAATAATAATTATTATTATTATTCTTGTTATATTAGTATTGGTATTATTATTAGTATTTTTTTATTTATGAGACGATTTGGATCAAGTAGGAATTTGCAGAATTTCCTATTCCTAGGCATAAATTTATTATAAACAATCCAAATTCTTCACAAAATTACATTTTTTCCAATACTTTATGCCTAGGAATAGGAAATTTCTCCTATTCCTAAGCGATCCAAACGACCCCTATAATATTTTATTTGTGATGACCTTCTTGTAGGGTTTAGTTTCTTGCTTGTTTCAACTTGTTTGTGATAAAAGATTTGGTTATTGTTGCTGTCTTCCATAGCAATATAAATCTTGCAAAAAATAAAAAAAGAAAAAGAAAAAAAGAAAACGAGACGACAACGAGAAGCGATAGTGGTGTGATTATATTTTATTGAATAGCAAGATATATTAAATTAACGACATTACATTACTTAAAACTATTCAATTACTTCTGTAAAAGTTGGAAAGGATGACCATTCCACCCGACCGTACCTTGGTTATTTGACCGGTGATGATTACCGAAACTCAAATATTTTGCAGAGAGATTATTTTTTCTTTTCATTTTCAGCGGATTAAATATTTAAATTTCGCATCAGTTATTTCCCCAAAAAAGAAACATCATTTGTTAACCATACCATGTCGTTAACTTGTGACTTGTGAGTACCGTTCTTTCGTTTCGAAATTCAACAGTTAAAGATTTTAGTTGCGTTTTAAAAACGAAACGGTTAACGCAACACGTAGTTAGTTTCGTTCATGTGTATTTTCATAGTATTTTCGTGATTTCGATCGTTTCGTTTAAAATAAAACGGTTAACGCAATACCCCATTTTTTATGATCGTTTTAGACATTATGCACCCCTACTTGTGAGTTAAAAATGAGAAACTAAGGTCTGGGCCTGACCTTGTGGATCTTGTTAACCATACCATGTTGTAACTTGTGAGTTGAAAATGAGGAACTAAAATCTGGGCCTGACCTTGTGGATAGTTTTAAGCACTACGTGTGGGCTTTATAATTTGTTTTTCTTCGTCTTCGGTTTTTTCCAAAGACATCAAAGACAGTCTTGTAGATTTTCTTAACCCTAACGAATTCTGTGTTTTAGCGTTTTTTGCTGAACATTCTGTAGGATTAAATACACAATATGAGGCCTTTCTATAAGAACACAATCATGTATGCTTTGTTTGGAACTTTAGAGACCAGAAAATGAGCCTGATATTTGGTAATAAAAAGTGTCGGATATATAGTTCATTTAAATTATTTAGGTATTAGGTATATGTTTACCGCCCTGCCCAACCTCTTTTTAGTACCAACAAAAAAACCAGAGCAGATGTACTCATGTACAAAACAGATCTCAGACCAACATATACCCATTAAAAAGGTGGCTACAATAAAAAGTAGTTTACATTGGCTACATTCCATACAACATGCATGCATCAACATATAACACAGCTACTACAACTCGACCACATCATTCATGCTTAACAACCATTTTTACAGTCCTATTGTTGTCTTCCTCCACAATTTCTCTCAACAACTCGTCAGTAATGTCACCACCATTCACCACTTGAGCACTTGAATCCTCTATACATTGCCCTGATAAAACCATCTTAGACACCTGAGCTTTCTTTTTGTTACTCTCGTATTTGTTCTCCTCCCATGTACCTGCAGCCAACAGTAGATAGACATAAACAATCTTCTCTTGACCCGGCCGAAATGCACGAGCTATTGCTTGTTTTGTCTTTGAATGATTCCACTCAGAATCAAGAAGAATTATCCTTGATGCAGCTGTCAGGCTGATCCCTTCAGCACAAGCATTGGTAGAAGCTAGTAACACCTTTCTTTTATTCTCCTTATCACCATTGAATTTATCAATTATTTCAGATCGCACTGAGAGATCTTGATCTCCATAGAGAAACAATATCTCATTACCTTCGCACCATCCAAATTCAGATCCTATCAACTCAATCAAGAGTTTTAAAGGCTCAAGATTATGAGAGAAGACTAAAACCCTCTCTTTGGTCATTAATGACTTCTGAATTACATCAATCACGAAACTTGTTTTTGAACCCTTCGGAAATTTTCTTTGGCGGCCTATTTGCTTTAACTCGTTTTCGGTAAAGAAAGTGTTTGCAGCTTTTGATGTGCTGACAAGACATGGATGGATTGCCCCTACCGAAACAAGGAACTCAATGTCTAGAGGGCAGCGGGAACCTGGTTTGTGAGAATTTTGCAGTTTTTGCAAGATTCTTTCTTGGGGCTTAGGACATTGTAGGAAGATGGCGTAGGTTTCAAGACCAGGAAGGTTTTGTAACTTTTCACCATTGAAAGTATTGATGAAGCTGGAGGTTATCTTCCTCAAAAGGTCAAAACCATGTTTTCTCTCTAATATATCATCAGACTGGATCTTATGCCCGATTTTTTCAACAAACAATCTCTGTGCATGTTTCTCTTTGTCTTTTGGTTTCCTTCCCGATCTTTTGTTTTCAAATTCACTAATAACATCTGTCACAAATTTTGGTCTAGCGAGACATAGTGTGTTGAAGTACTCTTCAAAATTGTTTTGAAAAACTGTACCTGACAAGAGAATCCTTGAGTCAGTTTTCACCTTCATCAAAAGCCTTCTCAGCTTAGATGAGGTGCTTCTTTCAGTGTGGCCTTCATCTAACACTAACAACCCCGGGCTAGTTAGTAAAGTATCTGCCATGAACTCATAATATTCATTCCTTGATCCTCCTTTCATAAGAGAACGGAAAGAGGAATATGTCATGAGAAGCACTCCTGGATTTTCATGCCACAACCGTACTTTTTCTAAGGAATCTATAATTCGAAAAGTCTTATTGCTTGGCCTGTACTGTGAATCAAAACAGCCCTTTGCCTTTCCAATGAGCGTTCTCTTTCGGAAGGCTATATCTCCATGTATTATGTATACTGGGATTTTGATATCCCATTTCTCAAATTCCCTTTCCCAGACATGAATGACACTTTTGGGGGTTAACACTAACGGGTGGCTTTGAGGGAATATTGTCAGGTAACTTAATATAAATGTAATAACCGTCAAGGTTTTGCCTGAACCTGGAGAATGAGATATCACACAACCGCCAGCAATTCCATCTACATTCTTTATTTTCTCAGGTTCTAGAGAACCGCCGAGGTTCTTCCAGATAAATTCAACACCTTTTTTCTGGTGTGGCTGTAATTTTGGCTCAATTTGATGTACTGAGGTCCAAATGCTTTTATTAGACTTTGACTGGTGGGGCTTAGGAGGCTTCTTTAGAAAAAAAGGGTCTATTTCAAAAGGTTCATTCCTTGAGCTAGGTCTGTCTGTTGACATCTGATAGCTTTGTTCTTTCATCTGCAAGGTCATAATGGAGGAGATAAATTTAGCTTCTCAGAACGGGGAAACAAAGAAAATTATTTCTTATCTTGCTAGAATTTAAATAAACTATCATCTTCATAGTAACTTACTATATGTAACATTACTCTGCACATGGGATGAACCAGTGCCATGGCTATGATTAAGTTAGTGTTTTAATTGTAGGCTTGTGGTATATATATATATGCTAATAATGGTTCTATAAACAAACCTATCAGAACTCGATTAGATCAATTTAGCTAATAAATTAGTAAATCACAGAGAAGTAGCAGCAACATGACTGTATTTGAGTACTGGGCTTGTACACTTCAGTACTGACTGCAATATACCAATTCAACAGCACTGAACCAAAACAAATAAATTTAAAACAATGAAGAGCAGGAAAAAAGTTAACAGTAAAATAATGTAATGTTTGAGGATAGAGATGTAGACAAATAAGAAGGTCATATGAAAGAGGAAGTTACTAGAACAGATGTCAAACTTACCATAGGTGGAAAAATGTCTCTAATTTCGGTTTGGACAACATTGCAGTTCTTGCATATTAAGCCAATCTGTTCATTGAGCACACAGTCATGCACACATGATTCTTTGTTATCTTCTCTAGGAGCCTCCTCATCTACAGAATCCGAATTCTGGAAAACCATATTATTTACCAGTAAGTTGTAGGAAATGAAACTTAAAAACACACCAACCCATATTTCAAAAATCAGAAACTAAATAAGGTTGATAAGATAATGATACATATCTAACTAAAATAAAATACCTTATTTTTTCTATATCAATAATGCATATTAGTTTCTTTGGAGAGTACTTAGACTTTTTATCATCAGAGATCAAACAAATATAATATTTAGTAAAATAAACCCAAAGCAGAAGCACAACAATTTGAGGAGTAAAATGGAGATAGCTTAGTCAAAACAACAACAAAATCCAACTGAACAGTACATCAGGGTATAAGGGAATGCAAATTGGTGGCAATTATGTTCTAAACAGAATTACCTGCAGTTTGAAAAAAGCAACACTCCCAATGACCTGTTCTGTTGTACTGTCAGTATAACAAAGTACTGAAACTAAACGTTGCAATCAACACAAAAGTTACACAATAAAGCACCTTTTTTTCTTCTTCAAGGGCAAGCATGTACAAGCAATTGTCCATCTCTTCCCAGAAGTCCTTGAATTCATCTTTTTCTTTCTCCTTGTCGATCTGGCCATCGCCGTCTGTTGGAGGCCACGTGAAGTCTTCTTCTATTGGATAGTACCCTGGAGCTGATGCACAGGCTTCTTCTTCCTGTTGAATACCCAGTTTAGCCTTCTTGCTGATGCAACATCTAATGTCAGTCATAAGCTCCTCTATGAAACTATCACATTCCTCGGTGCTGGCGTACTTCCTTTTTGCACCATGTTTCTCATTTGGCTTATATGGCCAGCTCCTTTTTTTTAGCATCCCTTGGTCTTTCATGAGCTCGTCTATCAAATCACCATGTTCCTTACTGAAATAATTTCCTTTTGCAACATGTTGCTTGTGCAGTCGGTATGCTGGCATTTCATTTTGCATTCTTGGGTCCTTCACGAGCTCTTCTTTAAACTTATCGCATTCTTTAGAACTAAGGTAGCTCTTCCTTTCGGAACCACATTTCTTGTACAGCCAAGAATGGCTTCTTTCTTCCTCCTTCTGTACCACCTTGTGTTTTGAATTACCTTTGCCAGAAGAACTTTTCACAGCCTGCTTGTTTCGAAGTGTCTCCTCTTTGTTTGCAAGTTCTTTCATTGGCTTGGAAGAAGAGGGAACATTTGACAGAAGAACTTCCTTACTGAAGTAACTTCCTTTTGCACCGTGTTTCTTGTGCAGTCCGCACGCCGGCATTTCATTTTTCATACCTGGGTCCTCGAGCTCTTCTATAAAATCACCACATTCTCTAGAACTGATGTAGCTCTTTCTTTTGGCGCCACATTTCTTATACAGCCGATAATGCCTTCTTTCTTCCTTTTTCAGTACCACCTTGTGTTTTAAATTACCTTTGACAGAAGAACTTCTCACGGCGTGTTTGTTTCGAAGTGGCACCTCTTCGTTTTCAAGTTCTTTCTTGGGATGAAGCTTGGAAGAAGAGGGAACATTTCCAGATGGAGCATAGGAAGAATGGCCACAATTTGGAGACATATAGCAAGAAAGAAAATCTGGTTGGTTTCTTTCACGTTTCGATCGTCTAATATTCATTTCTTCATATGCATTATCTGCAGTAAACACTGCAAAACTCTCCTCAATACCTCCAGTCTGGGTGCCTTGCTCTTTCATGCATGTGGTGTCAATTGACAACCTCTCAATCTTAGGCCTAATAACACCATCAAAATTCATAAAATTGACTATTTTCATGTTAACATTTGAGCCATTCTGGTTTACATCTTCTTGTACATGATACACAATCCTATCTTGCACGACCTTTACTTCGATCACACTGCACAAAGTGGAGAATGCAAGAAGTGTTGCTATTGCAGGAGAGAAGGTGTCAGTGAAGTTGAAGAGCTTGGTTTTGTTAATGGAGTTTCCATTTTTAGTTGAACTTGGAAAGATGTTTCCTGTTTTGTCTGGTTCATGGCTAAGTCTTTGTAGAATCGAGATATGGTTGATCTTCACCAGCGTTATACTTGCGTGGTCACTCACAAGATTTTGCATGTGCGTTGGGCCATCACATTTGTATGGCATGACGGCAAATACACAATTGCATGTGTCAGTATGAGATCGTTTGATTTTGAGAATTCTTGCATCAAGCCACACCAAATGCTGCATGGCAAAATAATAATGTATTAGACTCTCAGTGAAGATGATTATTAAGAGAAAGTTATAAAAGAGAAGTTCATTAGTTGACCAGAAGATCTATTTTAACCTCTGTGATCATCAGATCAGGAAGTTGTACATATTGCTCAGTACCACATTTGTGATAACTGATAATTTGAACTCAATCAAATATCCATAAGTGATGTTCTGATTTTCAGAGTTATCGTTATGCTTAGTAATTTGTTGCGTAACTTTTCTTATTTACTTTTGAGTTTGTTCAATTCAGACAACATTCTAGTAACCTTTTTTATTGAAAAAGGAAATTTAAGTTTGTTCAATTCAGGCAACATTTCAGTCACTTTTTTTTTTAAAAAAAAGGAAAAAAGGAAACATTTTGGACTTTCCATGAGAGACCTGTATGACTTCCAACAAAAAGTTGAACTCCTTCTGAAAAAAACACAAGTAAATCCACCTTTTAATTTGATTAAGGCATAATTCGTAAAAAAAAAAACAAGCATGGATCTGAAAACATATACCAGCATGGATCTGAAAGAATCCAAGATATGTCATCTTGCCTTACTATTTAGATTGTTTTATCTTTTCAAGATAGCACACCATAGAATTCTTTTTTTTTCTTAATCTGCCGACGTGATTGTGGCATGATGAATGGACACGCTGAATTTTAGCGAAACCACATGCATGCTTAATTAGCTTAGATTAGGACTTACTCTGTTGTCAACAACAACAAAAAGATAAGATGTCTAGAAAGAGTGTTGGAAGCATATAGTGTACCTGAGATGGGGACTCGTTGTCTGAATTTGATGAGGCTGGCTGAGGCAAAAGCACACATACATCAATGCCAGGTCTTAGAAAATTACAACAATCAAAAGACGTAGCCTTCCTTGACCGCATGCGCAAGAAATCTGTATGGATATTGACTAGCACCATCGGTATTGGATGCTTAGTTTGAACAGATATATTCCCGTCATATATGGAAACCAGATCAGCTGGATGCCAAGAGCCTTTATGAAATACCTCAAATGCTGCAAGTAAAATAGTAAGGAATTTCAACACTGAACACATATTTGGAATAAGGAGGCAAACATAATTGATCCTCTGTTAATTTTTGTTAACACAATATCTTCAAAATATATAACAGAATGTACAACAGTAGATTATATATTTGACTTGCCAATTCCTGTAAGAAGATAATTATATATTCTGAACATCCATCAACATGACTCCATAAAGCCTACCAAAACATTAATTATGTCTTCTTAAAAGGACATGAAACTATAAAATTTGCAATTTTGTCCCTCTAGTGTCTTACAAGACATACATGATACATTTCTGTAGTTCGCGAATACTGGCATCTCACACTTACACTAACATATACATTAATTTTCATTTTTAAACCTACAAATAAATGAATAGGGCTCCTCTAACCACTAAACTACCTCTCTACTGTTTTAATAGGCTTTGAGTATCGTTTCTGATTTAGCAAACCTTAGGATGTATTACCTTTGTTTCTCTAATGAAACGGACCGTTTGGCCTTTTTTTTTTTTTTTTTTTTTTAACAATACCCTTCTACTAAAAGGAAGTACAAAAAAAAAAAAAAAAAACAGAGGAATATTCCGAACCTGCATTACGTTTACAAATTACAATACTAGTAGCCAAAGCCAATTTATCAAGTATCAAAATCAAACTACGAAAATCTCACATTATTTCCTTAGAATTCTACACGAGATGAAGTTTGTGCACTTACGAATTTGAGGATCAAGTGGATAGGTAGGTTCTCCTTTCTTCGCCATTTCCTTTCCCTGGGAGACAGGGAGAGTGCCTCAAACAAAGCTCGTTTGCCACCTCAGAGAGCCAGAGAAATCGAGGCACCGGAGACTGGAGGGAATCCTCTTCGCACTTGAGAGAACACGATCACGATCAGACACCGCACAGGATCTTTTGTGGCTGATCGGAGAAGGGGAAGAACTTGCTCCGGCGCTACTCGCTAGCGCTAGTTACAGAGAGAGCGACAAAGGAAAAAAGAGAGATGACAAAACAAACAAAAAAGTTGCCTTTTACGGGTTCCGTGCGTTTTCTCCTGTCAGGAGACCAATAGCTGAGATCTTGTGTAGATGTTTCCAATGTATAAATGTGGTGCGGTTATTGTCAGCACTTGATGCTGTCTTCAAGAGACTTGTTACATGAAAAAGAGTTCTTCACTAGACGCAGAAATATTGGAATGTGCATTTTTTTTTTTTTTTGGAAAGTGCTTATTTAATTTTGGAATGTGCTTGCTTATTGAGCGCTCGGGGATACCTCGGGCCAAAGCGCGGAGTCCTTTATTATTCGGCACCCAATAATGGAAGGTATTTATTATTATTTTGGGTTTTATATTTTTTTATTTTTACGAAATACCTGTCTATTATAAATTAGGAAATGTCCGTAGGTCAAAAGGGTCTTTATTGTTAGATTCCCAATAATTTTGGGTTTCCGTCAGACATTGTCTCAGTGGTAAGAGAAAGAAAGAAAAGCCTACTCTAACTTTATTTGGTTCGTTTGGATTAGGGTGCGGGTTTTATTTCGAATAAGATTTATTCCGGATGAAACTAAAAATGTATTTTGAATAAGTCTTATTCTGAATAAGAGTTTATTCAACTTCTTATTCCACCATATAGATGGTATTATAATAAAGAGTTGAATAAGCTCTTATTCGGAATAAGGCATATTGAAAACGCATTTGGTTTCATCCCGAATAAGCCTTATTCGAAATAAGACTTTGGATTGTGTGTGGGAATAAGAGGAATAAGGAAAGAAGTATTGGAAAGTGTGTAACTTTGTGAAGAATTTGGATTGTTTATAATAAATTTGAGAGTATGAATAATTTATTCCTTTATTCCTAGGCTCATCCAAACACATCCTTTAGAAATAGTTTTTTCTTAGATGTCTAAACCAGTTAGGAACAAGAAGAAAAATAATTTCTAACATTTTCCAACAATTATATATACATAATTTTAACAAAATTAGCTAAATACTAATAACTAAATGAAATTTTATGTACTCTTTAATTAGTGTTTTATTTAATATTAAAATAATAATTTTTAATAATTTATTTAAATTAATATCAATTTACTTATTTCTAATTCACCATCCAAATAACATTTCTTATTTCCAGAATAGTATCTTCTCACTCTTCCCAAAGTTACACACTTCCCAATATTTTTTTTTCTAAAATTCTTATTCTTTCTTTATTCCCATACCATCCAAACAAGAACCCGGATCCTCAGCAACCATAAAAAGGACTGCGCCAAGCAGTACTTTTCTTATTTTTTAATATTTAAAAATTTTAAAATTCAAATGGAGAATCCGAAACGTTGATCTTGTTAAATTTTACCGGCGATGTGTTTTCATATAAATTTTATAAAATTTGAATTTGATTTGATACTAGATCAAGTGGATAATAAAGGAACGAATCTAGTTGGATTAATTCTAATACGTTCATAATTTAGTCACTTAATCAAGTATCAAATCAACCTTAAATTTTATAAAACTTATATGAAAATGCATCACCAGTAAAATTTAACACGTTCAACAATTTAAATTCTCCATTTGAATTTTAAAATTTTTAAATATTTAAAAAAATAAAAAAAAAAGACTGCTTGGTAGACGATTCGGGTGCATCCAAACGGTCCCTTTGATTATTGATCGTACGGTATACTTCTCAGAAAAGTAAAAAGATAAAATAAAATGAAGAAAAATATCCTTTTCAATTTAGATTCAAACACTGGCCACAGCGTTCCTGAATCCTGGTTGTGCTTGTGCACCCCTAGTTTTCCAATTTTCATTTTGAGAGAAAAACAATACGTATATCTCACCACCGTATCTTTGCAGTTAGTTACATCATTTGTCATTCCAATTTCGTAACAATTAATGACAACAAATATCTCCACTTTTTGAATGACAACTAGTCTATCACATCGGATAGCATATAGGAGACATTTTGTGACCACTGTCTGATTAAAATATGAAACATTATCAATTTAAATATATTTATATTTTAACTATATATTTTTTTGAGAATATTATTAAATTGATTCTAAAAAAAAATCTTAATACATAAAGTTATATTAAAATATCGTGTTTACTAACATTCAATATTAAGTTAAAATTCTTCTAAAAAAGTGCGTCAAATTTCTAAAATACAAAAAATTTATAATGTCAAAATATTAAAATAATTTATTAATGACGGGCAAACCACATACTTTTCGTGCAACTGCTTGACCATGGAATTTTTTGAATTTGGAAAAACTCAAAATACAAGTAACTTATTCCATAAACTTTTCATAGAATTTTCAATCGCATCAATTAGTGTCACACCCCGACACATAGGGCTTGACAATCCCCGCCGCGAATACACAATCTCTGTGCACCCGCAAGGTATTTCCCTATTAATTACAAGGGTTAAGTTCCAGCTTACCATGATCTACCACGTTGTCTCCTATGACTCATTGAGTCATCATGGCAAGACAAATTTTGGCCTAACTTCGGTTGACTTTATCGAGCCCGTCTCTGCAACCTGGAACCCACATCCATTGTGGAAAACATGCAAAAGCACGGAATGAGAATTAAAATTCTCAGTGCGGGTTTTAGTTCCAGTACGTGGATTTAAGCTAAAATCCAAATTCTAGAAATAATACCCATGAATACATAATTTATCGATTAAACATGACCGTAATAACATTATTTGCATTTAACATAAACAAGGCATGCATGTGTCAACTTAAATGATATCAATTGCAATTTTTTCATTTAAATCATGATATCCATCATATGACCGTAATTGAAATCGGACGGAATCACAAAATCTGACTATGACAAAAGTCATATACATGTCGGAACTGAACACGTGGCACGAATCCCATCGCAGACAACACATGTCTGGATATGATAGGAAACTGAGCGTGTCAGGGGTCCGAGCATGGCAGAATTGAGCGTATCATAAATCTGAACAAATCACAAATCTTCCCCTAACTTGGGTGGCAAAAGGGATCCGTCCCTTACCCAAGTGGCAAAAGGGGATTTCAAATCCACATGTCATTAACATACTTCCATAATCATAATCATTTTCACTCAGGACTCCTAACCCAACCGGTTGGGCAGGCAAAAGGAGACCTCTCCCTAACCCGAGGGCAGGCAAAAGAGACTCATCTCTAACCCTGGGCAGGCAAAAGGGAGTTCCAAATCCGCATAGCGCTACCGAACTGGCCGAAGCCGGGGGCCAACCGACTCCGGAGAGTGATGCAAACATATCAAATCACACATATCAAGCACATCATATCATATCTCATTTATTCATTCACATCATTTCATTCCTTTCAGTCAGATCATTCATAAGTCGGATTTATCAATAGCAACGGCATTTCCAAATATCTGACTGTTACTTATCAAATTTCTCAAAACGGAGAACATGCCTTTCGAAATGCAGTTTTATCAATAATTGGGCACTATCATTTAAAAATGCTTGAATACGGTCATGCAGGCAAACGAGTTTCCAATATGCTTATGAATAAAACATATTTTATTAATTACTTAAACTTTAACAAAAATCCAACGTAATTCCGCACCTGGATAGTAGAAAGCTTAAACGTAGTTTCTCGATATGTCATGATGGTTCAGATGCTTGACAACCATCATACTTGCATTCTCTCCCTTAACGGTTTGCTAGGCTTGATAGTCACGTGTCAAGTGATTCTAGTTCACTTTCCTAATAAAACAAGTGACTTTCTTACTAACCGTTAAATACTTAAAGTAACCTAAATAACCTAATTATTGGCGGTTCTTGGGTTACCATACTGACGGCCTAAGTTAACCAGACTGGTTGATATTTGGATAGTTAGGTTCAGATTATTTATTTAGAGGATTTTGTTTTAAAATATATTATTAAGTATTTTATCTTATTATTAATAATTGGTTTTGACTTTCCAGTCATTAAGAGTTTATATTTATTTTTATTATATAAGTTATGAATTATATTTTAGAATGAAAATATTCACTTATTTATTATATAGTATTTTTCCACCATTCATTTAGTTGCGCGATATTTGATTTATTTCATTAATACCTAATTAATTAGTTTTCACAACTTAATATTTATTAAATTATTTAGCTATTTGTTATATCGAAAATTTAAATCAGAAAATTATAATCCAAAATCAAGAAAACAATTGGAAATAGAGAATTAAGAATCGAAATTATTTGATTGGTTTGTTTGGGATCAGAAAGTCGGTGATTTATGTCATTGTATCTGTTCTTGACTCACTCGGACTATTCTCATCATCTTCGAAAATCGAATCCCGCTTAACTAAAGGAATCCCCGATCATTTCTAATGGCCTTTCCTTTAATTAATTTTATTTATTCTTAAGCCCACAATTTATTTACTTAAATCTTTATTGATTAAGTTTGGATTAAGACTAATGATAGTCATTAAGTCCATAATTAATTCTGTTAATTAAGTCCAACATGTCATATTTGATTCGGCCTCAAAGAACAGCCCACACATAAAAGAAATCCCATTAGCCATGATTCACAACAGAGGCCCAAAACATAACACAGGCCCAAAGCCCAACTCACAACATGGTTCGGCCAAGTCAACATGACCAGTTGACTTGTGTCCAACCTATCGGGTCCGCGACTCACCCGACCAGATCCGATAACAAGGGACAAATCCGACCCGCAATCCTATGTACTTTTCTCCAAAAAGACCCTGAATCAATTTATTTTACATTTAGATCCTTTTGTTTAGAACTAGGTCCTTTCTCCTCACGAACAAGTCCTTTTTGTCTGTAAATATGCCCTTAGAAATTTGCAAATAGGTCCCTGGGACATAAAATTTCTCACAAACAAGCCCTCAGTCTCGCAAATTTACATCAAAACCATACCAGAATGTTACCAGAACGGTATTTAGCCTCGATTGAGGCTGGTACATGGCCTGTACCACTATCACAGATACACAGAGAAGGTGTTATAATAGTTTAGCGCAAGTATAGCATCTGCCAATCCCTATAAGCTTGGTTTACTTAATTTATCATTCCGGTTCAACACAATTAACCAAATTAATAGCAAAGACTCAACAATACCAATAATCACAACTCATCCTAGCCCCACCATAACCTCCTGTTAAAGTTTAGTTTTGGGCTTAAACCTTAAACTCAACCTTACAACGTTCTCAATTATCCATCAAAATCGAAAACAGAGGAAAGAGCGATATACCTTAAGCCTAGTCCCTCATCTCCCTCTTTCCCTTCACAGTCCTTTTCCCTCTCTCTCTTTCTCACCCTTTTCTGAGATTTTCTCAAACCGACAACAAAGCCAAGACTCACCTTCACTACCTCTATTTATAGGCAATACACAGAAAGGAAAAAGGGGATAAGAATAACCACAAAGGAACGATGGAGATCAATCCGTCACCAATCTCAAAAGCTGACCTAAGAGCGAAAAGGGGGCAAAGCGATGCCAGGGGTGGTGGCAAAGCTGGATTGGCTAGCCACACGACATCCGCCTTGGCGATTGAGTCGAGATAGGCATCCAAGAAGAGGATCGAGCAAGGGGAAAATCCGACGGATCGCACGAGAGGAAAGAAAGGAGAAGGGGAAAGGGGATGGTGACAGCGAAATTTTGGATTTTTATTAAAAATTGATCTTTGGGATTTTCTGTGGCAGGAACTTTGTGGCTAAGAATGCTGCGACTCATATAAACAATTTAATTGATTTTTCTTATTAGATTAAATTCTGATTTGAGCTCAATTAATTTAGTAATTTGAGCTTTGATTTTGCTAGAATCATTTAAGTCATTTTTAGATACTGCACAATTTAAAAGATTCCGATTTCAAGTGAATTTTACTGTTACGATTTAATTAATCGTTTGAGATTATTAGTTCTAAAATTTTGTTTATCTTAATATTATTTTTAAAATTAACCTAATTGTCATAATTAAACTGGATCTGGTATTTCTACTATGTTACAATTAGAGTCCATATAAAAAAGATATGTCAAAATTACTAATTATATTCAGCAAATACAAATTGTGTTGCTATATTCCGCTAATATACTGCTATGGCACCACCACTGTTGGTGCTATTTTTTTTTCACCGTTTTAGTAACATAATAGCGAATAGCGAATGATATTTTTATGCTTCAAATGATATATTCAAATCACTCAATATCTCTTCAAATTGAAATCTTGTTTGAAACCAAATTTATATTTTGTTTCAAATTTCTTATAATTTTTTCAGAAAATATTAATCTATTTAGTTTGGGATCCTCCAATAACGATATTTTTAAAAATAAAAAAATAAAAAAGTAAAAAATCTGAAAAATATAAAATTAGATTTTGAACAAGATTTTATTAAGAAATAACTTATTCATTTCGGTCATATTTGAAACAGAAAATTCTAGAATAGAGACGCTATGTATGGGCCAATCCATGCTTTGCAAAGTATGTCAGTATTACTCTAATTATGTTTATGGTACATCTACTTCAAAATTTTGATAGTTGTCATTAGAAATTGCCTCAAAATTAAATATTTCATTAATCATTGATCATTTAATGACAAAAAAGAAATATCATGAGAAAAATCAAACTTTCAGTGTCTTGATCGTATCACGAGAAAAAACAAATCTTAATATAGATCTGACGGTCCAAAACTCAGAAGCACAACCTCTCCGTGCTTAGATTGTACGATAACCATGCATTCTCTTATTATAAGATTTCTTCTGCATCTTAGTTATTCGGAATCATTCTTTTAAGTTAGAGAATAATATAAAATGCAAATGAAATAAGAAGAAATAAGTTGGACCGAACGAATAAAGACAAGTGATGTGATTAGTTCAAAATTTTTTTAATCATTAACTCATTATGCATTGTAGCTTTCAATCAATTATGACATGCTTTTTATGCGGGATTTCATTTTATTTCATTTCAATGGAATTGATTTCGTGAGGATTCTTTGGATCTAATAATATAGAAATTCCAATCAAATGACATGAAATCCATCCATTTTGATAAAAAACTTTCTAATGAAATAAAATGAAATCCCATGGTAAAAAAATGCCATTCGGATCAGACTTAAAAAACGACTAATAGACACCTTACTGCAACTATAATTGACCTGCCAGTTTGCGTCAATCCTTTTAGCAAAGGTACTAGGCCATACTCTTTTGACAATCGCTTGATTTTAAATCAGATAAGCTTCATTTGGATAGGAATTTTGATCTTGTTCTTTTCATTCTAAAGTTGAAATCGGTGTAAATGGTTTAAATTTTCATTTTTTTTTTCGGCTCCAGAATATTCCATTCCAGACCAATATCTTTCGCGCAAGAAAACGATGAGATCTACCTTTGACTACTGTACTAGAACCGTACCATGGATTATATACGAACTTTTGAGTATGCATCGTATGAACGAGGCACTAGAATTTATGTATTTATGTATCAAACTAAAGATACTATTCCAATATATCGCCGTATGCCATGCCCATGCACTAGACCGCGAAAGAGTACGAAATAAATAAATGGTCTTTAATATGCTATTCCATTTATAGAAACATCTTTTTAAGTTTTTATCTTTTCGTTTTCGGCTGATTAAAAAAAAAATGCATATCCAACCCACGAAAAGTCGTGTCATTTGTTTTGCCAAAAAATGAAAATAATATACATTTATTATTTACTGTGCCATGTTGTGAGGTAAAAGTGACTGATAAAGGGTTGGGCCTGACATTGTGGATCGTTTTAACCACTAGATGTGGGTTTTTTAATAGATCTTTTCTTCGTCTACCACTACCATAGTTTTTCTACATACAAAAAAAACTCGATACAATGTTCAATTGTTCATATTCTTCTTGACCCTAATTAATTCTTTGTTTGTGCTTTTTGGCTGATCTTCTTTTTTTTTTTTTATTACTTTGGAGATCACCAAATGAGCCTAACATTTGGAACAGATGTGTTGGATTTTTCAATTTAATCATTCGATATATGATCACCGTCTTGCCTGGTTATCACCAAATACCAGAGAATTTATGAAATAGATAAAGAACAGCATATGCACAGGAGGAAAGTAACAGTTAGAAAGATAAAAGTTCCATACAACATGCACGTATCAACCTTCCTTTGAAAAGAAAATTATAAATAATTTACAAAGCTATTGTTATCTGACCTAATCATTCATGCTTAACAACCATTTTAACAGTCCTTTTATTGTCTTCCTCCACAATCTCCCTCAGCATCTCATCAGTAATACCATCACCATTCACTAGTCCAGCACTTGAACCATCTATACATTGCCCTGATAAAACCATCTTAGACAGCTGAGCTTTCTTTTTGTTACTCTCATATTTATTCTCCTCCCATGAACCAGCAGCCAACAGAAGATAGACATAAACCATCTTCTCTTGACCTGGCCGATATGCACGAGCTATTGCTTGTTTAGTTTTGGAATGATTCCACTCAGAATCGAGAAGCACTATCCTCGATGCAGCTGTCAGGCTGATCCCCTCAGCACATGCATTGGTTGAAGCTAGTAACACCTTTCTTTTTCGCTCCTTATCTCCATTGAATTTATCAATTATTTCAGATCGCTCTGAGAGATTTTGATCTCCATAGAGAAACAATATCTCACTCCCTTCGCACCATCCAAATGCAGATCCTATCAATTCAATCAAGAGTTTTAAAGGCTCAAGATTGTGAGAGAACACTAACACCTTCTCTTTTGTCATTAAGGACTTCAGAATCACATCGATCACAAAACTTGTTTTTGAACCCCTAGAAAAAAAATTTCTTTGGCTACCTATCTCCTTTAACTCATTTTCAGTGAAGAAAGTTTTTGCAGCTTTTGATGTGCTGACAAGACATGGATGGATTGCCCCAACTGAAACAAGAAACTCGATCTCTAGAGGGTAGCGGGACCTCGTTTTGCAAGAGTTTTGCAATGTTTGCAAAATCTTTTCTTGGGTCTTAGTACATTGGAGGAAGATGGTGTAGGTTTCAAGACCAGGAAGGTTTTGCAACTTTTCACCATTGAAAGCATTGATAAAACCAGATGTCATCTTCCTCAAGAGGTCGAAACCATATTTTCTTTCTATTCTATCTTGAGACTGAACCTTATTCCCGATATTCTCAACAAATAATCGCTGTGCATGTTTCTCTTCATTTTTTGGTTTTCTTCCCCGCCTTTTGACATTATCCAATTCCACATTATCCAATTCAGTTATAACATCTCTAACAAACTGAGGTCTGGCAAGACATAGTGTGTTGAAGTACTCTTCAAAATTGTTTTGAAAAACTGTGCCCGATAAAATAATCCTGGAGTCAGTATTCACCTTCATCAAAAGCTTTCTCAGCTTAGATTTGGTGCTTCTTGGATTGTGGCCTTCGTCTAACACTAACAATCCCGGGCTAGTTTGTAAAATATTTGCCATAAACTCATAATATTCATTCCTCGATCCCTCGTTCATAAAAGAAAAGAAAGAGGGATATGTCATGAGAAGAACTCCTGGATTTTCATGCCACAACTGAACTTTCTCTAAGGAATCCATAATTCGAATTGCCTTATTGCTTGGCCGACGGTGTGCATCTAAATAGCCGTTTGACTTTCCAAAGAGTGTTCTCGTTGCGAACGATATATCTTGATGGATTATGTGTACTGGGACTTTGATTCCCCATTTCTCAAATTCCCTTTCCCAGATGTGAATGGCACTTTTTGGGGTGAGCACTAATGGGTGGCTTTGAGGGAACATTGCCAAGTAACTTACTAGAAATGTAATAACTGTTAATGTTTTACCAGAACCCGGAGAATGAGAGATCACACAACCGCCAGTATTGCCATTTGCGTTGTTCATTTTTTCAGGTTCTAGCGAACCAATGAGGTTCTTCCAGATAAATTCAAAAGCTCTTCTCTGGTGTGGCTTCAGTTTTGGCTCAATTTCGAGGATTGGGGTCCAAATGTTGTTACGATATTTTGACTGGTTGGGTTTAGAAGTTGGCGTCTTTAAAAAAGAAGGGTCTATTTCAAATGGGTTGTTCCTTGAGCTAGCTTTGTCTGTTGGCGTTTGATAGCTTTGTTCTTTCATCTGCAAGGTCATAATGAAGGAATTAAATTTAGCTTCATAAGAACAGAGTTTCTTACCTTTCTAACAACTAAATGAACCATTTGTCTACATAGTCCTGTACTATGTATAATTTCTTAGCATTTTTGTACTTATGTTTGCAGATGATGGATTTACTGTATGCATGGGATGCTGAATTTACTGTATGCATGGGATGCATTGGTGCCAATTGTACAATGAATTAGTGTTTTGATTGTAGAAACAAGGCCTAATAGAGCTCGATTAGCAAAATATAGCTAATAAACCTACTAAATCACATAAAAGTAGCAGAGACATGATTGTATTCGAGTACTGGGTTTGTAGATTTCACTACCAACTGCAATTACTAATTTCAGCAGCACTGGACCAAAATCCAGGAATTTCAATCAATGAAGAGCAGAACAAAAAATCACCATTAATATAATAACAAAATAATGTAAAATTGAGAGATAGAGATATAGACAAAATTAAAAGATTACTTGAAAGAAGAATTTACAAGAACAGATTTAAAACTTACCATAGGTGGAAAAATATCTCTAATTTCGGTTTGGACAACATTGCACTTTTTGCATATTAAGCCCACCTGTTCATTGAGGACACAATCATGCACACACAGTTCTTCTTTATCCTCTCTGGTAGCTTTCTGATCTACAGACTCTGAATTCTGGAAAACAATATTGTTTACCATTAAGTTGTATCAAATGAAATTTAAGAATACATCAAGCCAAAAAATTCAGAAACTATTAAGATTGAGATGCTATTATTTACTTATTCCAGGGTAAATGCGGTAATGCAAAATGTTTCTATCCAAAAACACAAAACAATACTACATATTAGGCCTCTTGTCAAGCTGATTTTCCAAAAAATAATAAAGAAAGAAGAGTACAACTTTTGTAGGTCGAAATTAATAATTTTTAAGCTTATTGTCAAAGCATCTCAATGAAGCTCTCTGTATCTGTCAAGAAACTCAAACAGAAGTCCAGCCATGTCATATGCTCCCTCATATAATTGCAAGAAAACAGATTCCTTTGCCTGATAATAAATTCCTTTCTCATTGTTGCTGGAAGACCCTAACCCCAGACTTTTAAATTTTTCTCAACCAAAAACATAAGAAACTCTTTCTAGTGAAAATGAGCCGAAATCACTCATTTACCCTTTGCAAGCTTTTAATTTATCAAATTTGTCCCTCCAGAGATTATGCCAAAATTTTCAATTTGAAACTCAAACCCCATAAGAATGATATATATTTAACTTTGAAATTCCTTATCTCTCCTATATCTGTGATGCAAATTATTATTTTTACCTTATAGTTTAATTGGAGATCATCAGAGGCCATACAAATATAGTTATTACCATAATAAACCCAAAGCACATAACGCAGCGATATGAGTAAAATGGAGATGCTAAGTCAAAACAGCAACAAAATCCCATGTACATCAGGGGTATAATGGGAATGCAAATTAGTGGCATAGTTGATTTGGCATACTAATGGCAAGAGGTCTCAACTTATCAATAGGCACAGCTGATTTATAATACAATCACAGATTATTTGATACTTTCAAGATTTGGGGATACATAGAAAACTTTTTACCCACTCGTTGTCCTGAAAGGTTTATAACAATTGTATGAAATATTGATTTTGCTACTTATGTAGTGCGTTGTCAAAATACAAGCAAATAATTAAATATGTCAAATTATGAACAACAATTATGGTTACATGTTCAAGAATGGAAGTAAATCTTTTTTTTTATCTTATGAACAACAATTATTTAGTGTGTTCTCTCTTGAAGCTGTAGATGTAGTAACAAATTTCTTGCGATTTTAGTGAAAATAAGGATCGGTTTAGGAACTACATGCACGCAACAGATTTGGATATAATTGTCTCTAAGAAATAAGAAATAGTGCCACTGGAAATTATATTTCTAAACAGAGATACTTGCAGCTCAGAAAAAGTACCACTCCAAGTTCCTAATTGTCGTCGGGTCAGTATACAAAGTTATTAAAACTAAAACTAACAATTAACATATAAAATACGTTATAACACACCTTTTTCTCTTCTTCAAGAGCAAGCATGTTTAAGCAATTGTCCCTCTCTTCCCAAATGTCCTCATATTCATCTTTCTCCTCCTCAATTTTGCCATCGCTGTCTGTTGGAGGCCACGTGAAGTCTTCTTCTATTGGATAGTACCCCGGCGCAGATGCACAGACTTCCTCGTCTTGTTGAATACCCAACTTAGCCTTTTTGTTCATGCAACATCTAATGTTAGTCATGAGCTCCTCTATGAAATCATCACATTCCTTGGTGCTGACGTGCTTCCTCTTTGCACCATATTTCTCATTCAGCTTATATGGTTGCCCCTTTTTTCTTTGCATTCCATCATCTTTCAAGAGCTCGTCTATCAAATCGCCATGTTTCTTATTGAAGTAATTTCCTTTTGCACCATGTTTCTCATGCAGTCGGTTTGTACCATGTTTCTCATGCAGTCTGTATGTCGGCATTTCATTTTGCATATCTGGCTCCTTTATGAGCTCTTCTTTAAAATCCTCACATCCCTTAGAAATGTAGTTTTTTTGTTTGGCACTATATTTCTTGTACAGCCGATAATGCCTCATTTTTTCCTCTTTCGCCTTTCGTTTTGAATTACCTTTGACAGCAGAACTCCACACAGCCTGATAATGCCTCCTATTTTTCTCTTTCTGTATCGCCTTCTGTTTTGAATTACCTCTGACAGCAGAACTCCTCATAGCCTGCTTGTCTCGAAGTGTCCCCTCATCATTTGCAAGTTCTCTCTTTTGCTGAGACTTGGAAGAAGAGGGAACATTTGCAGATGGAGCATAGGAAGAGCGGCCGAAATTGTGAGACATATAGCAAGCAAGAAAATCTGGTTGGATTATTTCACGCTTCGATCGTCTAATACTCATTTCTTCACATACATTATCTGCAGTACACACTGCAAAACTCTCCTTAATAGCCCCAGTCAAGGCACCTTTTTCTTCCATGCATGTGGGTTCAATGGACAACCTCTCAACCTTAGGACTAATAACACCATTAGAATATATAAAATTGACTACTTTCATATTAACAGTCAAGCCATTCTGGTTCATATTATCTTCTCGGACAATATAAATAACCCTATCTTGCACGATCTTCACTTCGATCACACTGCACAAAGTGGAGAATACAAGAAGTGTTGCTATTGCAGGAGCGAAGGTGTCGGTGAAGTTAAAGAGCTTGGTTTTGTTAATGGAGTTTCTATTTTTAGTTGAACATGGAAAGATATTTCCGTTTTGGTCTGATTTGTGGCAAAGTCCTTGTAGTATTGATATATGGTTGATCTTCACCAGTGTTATACTTGTGTGGTCACTCTCACTCACAAGCTTTTGCATGTGGATTGGGCCATCATATTTGTATGGCATGACGGCAAATACACAATTGCATGTGTCAGCATGAGATCGTTTAATTTTGATAATTCTTGCATCGAGCCACACCAAATGCTGGAAGGCAAAATATGCATGCATTAATCTCAGTGAAGATGATTAATAAAAAGAAAGTTATATTAGAGAAGTTCATTAGTTGACTAGCAGATCTATGTTACCTTCTGTAATCATCAGATCTGGCAGTAGTAAATATTGGTCAGTACCATATTTGTGATTATAGATTACTTTAGCTCAATCAAAGAGCCAGAAGTCATGTTCTGAGTATCAGATTTTTATGTATGCTAAGTAATTTGTTGTGTAGTTTTTTCTTATTTAATTTTGAGTTGTGCATGAATTCAGATAATATTTCAGTCACTTATTTCTTTTAAGGAAAAAATCAAGAACATTTTAGCTATTCCAACAGAGGTCTGTATGACTTGCAGCCAAAAGGCGAACTCCTTTTGAAAAAAACACAGGTAAATCCACCTTTTATTTTGATTAAGCCATAATTTGCACAAATAGATAGCAGTGTGGATCTGAAAGATTAAATGTAAGAATTTTTATCTGGGAGCAAATTAAAAAGTATCTTATCATATTTTAGCCCCCACATCGGCACTCGTATTTTTTTGCTTAGTTATGTCAGCCTGTTTTACTTATTTTAGATAGTTTTATCTATCCATGATAATGCACAGTAGTGTTTTTTTTTTTTTTTTAAAATCTCCCGACACAAGTTGTTGCATGTAGATAGACGTGATGGATTTAAGCCAAATTGCATGTATGTTTATCTTAGGACTTACTTTGTTGTCAACAACAACAAAAAGGTAAGATGTCTAAACATGTGAAAGAGTGTTGGAAGCATATAGTGTACCTGAGATGGGGACTCGTTGTCTGAATTTGATGAGGCTGGCTGAGGCAAAAGCACACATACATCAATGCCAGGTCTTAGAAAATTACAACAATCAAGAGATGTTGCTTTCCTTGACCGCATGCGCAAGAAATCAGTCTGGATATTGACCAGCACCATCGGTATTGGATGCTTAGTTTGAACAGATATATTCCCGTCATATATGGAAACAAGATCAGCTGGATGCCAAGAGCCTTTATGAAATACCTCAAATGCTGCAAGTGAAATAGTAAGTTAAACACTAAAATTGCATTTTGAAGAAGGACATGAAGAGAATGGTCCTCTGTTTTTCTTTCTTTTTTTTTTTTTTTACTTGCCAACTCCATTAAGAAGATGATATAATAAAATAATAGTAAGAATTATACATGCATCAACATAACTCCCTCAAAAGTATCAAAACCTTAATTATGGTTCCTTATAAGTTACATGCAACTACAAATTTCCAAATTTCCCTTGCCTGTCCCCTCTGAAGGACCTACATTTCTGGAGTTATTAAACAGCGGCATCTCATCACTAAAAATTGTTTCGTAAGTAAAATCACCTTTCATTTCTTAACCTGGAAATAATGAATAGGGCTCATCTAAGCAGGGAAGTACCACCGATCAATCAAACACAATAATCTAGCTACAAAATAAATACAAACAAAAATAAAACAAAAGAGGCGCATCCTAAACCTGCATTACATTTACAATACTAGTAGTCAATTTATTAAATACTCTACGCTGGAGGTTAGACATTTAATTTAAAAATAAGTTGGGTGGCTTAGACCTCCAATTTATCTTAAAAAAAAAATAAAATTAAATACTCTGCTCAGGTGAGGTTTATATATGAACTTACGAATTTGATGATCAAGTGGATAGGTAGGATCAGACGATGCTTCCTTCTTCACCATTTTCCTCAGAGAGTAGACTCAATCAAAGTTGTTCGCCACCGTGAAGAGATTTTTTTTGTGGGTGATCGGAGAAGGGGAAAATCCATGCTCCTGCGCTGGTTAAAGAGAGTGAGAAAGGTAACTGTGGGAGAGAAATGACAAGTCAGAAGTTGCTTTTACGGGGTCCGTGCGTTTTTCTGTCAGAAGAAAGAAAGAAGGGCGATAATCTGAGACAATTTCCAGCTTCTAAATATGTTGCAGTTAGTTTAAGTCACCAGATACTGATCTTGAAAAGACTTGTTACATATAAGACTTCTTTGAGAGACGCAGAAATACTGAATGTTCTTCTTTTGTGGGAAGTTATTATTGTTTGTGGTTTTGTGCTTATTTGATGCGCGCTTGGGAGAAGAACGAAGTCCTTTATTATTTGATTCCCTAGTAATGGAACATCTTTCTTATTACTTTTAGGGAATACTTTTTTTTTAATAAACTAGGAAATGCCGTAGGACAACGGACGGGTCTTTGTTGTTAGATATCGCAATAATTTTTTAGGTCTCTGAACTACATTGTCTCAGATATCAAAAATGAAGGAAAAATATATTTTGTTGATGCTAAGATGATACAGTATTCCAGCTGGCAGCCTTCCAGTTCCAGGTTGAGGCGTTGAGCCCACTAGGTTTTCATGTGTCAGAGAAAAGAAATGTAAATCTAATTATTCGTCGTTTACCTTTTTTTTTTTTTTTAATTGTAGTTACCGAATCCTTATTTGCTGTCGCGCGACACAATTTGTAGCGCGCTAAAGGACAAACTGCTGCTTGGAATACGAGGACGCGGAGCTGCTTGGAATATGAGGACGCGGAGACTTATTAATGGATCGGCTATGTTGTGAATTTGTGATAAATTTTTAATTGGATGAGTGGGGTGCAGGTCCCACGTGCAGTTATAAACAAACTTTAAATTTAGGGGTTATAAACAAACTTTAAAGGTGTGTATCTTTTGTATATACGGTACAGATGTACAGTGAATGTGTTGCTCGGTATTAAATTATCATAAGAAGGTATTATTTGATAATTATTTATTTCATTAATTTTTTGTATTATTTAATTTGTGAAAACATATACCTTTGATAATTATTTATTTCATTAATTTTTTGTATTATTTAATTTGAGATGAATTAATTTCTTCTCAATTATTTAAATTAATTTATGTACTATGAAAATAGAGTAATAGAATGAATTATTTAGCCTACAAAATTTTATCAATCCGGATTCGCTGTAGCGCGGGACACGGTGTAGGGACGGTTCATTTTTTACGGGTCTATCAATCTAGGTTACATGCACGGAGCTCCCTTGTCCATTGAATCTTGATCAGACAGTCAGAATACCGCGCTACACTATGTGTCGCTCGGCATCTCAATTTAAATTTTATGTACTATGTGCTATATTGTGTCCCGCGCTACAGCGAATTCGGATTGACAAAATTTTGTAGGCTCAATAATTTATTCTATTACTCTATTTTCATAGTACATATATTAATTTAAATAATTGAAATGAAATTAATTCATCTCAAATTAAATAATACAAAAAATTATTGAAATAAATAATTATCAAAGGTATATTTCTTCTCAAATTAAATAATACAAAATATTAATGAAATAAATAATTATCAAATAATAACTTCTAACAATAATTTAATACCTAGTAACACATTCATTGTACGTCTGTACCGTATATACAAAAGATACACACCTTTAAAGTTTGTTTATAACCCCCAAACTTTAAAGTTTGTTTATAACTGCACGTGGGACCTGCACCCCCACTCATCCAATTAAAAATTTATCACAAGTTCACAATATAGCCGATCCATTAATAAGTCTTCGCGTCCTTGTATTCCAAGCAGCTCCGCGTCCTCGTATTCCAAACAGGAGTTTGTCCTTTAGCGCGCTACAAGCTATGTCGCGCAACAGCAGATAAGGATTCGTAGTTACCTTGTCATTCCAATTTCGTAACAATCCAAAAAATAATAATAAAAAATCGTATATAACAATTGAATGCAGCGAATATTTCTAGGCCTGAATTATGCAAATTAAATCATAGATCTTTATTTTAGAAAGAAAATGAAAAGAATAATTTTGGGAAGTGCTTTGGACAACCGAATTTTTACTTGGAACAACATATATATTTTTTTTCTAAATGTTTAAACTATCCTTAATATCAATTAATATCTATTACCTTATTTATTCCTTAATAATCGTACTTTTAATTTATTTCTTTAACCGCACTTTTTTCCCCTTCTAGATTTCCTAATGCACTTTTTTTCTCCTTCCCTCTTGAGATAGCGTAATGTTATTTTTTTTTTTTAAATTTACATTTGCCATCACTGTGTTTTCTCCCTCCCTCTTGAGATATCTTACCGCTGCCTTTTTTTTTTCCAAGAATTTGCATTTGCCATTCACTTTGCAAATAATCGCAAATCGTGTGGTGAAAAGTTTAACGAATGTTCAAAAGCCATCTCTATCGCATTGAAATGCTATTTTCATACACAAAGTTTAACCTCATTCGTCACTGCCTTTCTCGTCATAAGTCAGAGAAATCGAGAAAAAAATGTGCGGTTAAATAAATCTCTGGTCGAGAGAAGGGATGGAGAGAGGGGAGGTGCAGGTAGAGACAGATCGTTGAGAGAGGAGATAAGCTAGCAAGAGTGAAGGGAGGAGGAACTGAAGTTATGGTTGAGACTGGGGAGGAGAAGATTGGGTTTAGTGGGCAAAATAAATTTACCATCTTTTTAGAAGGGCATTTTAGTCATTTAAAAATTAATTATATTGCTGGCAGCAAAAATAATTATGTTGCCCAAAGCACCTCCCAACAATTTTCTTAATGCGGAGAATGCGGAATTAGAGGTGTAAACTAAATAGGTATTTATCATTTTCATTCATATTCATATTCGTATTTTATCTACAAATATATTCGAAAAATTTTTTATCAATGACAAAAATGCCCCTAACAATTTTAAAAAAGACAAAACACCCTCTGAAATTTTAAAAAGAGCACAACTATAGCGGCAATAGTATTGCCGTTATAGCTCAGCCCTATAGCGGTATTGCTATTACCGCTGTAGTGTATTTTTTTTTTTCGAGTTGACACCTCTGTTTTGTTTTAATTTTTTGCGCAACTTTTTATTTTCTGTTCCGCATTGAAGAGATTAGGCGAGATTTTTTGTACAAATGTAAAAAGAAAGTTCAATTATTGGGCCCACATTTCCCACTCACTATCTCTCTCCTACTTTAATTAATACAAACTCATTTACTTCTCTCTCTTTTCTCCTCTTCCACCGTACAAACAAAGAAAGAAAGAGAAAAAAAGGGGAAGAGAACAAAACCCACTCCATTTATTTTCTTCTTCCTCCAATTTCGGCAAACACAAAACCAAGCATAAAATTAGTAGAAAAATCTGAAAAATTCGGGAAAAATAGAAAATGGATAGTAGAAGTCAAGAGATGAACATGCAAGTTGTTTATTTTCGATTTTGAGTCATTTTCATGTAAGTTTTTCTTTTTTAATTACTCATTTCGGTTTTCTAGTTGGATAGTTAGAAAATAGTGATTTTTTTGGGTTGAATGTATAGTTCTTGTGGTAAATGATTAATATCTAAATTTTTTTGTTAAATTAATTCGAATTTGTTGTGGATTTTGAGCGGATATAGTCTTTATAAACTATTTGTTTGAGGTTTATAGGATATTTAGAGTTCATGACAATTTTTAAACCTTGCATGCAAACGAAAATTCATGATTTAGATTTTATTTAAGTTATTTCGAATTTTTAAGTAAAAATCCAGATTTTGTGTTGGAAAGTATGAGAATTTCGAATTTGTTGGTAATTTTTGAGGTTTTTGGTTGTTCATAATGCAATATTTATTTTCTTATGGTAATATGTGGCATTTGTGGTTACTTCAACTAAATTCTGAAATTTTATAAGTATAGGAGTTTTTTTTTATGAAGATTTGAGGATATTAATGCAAGTAATAACTTATGGAAAATGCATGCATGATTATGTGTTATTTAAGCGTTTACTCTTTTGTATAATTATTTCTTTTGTTCTTTTAAAATCTGGTCCATTTGGTAAAAATTTGGACAGCAAGCAACATTTCATTATTTTCCATTAAATAATTTTTTCATAAACTAATTTACTCTCTAAATTATTCAATAATTTTCATTACATTTTTCAATAATTCCTCATAAACATATCCTACTAGACAAAAAAATTGTTCTATTTTGTGACTTTTGTAATTGTTCTTCTATTTTGTGACTTTTGTCTATTTTCTACACAGATAACAGAGTGAGCACATTATTGAAGAATGAAGGGTAAGTGCTTTGGAAATGTGGGCCCAATAATTGAACTTTCTTTTTTCATTTGTACAAAAAATCTCACCTAATCTCTTCAATGCGGGACAGAAAACAAAAAGTTGCGCAAAAAACCAAAACAAAACAGAGGTGTCAGCCCGAAAAAAAAATATACTATAGCGGTAATAGCAATGCCGCTATAGCCCCCTATAACGGCAATATCATTACCGCTATAGGATTGAGCTGTAATGGCAATTCTATTGCCGCTATAACTGTGCTCTTTTTAAAATTTCAGATGATGTTTTGTCCTTTTTAAAATTATTAGGGGTATTTTTGTCTTTTATAAATTTTTTTCACATATTCGTCTCTTCCATAGGCAGAAAAATGATACGAATAGAGATATGAATTTTTAAGTTTAGTTTTGAGCTGTCAAAGTAATATGAATATTCGGATTATCCGAATTCAATTTCAAAATAATAAATCTGCTATATGGTTTTCTACATAAATAATATATGGACACACACATATATATATATATATATATATATATATATATATATATATATATATATATAGAGTTTAGCTACGGTGAGTCGCGACTCACGGACCCTCCGGTGAGTCGCGACCAAAACTTCTAGATCTAGATCAAATTGACCGATCCAAACCGTCCAATATGATCTCCCTATTGAAATCTCCATGTAGACCAAATTTTTCATTTTTTCGAAATTTTTAAGTATTTTTTTTGTTATTTTAGAAAATCGTTAATCTAATTGGTTCTGAACCAATCAAAAACATCAGTTTTTAAAAATCCGAAAAAAATACTTAAAAAATTTCGAAAAAATAAAAAATTTGGTTTGCACGGAGATTTCAATAGGGAGATCATATTGAACGGTTTGGATCGATCATTTTGATCTAGATCTAAGAGTTTTGGTCGCGACTCACCAGAGAGTCCGTGAGTCGCGACTCACCGTAGCTAAACTCTATATATATATATATATAAGCTAAATTAGACTCCAGCACATAGAGGCCTTGTGTACTGAAATTTTTTAGCCATCCGATCGAGATCAAGATTAAATCGTGTGGTCTAGGTTTTGTCGTTGATGGAACGAATTTGGCCTCCGTCTCTTCGTTATCTTTTTTATTTTTCCGTTTCTCTCTCCGTTTCCGACTTTATTTCGCTCCTTATCCCTTCGTAGTGAAACCCTAGGTGAGAGAGTCAATGTGCTTCCCCAGCTCTCTCGGTCTCTCCTTCTCCTTCGTTTCTTGCTTCTCTCTCTAATCAGTGCCTTCGAGAACCTATGGGAAGCTTCGGCAGTTTTTCTCCCTTACCCCAACAACAAGATGTATGTTCGGGATTCGCGATGGCACAATTAATTTGTTGGGTTTTCTTTTCCGAACATGATACCTTCTGAGGTACAAATCCTTGCCAATTTAGTTTAGTTTTATTATGAAGGATCTTTATATTGGCGTCAATAATTTTAGTGATCTATTGTTGTTTGTGTTTGTATATCTTGTCAAGTGACTCATTTTGTGGTTGGGCTTTGAGTCGAAGACTGATCGGTCTACTTCCGAGAACCACGTTTGTTTACTTAAAGATTAATCAATAGAATTCTCAGCCCAAGTAATAAAATGTATTACATTTGTTTACTTAAAATTGTTATTTATTAATGTGGCTGTTCTAGTGCTCATGCTTGTGCTCTACTAATTATCATCATTGTTATTATAATTGCAGGATAATCAAAATTTGTACGCAGAGGAAGCGGCAGTACAAAGAGAGAGGGAGAGACAGAAGGATGCGTGGGGTTCAGCAGAGTACCAGATACTGGTACGGCCTGAGGTGGTGGTCTGGTACTGGTCGGATTTCATGAAACATGATATTGTTTGATAAGTCCTTTAGGATTGAGGTAGTGAGTAGAAGAAGGGATGGAGGTCAATTTGATATAGGAGCAGCAAGTTGAATGAATTTGTTGAAATCTGATAAAATGTAGAAAAGGTTTATGTTGTATGTACTGGAGGTTTTATCAATTGAAGTTTGTATACTAGTCATATTCATGTACTAATTTCAATATTCTATGGCCACTCCAAATTGTCGAGTCATGATTATACTTTTTTCTTTAGTCTACCAATATTTACATTCATTAATTTGTTTTGTTACTAACACAAGCGTCTGTTAACTAAATCTTTTTAAAGAACTTTGACTTAGACATAACTGCAACATATAAGAAAGAATGTCATTTATTTTGCACGCATCCAAAAAGAGGAGGAACAGATTTTAGAAATTAATGGAGTTAGGTTATCAAATTAAACGCAGCATCTATTCTTCATGGTGTTAGGTTATCAAATTAATTTTTGAAGGTCCAACTACCAGTAACTACACACTAACCTCATGTCAGAATCTATACATGCCAAAATAAGGGAATCTGATTGTAAATTCTTTATTTTTACTAGCTGTTAATTTCTCTCTTATGTGTTCCGAGGCACTTTTGCATGCATAATATCTTATGCAAGAATGTCAAATCTACACTTTCATTAATTGGAAACATGTGATCCTGAGACTACAATATAATCATCCATTAACAAACAATACAATATTCAAATAAAAATACATGCATCTATTAACATCAAAATTAAAAATACGACACGTTTAAGCATTTTAATCTCTAACTGCTCATGCTCTTCCTCGTCCTCTTCGAGTTCCCAACCGATCTTGGCAAAAAGCTTCCAGTATTCTAGTGGCAACAACTCTATTTCTTCTAGAGATCCATAACTGTGGCCCTTCATACTTTCAACCCCCTGCATATTTTTAGTATACATATGTGAGTCTATTTTCTGTATGCACAGAAAATGTGTTGCAGTTTATATGGTCACACATGGTACCACAGTGGGACCATATATGGTCACGCATGGTACTAAAAGCATGGTACAATATGTATTGCTAACATGGTTTCTTTTAGAGACATTAATTGATTCAGCTTTCTATTTGTCATTTTCTTAGTTTCAGTGAACTGTCCAATTTGGAGGTTAAATAAATCGACATCAAATTGGAATAACTTGAAACCCAATTGCAAACTATTGAAGCCTAATAAGTAATATCCTAATATCAAGTAAAGCAATGATCATACCTTGAGCCGTTCAGTCAGCTATTACCCTGGCCATGGCTTCTAAACGAATTATTCAGCCTCTCTACTAAATCTAGGGTTATTGTTCATCTACTCATTATAAACTAATCGTGCATTGATAAAATTGAGCGAATTTTAGTACCTGAAATGTTATTGGTCGTCTAGGGTTTAGAGAAGTTGCAATCTGGTGCAGAGAGACAGCGCGATTTTCGCGACTTCGCTCGTGAGAGGCGCTGATGAAGGAATTAAATCCTAGTACCAAATAAATTTGTACCTAGACCTAACCTCACTAGTCGTCAAAGTTAAGCTTAGGGTCGAACCCACAGGACGGATTAACGATTACTGGACTTATTCTTTTTATGAAGCTAGACAATAAAATAAGGGTGAGAGTGTTGTAAATAACAATGCAATTAAGTAGATATTTTTTGTTGTTTTCGGTTCTAAATAATAATTCAAGTAAGATAAACTAAAGCAGGTAAATTTTGGGGTTTTTCAAGTATAATAAGGCGTCTTAGGGTTCAGGATTCACTTAGGTTTAGTCCTGGATTTGCTGGATCGCTCGCTGTCGCGTTAAATACCAACAAATCTAAGCATAGGCCGTCAGTTCGGTCCGAACACGACTTGTTCGGTCCGAATAGGGGCTGGTATGTTGAGTTATGACCATACAACTTGAGTTTTAACTTTATGAAGGGCTCAGATCGGCTATAGCTACATTACCTAATCTTCAACTGTCGTCTTTTGGACTAGAAATTAGTACAGGTCTCTACTTTGCCCACATAGACCAATTAAACCTAAACTTTCGTGTCGGTATTTTAATTAACCTATGTCTTATTTATTTGTTTTCTTAGGGATATCTAAGTTGCCTTTCAGCCAACTTAGAAGCTACACCTTTCAGTGCTAGCTAATCTCCTCTTTCGAATCTTCAACTTATCCCAAGTACTTAATTTAATCCTAATTGTTTAACCTAACCTTGTAACTTAACTAAACAGGCCTTTATTTAGAAGTAAATCAGGTCAAAACAAGGGAATTAAACAAGCAACTAAAATACTACTCAATAAATAGATCATAAAGCTAAACATCAAGTCATATCAAGTCATAACATCAAACTAAACCTAAACTACATCCATACCCTAAGACAACATATATTTAGCCTAACATAATGTTCAAACACACGACAAATAGCATAGAAATAACAAGATACAAGCCCATGAAAATTAGAGATAAAAACATAGGAAGAATAAACCAAGTTGTCTTTCTATGCTCGATCTTTAATCATCAAAGGCAGTGGAGTGTTGCAAGGCGTGTCTGCAACCTTCTCCTTGCTGTCGTCGCCTCAAGAATCTGGTTGCTCAACGAAATCAATGTTGGAATCGCCTAAGGAAGGTGGAATTGTGTTATGGAGGGTAGAATGCCCTTCCTTCTGGCCTTGAGGCGTATATATAGTGGTCTTCTGGCTTGGAAAGGAGGCTGGGGCGCTATGGCAAGAAAACATACCAAAATATCGAGTTTTCATGCGTGAAAACCCTTCCAAATATGCCATGGCAGCTCTCGATTCGGACTGGACAAATTTTTTTCGGACTGGACAGGGCTAATTCGGGTCAAAACAGCTCAGTTCGGACCAAACAGATTCAGTTCGGGTCGAACTGAGACTCCAGCTTTGAGTATCTGTTGTATTTTGGTCATATCTCCTTCGTCCGGACTCCGATTTAGGTGATTCAAAAGCTGTTGGAAAGCTTAGGTTGAGCTCTATAATCATGTTGACTCTATTTAGCCATTTGCTTTCCTTAGACTCTCATTTTATGCAATAAACGTGCCTTCGGTCCGAGCGAAACTCCATTCGGTCCGAGTAGTAGTTTTGATGTTGCCTCCAAGTTCTAGGAATGAGTCGTCTAGCGTATCCAAAGTGCCAAAATCCATCTAATATTCGAGAATCCACTAGAAATCGTCAAGAAACCTGAAAATAAGAGAAAAGACGACGGTAGAGCCAATTCCTAGAAAATCATAGCAATTTATCAAATAATTGAATGGTTTGAGTATGATTTGAGTGCTAAGTGCTGACCCTAAAAATAAAACCCTCAAAACCAAATAAATCAAAACCAAATTGCGAAAACCAAAAGTCAAACAGCGAAAACCAAATTTTCAAATTGCCAAAAATTAAAATCAAATTACGAAAAATACCAAACAAACTTCAAAAATCACCAAAAAATACCCAAAAATTCCTTAAGAATTATGGTGAATTATCATAATTTTTAAATCCCAAAAATGCCCACACAAATGCCAAAATTTGCAAACAAACCCAAAAACTTCACAAAATTACCAAACTAAATCTATGAGGAATTTACCAAAACCATTTAAACCATTAAATTTCTTATATTTTTCCAAGTATACCCATAAAATTTCATACAAAAATACCGAAGGGAAGGCCTCTAAACAATTTATTTTGGTTTGGCCTTAAAGAAATAAAGAGGAAATTATGAAAATCAAACGGAAATCCCACAAAAATCAGAAACCTTGGCGCGTGCATACGATTGGAGAGGATCTAGAGAGGGCGCTGGGATTTTAAAATTACCATCTCCTTAGAAAAGTCTAAATGAGCTTGGTTCATACACCTAAGCCTTTTGGTTGGTTGGTTTTTCGCTGGTGCACGGTGAAACAAACACACCCATATCTCTCTCTCACATTAAACCTTACTTGAGGGTCCCACCTGTCGGAGGCGTCTCCTCCCTGGGTAAAAAGAAAATCGCGATTTCTTACCATGGAGACGCCGATAAAACAGTGAAAAGAAAGGAGAGAAGCTACGTCGTGGCTCCTCCAGCGCCACCAACCCAAAACCAGCAACTCTGCCCACGGGTTTGCGAAACCATAGCCCTAGCGCAGCTCCATTTCGACCATTGGATCGAAATCTGGCGATGGGGATACTCACGGCTCAAGGAAGTGAAACCCTAAGTTCTAGCCTATATAAGTCCAATTGAAGGCACAGAAGGAAGAGAGGGAGAGCGGCTGTAAACTGAGGATAGGTTTAGACTCTTGCTATTTTGTTTAATTAGGATAGTTAGAGTGTAATTGAGAAAGGCAAATCGTCAAACAGTTTTGAAGAGAGAAAGAGAGATATAATTGAGAGGTGTGTGTTTGTAATCCTCTATGTGAAGATCAAGGAAAGTAATTTCAAATATCAATTTGCTATTTTGGTTGTTCTTTTCCATAGCTCAGCCACCAAACAATGGTGTGCTTGAGCATGTGTATCAATGCTCCTAGGAGCCATGGTCTGAAGCATGGCATCAGTCATGGTCCTAGGATGGTTCTAGGATGTCTCATGAGGGTCTGGAGCATAGCTCCTAGCTTCATGGGATGTCCTATTGTTCAATAAAGAAACACACCATGGCTGCCATGTAGAGGTCTTTAGCCCAGCTTTAGTCTCTCATGGCAGTATCAACTTGACTTGGCATAGGTCCAGAGCACTGGCTCTAGCCTGGCCATGCTCAAGGTGTTACCAATTTATAAAATAGCATAAAAATGGTAAAATCATGTTAAACCTCAAACCAGCCCTCATGTTTACAATTTGTTCAAAATGTAGGACTAAAATGCATAAAAATAGCATAGGTTTTGTCCATTATAAGTATGCCTTATGTCTTCATGAAATAAAATGTATATATACATGTGTCTAGGTATGGTCAGAAATGAAGTAAATGAGAGTGTAGGGTTTTAGTTGCATAAAAACATAAAAATAAGCATGGATAGCAAGTGTGTGACCTTATGAACAGCAGAGAACAACTTTTTCAATTTTCAGAAATTTATATAAATTCATAAAGGTAGTAAGGTCATTGCATGAGATAAACAAAATATGTTGGATCTTTCTGAAAAGTGTTTAAGTAAAACTTCTCAAGCTTATTAAAGATATTCACTGCAAATTCTCTTCTCAATTTATTGGATGAGAATGGAAGTTCATTTCATTTTGCCTTCAAAAGGAATAAAGAAATAAAGGTGTTTATGCAAAGTACCCAAAAAGCTCTAAACTGTTGAAATGCATTCCTTGTAATACATTGTAACACTTGCAACTGGTTTTACTGCATTTAAACAACTCAAACAAAAATCACTCTAAAACAGTAGCAAAATTACTCAAATGTAAAATTGAAAATTGTGTTAAACACCAAATGCCTTAGTCTTATAACCAGTGTCAATTTGAGCATATGAAACAAGTTTAAAAAGGGATAAATTGAACATCAAATCAAATAGTTTTGCTGTAGAATGACTTGTATGCAAAATTGCAAGTTAAATAAAATTGGACAAAGCATCACTTCTGCCCCCTTTGGTCCTCACATCAAAGTGTGATGCCTCAAGTCAAAATAAGAATGTAAATAAATTAAAATGAGCTCCCTAAAGCTGTTCATGCAAACTCTGGCACAAATAAACGATTAATTAGGCCTCATCATATGAACTCAATTCTGCTCAAATGGAGCCAAAACGCCTCAGTTGGGAACATCATCTTTGAAGGTCACTCATACCAAATTGAACTCAGTGCCGTCATGAAGGAACCCTCTTAGGTGCATGAAACCTGAAACTGGCAAAGAATAGCGACTGAAAATCTTGGAACGCCATTAATGGCAGCTCGAGATACCTCAAGCTTCATGAGGCAGAACAAGCCTTCCCAGTGAAAACGAAGCACACCAAGTTCCCCTCCTTACCTTCACGATTCCAACACACCAAACATCGATCGAAATGATGGCCTGAGCAGCTTCAATTCCGCCGGAGAAGAAGGAGGGGCCATTCTGCAAAATGTTCAAGCCTTGGCGGAGAAGATGGGTTCAAACCCGTGTCACGTTCGATCCTCTGTGGCGAAATCTCTTGAAGCGGGTCACTGACACGACAGTGACTCGCCACACCAAAACAAATCGATTTAAAATAAATAAAATAACGGGTGCCACGCCAGCAGCCTCGTCAGCGCCACGCCAGATGTCTATCAGCAGCCACAACAGCCTCTTTTGATGACGTGGACCAATCAGGAATTTCCAAGTAAACAGAAAACTTCAAAAATTCATTAAAAATAGTAGGAAACTCAGAAAAATACAAATAAAATATCCATAAAATCCTAAAAATCCAAATAAACCAAATCCACTGATATTTTGATATAAAAATCTGTCAAATTGTTGGTCTTTTCTATTTTTGAAGTGTTTTCAATATTAAATAAATTTTATAAAAAATCTAAAATGATGATTAATCAATTTGTAAAATTCTAAAATGATATTAAACTCAATTAAATTGTCTTAACAAATTTTCAGAAATAAAGATTGAGAATTTAAAGGGAATATATTAAATAACAAATATTTTTGAAAGTAAACATAACTAAAAATATAAAAAGATATTTCAAAAGTCTAAAATTAAAAATAAAAATAAAAGGAAATTGTGAAAATGGTAAAATCCAAAGAGAAATTTAAGAAATAAAAAAAAGAGAAAGTCAAAACACGAAACCCGAAATCGAGACCGAAACCTCTTCAATCAAAGGAACGAAATCTCTTCAAGAAATCGAAATCAACTTCAAGCAATTCCAAGATTAAAGATTCTCAAGAAGCGATCCAAAGTAACCTCGAGAAATCCAAATCAAATCCGAGACTAAAAATAGTCTTGAAATCCCAAATCAAATTGAAAGGTCTAAAATAGACTTGAAATTCAAATCAAATCCAAATCAAATCCAAATCAAATCCAAGACCTAAAATAGTTTTGGAATTTCAAATTAAATCCAACTCAAAAGGCCCAAAATAGCCTTCGAATCAAACTCAAATCCAAGGCTCAAAATAGCCTTGAAATTCAAATCAAATCCAAATCAAATCGAAAGGCCCAAAGTAGCCTTCAAATCAAATCCAAATCCCAAGGCCCAAAATAGCCTTGAAAACTCAAATCCAAATTCAAATCATCCAAAGGCCCAAAATAGCCTAAGGATCTAAAACAACGCCCCAACATCAAAACTAAAATCAAGTCTGTCTCAAATAACGAAATCATCCAAGTGTCCTCAATTGTGTCCCATTAATTAGGTTTGGTACACCAATCGAGTCCGGTCTAAACCAAAAGAAATAAAATAAACACAAAACAAACGATTCCTCCTAGCCTTTACATAAAATTCTTCAGATCCCTTAATCAGAGGTTCTCGTGAGCGATCACGAGGTAATTAACAGTAGGGGCTTGCGCCTACTGGAAAGAAAGGACCCACGAATCAACAAACCTCTTTAAGAAGCGACTCGTGTTTTGGTTCTCTTGTCGTAAAGAGATACTTGAATTGAGATCGAACTTAAGGGGGGTGAATCCAAGGCTATGTTCCCATTTCTTGAGGAAACCCAAATTCTATTCTTCGAGGGAATGACGAAAAAGCCGCGACACTAAGTACGGTCCAAATACCCACAAATAATAATGATATCAAATTCCCCCAAACTTAAACTTTGCTTGTCCTCAAGCAACGCCCTAAGCTTAGAATTTTAGACTGTACTTAAAGCCTTAAACATTGAGTTGTAACTCAAACCAAGAAATGCCGTGAAACCAATTGCTATGCCTAAAATTTTCACACTTCAATCAAATAAGTCAAACAAAAATTTAATTTCAAGAACCAAGTTTAGTGTTCTACGAATTAATTCATGCAACTCTTGGTCCTAATGAAATCTTCTCTCAAATTTTAGAACTCTAGCTTCTCCTTGTTATTTCAAATGCGATCTCAATTTCAATCACCGGTTCCTTTTCATTTTTCACAAAAGTTTGTAAAGTCCTTTATCAAAGTCGGAAATTTTATAATGAACTTCTCTTAAAACAAATTCACTTTTTTCCTTTTTCACCAATTTTTTTCTTTATGCAAGTCGAGTCGTGGGGCTTTACACCCTAGAGGATATAATGCGGTGTCATTGGCCTTGAATTTGCTACTAGCACATGACACGCTAGGGAGGTTGGACGGGTGTTGCTCGACTATGGCCACGGTACACTTGGGCCATAATACTCAACAACTCCTTTACCAATGCTTTCGCACCGGATCCGGTAGAAATTAATTACAAGTTACCCAATTATACCTCGAGAGCTTTGAGTTATAATTCCCGACAACTTGTAATTAATCCAATACCCTCCAATTTGTGGTTAAGTTGGTGGAAAAAGGCCTCGGTGCATCCTCGTTTTCACAACTATTTTGATTTTATTGTCCCATTAAGATTGCTTGTTGGTGATTCAAGCGATTAAAAGCATTTTCAACAAGTCCAAGTTCATTTTATAATTTTCGAAGTCGATAAATTTCTTTTAAACAAAGGTTTGTCAAACACGAATCAGTTCACTCGGTAAAACTTGTGAGAATCGACTAAAACTGATTTAACAATTTTAAGCATCCAAGATCGAGTTCTAATTTTCTCAAAATATTTTCATTTCGGCCCATTGGTGCAAAAATTAATCATGAGATATCAAAACATTCTAGGGTCCTTGAAGAAAAAGTTTGTTTGACTTCAAAACAGTTTCAAGTGTGAGTTTCATCATTTAAAATCTAAATCGAGAGAGTTTAGGCAAATCCAATCAATTTCCAAACAAAACTAGGCAAAAATCCAATTTTAATGTCTCTGTTTGGACCGGACAAGACTCTGTTCGGACCGAACAGAAGCTGAGAAATTCAAAATTTATCCAAATTTGCAAAAATTTTGAGCAATTTCAATCAAAAGTTCGAATTTTTCTCCTATTTCCTCCCCCCAAACTTAAATCAAGCATTGTCCTCAATGCATTCAATCACAAAGAAAAGTAAATAGGAGGAAAAGAGAACTTAGCCAATTTTTGCTTTCAAACATGTCGTTTTGTTCCTAGTTTGTTTTCTCGAGTTCCAAGATGGCTCTATCAATCTTCAAGTCTTTTGATGCAATCTGTATGAGGTCGTTCGGGGTTAGTTGGTTCGCGTAACCCATGGTGCTCTAGCACGAATTACATCTTCCTTTGTTTGTGCCTCAAGATTTTCCTACAAACAAACAAACACAAACATCAAATTCTATTTTTGTTATTTTCTATTTTTCAAATTTTTATGGATTTTCTATTTTTTTATTTTTTTGTATTTTCTATTTTTAATGACAAAATAAATAGAAGAGAGAAGAGTTGAGAAATCCTTGGGTTGCCTCCCAAGAAGCGCTTGTTTTAGGTCCCTAGCTTGACCATCTTTTCATTAAGTCTTGATTGGATCGGACCCGGAGAGCGAGACAGCGAGCGATTTGTCATAGCCCTTGTTGTTGATGCCTCTCATGCGATCCCTTTCCAAGATAGTCTCATCCATGCGAATCGTCGGATCGATGCCCTTCAAATCATCAAGTGAGTACCCCATTGCTCCTTTTTTCACCAACAATTTCTTCGTTTGACCTGTATCTAGCTTGAAGTCAGCAATAACAAGGTTCGTTTGACTAAGAGGCGCTGGATGATGCTTGATTTTGACTTTGGGGGTCTCAGTTTGGACCGAAGAAGAACAGTTCGGACCGAACAAAGTGTCTGTGACCTTCGATTCTTCAATTTGGACTGTTGTTCGGTCCGAACTAGAGGGGGTTCGGTCCGAAGGTCTGGCGGTTTGGTCTGGACAGACATTGTTGGGGTCGAGCAGAGCATCATGCGAGTGATCCTTAAGAAATTCTTCGATTTTGGAGACCTCTTGGACCATACAACACTTGTCAATGGGATCAGGGCATTTCAAAGCATGGTCTATGGAGAAACGGAGCTTCTCTCCTCCCACTCTAACCACAATCGTCCCATCTCAAGCATCCATTTTCACACCGGCGGTTCTAAGAAAGGGGCGTCCCAAAATTATAGGCACCTCCTTATCTTCTTCCATGTCTACCACAACAAAATCTCCCGGTATGACAAACTTATCCACTTGGACGGGCACATCTTTAATAACACCTAAGGGTAACCGCATTGAAGAATCGGCGAGTTTCAATGTCATGCATGTGGGTCTCAACTCGCCAATACCAATTTTGTCAAACATTGTCTTGGGCATAAGACTCACACTAGCACCCATGTCACACAAGGCTTGCTTGATTATTGTATTTCCAATAGTGCAAGGAAGAGCAAACCTACCTGGATCCTCAAGTTTTGGTGGCATTTTGCTCTTCAAAGCCTCAGTACCCTTGTGTGTTAGGGCCACCGTTTTAAGCTCTTCCATGGATCTCTTGCCTGTGCATAACTCCTTCAAGAATCTTGCAAAGATCGGCACTTGAGCTATGACATCTGTGAATGGAATGTTGACCTTCAATTGCTTGAGAATCTCCCAAAAGGTCCGAAATTGTTCAGCTTCCTTTTTCTTCAAAAGTCGCTGAGGAAATGGGACAGGGAGTCTATAGGTTGACTCAGGTTGCTGTGCTTTCTTCTTCCCCTTGACTTGGACATCTCCTTGGGCATTATCTTCTCTTTGTTCGGACCGAACAAGACGGTCCGAACAAGAGGTTGTTCGGACCGAACAAGAGGTTGTTCGGACCGAACTGGGCATGGTGAGGTCACTTTGTCATTTAGATGGGGCTCTGAAACTGGCTGTTCGACCTGAACTAGAAGTGGTTCGGTCCGAACTGGAGATGGTTCGGTCCAAACTGAGGGTCAAACTGTTTCGTTGGTAGGCACGGACAGATCTTGGTACTCTTTTCCTCTTCGTAGGACATGTATGGCTTTGATCTCTGCACTTGGATTGACTTGTGGTTGGCTTGGAAGCTTGCCGGGTGGTCGGGAGAAGTGTGCTTCCATCATGCGCTCCAAGCGTTGCAAGGTGCTCGTACTTCCCTTAAATTCATTGACGGTAGCCTTCAATTCGTCGGTGGTGGCCTTCAATTCATCTAACCCTAAAGCCATAGATTTGTTAATCTTTTCTTGCTCGCTCATGAATTCTTGAACAACAATTGGAATTTCTTCCCTTTCGAAAAAGGGCTTCTTGTGAAATGATTGGTCTCTATTGTTGTTGTTGAATTGGGCATTCCTATACAAATTTGGCGGGTTATTTTGATACTTTGAACCATAAGGGGGCCCATTGTGTAGGTAGTTCACTTGGGCCCCTCCGTTACCAATTTTGGCAAGAGGACAATGGATAGATGTATGTCCTTCCTCGCCGCATGCTCCGCATTGGTTTGAATGGAGATGTGTCCCTTGAGCCGATTGGTAAGCGGCAAGTTCAGCTTCTAGCTCCTCAATCCTTGCCTCTTTAGTCGAAATTTGGTGCACTTGTTGCCTCGAACTACTTGAGTGGCGGGGAATGAGCAGAGGATACCATGTGTAGTTTCTTGCACAGTAATCAAGTAGATCTCGCCCTCGTGCCGTATCAAGTCTTTTGAATGCCCCACCTGAAAGAGAATCAAGATTGATTTTAATATTGTCATAAAGTCCAGTGTAGAATGATTTAAGGAGCATCAATTCTTGAATCCCATGATGTGGGCAAGAATTTTCTAAATCCCTAAATCGTTCCCATTCATCCCTCATTGATTCATTTTGATTTTGGGCAAAATTATTCAATTCAGCTCTAATTTTATCCGCTCTATCCGAAGGAAAATACCTATCCAAGAAGGTTTGTGTCATTTCATCCCAAGACCTAATTGACCCTTTTTTCAATGTTTTATACCATTTTTGTGCTCGGTCCTTAAGGGTGAAGTGAAATAACAATAGCCTAATTGCTTGTTGAGGAACACTATTAAACTTAATTATTCTAGTGCAATCAATAAAAGTTTGTAAGTGAGCATGGGGATCCTCATCGTCGTTCCCATAGAACGGATTTTGTTGCACAAGCACGATGTGGTTGGGGGCGATTTGCATGTTGTTAGCGGCGATGCCTGTAATCACCACCGGTCCGCCCATGTTTCTTGCGCTGGGAACTCCAAACTCCATAAGAGTCCTTTCACGATCTTCCTCATCTTCATTGTCGGAGTTATGGATGCTCCCTTCATCTTCTTGGGTCCATCGTCGACGCTCATTGTCAAAATCTCTCCTTTGACCCGTTAGGAGGGTCCGATCGGCTGTCAGTCGAGCCTCTCTTTGCTCAAGTTGGAGACGGAGGTTCTCCAATTCTTGTGTGCGCTGGGCAATGGCCTCCGGCGTGAGTTGCTCGGCCATCGTTTGGTTCTCTCTCTCTTGCTCGAGGCTCAGTTCGGTTCGAATTAGTTCTGTTCGGTCCGAACGGAGAGTGGGTTGAGGGGCTGGTGGCTGTTCCGGATCCTCCGTCAAGTGTCGGAAGAAGTAGTTTCGAACTTTTGGAGGTGGAGACTTCTTCCTACGTGTCTTGTCTGCTAGTCCTGCAATAAAGAGAGAGAGAAGTAGGTAAAAAGAAAAAATAAAAATCTAGTCTCCAAATACTCAAACAAGTATCCAATATCGACACCGTCCCCGGCAACGGCGCCAATTTAATGAAGGAATTAAATCCTAGTACCAAATAAATTTGTACCTAGACCTAACCTCACTAGTCGTCAAAGTTAAGCATAGGGTCGAACCCACAGGACGGATTAACGATTACTGGACTTGTTCTTTTTATGAAACTAGACAATAAAATAAGGGTGAGAGTGTTGTAAATAACAATGCAATTAAGTAGATATTTTTGGTTGTTTTTGGTTCTAAATAATAATTCAAGTAAGATAAACTAAAGCAGGTAAATTTTGGGGTTTTTCAAGTATAATAAGGCGTCTTAGGGTTCAGGATTCACTTAGGTTTAGCCCTGGATTTGCTGGATCGCTCGCTGTCGCGTTAAATACCAACAAAACTAAGCATAGGCCGTCAGTTCGGTCCGAACACGACTTGTTCGGTCCGAATAGGGGCTGGTATGTTGAGTTATGACCATACAACTTGAGTTTTAACTTTATGAAGGGCTCAGATCGGCTATAGCTACATTACCTAATCCTCAACTGTCGTCTTTTGGACTAGAAATTAGTACAGGTCTCTACTTTGCCCACATAGACCAATTAAACCTAAACTTTCGTGTCGGTATTTTAATTAACCTATGTCTTATTTATTTATTTTCTTAGGGACATCTAAGTTGCCTTTCAGCCAACTTAGAAGCTACACCTTTCAGTGCTAGCTAATCTCCTCTTTCGAATCTTCAACTTATCCCAAGTACTTAATTTAATCCTAATTGTTTAACCTAACCTTGTAACTTAACTAAACAGGCCTTTATTTAGAAGTAAATTAGGTCAAAATAAGGGAATTAAACAAGCAACTAAAATACTACCCAATAAATAGATCATAAAGCTAAACATCAAGTCATATCAAGTCATAACATCAAACTAAACCTAAACTACATCCATACCCTAAGACAACATATATTTAGCCTAACATAATGTTCAAACACACGACAAATAGCATAGAAATAACAAGATACAAGCCCATGGAAATTAGAGATAAAAACATAGGAAGAATAAACCAAGTTGTCTTTCTATGCTCGATCTTTAATCATCAAAGGCAGTGGGGTGTTGCAAGGCGTGTCTGCAACCTTCTCCTTGCTGTCGTCGCCTCAAGAATCTGGTTGCTCAACGAAATCAATGGTGGAATCGCCTAAGGAAGGTGGAATTGTGTTATGGAGGGTAGAATGCCCTTCCTTCTGGCCTTGAGGCGTATATATAGTGGTCTTCTGGCTTGGAAAGGAGGCTGGGGCGCTATGGCAAGAAAACATACCAAAATATCGAGTTTCCATGCGTGAAAACCCTTCCAAATATGCCATGGCAGCTCTCGGTTCGGACTGGACAACTTTTGTTCGGACTGGACAGGGCTAATTCGGGTCAAAACAGCTCAGTTCGGACCGAACAGATTCAGTTCGGGTCGAACTGAGACTCCGGCTTTGAGTATCTATTGTATTTTGGTCATATCTCCTTCGTCCGGACTCCGATTTAGGTGATTCAAAAGCCGTTGGAAAGCTTAGGTTGAGCTCTACAATCATGTTGACTCTATTTAGCCATTTGATTTCCTTAGACTCTCATTTTATGCAATAAACGTGCCTTCGGTCGGAGCGAAACTCCATTCGGTCCGAGTAGTAGCTTTGATGTTGCCTCCAAGTGCTAGGAATGAGTCGTCTAGCGTATCCAAAGTGCCAAAATCCATCTAATATTCGAGAATCCACTAGAAATCGTCAAGAAACCTGAAAATAAGAGAAAAGACGACGGTAGAGCCAATTCCTAGAAAATCATAGCAATTTATCAAATAATTGAATGGTTTGAGTATGATTTGAGTGCTAAGTACGGTCCAAATACCCACAAATAATAACGATATCAGGCGCGTAGAGGGAGAGACGAAGAGAGAGGTTTCGGTGTCAGAGAGAACATGTAGCGTCACCAGAAGGGGATTTCGATCGGAAATAGCGTCACCAGAAGAGATTCTCCATCGTTCGTGAAAGGCGCGAAGCTAGGTGGTTGATTTCGATCGGAAAGAGAAGAAAGGGATTCAAGATTTTTAATCTCCTCCGACCTCAGTTTGAGAGAGACGAAGAGGTTTGTTTCTTTTTTTTTCCCAATCTAATTACTAACGGAGGAGAAATAACGGAAAATTGAATAGAGAACAAAACTTCATCTCTTATCCAGCGACAAAATTTAAGCCTTCCGATTTCAGATCGGACAGCTAATAAACTTGAGTACATAGACCTTTTGTGTACTGGAGTCTAATTTAACCTATATATATATATAGAAAATTTTAATATGCACTATAGTGCATAGGACATTCCGTGCACCGCGAACTTTTTCGGGGGTATTTTTATAAATTGATAAATATAATTTAACCAATCTAATCTACATATTGAAATCTCATAGCAAACCAAGTTTTATAATTTTTGAGATTTTATTACTAATTTTTTCTAATTTTTTAAAACATTTCATTTTTGGAATGTTAAAAATAGTACAACATTCCAGAAATGACATGTTTTAGAAAAAATATTATATAGATTTCAAAAAAATATTATGAGATTTCAAAAATTATATAGATTAGATTGGTTAAATTATATTTGTCAATTTACAAAAATACTTCCGAAAAAATTCGCGGTGCATGGAATGTCCTATGCACTGTGGTGCATATTAAACTTTCTCTCTCTATATATATATATTGCTTTATATAAATATTATTAATATGGATCATTGCTTAATATAAATATTATTAATATAAATTTGATTGAATACATTCTCTAAATTGATAATATGCATATTAAGTATAATATATATGGACAAAGTTTAATATGCACCATAGTGCATAGGGCATTCCATGCACCACGGACTTTTTCGAAAATATTATGAGATTTCAAAAATTATATAGATTAGATTGGTTAAATTAGATTTGTCAATTTACAAAAATACTCCCGAAAAAGTCCGTGGTGCACGGAATGCCCTATACACTATAGTGCATATTAAACTTTCTCAATATATATGTGTATACATATATTAATTTTGTTTTAATTATAATATATATATATATATATATGTATATATATATATATATATATATATATATATATATATATATATATATATATATATATATATATATATAGAGTTTAGCTACGGTGAGTCGCGACTCACGGACCCTCCGGTGAGTCGCGACCAAAACTCCTAGATCTATATCAAAATGACCGATCCAAACTGTCCAATACGATCTCCCTATTGAAATCTCCGTGCAAACCAATTTTTTTTATTTTTTCGAAATTTTTAAGTATTTTTTTCGGATTTTTAAAAACTGATGTTTTTGAATGGTTCAGAACCAATTAGATTAACGATTTTCTAAAATTTCAAAAAAATATTTAAAAGTTTCGAAAAAATGAAAAATTAGGTCTACATGGAGATTTCAATAGGGAGATCATATTGGACGGTTTGGATCGGTCATTTTGATCTAGATCTAGGAGTATCGGTCGCGACTCAACGGAGGGTCCGTGAGTCGCGACCAAAACTCCTAGATCTAGATCAAAATGACCGATCCAAACCGTTCAATATGATCTCCCTATTGAAATCTCTATGTAGATCAAATTTTCCATTTTTTCAAAATTTTGAAGTATTTTTTTGATATTTTAGAAAATCATTAATCTAATTGGTTCTGAACCATTCAAAAACATCAGTTTTTAAAAATCCGAAAAAAAATACTTAAAAATTTCGAAAAAATAAAAAATTTGGTTTGCACGGAGATTTCAATAGGGAGATCATATTGGACGGTTTGGATCGGTCATTTTGATCTAGATCTAGGAGTATTGGTCGCGACTCACCGTAGCTAAACTCTTTCTCTCTCTCTCTCTCTCTCTATATATATATATATATAGAGATTGGCTAAAGTATACTCCAGCATACGGATTAAACCCGTATGCTGGAGTCGTTTCTCAAAATCTAAAATTCAAACAGTCGATCCAAACCGTTCAAGTTATTCTTCATATAATAATATCTTTCAAGACCAAATTTTACATTTTTTCGAATTTTTTTGCTATATATTATGCTATTTTAAAATTGAATGGTCAGAAATACTCCTTTACAACTCCTTTACAATGTTTTTTAAAAATAGCATAATATATAGTAAAAAAATTCGAAAAAAAATAAATTTTAATTTCCTAGGAGATTTCAATATGGAGAACAATTTGAAAGCTTCAGATCGACTGTATGCATTTTAGATTGTGAGAAACGACTCCAGCATACGGACTATCTATATGCTGGAGTATACTTTAGCCAATCTCTCTCTCTCTATATATATATATATATATGTTGTAAACATAATAAGAGGAAGGTCTCAAGTGGAAAATATTTTTAAAATGTCCATCATACATTTAAGACTATGGGAGTCCGAAGTGCATGTTTTAATTTTTTTTTGGTTGAAAGATTGATTTCGGGGTTTAAAACCCCGAAAGTTATCTACCACGTCAGCCAATTTCTGGTTCGGGGTTATGAACCTGAAGTTGCAGAGATTTTTTTAAATTTTTATTAATAATGTATTTATCTTTAAAATAATAAATTAAAAAATAAAAGGTAAATTGGATATAACCTCTGCAGACTTCGCCAACCGGAAATAACCTCTTACAATCATTCAAATTGGATATAACACCTATAATCTTTATACTCTTGAAAATAATCCATTTTGATTAAATCTATCTTTTTTTTTTCAATTAAAGAAAATCAACAAAATTGCAAAATTATCCTTCTTCCCTGCCAAAGATGTTTCATCTTCCTTAGCAATACAAATCTGATTTTGTATCCTTAAAATGACAACTCATTTTCGTTTTCTTGTAGTCTGTCACGTTAAATGAGTTCAACCATTCAAACAATCTTGAATATCAAGTGAAAATAGCATTGTTTGCTAATCCACGTTATTATTTTTTACATGATTTTTAATTTCCAATTATTTCTAAATTCAATGGTATAATAAGGACAACCTTAAAAATGAGACTTTTGCAGCCTCTTCAAAATTGATATTTCATGCATAATAATTGATTTATCTTGGGCCTTATTAAATGGGCTTTTCATATTAGAATTTACTGGGGTTTCATTAAATAGTGCAGCCAGTCATTGGTAAAGTTATATACTTATATTGCATGAATTATAAGTGTCATCGACAAATATACCATCTCAGCCATCGTTAAATACAAAGTGAACATATAAAGCAAATAAGGTGAACATATAGACTATCTAAGTGAACACTTAGAACAAATAAGTGTTGTCATCAGAAGTTTACATGCATATTCAACTTATTTTCATTGAACTTATTTGTTCGTATGTGTTCACTTAGATCGTCTATATGTTCACTTTGTTTGCATTATATGTTCACTTTATATTTAACGATGGCAGTAATCAATTTCCCTTATATTGTATCCTTGAGAGCAAATCTATAAATAAGTCATTCTCTCTACTTGAAAAACTGCCGTTGGATACGCATCTGTGCTTTTATCATTGCTTTGTAGTTTGCAATCTTAATTTGTGACAACCAATAGAATTAATATATATTTTACGAAAGCATTGCATTTATCTTTTGCATATCGCCTTGCACATTTAGTTTTAGTAGTACTCTAAGAAATAATGGTTATATAGTAAACTCTAAGAATGCAAGTAGAAGGGGGAATTGTAAGTTATGATCCACATTTATTGTTCAGTTTTCATGGTCGACAATAAGGAGTAATGCTATTCAAAACATACAATTACAAAACATTGATCAGAGCTACATATAGATGTTCGGAAAATTACTCTTTACAGGTTTCTTATTATTTCCTTAAAATTTCGTGGCTTAATCTTGAAAAGTACTTCTACCATTAAAAGCATACTAAACGTATGTCATTGAAGGATCTAGCATATGCCGACAAGAAATGTGTTGAGAATTATGAAAACATTAAACTTGACTCAACAAATTCTGCACTGGACAGAAACTGAAGTTGACTAATGAGCGAATTTGAGTGGGCAAACGTGGTCATTTGTGGGAGAATAAATTATGCAATGATTTTTCTTTTCCTCTTTTGATTCGAGTTCCAGGAAATGTCGAGTAAAAAAGATCAAGGCTTTCTGGCTTCCCTTAATCTTGCTCAGAACATTTTCTGATGGCTTGGAGCACTGCTTCCTTTACAAGGTGCGCATCCACAAACGTTTCTTGGTTCTGGAATTAGCAAACAAAGATTATGCACAAATGAATAAACTTCTATGAGATTCATGCTCATGAAATTCTCAGGATGATTAACCTAGGTTTTTCTACCAAATCAGCAATATATCAGGAAATTGTAAAGCTACATTGCAATCATGGCGCACATTTAGAAATTGCCGGGTTTGACAGAGGAAGTCTGCATTATAGGTAATACATTATGCACTATAATGTACAAATAATTAACTAAGTGATTGGGTGTGGAAGAGGATTCAGTAATTATCAATATATATATTGACTTAATTCAGATAACTTACTGGACATAAAATTAATTATATGGATAAGATAATTTGGTTTGTTTTAATGAGCATATTCACAAGACAGAAATTATGAAGCTACAATCTTTTTAATAAGCTGGCTACAATGCAGAACATGTCTACAATGTTATCTTGTGTGGATCTAAAAGAAGAATTAGATACTGTTCAGTTTTATAGTTTCCGATCCTACCTCTCCTCCAACTGCTTCAAGACGAAAAGAATCGGCACAAGACGCTCTGGCTTCCAACACAAGAAGGCCTAGCTCCTCAAATGCCTCTAGTACTGACACCAGCAATCCAGGCATATTTTTTATCGAGATGACCTTGATTAAGAATCCAGCCCCGATAGTTTGAACTGTCACCTGATAAAATTATCGTCGTTTAGATTATATTAAATTAAAGAAGAAAAGGATGAAACGATACTATATTGAGTCTAAAGGAGCACAATAATCCTCGTATATATATCATGTCATGTTATAAGCATTGTTAAATTATGTTTTACAAAAGGTAATTGTACACAGTTATTATATAAATTGGCTTTGGCTTAGCGTGTTCAACTAGAAAATACAACAAAATAGACAGATTAGTCAGCTACTAGCCCACTAACATACCTTGGGCATGGTGGTTTGTTTAACTGCACTTTGTGCGTGTGCAATTTCTTGATTCAAATTTACAACCTTCTGTTTCAAGTCTTCAATGTACCGTGCTGCATCTCCTAAGATTGAAGTCTTATCAACCTGAAAGATTCAATTTAAATATTCAGATTTAATAAATTTTAATATAATATTTAACCAAACGAACAAAAACCAATAAAAAAAGTTTATATTTGGATAGCCCAATTAATTGTCTGGCAATGATTGATAGTGCATGTAGATGTAGTGCAGGGGAGTGGCCCATGTTGGGTACCACGAAATATAGTGATAGTAAGTCCTCCTTTTGGTCTTATTTCCATGCTTGCCCAATTATCACTAGGAACTATTTAGATCTTCAGACCTTTATATTGTCTTCAAAACTAACTTACAAGTTCAATTAATTGATACGACAAGGTCCTAGCTCTATGCTCCTTGATTTGAAGACAGGGGGCCTTTTTGTGTGTTATTTTCCTCGATAAAATATCAGCATAATATTTTTCTATAAAGTAGAAGCTTGAACAAGCTACATATTCTTTCGATTTATTAGCGTATTTATGGTTGATTTTCTGTTTTATTTTGCAACAGAGGATATGGAAGTGCTTGGTCATGATTTCCATATAGATTGTTGACTCAAAAAAAGGAGGTACAAAATTCATTGTTTTTACTAGCAAAAGGCTTTAGAAATTCAGTTTTCCTCATGATTAAGCAACTTAGTTTGCACCAGTAAAAGTACAGTACCCAGAAAGAAGAAATGGTACGCACAACTTTAGTTTCAGAAAAGAATGAAGAAACTTGAATAAAAAGCATAAATAGATAATCAAAGGTCAATCAATTACTGCATTGGAGTGAGTAACGGAGCGTAGTAGTTGCAATTGCTCACGCAGACCTGCCTTCTTATGCTCTCTTGATACCATCTCTCTCTCTCTCTATTCTATGTGTGTGTGAGTGAGTGTGTTAAATGTCAACCACACAACAGGTACAAACAAATGCACAGAAAGAGTAGCGATGAGTCATAAGAGGGGATAGAGAGCTGCTTATAAAGAGGAAGGAGAGCTTTCATTGATTCGGTTAATTCCAAATTAAACACGGAAGTATTGCAACTTGAGCATCTTTTGGTTTGTAAATTGTAAAACTATGACAAAGAAAATAAGCATGTGAAACCCAACACTGCATGCAATTATTTTATTGTAATAGATTTAGTATTTACTAATATATTTATATGTTGGTTCTCAATTAACAAAATCGAACTGAAAATTATATAAATTATAGCTATAATTATATATATATATTTTTTTTCCGAATTAATCAACGAACTATTTGAACCAATCTAGGTTTGGCATGATAATGATAACTACAGGTAACCGAGAACACCCATTTGAGAAAACAACAATTACAGAATCAGAAAATCACCATCATTGCGTTGCAGAGATAACAAGCTGCTAGCAATCACGTGCCTCTCTCACACTGAGTGATGACCTCAGCAATATAAGAAATGATCTCACATTGACAGGAAATATCCGCGAGTTCGTACCCACTCAGGAATCCAAAGATGTATCTGGCGGATCCCAGTGCTGCCTGCATCAAGATTCGTGTTATAGCAGATCTTAAAATAGACGGAGAACAGCTGCAATTAGAGCTGTGAACGGCTGCTGTTTCACCGTTTTTGTGTGACGTGAAAAGCAAACGAAACATTTAGTGGCAGTCTGATTTCGAACCGTTCCAATAACGAAACAGCAAATGAAACAGAAGATTGTATCGTTTCGACCGTTTCAACCTCATTTCAAACCGTTTTATGTGTAATTTCTGAAGTGGAACAATTAATGAAACGGAATGCTGTGCCGTTTCGAAAACGAAACGGTTAACGAAATAGCTGTTTGCATTGTTCAATTTAACAAAACGAAAACAGTAGGGGAGTTTTTCGTGACTTTTGGAGACGTTTGACAGCTCTAGCTGCAATTAGCCATGGCGTGCGCAAGGCACAATGTTTTTTTTTTTTTTGAAATAAGTGGGCCTTTTAAACCCACCACTTTCCATTACATGAAAAGCTTTAAAGTATACAAACGTCAATTCAAAAAAATAAGAAGAATAACGGCACTGGTACCAGCAACCCATGTACCAGTGCCTCCCTCATTATCTCCATCTCTCTACTAGATGTACCCAAGAAGTAACTCGATTATTACAAAATCAGAAATTCAAACACCATTCCACAACTACTAAATGCTCCCAAAAAGGAACTTGCTTATTACAATTCCAGAAATCCAACAACCAATCTGAAGCCACATAGCAAGTTAGAATATGAAGATCAATCCAAATAAGCCACCATCTGTCTCCCTTCAATGCCATCTTCTACCATCCCTCCATCTTCCAAATGATCTAGCAGCCCTTCCTCTGCAGGCCAATTGGTCCATACCTCCTCTTTCACTGCTATCTTCCATTTACCTGACCAATAAGTAAGCAGTCTTTTAACATCTGCAACACACTGCTTATGTGAAAAGGCCTTCTTATCTTGAAAGCTGCACTCATTTCTGTGTGTCCAGAGTGACCATAAAATAGCAGCACAATAATATCTATATACATTCGCACACTTAATTTTTTCTGCAATTACAAACAAATCTTCCAGCTTATTAGGCATTTTCTTAGGATATAAATGATGATGCAACCAATCCCAGATTTTAATATTTTGATTACATCTAAAAAATAAATGATCAATCGTTTCCAAATGCCTACAAAAAGTACATCTAGGATCTCCTTCCCACCCTTTAAGGACCAGATTATCCCTTGTTAAGATCCTTCTTTTACTCAAAATCCACAAAAAAAATTTAATCTTCAGGGGTATCTGTAAACCCTAAATATATCGTTTAGTATCCATACAAACCCCGCCATGTTCTAACCATCCATACATGTCCTGAGTTGAATACTGACCATTGGCAGTTTGTTGCCAAATCAATTTATCTGAAGACGGTGCCAATGGGCAGTAACTAAGGACTTGATTTTGCAATATCTCAAAATCTTTTCTCTGTGACAAACTCAATTGCCTTCTGAAAGATACAAATCTCATATTTTCTGCAAGCCCCTTCGCCACAGTAATATTAGGGACTGTGCAAATTTGAAATAAGGATGCGAATTTGATCTTCAGAGGCATCCCCCCACACCAATTATCATGTCAAATCGTAATAGACATCCCATGACCTACACTAAATTTGCTATGTATTTGCACTATCTGTTTGTATTCAAGTATCTTTTTCCAAAAAAAAAGACTTAACCCTATCTTCTCCAAAGATACCATATTTGGCTTGAATCATATCTTTCCACCATCCCCTAGTGTTATGATCCCTTAACTTCCAGTACCACTTACTCAGGAGAGCTATATTCATAATTTTTAAATCTCTCAAACCTATACCCCCTTGATCAATATCCCTACACAGAGTACTCCAATTAATTAGGTGATATTTTCTTTTATCTCCGGAATGCCATAAAAAATTACATCTAATTTTATCAATCCTTTTAAGAATAGTAATAGGCATATGATAGAAAGACATCATATAGATTGCTAGAGAAGACAGGACACTTTTAATCAAAGTAATCTTTCCTCCATATGAAAGGAATGTACCCTGCCAACTTTGTAGTTTATTCTGAAAATTGTCTATAATCCCTTGCCACTGTGAAACAGCCAATCTTTTCCATTGAATAGGAATCCCAAGATACAGAATGGAAAATTATTTCACTCGACATCCAAAAATTTGTGCTAACAGTTCAGCTCTATCATCTGATATATTCAAAGCATATAAATCGCTTTTATGGAAATTAATTCGCATATCTGATATAGCTTCAAACCCAATGAATATCCACTTGAGAACTTGTATCATAGAAGGATCTGCTTTGCAAAAAAGTATCGTATCATCAGCATAATGTAAAATATTTGTCAATGAATGACCATCATTTATTGGTACCCCTAATCCTTTTATATAACCTTGATCTCTTGCTTTTTATGATCATATGGTTGAGACAGTCAGCCACATGATTAAACAAAAGAGGAGATAAAGGGTCTCCTTTTTTAAGCCCTCGCTTAACCTCAAAGTATCTAGTCAGCTTATCATTTATCTTAATGCATACATGTCCTCCAACAAGTAAGTTTTTCAATCCATCTGACCCATTTATCATGAAAATCTCTAGCTTTCAATACCTCAAAAAGGAATTGTCAATTGACTCGATCATACACTTTTTCTACATCCACTTTCAGAACAATGCCTTCATCTTTTGATCTTATAGTAGAATGTAAAATCTCATGAACACAGACTACATTATCCAAAATAAATCTTCCATGTATAAATGCTGCTTGTGTTTGATCTATGAGTCTATCAATAACAGAAGCTAACCTATTTGTTAAGACTTTGGTAATCCATTTGTAAATGCAATTGATCAAGCTAATTGGTCTAAATTGTTTTATATCCATGACATCTTTTTGTTTTGGAATCAAACTTATCATGGCCTGTTAATTTTTGCAACATCAAGTTTCTCATGAAAGAAGGAATAAAAAAGTATTAAAATATCATCCTTTATTAACCCCTAATTCTTTTGATAAAAATAAAAACTTATACCATCTGGTCCAGGGGTTTTTTCAGCGGCAGCTTCAAACAGAGCCTGCTTGATCTCATATAAGGAAAAGGCATCAGTGAGCTTATGATTCTCCATATCATTCAACTTTTGATCATTTGTCCAAAAATCTGATTGTATAGCTGCATATTTATCACCTGGAACTCCAAATAAGTCTGCGTAAAAAATGTATAATATGATCTTCTATCTCATGAAGAACATTAGTATAACATCCATCTATCTCTAGGCCTAGAATCAAATTCTTTTGCTGTCTAATAGTGGCTATCTTATGAAAATATCGAGTATTATTATCTCCCTCCAACAACCATTTTAATTTACATCTTTGATGCCAATAATGTTGTTCATTATCATAAATCTCATCTAAATCTTTCAAATGATCATTAAAAAGTAATATTTCCTCATCAGTCCAATCTCTCTCTTCTTGAATTTTGTTCAGATCATCAATGATTTTGTTAGAAAGTGTACTAATTTTTATTTTATGCTAATTACCAATTAATTAACCAAGCAAACAAAGCACACACAAGGATCTAGTACATAAGCTATTCAATCACAAGAGAAAAAGGGTTGGAAGTCTACCTCTCTTGGTATCGCAACCAAGAGGCTCGTTCCAACGGTTTGGTGTCGGTGGCGTGCTCTCCAAGAACCTCCACGCCGTGCGCTTCGAGTCCACTAAGGAATTAACCACCTCCTCAAACCAATTATGCTAGTAATTGGGAGAAGTGTGTCTAATTCCAAAGCTTTCCCTCTTCAAGTTAATTCTCCAATTAATTTAGTGGAAAAGCTTGCTCAACACATGAGCTAAGAGGTGGATAAGAGAAGAGAGAAAGAGAGGAAAAATTCTGAAAAATTTTCCTTCCTCTTTGGGAGTTTCGGCCAAGGGAGAGAGAGGAGAGAGAGGTGTGTGGAGGCTAGGGTTTGCTCCCAAAGAACACCCCTTTATATAGACCTCATACCCTAGCTCTCATCCAACTTTTGATGGACATAAATGCCCCTCCCTAGCCGCACCTACCAACCCTTCAATTGGGTTGGGCCTCAAGTCTAGTTGAGCCCAATTCTCTTCTATTTAATTGCACCTTCCATTGGACATTAAATTAACTAATTAATTTAAAGGCCCAATTGCTCAAATAATTAAATGTGTTGATTATAATTAATTATTAACTATTTAATAATTAATATGGAATTAGTCAATGCATTAAATTATTTCTATATGATCTATTTGACTTAATTAATCATAACGGTCCATAACGGTATACGATTAATTAATCAACTTATCATATTTTGCAAAACCAATTGTTGCAAATAAACAATAAATGCACGTGTGGTTAAACACCTTATTATGTGTGACCCTTTGAGGATTTATGCTATGTTGGACATGGAATTAAATCGCTATTTAATTCCAATAATCATAAGCGGTATCTAGCAACACGTTATGATTCCCAATTCACATAAATAGTGTACTGCTACAATATTTCAATCCTGCATGAGAGAATAATTAGTTTCTCTATTTTGATTCTTATGTCACACGATATCATCGTATAATCCAAGATAAGAACGTGTCATTCTTGCAGATTATACGTTTCTTGATCTAGAGATAATTGTATCAGATGCTAGCAAACAATCTATCTCCATCAAGGGGCCCAAACAGATATCGTCACTCACTAAGTGAATTAATGAGGGACATACGGTTTTCTTGATAATTAGCTTTTCCCCGCACAATTCAAGAATACTTAAATCAAGTCCGTATAGCAGCCTTTATCAGGAATCAGCGGTAGACATGATTTATAGCATCTATCCTCATGTGGAAAAGTTAATTATCTCAAACTTAGAACCAAAATCATAACGAAATAAATAATGATACGTAACACAATCCATATATTTATTTCGTGGGGTCCAGTCCTGTACTATGTTCTATAACATATACATATGCAATTAAGTTGGTTACTCTTAACCTATGATTTATAGAACTTAATCATCACTTAATCTGCATACTAATCTTATTGATAACTAATGTTCTCTGTTAATTATCAAGATTATGGACTTTTAGATTTATCGTTGTCATTTACTACTAAATGAGTAACAGTGATCTATAATTCAGATCCTCAACCTGAATGAACTGTCAACGATTAAATCAAAGAACAAATGATCTGAAATCATCAATAACATAAACTATAGAAGTAGCCTAATAAGATTGGCTTCTAGGACATATCTCTAACAATCTCCCACTTGGCCTAGAGTCAATCAATGGTGACTTCTAGCAAGTGCATAGTACTCAATGTAATATCCAAAATATACATGTCTCATACTAAAGCCTAGTAATAAAAGATACAACTCAAAGCCACTCAGGCATACGCCTAATCCCCATGGATGCTACATGCAACTCATGTGCGGCTCGAGATAAAGGCTTTGTCAGAGGGTCCGCTGTGTTCGCGGCACCGTCCACCTTCTTGACCTTGACCCATCCATCATTGATCAACTGACGGATGAGATGGAATCGTCGTAGAATGTGCCTAGTCTTCTGGTGAGACCTAGGCTCCTTGGACTGAGCTATGGCTCCCGTGTTGTCGCAGTAGATATCCACTGGACTTGAGATGCTTGGAACCACCTCTAGCTCGGTCAAGAACTCCTTGATCCATACACCTTCTTTCGCTGCTTCACCAGCCGCTAAGTATTCTGCTTCGGTGACGGAATCGGCCGTAGTATCTTGCTTGGAAATCTTCCAACTTACGGCACCACCATTGAGCAGAAATACGAAGCCGGACTGTGATTTTGAGTCATCTCGATCGGTTTGGAAACTAGCATCGGTGTAACCACTTACAACGAGCTCTTGGTCTCCACCATATACGAGAATGCTATCCTTTGTTCTCTTGAGATATTTGAGGATATTCTTGACTGCAGTCCAATGTGCCATGCCGGGATTGGCTTGGAATCGACTAGTCACGCTAATCGGATATGCCACATCGGGACGAGTGCATAGCATGGCATACATAATCGATCCGACCACAGATGGATACTGGAATTTCTTCATGTATTCACGATCTGTATCATTGGTCGGACTTTGAGACTTGCTCAAGAAAATGCCATGTGACATAGGCAAGAATCCCCTTTTGGAATTTGCCATGTTGTGTTTGTTCAACACTTTGTCAATATATGCATCTTGGCTCAAGCCTAACATCCTTCTCGATCTATCTCTATAGATCTTGATTCCTAGGATATAGGCGGCTTCGCCCAAATTTTCATTGAGAACACCTTCTTCAATGAATCCTTAACTGCATTCAACTCGGGGATATCATTCCCGATCAAGAGGATATCATCAACATATAGAACAAGAAACACAACCACGCTCCCACTGATCCTCTTGTAAACACAAGGTTCCTTTTCGCTTTGGACGAAGTTCAATTTCTTGACTTCTTCATCAAAGCGTTTGTTCCAACTCCTTGATGCTTGCTTCAATCCATAAATGGACCTTTGAAGTTTGCATACCTTGTTAGCATTCTTTGGATCCACAAAACACTCGGGTTGTGTCATATACACATCCTCTTCCAAATTTCCATTTAGGAAGGCGGTTTTGACATCCATTTGTCATATTTCATAATCATAAAATGCGGCAATTGCTAGCATGATCCGAATGGACTTGAACATGACGACGGGCGAGAAGGTTTCTTCATAGTCAATACCATGAACTTGTTTGTAACCTTTTGCTACGAGTCGTGCTTTGTAAATGGTCAAGTTGCCATCCATGTCGACCTTTCTTTTAAAGATCCATTTGTTCTCAACGGGTTTTACTCCGTTGGGAAGATCAACCAAGGTCCATACCTTGTTGTCATACATGGATTGCATTTCGGATTCCATGGCCTTAAGCCATTCCTTGGAGTCTGGTTTTCTTTTCATGTCATCAACGGTCAAAGGCTCATCGTTCTCCATGACGAGAACGTCGTGCAAACCTAAATATCTTATAGGTGGACGACTTGGCCTTGCCGATCTTCGTATGGTAGATGCTTGAGGTTCTTGAACTTGCTCCACAACGGTTTGTGGGCTTTGTTCTTGAACTTCAAGTATAGGTGCGTCCTCAACACTATCGACACGCGATATGTTTGAGTATTCATTTGAGGGAGCTTGTTCTTGAACTTCTTCTTCCACAACAACTTGAGGAATGGGTTCGGCCACAATCTCGTTCGGTGCAACCTCAATTGGCACTATATTTGGAACAACCACATTACCTACTTGAGGTATGTTTTGTTGTTGTGGTTCTTGAATTTCTTCAATAACCACGTTGCTCCCACTACTTCTTCTTGAGATAAACTCCTTTTCCAAGAATTCCGCATGTCGTGCAACAACTATCTTGTTCTCGACACGGTTATAGAAGTAGTAACCCTTCGTTTCCTTAGGGTATCCTACGAAATGACATTTGTCCGATTTAGGTCCAAGCTTATCGCTCTCTAGCCTTTTCACATAAGCTTCACAACCCCAAATCTTGAGAAACATCATGCTAGGTTTCCAACCAAACCATAGCTCATAGGGTGTTTTCTCAACGGACTTTGATGGAACACGGTTCAAAGTAAAAGCTGCGGTTTCAATTGCATAACCCCAAAAAGACATAGGCAAATCAGTTTGGCTCATCATCGATCGAACCATGTCTAGCAAAGTTCGATTCCTCCTTTCGGACACACCATTCCATTGTGGTGTTCCTGGTGGAGTGAGTTGTGGAATGATTCCACACTCCTTTAGATAATCGCCAAATTCATGGCTCAAGTACTCACCACCTCTATCGGATCGTAAGGCCTTGATCTTTCGATCAAGTTGGTTCTCAACTTCACTCTTAAACTCTTTGAACTTGTCAAAGGTTTCAGATTTATGACGCATCAAGTAGATATACCCGTATCTACTATAATCGTCAGTGAACGTGACGAAGTATGAGAAACCTCCACGTGCACAAATGCTCATAGGTCCACATACATCGGTATGTATGAGATCTAACAATCCATTTGCCCTTATCCCTTTGTTGGGGAAAGGCGCTTTGGTCATTTTACCCATCAAACAAGATTCGCAAGTGTCAATTGGCTCGAAAGCGAATTGATCCAAGAGACCAACGGATTGTAGTCTCTTGATGCGTTTCTCGTTGATATGACCTAAGCGGCAATGCCACATTAAAGTCGCATTCTCATGTGAAACCTTACGTTTCCTTTTGTCATTTTCAACACTCAAAACAAATCCATTCGAATCGAGCACATAAAGACCATTCAATAAATGTGCATCACAAAAATGAACTTCATTACGAAACAAAATCAAGCACTTGTTCTTTATTACAACATCATAACCATCCAAATCCAAACAAGAAACGGATACAATGTTTCGAGTGATACATGGAACTACAAAAACATCCTTGAGTTCCAACACAAAACCAGAAGGCAAAGTTAATTCCACGCTCCCAACGGCCATAGCGGAGACGCACGTGCCGTTACTGACGCGGAGTTGAACTTCGCCTTTCTCGAGCCGCCTTCTATTCTTTAGGACCTGCACATTTCGACAAATATGAGCACACGAACCAGTATCGAATACCCAATCTGTGTGAGAAGTAGCGAGAAGGGTTTCGATGACAAATATACCTGAGGTAGAAGGTTGGACAGTTCCCGCCTTCTTGTCAGCTAGGTACTGTCTCGCACTTTTTCACGGCCCTCGGATCAACAGAGGAAAATCCGGTCTCGGATTGAGGGGCAAAAAAGAATGCGGATCAGATACCCCTCGCGAGCCTCAAGAGGCCGGTACCGATACCACCCCGAAGCGCGGTAACTGTACGGTCTTGAGTTCTCACGAGGGTTTATTATTTGAAGGGGTCCTTTCTTTCCAGTAGGCGCAAGCCCCTACTGTTAATTACCTCCGACATGGTCAGGAGCACCTCTAGATCGGGAAAATCAAAGGATTGTGTGTCGTGAGCTGTTAGGGAATTGTAAATATACAATTAGCGGTCCTATCATGCATTTATATATTTTTTTGTTTTTTTGTTTTTTATTAATATTACTACTATAATTTTTTTTATTAATATTACTACTATAATGCAATATTAATATATCATATTATTATATATATTTTTTTTTTGTGGACTTTGGATTGCAGGGGACAGCAGTCTCTGGAGTTCTTAGCTTGTAGGGGTTTCGGTTGACTGCCGTTGCTGGACGCTTGTAATCTTCTCGTTTTCCGAATTCTCTTTGTAATATGAGGAATTGAGGTTTAGGCTCTTCTGGTATGAATTTTGTATTTATAAGGCATGGACTTCCCGAAGCGGGTTTCCTAGGCTCCCTGTTGATCTTTGCCGAGGGTGTCTGAAAATAACGTCTGATTCTTGATCAGATCATTAAACAAGTCGACATTATCGAGCTATTTGAGACATAAGTAATGTGACCAAGGAACATGTTGAAGGTTTCTGAATGCGGATATTATCTGGGTAAGGAACATGGATCCGTCTGATGTGGTAGTATGATGTGGGATAAGGTCTTTAATATAATCTGAGGGAGTCGTTTACAGCAACAGTATTGGCCTCGATATATCCTTGGCGGTTAGATTGCAAACACTCGAGTTAGGACCTCCTGCCTTCTCGAGAGAGCGGGTGCCTTAGATAATCGTAGACTCCTGAAATAAAAGTGTGATCTTTCCCCAAGGTACGGGTATGATGATGTGGAATTTGTCCATGGTGACAATATTTGCATATCTTTGATAGGCTCATAATGCTGTGTGCCTGTGTCAACGGTGTTGGCATATGTTATCTCTGGCGGGTAGATTGCATACATTCAAGATAGGACCTCCTGCCTTTCTCGAGAGAGCGGGTGCCTTTGATAATCGTGGCTTTCATCGTCTCAGCAGGCTTGGGACAACATTGTGAGCTTTTCTCAGACTGCAAAGAGTTCTGCTCGTATGCGGTTGATCCATATCCTTCACCGATAATATCTTGCGGTGTAATGTGCCTTCTCTTTGGAATCTTATCAGTTTGCTTTGAACATTGATTTGGTCTTCGCCTGATTTGCATATTATTTTGGGTCTCTTGATAGAGTCCCGTGACACCGTGATAGATCTCACTATCCATCATTCTGAGGCTAGTGGGTCTCACTTTAATCAGATCATTGAGCTTGATACTTCACCAGTACTCTTGTTTGTTAGCAACAATACTCAGCGTCTCCATTTTGATCCACACCCGTCATGACGATGACCGTCTGGTGGTTTTGATGAGTTTTATTATTCAAGTCATGAATGAAACACTAGACTCGGTCGTGCTAGTGTGCCAATATGACTTTTAGAAATATTACCCATGCCTTCTCGCTATGAGCCTTTGAGCTTTTGCCGAAACGGCCTATCTCCATGGTATTTCAATAAGAATAATGGTAAGGATATATTTGGTAGAGTTTATAGTGGTGATGATTAGCCAAAGAGATTCCCCTTATTTTTCTGAGCTTCCAGGATTTTTCCTCATATTTTTCTGAACCTCCTGTGATTTTTCATGAATTTTTAAAGGTTGTTGGATTTTAAAATAAATATAAGGCTGAGGTGGCAATTTGTGACTGGCCAGAGCTTGGAATATGGATTTTAAAATATTCTATTTGGATTTTAGTTGTGGTCTTGGCATGACTGTATTCTCCATATTTTTCTAGGTCCGTAGAAATTTAGTTTGGATTTTTCTGAGTTATGGTTGAATTTCTACGAATTTTTGAAGTTTCTACCAATAAAATGACGCCACATCATCAAAGGAGCCACGTGGTAGCGCATGATTGGTCCAAATCAGCGGAGGAAATAAGAGATCAGCAGCGACCTGAACTATCACAGCAGGACACATGTCGCTTTCTGTTTAGTCATCAATGGATCATTACACCATACTGACTCGCCACACGGAACATGCCACAGAATATCATAGGGTTTGGGACGGTTTTTTATTGAATCTATTCTGTTTCTCCTATACAACCGGTGTTTCATGGAAACGCTGATCTCTCCACGTGTGGGTCCCGTTGTCAGTGGGTATGGTTTAGCCGTTACGTCATGCGCAATGTCCATGTAAAATGGGGAAATGACTCCCTTCTCTCTTAGTCTCTTTCGTCGACAGAACAATGGAGTTCCCCGCCGTGGCTATCCAATTGAGCACTCCAGTCGATCAATCAACCCCAATATGGAGCCAGTTAGGATCTCCAGGTCTTCAGGGTGTCGTGGGACCCACTTCTCGAGCCTATTTCCTCCGTTTATATCATAATCATCTTCTCCCAGACGGCTAGGGTTTGGCGAGGCTCGTCGGTGTTTCGAGGCCTCTGGTGGCTGTTTGAACTAAATTGCCAAGCCTGAGAGCATCGTGGAGGATTCATAAAGCTTGGTGTAGCTCCAATTTGGTTGCCGATCGCCTCCGGCATGGTGTTTCGCCTCAGCCTAAGTTTGTCATGGCAGGTAGCTAGTGTATACATCTGTCTGATGGTTATGACACTCCAATAACGAGCCCCAGGGCATGATCATGCATCCAGAGGGAGATTTACACCACCAATTGAAGAGGCGAAGCCTTTCGGCATGGTGGATCGCTTTGGCCTAGATCTGTGATGGAAATGAATTGGCGATTGAAGCCTTCTATTGACCAGAGAAGACAATGACTGGGTTGAGAACATGGTGGCATGCTTGATTGGAGATATGCATGATCAATTTAATTGCTTCTGGCCCCCAGCCCATGATACCCTCTCAATTTGAATCCAGTCAAAATGACATGTTATCGACTGCTTCTCCTCTGGCTGTTGGCGACACAGGGAGCTTAATAGGTCATACAAGAGAGTTGGCATGCCCCTGAAGACAGGTGTTTCCTCAATTGCATCATAAGACCATGGTAGCATGGGCCTTCTCCTTGATTTGATTCTGGCCATGGTGATCATGATGAGGTCACTTTTCATTGGTTAATAATGACTTGTTTTTGAGAAACAACAGGCCATTAAACCAACTCAATAGAATCTCCAATGCACAGCTCCTCCTTGGCATAGTTGAGGCAGTGGTGGTGATGGTAGTGAGGCATTCTTGTATAAAGATGTGTAAACCCCAACAGCTTGTATATATGGAATAGCAAGCCATCAAGCTGACATAATTGACCCTCCACTACACAACTCCTTAGCATGGCTTATGTTGAAGTGACTGCCTCCTTCAGTGCATTGGCCAGTTGGGGGGGGGGGTGTGCTACTCCATGAACTCCAATACCTGCTGTCCTCTTTTTCTTTTATTATTTTTTTATTTTTCACCTGCTGTCCATTATTTATCTTGCTGTCCATAATTCCTGCTGTCCATTATGTTGTCCATTTTTTTATTTTATATATGGTCCACTTAATACTAAATATGAATGTAGCTTAAGTTAGTTAAACATAGTCCATTTCTGGTTCCATTATTGAGATGTAAATATGACTCTGAAATATGACTCTTAGCCTACATGCATGCAGCATATAAAAATAACAGATTTTAATTGTTCCCTACATTATTACTAACGCTTATGTTAGTTAGGTTCACTTATGTACATATTTACATAAACGTTTTTATATTAATTTCTTACATTTCTTCTATATGTGTATGAACCAGAAAAGAAAATAAAAGAAATGAAAGTCACAAAGAGGAAAGAAAGTTTCTTACTTTACTTACTCAAATTGCACAATGGAGTAGTACAAATGATTGATCACAACTGGAAATATAAAGCTACTGCTACTACTAACACTCTTTTTTTTGTTTTTTTTTTTTGGCTATTATACTCTCTTCCTCTTACAGAATGTGTACAAAGTGTTTTTGTACTTGATTGCTCAACCTCTCATATACTCCCTCACTGTGTGCCTTCTGGTTCTCTGCATGGCCTCTGAGGTGCTCCTTTTATAGGGGATGCAAGCAAGCACTGTAGATGGCACCAATAATCAACCTCTTGAAAGAAATGGACGGTTTTGCCCCTGCTGTCTTCACAGAGCCTCATCCCTTTAGACAGCACCTTATTGCTCCATGGAATCTTTTTTCCTTAATCTCCTTGTCCCCATTAATTATTTTTCTTGTTACAATGGGCCTTTAGTTTCATTTTCAAATGGTCATGTCCAGTTCTTGCTTCCCAGCTATACTTGGGTTTTTTTTTTTTAGTTTCTGGGGCTCTCTTATAACATCTTCATTTTTTTTACCTATCATGTTTTACTGAAACCAAGTGTATTGGGAGAATATGGTTAGTATTGCATGGCTTCAGCCGACAGAATTGATTTGATCAGTCAATTGATCATATTGTATCAGTTTACTGTCATCCCATTTGTTTCCTCTATATACCCATGCAGGTTAGGCACCAAATCAACACCATTTATCAACTACCTTATATGAATTTTGAAATACAGAATTTGCTCGATCATAGCTGCTTCATGGCTCTTGTAATTTTACTCCATTAATTCTTCAAACTGATGGCTCAAATATCATCACAGATGTTTCTTTGTTGTTGTTTGATAGCGGGTTCTGACTTGCACTCAATCAAATTGAGTGCTTAACCATGGTAATTTCTCAATTTCAGAATCCAATTCATTGTTTCTTCAAATTAACCCTTCAAATATCATCAAAATCACTCCCTGGTGGCTGCCTAACCAGGGAATTGGATCAATCGGGTTTTATTCTCATCAATTTCGAAATTTCAGGTCTCAAAGGATTGAGCCTCTTCCATCTCAAATCTACTGGAGGGCATGAAATTGAGCTTATCCATCGGCATTGGGATTCCATTCTCTCACAATTAAATGCCCCGACATTATGGCATGGTGGAGAGGTGAATTGAGGTGTGCAAGCCGCATCTGGCTTCATGTCTCAGCAGGTGTGTGAGAGAGAGCCGTGCTCTCCTGGGCACAACGTAATGATGAGATGAGACAATGAGATTCCTCTCTTGTCATCATTGCTTGGTTTCGTTTTTGTCAACAGGCGTGAGAGGGAGGGGTCCATCTCCTGCGTCACGGCGTTCGTCAGAAGAGCTTCTCTTCGTCATGGCGTGCGTCAGAAACGGAAACAGTCGGAAGAGACGAGAGAGATGATGCGCTGGGCCGAGAGGAGCTGTGGGCTTCATCCCTTTTTTTTTTATCTCTTACGGGCCTCAAGCTTTGTTTATTTTAATTAGATTTCCAAAAATGGGTCGGAGCAAATTGTTGGGCCAGATAAATGTGTTGTCCCTTTTTACTTCAAACTAATCGGAACCATAGATCATTTTGGCACGAATCCTGATGCCTCCAAAACCATACTAATCTCGCTTCTTTTTTTTTTGTTGGGATGTGATGTATATATAAAACATTTTTGAGACATGGTTTGTGCTTTTCATGGATCCAAAGAAAGTATATTGTGTGCTAAATTAATGTTAGCACCAACTTGGTTTGGCGTCGTATCGAAATTTTAAATGGTCATATTTGCGAATATATCCTCCCGATTCATCTGGGATAATGTTTAGGCTAGTATGAAGATTTATTTATTAATCATGATCTCCATTCGATTGCCAATAGTAGCCTAAAAATTTTGTACCGTCATCCGGTAATTAGGACAATATTTTAGGGTTCAACAGATACCTTGGGCAGTTTCTCTTCCAATGGCCCTTGTTGCTACAGTAGTAGCAAACGGTCTCGGAAGTGGCCGGGTTCTTCTTCTTCTTAGAACCCACGGGAGCACCCTTGGCCGGACCTTGGGGCATCACCGGGCCTTTGCCTTTGCCTTTGCGGCCACGCTTTCTTATCTTCTTGCTCTTTCCACTCACCGCAAGAACATCCTTTGGGCCCTTCTCTTTCTTTAGACTCTCCTCCGTCTCAATGAGCATGTTTTGGATGTCATCCATGCTCTTGTCCATGCCGTTCATCCGGTAGTTCACAACGAAATCGGTGAAGCTTGGAGGGAGAGAATTGAGAATGAAGTCTTGAATCGCCCCCGAGGGGAAGGGCGTATCAAGCTTCTCAAGCTGCCGAAACAACCCCGCCATCTTCATGACGTGTGGCCCGACATCATGACCTTCGGCCAAGCGAGTGTTGGCGACGGCCTTGATGAGACGGGCCCTTTCGGTGCGGGCCTTAGTTTGGAACATGTTGGATAGGCGAGTGATCATAGCGAACACTCCATAGCCACTATCCATGAACTCCTTTTGGAGTTCCGATTCCATTGTTGCCACCATCACGACGGACATCTCCATGTCCTCGTTTTCATGCTTCGCAAAGGCATCCTTTTCCTCTTGGGTAGCGGTTGCCTTTGGAGCCGATGGCATGGGAGTGGTGAGGAGATACTCTCTTTTCTCATACCTAAAGGCAAGCCTTAGGTTGCGATGCCAATCCAAAAAATTGGCACCGTTAAAAGCGAGTTTCTCTCTCTCAAGAAGAGAACGTAGTGTAAAAGATGAGGAAGACATCTACAACAATACATAAGTTTTAAGGTCAATTAGTTTATGCTTTAATATTTGTTTTAACTAAGTAAAACTTCCACTACATTAAATTATGTCCCTAAATGTAGTGAATTTTCAAGACTCCCACTATTTGTTAATGCAACGACGGCGTCGGCAGAACATTGCACCAACAAATGTGAAATAGGTTCTCCAACCAATCATACGTACCTATGATTCTTGGTTCGATTAACGAACTTCACTCCAATGAACAATCCGATTTAATTCATTGTTGAGTCTACTTCTTTCTATTTGCTCCTAGTAAATCCGATTTACACCCCGACACGGATGATGGATCACGATGTCCCGCGTCGGCGAGAATACATCAATGACCGATCATACTACGTAAGAAGGGGATAGAAAGAAGGAGAGTGAATTTTGATTTGACTTAATCCTTTTTAATTTGGGACAATTAACAATCATGACGCTTGTTTGGTGGTCGTGTAAACATACACCCATACCTAACCTATCACAAGCAATCATACAAGCATCTCATTATTGTGGGTTTGTATGGCTCCCGCTTGCATTAGTTTCGCCACATCGTCCATGGAGCAAAACTAATCTAATCCTTGCCCTCTCACTAAATTCTATAAGGATCTAAATCCTATATAAAATAAAGCTACAAAATACATGTGAAAACATCCTATTCCCATCCTATCCTTAGGGGCATGCAAGCCTCACAAGTTACATAAAAAATTAATCAACAAATTAATTAATTAATGGCACCAAAGGACGCATTACAAACATCCACACATGCATTAAAATACAACCACAAGGCATTGAGTCTTGAGCCATACTAAACCCACTATCCACCTACAAAACAAAGTTAGCACATACAAGCACTTTGTTTCCAATTAACGATTTTCAAACATCTTTGCGTATCGTTTGCTATAAGTAAATTCCATGTACTAATCCTCAATTTTAAACAACCAAACTTGTTTAAATTCATTTAGAAAGTTCTTTCAACATCCCATAACTGAAAGGAGATCAAACAAGGAGTTTTCTAATTAATTTCAACTAGTTTGAATACTTAGAAAAACAGTAATTTACCAAAAAACGTAACTAATGGAATCCAACAAAAACAACAATTTTCGGTCTCCAAAAATTCTCAAATAAATTACTTAAGCTCCTTATCATAGTTGTGACTACCAGTAAAAATTTCAAGAAGAGATCTTAAACCATCTGGGAGAATCAAAAAAGACAAATCTCTTACAAGTGCACGAAATACCGTTATGAGATTTTCAGCTTATCCTCTCAACCAGTTGGTCTGTTAGACCACCTTCTATCCAGTTTTTATATATACAATATACATAGAAAAACTTGTTTAGACTACAGGCTATCCATTCATGAAAAGAAAACAACCAAGTTCAGTTCAATAATATTAAGTTACATGCTAAACAATCAACAAATTCTGTACTGGAACAGACTGTCGATCGAAATGTTTTAACCTAGTTGAAGGTCCAAACTTCCACGAAAAATTATGAAATTAATTTTCTGGAATCCTATCTCAAAATAGAACAACTCCATTTAAACATAATTTTTAAAGGAGTTCTCAGTTGGTACAGTTTATTAGAACAATCGATTTGCTTAACAAACTGGATCTGACAAGATCTTCCTTTTCATACTTGAAAACCCACAAATTAATCCGAGTCATGCAATAATTTATATATTCTCAGAAAGAGCTTCAAGTCCTCTTTATTTCTAGCCATAGAACACTGGTACTTATATTCAAAATATAAATCTTTCAAGCCATTCAAACAGGACAGTGCGAGCAGAAACTGGTTCTGCGCACTGTCGCCATTTTATTCACAGTAAATCTATACTAATTCAGAAAAATGTGAATCCAATGCCAAAAGAATCACAATCCACAGATCTACAACTTTCATGTAGATGGAAAGATCTTCCAGAGAACTTATCACATCCAAAAACGCGAAATAACACAGAAAATACCATTTTCAGACAGCAAACGAACGCATCATCTCTACTAATCCATTAATTAGTCAATTTCTCTTAATTAAGTGTTAAAATAGCTTAAGTACGACCAAGGCTCTGATACCACTGTTAGAAAGTGTACTAATTTTTATTTTATGCTAATTACCAATTAATTAACCAAGCAAACAAAGCACACACAAGGATCTAATACATAAGCTATTCAATCACACGAGAAAAAGGGTTGGAAGTCTACCTCTCTTGGTATCGCAACCAAGAGGCTCGTTCCAAAGGTTTGGTGTCGGTGGCGTGCTCTCCAAGAACCTCCACGCCGTGCGCCTCGAGTCCACTAAGGAATTAACCACCTCCTCAAACCAATTATGCTAGTAATTGGGAGAAGTGTGTCTAATTCCAAAGCTTTCCCTCTTCAAGTTAATTTTCCAATTAATTTAGTGGAAAAGCTTGCTCAACACATGAGCTAAGAGGTGGATAAGAGAAGAGAGAAAGAGAGGAAAAATTCTGAAAAATTTTCCTTCCTCTTTGGGAGTTTCGGCCAAGGGAGAGAGAGGAGAGAGAGGTGTGTGGAGGCTAGGGTTTGCTCCCAAAGAACACCCCTTTATATAGACCTCATACCCTAGCTCTCATCCAACTTTTGATGGACATAAATGCCCCTCCCTAGCCGCACCTACCAACCCTTCAATTGGGTTGGGCCTCAAGTCTAGTTGAGCCCAATTCTCTTCTATTTAATTGCACCTTCCATTGGACATTAAATTAACTAATTAATTTAAAGGCCCAATTGCTCAAATAATTAAATGTGTTGATTATAATTAATTATTAACTATTTAATAATTAATATGGAATTAGTCAATGCATTAAATTATTTCTATATAATCTATTTGACTTAATTAATCATAACGGTCCATAACGGTATACGATTAATTAATCAACTTATCATATTTTGCAAAACCAATTGTTGCAAATAAATAATTAATGCACGTGTGGTTAAACACCTTATTATGTGTGACCCTTTGAGGATTTATGCTATGTTGGACATGGAATTAAATCGCTATTTAATTCCAATAATCATAAGCGGTATCTAGCAACACGTTATGATTCCTAATTCACATAAATAGTGTACTGCTACAATATTTCAATCCTGCATGAGAGAATAATTAGTTTCTCTATTTTGATTCTTATGTCACACGATATCATCGTATAATCCAAGATAGGAACGTGTCATTCTTGCAGATTATACGTTTCTTGATCTAGAGATAATTGTATCAGATGCTAGCAAACAATCTATCTCCATCAAGGGGCCCAAACAGATATCGTCACTCACTAAGTGAATTAATGAGGGACATACGGTTTTCTTGATAATTAGCTTTTCCCCGCACAATTCAAGAATACTTAAATCAAGTCCGTATAGCAGCCTTTATCAGGAATCAGCGGTAGACATGATTTATAGCATCTATCCTCATGTGGAAAAGATAATCATCTCAAACTTAGAACCAAAATCATAACGAAATAAATAATGACACGTAACACAATCCATATATTTATTTCGTGGGGTCCAGTCCTGTACTATGTTCTATAACATATACATATGCAATTAAGTTGGTTACTCTTAACCTATGATTTATAGAACTTAATCATCACTTAATCTGCATACTAATCTTATTGATAACTAATGTTCTCTGTTAATTATCAAGATTATGGACTTTTAGATTTATCGTTGTCATTTACTACTAAATGAGTAACAGTGATCTATAATTCAGATCCTCAACCTGAATGAACTGTCAACGATTAAATCAAAGAACAAATGATCTGAAATCATCAATAACATAAACTATAGAAGTAGCCTAATAAGATTGGCTTCTAGGACATATCTCTAACAGATTTTGAGGTGAGATTGTTTATTTCTTTTAATTTCCCCATAGTAATTTTTAACCCATCCTTTGATTTTTGTCCTAAGTTGTTTGTTATTTTTTTTTCCATTGAGCAGCAATATCATAATATTTAGAGAGATTAGTCCACCATCTAGGAATTAACCTCTGAAAATCCTCATTATCACACCAAGTCTTATCAATTCTGAAAATATGGTCTAACTTAAAATTGTTATTACTGCAATCTAGAATTAAAGGTGAGTGATCAGATTTGTATCTAGGCAAAGCAGTAACCATTGCTTGATTATAGTGTATATTCCAGTCAACAGAGCAAAAAAATCTGTCTAACAGTGCTAAGCAAGGTTTATCCCCCATACTGGACCAAGTATATTTCTGTCCTAACAGAGGGAATTCAATTAATTGAAGTTCATCAATCATCCTATTAAAATGTCTAACACCAGACACATGGAAATGATTACCATTTTTTTCAAAACTAAATCTCAAGGAATTAAAATCACCTAACACAATCCAAGGTCCAGCCCATAGATGTCTCAAACTGATTAATTCCAGATAGAATACTTTTTTGTATTTATACTTGGTGGGGCCATAAACCACAGTCATACCAAACTCAAAGTTATCAAATCTGTCTTGTAAAATCACAAAAACAGAAAAATTGACTACTAGGCTATTAACCATCTTAAACTTATCTGAATTGAAAGCCAAAATCACCCCCAGCTGTTCCTCTAGCTGGTAAAAAGACTAACTCAAAGTTATCCGGTAAAAAAGTTTAATTTGATAAATCGTCTCGACAATCTACTCCTTTTAGTTTCATGCAACCCTATTATATCACACCTATTATCTTTAATCATTTCTACTAAAAATTTCCTCTTAGTGCCCATCTTTAACCCCGCACATTCCAACAGACTAACTGCAAGGCAATGTTTGATCTACATTAAAAATATGAACAAAATGATATCGGCTCGAACAGGCGAGTTCGCGAACACAGCCTATTCTCGTGAACCAAACACGTCTCGAACAACAGGAGACGCGAACAAAGCTCCTATTTTTTAATGGAGTGGGTTCACGAATCTGGATTCGGGTGGGGTTTGTTCTGTGTGGTTGCCAAACATACCCAACATATAAAGATAATGAAATAATATACCATGACACGATATGTTGCACGGCACACCAAGTAACACAGAGGAAGAAAAACTAAAAATATTTCCTAATTAATTTTAAAATATATTTAAAGTTTTCGGTTTTCTCTAATTTTGTCATATTTTTCTTATTTTTGCCATATACTTGATCAAGCAGTGTAGCATTTTTTTTATTAAAAAAAAACTAATAGATCATATAGAACAACGTTGGGAGAAAATATTATCACAATATGTAAGTGATTCGAACATGACATGTTGACACAGTACAACACACTAAAGCATGTTTCAGAACCCTTTATTTGTAATTGCAATCACCTATACAAACAATTAAACAATCAGTTCTATGCCACCTCTATTTGTAATAATATTCTCCCTAAGTTGTTAAATACCTTCTATTGATTGTACAAAAAAAATTGCTATGTCGCTTGATCAAACGTTCATTTCGATGGAAGTTTTTTTGCTCCAAAATTTCTTGCTCCAATTCTTCTAACTAGGTGAATTGGTGGAAGTGAAAGAAAGTGAACAACAGTACGTCAGTACCTTGGATCTAATTTAGAGATAAAGTCTCTTACTCTCAAAATTAGAGTGTAACCAAGAAGACCCAAGAATTAAATTATTTTACTAATAATGCCCTTAGTTTATAGATTTAAAGTTTTCGGTTTTCCCTAATTTTGTCATATTTTCCTTATTTTTGCCATATACTTGATCAAGCAGTGTAGCATTTTTTTTATTAAAAAAAAACTAATAGATCATATAGAACAACGTTGGGAGAAAATATTATCACAATATGTAAGTGATTCGAACATGACATGTTGACACAGTACAACACACTAAAGCATGTTTCAGAACCCTTTATTTGTAATTGCAATCACCTATACAAACAATTAAACAATCAGTTCTATGCCACCTCTATTTGTAATAATATTCTCCCTAAGTTGTTAAATACCTTCTATTGATTGTACAAAAAAAAATTGCTATGTCGCTTGATCAAACGTCCATTTCGATGGAAGTTTTCTTGCTCCAAAATTTCTTGCTCCAATTCTTCTAACTAGGTGAATTGGTGGAAGTGAAAGAAATGTTGTCCTTAGTTTATAGATTTATTGTTTCCCTTCCTATTCAAATAAAAGGACAATGTTGTCTTCTTTTTATGTTAAAAAGAAGGTAAACATGCAGTTAGGCAACATTTAAAGTCTCTATGGGGCCGTTTGGATCAAGTGGGAATTTAGAGAATTTTCTATTCGTAGGCATAAATTTATTATAAACAATTCAAACTCTTCACAAAATTACACACTTCCCAATACTTTATGTCTAGGAATAAAAAATTTCTACCATTCCTAAGCGATCCAAACGACCCCTATCTGTATTTATTCAAATTTGCTGCAAGATACTCTCATTATCCTATGCTTTCTTCATCCTTCTTTCCTTTTCGTCCCTTTTTTTTTTTTTTTGCTTTGGCTCTTCCTTTCTGGAGCAAAGCTAGGGGTGGATAACGTGTATCACGAAAATAGAATGGGGTCATTGCATTTTCCGTTCCATTTCAATAAGGGTACGAATCAGATGATTCGTGATTCGTTCCGTTTCGACTGAACATGACGGAACAACTATATTTATACTATAAAATGCACAAACGAATCACGAAATGCATTCCGTTAATCTGTTCCGTTTGCGAAATAAAATAAAATTCCATTCCGTTACACGTTCCATATGGACGGAATAGAACAATTTCGCATTATACCACGCCCACCCTAAGCAAAGCCTAAAAGTAAATTCTGTTTTTTTTTCGCCGTATTTCTCTTTGCTTAATTAGTTGACTCTAGAATGAACGTTTGACCAAACAGCGTAGCACTTTTTTCATTTTTTTAACACAACAAAAATACCTTATTAGAACAATATTGAGAGAAGTTTTATCACAAATAGAAACAACGCAACCTCATTGCTCGATTATTGAGGATAAGATTGTAGATAGTTTATCTGATATATATAAGATGGAAATTCAAAAGTTCTATTCTCATATGTCCATGCAGTGGCGGATGCACAGTGCTACCCGGTCCAAAAAATGACAAAAAAAATATGTTTATCTATCTGTTTTCATAATAGTTCTTATTGGAAAATTGGAAGAAAATGAAAATCAATCAATAAAAGCATGTTAATTTAATTTCTTTTACGTACGTACATATGACGTACGTATTGATTGTTAATTCACATTATAAGTTCAATGGTGGAATTTTGTGGTTAGATTGAATTGATCCAATCTACACTCAATCAAAAAGGCATTCCGAATCGACAGAAATATGAATGCCAATAATTGCCAAAGGAGGCATAATAAACAAATTAACTGTTTCAAACTAGCTAGTTAGAATTTAGAAGTTTAGTTATGTCTTTTAGAGCGTCAATCGAAACAACAGTTTTGGTACATGCCTCACGATTTTTCTTTGTCGTAAGACACATACATGTACTCTGACGGGCATAAATTAATGAAGTTTCGCCATCTAACATTAGGTACCGTTATCACTTATTAGTATCACTAAACAACTAAATAGTAAAAAAAAGCCAAAGGGATAATCTAGTAACTTGCGAAGGATATATAAATATGCACCTCATCCTGACGATACTACTAACATTTTGCAACAGGGCACGCTATTTCGGACAGATTAGTCGGAAGAAAACAAAGGAATAAGCCAATCCGATCATTTTGATACACCACCAAACATTCTCTTCCTCAGCAAAACAACAAAGGTATATCAAAAATATATGGCAAGTTGGCATGCGACCCGTGGTCAAGGAGCTCATAATATCTATGCTTCTTTTTCCTACACCTACACGGTTAACCTACTCGTCTCTTGTGAATTAAAAGTCTGGAGATGTCCCTAAATTTATAATCTACCCCCCCCCCCCCCCAAAAAAAAATAGTACATAAAATTATTCTTACCCTATTTTTCTGGTTATTATATATATATATATATATATAGGTTTTTCTTGACAATTTTTGGTGAAAATATAAAAATCTTGTGTCCTGCTTTTAATTAGTATAAAGATACATATATAGGATGAAGAATTCTCTCTAATTTTTTAGATCACCTGAATGCATGGTACTGTTGTACAGCTATACCATGTTTCTCTAGTATAGGTGGTTGGACTCCCAGGCAACATCTATAGGTACAGTGATAATAAAGGTTAATAAGTCGTCACATAGTAAACAATCAGGTCCAATTTCGAAATCAGCAAAAATTAAATAAATAAAAGAAAAATTAAGATGTGGCATTCTTGTGAAAGCAAATTAAGGTTATCCACAATATACAATGAATTAATTAGATATGCACCGAAATTTCCAATATTAATTATTTGTGGCTGCATATAACCATCCTATCATATATCTTTGAAGTGTTATTTGGACAATATATACTACTAAGCTATTACTAGAAATGAGATAATTAAGAAGCGCCGTACATTGCTGGAATTGAATGGAGAGGATCAAAACGCAAGCAGGATTACTGGATGAGCATCACCCATCAACATCAAGCTGGTGGCACCGCAGGCACATAAAAAAGGAGCGGTACAATCATCATAGGTTAAATAACCACCAGCATATGGGACAAGGTATCATATTATTGGTGTAATATTGACAATTATTCCCATTATTTCACCAAAAGACTTTTGTAGGTTCACCTGATTCGTCTAGATTCCCTCTTTGTTTTCAAGACTATATATGTATGTTTTTAGTGACATTTTATCAACATTACCATATATATTATACATACATAATTTCTTTCTGGAAAAATTTACTATACATAATTGGAACTAGGAAAAATATATCTGTACATATTACATAACTTATATATACTTAAAAAAAACGCAATTATAGTGCAATATAATTACTGATTACTCAATATGTTATCTAGAAACTGATATGTAAAACGCAGATGCACCGAACAAATTAAGTTAATTTAAAATGCATTTTTTTTTTGTGTGTGTTTAGATGTTTTCTTATAATAGTTTTGCTACTTTCTCCATTGTTAGATGTAATTCAAATGTATTACTTTTCTTAATTTCATTAAGTAGTAGAGCATTGAAATTTAAGCATGTTTTAGTAGTTTATTTCGTTCTTAGCATCTTTTTGTGTTCACTTGATTTATATATGTAATAGGGATACAGTGGAAAATGTGAATTAATTAAAAATTTCATATAACAAAAGTTGTTACATGTATTTAGTAAACACGAACTGATAACTTATATATATGTAAGAAAAAAAATTGATTGACACTACCACAGAAAAGGCTTTTTGCAACTATAGATTAGCAACCGTTATTTATAAAAACAGTCATTTACTAAATCTATGGCATTGTTGTAATATACGGTTCAAACATTTACCACTGTTTTAAATTAAAACAGTTACTAAACTCAGGCGTGAGGGGAAAAAGAAATAAAAATACATGAAAACATTATGACTGTTAATATTAAATAACAGTCATAAAATCCTTTAATGACTGTTAATTTAAAATAACAGTCGTTTGTAATTCCTGCAAATATTGGCTAATATTTGAACGAATTGTGGGGTCAAAACATTTTCCAGCCTTTTATGACTGTTTTATTTTAATATAACAGTTGCAGATCATCTTAATGACTGTTTTTTTATTAAAAACGGTTGTAGAACATCTTAATGACTGTTGTTTGGGAAAGACAGTTGCCGATTATTCAAAAAAAATCCGTACGTAGCTACTTTCTCCCCTACCACGCACTGTAGCACGATTTTGAAAAATACAGCCGACATTAATTTATAGCTTTATACTAAACTCCAATAATTTCATATTTCCTCCTCCAAATAAATAGCAAAAATTTACAAAAAAATATAAAAAAAAATAAGCATTTCAATAATAATAATAATAATACGTTATTTTTTTTTATTTAAAATTGTTGGCATTTAATGACATTATTTAGAAAGAGAGATTTATTTTCAATTCATATTTTTATGATTTGATTTGGAAATAAATGGTGTTCGAAAAAAATGATAATGATGATGAAATGCTAACAATCAAAATTTTCTTTGATCCGATCAAAATTTTCTAACTGTTAATTATTTATTATTAATTCTATGTCATGCGCACTTTCCATTTTTTTACGATTTTAGTGCATATAATCATGTGATTATATTATTGCTATATTGAAAATTAAGATGATATGCATGTAATCAAGTTTATATATTATTTCTAAATTTGTATGTGAAATTTATCATGACAATTGTTGTAATTTATAAATTATAAAAAAAAAACGTTGTTTTTAAACTTACAATGGTTAAAGATTGCAATGGATGGGAAATTATAAAATTACAAAAAAAAAAAATCTGAGTATAGTATACAAATATATACAAGTCATCGTTAAAAGTTGAGAAAAGAAATTTGTCAATATTTCCTTCACGTGCTTTATAGACACATATTTATTATTTTATTCTTAAATTTGTCACAACAATTGTCAAAATTATATTGGTGTTTTGTAATTTTGATACGTTCACTAGATTTACATAATTTATTAATTAAATGCTGGACTTTGTATATCAATGCAGTTCAATAGATTAATGAAATACTTATATTGCATATAAATAAGAGATATAGTTGGTCAACTTGTTAAAGTTATTTATTAACGTATTATCAATCAAAAGTATCAATGTAAGTCGGTAATTTGGGTATACTATAGAAATTTATATATTATAGCAATGTCCGTTCATATTGAATCCGAAGGATCTAATTGCAGAGGAGGTTCGGATCGTACAAACACAAGTATTGACCATCCACAAAAACAGTGATATGGCGCACCCTCTCTCAAATCCCAACCTTCCAATAGTCTCCCTATCTCCATCAACGTCCAGATTTGTGCCACCTCTGCGATCCGCACCTTTACATTCGACCAATCAGAACACGAAGTGCTATTTTCTAAAAGCACCCTATCATCTCTCTCACAACACGACAGATTTTATCATTCCCCATTCCCATCTCTCTCAAATTGGATCTCGCCCAAGACAGAGAAGAAGTCGGTCTAGAAGAATCCAGCGGCAGCGGAGGAGTAAGGGGAGAAGAAGGCGGCGGAGAAGAAGCCCAAGGGCGATAAGATGATCTGCTGGTGCTGATCAAGGTGTGCATGGATGGCGGGATCGGACGATGGAGTTCGCATAGAAGGGGTGCTCGGTGGTGGAGACGCCGCGGTCGATGGAATCGATGAAGGCGCTCGAAGGAGCACCGAGTATTTGAGGTCGCAGGCGGTTGGTTTGCATAGATCCCGCTGTCTTCCTCCAGCCGACTCAACTTGTGTAGATCTCATGAAGCGTGTGTTGGTGGCACTGATCAGGCGGTCGTCGCACCAGCAGAGAATAACGGGTGATTTCCAACCATGGCCATGTCGACTCTCTGTCATATCCAAGACTGACGATGATCGATTTTAGCAGCGAGTTTGCTTTTCACAAACTTATCTATTAACTTTTTTTTGTATCTCATGTTATTAGAGATTAGAGCAACAATTTTCTTGTTTTTAGTTCTGTTGAGGTCATTGGCATGGCAAATATCAGGCAACTTGAAAAAAATGCAAACATGGAGAAGAACCTTATGCCAAAAAAAGAATACAACAAGGTATTCCTCTTTTTTTTTTATTTACCAATTACCACAAAATTTTTGTGCTAAGTTCAAAATAATCAGCATTTTAAAGCTTCTTTTAAACATGTTTTTTAACAGCAACTCAAAATGCTCAGTACCGGAATCCTGATCCCATGTATCACCAAGCCACTGGCAACGTACCAACAGCTAGCGATTCAGGCAGGGCAGGTGCATACGGAAGCCAAGGGTATGGACAACCAATTGCCTATCTGAGAAGGAAATAGGGAGTGCGATGACGGGACGTGTGTAAAGAGATAGAGAAATATACGTATTATTTTTTTGTTTTGAACCTTTTTTTTGTGCGAAAGAAGGGAAGGGGGTAGAAGGGGTTATTAGGAGTAGAAGGAAAATAGTAGTTGTGATTGTATTTTTGCTAGTTGCTATTTTTGTGTCTAATTGAGATAAATTGGCTTGTCAACTATTTATTGCTCATGGTTTTAGTTATGGTAATTAAGCTGGATTTTATTTGACGATTTGATAATTGATTTTGCCTGGTTAGATATGGTAAGTACAGAGAGCATAATTAATAAAAATAAATAATAATAAATAAAATAAATAAAGGATAGCGACTGTTATTAACCAACCATATATATATGGTAGGTAGGGAAAGCAGAATGCAAAACAAAAAAGAAATCCTTCTGCGACTGTTTTTATGAAATAATAGTCATAGAACAATTCTTTTTTCTGACTGTTTTTATTAAATAACAGTTCTTAATCCCAACTCTTCTGTGACTGTTCTTAGGTAAGAACAGTTGCTAGCTTAGCAACTGTTATTATCCCTTTAGCAACTCCCCGATTAGCAACTCTGCCATACAGTTGCTGAATGTATTATATTAACAGTTGCAAAACGAAAAATCTGTAGTAGTGTGACTTTCTTCTCTCTCTCTCTCTCTCTTTTTGCCTTACTCTAATACTACTTTTGCCGAAATGAAAAATGAAAATTCTCAAATATATACATTCTCTCTCTCTCTCTCTTGTTGTTTTTATCATTTACATAATATCTATCCATTTATATATATATAGATAGATCTAGACACGATGTCAACACACGCTAAGTAATTATAAATAGTTACGGTGCATGTACTGTACCAAATACAGGAACTTAAACATGAACATATGACCACATGCATTAATTAGTTTAACTCAACAGTGCAGATAAAGGTGTACAGCAACAATACTTATACTGAAAGTTCCTATAAACAAACAAACAAATTACACTTTCCCACATAAAGAGCTAGCAAATATGGAGAAGTAAAGGTATATGGACCACTAGAGAAAAGCGTAAAAAAATTTGGAACGCATTATATAATTAATTTCATATATATTCTGTCTAATAAAATAGAAAAGGATGTACACAACAAGTGGGGTAAACCAAGGAATCCTCTCGTGAGTCATTTTGTTTTGCCCTGCTTCGGTTCTGAGAGAGAGAGAGAGAGATGGGAACTGCCAATTAATGACGAATGAAATTGTAAAGCAACATAATTAGTTAAAGAGTTGTGAGGAGCGAGTCATGATCTGCCATGAAGTTGTGGATGGCACCAAGTGCGAACTCACGGGATCGCATGGCGCCGTCTCTCTGTTGTCCATACTTGCCAGTTGAGACACCGCTTCCTAGTTCCTTTCCTAATTAATTGGGGGATTTCTAACGAACGCCTGTTTAGCTGCATCCGAATAATGTGACCTAAAACTTGCTACATTTTAAGATATTATATAAATAAATAATCATCATCTGACTAATTTATATTCTTAGTTCTAAATGATCATTCAATTCTACATGAGGATTGAGTTTTTCTTGCTTATACAATCCATCTAATTTAAAAATTATTTTGAACGATCAACCGGAACATATAAATTGCTCAATTGGGAATACATGCATTATAAAGAATTTTCTTTTAACTATTATATTGAATTATATATTTATATGACTTTTTAGAAATATGAAATTTATATTCCTAAAAGAATAGAAATTATTCATACAAAATCGATTGCAGTCTATGTATTTTATGGTTCTCGTTAAGATACATATTCAACGAGTATTTTTTACGAACGAATTTAATTAACAATGACAAAGTATCATAGGACGTACAAACTAATATTTTGCAAAATTTTTATGTAAATCCGGAAACACATTGTTAAGTTGTATGATATCATGATAAATATGTCTTAGTCAAAACACAAACATATAATATTAATACATGATCTCGAAATTCATAATTTGTAGATTACAATGAAAGAATAAATGTCCAAATATTACATTATAAGTAATTGTAATTAAGGTACTTTGGTGAATATACATATAAATGTCTATTTTTTTATATATAATTTAATATTAAGAATATGAGTTAATGAATCAAACATTATTTTTACGTTAAGTTATCATAAAAAAATATATACACAAATCTACATCTTACGCTCGGGTGTGTTTAGATGAGCCGTGAATAAGGAATAAAAATAAAAAATTTCGGTAGGCGTACTTATTCTTATTCTTGTGCAACCTAAACAACACAAGAATAAGGAATTTGGGCCCTTATTTCTATACTAACAAAACCATGATATAAGAATAAAGAATTTGAATAAGCACGCATACCAAAGTTTGTTATTCTTATTTCTTATTCACGGTTCATCCAAACACACCTCCTAAACATCATCTAGCTAGTATGTGAAAATTTGGGCATCATAACAATATTCCTTTGGTCCCCGAAGAAATGACACGAGAGGGATTAAAAATGACGTCAATTCTTAAAAGTAAAGAGGATCTCTTGACCAAAAATTAGTATATTACTCCAACTATACTAGGAATGAATTAATAACAGCATGCATGATACATTTTTTGAGGAGATGCATGCACGATACATATAAATGAACATGACCATATCATTGGAGGGAATCTATGAGTACTTTAAGTTGGTAATCTTAAGCTCGTAAATTATTAAAATTATAAAAAAAATTATGCGTGTGCTATAATGTCTCACCTCGGAGAACTCGTAATGATCTTTGGGGTTACTTAAAGGTGGAGCTGATAAAAATTGTTGTGGAGGAAAATATGGGAAAATGAAGGACCATTGGAAGCTTTCCTCTCGCGCGGCTCTCGCCACATAGGAAATGATGAAAAAGACATTTATTTGTATCTATGATTAAGTTTAATTTAATTAAAAATTATTATTTTCGGAATTAGTGAAATTAGTATATGGTTTTTTTTTTTTGAGTTTCAAATTAGTATATGGTTAACCTTGAAGCAGGGGGGAAAAATATTTGATGGATGAAGAATTTGTGCGTGACGTGTATACAAACTCAATTTCCCATTATTAATTAGTATAAGATGAGCAAACTCATTGTTCCTATCATCGTTACAATCTCTAAAATTCAGCTTGATAAATTTATGGTTAAGTTTATAGCATAAGTATTCAACTAATTTGAGGAGTTTTTGAACTATTTCTAACCGGAAAAGTTAACCGCAAATAGATTAAAAACCCAAAAATATAATAAAAGGAATCCTGAATTGTCTCCGATAGAATCGAAGAATGTACATATTTCTCAATTCAGTTTAACAGAGTCACTATTGAGTTAACCGAAAAACTAGCCATGATATTTTTTGAAAGATACATTTGTTCAAAAAGATTAGCCATGATATGAATGACTTATTATATATGGACCTTTTCGGATCAATACTAGACATGATGGTGACAATTAAAATTCTTTCTGAATATTTTTCTTTCAATTATGCATAATTTCGTTATTCGAATCATATATATTGATCTTCTTTATTTTTATGAAAGTTTGCGTCCACAAAAAAATTATTACTTTTTGTACTTCATTTTATGTTAAATTATGTGGTAATGAGTGAATCTAGCTACATATGATTAATTAATTTTATGTATTTATCTTTTGACATCTTTATATATATGGTATATATGCAGGGTGTGTTTGGATGCAACGGAATAAGCCGAAAATATGGAATAGGAATAAGGAATTTTGATTTGCGTGCTTATCCTTATTCCTTATTCTTATACTATGGTTTTGTTAGTATAGGAATAAGGGTCCTTATTCCTTATTCTTGTGTTGTTTGGGTTGCACAAGAATAAGAATAAGCATGCAAACCAAAATTTCTTATTCTTATTCCCTATTCCCTACCCATCCAAACACACCCGCAATGAATTAAAAAAATCATAAATTTGAAGTTAATGCGACCAAACCAACAATTTAGATAAAATAATTGAATAGCAAATTTTGATATTAATGAAGGTGAAGTTGTGATATATTATGGCAACGAAAAGTTGTGATAATGGAACTTTTGTCAGGATCGAAGAATTTCTTTTCATAATCTAAGTGATTGGACTTAATAAACAAAGCTATACAGAATTTTCTGAAACTGACGCAAAACTACTTAAATGTCCTGTTTCACGCGTGGAATTTTCTTGCATTGGAAGAATACAATTAGAAAAGATCGGGGAAGAAAAAAACTTAACAGATAAAATAGGAAATAGGTTGAACATGTGGAAAACTAAGCTACTCATTTTTCGGGGGTAGATTGATTTTGTTGAATAGTTTCTTGACAGCTATATAAGTCCAGTGTTTGGTTTCCACACAAGAAGGCTGTGACTAGGGTGAGCAAAGAAATCGTAATTCGTGAGTTTAGTTAAAGTCGATCCGAAAATAATTTGATTGTAACTCGAGTCAACATAATTCGAATTGGCAGAACTCGAGTTGCACCAATTCGAATTTCTGACAAGTTATGTTTGAATTAAGCTCAACTCTCCAACTCGTGAGTCGTATATAATAAATTTCTAGGTATAATATTCAAAAGTCATAAAATAACTATCAGAATTTTATTCTTATATGTTTCTATTTTAGATTATTGTAACATGCGACAAATTGAGTTCCAATATATATTTTACATCAAATCAATATAAATAATAAAAAGGTTGATAATTATATTGTTCGTAATATTGCATATATCAATTAATTTTAATATCGAAATATTATATGAATTATATAAAGAAAAATTTGAAGTACACATGCATGCTTATTTCAAGATAGCTCATGACTCGTGAGCTAACTCAAGTTGGAGACAAACAGAGTTTGAATTAAATTTGAAAACTCAATAATATTTTTAACTAGACTCGAGCCAACTGAAGTTATAGCCGAGCCGAGTTTAAGCTGATTCTAACTCGCTCAAACGCAACTTGTATACAGGTGTGACCTCAAAAAATAACTCAATTAAAAGAAAAAAAAGGAAAATATGTAAATTTGCGAGTTTTCAATTTAGAGACCACGAATTAGCTTATTTGGGAGACGGACATAAAAAGTTTAGAGATCCAAGTTATATAGACTTGTGGAAAATGATAACTGCTTGAAAATATGCACATAATAGATATTACATTTATCACTCTTTTGGAGTAATAACTTGCAAAAATTAAAGATATCGTGAATGCCGATATTCAATAAAAATTGATGACGAAATCAAATATGGATATTTGGCATGACAAATGGCCTGTAGAAAAATCTTTGTGCACTCTGTTTACAGATCTTTATAATGATTGTTATGAACAGTCAATGGATGTAGTCAAATCAGCCAATGTATGCGATGGCAGAAAATTAAATGACATTTAAACAGAAAAAGGGTAAAAGATCGCTTAGGAATTAGCCTACTTTAAATTAAACTTCCAAGTGATATAGTGAGGCGAACTAATAAATGAGACCGATAGAATATACTAGCAAATCTGATCACACTACTTCTACAGGGAGATCCCAATATGATAAACTAATCTGTGATGGAGATAATGCCCATTTGCTTTACAAAATTTGGGAGGCTAATTTGTCTCTTAAAATTGGAAGGTTTATTCGGCTTCTGACGAGTAATAAAGTGTAGCTGAGACAAGATGACTAATGAAAAAAGGGTTTTTGGACGATTCAAAATGTTAGTTTTATTTTTTGATACAAATGGAAGTATTTATCATATTTCTCTGTTTCGGCTCCCAACATACAAAAGATATGGCATGGGCTCTAAAATTTCAATAATTGTGTGATGATCTCTCTCCCTCTGTTAAAGACATATGGTACTTTATTCATATGAGAGACGCCAAATAACTTCCATAAAAAAAAAAAAAAAATCCTGGTGCTATTTTTGGGCAACGAAGTTGCAGAGCAGTAGTGTCTGTTTTAACCAGTCGCTTCAAATAGCAGTTGTTCATTTGCTACCTAAATTAATTAATTGATTAACTTCTGGATTAATGTTTTAGCCTGACTTGATGCAGCTCATTGATCAAATTATCTCCAACTGTCTTGAAGGCATACCAGTTCAACTGTCAAGCAATGCAAGGAAAGAGGCAGAGCATTTGTAACTTTTAGAGGGGGTTGCTAGCGAAAGTACTGCAAAAGGAATATCTAGCTTTCACAAGGAAACTCCAGTCTTTAATAAAGCAATTTATATAGCATGTTTGAGGTATTTTGATTGATGTAACTAGTTTGTTTGATATTCAAAAGAGAATATATGAGTACAATTTGAGACCGAGTCATACTGGTAAGTGAGTTGATGTCGCAGGTTACTTGGTTTTTGTTGAGTGTATTTGTGCTTTCTTGACGCGTGCATGAGTTTGATGTTTGACCAGGTCATTTCCGATAAAAGAAAACTGATGGTTTTATGCATCACATTTTTTTTTAAAAAAAAAAACAGACTGAAAATTTTTGTTCTATTCATAATCTTTCAAACTAATCCATATACTTTTCAATTAGTTTCGAACTTCCTTATAAATAGCTTGACTCTTTCAAGCAACAAATTATTAATATTGCTGACAAACACTAATAGGATATATAGCTCGTAAAGACTGATTTGGTTAATCTAAAATTTACTTGATCAAAGATGGAGATCAAAATTATCCAACTATTTTTTTTAATTAAAGAATGCTAGACCATTTTATCTTGTAAGAAAAAAAAAATAAAAAACTAATTTTTCTCCCAAAAACTAACACTCAACATTTTAGTTCAGTTGCTATCCATCAAAATAATCACATAAAATTTGTTCCGACTAATGACTACCAAAGCAAAAGGTGAAGAACAAGAAGAAGTTGTGAAATGCGCCAACCAGTTAATATATACTTAAAAAAAACTAATTAAAGTCACATCGACAATAATTTTTTATTGTAAAATATATTGGTCCAAAACAATGAAACAGCACATGAGATGAACAAGCTATGATTGTATTTTTCTGGCATAAAAAAACTTCCTACCATTTCAATCAGAAAATTAATATGGCAAAATTCCATATATACAGGGGAAAAATATATTAACTGAATTGGTGCTTAATTAATTAATCATAGTCAAGGGGGATTAAGGATACTTAAAACAACCAACAGGTTAAAAGACCAACCGCAAAACACAGAAAATTAACATATATAAAAGTGATGATCAAGCCTGATATTATACTCTGAGCTACATTAGCGATTGAACAACAGGTTCAAAATCAAACCAAAGGGAGGTACAATGGTACATATACTATGTGCTTAGAGAATTAGCTTTCATTTCAAATGACAGTCGGACAGACTTAGGCTGCAGTGGCGAATGGAGACTCGCACAAAGGTCTTGGCTGCATGTTAAATTTTGACAAACATCTCGTGACCTCCTCCTGTTACGAACCTTTGTTCTCTTTTGCCATTCCCTCGCTACCATGCTTGTATTTGAGCATACGCACTCTGTTTTAGCCCATACCTTCTCATTTTATACAGCTTGCATCTAATCTCTTGCGACTCGTGCACCACGAACGTCGGCCTAAGGATCGAAGATATAGCGTCCAACGAATTGATCACATGATTTTTTGTTATGTATATGAGGTTATTTTTTGGGTTTTTATTAGAACAGAGAAGTATCAATTTAGGGAAAAATAAATTTTTAAATAAGAAAATTTCAAAACAAGATTTATGTTTAGCAAATTGTGTACATATAATAAACTAAAATAACAAAAATGTAAACAGCACAATATAAAAATAAAACAATAAGTTGCATCATGAAGATTTATGCAAATAAATCCAAATGAGCTGTATTAGTTTGAATTTTCTCGCAATTAGGTAATTCATACATGACTCTTTAAATGAGAATATATAGAAGCATAAAAATACATAAATCGCCTCATCATGATAGATTAGAAAGAGAAATAAACTTATTCGGTAAATAACGTAAATATTTTAGTACAGTACTAGTGCGGTTAAGAAACTCGTGAATTTCACTTTCTTTCAAGCTTTTAAAAAACTCCGTATTTTCCATTTTATCGCCGTTTAATCTAGATTTTTATTCATACTGTACAACCGTTTTATCTGTTATATCGTTATTTTATTCACTTTATTTCCGTTTTATCACCGATAAACGCTAAATCACCACCCAACCGCTAAACCGCACAAATCGCATTTAAAACCTTGTTACTTTATATAATTATGAGGTAGTATTGTATGCGTGCATGCATGATCAGTACTGTATTCTATTTATTCTACCATTATGCTTAATTTCGAAATGGAAAATTTGATATGATCAATGTAATAATATGGTCGAAACATAAAATTTTACAAGGAGATGTGGTTTAAAAATTTTCCAAAATAATTGGATTTATGAGTCTTAACTATTTTGTTGCATGTGTACGTTTCGTCTTATCATTTATTTATTTATGGTTAACGTCAGAATCAGGAAAAAGCAAAATGCAAGGATAGAAAAGAAAAAATACAAGTTGAATTGAAACTGACAATACATACATTACAATAACATTATCATCTTTGGCATGCACAGAGTATAAATTACAACTGACTATAATACAAGTTGCAATTACAACTGACAATAAATACAAGTTGCATTTACAACTGACTATAAATTACAGCAACATTATCATCTTTGGCATGCACAGAGTTCTTGGATGCTCTTTGATATAAGAAGTTATCATATGTATATGGACTAAGCTAGGTTTTATTTGGTATACCACCAAAGGTCACGTGATATTGAGAGCATTTTGGGAAGTACACTCACATGGATTTTGAAGGCAAATAGAAACAAAAATCAAATTTAAACATTAAAGTGTAAAGTGGAGAGATGAGCGCCATGCAGTCTTTTTTGCTAAATATCTCAAGTGTTGGACAAATAATAATATTTGGTTGGTTATTTGCCTACATATCATCTCATTAATTTGTGACATCTTCTCTGTCGACATACATGCGGCTCCAATTTTTTTAGAAGGAAAAAGGGAGATCAAAATGATCTTACTTAATTTCATATTAAGTCATAAGAATTAATGTTCTGACTCATCAATATTTCTAGTTTAATATTATAATTTTGTAGTTACAATTGACTTACACGATTTGGTACTTCATATAATTTTGTTCAGGAAAAAAAAATAATATTTGACAGATTATACTATATATAGAAACAGGTCCAAGCATGTCGAAAGGGATATATATAATTAATTTGATGAATATAAGGCTCCGCTCAATTGCTCGATGCTCACTGGTGAAGCATTTAAAAACACACCTCTTGCTCTCACTGTTTTTTTTTTTTTTTTTGCCCGGATCATTCTTGTATTTTATACTCCAGTCTAAGCAAAAATGTGATATGCAATAATATAAATAGATTCCTCATGATACTACTTTTATTTTTTTAACGAGGTTTTCTTAATAATGTAATGCTTGACTCTATATTTGGAATCTAATTATTGAGTCAGTACCTATCAATATGATGAGGATTTCTAAAATGCTATGCATAGCACGGATGCCCTTCGTGCTATGGATTCATTCTTGAATTGCATGCTTCAAACAACTGATTCAAACAGTTAATTATCTTCTTCATATTGAAATCTCATTAGAAACCAAATTTTACAATTTTTTAAATTTTTTACTATTTTTCTCAGATTTTTAAAAATACTTAATCTAATAAATTCTGGACCCTTCAATAACAGTGATTTTCAAAAATCTGAGAAAAATAGTAAAAAAATTTTAAAAAAATGTAAAATTTGGTTTCTAATAAGATTTCAATATGTAGAAGATAATGAACGGTTTAGATCGGTTGCTTGAAGCATGAAATGCAAGAACAAATCCGTAGCACGAAAGCTATCTATGCTATGCATAGCATTTTAGCAATCCTCTCAATATAATTATACAAATATATTTATGGTTATTATGATAGTATTCACATTACTAGCCAGCTAATTGCATTTTTAAGTTTGAAAAAAATCAATTATATATTCAGCCTTTTGTTAGCATAATTTTTCAAATAACATAAGTTTTCTTAAATCATTTTTACAGACAATTTTGGTTTGTTCTCAAGTAAAAAAACAGTTTTGCATGAAGAGGACTACATAAGTTGGGAATACAGAGGTAAAAATTAATAAGATTATATAAAGAGCCATTTAAGTTATAGCTGGTCTAGGAATATACAGAATAAACAATCGGAAATGCAACAAAGGAAATCTTGCTAGCTAAATTTGAAGTGGTCCGTACTATATTTATTATTGCATCAGACATAACGAAAAAGTTCTCTTAGAACTGTCCTAGGAGACCACAAATTAGTTGCTCACGAGTGGCACATAAATGCTCACAAGTCACTTTCGTAGTTTCACAAGGCACAGTGAATTATATAATATGTGTCATATATTTGGAATAATATGGGATTTCCTCTTCTGGAGTGCAATTTGTTCTGAATCATTGACTTGAAACTTCAATACTTGAAATCTGATCCATGCTGTTCTTAATAGAATATAATTTAATAATTGCTTTATGGTGGAGCAATTTAATCCCTAATCTCAGATTCTGAAGTAACCAATAAGTATGAACTCAGGTCATTTAGCCCCAATTAGTTGAATTTGATAAAGCAGAATTTTGATCCCTATTATGTTTAAACCAATCATGTAATGTAAGCAAAAATCCAAGAGACAAATAAGCTTATAAAATGACGGAGTCTTATTTTGATCCATAACCAATTTATTGTAATGCGTACAAGGCCGGCCTTAACATAAGTGGCCCATGCGTTCTTAATTGGGCTACGGAATTCATTACTACCATCCGACGAGATTCGTCATCCTGCCATTCAATAAAACGCAGCCCTCCTGTTTCACCTAGGCCCAGCTGTGTGTGTAGGGCTGAAAATGGAAGTCGTTTTAATCGTTTTTTAGTTTCATTTCGTTTCATTTCATCCGGACGAAACGGTTAATGAAACGATTTCGTTTGGTTGGACGAAATGGTTAACGAAACAATAAAACGGTTTCGTCCATGTGTAAATCACGAAAATTTCGTTAATTTCGATCGTTTCGACAGGACGAAACAATCAACGAAATAAAAAACTGTTTCGTCGTATAGGACGAAACGATCAACGCAACAGTTTATTTGCGTCATCGTCTCGATCATTTTGCAGCCCTATGTGTGTGTGTGTTTTCTTTTTCCATTGGGTGCAGCCTTCGTTTGTAGGGGACACCACATACTGGTACGGTGGTACAAATACAAAGTCAGTACCAATGGAGTTTAGATGGATCAGATTGTTCCTTAACATCATGAGACAGATGAAGAAGAGATATATGGGCAGTCTAATATATAGGATGGATGGGTCTGTCCAACATGATCATTTTTATGCTTTTAAATTTCAAATGACCGATCCGAACCGTTCAATATGTTCTCCATATTGAAAATTTACAAAAAAACCAATTTTTATATTTTTTAGAAATTTTTTACTATTTTTTTGATATTTTTGAAAATTCATGATATAAACATTATGGATCATCCAATAACAGGGGCCGTTTGGATCACTTAGGAATTTGGAGAATTTGGAAAAGTTGCAATTCCTAGGAATAAATTTATTGAGAAGTGTGTAACTTTGTGAAGAGTTTGGATTGTTTATAATAAATTTATGGTAGGAAGATGAAATTTTCCAAATTCCTTGGGGAATCTAAACAGCCCCACAATGATTTTCTAAAATACAAAAAAAAAATAGTAAAAAATTTCGAAAAAATGTAAAAATTGGTTTCTTGTAAGTTTTCAATATGGAGAACATATTGAACGATTCAGATCGATTATTTGAAATTTAAAAATACGAAAACGATCGTATTCGACAGAGTCAATTGATGTGAGATAAGCTAATACCCAAAAGTGTTCTAAATTAACCGCAAGCGTACGGTAATGGTTGGTACAATTGGGGTCGAATCCACAAGGACGGATACACAAGTACCGGATTTACAATTTCACAAAGTCTAGATCCTTAACATCATGAGACAGAAGAAGAAGAAGAGATATATGGGCACGTCTAATATATAGGATGGATGGGTCTGTCCAACATGATCATTTTTATGCTTTTAAATTTCAAATTACCGATCTGAACCATTCAATATGTTCTCCATATTGAAAATTTACAAAAAACCAATTTTTACATTTTTTAGAAAATTTTTACTATTTTTTTGATATTTTTGAAAATTCATGATATAAATATTATGGATCATCCAATAACAATGATTTTCTAAAATACAAAAAAAAAATAGTAAAAAATTTCGAAAAAATGTAAAAATTGGTTTCTTGTAAGTTTTCAATATGGAGAACATATTGAACGATTCAGATCGATTATTTGAAATTTAAAAATACGAAAACGATCGTATTGGACGGAGTCAATTGATGTGAGATAAGCTAATACCCAAAAGTGTTCTAAATTAACCGCAAGCGTACGGTAACCGTTGGTACAATTGGGGTCGAATCCACAAGGACGGATACATAAGTACCGGACTTACAATTTCACAAAGTCTAGATCTAGCAATTTCAAAGGGCGAACTAGCAAACTAAATGCAAGAAACACTAAAAGTAAAGGCTAACAATTTGGCTTAACAAATACTAGAAGCAAAGGCTAACAACAAACAAGAAAGTAACAAGTTGTTTTTGTTGGTAATTTGGTTGCAATTTGGTATAAAAAATATCCTAGGGGTTCAGTTTCAACCTTGGTTAGGCCATGGGCTGTCAATGCTTCTCACTCTCGTGACCAAACATTGACAAGTGCAGGCCAGAGAGCCCTGTGCGATTGCACAGGATCTCAGTGCAACCGCACAGCCCATGGTTAGTGCTGGATTGATGCAATACATTCGTTTCTAGCTTGTATGGGACAGGTCTAGCCGTACCTAAACTCTTGAACCTCAACTCTCGTAATGTTGGTCACAATTTTTGGTGCGGAACCTAGCCTAAAGTCCCCATTAGGTACATTAAACCTCAACTCTCGTTATGTTGGCTTAATCATCCTAAGCCTATTTGTTGGTTCACAAAGGCATCTACTAGACTCTCGCCTAAGTAGAAACTTGTCCCTTTTGAGGCTTAAGTTGGTCACCTCTCGGCTCCTAACCTACTTTGATTACCTACTTGGCTCAATTAAACAATCTACACCTTTTGCCTAAGTTAGGTGTGGCCATTCACCTAAAAGGAGGTTCAATTGGACAATCAAACACAAACAAGCAACTTCATTCAATAACCAAGCAAATAGTATACAAGAGAAATCAAGTACTACATCAATTCAACAAACCTAACCTTGGTCTCCACAGATTCCCTAGAACATATCTAAATCTAGCCTAACATAATGGTAAAACAAGCAAAGAAAGCAAAGGTTTGCAAAGATACAATCTCCATGTTAAAACCAAATGAAAGGAAAGGCTAGATGCCCCTTCTCAAGCCCAATCAACTTCTGGACCAGCAAAGGAGATGCTTGGGTGGAATGGTGAGGCGTAGGAGGTGAGATCCGAGGCGGTAGAGGGGCGGTGCGGTCGCATGGGAGGTCGAATGGTGGAAAATGGGTTTGGTCTTCGCTGCGGCGCCGCCTTGGATTGAGGTGGAAAGAGAGATGCCCTAGACGAGATGAATGTAACGCCTTATATAGGGGTTTGGTAGGGTTTGGTGTCCCGTGCGGTCGCATAGAAATCCTGTGCGGTCGCACCAGAGCCGCTGAACCATAGTTGAGCCAGATTCGCACGCAACGAGCCCGAATTGAGTTGGTACGGTCACACCACTTCGTTGTGCGGTCGCACCACTTCGCTGTACGGTCGCACGGGATTCTCTGGACCACGATTCGTGCGTCGTTTCGTGCCGAAATGCATTGTTTTCGCTGCGACTTGGCTCCAAATTCCTAAGAATCAAAATGAAACCCAAGCAATACCAAATTTCTACAAATACAAACTAAAATCATATAAAACCAAGTAAAATCAAGGGTTTTGAGTTATGATTTTGGTAAAAGTCCCGCCTAAAATCATATATAAATATGTGACATCAAATCCCCCCAAACTAAAATCTTGCTTGTACTTGTTGACCCTTAAAAAATAATGATTCCATGAAAGCCAAAATACAAATTTAAAACAAAAAAAAAATCAAAAGTCAAACAACGAAAACCAAATTTCCAAATTGCCAAAAACTAAATTCAAATTGCGAAAAAATACCATACAAACTCCAAAAATCACCAAAAAATACCCAAAAATCCATTAAGAATTATGATGATTTATCATAATTTTTAAACCCTAAAAATATTAACTGAAACTCCAAAATTTGCAAAGAGACCCAAAAATTTCACAAAATTACCAAAAAAAAAATTATGAGGAATTTACCAAAACCACTTAAACCATTACATTCCACATATTTTTGTCAGTTCCCCCATAAAATTTAATACGAAAATACCCAAGGGAAGGCCTTGAAAGAATTTATTTTGGTTTGGCCTTAATAAAATATAAAGAAAATCCTGGAAATCAAATGAAATTCTCTGAAAATTCCATGAACTTTGGCGCGTGTATACGATTGCAGCGGATCCAGAGGGGGCTAAGATGTCGCTGCCCTGGGAGAAAAGTTTATTATCCGCAGAAATTTTGAATACGCCTGGTTTTGATGCACCTTGCACAGAAGTTCAATGGATGTTAATTGGTGTATGAAGAAACGAGAGCACCCAAAATCCCTCTGTCTCATTTAACCTTACAAGCAGGGCCCTCTTGTAAGAGGCGTCTCTTACCCAGAGTAAAAAGAAAAAGGGGTGAAAGCTCGATTTTATTGTACACGCCGGGTAAGTCGACGAGGGGCATCGACGTGGCCTCCTCCAGCGCCACAGACGCAAAACCAGTAGCCCTCGCCCATGATTTTCCCAAACTAAACCCTACCGCAGTCAATTCCAAGCCATTGGATGAGAATTGGATGATGGAGATGCACACGGCCAAGGAAAGCGAAACCCTAAACCCAAGCCTATATAAAGCCTTGATTGAAGCAGAAAAAAGAGAGAGGAAGAGAGGGGTAAGGTGAGGCTAGGTTTAGAGCATTGCTACTGTGCTAATTGGAGAGAATTAGAAAGAAATTGTAAGAGTCATTTTAGCAAACAGTGAGGAATAGAAGGAAAAGGTGAAATTGAGTGGTTCCAAATCTGTAATACTCTGTGTTTAAATCCAATAAGTGAATTGAAGTTGAAATTGTGCTGTTTTGTTCCTCATCTTCCCTCCTCTCATCTCCTGACCTCTCCTCCCATGGTGTAGACTGAGGGGTCCTCAGATCTATGCTGAGGAGAGGTCGCTTAGCCTGAGGTTTCCTCTTGACTAGGCATGCCAATGGTCCAGACTGAGGGTTCCTCAGTTCTAGACTGCAATTCCATGGCGTGAGTTCAAAATAGCTCAAATTATGGAATTTCTACCAAACTGTGATATAAATGTTATGCTGCTCAAATTGTTATAGAAATTACAATAAGTTAGTGCACTGCCTCATGACAAAATAACAAAATATACGTATGTGCATAAATATTCAAATTTGACTAGAAGTGGAATAATCAAAAGTATAGGGTTTCATTTGTATAAAAATATGAAAATAGATATGAACAACAAATGCAAGACTTATTAAACAACAGGGAGCAAATCTCATTATTTTTGGAATTTACTACAATTTTATACTAATTAATAAAGGTACTTCCATCTTACTTTTAAAAGGGGCCAAAATAATATGAAATGTGTGAACATAATCATTGAAACAAACTTCTTATATTGTATTGAGGCTTCTGCAACTTGACTTTCATGCAATTGAAGCAAATCAAGGCAATGCCATAAAAAGCAGTGGTTCTGTGGCATAAAAATGAAAATTGAAAATTGTGGAAAATGCCAAATGACTTGATCTCATTCTCTGAGTGATTTCAATATATAAAACAAGTTTAGTTTGACCTAGAATGGACATTAAACCAAGCTTTATTGTTGTAAAATGAGTTACATGTAAAATTGGAAATAGATTAAAAGTGCTCAAAATACAACTTATGCCCCTTTGGTCTCCACATCAAATTGTGGTGTTTTAAACTGAAACAAACACATAAACAAATTAAAATCAATCCCCTAAAGCTAACCAAGAGGCTTCTGGTACAAGAAAACCTCTACGTGGGCCCCGCAGCACAGATCCAAATCTGTTCAAATTCAAGTCGACATGCCTCAGTCAAGTGCACCTCCTTCCATGCCTCTCCATGCAGAACTGACATCACAAACGTCATCTACATAAGCTCATGGATGGTACCAACCTCTCTCTGGCAAATAAAAGGAAGCAAGAAGCTTCGAGTACCATTAATGGCAGCTCGATTCACCTCAAGCTTCATGAGGCAGAACAAGCCTTCTCAGCGAAAATGAAGCTCACCAAACCCCTCTCCTTACCTTCACGACTCCAACGAACCAAGAATCAACTTAAACAGTGGACGGAGTCGCCGTAATTTCGCCGGAGAAAATACGAGGGCCTATCTGCAAAAAGACCACCTCCAGGCGGGGAAGACAAGATCAAACTCGCGTCACATTGGATCTTTTGTGGCAAAATCATTGATGTCGGGTCACTGACACAGCCATGATTCATTACACCAAATATATTTTTAAAAAAAAACCTAACACGTGGGTCCCACTTGTCAAAAAATAAAATAAAAATAAAATAAATAAATGCCACGTCAGCAGCTACGTCATTGCTCAGTCAGCGCCAGCAGCAAGCCAACTCAGCTTATCAGCCTACGTGGACCAATCAGAAATTTCCACATCAGTAGAAACTTTAAAAATTCATTAAAAATAGTAAGAGACTCAGAAAAATGTAAATAAAATATCTATAAAATTCTAAAAATCAAAATAAATTAAATTCACTGATATTTTGATATAAAAATCTGTCAAATTATTGATCTTTTCTATTTTTGAAGTATTTTCAATACTAAATAAAATTTATAAAATTCTAAACTGATGTTAAATCAATTTTGTAAAATTCCAAATGATTTCAAAACTTGATTAAATCCTTCTAACGAATTTTCAAAAAAATAAACATCGATATCATTTTAAAAAAGAAATACATTAAATATCAAGTATTTTTAAAAATGAACATAATTAAAAATATAAAAAGAAGTTTCAAAAGTCTAAAATTAAAAATAAAAAAAATAAAAGGAAATTGAGAAAATGGTAAAACCCAAAGAGAAACTTAAGAAATTTAAAGTCCAAATACGAAATCCGAAATCAAGATCGAAACCTCTTCAATTAAAGGAACGAAATATCTTCAGTAAATCGAGGTCGACTCCAAGCGATTCAAAAATCAGAAAGTCTCACAGATGGTTCAAAATAACCCCGAGAAAACCAAATCCAAATTCCAAAGGCCCAAAATAGCCTAGAAATCCAAATCCAAATCCAAAGGCCCAAAATAGCCTAGAAAACCAAATCCTAATCCAAAGGCCCAAAATAACCTTGAAATCCAAATAAAATCCAAGACCAAAAATAGCCTTGAAATCCAAATCAAATCAAGAAACGAAAATTAAGTTTGTCTTAAATAGAAATTATTTAAGCGTCCTCAATTGTGTCCCGTTAATTAGGTCTGGTACACCAACTGAGTCCGGTTTAAACCAAAAGCAATAAACCAAAATAAACACAAAACCAATTATTTTCCTAGCCTTTACATATAATTCCTTAGACCCCTTAATCAGAGGTTCTCGTGAGCGATCACGGGGTAATTAACAGTAGGGGCTTGCGCATACTGGAAAGAAAGGACCCACGAAATCAACAAACCTCTTTAAGAAGCGACTCTTGTTTTGGTTCTCTTGTCGTCAAGAGATACTTGAACGGAGATCGAACCTTAAGGGGGGTGAATCCAAGGCTATGTTTCCATTTCTCGAGGAAACCCATTCCATTCTTTGAGGAATGATGAAAAAGCCGCGACAATACTCAAGCAAAAACTCTAAACCAAGGGGTTGGACAATACCTAAATCTTAACTTAAAATCCTTGATGGCCTACAAGTTGCAATACCAATTCAATCAATTTGGTTTAAGCTTCACACATGGTTTGAAAGAAAAATGGTTGTGAAATTTAGCACAAAAATTTATACTCGAGATGTCTCAATAATTGGCTTATGATGCATTTGTTCCTTAAAAATTCGACTCAAAAATTCAATTACCCTAGCTCCTCTATGTTAAACAACATGCAAAACCAAGGTTATTTGCCCGTTCTAATCCATACACTCCAAAAATTTATAAGAAATATCCCTAGCACATTAAGGCGTGGTGAGTTTTTTGAGAAAAAGAAAAAGAGAGGAAGAAGGAAAAAGAAAGTTACATAGAGAATAAAAATTAACAAGGCTTTGGTTTTGATTTTTTTTATTTGTTTTGTTTTTTTTTTGTTTTTTTGTTTTTTGTTTTTTTATTTTTGTTTTTTTTTTACATTAAGCATGAGATACAATTTTCCATTGTGGCAATAATAATTTACATAAAACAAGAGAAGAAAGAAAAGAGAAAGTAATGAGAAGACTCAAAAATACATGCTAGAGATACCCTTTTGAACAAATCCTTGTAGAGCATAGCTTCATTCACTCGGCAAAAGGCATTATCATTCTCTATAAAAATGAAACACATTTGAAACACTTTTTTTTTTAACACTTTTTCAGAAAAATCTGGAATTTGGCAATTATCATTTTTATTTCATGAAATATCTTTATCACTTTTACTAATGTGTATAAAATCATATAAATTTCTGAAAATTGACAAGGTTGTTCCCTGCTGTCCATGAGGTTCAGTACTTGCCATTCATATCTATTTTCGTATTTTTATGCAAATAAAACCCTAAACTTTTACTTATTTTAATTTTGGTCAGATTTAAAGCAACACATGAATGCTATTATATTTTTCCCTTTTCCTTATTTTGTAATGAACTAATTGTCGCGGCTTTTTCGTCATTATTCTCCTCGAAGGGATTTCTCGAAGAACAATGGGAACATAGCCTAGATTCACCTCCCTTAAGGTTTCGATCTCCATGGCGGGTATCTCTCAACACAAGAGAACCCTATAAAGAGTCGCTACTTAAAGAAGTTTCTTGATTTAGCGGGTCCTTTCCTTCCAGTAGGCGCAAGCCCCTACTGTTAATTACCCCGTAGTTGCCTACGAGAACCTCTGATTAAGGGACGTGGAGGGTATTGACGTAATGGGCTAGGAAAAGAGACTTATGGAGTGCTATAGTGGAGGACTTAATTGATGGTACCAAACTCAATGGACGGGACCCAATTAAGGATCGACAAAAGACTTCTAACTTGACTTAAAAAGAAGGGGATGGATTCTTGGTTTAGAAGAGGTTTTTGATTGGTTAAAGGGAAGGCTTCGCTGGAGGTTATTCATGGTGAACTCTCGGGGCTATGACTGGCCTTCTTATGAGAGTGAAAAGAGTTTTGCAACCTTCGGGGCCTCTTGGGCGGCCTCGAGCGAAAGTTGGTTCTTTTGCAACCCTAGGGACCATCTTCATCGGTCTTCTTAATAAGAGTTGGTTCTTTAACGACCCTAGGGACCATCTTCATCGGTCTTCTTAATAAGAGTCGGTTCTCGGGATCATCTTAGTCGATCTTCTTGTGAGAACAAATAAGTTTTGCAACCTTCGGGTTCTCTTTGATGGCTACTCGACGAAAGTTGGTTCTTTTACAACCCTAGGGACCATCTTGATCGGTCTTCTTAATAAGAGTTGGTTCTTTAATGACCCTAGGGACCATCTTAGTCAGTCTTCTTAATAAGAGTCGGTTCTCGGGATCATCTTGGTCGGTCTTCTTGTGAGAACAAAAGCAGTTTTGCAACCTTCGGGTCCTTTTTTATGGCTACTCGACGAAAGTTGGTTCTTTTGCAACCCTAGGGACCATCTTCATCGGTCTTCTTAATAAGAGTTGGTTCTTTAACGACCCTAGGGACCATCTTCATCGGTCTTCTTAATAAGAGTCGGTTCTCGGGATCATCTTAGTCGATCTTCTTGTGAGAACAAAAAATGGAATTCTTTGGACAAAGGGGGTCCGTAAGAATTCAATTTCTAAGTCATCTAAGGTCGATCTCAACCCTAGCGAGGGACTTTTCCTCAAACGAAGAGGTTTTGGTTTTAACTTTGGGTTTCGTGTTTTGGACTTTTAATTTCTGAAGTTTCACTTGAGATATTTGATGATTTTATTCACTTTGGCCTTCTGCACTTTTGACCTTTGAAAACACTTTTCTATTTCAAAATACTTGATCCTTGGAAGATATTTGATCTTAAAAGATATCATTTTCGAAATCATTTAGGCTTTTGAAAATACCCATAACCGAGTATATTAGATACTTGAAATCTTTTAGATTTTGAAAATATTTTTATATTTGAGTTTATTTACCTTTTGAAAGTGGTATATTTGAAATCCTTATTTTGAAAATACGTAGCATTTTATAAAAGGGTGTATTTCATTTTCTAAACTCCATTTTTAAAGCGAAAATACTTCAAAAATACAAAAGACCGCTACTTTGACATATTTTCATATCAAAGTATCAGTGAAGCAAGTTTATTTTGATTCTTAGAATTTTATGAATGTGTCGTTTATATTCTAAGGGGCTTCCTACTATTTTTAATAATTTTCTAATGTTTCTGTCCAATTGTCTTTTTCCTACTGGGCCACGTCATCGGATAAGCTAACGTGGCAGCTGACTGGGCTTGCTCCTGGGTTTCGAATATCATTTAGCATTTCAACATATAACTTCCATGTTATCCTCCATAACAGCAAGTACAGAACAATTTCACCTTCAATTTCAATACCCCCTCATTTCTTGACAATACCATCAACAAATCTTTCAATCTTTATCAAATGTCAGATATGGAGCAATCTCGGAGATCAAAAACCTTAATAAAGAAGATATGGTCTGGTCGAGAATTGCAACAGTAACACTTCATTAGTTCTGGTTACATGTTTTGAAAGAACTAAGCAAGACAAATTTAGAAACAATGCTACCACGAAAGAAATACAGATTTTACAAGAAAGACCCTAGCAACTATTCTAATTGCAAAATGGTGATAAACACAAACCTTTTTATCTGTTGCGCAATCTGAGCTGTGCATCAGGATTACACGCAAGATATACTCGATTTATGTTCAAACTCATCTTCAAAGCGACTCAGCTATGCTCGAGACCGCATGAGAAGTGAGGGGATGTTACTCTTCTCCATGGCTACTGAGCTATGCTCGAGACATCCATGGGAGAGTTTGTAGAGCTTTTCCAAGTCATGGCTGAGCTATGCATCAGACCAAGACTAAAGGATCAGCTAGATCGTTTGCGAAGGAGAAGACAAATCAAACTCTTAAAGAAATGCAGTAAAGATGAAACATTTGAGAAGGAATTAACTTCACCTTCACCATGACTGAGCTATGCATCAGACCATGGTAAAAGATGAATCTAAGATGCAAAATAGAAAAGATATCTATCCGATTGTTACATGAAAAAGAACAAAAGGGAGTTCAACAAGATCTATACAAGAAAGTCATATGATTTGATAACCAAAGAAGAATTAACCTAATTAATGCCACGACTGAGCTATGCATCAGATCTTGGTCAAAGAAGAATCAAGAACGATATGAGAAGGGAAAATTGGACCAAATTGATTTTAGAAATCGAAGGAAAGAAGTTGAAAACGGCACGTAAGCCTCATCTCCGCCATGACTGAGCTATGCATCAGACCATGGCTTCGAATCGAGTCAAGAAAGGGAAATAGGAAGAGGATGTCATACGAAATTGATTCAGGGAACGAACAAGAGAAAGTATAAAATCTAACTAGATCTATGAAAGAAACTGTAACAACTCACTCTTTGAAAGTAAACGCCTAATCTCCGCCATGACTGAGCTATGCATCAGACCACGGCTTCGAATTAAGTTAAGAAGAAAGAAGAACAAAATTGAATCAAACCTATAAAAGAGACTGTCATCAATTTAATGCCTAAAAGGGTAATTGCTTAATCTCCACCATGACTGAGCTATGCATCAGACCACAGCTTCGAATTAAGTCAAGAACAGCAGAGATCACGATTAAGCAATGCTAATTCAAGAAGTTCAGCAAGAACATAACAAAAATCGAAAAGAACTAGAATTAACTCAAAATTCGACCAAATTCCATTTCAATTTCTCAAAATCATCACAATTTACATCAGTTCTCACCTGATTACACGATCTTTACCTTTCTTCTTCACAGAGATTTCTTCCTAATACTTCCTTTCTTCCTTTCTTACAACGCACGCCAGACGCTTGTAGAAATGCTAGCCTATGTGAGTGTTGTGTGTATTACAAGGTGTCTTTCGAGATCTGAAACTAGCTAACCTATGCTCCGTCTGGCCTTTTTTTTTCTCTTCTTTGAACCCCCTTATATAGTCAGCGTTCTCTGCTCTGATTGGTTGGGAAACGCCAGCTGTAGCCCGGCGGTTTTCGCCTAACCATTTCTGTTGCGATTGTTTCTCCCTCCTTCTTTCTTTCTTCTTGGCCGCCCTTGGAGTATGATAGACCAAGGGATTGCTTCGTGGGCCCCCTTGCTTATATCTCTTCTTTGGTTCACGTGTTCCGTGTGCACCTTTTTCTTCATTCGTGAAGGGGTCATATTTGGGTCAAAGCAGCTCCTAGCGACATTTTTTCCCATCTCTTGCATACACCCGATGTTTCATGCACCTTGTACAGCTTATCTAAATCGCCAACTACGGTCTTTGTACAACAGGTGTGGCCATCTCTCGTCACTGTACAGAGGGAGATTCAAATGCTTATTTACTCTCCTCTCCATTCCTTGTGTCAATGAACCCCTCCATTTCACCATTTATTCAATTTACATGATATGCTGATCTCAAATAAATTGTTTAGGCCTCCATCTGATCGAGTTTAGCTATGAAATTTAGTACATAGGTTCATAAAAATATTTAGAACTCAATGGTGTCGATAATTTTCTGAAAAGACCCCTCCATCTATTTTATTTATTTTCTCCAAAATTAGGGGCTTCTTTGCATAAAATGGGGATTCTGTGGCTCCTTTGATCATTCTGAATACACCATAATTTTCTTCATCATCTCTTGAATTTTTGGGTATTTTTCCATAATTTTTGGAGTCCATTTACTATCTTTCATGATTTTCTCAAACTTCTCGTAAATCGGTCTGTGTCTCCAATCGTGAAATTTTAGGGTCAAACACTAATGTCCTAGTTGAAGGATTTCATGATGCGAATCGGGTAATTTAAATAATTTTATTAACCGATAACATCTAAGATCGTTTTTATTATCGGTAACTTTCCTATATTATATTTGCATCACAATCACATATAATCCTATAAGAAGGATTGTTGAGCCATACCTATGGTCTCTAACGAAGCTTTGTTTCTCTTGGTTCACCTTGAATTCGAAACAAGAATGACAGTTGAATCCGTGCTAGCGAACTCCCCGTCAACACCTAGCTCCGCCACCCGTGTCTTGATCGATTGCTTAATCGATAGAATATTTTAACAAATATTTTGAGGATGAGAAAGCCAAAACTTCAACACATGAAGACTTACTTGTGTTCTAATTTTTTTGATCTGTTTTACCTTTAAAACATCAGAATAAACCTTTCAAATTCGTATAGCATTCAAAGCCACTAATCAGAAATTAAAACAACACTTTAATTTCTGACGTTGCAGCACTAAAATAATGATAACTCTCTGTAGGAAACTCCAAACGACATGAAACTTGAACCATTGGATTCTACACTTCCAGAGCTATAATTTTCATATATCATTTGTCCAATTTGGTTATCAGTTTCTATACTAATTGTCAGTTTAAAGTTGGCTCAAATTCTGACCCGAATTTAAAACCTTCTTTCTCTCTTCATTTGTTAAAATAATTGGGCTTGGACTTTAAATAAATTTATGCACTCTATAATAATATTCATATATTATTATAGTATGTGAAACACATATTATACTCATAATATTCACATATCGATAAATTTATTCCTTGCTAGTTAATCACGTCAGGCTTCTTCCTAAATCTTGTTGACCTTCTTAGTTCTTGTGGCTATTCGTGTTCATCTTGAGTACCTCGAACCTTTTGCACAATTTCTTGTGGAATTAGTTCAATACTCGATTGAACACCATGTGGTGATTCGTGAACCTCTTCCTCAATAGGTTGAGGAACTTGTACACTAATGCTCCCACTAGCCGTCGGAACTATGGTTGGGCTACTTCGATCTACATGGTTGTCATCCATGACCTGATCGAGGTCTTGTAGTGTTTCTTGAGTTTCCTCAAGCATTACACTACTCCCACTACTTTTGATTCTTTCGAGAAATTCTTTCTCTAAGAAAATTGCACCCCTTTCAACTAATATTCTACTTGTTGTCTTGTGCCAAAAGTAGTATCCTTTTGTTTTTTTGGATAACCTATAAAGAAGCATTTTTCTGCTTGGGGTTCTAGTTTGGTTGACATCAATCATTTGATGTAAGCCTCACAACCCCAAATCTTGAGAAAAGACAAGTCAGGAGTTTTTCTTGTCCACAACTCATACGGAGTTTTCTCGACAGATTTAGATGGAACAATATTCAGTGTGTAAGCTGCAGTTAGCAATGCATGTCCCCAAAAATAAAGAGGCAATTCTGTTTGGCACATCATTGATCGAACCATATCAAGCAATGTTCTGTTTCTCCTTTCAGATACACCATTCTACTGAGGTGTTCCTGGAGGAGTCAATTATGGTATGATACCACACTCTTTCAGATATGTACCAAATTCATTACTCAAGTATTCTCCACCACGATAAGTTCGTAAAATCTTAATTCTCTTACTCAGTTGATTTTCAACTTCATTCTTGAATTCTTTGAACTTGTCAAAAGATTCACTTTTGTTCTTCATTAGATAAACATAGCCAAAACGACTATAGTCATCTATGAACGTAATGAAGTACCTAAAACCATCTCGTGCACTTGTTCTCATTGGACCACATACATCAGAATGTATCAATTCCAACAAGTCTTTCGCCCTTGAACCTTTCTTCTTGAATGGTTTCTTAGTCATTTTACCAACTAAACAAGATTCACATGTCTCTATTGCATCGCAATCCATGAGACCAAGAAGATTACTATCATGTAACTTCTTAATGCGTTTCTCATTTATATGACCAAGACGATAGTGCCATAAGAGAGTGTTATTTTCATGAGATACTTTGAGTCTTTTGTTATTGATACTTAGAACATGTTTATCATTCACTTCTAGCAAATATAAACCATCATGAACAGTAGCATTTGCATAGAAAATTCCATCTTTTGCAATACTCAAACACGAGTTTGAAATGGTAAAGACATAACCATCTTTGTCCAAACATGACACAGATATAATGTTCTTACATATAGATGGAACATAATAAACATTATTCAAATTAATTATTAAACCACTAGATAAATGAAGATTTATTGAGCCAATGGCCAATGCCGAGACACTAACACCATTGCCCACCTTCAAAATGACTTCTCCTCTCTTGAGATGTCTTCTATTCATTAGTGCCTGCATATTTGCACAAATATGAGCACATGATCCAGTATCAATTACCCAATCATGAATAGATGTGGTTAAATTAATCTCAATAACATAGATACCTTTCGGAACTTTGGGACGCTTCCGCTCTATTTTGCCTGAGTTTAAGTCAGCCTTATACTTTGGACAATTCGCCTTGAAATGTCCAAACTCATGACAATAATAGCACTCGGTTTGCGGAGTTGGCGAATTTTTCTTTTTGCCTTTGGAGGTGCTCGCTTGAGCTTCTCTATTCCGCTTGTTCTTTTTAGATATCTTTCTTTTGCCCTTTCCTTTTTGAACTTTCTTGCCATTCTGTGAGATCGCAAGAACATTCTTCTCTCCCTTATGTCTGTTCATATCGGCCTCAGCTTGCTTCAAAGTCTGATGGATCTCATCCAGGGTCATTGCCTTTTCACGCAAGTGAAGATGCATGACTACATCTCTGTAAGATGGAGGCAATGAACCAAGGATTATATCCTCAGCAGAGTCAGCATGCATTGGAGCAGTTAGCTTCTCCAATTTCTCAAGGTAACCCAACATTTTCAACATATGTTGGTTGACAGAAGACCCTTCTGCCATGTTACACCTTGTGAAAGCTAAGGTGATCTTTGAACGCTCTTTATGAGCATTCTCCAGAAACATCTTGGAGAGACGTTCGATTATCTCTTTTGGAGTATTGTTTATGAACTTTCTAGTAAGTTCAGTAGCCATACTTGCCAACATGAGACCTTGAACGCTCAGTTCGTCCTTGCGGTACTTTTCAGATTTGGTCTTTTCCTCATCAGAGGGATTTGTACCTAGTATTGGAGCATCTTCCTGCAATACATTAACAAGATCCTCCGACCTGATGATAAGTTAGAGTTTCAATTCCCAATCAAGGAAATTAGAACCATCATTCTCCAACGGAAACTTTTCGAGTATGGATCGGATAAGTACATTGTTTGTCATTCTATAAAATAAATTAAAGGATTTCATGTTAATATTTATGTAAAATTTCATACTACATATTTAAAATTTGTCCATTATGCAGTATATTCAAGATCCCATCATAAATAAATCAAACTCATCCGAAATATAAAATCAAGGTAAGTAATCATTTACTAATCATAACTTTTTAGAAAACTTTTGCAATCTTTTGCAATTTTCTAAACTTTATGACTCTTGTTGTTTATTAAGAAACTTTTCTTACTAAACAATTTTCCCGAGACTTCAAGCCTAGATCTTGACTGCTCTTTAAGCAAACTTATTTTATTGGTCAATATGTTTGGCTATATTATCTCCATAAAATAAATGTATCAAATGCCTCACATTTAATCCACCTATCAATGGCCTGATAATATATCCTAACACATTCCACGATTTCTAAAGATTAAAGATTACACTCATGCATCTCAATAATCTTTAGCTTAAAGTGGATAAAATAAGAAGGAAAAATACTTAATTTTTCATTGGACAATTCAAATGTGACTATAGTTTGGTAGGTCATGTTTCCATACACCCATACCTATCCTAACATATATCATTCACATATAATCATAAAGCACATCACATAACACAATCACAAAACATTTGTGAGTTTGTATGCCTCTTGCGCTTCTCTTCATCCACCGTTTTGTCTTCTTGCACCATTGGATGAAAAATTACATATAAAATAAATATGTTGCCCCAAACTTTATTATGAATCCTTTCAAAATAAAATTTGCTAAGTGCAAGTATTAGGAACCCATCTCATTCTCACAATGCATATGATGTAAATAATAAATAAAGGCATCCTATACATAAATTGCCTTTTGTGCCTAATTAATAAACACTTATTAAACTTGCTTACAATCAAACAAACACATCACATCAAAATTTACATCACACAAGGCATTGGAATGAGACATACAAACTCAGTTCCCTGCAAAACAAAATTAGAATAGGAATTGCATACCAATGTACTATTTTGTACCTTTTAGTTAATTTTCATTTCTTATGCAATTGCGGTTCTCTAAATCATTTAAATTCCAAAAAAATAATTTATAATTCTCTATTACGATTTGCACCATATTTTGAAAAATAATCTTTTAAACATTTAAAAGAAAATTCAAACCGTTATTGTCCTTGTCACAGAAATAACTGCGCACTGTTGCTGTTTTGCCTTTGTGACGAAATTCCATAAAACTTTTGTATAGAAAAGTTTTATTATTTAAAAACTATACTTCAATATCTAAATTTAGAAACTGGTTTCATTAAAATACGATAATCCATTTGAGAGAAATCGTAATTTTAATTTCAGCAAAAACTGCTACTGCTGCTGGAAAAAAAATCCAGCAACGCGCTATTTTTCTTATTTTTGTTTAACCTCATAGATCTGTCCAAAACCTTGATCTATATAATTATCCTATTCTAAACTTCTTTTACAATAGTAAGAATTTTAGAAATTATAAAAATAATCAACCAGTAATCTAATAACAATATTGCAAAGCATGTAACAAAAATTCAACTCGAATTTTAAAACCGCAACACAAAAGAACAATTAACTAAGCACTTATGTAATAAAATTACATAATAAAATAGTCTAATTAGCGATAATAAACAACCTAATGCTCTGATACCAATTGAAGGATTTCATGATGCGAATCAGGTAATTTAAAAAAATTTATTAACCGATAACATCTAAGATCGTTCTTATTATCGCTAACTTTCCTATATTATATTTGCATCACAATCACATATAATCCTATAAGAAGGATTGTTGAGCCATACCTATGGTCTCTAACGAAGCTTTGTTCCTCTTGGTTCACCTTGAATTCGAAACAAGAATGACAGTTGAATCCGTGCTAGCGAACTCCCCGTCAACACCTAGCTCTGCCACCCGTGTCTTGATCGATTGCTTAATCGATAGAATATTTTAACAAATATTTTGAGGATGAGAAAGCCAAAGCTTCAACACATGAAGACTTACTTGTGTTCTAATTTTTCTGATCTGTTTTACCTTTAAAACATAAGAATAAACCTTTCAAATTCGTATAGCATTCAAAGCCACTAATCAGAAATTAAAACAGCACTTTAATTTCTGACGTTGCAGCACTAAAACAATGATAACTCTCTGTAGGAAACTCCAAACGACATAAAACTTGAACCATTGGATTCTACACTTCCAGGGCTATAATTTTCATATATCATTTGTCCAATTTGGTTATCAGTTTCTATACTAATTGTCAGTTTAAAGTTGGCTCAAATTCTGACCCGAATTTAAAGCCTTCTTTCTCTCTATAATAATATTCATATATTATTATAGTATGTGAAACACATATTGTACTCATAATATTCACATATCGATAAATTTATTCCTTGCTAGTTAATCACGTCATGTGATATAATTTTCTATTTGTATACTTTGTTCCATACAACATGAAACCTTGTACATAGGAACTATATTTCTTATTTTCCATTCAGTTGGTGTGACCTATATTGAGGATCCATATTATGTTGGCAATGGAATAAAATATTTTATTCCATAAACTGTAAGCGGTATTCTAGCATACATTACAGCTACCCAAATAATATAGATGTTTAGCAAATCCTTTTACGAAACACGATCCTTCTAGTAATGTTATTAACATTACTTGTGTCTATTCCTTGCCATATGATATTATGATTATTATACAAAGTAGGGTTGTGTCATCTTCGTATTATAATCTTTTCTTGGTCTCAAATAAGTAGGATTATATAATTATAACTGCACTTCAGTTATATTGGATCCATTTATAATCTTACTTTACCAAGGGGCCCTTTATAATATCATTCCTCAATTCATGAGTGGCAATTAGCTATTGACATATATATTTCCCTCCTACACAAGTTATATACAAAGAACTATTACTTTTATCACCACAAGCTTCAAATGGCTTTAAGTAATAATCACGTTGCATATTTCTTATGTGAAAATATATCATATCAATCTTAGAATTAATGACATGATAAAAATATTAATGACACAAACACAATCCATATAATATTTTTATCAATTAGGTCTGTTCAATATATAAAACTTTTCATATACTCGTGTTATTAAATGATAATCCTTTATCAACGTTTACAGAACTACAACGTACTTTTAATCAACACGACAGTCTTGTATGGCATATTAGTGTTCCTGCTAATATCCAAGACCTGTGAACTTTTTAGAGATATATATTCATTTTATTTAGAGTTCTGCGGTTCAAGACCAAGAGCATCTTCTTGAACACTTCTAAATACGAATATAAACTCATGGAACAAAATGTAATAACATCCAATTCATAAATATAACATATAAAAATAATCACCATAAGATAACTTTTAGAACACAATTCCAACACTAGTTTATCATGATTTCTGTGACAAATTGGGCAGCATAACAGTAGGCATTATTTGTATTGTACAGAAATTCCATAATTTGAGCTATTTTGAACTCAAACCATGAAATCACAGCCTAAAACTGAGGAAACCTCAGCTTAAGCTATTGTTTCACCTAGTCAAGAGGAAACCTCAGGCTAGGCGACCTCTCCTCAGTCTAGATCTGAGGACTCCTCAGTCTAAACCATGGGAGGAGAGGTCAAGGAATGGGGGAGAGAAAAAGGGAAGCAAAACAGCCAATTTCAACTTTGATTTCACTTATTGGATTTGAACACAGAGGATTACAGATTTGGAACCACTCAAGTTTCACCTTTTCCCTTCTATTTCTCACTGTTCGCTGAAATGCCTCTTACAATTTCGCTCAAAACCTCTCAATTCAATATACTAGTGGTAGTCTAAGCCTAGCCTCACCTTACCCCTTCCTTTCTCTCTCTTTCTGGCTTCAATTGGGGCCATTTTATAGGCAGGGACCCTAGGGTTTCATCTTGGAGCTGTGTGCCATCCTCACCTTCTGATCTCCATCCAATGGTCGAAATGGAGCTGCGCTAGGGCTCTGGTTTCGCAAAACCGTAGGCAGCATTGCTGGTTTTGGGTTGGTGGTGCTGGAGGAGTCACGTCGCCTCTTCTCTTGCTTTTACCCGGCGTGCTACAGTAACTCGCAGCCCATTCTCCTTTTCTTCTTTTTACTAGGGAAGGGACGCCTCTTACAAGTGGGGCCATGCGTGGGTTTAATGAGAGAGAGACGGATAGGTGAGTCTGTTTCGTCGTCAGCCAATGAAACGTTTTTGAATTTGTATGCACGGTCTACGAACAACAAGTGCATCCAAGCCTTTAAATGAAAACGGTAATTCATCAAGGGGGCAGCGACATACTTCGACCCCCTGGGATTCTCTCCAATGGATGCACGCGCCACCCCTTTTTCATTTTTCTGGAATTTTCATTTGATTTTCCCAATTTCCTTTTTATTCTTTAAGGCCAAATCAAAATAAATTATTTAGGGGCCTTCCCTTGGGTATTTTTGGATAATTTTTTATGGGTGAGCTTAGAAAAATATGAAAAATTTAATGGTTCAAGTGGATTTGGTAAATTCCTCATAGAATTAGTTTTTGATAATTTTAGAAAATTTTTGGGTTTGTTTGCATATTTTGGAATTTGTATGGGTATTTTTGGGATTTAAAAATTATGATAATTCATCATAATTCTTAAGAAATTTTTGGGTAAATTTTGAGGATTTTTGGAGTTTGTTTGGTATTTTTCGTAAATTAGTTTTGAATTTTGGTATTTTGGAAATTTGGTCTTTGCTGTTTGGCTTTAGGATTTTTCGGATTTTGAACTTGGTTTTCAGGGTTTAATTTTGAGGGTCATCAATAGGAACACCATTCTAGAATCCAGATGAACAGTGGTAGACAAATATAAAGGATAAAGTGAATCTTCATTAGAAGTTCAATTCTGGATATTAAATAAAAAATTTAGAATCACGTGCCATGGAGAGCCGGAGAGGAGAGAGATTTAGACTTTAGAGATCAAGGGGAGAAATGACCAGGTAGACAAATATAAAGGATAATTTGGAAATTTAAAAAATTTACTGATAAATTTCACAATGACCAAGATAGAATTTATAATATTTTGAAAATAATTAGTGGCATAAAATTAATTGAGGGGTATATGGTTTGCTTTTTTCTTTTTTGAAAAATTTGTAAGATTTGAAGGGTATAGGGTTGCTTTCCCATTTTGAAAAATTTTTAATGGTACATTTTTAAGGAAAATTTTTATCAAAGACAAAAAATACTCCTAATAATTTTAAAAAGACATAAAAGAGTACTATTTTTTTAATAACAGCACAGCTATATCAACACCAGCACTGTCGCTATAGCGCAACTGGATTTATATATATTTTTACATTTTACTTTGCCTATAGCAGCAATACTAATGCCGCTATAGGACTTTCTTTGTTTTTTTTTTCGTTTCAGTTTGCATTTTAATTAATGTCGGCAGTTTTTTTCGTTTTACTTTACTTTTATTTATTAAAAAAATAAATTTTATATAATTTTTACATATATGCATAATTAATATTTTTTTAAATTGTTCAATTATACTTGTATGTAGGGTTTTCGAAATGTCACGACACGACATGCGTGTTGGCACGACACGATCGTGTTATCGTGTCGTGTTGGTAATCTTAAAAAATTAACACAATTTGATACGACACGACTAACACGCAACACAACACGACCACAACACAAATTTAATTTTTAACATTACCAAAATTAACATCATAAACATACCTCTTTTTTAAAATTATTTTCTAGAAAATTATTTAATTTGATTTTATATTAAAATTCAATTTATAACCGTACTTTCCTTTTTTTAACTTTTATTTAATTTTATTAATATTTTATTTTTTTAATCAATTCAAACAATAAAAAAATGAGCTATGAAAAATAAAATCAGCAATTGATCTTTTAACAAAAATATTTTCGCAATTTGGTACTGATATATATACTGAATTTGTAGAATAATTAAATAAACTGCAACAATATATTTTTCTTCATTTTAACATTTTTAATAAATTATTATAAAAAATAATGAAAAGTTTCTGATCCGACGTGTGAACAGGACATGACATCGTGTTGCGTCAGAAATTTTGAAGTGTCGTTTTGCGTGTTGGCACGACACGACATGCGTGTTGGCATGACACGACGTACGTGTTGGCACGACACCACACAACACGAATACAAAATTAGCACGACACGATCGTGTTACGTATCGTGGCATAATCTGTCATGTTGGCAATCTTGAAAAATTAACAAGATTTGAAACGACACGACTAACACGCAACACGACACGAACACGAACAACACGACACGACACGTACGTATTTAATTTTTAATATTATAAAAAATAGCATCATAAACCTACTTCTTGTTCTAAATTGTTTTTCTAAAAAAATATTTAAATTGATTTTATATTAAAATTCAAATTATAACTTTGTTTTTTTAATGTCTATTTACTTTTTTAAACATTTTATTTTTATAATCTATTAAAGTAATAAAGAAATGAGTTAGCAAAAAAAATAATCAATTAATCTTTTAACACAAAAAAATAAAGAAAAGTTTATGACACGATGTGTCAACACGACACGACATGACTGACAATCGTGTTGCGTGTTAGTGTCATGTTGATTCGTGTTCGTATTGCGTGTTAGTCGTGTCGTGTCAAATTCTGTTAATTTTTTCAAGATTACCAACGCGACACGATAACACGATCGTGTCGTGCCAATTCCTTACTCGTGTCGTGCCAACACACATGTCGTGTTGTGTCATTTTGAAGAACCCTACATACGAATAAAATTGAACAATTTTAAAAATATTAATTATACATATACGTAAAAATTATGGAAAATTACATTAAAATTTATTCATATAATAAACAAAAATAAAGTAAATAATAAAGTAAACGAAAAAAGAAAAATCGACGACATTAATTAAAATGCAGAGTAAAATGATAAAAAAAAAAGAAAGTCCTATAACGACATTAGTATTGTCTAACGTCGCTATAGACAAAGTAAAATGAAAAAAACATATAAATCCAGTTTCGATATAGGGATAATGCTAGTACCACTATAGCTATATTGTTATTAAAAAAAATGGTATTTTTTTATTTTTTTTAATTGTTAGGATATTTTTGTCTTTCATAAAATTTTTTCCGTTTTAATTAATCATTTAAGAATGGCGACAAATTTGAGGGTTGCATAAAACAAGCTTCGCTAATTCAATTGCTTTTGGCTGTTAGCTCCAATATATAAAATAAGATATATTCTGCACCCCTACAATATAGATTCTCTAGAAACATGTTAAATTCGAATTTTTGGCAACTGGAAAGGAATTTATTTTTTTTATTCTTATATAGTTGACGATATTAGAATTTCCAATGTGAGGTGTGGTAAGAAACTTTGCCAAACCACACGAAATGTGTTACAACATACACAGCAATCTTAATCTTGTGATCAAATATTTCTTTATGAAGATGCAAAAGTACACTTGGATGATTACGCCAAAGAAATGTCTCATCTAGGTTGTCTGCTTCATGCCTAGATCAGGCAAGGTTCCAATAAGAAGGTCATGAAAATCAGTAGTAATACCCCATCTAAGAAATTCCAAAACCTCTTTATCCATGGCGATCTTCCCTATCGAGGTTGTGAGATAGCATCTCTGCTCTACATGCAAAGGATCTAAATTCTTCCTCCTCGTTAACCATTTCAAGCATACTTCTCTTTCTGCCAGCCCTCGACTTACAACAGCCTCCTTGACATCCTTGTTCTACGTTTACAAACCAAATACTTATTTACAAATTACACCTAGTGTGCGCGCGCGCGCTTAGGATTAAAACTGAGATCAACTGATAAGTGAAGCCAACGTACCTCCAAACCAAGAATAATAATGGAATACTGCAACCCAATGAGATTTCTTATGACACTCTGCTTAGTACTGAAGAGAACAGAGCAAACATCTTCAAAAGTAAGCTTCATTGATGTGAGACAGTTGACAGCATATGAGAATTGGGAGACCGCTAGATAATTTCTCATCCTCCACGTATAATTGAATGCAAGCAAGTCTGAAATCTTTGAGGCCATCTCCATGTGGCTTGTAATGTATTGAGCCTTCCAACCCTATCAAAGGATTATAATCAATTATGTAAGGCTAAACTTTTGTCGACTTTGTCCCTCATATTATGCGCTATATTGTTTGGTTTATGGTTAGATTCTGTTTATTACCAGCTTAAACTTGATTTGGACTAATCTGATTCTGTTTGTTACCAGCTTAAACTTGATTTTGACTTCTCTCTGGTTCAGCTTGCGAAAACAAGGTTTTTAATTAGCTTGTTAACTTAAACTAACATGTTGTTAGATCAAGATCAGTTTAATCTTTTCAAGATGGTAACACACGATTGACAAAAAAAATGACACACTATCAAACTGATTAACCTAATTCGTTAAATTAAACTACAAACAGGCTTAGAGTACGTAGCTTTACCAACCTGAGAGTGCACTGATGGAAAACTCGTACAACCTGAAGATTGTGTACCATGTATGACATCATCTCTACAAGACTCCAATAATTCCATGGAACTGATGAATTGCTGAGGCCACCTCCTCCTATATAGCTCTCTCCAGACATAGTCAGAGTTACAAACACCGTGCAAAACTTTTGAGCAGCTACTGAGCGAACAAACATCTCTGGCCTTCAATGACCATAAAGATATATTAATAATAAAATCTTATTACCAAAATGAGATGAGGAGGGGGGGGGGGGGGGGGGGATTACTTCAAGACAAAGGAGAATGATGGTGACGATCTCAGGTAGCAGGATGAAGCTTGTTGTTTTTCGTTCAGCTGTGCTAGACTCTGTTCTTCCTACAGACAAGTGGAACAAAATATATCATAGAAAATAGATACAACGAGTCCTCCAAATTTAACGATTAGTATTCACAAAAAATGAAATGGGAAGACCAATTAATAAGGAATTATGTTTTTGTTTGGCACTGAATTTGCTTTTCTTATCCTCCTTTTTTGTTTTTTTTTTATGAAGGACAAAGTGATAAAACATTTGGACAGGCAGCGACCATTTCTTTTACTTTTTTTAGCTGAGTGGAAGGGAAAAAAAAGAAATAAAAGTGGAGCTCCTTCCAAAATATTAGATTCTACGTCTTCTTGCCGCCGGGCTTCTCTCCAACCTACTTTAAAAATAATCTTTTTGAAGGTCTACTTAAAAAATAATCAACCATCACATTTTTTTTAGGCTTAGAATTTAGAAATGATGTACCCCCCACCATCAATTAAAGTGAATAATGGACCACTCATATCCCCTCCCTCTCTTTTGCCAAATTCCCCCTCTTCATCAAAGTTTGGTGGTAATCAAAATCTGCTCTTATGCTGTGAGATTTCTTCCTTTCACTGCTGCCCTCAATTCCAAGAGGGTACATTAAATTATCGATTGCTCTCTTGCAGCAAAAAGATCCAATAATTATTAGGTCTAATAATTTGATTGTAGAAATTGAAATAGATAGGACTATGTCAAGCAGTGATAACAGTCTCATTTTATCTTCTATCATGATAAAGCTCTTGGCTTCTTAAAGGTTCCATTTGGATGCGTTGAGAATAAGGTAGGAAGAAGGAAGAAGGGAAGAAATTTATTGGGAAGGGGTAAATTTATTGGGAAGTGTGTAACTTTTGTGAAGAGTTTGGATGGTTAGAAATAAATTTATTGGTAAAAAGTGATTATTCCTTATTCCTTATTCCGGGAAGAAGCCATCCAAACGGAGCCAAACATATATAAAGGAACTGATGCTATTCATGGGCAGAGCCAGAAATTGATGGGGGTCAATAGTAGAACATCTTTCGTATTTTTGTGGAGGTTATATAAAAATTTTCGTACAGTACACATGAAGCACTAAAAATAGTTTATATACATTATTATTAAATAGAAAAAATGGGGACATAGCTGATAGCACCCATAATACATAGTTTTATAAAACAAATATAAAATGATAAAAATTATTCCTGTTGAAAAACAATGAAACTAAATACACCCTAGATTTTTAGCATCACTAGCAACTCCATAATACATAGTCTGGATAATTACATTAAATGGAGAAATAGTATGCAAAAATACTATTTAAAACCCAAAATCTAAAGCACTGACACACTTGGGGGGAATGGTACATGTATCAGATGTTGGCTATATCCATCAGATGTAAAAGGACATTTTTAACGCCAAAGATTAAAGAACACTTAGTGGAATAAGCAGTAAAACTACATCATAACCTTAGCAGCAACTCATATTTGTGTTAAGTAGGAAGGCAATGCACCTAATCTCGTTGAGGTTAATCAGATTTTTGAATTCAATTGTGTCAAAGCTTGATGATTTGCCGCAACAACAAGAAAACCAACCATATTAAAACCAAAACTATACAGACGAACATTTAAGAAAAAAAACCCAAATACAAACAAATTAAGGGGGAAAAAAAAGGCCAAACTCCAGATCGTTTCGGTCGTCAAATTACAAGAGATCTTAATTGCCTGGACGGATAAATTTAATAGGAAAAAAAACAGAGAGAAACAAATATCTACAGAAAGGAGTTACAAAGAATGAGAACAGCAAAGCTAACCTTTCAGAGCTACGGTAGACAGTTCTCGCCCATCCATCAATGCCTCCACACTTCCATTAGTCATCGGCGAGCAAGGAACCAACCCCTTTTCAAAGTATTAAGAATCGGCTGCGATCATTTTTTAATTGGGAGGAGGAAATGATACTGATAATTAGGGCTGCAAACACAACGAAACGATCACGAAACAATTCATTTTCGTTAACTGTTTCATTTATGACACGAAATAAAAATTAATTTATGTTAATCATTTCATTTCAAAAGGCGATCAAAACGATCGTAACGATCAATTAACTGATAATTAATTTTTATACGTCTTTTTCTATTTTGAAACGATCAAAATGTGTAATTGTGTTCGATTTCTTGCTTTGATGATTAATTGTTATAGGAAATTGATTACTGTCATCTGCAATTTTGTCATCCCTTATCATCACCAAATAGAAAGTGAACACATAAAATAGACTAGTTGAACATATATAATGATTAAAGTGAACACATACAAATAAATAAGTTAAAAATAAAAAAAGTTGTATATACAATGCCAACTGTTCATTTTGATCGTTTATATGTTTATCTTGTCTATTTTATATGTTCACTTTGTTTTTAGCAATGACAAGGGATGATAAAACTACAGATGGAAGTTATCATTTCTGATTTTTATACATTTTTTTCTATTTTGCATGCATAACGAACCGATGTACACCCCCGATTCATAAAAAATTGTTTATAAATACTCAAAAAATATATAAAAAAACATAAAATTGATATATAACGGTTAAACAAAAATAAACGAAACGAAAGATGTCAGTTTCATTATCATTTCGTTTAATAAACGAAACATAAAAAATAATTTCATTAACTGTTTTGAAGGGATGAAACGATCCACGTTTAAACGGACCGAAAACTTTAAAAATAATAATAAAATAATATAAAATATTAATAATAATATTCAAACAATTCAAATTATTTAAATAGTATCACAATTACTAAATCTGAAATTCCAAACTTGATTAAAGAATCTCAGATAAGATAACAGATCTGTCCGTAACTAACTTGTGAGATTCCGTAACTATTTGGCTCTCGTAAAATTAAATTTGTTTGTACTTACCTGCTCATCTGTTTCCTCTCATAAATGCACCGATGCCTTTGTGTTATGCCCAATTAGGTGGGGCCAGTGAGAGTGCGGCTTTCGGTTGTGTAATGTTGGCCCTGTTGTTCATCCATCTGTTTCACTAATGCCACGTCACATTAACAGATTAACTAGCTCTCTTCATTCTTCTAATTTCAAAGGAAATTTATGTCTTGATGAGAGGTATCGGTGCCGCACAACACAAAGGTATCGGTGCATTTATGAGAGGTACAAACAAATTTAATTTTACGAGAGCCTAATTCAGGATTCTGTTAAGTCTGTTACGTTATCTAGGATTCCGTAATTAAGTTCGTTATCTCGGATTCCGTAATTGTGATATTATTTGAATAATTTAAATTATTTAGATATTATTATTAATATTTTATATTATTTTATTATTATTTTAAAATTTTTCGGTTAAACGGAGTTGCATTTTCCAGCCCACGGATAATATAATGTAAGAAAAAGTCCAAGAGACAAATAAGCTATTTGATCCATAACGAATTTATAAATTATAATAATGCGTACAGGGCCGGCTTTAACATAAGTGGCCCATGCGTTCTTAATTGGGCTAGGCTTCGCGTTCTCAGCATTTAAAAAAATAAAATAAGTTCTAAAATTGCGCATCCGGGGAATCGAACCCCGGTCAGTACCGTGGGAGGGTACTATGATACCACTACACCAGATGCGCTGTTGTTTTCTCATTTGAATTATGTCTAAATTTAATACAGTGCAAAATAAACAAATTCTTCCTTTCTGATTGGCAAGCAATCAAAAGCTATGTCCTAGGTAAAATGTCCCGATCACTAGTTATAGAACTTCCAACTGGAGTTCACTTCACCGTCTACTGATGTCGATATATATGTCGTCCCATGTCTAACAAAAGCTGATATCACAATCCATCAACATACTCGGTTACTCACAAAAGAGTACCTTTCATGGAAAGCTTTAAAAGTTTAAATCATACACTGCGTCATGAAATGGCCATCCGGCATTTTGCTCGAAATCTTCTCATAACAGTTTTGTGAAACCTGGATTGTTTGGTCTGAACTGACAATTTTTTAATGGGTTTCTATGGGGTTGTATGACTGCTATGATCACATAATTTGACTGCTATGATCACATATACGCATTTGTACCTTGTCTTCCCAATGATCAACAGTTCAACATACATTCCTCTTAATTAAAAGGTGACGAATCAACTGAATTCCATCCAAACTAGCCTGTCATCTCCACTAGTGGAGCGTCCCTATGTTAAATAATGCAATTGTTCTTTACAAAAGGGGAAAAAAACTACCCTTCAACAAAACAAACATAATGAAATAAAATAATTAAAGAAGACAAGAAGATGCAATTGTTTGGTGCATTATCACTAATCTAGATAAGGTTTGGTTGGAAAAGGTTCAATTTCAAATCAATGATAAACACAATCCCTAAGCATTTTCCTAGTTGGATTTCATAAAAGCTAGTAGCCTAGTTTCTTGTCTTATCCAGCATTTGGTTCACTAATGAAGAGACATGTCCAACAAGCCATTGGAAAATTCTATTCGTTAGCACCGATACAAATTAACTCAAAAACATGTGTTGCGATTACTGATTATGCAACCCCACATGCTCTTCAGAAGAGATTTTACAAGTCTACCTGTCAGTGACTCAACACATGGTTCGATACATTCGAATCCGCCAGCATCGACTTGATTCTGATGTGCATGTGGGGTCTGGATTTGATTAAGGGTATTTTTAGTTAACACCGATCTATCTAGATGACTTGGTTTAACTTAAAGTTTAGGTAGTACAGACAAATCGCCACGTTAACTATTGCGTCTATATTCATTAAAAAAAACTGCGTCTGCATTCATTTCCTTTTTTTTCTTTTTTTTTCTTGTTTAAAAATTAAGGTGAACACTGACTCACAGGGTGATTGCTAGCTAATAAAAGCTATTGTCCAGGTTCGTTGAATCTGTCTTCACTGTAGAAGTGGAGCAAATAAATAACAACTGAAACGTATACTTTGATGACCCATTGAATTAAGTCAAATTTTGATGACCCATTGACGAGTTGACGCAATGACGTACGTAGGTCCGTGCCGTTTTAAAATTTGCAACAAATTTTAATCATTTTCTTATCTAAAACGATATGTTCGATTCTTCGATATGATTGTACTTCCAAATTAATTGTGTGCCATGTAGTTATGCATATTTATTGATTCTTTCTCAAATTAGAAAGCATGCCTCACGCAGTCACGCTTGCTAATATAGTCTATAGATCTCCATTATACCAAGTTTTGAGCAAATCAAATTCACTTAAAACAAAATTCAACTTTAATATTGTAATATCTACAGGATTTGCATACTAAGAGATCTCTTAGTATATTATTTATTAAATGACTTTATTGCCTCCAAATGTATTAATTCCTTTCGCATAATATATATATATAGTAGAATAATCTTAAAAATTGCGTTAATAATTTATTTTTTAAATCTTTGTTCTTAACTTTATGTTTTGAAAAAATAAATATTTGTTTTCTTTTATCTCTCTACGTTGTAAAACTTTTTCTTGTGTTATTGAAATGAAATAGCATGGGGAAAAAGGAAATTTTGTTTTCTTTTATCTTTCTACGTTGTATAGCTTTTGTTACTGTAATGAAATTGCATGGATGACACTCCGCCACCACACCTTCAAAAAGGTAATTTAAAATTTTTCAGGGATCTCTTCCAAATAATATTCCATTATGCCCATCACATAATAAAAAAATAAATAAATTTTAGACATTCTTGTTAATTTGGACATAATGGGGAAAAAAAAAAAGATATGCTCTTCCTTCAAGGAGGGGGAAAAAAGAATTTGCTCAGTAATATGGTCCACATTTTTCAAACCTAGCAATAAGTTAGCACATTAACTCGTATATATAAACACACCCCGCCATTCCATCCTCTCTTCTCGTACACAACCCGAGAGAAAAACCGTTACTCAATTTCCCCAAATCAATTCAATAGTAGCGACTCTTTAACTCCCCTTTTCAAATTTAAATAACAAAAAACAAAACACAAAAAATTTCATTGATTTTTCTTGCATTTGCAGTTTTCTCCTTCGTATTGCAACAATGAGGAGGTTTCTCTCTAGGAAGCTGTCCCAATTGGCCACGTCATTCTCCAACGAGAGCAATGCTAAACCTCTCCCAAAAATGCCCCCATTTGGTTACACGCCGGTCCCATACACCGGTCCCTCTGCCGAAGAAATATTGAGAAAGAGAGCAGAGTTCCTCAGCCCCTCCATCCTCCATTTCTACAAGAAACCGGTACAATTAACCCGTTGTTATCTCCTACTTATCTACTCTTTTGTAACGGATATAATAATAATGCTGGTACTTGTACAGCTGTCCCATGCAAATCCATCTATCCTTTCGAAATACACATAATAAGCATTTTTTTTTTAAATTTAAGAATGGTTGGACCAAAAGATCATATAAATATAATGACTTGAGTTGAAAAATGGTTAGTTTTGTTTGGTTCAGACTCTGGGAAGCATGCATTGTGTGAGTTTTTGTTTTTTGGTTGGGGAGAGACTTGTATACTGTGTGTTGCTAAATTTGCAAAAACTGATGCGCTTTTGAGAGCTGGTAGCCGTTTTGGGCTATACCATTTCTCAAAAAGAAAAGAACAAAATTTTATCCAAGCAATTACTAATATAATAACTACATAGTTGAGGGGGATTATTAAATGTCAAATGTATCTTTGCAAGAACATAAATTTTGATTAAGTGGTTATTAAATGATAGACAATGAAATTTTCTGGCCGATAAATTACAAACACATAAAATGGGTTCATTTGTATTCTTTGCGCGAATGTTTAATTATGATCTGATCAGATTAATTTTGAGGGGTTGGAGAGAGATTATCATAATATGATGGAGATCTAGTTCTATTAAATATGCAACGCTGACTCACATAATATGGTAAACTTCATTATCATTTGTTACTATATTAAGATCTGCTTTTATGTTATAATAACCGACTCATTACTCGTTTAACGTTATAATTTTTTTAACCAACAATTTTTTATTAAGAATTATTTAAGAAATTTGAAAATAAATACTCTCTTCGTGATTCAAACCAAGGACAACCTAGTTGGTACAAAAGGGCCAAACCACTAGGTCAAAGAACCAGCTTATAAATTTTCATTTTATGGATATTTCGGATGTAGAATCTTCTTTAATTAACTTGTCTTAAATGGATATGAAATATGCATGGTCGGGAGGATATAGAGAGAGAAATTTTGGAATGGGGAGAATCATAATAATATACAAATACAACATATACGTACTCTCTGATACGGTTGTTAATAAATGTTTAATTTAATTTGCTAATACAAAAATGTTTTATATATGAAATCCAATATAAGCCTACAAAACATTTTTTTCACTCAAAAATGAAAAAAAAAACATTTAACAGCTTAATAAAGCAAAAAGAGTTACGGTGAATATGCTTTCGAACTATAAATGCGCCATTTAAAAGAATAGACAGGTTCTCATATGTAAAGTGCGCTATTAAAATTCAAGTCCAAATTGCTATATGATAAGATTCATGGTTTCTTGTAATTCAATCCGTAAAAGGGGGATAAAATTTTAAACAATGAGCTGTTGACATTATGGAGAAAATCTTGGACTTGATCATTTTGGTTTGTGATGGTATATGTAAAATATCTTTTAGATATTGCTGTGGTTTTCTGAATTAGGTGGCTCACCAAATTAATACAGAAAAATTGTGGGTTTGCGATTCAGAATATGTGAAAAATGTTGTGTATATTGGTGGTTGATGAGTTGTTATTGCACATCAATAATGCTCTCAAATGTTTATTATAAAGTACACATGTCCATATCGAGGAAACAAGATTGGTAGATAAGGATTGAACCACTTAATGAATGCATCAATTTTCTTTTAAAATAAATCATTTCTTGAAGAGCATTATGGGTTCATTATAGATTAGCATAAAGAGTGATTTTTTCTATAGCAGATCATTTTCACAGAAAAATCTATTTCTTTTAATATTGGCAACTATTATGCAAAGTGCCAACTGTACTAATTATGTTGTTGATGAATTTTACGATTTGTTACATTTGTAAAAAAGAATAATAACTAACTCCCTTAATTTGACCTTTTTTTCCTGAAGGAGAGATCAAATCTTTTTTTTTAAGTCATATTATAAATTTATATTTCCTTCCATGAAATTTGACCAATTGAATTATTCTCCATAGTTGAACATAGTAGAAGGAAAAATGCAATACTTGTTTGATGAAGAGGGTCGTCGCTACCTGGATGCATTTGCTGGTATAGCCACCGTCTGTTGTGGCCATTGCCACCCAGAAATAACTGAAGCCATCATTTCTCAAACCAAAAAGATTCAACATTCTACAGTTCTTTATCTAAACCATGTCATTTCTGATTTTGCTGAGGCCTTAGCTTCTCAACTCCCTGGCAATCTAAAGGTAAAATTATAATCAATTGAATATCAAAATAAGAAAACTCAAATTTGATGCAGTTCATAAATTAATTACTACTATTATTATACAAATCTTATGTTGTTTGTTTATTAATGTTAATTTATGTTTTTCATATAAAGGTTGTCTTCTTCACAAATTCTGGAACAGAAGCAAATGAATTGGCTATCTTGATTGCTCGGCTATATACAGGTTGCCATGATATTATATCAATTAGAAATGCATACCATGGCAATGCTTCAGGTACGATGGGTTCAACCGCCCAAAAGAATTGGAAGTTCAACGTCACACAGGTATCTTCTAATTTCTAATATGTAGGAAAACAAATTTTGATTCATCGTCTCTTAAATCCTATTAATTATTTGATTGGTAGAGTGGAGTGCACCATGCGCAAAACCCTGATCCATACCGAGGAATTTTTGGTTCAGAAGGGGAGAAATATGCGAGAGATGTGCAAGAAATTATCGAATTTGGTACATCTGGCCAAGTCTCTGCTTTCATTTCAGAAGCAATACAGGCAAGTCATCTGGCAAGGACTTAGGAATTGAGATTAGACTTAATTATAGAATAATAATGAGATTGCTTTTTTATTAGGGGGTGGGAGGAATTGTGGAATTAGCTCCTGGTTACTTACCAGCTGTATATAAAACAATAAAAAAGGCCGGTGGCTTGTGCATAGCAGATGAGGTTCAATCTGGATTCGCCAGACCTGGTAGCCATTTTTGGGGATTCGAGGCACATGGTGTAACTCCTGATATAGTTACAATGGCAAAGGTGATTACTTTTGCAATATGTATTATGCATAGTCATTCATTTGTGGATTATATATATAATCCTTTTACTCATGGTGCCTTGATGTCATCAATTTTGATAGGGCATTGGAAATGGGATACCACTCGGTGCAGTTGTGACTACTCCAGAAATTGCGGAGGTGCTAACCCGACGAAATTATTTCAATACATTTGGAGGCAACCCTGTTTGCACGGCAGGTGGGCTTGCAGTTCTTAGAGTGCTTGAGAAAGAGAAATTGCAAGAAAATGCATTTGTTGTTGGATCTTATTTGAAAGATGGCCTAAAATCGCTCCAAGAAAAACACGATAGTGAGCTCAGATTGATTAAGTTTGTTTGCTTTTCAAAAATTCCTCTAGTGATTTAGATGAATCATAATATAGCAACGAATTCATAACTTATATGCAGTAATTGGTGATGTAAGAGGAAGAGGTTTTATGCTTGGTGTTGAACTAGTAAAGGATCGTCAGCTTAAAACTCCAGCAAATGCAGAAATCTTGCATGTGATGGAACAAATGAAAGGTAATCTAACTATTAGTGTCACATTTTTTATTTGTATATTATTATTTTTCTTACCAAGGGGTGCGTTTGGATAGGTGTGGGAAGAAGGGAAGAAGGGAAGAAGGGGGAAGAAGTATTGAGAAATGTGTAACTTTGTGAAGAGTTTGGATTGTTTATAATTTTTTTTCTTCTTCTTCCTTCTTCTTCTTCTTTCTTCCAACAATCCAAACGCACCCAAGAAGCAATGTTTTTAATATCCCACAGGTAACTGTACTGGCCAGTGGCCGAAATTCAGTATTTTTTTGAAATTTTTGGGAATTTTGTCTCGTAATACCAGATATCGTTGTTTCGGCCACTGTTCCAGTATTCGGTATTATTAGAATTTTCCGATAACATGTAGGTATTGGAAACACTACTAAGAAGTTAATACTAGTAATTTTGGTCCTTTTTGGATTGGACAGATATGGGCGTGTTGGTTGGAAAAGGTGGTTTTTATGGAAATGTTTTCAGAATAACTCCACCTCTCTGTTTCTCTAAAGAGGATGCAGGTATAAGTGTTTTTTTTTTCAGTCAATTCCATTCAATTTTTCTGGAGCATTGTCCTAATATTTTGACATTAATTTATTGTTGTGTAGATTATTTTCTGGAGGTAATGGATATTGCTTTGTCCAAACTCTAAACACTCTTGGCTTTCACAAAGAAAAGAATGGATGTGTTAGCCATTTTATGTAAATAAGTATGAATATTAGTATAGCAGTGCTGGCTGAAAAGCATCTATAAAATAATGGATGTAATAGCTTCAACTAATTAAATAACTTTATGAATATTTTTCTTTATGAACTTCTCATTGTAACTATGTATATAAGACAATTGAGGCAAATGCCAGAATTTATCGTCTTAATGAATGTACTATATGCCTCTATAATTGTAGTTTTAATTGCTCATTTTGAAAATGATAACAATTTTTGCAGAGTCCTGAAATTAAATTATCCATTATCAGTCTCGAAATTAAATTAACAAATTTGCCTTGAGAGGAATAATTCCATGGGCATAGAGGCAAGCAATTATTAGGGTCTGATCAAAATAGCGAAAAAGAGCAAGAACTGAAAATGTAATTCTTTTTTTAGCGATTCTACTGATCGGAAGCGACAGGAGATGGATAATAGATTTCAATCCACGCGAATTGGAGATAAAAAATGCCTCGGGTAGAAATTTGACATGATTTCCTTACAGTGGCGACATGCTTCCTTTCTCTACCCAAATCACCCTTCCGATGTTCTTCTCCCTTTCTGAGACTTATTCCTGTATGAAACGCTCATATCTTTTCAGAAGCCTCCAAACCAGTTACAATTCTTTCGCTTTTATTCACAGATCAGAAGCAGCAGGAGATGGAGAATTGATTTCGTTCCTCGCGATTTGGATAGAAAAAATTGGTCCAGCGAATTCCCGTCGAAAACGTTGAAATTTGGCACGATTTCCTTTCGCTAGCTACATGTTTTCTCTCTCTGCCCAAATTAATCTTCCGATATTCACCCCCCTTCTTGAGACTCATCCCTCTTCATCGATCTGGCTCTTCGTATTTGGCATACCTCTACTGTGAGAGGCACCATTAGAAGCCTCCAGATCAATTACGCTCCTTCAAAAGTGCTGAAGCAACTGCTTCGCTTAGGTCTTTCATACTGTCAATTTCTTTTGCAGCTGGCTCACCCATGGTATTTTTGGAGGCTCAGGTTTGTACGGACTCGAGTTTTTCTCTGGAAATAAAAAGTTTCGACTCTAACAATTATGACTATAAATGCCAAATTCTGCGTTTGTCTAAGTAAAAATGAGTTGTTCAGGAACATTTGCCATGTTGCAAGTGTTTGATTTATATTTTTTGTTGGTTCGATCTCGACTCTGATTAAAAGAAAAATGTACATTTACTATAAATCGTAAATGGAATTAAGGAAAATTTAGAAATACAGTCTGCGAGTTCACTGTACAAGGATCTGGCCATCTGCTGGGTGATTTCGTTCTGTCTCTTAAAAGATGTAATTCATCAATACATGCTGATGAGTCAAGTTTTTGATGAATGCTACGACCTCTAGATCGTTTACTTCATTTTGATTGGTTCATTGTATTTATTTTACAAACTATAAGTAATTTATCATATTGTTTATATGAGAGGAAAAACAAATGAACCAGCAAAGAGCATTTATTAACTTCTACCTGAAACTGAAAGTGAAAGACGAGTTTGAATCTAATAGTAAAGCATATACAAATGGATCCGAGTGTGCTTGATTCAGCAATTGGTCCATCATTGGTACGGTTGGCTGCCACGGCTTTTTAAATGAACAGCTGATGGTACTTTTCATACCATCCTCTATGCGCACGAGCTGTTGTTCTTTATCTGTATTGTTCATCCTACTTTGGATTTTGATGATATTTGTATTCATCTTAAACCAACGCAAGGTCATCTTAAATAAATATTAATATTCAAATAGATGTGTGTGTCTGTGTGAGGATAAAACGGTCAATATTAAAGAGGTGAAATCATTTCGTCCTAGTTTTTTATTAGCTTTTATTCACAAATTTCAATTTTTTTTTATTTTGGTTTTGATCACTAAATTTCATTTTGAAATCATTTTTATTGAACTCTATTCTATTGAATTGAATTGAACTCCCATGAAGCATCATTCCGATCAGACCCTTAGTGCTGAAGCATCGACTTCGTGTAGGTTTTTAAGCTGTCACTGTCGCTGGCTCACCCACGGTATTTTCGGAGGATCATATTGATACTGACTCAGGCTTTTTATGGAGAAAGTGAAAAAAAAAGAAAAAAAAACCTCCTCTCTGAAAGGACATTCCGCGACTATTCATGGTAATTTTTTCATAAGATGTATGGGGTGTTTGGATTGTTTAGAAATAGGGAAGAATAGTTTCTTTCTAAGCATTCAAACAAATTAGAAATAAGGAGAAGAATATCTTCTTCCTAGGAATAGTTTCTTCTTAGGAATAAATTCTTCCAACAATTATATATATATAATTTCAACAAAATTAGTTAAATACTAACAGCTAAATGAAATTTTTTATGCTCTTTAATTAGTACTTTATTTAATATTTAAATAATATTTTTTTATAATTTATTTAAATTAATATTAATTTACTTATTCCTAACTCACCATCCAAACAATATTTTTTATTCTCGGAATACATCTTCCTACTCTTCCCAAAGTTACACACTTCTCAATATTTTCTTCCTAAAATTCTTACTCCTTTTTTATTCTCATACCATCCAAACGGCCCCTGTATGAACAACTTTTAAGGTGTCGTACAAATACAATAGTCATATGGGTTATGACTAGGGCTGTCAACGGATTCCGTTTCGCACATTTTGGTTCCGTTTCATCCAAAACGGAACAACTAACGGAATAGAAATGGATTTCATTTCTGAAAACGGAACGGAAACGAAACTGGTACCGATAAATGTTAGTGTTTCGTTACCAAAAACTAGACTGGAATCAATGAAAAATAGAAAACGGAACATAAAACTGTTCCGTTTTACGAAACGGAACAGAAACGAAATGAATTTTATTTATATGTGCTGGAACGAAACAGAAACGAAACACCCTAAAATTCTGCTTCTGTTGTTAACGTTTGACACCCCAGTTATGACCGCAGAAAATAACGACACTATAATACCTAACAGTACCTCTTCTTTCAAAAATTGTATATGTTTGATTATTATTATATAAAATATTTATTTTATTTTATGATGTCGGTTGACAAATGTCGTCCACTGTTCTTTGAAAACAAATATTCATTTTAAAATAAGAAGAAACAGAAGGCGGAGTTCTGCACAAAGTCATAAATATTAAAAAAATGTTCCACGGATCAATAAAACCGCTTAGATGATAAGATGAACCAATAACCAAACCAAAGCACCGTCTCAGTGACGCCGTTTATTTATTGCGTCGCCATGGTCCACAAAATGCTACTCCATGAGACCATGACCCAAAATTCACGCCAAAAACTTGTGTCTAGAAGCATTCTAACTACTGTCGAGTTCTACCAGTTTACCTTCAAAATTCTGGAAATTAAAGCACACAAGCACAGGTCAATCATTGACCCATAAAAAAAAAGTTCATTTTCAAAAATCGACCCAAGTAGGCCCAAAGCCTCCATATTTTGACGAGATGGGGATGACTGGATGAGGATGACGCTCCAATTTCTTGGCAGCTGACAAAAATCCAAAACCGTTATGACTCCACATTTGTGCACACGCAACCATGATGTTTTGATTGCATCTAGGAAGTGACTCGTACTGGTTATCTTTTCACAGAATCACTGTTCTCAGATGTAGATCATTCACAAAAATCAACAAAGCCCAATGATTTTCTCGTCCCTACAAATTTTTTCCGTGTATTACATTCCTTAAATTGATGTAATGTTTTGTTTACCTCTATATATTAATATTATGAACATTCTTTGACATCATTTTTTTGTGGGAGTCAGTACTCAAGTCGGTCAGTCCTGTACTAATCCGGTCTAACTTTAAATAAAGACAAGAAGATATCTACCGTAGTAGTGGGAATGTGGGACCCTTACACCTTTTCCTTTTTTACAATTCAAATACAGCAAAATGAAATAAAAAACTATCCGCCATATCTGACTAGACTTCCCTCGTTCCCCGTTCCCTGTTTGGCTATTTCCAAAGTACAAACCCCTCAAGTCCTTTCCTCTTTGAAAAGATATGATCATATGAGCGTTTCATACACGGCCTCAGTCAATTCAATCATCTTCACCTGCATGGTTGAACTACCCAAAGGATTCAATCTGAGACCACTTTAATTAAGTGGCAATGGGCAATGGCATGTGTAGTAGCTTCTCCCCTCTTAGACACTCACCTCAAATAAATTCTTGCCAAATATACTTGAGCCTTTCTTCTTTTCTGGAAACCAATTTATCCTATTGAGTTTTGGCAAATTAAGGATTAAGGAGTTGGATGCTCTTGGGGATGTAACCATAGAAGCTTGTTGCTTCCAATAGCTAGGTACTCATTATTCTCAAAAGCTCTTGATTTTGTTTTTATATTACCCAAGGTGATGAAGTTTTGGTGATTTAATTAGCTTCTTTAATTTTTTTTAGTTATGGTAAGTGTACCCCGAAATTGGAAGTATAACACTGATCGTCTTTTTTTTTTCCTGGTAAATAGAACAAGAAATTCCTAACGGTATTAAGATAGAATTCAAAGATCATAACCCGCCATCGTTTAAATCATAGGTATCCTTAAATACAACTTCGAGCATGTATCCAAAAGATAAAAATGCTCAACCGTTTTCAGTTATTCTCATTTGTTTTCAATTAATACAACATTCTACACAACCATGAAAATCCCGATACATATTTTCCAATTTATTTTATTTTATTCATCTATGAGATGCTAAATTGCTAAGCATATAAATGGATGAAATTAGTTTATTTAGTTTTCGCGAATGTTATAGCCTGCTTTGCTTATGTGAAAAGGCGATCCATACCTATAGAGGTGAGCTATCACGATTCCAACATTGTCAATGAACATTTGTTGAACGACTTGATCTGGTCAAAAAGTCAGAACATGAGAAGCAGTTGGGAAACGTACGTACAGGCATGGGTGTCAACTTGGTACCGTTTGAACGTTTCCGTTCCGTACGGAACGGACGGAAACAGAAAGAAAATTGATTACGTTTTCAGAGACGGAACGGAAACGGAACAGGTTGTATTGAACGTTAGTGTTCCGTTCTACCGAAAAATGACTGAAATCAATGGAAAAATGGCTGAAATCAGTGGAAAATGAGGAACGAAACGGCTAACGGAACAGTTTTCTGTTCCGTTTTACGAAACGGAATGGAAACGGAATGGATTTCATTTCCGTGTGCTGGAACGGAACACTCCTGTTCCGCTTCCGTTATTAACGTTTGACACCCCTGCGTAGAGGGAAGGGTTCAACCGGTCAATTCTTCAGAAAAGAAGGAATTAGCGAAATTAAACGATATTAATCTATACTACTTATAAAGCACCCATATAAAAGGAGTAAACTTGTCATATAAAAGGAGTAAACTTGTCAGATAAAAGGGTGTAAACAATTCTTATATCAATTATGGACCATTGATTTGTATAATTTGATTTGATCAGTGGTCTAGATAAAGATTAAACTTTTTAAAAAAAAAATAAGTTACTACCAAATTAGCTATTTATTTAAAATGAAAGATTAAATTATTGATTTTACCATATCTTTATTGTCTAACATATAACATTTTATATATAACAAAAAATAATATTAATATTTTATTTTTTTATTTTGTCCACGTATTGAGTACATCTTTTGCTAGTCTTAATAGGTCAATTCTTCAGAAAAGAAGGAATTAGCGAAATTAAACGGCATTAATCTTAATTTTGAATCACCTGCATATGGGCCATAGGCACAAATGACTAACGGAGGTAACATCGTTAATAAAGGGGTCGGTCTCTAATATTTTGACATGTGGCGCTGGGACCACTTTAGATTGAGGAGACTACAGAGCGAAGAATTACGCTGGCGCAGATGAAATTTTAGTGTAATTGTTAGTGTTTACCTTTAGATCTTTGGTGACTCACCTATATAAGGCGCCTTCATGAGATACTAGGGTTTTTAATCGTTGAATCTGTATATGAACTCAGAAACATCTTATTATCCTTTTATCCTGTGTATTTTCTTTAATATCCGAATCTCATGTTATTTCAATCATTTCTTATTCAGGATTGATTCTAGTTATCAATTGCTTGGAAGTAATGCTAGAACCAAACATATAGGACGTTAAACACGATTCAAACGTCGATCCTTAAATTTTCAAACAACTTATTCAAACCGCTCAATATGATCTCTATATTAAAATATCCTTAAAAATCAAATTATATATTTTTTTTCAAATTTTCTATTTTTTTATATTTTCAAAATTGGAGTGTTCATGACTTTTTAGATTGAGTATGTTTAAAAATTCTAACAAATTAGTAAACAAATTTGAAAAAATATAAAATTTGGTTTCCACAGAGATTTTATAACTTAGAATAAATTGAGCGGTTTGAATCAGCCATTTTAATCTTAAAAATTAAAATTTTATCATGTTGAACAAATATATGTGTCCTATATGTTTTACACTAGCCACTCCCATTGTATTCAATTTCTTGTGTCTTGTTGCAATTTGAGAAAACCTAATCGCTGGTCTCATCAAACCTGTCTCTCCAACTAATCATTTCCGCTTCAGTTATACAATTTTAGTTTTAATTTTAGTATGTCATTGCTATTGTCTGTTTAATCTCATTCTTTATCCACTTTATTAGTTATTAATTATATATATATATATATATATATATTATATATATAAAGTGGCCATCACATCTTTTGAACAATACTTTGATTTTTTAATCGTCGATGAAAACCAATTGGAAACATCTGTCCAGATCTCCAAAAACTCACCTACCACATAAGGCTGCAAGTGGTCTGACGGTATCTACTACACTACCTCCTATAATTATTATTAATTGTTATTATTATTATTATTATTATTATTATTATTATTGAGGGTCCATTACACTACCTTTTTCATCAGCTTCTTTGAACATTAAAGGAGTAAAATTATACAAATTTCAAAATAATAAATTATTGTGGAGAAAAAATATTCATTGTGATAGTTTTATGGTATATCAAAATTTTTAACCGGACAGGAGTGTTTGATCAACCGTAACCGTTCATAATTTTGCAATAGCAGTATAAATTTCGGCCCTTAATTATAAAAAAAATTAGACCATAGCAAACTACTCATGTTTCTTTAGTCCATGAGCCGATAACATCATTCGCCAATGGATTTTCACCACGTTAATAAACTTTGTATAAAAAGTTTTGCGAATACTTATAATACAGGATTCGTGTCTAAAACGACAGCGATAATGGGACTTTGTTTTCTTAAAGGACTTAAATTTACTTTGAAATCTCACAAAGGGCCTAGTACCCCTAATTATTTCGAGAAGGGACTTATTCTGCAGACTTGATACGGAGAGTAAGTAAGTATATTATTGAAAAATGGATTTCACATGAAAGCCAACTTTTCAAGGCATGTTTCAAAAAAAGCCGTTTATGTTCATTCCGCTCTGGATATATATGAATTGCATTATATTATTATGTCATAATCACAATACTATTTTCAAAATTTATTAGATAAAATGCATAGATTGCAATTAATGTATAATAAAGAAATTTTTTTATACGTAGTTGATGCATAAATTCAAAAGTTCTAAAAATTTGAGAAATCGATCTTCCTTTCATTTTCCAGGAAATATATATTGTAATATCTCGAAAGTTTTTGTAATGGAATTAATATGTTTTTAGAGTATATCATTGCCATGTTAAACATTCCACAAATGTGCTTCAAACCGAGGTATACTCTCTAAATTTATTTGTGTTTTTACAGATTACAAAGGTATATATCTATATCTAGAGCTATTTTTTATTTGACAAAATATATATTTGTTAAAGTTGATAAAAATAACGTTGAGATTTAATTTTTTTTTAATGTTGTTGAATGATTTTGGAAAACGTGCTAAGCTTATTTTATTACAGAAAGAAAATAAAATAATTTGTTGCGGTCAACCTATAATATGAGAATGTATTCAATCAAACCGATTTGATCGGACTTCCAATTAAATCATGTCAGATTTCAATTTTAAAAGTTCAAATGTATGATTCAGATCATCAAATATGATTTCCCTTAGTTTCCTTGCCCACCAAATTTCACATTTTTTTTCTTATTAGTTTTTTATTTTAGAAAATCATTAATCTAATTTTATTTTGAGTCATTAAAAAATTGTATTTTTCTAAAATCCAAAAAAAATACTTCAAATTTTTTAAAAAATATATAATTTGATCAACAAGGAGATTTCAATAGAAATATCATATTATATTAGACATCTTTGATTCCGTCGATCAGTACTTAAACTTTCATATTTGAAATATGACGTGATTTAACTAAGAGTGATCAAATCAATTTGGTTGAATTCTCTCCATATAAATATTTACATCGTATACTTAATTTAACTACTACTCGGCATCGTTAGAACTTACAAACTCTTTATGGGTGGCGATGAATCTAGATGAGGATTTTTCTACCAAGATATCAATTATCCAACCAAAAAATAGGATTAAAAAAAACATAATCCAAAATGGAACACTATAGGATCCTAATTCTGCACTGCAACATGCAAGACAACATAAATACCAAATGATAGTCCATTGATAATCGTAGCTTAGATAGTCCTCTCGACAACGTCCCCACAACATTTGGCTTCAATTTTCTTAGTCAACCACCAAGGGAAAAAAAATTCACTAATTTTTTTTTTCATTATGTCTAGTCAGTTTTACATGGTGTATTTTTTTTATTTTTTGTTAAAACTTCTATAGTGAAAGTTTCCTTTTTTTTTTTTTTTGAGAAAAATTTCTTACAAATTCTATCTAACAATTCAGGCTTCTGAACAACATTTTTGTAATTGAAGAGTAAGATAGTAGCGATATCTACTCACCGAACTTCATTAAATGCCCCATTCATCAACTAGCACAAACCAGGATACGTATGGCCATTTCCGAAACTCCTATGAGGATGCATCTGAAGTCGAAGCTCCAATGTTTACCAGATCGAGTTTCTCATTCAATCAAAGAAGTGAAATGGAGGAAGCAGTTGAAGTTGAAATGCATAATGAGATAAAACTACCCCCTTCAATTCATCAAAACAGTGAAATTGAGGAAATGAATGAAGTCAAAATACAAACTGACGCTCCTAGCTATAGAAAAAGGCTTATGGATTTCATACCAGTATACATCCCAGCAGTCGAAGAGGGAGCGATCGTTCATGGCCGCAAAGAAGCTAGGTTCTTGGATTTTCTAAGAGCTGCTCCATCCAAAGAATGGTTCATGACCGGCCAGTGGCTACCTAGAAGACGTGCTGCACGAAACGGAAGCCAAGTTACTAACGATGATTCCTCAACTGAACCAGCCAATACAAACCCCAGGAACCGTTTCCACGTTCCTTTTGTTAGAAAAATCAAATGGCGATCCTTCGGTGTTTGGTTCAAGAAATGGATCAAGGACCCATCTAACATTGCATTGGTTATATGGTTAGTAGCTGTTGCAATCGGGCTATTTATGTTGTTTTTAATAATGATTGGAGCTCTCAATAGTGAAATACCGAGCAGTTCAAGAAGATCAAAATGGAGTGAGGTGATAAATCAGATACTAAACGCACTGTTTACAATTATGTGTGTATATCAACACCCGAGACTTTTTCACCATTTGATACTTCTTCTAAGATGGAGGTCTGAAGATAGAGAAGAGGTGAGAAAGATCTATTCAAAGGGAAATTGGCCAAAGCCACGCGAAAGGGCTACCATGTTATTTGTGGTTTTTCTCCTTCACCTAACATGTTGCGCTCAGTACTTCTGTTGTGCGCTCTTTTGGGCTTATAAAAGAGAAGACCGACCGGATTGGCCTCTGAATATTGGATATGGAGTTGGTATAGTGGCCCCAATTATAGCAGGTTTGTTGACTGCTTATGGACCTCTAGCGAGGCAGAGAGACACAGAATCAGATGACATTGAAGGAGGTGGCATACAATCTCAGAACGGAAACCATAACTCTACAGTTGTACAACTTGATCAAAGTGAGCTAATGATATACAATCGAACAATTGTGGTGACTAGGCCTGAGTGGATTGGTGGACTATTTGATTGTTGGGATGACCTAACAGTTTTCTTTCTCTCGTCTCTTTGCACACTGTGTGTCTTTGGTTGGAACATGGAGAGGCTAGGCATGGGAAACATGTATGTGCACATAGCCACCTTCGTACTGTTATTTATCGCACCATTACTGATTTTTAGTGTGACTGCTCTAAATATAGACGATGACACTATACGATACACTGTGGGGATAGTAGGAATTGTATTATGTTTATTCGCACTGCTATATGGTGGTTTTTGGAGGATTCAAATGAGAAAAAGATTTAAACTGCCCGGAAATCTGCATTGCTGTGGCCAGCCATCAGTGACAGACTGCCTGCAGTGGCAGTTTTGTTGGGCTTGCTCATTGGCTCAAGAGGTGAGAACAGGAAACTTTTATGATATAGGAGACGACATGTTTTACACAACGGCAACTAATGAGGAGCACAGGGTGGTACTGGTACCGCTACCACGAGACGGTGCTTCTTTCATGAATAGCCGGAGTTTCTCTTGTCCACCTAAAATTGAGCCTAATTACACAAGTTCTGGTGAGAAAATTAATGGTGATAGCTCCCATGTTTTCCCAAATTCTCTTGAGAGGGTGGCGACATACGGAGGCAATCAAGCACTCAGGCCGCCCCTCGTACCATTGATGCAATTAGAGAAGTAATGATAAATGAAAGAAGAACATGATACATGAGCTTTTGACCATCTTTTTCTTTTTCTGTATTTAATTTGTGTTTTTATGTTTGTTTTTTCCCCTTTTTGTCTGTTTCATTATGTTTGGAGAGAATGATATAGGATATGCGTATTATTTATAATTTGTATAGGAAATAAGTTGAAATGCCAAATAGAGGCTCAAGTTTTGTTGGGTGTATATGGCATTAAGTTTGATGGAGATTTGTTATACTTTCAGTTATTCGGATTGGATGAAGAAGACTAACAGTCTGAGTTCAAATTCATGACATTTTAGACTTCATCCTGCATATTACAACTCAAGATCCGTATCGTGTCGGATAGGTGTGCTTTGATCTCATTATTGTTTCTAAATTTATCACATGGCACTCTTCCCTTGACTTGAGGTTGTTTTATTGTTCAATGTATTGATGGCATCTCTGATTAAACATTAAAGAGCTCCTGCATCTCGTTGGTACCGTACATTCCCGGTAGTTGGTACTGTACCGCACCATCATCCTGATACATCCGTCAACGTTGTTTATCTGATTAAAGATATTGACTGCTCTGTCGTCAAAATTAGGCCGAATTTATCATTTCTTTTTTTTTTTAGAAATGATAGTGTCCAATATATAGGACGGATGGGTCCGTCCAATATGATCGTTTTTACGTTTTGAAATTTCAAATAATTGATCTGAACCGTTTAATATATGCTCTATATTGAAAACTTACAAGAAACCACTTTTTATATTTTTCAAATTTTTTTATTATTTTTTTGGTATTTTTGAAAATTCGTGATACAAACATTATGGATCGTCCAATAACATCGATTTTCTAAAATACCAAAAAAATAGTAAAAAAAAAATTCGAAAAAGGTAAAAATTGGTTTCTTATAAGTTTTCAATATGAAGAACATAACGGTTCGGATCGGTCATTTGAAATTTAAAAATATGAAATCAATCGTATTGGACGGAGACTATCCGTCCTGTATCTAGCATTTCTATTTTTTTTTTCAAATGGTTTGTCCTTTCGATTTAAGCTATATTTAATAGCAGCCGCACAAAACATTCGTTAAGCATTTGGAGGAGCTTTTAAAAATATAGAACGCCAATGTTTAAAAAACCGTACCGGACCGACCGGTTCAACCGGGTTTATCGTGAACCGAACCCTGGTCCGGTAGGTTTAGCCCATAAAATCGGAGTTTTGAATAACCGGATAAAAACCGTTTAAATTGGAAAAACCGATAATTGAACCGGCCGGTTTATTATTTTGAACCAGAGAAAAACAACTTAAATTGGAAAATCATACAACATTTGTTGACACAGGGAATTGAACCTTGGTCTTTACAATAAAAAGGGGAATTAAACCTTGGTCTTTACAATAAAAGACAAAATACTTAACCACTAGACCACAAGAATTTTTTATACAAATGGACTTTTATTTATTATTATAAACGGTTTGTAAACCGGTAAAATCGGTAAACCTCAATAAACTCCATACCGGCAGCCTCACTGGTTTAAGTGCCGGTACGGTATTTAAAACACTGCTTTAAACCAAAAATGATCCGTATTCGAATCCGAAATATACGCGTAATATTCGAACTATATCCATATCCGAACATATCCGTATTCGTATCCGTATCATTCAAAAAAATATGGATGCGGATATGGGAAGACCAATATCCGCTCTTTATCCGTATCCGACATGGATATTATCCGTATCCGATAAATATTAATCCGTTTATCCGTATCTTTAACATCATAAGATGATTAATATAATATAATTACTTCTCTATATTAGAGAATACTTTTAATTAAATAATACTTTATTTTTATTAAATAAATTTTCTTATAATAAATATTTTTATTTGGACTGGTAACATAAAATTATTTTTACTTTCTATTAATTGAGACGATTATAAATGATAACAACACTAAAATAAACTTTTTTTCTCTAATATTGACAAAGTACTAATATAGACATGAGTATATTGAATATCATTATATTTATAGAAACTACTATTATAAATAAATAATAAAGATTAAAATGCAATCCGTATCCGACAAAATATATTCGTATTCGACTCCGTATTCGATAATATCCGAACCGTATTCGTATCCGTTTAATATCCGAACCGTATCTGTATCCGAATGCATTCGTATTCGTATCCGTATCCGTATCCGGAAAAAAAATACGGATGCGGATATGAGAAGACCAACATCCGCTCCGTATCCGATCCGTTTTCATCCCTACCCACGACTCAGTCGAGTCAAACTTGGAATGCGCTCCTAAAAAGTCACAACGTGCCAAGAACCATAAAGTGACGCGAAGCTCACAGCTCTCGACAGTTCCTGTTAATAGTGACTATTTCATGTTCGGAGAAGTTCTTTTTGTCTATTTGGAATAGCATATTGAGATGCTTCAGTCATTTAACGTTAAAAATTAATGATATCAAGTAACGTTAAGGGTTAGAATTTAGAAATAATTGCTTTTTTCTGGTGTGAGAAAATAAATGTCATGAATTGAAAAGTCTAACCGCTTCCATTTTTGGGCTTCTCCGTAGATCAATTAAGGCTTCAAGAATATTTTTTCTAATTACAGAAAGAAAGAAAGAAAGAAAGATATACATTTCAGGCCCAAGTTCTCGGACAACCAATTTTTCTATAAAACAGTTCAAAACTTCAAATTATGTCCAGCTGAGATTCTGTCTGACTGTCTCATTTGTAGAACTAGAAGTCTAGAACAGTTGTAATCATAAAAAATAAATAAATCTAAGTTCTTTGGGCTAACTAATATTGCTTTATGAAAATGGAGAAGAGTCTAGCAACATGTACATTGGGCTGATAATAGGCATAGTTTAGTTATAAACTTGAGTAAAGCCCAATTATGTTCTCTATCGTAATCAAGGACCTAACGGCGCATATGTAAAGTGGATTAATCGATTAGATAATCACTGACGTAAAAAGTTAGATTATTTTCCCTCTTTGGAGTAAAAGCCGTCCTTACCGACCCAATAACTTTTTCCCCATTTGCTTCCACTCATTTGGCGCACAAACTCAACCCTTTGTTGACTTTGTAAAAATATTACTGCCCACTATCTTTGAAAAATCTATATAAGATGACCCTCAAAAGAAAATCTATATAAGTTATAAACAAAAACTGAATTATTTTTCTAACTTTTATTTGTATTAAATGTTGTTCGAAATTTCAAAGTAAAGTCAAGTTGGTAATTCATTTTTCTCCAAAAGATGGCCTTTAAATTTATTGTTATTCAAATTTAGTCCTTACACAAAGAAATTGGAAGGATTAATTTAGTTAACTTGAGTGAAGTTGATGGTCCAATTTACTTTTTTCCTTTAAAAATTAAACAATTGAATTGGTGCAACTGCAAGAGAATTTTTTTTTTTTTTTACGTTATAATTTAGAGACAAAATTTTAAATATTTTTTGTAAGATTGTACTTGCTAGAAGCTACCAAAAAATGCTCCCGTTTCGTTGAAAACAGAGAGCCAAGTTTTTCACCGGTTACCCCGGCTCCGCACCCAAACAACCACCCCAAAGTATACATATATTGTTTTTAATAAATAAAGTTTACTTCGACGGAAAATGCGTATCGAGAAATCTGTAGCGGTTCGCATGTTGAGCTTGTGGGGCTTCCATAGTTTTGCTGCCTAAAAAATTAAGATGAACTAGCCCCTCTTGGTTTTTTTCATTGAACACCCGTAAAATGCTCCTTTATGCCTATTTCTGTCGTTGCTCGCAAAAGATCTGCATTCTCTACAGACTAGAAGCATCCATAATTCCATATCCAACTTTGGAAAAAATGATAATCAACTACAATGATTAGCTATTGTTCTGAATAGTAAGTCAAGAGCCATCGAATGTTATGAATAAGTTTGGAATTTGGATTAACAACATTAATTAATTATACAATCACGCATTATACTAGACAAATGAAATAAAATCAAAGTGACTATTAGTTAATTTGTTTAATTATTAACATTGTGTTTGGTAGTAAATTTGAAAATCAGTTTAAAAGATTTGATATTCTCAAAAGAAACAAAAAAAGAATATTTAGCCCTTCAAAATTTAATTTTGTGTGAACTCGAAGTACCTGTCTTGAGGTGAGCTGAATTTAGTCAAGAAAACTTACAAGTGTCAAGATTGTTAGTGAATCCCTATTAAATATTGTGAAGTTAGCCTGTCATAAAGGACTTTCAATATGATCTAAAATATAAATTAAATATATAATGCAATAAAAAAAATCGTAATATAAATTGAATATCATAATTCCAGAAATAAATATACATGCAAAAATAAGTGTCATAATAATGTTTTTGTTTAGAATCAATGTCTGTTACTTACAAAAACGTTTATCATTATCATATATATCTAGCTTCATTTTTTTATTTACTTTAAACCATCTTTTTTGCTTACAAATGTGTGAAATCAGCTACAATTTTAAATTTTAAATTTTATTGAATATATATTCTTGTTACTCACACATATACGTAGCTACAAATGTACTGCTAACTATAATTATAAGGGGGCCGTTTGGATCGCTTAGGAATAGGAGGAATTTTCTATTTCTAAGCATAAAGTATTGGGAAGTTTATAATTTTGTTAAAAATTTAGATTGTTTATAATAAATTTATGTCTAGGAATAGAAAATTCTCTAAATTCTCACTTAATCCAAACGACTCCAAGAGTAAACTGACACGGATAACCACTGGAGTCTGAAAAGTGCATTTCCAACATTACTTATTTTATTGAATATATATTTCCAATATAATTCGAAGGGGGAGTGTTTTCTAGGCCCCATTCGACAGTATTCGACCTAATTCCTGAGAAGGAATTTATAATTATTATATTATGCTTTAATCTTATCAATATCTACGTTTCTTCTTCCAACTAAATATATTGCTTCATATTTGAAAGGATTAGCGTGCATTATCAACATCATATATGAAATTTATGACCAACTATGTGGTGTAATTCTGAAATATAGCAGTCAATTTTTATTGGCATATATATACATGATTCAGAAAATTTATTCACCAACGTATTTAAATATCACTACGCCAAATAAAATTAATAGTACCGGTTTTTTTCCTATCATTGGTACCGGTTTTGCAGCGGTACTAATAATAGGGGGTACTAACAGCAACAAAAAACCGGTACTAATGAGCCGGTAGTAAATGATGAAATAAACCATATTAGTACCGGTTTTTTATAAAAAACCGGTACTAAAATTAATTCATTTAGTACCGGTTTTTTATAAAAAACCGGTACTACATTAAAAAACCGAAAAATCGTTAATTAATTTAAATTAAGAAATCATTTAATTAATTATTTAATCAATTAAATTAAAAAAACCGAAAATTAAATTCATTTAGTACCGGTTTTTTATAAAAAAACTGGTACTAAATTAAATTAATTTAAATTAAAAAATCATTTAATTAATTATTTAATCAATTAAATTAAAAAAAACGAAAATTAATTTAATTTAGTACCGATTTTTTATAAAAAACCGGTACTAAATTAAATTAATTTAAATTAAAAAATTATTTAATTAATTATTTAATCAATTAAATTTAGAAAAAAACGAAAATTTATTTAATTTAGTACCGGTTTTTTATAAAAAACCGGTACTAAATTAAATTAATTTAAATTAAGAAATCATTTAAATAATTATTTAATCAATTAAATTAAAAAAACCGAAAATTAAATTCATTTAGTACTGGTTTTTTATAAAAAACTGGTACTAAATTAAATATATTTAAATGAAGAAATTATTTAATTAATTATTTAATTAATTAAATTAAAAAAAAACCGAAAATTAAATTCTTTTAGTACCGATTTTCTATAAAAAACCGGTACTAAATTAATTTAATTTAAATCTGTAAATTTTATTTAATTAAAATTAATTAAAAAAACCGAAAATTTTAAAATTAGTACCGGTTTTTTATAAAAAACCGGTACTAAATTTTTTTTAAAAAAAAAAAATTAAATCTGTTTTTTGGGCTAGCCCCCTTTTTGCTAGCCATTTGTACCCATTCATTGTACCAATTAATTGTACCAATTGTACCAATTAATATATATATCACACAATATAAAAAATCAAATGCATGGATCACAAATAATATCAAATCACAAACAATATCAAATCATCATGCATCGATCACAAACATTTCCATATGAAATCATGCACATAGTTAATATTTCCATGCAAGCACAAATCACACATAGTTAATTGTATTCATTTACCACGACCTACAAGCGTAAGTAAATAACGAAACCATTCATTTATCGTGTCATTGATCTCTTTCTCACTATAACGCTTACCAACCGGTTGCAAAACCTGCATTTTGACATTTTATATAGTTAATAACCTATGAAAATTGCTACTAAACCCTAATCATATACATAGTAAGATTAAAATATAATCCATACCGATGGGAGGTTCTCATGTAGCGTACAGTGATCAAGGATCTTGCGTAGGTTTACCATCGCATAAAAGCCGCAATCTATATTGTTTGGTTGTCGTGGACTCTACAATTTCAAAACTAATACAATTAAGTTTAAATTTATTCCAAATGAAATGACGAAACTATATATATATTAATTGCAAGTATGTACAGGAATCATTTGAACTTCAAAATTCGAAACTTTCACCAATCTTGACAAAGCTCTGCAAAAAAATATATATAATTATAAAAATTAGTTTCTAGATATTATTATATAACTAAATAGTGCATACACGTAGTATATATATGTTAATATTAAACATACTGATCGTAATTTTCTATAATTGTAGACTGGTAGGCTTCCTTAGATTGGAGTGAATCTACTATCCACATCTTTCGTGTCGAGAGTTGAACTATAATAATCACAAAATGCGACCTGTAATTACATACATATATTTTTGTTGGTTAAATTAACAATAAACTGCAAATTCAAAATTATAATTAAAGTCAAAATTAGAAATTTTATAACAAACCGATTATGATGCACTAAAACATGATAGGGATCCCTTTTTGCATACTTCTTCAAAAGATTGAATATGTAGCTTACAGTGCCGATTTGATTGTTCTCTACATCCGAACCCGAGCATCGTTCCGGATCCCAAAATACCCACTTCTTCATCAAAGTCTCAGCACAATACTCCCTGCACCGCCTGCACTTGAACGTAGTTAGGAGCTAGAATACTTACAAGACATATCATATAATTAATAATCAACTGTTGCAAAGTTAGGAGCTAGAATACTTACAAGACCCAAACTTTAATCACTTGAACGAAAAGTTCCTCCCGATTTAAGACATGGCTGATATCTTCAAAATCAACAAGGAATGTCTTGACATCTTGTAACTCGAAATCACCAGGAAGATTGCTGAATGAAGTGACTGACACGTCGAACATTCTCATGTAGTTATGCATTTCTTTGGCGTAAGGCCCGATCTGTGTCAATTTTTTCTCAGGGAGACATACGGATCGTGTAATTCAATTACCTCCTCTTCAAAAAACTGATCCACGCTCGGTTCATCATCTTCGTCATTCTCTTGCTCCAACTGCTTCTCCTTATCTTGCGGAATAGTTTGTTTTGTTATTTGTCTCACTTGCTCCTAAACAACCAACATATTAGTCATGAAAATGATATTATTCACGCTCGTTTTTTACTAAATATATATAATTACTAATACATACTAATTTTGACATATCGTAATCCACAAGATGAATTGGCCATCTCAGAAATGAACCCATCAGAACACCAAGCCGATCATCTCCGTTAGGAGGTGGAAAAGGTACAATCGTGTGTCTCGCATTATCAAAAACTTCCAAAATTTGTACCTTCACTTCCCCTATACCCAATGGCTCTCCATGGACTGTATCACCATAAGTCTGTGCATGCACCATAACTCTAGCTACATACACAGGTGTACCGGACGTTCCTGGGAGGAGAATCAAAGCTTCGACAGGCGTCTGTATTTATTAGGAATATAAAAAATAATAATAAATTATCAAACCCTAAATATTATATGCGAGAAAAATAATATATATCATTAGCTTGATAAAATTAATAACCTGAAAACTCGGATGAGGAATCGGATGTGGTTGATTATTGCTACCCTGTGATATCATCAGCATAGCTTGTTGGTAAATTGGATCGTAGGTCTGCGGTGTCTGCACTTGACCTTGGCCTTGCGAAAATATTTGTGAAAAGCTTTGCTGCATTCGCTTATTGAGTTCCTCATCCATTCGCTTTTTGAGTTCCTCATCCATTCGCTTATTGAGTTCCTCTTGCATTTGTGCTTTCACCTCCTCCATCAACCGATCAACCTCCTCTTTGGAATACCCCTTTGATGATTTTCTCGTACCCTTACCATACACCTGCTTCACACCGGAAAAATGTGGATATCCTCTCAACCGTCCGGAGTGCTCTGGCGTACCGATCGCAGCTGTTAAGATGTCATTTTGACGAACAGACTCAACCTCGCCTGACTGAACTAGAGCAACCTATCATAAAAAGAAATTAATGTTAGTTAGACTAAATTAAATTCATTTGATACATAAATAAAGTTATTGGAGTTGTTACACGTACCGCTTTGTCGATCACCGCGGCAGCCCTAGGATTTTTGACCATAAGTTTGCCGGTATTTGGATCCTTTTTAGCGCGTGCCCTACTCCAATTATAAGTCCGACCATCCATATACTTGGTAATAACTGAGGACCCACCATGGACCTCCTCTCCTTCTTTCCATCTCAACTCAGCACTTATGTAACCTCCTGATCCGAGTGTGTGGGGCATATCTTTCTTTGCAGCATTAATCTTTCCTTGTTGACTCATTTTCTATTAAAAAATTCAAAAAACTGTTAGTATAAACAATAAAATTAGTATCTAGAAATAATTGATTGTTTTATATTAAATTTGTTTTCATACCGCAAATTTCTCGCTAGAACAATATGCTTCCATTGCCTCCCATTTCTCCTTCGAGATGTTTTGTACATCCCATGGCTTAGGTCCACCTTCTTGCGCATTGATCCTGTATTTTTTATTCTACAATGACAGAAATGTTGAATCAAACTTTTATAAACGAAAATTAGAGAGAATTATAATTGATTTGCAAGTAATAATATCTCACCAATCTGCCTTTCCAATGCCTCCATTTCTCGTTACAATTAGAGAGAATTTTCTTTTTAGTAGCCAATGGTAGGTCCGCTGGAATATTCCAATCCTTCCATATTTCTCGTAACAAATTCATTTTCAACTCTTTTGGCACATCATGCCAACTACTATAACTGCATTGAAACCGATAAATACTATTATCGCATACCAATTCATATCATTAGCACTCATGTACATATATATTTGTATATGTATATAGTTAGGTACCTGCAAGGGATCATATCTCTTGTTTTTTCTGCACACCAATTCGTGAATCTTTTTGCATTCTCGCCGCAAGGTTTGCCTTCTGTATTGAATTCCACAGTCATGTCTTCTCCATTGGCTATCGCTTTACGTGTTTTCATGCACTTAGCAGTTGATCTTTTTCCCCTTTGGCTAACAACCACCTGCTCCTCTTCAGAACTCGACTCATCTTGATTTGTCGTAAAATCCTGATCATCTTGATTCGACATGACTGCAACTTCAAGTATAATTACATGCAACTATTAATTACATAGCACAATTAACACATCAAATAAATAATTAACAACTATTAATTAGCACATCTACAAATCAAACAAACTAATAATTAACAAAATGAAACATAGATAAGTTCAAATAACATTCAAGTTCAAACCACTAAAACAAAACAACCACTAAATCACTAAAACCACTGAAACAACCACTAAACCACTAAATCACTAAAACCACTAAAACAACCAGTAAACCACTTAATCACTAAATCCTAATCCTTCTTTGGGACCACCTCCTCCGCTGGGACCACCTCCTCTGGAACCTCCTCCATATCAGCAGGAGTTCGTCCGCAACCGAGTGGCCAGGACCTGACAGCAGAAACAGACCTTCTAACTGGAGGAGGGTAGTTTTTTCCTCGCATCCACCATGGCGTGGTGCTCGCCTCCTTCTCCTTCTCATTTTCCTTTTCCTTCTCCTTCTTCTTCTCTTCATTTCGCCGGACATAAACTTTTTCAATCTGTTTTTTCCCTTTCTTGTTGCTTCCTTCAGGTTTCTCCATTAATACCTTTTATTATTGTTAATAATTTCAATATCAAATTCAATCTACTTACTCAACAATAATAATCTAAGTAACCATTGTTCTATTACTCAACATAATAATCTAAGTACCAATGTTCTATTTATAACTATGAAATACCTTTTATTATTTATAATAATTTTAATTTTATATCAATTTTAATATGCATTAATTAAGGTGGCAGCGGCAATTAATAATTTCAATATCAAATTCAATCTACTTACTCAACAATAATAATCTAAGTAACCATTGTTCTATTACTCAACATAATAATCTAAGTACCAATGTTCTATTTATAACTATTTAATACCTTTTATTATTTATAATAATTTCAATTTTATATCAATTTTAATATGCATGAATTAAGGTGGCAGCGGCAATTACAGGTACAATTTTAATAAAAGGTGGCAGCGGCAATTATAGGTACAATTTTAATATGCATCAATTTTATATCAATTTTAATACCATATAGGCATATAAATTAAGCCTGGACATAAATCAAGGTGGCAGCGGCAAAATTAAGGTGGCAGCCGGACATATTCATTTGAGAGGCAGCGGCAAAATTAAGGTGGCAAAATAAAAGAGATGAGAGGGGGGCTTACTTGAGGTGGAGAGGCAGCGGCGAGGTTGAGAGGCAGCGGCAAAAGATTGAGAGGCAGCGGCGGCGAGGGGCAGCGGCGGCGAGGTTGAGAGGGGCAGTGAGGTGGAGAGGCAGCGGCAGAGAATAGAGTAGCAACGAGAGAGAGTGAGAGCTAGGAGAGTGAGAGTGAGAGTGAGAGGGTCGGATGGAGATAGAGTAGCAACGAGAGAGAGAGAGTGAGAGATGGAGATAGGGTTAAGTTTCGGTTTTTTTAAATTAGTACCGGTTTTTTCTTAAAAACCGGTACTAAATTGGTTTTTTTTTTTGAAATTATATAAATTTATCTAAATAGTCAAATTAAATTAGCTTCTGTTTTGCGAAATTTAATTAAATTAGTTATTGAAATAATTATTGAAATATTTAAATAATATGAAATATTTATTTAAAAAATTATTGAAATTTCGGTTTTTTAAAATTAGTACCGGTTTTTTCTTAAAAACCGGTACTAAATTGGTTTTTTTTTCGAAATTATATAAATAAATTTATTTAATTACTTATACTTAATTAAATTAGTTTATGTTTTTTAATTAAATAGTCAAATTAAATTATTTAAATATTTAAATAATATGAAATAATAATTTAAATATTTTTTAAATTAATTAATAAACTTAATTAGAATAAATCATAAAGTTTCGGTTTTTTTAAATTAGTATCGGTTTTTTCTTAAAAACCGGTACTAAATTGGTTTTATTTTTCGAAATTATATAAATAAATTTATTTAATTACTTATACTTAATTAAATTAGTTTCTATTTTTTAATTAAATAGTCAAATTAAATTATTTAAATATTTAAATAATATGAAATAATAATTTAAATATTTTTTAAATTAATTAATAAACTTAATTAGAATAAATCATAAAGTTTCAGTTTTTTTTTAAATTAGTACCGGTTTTTTCTTAAAAACCGGTACTAGATTGGTTTTTTTTTTTGAAATTATATAAATTTATTTAAATAGTCAAATTAAATCAGTTTCTGTTTTGCGAAATTTAATTAAATTAGTTTCTGTTTTTTAATTAAATAGTCAAATTAAATTATTTAATTCCTTGAATGTGCATCAAAGATTTTCACTCCGTCCTTCCACAACACATCAAGATCCTCTATTAACGGAGCCAAATAAATATCTATATCGTTGCCGGGTTGTTTTGGACCAGAAATGAGCAGCGGCATCATCAGATATTTTCTTTTCATGCATAACCAAGGAGGAAGGTTGTAAATAACCAACAAAACAGGCCAAACGCTTCGGTTGGTACTCATGAGACCGTAAGGATTCATTCCGTCCGTGCATAGTCCCAATCTCAAATTTCTAGGCTCACTGCCAAAATCAATGAAATGGCTGTCTATATTGTTCCACTGGGGTGAGTCTGCTGGATGTCTGAGTTTTCCATCTTTCTTTCTGCCTTCTGCGTGCCATCTCAACAGTTTAGCATCTTTTGAATTACTGAAAAGACGCTCAAACCTTTGTATTATTGGCAAATACCACAATATTTTCGCAGCTGGTCTTTTCTTACAACCTTCTTCTTCAACATCCAAATCACTGTCCCTTTGTTTGTACCGGGATGCATTACATTTTGGACATTTATTGAGGTTTTCATACTCCTTACGAAATAATATGCAATCATTCGGACATGCTGCAATTTTCACTACTTCTAATTTCAAAGGACATAGTAATTTTCTAGCCTTATAAGTTGTATCTAGCAATGTATTATCTGCTGGAAGCATTTCTCGCAAAAGACCGAGCAAAGATGTAAAACTCTTATCGCTCCAATTGTTTTTAGCTTTCAAGTTATATAGCTTAAAAACCGTTTTTATTTTTGAGAATTTCTCTTCATTGTAAAGAGATATTTAGCTTACCTAAATTTGGTCACATAATATGGACACATTAAATAGGTAAAAAATAGTAACTTAGATACTTGTGAGTTGTGATGGTAGGGCTGTCAATGGATACGGTACGGTACGGTAGAAGATATTTTCATTACCGTACCCGTTATAATTTTTTTTACCCGTACCCTACCCGTATCCGTTAAAAATAACTTTACCCGTACCCGTTAAGAATTAACGATACGGATACGGTTACGGTAAAAAATGAATATAATAATAATAAAATTTGTACACTGTGTATAAATAAATTATATCAATAAGTATATTAATAAAGTGCAACAATGGTGTCGAATATTTTAGATTTATGCTTTTTTATTTTTTCGTACACTGAATGGAAAGAATTATAAATCTTAAATAAAATCTAGCAATATTTTTTTACCAATCATGCAATATAAGATGCCATATGTATCATGTACTTGTATCTTTTTAATTGTGGCAATTATCCGTTATGAAAACGATACGAAATAGATTTTACCCGTACCCATACCCGTTAAATTAACGAAAAAATTTCCTTACCCGTACCCGTACTCTATTAACTTAACGAAAATAAAACTTTACACATACCCGTTTTATACGGTACGGTACGGATTGGATAAACGGGTAAACAGGTTTCATTGACAGCCCTATGTGATGGAACATCAATCGATAATCATCATCATTGACTGAGCGCCTCAAAAGATTTATATATGCTGCCAAACATGAAGTCATGAACAACTTTGTTGAGGATAAATGACAGAACATAATTAAGGAGGCCACCTGAAAACATGGGCAAAATTATTATCGAAATTTATATATATGGTGTTCTTTGACGGTCCTTTCAAGTTTATCCAAGAAAATAAAATAAAATTAGATAAGATAGTAAACTTTGCTACGTTATGTTTTTTTAGATAAAAATAATTCAGTAAGATTTTCAAATGTATTTAATTCTTAAATAAACTAAATAATACTTGGTACCACTATTTTTAATATATTGAACCAAAAAAATGTAAAAAAAAAATATTTTTATTATAGAAAACTACATTTAGCAAAAAAAAAAGGCAAAAAAAGCGAAAAAAATAGAGAAAAAATCATGACTTTTAATTAATATACTATAGAATACTATAGATATACCTGGTGGGAACCGCAAAAATAACAAATTAGTTATTTTCCTTCTCCATCTTCCAGATTTACTATAAATATATTATTTTCAATTTCATGTAATTATATGATTACTTATGTTAACAATATATGTTTATTTACTATAAATGTAATATCTATTGTGCACAATTAGATAGAAATAATATTTGAGAGGAATTGATAACACAATCACACAATTTTGCAATCAAACAATTACTATTCAAAAATAGTAAATTTCACTCTGCCCCTCGCCAGCCAAAAACAAAGAGAGCTCCGGCCCTCACCTTGCACTTTCTTTTCGCAGGGCGCTGCTTCTGCACGCCTCAAATTAGCGAAGCACGGAAAAATGCCCTCTTGGCTTCGAAGAGTGCAATACTCTCTTCCCAGCTAATTCGAACCCGTCTCTTTGACTCTCCTCCCTCCGTTTTGGCTCACGATCCTCTCTTCAAGACCCACAATTGATTTCAAGTCTCAAGTCTCAACCTCTCCAGCAAAGACATGGCTTAGTCTGGCCAATTTGTTGTAACATTTAGCACAATTGTAATTTGCTTTTCTAAAAGATCTCTCCCTTAAATAAGAGCATCGTGAACCAGAAAAAGCACCCTGGGTTGAGAGCATTGGGACAATGTGAGAGAGCTTGAATCACAGGGAGAGACGAGCAATTGCTCAAGGAGAGAAGGAGAGGTGGAATTGCTTAAGCGCGCTTAACGCTTCGGCTCCTGTATGACGGACCGACGAGGGTATTTCTGTCATTTAGCAACTTTTGAGTATGTTTTGCTAATTTTAACTGTGCGGAAAGCAACGCCCCTTTTCGCCTGCCACAGTGTTGCTCCAATGTTCACCTCCTTCACCTTCACTCTCACGCCTTTAAAACAAAAATACACATTTTGACTAAATAAATTGAATATTTAAACTAAATTAATGAACATTTAGATAACTATAATATTTAAACTAAATTAATGAACATTTAGATAACTATAATATTTAAACTAAAAAAAATTGAACATTTAGACATAATAAACTAGATATTTATGCCACGCGCCTCATATCCCACAACTGTGGCATGATAAATTTCCGCTGCAAGCATATGCATCACATGCACCGCAAAGCTTACCAACCAATTTCACTGGCAATATACAGTGCTTTATCACACTAATACATCTTGAATTTAACTAATAGCAGTTTCTAACTGTTCGAGGGAGTCGGATCCTCTGGTCGTTTTTCGATCTGAACCGTCCGATTTAATTTCAACGGTTAATATTTTTTCGGGCCTATCAATCGTGGTACTAGCACGGGGCATCCATAGCCATTAAGATTAAATCAGACGGCTCGAATCTAAAAACGACCAGAGGATTTCTCTGATCGGCAGACCAGAGGATCTGTTCCACTGTTCGAGGATATGATTGTATAATGTGCAAAACAAAGAGGCAACTATCCCTCTTTAACATTTTAGTGTATCAGCCATATAAACAAGCAATCCCGTTAGTTTGTAAAAATATTTTCCCAGTCCAAACCCCAAAAGCAATAGCCGTAATATACATCCAGCGTGAAGTTCACGTATCCAAAAACGTATAAACACACATTAATTTACCACAAGCACACAACACAACAAAACATGACATACAATATACAAGGTTTACTTCTCTAAGCGGTAACAGTTATTTAAATGATTAAAATTTTGTTTATTGTCACGTTTATATATTTTCAACATCAAACTGTTCTGTAAGCTCAACAAAATAACAACATTTAGTATTTTTTTTAGGTCTCTCACTTTCAAAACCATGTACGCGCTACGGTACTAATATTACTGACTGGTTGTGTGAATATTTTGATGGTAAATCCTTACCATTACCAGATTGATTATCGCATACTGCCGCTGTGGTGCAATTTTGGCGACCTATATATATACAGAAAGCCCTTCTATTTTTTAAATAAATTTTTTATAACGCGAGTACGTGACACGTTATAGGGCTGTCAATGGTACTCTTTTAACCGTCCGTATCGTATTCGATAAGACGGATATAGGTAAAGTTTTATTTTCGTTAAGTTATCGGGTATGGGTATGAATAAAAAAAAATTCGTTAATTTATTGGGTAAAGGTATGGGTATGGCTATTTCATATTAGTTAATTACCGTACCGTTAATCTTTATCATAACCAAAAAATATAATTGTAAGATTCAATTAATATATTAATAACAAACTAAAATCCGAAAAATATATTTGTAAGATTCAATTGATATGTTAATAATTAAACTAGGCAATTAAATTATGAGATTTGATTGAAATAATACTATGTTAAATTGGAAAGATATAATGGTAAGACTCAATTGATATGTTAATTATATTTTTTTTCATTCACATTCTATATTAAAATAATAATAAAGAAAATTGATTACTGTCATCTCTAATTTTGCCATCCCTGCAATCGCTAAATATAAAGTGAACATATAAAGCAAACAAAGTGAACATATAGACGATCTAAGTGAACACATACAAACAAATAAGTTCAATGAAAATAAGTTGAATATGCATGTAAACTTCTGAACAAGTGATGACAACACTTATTTGTTTGTAAGTGTTCACTTAGATCGTCTATATATTCACCTTATTTACTGTATATGTTCACTTTGTATTTAGCGATGGCTGGGATGGTATATTTGCCGATGGCACTTATAATTTCTGAATAATAAACTTTTTCAGAAGATCATTTCTTCTCAGTTATCATTTGAAAAAATATTATATAATTAGTAATTAGTTATGTAATTTTTTTGTGATAATTAACATGAGAAGATATAGTGTGATTTTATTATATTTAAAATATTATTCAATGTTGCACTTTATTAATATATTTATCTGATAATATCATAATATTTATTTATCTCTATTGTGTAATTTTTTTTATTGAGTTATTAACATTATTACTCATTTTCTACCGTTACCTTATCCTTACCGTTAATTCTTAACGGATAAGAGTAAGGTACGGATAAAGTCAAATTTTAACGGGTAAGAATAGGGTATAGATAAAAACAATTTTAATAGGTACGAATATGAAAAATATCTCTATCGTATCGTACCTATCCATTGACAGCTCTAACAAGTTGCATTGGAGCGCCGACCAATAAGAACACGGGAGTTGTGGCTGCTGCCATGCAGGGCTCCAAACGAATCCAGCGGATTCGGATAATGAGCAAACCACACATCCGTAAACGTTTTAAGATACGAATTTAAATACGATTAGATATTAAAAGAATATATCAATAAGATAAAATACTAAACAATATATATAATTAATATAAATTTTGAATGTCAAATATGATCATATATATTTGTATTTTCCCAAGAAATATACCAATATATAGGATAGATATACGGATCGTATGTGTTTTAACTTTCAAATGATCGATGCTAGCGTTCAATATGCTCTTTGTAATAACTGAATTTTTATAGTGTTTAAATCTTTATACTGTTTTTTAAATATTTAGAAAAATCCGTGATACAATAATTATGAATTATCCGATAAAAATGATTTTGAAAAATCCAAAACAAAAAGTAAAAAGTTCGAAAAAAATATAAAATTAATTATTACAATTTTTCAATACAATAACTTATTTAACATCTGATTAATCATTTGGAGCTTGAAAACCAAGATAGCCACGTATATATAACAAATTCCATCCGTCCTATTTTTATGACTTTAGCATTTTTCTTGAACGCACATTCATAAAATATTAACATTATTTTTAGGACAACAAATTTATTAGTTAAAATAATATATATTAACATAAAGTTAACCACCTAATTATTACAATATTAGATAGAGTCAGTTTATTGTACATCATGATGCATAGAGCCTTCTATGCATTGTGATACTTTATTTTTACAATTTATAAATTTAATTTAACCAATTCAATCTACATATTGAAATATTGTATCAAACCAATTATACATTTTTTTCGATTTTTTAAAAACAGGTTATTTTTTGTAATATTCTTCGTTTGTTTCCAAAAATGACTAGTCTCAAAATTTCGAAAAAAAAATATATAAAAATTTGGTTTCCTATAAATTTCAATATGGATTGGTTAATTAGATTTACAGTTTATAAAAATATTAATAAAAAAATCATGATGCATATATAGAAGGCCCTATGCAATCATGATGCACAACAAACTTACTCATGTTAGATAAAAGATACCAAACTATTTTTAATAATTAATTAATAAATTATCAATGGTCTGTAATTAAATTGTATATTACAGTTTAAAATCCAATATAATCAAACTCATATGCGAGCCTCTGAAATGGATATCTAAATTTCAAAAACATGGATTTGAATAATTAATCATATATATCACTTTAAAATGTTATTCGCGATCGTCTTTATGGTTCCGTTTGGATGGTGTGGAAATAAGAGGAATAAGAGAAGAAGTGGATAGAAGTATTGGGAAGTGTGTAACTTTGTGAAGAATTTGGATTGTTTATAATAAATTTATTTTCTTATTCCCACACCTTATCCAAACGGAGCCTATAAGAAAAAACATTTATCATTGTATTTCGATGAGCGTCAATTATCGGGATACAAATCCGAATAGAAACAGATAATAATAAATTCGTTTGCATCCTCATGTCATGTGCCTTATTAATGGTATGGAGAATTATTACACTGCAATTCAAGCGCATCCTTTCGTTTTTCTTTAGGAACCATGAAGGAAGCTTCGTAGTGCATTTATTATCTCTTTCACGCCTATTTTATTATTTACCCCGCGTGGCTACATGAAATGTTACGATTACAAAAATACATGGCTGTTTTTTTTTTTTCCTGTGGAATTAAAGAAATTTGCTTGCAGAAAAAAAAAAAAAACACGCGGCGCACAGAAATGGATATGAAGATACTCTTTTCCTTTATTACAATAGCAGCTACAAAAGTAATTTTATGAAGATTTTTCCTTCAATAAAAACAAAAGAGTAAATTACACATGTAAAATCCTAAGTGTTAAGCCGTGACTCGTGTACTATTTTGGTCTTATATAAGTTTTAGAACAATCATTTTCATTTTTAAATTATTAATTTATACAAAATTTCAGCTACATTAAATTTCAATTAAATAAGACAATTAATTTCAGCAGTTCTCTATTATTTAGGATTTCAAATAGAGCTACTGTTGTAGCAAAAGTAACAAAAAAATATCATTTAATACTATTATGCACAATATCATATACTGATTAAATAATTATTGACATCCATATTAATAGCATAATTAGGATTTAATTATAAGGAATAATTAGATATATGAGCATCTCACTGTTGAGATCTCATGACAATTAAGCTAACAATTATAGTATGACAATTATAGTATTAATTTAGTTTAAGTTTTAGAATAGTAATTATAAGGAATAATTACCGCCTCCCTCTGTCTTCGCCACATCCATATTAATTGAACTTCCTTATCGATGACAATTATAGCATTAATTTGGTATAAGTTTTAGAATTTTAAAGATCAAAAATTATTTTTGAAAAATTTAAAGGCTAAGTCGATAAACGAGTAATACTTTAAAGACCGCTTGTCTAATTTACTAAAAACGACAGTTGACGACTTGATAAGATTACTTGGTCCAACTTAGAGAAGGTAGCGTGCTTATCTAAATTTCTATTTTAAGCGAAACATTTTATCGTAATAGATTGCGCTTACGTACGATTCAGCCTAAGCAACTCAGGGATTAGATAACCAGATCTGAAGTTTTTAACGTGCCAGTCATTACTTAGTTTCACATCATTTTATGCTTGATTTGGAAATGGACATCTTTTGATCTTTATTTATTTAATTTTTTATTTTAAAGTGACATGCTATGGTACTCGGTGTATCGGGTTCATGTCTGATTGTACTGATACGATCGAGATTATCAAATAAATTTGAAATTTTCATTACAAATTCAACTTCTATATCATTTTTTATTTGCGTTTGACAAAATTGGATCTTGAAACTTACTTAACTAAAGAAAACATTAATATTGAGGTGTTTGCATTATGACTTAAGGGTTGCATACCTCCACTATGTACCATTGATGCAACCAAACAAATGTTGCATAAGGTTACATAAGACTACATAAGTTATCGCACCTAGGGAAGTGCTATGAGTTATGCATTCAGGCTCCGTTTGGATGGTGTGGGAATAAGATGAATAAGTATTGGGAAATGTGTAACTTTGTGAATAGTTTGGATTGTTTATAATAAATTTACGCCTAGGAAGAAACTATTTTCTTATTCCTAGGCTCATCCAAACACAGCCTCAATTTATTTCCAACTATATCCTTCAATTTATTACAATAATAAAATAATAATTAATAATAATAAATACTAAGCATTTAATAATAATTAACAAATAAATAATAATATTTAATTAGTAATAATAATTATTAAAAAATCATAATTAATAATAATAATAATTAATTATTATAATTAATTATTAATAATATTTAACAAGTAATACTAATTACTAATAACGAGTCAATAATAATAATAATAATAAATTAAAAATAATTATTCAATAATTATTTTTTAATTAATACTAATTATTAATATTTCATAATAATAATAATGATTTATTATTATCATTTATAATTAATTTTTATATTAATTAACAATAATAAATAATAATAAATATTTGTTATGATATGAGGACATTTTAGTCTTTTCACATGAATATATGCATTCATAAGTTATGCTTCCTTATTCAACAACCAAACATCCACTAAATAATACTACATAAGCACTTATGCATCCTTAAGTTATACCATTCATTCGCAATCAAACGCCCTCTACATATAATGGCACCGAGGACATAAGAACATACAAGAAAAATAAATCAATATTTTTCTTGCAACTTCATGATATGGTAGTTAAACACAGAGCTCAAAATATTATTATGAAGTTGAAACAGAGCTCAAAATATTGTAAACTCATATATACTCAAAGAAAAATATAAATTAGATTTTAAAAAAAATATTAAAATTATTACAAGCGGAGAATTTGTAGTACTAAGAATGAAAAAAAAAAATACATGAACTTATCGTCATCAATATTTCATTTCCAGATACACTAGAAAACCAATGGGCTGTATTGATTTTTTGTGAAAACTGACTAAGCTTAGCTCATACATGTATCTAGAGAAAAAGAAAAGAAAGACTGTTTGGGGACACAATCACCCTCTTTTTCTTCGCATTTGGAGATCTCCTTGTTATCTGTTTTGTACGCATCTCCCCCTCCTGTTCATAAAATAACTGGAGAAAGTACAACTGCTCAATTGAACCTCCCCTGGGTAACACTGCACTGGGGACTACAGTGTGTAGGTTTAAAAAATGACGAACCAATGCAAAATTTGTTGCGCACACCGCCAAAATGTGGATCACCCACCAAGGTCCAAGGCCACCATCCCATAACATACAAACAATACGACAATACACTAACCCCACTCTCCTCGTCTCATGACACCTCACTCCGGATATGCACTTCACTGATCTGGTGTAGTGTGCACTGCACTCCTGTTTGCTTACTTCCAAACATGGTTTTCAATACCCTACCGGCATCCATACCGGTCAGTGACCGTATTTTTCTGAAATTTTCTGGTATTTCCTCTCTAAATATCGGATACCGCCATTTCGGCCACCGTTTCGGTATCCGATATTATCGGAATTTTTCGGTAAGCGGTAGGGTATTGAAAACACTGCTTGCAAGTGTCTATTGTACTTGTGTCTCCCTGGAATCTTTTTTTTTTGTTTAAAAAAAAATTTCCGAAATTTCAAATAAACAAATAGGATTTTGATAAAAGCAAAAATGTCAAAATTCTAGAATGAGTGTTGGTATTTTATTATTTAGAATTCTAAAATACCCCATGTCATGTCAATGTTTAATAGTAAATAAATGAAGTAAATGTATGAGGTACTTAAATACAAAACATGTTTCACTGTATAACACAACAGTGACTTTAAAATTGATATTCAGTTTTGTCTAAAATTCGACACCTTATCATTTTTTTTTATTTAATACCAACCATCAGTCCTAATTATCTTAAAATTATCCAAATTTATCAACGACATTTCATTTATTTCCTATTTATAATATAACAGTCTAATTATGGTATTTTCAATTGATAACTAATTAGCAGAAAAATATTTTTAAATTTCCGCCTTCTTATCTGATCTGCCTTGCTAAGTAAAAGATTCCTAGTTCGGGTGCTTTAATTTAAAAAATATATATATTTCCGTTTTCTTCTCAGCCAATCAAATTTGACAAATTGTGCAAATATCACAGAAAAAGTTTTGATCAAAAACTTATTTACAAATAATTAAGAATAAAAATATAAAAATAAAAAAAAATGTAACGTACTTGGAGTCTTGGGCAAACAATAATGCAAAACATATTTAAGAAAACAAAAAGTAAAAATTAGTCTGCACAAATGAAGAGCCGGCTGCAGCCGCACTTTTACTTTATCTTCTTTTAACGTCCAAAAATGAGAAAATAAGAAAAGTGAAAAGCACGAGGCCACGAGTGCGTTCCACTATGGTCCATTGCCTTTTACAAAACATACCTTTATCCTTTTTCCTTTTGTATGTATTTAATTTTAAGTTGTTCCCTTGTTTTTTTAAGGTTTCAACCCGCTGGCCCAAACCCAAATCCGCCTGAAATTTACTCTTCTTTACAAGAAAAAAAGTATATTCAAATTATCCGATAAAAAATAACTACATCCGTTCAATAAAAATAGATAATAAATAAATATAAAAAAAACTTTTGCCACTTTGCCAGCCATAAATTAGTCAACTGGGATTTGGGATTAATCTGGTCAAAGTTCACAGGCTGGACTATCAACTCCCGTGACGGATTCCGACTATCGGATCCCAACAAGACCCATTCAATAATTTAATTCCTGGACCGCATCCCACCGACCCCATTTTCTCTTGCCTCCAAATGGTCGGTGCATTATAAACTTTACAACCGGCTCATCCAATAACTCCCATCTCACATCCGAAATGTCAGGTTCCTAGTTCCTACTACTAGGTCCCAGGTGGTCCCCACCTCTCCCTCAAAATTTCCTATATAAACCCCTCCCCTTCCCCAACTCCTATCCTACTCCGATACCTCCTCCTCCAAAATCCAATCCTCTCAAGTTTTTTGCTCTTTTCCCGCCTTCTTCTCCTTTTCAGGTCTAAAAGCAGAGCCTCTTTAGGGCTCGAGCAGGAGCTGGCTAACTCTACCTCCTCCAATCAGGCCGTACATGAGTCCGATTCAGATCGGAACAAGTGGCTAGTTCTCCAGCTGTACGAGGCGCTCAACAACCGTGACGTGGCGGCTGTGCACCGGCTCCTCAATCCGGATCTGGAGTGGTGGTTCCATGGCCCACCGTCGCGCCAGCACATGATGCACCTTCTCACCGGTGCGGCACCAGACGACACCTTCGTTTTCGAACCTGTACACGTCGAGGCCTTCGGGCCCACTGTGTTATAATTAATATTAATTAATTAATAATATGGCCTATATTTAATTTTTTAAACCAAATTCATTTAATGAATGGACCATCAGATTTTGATGGAAAATCTGATGGACCATGTTCATTCAAATTTAATCCCTCTAATTACCTTAGTTTATTTAATATCTTTATTCTGCCATTAGTATGCACCCTTTGGCAATTTTCGCCCATAACAACAAGAAGGCAGAATAGAGAGAAAAACGCCATTAACAAACACCATCATTTTAACTAAGGGAAATTAGAGAAGATTAAATTTCCGCATCAAGATGTCTTCTCTCCAATCCTGTAAGTTCTAAATTCTGATTTATTGTTTTATATGAATTACGTGTTCTTGGGCTATTAATTTCAGAAATATTATTAAGAATCAAATATTTCAATTATCTAACATTTGGTATCAGAGAGGTACGTAATTTCATATAAAATTACTACAAAATTTTCGTTAATTACTGAAATTCAATGTTATATATATATATTTTTTGGATTTATATTTTCGTATTTCATATAATATTATATATATATATATATATATATATATATTTGAATTTAAGTCAGTAATTAATGGCAATTTCTAAATAAGTATTTTCCGTATAAAATTTCCTATACTTACTCTTCTGTGTGCAATCCTTTGGAGTTGTGAAGTATTAACACCATTTATTAATTTCTTTCCCCTGTGCGCATGGTGAGAAAGGGAATTTGTTGAGTGGATTGAATACAAAGAGGTAGAACATTTACTCTGTCCAAACCCTATCACGACCTTTATTTTTGGCGACTTTTGGCCAACTTTACGAATTTTTCTCGAAATTGCCTTACTTGGTTCTGATTAAGGAAGGACAGATCAATCTATACCTGAATTGTACAGAATCCGTGTATATTTTCTCCTCTCTGTAAGCGTGTTTCTTTTTCTGGTCTCTCTCTCTCCTCTGTACGCACCTTCACCGATCTGTCTTTTAGGAAAGATGTTATTAATTATTTCTTAAACTTAATTATACAAATTATTACTTTGTGCGTGTACATGGAATTTACGAAAGGTTCCATCTGATTATGACTATGTTTATCAGATGGAATCCGTATATTACTTTTTTATTTTTAATATTATATATTGCAAATTTCTTTTAAAACCGTATGTATATATTTTATGTACGGTGAATAGGTGATATATGATGTTATTAAAGATATGATTTTATATTATATATACCGAGTAACCCAACGGAACTATGTTATATATAATTTACTGTCATATAAATTTTCTTTTAATATCTGGTCGTTATCAATTTGACAAACTTTAATTGTGACTACCATTTTATTAAAAGAAACTATGTTTTACATGATGTCTAAAGTATTACTTATGTGTACATTTAATAAATTATAATTGTCAATTTTACCAACTTTAATTGTCATGAATAATTTATTAAATAGCATTATATCTTATTTCTGCCCAACGGTGATATGAATTGATTTTTAATGGATCAACTATTAAACCTGAAATATTAATTGGCGTTTTAATATTTTCAGATTAAGTTAATTATTAGTCCCCTAATTATAGTTGATCTAATTTAATTTTATTATATGTATGTGGATTTTAGTTAATAGTAAGCATTTTATTTGTCATGAATTTACAGCATTGAGCAACATTAGTAGTCAAATCACTGGAATAACACCATTGAATGGAACTAATTTTTCAACTTGGAAAGAGCAAATTGAGATTGGTCTTGGTGTTCTTGAAATAGACCAAGCATTACGTTTGGATAAACCTGAAAAACCAAAGGATGATGCTGCAGATGAAGAAAAAACTGCTTATGCAAAATGGGAGCGTTCTAATCGCATGTCTCTCATGATTATCAAAAGCACCATTTCTTTGGCTATTCGGGGAGGCATTCCTGAAAAGAATATTGCTGGTGAACCTTTTACTGCTAAAGAATTTTTAGCCTCTGTTGAGGAGCAGTTTAAGAGTACATCAAAGGCTAATGCAAGTGCTCTCATAATGAAAATGCTCACTACCTACCAAGTACAATGGGACTAGCGGTGTACGTGAACATATCATGATGATGAATGATATGGCCGCAAAATTAAATGGCATGGACATGGCAATTTCTGAGGGATTTTTGGTTCATTTCATTATGACTTCTCTTCCTGCTCAGTTTGGTCCTTTCAAGATCAATTATAACACGCAGAAAGAAAAGTGGAAAATGAGCGAATTGATTGCCATGTGTGTTGAAGAAGAAGAAAGGCTTAAGACTGAAAAACCTGACTTTGCACATGCTGCCATTGAAAGTCCAAAACAGAAAAAGAACAATGGTAAATGAAAGAATAAGAAAGATGATGGTCTTGGTGTTAACAAAGCAAGTACATCTGGTACAAAACGTGTTTTTAAGTGCAATCACTGCAAGAAACCTGGACACGTAAGGAAGGAGTGTACCAAGTTCAGAGCGTGGCTTGCCAAGAAGGGTAATGATTTTAATTGTATGATTTGTGAGTCTCTTTTAATTGATGTTCCCTTAAATACGTGGTGGGTTGACACTGGTGCCTCTGTGCACATTACGAACTCATTGCAGGGATTCCTTTCCGTGAGGATGCTGGAAAAGGGAAAAAAGGAAGCTTAAAGTAGCCAATGGATTAGAGGCTGAAGTGGAGGCCGTAGGAACTCTTCGTTTAGTCTTGAAGAGTGGCTTTATTCTCTATTTGCATGATGTAGTTTATATTCCTAGTGTGATTAGGAATTTAATTTCTGTTTCTAGACTTGATGCTTGTGGTTTTATGTTTCAGTTTGGAAATAATGAGTTGAGACTATATCATAACTCTAAGTTTGTTGGTTCTGGATTATTATGTGACAATCTATATAAATTATGTTTGGATTCTTCCTTTTCTGATTCTTTATTGTCCCTGAATGTTAATAGTGTTGATCACAAACGTGGCACAAAGAGAAATCGTGATATTGGATATTCTTCCAAATTATGGCATCGCAGATTGGGTCATATTTCAAGAGATAGAATGCAACGTCTCATTAAAAATGAAATTCTCCCAACATTAGATTTTTCTGATTTTGAAAATTGTGTTGAATGTGTTAAGGGAAAATTTGTTAAGGGAAATAAGAAAGGAGCCACTCGAAGTGGGGGACTATTGGAATTAATTCACACCGATATATGCGGTCCTTTTCCCACTCCGAGTCTCAACGGACATAAATCATTCATTACTTTTATTGATGATTACTCACGCTATGCTTATGTGTTCTTAATTTCTGAAAAATCTGAGGCACTAGACAAATTTAAGATTTTTAAAGCTGAAGTTGAAAATCAACATAATCTTAAAATTAAAGTAGTGCGATCAGATAGAGGCGGTGAGTATTATGGTAGGCACACTGACTTAGGTCAAAGTCCAGGTCCATTTGCTTTGTTTCTTCAAGAAAGTGGTATTGTTCATCAATTCTCTATGCCGGGTGATCCTCGGCAAAATGGAGTGGCTGAAAGGCGTAATCGTACATTAATGGATATGGTACGAAGTATGATATGCAATACCACTTTACCAGAATTTTTGTGGTCCGAGGCTTTAAAAACAGCCACACATGTTCTCAATCGAGTTCCTAGTAAATCCGTTCCAGCAACACCTTATGAATTGTGGACTGGAAGAAAACCACAACTAGGATACTTACGTGTGTGGGGCTGTCCTGCTGAAGCAAAAGTCTACAATCCACAAATTAAGAAACTGGATTCCAAAACCGTTAGTTGTTCTTTCATAGGATATCCAGAGAGATCCAAAGGTTTTAGATTTTATTGTCCCTCGCATACCACTAGAATTGTTGAGACAAGACATGCAGTATTTTTTGAAAATGGCAACATTAGTTGGAGTAATGAAAAACGAACTATAAACCTCGATGAAGAAGATCGAATTTATGTTCCAACTTCGGTCATTTCAGAGGCTACAAGTTCTGTTTCTCCATTATTACTAAATGAAGGTACTAATGTTAATAATGTTCCTAACAATGAAGAAGTACCTTTGCTGCCACAAGAACCTTTACGCAAGTCGCAAAGAGAACGAAAATCTGCAATACCTGATGATTATATTGTATACCTTACTGAAGAAGGTGGCGATATAGGTCATGGAGATGATCCTATCTCCTTCAAGGACGCCATGAAAAGTGATAAGTCATCTCAGTGGCTGGAAGCCATGAATGATGAGATGAACTCAATGCAACAAAATGATGTTTGGGATCTTGTTGAGTTACCTAAAGGTGTTAAACCCGTAGGATGAAAATGGGTTTACAAAACTAAAACTGATTCTCTTGGTAACATCGAAAGATACAAGGCCCGATTAGTTGCTAAAGGCTTTACGCAACAAGAAGGTATACATTATGATAATACTTTTTCTCCTGTCTCAAAGAAAGATTCGTTACGAATTGTTTTAGCTCTTGTAGCTCATTATGATCTTGAGTTGCATCAAATGGACGTGAAAACCGCATTCCTTAATGATGACTTGCATGAAGAAATTTTCATGAAACAACCTGAAGGTTTTGTTGTTAAAGGCAAGGAACATATGGGCTGTCGGTTGAAACGATCAATTTATGGGTTAAAGCAAGCTTCAAGGCAGTGGTATCTCAAGTTTGATGAGGTCATAACAGAATTTGGATTTCAAGAAAACACTTTTGATCAATGCATATATCTCAAGGTTAGTGGGAGCAGATTTATCATTCTTGTTTTGTATGTGGATGACATTTTGTTAGCAAGCAGTGATTTAGACATGTTGTACGAGACAAAACGTTTTCTTTCAAAGAAATTTGAAATGAAGGATCTTGGTGAAGCCTCTTATGTCATAGGCATTGAAATTCACCGTGATCGGTCTCGTGGTCTCTTAGGTTTATCACAAAAGGCATATATCGAGAAAATGCTTAAGCGCTATAACATGCAAAATTGTTCTCCAAGTGTTGCTCCCATTTTCAAAGGTGACAAATTCAGCAAGGCTCAATGTCCCAAAACTGAATCAGAACGTAAGCAAATGGAAAATAATGAGTATGCTTCGGTTGTTGGAAGCTTAATGTATGCTCAAGTTTGCACACGTCCTGATATTGCGTTTGTAGTTGGCATGCTCGGCCGATATCAATCAAATCCAGGACTGGATCATTGGCGAGCTGCTAAGAAAGTCTTACGCTATTTGCAAGGGACTAAAGACTACATGCTTACTTACCGAAAGTCCGATAACCTTGAGGTCATTGGTTATTCCGATTCGGATTTTGCTGGATGTGTAGACACGAAGAAATCCACATCAGGATACATATTCATGCTTGCAGGGGGACCAATTTCATGGAAGAGTGCCAAACAGTCCTTAGTTGCATCTTCCACTATGCAAGCAGAATTTGTGGCGTGTTTTGAAGCTACTGGTCAAGCAGTTTGGTTGAAGAATTTCATACCTGAACTTCAAGTAATTGAGAGTATTGCAAGACCACTCACGCTATTTTGTGATAATGAGGCTGCTGTTTTCTTCTCTAAAAACAACAAGTCTAGCGGTGCTACTAAATGGATTGACATCAAATATCTTGTTGTTAGAAGAAAAATTAAGGATAATGTTATTATCATACAACACATCAATACAAAAGCTATGTTAGCTGATTCTCTAACGAAAGCACTACCACCTACTCTTTTCAAAGAGCATGTAGCCGGCATGGGTTTGGTTAGTGACTTGTGATGTTGTAATGAACAATAATGTATTAATTAAGTTATGTATTGAAGCTTCATTTATGTATTGACTGAATTTATATTGTTTGCTTATTTCTTATGTTTGCGCATTAATGTAATTTATATAAGCAAATATATTTATGTGGATCGAATGAATTTAATTAACCATATGTTGGAAAGAATGCCATTTCTATAATTAATAGGGATCAAATAACAGTTTTAGTTATTTTGATTATATTAGTTTAGTTTGGTATTTCTAACTGAACAAGGTTTATGTTTTATTGGCCAATTCTGAATTTGTGTTTCATTATGATATTTTATAGGCCAAGTGGGAGAATGTTATAATTAATATTAATTAATTAATAATATGGCCTATATTTAATTTTTAAACCAAATTCATTTAATGAATGGACCATCAGATTTTGATGGAAAATCTGATGGACCATGTTCATTCAAATTTAATCCCTCTAATTACCTTAGTTTATTTAATATCTTTATTCTGCCATTAGTATGCACCCTTTGGCAATTTTCGCCCATAACAACAAGAAGGCAGAATAGAGAGAAAAACGCCATTAACAAACACCATCATTTTAACTAAGGGAAATTAGAGAAGATTAAATTTCCGCATCAAGATGTCTTCTCTCCAATCCTGTAAGTTCTAAATTCTGATTTATTGTTTTATATGAATTACGTGTTCTTGGGCTATTAATTTCAGAAATATTATTAAGAATCAAATATTTCAATTATCTAACACACTGTCCTCGTCGAGGGAAGCGGATCCGACCAGGGGCAATCGGTCTATTGGGTGCACGCCTGGACCGTGGGACCCAATGGGATAATCACCCAGCTTAGAGAGTATTTCGACACCGATCTCACCGTTACGAGGCTTGCTGATTCTGTGAACCAGGTGCACGGAGCTGCTTCGAGCTCGCGTTCGCACTGTCTGCCCGTTTGGCGTAGTCGGATACTCGACCCGACCCGCAAGTCGCGCCCGGGTTTGGTTCTGGCTATCTAGTTTTTTCATAAATATAAATAAATAAACATCAAGTTGTTGAATGGGCTGAGAGCCCTGTGGACCTGTGGTGTTTGGTGGTTTGCTTTCCGTTTGGGATTTCAAATATCGTGTTGATTTGGTATTTTTAATTAATTAATTTACTATTTAGTCGTGTGGTTTGGATTAAGGTTTGAATAAGTAGTTTGCCCCTTTTCGTGTACGACAAGGTTCTAGAAATGGGCATAAAAAGTAGGTGTAGTAATGATGTTTGGTATCTGGATTTATGGTGTAATGCTCTGTTTTACAATGATAATAATAGAATATCTGTGTGGTGTCTTAATAAAAAGGAAAGAATCTCTCTATTTTTTTTTCTCTTCGATGCGTTGTTGATGATTATAGTAATCAAAAGTTCCAATAAGATAGGAGGCAACTTAAATCCAAGTTAGCATCTTTTCTGTAGAGTTGAGACAAAAAGGAAAAACGAATAGAATCACATAATTGCGGTATAGACATCACATGATCACATCAGAAAGTGTGATTGTGTGTTTACATCGACCACTTTGTCTGTTTTGAGTTTGTTTTGTCAAACGACTTGAAAAGTATCAATTTGTTGAGATAAGCTTTGAGTAGAAGGGATACGCAGCTTGAAATTGAAGTTAAAAACCAGGTAGTTTGGAAATGGAATTGACAGGGCTAAAACTACTGCTTGTCATATGTCAATCATGTTTGAAATTTTTATAAATAGAAGGGCGTCTTTCCTGGATAGCCTCTAATAAAGTCTCTGCAATTACTTACTCTGTTGTCGTTTATATGGCAAATGGCATTGGAACAGTATACCCATAATTGTCAGCATGGCAAGTTGGCAACAACTGCATAGAAATATAATAATCAAATTAGAACCGGAAATATTGGAATTGGTTCGTGCAAATAAAAACTACAGAAGCCTTTTTTTTTTTTTTTTTTTGAGGTGAGGAACTACACTAGCTGACTAGCAGTGGACAAATTGTGGGGCATACCTGCCGCATACGTGATAAACATTTTTAGTCATCATGAGACGCTTTCAAAATTCCCAGAGCGAAAGAATTAAGTTTATACAAAACACTTAGAAAAAGATCCATTTTGCCTCGTGAGGAATTCCCGAGAGAATATGCTGATCCGTCGCCATTAAAACCCAAAAAAAATTGACAAAAATAAAACCCAAAACGATCAAACTTTTTCTCTTTTAGAAAACTTTCCCAGTTAATGGGTCTGATACTCTGATATAGCTAGAAAATTTTGAAGCGCTCGTCTGGTTTTTACTCAATATCTGTTTTAAAAATTGCTATTCAAAAGTTTTTTTTATGAGGTTAATTCAAATGTAGTCCGTATCTAACCAATTAAAAGTGTAAGTTCATAAAATTTTTCAAATATAATCGGTCAATTTGGCTAAATTAAGATTTAGCACCGTGGTTTGTGTTTTATTTTTAAAATCGGGAGTGATGTGCAATTTCAAGATTTGTCTTCGTGATCATCCCATCCAAAAATAAAATGGGCATTAATCCGATCCTAAGAGTGTTTTTCTTTTTTAGTGTCAGCAGTAATCTCCCCCTTTAACTCCCTTTCCTTCACTTTCATCTCTTCTGTCTCACGCGCATCTCATCCCTCTACTTTCTATTTTTGGTGCCACATTGGTTGCACGGTGCACCTTTTCAATCTTGATGTGTTCCCTTTCTCTCCTTCATCTGCTCCTCAACTCTCGTCTGCACTCAAATAAGATGATCACTTCTTACATCTAATTGAACATTTACGTTTACAAGTTGATTCTTTATTATATCTAATATATGCATTAATAAGGTAATCTTTTATTACGCCTAACTGAACATTTATACTTATATGACGATCCCTTATTACTTTATGCTTTCAAGATTATCACTTATTATATCTGATAAACTATATAAGATGATCCCTTATTATAACAATCCGATCATTTATATTTATAAAATGATCTCTTATTTTATTTAATATATGCAATTATAAAGTGATCCATTGTTACAACAAACTGATCATTTGCGCTTATTAGTTGATCACTTATAAGGTGATTCTTTGCTCACAGTCGCAACAAATTCTGCCTTCACCTTGCTAGATTTGGATTTTTCCCCTTCCTCCTTTGTTCGGTTGCGAAACCGAGACATTGTCTTGTGCTGCCACATCATCACCATTGGCAGGGATAGACTCTTGATCAGGTTAGCTCGTTGTAAAATTATCTTTCGGCGCTTGCTCCGTTCTCTGACCTCCTCGTATGAGTCGACCTCATCGACGAGGCACCATATGCGATCGAAAGGAGTGGAGGGTGTAGAAGGCACTACAGGAAACTGTAGCAATGGCATCAACTTTTTAACAATAGCATGGGGCTTTTATCAAAGGCATCAGTACATTTTGGATGCCTATTCGGAAAATAATTTTATGTCACTTGCATCAATTTTGCGGATGCTACCAAAAACGATTGCATCAATTTAACCGGTGCCATTTATTTTTTCCTATGGAATGGGTTTTGTCGATGCTACTGATTTTTAGTTGCATGTAAATAGCTAGTGCTAATAAAGTTTGCACTATTGAATGAGTTTTACCAATGCAATTGAATTTAAAAGCTTATGCAAATATATTTAACTCTCAATCGAACAAGTTTAGTTGATATTGATAAAAGTATTGGAATCAAAATAACTAGTGTCAATAGAATTTACCGTGTGAATTGATATTGATAAAAGTATTGATAAATAGTTTTTTTCTTAAAAAAAAAATCATGTTAATAATTAAGGCCTCCGAATCCGAAATTATTTTATATAAGAATTCAGACGCAAAAAATTTTAATGAAAAGAATTATTATTATTTTTTTAATAAGAAGAAAATTCGTACGCGTTTTATAAAAGGGTAGAGTATCTCTCCTTCCTATCCGTTTATAAAACGGGTTGGAAGGCTTCCAACGCGTTTTATAAACGGGTAGGAAAGAGAATAAATTCTCCGCTACAAGTACGACTTTTGAGGCTGGTCAGACCTTCCTACCCGTTTATAAAACGGGTTGGAAGCCTTTAAACGCGTTTTATAAACGTGTTATTAGTTTTTCATATTTTTCATTCAAGCCGCAACATTTAACTTATTAAAAAAAATATTTTACAATAAGGTCCCTGCATGTTTCATATTTATAAAATTTTCAAAATTTTATTTTCAATTAAAGATGTATTAAATAGATATAACAAATATATTACACATATTTTATATGCATTTAATTGCACATATTTTTTTTTAACATGTGTATAATATCATTTTGTTTGAATAATTATTCGCCGATGACCCTGTATTTTTACTATTTAATTCTACAAACTTATCTTTTGCATTATAGTCTCTCCTTTTTTTATTTTATGTTAGCCATATATAATCAAATAATATATAATATGGAAATAATTAAAATATAAATTTTTAATTAAAAAATTTTGAACATTAGAACTTTAAACAAGCATAACTTTTGATAGGAAGGTTCGTTTGGGGCAAACGAGCACATTCCGGAAAGCTGACGACGAGATCTACACGTTTTACCTGGGTGAAACCCCGTAACGATCATTTTCGGAGCCAAAAAACGCTCTCTGGATCTCCAAAATTCACTTTGAAAGTTTGCAAACCTAAAAACCACTCTAAACTACTAAAATATTTTTTAAAATCATAAATTAATCATTAAAAAGAGAAATGCAGTAAATCAAGTGACTTTCTTGATAGTTATTCAAACAAAATGATATTATACACATGTTAAAAAAAATATGTGCAATTAAATGCATATAAAATATGTGCAAATATATTTTTTATATTTATTTAATACATCTTTAATTGGAAATAAAATTTTGAGAATTTTATAAATATAAAACATGCAGGGACCTTGTTGCAAAATATTTTTTTTATAAGTTAAATGTTGCAGTTTGAATGAAAAAGATGAAAAACTAATAACACGTTTATAAAACGCGTTCAAAGGCTTCCAAGGAAGGTCTGACCAGCCTCAAAAGTCGAACCTGGAGCGGAGGATTTATTCTCCTTCCTACCCGTTTATAAAACGCGTTGGAAGCCTTCCAACCCGTTTTATAAACGGGTAGGAAGGAGAGATACTCTACCCTTTTATAAAACGTTTTTTCTATTAAAATTTTTTGCGACTGAATTCTTATATAAAATAATTTCGGTCTCGGAATATATACATAGTTGCATGAGTTTAGGTTTTTTTTTTCTTTTTTCTCTTTTTATCCCATACTTTGCTTCTCAAGACCTACACACTTCCAAAGCCCACAAGGCATTTGTACGAAAGACTTATCCTCTAATATTGATCCCTTTTAGATTTTGCTTACAATTTATTCTTTTTTCTGTTCCATCTCAGCCGCTCCGAGTAATATCTTTTTTTTTTTTTTTGTAATGGCCCATAGGCAATATCAATAATTAGAGCAAACATCCAGGGTACAACAAAAGGACAGAAAAAGAAAAATACCAGTGGCAAACCTAAGTCTCTAATTACCAGAGATGACAAACTAAAAGCCTGACCCATAAATAAAAACTAAAACAACTAAATCTCACTTCCCTCCTTTTCGAACAGGCAAAATTTCTTTCCCTTAAATTTTCCAAATTTTTATTTCCCTGATCCCTCATTTATTTCTCCAAATATCACGTCCCTCCTTTTCTTCCCTCCAAATCTTACTTCTATCATTCATTTTCCCTCCAAATTCTACTCTCTTTTTTTCGTTTTCCGTCTGAAATTTTCATTATACCTAAAAAGTTCAATAACTGCAGTTCCTCATCGCAAGTCTTCCTTTCCCTTCTCAAAAATCCCTACATCTCTCTTTCACAATACTTTTTTTTTCATCCATGAGAAATCAAAATCACCTCTGACCATGATTGAAATTAAAGTTCCCTCATGGTTATATTTTCTCTCAATTGGATGTCTCACCATTTCCCTCATACTATCGAATCGAAGTAAAAAAGTCGATCGTGTTTCAGAAAAGAAGGGACCCCATAAGTCTTAAGAGGAGGGGGATGCACGACGAGTGGTTGACTTTGCAAAATACTCAGCCTTTGTGGCTGCTACCACTTTGTCTCTAACACACAGGCAAGCAGCATTTCTGCTTTATGTTTGTCTGTTTGGATCTCTATCGTTTCAAGTTTCATTATTGTTCTTGTGCCAGTAAGTTGTTTTATTACTGTTTTTGTACCACAGTACTAGTACTACAATTTTCTATATTTAATTGCTATTACATTATCTAGTAATCTGCTCGATCAAGTGCTTGTGAGACATTTTAATATTTTGTATTGTTATCTTACCAAGTTACAACTATCTGGCTCTTCAATTTTTTGTTAGGTTATTTTTTTCAAATTACTACATACAACTATTATAATTTTATTTCATAGATATATCACATCTGATGTGATTTATCATTTGTCTGTGGTGGAACATCCATTACGAGTTCTGCTACAATAATAGTAGTAGTACGAATTACTTTTCTGGATGCTGGTATGGGATTGAAAACATCTACAGTAGAACTTTTCTGGATACAATAATAATAGTAGTATCAATTACTTCTACAATATTGTACCAATTACGAGTTCTACTAGACCCTTCTTTTTAATGGTCTAGTATTATGGATAATGGTTGTTTGAAAATTAAAATTTTGATAATTCTATATTATTTTTTGTGATTAAAAGTATTTTATGTTATTTAATTTGTGATGCTAAACTAAAAATACTACGTTGCCAAATTATTCAAATGCATCAACATGTTTGATGCTAATTGAAAGAATAGCATTCGCTTAGTGGATTGTCAAACCATGTAACAGCATTATCATGGTTGTTGCTAATTGAAGCAATGACATCCATTTATTTGATGCAAAGAACTTATATTGCCATTCACTCGGCTGATGCTAACATAATCAATTACATCCGCTTTGTGCATGCAAAGAATGGACTTTGGCATCTGCTTTAGTTCATACTAATAAAATAGTAGCATTTGTTCTTTTGATGCAAAGAATATATATTGTCATCCACTTGGTTGATGCTAGCAGAATCAATTACATCTTCTTATTGGATGCAAAGAATAGACCTTGACATCCGTTAAGTTGATGCTAACAAAAATAGTAGCATCTGATCTTTTGATGTAAAAAAAATATTTTGCCATCCACATAATTGATGCTAACGAAACCAATTGCATGTGTTCTACGGATGCAAAACAACAAGCACATGCATCAGACATACTGATGCCACTGATAATTGCAGTTGCATCGGATTAATGCCCATGCTATCGAAGTAATGATGCTATTGAATCAGTAGCATCCATGGCAGTCGCACCAGAAAAAAACTGATGCCACAGGTCTGTGGCATCAACAAACGGATGCAACTGGCCTCGATAGCATCAGAACGATTTGATGCACTTGAAACAGTTTCCTGTAGTGAGGGTCAAAGACGACGCACATCATGCGGTGGAGGTTGAGGAGGGAGGTCCGGTGAAGGAAAAGGGAGGAGAAGACATTGCTCGTCATGCAAGGATTTTTAGGATAGAGGAAAGAGGAAGGAAAGCGAAAAGGTGACACTGGGGAGGATCTGGTGTAAGAAGGAGGTTGAGAAAAGAGGGCGTGCTAGATTTGGTGCTAGAAGGAGATCATATTTGGATCAGATTTGAAAAGGAGAAGGAGAACGAGGGAAGGGGAAAATGATAAGGATGACCCTAAGTAATTCGCTTTTAGAATTACTTACTATAATCAGAGATTAGAGCAATAAAGCAATCGACCCTCCTCCCTTTTTCTTTCTCCCTCACCCCTTCCCTCCTCTTTCTTTGGACAATCAGCGTGATTCTTTCTTTCCACCCGTCTCCTCACCCCTTTCATTTGTTTGTGATCCCTTCTCCTCACCCTCTCCCCTAATTCAGACATCTCCTCAACCCCTTCCTTCATTCCCCTACTCACCTCCTCTCTATCTCCTCATCCCTTCCTTTCTTACTCTTCATTAACTCTTCAATTTGACATTTTTCATTCTCTTCATAATTTTCCGTCAAACTTGAAATCCGCTTCTAATTTTTCGTCCTCTTGCTTCTGCTCATCTCCATTATTAATATCATTCTCATTTTATTATTTTTTTGTAAAGAAGTAACTAAAAAAGTATAAGAGCATATTTATTAAACTCAAGAGAGTAACTAATAAGTTTTTATATGTATCTAATATAGAGAGTAACTTATATACTATAAGAAAGTAATAATAAGTATAAGGAAGTAACTAATAACTAAAAAGAAAGTAAACAATTGATACAAGAGAGTAACTATTAAGTATAATGGAGCGCCTAATAAGTGTAAATATATAGTCATTTAGAGAGTAACTAATAACTATAAGGGAGTATATATATTGTACTAAAAGAGTATATAATTGTTCATGTATCAGTAGCACTGGAGAGTGATGGAAGAAGCTCACAAGAAGGGGAAATAGGTGCGAGATGGGAAAGAAATATGTAAAGAAAGAAATTGTCTGGATGGAGAGGGAAGGAGGGAACATAGGGGACAGAGGAATGGAAGGGGTAAAGCACGCGTGTGAGAGGGAAGGGAAGGGGACAGAAGGGCGAAATTGGTGAAGCAGATGAAGCGCACTGATGAGAGGGGCAAAGCATTAGCTGTGCGCCTTTTATTTTTGACAACGCTGAGCGTTTTTCCAAAAAAATAATTTGATTTTTTAATTGTCTGACTGCTTGATTGAGGTTATCACCCATTATTTTTTGTAGTTTGCATAGAAAGAAAGAATGGTTCATACACATCCAAGTCATTTAGGCGGCATTTGTTTGTGTAGTAAGGGGTTGCATAAGTTAAGGATGCCTAAGTGTTTATGTAGTGTTATGTAATAGATGTTTGTTTGTGTAGTAAAGATGACTAACTTAATGCATGCATATATTCATGTCAAAAGACTAAAATGCCCTTAAATTTGAATTACTTAATTTGAATTAGTATTATGTGTTATATGTTGTGACCTAATTATTGTTAATTATTAATTATTATAAAAATTAATTATTAATGACTATAATAAATTATTTTTATTATTATGAAATATTAATAATTACTTTTAATTAAATATTATAAATATTATTATTTATTTTATAATAAAAATAATTATTGATTAATTATTTTTAATTAATTATTATTCTTAAATCATTATTATTGATAATTAATATTACTTATTAAATATTATTAATTATAATAATTAATATTTATTAATAATTATGATTTTTAATAGTTATTGTTGCTTATTAAATATTATTATTTATTAATTTATATTAATTATTATAAAATTAATTATTAATTATAATAATTAATATTTATTATTATTTATGATTTTTTAATAGTTATTCACTTATTAAATATTATTATTCATTCATTATTATTAATTATTTGTTAATTATTAAATATTATTATTAATCATTTCTAAGGGATATTGTTGGAAAAAAATTAAAGGGACCGGTGCATAACTTATGCAACCTATTTAGATTGCATGAGTTATGTATCTTTAAAACATCTTATGTAAGAAATATTTGATGACTAAAAGATGCATAACTTAAATTGTATACTCTTTTAAATCAAAAACAAACGACGGAGCCTAAGCACGCAATCCGGAGTCTATCAATAACAATTCATGTTTGGCTATATGCGCTTATCTTTTTGCGATAAAGAGGTTAGATTCGAAACAAATTATTAATGAGAAAAAGTATGCGACGATTAATTTTTATGATCTCTGATTCATCTTACTGAAAGTGTGAAACTCGTTTCTTCTGTGACATAGTCACGACAAATATCCAAATATGACACATTACGCGTCCACAACTGAGAAATTTTATAGTTATATTTATGAATAATTTAAAAAATTGATCAACGGTGTCCAGATAGAATATTGGTCTGAATAATTAAATGCAACACTTTTTGGAAGAAAATACACAAAAGTTATATTAATTAAATATCGTCACAGATCATCTGTTTAATTAATTAAACAGAACATTTTTTAATCTTGACGAATCAATCTTCAATTTTTTTTTAACAAAAAAGAGTGTCAGATTAAATAAAAAAAATGGAGTAACATATATCTCTCAATTTGGCACGTCAAGTCCTCAACTCTACCTGGAAGTATAAAATTTTCACGCCATTATATGTAAAACTCATATGTTAAAATAAACCGTCAAATAGGATCGATATAAAATTTTGTGCACGCATTAAATATAATATTTATTTTCGTTTTTAAATTGGAATCAACAGCTTGGAAAATTTCAATGATATGGATAATTTTTAATGTCATTAAAATAGAGCTGAAATTTATAATTTTTTGTACCTCGTCTCAACACATAAAGTGATTAATTGTAGTGTCCTAGAAAATTAAAACTTACGTTCTATTACAATTTTTAGTAAACCATTTTACTATATATTTAATTATTCATATCTATTTTAGTTTTGAGTGACTTAGAATATTTTAATTTACTGCACCTAAAAAAAAAATGCTCCGATGATAAAGCATAAGAAAAAAAAAAGTAGTTTTCTTCGATGCTGATGCGTTTGGACCATTTTTCAAGTCAGATGCATTTGACAAATTCACGTACCATTTGTGCTCTACGGGAGAAAAAAAACGCTCCGACAAAGGATGACTCGAGTCCAAGATGATTAGTTCGCTAGTGAACTTTCCTATTTACCACAAAGAACATTTTTCCATTTTAAAACAGACACGATAGTGTAGAACTTCTAGAATTACCTTTTTCATATAATACACGCAATAATATAGCATTAAGAACTATAGTGACATGGATTAGAAAGCAATATATCAGAAGATAACATTATTGTACTAATTAATAGACACTTTTCTTTATAACAATTATAAATGGTTGGAAGACTAGTAGGATTGAAGATTAACGCACCTCATTAATTTCATTATTGAGTTCATTCCTCGAGAAGCAAAAGATCGATCACGCATGCTTTGATTGGTTTGTACATTACTGTAACTAAAAAAAGGAGACCATTTTAGTTTTTGTTTATTTTTTTGGAAGATAAGATGGCTCAAGTCCTTCAATTTATTTCAAAATTAAATATCACAAATTAGAACTTTCTAGTCGGATTTCGAACCCGTAAGGTCGTGACCTCTATTAAGACAGCGTTGCTCTTTGCCACTAGACCAAAAGTCGGTTCTCATTTTAGTTTTTGTTTATATACATGTTCATACTAGAGTAGCGGATAATCAAAAGATAATGAAATTATATAAAGAGTGATGATTTTGTCATGCGGACATTAATTCTGCATAGAACGCATCTTCTATACAAAAAATTGAAAAATTGAAAAATAAGTGCCACGTGATTAAACGACTTTTAATAATAGATTATGGCGAAAAGTCTTGTATACAAAAAATAATTTATTTACAGAACAATGCAACGTGAACATTACGTGTGGGCAACTTATGGTTTGATTTTTGTTTTTTTTTTTTTTACTGACTTCGTTCGTTTGAAATTAATTTATTTTCTGGTGCATTAATTTCTTTGAAAAATCCTCTATCCAACTGTTTGGACAACTTATACGTGAGAAATTTTGGTTCATGGTATTTCCTCTTTTTTTTTTTTTATTTGAACATGGTATTTCCTCTTAATTAGATGACAAGCGATTTAAGTCACTCTTTTAATTTTCAATTTTGGTTATTTTGGGTAGTAAAGGGACCGTCAAGTAATAATTAACCTGAGACAGTAAGGCACTCTGCATAATTTCGATGTTGCTTTCTTTGAAAAGGATTGATGTTTGATAAATCCCGTTTACAGTTTGTGTTAGGATCACTTGATCGAAACTTCCTCTCTCTTAGCCGCCGTCAATTTTTTTCTAAAAATAAATATATTTTGGGAAATTTTGAATGAGACTTTAATTACAACCGTTCATTAGTGCTAATGAATTATTCTTTTCTGAAAATATACAGTTGAGATTAAAATTCAATTTAGAGATTAGTACTCATGGCAGAATTTTTTTCATATATTTTTTAATTCAGAGACACATTTAAAATTTTGCTCCAGTATCGAGGTATATATCTTTTATCCAATGGCGCGTATCTTTTTTCGGGGATAAAACATAGAATGATTTTTTTTTTATGAAATTATTTACGTTTAAGAGTAGTATTTTTAAATGATTAAGAATAGGGAAGTTTGTTTTAAACCTTCAAAATGAATATGTTTATTTTAATTAAGAGTATTATTTTTAAATAGTTTCCAAATTATGAATAAATTTTTAATCAGCATTTGTTTGGATAATTTTTAAAATTTTTCTTTTTTTTTGTGTTGGATAATTTTTTAAATTTAGAAAATAGTTAATTCGGAATAACCTCTTATTTTTGTGCATCCAATGCATTCTACAGATTTACATTTGAAAAATTACTTAACTGGCATGTAAAATCATCTAAAAGGTTTGGAAAATAGAAAGTTTTTTTGAAAAAAAGAATACTGGAAAATATCTTGGACTCTACTTACAAGGGTCGAAGTAAATCGAGAAATGTCGAAATGTGTGCTACATTGTTACAAGGGAATATATTGAATTATTCTTAGAATTTTTTGAAGATAAATCGGGGATAAGCCACCCAATTTATTTTTAAAGCATTATTCTTAGAATTCTAGAATAAAGTAGAAAAGTAATATCCTAATTCCAAAAGCTCCAAATTGGCAAAACATGACATTGAGACATTCTCATAAATTATTCTTTTGTTCATGATAAGATATACCCCATATGTTGGACAGCTTATACGTAAATGCATAAGAGCATTTGATAGAAAAATGCTCAAGAAAGAAAACGTACACCAGCATTTGACAAGAATTCGAAAGGAATTTATTAAAATCCGGATTGCTATCGCCATCCAGCCTTAAAAAAAAAAAACAAAGAATTTAAAACTTTTAAATTAAAAGGAATCGAATAACGGTGCTTTTCGCTTAAGATATCAACCCATCTGTTCCCTACAGAATTTTAGGCCACTATGCTAAATGTCGGTTTGGGCCCAAGCTCATCCTGGGCTTACTATAGGGGCCGTTTGGATCGCTTAGGAAGTTGGGGAATTTGGGAAAATTGTAATTCCTAGAAATAAATTTATTGGGAAGTGTGTAATTTTGTGAAGAGTTTGGATTATTTATAATAAATTTATGGTAGGAAGATGAAATTCCCCAAAATCCCATGGGAATCCAAACGGCCCCATAAGTAGTTGGCAATTTTATAGAGAAATCCTACAATTTTGCTAATAGCAAAACACTACTACGTTTGGAGTAGAAAATTGTTGTAAAACCTCTTCTTGTTTGGTTTGCTGGAATAAAATAATAAGCTCTGAATGTAGCATGATTTTGTTTGTTTTGTCGGCTAGACTTTCAATTTTTCTTGGTATATGTAATATGTTGGCAATTCTAGCGGTAGCACCTTGTTACCCATTTTTCCCTCTTTTCTGGATAGGATAGTAATGTCTCATGAACGCGCATTATATACCATGAAAATTGAAATAATCTCTTATATAAATGCCAATATATTTTGCTAAATGCTTTTCAATATAACATATGAATTAAGAATACTGATAGATGTGATAAAATTATGTTCACGATCTACTGTCACTAATATTTTTAGGCGAAAAGTATTGGGAAGTGTATAATTTTGTGAATAGTTTGAATTGTTTATAATAAATTTATATCTAGGAAGAAGTTATTCCTCCTATTCCCATACAATCCAAACGGGGCCATAAGAAGTTTGTTGTAATTTTCTCTCATGTAAAAAAACGTTGCAGGTATAAGTTGGCAACTTTGTTCTTCCTTGCAAGCTGAGAATTTGGGGGAATTAGTATATACTTGTCAAAGTCATGTCAAATGTTGGAAGTATATTTACTTGGTGGCTTAAATTACATTCTCCGATGTTGGAATACAATTGGAATTAGGTGAGAAAGCAACATTAACCTCAAAATCAGGTGAGCTTGACAGGTTATCTGCTTATAAGTAGATGCTTATGCACTAGATATCATTGCCCCAGTTAGTAACTACTTATCTCTAGTTCTATCTGAGGCTTTGCATTTCGGAGTAGGACCAGTAGGTAATAAGTATCTCAATAATTCATACAATTGCATGTACTATATATGTAGTGATATTTGAAGCAGGTGCTGTTTCTGCACCACTCTTTTCAAAAAGAACAAAAAAATTTATACAAAATGAACTAAAAATTAATGATATATTAGCTGTCATTAGATACGATCAATTGTATTGGGCCCAAATCTTTTGTGCCGTGCGCATTTTCTCGTGGCTTATGGAAATTGAAAGCGATGCAATTATAACAGCCTCAAATGAAATTATACACATTTTTTTCCACCACATTTATTTTAGAACCAAAAATAGTGTTTTTTCTCAACAAAAAAAAATTGTGAACCAGGAAGGCTTATTGAAGGTAAAAGTCATTCAAAGTTCATTATGTATAAACTTTCATATTTCAAAAGGTTGAGTCTAAATCAGACACTATTTTGTTCTTATTTGGCAAGTATGATTTAGTGGAATGTAAAACTTTGCCATTTCAACTCAGGAAAAAGCAAGCCCTGGTACTGTTACACATCCTTTCAATGAAAAAGTAAAAAAATATAATAAAATGCCAATAAAAAAATATGAAATTTGACTTATAAATTAATTTGAATTTCACCTTTTTACAATTTCATCCAATACCATTCAATTTTGAGAATCTGTCTTCGATCCAATAATAAAAAACAACAAACTTTGACTGAAGCTCATAACTCATTAGGGACGGAGCCAAGGGGGTGCCAAACTGGGCTTTGCACCCCTGTTATTTATAATTTACGCATAATTTAAGCGGGGCTGATAAGGATCATCCCCTACATTCATCATCCCCTATCATCCCCTCTAATTAACGCGTTTTGTCTGGAATCATCAACCTGATCATCCGCTATCATCCCTGTAATTAACGCGTTTTCAGTTGAACCATCATCCGCATCAGAGTAGAGGATTCGTATCATCTGCCGTGAGGCACAATGGAACTTCTCATACGAGCCATCCAATCTACGACGGAACTTCTCAGAAAATTCATATTTTCAAATTAATAAAAATTCACTTTTTTCTTGCACAGTAACAAATGAACAGTCCTCTGTAGAAGGTGCATCCAACCAAAAAATGTGTGCTCGACCTCTGACGAATCAAACTAGCTAATAGGCAGGTTGAAAAGTCTGCTCAAGCACTGTTATGCTTTTCTACTAGAACTGTTAAATAATCATTGTTACTTCTACTAGAACTGTTAAATAATCATTGTTACGTCTACTAGAACTGTTATTTATCTAACAAGAACTGTTATGCTTTTCTACTAGAACTGCTAAATAATCATTATAACATTTATTTATTTAACAAGAACTGTTATGCTTTTCTACTAGAACTGTTAAATAATCATTATAACATTTATTTATTTAACAAGAACTGTTATGCTTTTCTACTAGAATTGTTAAATAATCATTGTTACTTCTAAGAACTCAATAATAAGTAAATTATTTTTTTCTGTATAGAAACTACTGAATAGTCAACTGTTGACTAGGACATTTAAAGTAACAGTTCTAGTTAGTATGAATATTAGTTCTCATACTCTACTTAGATGAACAACTTAAAGATAAATTTTAGATGAAGACGGAGAAAGAGGCTCAGAAAATTACTTGAGAGAGATAAAGGTGTAGAGCATTGCTTGACAGAGATAGAGAAATTAGATTGCTCAATGCATTAAGGAAATTTAGTAAAAGTATCTGAAAAAAATGAAAGTCTCAGGTGGCTAAGAACATTCTCCACTTATCATTTATTGCATCATTTCACCAAAATACAGTAAGTTAAGACAGTATCTAACGAGAAACATTAGAACATTCGAATTTTTCATATTTTTCAGTAGAACATTTACTGCATCATTTCACCCAAATTCTCATTAGAACATACATATTTTTCATATTTGCTATCCTCTATTCTCAGAACATTCATATTTTTCATTAGAACATTTATTTTATTTAACAAGAACTGTTATGCTTTTTTACTAGAACTGTTAAATAATCATTGTTACTTCTAGGAACTCAATAATAAGTAAATTATTTTTTTCTATATAGAAAGGAATCAAGGCAGTTACCCCACTAGAATTCTTCATATTGTTTACGCTGTTGAAGATCTAGGAGTTTTTCTAATGAAAAATATTCATTTTCAAAAAGAGGTCACAATTAAATAATTTGCTATCCTCTACTCTCAGAACATTCATATTTTTCATTAGAACATTTATTTATTTAACAAGAATTGTTATGGTTTTTTACTAGAACTGTTAAATAATCATTGTTACTTCTAGGAACTCAATAATCATTGTTTACGCATACATTCAAAGAAACGTCATTATATGTTATTCAGTGGGGATTTCAATTAAATAGAGAGATACATTGCACCAACCATGATTATCAGTTAAAAAAAATCAACAGGCGCATACAACTGTATCGTAAAATTTAAACTAAGAGTTCTTGTTAGTATGGATATTAGTTCTCGTACTCTACTAAGATGAAAAACTGAGAGATAAATTTTACATGAAAAGGTATAATTATTATGAATTAATGTGCTAGTCAATAAGCCAAAAGTTGTACATCTGTAATAAAAACAATCCAAATACTCACATTTAAGAAAAAGTTGAACAAAATTAAGGAGTAAAGATTTAGTTCATCATGTATGTCATTCTGGAGATTTGGTTGTATGGATCTTGTAGTATATTGTGCATGAGAATATACCTATCCAATTTGAAGTCAATCTGCCAAAAAAAAAAAAAAAATAGTGTTAGGTTTTTCATACAACAAAAAATCATTGTGTCAGTTATTATATATGTGTGTGTGTCAGTTAAAAGGTTCTTCTTGCAAATTAGGGATAATTTTGGTACAATTTTTCAAGTTTCGTGTACTGTTTGCAAAACAAAGCCACATATTTTAATTATCGGAGACAATACATATATTAATTATCAGAGACAATACATATATTAAGTAAAACAATAATATACCTTCTCTAGAAGATCAGAGGAATCTAATCTCCGGCCAAGTGCTTTTGACAGTAAATACCTCAGTACATAAAGCCCACTGTCTTGAGAAGATCTGTGTTGTGGTATGCCTTTCACAAATTCCACCTTGTAGCACAACAACCGTTTTATGCCATTGTGACGCCAAAATAGAAACCTTCTGATGTACTCTGCACTCTGGTTGACAACATCAATCATTTCATCAGTGATCTCATTCTCAGGGATAGATGAATACACCAGAATTTTTTCTTCCATTCGCAGATCAATAATATACAGCCACCAGTGAAAATCACTGTCGGTTGAGAAACATGCCATGAATGTGCATCCAACAAAGTAGGTGCCAAAGAGACCCACTGCTTGGTTGTGCAGGTTCATCAAGTCATCATTAACAATGTGCTTCTGCTTGCAAAACAAAGGAACATAATTTAATCATCACAGTCAACATATACTATTTGCTTGTGCAAAAGTAAAATATATGTAAAAGTTCTATTTAATATGTGTAAATGATATACTAGTTAAACTAAAGGTTCTAGAACGAATTAGGTGTCATAAATACATAGTACTTTTGCAATTAGTTGACCATTCACAATGTGTTTCTTGGTCTTTGTATTAAAAAGTTTTGTACTTACTTGTACAATTAGTTCACCATTAACAAAAAGTTTCTTTGTGTACTAAAATAAACATTTTGTCATTCTGGTTATTAGATTGGTGATGAGACGTTTATCATTGCTGCTCTCATGGCAATGTGGCACCTAAAATCAATCGACTTGTCAGGTGCCCTTTTTGCACTGTTTGTCATAACTGTAAGTTCTAGGAAAGCATCTTACCTCTTTATTTTGTTGTTTATGTCCCTCCTTCATACACATATTATAGATACTTGTGCATTTGGTAACTTTTACAGATACTATCAACTGTACTGTACATGACAGTGCCGAACCTGATATCTAGGAAACACACTAATGGTGCAGAAACTGGTATATAATCCTCCTTTCTGTCTTCATCTAAAATTTATCTTTAAGCTGTTTATCTAAGTAGAGTACGAGAACTAATATGCATACTAACTAGAACTGTTACTTTAAATGTTCTAGTCAACAGTTGACTGTTCAGTAGTTTCTACACATAAAAAAAATAATTTACTTATTATTGAGTTCCCAGAAGTAACAATGATTATTTAACAGTTCTAGTAGAAAAGCATAACAATTCTTGTTAAATAAATAAATGTTCTAATGATTATTTAACAATTCTAGTAGAAGTAACAATGATTATTTAACAGTTCTAGTAGAAAAGCATAACAGTTCTTGTTAAATAAATAAATGTTCTAATGAAAAATATGAATGTTCTGAGACATGCTTACAACAAAAATTCTAAGATCATTTATATATTTTCGTAAAATGATGTTCTTTGATCAACATTACAATTGTATGCGTCTGTTGTTTTTGGTCAAATTTATGTGTCTATTTAATTGAAATAGGCGGTGATAACTGATATCTCTTATTTATATATATATTTTGACCATACTTGGCACCAAAATACTACCCAAACCAATGATATTCAATGTGCTTTTGCATTATATTTGGAAAGATTGGATACTGCCGTGGAATTTGACTTGTTTTGTAGGAACTTGGTGGATTGGACATAATTATTACATAAAAGGGTGGATTTTGAAGAAGAAAATGATTGAATGGAATTTATAGTACTGTAGAGCTCATCCTAAGCTTTCCAACGATCTTTGAATCACCTCAATCGGAGTCCGGATGAAGAAACTATGGACAAAATACTATGAGTGCTCGATTCTGGAATTTCGGTCCGAAATGTACGGATTTCGGTCCGAAATCCATGTATGGAAAGTGAAAATTTGGCAAGTTTCGGAGAAGGAAAGGAGATCTCTTGCCCTAGCCGCCTCCTAGACTTTCCCTTGATGTATTTAAGCACGAATTTCGACCAGAGAAGGGATGCCACCTTCCATACAATAATTTCCACCTTTTCCACCACCGTTCTCACGCCGAAAGGCGTGGGATTCCACCTCTCGCAGCGGAGCACGTCCATGGCAGCAACTTTGGAGCGATTCTGGACGCGACAGCGGTAGAACCAATCCAACCACGACTTCGGACGATCGATATCTTGAGTTAGAAGCGATATTTGGTTTATTCGTTCCTTTTCTCTTGATATTTTGATTTGATGGAGTTTGTATCTTATTTTTCTTGCATGTTAGGATAATTAATGATGTCTTAGTAATAGTTAGTAGATTAGTTTAGTATTTTGTGATGACTTGATTGCTTTATATTATGATATGTGATATGTTTTGTTGAGAATTATATCTTGCTTGGTTAATTTAATTGTTTGTTTGACTGTTTACCTATTGATGAACTGCAGCACCATTAGGACATTAAACTAGAATAAATAATTAGTTATTTAAGCACTTGAGGTAAGCCAATCGCTCGAAAGAGGAGGTTAGTTTGCGACCGAAAGGTGTAACTTTTACTGATCCGACAGGACTTTAAATACATCTAGAAATCCAACTAAACATACTTAAATAGCTAAATCAGAACGAAAGTATAGGTTTAGTTGTTTATGTGGCAAAAACCGAGTTCCAAGTCAAGTCAGAACCGAAATCGCGACAGCTGAGGTTAGGACTTAGGTCTGGTCGTCCAGTAGCCTTCACATAACATTGTGTAAAGATATCAAGTTGAAACAAGAGGTCTAAAGTAAGTTTTGGACAGAAACAGTATGGATTTCGGTCCGAAATCCATATATTTCGGTCCGAAATATGCCTCTGTCTCGATGAAAGTCGTAGGCCGAGGTGCTTTAGAGCTAAACTAATTGAACACGAAATCCTAGGACATCCTTGCATTTATTTAGAGTCCAGAAAATACAAAAAAAAAATAATTTATTTAATTGCACTTTAGATCAATGTATTTCTAAATCATAAAACTCCAAAAATTAATTGTCTAGCTTTCGTGAGGAAGTAAAGTCTAGTAATCAGTTGTACTGTCCCTTGGGTTCGACCCTAAAGCTTAACTAAAACGACTAGTGAGGTTAGCTCTAGGTTATAAATTTATTTGATATCCTAGGTTTCAAAGCCTTCATCAAATTGGCGCCGTTGCCGGGGACGGTGTTGATATTAGAATTTACTTTAGTAACGAGAGACTAGATATTGTATCTTTCATTTATTTATTACTTATTATTATTATTATTATTATTATTATTATTATTATTATTTAAAAAAAAACTAATGGTTGGTTTGGATTTTATTTTTGGATGTATAGGTTTCGAATTGATTGTGGATGTCCTACTTGCAACTCGCGCTAGAGCACCACGGGTCAAGCAACAAAAAGCCACACGACCCACGCACGACCTCATGTGAGTTGTATGCCACAAGAAAACCTGTCTCGTTGCTACCATTGAACTCCTACATTGCTGCCACGATTTACTCACGCTGAAGCGCTGCTGCCCCACGCCAAATAGAGACGAATTCATATGGAAATTCATGCCTTGATTCGGTTAGTTTCTCTTTTCCTCCTTTTTAATTTTGATCTCTGTGATTGCATTGAGGACAATGCTTGATTTAAGTTTGGGGGGGAATAGGAGGATGAAAAGTTGGACTTATTGAAAAAATTTGTAATAATTCGTCTCTGTTTCATGAGATTTTTAAAAAATTTTCTCCTATTTCGGTCCGAAATATGACAATTTCGGTCCGAAATCTGTCTTTGTAATGTTGAATTTTGAAAAAAATTGTTTGAAAAATAATTTTATGCATGCTTGATCTTTGTCTTGGTTGAAATGATGAAATTACTCACTGTTGCACACTGTTTTAATTTTAAAAAGCATTTTGAAAATTTTTCTCAAGGACTTTTGATGTTTAAATTGCTTCAAATTGATTTGTGCACCAATAGACCGAGTTGAAAATTAGTTTTAGAGTTAAGAATTTGAATTTGGATGCTTGAAAATTGTCAAAATGATCTAAGTCAAATCTCACAAGTTTTTGTCGAGTGAACGATTTCGTATCTTACAAACTTTTGTTTAAAAAGAAATTTTATGAACTTTGAAAATTATAAAATGAATCTGGATGTTATTGAACGCTTGAATCACCAACGAGCAAAACTTAAACTGACAAAAATTTAAATAGTTGTGAAAACGAGGATGCACCGAGGCCTTCTTCCACCAACTTAGCCACAAACTGGAGGGTATTGGGTTAATTATAAGTTGTCAGGAATTATAACTCAAAGATCTCGAGGTATAATTGGGTAGTTTATAATTAATTCCTATCGGACCTGGTGCGAAAGCATTGGTAAAGGAGTTGTTGAGTATTATGGCCCAAGTGTACCGTGGCCATAGTCGAGCAACACCCGTCCAACCTCCCTAGCGCGACATGTGCTAGTAGCAAACTTAAGGCCAATGACACCGCATTATATCCTCTAGGGTGTAAAGCCCCACAACTCGACTTGCACAATTTAAATTGGTGAAAATGAAATTGATTTCGAGAAGGATTCATTATAAATTTTTGACTTTGATAAAATTCCTTTACAAATTTTTACGAGACATGGAAAAGAACGGACAAATGAAATTGAGTTTGCAATTATTTTGACAAAGAGAAGCTAGGGTTCTTGATTTGAAAAATGAAATTCATTAGGACTAAGAGATGCACAAATTCAATCCAAAAGAAAACTAAACCCTTGTCCTTGAATTAAAATTTTGAACTTGCTTTACTTTATCGTGTGAAATTTGTGAGTAAAACTGAATGATCAATTTTTCATGGCATTGTTTGGTTTGCGATAATTTGATTGTAAGTCTAAGTATGGTCAATTCCTTTGAACTTAGGATATTGTTTGAGGACAAACAAAGGTTTAAGTTTGGGGGGATTTGATATCTCTTATTTATATATATATTTTGACCATACTTGGCACCAAAATACTACCCAAACCAATGATATTCAATGTGCTTTTGCATTATATTTGGAAAGATTGGATACTGCCGTGGAATTTGACTTGTTTTGTAGGAACTTGGTGGATTGGACATAATTATTACATAAAAGGGTGGAATTTGAAGAAGAAAATTATTGAATGGAATTCATAGCACTGTAGAGCTCATCCTAAGCTTTCCAACGATCTTTGAATCACCTCAATCGGAGTCCGGATGAAGAAACTATGGACAAAATACTATGAGTGCTCGATTCTGGAATTTCGGTCCGAAATGTACGGATTTCGGTCCGAAATCCATGTATGGAAAGTGAAAATTTGGCAAGTTTCGGAGAAGGAAAGGAGATCTCTTGCCCTAGCCGCCTCCTAGACTTTCCCTTGATGTATTTAAGCACGAATTTCGACCAGAGAAGGGATGCCACCTTCCATACAATAATTTCCACTTTTTCCACCACCGTTCTCACGCCGAAAGGCGTGGGATTCCACCTCTCGCAGCGGAGCACGTCCATGGCAGCAACTTTGGAGCGATTCTGGACGCGACAGCGGTAGAACCAATCCAACCACGACTTCGGACGATCGATATCTTGAGTTAGAAGCGATATTTGGTTTATTCGTTCCTTTTCTCTTGATATTTTGATTTGATGGAGTTTGTATCTTATTTTTCTTGCATGTTAGGATAATTAATGATGTCTTAGTAATAGTTAGTAGATTAGTTTAGTATTTTGTGATGACTTGATTGCTTTATATTATGATATGTGATATGTTTTGTTGAGAATTATATCTTGTTTGGTTAATTTAATTGTTTGTTTGACTGTTTACCTATTGATGAACTGCAGTACCATTAGGACATTAAACTAGAACAAATAATTAGTTATTTAAGCACTTGAGGTAAGCCAATCGCTCGAAAGAGGAGGTTAGTTTGCGACCGAAAGGTGTAACTTTTACTGATCCGACAGGACTTTAAATACCTCTAGAAATCCAACTAAACATACTTAAATAGCTAAATCAGAACGAAAGTATAGGTTTAGTTGTTTATGTGGCAAAAACCGAGTTCCAAGTCAAGTCAGAACCGAAATCGCGACAGCTGAGGTTAGGACTTAGGTCTGGTCGTCCAGTAGCCTTCACATAACATTGTGTAAAGATATCAAGTTGAAACAAGAGGTCTAAAGTAAGTTTTGGACAGAAACAGTATGGATTTCGGTCCGAAATCAATATATTTCGGTCCGAAATATGCCTCTGTCTCGATGAAAGTCGTAGGCCGAGGTGCTTTAGAGCTAAACTAATTGAACACGAAATCCTAGGACATCCTTGCATTTATTTAGAGTCCAGAAAATACAAAAAAAATAATTTATTTAATTCCACTTTAGATAAATGTATTTCTAAATCATAAAACTCCAAAAATTAATTGTCTCGCTTTCGTGAGGAAGTAAAGTCTAGTAATCAGTTGTACTGTCCCTTGGGTTCGACCCTAAAGCTTAACTAAAACGACTAGTGAGGTTAGCTCTAGGTTATAAATTTATTTGATATCCTAGGTTTCAAAGCCTTCATCAATAACGCATCATCACGCTCTTTCGAATGTAGGCGTCTCTTTAATTGAGATGCATCGTTTCAGGTCTTTTTGAGTCATTTTCACTACCAGTAGTAAATGTTTGCAGGACTATAGCCCTATATATATATTATTATACATGCCTAGACAGTTACACTCTAGAACTTCTCAATTACAGAAACTCTCTACCCTCAACAATGTTTTGGATAAACTCTCTACCAATTCATTTTCAAACATGACAAATAACAACGAGCCTCTTGTACCAATCCCTCCAAACTGGCAGCAAATGAATCTGCAACTCCCAACTGACATTCTCAGTCAGAATCGTCCTGCAAGAACACAAGTGTACATGTATTTAACGGTTTATCGACTAAATGTTCTAGTTATTATATTTAACAGTTCTAGTAAATATAGCAATAGTTCTACAAGAACCTTTATATGTATTAACTAGAACGGTTATGTATATTAACTAGAACATTTGTTCTTGGAACCCATCACTTCTTGAATCATGTTCTTCTTTTTTATTTTCAGAACTAGGATATCTACAATCACTATTTCCATTATCTTATGGCAGCCCTAAACCTAAATTAATATTAATGAACCCATCACTTATTGAATCATGTTCTTCTTTTTTTATTTTCAGAACTAGAATATCTACAATCACTATTTCCATTATCTTGTGTTTTAGTGGATTCATTTTCAAAACGATGTTGATGATGGCGCAGCCCTGCAAAACAAATATAGAATTTGTAATACAATTTTACTATGACAGTGAGATAACTATTTTGCACAAAGAAAGAGGTAACAAAAACCATAACCTCAACACAGAATATAATTAATTATCATTGCCAATTAAAATTACAATAATCATAAAATGTAATTGACATACAATTTCTAAGTATTACATCAAATAACCATCAAAATGAAGTTGAACTAAGAACACATATCCATTTCGGTAGGCTCGTCAATAGTTGCCTGCAGTATAGGTGCCTTCGCAAGAGCTGCATCAAGAATAGGTGGGGCCAAAGGCATTGTATCTGTCATAACATATGAAAGATAAATAATATTATAATTATGAAGTTAAAAATGTGTAACAGTTCTAATTAAAATGTCTAACTATTCTAGTGAATAGTCTAACTGTTCTAGTTTTGTTCTTACAAAATTAGGCGACCTCAAAAATAAAAATTTGGAGTCAAAATTGATCATAAATTAATATTTGTAATTGTGCTACTTACACAATGAAAGTTTCCACTTAAAGAATTCCTTTTGAGAGTTACTAGAAAAATTGAATTTTAACCTGAATTTGTTTGTTTACAAGGAGACCCAATCTGTACAACATATATATTAACCATCAGAGAAAAACCACATATTAAAAAGAAAATAAAAAATATTTAAAAAATAAATAAATGAAAAAGTAATAACTGTGATGTATTTTAGTATGCTCCTCAATAGTTGACTGCAGTATAGGTGCCTTGACAAGAGGTGCACCCAGAATAGGTTGGTCCACAAGAATTGTATCTGTCAAAACATATGAAAGAAAAATAATATTGAAATAATAATTCTTTGTAAAGCAGTTAATGTATATAATGGAAATCGAAGAGATATTTACCATAATTAACAACTGAAGCATTATGTAGAGTTGTACTAGGCTGGTCAACATCCATACGAGAAATAGAATGGGCATAGTCCAGCTGTAAGAAGCTAACTGTATGTGGCTCCACCACAGGTGCCTGAATTATAGATGGCTCCACAATAAGTGCCTGAACTATAGGTGGCTCCACTATTTTATCTGGAAAAAAAACAATATTGAAATTATTGTTATATTGTTACTGGGATAAAGAAATTATCAACTAAAAAATCTCTAAGAGTTCAATTTAATATGTATAATTGTTCTAGTTAATAAGTTAATCGTTCTAGTTAATATTGCTAGTTGTTCAGCTTTTCTACTTCAACATCTCAGTGTCATTATTAACAAAGATTAGCCGAGCTGAGAATTAAAAATTTACGGTCGCAATCAATCACAAGTTACTATTCTAATTGTCCTACTTGCACAAACAAAGTTTACAGTTAAAAATTTTGTTTTCACAATTACTAGAAAACTTACATTTTTACTTGAAGGTAGTTGTTCAGCACAAGACACCATCTCTGCATCAGATCTGCAATCGATTTGTTTTGCTAGGAAAACAAAAGAATTAAGACAATATTTTAACCATCAAAGTAAAAAATAATATCATCGATCAATCAGATTATTCATTGGAGAAATTGGAACGCAAAGAAGTGTGGAAGAATCAATATCAGTCGGTTCAACAATAGGTGCCTCCAAAAAAGATGGATCCACAATAATTGTATCTGACAAAAAAAATATTATAATTGTACCTGTCAGGTAAAAAATCTCTAAGTGTTCTAGTTAATAAGGTTATGTGGTATAGTAAATAAGCTAACTGTTCTAGTTAATACAGTTAGTTGATTAAGTTTATTCTTACATGAACAACTCACTGTTATAGTCAATAAACTATTATGTCTAACTGTTCTATTCAATATACTTACTTGTTCTAGTTTTCTTTTTACACGAATAGCTCACTATTCTAGTCAATAAGCTAACGGTTACATTTTAGACAAATATGTCTAACTGTTCTAATTCATACGTCTAACTGTGCTAGTCAATAAATTAACAGTTCTAGTTAATACTATAGCTAGATTAATTATAATCATTGTTTGCAACATTTGTCAGAACTGAAAAATTAAAATTTTCAATCACGGGAGATAATCAATTATGTTGCGTGATAGTATAATCGTACTTGTTGTATTGATTATTACTCAATAGTATTAGTTAACGAGCCTAACTATGAGCAAATTCAAATAAGATATCAAAATTCGAAAATAAAATCTCAAATTCGAAAAGAATAATAGTATATCAACTAGAATAACTAAATCGCTAAAATAATAAAAAAAATTAAAGATAAAATTGAATAAATTGCATCAATCATGAATAATTCGTTATTACGTATCTAAAATCCCCATTCCAATTTCCAGATCGTCTCAGATCGTCGGAGAAAATAAGATCGATCGGAGAACAACTTCAATCACGCGAAGAAGACGAACACAAGAGCGATTGTTTCAGATTGGCATAGAAGAAGAAGACAAGATCGATGTGCGTGAGTTGAAGCAAGAAAATTCGATCGAAGAAGCGAACACAAGAGCGATCGATCGAACGCAGAAGAAGAGCGGATGATGGATATGATGAAAATAACACGAAAGAGGAAAGAATTAACTAACTAATTTAAAAAAAAACTGCTAAGGTGCTAGCACGTGACGGAATCTAAATCCGACACGTGAGTGAATTAAGAGGTGGATGATGGAGATGATACTTGAGAGTGGATGACGGAAAGCAATTCCGTAATTTAAGTGCTATTTTAATAAAAATATATGTATATTAAGCAATTTGCCCCCTAATATAAAATATGTACATTAAGATATTTCAACTGTTCAACTTCTGAATGGCCGGTACATCACCAACTTTGGTTAGGAATAAATTATAAAAGAACACATACTTTCAGTGCAATACAGCTGTAAATATCATGCAATAAAAACAACTAATCAAAATATAAGACAAAATATTTAAAGAGGTCCATGAGTAATGATTAATTAATGGCATGCGCTACCAAGTAACTTTGTGTAATTATGTCGTCCACACTTCCTAGTCAAAATAGCATCCATAATGAAAAGCTACAAGACAAATTTTAAGAGAATCTCTGTAAAGGTAACTATGCAAACAATTGTTCTCCATTTGACGCAGAGTACTCTGTTCTAACTTCTATCTATTGGCTACATACTTTCTAAATTAGTACACCTGATGCATGGCTACATACTTCTAAACACCTGATCCACACCCACACCGATGTTCAGAGTGCTCATTAATATAAATTATTCAAGCCTTATCAAATTTTATGTACACAATTTGATTCTATTTCTCTATGTTAATCAACCACAAAAAGGGCTAATTTTTTTGAGCAAACACATAAAGGGCTAATTGGCTGCCAAGATAACGATAGCAACTGAACTTGAAGATACTGCGCACACCGTGACTGATCGTACATGTCAGAGAACTCAGCACTCACCAGACAATAATTTACCCATTTATCGTATTTTAAGATGAAATTGTTTAGTGTTTAATTAGCCAAATACTGAAATGTACATAACAATTAAGTGCCTTCTACAACTATCACGTTGCTTGCTTTTGGGGTTTGTGTTAAACCTGTTAGATTTTTGATGATTGGAGAATCTTTTTCATACGGGTGTAGAATCTATATATTAGCAGTACTGATCTCTTGAAAATTTCTGGCCATGATCGTCTCTAATTAATAATGCATGTTGGCCTTTTCTAATTTCCTTAAATATATATTTTATGAAGAACTTAAAGGGGTGTTATTAACTATTGACAGAATTTTAAGCTAGTAACTCATACTTAATGAAATGAATGTACCAGAAATTATAGTTATATTGTTTCATTGATTAAATGATTGTCACGTTCTAAGAGAGACATATTTGAGCTCTCTTAAAAGTTATGCATATGTTGTGATCATGAAATATTAGGCTTAATTCCTTTGTATTAGATCCGCCGACAGGTCCATGAATATATGCCCAACGTTAGAATAATTTATTTGGGTATACTCTGATTTACTTTAAGGCGTGCGAGGTTAATTAGTAGATTAATTAATTTAAACCATACGTGCGTCATGACTTTGGGAGATAATTACTTGCATTACATCTAACTTTATACAGAAAAAAAAAAAAAACTCAAACGGCTAGGACTAGACCCGGCATGGACCTGCCGAGGGGCCCACGGGCCTTACTCTGCCACAATTGCATCCCTGCCTTTTTATTGGGGCCCATAAATGCCATCTCACTGCTACCAGGGCCCACTTCTCTGACAGTGACCGAGGTATTGAAGTATTCTCTAAACCTTGTGATCACACCATTCTCTACTTCCCATGCATGCACCCAGTAAGCATGCTGTCCTTCCCATCCCTCAGCCACCACCCACCTGCCACCACCGACTTGCGTTACCTGACGTGGAACAAACTGAAACTCGCCGGGCCCTGCCTCGCCAGTCAAGAGTCGCCTCATGTGCTGGCACCTAGGTGGCCCGTGAAACCACCAATCGACATCCTCTGCCAGTATTCCTGCTGCCGCCTCCATGTCGCCTTTCAAGAGCGACTCATACAACGATTCTACCAACATTTTGTTCCTCTCTCCAATGTCCATGTATATATATATTCAAAATTTATATCAAATTGTGGGGCTTGTATAATCTTTTATCGGAGTTAGCTAGCTAGTGGTAGGAGATGAGTAGAGATTCATGGAGTTTGGGGTTTTATAGGCAGTGTTGAAAGGATCTTTTAGATATATGGCTAAGAGACCAAATATAAAGAGTAGAGCATATATTTTCAGAGTTCTGGAAAACTGACTCGTTGAATGATCAGTAGAATATGTGGATGCCACAGAGGATCCGGGATAGAGGCGAAGAGGGTTAAGTGTGGGAGTGAATTAAGTGTTCCATTCCAACAACACGGTTTAGATTATGATTAGGTGGTTAATTTTTTAAGAAAACATAAGTTTGTCTTAGGGGAGTGCTGACTGGGTGAGTTAATTATGAAATGACAATGTTGCCCAAAAAGGACTTGCTCCTAATACAGTGATTTTTATGCGTGGCAAGCACATGAATACGTAAAAGTAAAGTGAGAAGATTAGAACTGAATACGGGTAAGTTGAGAGGGACATGAGAGCTTAGATGGATGTGTATCAGGTTCAAGGTGCTTTGTGAAACAGTGCTTTCTTATGTTAAGTTACTGTCTCTTGACTCTCTGAAAACTCAGTGCTGTCCATGCATGCATGTTTTCTGCAGGCTGCTGCATCTCTTTCATGCATGCATTAAAATTTGTCTCTTTGGACTTTACTACAGTGGTTTGTGTTCATTTATTACCTAGATATATTAAAAAAAAATAGGAGTAATAAATAAATAAACCCATGCACAATAATGTTACTATATATCATCACCATTTGACACTTGACTCATTCTTTTTAGTCTCAAAATTTTCATTCGAACTAAATTAATCTGTGAATATTGTTGGCAAAAAGTGTTGGTCCTTAAAGCTTTTGGAACTTTTATCTACATTAAATTGATTTTGGAACTTTTGAAAAAGTTAATAAATTTTTTTTTAGAGAGACTAGGCAGAGACTACCCAGTTAAAGTAACAAAAAGAAAAAAAAAGTTAATAAAACTATCAATTGAAAACTAACACTTTAATTGGAATAAAAAAATGAGAATGAAATTCATGCTTAAAACGTGATTCAGAAGGGAAGAAGTACTCAAGCACCATTATGAAGGTCAAATCGTGTTTTCAATTCTTATTTCTTCAGCAAAACGATGAAATTTGATGAGAATTGATTTCGTTTGGTATATTGAACACAATTTTTCTCTTTTTTCTTTGCTGATCAATAAATTTCAACTCACAATTATTTGTTGTCTATTTTATTTTATCCAAATTGAACTTTTTCCCCCTCTCCTTCGCTCCGATTAGGTTATAAGTTTCACTCAAAATAATGAATTTAGTCGTTTCTAAAATGCTCACATAAGGACCTTGTTTTAAAAGAGATTTAAGTTTTGATTTAATTTCTTTTTCAGTTCAAGGACCGATTAGAGATATATTTAAAATTTTGAAAATCAACTTGATTTTGTTTGAAAACTTTTTTTTAAAAGGATAAAATGGGAGTCAAATCCTCCAACTTATTTTAAAATTAAATGTCACAAAGAATTTTCAGTCAGGTTTCAAATTCACGACCTTCAAGAGTATTAGTTTAGTACAAAAGAAATTTTAAAGATTATTTCAGTATTTCTAAAAAGTAGACCTCCTGCTCAAATTTTCAGAAAAATTAAGGTTTCATCCTCGTACGGTTTATTCTTAAGAACAACGCGAGAGTAAATTAAATCACCAAAGAAAATGATAAAAGACAATTTTGACACATATTCAACGCATGCTTTGGTAGATGCATCTGCATTCACCGAGAAAACATGTTTAGTGGATAAATTGTACGTGTCAAATAATTACTGGTCTGGGGGAGGTTGTGAGACTGTGGTCCACGACTCCACGTCCCCGGAAACAAAAAAAAGGTCCCATCCTCTTTGACTCATTCTTGATTTCTTAATCGTGTAGTTGGGAACTTAGATATTTTTGTTTATGATTTCCTTTGCTAACTTTTATCATTTTATTATGTGGGTGACTCGGATGGCTGCTTTTGTGAAATAATTAAATAAACTTTTGTGTGGGTGATTTATATATCCATCCTGACAAATTTAAGTTCCAACTTTTATCCATCCTTCTAAATTTTAACTAAGTTTTAATGTGTCTTTTAGAACAACATCTGTTAAAGGGACTTTTTGACAAAATATAGTGCTTTTTAGATGAAAATTACTTTAATTAATTTGGTTTATTTCTCATGCACAACTAAAGAGAACTTGGGTTCATTTTTTTTTTCTGAAGAAAAAAGATAATTTGGATTAATGCATGATATATCATATTGGACAAGTAAAACTCGAAACTATTTTGTTTCTTCCTATTTTTTGGGTAAACAAATCAACTTATAAATGAAACAGGGGAACAAACATACGCCCGGCGGTTGAGAAAAGCACAAGCCAAACTATGGCTCTTTGTGTCTTCAAAGTTTCAAACTAGAGCTTTTTGAACTTGATGCAAATGCGCTACCTTTTTGTGTCCATAGATTGAGAATACTTGATAATAATTATATTTTATTAATAGTGGTTATCTGAACGAGCAAACTTTAATTAACTCACGAACTGCACTAATCCTATATAATCCTATTCGTGGTGCATCATACAACAACATTACATTTTAAGTGCAAAAATTGATAGACGCATGGTTTGTTCAACCACACTGCTTACTACAACTAGGACTTCCCTACCCACTTGTTAAATCAGATATGAATTATGCAGATAATCTACGTACGATCGTATTGATACAATAAATGTTTCTAATTATGGCCCAAAGCGAAGCAAAAAAAGAGTTATGAAGTTAAAAAAACATATATGCATCATCTTTTTTAAGGTACCAATAGGTGGCACTGTACGTCTAGTCCTCATAGGTTTAGCATGTTGTATTCATCGTCCAACTAATTCAACCATTCTAATTCAAACCAGTGAAACTGCATCCGTGGAAGATAACAATGCAAGTGAAAGGGGAGAGCAATTAGTGACATTCACTTGCGTTTTTGTGTCATTGGCAGCTTATAAATATTTATCAAAACAACTTATTGTAACTCCATTATGTCAGTGACATCTTTGTTATTAGATAATTTAGAATTAATGCAAGTCCAGTATTATTGGATACCTCTGCTGACATATTTGTTGGGAATATAACAACCAATGAGTAGACACTGCTCAATCCACTATCACTAAAAAAACCTGTGCCAAACTTAATTTTGGTTCTCTAACATAAATGAATCAATCAAAATATAACCGGATAGCAACAACACTAGATGGAGCCTTCCAACGTTGTACACTGCCAGCTTGTTTTGTCTCAAGATTCTGTTCAATAATTGATGTTATTTTTGGTTGGTTTCCTTTTCCAAGGACGGATCTCTGATCACATCACTTCACAGCTGTTTTGTTTCTTCGACTTCTCTGTGTCATAGATAAATAAATAGCACTCATGCAGATAATTGTCCTTACCAATAATACCAAATTAACATGTTAATAACAGCTGTAAAATAGGAACACGAGAAGATCATCTCCTCTAAATGTTATATTTTTGTATAAAAACATTATCATTTGCTAATATGTGCTTGTACCATGTTCCATACAGGAATTATAAGTGTCATCGGCAAATATACCATCCCAGCCATCGTGAAATACAAAGTGAACATATACAGCAAATAAGGTGAACATGTAGACGATGTAAGTGAACACTTACAAACAAATAAGTGTTATCATCACTTGTTCAGAAATTTACATGCATATTCAACTAATTTTCATTGAACTTATTTATTTGTATGTGTTCACTTAGATCATCTATATGTTCACTTTGTTTGTTGTATATGTTCACTTTATATTTAGCGATGGCAGGGATGGTAAAACTGCAGATGGCAGTAATCAATTTCCATGTTCCATATACAAATACAATCCGTCTTATAAAAATAGATATAAGCCCATTAAGCCCAATGGACAGTTTTCTGGTTTACTACATGGGCTAATAAAGAAGTAGTCATTTTTCTATAATTTGGAGCCTTGACGGCCCAAGTGAGGGAGTTTCTGTTTCATTCTGAAATTGTGATCCATCAATCCATCATCCATTGTTGGATCGGGTAAAATCTCTAATTCGGAGTCGGGTTAATCTCGTCGCAGGAAAACCAAATCCAATTATTTGCAGTTCACACCGTTTCTTCAATTCTTCTCCATAGATCCCGGACGAAGAAATAGGCTGGAAGCATAGAACTAAACTTCCGAAAGGAGATCAGGCTAGTTTTTTAACAAATGGAGAAGAAATACAAAACTGGAAACCTTAGATCCGCTCTGTGGCTTTTGTCACTGACAACTGTGCTGTTCTCTCCAGTTGTCTCCTCCATCGATGACAAATGCGCCGCTTGCAAAGCCGTCGCTGTAGTATCTCTTTCTCTTTCTCTTAATTCGAAGCCGATTTTGTGAACTATTTGTCTATTTAGGTTAGAGATTATTGATTTGATGGTTGATCTGTGCATCTGATCCGTTTGTCAATGCTTTCTCTCAGGTTGAGCTTGAAATCGGCCTTTCCAATGTAAGTTATTTCAATTCCTGCTATACTATGCTGTTTGTAATGATAAATTGGGGTTGTTAGATGATATTGTTATAATGTACTACTTATAGTTATAGATACCCTAAAATGTACTACTTATAGATACCCTAAAATGTACTTTACGAATTCAAATTGTCCAATTAGGCTCCAATACAATTTTCTGTCACTGAAAAAAAAGGGAAATGGAACCTGAAAGACATTGAACTCAAATGATGATGTAACTCAATTGTGTGTGTGTTTTTTATTTTATAAAAGATTTGATAGAACAATAGAGTTTTCATTAATCTTTTGTAATATTAAATTTCATGTATGTTGTAGGAAAAACCAAAAAATGATTTGGACATGCGATACCGATTGAATTCTAAAGGTCAACGTGAAGGGAAAGTCATAGATTACAGGTTTGCAAACTGAATATGCACAAGTGTACACTATTTTGGGAGGATGGTGTTTATTGCTTAGAATTCTCATGTTTTGCTGCGTAGACAAAATATTCCTCATTTTGCTAGGGCATAGAAGATATCTTTAGTGCTGTATTGATGCATCATATTGGATTATATTTAATAAATATTCTTATATCATTTAACAAGATTTTGATGCTGTAACTTGTTACTTCAGAGTCAGCGAGCTTAGAGTTGTTGATCTTCTTGATGGACTCTGTGATAAAATGCAAGATTACACGTTAGAGGAGGTACACTTTTTTGTTTTTTTCCCTAACACTGGAAAGGTAAAATGGTTGCAAACATTGGCTGATACAGGATGAAAGGGCCAGTATGGTACCGCTTTCCTCATAATGCAAATAACTCCTAATTTAAAGCCCCCTAAGGCTCTGCTCCACGAAGAGGTGGGATTTTGGGGGGACGGGGGGGGGGGGGGGGTGTGGAGATAAAGAGAGGCGAGGGAAGAATCAGAAATCGAGGCTACCCTGTCTTCGTAACCTGCTCCATGATGAAGGTGAGAGTGGGGGAGCACAGAGCAGACTAGAGGAGAGGCAATACGATTTTGGGAAGAGTTAATCTCCAAAAGCTACACCGGTACACCCCAATTTTGGGGTGAGACAGTTCCGGGCACAGCTTATCTGCAACCATTCCGTCTCCCCTCTGCTTAAACTTTGTGGAGCAGAGCCTAAATGTAGGTTAAGATGCTCGTGAAGTAAATCATCAGTTTGACCCAATTTGCTTGAATTTAAAATCAATTGTTCTGAATCAATAAGCTAATGTTCCGATTACACTTAAATTGGTTTTCTTTTCAGCTGGATTCTGGCAAAGAAGGGTGGATTAAAGTTAGAGACTGGGACAGCCTTAAAACTGGTAAAGCTTTAGCTCCTTTTTTTTGTCCCCTACTTTGTCTTGCACTGGCACAATAATGACTTTAGGAAGTATTGATGTTCAATTTCTGTACTATTTCCTTCTTTGTGGATGCATCGCATGATGAGGCTTTTGAGTGAGTATCAATTTCTGCTGATCTAATGAAATACTAAAAGGCACCTATTGGCTGTAGTTAACTGCACTGATACCAAGCACTCTCACTTGCTGTTGGTACTTTGCATTTGCATTTACCTAGTTCAATTGAATCAACCTTCTCTTTTCTCTGACTTGGTAGATAAGCAAGCGGCAAAAGCACACTCAAAGGCTATATCAACATTCTGCGGCAGGTTACTTCAATTTTTACCTGTCTTTTCTGTTGTACAATTCATTTTAGCTATGTTTTTTTAAACTATTTTTTATTCTTTTCCCTCAAGTATTTTGAGCATTAATTAGTTTGGTAATGCCAAAAAACTGGAGTAGGCAACTCTTCATGACCTCACAAATTAGCCAAATAGGTTTAGGTAATCCAGTGAATCAGATATGAGTTTGAGCAAATATAATAATCTTAACTGAAGGAGTATTATATGGATGCTTGACAGCTTGAGGCTCAATTGAATCAGATTTGAATTTATTGCACTATTAAGAAGACGAAACAGATTATGCCAGGTTTCTATAGTTTCAAGCGGGAGACCCTATCTCAGTATTGTAATATGATCTTTTATTACTTACATGTACTTACATTTATGTAATGTTCTTTATCATTGCAGGTTATTGGAGGAAACGGAAGATGAGGTAATATTTCTGTTGTCTTTCCAAAAAATTAAAAAATACACTCTCCTCTATCTTTGTTGGTGTCACAATTCTCTGACTGAGGCTTTATTATTTTTCAGCTATCTGAGAGGATAAAAGTTGGGTCAATACAAGTAGGAGGTGTCAGCAAGGTTCTTTGCCAAGATCTAACCAAATATTGCATTTCCGTTGGGTACAGCCAATAACTTGCCTCTTAATTCATGAATTATATCCTAACACTAGACAATCTTCGATTTTCATTCCAAACTTTGTTGGCTGAAAATTTGATACCACTATATATTTGGAAGATAATTAGGCCGTATATAGGTAAGATGATTCTTTGTTTTTATTTTAAATAAGAAAATTAACTTCTTTTCTTTGTTTTTGCTTGATACTTCCAGAAATTCCAAGAGAATTGATGATGGAGAATTGTGAAGGGAGGAAGCAAGACTACTCTAAAATAATTATTTAGAAATATTAGGGTAATCATCATTCATCACAGGGGCCGGAACATGTAACATAGCTGCCCAATACCTCTTTTAGTATTCTTGTTACCATCAAAATTTTACTTCTGTAACAGCGCAAGAGCTTTTCAGATGTCAAATTTTTGCATATGTTGACTTCAAATTTTGAAAATTAGAATATGGAACTAATTTTATGCTGGTTCTGTTAAAGTTGTTAAACCTTGGCATAACAAGAAATTTGGTGGACAATACAAGCCTGCGTTGTTCTTCAAACTAAAAAGATTTTTACTTTCTTTTCTATGTGTATTACAAACTTGGCACACCCAAATCCTTTTGCAAATTTTTCTACATCTCACCGTTGCTCAATGCTTCAACTGTTGGAATCCACTGATCACGGAATTATTTGACAGTATTTTTCAATCAGTTGAGGTGTTATATGTATTCTTACATAGGATGTGATCATGTGAAATTTTTATGTCCAGTTCCAGTATGGTTTCCGGAACACTGCATATATATAGGTCTTAACGGGTACCATGAGGATTTGATTTAGGACCTAGAATGGTGAAAATTTCCTCGTTACCAAATCATTGTGAACAAAGGAAAAAGCTTAAAAGTGCCTCTTTCTCTGAGATACCTTTTAGAGTCAGGGACAAGAAGTACAACTTAGTCTAAAACGGATTTCGGATATGTATTTATCATATTTTTTAAGGACTTCTGACTTGGCTTTTAATAAAGTTTAACACTATGATTACTTAGACTAAGCTAATTATATAACTTGAGTCATGTCAAATTCTTACAATATGGTTTTGTTTAAGAAACTCCACTAAAAAGCATCATGTACTACTGGGGTGCTGCAAGGGCCCCCATGAAAATTCCCTCTTTTTATTTTGAATTAATCGTATAAATTGTCCGGTCCCAGACAATTTGAATCCCAATTTGGTAGAGAATGTGGCGATGTGACTGAGAACAATTCTTTTTCTCATTTGATTATTTTTCATCTTTTTGGCAAATTTTTAGAGCATGTTGGACGGTCGGTTGGAATAGCCTTTCTCAATTCCATCATAAAAGAGGAGAGTAAATAAGTGACACGAATGAATTTTCTCTTTTTTTTTTTCTCTCACCAGTCCAACGTCTATATTTTCAAATTAATAACATATTGATTGAGAAAGGAATAAACTTTAGTTAAACGTCGTGGCCATCTTCTGGCTCGGTTCTTACCAATTGAACGCACAATCGTTATTTATTCCTTGAACTTCTATTGCATTAGTGACCAATTTGTTGATTCTTCCACTGTAATTGATCTATTATGGAATGCACTTGAGATTCCTCATGCCTCTACATCCTTTACTAACACTTTTCTTAATGGACAGCCCATGCATTCCTCGCTAACAATTCAATGAACCACATGGATATATATTTATATATTCTAACTTAACAAATGGCTATATACATTCTAAATTAATTTATCACATCGAATAGGACATGAAAAAAAGATGGAACATATGTGGGTGGAAAAAATTATAAGAATGAGATTGCTGCAAGTAGATTGTCTCAGTTTGTATGTGAGAGTCTAATTGAATTTGAAGAAATAAGCAGATGTTCTACGAAACCGAATAGTATGAGGGGTTAAAAAAATGGAGCATATGTGGGTTGAAAGTTATATGAGCATGAAATTGATACAAGATTATTGTCTCAAATTGTATGTGAGAGTCTATGTTGAATGGAAGAGAAACAAAGAGACGTTCTTAAGGGAAAAAAAAAAAGAATGCGAATAAAAAAAAAAGCGATTTCTATAGGTAGATTTATAAATTTTTGCCTGGATATGGGAACTTTCAGAAACACAAAGAAAAAGAAACTGCATGTTTCTAATAAACAGCTTTACAGTTTCCGAGGAAAAAAAATATATATATATACAGTGAGTAAATCTTCTTATTTATTATTTGTTTAGCAAATTGCGATCATTTTTCGGAAACTTAGAATTTATCACTTGATGTTAGTATATTATTTGCAGCATCAAATTTAAAAGCGATTTGTTTGTCAAATTAGATGCGCTTGCAATCTTTATAATAATTCAATGATTTAAATAACATCGTTCGAGCAGGAAAACGAAACTTATAACTTCTTTTGATATTGTAAAGTTGTTTTTTATCCACTTTTTTTATCCCAAAAAAAAAATCGATTCACGATTTGCTATTTTGTTTTTGTAATATTACAATTTTTTGTTTATCACAAATGAATATTTTCATAGAATTTTTAAATAAATACCTTCGTTCTTAATGGAAGGAACCTTTTAGGATTATAAATCCAAGCAAATATATATATTACGCCTAGAAATGACGATCAATTTTCTGTATCTGCTATGAAATAAGCGGGTCAATTAACATAGTTTGAAGCCTCACTATACGACAGTGCTATGCATGCATGTAGTTGCATCATTCATATTCATTGAGCTCTGTATTGAATTTATCCACCTTTTTTATTGGGATTATTTGAAAGGACTATGGTTTTATTACTGAAATTTCTCAATAAAAGTAAACGAATAGCATTAGTAAATATCAATTTTGCAGGTTAAACAAGTGGATATGTCTTTTAATTTCAGTATTTGACAACTTCAAACATAATGTGTGTGTGTGTGTGTATTTCGCACTAAATATAATGAACAAAAGAAGCGTGGAATCTTTGAAAAACATTTTTTAAGTACATAAATATTGTGTAATTATTATGCTTGTCGAAAAGGAAAAAAATAAATCATCATCTGGAAATATATTAAGGTGAGGTGTTAATCACTATCAAAGCACTAATACATTACTCTTTTTGAGAAAGAGCGCTCCATTAATGATAGATTTCCCTGACATGAAAAGAAGAATATTACGAAAGAAGAATAAAGCGAAGATAAGAAAGAGATGACAGATGTCCAAATTATTTTATTGCTTGGCCTCCAATAGGAATTATGCAATATATCAAGGGCCTATGGAATAGTAGTGTTTATCTAGGTTAGTGCTCATGGAAGTCTACGTTTGTTAAATAGTCCAATCAACTTAATAAGTCACTAAAAATTGATAACTGCAAGTTGGATGTACCCTATTAATTAAAGGGTTAGTTTTCTTAAAATTCTCGTTTTTAAGTCGAACGTTAGTGCTGTTTTCAAGGTCACACTACGCCATATTTCATTATTAACACCGGTTAAATTATGGTCTTTAGCACCGGATAGGAAGTGGTGCTAAAGATGAGTGGTGTTAAAAACATATAAAAAACCGGTGTTAAAGGTGCGGTGCTAAAAACAAGCCAGAAATTGGAGCGGAAATGTTACGCATTATTAAGACCGGTTTTTAACTAAAAAACCGGTGTTAACATGTTATTATTTAGACCGGTTATTAAGCTAAAAACCGGTCTTATAATTATGATTATTTTAGCAATTTTATTTTTTGGAATATTATTTAGACCGGTTATTAAGCTAAAAACCGGTCTTACTAGAATCTTTAAGACCGGTTTTTAGCTTAATAACCGGTCTTAATTTTTAATTAAAAAATAATAATTTTTTTTTTTTGGCTAGCCCCATTTTTGCTAGCCAGAAACCAGATAATATCATTCAATTTACATTGAATGATAGAAAGCAATAATCATTCACATAATCAAAACATCACATAATCATCAAAATAGAAAGCAATAATCGAAAATCCTCAAAATTCATTAATTATAGTTATCTAACGATGTACAATTCTCCGTACATAATCGTAAAACTCATCTAAACTACCATTAATGTCTTTGTCACTATAAGGTCGACCCTTCGGCTCCAAACTCTGCATTAATTCAATTAAACTAATTTAATTAATGAAACCTAAGCATATTGATTTCAAACACCAAACTTTTATTTTAAGTAGTAATCCATACCGCTGGCAACTCATGGTAGTTCGAGTAATGCATCAGAATCATATGCAGGTTTCGAATCGCATAGAACCCGCAATCCCGATCGTTGGGCTGACGTGGACTCTACAAATACGAATTAATATTTTTCGCATTAATATTAAATTCAATAAATTAATAAAAATGAACTGAAACTATTAGTTCGAGCTATATATGTACCGGAATAATGTCAATGTTGAATTGTCTACCAAGCTTCATTCTGGATAAAGCACTGCAACATTAAAATATGAAGTTAGAAGCATTAATTAATTTGTATCTATTGGATAATATGCATATATATGTTGACTAAAACCCTAAAATTACCTGTTGTATGAATCTAAAATTGGAGAAAAATAATTCGGTGGATTTAGCGAATCCACAACCCATATCATTTTTGTCGAGGGTTGTGCAATAATAATCACAAAATGAAACCTGCGGTTACATATTAGTCCTTGTTAGTAAAATTAGCATTAAACCGCAAATTATAAAAATTGAAATCAAAATAAGAAATATTCCAACTTACGCGTTCTGATGTATCAAAACATGAAAACCAGCTTTCTTTCTGGCAAAGTTATTAATCAAGTAAGATGTTGTGCCTGGCACATCCATCATGGCATCCCTTCCCGAGAATCTTTCTGAATCCAAAAACCTGAACTGCTTGATTAGAAACTCCTGACAATAATTCCTAGCCCACCTGCATGTCATTTATCAATTGATAGTCATATATCATATATTAATCATCAATTCAATCAATTATTGTTAAGTTCAAAAGATACTTACATTGTCCAAAGTTTCATGACTTGAACATATGGCAAGTCCCTATTGAACAAATGGGTGATGTCTGAAAAATTAAGCATGAAGTAATCCAACTCTACGTGGTCGAACTGGGCCGGAATTTTGAAACTGGTAATTTCTAGATCCAGCGCCATGATGTATCTATGTAGTGCCTGTGCGGTAGGCCCAAGCTGTTGCAATATCTGAGGTGTGCAAAGCGGCTCTCGTGTCTTTAATTCTCTGCCATCTGCAAAAAATTGATTTGCATCAAAATCGTCATCGTCCTCATCTTGCTCATGTTGTTGCTGCTTTGCTTTCTTTTTCTCCGGAGATTTTGCATGTGAAGTAGGCCGTTTCGTTATTGGTTGCCTCAAATGCACCTAGAAATCAATATATTAGTCAAGAAATTATATTATTCAATTGAATTAACAATAATTTAGAAACGTTTGTAACATTTACCAATTTTGACAAATCGAAATCCACAAGATTACTCGGTCATCTTAGAAATGAACCCTGCAGAAGCCCGAGCTGGTCATCTGCATTGGGAGGTGGAAAAGGCACTACCACTTGCTTCGCATGATCAAACACTTCTAAGACTTGCACCTTAACCTCCTCCGGGCCCACTAATTCTCCATGTACCGTGACATGTACGTGAGAACGCGCAAACACCATAGCTCTCGCGACATATAACAGACTAAATCCATCTGGAAGGACGAGCAAGGCTTCTGTGGATTCCTGCAATTATCTACTTTTCGACCATATCTTTTCTCACATTAGCATTGTCTACTTTTCCCTGGTTATTTAAAATCAAAGCAATCAAAGGTTCACAGATATTCTTTATGATGTGCATCGCATCCAAACAATGCCTAACATCCAAATAAGCCCAGTATTCAAGATCCCAAAATATAGACTTTTTCTTCCAGTTGCCATCTGGAATTTTCTTCGCAAATGGTTTACCCAATTTGATTTTAAGTTCCTTCACCTCTTCGTACATCTGTCTTCCGCTTTTTGGTATCGGTGCCCTTCGAGTTTCGGTTTTGCCATCAAATTTGGTTTTGTAGTCAGTCCGACGGTATGGGTGATGACGGTTAAGGAACCTCCGATGTCCCAAATAGACATTCTTCCTACAATTAGATAACCATACAGAATGTGTTTCTTCTTGACAAATAGGACATGTCTTATCTCCTTTGTTCCTATAACCTGACAAGTTTCCGTACGCGGTAAAATCATTAATCGTGCAAAATATCATCGCCCGTAGGTTGAAATAACTTTTTGAAAAAGCATCGAATACCTTCACCCCGTCTTTCCACAACTTATCAAGGTCTTCTATTAACGGGACCAAGTACACATCTATATCATTTCCTGGTTGTTTTGGACCGGAAATCAGTAATGGCATCATCAGATATCTTCTTTTCATGCACAACCAGGAAGGAAGGTTGTAAATAACCAATAAAACTGGCCATACACTGCGATTGTTGCTCATGAGACCGTAAGAATTCATACCATCCGTGCATAGTCCCAATCTCAAATTCCTAGGTTCACTACCAAAATCATTGAAATTACTATCTATGTTCATCCACTGGGGCGAGTCCGCAGGATGTCTGAGCATTCTATCTTTCTTTCTGCCTTCTGCATGCAACTTAATAGTTTAGCATCTCTTGAATTATTGAAGAGACGCTCGAACCTTGGTATTATCGGCATATACCACAATGTTTTCGCAGCTGGCCTTTTTTTACAAGTATCTTCATCATCTTCCAAATCATCGTCCCTTAGTTTGTACCGTGATGCATTACACATTGGACATTTATTAAGTTTCTTGTACTCGTTTCGAAATAATATGCAATCATTCGGACATGCTGCAATCTTCATTACTTCCATATTCAATGGACATAGTAACTTTTTGGCCTTATAACATGTATCCGGCAATGTATTTTCTGCTGGAAGCATTTCCCGTAAAAGACCAAGCAAAGATGTGAAACTTTTATCGCTCCAATTATTCTTGGCTTTCAGGTTATAAAGTTTTAAAACCGTTTTAATTTTTGAAAATTTATCCTGATTACAACCGGGATATAATGGTATATGAGCGTTTTCATCCAATTTTTGAAAAATATCTGGAACCTCATCAATAAAACCATCTGGTATTTCATTCATCATCTCATCAAAGTCATTTCCTTTATTATCATTTTCACAATATTGGTCTTGACTTACATTTTCATCTACAAATACCTCATCCCTTACATCAGTCCCCCAATTATCATCTACAAATACATTTTCATCCACAAATACATTTTCATCCACAGATACATTTTCATTGCTAGTCCCAACATTTGAACGATCTTCCAACTTTTCCCCATGCAAAACCCATTGGAGGTATTTAGGAGTTGTCATCCATCCACGCTCAATCAAATGTGATCTAATTTTTATACTATCATGTCTCTGCAAGTTAACACACCGTTTACAGGGACATAGAATCCTGGGTTTTCCGGTCAACTTTCTATCTTCTTCTGCACATTTTAAGAACTTTTCAACAACTCCAACAAATTCACCTGATATCCTTGAATATTCATACATATACTTCTCCCTCTGATCCATCTGTATAGAAAGAAAATATATTTATTCAAAAGTTATACCTATGAATTTATAGGTTCAATGCATTACATTAGGTTTTTGGCCTGGTTACCATCCTAGCCCGCTCTCTGGATACTCTTGTCTCATTAGCGAGCGTACGTTAGATCGATGCAATTTGTTGCCTGAGAAAAATTCGGCAGCATTTCTCCTTATGTTCCCTGAATACGCTATCACACGATTGCTCGTGCGTACGTATCCGTGGGAAACATAAGGAGAAATGCCATCGAATTTTTCTCAGACAACAAATTGCATCGATCTAACGTACAACTCGCTATCCTAAATGAGACAAGATAGTATCCAAAGAACAGTACTCCCGACCGGGAGTACTATCCGAGATTAATCCCTAATGGATTAATCTTGGACGGGCACGATCTAAAATAGTACAAATTCCGGCAATTTGGTCCTATATGACAATACAACTAATATATGCAAATTAATGCCAAATTATGTATCTATATATGCACAAAAAAATTGAAATTAAAGAGCGTTAAAATAGAAAATTACCGAAATTGTCTTCTCGATCTTCCACTACGATAGAATAATCTTATCGATCTTCCTAACTCTTCCTTTTCCTCTTCCTTTTTATATTCATTATCAAATGAAAAAAAACTCAATAATAAACTAAAATTGCAAAATTAATTAACCATAAATAAAGTTCAGAAAAAATATAGAATATACCTATGAAAATTTTTAAATCCTCTGTGATCTCCTTTGCTTTCTCTCTTGATTTTTCAATTTTTCAGAATTTTTTGGAATTTTTAACTATTTTTTTGTGGAGGTTTTAGAGAAAGAAAAAGTTTCGGTTTTTAGAGATCAGAATAAATGCATATATGGCGGCTATGAACGGTGAGAGAGAGAGAGCGGAAGTCTTTATTAAATATGGTTATAATTTTTAAGACCGGTTTTTTATAAAAAACAGGTCTTAAAAAGATAACGGAAAAAAATAAAAATTCAGATTTTTTTAGCACCGGTTTTTATAAAAAACCGGTCTTAAAGACTTTTATATTAAGACCGGTTTTTTATAAAAAACCGGTTTTAAAAAAAGTTAACGGAAATAAAAAAAATCAGTTTCTCAGTAACACCGGTTTTTATAAAAAACCGGTCTTAATATAGTAATATTTAAGACCGGTTTTTTATAAAAACGGTGCTACTAAGAAACTGATTTTCAGGTTTATTTTTTGGAACTTAATAGGACCGATTTTCTGACAATTACAAAAATGCCACGGGATATTTTTACAACCGGATTTTCAAAAAACCAGTGTTATTGTGGCGGTGCTAAAAATCAATTCTGGCGTAGTGTCAGCAAGATCCTTCTGATGTCACATGACAGCTAAATATGCAATAAGAGATCTGACCACCATAATTTTTATCGTTGTGTAGTATAATTACTAACAAATGAATAAAAATAATTGTTATTTCATCGATAAATATTTCCTAAGAATATTTATGTTTTACTTAATTAAATAACTAAATTATTCACAATTTTAAATAGCCCAAGCACTAGACTAAGGTTGCTTTGTGTAATGCTTAATATCGAAGAAATAACAAAAGGGTGTCTTTGGATCATTGAGAATAGAATACGATTATTTAGTCATAATTAAGGGTGTTATTGTTAAATTAAATTCAATTGGGAATGAATAAGTAATGCTTGTTTTAATTTGAGCTTACATCAGCTTGCTCATCAATTAATGATCACTGGACATCATTATCTAAACCAATCACCCATAATTACTGTAGATAAATTTTTATCGATTTATTTTTCTGAAGATGTTGTGATCTTCTACAAAGGATTATTTACATTACTGTCGTCATTTATGTTAATCTCAGAAATTTGCTCAAAATTAATGTAATTATAGTCTGAAATTTTGTGGATCACGGAATTCATATGTGCTTGTGAGTCATGTGTTGACTCCGGATTAAATACATCCATCTATTTTTTATTTGATCTTATAAAATTATCATTTATTGGTTATGGCCGGGGTATAGGTGATACAGGATCGATATAGATAGAGTTAGTGCACTGGTGCCACTAGATACCGGTACCTGTTTATTCTAGGTTTTTTTTTATGGGTTCTTTTGTGTTTTTCTCTTAAAAAAAATTCCCTGCTGCAGGAGGCGTTATTCATATGTGATATTGGTAATGTAAAGTGGCGGGTTTACCCTGCTTGTTTAAAAAAAAATCTATATCATTCATTTTATTAATTTTTTCATTGTGCGATAGCAAGATTGAGATCGGCACCGATGATGAGAAAGCTAGAGATTGAATATAAGGATGAAAAGTTTTGAGATTTGTATTGAGGATAAAAAAGTTTGTCCAAGTGTCTGATTGGCGTTACTTAAATTTATCTATTAGTCCAGCCACCCGCCATGCATGACTAGATGTCAAAACATAGTGAAAAATTCAACCCGCCGTCGAATTCTTGCAAAGGTAAGGTCCTTATTATGCCATATACTGAAAAGAAAAAAGGCTAAAACTAAAGTTATAGAAAGAGTACCTACTACCTACATTTCAAAACAATACAATCGTTTTAGAATCATCTAAACCCCAAACAAACCCTCATAGCTTCCAACAATAGAAAGAAACTTCCATGAAGAATTAAATATCCTTACTTCCGACAGTTTGGCTACCTTGTACACTTGTACAGGGCGCCGTGCGGCTTTTCTCCATTTAAAGAGAAATAATCACTCCGAAATTCGAACATCCAGAGGAAACTATATAAAGTAAGCTAAGAAAGGAAACCATTGACTCCGACTTCGAAAAAAAGATGGTTTCAACCTCGTTGATTGTTTCTTAGATGGTAAAATATTGGAAAAATTGGATATAACCCTTGTAATCTTCTCTAACTGGATATAACCCCTAAAATCTTCAAAATCGGATATAACTCCCTCTAATTTTGTTTATCAAGGATATAACCCCTTTCATTAATTTTAATTATTTTTAATTGAAAAAAATCAGCAGCAAAAATTATGTCCAAATTACCCTTATTTCCAAAGAATTCTCTACCTTCTTATCTTCACATTACCAAATTTCTTTATATATTTAATTTCAAAAATATTTTCATCTTCCTTTTTTCTTTGTAATCAATGATACAAATAATTTCTAAATTTAGTCTCTGCGTGGAATATAAAGCATCGAATATTAATGAAATGGAGGAATCAAATCAGGGGCACTAAAGCATCCTTCATTGTTGAACAAATAATTTTTTACAATGATAATTCATTAACTATAGAAGCTTCTCAACAGAAATTAAAGGCTAGAATAAATACAAACGAAAAACAAATATTACGATGGTTCAAAACATTTTTATTATTTGATTATGAATCTATGTAATTATCAGTAGAAATAAGGTGTAACTGTCGAGTGTCGAGAGATGTTTTCTATTTGGTTTAGCTCCTCCAATGCCTTTTCGATAAATATCATTTCTCTTTTTGAGCCTGGAAATAATATACTTGGACAGAATTTGAGAATCGTGATTGAAATTGTCAATTTGATTATCTAAATTAAAATCGGCAAACAAAGAGGCACAGAGATATCAGGAAGGGAAAGAAGAAGGATAGTTTTGTCATAAATTTATTTCACTGAATTTTTTAAATTAAAAAATAATTAGAATTAATGAAAAGGGTTATATCCTTGATAAACAAGATTGGAGGGGTTTTATCCAATTTTGAAAATTATAGAGGGTTATATCCAGATAGAGAAAATTAGAGGGGTTTATATCTAATTTTCCCTAAAAAGATTAGCACCTAATTAAATGTTGCTTCGTTGAAAGAGAACTAGTACAAGCTATCAAATCTAAGGACCCATTTACCCAAATTAAATGCCAATCTTTTCCATCCCTTAATCCAAAAAAATTTCTAACAAAATTTCAAATTTTCAACACACATATATAAGATAACATTTTTTCAAAGATTGACCGTGTATTAATTAACCCCTATAGACCAATGAGATTTTTTGAGCAAGTGGCCCCTCCATCAACAACCAAATTGTGGCCGCTAACATACTTAGACTCGTCGCTTGCCAAGTAGAGTGCAGCCTCGGCAATGTCTTGGGATCGCAATGTGGTACCCTTAAGAGTTGCGAGATGCCGGACAGTTTCCTCTGTCTTTTTGACCTCCTCAGCAGTTGGTTTTGTAACCACGAAAATGCTCTTGTCATCATCTCCGTCAATCTCTGCGTCCTTCCATGCATTGACAAGCATTGATGTCGCCACCCCGAATGGTGAGATGCAGTTAACACGGATTCCATAGGCCCCAAGTTCGCATGCCGCATTCCTAATTTAATCAATGTATTTAATTCATGTGAGAAATAATGGTTTATAACAATTAAGACGCTATAAGTTTTATCTTTTTAAGTAGGATTACAAAATGCCCTACACAAATATAGATAAAGTACAGAGAGAGAAGCTTAACAGCTTTTCTGATTTTTGTCTTTTTCCTTAACAATCTTGACAGCATGATATATAGTTACCAATTTATATATTATGTTGCATTTAGCAACAGAATCTTTTTTGAAATTGCTTTGTTTAGTTCCAAATGGAAATCATGATTAAATTAGAGCAACTACGTACAATGGTTTTTTTTGTCATGAGGACCACTGCGCATGCTATTGTACAAAGAGAATTTGACAAAAGCAGGCCCAAAATGTTCTTTCAATCTTTCAATATGCCAACTTTAAGGACAAAAATCGTTCGTTGTTACCTGGTGAGACCAACTACTGCGTGCTTAGATGCTGTGTAAGCATGAGGTCCAAGCACACCAAGCACACCAGCTACACTCGCCATAGAGATAACACTCCCGCGACCACTTGGCACCATGACACGAGCTGCATGCTTGATCCCTAGAGCAGAACCTCTCACATTGACCCTCATGACCCGATCAAACTCATCAGCATCGAATGACATAATGCTCTTGGCTGTACGTGTTTGGCGTCCCAATACACCCGCGTTGTTGCAGAGTATGTCAAGCTTTCCATGGCAGGAAATGGTGTGGCCAACTACGTGTTCTATGTCAGATTCTTCTGACACGTCACAATGCACATAGGAGACTTGGGGACCTAGAGAGGAAGCAAGAGCTTCTCCTTCTGAATCATCAATGTCAGCTATGATCACTTGCGCACCATGCAGTGCAAAAAGTCGCACAATTGCCTCACCGATTCCTCGGGACCCACCGGTTACAATGGCAACTTTCCCATCTAGTCTGTGGAGATACAAGTTAGGAAAAGCTCAAGGTAAGAAAGTAGCATGGCATATGTCAAAATCAGTAGCTAGCGGCTAGCAAAGGGGCTTACTAATTAAGTGGCAAAATAAGAAAGGCAAGAGAGAAAAGGACCATTAAGACACCTTTTGTGGATTGGAATTGGGGTTTCCCACCCCAATACTGGTGAAGCCGGGTGGTTCTTCTCTGCGATCATATTGACGGATGGCATGCTTTGTGTGGGGGTCGGAGATACCGGCAAAAATGAAACCGAAGCCGGGATGCCTATATCACTAGAGGAAGTACAGATATGCATTGGATTATTACTCTTTTTCTAGCTAATGCCTATATATACATACACTCTGCTTAAATATATATATCCTGAAGTTGATGCTACGACAGGGACCTGTATGAATATTTGAATAAATAAGCATTCTACTTTTCTTGGAGGGATCCAACCTACGAAATTCCCAAAACTTGGCTTTTGACTGCTCGATTTCCTATTTTCTACTCAAGAGGATCACTAGGAGATTTCATAAAATATAAAAGAAAGAAAAGGAATGGTAGATACGAGTAAACTATTGAACAGGCGGCTAGATCATAGCAATAATTTTCTCTTTTCTTTTTCTATTTTTATGGGATTATTTTAAAAAGCACAAAATGCCTTCATGTAGCTTTTACAAAGTTTGAACTTTCAAGGCCTGTTATAAAAAAATGAATTCATATGTCTGGCCCTGCGTTGTGTATCACGACTCACGAGGCCACTTATTTATTTTCCATTATATTGTGACACGGAATGAAAATTAAAACATCAAGGGGAATAACACTAAAGATTTCATTTTAATTTATAAGTTCCAGTACTTATTTATTTTCCATCTTTGATGATCGTCGACCTACTTTGCAGCACTTAGTTTTTGACATAGAGGTCAAGACGAGATACTTGCGGCTAATTTCATTACAGTGATTAGCTACTCACGTTCCTTTGTTTTCTCTTATGTTTTGTTTCCACTTGTTTAGCTTAGGCAAGTAGTGGATGAGGAGTTCTGTTTCTCCTTGGTTGTAATCTTTATAATTATTTTTCTTTTAATTAATAAAATATGCCGCTGGTATTTCACCAGCCGGCCTTCAAAAAAAATTATAAGTTCCAGTACAAATTCTTAGTTTTCTTTTTAGTTTTTATGATTTGTTAGAGAGGATGTTTTTTCCCCCCTTCAATATAGAGTCATAACTTCATATTAGAAATGAACTTGTGTATATATTTTTGTCTGGACTCTGGAGAAATATATTTGGTTTAGTGACGATCGATGCTGATCTCCTGTGTTTCCATAACCTTTTTTCTTAAAATGGATTTGCCAGAAAAAATATACTACAAGACAATGTGTACCAGCTACAAGATAAGCATGTACATAAACTAATTCACGAAGTTCTACATATAGATCAGTGGCATGGACCGTATATATTTTTTATTGTTGGTTGCAGATATATAAGTGGTTTGTCTTTTTATTTGCCTTTTTCTGACAAAGTGGTTCGGCGATGTCTGTCTTTGAGCTGTACATGCAGTAATTTAATTAAGGTTCTTACGTTTGCTTGGTGCCTTAATTTGGTCATTCTCCAAGTTGCATGGCATCTCCCCTTACACAATTACATGTAACAGCTAGGCACCAATAACCGCGTAAAACTACAGGACCAGAGCATGTAAATCTTTCGCTGGTTGGAGATGATATAAGCGAAATGACACCTAGATTAACTTTTGAAAATCCCATGTTTTTGACCTATGAATGACAAGAAGAGTCAATGACCAGAAAGTACGAATATTAAAATAGGACTTCTTTTGTTTGGAAAGTAATTAAGTCTTACTTAGACCTATTTAGTTTCATTGTCAAAATCTCTCATTTTGACTGCATGAACATGGTTATGCGTCGGTACCAACCTTTATTTCTTTGAAAATCTACCTAATTAATTTTCTATGGTCGAAAGAATTTCTTACGGAATAGTATAACGTACTTTTTAAGATAAAAAGAGAATTTAAGATTTCTCTTTTAGATATTAATAAAGAATATTTGAATTCACATCTCCCGGTAGTTGAGGAGCGTCATACATTATTACTAGACTGAGACTATTTTTTGCATAAAAATTGATATCGTTCAAGTTGCTTGTCACCGTGGCCCCGTTTGGATCGTATGGGAATACGAGGAATAATTTCTTCCTAGGCGCAAATTTATTATAAACAATCCAAACTCTTCATAAAATTACACACTTTCCAATACTTTCCGTCTAGAAATAGATTATTAATTCCTCTTATTCCTAAGCAATCCAAATGGAGCGTAAGTTTTGTAAAAACTTTAACTTTTCGTACATTATGTTACATATACTTTTTGCAATATAAAATTGTTTTTGTTAATTACCTGTCAAGGTGTAGATAAATAAGTTAAAGAAATAAAGTTGTCCATGCTTTTTTTTTTTTAAGGTTAAAACGCCCGTAGGTTTTCATTAAAATTAAAAGCTAGCCCACAGGCTGCAAGTCCAGGTTAATTACAACAATAACATAAAGCCCCTGGCTAAAAAACGGACAACTCCTAAAACCAGCACTAAAAAACAAAAAAATACAATAAATTAAAAATAAAAACAACTAAACTGGAGTAAAAGGAAAAACTGGGAAACAATAACTACCTAATTAAGCCAGGGGTGTAAGTAAAAAATAAAAGAACTCAAGGGGGTTGAAACTGCATTTTTTGGAAGAATTTATTATGTATATCCTATCAGCCACCTCTTTTTCATCTGCAAGTTGTACATGCTAGAAACAATATAGACGGCCATTATTGATTTGATTATTGTACTTATATATCACCATCACCATATCAATTAATAAATAGAAAAATATTATTTTTTCTCATTATACTTATATGATTCTTAAAAAAAAATATTGATGATATTTAGCTTTTCGGATAGCTAGGTTCTTCTTCTACCCACTACACCAAAAAAAAACTTTAGTACCGCTCCATTAACACCTGTTTTTAAGAAAACCGGTATTAAAAATAGACGGTGGCAATTTCGTAATTATCAGGCTTTATCTTTAGTACCGGTTTTTTAAAAAAACCGGTGCTAAAATGTTGGCCTAAAAAATAAAAAAAAACGGTTTATCTTTAGTACCGGTTTTTTAAAAAAACCGATACTAAAATAAATTGTTATGTATTATTCCCTAATTATTTCACCATTCCCTCCCTAAAATTTTCGCCATTCCCTCCTATTTTTTCGCCAAAACCCTATCCCCTCTCTCTCTCTCTCTCTCTCTCTCTCTCAATCACTCAAGTTCTCTCCGTTCTCTCCGCCAAATCCCATACAGCTCAACCTCAAGTTCTCTCTCTCAACCGCTCAAGTTCTCCATCGAGCACCCGTCTCTCAGTCTCTCTCCGTCGCACAACACTCGGCCTCTCTCTCTCCGTTTGAGCCACACGGGAAGTCTCTCTCTCTTTCTCCCTTTCTCCACTTGCTTCTGAGATTCTAAGTTCCTTTCTTTGATTGATTTTGGCCTTTTTTTGGATTTTAGGTCGGGAGATGGAATGGTCACAACTCCGCTGGAGATTATGATAGACCTAGAGGGAAAAGGTTAGATTTTCTCAATTTGGGAATTTTGTTTTTTCTAATTTTACATCTAAGATTGCTTGATTTGGGTGAGGTGTAATTTTATGACTGGCTATTAGGTGAGGTGCAATTTTATGCTATGTAGCTTGGTTAGTGAGATTATGGCGATAACTTGGATTTCAGAATACTAACCTTGCTAAATTGGGATTTTTGGAGTAGTCACTATATTAATTTTGGTTGGAATAGTTGAATAGCACGCTTAGCATTTAGTTCGAACATTTACCAACCCATCCAAATGCTGAATTAGTTTTTGGAATAGATGCCAATCTGGATTATAGCTCCATTACTTATGAATCCAAACATGCTGCCTGGCTAGTTTCTGATATTTGCAAATTAATAATTGCGAATGTTATTCTAGGAGGAAGAAGACATAGCTTGGGGATGACATTTTATGAGCTTACTGTTGTCTCTAATGTAAATAGGGACATGCTACTTTTCAAGTGAAAAAAATATTTGAATATTCATATTACACGAATCAGCATAATTAGTCTTGGTAACATTGCATGCAAAAAGTATGGGACCTGGCATAGTACTTCCTTTTCTAATTACATTTATCAGGTAGTTGGCCTTATTCAATCTTGTGTTGTTTATAAGTAATTTGACCGACATCTCTTATTTCAGGTATTATTTTAACTCACATTTACCTGTCATTTAAATTTCTGCAGAGATGAAGTGTTTGGCCCTGTTGCACCTGTCATTTAAATTTCTGCAGAGATAAATTTACCTGTCATTTATAGGTATCTTCAAATTGCCTCTTGTTGAAGCACGTGTGCATGTATTTTACTTAAAATTTTGTAACTTTATCTTTCAATAATGATGTAAAATTTTGAATGATTTTTACTAGATCATTGGTTAAATTTGAATTATTAATATTTGTTGTGTTCTGAATGCGATATTATGATTTCTTTTAATTTACATAGTTATATATGTATGATGCAAAACGGAAGTAAAGAGATGATCTGGCAGCAGCTGCCAGGGTGTATATAAAAAATAAAAATACAAACCTTTAGTACCGGTTATTAACCTAAAAACCGGTACTAATAAAGATAGTAAATTTTAAATAAAAAACGCAGAGATTTTTAGTACCGGTTTTTAGTAAAAAACCGGTACTAAAGATGATATCTTTAGTACCGGTTTTTTACTAAAAACCGGTACTAAAGATCTCTGCCATTTTTCCCACAATTTTCAGTGCGTTTTTAACACCGGTTTTTTAGTACCGGTTTTTAATTATCTTTAGCACCCCCTATTATTAGTACCACTTGACAACCGGTACTAATAATCATTAATTAACCGGTACAAAAGATAAAAAATGGCGTAGTGTACCGCATATATAGGTAAATGGATTATAAAATTCTTCTCGCTCAAGATGGCTATACTGGAATAATTTTTAATATGAATATAATTAAATTACCCGCCATTAAATTTTTAATTATATATGAAGTGAATTTGACAGAAAAATGGAAGTTTATGAGCAAAGAAGACTACTGTTTTTGAATTCTCTGATTGACTTCACTGACGTCAGGTCTAGGATGATGCATAACCAGACTAGTACAGCTAGCATGTTCAAACGCAGTGTAATGTAATCGTTTTTCCGATACAAAAGTCTATGTCCACATGGGTACCATTCAAAGCTAGTTATATGTACACCAAATGTCACTATTGGCTTCATCAACGCGTGTACGTATTTGTTTAGTTTACAAAATCAAATTTTCTAAGGCTCCGTTTGGATAGGTGTGGGAAGAAGCTAAGGGAAGAAGGAAAAAAGTGGAAAGAAGTATTGGAAAGTGTGTAACTTTGTAAAGAGTTTGAATTGTTTATAATATTTTTTATTCTTCTTACTTCTTCTTTTTCTTTCTTCCAACGATCCAAACGCACCCTAAAAGCATTGATTCTCTTCTCCCTTCAACCGAAGTGGAGGTTCTCGTTAGCTTAGATCAAAACCAAACAAAGTTTGTCTTACAATTTTCTACGCATACAAAGATGTAACCGAATAAATATGAAGCAGAAGCACTTTACAATATGTTTTCAAGAGTACTCATGCAATTTGGTTAAATTTCTAAAATAAAATAGACACATGCAATTTGAAAACATATAGTCATTTAAAACCTAAAGGTGCTTTTGATTTTCTTGAGAATAAAAACTAATATTGGTTATTCAAGATAAAAGAAAATGTAATCCCGAATTCGGTACAAATTTTTAATAAAACTAATATTAATTGGTTATTCAAGATAATAAAAAAGTAATATCTAAATAGTTCCAAATTCAAAATAAATTTCTAATATGAGTTCATTTGAATATTTTCAATTAAACATTATATATGTAATTGACTTCAGAACCCACTTAGAAATAATACTTTTGATCCAAACGAGCTTATTCTTTAACCTTTTAATATAGCAGGATTTTACAAAAGAAATATCATCATGTAATTTAGGAGGTTTTGATGAAGGATACACACAAGTTACTATTCTTAAGTAGTTGACTATGGACGATTTTCATTTTTTTTTTGTAAGAATTAATAAGTTAAAATGCTCTGTATTGTTTTCTAAAACTTCCGGTTGATGATTTGTCTATTATATTATCTCTTGTCCTCCTCTTTTCTACTTCTTTCCTTTGTGTAAGTGTACGTCTTAACTTCTTGTAGCTAATAAAATTTGATATGCATTTCACCTACAACTACAAAACTAAAATTTATATATATACATTCCTATATTATTGTATTAATTATACATACCGCACATCATATATATTATGCTTATGCCACTCAAATGTTGAACAATGAAATATGCTGATATATTTATTATAAGAGTTTAATTAATAGTTATATGACTCGAAAAGATGTGAATTTTAAGGTTACCGATATTCATTTACCATTCAATGTGAATTGCAGATATTTAATGATCTGAATCAGGAAGAATTAATCAGGCAGCAGCCGCAGCACCAGCTAGTCAGCGACCAAGTCCTACCGACAAGGAAACTTATCTTTTAGTGTTAGAATGCTAGAGTGCTAGTCTAAGTAGAAAAAATGTTGGTTTCTCAATTTGTTGCGTCAGATCCTACGTTGCATGTGTGCCGCGTGTGCATAAAAATAATCAGGATCGATCAACTCACCATGACAGGTTATCTGGCTAATCCTGCCTCCTCCAGGAAAAAAAGGAGATGCATAGGTTGGTTGAGAAATTTAAATTAGCTCTCTAAATGTCTTTCTCCAAAGATATGTTTGAAATTTTTTGGTTTTGATTCGTAGTGAACAAAGGAAAAAAGACTTTCTACCAGGAACTAATTGATTGACCAAATAGAATTTATTCAGTTGTTAAATTAAGTTCAATTTTGAACTTAAAGAAAAAAAATGACTATTTTAAGTGTAGAAACCAATGTTTTAGATCAGGCATCGAACCGACAAATCTATCGGGTCGATGGTTCCACCTGTTTGACCGGTCGAACCAGTGAAGAGTACTAGATGAGTCATATTTGTTCCTATTTAAGTAAGCTATAAAAATAAAATAATATTAAAATATTCATGAATTTAGATAATATGACTAAAATAATTAGAATTATATAAATAGTATTAAAAATCCATATTAGCCTTTTTGTTTTGCTTTTTAGCGATTTTTCAATTAAAATAATGATTATTTTTATTATTTTAATTAATTTTAAATAAATATTAATATATTTTATTGATCAAAAGAGCTATATATATATATTTTTTCGAACATATCTATAACAAATATAATATATATTATTTGACAATGAATATTTTATTTATGTTTTTATTTAAATGAATAGTTTCTCTAAATTACTTTCTTAGGTATTTTGGAGATTTTTTGCTTTTTTCTATTTGGAGTCAAGTTATGAAAATTATAGGTATGTAAGTAGAGACGCTTGTTAACACAATGTGATTTTTTCTTAATTTTTTTGAACTATTTTTTGTGTAGTTTTTTCAACCCCGAAAACTAAAGAAATTACAAGAACAGTTTCTTGGAATTGATTTCTTAGGTACTTTGGCGATTTTTTATTTTTTTTCTATTTGGAGTCATGTTATAAAAATTGTAGGTATGAAAGTAGAGTCACTCGTTTACATAATGTGATTTTTTTTTTTGGATTTTCGGGAACTATTTTCATATAGTTTTTTAATCTAAAAAACTAAAGAAATTACAAGAACAGTTTTCTGGAATTTGATCGGTTCAGTGCGTACAGGTCAAATAAAATCCTTAAATACCGATACTAATTCGATTGTAGTTTAGCTTAAGGATGGAATCTCAGAGACGGACTATTCAATTTTAAGTTTTACTTTCTCAAATTATTAAATTCTAAGGTTATAAATAAACTTTTAGAAGTTTCAACAGTTCTAAACAAAAGATAATAAAAGTAAAATTTTAAATCCTTATTAACCAAGTCCTAAATTACTCAAAAAGATAACCAAATTGACGAAAACGAGGGGTTCAGTTCTTGAACAATTTCTTATGTGTCAAAGTTGGAACAGTTCATTCCATTATTGAGACGGTCCGTTCTAGCCTATATCATCCAATTGGAACAAGCCGTTCTAAGTCAGACTTCCCCTTCCGGACGGTCAGTTCTGACCTTTGAATTGTCCATTCCAATTGTTGATACTTGTTTTGTCATGAATTTTACTTATTAATTAAATATTTTTATGTGAGTTTTAACAATACTTAACCTATAAACTCGTACTCTAACTCCCATTAGGTCAAACTACTAAGTTTAATTGTTTAACTCCTAGAACTCCTAAATTTCAACTTCTATTTCTTGGTTTAGGTGTTCAAGACTACTTCTCGGATCTTGGCATACTTTTAACCTTCCGATTTCAAGTAAAATCCTAATTGCTTAAGGTCTGGTTTAATCCTTCCGAATCTCGCCTACCAAACAAGATCAATTACGTAGTTATAATTATTGCGATTAACTTTTATCCTATCGATTAAACTAGACCTTTGTTTAACGAGGTAATCAGATTAAACAATAACAAACTAAAGTAATTAAATAGACAAGAAAGATCACAAAAAGCAAAGCATAACTTAATTTAACTAGAATTAAATATTCAAATCAAAACAAGCAATTAAAAGAAAGGTTCTCAAACCATAGTCCCTAAACTACTCTACTCTAACAAATCCAAGCAAGAACAAGCATGTTTCATCAAATACAAACACATAAAAAGAGAGAAAATCAAGTTTACAACAAGTTGCACTCAAAACTCCACGATTATGTGCTGTCCTGTCTAGGGCGGTCCGATCTGTTGCTAGGACGGGTAGTTTCAGCCAGTTAGATCGTCTCGGTAGGGCTATCTCCTTTGTGAGTTGGGAAGAGGCTAAACCTAGAATTTCGAACTTAGCCTTGATTGGAGACAGGACAAAGCTTAAATAGCAATGCATTGGTGGTTCTCATCATGGAGGATGTGCTTCTAAAGGGTCGAAAATAGAAGAAACCGTCATGACAAACACGTCTCTCTATTTTAGCATCTCAAATATAGCTAGAACGGATCGTTTCAAGTCTGGGGCAGACTGTTCCAGGTTGGTCTGGTTGCGTTCATCTGAGATCTTCCTTCACTGGTCAGGACGGTTCGTTTTAACTCCAAAGCGGACCGTTCTAATTGTCTGAGCACATTTTTTCCAGTTCGTTTCCTTCACTGGTCATTTTTTCCTTCGTGCCAAATAAGCGATAAACCTACAAAATAACTTGTTGGGCTACGGCTGCACCTTTCTATAACCTAAATTAGCAGAATTAAGATAAAAATACATACATTTGAACATAATCTGGGGCTCAATCTGGTTGGAAATCGAGTACAAAAACCATACATCATAATTGATTTCTTTGATACTTTGGCGATTTTTTTTTCTATTTAGAGTCAAGTTATGAAAATTGTAGCTATGAAAGTAGAGTTGCTCATTTATATAATGTGATTTTTTTATGAATTTTTTAGAACTTTTTTTGGCGTAATTTAGAGTTTGCCAGTCATTGGCAAACCCAACAAATATGCCATGTCCTGCAAAGTAGTTCCAATTTGTTACAGGATAATATCTCAAAAAAATCACAAAATATTTTTCAATCAATTATGCATATGTAACTCTAAATTGACCTTCATCTCGTCGATTAAAAGTGAAAAGTGTGGGTCTCAAACCTCCAGAAAATAGCCAAATCCTGCAACAACGACCGATTCAACTGGACGTAGTAGATCAGTCCAAATGTCCCCAATCGACCATTTTATAATCGCGTTACGTTGCACTTTTTCCTTGTGTACAATCAACGTCCATTTTTGCATACGTTAATTTTAAAATATATTTAAATTGATAAAATATATAAATTAATAAAAATAATATTATTAAATTAATATTAAGTAAACTTACTATAGTGCCTCGAAACTCTGTCAGCTCCAAATGCAACATACAATCAGCAACAATAGGGGGAACATTAGCAATGGAATCACCAACGATAGATGTAAAGGCGCCAACATCGGACCAACGAGACGTGAATTGACTAACATCGGATATATGAGAAGTAGAGGGGCTGACATCAGATCGACGCCTCTGCTATCCGCCTGAGAGATGTCGTGCTCGTCTAGGTGGCATGTTGGCTTAACTACACTAATTTAAGACCTCGTTAATTTGTTTTACTATAGTAATATACTAATATTACTTAACTACACTATTTTGTCATTAATTAACACAGCTTTAATTGGCTTAGCTACACTAATTTAACATAAATTAACACCGAGTTACTTATGCGTAACTACACTAATTAATAGTGATTAAATTAATCTATATAGACACAAATTTACCCTAAATCATTTTAAAAAGAACTTTCTATTTTTATTTCTATTATTTTTTCCCTAATTTTAATTATTTTTTATTTTCAAAAAAATAAAAAAAAATATAATGTTCGTTATTATAATTAATCAAATTCATTCTAAATTTTTTTGCTATTTTTTAAAATAAATTAGAGTCTAAGTCTTCCAACTTATTTTTAAATTAAATATCTATGAAAGATTCTCAGTCAGGTTTCGAACCAGCGACCTTTTCGCTCGAACCTGAGAACCAACTCTTGATCTAGTGGCAAAGAGTAATGCAACTTGAATGAAAAGGTCGCAGGTTCGAAACTCGGTTAGAGAGTCTTTATTGACATTATTAATTTAAAAATAAGTTGGGACGCTTGACCCTAAATTTATTTTTAAAAAAATTACTATTTTTTGTTAATTTTGTAATAGTTTTCCTAATTTTATTATTATTTACGTAACTAAACTAAATAAATTAAATAACTTAAATTAAAAAATAACTTGGACAGGAGCTCGGCTGGTCTTTCTTGCGCGAAGGGGAAAGAATGAGAGGGGAAGAAAGGCTGGAGGCAAATGAGATCTAGTCCCGCACGGGATGGTGCCGCGTATCAATTTCAACCGTCTAATTTAATCTCGATGATTAGGGGAGTCCCGTGCATCATACCATATTCATAGGTCCGAACCGTCCAGATCAAATTAGACGGTTGGATGGCTGCGCTAGACCATCTTATGCGGGAGCAGATAAGGATTCGGCCGGAGGGGGGAGGGGGAGGGGGAGAGGCATTATCGTGCTTTATAAGCAATTATAAGCACGAAATGCTATCGACTTTTAAAAACCGATATTACAATAACATTGTTAATTGCGATTATTTGAATAATCTCTACTATATTAAAAGCACCAATGGAAGAATGTAACATCTCAGGATACAACTTTGGTCTGAACGATCTGCATCATTGATTGTTTTTAATTTGTAATCTACACCGTTGATTATTAAAACAGAAACTTAATAAAGGGTCTAGATGATATCGCAGAATGAAGAGAGTTTTATACCTTGGATCGGAACGCGCAGATGCACGAGCGGAACGAATGTTCGCTAAAACAATTTTTTTTTCCGACAAATGCTTAAAATTTGGGACTGTTTCTCCGTCCTCTAGGTCTTGGCATCTTTACATAGTAACTCTTCATTTCTTCTGTTTCAAATTTTTATTTTAAAATTCGAATGAAAAAAATGAAGAGAGCGACAGCAAGCGAGAGAGTCGAATGGCTGCGCGACTTCGGCCATCTCTACATCCTCGACACTCTCCCCAGTCCCCCTCTATTTCCTCTCTTCCTCTCTGAAAAATTACGCGGGCTGACTTTTTTTCTCTCATCTTTGCTTCCCCTTCTTGCTGCTACCTCCTTGGTTGGCCCCCTCTCCCTTGATCACACGCCTCCTATTTCTGTCATAGGCGATGGTGAGAATTGAGTTGTGGCAATTTCCCTCCACCTTTCCTTTTTCGACTCTATTTCTCCTAGAGCGTCGTGTCCCCGCATCTCGGTAAGGGCTTGTAAACTGATTTCGCCGACCCCTCAATTGCAAATTTGAAATTTCATCCTTGTCGTCTTCTTTCCTTCTCCATTGATCCCCAAAATTGGAATTTCACTCTCTTTTGCTCTGCAATTTTAGGTACTAGATAGGAGGAGAGCAAAGCAAAGTAGCTTGTGATCAACAGATGTCAACAATCCTCCAATCTTTGGTCGATCAAGATCAGATGTCGTAAGAGGAGAAGGCAGCGTAGAATGTCTACATCAAGGTATTACTCGATTTTCTCTACTATTCGTTTAATTGTTGATTTCAATTGTATTAATTGATTTTAATACATATTAATGCTCTCCTCTCTCCAAACCCTAGATATCGCTCAAGCCCTTTCGCTGTTTCACAACACATAACTCTCTCTCCCCACTAAAACAAGGTTAATTAGTTCTTTTCTGAAAAATAGAAAAGTAATCTGAGATATTTTTGGATTTGGCAATAAACTTCTATTTGATTTGTTTATCTTCTTATTTTCCTATCTGCTTTAATTTTGGATTTGCCAGGCCTTCAAATAAGAATCCTCTCGACCTCCCGCCAGTCTCATCTCTTTGGTCTAGGTCAAACACACCAGTTTCAGTCACAAGTCACGACTATTTCTCCATGCCTCGAGCATTTCCTCATCTCCAGGCCACCTCTATTCAAGGCCCTTACATTTAAACAGTAGGTAAATTTTCCTGCACTTGAGAATCTGGGATTTAGATTTTGAGTTTTGTATTCTTCATACTGCAACAAAATAACATAGTTTTGGCACCATATATCTTCATTGTATTGTTGTTGATGTGAATTATTTGATTTGATTTCTGGCACAGTAAGTTGTTTTTTTTAGTTGTGCTCACAAGGTGCTTGATAATTTTTCGCTTAGAGTTGATTATCTCATTTGTAACTTACATTAGGTCCTTCCAAGAGTGGTTAGATTGATTTAAGAGGCTTGGACATGTTACATAAGTTTTTCCATACATTAGCTCCGTATTGGCAATCTTTAAAAGTTAGAAATATTTTTTCTAACAATTCAACCTTTTTCCATACAAGTCAGCAAAAACAATCTACTTTAAACAAAAATGCAATTTGTTGAAAATTTAAAAGTTGTGATTTGTGTGTTATCTGATCGCACGGGCTTCATGTTAGAGATATGTCCTAGAAGCCAATTCATTAGGCTACTTCTATAGTTTATGTTATTGATGATTTCAGATCATTTGTTCTTTGATCTAATCGTTGACAGTTCATTCAGGTTGAGGATCTGAATTATAGATCACTGTTATTCATTTAGTAGTAAATGACAACGATAAATCTAAAAGTCCATAATCTTGATAATTAACAGAGAACATTAGTTATCAATAAGATTAGTATGCAGATTAAGTGATGATTAAGTTCTGTAAATCATAGGTTAAGAGTAACCAACTTAATTGCATATGTATATGTTATAGAACATAGTACAGGACTGGACCCCACGAAATAAATATATGGATTGTGTTACGTGTCATTATTTATTTCGTTATGATTTTGGTTCTAAGTTTGAGATGATTATCTTTTCCACATGAGGATAGATGCTATAAATCATGTCTACCGCTGATTCCTGATAAAGGCTGCTATACGGACTTGATTTAAGTATTCTTGAATTGTGCGGGGAAAAGCTAATTATCAAAAAAACCGTATGTCCCTCATTAATTCACTTAGTGAGTGACGATATCTGTTTGGGCCCCTTGATGGAGATAGATTGTTTGCTAGCAACTGATACAATTATCTCTAGATCAAGAAACGTATAATCTGCAAGAATGACACGTTCCTATCTTGGATTATACGATGATATCGTGTGACATAAGAATCAAAATAGAGAAACATAATTGTTCTCTTATGCAGGATTGAAATTTTGTAGCTGTACACTATTTATGTGAATTGGGAATCATAACGTGTTGCTAGATACCGCTTATGATTATTGGAATTAAATAGCGATTTAATTCCATGTCCAACATAGCATAAATCCTCAAAGGGTCACACAAAATTGGTATTTAATCATATGTGCATTATTTATTTGCAATAAAGTGTATTGCAAAATATGATAGATTGATTAATTAATCAAATAGCGTTATGGACCGTTATAATTAATTAAGTCAAATAGATCATATAGAAATAAATTAATGCATTGTCTAATCTCTAAATAATTATTATTAAGTTAATAATTATTTATAACACACTTAATTTAGTTAAGTAATTTGGGCTTTAATTTATTGGTAAATTAAATGTCCAAATTGAATAGCTATGAGTGGGCCTTTAATTAATAGAACTAAAGGAACCAAATGGAGATGGCCTAGTGGGCCAAGAGAGCCCACTAGGAGGCCGGCCACAAGAGGTAGGTGGGAGTGGCACACTTGTAATTTGTGTGAACTCCTATCTAGGGTTAAGAGGCTATATAAGGCACCTATTGGAGGCTCCTTGGCATTTTTTTTTCTCTCTCCTCCTCTCTCTAGCCGCCACCCTTGCCCCCCTTAGAGGTGCGCCGGCCCCCCCTCTCTCCTCTCCACTCTAGCTCATGTGTTGAGCATCCCATTCTCCCACAAATCGTTTGGTTCGTTGGTTGAAGAAAGGGAACGCTTGGGATTAGACTCGTTCTTCTCTTCGCTAGCACGAATTGAGAAGAACTTGGTTAATACCATAGTGGACTTGAGGCGCCGCGAATAGGAGGTGTTTTGGAGAGCACGCCACCGACACCAATCCGTTGGAACGAGCCTCTTGGTTGCGATACCAAGAGAGGTATACTTCCAACCCTTTCTCTCTTGTGAATGAATAGCTTATGTACTAGATCTCTTTTGTGTGTGATTTGCTTGGTTAATTAATTGTTAATTAGCATAAAAAACGAAAATTACACACTTTCTAACACTTCATGCCTCTGCCTAAAATTCTGGCCCTTGTTTATTTGATTTTCTATTTATGTAATGTAAAACATAAATTGCTTCTAGAAAGATGTTTTATTCTTATCTAGCTCGTGGACATTAATTGCATTGTCATACCAAGCGGTGTTCTTGAGATGCTATATATGGACAGCACTTCTGAGGTATGTACAGTGCTCAGGCTAATATTGTTCGCATCATAGTGTCATTGTTCACATCCATTTGATGCAATCTTCAATGAGTATTGTTTTTAATTATATTTCCCAAACAAAGTGAATTTTGTAAAAATGATAATCAACGGTGTAGATTTCTCAGACCAAGGTTGTATCCTTCTTTGGACATATAACTAAGCTTTCTTATTTTTCGTGAATTTTAACATAATTGACCCTTTATTTTTCAATTGACGGAATATATTATCTCAGGATAAATTTCATTTCTTACTTCGTGTTATTTCTCCCTTCCTACAGGTTAGTTAATGTTTTTTTTTTTACTTTTTAAGATAATGATTTTGTTTTTTTTTCCCCTAGAGTTGTGTTGCTTTCATGATAAAATTTCTGAAAGACTGCCATTCTATCAGTGTATAGGTAAATCATGATGTGCATTTTCCTTCTTCTTTCTTCAGAGATTTTAATTTTAATTTTAATTACAGGAAGTGAACTGTTCAAATTAAGAAGTACAAATGTTTGTTTTAAACTGTTACGAATAAAATGTTTGTTTCATCTACTTCTTTCCTTTATTTTCTTCAAAAGAAAGAAATGTCGTCTTTTTCAGTGCAGGAAAGAAAAGGATCTGTAGTTCTGTACCTGTGGATGGTTAAATCTCCCGGTGGTCCATCTGTGAAGTTCCTGCTTAATGCCGGTATGTGTATTGGTTTCTCTTTTTGTCATTTAAGATGAGGGCAACAAGATGATTTAATTAAAAAATATATGTTCTTCAAGTTCATACAATGGAGTAATTAAAGTTAACAGGGAATCACCTCAAGGGTTCAAAAGCCGATTCTGTCGCTCTCTACTAATTTTCATGAAGGAGATGTTGACTCAGGTTTATGTTCTTGTTTGTTTATATTTTCATTATTGTACGTTTTGCATCTTCAAGTTCAACTTCTGGTGTTTTTAACCAAAAGAATTATCCACATGTTTTGATACCAATAATGGTTTTAGGGAGATTGGTTTGATATGGTTTGCAACTTGAATTTGGATTCCCCAAGGAATTTGGAGAATTTCATCTTCCTACCATAAATTTATTATAAACAATCCAAACTCTTAACAAAATTACACACTTTCCAATAAATTTATTCCTAAGAATTACAACTTCCCCAAATTTTCCAAATTCCTAAGCGATCCAAACAGCCCCTTAAGTGTTTTTTGTTACTAGACCTCTTCCTTATACATTTCCTTTTAACTAAACCAGATTTCTTAGTTGGTCACTAGCTATCTTTGTTAATTTTTATGAATTACCGTACAACTCTCGGTTAAGTGGCTGAGGTTACGGTTAACTCATCAATGTCAAACAAGCTTTTATATATACTTCTTCTTTAAAACTTTAAGATTGTATTGCTTATGCTGACACATATATAGTTTGCTGGATATATTTGAAAAACATCTTTTAGTGTTCACTTGCTGATGTCATTTGTATGCTCACTTTTTAATATGTAGAGATTATTCCAGTACAAATTCATAGAGATAAGATTGGAGAATTACATGGAGTACAACAAGAAAAGGGTATTCATTTGTTTACTATGCAAGTATACTTCTGTATGAATTTGTTCATTAAGAAAAATTTAATTTCGGCAAATTATTTTTTCCTATGTTCATATGTTTATTTTTTTTAAGTATATTAATATTTTTTTCAAATAAAAATTTGTCCTCCCATAATTGCAGAATGAGAATATTAGTTGCGAAGGAGAGAATAGTAGTTTGTCTTCTTCCATGCAGAAACCTTTGTTAAAGGGGTCTCTCAGGACAAATCTGAAACTTAAAAATAAATATACCTATATAGAGAAATTAATACTAGCCCTTTATATTTTATTCATATCTCTAAAATATTACTATCATGCTATGTGTTATATGTGAATTGTACTGCAATAATGATTGAACATAAATTGTTATGGTAAATTGACAACTATGAAACTTTGTTATAGCTAACACATCTTTCTGACCTATGCTATGGTATTGCCGTGTCTTCTAGACATATTATGGTTGCTTTGGTAATTAAATTTCTGATCTTTTTTTTTTGTTGGTTAATTGCTTGATGATTGAATAATATCTGGCCAATATAGGTTCCATAGGATAAGACTAAAATTTTTGTTCCATCTCAGGTACGCAACTAGGACCCTAAACTTCTGAACCTGAAGTACTTACAACAAGAAACAACCTTTTTTTGGCGTAATGCACCTAAGCCATTTTTTGGTCAGGCTGTTACCATGCTTTATGTGCAAACAGGAAGTAATGGATGCATGATAAAGATGCAATTCGAGAGGAGATTATCATTCACAGGAGATGAATGTCAGTTAAAATGAAGCATGGTAGTCATCAAGTTACTAATTTTTTTAAAAAAAATATTATCATATTTCTCCTTTAACATTTGGTTCAAAGGATTAATTGTACGGATGTAGCAATATTTGGCATTTCTATATATTAATTTTGAAGTATAAAATTTTTTTTGAAAAAATTTTGCCCACACATTGAGTGGACACGATTAATATTTGTTTAAATCGATGAATATTGTTGTTACCATGATCAAGAAAACATTGATTTTAAATATTGAAAACGAACAGTATATTCATGTCAAATAACATTTTCACATATTAAAGTCCCACACATTGGGTGGGCATTGTTGCTAGTAAAATAAAAATTCAATAATATGTTAATATTATTTTTAATTTTTTCGGCCCTTAGAAAATCTGGACCTATTGGGCCTTAGTTGTTGTGTGTTACATTTTTCAAGTATCCAAACGCTCTCCACTCTAAACTCTCTCTCTCTCTCCCCCTCCCTCGCGCCGAGAAATTTATCCTCTCTCTTGTAATAGCCGCTGGTGGCGATGCTTTCCGGCGATATACCCCCTAACCAGACCATTTACATCAAAAACCTCAATGATAAGGTCAAGAAAGAAGGTGACTTTTCTTCCATTTTACAGCTACATTAGTTTCCTTTTACTCGATTGAGAGACTTGTTACTCAAAACTAGGGTTTTATTTCCTGATCTACAGAGCTCCTAGTTTTGCAAAGTTTAGTGTTCAAAATTGAAAGGAGGATGAGTTAATCATGGTCAAGGTTTAGGGTTTAACTGAAATTGAGCTAATGAATTTGTTATTTTTGGTTTTCTGCTTTTGTTGATAGAGTTGAGACGATCACTATATGCTTTATTCTCCCAATTTGGAAGAATTTTGGATGTTGTGGCACTGAAGACACCGAGGCTGAGAGGCCAAGCATGGATTGCATTTAGCGAAATCACAGCTGCTAGTAATGCCTTCCGTCAGATGCAAAATTTCCCTTTTTATGACAAACCCATGGTAATTTATCTGAAATTTTTGTGTGTTCTGTTCTTATTCTGGTTTCTTTCGCAAGTTATACCAATTATATTCTCATAATTTTTAATGTTCTAGTGAGTTATTGAGAGAATAACACCCAAAAATTAGATTTGCATGATTGAAGGACATGTTTCGAGTCCATGACAAATGTTGACATTTTCTTCCATCTACACTTTGAATAAACCCATTTTCTCAACTCTCAAGCATGAACTAAAAATGTCCAGGGTACCCGGTTGAAATGCGAGAAACACGTGTTATAGACAGAAATATTTACCAGCACTGGATATTGCAATTGTACATTTTTCTTTGCGTTGTCCACTGAATTAGATGCAATTGGTTTTTGATATGTTTTGTGCTCTGTTGTTAATTGGTATAGCGGATACAATATGCAAAGGAGAAATCTGATTGTGTGGCAAAGGCTGACGGGACTTTTGATAAGAAGAAGAAGCAAGAAGACAAAGGTGATTACTAAAATAATTATAATTATATAGGAATATTCTGTTATGGCAGGAAATTAGATTTATTGAGTAAAATGTACTGAGGCAATGTTCGAAGCTATCTGACAATGACAGAAACATAATCTAGCCATAGTAAGGATTTTGGTTACTTTTTTGTGCACTACTGGCAGTATGTAGTTTTGAAATGTGGGATGCTCAAGTTAGGGTGCAATATATTCATTGTGTAAAATCATTCCTTGTAAAACCATTGTACTACCCTTCCCCCCTCCCAACCCCTCTTTGTTTTTCACCTTTTCTTTATCCTTTGACTATTAGTATTAGCATTAATACCGAGCCCTATCCCTTTTAGTTTTCTGCCACCTTCATGCCAAGCCAGCCATGGTATGGCAATAGCTGAATACTTAATATCGAAATGTATATATATTTAGTGATAGTATTGATCTGGCACTGGATGCTTGTTTTTGGCTAAAATCGCTTTTGTATTTTTTTTCCTTAAACACAGCAGGAGAGAGAAAGCGCAAGCCTGAAGATTCGAAACCAAGTGCTCAATCTAATGGGGCCTCTGTAAGCTTTTTTGCTTTTTATAAATTATAATGGCAATTGCTTTTTTTTTTACGTTCGTTTTATCAAATAGAGAAAAAGGAAAAACAAGAAGAAAAACTTTAAAATGGTATATGTTCTTTATTCTTATTTGACAGTAGAATTTTCTTTCTTAAGTCATGGAACTTCTTTAATAGTTCTGGAATAGTATTGTTTGTTCCATTTATCTGTAAAACCTTATTCTTCAATCAAATTTAACTTTGTCTAATGGCTGCAGCAGCTAGTTAGAGGGTTCTTTTTTTTCTCTGGTAATTGCATGGCATCTATAACTAAACCTACCAAGTTACTTATGAGGCTGCTTGGTATACACTTTTTTTCCTAGGAAATGTTTGAAAGCCATTGTGTTAAGTAGTTGAAAATTTAGGTAGCAATATGTCTAAAGTTGGAAAGGCTATCCTTTTTACCATAGTTTTCTTTAATATGTCAAATTATTTATTTCCATTTGATACCTGATTTTATTAGTTTAGTGCTTAATTTCTAAAAATTATCAACAAGGGATTCATTCTCTTTTACATTATTTTCTATTTCGATAAGGAAAACAACTTAAATCTTGTAATGGCTTAGTTTTGTGTTGAAGTTTGGACCTTTGTTTAACAAGTTGCCATTACAAATAGAACTTAAATGGTAATAAACTGGTAGGGCTTGATTTAAATTTTTCCAAGCCATAGTGTGAAAAGTAGTGAAGTGGTAGAGCTTGATTTAATAATCCCAGCCATAGTGTAAATCGCAAGTTAATAAGTAGTCAAATTTTTTTTTCTGAATATCCTCCTATTCTCTCGGAACAGGGCCCGCACCAGGGTGGGAGGCAGGCTTCAGCACCAGGACCAACAGGGGAGGACTCAGGGGCACCTCCTAATAATGTGCTGTTCGTGGAGAACCTGCCACATGAGACCACAAGCATGATGCTTCAGATTCTCTTCCAGCAGTACCCTGGCTTCAGGGAGGTGCGTGCCATGACATTTTATATCGTTTACAACCACTACCAGTGCTGATTTGTTGTTGCAATATAATTGATTGTTTTATAAATTGAGAAAATCAGGTAAGGATGATCCCAGCAAAGCCCGGCATTGCCTTTGTTGAGTTCACTGATGATTCCCAGTCAGCAGTTGCCATGCAGGCTCTTCAAGGATTCAAAATCACTCCCCAGTTCCCCATGTCTATCACCTTCGCCAAGAAATAGAAGCCCTGTATCTTTATTTTATTTTATTTAGTGTTGAGGCGGTGAAGAGCTTTTAAGTTGGCACTTATGCAAGTTGTAGTCCTGTAATTGTTAACATTGCAATGGCTGTAATCCATTTGGGAATTTTGTTTGTAGCTGCTAAATCATAGGGATAGATGGATTCTGTTTTAGTTGGTGTTAAAATCTCTGGGTGGAATATGAGGCAGCGGAGGCTGATTTTTTCTTGCTAGATATTGAATCCCTTTAGGGACATAATTCTGTCTTTTAATCATCTAATTATGCAATTATCTACTTCATAAAGGCTGATTGAGTTAGGCTTGGATTTTATTTTTTGGATACTTCTTTCTCTTAGGAAGCGCAGGGAGGTTGGAGTTTAAATTAATTAATTAAATGCATACATATTACAGCTAATGAGCTAATAAATATCAGGAGAGGAATCGTACTTCCAGCAAATAGTGGAGTATAGATGATATGATGAGAAAAGATGGGAGGCTAGGAGCTATTGGTGGCGCTAATGTTTGGTTAACAATCCTAGGTACGGATGGTTAGCATGCGTTTGAGGTGGTGGTAGGAGAATTGGAACCCATGTCTAGCTCTCGCTTCAAGGCAAAGAAATATAATGAATTTTCTCTCCACTACGTAATATAAAATTTGGAATATTGAGAGTCCAAGTAGTTGCTGCCATGATTGTTTTCAGAGTATATGACTATACGAGTTCCTTTCAATATACAGCAATATGGTTTGTTTTATTTGTCGAAAGGGGGGGGGGGGGGGGAGTCTTAATCCTATGTGACAAGTGTCAACATCGTATTGTGTAGTGAGTCACCAGACTCAGCACAATATCAAGTTTGTTGAGCGGTGCTTCGTATTAAATTTATTCTTGTACAATTGACATATCAGTATATGGCATCTGGATGCTCACTGTCACAGAATTTGTTATTTGTTTATTACGTGTAACGGGCGAGTGGTTGAATAGTTGGTCATTATAATTATTTGATATATAAATGCTTCGGAAATTGATTACTACCATCGCACATTCTACCATCGCTGCCATCGCGTCAGCGCTCGCACGTTTCTGTCCGATGGATCCCTCATCGCGTCCCTCTCTCTCAAGCGATCTCCTCATCCAGCGAAGCGTTCCCCTCTCCTCACCCAGCGAAGCGCTCTCCTCTCCTCACTCGGGTACGCTCCCTCTCCCTTCTACACACTCTTTCGTCTCTCTTCCTTTCCTCTCCCTTCCTTCTGTGCATTTCTCTCTCTTCCCCCTCCCTTCCTTCTATGAGTCAGATTTTGTTCAATTTGTTTATTGCATTTGTTCAATTTGTTATTTTAAGTGTTCATTTTGTTTTGCTGTGCGTCAATGTTTATTTTTTATGTCTCACTTTGTTGGTATATATGTTCACTTTGTTCATTCATATGTTCACTTTGTTACTTTTATGTGTTCAATTTATTTTACTGTGTGCCAGTGTTTATTTTTTATGTCTCATTTTGTTGGTGCATATGTTCACTTTGTTGGTGCATATGTTCACTTTGTTCTTTCATATGTTCAATTTGTTATTCTATATGTTCAATTTGTTTTCTTGCTTGTCAGATTTATGTGTATATGTTCACTTTGTTTATTCATATGTTCAATTTGTCATTCTATATGTTCAATTTGTTACTTCTATGTGTTCAATTTGTTTTGCTGTGCGCCAGAGTTCTGTGTTTATTTTGTCTCACTTTGTTGGTGTATATGTTCACTTTGTTCATTCATATGTTCAATTTGTTATTCTATATGTTCAATTTGTTTTCTTGCTTGTCAGATTTATGTGTATATGTTCACTTTGTTTATTCATATGTTCAATTTGTTATTCTATATGTTCAATTTGTTATTCTATATGTTCAATTTGTTACTTCTATGTGTTCAATTTGTTTTGCTGTGCGCCAGAATTCTGTGTTTATTTTGTCTCATTTTGTTGGTATATATGTTCACTTTGTTCATTTATATGTTCAATTTGTTATTCTATATGTTCAATTTGTTTTCTTGCTTGTCAGATTTATGTGTATATGTTCACTTTGTTCATTCATATGTTCAATTTGTTATTCTATATGTTCAATTTGTTTTACATTCTCACTATTTGATGGAAAAGGAATCATTGATGAAGGAGACAGAGGAAAGACAGAGAAAAGAAAAAAAGGTACGGGGGTAGAAGAATTTGTTTTAAATGTTCAATTGTTCAACAGAGAGGAAAGGAGAGGTGAGGTCCAAGGAGGCGGAAAAGAGAGATAGTATCCGAAAAGGGTGCACGGGAGAAGGAGAGGGGATCGGAGGGGAGGAGAGCGCATCTGAAGATGAAGAGATGCGGAATGGAACGCGCACCAGAGAGAGGGGAGGGAAAATAAGGGTAGCGATGGCGCGCGATTGCATAAATCGCGATGGCAGTTATCAGTTCTGTATCCTTGAAAAAAAAAACAATTAAATTAGGGGATGTTTTCACACATAGATTTTATTTAAAAAATAAATCAACTGAGATATTACATGAAAGGCATGAAATGGCATCATATGGTTGGCTTCTAGCCCACTGCCAACCTAATTATTCCCTTGTGCTACCTATCCTTCGTCTGTCCTGATCTGGTACAGATAAAACGGGATGCACAATTTTGGCATCTTGGTTCATGCAATTTTGTTTTCTTATGATCAGCTTTTATTTTGATTTTTTCTAAAGACTTGTTGGCAATATACTGTCCTGCTTTCTGCCTGTACAGTTCTGGTCCAGAGTTCACAAGGTAAGAAATGAATGATGTCAGAAAGAAGCGAGACTAATTAATTTCCAACTCTTCTCATTAATATATCTTGGGACCAAATTAGCAGAATCTCATGTTTGGATATTTATTCCTTGCTTGTATTTACTTATCTGTAGCTATACCCACCTAAACCTTACTAATACTTCCGTTAGTTATATCTGCTCTGCTACAGTGGTTAGCACATTAATACATTACATAACACCAGCTCTGGGACGGTACATGTACATTCTAACCATGCACCAAGTAACAACAATGTATGAACCTCAAGCCGCTTACATGTGGGTCCCAGTCAAGTTTGATACCATCTGTGGTCGTACATGAAAGATCCGTCCCATCAAACTCTTTTATTCCTCTTCAAGTTTCTTAGTTTCTTGCTCCCCTTTTAACACTTTTCTAATATGAAGTTTCAATGAGATTTTACCATCATTAAATTGTTGGGTGGGTCCCAATGTAATAGACATTAACTCTCATTAATTAACATCTCTTCAATGACTTGGTCTTTCTCCTCTCTCTCTCTCTCTCTCTCTAATCCAACTACGTGCTAGACTTCCATGTCTAATGCCATAATGGCCTAAAGGGAGATGAAAAAAGAGAAGAACATGAATTGAGGCATATTTTGTTGGAGAAAAGATGACAATGTACGGCTACGAGATAAGAAACGAGTATGGATTGGGTGCACCAGAGCTGTATAAAACGGCCTACCAAGATGACCCAGAGGCCATTCTCGAAGGAGTTGCTGTTGCCGGCCTCGCAGGATTTCTGCGCCAGCTTGGTGACCTTGCCGAGTATGTTCATTTCATCTTTATTGTAATTTTTTTACTCTATTTGAAAATTTCATGCTCTTTTAGTCCAGAAGAAAACATCACCAAACAGTCAGCCTTTTTTTATTTTTTTATTTTTATGCTTTTTCTGTGGTAGGATATGGTTTTCTTGTGATTGGATTGTTTTGTTGATGATGGAGTTTAGGAAAATTGAGGCGTTGGTTACTCTTTTGTACAAACACAAACGTATTATAGAGTGAAAAATGAAGAAATACTTTGCTTTCCTTTTCAAAAGGAATGCTTCTTTCTAGTGGTGATATATCATTTATATATCCTCTTTTGCATATAAAGTTCATACTGAATTTTCGTATATGGAAAGATTTTATGTTTAAAACGATAATGAAAAAAAAATTCAACCAAAAGAGGCTTCTACCATTTAAAGACAGATGATTAAATAAAAATGGCTCCACTACTGACCAACTCCCATTAAAAAAATTAACATCGGGCAATCATTCAAATTCAAATACTTCCATTCTATTTCAGAAAATGTATGGACGTTTCTTCCTCGTTGGTAATTTATCTCTGTTTGCACTGTTTTTATCTTTTGTGTATGCACGCAGGATGGGGTCGGACTTCCTAAAGAAATTATGAACATTAATTCTGTTTATTACTCTTTAGTAGATGCTAGCAACAGAATAAACACTGCATATATTGACAGACATTCCCCAACGTGTAATATGTCAGATTAATAATTAGTTCTGCAGGGAGCGTTGGAAATTAAATCAGCCATCAGAGACAATATATCATCATCAATAAAGTTCAGTTAGCTCAAATAAAGATAAACAATTAGCATGTGTATCTAATTTAGTTTTGATCTGACAAAACAGATACGCAGCCGGGGTATTCCACGGTTTGCATGAAGAAATAGCAAACACTGCTTCAAGAAGTCAAAGCATCATGCTTCGGGTTCAGCAGCTGGAAGCCGACCTACCAGTGGCTGAGAAAGATCTCTTTCATAACAGCTGCACTGATTTTGCATCGACCGAGGGTCTGTAAACAAAATGATTTGAATAATGTCTCAGCACTGTTTCTGGTTAAGAGGTTAAAGATTTGATCATTCTTTGTAATCATGTAGGAATAAGCTGGCACCTGAATCTCGAAACAGATACAAATATTGTCAGTAAAGAAGAAATGCCCCATTATGTCATGGAATTTTACAAACAAAGTCGAGGTCCCCCCCAGTTATTCAGGCTAGATAAGTAAGAAAACAGTTCCAGTATTTGAACTATAGCTATTACTGATGTATATGTATATATATTTAATATTTTACATATATATTCTTTTGTTGTAGATTTGACAAGGCTGGAGCTGGAGCATGCTTGAAGAGACACACAGATCCATCCTTTTACAAAGTTAATTTATCATCCTACGGTGTTATACATGGATATCAAAGGGAAACCAGAACGGTTCAACAGATGGTAATTACGTTAAAGTTTATTTTTCAAAGTTGTTTATTTAACTTATTAACCATGATAAAGAAATAATGTCCTTGTGTGGAGAATAATTACATTTGCTGTTTCTTCTGAAAACCAATTGAGCAGATTGTTTTTTTATTTTGTTTCAGATAAAATTAAATCCAATCAGCAGTGATATTGTAAAGTCACTGAGGATGCCCAAAAGTGTCTCCAGGTAATGATCTGCTCCTTGCTTCTCCTACACTTTTTTGCTGGTCAATTTACTTCCCCTATTTTTCTCCCAATTTTCTTAAAAACAAGATACATTTCATACAGATCAGAGATGGGCACGAGGGACCAAGACTCAGATGAAATTCCTATTTGGCATGTAAAATTAAAGAAGAAGCAATTTAAAGGCTCTTTACTGCGCCAAATGGAAAATCTACTTGAAACTGATTCACCAACCTATGAAAAAATTTCTAGAGGCATCTCACACATAAGCACAGAATTCAAAGAACCAAACCAATTTTTCACCTCAGTTGGAAAAATGAGCACCAATACCTCTCACAAGCGCTTAACAAGCTTAGGCTCTCTCATAAATCATAGCCCAAACAGACAGGACACATCCAGTTCTGACGAAAATGATAATTCCCCCTCCAGTGAGCTCCTGTCCAGCTCTTCAGCCACTCAACAATATCAAATAGGTTCTCCTACCAACCAAGATACAGAATCTGGTGAAAACTCTGATAGTGATGGGTACATTTCTGAAGCTAGTGAGGTGGAGTTCATGGATGCTCTGACCGAGACAGTGGATTCTGAGGTGGACACGGATTCTGATAAAAAAGAGAAATATAACCCCTCACTTGTCCATGTAGAATCTAGAAAGTTCTCCTCTGAGGATAAAGAGGTGAAAAAAGATTCTACTTTGTTTAGGTCAAAAAGTTTGCGCAACACAGATGAAACTGAACAAGTTCCTATAAAACCAGTTGCTGGAACTGAAGATACCGGTGCTTCTATTTCTGATGGAGATGTTAGGAAAAATATACATGAAACAGAACCACCATATGAAAAGTTTTCATTTAAGAAAGTGGCCTCAAAGAAGGTGAGCTATGAAGAGAATGAATCTAATCCGGTCACAACAAATGATATAAATGGGGCAAAAGCAACCCCAAAACTTCAAAAAGATTCATTTTCACACTCTCTTCGCCACATGGCGAAGCAACTTCTTGAATTAAAACATGACTTAACAGAAGAAGAAGAAGTAGATTCACAAGATTTGGAAGAAAATGAGGATGAGTTTTTATTTGACAGAGAAGATGTTCAAGAGTCTGGTATTGTTGAAAAGGATGAGTATCTAATTGAAAGAATGGAATCTGGTAATGTTTCAGAGCTAAATCATGATCTCGTTGCAAAAGATAGTGAAATAATTCAAGCTGAAATCAACAGTATTGCTGCTTCTCTACGAGAAGATCAAACTCATTTAACTTCTCAAAGAAATGATTTGTATGGGTTTCAGAATATAAAAACTATCAAATCTGAAGAGTCAAATATAAGTGAAGAACTGGGTGAACATGAAGTACATACAAGTTCAGATGCCAAGAAAGATGGTGAGAAACAAGGTGAGATATTAATGAATCACAGAGTTTCCAAGAACACGAATATGGACAGAGTTGCCAATAATGAAATATCACAGGCTGAAAACCTGAACTTGATCGAGATGGAAAAATTGGATTCTGGAGAAGAATTGCATGCAGATAAGACTTCTGTCGAATTAACTAACATGAGAAATGGTGAGGATACAGAGGAAACAGTGAGTGACATTATGATGTCAGATCCCCAAAATCTAACCTTGGTCGAAAAAGAACAAAAACTGGCTGAAAGTGAGACACATTTAGGTTCCAATGGTACGCAACATGATGACGAGATCCAAGGTCATGGTACAGTTGCCAAGACGTGTTTCAAGGAAGAAGTATTTTATACTGACATGCCAGATCATCAGAATGAAAGCTCTGAAGAAAAGGAAGAATTTTGTGAAAGTGATATGAATGTGGGTACAGATGGTGTGCAAAATGTGATCAAAGAAACCGAGATGATAGACAGTGAAGAGGTACTTGACAGTGATATCTTGGAGTCTGAAACCCCAAAATCAAATGAATACAAACAGTATGAAAGGGAGATGTATGTTAGATTGGATGATAACATGAATGAAACATATAAGATACCAGCTGATGGTACAGAAAATGAAAATTTGATTGAGGCAGAAGATTTCAACTCTGACATTGAAGAGATCCCAGTTGTAAACTCAATCAAAACAGAAGAAAAATTTATTCAAAATGAGATGGACACATGGTCATATGAAATGCAGCTTGGTGAGAAACTATATAAGTTACCAACAGTTAGTACACTTGACAACAATTTAGTCACAGCAGAAGCCATGCAAGAAAATTTGTTGCAACAACAAAATGCTTATTATGGAGATGAAACTCAAATTCCAGCAAGAGAATATTCTATAGATGAAGTGAAAATCTTAAGTGGAAACTTAACTGAACCATGGAACTCAGGCACAGGGGATGCTTTATCTGTCGAGGTTTTAGTAGATCGCTATGAGCTTCTAGAAGAAGAGGCTCGAGCTACAGAGGTCAACCTGATTTCACCTCGACCTCAAATTAAAGAAAACATTCTGCTAGAAACTTTAATTAATAATGAAGAGCTTTTAGAAGAAGATGAAAGAGAAGAAGAAGAAGTTCAAGCTATATCAGTAGCTTCAGTTCCTCTAGAAGAAATAGAAGAAGTATCTGCTGAAGCAGATTCAGCTATTCCAGTTCCTGTAGATCCAGTAGCAGTTTTGGACACTGGAGTTGAAGATGAGGTGGTTACTCCTGTTGCAAGCAACCTTGAGGTAATTACAGTGCCTGTAGACCAAGTAACAGATTTGGATACTGGAATCCATGATGTCGCAGTAACTCCATTTGCATGCAACCCTGAGGTAATTCCAGTTCCAGTAGACCAATTTATAGGTTTGGATGGGGGAATTCAAGATGTGGCAGTAACTCCAGTTACATGCAACCCTGAAGTAATTCCAGTTCCCAAAGACCGAGTAACAGATTTGCATACTGGTATTCAAGATGTGGAAGTAAATCCAGTTGCATACAATTCTGAGGTAATTCCAGATAGAGTCGTGCTTTTCCCACCTATTCCAAGCACTACACCAACTTACAATGCAGCACAAGAAGAAGGAGATGTCACACCACCACTTCCGCCGCTTCCACCAATACAGTGGCGAATGGGGAAGCCTCAGATTGGGCCACTTCACAGTATAAGTCCAATGGCCCCACCCCAATTCAGCAAATTTGGCCCTCTGCCAAGTTTTGACAAATTGGGAAAGCCCCCAAGACCAAAACCATCAAAGGGAGCTAGAGATCGACAATTACAATTACAGAATGCTCAAATTGAACAGATGGGAGAAAACTGCGACATGTTAACTAAAAATGAAGAAAACCATAACAGTGTTATGCTGCCAAGATTAGAGAATAAAACATCAACAAACCGGGCCGTCAATGTTGAAAAGAATCCAGCAAGTGATGACACAATACCAAGAAGGGAAGAATTGCCCATTGAAGAATTGTCACTGCAAAAGGAAACCTTGTCAACTGGAGATGACAAGTTTGAACGAGAAATGGAGGAAAAACCACAGAAGAAGCCACCGCCAGTTCCCATACCGCCTAAGTATCCCTTATTTCAAATCACATCTCGTGACAATAGCATGGTTAGTAACATCTTCATTTGGCTATCTGAACTGTTTTACTGATTTTCCTATTACTAGTTGTTAATTTATATTTCATTACCAATGAGTCGCAGCTGAAGAAAGCACCTTCATTGATTCAACCTGCTAACAGACTGATCACACCTTCAATGTTAGAAGAGATTAAAAACAAGGTCAGTACAAAAAAGCATATTTTGACTTTTCAGGTTTTGACTTGTGAACATACATGGTACTCCAACGTTTTCTCTTTTGTGCTTGTTATTTCTTTGACAGTCATGCAGTCTGAAACCAGTTATGGTAAGGAAGCCAAATTTCATGGCTCCATACAGTAGAACAAATTTGAAAGTAGCAGCTATGTTGGAGAAAGCTAATGCAATCCGTCAGGTCAGGCACTGTTATTATATTTATAAACATTATTATTACTCTTTATTCTAAATTTAGGAGCACCATTGTCACAACACCTGAATTTTTCAGTTTGGACAATTAACCACAGACTTCTGATTTTGGACAATCACACTGCAATACAATTTTTCATAAGGATTTCTTCAACTTCTGAGAGAAATGACTAGAGAATAACCCCAAAATTCAGTTTGCAATACCGTAATATGGACATGTATTGAAGCAAACAGCAAGCTAACTAGCATTTACTTAATTAAATTAAATAATTAGCTTTGCTTTAGCTGCAAAAAAAAATAATAATAATAATATAATGCAAATAAGCAATATTATTTCAATCAAATTAAAATAAAAAAAAAAGATACTTCAGTTTGAAAATGCTAATCATGACAATTGATACTTCCAAAAAAATGTAGATAGTTAGCAACTGTAAAAGCTGATGGTCTTGGGACAATTATCAAAACCAAATAGTAAAGTGGGTGGACGGAGATTGGTAAAATTTAAATTTGGAGTGGTGCCAAAGCAGCCTTATTTTAATTTATATAAAATCTCAACTTACATTAAAATGCAGGCTGTGGGAAGCGATGACAGTGATAATGACAGCTGGAGCGAGTAAACAATCATAGGAAAATCCCTTAACATTGTCAGGATTATAGAAGAACAATGAAATTGGGGAAATAATTTGACATGCCAGAAGCAAAAATGTGCCGAAGACTGTGAGAACCTCACTCTTTCGCATTTCTTTGCGTTTCTGAAATCTATTTTCTTGTAATTAGCTCTGATGAGAAAGAGTTGTTTCGACTGGAGACATGTGGATAGACTAGTTTGATTTTGTTGGAAATAAGTTTGTACAAATTGTGATTGCAAATGTAAGGAAACAAATAAAGAAACTGCGATTGCTAATGCGTCATTTTGGAGTTCTTGATCCCAACTGAACTGCTTTTAAACCATATTTCATTAACAATCTTGTTATTTTGAGATAACTAACAACTGATTTCGACAGATTTGAATCCGGATAAAATTAATTCACGATAGTGATCATCGGAAATCGGTCCTGATATGGGACATCCCAACTATTTGACATCCTTGACATCCCAGGCAAATTAATGGCCTGGCCCAACGTAATTCATTTTGCGCACTGCGGTCTAGGTGTTAGATGCTGGATTGTGACGTTATCAAGATACTGGAAGTATTTAAGTTGATGTAAGGGAGTGTATAAATATGTTTTAAACTTTTTATATAAAACTTAATAAAGTTAATAATGTTTATAATGAATCAAATTCTGGCATTTGGTGCTATCCGACTGGAACATAAAAGAGTATATATTTCTACATAAGGAATTAAATTATTTGTATTAATGGAGTACTTATTTTTTCAACAATTAGTCTTCAAAGGATGATTAATTATATTTTAGGTAGTAAAGATACAAACTAAGGGAGTATATACTTCATCATAAGGAATTTAAATAAGCATGCATAATATAAAAAAATTGTATATATAACAATTCAAAATTGACATTCCCACAAAGACACCAACAAACATCTCTTACAATAAGTTGACATTAAAACCAAATGTATGTATCATTCCTAACAATAAACTAGCCATCTTTCAAACATTACAACCAAATTCAAATTAACTATTCATTCAAACTAACCATAAAATAATTCCAACCAAGTTCAAACATACTAACAAACTTAATAGTATCACTATAACAACAAGCATCACATTGAAGTCAGAATAAGAATAGATCATCTCAGGCAAGAAGAATGCATTATGATATTTATTTCTTTTTTGACATCCTTCATAATAGATGACATCACCTGAAATAAACAAAAAAAGAACATCAGCATATTAGATACTCTCGTTCCAGCTTATATTTACTCCTTTAATTGAAGTTAATTACTCTTCTATAAGAAAATACTTAGCATAGATTAATTACAAAACATCATCTGATATATACTCCCTTGCGCCATATAATAACTCCCTTAAACAAAAATATATAAACTCATATTAACAAATAAGTGGAATCTATGTTGCAGCTAAATTTCTGGACAATATTTTCAAAGTTGAAGCAGCATATTTCAATTATTAGATTACATAATTAAATACTCCATTATATGCAAATAAGTAAGCATTCATTAAACAAAGTGCAAAAAACTGAAAACATATACGCAATGACTCATTTAAGTAAGCATTCCTTTAAGAATTGTCCAATGTTAGAACAAACACACCTGTCAGGTTCTTGATATGTACTCCCTTGTTAGATATTATTTACTCCCTTATCATATGTTCTGTACTCCTTTAAGCTTATGTTAAAATACCAAACGCACCTGTCAGGTACTTGATATGTACTCCCTTGTTAAATATTATTTACTCATTTATCTTATATTTTGTACTCTTTTAAGATTATGCTAAAATACAAAACACAACTGTCAGATTCTTGATATGTACTCCGTTGTTAAATATTATTTACTCCCTTATCGTATGTTTTGTACTCCTTTAAATCTATGCTAAAATACCAAACATACCTGCCAGGTTCTTGATATGTACTCCCTTGTTATATATTATTTACTCCCTTATCCTATGTTTTGTACTCCTTTAAGATTATGCTAAAATATCAAACACAACTGTCAGGTTCTTGATATGTACTCCGTTGTTAAATATTATTTACTCTCTTATCATATGTTTTGTACTCCTTTAAGCCTATGCTAAAATACCAAACACACCTGTCAGGTTCTTGATATGTACTCCCTTGTTAGATATTATTTACTCCCTTATCATATGTTTTATACTCCTTTAAGCTTATGCTAAAATACCAAACACTGATTCTTGATATGTACTCCATTGTTAGATATTATTTACTCCCTTATCATATGTTCTATACTCCTTTAAGATTATGCTAAAATACCAAACACAACTGCTAGGTTCTTGATATGTACTCTCTTGTTAGATATTATTTACTCCCTTATACTATATTTTGTACTCCTTTAAGATTATGCTAAAATACCAAACACACATGCCGGGTTCTTGATATGTACTCCCTTGTGAGATATTATTTACTCCCTTATCCTATATTTTGTACTCCTTTAAGCCTATATTAGAACAACAAACAAACAACAAAGCTTCTTGATATGTACTCTCTTGTTAGATATTATTTACTCCCTTATCATATGTTCTGTACTCCTCTAAGCCTATGCTAAAATACCAAACACACCTGCCAGGTTCTTGATATGTACTCCCTTGTTAGATATTATTTACTCTCTTATCCTATATTTTGTACTCCTTTAAGCCTATACTAAAACAGCAAACAAAACGCTTAAAGAAGTAGAAAAATTCAATACATTTGATAAAATTACATACACATCCAATAAGTTACTCTAAATAAATTAATAAACTAAAGTATATATTCTATTGTTTTGTTACAAATAAAATAAAAGTATTTAGATAAATCCATAACATATAAATAGATAATCCCATTGTTCAAAATAAATACTACCTATAATCAAATGACATACACATCCCAAGTTACTAAATAGTCAACGTCTCAAATAGTTCATCCCAATTTAGTAATTATATACTCCCTTATGTCAAAATAAATGAACTGATAGTATTCAAAATGAGCCCTTAGATATATAACAATATGTACTCCCTCAAACTTTTATATATACTCCCTTATGATAATTTATTTACTTCTTCGAAAATGACATCAAAACTATCAATGTTTTCAATTCTTAATTGAATTTAGACGATTGTAAAACCTAGTTCTGATTTTGAATAATGTTAAAATGCAACATCTTAATTGTTAAAGCAGAATTAAGAACATATAACAACAGTTAAGCGAAATTGACATTGATTAAGACAAATACCTTGAATATGAAGAAGATCGATAGCAATGGCATTTGAATTAGGGATCTCGCTGACGTCACCACTCCGATAAAGACCGATCAAGCAACAAAGTCAAGAAAAACGATGAAATAGCATATACGACCATGGCGAAAAACTCGATTGCTTTAGATCTGAGAAGAAGAAAAGAGAATACCTTAGCGATATCTTCTCGAAATAACTAATACATCTTATATCTTCTTGAAATATAAGAATAGATACTGACCAATCTGTGTAATCTAAGATGTCACAAAATAACTAATACATCTTAAAAATAATCTGTGATTTATAAAACTGATCTATTTCAAACATTATCAAACTTTGATTCAGAATAGAAATTTTGATTTAAAATCACTCGATGACGAAATACTAAATTGAACCAATCGATCTAAAATTCAACATGTATTTCAAATGTCAAAACAAAATCAATGGGTATTACATTCAATACCTTGAAGAATGATATAAGATCTGTCATTGCACGGTGATTGAGAGACAAATCTGATTGATTACAAGGTCGATTGAGAGAGAAATCTGATGGTGACGTTAGTCACAATAACTAGAGCGATGGAAACAGTGGAGAGACGAATCCAATGACTGAGAGAGAGAGATCGGGACAGAGAGAGAAGGGATTTGATAGAGAGACAGAGAGAAGAGATCTGATAGAGAGAGAGAGATGAGGAATTTGAGCGACGGAAATGATGAATGACGGAATAGAAATCAAAAGATTATCATAATGCACGTGCATCTCACGTGAGAGGATATTGGGCTGGATGCCGGGTGCGAGGGCCTGTAGGATGGCAGGATGGCACTGTAAGTAGGATGGCAGTTAGTATTTCCGATGCACATGTACTCGCCTATTCGGCTATTCCTCAGCAAGAAAGAACCAACCAAAGTTCCAATTCGTAAGACCAAGTAGTAGTTGGGCCCATTTTCAGCCCATTGGAAACTTTCAGACAGAAGCGACTTCCCGAAAAAATTCAAATATTATTAAAAGAGCAATTGTGTATTTGTGTAATATTCACGAATTTCGAAATTATTTTGAAAAACCGATACTTTGAAAAACAGATATTAGCAAGTATCGATTTTTTCAAAAATCGATACCGCGATACTATTTAAAAAAATTAGATTATTTTTGGAATATTTCAAAATTCGTGAATATTTAATAATATTCGCCTCCAGCGCACAACCATCCAATCCAGCGAAGATCTGCTCCCTTTTAATTTTAATTTTAATAAAAATAGAATATTCTCGTCTCAATTTTCCCTTACCAGTATCCCCCGTACTGTACTCAACTAGATTAGATAACCAGCGTTCCAACTTCGAAGCTGTCGCACCCGGCACCCGGCACCCGTCCCCTGCGTCTGAGCGTCTCTCCGTCTCAGCAATGCTCACTTCTACACTGACAAATCATTTCGCGCGAAGCCCTCCATTCTTTCGAAAATTACACCCATACCCAATTTCCCATTTTATGGGCAGGCCGACCTGTCGGACGACCACCTTCACAACCTACGCTCGCGCCGTCGCCGCGCGCATCCACAATCCTCGCAAGAACCCGCCGCCTTCTAAACCCAAACCCAAATCCAAACCCGCTATCTCCGTCCCTTCCCAACCCCCCACCGCCTCGTCGGCCAAAGTGCGCGAACGGAGAATGGAGACTTCTTTCGCACGTGAGGAGCGCGTGCCTTTGTCAGTGGTGGTGTCTGATTGTGTCAGGCGATGGTTTGAAGACACGCTCGTCGAGGCTTCCAATGGAGATACCCAAATGCAAGTTTTGGTTTCTCAGATGTATCGTAGCGGATATGGTGTTCCCAAAGATGAGCGACTGGTGAGATCTTTCGTTAATCTATTTTCTAATCTCTTGTTGGGTTTGGGTTATGATGCTGTCGGTTGCAACTTTTTTGATGTGATGCATTCAATTTTATGAAATTGGGTTTCAAGATCTGAACTATCCTTGTTTACCAGTATAAGAGAGAAGTGAAAATGTGTAATTGATCAGAGTAATGTATTGATTGAATCAAAGCTTACTTGCGTAATCTGTACTAGATTCATTGAGCAGGATATGATACATTGTATCTTACACCAAGTACAGCTGAAAGTACTAAGTACTGCTAATTAGTTCTAATGCTTGTATCTCCTCAAGACTAAATACTCCTGGCATTTGTATCTGCTGCGCTAGAATGTGATTTTTTTTTTTTTTGGGCAAAATATGCCCGTAGGCACTGTGCTAGTATATGATTACCACTGGTGTTTCAAGAACAGGGGAGTACTAATAGATGGATATTGTATCTTGTACTTTTTTTGTATATCCAGACACCCATAGGTATGGTAAAGAGGTTCAGTTAGCTTAATTCAAGTGAATTAAAACTGGGTTATGAATCTGGTTCTTGCTAGAACCCATATATTGTGAAGTTTGATAGAGTCATTGTTCGTTAATGTGATTTTCTATCTGAATAGTAGTTAATCGTGCAAATTCCCTTTCTAGGCAAAGAAATGGATTAAGGAAGCATCAAAATATCGATCGTCAGCTTCAAAGGATGGTAAAGAGCATCCAGGTCAGTTTACTTCGATCGATAGTTCCTTTCAGTTACAATTGTCTGTGTGTTTCCAGTTACATGCCTATTTAACCTCAATTACAATTAAACATTTAAGGCAAATTCCGGAAGAGAGTTAAAATTTGTCATACTGGCATATGTATTAGTGCTGAGACTAGTCAAAGACAAAATCCAGAGATAAAATTTTTGTTTTACAGGCATATGTATTAGTTTGATCAGTACATGTAGGGGTGGCCAAAAAAATCGTAACCCATGAATTACTCGAACTCGGCTCGAAAAAACTCAGATACAACTCGAGTTAATAGAAATTGAGTTATCATAACTCGACTTAAGGCTAACTCATAATGTCACGAGTTGATTTCGAGTAGGGCCCAACTCGATCGGCCCTAACTCGTTACTCGTTGGTGGCCCAAATTTAAATTTCAGGTCCAGAACTCGTAAGTCTGACTCCAGACCAGATTCCAATATTTTATTGCCTAACCCTAGCACTTACATCTCACACACTACTCTTCCTTCCCAAATTGACAAATTCACTTCGAGACCTCCGCCGCTGCGCCGCTCCTCATCTTCCCTCCAAAATTCCCTCACGCGCTACTCGTCCTAAATTTCTTCCTCTCAGTCCCTTTCTGAGTCTCTCAGTCTCTCTCTGCCGCACAGCCTATTTGAAGCACACACTCAGCCTCGCTTTCTCCTTCGACGCCACCGGAGGTCTCACACATCAGAAACGAGATTTCTCTCTCTATCTCAGCCACCGTGTCAGTTTTTTTTTAGATTTTTCAGTTTCAATTTTTGCTTTGCTCTATTCCTCTTTATGTTTTCATTTATCCTTACTTTATTGAAATTCACCTCATTTTCATTGAGCTTGTGACAAACAAAAAAACTTAATGTGCATCCTTCTTCAAACTTTTGTTGCTTCTCTGGTCCTTATTTTTGAAATGCGCATTTGCTTTATTGAAATTTATGGTCGCTATTTCTAAGCTGCATATTATTCGGTCCTTTCTCAATCAATCAATTTATTTACCACTCAACAGGTTAAGTTTGTTTTCCATGAATTATTTGTCACAGGAAGTCCGGAACTGTGATGCATTGGAAAGGAAATGAGAAAGAAAGCAAATGTTGTTTTTCTTTTTATTTTTATTTTTATTATTTTCTTTTTTGAGGGAAGAAATCTGATGTTGTAAAAACTTATTTCGTTTAGTTAAAACTGATTTTTTTTTTTTAAATAGATTTGTGTGCTAATAGCACTTGTGCATATGATATGTGTTCTGTTTCTTTGTGTGACACAGCACGTCGCTAAATAAAAATTGAATCATTGACACAATAATGTATACTTTATTAGCCTGGCACAATCGCTAAATAAGTAATCGAGTAAAACCACCGAGTCACGAGTTGACTCAAGTACTCACAAATTGATTTCGATTAAGCCTAGGGAACTCGGAAGTGCCTTACGACCGAGTCACAAGTCAACTCGAAATGGAACGACTTAATTTCGAGCTAACTCGGTCATAAGTCGACTCGAAATCACCCCAAGTACATGTGTGCCTTGTGCTGGAATGGGTCTCAACTGAAGATATCTGATGATAGTATTTGGGTAAACCAGAAAAAGGGTATTCTCTCCGGACAAAATAATTATACTTAAGAGGGCCAATTAGTTAATGCATTTCTTTATATATACTTGAATAGGATACATTGGTAGCGACTCAGATTCTGATAAGGTGGAGGAAAGTGGCAAGCAATAACTAGATGCAAATCAACTTCTGATGGGTTAACAAAATAACTTTGCTGAGGTATACTACTCTCATCTCATTGTAAGATAAGTCTGTTCAAATATTTGATCTACCTGTTTTCAAAAGAGAACATGTTCCGCTCTCCTCCTACATACAAACAGACAAGAAAAAGAAAACTAAAAACTAATACATGGCTTTTACCTCACACAAAAAATGAAATTTGTGCTGACCCGATTGTTCTAGTTTCTGGTAACATTGTGTTGGAGTTGCCACTTTTTGTTACTTTTTTTGTTATATCAAGTATTATGTCTGTTGAGGTTGGGGGGCTGGGCTTCTGTTTGGATTTCTTTGATCCAGATTTTTGTTGGATTTGGTTCAGGGTCATAGATTGGTCAGGTTTGGGTTGGTCATTGTTAGTCTCCTGTTCAAAATGTTCAGAGAAGGTTGTTTTAAGTTTCACCCTGTCACTGTCCCGGAATAGCATGTCTGTCTGTCTGTCCATGATATATCCATCTAGAGTTCATTTCATTTTTTTTTCTTATTTAATAGCATTTTTCTTCTTATATGTCAGATATTTACTTCATGCACCAGATTCAATTCTTCCTTTTTGGTTCTCTGGAATAACATGGCTGTGGCGCTATCTCAAATAACTTGCAATTTTGTACTTCTGCAACAACAACTACAATTTTCATGTTTTGAGTTCTATTTTTTATGTGAGTATCACCATCCAATTGTTTGTGATTAAGCAAGTGTAATGTTCTGGAACATAATTCATTAATTTTTTTTAACAATTGGCTTTCTTGAAGTTTCAGTAACCAATTATGATTCATGCGATCATGAGCTTTGCAATTTTGATCTTATTTTATTTTATTTTATTTTATTTAATACCGTTCAATTTATCTAGTATCTTTCACTACGCATCAGATCAGAGGACAACCTGCTGTAACTCCACATTTAACCTGCCTTAACGCCTTGTCAGGCAGATTCAGTTTTTTTTTTCCCTTTTTTTTTTGTAATCGAGGCCCTTGGGCAAACTTCCATTAAAACATCAAGTATTACGACTCCATTGCAAATTCGGATTCAGATATAAAAAGTGGAAAATTAAAATTAGTACAAGAGACTATTAATCCTAGCATAATTAGCTAATTGATGAGAAATAATGTAGGTAATTGACATTTCTTGAGATATGCAATACCAGTGTACCATACACTGTCAGATGATAGGTACAATGCCACAAGCATATGTTTACAGTGTAGACGCATACCTATCTTACTGTATAAATTTAGGCAAAAAGATGCATTCTGACATGCCCAGTATGAAGTTGGCAGGAATATTTTTCATGATCATGTTTTTTCCAAATTCATGTAGTCTACACGCAACAATAGAGTCCTATTATTTTTTCTTGACAAACAGCACCAGGTCTCCCTTTTTGAGAAGTACCCTTCTTATCAGCTTCTCTAGTTGGGAAGAAGTGCTTATGGATCAAATTTTGCCAAATATTTTTAGTGGTTTTATACCTCCACAGGATAGTGGGTATTATACAAAATTCTTTATTACATTTCATGTTTCAAAATAATTCACAGTATGTAGTTCCGAGATAAAATACTTATGTACGAAGTCAAAATTATATAATTTGGGTGTATGAAACAATTCATATATAGACTTTCGGGAACTTACGCTATATAAATCAATTTTTAAGGTCAATTGACCCCATTTCTCCTACGCCGCTGATGTATTTATATGTATAACTTATCAAAAAATAAATAAATCCAACATAGCAACCTTAGTAACACACGCTACCACATTTAATTTAAGTTACTGGAAAATTGATGAGATCATGAGTAAATTTTTTTTTTATTATTGTACTCAATACGCCGTCATCGCTATTCGTAGCCGGCATCTTGTGAAAACACATTAAAGTCTTAAGACCTCATAGGCTTATATAACATATATGAGGAAGGTTTTGTGCCATAATTTTTTTGTGTTATCAAATATCATAATTTTATATTTTATCGTTTAATTTATTTTATTCAATTTAACGAGCGATGTGTCTCTATATAAATTCATAAAATTTGAAGTTGATTTGATGCTTGATCAAAAGGTCAACAAATAAACAAATCTAGTTAACTATGACAAATTAATTTTAATACGTTCATAGTTTGATCTCTTGATCAAGTACCAAGTCAACTCTGAATTTTATAAAATTTATATGAAAATGTATCACTCGTTAAATTGAATAAGATCAACACTTTGGATTCTACGTTTGAATTTCAAAATTTTAAAATATTAACAAAATATAAAGTTGTGACTTTTGATAGCACAAAAAATTATGGCATTAGAACCATCTTCAATATATATATATAATGGTAATTGATATCAAGTGCTGAAGTGCCTCATCTTCAATCAATAAATAAGGTTAGTTAATTCACGTATCAGAATCTCATAAAGTTAACATATAAAACAAATCAACAACTAAAATATTAGAACAAGTGCAGAATTTTATATAAGTCAGCTTGACAAGAGAAATTTCTTGCAAATAAGAGATTACTTACCTACAGAGAGGTTGACAATCGGAACATTTATTGTACAACACTCCTACGTTATTAGGGTCTACTATACAAATACAAAATACACTCTATATAGTATAGGCTGAATATTCTAAAATTTTATTTGTCAATACTATGAAAACAAATCAAACAATCAATTATATTGTTTACAAACTTACAAAAACTCTTAAATGTCTTGTCGTCCGCCAATTACTGGACAGAATAAACAAGAAATAAAATGCTTATGCCATTTAATTGACTTCATTGGATATCATTTGTCACCTAGTTCGTTGTCTTGCTGGATACCTTACCGTCCAAAGAAGTCGTACGTGACGGGTATGATACGTATCTTCTGACTATCTAACTCTTGGATAATATACAATTATACATGGTGTTTTAATAATGGGAACAAGACCCCAAGAGTCCAAGACACCTATGGCTATAGGAAAGAAATAGAGAAAAAGAAAACTAGGTCACTTTCAGAGAGCGCAAGATGATAAGGATGCTGCCTAGAAGGCTAGAAACAAGTCAGGTTAATTATAGAGAGTCTTTTTGACAGCTCACGTGGGGCACGCCGCCTTCTCATCCAAGAAACTTGAGGCTAGATTTTTTGCGCTAATCATGTATTACTTAGTACTAACGAAAATGTTTTAAGAAGGGATATATCGATACCAGTTTAGTTTATGAACCTTATTTTGATGAGAAATTATAGAATAGTTTTATTGATATCATTATTCATATCACTGAACCGAATTATTTGATGATATAATCAGTTCAAATAGGATGAATTTTCAAGTTAATAAAAAAAATATAACTTCTATTCTTATGAATTCTATATTACGTGTATTTTTTTTAAGATAAATTGGAGGTCTAAGTCATCCAACTTATTTTTAAATTAAATGTCTATAAAAGAGTCTCAGTCGAGTTTCGAAACTGCAACCTTTCACTCAAGATGCATTGTTCTTTGTCACTAGACCAAGAACCGGTTCTTTACAATACATGTATTTGTTTGATTCGGTTGGAATTGTTCTTTTTTGTTAATGTTTTTCCAGAGCTTTAAAAACTTTTCGTCGAACTGAAAAAATAATAGCAAGCATCTAAAATAATAATAATGATAAATATTGAAGAAGCGATCTTAAAATAAAGTTTGAGTAAACCAAACGATGCATGCGCTTTAAAATTAATTTTAAAGGGGCTATTGTTCAGTTTACTCACTCAATTTTTGAACTCGTATGAGCCGTTAATATATATGTGTCAATTCAGTTGTATCGAGATAGTATTGGTGAAAATATTGATATAGTAGCACTAGCTCTCTATTTTATCGCTACGATAACGTAGATTTAAAATACATGAAAATAAAAAAAAAAGAATTATAGGATATGTTAGGACTTAGGATATAGTATTATATGGTACAATATGAAAATTATTTGGTCAACAGTCTATGAATACTTCAAATGTAAACTGTAAAAATTTTAACGGATGACAAGTTAGTTCTTTAATTATACTAAAACTTAAATCATTAAATAATATTTCACTGAGTTTCATTTGGATATTTTTAAACTCAAATCCGATCCGTATGCATTACAATTAACATTGACAAAGATTAGTAGATTACAAAAGATACAAATAAACAAAACCATAGAATACAATATCATTTACCCAAATTACAAAAGAATCAAGATAACCTTCATAGTTCATACTGCAAATACAAATGTTAGAAATATTCCTAAATAATAAGGTCGGAAGTGCAGGATATTCAAAAAGCATTTCAATGTATCCGTAACAAAGGGTATGTCATTTTTTGAGGCCGCAATTAATATAACTTAATCCTTACACAGATTGATATAGCTTATTCCTTATTTAATAGTCTTTATACTTCATTATGAATACGTGGACATTAATTAACAATAGTCCGGAATGTTTGTCATGTAATTTCATTAAGAGCCGTTTAATTGATGTCATACACATCGAACGATGTCAAAGTGTCAATTAGAGAAGAATGTTGGACCCATAAAATGTTATTCTTTACTGTTTTAAAAAAGGTTTCAAATGTCATTTTTGTATTCTTCGTGGTCTTTAGCTCTTTCAAAGTTGACAACCAAAAAAAAAAAATCAATTTGAGATAACAACTAATAAAATAATATAACGCATGTACTTTTTCTAGAACTGTAAGTCTGTAAGTACTGCAAAAGAAAAGGAAGAAGCGGCGGCGGCAGCACGCAGCAGCCAACATTCCGTTTCTTGGAATCCTATTTTATAGCCCTTAATAATTTTTGTCGATATCTATTAACATTGATCATTGTTTTATGTTATTTTTCATGATTTAATACGTATTAAAATGAGCTCAATATAATATTACTCTTTTATACAAGTAAAGAAAATAATAATTATTTTCCATATATTGTGTTGTTATGGGGGCGTTTGGATGGGGTTAGAATAAGAAGGAATTGCAAATTTTCGGAATTTCTTATGCCAAATTTATTATAAACAATCCAAACTCTTCACAAAATTACACACTTCCCAATAAATTTATGCCTAGAATTGCAAATTCCTACAACATCCAAACGGCCCTATAATATTTCCTAAAAGACCTATCACTTAAATTAAATATGTTAGTGGCTCAAAAAAATTATTTTGAACTATTCACTTTGTTATAACTAGGATCAATTCGAACCATTCTAATTTCATTCTCAACCTCCAATAATTCTATATTAGGCTTTGATAGCTGCACTTAACTATATTAGGCTTTCTCAAATATCTATTACTTAATAATTAATAACTCAAAAGTGACCGGTATATAATTAATAATCATATTTCCTTTAAGCCTTTAAGCTACATAACAGAAAAAAGAGAGATGAAATGATGAAACCTATCTCCGTGTGGGCCCCACTTTTTAATGCTTACAAACCATCATATGTCACTGCATTAATTAATTAATCCCAAGGGTCTGTATCTATCTTTTCAGCTATTAACTCTTTAGACGACAATAAAAGAGGTAATTAAGTACGGAAGCACGGGCACGGAGTTGGTTTGCTTCAGCTACTCCTCTCCAGTCGCTATGACACTCGAATTTTCCTTTTCGTTCCCCCAAAGGCCAAAATCTCAAATAGATTCCATTTCCGATTTCAAGATTTAAAACGTATACATTCAACTGATATAAGATGTCACGAGTTTTCTATTACTAATTTATAATCTAAAATTTATATAATTAATTTTCCTGTGTGATCTTATTATTCTTAAATACGGATTTGCTCCCAAAGAATTTCATAATGTTTTGAGTATGTTTCATGTAGAAGAATTAATTTATTAAAAGAACGAATCGAGTTAATTTGAGTATGTTTCATAATGGATCGCTTAGGAATTAAGGGAATTGGGGGAATTTGTTATTCCTAGGTATAAATTTATTGGAAAGTGTGTAACTTTGTGAAGAATTTGGATTATTTATATTAAAATTTATGCCCGGAATTGCTTATTCCCGGAATTTGAGACGCATCCAAACGACCCCTTGCATTTGTTGTTTATACTTTGATCTTGTACAATACGAACTACAAAAATAATTAAAACTTATGTGGGTGCATCCTCATTAAAAAAAAAAAATAATCAACGGTTCCCTTGTTGTTTGGAATTTCAATTTTAATATATAATTATATATATATATATATATGGGGAAATTTGCTATGATTAAAGCGATGCAGACAGAGAACTTCGTCAAATTCGATCATAATTTAATGTAAAAATTTCAAATGACTGATTTAAACAGTCCAATTCAATCTCTATATTGGATTCTCCTTGCCAACCAGATTTTTTAAATTTTTAAATTTTCTAAGGATTGTTTTTTTAGATTTTAGAACTGCTATTATTGAAGGCCCATAACTAATTAGATTGGAAATTTTAAAATTTCATAAAAAATATATAAAATCTGGCCTATGAGGAGATTGCAATCTAAATATCGCATTGGACGATTTGGATCGATGTTTGAAGTTCTTTAATTGAAATATGGTTAGATGTGATAGCGTCCTTCATCAATATCGCTTTGACCGTTGCATTGCTCATTTGAAAAAAAAATAAATAATAGAACAAAGATACTGATTTTAGAATAGTAAAAGTAATATTGTGTTGAAAATTCATTTTCAAATTGCAAAATAATACGCTAGTTTTGTGCATTTTCGAAAGATTAAAAAAATATGCTATACCGATAAAAAATTTGTCCACTCTTTTATTATTCATTCTACACTATATATTGTTTACCTTTTTCACGTTTGGCATGACATCAGATGAAATTGTTATTATTCTGCTGCCAATATTAGAATAATATTTATATAAAGTCCATTAAAATAAAACACTGTAGATAATCTGTCCAGTTAGAATTAATTTGTCAAGCCTTCAACTGAAGAAAACCTCTCTCCATTACATTTAAACTGGCGAGGTGATGAAGGGAGTAGGAAGTGCATCATTTCCACGAAGCTCTCCTAACAAGTTTAACATGGCCGCCATTTCCAGTCAAACCCACGGGGTTTGACTCGGCGCATACCTTCTATTTCGCTCCTCCTTCCTCCTCTCTAACCTTTTCTCACTTTCTCTCCATCTTCTTTTTTGTCTTTTTCTCCATTTCTCTCCTTGCGTGTAGACCTGTCAAACGTTAACAACGTTCACGTTAATCACCTCTTACGTTTAACGTTACGTTTATTAAACGTAATGGTTTTTTATTCCGTTTAATGTTACATTTATTTTAACGGAACAAAACGTTAAAACATTAAAATGTTGCTTCCTTTTTTTTTTCCTCCAACTAAGGTATCAAAACACATTTTACAAATTGTAACAAGTAACATAGCAATTTTGTAAGTACAAAATTGTAATCCAACAAGCAAGTACAACATTGGAAGTGAACTCAAGCTATCGACACAACATATTACATAAACTTAAGCATATTATATAATCCAATAGATCTCAAGCTATCAAATCAAAGCATATATAGATATATTAGAAAAACCAGAGCATATTACATAAACTAGAGCACATTAAGTACTTTGAATTCAACTCAGATCTCAAGCTATTTCCTCAGTCTTATCCAATCTCAGCCAATAGCTAAATAGAAAATCATAAAACACATTAATCATCATTGGAAGTCACTGCTTGAGATCCAAGGAGCCAAAGAATTACACAATTCCAGGCTTCAACCACGCAAATCCAACAGAATCCAACAATGCAACAAGTTAACAACTCTAGGCTGCAACCATGCAATTATGCAAGGAGCCAAAGAGTTACGCAAGTACACAACTCCAGCCTATAAAATAGAGCATTTTCAAAAAAGAGTTTGTAATTGTACGAGAAATAAACAAAGGAGAGGACCTCGTATGCAATTGTGCCTTGATTACATCTCACCCTGTATTGTATAGCAAGCACACCTCAAACCACACGTCGTCTTGCTTCCAGCACTTCTCCCAGTGAGTTGTATAGCATCAAATTACACAAAAAAAAACAGTTATAAATCGATGAACAAAAGCCAACAAAAAATTTGTAATTTTTTTTTTAAACAAGTAGACCAAAGAGGAACCAGATTTGTTTACTAGAACCAAAAATCAACCAGATCTATTTACCAGAAGTAAAAATCAACCAGCACATTGAGACTAACTCAGCCAAATACAAAGCACACCAAGAGAAAGAGGAACAATCATACGATAATCTGGCCTGCCATCGTCACGCAAGTGTCGACGACGAGGCTGCACAGACCACAAAGCCATTGCCAAGGGCAGTGTGTGAGAACCGAGAGAGAGAGAGAGAGAGAGAGATGAAATGATGAAGCGTGCGAGAGAACCAGCGGCGCAATCTAGGGTTTATCCTTAGTTTTCTCCGCCATTCATCTGCAAACTGCAATTCTCCTATTCCATATTCCTGCAATCATATTCATATCGATATATAAATCATATCTGATATTTCTAATTTATACGTTAAAACGTAAATAACTGAAACGGAAATGGGCTTTAACGTTTACGTTACGTTGGCCCATACGGAATAGATTTGGGCTTCCGTTTAACGTTCCATGAGGTTTTGCGTAACGTTAAAACGTTAAAATGTCTTCGTATTGACAGGTCTACTTGCGTGCCGTCCTCTCTTTCTCTCCTATCCAACTACTCGTGCATAATCTCACTTCCACGTTGTATAAAACTCTCTCCTAAGGCAACCCATAAACAATTCTTGCATATTTCTCTCATTTTTTTTTAATATCATTTCTCATGGCTTCCTCGAATGGAGGCATGAGCACGAGTGCTAATTCAAAGAACACCTTCTCTTGGTCCTCTTCTTTCTCCTCCTCTTTCTCTGATCTTTTAGCTGGACTTAGTGAGGATTACACTGATTATAATCGGTCGAAACCGGGAATAGGTCGAGAAGGCGTACTGAAATTCAAGTCTGTTCCACCTCCTTCCTTACCAATCTCACCACCTCCTATCTCTCCTTCTTCATATTTTGCAATTCCAGCAGGACTTAGTCCAGCTGAGTTACTAGACTCTCCAGTTCTCCTTTCTTCCTCTAATGTAAGTTGCTGCATAGATAACTCACAATTATTAATCTTCTTTGTTTAATTAGATATATGAGGTCCTAGATATGAATCAACTATTTTTCAACATATTTAATTTCAGTATTATAACCTTATAAAATTAGTAATGTGTTAATTATGATTTATAAACATTAGTTCATGTGTTATTGCTTATCTAATCTCTTAAAAAAAAGATATACTAATTAGAAAATAATGATGCTATGGTTTAAGCAGATTTTACCTTCTCCGACTACCGGCGCCTTTCATGGACAAGCTAATTACAATCTAAAGGCAAACTATTCAAATTCTCAACAAGGGTTAAGAAAGGAAAACATACCCTATTCTGATTTCTCATTTCACACCACTTCAAATCATGTAAACCAGCAAAACACAACCTTCCAACCTTCTTCACTTGCGCAATCCAAGGTAATTATTAATATCTTTCACTGTAATTTCAGCCAACTATAAGTTTATTATAGCTCTTTTGCATGTTATGACACTGTCTGAAACCTACATAATATAGGTAGAAGCACATGATGAGAAACCACATAATTATGCTCAATTTTCTTCTGAAAACAACATCAAATCTGAACAAGCAGCTCCAACGAAACAAACAACTTATGGTAACCAGAGTTCCAACAACTCCAACCACAAGAAATCAGATGATGGCTACAATTGGCGCAAGTATGGACAGAAGCAAGTGAAAGCAAGTGAAAATCCAAGGAGTTACTACAAGTGTACTTACCCGAACTGCCCCACAAAGAAAAAGGTCGAGAGATCATTAGATGGACAGATAACTGAGATAGTTTATAAAGGCACTCACAACCATCCGAAACCACATACAACTAGAAGGAATTCGAGTTCGAATTCAGTTGCTTCACTTGGAGCTCAACTTTCGTCAGCTCAGGAATCGTCAAGCATGGGTGCTGATGGAGTTGCAACGCCTGATGACTCATCAGCATCTTTTGGTGCTGTAGATTTGGAGAGAAGCAACCAAGTTGACGGAGAGGAAGTCGATGAGGATGAAAATGATGCAAAACGTTGGTAAATATATGTACCTTTTTTTTACTGCATTTGTTTATTCAATTTCCTGGTATGCTTATCTCACTAATCACAATATATCTTCAATTATAGAAAGGAAATAATTGGCCTATCTAATTAACCAGATAACATTATGAGGCGTATTTGATATAGAAAGGTTTAGTATTCAACCAAGGCTTGGGGTTTCCAGCACTTTTGAAGGAGATCAAACATCAGTTCAAACTTTAGTTTACCAAATTGATCCTCGTCTTCATGTTTTATAGACGCTATCAGTATTTTAGAAGTTAACTATAGTGTTGTGAATGAAAACAGTTTTTTCTCAGTTAACCACTCGATTCGATAGTACTATATATTCTAATTTATTTCATAAAATCTAATTGAAGTTTCTCTACTATCTTTTTCAGGAAAAGAGAGGGAGAGATGACAACTGCCGGCAACAGGACGGTAAAAGAACCAAGAGTGGTAGTACAAACCATAAGTGATATCGACATCCTTGATGATGGGTACCGTTGGAGAAAATATGGCCAGAAAGTGGTGAAGGGTAATCCAAATCCAAGGTAATCATAAACTAATTCAAGGATCAAAATATTCTTTTGGAATGGATAATTCTGAATTGTTGTGGCACTTTATATAATATTTTCTGATCTCTGTTATTTCTGAATTTCCAGGAGCTATTACAAATGCACAGCAGCAGGTTGCCCCGTAAGGAAGCATGTTGAAAGGGCCTCAAGTAATCCCCGTGCTGTAATTACAACTTATGAAGGAAAACACAATCACGATGTGCCAGCTGCTCGTGGAAGTGGGTCCCACATGTTCAATAATCGACCTCCATCTGAGAATGGCAATAATGCAGTTACTGCAATCCGACCGTTGCCTCTGCCGAGCCACTCCAGTCATCTCTTCATGGGAAAACAAAATCATATTAGTAACCAAGCACCAATCACTCTAGAGATGTTGCAAGAGGAGTCTTACTCTGGTGGTTACAATAATGCATCCAATGGTCTCAGCACCAAAACGAAGGAAGAACCCCAAGAAAACCCATTTGTTTTTTGAAGATAAATTGGGGGTCAAGACTTTCAATTTATTTTTAAATTAAATGTCTATGAAAGACCCCCTTCGGTTAGGTTTCGAACATGCGACCTTTCACTCAAGATGCATTACTCTGCCACTAGACTAAGAACTGGTTATCTAAGAAAACCCATTTATTGAGTCATTACTTTATTAAATTGAATTTTGTTGTTGGTTGTAGAGCTAACTTTAAGATTAGCAGTTAGTCCAGAAGCAGATAATTAGGGTTTAGAGGTCATTTGTGTGTTTCAACAATTACTGATTGTAAAAAGTAGTTGTGTAAAGTGGTGTAGAAGGTTACATTCTTTCTTTCTTTGGTTTTTTTGTATTTGCTTGGATTCCCAATTGTGGGGATATGCTTGTATAATAATGTTATCACATAGAATAATGCAAAAAAATTATTTTAATTATAATACATTTGTTAATTTTTCTGGAAAAAAGTTGTCAGTAAAACAGTGGAATGTTTGTTGTGCTTCTCCACTGACAAAAGATACCATGAAATGCGAAACATCCTAATTGTTATGAGATAGTTCTTTCTGCGAATTCTTTTATATAATCTGAATTATGATAATCAATTCCCTATAAGTGGCTATAGCATTATACACTTTACAAAACTTTAAAAAAGCCTTTTTCAGCAATCAATATCAAAATCCAAACACAAACAAATCTATAAAGCTCATCTCGCAACCTCACTAACTGTAAAACTTGCACAAAATCATGCTAAAACTATTTGCTCATGTACATCGAAAAATAACAAACGAACCACGTGTGGCACCGTTATTAATTTAGAAGTAAGATTGCTTTGACAGTTTGAATCCGGTAATGATAGCAGAGAATGCCAGGACCACAAATGCAAGGAAGGCCATGCTGATGGAGGCCGTTGTCGAATCAGTAAAAATGTTCACTACTGCTCGTCTCATTCGGTTTGTGATCGGTATAGCAGCTGATAGTGCAGAGATGAGTAAATATGAAACCAACTACAAAAAAGAAATAAAACAGAAGAGAATTAACAAAAACTATTATTCAAGTTTATATGACGGATTGATTTCTTGTAATACCTTCCATGCACTTGTAATAATGTTGTATTTAGAAAGAGATCGACTATTGAGCCACAGAACAAACAACTAAACAATAAGGTTGTTTTATCTATTCATGATTCAAAGAATGGAATAGAAATTCCAATTTGGAAGCAAATCATAGAAAAATGAAATATAAAATAAATTTTACACATTGCAAGGCCCAAAAAATGAAACGACTCGATCGGAAAAAGGCCCATAACCCAACAACAAGCACATGGAAGCTCGTGAATTAAGGAAATTTTTTAATTGTGCATCCATCTTTGTAAAAAGCAGCACTAAGAATTTAAAATAGTACTCCCACATCAAAATAATTAACAAATACAGACCTAGAATTCGGCAGTTGGCAGTCTGTGTTAGTTACAAAGCAGACCAAATGACCTATTATGTGAATCCATATAAATGGGGCAATATATATAATAAAAATTCTAAATATTGGATTCCTGTGTAGTTTATGTTTTAAATCATATTTGATGGATTTCACGCACAAAAAAACTCAATTATAATCTTTTATTTTAACATGTTTTAGAACGTTTTATGATAATATGAAACACATCATCATCATATCAATAAGCAACAAAAAAGAATAAAAATGAAAACAAAATTAATAATAGCTAATAAGCTAAGGAAATTCTTTAACAACATTTAAAAATTAAAAAGTACAAGTAGAAAAAATATATCTTTATAAAATTAAGCACCTGAAATGAAAATTCTAACGTTTGTATAACATCCTTGTTTGAAATTTTCTATTTGTGAACTTGTAAATATGATTTTTTTAATAATTTATTAAATACCTACCCAATTAAATGTTTCTGGATCAGATTATATGGGTTATAACTTTTTTTTTTTTTGAAGGTTATATGGGTCATAACTTAGGCTGTATCATCTGCAAAGTGTCAGAGGTTTTAATGAAATCCTGATTATAATAATATGGTTCAAATGAAAGAAAATGAATAAAGAAACTTATCCTAATCAATGGACCAGAAGGATGTCAAACCGTCTCACCACCGACCAGGCCTATTATAGTCAATAGTGCCATTACTCATTAAATCGCTTTATCAGTCATTACTAGACCTCAGAAAAGAAGACAACAGTGTATCCAAGTACATATTCGAGGGGTTAAAAAAAAGTACATATTCTTAATTATCTACGTAAGTTATCATGATCCCATCAGTAGAATGTGACTTGCATAAGAAAAGTGCCGAGCTCTTCCTTACAATCACTGTTGTTTTCATTCTTTTTCCTTTTTCTGTTATATATACCAAGGAGACAGGGAAAATGCTTAAGCTCTAAGCATTCATGTAAAGGGTAAGTTACAGCAAGGGGTAACAAGGACGTATTGCTAAGGAAAGTGATTTTCAGATATTTATATTTTTAAGATTGGTATATATTAGAGAACACCTAACATGCATACTATAATTTTCTTTATTTTTGCAGTATTTCTGTTATTATATTCGGTTTAGATGGTTCCTCTTATGAGAACAAGTTTGCTTTTGAAGGCACCAAGTTTTGAACGCCTCCTTTTTCCTTTTTCTTTTCCTTTTGCTTTTCCTGGAACAAGTTTTTCTCCTTTTCGTTCTTAACATGCAGCCTTTAAACCACTTGGTAACTCCTTTTTTATTTTTAATGAAATCTTACTATGCCAAACAAATCACACAGACGTACATATCATAAATTCATAAGCATTAATGGCATTAAATTGCACAGGTTTCGCGCAATCATGTCAGGGAAAAACCTAAATTGATGTAATTTTCTAGAAGAAAATGAGTGCTTTCATCCTAGGCCCACTATTAATTTGTGCTCGTTGGTTCAATCACATATTCACATTGTATGATGACTGATTGAAGCGCCTCAACTATCTTTCGACTTATTATATTCTTTAGGCATTACCCAGTTCCCACTTGGCACCATTCCAATTTAACTTTTAAACAGCACTCAACAAATAAACAAAAAAGCACTTTCCGACTTAAGCAAGCTAGGTTTACCATTAGTACCAAATCGTAAACTCTTCCCTCAAAATCAAATTCACATAAGATCTAATGAAGTGATTATGTGATCGAATCCGAAAGAAGATAAAAAAGGATTCATATAAAGGAAACAAAACACACCTGATCCCCAATAAAATCACCGATTCCTGGCGAATGCACCGTCATCGGATCACCACTTTCCCGAAGCCAGTGAATATGCGGCCTCATCGACTGCACAAGTGAGTACACAAACGCCAAAGCAGAAACTGACGCTAAGTACCTACAACAATAACAAAAAATAAATACAAATAAAAATCAAATCATACATATACTAACCCAATCAGTATGTTATCAAAGAACATAAAAGGCTCATGATCAGTGTAAATTGGTTCCACCTATATTCTTGAAAATGATCGAACTCCATCCAGTCGCCATGCTTATTCGACACCAGAAGGATGAATGATAGAAAAGAGAAGACGGTGGCCAAGGCTCGAAGCACTAGCGGGCTTTTCTCCAACAGATCTTCTCTTTGCCACCCATGAACCACTGAGGTAGTAGCTCTGCGGCTGCCATCTAAGTTGGTGGCGGTGTGAAGAGGCAGGGGCGGTCGGAGGCCATTCGCTTTCCCATCTAGAGTTGTTGCCATGGATAGCTAGCTAGTTGATTTCAACTTGGATTTGAATTTCAAATATGCTTGAGCTAGCTTGGGTGTTTGATCAAAGGGAGAATAATTAAATTTTTGAGAGGGATGGATATCCGAATCAAGAGGGAAAGTGACTCGGGGCTCCACTGAGCCTCTTTTAATGAATTTTTCCCCAAGTTTTTGTTTCGTTTGGTTTTGTTTTTGTTTTTGTAGATTCAGGTTTCTCTCCATTTCAGAACAAATGGAGATAACCCGTGAGGCGATTAGAAGGAATATATCGTTTGAAATTGGCGAATTTATGTTTCGTCGGAAAGGAAGAAATGGAAAGAAAAGATTCACTGCGATAACGGATCCGCGTTAAAAGCGGGTGAAGAAGGGTCTGGATCCAATAACTAGGACTTAACCAGGTAACAGCGTGAAATTAGAAACCCATCACAGGTGATAAGTTATAACTGAACCCCAAAAATCATGCTCTTCCTAAATAAAATACTGGAGCATAGGTGCTAAACACAATAACAAAGGTGTCATGATAGTATTTCAAACCTATAATTTCAGAACTAATATTTAAATCAACTCTAACTCATGGAAAATTTTAATAATAAAATGTTATAACTGAGGTCTACCCATGCGTAGCTTTATATTATTTACATTACCTTACAAATGTAACTTAAGCACGTAACTAGTCAAATAAAAAAAAATGCAAAACAGGTTAGACAAACAGACATGCATCTGAGATCCTGCTTTTAATTCTTAAGAACACAGGCTCGCAACTAAATAACATTTTTACTTGAAAATTGAAACAAATTCAATAGTCTAGCGAATTCAAACAAACAATAAATTTCTCAAGACTACTAATTGCCAATAAATACAATAGCAGAAAGCTCAAAATCAATAAATTTCTCGAGTCTCCAGGACACCTTATTTTTCTTCTTAACAATAGCAAATAAGCAATGAATATAACACAAGCATAGGAGAGAAGTGTTTAATGCACCATGCCAGAAAGAGGAAAACTGCAGTCTAATTTTTGACTGAGGTGACGTGCTTGAGGAGCATGCTGACGACATCTGGGGAAATGGCACCAGCTTGCTGCTTCAGGTTTGCAATCTTGTCCTCTGTCTCTTGTTCAAGTCTCTTCACATTTGCACCAGAGTCACCACTAGTCTGTTTAAATGAGCAATTAGCTTCAGATTAACGACAGTGAATTTACAACTAAATTAGCACAAACAATACTGTGATCGCCCCCTCCCCACCCCCCCGCCCCACCTTCCCTCCCCTCCTCCCAAGACGCACAAAGAAAAAAATATCTGATTAATTCTTTTAATTCAAGAAGGCTTTCTTTTATGAGATAATTGTTATATTGTACAATACAATACAGAACATTATACTGTAAGAAATCCATCTGTCCTCCATCACGACTCAACATTTAAAAACTTAATTATTAAGGGTGTGTTTCAACAAGGGAGGAACAATGAACAAAGAAACAGCAGTTCCTCCCCAGTTCGCCAAAAAGGGTGAACAAGGAACAAGGGATTTGTTCCTTGTTCATGAATTCTTGTTCACTGTTTGGTTCGTGCAAACTAGCTGTTCGTGACTGGTGCTAAACACGCCCTAAAATTCTAGAACTGAAAAAATCATGAGATCCTATTGATGTCACTTCCATACATGCAATCGAAATAAATTGGGATTTCTGCACCTTGTTCTCTGGAGTTTTTTATGCACACTAGAAAAGTGAGACAGATCACATCCAAAACCTCGTCAATTATTGCAATCATCCCAACATTATTTAAGTAACACAAAATCAAAGACATTCTACTTCAAAACAAAACAGCGACTGTAGGTTTTTAAGATAAACCATACTCTATTGGGTTATTGGGTCAGCTTTGACATTTTGCCAAGGATGTAACAAAGAATGCTTTTATCATAGTTACAAAATAAACCAAACTCAAGCTAAGCAAATGGACAAGAGGATTTGGAGTTTGCAAGGCAAAGGAAATCAATTATGCTGACCAAAGTAATAATATAATATATTAATGGTTAGGAGTTTACAGGTTAACCAATATTATGTTGGGTTAAGTATGAAAATGTGTTAAAAAAGTAAAAAGTACCTCAGCAACTTTCTTCTGGAACTCGGCCTCCATTTGAGCACGGTAAGCAGCTATCTCCCTGTCAGCCTCTTCTTTGGCCTGCCTCAGCCTTGCCATTTTAGCTTATAATGAGGAAATAATTAAGAAAATATCATATTTCCACCCCAAGTATTTATATATACTATAGAGAAACGTGATAAAAAAAATATAGAACCAATTTTTCACAATAATGCAAATCCCAGATAAGTTCAAATTTGGCCCTACCAATTATCACCCAGCATAGTTCACTCTTTCAATGAGCAGAATTAATAAACCATGTACAACTTCCTTTTGTTTAGTTAGTTTACTATTTTTTTTTTTTTTTTGCATGAAAAACAACATACTATACACTGCATGGAATTTTTGGGTCGAAGAAAGCATTGCCCTAAGCAATTAAACTACTTAATCAGCTGGAAAAAGCAAACAAGTTAAATCTGGTAATAGCAGATACAAATCTGTTACACTATGCAAAGTACTACTATGATTTAGTGTTCTGCAAAATAAGCAATCCCAAACAAGTCACACACAAACAGACAGTTACCATTTCTTGCAGCATTGACAATTTGTTGGGCCTCTTGTTCAGCTGCCAAAAGTTGCTGGATTCCACTCTGGCGCCTTGAGGTTTCCATCTCTTCTCTTCCGAATTCCGATCTACAACAGCAATATCAAACAGTTCATTATTACAAGAAAATTATATCATGAACAAGTCTCTCTTTCCCAATTCCACTAATTCTGAAGTATTCTACTCACAATAAGGACCTGTACCAAAGAAAGTAGAGAAATAGTTTATTGTTGCTACCATGGTTTGGAAAAGCTATCGCGCCAAACCACGATGCGATTAAGGGGAGATTTGGGAGAGAAAAGGCTTGAATTTTGAAGAGACTTACAGTTCGATTTACGACAATTTGTGTTCAAGCTCGTTTGAGCTGGCTGATGCTTCCTTCAGATTTGATTTGGTACTGATTCTTCAGAGATGGATGAAAATGGGGATCGGAGAAGAGAGATTTGTTTTTGAGTATGCTTCGTCAATCGTCAATGAAGAGGAGAAGTTAGTAACGGGCTGCGACTGCGAGGAGAAAAAGGCAATTATTTTGGGCCGTATGAGATTTCTACCGAAAAAATTAAAACTAACGTTACTGTTCACTCGAATTTCAATAATAGCAGTTAAAAATTCGAAATTTTAAAAATAATGTCATGACGATCCAAAGTCCAAACTCAAAAAATGCGCCATCCTTTTTTATTAAAAAAGTTAACTTATTTTTTTAATGTAAAATTTATTTTTTAGCCCCAAAAAATTTTATTATTACAAAATATATAATTTGTGACTAGAAATTAAACATAATAAAAACATCTATTATAAAAATATAAGTATATAATTAAATTATGCATGTTAAATACATAATATTGAATATGTTTATAATACTTATTTATGCATTAAATGTAAATGTAAATATAAATATATAAAAGAATTTTTTGTTATACATTAAATGTAAATAAAAATATATAAAATATTTTTTATATATTTTAAATATACATACAAATAAGTATGTATAAAATTCAATAATCTCCCTAATAATGTAACCACGCGAATAGCAAAATTTAATCATAATTTTGTTCAAAAAATAAAATCTATAACGACTAGAATTCTGTATTTATCTCTTTAAATTGTAATAGAATGTCTCCAGATAGCAAAAAAGAAAATATGCATAACTATATTTGAGGATTACACAATATAATGAAAAAAGTGTGAAACTAGTACGACGCAGTATTCCATTTTTTAAAGATGTTTCATAGTGGGAATGGGAGGGTTTTATCTAGTTATTTAATCTTGGAATATTTTCCAATTTTGCCTCCATTTCACCGGTATAGAAGAAGATTAGAATGAACAAGATGGAGGAAAGCATGGAGTGTTGAGAGAGAGCACGCGTTCACATAAGAGCCTTCAAGAGTTAATACAGGAAGTGTTTTACCAAAGCGCAATTTAGTCCAAAAGGAGTGTTTTATTAATACAAGAGTGTTAAGCCAGATGCTGCAAAGTGCAAAGAGAGTCGAAATCATCGACGTGTGCGGTGCGCAACCCGGCAAACAGTGTGGCTGTACGTATTCGCCACAGAAGATCTACACTAGATATGAGATATTAGAGTTATCAATCCCAGTATTCCACACTCTGTTTGCGTCGAGCCGCTATTGGCATGGCCCTCACATTCCCTCCCTCCACCTCCCCTTCCTCTCCATTCACCTCCCCATATCTTCCTTCCCCTTCCACTTCCCAATCCCCTTCGCCCTTCACCGTTCACCTCTCCCGCTGGAACAACGCCAACGCCGAGCCCTTCAACCGGCGTCGTCGTGCGCAAGAGCAAATCGAGTCCGAAATCCGTCTCCACCGCCGTTTCACTTCCTTACCCCCTCCCCCTTCATCTCCCTCCCTTCATTTCAAATCCCACGGCTCTCCTTCCTCCCCCTCTTCTCCCTCCATAACAGGCCGCTTCTCCAAATACTCCAAACCCCCGCCTGATGGAAATGGAAATGGAAATCAAAATCACCCCGCCTTTAGGCAAGTTAAATTTCGGTGGGTCCCTCCTCCGGATGGAGAGGATCCCATCCGTGTGACTGAGAAAGGTGTCTCTTACAAGTTGCAAGACGCGCCGTTTGAGTTCCAGTACAGCTACACTGAAACTCCAAAGGTGATGTTACCACTTTGCATACTAGCTAACTGAACTCATACCTGGTAGCACATGCCTGTGTGCATCTTTCTGGGCAAAAAGCTCCTTATTATCTGGTACCAATCACTTGGTCATGCTGAACTTGTATGTACCAGCATATGTGTTACCACTGACTGAAAATGGACCAAAGTTAAGCTAGTTTAAAACTTCTGCCTTTAATTGTATAATTGAGGAAAGAGCATGGTTCTATTTCCGGATAGTTACAAAGGTCAAGTGCATTATATGCTCTCTCGATTGTGTGTCTATTGACAATTTGAGATTAATTGGGCTAGATTACTGTATTTCCTAACATAGACCGTGTCTAGGTAACAGGTTAAACCATTGGCGCTTAGAGAGCCACCATTCCTGCCGTTCGGTCCAAAAGACACTCCCCGGCCTTGGACAGGACGGGCCCCACTTCCACCAAGCAAGAAAAAGCTCCCAGAATTCGACTCATTCAAGCTTCCCCCCCATGGAAAGAAGGGGGTGAAGCCGGTCCAGTCACCGGGACCCTTCCTGGCGGGATCTGGTGGGCCCAGGTACAGTACTACCCGGGAGGAGATAATGGGGGATCCTTTGACAGAGGAGGAGGTAGCGGACTTGGTCAAGGGGTGCTTGAAGACTAGGAGGCAACTTAATATGGGTATTTTGGAAAAGATTTATTTCCTCTTGTTTCCAAATTTTTGTTTAAGGTCTGCTCAAATGAATTGCAGAAAATGTTTCCATCATCATGCATTGAAGCCCTGAGTATCATTTGAATTGAGGAGGGATCACTTGACAATGATTTTTCAAACAATCATTTCAAATAAGGATGAGAATTAGAAAGTAAACGTATAGGTATCTTTTTTGGACTTATAGATAACCTAAATGCCTAACAATCAATTTTACTTTTCAAGCTGTTGACAATTTAAATTGATGAAAGGTTGAATGTATACCAAATCTCATCAATATTTTTTTCAAGTGTGGCATGTGGTATATGCACCATGTAGTATGTAGATCATGTTTACAATGTCGGATTTCAAATTTTAATTTATATTTGAAGATTATCAAAAAATTGTCAAGAGAGATGATTATTAAGTCATCCATCCTCTTTTAATTCCTATTTGACCTCAGACTTTTTCAATGAAAACCATAACTTATTTTATTTTTAGTTTTCTTTTCATTGATTAAATGCAATTGTGGAGTGCTTGATGTTTTGATCAAGGTGATTTTATCATTTTATCCAATGATTTGTCTAGTCATTTCGTGAGAGTGTTTTAGATATCAACTAAGCATAGACTTGAATTTCTGATAAATGAGGACCTTGTTTTGCTAATGGTTAGTTAGTGAAAAGGGAAGTTTTCTAAAATTTGTTGGCTAGTCTAGGGTTTTCAAAGTTTCCTTCTGTGCCAGTTATGTTGAATGTATTTTTAATGTATTCAGCAAATATTTTGTACGTATGAGCCTCTTCATGTCATTTGATTTACATGGCAATTGGATTTCAGGAAGAGATGGATTCACCCATAATATGTTAGAGAATATACATTCCCACTGGAAGAGGAGGCGAGTTTGCAAGATTAAATGCAAAGGAGTTTGCACTGTTGATTTGGATAATGTCTGCCAGCAGCTAGAGGTTTGTCTAGTTTCTGTTCTACTAAATGAACTTGCTACTGGTACCTATCTAAGGTGAAATATATACCAGTATTATACTATTTGACAAATTTACAAGAAAACACATAATCTCCTACACCATAACTGTCAGACAGATACTTTTCCAGTTAATCTGCAAATAATTCCTTATTTTAATATTCAGGTCAAGTCAAATGTAAGATCCCAAAAAAAGTAGAATTAAGCAATGAGCTTTCCGTTAGAAGAATAATTTAACTATGCTATGAATAATTAATTACTTTGAGCTCATTACAAAGAGGGACTAATCTAGCTAACAGAAATGTCAACATTGAAAGCTATCTTGGATGTTAAAATAATTTAGTGGCATAGTGGTATCTGCATATTTCTTTGAATTTGCAACTATCAGAATTAGATGGGTTATGGTACTTTGCAAAGTATATCTGTCTGTTTACTTCAACTTCATTTCTAAAAAATCTGAGCTTTCTACTGTCGATCTGAACCGTTTAATCTTGACGTCTCTACCCCATATCAAAATCTCCTTACAAACCAAATTTATACATTTTTTTTCAAATATTTTCTATTTTTTATGATTTTTTTTTTCCAAAAAATGCAATTATTGAAGAATTTCGAGCCCTATGATTTGAAAATATCATAATATAAAACAAAAAAATTCGAAAAATATAAAATTTGGTTTCTATGGAGATTTCGATATAGGAAAGAGGTTGAACGGTTAAGATCAGTCGTAGTCGAGAACTGAGGCCTAAGTAAAATGAACGTATTACTTCAAAAGGTACTGCAGCCCATCTCCTCCATTAGACTGTATGGTGTAATACCCATACTCACAAACAAGTTAATGCGGTCCTTGTCCAAACAAATAGGCATGCATGTATTGGTTGGTCCCTGAGCACTACAGATAACCTCAATCAAAACCAATGGCATCAGTTGTAGAATGATCAAGTACAAGATCAAGTCAAACTCAGTTAATCAATTTAGTCCTTGAGGCTTTTCACTTTCACTTTACTTTTCCTACAAATATATATTTATTGTAATATTCTTTTTTCAGGAGAAAACTGGTGGGAAGGTTATACATCAACAAGGAGGGGTTTTATACCTCTTCCGTGGCAGAAATTATAACTACAAGAATAGGCCTAGGTTCCCGCTCATGCTCTGGCGACCAGTTTCACCTGTTTATCCACGCTTGATCAAGCGGGTCCCAGATGGTTTGACTCTCGAGGAGGCCCATGACTTGCGCAAGAGAGGCCGTGATGTACCCCCAATGTGCAAACTAGGTACTAACTAGATCTGTATATTTATAAAAGAAATTATGCAAGGAGCACCTGCATTTTATAGAAATTTCCATTTTGGTATGTTCAATATAGTACACATTCCTTAATTAGTTTTATACACAAAAACTTCTGCTGTTTGTGTGCATGTTTACATCATGCTTTGATTAAGGAGAATAATACAACCATACACAATTGTTCTACATAATTTATTTATAGATAAACTAAAGAAAATTAGATATTAGTTCACACGTTAATAATTTGTTGCATTATTTATGAATGTTTAAAAGACTTCTTTTAAGTTATTCTGCATTTTTGGGTATTATCTTAGTGTATGGCCTTAATAATATGCGTAGTAATGTTAGAGTTACCAATTAATCAGGAATGTAGGCCCTTTTGTTGTTGAAATTTCTAGTGCACATTAAATATTGGATGAAGGGGTTCTATTTGTTAACTTTGCTTGCCATTTGTTTTACATAGTTTGTTATTTCCATACCGTGTTGCCTCAATGCTTTGAAAGGCTTTTCATAAAAGAATTAAACTTTTTATTATTTTTTTTCTTTGGTAATAGGTAAAAATGGTGTTTATATTAATCTTGTAAAGCAAGTAAGGGAGGCTTTTGAGGTGTGTGAACTGGTACGCATAAACTGCAAAGGCATGAATAGAAGTGACTATAAAAAGATCGGTGCAAAGCTTCAGGTTTGTTAATTCAATGCTTCCTTTACAGTTTGCTGGCCTTTTTTTAGTATATTGATATCGGATAACTTAATATTACAAAAATTAACACACATTTTATTAAATTAAGACAATAAGACCTAAAAGGATTTGGAAGTATTTACAAATAAAAATTTGATTATTGTACTATAATAACTGAAAATGTGTATTTTATCTAAGCACTGATGACTTGATCTATTACTCTGCTAAGTCAATTTATTTCCTAATCCCATTTTAAATTAAACTTCAGCCTACTAGATTAATGTCCTGTTTTGGGGTTAAATGGCATATATCCAATGCTTTGGTTGAGTGCATAATTTTTTCTGGCAATGAGCTCATCTTTTTTTTCAATTTTTATCTTAATTTCTGCAGTGATGCTTAGGCAATGTTGGGGTCTAAATAAAAATGTAAGAATTTTGGTTATAATCTGCAAAGATCTTGGGATGTTTTTCCTAAAAAATTCACCCTCCTTCAGGATTTATGTACAGTAACTACTTTTACAAAGTTCATGCCCTGTGCTTTGGGGTTTAGCTCAGTATATGATATAGAATAGATAACTTTATGTACATCTCAGTAGGAGATGAGAAAAAGGAAGGAAACACAAACATTATCGACATTTTCTTGCACCTTTACAGCTAACAACTCTTCATGGTTTTGGTGTTTTCCATTGTAGGATATGGTACCATGTGTGCTACTTTCCTTTGAGTTTGAGCATATACTCATGTGGAGGGGTAGAGACTGGAAATCGTCCCTCCCCTCAATTGGAACTGATGGCTCTGATCAGGTCATTTCCTCAAGTGCCAACAGTTCTTTATTGGTCAATACAGATCTCAAGTCTGATACTTGTTCAGGTGTTATGTCTGGCATGGTTGATGCAGTTGTAACTGCAAACATGCCCATTGAGAGTTCATCTGTATCAGCTGAGGTTGCACAAACTTTCTCAGGTATGATATTTAACCTTGATTTTGTCCCAGTTCACACAGAATCCACAATATATTGGTTTATGGAGGTGGAGACTGGAATCTTCCCTCCTCACTTTCAACGTATAGCTTTAATTTGACTTCCTCAACTGCCAACAAATCTTTTATTGATCAATGCAGGGTCCAAGTCTGATACCTGCTCAGATGCTATATCTATCACGGTTGACGAAGTTGTAATTGCAAACATGCCCGTGGGGAGCTCAACCAAATCAGCTGAGAAGGAGCAAAGTTTCTCGGGTATGATATCTAACCTTGATTTAGTCCCAGTTCATATAAAAATCTACAATAGAAATACAAAAGCAGTGATAATAGTTAGACTGGTACACTAGTACCAGGACCTTTATACTCGATCATATTTTCACATTAAAAATGTCAACTTTTATAAAGCAGTGGAAGATGCAAATGAGACCTCTTCTACAAAAACAGAGGAAAAACCAGAAACTGAAGAAAGCAAAGGCATGGGAACTAAAATGTTGCATTTGGAAGGAGTGAGGCTTCTTTTGGACCAAGCAATTGAGAGTGGTATCGCCACAAGTCTATCTGAAGTCGAGTACCCTGATGCTGACTTAGTCTATCAAAGATCTGTTGAACTTGCCAAGACAGCTCGTCGGGGTCCCACCTATCAGGTAAGGTTTAGGAAGAAAGAGAATACGGGGGATAAGGAGGAGAAAGATGCACTGCAAAAGTTAGTTGAAGAGGAAGAAGTAGAAAATAACTTAGTTCCTGCAATCTCAGAAAGGAGAGATGGTTATATTAAGAAGGGTAGTAACAATAGAAGGAAAGACAACAAAGACCGCTTGCTAGAAGGGTTGCCTAGTGTGGTCCCACATGGAAGTTTACGGGTAGATGAACTTGCAAAGTTACTTTCTTGATGACAATTTTGTAAAAGAACCAACAAGGATAGATTGCGTATTCCGTTGGTATCTGATTTATTTAGCTGCCTTTTGGTTCTTTCTTTTTATTCCTTATTTTAATTGGTCCATACGAGTACTTCATTGAGGTGAGATGCCAGTCAACTGCTACAAGAACTGGCCACAAAACTTATGATATGGGTAAGAACAACGATTCAAGAATCAAGACTGATGACCAGGATAAAGCTCACACAATCCACGTGCTCGCGAGTCGTGACAAATAAAGTGAATGATTCCGCTCTCCATTTTTTTCTTTCCACGGACTGACTAATGAGAGCTCCAAATTTCCAATACCTAAAAATCACTTTGCAAGTGAAAAGAAAGGGTTACTTTTGTAATCCAGTGCCTAAATCATATATTTATATTTATAACCTATGATATTTGAACATGACCGTAATGATGATCAATATCGCAAACAGTTATTGAAGTATTATATCACCTCTTACTTTCCGATGTTTATATAATTGTTCTCTAATTTCAATTTCTACGAAATATATATAATTGTGCTAGTGACTTTTATATAAAAAGTTCAAAAGTATTGATGTCATATGCGTCGAATTCTTCAGCATAGATGTTGGCCTATACTATACTAATACTATTCAAACCATAGCATATTGATGCTGACACGTTTTTTAAAATTTTCGTACTATTCAATGTCGCATGTGACAATAATACTCACATGGACATAAATAATGATGCATTATTAAAATTTTAAATTGTTATTTTACATCATCTTGATGGCGTACTTAATTTATCTTTTAGATAGAAAAAAATAATCGACAAAAATACAAACTAATAAGTACAAAAACTTATAGCTAATTAAGGTCCATAATAAAAAAATGATGTTTCTAAAATATTTCTTAATCACATAGGATTGGTTTGATTTTTTTTTTTTTAAAGCCCTTGACATTTTGGAGAAGAGCTCCATTTCTTTAAAACGGAGAGGAATAGAACAAGATAGGAAACATAGAAAAGGACTCAACCCGCCTCTCCTCTTTGGGCTGCGCCACTAGAAAGAAAAAATTGGTTTAATTGGCGAAGCATGCTTCCCCAAACCCCAATCTCTCTTCCGATCTCCATTCGCATCCATCTCTGAAGAATCGATAAAAATTCAAGCCTGAAGCAAGTGTGAGACAGTCCCAAACAAGCTCGAAGCAAATCTCAGGGCAACTCAGAGGTAATTCTCTTCCAATTCAAATCTCTATTGCGTAAATCATGGTCAGTATGCAAAAACACCTTCCAAGCGGATCCTAGGTTTCCAATTGGTTTTCCTAACCATGGTAGTAGCATTGCTTGCTAAGGAAGAAGGGAGATCCTAATTTTAACTAAATTTAAGTGAGGTACTTCACAAACAATGGGGCTTGAGCTGCCACTAGCTCGGCCTCTGGAATCTTGCTGATTGGTATTCATTAATTAATTCCTTACTTGAATTGTATTGTTGTTGTTATTTATATTACTATTATTCTGAGATTGGGGTTTTTTCAGACTTTAGTATGTCTGACTGATCTTAGAATTGACTATTGATTTCTGTTCTGTACAGTTCCATATGTGAGTACTTTCACGGTTTCAATCATTTTAATGAGTTTGCTATTGCTATAGCCTGCAAACACATGAGTCAAAAAAAAAAAGTCTGTTCTTTTTATTAGATATCTGCTATCTAATTGAATTTTGTGCGCATTTTGTTCAGCTCATAGAGAGTTGTTCTGTTTCAGTTTTATTTTCAAAAGTCCTAAGCATAATGTCTATATCTAGTTGTTTTGAATGTTCCATAAAGTTTTATGTTTTTCATAAATGTTGTCAATAGTAATTGTTGTTTTAAGACTTTGAATCCAAATAGTACAAGGACGGATTTGAAGAAAAAGACATAACATGAGCAAAAATGCGAACAATTTACACCACTGTACAAGTTTGCCGTTTCATTTTTAACCAAAATTTTCTTGCATGATGCAGTCATATAATGGACGATGATAATGGACTTGAACTAAGCTTGGGTCTCTCTCTTGGGGGCGCAAAGTCAAACCCCAAAAAAGGCCCGGATGTTTCTTCAAACCCCAAACCTGATGAAGGGAGCTCTAGCCGAAATTGCACCCCTAATGCAACTGAATTTTCATTCACCAACTTATTTCAAAACAATAGCAAACAAATCCATGAACTGATATCAGATGAAGCAAACATTCCAAAAAAGCATAAAGGAGGTGAAGGTTCAAATTCAGTCATAATTGATTTGACCAAGAGTTCGCATCTATCTATTAACACTGGTGATGGGTCAGTAGGAGAGAATGATGATGTGGCGGAGGCTGATTCAACCGAAGGATCAAACTACAAGCCAAGTGATAATAAAGGGGGAGGTTGTGCGAGTGCAACTGCAACTGGAGTTGTGACAACTCGTTTTCCATCTGGTGTCCCCATCTCATTTCATACCACAAATAACAATAACATGGTAAACGTAAACAATTTGAATTATTGCTTAGTCTGAAATTGCCTTTGAGTCAAATAAAAGGGTCCAAATTAATCTTGGACTGCCCTGATGTGAGATACTGTGTGGTGCAGCTAATGTCAGCACGGGACAGACAGTTGGCATTTGGTTTTAATTCAATGCAAATCCCTACTCTTGAGACAAACCCAGTATGGCCATATCGCACCAACATAGAAGAGGATGAAAGAAAATCTCAAGGTAATTTCAATTTCTTTGATTGTGTGTTTGTGTGCATGCTGGGTGTGACCGTGTGAGTGTGGATGTGCATTTCTCTGTGCTTGTGGATGGTTGTATTGTGTCTGCATGGTTGATGCTTATATGCATCTTTCTTGAGTTCATACTTCAAACTAAATTGTTTAGTTTGATTCATTAGACCGTAGTTCATTTTTTTGCATCTATGGTTCTGTTCTAAAACTCATGCTTATGAAAAAGTACAATAATGGAACTAAAGACCTTTTGTTTCTGGGTTTAAACCTTGCTTAGCCTGACTTTAAAAATATTTAAATAGGCTTAGTCATTAGTTTGTTGATTTTTGTTTGTTTTCTGTTTTTCCTTCTTTTCAAATTTTAATATTTATTACTTAAATACTGAAGGATCGATACAAGCATCCTACACATCATCGCAGGCTATTGCATTTGACAAAAAGCCCCAAGAACCAAACAAAGAAGCTGTGTCATCCTCTTCCTACCCCGATGCTAAACCAAACCCTAGTTCAAACCATTGCCATAATCCAAATCCTCAAGAAAACAAGGGCCCAATCCGGCGCGGCATTGGGTCGGAGATTAAGTTTGGCGGGTCTGGGTCGTGTCCTGATCTGCCTTGGGTCACCACTACAGGGTCGGGCCCCAATGGAAAAACCATATCAGGTGTGACCTACAGGTATGGCCCTGGAAAAGAGCAGCTTCGCATTGTGTGTGCCTGCCATGGGACACACATGTTACCTGAGGAGTTTGTTCACCATGCCAGTGCTGATGTTGCAAATTCAGAGAACACTAACAGCAATAACAACAACAGTATTATGAATGTTAATGTTGCCCCAGCTTCTGCCCAGAATTAGTTGTAAGAGGCTGATTTCCTTCTGCAAACTAAGAAACATTATGACCTGGCAAACATAGGGATTATCAAGGTGGCATTATATGATACAAAAAAAATATCTGATCTGTTATTCTTTTCTTAGTTTCCTTCTGTGTGTGTACCTACGCTTGAGTAGATGGTATTGATGATATATATTATGTTTGTAGGGCAATAAGTGTGATCTTATTTGTTGTTTAGGGGCTTACTTATTGTACTTATAAGAATTGTTGAAATTGTGAAACATGTTCATGTTAATTAGGGCTTCTCAGTTGTTTTGGTTCAGTATGGGTTATATAATTATATTTTTTTGTTTTGTTTTTAGTAACGGCCGAACTTGATTACAAGTTCCTATATACTGCTCAAACAACGAATGTCTAAAAAAATAAGTTGCATTTAGGTCAGTTCTGCTTCTGTCATTTGCAAATCACTTCCGCCAAAACTAGAACAGCAAAAGATAATTACTGTGGAGATTCAATTCTGGCTTGATAACTTTCAACTGTTCAAAGCTTCAAATACTAAGAACAAAACTCTACATTCAGCTTTTTTCTTTTCTCCTTTTTTTTGCTTTGAGCTAATCAATGCTGGGAAGCGGGAAGGTGCATATAGGTGTCTTTAATGGATGTTTTGCATACAAGTCTTTTAGTTTCTAACCATTTGGGAAAGATGAAAAATTAAATCACGATCAGTGAGTTTTTCTTTTTGATGTATAATTCTTTCAACATTTCTTTAATTTGTATAATCTGTATTGTTACAATATATGATTGTTCGACTTGCTAATCCTGGGGACTATATAAAACAACAAAAATATTCAATAAAATATCAAGCAAATTTCTGACAATACAATGGAGTTGAAGGCGACAAGATGTCATAAGTTACACATAAGACCCAACAAAATAGCCAACGGTCATTATACTCGAACCTTTCCAAAATTTCCTTAGTTTTACATTTTAGAACCGGATTTATACGCAACAACATTATCAGTTCAACAGCTGAGGAGCTAACAAAACATAGTGAATTTCGACAACCAATGATTATAAATATTGAATTACATTTTGAGAGTTTAAATGTAAATTATTGTGATAAAATGACTTAGAATGAATACAAAAACGAGTTAAATACCCAAACTGAACTCAAGAATAACCATTATTTGAACTTTATATGCGTAATTACTACGTCTAATCCAATCTTTTTGAATAAATAAGATATGAATTATAATCTACATATAGAGAGCTTAAATATAAATTAATGTGATGAAATACTCAAACGATACTCAGAATATGCATTATATGCACTTTATAAGCGTAATAACTGTGTATAATCCAATATTTTTTAATAAGTAAGATCTAAATCATATTATAGAGCATATTGAGAGTTTAAATGTAGATCATTGTGATGAAATAACTTTGAATGAATTCAGAAATGATTGAAATACGCTTATGATACTCATAATATTCATTAATTGCACTTTATATGCGTAATTTCTATGTACAATCCAATCTTTTTTGAATAAATAAGATATGAATCATATTTTAAACCGTATAAAGAGCTTAAAAACAAATTATTTTGTTGAAATGACTTATAATGAATGATAAAACGGTTGAAATGCTCGAATGATGCTTAGAATATGTATTATTTGTACTTTATATGCGTAATTAATAGGTATAATCCAATCTTTTTGAATAAGTAAGATATGAATCATATTCTAGGCCGTATAGAAAGTTTAAATGTAGATTATTATGATGAAATGACTTAGAATGAATTCGAAAACGGTTGAAATGCTCAAATGATACTCAGAATATATTCACTTTATAGGCATAATAACTATGTTTAATCTAATCTTTTTGAATAATTAAGATCGAAATCATATTCTAAACCATATAGAAGTTTAAATGTGGATTATTGTGATGAAATAACTTAGAATGAATGCATAAACGATTGAAATGCTCAAATGATACTCAGAGTAACCATTATTAGGTATATTATATGCGTAATTACTAGGTATATTCCAATCTTTTTTTATAAGTAAGAACTTTATCATATTATAGACCGTATGGAGAGTTTCATTCTAACATTTCAAGTTATTTTGCATTCATTTTAAGTCATTTGATCACAATAATCTTAATTTAAGCTCTTTATATAGTCTAGAATATGTTTTTTATCTTGCTTATTCAAAATGATTGGATTATACATAGTAATTACGAACATAATGTGGAAATAATGCAAATTCTTAGTATCATTTGATCGTTTCAAGAGAATTTTCTTTCATTCTCAGTCATTTGATTTATATGCTTTATACAGTGGATATAATTCAGATCTGACATATTCAAAGTGTTGCATTATACATTGAAAATACGCTTATTATGTTTATCCTTTGGGAATTTAAAGTGATTCTGAATTAATTTAAAGTAATTTAATCACCATAATCCATATTTAATCTCTTTATACTATCTAAAAATATGTTTCTAATCTTACTTATTCAAAATGATAGGATTATACATAGTAATTACCCATATGATATACAAATAATGAATATTTTGAGCATCATTTCAACATTTCAAACAATTTTGCATTAACTTTAAGTCATTTGATCACAATAATCTAGATTTTATCTCTTTATATAGTCTAGAACATGTTTCTTATCTTACTTATTCAAAATGATTGGATTACACATAGTAATTACGCATATAATGTGCAAATAATGTCAATTCTAAGTATCATTTGATCATTTCAAGAGAATTTTTTTTATTTCATTCTAAGTCATTTGATCCAAATAATTCAGATATTAGATATTCAAAGTGTTGCATTATACATTGAAAATACGCTTATAAATTTTAAATAACGCTTATTCTGTGTATCGTTTGGGAATTTAAAATGATTCTAAATTAACTTAAAGTAATTTGATCACCATAATCCATATTTAATCTCTTTATACTGTCAAAAATATGTTTCTAATCTTATTTATTCAAAATGATTGGATTATACATAACAATTACGCATATGAAGTGCAAATAATGAATATTCTAAGCATTATTTCAGCATTTCATTTTGAGTCATTTGATCACAATAATCTATATTTAAACTCTTTATGTAGTCTAGAAAATGATGATAATCTTATTTATTCAAAAAGATTAGATTATACATAGCAATTACAAATATAATGTGCAAATAATGCAAATTATGTGTATCATCTGAACATTTCAAGAGATTTTGCATTCATTTGAAGTCATTTGAACACAATAATCTATATTTCAGCTCTTTATATAGTCTAGAATATATTTATGATATTACTTATTCAAAATAATTAAATAATACATAGTAATTATGCATATAATGTGCTAGTAATGAATATTCTTAGCGTCATTTGAGAATTACAACAATTTTGCATTCATTTTATGTCATTTGATCACAATAATCTAGATTTAAACTCTTTATATAGTCTAGAATATGTTTTTGCTCTTACTTATTCAAAATTATTGGAATATACATTATAATTATGCATGTAATTTGCAAATAGTGAAAAATATGAGCATCATTTCAAGCGATTTTGTAAATATCTTAAGTCATTTGAGTGAATATTTAAACTCTTTATATAGTCTAAAATATGTTTTTAATCTCGCTTATTATAAATGATAGGATTATAAATAGTAATTACACGTATAATGTATTAATCTGGAAGTAATTAATATTCTAAGCATCATTTCATCATTCAAGCGATTTGTAATCAATTTAAGTCATTTGATCACAAGAATCTATATTTAAGCTCTTTATATAGTCTAGGATATGTTTATGATCTTACTAATTAAAAATGATTGAATTATATAATGTAAATTACACATATAATGACCAAATAATGCAAATTATGTGTATCGTTTGAACATTTCAAGCAATTTTATATTTATTTTAAGTCATTTGATCACAATAATCTAGATTTAAGCTCTTTATATAGTCTAAAATATATTTCTGATCTTACTTATTCAAAATGATTGAATTATACATTTTAATTACGCAAGTAATGTGCAAACAGTGAATAATATGAGCATCATTTCATCATTTCAAGCGATTTTGTAATCATTTTAAGTCATTTGATCACAACTATACTGAAGCTCTTTATGCAGTCTAGAATATGTTTATAATATTACTTATTCAAAATATTTGGATTATACATAGTAATTATGCATATAATGTGTTAGTAATGAATATTTCGAGCAACAACATTTCATGTGATTTTGCAGTCATTTGATCATAATAATCTATTTTTATGCTCTTTATATAGTCTAGAATATATTTATGATCTTACTTATTCAAAATGATTGGATTATATGTTATAATTACGCAGATGATGTGCAAATAGTGAATAATACGAGCATTATTTTATCATTTCAAACGATTTTGTAATCATTTTAAGTCATTTGATCATAATAATCTATAATTAAGATCTTTATATAGTCTAAATATGTTGTTTATCTTACTTATTCAAAATAATTGGATTATACATAGTAATTACGCTTATAATGTGCTAGTAACGAATATTTTGAGCGTCATTTGAGCATTTCAAGCGATTTTGCATTCATTTTAAGTTATTTGATCACAATAATCTATATTTAAACCTTTATATAGTCTAGAATATATTTCTGATCTTACTTATTCAAAATGAATGGATTATACATTATAATTATGCAAATAATGTGCAAATAATGTGCAAATAATGAATATTGTGAGCATCATTTCACCATTTCAAGAGATTTTATAATCATTTTATGTCATTTGATCATAATAATCTATATTTAAGCTCTTTATATAGTCTTGAATATGTTTATGATATTGCTTATTCAATATAATTGGATTATACATAGTAATTACGCATATAATGTGCTAGTAATGAATATTCCGAGCAACATTTGAGCATTTCACGTGATAACGAATTTGATCCAAATTTGTCACTCGCGTCAATTAATACTAGTAGGGTAATTTAGCTTTATTTATTTAACATAACACATCAACGGTAGTTATGACTTGTTATTTGAGTGGGTTGTTATTGATTTAAATCCATTTTCTAGTCTTCATTGCACTAAAAGTTTGTACCTCTATAGTCTTCTTACATTCCAATATCATATTTTAATGAACTTGCAAGACAAACAGAAAAAAAATAATCTTATCTACCATAATGTAATATCCATTATTAATATACAACAAAAGTAGATGTATATTAAATTTTTTCTTCATAACACTACGCTTAATAATTTTAGCTTTAACAGTGGCTAATTCTTCATAGCACTAAACCTTCAAAAAAAATTCCTTCATAACACTACAATTAGTGTATATTTTTGTTTAAATATTGGATTATTCATTTGAATATCTTTTTATCAGATGAGTCCTCTTTATTAGTTTACAACACCATTCATAATAAAAGGGTTTCGATTTCTATTAGACCAATTTGACAGATGCCTCAATGACTGTCTGTTTATTATGAATTCTAACATTTTTTGCTATCATATGCGTGGTAATTTGCTTGCCATGACTTGATATTCACTTCTTTCACGGCAATTGATAAATGTTTTTTTTTTATTTCAACTGAGTATTCGTATTTCGAATTATGGACATTTGATCATTGGAGGTTCAACTTAGTGGCATGATTTAATGATTTAATGTCAAATAAATTATCCTAGAATTCATCCAAAGTGGTCCCGGTTCGAACACTTGCTAACGACTTGATCACTAATTTTGGATGGGTTTCTATATAACGATAATGCATAGTGGAACCTTATTTTGTATTGGCTTTTGATCATTTGCGATCCAATTTTATTAAGTGATGAGGTGGTATAATCCCAAACAAATTTATCATAGAACTAATATGCTTTTTTTTTAGAGATGCTAGATAGCGACTATCAAACAAAAATAGAACTAATGTGTTGTGCTTGAATTTCATATCTTACAAATGACTTGTTCATGCATTTTGGATGAGCTCTTAATTTAAATATCATTCATGTTTTGTAAATTTGAGAAATTCCTTTTAAATAGCATATATGTTGGAGTCAAGTCCTAAAGTCACTACAAAACTATCATAAATTAATGTTCAACTCCAATTTTTTTCAAAATTAAAGACTTGTTTGAGGAAACTAAACTAATTTGATAATGAGAGAAACTAACAAAAAAAAAAAAAGGAAAACGAATTAGTGGTATGTTGGTGGTGACTTATCTTACTCATTTTTTCATTATTGTCTATATTTTTTTCTCATGACCAAAAAATTTAAACAAATGTTCATATAAACTATTACAAACAAACAAAAATTAGTCTACAGACCCGTCATATTTACAAACAAAATACATCGAGATTTCTACCTTTAAGTTTCTAGGCTCTAAAGAATCTGTGCAAATAACAGTCTTCAAACAGAATTCTTTCAAGTTCATATTTCTTTCCATTTACGGTTTTTATTCGCGGTAGCGATTGCATGCGTCCTTGTTCAGTTGTCTCTTAATGTGAATTACTGACAAAGTCACAATTATACCACCAAGATTTATAACCCCTATCGCAGTAGCAGCACCATAAACACCTCCAGGAAGAACACTAGGTTATTCCCATTTAGATAGTTGGGCTATTTCACTCATGTCATTTATAGGAATGTGAAAAGTGAATTTTTTTAGGTGCTTTTCATTTATCCCTTCATTAAAAGCATTATTTGCAGTATTTCTCTCATCTAAAAACGATTAAAATGATCACATCATGCTCAGAAATGCATTATTTACACTTTATATGTGTAATTAGCATGTATGATTCAATCTTTTTGAATAAATAACATATGAATCATATTCTAGACAAGTATAAAGTGTTTAAATGTTGATTATTATGATAAAATAACTTAGAATGAATCCAGAAACGACTGAAATGCTCAAATGATGTTTATATTCATAATTACCATTTATAATCCAATCTTTTTTAATAACAAATATATGAATCATATTATAGATAATATAAAAAGTTTAAATGTAAATTATAGTGATCAAATGACTTAGAATGAATAAAGAAACAACTAAAATGCACAAATGATGCTCAGAAATGCATTATTTGCACTTTATATGCATAATTACCATTTATAATCCGATATTTCTGAATAAACTATATGAATCATATTCTAGACAAAAAAAAGAGTTTAAATGCAGATTATTGTGATGAAATGACTTAGAACGAATCCAAAAATGACTGAAATGCTCAAATGATGCTCAGAATTCCATTATTTGCAATTTATATACATAATTAGCAAATATAATCCAATCTTTTTTTAATAAACAACATATAAATAAAATTCTAAACAGCATAAAGAGTTTAAATTTAGATTATAGAGGTGAAATGACTTAGAATGAATCCAGAAACGATTGAAATGTTCAAATGATGCTCAGAATTGCATTATTGCACTTTATATGCGTAATTACCATGTATAATCCAATATTTTTGAATAAATGCCATATGAATCATATTCTGGACAGTTTAATGAGTTTAAATGTCGATTATTGTGATCAAATGACTTAGAATGAATACAGAAATGATTGAAAAAAATACTCAAATGATGCTCAGAATAGCATTATTTGCAATTTATATACGTAAGTGACATGTATAATCCAATATTTTTGAATCAATAACATATGAATCATATTCTAGCCAGTATAAAGAGTTTAAATATAGATGATTGTGATCAAATGACATAGAATGAATCCAAAAATGACTGAAATGCTCAAATCATGCTTAGAATTGCATTATTTGCACTTTATATGCGTAATTAACATGTATAATCCAATCTTTTTGAATAAATAACATATGAATCATATTCTAGACAGTATAAGGAGTTTAAATGTAGATTATTGGGATGAAATGACTTAGAATGAATCCAGAAAAATATTTAAATGTTCAAATGATGCTCAGAATTGCATTATTGCAATTGATATGCGTGATTAACATGTATAATCCAATCTTTTTGAATAAATAACATATGAATCATATTCTAGACAGTATAAGGAGTTTAAATGTAGATTATTGGGATGAAATGACTTAGAATGAATACACAAAATATTTAAATGTTCAAATGATGCTCAGAATTGCATTATTGCAATTAATATGCATAATTACCATGTATTATCCAATATTTTTGAATAAATAACATATGAATCATATTTTATATGAAGATTATTGTGATGAAATGACTTAGAATGAATCCAGAAACGATTGAAATGCTCCAAATAATGCTAAGAATTGTATTATTTGCACTATATATAAGTGATTACCATATATAACCCAATCTTTTAAAAAAAAATAACATATAAATCATATTCTAGATAGTATAAGGAGTTTAAATGTAGATTATTGTGATGAAATGACTTAGAATGAATTCAGAAATGATTGAAATGCACAAATAATGCTAAGAATTGTATTATTTGCACTATATATAAGTGATTACCATGTATAACCTAATATTTTTGAATAAATAACATATGAATTATATTATAGATAGTATAAGGAGTTTAAATGTAGATTATTGAAACGAAATGACTTAAAATGAATGCAGAAACGAATGAAATTCTCAAATGATGCTCAAAATTACATTATTTGCACTTTATATGCGTAATTACCATGTATAATACTATATTTTGAATAAACAACATATGAATCATATTCTCGACATTATCAGGAGTTAAAATGTAGATTTTTGTGGTGAAATGACTTAGAATGAATAAAGAAACGAGTGAAATGCTCAAATGATGCTATGAATTGCATTATTTGCACTTTATATGCGTAATTACCATGTATAATCTAATCTTTTGAATAAATAACATATGAATCATATTCTAGACAGTATAAAAAATTTAAATATATATTATTGCGATCAAATGACTAAGAATGAATCCAGAAATAACTGAAATACTATAATGATGCTCAGAATCGCGTTATTTGCAATTTATATGCGTAATTTACCATGTATAATCTAATCTTTTTCAATAAATAACATATGAATCATATTTTAGACAATATAAAGAGTATAAATGTAGATTATTGTGATCAAATGACTAAGCTTGAATCCAGAAATGACTGAAATGCTCTAATGATGCTCAGAATCACATTATTTTCACTTTAAATGCGTAATTAACATGTATAATCCAATCTTTTTTAATAAATAACACAAAAGACATATTCTAAACAGTATAAGGCGTTTACATGTAGATTATTGTGATAAAATTACTTAGAATGAATCCAGAAACTATTGAAATGGTCAAATGATGATGAGAATTGCATTATTTAAACATTATGTGCGCAATTACCATGGATAATCCAATATTTTTGAATAAATGACATATGAATCATATTCTAGACAGCATAAATAGTTTAAATGTAGATTATTGTGATGAAATGACTTAGAATGAATACAGAAATGGTTGAAATGCTCAAATAATGCTAAGAATTGCATTACTTGCACTATATATGAGTGATTACCATGTATAATCCAATCTTTTTGAATAAATAACATATGAATCATATTCTAGACAGTATAAGGAGTTTAAATGTAGATTATTGTGACGAAATTACTTAGAATGAATCCAGAAACAAATTAAATGCTGAAATGATGCTCAGAATTGCATTATTTGCACTTTATACATGTAATTACCATGTGTAATCCAATATTTTTTAAAATGCAGATTTTTGTGATGAAATGACTTTGAAGAATCAAGAAACGATTGAAATGCTCACATGAAGCTCAAAATTACATTATTTACAATTTATATATAATCCAATACTTTGAGTAAATAACATATGAATCATATTCAAGATAACATAAAGAGTTTAAATAGAGATTATTGTGATCAAATGACTAAGAATGAATTCAGAAATTACTGAAATGCTCACATAAAGCTCAGAATTGCATCATTTGAAATTTATATGCGTAATTTCATCTTTTTAAATAAATAACATATGAATTATATTATAGACAGTATAAAGAGTTTAAATGTAGAATATTGTGATCTAATGACTTAGAATGAATCCAAAAAATGCTGAAATGCTCAAATCATGCTTAGAATTGCATTATTTGCAATTTAGATGCGTAATTACCATGTATAATACTATCTTTTTGAATAAATAACATGTGAATCATATTCTAGACAGCATAAGGCATTTAAATGTTAGATTATTGTGATCAAATGATTTAGAATGAATCTAGAAACGACTAAAATTGTCAAATGATGCTGATAATTGCATTATTTGCACTTTATATGCGTAATTACCTTGTATAATCTAATACTTTAGAATAAAACACATATGAATCATATTCTAGATAGTATAATCATAGTATAAAGAGAGTTTAAATCTAGATTATTGTGATCAAATGACTTAGAATGAATCCAATAAAGATTGAATTGCTCAAATAATACTTAGAATTGCCTTATTTGCACTTTATATGCTTAATCCAATCTTTTTGAAAAAATAACATATAAAATATATTCTTGACAGTATAAAGAATTTAAATATAAATTATCGTGAAGAAATGACTTAGAATGAATCCAGAAACTACCTAAATGCTTAAAAGATGCTCAGACTTGCATTATTTGCACTTATGTGCTTAATTACCATGTAGAATCCAATCTTTTTGAATAAATAGCATATGAATCCAATCAAATTCTTTAAGTGTAGATTATTGTGATGAAATGACTTGCATTATTTACATTTTATATGCGTAATTACCATCTATAATCCATTTTTTTTAATAAATAAAAAAAATGAATGATATTCCACACAGTATAAGGAGTTTAAATGTGGATTATTATGATAAAATGACTTAGAATGAAGCCAGAAACGATTCAAATGCTCTTAATTGCATTATTTGCAGTTTATATGCGTAATTACTGTGTATAATCCAATCTTTTTGAATAAAAAACATATGAATCAAATTCTAGACAGTATAAATAAAATTTAAATGTATACTAATGTGTTGAAATGACTTAGAATGAATCCAGAACGATTCAAATGCTCAAATGATGTGCAGAATTGCATTATATGCAATTTATATGCATAATTACTGTATATAATCCAATCTTTTTGAATAAATAACATATGAATCAAATTCTATACAGTATAAAGAGTTAAAATGTTATTGTGATGAAATGACTTAGAATGAATCAAGAAATGACTGATATGCTCAAATTATGATTAGAATTGCATTATTTGCACTTTATATGCGAATTACTTTGTATAATCCAATCTTTTTAAATAAATAACATATGAATCATATTCTAGACAGTTAAAAAGTTTAAATGTAGATTATTGTGTTGAAATGACTAGAATGAATCAAAAAACGATTGAAATACTAAAATAATGCTCTGAATTGCATTATTTGTATTTTATATGCATAATTACCATGTATAATTACCATGTAATTACTGTGAGTTAGGAAGACTGACATGTGTGTACCACTTTTATTAAGCCAATCTATAAGTATGTTTGTCATATACTTGATAACTTACAAACTAATGTAATAAAAAAAAGTACATTTCCTTTCGTAAGATAATGTGATATATATTGGGATCACTCAGAAAGTTATTTTTTAAACAGTAATTACAAATTATTTGCAAGGGAAAAAATTTTACAGTTCACAAAGTTAGGAGGTGGCTAGGAAAAACTTAAGAGAAGAGATGAATATCATTTCACAGTTTCAATTTTAATACAATTCTGTGCAAATTAATTTTTATCTTGTTAAACTCAGTAGAATCAATGCAATTAGGATTTTCCTTTTCTAGGCTTTGTCAAAGTGCACATTGCCATGAGTACACATAGGTGGCATGTGTAAGCCTTGTTAGCTCTATAATGTATTAGGTTTTTGGAGAAATGTTTGGAAATTGTAAATAAGACATCACCGAGTAGTTCTGTTTTTAATTTATTTTCAGGCATTAAATTATTTCTGCTATAACAAATTTGCAAATTGATCTGAAACAAGTGTCATTTTCATATTTCATACACAAGCCTGAACACACTCATAATCTATCTTAAATGAATTTTAAAATAGTAGAAATAAATTTTTTTCTACTTGAGTAAGAAATAGACAAAATGGGCATTTTCATATTTCATAAATGAAAATTATGTTTAAAACTTCCGATCCCCAAGAAATGATTTACTTTTTCTCAGATTTACTTTTTTACCAAAATAAAACTTCATTTATCATCTGTAAATAACAAATTTTTTTAAATATACCTTTTATTTATATAATAAACTTATACAATCACACAACTACTTCTCTGGTTAACTTTTTTTTTTCCCCCAAAAAGTTGATTGAAGAGCTAGTATATAGCAACTAGTATACAGAAATTTGAAAACAGAAACTAGTATGCATCAACATACAAAAGAAGTAAAAAACTGAAAACTGTGTTGGAAATATAGTTTGGAAAACTCAAAATTCATTAAAACATATTCTATGAAAATTTGTTTGAGCTATACTAATAAATATCAAATCATGAAATTCATTTCCCTCGAGTTGTAGTTTTGCAATATCCATTTAATTCAATGAATACATTTCTATATTATTCTGTTTCTTAGCCCATTAATACATTTATTTTATTTCCGCTTTGAGTTGGTTAATGTACCCATAATATACAGTAGTTAATTATTTAAGTTACTGTTTCATTTGGCTCCTCAATGCCTTACTATCTCATTCAATTTTCACCCGTTGATATTGAGTAATTGGCCTAATAATTATTGAACTTTATTGGCTGTATTAGACGTTCTATAATTGTCTATATAAACAAGTCTCTTCACTTGAAAAAATAGATCTGAAAATCGATGAAGTGATTGACCGATATATCTATTTCAAATTCCAATTCTATAATTTCTCATGTTCTATTCTCAAATATTCAAAGTATTTCTGCTGGATATTTTTTTTGGAGGCTTTCATCAGTTACTTCCATGGTCGTGCCCTAAAAGGTGACAACCCCGTCTTATCTTGGTTGCGGTTCCTGTCGCACGTTGAGACGGGATACACTTAAGGACAGCGCCTAGCGCGATTTGGGTAACTTTGTTCCTTCTATTTCTTTTATTCCTTTGATATTGATCTTATTATCTGATTTGATATTTGAATTTGCACCAACAATCTTAAGTGTATTTCTTATTCGGATAATAATTTGATATTATGCAAGTCTTGAGCTGAAATAAAATTTTTAGACTCTTTGAATTCAAATTGTCTTATTGTTAGGAAATTGAAAATTGTAGTTGATTCGTAGCCTCTGTTATGAAATTGTGCTGAATATCAAATTCTATAATAATTATGAGATATATATATATATATATAATATTATATATATATGAGTCTTTGTGAATTTTAATATGAGGTCTATGGATTTGCTATAGGCTCAGTTTGATCCTTTTCTTAATTATTATGATATAATTGAGCCGAATAAAGTTTGGTTGCAACATCACTTTAAGTATTTTAATATTTGTGTGAGTAAAGAAATTTAACTGTTGATCAGATATAAAACTTAATTAATTACAATGTTTAATAGATTCTTTGGAATTCATATATAGTTATTAATATAAACAGTATAGTATTTGAAGAATTATTTTCCATGATAAGAGAGAATAAATCAATTTATAATAAAATTGAGATTATAAATAAATAAATAAATATAAATATGAAATAAATATGATATGAAATAAGTTATTTAGACTATTTAAGATAGTTTTAAATAAATCCTATCGTAAATCTTGATTTTAAAAAAAAACAAAAAGATATCTAAACCATTATTAAGTTAAATTATCATAACAATAGATAATTTAATTAAAATTGGATGTTAGACAGTGGTGCTAATAAATTTTGTATGCTCTAATGGATCTTTAATTTTCTTTCTTACCACATTGGAAGTGGAAGAAGAGTGATCATAGTAAAAGAGTGAAATATCTATAAATGCTTTCATGTATGAGATGTTGGAGATGAAAATTAAAAATTAACATCTCGAAAAAGAAAATTAACTTAATGAATCTTATTTACTGTGATGTGCATCATGTTTCCTAATTGTAGAGGAAATTTAATTAACAAATCTGTACTGATCAATAAATCAGTTATTGATTCAAATAAAGTTGAAATATCTAAATATAACTGATGAATTATTCAAAAAGAATATTGATCCTTATTTTAATATATGAATCAAAATTAGAATGTTATCGCAATTTCAATGACTAGTGTTTATTCAAAATGAGCTCTTAGTTCTATTTCTAAATTAAATACGAATCCAGACTCTATTTGTGAAATTTGTGATGAATCAGAGATGCTAGAAAATCATGTAAGGAGATCAATTTAATTATTCTGATGAATTGTTAAATTTATTTATTGCATCAATGGGAAATAAAATTATAACGGTTAGTTGTTTGATATAAATGTATTTATGAAGAATTCATTGTATAAATCAATAATATATTTGGAAAATTATTTATGAGTATATTAATTTGTTGATGAAAATATAATTTCATCAAAGTACTATACAGCTCATATTCGTTCAATTAAACAAGTCATAAATATAGATCCAATTAAATTGATGAGTAAATGAATAATTGAAAACCAATCAATTCATTTGTATCTGTTGTAAATTGAGCCGAAATGAATTGCCAGAATTTAATTGTAAAATAAAATATATATAAATTGCGATGAAGAATCAAGATATCATGATCTATTGTATCAAATATATATTACCGTTACCTTTAGTTATGATAAATTCTAATTATTCTGACCATCAATTATAACTGAAAATACTATATAAAATAAAATGTTATAAATTCCTTTTGTAAAGGAGATATAAAAAAATGAGTTAGTATATAAATCTTGAATTTATTATCCAAATTATATAAAATCTATCATAAATAAATTTCATAGAATTTATTCATATATATATATATATATATATATTAAATAAAATAAATTGCAACTTATTTTATTATTTATTAAGTTACATTGGTGTTTTATATAATCATTAAAAGGCTGGCCACCTTTTAATTCTTATTAATTACCATGGACTTTATTATCATATTAAGAATCAAATTTTATTATCACTGAAATGAAGAATCAAATTTTATTACCATGGCCACCTTGTTATAATCCATTTAATTGGTTAACATAACCATTGATATATATATACGAAAAAAAACCTTCTGAAAAATTAAGAGAAAAATGTGGGGTCTTATATTGAGATATGAAACTAATTCTATGTCATGACATGAGATTATAAATATTGATAATGAAGTTATCGCTTAACTTCATAATTGTGTTAGAAACGAAACTAGTATTATTGATAAAAAAATAGTAAATAAATAAATATGAACAAAAAAAAATCATATCATATGATTGCAATGATTATATGAATCATCTTCCGAATTTAAGATTTACAAATATAATTTGATATCAGATTATATAGACATAAATTTTGACAAAAATATATTAATTTGATATCATATGGTTATAAATTTGCTGCAACCAGATGACTAAAAAAATTATTATCAGCTGCACTTATTACCAATCCAACGAATCAAAACAATGTGATAATAGAGCAACAATTGAATTCAAATATGTATTGACTTATTGAAGAAAAAAAAAATCAATAAAGAAATATATCAAAATGAAAAAAAAATTGATTGTCTAACAAAAGACAAAATAGAACTATAAGTTCTATATTCATCGAGAGGGATGGGCTTATGCCCTAATAGGCCGCTTGCGGTGGCAACCCAATCTCTGAAAGGGTCACCCGTGGAAAGAGATTCAATGGGTAATAACAAGCCGTAAGTTGACCACTTAGCACACATTTTTGGAGCAATGACTCCAGCCCCATCTCTATGGTGAGTGTGCTTTATGTAGATGTTAAGGATGAGCACTTTAGCTCGAGCAACTCTCTTAATGAGGACCAAATCGGTAATTTCCGTGGGATGTGAATCTGCACACATCCTTGGTAGGGAACCTATATGAGAGTGCCTGTATACGGCCGCAGTGCGGGGCATGGGTAAGCCCTTAAGACTCTCATGAAAAATCCAAGTTATTGCGTATGGCCATAAATGCGCACCCCGCGATGACTGACTCTATATTGCGTGTGTGATGGTGTAATTTGGGTTCAAGGAACAAGTTCAAGACATAAGTTCTCTCTGTCTCCTCCAAATTTAATCCATCAACACTAAGTGAAGTTCAAAGTTTGTAAACTACTTCTACGATGCGCAATATAAATATCCAGCTATTTGTTTCATCATCCGATTGTATGAAATTCATTTTGTTTCTTTAAAATTTATCATTTGGTTGTATAAAATCTCTAATTTGTGAGTCATTCTCATTTGGTAAATTTTGAGTTTTGTGGGGGATTGTTGGAAATATAGTTTGGAAAACTCCAAATTCATTAAAACATATTCTATGAAAATTTGTTTGAGCTATACTAATAAATATCAAATCATGAAATTCATTTCCCTCGAGTTGTAGTTTTGCAATATCCATTTAATTCAATGAATACATTTCTATATTATTCCGTTTCTTAGCCCATTATTACATTTATTTTATTTCCGCTTTGAGTTGGTTAATGTACCCATAATATACAGTAGTTAATTATTTAAGTTTCTGTTTCATTTGGCTCCTCAATGCCTTAATATCTCATTCAATTTTCACCTGTTGATATTGAGTAATTGGCCTAATAATTATTGAACTTTATTGGCTGTATTAGACGTTCTATAATTGTCTATATAAACAAGTCTCTTCACTTGAAAAAATAGATCTGAAAATCGATGAAGTGATTGACCGATATATCTATTTCAAATTCCAATTCTATAATTTCTCATGTTCTATTCTCAAATATTCAAAGTATTTCTGCTGGATATTTTTTGGAGGCTTTCATCAGTTACCTTCATGGTCGTGCCCTAAAAGGTGACAACCCCATCTTATCTTGGTTGCGGTTCCTGTCGCACGTTGAGACGGGATATGCTTAAGGACAGCGCCTAGCGCGATTCGGGTAACTTTGTTCCTTCTATTTCTTTTATTCCTTTGATATTGATCTTATTATCCGATTTGATATTTGAATTTGCTCCAACAAACTGGCGCTTAGATCCTTTCAGATACATTTCCCCTTACTCATCCTAAAGAAAAACAGAACATTATATAAAACTGACACTCCCTCATTTATGCGAATTCTTTTACTATCCCAATTTTACCTTTGCATACAGAGGAGAAAATTTCAAGGGAAAAAATGTTTCTATTTGTACTTCAAAATCCAAAGACAACAACAGCCAATTTAGACAGAATCAATCAATTGTTTCAATTTTATCTCACCAAAAAGAAAGGTACAATAGAAGATAATAGTATATACCTGTGATAGCAATGAATCAGAGCTCTCTACACTCAGCGTCTTGTGAAGTACTCGAGTATGGCAATTGAATCGACTATTGCTCCGCTGATCGCCGTAGATCTATACTGCAATGGAGTTCGCACGGCGGCTTGGTTGTTGTCGCCAATAATGAAAGAAGAGTAAAGAGAGGAAGGAATCTCTCAGAGAGAACGGTCGGCAATAATAGAAGAAAGAGAAAAAGTTACTTTAATCGTCGACCATACGATGGAAATGTTTTTCTAATCGCAGATTGCTATTCACGGGCCTTGTTCCATGGTTTCGCTGGAATTAGAATAAGGCCTCGAATTATCAATTCGGGCTTATTCAAAATTGTTTGGTACCGTCTGAATAAGACCCTTTTTGGAATAGGGCTTATTCAAAGCTTACCAAACATACCCTAAATTTAGATTATTGCGATCTTGACTTAGAATGAATGCAGAAACGACTGAATTGCTCAAATAATGCTCAGAATTGCATTATTTGCATTTTATATGCGTAATTACCGTGTATAATCCAATCTTTTTTAATAAATAACGTATGATCAAATTCAAGACAGTATAAATAGTTTAAATTTAGATTACTATGATGAAATGAATTAGAATGAATCTAGAAATTATTGAAATGCTCTAATGATGCTCAGAATTGCATTATTCGCACTTTATATGCATAATTACCATGTATAATCCAATCTTTGAGAAAAAATACCATATGAATCATATTCTGGATAGTATAATGAGTTTAAATGTAGAATATTATGATGAAATAAATTAGAATGAATACAGAAAAGACTGAAATGCTCAAATGATCCTCAAAATTGCGTTATTTGCACTTTATATGCGTAATTAGCAAGTATAATCCAATCTTGTTAAATAATTAACAAATGAATCAAATTCAAGACATTATAAAGAGTTTAAATGTAGATTATTGTGATGAAATGACTTAGAATTAACCCAAAAATGATTTAAATGCTCAAATCTTGATAAATAAATAACATATCAAATAATATCCTACACATTATAATGAGTTTAAATGTAGATTATTGTGATAAAATGACTTAGAATGAATCCAGAAACGGCTGAAATGATCAAATAATGTTTAGAATTTCATCATTTGCACTTTATATGCGTATTTACCATGTATAATCCAATCTTTTTGAATAAATACCATATGAATCATATTCTGGACAGTATAACGAGTTTAAATGTAGAATATTATGATGGAATGACTTAGAATAAAACTAGAAACAACTGAAATGCTCAAATGATGCTCAGAATTGCATTATATGAATTTTATATGCGCAATTACCGTGTATAATCCAATCTTTTTGACAAAATGATATATGAATCAAATTCTAGACAGTATTAAGAGTTTAAATGTAGACTAATGTGATTAAATGATTTATAATTCATCCAGAAACGAATGAAACGCTCAAATGTTGCTCAGAATTGCATTATTTTCAATTTATATGCGTAATTAACATGTTTAATCCAATCTTTTTGAATAATTAACGTATGAATCAAATTCTAGACAGTATAAAGAGTTCAAATGCAGATAATTGTCATGAAATGACTTAGAATGAATCCATGAACGATTGAAATGCACAAATGATTCTTAGAATTGCATTATTTGCATTTATGTGCTTAATTACCATGTATAATCCAATCTTTTGAATAAATAGTTTAAATGTAGATTTTTTGATCAAATAACTTAGAATGAATCCAGAAATGATAAAATGATGCACTGAAGTGCATTATTTGCACTTTATATGCGTAATTAACCATGTATAATCCAATCTCTTTGAATAAACAACATATGAATCAAATTCTAGACAGTATAAAGAGTTGAAATGTAGATTATTGTGATCAAATGACTTGGAATGAATCTAGAAACGACTGAAATGCTCAAATAATTCTCACGATTGCATTATTTGCACTTTATATGCAGAATTACCATTCATAATGCAAAATTTTTGAATAAATACCATATGAATCATATTCTATATAGTATAAAGAATTTAAATATAGATTATTGTAATGAAACGACTTAGAATTAACCCATATGTCACACCCTGCGCCGACACACCGACACACGGGGCGGGACGGTGGGACGGTATCTTCTGCATCCATCCGACGGCCCGTCAACCTACGTCGCAAGCAGAAAAAAAAACAAAACAGATGTCAGCTACAAAGCTCAGTAACCGGTTATTTAACGACGCAGCTTCTCTATATTAGTTGTTAAAGCAAATTAAACATGACTGGATTAATCTACATAACAAACCATACATTTTACGACGATAAAAGAGTGGACCTACAGTTTTGATTAACTCTAGCTTATTTGGGATTTAGTTATTCAAAAGATTAGAACTCAATTTATAAATTAATGTCAATCCTGTCTGGGAGACTTTTAATTGTTTTTATTTAAGAAAAGAGATACGAATGTGATTCGGTGTACTTTCATGAGGAATAGCATATAATATAATACGAGAGTATCCACCTTACCTAACTCCAACCCTGCGGGAATAATTCCCGTGCCAAATCCACCCTACATGCCTCAATCCTTACTTAGACCTAGGAAAATAATCCTACACCAAGTCCACCTTAATAGATTGTGCTTTTCTGACTGTACCTGTGCTTATTCGATCCTACCCACGAGTGTATACCTAGTGTATAGACACTCGACCCTAATTGCTCCTGCCCTCCACCGTGCACTAAGTGGGGGCTAGTATACTCCAGTACTGGGCCACTACCTCGGAGTTCCGTGGGGTAGTCCGCTTCCACACACCTAATGGTTCCAGCCAGTCCAAACAAAAGAAATATATATATATCAAATGACCGCTAATCCGCCTAGTGGCTGAATAGCAGAGTAGATCAGTATGTGTTACCTGTGATTGCTATCATAAGGAGACCACCGGCATTAAGCTGGGGTGCAATCTCCCGATAATAGAAACCACAAGTAAAACAACTTAACTACTCGGTCTCATTCTGTTTCACTTTCATCATCCATTTTCTGTTATTCCAAGTTACTTTTATATTTCATAATCAATTTGCTAGTTCCTATCAAAAGAATAACAAAATCTCAAAAGACATCCACACGTCATAAAAAGACAACCACACGCGGGCATACACATGCAAGCAAAGCCAAGCAGTAATCAAATCAAGCAATACGGAACTAATTATAGAGAAGTCCGGTTACCTGACTGAGCGATCCATATCGGGATGACTATAACTGCGACGTAGAACTCGAATTCCAAATGGCCGACTATTCAAAGTCAAGGTGGTATTCACAGTTTGCTAGGAAGAGAGAGAAACAGATATGATATACGAAATGAAATGAAATGAGGCTGGGGTCTATTTATAGTAGAGGTCTGGCTAAAATGGTAAATATTCTAGATTACTTAATTGCTAAGTAAGCAGAAAGGAATTACTTAGCTATTATTTCTGAAAATATTAATACTATTTATAAAAATAACTGAGACTATTCATAAAGATATTAATTATCAGAAATTATTTATATAAATATTGATTACTTAGCTACTAAAAATGTGGATAAGATCAAATAGATATTTTCAAAGTGGATAAACATGGACATTTTTCAAATAGGACCTTAGAATTCGATGTATTACAAACATGCCCTAAAATTCAGGGATGTCACACCATAAACGATTGAAATGCTCGAATGATACTTAGAATTGCATTATTTGTATCTTATATGCGTAATTACCATGTATAATCCAATCTTTTAGAATCAATACCATATGAATCATATTCTGGATAGTATAAATAGTCTAAATATAGATCATTGTGTTGAAATGACATAGAATGAATCCATAAACGACTGAAATGCTTAAATGATACTAAGAATTGTGTTATTTGCACTTTATATTCGTAATTACCATTTATATATTCTGATCTTTTTAAATAAATAACATATGAATCAAATTTAAGACAGTATAAAGAATTTAAATGTAGATTATTGTGATGAAATGACTTAGAATTTACCTATAAACGATTGAAATGTTTGAATTGATGCTTAGAATTGCATTATTTGTACTTTATATCTGTAATTACAATGTATAATCTAATCTTTTTCAATATATAACATAAGTATAGGAATCAAATTCTAGACAGTATATGTCACACCCCGACATAGGGCTTCACAATCCCTGCCGCGAATACACAATCTCTGTGCACCCGCAAGGCGTTTCCTTACTAATTACAAGGGTTAAGTTCCAGCTTACCATGATCTACCACGTTGTCTTCTATGACTCATTGAGTCATCATGGCAAGACAAATTTTGGCTTAACTTCGCTTGACTTGATCGAGCCCGTCTCTGCAACCTGGAACCCACATCCATTGTGGAAAACATGCAAAAGCACGGAATGAGAAATAAATTCTCAGTGCGGGTTTTAGTTCCAGTACGTGGATTTAAGCTAAAATCCAAGTTCTAGAAATAATACCCATGAATAAATAATTTATCGATTAAACATGACCGTAATAACATTATTTACGTTTAATATAAACAATGCATGCATGTGTCAATTTAAATGACACCAATTGTAATTCTTCACTTAAATCATGCTATCCAGCATATGACCGTAATTGAAATCGGACAGAATTACAAAATCTGACTATGACAAAAGTCATATACATGTCGGAACTGAACACGTGGCACGAATCCCATCGCAGACAACACATGTCTGGATATGATAGGAAACTGAGCGTGTCAGGGGTCCGAGCATGGCAGAATTGAGCATATCATAAATCTGAACAAATCACAAATCTTCCCCTAACTTGGGTGGCAAAAGGGATCCGTCCCTTACCCAAGTGGCAAAAGGGGATTTCAAATCCACATATCATTAACATACTTCCATAATCATAATCATTTTCACTCAGGACTCCTAACCCAACCGGTTGGGCAGGCAAAAGGAGACCTCTCCCTAACCCGAGGGCAGGCAAAAGAGACTCATCTCTAACCCTGGGCAGGCAAAAGGGAGTTCCAAATCCGCATAGCGCTACCGAACTGGCCGAAGCCGGGGGCCAACCGACTCCGGAGAGTGATGCAAACATATCAAATCACACATATCAAGCACATTATATCATATCTCAGCTATTCATTCACATCATTTCATATCCTTCAGTCAGATCATTCATAAGACAGATTTATCAATAGCAATGGCATTTCCAAATATCTGACTGTTACTTATCAAATTTCTCAAAACGGAGAACATGCCTTTCAAAATGCAATTTTATCAATAATTGGGCACTATCATTTAAAATGCTTGAATACGGTCATGCAGGCAAACGAGTTTCCAATATGCATATGAATAAAACATATTTTATTAATTACTTAAACTTTAACAAAAATCCAACGTAATTCCGCACCTGGATAGTAGAAAGCATAAACGTAGTTTCTCGATATCTCGTGATGATTCGGATGCTTGACGACCATTATACTTGGGTTCTTTCCCTTAACGGTTTGCTAGGCTTGATAGTCACGTGTCAAGTGATTCTAGTTCACTTTCCTAATAAAACAAGTGACTTTCTTACTAACCGTTAAATACTTAAAGTAACCTAAATAACCTAATTATTGGCGGTTCTTGGGTTACCATACTGACGGCCTAAGTTAACCAGACTGGTTGAGATTTGGATAGTTAGATTCAGATTATTTATTTAGAGGATTCTGTTTTAAAATATATTATTAAGTATTTTATCTTATTATTAATAATTGATTTTGACTTTCCAGTCATTAAGAATTTATATTTATTTTTATTATATAAGTTATGAATTATATTTTAGATTGAAAATATTCACTTATTTATTATATAGTGTTTTTCCCAATATTCATTTAGTTGTGCTATATTTGATTTATTTCATTAATACTTAATTAGTTTGCATTGCTTAATATTTATTAAATTATTTAACTATTTGTTATATCGAAAATTTAAATCAGAAAATTATAATCTTAGATCAAGAAAACAATTGGAAATAGAAAATTAAAATCTAAATTATTTGATTGGTTTGTTTAGGATCAGAAAGTCGATGATTTGATTGTCATTGTATATGTTCTTGACTCACTCGAACTATTCTCATCATCTCCCGAAAAATAAAATCGAATCCCACTTAATTAAAGGAATACCCAGTTATTGCTAACGACCTTTCCTATAATTAATTACTAAGCATACTAGTTAATTAACTTAATCTTGGATTAAGTTTAAGATTAAATTTAAGTCCAATTTCAGCACTGGGCCGAGATTAATAGCCCAAAAATCAATTTCTGTATTGGGCCAAACAAATTTTCTTTTATTTCAGCCGAAGCCCAAAAAGTCAGCCCACTCAAGGCCCATAATCATATACGGCTAAGTCAGGTCAACCTGACCCAGTTGACCTGAGCCAGACTTAACGGGTCCGACTTGGATCCGATATGAGGGGTCTGGATCCGACCCGCAAGGACTGTAACATTTATCCAGAGGCCCCTAAATTCATTTTATTCACAACCAAGTCCTTTTTCTTTACAAAGAGGCCCCCAGAAATTGCAAACAAGTCCTTTTTCCTCACAATTTAGTCCCTGAATCTCGTCACAGCGTACCAGTATGGTACCAGTGGTACAGGGGGTGTACCAGAGACTGATACCCAGCCTAAAATCCCATCGCAAAGCCTTACAAAGGTCTCCATCAGTGCCCAACCACGAAAACAGTATCAAACTCAAACAGTTTGGCTTAAGCATCATTAACAGACCTATAAACCGCAACAATTAGGGTTTCAAGCACTCAAAGTCCACAAATTAGGGTTATCATACTATCAATTTCACTAGTCATGGTCAAGACAGTATCATCAAATTAACACACAGTACCAACTCAATTTTAGGCTCAAACCCTAATCGAGAAATCAATCAAGCAAGTTATCAACCCACTATTCCAACTTGTTTATAGCACAGAAGGGTTCAAATATACCTTGGATCTTCAACGATTAGCTCCCTCTCCTCTTTTATTTTCCTCCTTATTTATTTATTTTTCTGGAATTTTTCTTAGCCGATAGAGAAACAGAAATTAGACCAACCTCGAGGTATTTATAGGCAGCCATGGTAAGGAGAAGAGAAGAGAGGGGCCAACGGTGAGGATCTCAAGCTCGAATCCTACAGTTTGAGTCAATACTTCGATACTTATCCATCTCTCTCGCGGATAAGAGCAAGAGGGCAGCCAATCGGAGGTGTTAGGTTGTGGCCTGGTGGGATTGGTTAGCCACAATCCATCCGCCACAAAAATCTCGAGAGGAATTTCTCGTCGAAGAAGGCGAGAGATGAGAAAGAATCGGACGGAGCGAACAAAGAGAAGGGAAAAGGAAAGAGAAAGGAGATGGTGCCACGGGAAATCCGATTTTTATTAAAAATTTACCCATTTGATCCTTTGTGGCAGAGACTTTGTGGCTAAAGATGCTGCAACTCATATAAAGTTATTTAATTAATTGTTTTCATTCAAATTTAATTAGTCTGATGTTAAATTTCAGTATTAATTAAACTTTGATTTTGCTAGAATCATGTAGATAATTTTTAGAAACTACACAGATGAAAAGATTTCGATTTCGAGTGAATTTTACTGTTACGATTTAATTAATCGTTTAAGATTATTAGTTCTAAAATTTTGTTTATCTTAATATTATTTTTAAAATTAACCTAATTTTTATAATTAAACTGGATCTGGTATTTCTACTATGTTACAGTATAAAAAGTTTAAATATAAATTATTGTGATGATATGACTTGGAATAAATCAAGAAACAAATTAAATGTTTAAATGATTCTCAAAATTGCATTATTACCAATTTATATGCATAATTACCATATATAATCCAATCTTTTTTAATAAATAACATACGAATCATATTCTAGAAGTATAAAGAGCTTTAAATTTTTAGATAAAACGACTGTATTTAAATGTAGATTATTTTGATCAAATGACTTAGAATGAATCCAGAAAATGACTGAAATGCTCAAATTAAGCTCAGAATTGAATTATTTGCTCTTTATATGCGTAATTATCATGTATAATCCAATTTTTTTTAATAAATAACATATGAATCAAATTCTAGACAGTATAAAGACTTTAAGTGTTGATTATCATGATGAAATGACTTAGAATTAATCCAGAAACAACTGAAATTCTCAAATGATGCGTGGAATTGCATTATTTGCACTTTATATGCGTAATTACCGTGTATAATCTAGTCTTTTTTAATAAATAACATATGGATCATATTCTATATAGTATTAGGAGTTTAAATCTAGATTATTGTGATGAAATAACTTTGAATCCAGAAACTATTGAAATGATCAAATCATGCTCAAAATTGCATTATTTGCAATTTATATGCGTAATTACCATATATAATCCAATCTTTTTGAACAAATAAAATATGGATCAAATTTTAGACAGTATAAAGAGTTTAAATGTTGATTATTGTGATGCAATGACTTAGAATGAATCAATAAACGATTGAAATGCTCAAATGATGTTCAGAATTGCATTATTTGCACTTTATATGCGTAATTATCATGTATAATCCAATATTTTTGAATAAATTGCATGTGAATCGTATTTTTTACAGTATAAAGAGTTTAAATATAGATTATTTTGATCAAATAATTTAGAATTAATCCAGAAACGATTGAAATGCTCAAATCATGCTCATAATTGTATTATTTACTATTTATTTGCGTAATTAGCATGTATAATCCAATATTTTTAATAAATAAGATACGAATAAAATTTTAGACAGTATAAAGTGTTTAAATGTAGATTATTGCGATGAAATGACTTAAATTGAATCCAAAAACGATTGAAATGCTCATAATTCATTATTTGCACTTTATATGCGTAATTACCTTGGATAATCTAATCTTTTTGAATAAATAACATATGAATCATATTCTAGACAGGATAAATAGTTTAAATATAGATTATTGTGATGAAATGACTTAGAATGAATCAATAAACGATTGAAATGCTCAAATGATGTTCAGAATTGCATTATTTTGCACTTTATATGCGTAATTACCTTGGATAATCCAATCTTTTTGAATAAATAACATATGAATCATATTCTAGACAGAATAAATAGTTTAAATATAGATTATTGTGAAGAAATGACTTAGAATGAATCCAGAGACGATTGAAATGCTCAAATAATGCTCAATTTTTTTTATTTGTAGTTTATATGCGTAATTACCATGTATAATCCAATCTTTTTTATTAAATAACATAGGAATCATATTATAGTGTAAAAATATGTTTATGCTCTTACTTATTCAAAATGATTGGATTATACATTGTAATTATGCATGGAATTTTCAAATAATGAAATATTGTAAGCATCATTTCATCATTTAGTGTAATTTTATAATTATTTTAAGTCATTTGATCATGATAATCTATATTTATGCTATTTATATAGTGTAAATATATTTATTATCTTACTTATTCATAATAATTAGATTATACAGAGTAATTACGCATAAAATGTGCAAATAATGAATATTTTGAGCATCATTTCATCATTTCAAGCTATTTTGTAATCGTTTGAAGTCATTTGATTACAATAATCTATATATAAGATTTTATATTGTCTAGAATATGTTTATGATTTTATTCAAAATAATTGGATTATACCTTTTAATTACGCATATGATGTGCTAGTAATGAATATTCTGAGCATCATTGCAGCATTTCAAGCAATTTTACATTCATTTAAAGAATTCGATCACAATAATCTAGATTTAAGTTTTTTATATAGTTTAGAATATGTTTATGCTCTTACTTATTCAAAATGATTGGATTATACATTGTAATTACGCATATAATGTGCGAATAATGAATATTGTGAGCATCATTTCATCACTTCAAGCGATTTTATAATCATTGTAAGTCATTTGATCACAATAATCTATATTTAAGTTCTCTATATAGTCTAGAATATGTTTATGATCTCACATATTCAAATTGATGGGATTATACATTGTAATTACGCATATAATGCACAAATAATGAATATTTTGAGCATCGTTCATCATTTAAACTATTTTGTAATCATTTTAAGTCATTTGATCACAATAACCTATATTTAAGTTCTTTATATAGTCTAGAATATGTTTCTTTTATCTTATGTATACAAAATGATTGGATTATACGTACTAATTATGGATATAATGTGTAAAAAATGCAATTTTTGAGTATCATTTGAACATTTCAAACAATTTTGCATTCATTTTAAGTCATTTGATCACGATAATCTATATTCAAGATCTTTATATAGTCTAGAATATGTTTTTTATATTATTCAAAATGATTGGATTATACATAGTAACTACGTATATAATGTGCAAACAATGCAAATTCTTAGTATCATTTGAACATCTCAGGCAATTTTGCATTCATTTTGAGTCATTTGATCACAATAATCTATATTTAAATTCTTTACATAGTCTAGAATATGTTTCTGATCTTAATTGTTTAAAATGATTAGACTATACACTGTAATTACGCGTATAATGTGCAAATAATGAATACTCTGAGCATCGTTTCATCATTTCAAGTGATTTTGCTTTCATTTTAAGTCGTTTGATCTCAATAATCTATACATTTAAGTTTTTTATATTGTCTAAAATATGTTTATAATCTTACTATTATAAATGATAGGATCATACATAGTAATTACGCATATGATGTGCAAATAATGCAAAATTTGAGCATTTCATTCAATTTTGCAATCATTTTAAGTAATTTGATCACAATTTAAGACGAGAAAATCGTTTAAATTTTTTATACAATGTAGAATATGTTGCTTATTTTATTATTCAAAATAATTATATTATACATATGCTTGAGATGGACAATTTCAGACGAGAAAATCGTTTTTGCCCCCTACATAAAAAGCGAATGTATCTTTCTTTTGGTTTATTTATTTATTTATTTATTTTCGTCAAAGGTCCAGCTCGGCTCTGCTATTTCATCCTATTAATCTTTGTAACATGTTAACGCAATTAATAAAAAAGAGAGAACAAAGTTGTGTTACAACTTACAACGTTTCAATTCCAGAGCATATTAATATGAAATTGTAATTATTTTTTTCTATATATGGGATGAATTGTGATTAATAATTTATAAGAGTATTTTTTTATTGTATTAATAGTTAATAAGTAATAGTTAGATAACTTGATATAAATGTCTTTCTTGTGTTAACAGGTGTGCTAAATAATAAATCACTTCCAACTACAGAACCACATGAATTGCACTTTTAACTTTGCCTCAGGCAAAATACCAACGAAGAAGGCAAAGGATGCTGGGGCATTTAGTCCCATTTTGTTTGACAAGCCGCAACGAAGTCAGAAAATTTTCAGTGAAAACTCTCATAATTAATAAATATTGATATTAATATTATTTACATTTAAATAATTACATTGCAATCATGGGGTCGATAATTGCAAAAGTTTTACACTTTCTCGGAGTCAAATACGACTTTTTACAAGAAAAACAAACTTGAAAAAAAAATGTCTAACAGTCTTGTTATCAAAATTGTATTATTCGATATGATTAAATAAAAAATCTCGGTTAAATCTGGCAAAAAATTATTTATGATGTTTCTTTTATCCAATTTAATGGAGAATATTGTTTTTGAAAGAATTTCCAAGGAAAAAATTTATAAATATAATGTTGAATACTTTTATTTTGCAAATTGATGGTGGATTTTCTTTTTTGAATAATCAATTAATTTAAGGGTGAATATTGTTGGGGAACATTCACTGGTAAAAGTGTACTGGCGTGTGGGACCGGGACCATCTAGAAAGATAATGTCCAGGAAAAGAAGATGTAACATGCTCCGCTCGTGCTCCATTTCGTGCCACGCTGTCACCAAAAGCTGGCGCCAGCAAGTTTCCTACTTTCCTTCCGAACGAATTAAGCTCAACGATCATCAAAAAAAGAATTAAGCTTAACTTAACTGCTTAAGCCTATCTTAATCCATTCCTTAGCCTCGAATGGATCCATTGTGGGACCCAGATACCCGGTCCCGTCCCAAGCACTCCTTTCACTCCTTTCTCTCTTTTGGTTTAGCCACAGTGCATCCAGCGATACGCCGAATTAAACTAGCAGAAGTACTTCCGCGGCAATTACTACATATACAATCATGTCGCAATTCTCTGCAACAGAGAAGCGATCGCGAAGGCCAAAATCATTTTGCGGAAATAATTTTTCCCGTCCATGTCAGTTAAATGAAACACAATATTATGTACCATGATTATCCTCGTAAGATCTCGATTCCTTCCTAACTGTCATCTTAATTCTGTCCCTTCTTTCTGTCCTTTTATCTCGGTAACCGCTTATATAGTTATATTTTAGACCTCAGAAGTTGCACTAAATTACAGAAACTGTCATTTTTCTAAACGAGGCCCACATGTGAACACCTCTGTTCGCGGCGTTTTCCTCTGGTGCAATAACGGTTGAAATTCCTCGAGAATATAAAACTCGGGTCAAGATAACGCATCTCGATGCTGATCGCCGTGATGTGCGGTCCAGATTTTGAGATTCAAATTATTTATTCTTTGTTGAAGAGCTTTCTTTTAATTCTTTTGTAAGAGCCAGTAGGCAAAAGAGTGTTCTTTGACCTTCTCTACTCGAATAGTAAATTATTTAATACTAATAATTGCCATGTTACGCCGCACAGTCCTGGCCATTAAAAAAAAAGTAAAAAATATATAAATAATAATTGTCAGGACGCGTGATTCCTACCACAATGAAAATACCAACCTATCTACTGGCCCACGGGCCACGGGTTTGTATATAATAATAATAAATAAATAAATATAATAAAAAATCTATTATTATGAATACCATAAAGTTATACTGGATTTTACTGCTTGACGGCTCTGTTGACCTTGCCTTTCCATACAGCCTCTTAATTCAGATTTGATCTGGCAAGTTGGCATCACAATAGTTACATTTCTTTCATGTTATTTACTTATTTTTAGTATTTAGTTTTCGAAATTGTTGCTCAACTTATTTTTAGTCATTAGTTTTCGAAATTGTTGCTCATCAATTATACTCTTAAGCTAGCCACTCGACATGATCATTTTTCAGGCGATATATCTGCATTGTTCGTTTAACAGTAATTTTTATTTTTAAGTAAATGTGAAATTGACTTAACAATAAAATGAGTATGATTGTGTGGAGGACTTCAAATTCTTTGATTAAAAATTAATCACTTTCAGACCTAAAAACCTTGAATATTTATATCATACAAGCAATATATGATTTTCTATATAATACCAACATAATTATTTAAATTTCATATACAATTTGTCATTATAAAACTAATAGCACCCCAATGGAGTACCCTTTTATTTATAATAAATATTTAAAAAATGAATTCGATCAAGTGACGGCTTAGGTAAAATTTAATGTCGATCGGAACATTGTATTACGATTTGTTAATATTTTTTTGCATTGACATGGATATACATTTCGTAAATTTTGATAAAATTGTAAAAAGTGCAAAGTTTAAAATTGAAATTTGGTAATTAAAAAAAAACTAGTGCAATAGTAGTTATTATAAAGTTTGGTCATTTGAGAGCATTAAGAAATGGTAAAAAGAATAATTAAATTTAAGAAATTCAACTATTTCAAAAAATTATATTCATATTTACTTTATAAAAAACGGCAATATAATTTATCTCACAGTCATTTTCATATTACGGAAAAGCGAATGTTGAGTTTGGTCTTAGCGGTTGAAGAACTAACAATACAAAATACAAAAAAACGAGTGAAGGAAGGAAAGTCCTCTATAATAAATAAATCAAAAGACGATATATACTTAAATTAAAAGACGATATATACTTACACGTAGGCATTAATGTAAGTATTCGTAGAATAGTCTGGTGGAACTATACGGTGCACCTCAACATTCAACGACGGCGCTGGTCCCCCACGCACTTAAATTAAACAAACAGAAGGTAATAAAATAATAAAGAGAAATATAACGGGAGGAAGAAAGTTAGAAAGGAGAGAAGGGGAAGCGCCGAGTTGGAAATCACTATCACTTACCATGGATAGAAGAAGAAGAGCGAGACGATAGATAGATACAAATTCTTTCCAATTCCACAAACCAGCGTGTTTTTGCGATGGATTCCTATTTTGCCCCTTGGAAACCTTTCTATCATCACATCTCTGCACCCCTCATCGGCGCCAACCACACCTCCGCCCGTTTCTGCTCCCGCTAATCCCCTTTTGCTTTTCCACCCTCTAAAATCCAATTAATTACAAAAAGTTTTGACAAATTCCCAATTTTTCTTTAATGGATCCGCCTCCGAAACCCCGCACGTGCCGAAATCTGCTCGTGAGAGTTCTCCTCTTTTGCGTGGTGGCGCTGGCGCTCAGATTCGCCTATGTGGTGGCGGTGCTCGGCGGAGCTGGTTGCGTCTCCGGCTACTTCTGTCTCTTCTCTTCTCCAGACGAATCTCTCCCCATCTCCGCCTCCGCCGCTGCCTCCAAAGCAGCCTTTGTCCGTGGCCACGATGGAGGTGTCGCCACCGCAGCCCCTCCCTCGCTTCGTGCGCTCTGGACCAGCCGCGAATGGCGCCGATCTGTCGAGTACTACTCTTCTATTTTCAATAGATTGAGGTCTGATGGCTATCTCTCTCCTTCCTCTCACTCTCTGTGTGTCGACACGCCGATCGGATATGAAGTTCTGGCATTGAAGGAAATTGGTGTGTCAGATGCCATAGGTGTTGCGAAGAAGAAGTCTTTGCCGTTGGTTCGTCAGGGAAATTTATTCAAGCTCCCATTTTCTGATGGTAAGTTTGATTTTGTATTTGTCGGCCTTGCACTGGACAGATCCAGGCGGCCGGCTGATCTGGCAGCTGAGATTGCGCGAGTTGTAAAGCACAAGGGGTTTGTAGTCATTCACACTACACTGGCAGAAGATTTGTACAGTCTCACCTCTCTTCAACTTCTTTTCTCTGGGCACGATCTGGTCAAATCCCGGAAGATCGAGGGTCCAGATTCATTGACCACTCTTAGAGAGATTGTTATACAGAAGGTAAAGTTAGAATTAGACAATAGCAACATTCTTGGCCTTCAGAAGGATTCAGAGAATCTGGATTCTTTTTCTGATGGCAATTCAGTAAATAAGTGCTCCACTCAGGAGCACAGGATGCACATTCTGAAATCAGCTGAACCTCTTATTGAAGAAGAGCCATTAAAACCCTGGATTTCTCTCAAACGAAATGTGAAGAACATCAAGTACCTCCCTGCTCTTGCTGATATAAACTTTAAGCGCCGGTATGTGTACATAGATGTCGGTGCACGTAGCTATGGTTCCAGTATTGGTAGTTGGTTCAGAAAACAGTACCCAAAACAAAACCATACATTTGAAATTTATGCAATTGAGGCAGATCATTCATTCTATGATGAGTATAAATCAAAGAAAGGTATTACTCTACTACCATATGCTGCATGGATAAGAAATGAAACCCTATCTTTTGAGATAAACCGGGACCATGACCAGAAGGAGGATGAGAAGGGCGGGGGTGGTATGGGTCGGATTCAGCCTGCTAGCAGGTCTACCAATGGTGTGGTACGAACAATCAATGGATTTGATTTTGCCGATTGGGTCAAACGGACATTTTCAGAAAAAGATTATGTGGTTATGAAAATGGATGTGGAGGGGACAGAGTTTGAACTAATACCACGGCTGTTTGAGACTGGTGCGAATTGTTTAATTGACGAGTTGTTTTTGGAGTGCCATTACAACAGGTGGCAGAGGTGTTGTCCTGGTGTTAGGTCACCCAAGTATCAAAATACATATGGCGAGTGTTTAGATTTGTTTCACGAACTTCGTCAGAATGGCGTTCTTGTTCATCAGTGGTGGTGATCTGCTGGTTACCAAGGTTACTGAATCCTGATAGATGTTGATTCTTTTTTTTTTTTCTGATTGTTCATTGTATTTGATTCTGCAATAGGAGGCTATTTTTTTTAGTCTTTGTTAGAGTTGAGGGGAAAGTGTAGCATAAACATAGTTGACAGAATGTTCCCCAGGATTACAGCACTTGGAAATATTTATAGGAGAATTGGGAGTCATTTTCCAAATAGTTAATTCGTTTGTAATTAGATTTTCATTGTTAAGTGTTCAAGTAATTTCAGAATTTTGTCAAGGGAAGTTATTATTAGTTCTATAGTTTGTACTACTGCTATGTGCTTTACTTTTCCTTTTCAAGATGGAGCTCCTACTTTTGATAACTTTATTATTTTCTGCTGCCTCCTGTAGTCCTGTACCAGTTAAAGGTTGCAATTACATAGGTAAAATGTCTTGCAAAGTTGTGAAGGCTTCTCTCTTTTTTTTTTTTATTGCAATTTTAAGAACCTTTTCAGTTGACCATATGTTGCAATCTTTCTTTCATGAATAAATACAAGAAAAGAGAACTTATAAATTCCATTGGCGAGCCTTCGTCTATATATTTGCTTCCCTCTGTTGAACTTGCACAATATATCCCCTAGTTCAACTATATGTGAAGGCCTCAAATTAGGCTTTTAGCCCATGATGCAACCGACATGACATGTTCAGTAAAGCCTAGTATCTATTGGCGCAACGCAATCATGTTCTCTCCATATCTGTACTTTTTTGAGTGAGAGACAATTAATTCAAATGCTGAAAAAGAGTGGTCATGGCAAGGTGTTTGACCTACGTGCATCCCCACAACTTCAAGTAGAGCTGATGCAGATTGGCCTAGCAAAAACCAACCACGTCCTACAAGTTCAAGTATCAAATTAGACCCAATCAAGGGACATGCTGCAATGCTCCAGTTTTCTTCAGGTCGGTTTGAGCATGGTTTTGCTCAAATTAATCACAGTCATGCACTAGTTTTTTAAAGGTTGGTTTGAGCATTTCTGCTCAAATCAATAGCAGTTATTCATAACGAGGGAATGCTTTTTTTTTTTATTTAAAAAATAGTTCACTGCATAACTTATAAGAAGAAGAAGTTCTATGAAATGAATTCTTGTAGTTCGTGGACCCGGCGCATCCTAGAGAAATCTGTGGGCTCAAGTTGGGTCCTTAGAGTTCATCATGTAGGCACCATCACGATCGCAACCAACATAGCCCTTTTAGGAATTGCCAAAATTTCTCATGTCACTGGGTTCCATTCCCGGCTCTGCCACCGCATCATCACTGGTACAGCACTTTGCTATCTTAAATAGAAAAGTTAACAACTAGGAGGTTCTTGTTTTAGGCTTTTGTTTTACTAAAAGAAGAAACAACAATGATAGGTGTCGACAGTTGACATGATGCGTTTGATTTTTCAACCATTGATTGTGCATCCTCCTATTTGAGACTCTGTGAGTTCAGTCGTTAAAAACTAATACATTATTTCCGATTTCTGAGGGATTTCTTTAAACAAACTATTTAGAATTTATGATATTCTTTGAGTTGGTTTTAAAATTTTTTTCCCTACCTTTCTTTATGTCATCTAGCTTGTAATATGAAACTAATTTCTTTCAGAAAATTTAATTTGAAGGAAATGATTGCTGTTTGGCGTAAATGATTGCAAATTTTAAAAGCACTTTTATCACTTGTTGTTCAAGCATTCCTTTGCTTGGGCTCATTATTCTGATGCATTGTCAACTGCTTTACTATTCCTTTCCTTGATTGTTGTTTCCTTTCTTTTGCTTGAATCTATTAAATCAAGAAGATTCCAACTTCTAAAATTTTAAATCTTTCCTTCAATCATGTATGTGTTTTCAATCCAAGGAAAATTAGGGACTACTTTTTATTTTACCTTTTCTTGAAAAAAAGGATAAAAAGATGAGTTAAACTATAATAAACTAAAAAAAATATAAAATTGTATATTTATTAGAAAAAAGTCATGGGTTTCTGCGGAGAATCTACTCAAATTTTTATCCATCCTAGCTAGGGATTCCAAATCATTATTTGCGTTTAGTACGAATCTGAACTTAAATTTTTGCAAAGGTTGTTTAATCCACCTCCGTCAGCGCAGTTGCAACACTTGTAAAGCATTACCATCTGTAATTACAAGGAGAAATCAACTAATATTTATTTATTTTAAGATTGTGTTTCTCTTGATGGATAAAAAGAAATTTGTTGGTATCGGCGTCAATTCCATCATTCTTTAACCTTTGTACACTTACAACTTTTTTTTTGTATTATATCTATGCTTTTGTGCTTCCATAAATATTAATTTATAACAAACGTTTTTTTTTTGGACAAAAATTTATAACAAACTTTACCTGAGCTTTATAGTTCTCTTTTACCAAAATGCTAATTATTGAAATAAAAGGTAGTTTTTTTTTTTTTCAAAATTTCAAAGATTGCTAAAGGTCAATTAATTTAGAGATAGGATTATCTAGTTTTGAAAATGTAAAAATAATATGACAACTACAAACTTCGATTTAAGTTCAGATGTAATCAGCACAAAGTTGGCAGTATGTACGAAATCAGTTTGTTTCAGCTTTTGATCGAACATGAACGTCGTATTCATCATTTTAGTTATATAAATTATTATCGCACTTCTAACTCCATGCTCATATCCAATAAAATAGTCAATTTAATCAAAGATATTAGAAAACTAGTTGCTTGAGTAAATAAGGTCCAAATAGAACTTTGACTGCATCAAAATAAGACAAGAAGAAACTCTACTTTCTATAGCTTCAAAAAACAAAATTGCATTGGTTGAAGTACCTAATCCATATCATTACAGACGGTATTAAGTTTTTTATATACCTTCCTCTTCTTTCCTGCTCCTCGAGCCTATTCATCTCCGTTCCCCATGCTAAGTATCATACAAAAATTCTACAATCGCATATCTCAATGCGCACGCATTTTGAAACTAACTCGTAACAATTTTTTTGTAAAGTATTTTGAATATGTTATTGTAATTTTTGTCACCTATGACTCTAAGACTGAAAGTATTGCAATCACCGACTACTGTTGCATTAAAAACATCATTCAACTATGATATATCCTTGAAAATTTGATTTGTATTAATATGATAAGCGTTAGTATTTGCTATAATAAATCACCATTTATCATCAAATTGTAGAACAGCCTAAGGTTGATAGGAGGTGAATTCCATCAACAAAAACTTTGGGTACCCTCAATTTGGGCAGGTTCAATTCCTGCATTGAGTCCCAAAAACATACTTTCTAAAAATGTACAAAAAAGAAAAAAAGGAAATAAATAAAGGAAAAAGGAGTAACACTATCTCAACTTTCCTCTGGTATGCTCTCAAGATTTGGCCGCCAGACTGCACCTCTGACGCTCCTTCTGCGGTGGTGGTGGGTCCGCTTACTCTCTCGAAAAATCTCAGCTAAGTAATTGTCACCATTTGACACCTTATTATTCGCAACTGAGCCGCAGCTTGAGAGGCTTTTTTTCTTATGCTTCTTTCCTTTCTTCTCTGGCACTGTTGAAGCAGGGATCAGAAAATATATTTGCCCTCGCTTGAGTTCTGATTCTGCAGAGACTATCAGGATCCGGTGGGTGCTACCTTGCGAGCATGGCCGAGATAATAAATGGTTTGGATTAGCAGCCAAGATTTCACGAACTGTGATCGAATTGCTGTACTCGTCGATCTGCCCATTCAGGTGTACAATTCGAATCAAGTCGAAGGCGCCGCATGGAAGCAGACATGCAAGGCAGCACCTAAGCGTGTTGCCCATTGTGGCCTCTGTGTTTTGTCTCTTTGAATGTCTCAGAGGTTTAGTTTCATTTAGCTCAAGGCGCAGTTTATATACAAAAGGTGGTCGTTTAAGTGGCAATGTTGCTTTTGTCATTTTTCTATTTATGTTGTAAAGTAGTGGTATAGATTTAAAAAAAAAATGCGTGTTGCTAGCCGTAGAAATGTATAATTAGCGAGGTGTTACTTCCATTGATAGTATTATAATCCTAAATTAAAAGGTAGGCAACATAAGCTCGGTTCCCTATTAAATAATTAAGCTATAATCAAAGTTATATTACAATGATTTGCTTGAGCTTTACACCATCCAATCAATTGGCTACTTGGTATTTGTAAATATGCGTCTTAGAAGGGGCATTTGGAATAACGCACAGTCGATATTTCAAAGTAGAAGGTTTATTTTAGAAAAATTAGGACTGCCTTCTTTTTTAATTATTTGACGTATGAATAGGATTTAACTTACTATAACGCATCAAACAATTTGACGCCCGATACATTATTGCATATTGCCAAAAATTGCTTTTGAAATCAAGTTTGAAACATCTTGTGGAGAAATACTGGTGTCCAATATATAGGACGGATGAGCTACGTTCATTACGATCGTTTTCACGTTTTTTAATTTTAAATAACTGATCCGAACCGTTTAATATGTTCTCCATATTGAAAACTTATAAGAAACCAATTTTTACATTTTTTTAAAAATTTTTACTATTTTTTGGTATTTTAGAAAATCGTTGTTATTGGACGATCCATGATGTTTATATCATGAAATTTAAAATATACAAAAAAAATAGTAAAAAATTTTTAAAAAATGTACAAATTGGTTTCTTGTAAGTTTTCAATATTGAGAATATATTGAACGGTTCGGATGGGTCATTTGAAATTTGGAAACGTGAAAACGATCGTATTGGACGGATCCATCTGTCCTATATATAGGACACTAGCATTTCTCACATCTTATGTTGTTTTAGAAATTCTCGTATATCATTCGTTCTACAAGTGAATTCAGAGGACTGCGTCATACTTAGGATCTAATCGGAACCGTAAATTTAACGCGAGAAATGAAAATGTAATTCACTTTTTTTCAAATCCGCTGATCGGAACCAACAAAAGAGGCAGATGAATTCTCTTTCGACGAAAATTGACGAGAAAATTTTGACCCTGTGAATTCTCATCTAAAACTAAGAAATTTGATGAGAATTCTTCTTTTCTTTTCCTTCATCGCTCATCTCATAGTTCCGATCAGGACCTTAAACAGTTTAACGTATAAAGGTATCTAAAGAAAAAACAATTTTCTTTTGTTGAATAACTTTAATTTGATAAACTCAAGTCCTCTCTCTGTAGATTATATTCCTTCTTATTGTTAATTATGCAATATTTCTATTATTTAAGTGTTGAAAGAAGACATAAGATCAGATTTTTTTTTTTTTGATATTCACATAAGATCATATTTGTAAATGGAATAAATTCATACTACAAAAAAGTGCTAATAAAATGCTTACATGGATAATGCTAATCAAGTGCGGATCTGTAATTATTTGAAAGTGTTCATTTATAAATTATTTATATTTATTTTCACAAAGTCTATATTTAATTTAATTTATACTTAAAAAAATCTGAATCGAAAGAAGAAAACCTAATATATTCTATAACTTTGTTTATTTCAAGCATGGTGTTCAATTAATTAGATGAAAATTTTCAGTTTCCCATGTTTTTTGAAATATGTTCATATTTTATACACATTATCTATTATCCCGTAACTATGTAAGTCAGTTGTATTAGTTATTTGAAAATTTATTTTATATTTATAAAATGTTGATGCTGTTATATATAGTCCAATAAATATGCATTTAAATTTGTATTACTCAAGTACATGTTCTATACAAATCCAATAGTTATCAATTTATAACTGGAGTTGTACATACACTTCCAGCACTTTTAAATTTTGTTGATTTTGAATGTAAAATTGTAAATTGTGCCATAAAGTGATTAAAAGTGCCTTGTCCTTTGCATTAACAATCAGAGCTGTAATTTCATTTACCACAGTTTTAATTGATTGTTAATGCAAAGGAAATTACAGCTCTGATTGTTAATGGAAAGGAAATAGTGCAATTCCTGTTATAAACTGTATGTACAGTACAACAAAATTTGAAAAGCCTTCTACTTTGCATTAAAAATCAGAGCTGTAATTTCATTTACCATAAATTGATTAAAAATGCCTTGTCCTTTGCATTAACAATCAGATCTGTAATTCCATTAGCAGAAAATACTTCTGTTTCAAAAAATAAAATAAAAAATATATAAATTTGGTTCTTTCAACCATATATATTTTCCTTTCCAACCATATTACATTCTAACACATCAAACATCAAAAAATACTTTCAAGAATTTTTCATTTACTACAAAATAAAGGACTCAATGAAAATAACATCTCTCGGAACTTGAATGATAGAAAGAAGTCCCTAAATTAATATCGAAATCGAAACATATATTAATCCCGGCCTATTGGATCCGGATCCGTTACTATTCATAAGCACTGTTGCGGAATAGTAACCGATCTGGACCGTTCAATCTGCGCGTAACATCCTGACCACTCGATTAATGGTATCTTCTCCGTCCGATCAGCATCTTTCTGGAGAGTTCGCTTCCTTGACTGCCTCTCTCTCCTCTCTCTCTCCCTGGTGCATTCGACAGACCGGTATGTGGGAGGAGCCATGTAGCTGCTGTACGGAGCTATGTTCCAAGCTGGTCTCGGTGCTGCGCACCTCTGCGCTTTCATCTTTCAAAGGTGTGCTCCGGTGTTTGCTCAGCGCTGAATTTCACTGTTTTTCGCAGCTTTTCGTCCTTTTTTTTCTTCTCTCGCTTTCATTCTGTCGACTCACTTTCTCTCTCTCTCTCTCTCTCTCAGCCACTATTCCACTAACACAAAAGAGAAAGAAAAGTTGCTGGTGCTACTGGTGGCCTATGGATCTTGATTGTCTCCGGCCTCCGTTGGAATCACGGATTTCCTATTTCGGTTTTATCTCTCTACCTCAGAGACACAGGTATGTTGCCCTTTCCTGTAATTTTGTTCTTTCGCACCAAATAATCCCTTTGAAAGGGATTATTTTTCCGTCTCCCTTGATTCTGTTCGTTTTTATCTCTATTTTCGAATGTGATTCTCGATTTTGGTTCCTTCTTAAGCAAATTTGGTTGCTTCCCGTTCTTTTCCAGGTTGGCTATTTCAGAATTTGGAAGATGTTGTCACTCAGGTCGGATTGTTACCATGTTCAAAGTCTTAGATTAAGATTTTGGTCTTATTGCTCTTGCTCCTTCATGATTAAATTTGGTTTGAAATATTTTGCATGCTACCATTTTTAACGTTTTATTTTTACTTTTTTGCTATTGTTACAGGAGTCTGCCGTGGGATGAAAGAGTTCCTGCTTTTACATATTTCAGCCACGTATGTATATTTATTTTACTGAGTTGTGTATTTATTCTTTGGTTTAGAGAAAATCAAAATTAGTTCAAGATTTGGTGTTCATTATTTATCTTTCAATAGAGAGAAAATTGACTCAGTTATCATTGTTTATTATTATTATTTCCAGATTAAGATTTTCGTGGAGTGTCTTCAATAGTATGAACTGTCTCCAAGCCAAGAAATTTGAAGGATTTTCAGCTGAATTTCAGAGCCATGCTATTTTTCAGTGGTATTTGTTGATCCACCTTGAGTGTTTGTTGTAATTGGACTTTTTTTAAATTTTTTTTGTAAATTCCAACCTGTTTTGTTTGATATTTTCACTATAGAACAAGTTGTGGATGAAATGAAAATGATTGTTGTGCAGATCGGATGGGCCATTCACATGTGCAGAATAGAGGAGTTTAGAGATGAAGATCAGAAATGGGAGGGGTTTGACCATGTTATAAGCGTCAGACTTTTTTTAAGGTATATATTCTTCATATATACTTAAATTTTGTTGATATATTTTTATTCTTATTGTCTTTTACTTTCTATGATCATGTTCTTATTCTTATATGTATAGATCAAATGATGACAAAAATAATATTGAGATATGACTATGGAGATAGTGAACCTGAGTGTTTGTCCATCTTATTTTTCCCTTGAATTGAATCATTTTGATTTTTTGGTTCCTTATTATTGTTGGGTAAATTGGGAGAATTAAATATGTGCTTCTCTTTCAAAAATTGTAGTTATACTGGCTTAGCCCATGAAGAATGCGCAGCTCTACAACTGTTAAGTTATCAATTTTTTATCTGATTTCTGAACCCAATTCTTTAGCCATTAAGAGAAATGGATCTTTTGGTGCCTTCAGTGATAACAAGTTTGGGTTGATATAATATAATCATGATTTATGGTTCTTCCTATAAAATAATGCATCATATTCCTTATTTTATAGTTTTTTCTTTCTTTCTTTTTAGATATCTTTTGTGGGTATCTGATGCTCATAGACAATTCGCAAAAGGATTTGTGGCACAAGGGGTCTATTCTTAAGCCTATTTGTACAATATCTTACACTGAGCACTTCTATCTGGTACGGTGAATTTCAGCTGTTCTTTATATTATTTGTGATTAATTTGCATTTCAATCTGTTTTTGTTAGATGTTTGGTTAAGCTTCTGTTTTATTATTTAAGAATAAAATTAGGTTCAGTAAAGCTAAACAACAACAACAACAACTAAGCCTTTTGTCCCAAACACGTTGGGGTAGGCTAGAAAGAAACCCAATAAGAGAACACATCCAAGAACAAAACAAAACATAAAAACATACTAAAAAGAGTAGCCATACTAATAATAATACCTATAATAATAATAGTAATAGTAGAAACCTAGACCTCGACCATGATCTAATAGAGGGCCCTACAAACCTATGGCATCGCTTCTACCCCTAAGTTTCTACGTCATGGCTCCGGTACATGAATTGCTTATTCCAAGCGCTCCTATCGATCGCCAACTCCTTGGAGACGTTCCATTCTTTAAGATCTCTTTTCACCGCTTCTTCCCATGTCAATCTTGGTCTCCCTCTCCCCTTCCGTGTGTTCTCGAAATGATTAAGAATTCCACTACGTACCGGTGCCTCTGGAGGTCTGCGTTGAATATGTCCAAACCATCTCAAACGATGTTGGGTCAGCTTCTCCTCTATCGGTGCGACCCCAACCATATCCCGTATGTCATCATTTTTAATCCGATCTCTCCTCGTGTGACCGCAGATCCACCGCAACATACGCATCTCAGCTACACTCATCTTCTGGACATGTCGTGTTTTAGTAGCCCAACATTCTGCGCCATACAACATCGCAGGTCAAATCGCTGTCCTGTAAAACTTGCCTTTTAGCTTTTGCGGAACTTTTTTAAAGCTAATTGTAAATAATTTCATGTGTACAAGTTCCTCAACTCAGATTCTTAAAACAATCAGCTTTACAATATCTCACATTTGTAGCTAAAAATATGGTATATGTAAACTAACAATAAGTTAATTTTAACTTTACCAGTAAGTAGGTTATGCTTTATAACTTAACATTTGAGCTTAATGCTGAGAGTCAGTTTGAGATGAATATTAGGTATGTTTAAATTTCTTAACTATGTAATGTTTATTTTCTTTTCAAGAGTTGTTTTTTCATGGCCGATCTGTGAATTTTTTTGAAGAAATTTCTTATTTCGTCTTTCCCTCTTTGCTTTCTTACTTTCCTTTCCTTTCATATAGTGCTACATAATTTTTTTCCTCCATATTTGCTTTTTTTTAATATATGGTTTCCTTTTCCTTAGTTCTTTCCTTCATTTCTTTGGTCTGATTGACTTCTTCCTCTCTCTATTGCAGGATTCTGAGGTTGTCTCGCGGATTGCTGTCGCTGGTTCCACATGGGCGATAGTATCTCTCTATTGCAGGATTTCTTCCTCTCTTTAGTCATTAAGAGTAATATTTTCAACAATTATAAATGGAATTAAAAAATGTGATCAGCTCACAATAATTTACTTCCATTTCTTTCGCCTTTGTACTTTTAATAAATTTCTTTTTTCTTATAGTATCATATGTACCTAACTGTGTTTCTGATTTGTACTTCTTAATGAACTTTCATTTTTTTTTTAGCTTTTGCATATCTTTTATTTTTTTTTATGTAATTTCTCCTTTAATTCTTATTTCATTTAAATTTCTTCAATTCACAAAGATTTAAGATATCAATGCCTTCAATTCAGCTTGGAGGTTCCTTAATAAGTGAAAAACGAGTAGTCCAGCCATAAATCAAACAAAAGTAATCTGATAAAAAAACATGTGCTTTCTTTCCATGCTTCGTGACCAATTCCAATCAAGAATAACAAATCTTTTTGGTTGAGAATTTTTGTATACTCCTAATTTAATTTTGCTTCACTTTATTTCCATAGAAAAAATTATTCTTATCTGATTTTCTTATTATGGCTCTGCAGTGCCGATTGTGTGCACGATTACAGAGAGTTTTGCTGTCAGATCACCATTTGAAGGTATTGGTATTGTCACATCTCTATACTAGCCTTATTTTTTAGGCACCATCTTACCTTTATGCTAAGGTTAATGAAATGTGACTGAATTTTCCTTTTAATATTAGTTCAATCAATATATGAATCCCATTCTCATGATTATTATTGTTATTTCAAACTTTCTTGGTATCGAGAAAGAATTCGGATTAGGAAAAGTTGTCAATGACTCAGTGGATATGCACCTGTACAAGAAGCCAATAGTTAGCTGTTATTTGGTAGAAATGATAAGTTTAATTTGTAAACCCAAAAAGTTTTTCTTTTCCTTTACACAAAGAAGTTCTTTTTATCTTCAATATGCAACTTTATATATATATATAGAGAGAGAGAGAGAGAGAGAGAGAGAGATTGGCTAAAGTATACTCCAGCATACAGATAGCCCGTATGCTGGAGTCGTTTCTCACAATCTAAAATGCATACAGTCGATCCGAAACTTTCAAATTGTTCTCCATATTGAAATCTCATAGGAAACTAAAATTTATATTTTTTCGAATTTTTTTACTATATATTATGCTATTTTAAAAAAATATTGTAAAGGAGTTGTAAAGGATTATTTCTGACCATTCAATTTTAAAATAGCATAATATATAGCAAAAAAATTCGAAAAAATGTAAAATTTGGTCTTGAAAGATATTTTTACATGGAGAACAACTTGAACGGTTTGGATCGACTGTTTGAATTTTAGATTTTGAGAAACGACTCCAGCATACGGGTTTAATCCGTATGCTGGAGTATACCTTAGCCAATCTCTATATATATATCTATCAAGATTTACAGTGATAAAAGATATATTCAGTTCTATTACCAATCAGCTTGGTTCCCTACAATTTGGAGCTATTTCCTTATCTTTTCTTTCCTTTCTTTTTTTCCTTATGTCTTTCGGAATGATGCTGTGCGGTTATGATTCAGTATGGTTAGCATATGATTTATTGATATCGAGAAAACAAAAGTCAAATCTTATTAAGATTAAGTGGTGTTGATACGTACTGAAATGGTCTAAATACTGCTGTATATTCTTACTAATCATCGTACAATATCTAAATTTTACTATTATAATACTTATTAGTTATTATTGAATTCTATTTATAACTCAATTCTGAGTGTCTGCAATTTTTATATCTGTTCCTCAACCATTTTCTATATAATGGTTTCTTCTTTTTCTAGGCTGCAGCTGTGGCTTCATTTGCATATAAGGCCTTGTTTGGAACCACAAGAATAAGGCCTTGTTCAAAATTAGCTATTTTGAATGTTGCCAAACACGTCTCCGAATAAGATGAATAAGCAATTCAACCTCCTTATTCTAGTTCTAGCATTTTGCTGGAACTAGATTGGAACTACGCCTCGTGACTCTCAAAATATTAAAATATTCGGACACCAAAGATTAAATAATAGAGAAATAGAGAGAGAAATCATTTTCAAGGCTTCAACCCTTCGTACATGTCTCTCCCGTAATTACCACCCCCGTAGTTACCACCAGTAGCAATCCAGGTGGCACATTGCCGCACTCCTCCGGTGGCGCACTGCCGCACTCCTCTTTCAGGCGGCGCACTACCGCGAAGTGGTTGCCACCGACGAGTTCGTCGTCGATCGCCGAGTCGATAGATCTTCGTTTCATTGTCCTCGTCACCGAGTCCAGTAAGTTTTGTTTCTATTTTTTTCATTTCTTTTTTGCTTGATTTGTCTTCCGATTGATGCATTCTTTCATTTCTATCATTTAATTTTAGATTTATAACAGCCCCAAATAAATGACACAATTTTGTGTCAATTTAATTTTTAGACTCAAACTGTCACAATTTCAATTTCTTCCTTTAAATTACAATTTCAATTTGAAATAGTTACAATTTCAATTTTAATTTTTTAGACTCAAAATAACATTACAAACAGTACTTTGTAAGTTGATTGGTTAGCTAGAATTGTGATGATGAATGCACGTTTTCACTGGTACACTGGCATAGAAGCTTGAACTATTTAATTATATACGTATTTGTTTAGTTTAATTGATGATGAATTTTGCTTCAGGTGCTACGGGTGGCTACATGGAGCACCATTGGAGGTGCAATGAGAGATAGGATTTGATAAAATCATGTTTTTATGTTGCTAGTTTCAAATATAATCCATCAGCACTATTAGAGGATGTATTTAATGTGTTATTAATTTGTTTTCATTACTGGTTCTATCAAATTAATGACATATTTTTATTTTATATGACACTTCTTGGTTTGATGAATAAATATTTGTAATTTATTATTGGTCTTATCTAAAGCATTAGAAATGTTTCTTAATTTGTTAGATGGCGCCAAAATGAAGATAAAAGACAGAAAAAGAAAAATAAAATACAACAAATCATTATTTTATTATTTTCTCACTTGTTCTTATTCTTAGCCAACCATCCAAACAACTACTTACAATTCATGAATAAGCAATTCTTCACCATTTCTTATTCACCACTCTTGTTCTGAAATAAGCTATTCTATTCTTATTCACCATACTTCCAAACACATCCATATAGAACAAGAATTAACTTGGTCATCGTTTTTAGCTGATGCATTGCCAAAGTAAGATCGGTCGTACTTTCTTTATTGTCCTTTGATATTATTTCCTATTCTAAAATTAATTAATGCTTTTTGGAAGCACAGTAAATAAGGAAGAATGTACTGCATAGTCGGTGCTGCATGTTTGGAGTCTAAAGTTTTGCATGCACTATGTTCATGTTTTAAGTAAATGCACGTTTACCTTTTTACATTGGTCCATTTGTGCCGCATAGTTGCATACGAAGGCACAAATGGACCAATGTAAAACAAGCTTTGTTTTCTGTCATAATGAGGGATGAATTGTTATTAATACTGATACGAACTATTATATCAACAAGATGTAACAACACCGGGCCAAATCACTCTTAGGCAAGTTGCATTTAAGGCTTCAGCTTTTCTGCTTTCAATTCAAGATCCTGCTTTTATTTTGTAGTTTAATATTATTATTCACAATGGTGGTGTGTGGAAAATGATGATTGGGTCGATGTCTTATATTAGTCAAAAATTAAAACAAAATATTTAAAATTCAGCTGTATTTCACCCCTTAAAATCAAATTTAGGTAACAGTATCCATGTGTTTCAGCTATCAGAATGGAATAATATCTCAATAATTTTCCCAATTTCAACTACCATAATAATTAGTTGAACTTTTTATCTTAAATTGTGCAGACCTAAAACTTACTGCCTTGGGACCTATGTAGAAAGCATGGCATTTAAATCAGGTATTCATCACACTTATCAATTTTTCTCTTGATATCCTTGCATATTTGATTATTTTCTATACTCTATCTTTGTAATTAGGTTTTCAGGTACAGAGGATGTTTACCACGAATCTTTGCAGATTTCGTTGGTGGAAATGATATTGAAATACAAGCGAAGGATATAAAGGTATTTAAATTAAAGAATGTATTTAGATTTTGATTCGTTGAGGCCTTTGCCAAATTGAAAGCACATAATTTTTTCCATATAAATTAAAGAATGTATTTGGATTTTGGATTGCTTGAGGGCTTTGCCAAATTTATTTATACTAATTTTATGATCTTTTGTGACACAATAATTTGTGCTCTTAATTCTATTGGTATTCTCAAATCTTTACTTTGCGCAAAAAAAAAATAGATCGCGCAACGCGCGAATGCCCCCTAGTGTAGATTAAGGACACATATTTACTTGCATCAATTTTCATCGAGTATATAACTGGAATACCGGATCCAAATAAACTTTTGATTGGACTGGTCTTTAAATTCTGTAATTGGATATGAATTGCATTTCCAATTAATTAGGAGACCTTAATTAAAGCATATTACAGCCACGTATTAGTCTCTTACGTGATCTGACCTATTTATTCATAGCATCAAAGAGTTATTTGTTTTACTTCTTATGCTAGATGTGACTGCACTTCAAAGGTTTTTCATATTAAATTGAAATTTAACAAAAAAAATATCCTGTGGGAAAACCCTACCCGCACACAACAAAAGCAGTGGCCCATAGACCAGGCGCAGCCAATATGTTTTCCCTCAATGGACCCCTAAACTTGGAATAATCCCCAGTTAGTTTAATCTCACTACATTATAATGCTATTAAGGATAGTTTATCTTGGGTTAAAATAGTGGCAGCATAAGGTCCCACTGTTTATACATGCCAACAAAATATACAACAGGAATTCCTGCAGGGGACTATTAAATCATTGTTAGTCGTCAGATCGCAATTTAACGGCTTACAAGTGGGGACACAATTTCACATTTCCTTTAACCGGTCCCCTTATGTAAGGATGGTTTGGTCTCTCGTAAGAATTAATTAGTGTTAATTAGCACTATTAACATAACAATAGTTAACTTTGGTGTGCAATTAACTTTTTAATTAACAAACTGCTTAACAGCTGTCCACATAAACAATGAAAAGTCTATGGATCTCGTAGAGTGAGACATAAAAGCAGTTGATGAAGATTGCATGCTTAAATAAAAAGGCCAATGGCGAGAGAGATTTATGTAAATATGATCAGCGGATGTAGTACTTAAAATCTTAAATTAAGTTTAGGTTGATTACAGTAACGGCGATATCGCTTTGTTATAGCCAATCATTAATCAAGACTTGCATTTATGTATATATTTTTAATGCCTAAGCAAATTTTTTCTTTGACAACGTTGAAGTGTTTGCTTCATTGACAAGCTCACTTGGTTTGCTATTCAATAGGTATGTGTCATGTGTCACCTTATCAATGATAAGAATTAATTTATCATATTTAAATTTTAAGCTAAAATCAATACGCTTGTTGAGATACATGACTCATCTCTTAATGGACGAGTTTAGAATGAGCCAGACACCTAAAATTTCAAATGAGGTAAAATGATAATTATGGATATGGAGTGGTTATTATTTTAATTTTTTTTAGATTTTTGCATTTGGAGGATAACTACGATACTTTATGAAATATATGTAATTTTAAAGTTCTAGAATACTAAATAAATGATTTTGATGTTATGAAAAAAATAAACATAAAATTTTTATTTTCGAAAGAAAACTTACCATTCTTTTTTTTTTCATTTTAAGATAAGATGACTATCAATCTCTCTAATTTATTTCGAAGTTAAATGTCACCAATGACCTCTAGTCAAATTTCGAACTTGTGATCTTAAGTAAAAATGTGTTACTTTTTACCACTAGACTAGAGCTGGTTCTCGAAAACTTATAATTATGTAATTATAGAAGGATATACATGAAACTCTTCTCAACTTTAGATTATGATTTCAAAACTTCCATGCAAGTTATAATTTTTTTAGAGAGAAAATAAGAAATTATTTGGAAAATTCAAAATTCAGTAAAAAAAGGGAGCAGCTTCCGAAATTCTCTTGTGAGTGTCAGATTGAAACTGTACACGATTGTGGCTCGTAAATCAAAGGCCCTCGTGTGACCCGTTTGGATTGCGTGCTAGAAAACAGTGCAATCCGACGAATCAAACATGGAAACTTGAGTTCAAAAAAATCTATTTTGATTTTGACGGCCCCCAACTTCATATTCGATTCACACGCACACACAAGGGGTTCACTATTGCCACACACTCTTGTTTGGTCAACTCACAACGACAAAGTGTAGAGGGTTAAGGACCTACTATTCAGTGATGCAACACTTGTGGCGTTTATTTTACACCACAGAAAATCCGAAGGCTTGCCACAGGGCTTCTGCTAGGAAGCTTCGTTGTTTCATTCCATCCAATGTTAGCACGTGCGCTGCGACTTGCGATGTGCAGGGAGTGTGTCGGGTGAGGTTGGCGATTGCTGGATCGGGTGGACTCTATCGGGTCTATATGCACGTTTAAAACTTTGGGTTTTATCTTTTTTTTTTTTTTCTCTCGAATAAAAAAATACTTTAAATAATAAATAATATATATATCAAAAAGTTTGGATGGAGTTTTAATATTGATAAATTACTAGTTTGGACTGGTTATTTAATATTTGAACAACAAATATAGCCGTGTCGGAGGGAACAATTTGAAAATATACAATGAATAAGGAGCAATAATTCTATGTGAAAGAAACAATCTGAAGTACCGAGTGGAGAAATAATGGACCTAAATTAATTTGTCTATGTGTGCACAAACAGAGAGAGGATAAAAGCATTTTAAATGAAATAAATTTCTGTACAATGCTTTTTAATTTTCATAAATTTGTGGATACCTTCGAAAGTCATGGGTTTAAAATATTTGTGGTAAATTCTTTATGGATATTTAAAATCGAAAGTTTTTAACTTCAACATTGTTTGAAAAAAATTAAAGAAAAAAAAAACAGATATTAAGCCCAAACGACATAAGCCTAGCTATCAGATAAACAGCTGATATGCCCACTAGATAGGTAAGTACATTATGGGCTTTATCAGCCCAAAACTAAAATCCATGTCAAATGGCATAACATAATAATACATGCCCAATGCATAGAGAACGAACTGAAACCCGAAAAATATTAAGGCTACTTATTTTTATTGTTTTTTTTTCAACCATTAATTTTATTTATTTTCATTTTGTTCCTTGGGCTTTACTAATGTGAATATTTCTTCTCATAGGGTGCGTTTGGATCGTTGGAAGAAAGAAGAAGAAGAAGGAAGAAGAAGAAAAAAATTATAAACAATCCAAACTCTTCACAAAGTTACACACTTCCCAATACTTCTTTCTACTTCTTTCCTTCTTCTCTTCTTCCCACACCTATCCAAACGCACCCATAGAATGGATACAGATGGAGTGCTAATGAAATAAATTTTCTGTAATACTCAAAAATTCCTTTTCATCTATACTACTACAATTGCATTATATTTTGTAGTTTTGAGTGTTGAGCATACAAACGACACTCATCTAAATTGACAAACGTGCTCTATCATATATGCATTAATCCAGGACTATAAAGTTCATTAAAAAATATAAATTGTAAAAAGCATCTAACATCTTAGCAAACAGGCAGGTCAAATGGAGGAGGCAACAATTTCTCATCCTCCCCTTCTCCATTCTCCACAATAAATGCCATTGCGAGGCCCCACGTCAGATGCGCGTCGATGTGACAATGCACAAGCCACACTCCCGGGTTGTCGGCCAGAAACCGTATCACTGCCCACCCATTGACGGGAACACCAATAGTGTTCCTCTCTGGCGGGTCGACCATGTTGAATTTCTCTGTATCCACATCTGGGTTAAAATTCCCAAACCCGGTTGCGAGAACATAAAACTGGTACCCATGTACATGCATCGGGTGTTCTTCACCTCCAACAATATTTGTGCCTTGAAGAACTATCTGCACTACCGAGCCATATTTCAGCCGGTACACCCTTGTCCCCTGCACGGGTTGTTGAAGTGACTGGCTAATGTTATTCCCAGTAAAGTCAAATATGATAGGTGGCTCCGGTGGAAAATCCTCAGTATATATCCCAGGTACGTCGAAATAATATGCCTGTAGCAGGGAAATAGTACTTGGCAGGACAAAAGAAACATTGTTGATGCTAGCACCAAACCGGGTCCCATTGGGTCCACCACATGTCATACCAAGTGGACAGTTGAACAGGCCCAATCCAACTGTAAAGAACAAAGATGCATTCACTGGATCAGGGACGTTAACTGGCTCGGGGCTACGTAAAGAGGTTGAAAAAGCAGTTGCCGTGGCAGTATCATTATAAGCCGGTAGAAGTGGTACAAGAGGAATTGGCATGGTTTGTGCCCCGTGAACTGCTGTGCAACCAGAAAACTTGTACTCTAAAATAGCGGTAACTGTGGTGTTGTCAAACGGGACACCCTGTGCGCTAGCATATGCTCGTGCAGCAATGTAGTAGCGGCCTTCCGGTTGGTCTGCTGTGACCAAGACATCAGTGGTCTGGCCAGGTCCCAGCATTATGACAGTAGTAGTGAAGGGTTTTGTGTAGGCAGAGTCGGCTGCCACAACGGTCATGAGGTGGCCAGCAATGGAGACAAAAAGCTCAGTGTTCATGGACGCACTGATAAAACGGAATAATATGGTCTCACCCGATACCACAGGAAATAGTGATGTACCTAATGAAAAGGTTAAATTAAACCACAAGTACTGATCAGTATGTTTTCGTGTGTATGTTGGTGGTGGGTCTGTGTGTGAGAACAGGCTAGTATGGAACCATACAAATTGACCCAAAAAAAAAATCATATACACATATTTGGCAATTTAAGATAGCGTACCTTGGTTGGAGCATGAGTAGAGGTCGCCGGGGCGGCCATTGATAGTAAAAGCATCAGATACATTTGGAGCTGCTCCGGTGATGGTTGCTTGTCTTAGCACCTCATTTGGATCTCGGTTCCACCATTCACCTGCTCCCAGCAACCATTGCAATTCATAAGTTTACCTCACTTATTCAATTTGATTTGGAATTGGGGTTACACATGAAATCTTTTAAAATGATTATATGCTACTTTAAAACTATGGTTTATCTATTCCATGTTTCCTACAATTTTACATCCATAATTTGATATAATATGCAAAGCTTGAGCCGATCCCATCTGATCAAAATCAATTTTGCATCTGATAAGACAGATTTTCAATTTACCATAATGGTTTAGTGGGTTTGACCGGACCATAGTCATAACTAATTTTATTATACTTGATTACTTTTTGATAACTTTTTAATGTCCCAACTATGGCAATCTCCAAGTAAATTATTAGGTTCTATAACAAGAAACTTGAAAATGAAGCAAGCCTTTTTGGTTGGGGCAAAGGAAAGTTATAACAAAAAAAAAAAGTTCAGTGCGTTCGCATCAGTATGCTACCAGAAACAGAAATGTAGTTACGAGTTACGACTTTGTGACCAATATAATTATTTTGGAAGATTGGTATGAGTGCAATGTCTACAATACTTTTCCTTTTTCATTTCATGGTAAGGCCCATGGACTGTCAAAATCTACTTTCCAGGCATAAGTGCATAACAACAAGTACTAGAAAGAAGAAATACGTAATTTTCTTAACCACCTTATTTTCGTTTCAAAAACTACTAGTTTCCCACCTACTGATCATTGTTCCTCTTCTGACCAGATAAAGCATACTCCAAAATGTTACAAAAGAAACATTAAGGTTTAGACAAAACAGAAGAGTCAATTCTGCTGGTTTAGCACTAGCACAGATATTTTTCTAATAGCTTGTCAAATTGCGATAAAATATTTGAATTTAGGTAAGAAAAGAAGAAAACAAAGTCTGTAAGAGGCTTGATTACCAAGTATAATAGGATATTCTCTTTGTGGCTTATCGAACGGGTATGATTTCCCCAACTTTGGGTAGATGATCAATGCACCATGCACGGTAGCTCGAAGCCATGAGGCATGTGCATGCCACCACAGCGTACCTTCTTGATCTATTATTGTAAACTGGTACACATAGGTAGCTCCTGGTACAATGGGACATTGTGTTATGTAGTCTGGCCCATCTGCCCAGGCAGTTCTCAGCTGTCGGATCCCATGCCTAATCAAATTAAAATCAATTTAAAGAACCATTTCAGTGTTGAAATTTTCTTCAATATATTTTGCAAGTCACTAAATATGAAGATGATGGGAATGACTCTGGTGAGATGTCAACCCCAACCCTCCTTATTGTAAAAGTGACATACAATAAATATTTTTGTTTAATTCTCTCTTTTAAAAGTTCGTTTCTTGTTAAATTTCATAAATGAAACCAAACACATGCTTACTTAAATCAAATTTGGTATTAAAAAAGTATAACCTAAACGATTTGCATCATTACAACTCACTGGTATATATAGTTGACTGTTGACTTGCAAATATTTGAAGCAATTTTGTCCTTTGTATAATCAATGCCTTAATTATCACATGAAAAAAATTAACGCAAGAGGGAGAAGAATAGTAGAATACCAGTGAAGAGTAATGTTATATCTCGCCAAGTTGGTCACTTTAATTACCAATGTGTCCCCATCCGTTACTGTCAGAGTGGGTCCTGGGTATTGATCATTCACTGTAATTATCCTATGTCTCTTGCACAGCCTCTTCACTGGTGTTTCCTTAACCTATAAACCAATGAAAATAAGTTCATAAAATTTTAAAAAGAAGTACTATGTGATTGAAATATTGGGGAAAATAGTACTCACTATGAAGTCATGATACTGTATCTCTGCGTTTGCATAAACAACGGCAAGCAATAATAGGAGCAGATTTGACAAGAATGAGCTGAACATGACAGTTTCAGTTGCATGGACCTCTTTGTAGTTATGCAAAATGAATTAGCAAATGTTTGAGCTAAGATGGTGTATAAGTATTATTTATAGGTAAAATAGGTTCGGTTGAGGTGGTTTGGAAGATTAGGTTATAATTTCTTATCATGGGTCTTATATTTTTGAGAAGGTCAAGCTTACCATTTGGTGCACCCACTATTATCATGCTAATGAATTATGATTACCGATTAGCAACGTGACATGCAGAAGTAGTCATTCTTGAATAACAATCCTCTTGCAAGTTGAGGATTTGAATTGAATTGGTTCATTTCTGGCTACATTACTAATTATCATGAAAATATCATATTTCGTATTTTTTAGAGTATTGACATGACCGGCCGACAAATCCCAATCTTTTCTGAAATTGAACAGTCGTTAAATCAGACTTAATTAAGGCTAATTGCACAGTTTAGCTAAAAGCTCAATCTATCTATTTGGTAATTTATCTCTTATAGGGAAGTTCTATTGAGGAGAATTTATACATTGGAAGTTCTCTGTTTTTATCTTTTTGGAATTTCTCTATTAAAAGGCAATTCTCTACATTCAACTAACTTTATCCTTGGGCCTACGGGCATGAACCGAAAAAAAAAAGAAAAAGAAAAAAAAAAAACACAACTTCATCCAGTCATCCTTGCTAGGCCCAATGCCAACGTAGAAATGTAAGGAGACTTTAACTTTTGCATAATTTAAAGTTACAGTTACTGTATTGTAAAAGTGTTACAAGTACAAAACCCTTATTATTTTACAGTGCCACTTCAGTGGGATTTTTTCAGTGACGTATGACATAATGTGAAATTAACTGAATAAAAACTAAGGCCCTGTTTGGATAGTTAGGAATAAGGGTTATTTTAGACTAAATAGCTATTCAGGACTAAGAAGCCATCCAAACAGTCCAGAATTAAGGGCTTATTCTTAATCAGACTAAGATTAGTTAATCCAACATTTTGTTAGAATAAGAGTTGAGATTAGAAAGAAAAGCTCATTATTTATTCTTTCCTCATCCAAACAAAAAGTCTTAATCTGAGATTAAGCTTTTTCTTAAGAATTTAGGATTAAGAATCTTAATCCTGAATAACTAATCCTACCCTTAATCTCATACGATCCAAACTGACCCTAAGTGAAGAAATATTAAACAAAAAGAATTGTTTAAACTCCGGGTTTTAAGGAAAAAAATTATTGAGTTTGAATCTCATTGATCACCTTGATATAACAAAGAGTTACACATGCGACTGAAAAAAAACAAAGACATCATGTCTAGATAGCAAAGCTATCCATAAGACCCTACCACATTATGTACAAACTCAATAATAATCTAAAAATCTCCTAATAACTTCTAACCAAGCAAAGAGATTTATAAATGAAAGAATTTAAAAGCACCATAAAAACTAGACCTGTTAAACTACTAAATTACCACTGAACTACCAAAATTATCACTCACTTTTCCCCTCACTGCCAACAGCATCACCGGCTGCCTCAGCTTCCCCAGCTGATGATGGGCCCTCACCAGATTCTGCCACCTCTGGTTTGATTTCCTCCAATTGCTTAAGAATCTGCTGCATGTCTGGCCTTGCAGCTGGTGATGGGTCGACACAGTGCAACGCAAGCTTCAATGTGTTAACCAATTCGTCCCCAGTGGTACTCCCGGCTGCCGCGTCTTTCATCAACTCTAAATCAAAAACCTCATTTGTCCACTCCTCTTCCACAACTGACGCAACCCACTGTGGTAAATCCAGGCCATTGGTCGTGTCACTTGGCGATTTACCAGTCAAAAGTTCAAGAATAACCACACCAAGGCTATACACATCGGTTTTGGGGTTGGCTTTCTTTAGTTTGGAAAGCTCAGGAGCACGGTAACCCAAAGCGCCAGCAGTGGCTATCATGTTTGTATTTGCAGTGGCACTCATGAGACGGGAGAGACCGTAATCAGAGACTTTGGCATTTGACTTATCATCTAGAAGAATGTTGGCACTTGTCAAGTTGCCATGCACCATGCTCGCCTCAGTGTGGAGGTGGAGTAGACCTCGGGACACACACATTGCTATCTTCATCCTTGTTGGCCAATCGATTGGGGTATCTGGGGCACGGGCTGAAATAAAATGGGAAGCACAATTAGATACAGTAGAGTGGTTTAAGCATTATGTCAAACACTTACCATGGAAATTGCTTTGAATCTCTCTACTAACTCCTGAATAATTGGTGGTTCTAATTCTCTGCACTTATCACCACAACAAGTTACTGCTAACGTTCTAGTTGATTTGTGAATGGTCTAAACGTTTTATATGACATGTAAAACCAATTATACCAAGTACCAATCATAGATTGGAAAATATTAAAAGAGATATTTATTAATGATGTAAACAATATTAAGTAAAACAAAATCGAAGGATAAAACGCATACCATGAAGGAAAGAGGCAAGGCTTCCCTTGGGCATATAATCAAACACAAGAAGTTTCTCTCCTTTAGGCCCCACGTAATAGGCCCGAAGCGCAAGTAAATTTGGATGCCTTAATTTACCAAGTGCATTCACCTCTGTCTCAAACTCCTTTTGGTTCTTTGCAATTTTCTCCCTCAACCGTTTTACCGCAACTTGACTTCCATCCTCTAAAGTTGCCTTGTAGACCGTCCCATAAGTGCTCTTACCCATTATCTCAGCAGTTGCGCACAACAAGTCGTCAGCTGTAAAGGCTAATGGCCCGTCAAAATGTACTAGTTTACCCCCGGTGTCGCCACTTGATGTAACATCACTTCCTGTCGCAGAACTGGCTTTACCGCCTTTTCCGGAAGATTTAGCAGCTGTGGTACCCTTCTTTACTGAATCAGTACCGCTTTTATCACCACTCTTTCTGAACAAGAAAGAGATGAGAGCACAGAATAGGAGGAGCAAGAACAGGAATGAAATGCCAACAATGGTTAGAATCAGCTCTTTGGTGTTTAGTTTTCGAGTTGCAGGCTGACTAGGTGTTGAGGGAGAAGGTATAGCACTTGGAGAAGGGGCTAATGGACATGGGGCTGAGGCACTATAACCACACAGCTGAAGGTTTCCAGCGAAAGAGCTGGAATTGAACTTCCTTGAGAGGAGAGGAGAAACAGGGCCTGAGAGGTTGTTGTTAGAGACATTGAAAGAGGTGAGATTGGCTAAGTTATCAATGGATAATGGGATCTCTCCAGTTAAGTTATTCCCTGACAAATCAAGCTGGAAAAGGCTTGAGATATTTCCAATTGATTCTGGTATATCGCCATTGATGAAGTTTTTAGAAAGATCCAAGGTCTGGAGCCTAGAAAGGTTCCCAATTTCTGAAGGGATTGTACCAATTAGTTGGTTGTTGTTAAGTGACAACTGTTCAAGTGAATGTAGGTTGCTAATGGATGCCGGTATACTACCAGAAAGGGAATTATGATCCAAGTACAGAGTGTTCAGCTGGTACGACTTGTTTGTCTCTCCCCACGAATCAGGGATCGAACCAGATAGGTTGTTATTACTAAGAAACAAATATGTAAGGGAAGGAAGGCTTGTTAACCCAGCAGGGACCTCACCAGAAAGATTATTGTAGCTAAGATTAACCCTATAAAGCTTTGTATTGTTCGAAAAAGAGGTTGGAATCGAACCGGTGAGCAAATTGTTACTTAAATCGAGGGTTTGAAGCAACAAACAGTTACCAATAGAAGCCGGGATGGAGCCCGAAAATCGGTTATTGAACAAATAAGCACCTCTCAAATCACGCAAAAAACCGATAGACTGAGGAATTTGACCACCAATTAAATTATCATGTAAACTAAGCTTGCGCAATGCAGTTAATTGACCGACCTTCTCTGAAATGTGGCCGCCTAGCCCCTTCCAAGGCAATTGCATCGCAATCACCTTACCAAGTACACACTTGATACCGGTCCATGCGCCAGAACAGGCATCAAGACCTGTGCCATTCCAGCTCTGAAGGTAATTGAACGGGTCGACTAACCCCTGCTTGAAGGCTTGAAGACCTTGGAAGTCAGCTTGGGTTATGACAACTCCATCCCAAGCTTGGGAAGAAGCAGTGGTCAAGTGGAGTAAAAATGTGAGAAAAAGAAAAAAACAGCGTGAGCTTTTGTTCATGCTTACGAGCTTATTGCTAAATTGATGGTGATTAATTAGCAAAAATTGGAGAGGTTGGAAAGAGAGAGAAAGCTCTTTCCTTTCTCCTTTTATATTTAGCAAAAGAGTTGCACAAATGGGATTAGAGAGGGAGAAAAATGAGCAGAGAAGAGAGGCTTGAAAGAGAAGGGAGGAGGTGTGAAAGGGTTTAAGAAGAGAAGCGAGAAGGTGGATCTGAATTTGTTAAATTCTTTTGGGAGACAAACTCGGAGACAGGAACGATTTTGGTCAGAGGTTGGAATTAAGATGCTAACTAACGGCTAGTTTTCTCATTCAGTGCTCCCAAATCAGTAACTGATGGCGAAATGCGTTAAAGAACCAGACGATCCCTCCTTGTCGCAGATTCCCCCACATTTTCTTTCCTCATATTGTCTTTCGTATAGCGAGTTAATTATCTTTATAAAGTGTGACTTGTTACAGGTTTGACAAAAGAGGATGAGTCGTATGGGGTGACGATTCGAGGACGAACGCCAGGCTCCAGGTGGTATATGCGTGCCCCAGTGGAAGTGAGAACGAACACCGGGTCTAGTATGGACCGCGATAATCGGGGGGGTTAATGTAAAGAAGAGAAGTGCTGATCCGGGTTTAGGTGGGGGTTTCACGTGCCCCAACGGCTAAGTTTGAGTGGGACCTACCTAGGGGGGTTTAACCAATGAGAGAGTGGAGGGGTGAGACGCATTAAAAGGGAACCTGGGAGGACGAGATGGAGAGCACGTGATGCCTTAAATAAGGAACTTAATCCCAAGACTGCACTGGGACTCTGGGACTCACAGTCTGAGGTAAGGTGCCGGAATGGAGAAGACTTGAAAAATCAGTTAAAAGGTGACGTGGCAAAAAGAAAATTAGATAGAGGTGTTGTGTAATTGTGTTGTCCTTGCTTACTTACTCCGAGATAATAATAAAATATTTTATGGAAATAAAAGCTATGTTGTGTTGGAGAAAACGTTCCCATTTTCGTTTTCTTCAATTTTATTTTCTTTGTAATTTTTGTGCTTTTCTTTTATCCTAAAATTGTTCACTTCTTGTACTTGGCTTTTGTTTTGGTTTTCCTCTCTGCCCTCTCCATGTGAATATTTATCAACAACGGGTGCGTTTGGATAGGTGTGGGAAGAAGGGAAGATGGAAAGAAGTGAGAAGAAGTATTGGGAAGTGTGTAACTTTGTGAAAAGTTTGGATTGTTTATAATTTTTTTTCTTCCCATCTTCCTTCTTCCTCTTCTTCTTCTCTCATCCAAACGCACCCGACGAGAAAATTTTTGCAAACATTTTTTATCATCAATGTGAATATTAAAAAAATCAATAATTATTAGACAACACAATTTCCTACTGTCCAAACGCACTAACTAAACAATCAATTTAAAAAAAAAATCAACTGTAGTTGTTTGAGAATTTAGCTTTGTGTGGTTAGAATTTTAAACCATTGTAATATTTATTCTACCAAATTTGTTTATTAATGAAAATATTTTACAAATTAAAAATAAGAAAAAAGAGTGGGGTAAGGTCAGGTGACATTCATTACCTCTATCATTATTCTTGATACCGACCATATAGATATAGGACCCTACTTTAATGATTTGAATTGACCGATCTAAAACGAATGCATTAGATATTTCTTGTTGACGTTATAGAAAACCATCCATACGACCCAAGCAGATCTTTTTTTGCGGTTAAGAACTTAAAATGGTCCCAACCAAAATATATGATCCGACAATCATGAACAATTGAACATGATTCCATGAAAAATGACATACAAGAATCCGAGGTTAGGTGACCTTAGTGTACAACTGCACTGCTAAAATGTAGCCTATCGCACAACCGACAGCTATAGCGATTCACTACCTACCTCATGGTTGCATTTTTCCCCCTTTTGGCAATTCAAATAAAAAGCATAATAGAATATCAGATTATATAAATTTCGCACACTAAGGTTCTTAATTGTTGCAATACTTAGATCAGCCCCCATGCTCCTGTTGTGCACGCATTCGAGATCCTTGTCAGTTGTCATCACTGAACGTCTGAACCTCACCAGCATCTGTATGAGCAATCCATTGGCAGTATTTAGCACATGTTCCTCCAAGTTGCTGCTTCCATACAGTATGTATGGCGAGGTGTAGAAAGTTGCCATCAACCACACATAAATCATAACGGTTCTGTTCTTGAAGTAAAGATGTTTTTGAAGGGGCTAGGGGTGGCCCACCTGCGGCTGGCTATATCTTTCAATTTCTTTCTTTCTTTTTATTTATTTTTTATTTTTTTTTCCGTGGTGCTATGGTTTCAAACAAAGTGATATCATAGATGCATTTTGCATTTTTTCTCAATTACAAAGATTTTCCAATATAGTCTCAATTGCATTGTACGTTATCCTCTACACTGAACTTCCATATTATTCCCCAAACGAGTCTCAATTGAAATGATACATCAAAGAATCTTTGCTAAGTTGCATACAATTCAAGAAACTAGAGAAGCAAGTAAAAACAGCAACACATACTAGCACAGATGCAAGGTGCACAACCTATACATAGACACACTAATAACAGAAGGAATTTAGTAACTTGTTGCTTGTAAGAAAACATAACAAATAAGTACTGTTTTGTAAAATTGTAAGATCAATAAAAGGAACATCAAATCATATCCGTTCGTTATCATCGTCATCGTCATCGTCAAACAAATCATCGGGCGAGTCATAAATAACCATATGGGGAAACAGATCCAAGAAATCTCGCTTCATTTTTTCTCTAATTTCAGGATACCGCACAAGCCCCTTCAACATAACCCTAAAAGGAAGCGACTCTGGGGGATCTGACGAGCCTCTCATGTCTTGATACAACTCCATAGCAAAATCGATCATCCCACTATCACAAAATGCCCTTACCAAGTCGCCATACGTGTGCTGGTCAACTCGAACCTCTTCTGATTTAAGGTCGGACCAGACCTTCTGTGCCTCTTCTAGTTTCTTATTTCGTGCTATTGTGAACAGCATATCTCTATAAAAATACATGTCGGGATGATACCAAATTTCCTTCCTCACTACACCATATATCTGCAATAGAATGCTGAATTAGCAATTTAGAACACAGAAATATCTACTGATATATTGATGCCGATCACATTGTTCTATTCATATCAGCAATTTTGCATGACAAATGATGCCAATTACACTATTTCAGACCACCAAGTTGCATGATACATGATTCCAATCACATTTTTCCAATTTGGATACCAACAATTTAGGAAATGAACTTCTAGAACAATCTAATTTTAACAAGAAGGTCAGCCATTGAATTACACAAAAAAAAAAAAAAAATCCACAGCACTCAGTAATTCTCTGATATTCTGCCCAATAATCACTACCAGTAATATAAACCATGAAATATTACAAGAATGTATATATAATTCTAACCTTCATGGCGAGGAAGATGAGATCCTGGCGCTGGAGCTCAGCGAGCACGGCGAGGAGGTCGGTACGAAGGAGGCGGGACACATGGGAGCGCATAAACTGGTCAAGGCGAGCAGAGGCGGCGCCTGAAGGCGACGAGGCTAGGCGCTTGAGTTGTTGCACGACGAAGATTCCTTCCTTACCCATCTCCTTCTTCCTCCGCCATATCGAAAGGGTCGGGCTCGAAGTTAGAGAAGAAAACGAGGGTTTTGAACCTATCGTTTGAGTTAGTTCGGAGATGGCGCACCGACTCCGGTTGAGGAAGATGTGGGCCCCGGTTCGCCGGAGGAAGAGCATGGGATCGCCTCAGTGGGAAAGAAAAGAAGAAGAGAGTAGTGAAGAAGAAGCGGGTCCCGCTTGCAGAGAGAGAACCCAACTTCGCTTTGATCAGGAGCATAAAAGTTGAGTTCAGATCAATGATTGAAAATTCAAATAACTTTTAGATTCATGAAATAAAGTTCAGACTATTTCAAATTTGAGTTCCATCCAAAATTTATACCTCTTTCAGTTGAAACACTGTTATTGCTTCTTTCATTAATTTTTGTATAATTATTATTTTTTAAAATTTTTTTGTTAACTTAAACTTTAATATGTCAGATTATAATTTAGACTAAAAAGAATGAATTAATTTGTCGCTAAATTTTAATTTTTGCTTTGTCAGCCGCTGACCAGTTTATCTAAAAAAAAAAATTGAATTTTGGCAATTAACTTTATATTTTATGCCTCCCACTTCAAATTTTTTTTTAAACCACTTCAAAAAAAACTTTATATTCTATGCCTCTAAATTGATTCCCTAATAAAATTCTCGTTCATTAATTTCGAAAATTGAACAAGAGATTAAACTAAAAAAAAGGCGTTTCTCAAAAAAGACACTGAAAAAAGGCTGCCGCAAAGCCGGTTGTTAAACTAAAAAAGTTGATTAGGAAAAGGCACGCAAAAATGTGCAAAAGGACCCAGCAAAGATATAAAAAAGCAAAAGGACCCAGAAACAGCACATTTCTAATATCCACGGACTTAATTAACGGGGGTGATAAGGATCATCCCCGATATTCATCATCCCCATCATCCCCACGCGTTTTTCTATTTTAGGATTTATGCGTTTTCTATTTCTGGATATCACTCTGTTTCCCTCCCTGCGTATGCTCGTCCCTCCTCCCATTCCTCCTGCGTACGCTCCCCCTCCCCCTCCCCTCTCTCACAGACACTATATATTGATTATAATTGTTGAAGTTAATATATATAACTGTTGAAGTTAATATATATAACTGTTGAAGTTAATATATATAACTGTTGAAGCTAATATATATGCCAACTTCAATAATTTAAATATGCCCACTTCAAATATTACCTTCAACATTTAAATATGCCTAGTTCAACAATTATATATATTAACTTCAACAGTTATATATATTAAATTCAACAGTTACATATATAACATATTATACAATAGTTACATATATAACTTCAACAGCTACATATATAACTTCAACAGTTATATATATTAACTTCAACAGATATATATATTAACTTCAACAATTATATATATTAAATTCAACAGTTACATATATAACATATTATACAACAGTTACATATATAACTTCAACAGCTACATATATAACTTCAACAGTTATATATATTAACTTCAACAGTTATATATAGTAACTTCAACAGTATGCTTTCGGCTAACCAGCCCATGGGTACAGAGCCCGTAAGACTCCCACCTCAAAAAGCCCGATAGAAGCACGAAGACGGAACGAGCAGAACAAAGAAGAATCGAGGATTAAATCCGCTACACACTTGATTTATATTCATGAGAAGAGCAAAGCCGAGAGCACACCAGGATAGCCATGTATAAAGCATATGCACGTAACTAGATACCCTGACTCTACATCTTACTATGAAAATGAGAGAGCTATAACTTTAACAGTTATATATATTAACTTCAACAATTATATATATTAACTTCAGCAGTTACATATATAACATATTAACTTCAGCAGTACATAGAGAATGTTCGTGGCGTGTAGTTTGATTTCCGAATTATGAAATTCTTGGCCAGAGAGTTAACTTCAACAGTTAGGATATTACCTTCAACATTTAATTATATTAACTTCAACAGTTATGAAATGTGTAGGAGGGAAAGAGGGAGTGTGGGGGGACAGCGTACGTGAGAGGGATGAGGGGGGAGGGGGGCAGCGTACGTGAGAGGGAGGATGGGGGACAGTGTACGCGAGAGGGGGAAGAGATTAGTTCACGCGGGAGAATGGAGACAGCGTACGCGGAAGGAGAGCTCACGCGTTTTCTCTTTCTGAAATTCGGGGATGATGGGGATGATATAATCTCTGGGATGGTCCTAAGCAATTCCGCTTAATTAAATGCTAAACCGACCCTTTTTCAACGAATACCCAAAATTGATCCAAATTGAGCCTAGATCAGTTATTCGATATTTGACCGCTTTCTTTGATAGTACACGTGTAATCAAAGTGTGTAAATTGTTTCTTTCTGTTCGTGCATTCATAAAGACCCTTTACCCGTCATGACTCAGGACCTAAATTGTTCTACCTGAATACTGACCATATGAGGTACCACACATTTGCACTTTGCTCAATTTCTATTTGGGGACGTTTAGCTGCAAATTATCTGATATAACGTTGGAAACTTGGAATTCAATTCAGGCTACTGTGGCTCCTAGTTTCATCTGATTTTTAATAGATCTTAGCCATTTCAGATCAAAATCCGGAAAGGAACTCTCAATTTAATTTCCCTTTTTAGGAAAACAGTATTTGTGAATTTACTATACCAATCATTGCAATATCCCATTTCCACTCCAGCACTAGTTCAGTACTACATAAATCTAGTTATATCTAGCAAACTGCAGACCTGCCAAAACTGTGTAAAAATAAAAAAATAACAAATATTAAGCGTTTCTTTATATATAAAAAAAAGACGACTTATTGTCTTCATTAAATTAGAGTAGCTCATCTCTTTTCTTTTCCTTTCAAGAAGAAAAATATCAAACACTAGTCAGACGTGCTTCCTTCATTCTAACAAAATCCTCTCTCCAAATCTTATATGCAGTTCTCACTTCATCTAGCTCTGGGTCAGGTATACGCACATGACGATCCAACTTCTCCATCCAATCGTCCCACGGCGCCTTTGATGGGTCCAAGAACCTCGAAACCTGAGGTAATAACACATCCCAATAGAAATCATTCACTGCCTGTTGTACCTCTTGACATTCTTTCATGGTTTGCATTTCAGGTCGGACAATGTTACCAGGTCGGTTTCTGATGATAAAACTGTTATCCCTCAGGATTAGAACTTCTGAAGGGGCAAGAGGTAGAACAACTCTAGAGAATTTCACAAGAGATATCTCTATAATGTCTTTTGGCAGTAAACCCTGTTTAACTGCTACAGCAGTTCCGACCATTTTACGGATCTGAAAGAAACCAGCAATACATTGTCAATTTAGGGAAATGATGAGTATGTCAAATTTTGTACTGATCTGACCCAACCCAACCATATCAGATGGTTAAATCGGTTAAAAATACAGCGCAATGTCAAAATTAAAGTTCCAAAACTGTATATATAGTATATAGGTAACAAAAAATTTTGAGAGAAAATATAGCAACATGCAACATAGAAGTAAAATAAGTTAACAAGGTAATAACCTGATGGAGCATGAAAGATTCACCACATAAAGATATTTCAACGAAGTGCTTTCCTGAGGAACTCTCCTTCTCTAATTCACCACAGGAGCAGCTAAACATCCTCCTCCAATGGGATGCACTAAGTTTATCTGACTCATCAGGTTCATATAACCACCTAGCTCGAGTTATAACTGGTGGAAGTTCTCCCAATTCTCTAGAACCTTCCATTTCTGGGGCATTATCGTCAGATGAAATTTCACAGCCTTCATCTTCTTCTTGTAACTGCTGCTCTGACTCAGGCTCATGTCAGCAGAGTGGCATTGTTGTGCATTTTGTTGGGATTCTGTAACAGTGGATTTCTCAAGGGATCTAAGCCTTCTGTTTATACGAGGTTTACCATGAGGCTGCTTTCTGTATTTGGATCTAACTGTGTAGTTGTGAAATGGATGCTCTCCCTGTGTAGAAGTAATAAGAATTACAAATAAAGAGAAATTTACTAATCTGTTAAGTAAATTAGAACAAAGATATTGTTTCCAACAAAAGTTAGTTGGTAACTTGTGAAATCAATCAGAGGTAAAAAAAAAAAAATTACTTATTGACTATTGCAGAAAAGACATGTTGAAGAAATTATTTAACTACCAGAAAATGGACATTTTAGTTATTTTGCAATCGATATGAATTTACCTCAAAAGTTTTGAGAATAGAGTTGAACTCGGTTAAGTGATCTTCTATTTGTTCTGAGCTAGCACCGACTTCTATTCCAATTAATTCAGCAGGAAGAAGGTATGAGTACTTTCGAAATGCACACTCTCTTCTTGCATCAAAGCTCCTGTTCAAATTAAGCATAATTCAACTTGGCATTCCATTTTAATTTTCAAATGCAGCTTAGCATCGCATTTTTGTGGAGGTGCTTACCTTTGAGAAGGTAATACACTAAAAACTCTGATGTTTTTTGGTAGGTGAGAATTAATGCATTTAGCAAGAGCAGTTCCACCTAAGTCTTGCTGCCATGCATCTCCTGGTATCTCCATTTTCAATGATATCATGGTTGCTAAGGAATGCACCTGACCAAAAATTGTTTTCCTTTGATTCAACATGACAGAATTTTCACTTCAAGTACCATAAAAATCAGACGTATATCCAAATTTGAAATCACAGTCATGAAAATTTAGAATGGCTTACCCCCTTGTCAGTGCGGCTGCTACGGTTCCACCCAACTTTTTGAAGGTCCCCAAAATTAGTGCCGAGAATGCCCCCAGCCTTAAAAATGGCAGTTTCCAACTCTCCTTCAATGGCTGCATTTGAATATCTCAATTAGAATCTTAAGCTAAGCTCCTGTTTTCACTGGAAAAATTTATAAAGACTGTATCATGATAGTAAAAAAAATAACTGACAACTGAGATCAGGTCTATTTCAGCACCACTATCAAAATTTCAAAGAACAGCAAAGTGAAATATGCAATTTGATTAAACCCAGAGTACCAATACCTGACCTAAAAATGAAAGGACAAAATACCCTTGATTTTCACTTGCAAACTCATGTAATTAATCTGTTTAGAATATAGTGCATGTTACATTTTCATATTAAACCATTTCAAAATGGCATAGCATCATGCATTATACTAAGGGACCGTCAATTGAAGTAAGATGGGGCAAAATCTCACATTTTAGCTGGTTAAATCTATACCCAATTTCTCCAGAGTGCCAGAGTGCCTATTTTGCCAATAAAGATCAGTGCTTACTTAACAATTCATTGATGGCCCGTTGTATCTGAAGCCCTGAAATAAAAGTGAATACCTCATCAGCCTGATTACATTTTTTTTAAAAAAAAAAGAGAAGAATTTGGAAAAATAAAAGAAAATTTCAAGAAAATGAGAATAAGAGAGAGAGACGAATGGAATGTACCTCTGTAATCAGTTCCTACATAGCCTACACGCATCACAACCTTCTTCTTGCGAAAGGGTTCCCACCTTAACCCTTCCTGATCATTACTTGTGGGAAGAGAAGAAGAATCCGACGTGAGAGCAAGAGAAGAAGAGCACAGAACAGTAAAGAATCGAGGTTTCGAAACGAGAAAGAGAGAGGTGGAGGCTAGTGAGAGGAGGTGTGAGGAGCAAGGTTTCGGGAGGAGAAATGGTGATATTGGCAAGCGGAGAGAAGAGAGAGCTGCCATTAGAAACCCCGCCAGAGCTCTAATTTGCTTCTCTACTGCGCAAAACGGATAAAATGGAGAAGGGAGATTAGTTATGCAAAAATCACTAAATTAAATTTTGGGCTTGAGTTTTAGTTGGGCTAGGTCTATTACGACCAAGCTTATTCGGCCCATTCGATCCTTCTCATGGGCCGGGAAAAGGTACATCTTCTCTGTTGAGGACGGTATAGCGGGACGCGCATCCTCAGCAGCCGGATTTAAATGGCTGCACCGAGCAGCCAACTTTTTTTTTATAAATATTTAAAAAAATAAAATTCAAATGCTGAATCTAAACCGTTCATCATGTTCAATTTTACGGGTGATGTGTTTTCATATAAATTTTATAAAATTTGGAGTTGATTTGATACTAGATCAAGTGGTTAACAAATGAACGAATCTGGTTAACTATCACTAATTAATTCTAATACGTTCATAATTTGGTCACTTAATCAAGTATCAAATCAATTCCAAATTTTATAAAACTTACATAAAAACACATCGTCCGTAAAATTAAAAAAGATCAGTGGATTGGATTCAGCATTTGAATTTTTTAATTTTGAAATATTAAAAAATAAATGTTGGTAGCTTCGAAACAGTGGATATTTTTGTGCATTGCCAATTCGTGACTACAGTCTGGCCTTTGATACAAATTTGATTCAGACTGCCATTACTCAACTACACATTTGGAATTGTAGATTTATGGCTTTCACACAAGAATTCTGATTCCAAACTTTGGGACACCATATGAGCTGCTAGGTCATGGAATATCTGAAAGGCGTGCAACAAACACATTTTCTCAGACCATATCTCTTCTTCAGAGTTTCTTTTGAAAGAGATCTATGTATGTGTACACTCTTAGTTGAAACATGCCTAGATTTAGATTAGATTTTCTAGTTAACTTTTGTATAGGCTTTTAATCTTTTCTCTTTTCCTTTTTTTTATTTTTGTAACTAATTTAATTTAATTTTAATAAAATTTTTCGGTGTGGTACTTTACCACCCGACCTAAAAAAAATATTGGCAGCTCGGTCCGACTGCTGAGGGTGCGGTTTTCGATATAGCGTGAATTAATTGTATTATTATTACGAGTTTTGCTATGGTGAGTCGCGACTCACCAAAAGGTCTGTGAGTCGGACTCAAAACTTCTAGATCTTGTTCAAACTTACCGATCCAAACCATTCAATACGATCTCCCTATTGAAATCTCCATGCAGATCAAATTTTACATTTTTTCGAAATTTTTATGTATTTTTTTCGGATTTTTAAAAACTGCTGTTTTTGAACGGTTCAGAACTAATTAGATTAACGATTTTCTAAAATTTAAAAAAAAATATTTAAAAATTTCGAAAAAATGTAAAATTTGGTCTGCACGGAGATTTTAATAGAGAGATCGTATGGGATGGTTCGGATCGATCATTTTGAACAAGATCTAAAAATTTTAAGCCTGACTCACAGACCTTGTGATGAGTCGCGACTCACCATAGCAGAACTCAATATAATACAAGAATTTATCCGGGCTTTAAATAAATAGTTTTGGTTGTATTCTATCTTTGTGGTTTCAGAACAAATAGTTTTACTCGTACTATGTTTACTATTTCTTTTAGAAAAAGTGTTAGTGTCCACTGGCTTTCAATTATCAAAGTTTCTTATTTACAAATCTGACAAAGAAGTACAAATATCGCACAAAACTTTAAACGAACCTATCAATTTTACCGGTTGTTAATAAATAGTTGTCAAACTTTCTAAATAAATCAACCCCATCCAACCTCTCCTTTTTCCTCCTCCTGACCAAGCTCGTTCTCATATCGACTTCATTATCATTTTCTCCTAGAATCCAAGAATAATCACTCAAGATGCATGTGATCTAGTAACTTAGTGATATAATTGACTGATCTTAAAGAGATCAAGGATCAAATATCACGTGCATTTTTTTTAAAAAAAAATTAAATGACAAAGACCTTCCTCTTTATTAAAAAAAAATAAAAAAAAACCAAATCTGCTAACTTCTTGTCATAAATATAACCAATAAAATTATAAATGCGTACTTTAAAATCCAATTTGCATTTACTCAATTATTGTATCATAAATCGTATTTTTATGCATGTAACCTTAACTATAATATTTTCTTTTTTTGAGACTAGGTGGCAAGTACCAGACCGATAAATTTTATTAATAAGAAGATATTTACAAAGCAGTTAAGAAAAAGAAAAGAAAATAAAAAAAAGAAAACTAAACTACCTTAAAAATAATGTTATTATCGATAAAATAATTTGCATAATGTATGTAATAAAATGAAAATTTAGACATCTCTTACTCCTAATATTTGGGGAAAAAATGCATTAATGACTTAAATATCTATCTAACCTATGTGTTAGGATAAATTGGGAGTAAAGTCTTCCAACATATTTTTAAATTAAATGTCTATGAATGACCTACAATCGAATTTCAAACCTACGACATTTCACTCAAGATGCATTTTGTTTGTCACTAGATCAAGAGCTAGTTCTTTGTAACACTAGAAACTTCAAAATCATAAATGTGTTTGGATGAGCATTGAATAAGGAATAAGAATAAGAAATTTCGAAATGCGTGCTTATCCAAATTCCTTATTCTTATACCATGGTTTTGTTAGTATAGAAATAAGAGCCTAAATTCCTTATTCTTGTGTTGTTTGGGTTGAACAAGAATAAGAATAAGCATGCATATCGAAATTTCTTATTCTTATTCCTTATTCCATGCTCATCCAAACATACGTGTTTGTGTTTGAATGCATGTCGAATTTGTGTCTGAGGCGACACCTACATTTTTATCTTAACAATTAAATTAAAAAAACTGCCTTTTGTATCTTCTCGTGCTATATCATTTTGGACAATTATGTTTCATGTTCTTTTTTTTTTAGGGTCACTTATGTGGGATAGTATTCTCTGGATGGTTGTAATGGACGTTTTCTAATCCGAGCCGTCTGATTTAATCTCAATGGTTAGATTTTTTCGAGTCTATCAATCTATCTATTATGCACGGGGCACCCATATCCATTGAGATTAAAAGCATCCACTGAATGGCCAACCAGAAAATCAAAAGCATCTGCAACTGAAATCAAAAGCATCCACTAAATGGCCATCCAGAAAATACGATTCCCACTTATGTTTCATGTTCATGCTACATAACTGATAATACTTGAACACACACTACCACAAAAAAGACTTTTTGTAACGAAACATCTGCAACATTACAGAATTATGGGAGACTGGGACGAGAATAAAAAACACTCTAATCTGTAACGGTTAATATAATAAAACCGTAAAAAAATTTCCATTCACAAGAAAAAAAAAACTGTCAACCCTTCTAAAACGGTATTTATATAAAAACCGTTACAAAAGATTTTAGAATATGTGACGGTTTTTATATAAAAACCGTTACAGAACATAAATTTCTATTCTGTAACAGTTTTTACATAAAAACCGTAAAAACTATACCATAAGACTGGATCCCAAACCCATCCTTTTATTCATTTTAATCTCATTTCAAGTCTGACCGAAATCCTCTACAGCCGTAAATGGCTGTAGAGACGTCCAACCAACCCCATTTTTTGCAAAATAAAAAAATTTTAAAATTAAAATGATAAATGTAAACAGTTGATCTTATTCAAATTTACGGAAGATGCATTTTCATATAAGTTTTATAAATTTTAGAGTTGATTTGATACTAGATCAAGTGGTCAACAAATGAACGTATTAGAATTAATTAGTGATAGTTAACCAGATTCGTTCATTTGTTGACCACTTGATCTAGTATCAAATCAACTCTACAATTTATAAAACTTATATGAAAATGCATCTCCCGTAAATTTGAACAAAATCAACGGTTTACATTCATCATTTTAATTTTAAAATTTTTTAATTTTGCAAAAAATGGAGTTGGGTGGACGTCTGGATTTTGGTCCATTTCAAGTCCGCCTCTCTCTTTTATCTCTCTTGGTCTCGCTGATGGCCTGATCCCAAGAGGAGGGGTAGAGGAGGGAGCCGTGGGAGAGGTGGAGGGAGGAGAGGGAGGCGGAAGGGTCGGAGACCTCCTGGCCCAGCAGCAGCCTGGGGTCCAGAGATAAGGTCTGTGCCTCCGCTGCCACGCCCAGTTGCGACTCGATCAGGGAACGCAGCGTCGACACCGTCGCCGATGACCGCGACGACTCCGGGATGCTTACCCGCTCCAGCCCCTCCCGGCTCCGGCTCCGGATACGCACGATCATCTCGTCTCTTCTCTTCTCTCCTTAAACCTGGCTAGCTAGGGTTTGGCCTTTCAACCCCTTCATCTCCTTCCTTCTATCGGAACCTCAAGAAATTCAATTGAAATATTGTTTAATTAGGTTCAGTTGTAGATTTGTAGTTGAATTAGAGAGGTTGAGTTGTAGTTTAATGGATGTTTAGCGATGTCTGAATATTCTTCTTTTCTGATTTTCAGGTGACAAAGGTGGCGCCAGCAGTAACGGAGGAGGTAAAGGATGCTCTGGTGAAGAAAATAAGGCGCAGGTTGACGCCACAACCCGTCAAAATTCGTGCTAATGTTGAGATCAGATGCTACCAGTTTGATGGTGTGCTCCACATACAGGTTTGTATCTCCCCACACTTTTTCTTTTGCTCCTTTTTAATTTGATGCCTTCTGTATGCAAGGTTGCCATTTTGTTGTCTTTTAGAACATTTTTTTGTTTGAATTAGGATTTCATTAATCTTTGATGTAGATAAATGTAGTGCTAATATCTAATTAATTAACATTGGTTTAGTGACTGGAATGGTCTGTGGAAAATTAACTCCAGGTCAGTCAAGTAACACGTTATTTGGGTCATGTATTATGCAGACTTTAAGATCTGCTTTCCTGCCACTATATATTGAAATGTATTTGTTTTAACCAATTTTGGTTTGATTTAAGTATGTAAGAAGCCTTGATTAAAGTGTGTTTTTTCTAGATTAACCTAAAGTCCTTCTGGAGCAATGAGCTACTTGCAAGCTAGAAATTTTAATTCAAAGAACAATTGTGTTGAAGTGCAGTATGTTGTATGTAATTTTGATTCAAAGAACAATTGTTGTATGCTGGCACAACATTGAGAATTTCTCATCCTATTAATGGCCTTACAGAACAAATTACCGAGGTACTTTGCTCAAATAAATTTTTTAGTACTTCACATCTCTGTCCTGTAGTGTACAATTTCCAGACTTCTCATTTTTGTATTTGGATTTGTAGGGTTGTACTTCTTGTTCTGCATTGCCTTCAAGAATTAATTTTTTACATGCCGATCGAACGAAAGTCGTGGCCGAGCGAACAAAACCCGTGGCCGATCGAAGGAAAGCCGTGGCCGGAGGGATGGAAGCCGTGGTGGAAGATCTTAAAGGTTTAAGATGATATTTTTTGTATTATGAGATGAAAGATATTATAATGTGATGGTTTTTGTAAGGAGTAAGAAGAATTTTTATGTTGTAAAATTAATTGAATAATTATTGAATTAATTAATTTTAAATTATTAATCGTGTATGTTATTGTGATGCTGTCTGAATTATGAGAGAAAGGCTGGCCTGGATTAATAGAGAAAACCAAAAAAAAAAAAAAATGGAAAGAAAATCTGTAACGGTTTTTAACTATTAACCGTTACATACTGAGAACTTTTGTAACGGTTATTAGTTACTAACCGTTATAAAATTATATAAAAATTGTAATAAAAAATTATATTTTATGATTTGTAACGGTTATTACTTAATAATCGTTATAGATGGTCTTAATCTGTAATGGTTATTATTTAATAACTGTTACAACTTATAAAATCTATCCTTCTGTAACGGTTATTATTTAATAACTGTTATAACTTATAAAATCCACCCTTTTGTAACGGTTATTAAGACTTCTATAACGGGGGGCACTGTTACGGTACGTAAACCATTACAGATCCATTTTATTAACCGTTACAGAAGACTTTTTTTCATGCAGTGACATGATTTTGTGATTGTAAACTATTCTTCATGATAACGGATATGACATAACTCCTAAAACATATTCGTACTTCATAAGTAAATTAAAATTTTCTACTTGTTATTTGTACTTGCTCTTATGGACACGTTGTTATGAATTTGAATAATTGAGTAAACGAACTGCATTGACAATCTAGTAAAAGCTTGCAAAGTGAATTTTGTTTGACAGGTGTCACCTGACATGTGGATGTCACCCCCTTAACGCACGAGAATTCATTGATTGCAAACGAAGTCGCGTTGCAATATGGTCTCTGGTTGGCGGAGCGCGCAGCACCAAATCATAGTTGATTATAGAAGAGGCATACCGCATATGTGATAGTCTCATTAGGGATTTTTCAAAGCATCTAGGGTCATAATGAGTATCAATTAAGAAGTCAATGATTTTAAAGTTGGGATATAATTGTTCTTTGAAGGAAGAATCAGGGACATATAACAACCATGCATTTATAATAATAATAATAATAATTATTATTATTTTGTGATAAGGGATATAATAACGTTAAACCCTTCAGAGGAGGCAGTTGTCTTTGCTTTTCTCCCTTGGTAGATTTTGTCAAATTTTTCTTAAAAAAAAAAAAATTGTCTTGCTTGTACACCTCTCTTGCGTACTTATAAACTGGTGTTAAACTTATTAATGTCCTGTAATCAAGGATTATGTGATTTATGATAAATAATATCACAATAATGAATTTAAAATTGAAATTAGCTATGTAATCTATCAGATTTTATTCTATATATAGAATTTATCGGTATTAGCTATGTAATCTATCAGTCTTATTTATGATACATAATATCACAAATATGATTTTAATATTGATATTAGATACGGGTGTGTTTGGTATGATTAATGAATAAGCCTTATTCCGAATAAGGCTTATTCGGGATGAAACCAAACACACCCGGAATAAGCCTTATTCCGAATAAGGGCTTATTCAACTCCTTATTCTAATTCTATCAATATGGTGGAATTAGAATAAGGAGTTGAATAAGTCCTTATTCGGAATAAGGCTTATTCCGGATGTGTTTGGTTTCATCTCGAATAAGCCTTATTCGGAACAAGACTTATTCAACGTGATACCAAACACACCTGTAATGTATCAGATTGTATATGATCATGAGTTATTATTTGTAGTCTGATAACAATGATTTTAACAGTAGATTGATTTGAAACTTTTATGCATCAACTAATTCATTTCCGTTTGGATTGCTTCTTCCCGAAATAAGGAATAAGGAATAACCACTTTTTACCAATAAATTTATTTCTAACCATCCAAACTCTTCACAAAAATTACACACTTCCCAATAAATTTACCCCTTCCCAATAAATTTCTTCCCTTCTTCCTTCTTCCTACCTTATTCTCAACGCATCCAAACGGAAAGCTCATAGAAGTTTCTCTCTTATAACATTTTCATGGAAAAATTCATCCAAGTTTAGATTATCAGTATAAACCATCAATTGCATTTCAATGTAGCATCACAATAATTATTTTTGCTTAAACACTTCTATTTTCTCATTATGAAGTTGCATCTGCATCTGTTATTTTTCCTACTAGTTTCCAAAACGCAGATACGAGTTTTTTTTATTACTCTCTCGCCAGAATTTTTGTATAGTGAGCTCCCAAAAGCTTTACATTACCTACCCTCACTTTAGATTGATTGAAACTTGAGAGATACTAATTTGATTCTGTGTATCAAAATTCCATTACATCGATTTCGTGCATCACATTTCAAACTAATTTGCGGCGCATCTAGAAACAGACGGTAAGTAATTCAGTCCTCGAACTTCTATAATTTCTAACGGAGGGTGGTTTGCATTATTGCTCTGTGCTATTCATTTGTGGTGATGATTTTGTGTAAGAGGCATCTCCTTATATTTAGTGTTAACTTTACCTAACATTATTGCTCGCCTTATGAAGTTTTGATATTCATTTTACCTAGATTTACTTATACTAAATTCACTCTGAATTTATCTTGTTTTAGTAATCAGCAAACCTGGTCTTATTGTTCACCTTCATCTGGTACTCACCGTGCCAGTCTTGCTTTCAAGTTAAGGTGTTTTCATAATCACCTTATTTATTCTTTGTTAATAAAATTATAGTCTTCACCATATACATAGATTTAATAATCATCTTAATAATAAATTAATTAGTGTTCGGTTAAAATATATATCATATTTCTCTCCGGGTCTGCTCCAGGAAGCAAAATTTAGGGAAAATGAGAAAAAAATAAGGAGAAGTTTAATTCTTTACTTGTTTCAGGAACTAGAATATCAATGAAACTAAAATAATAGAAAAAGTTTACTATACTTTTATATAAATTTGTACCCTTAAATTATAGTTTAAAAGTTTACTCTATTTTCCCAACCATTCCCTCCCCTTCCATTTATTTACTAAAAAATTGTGGAGCATAGCCTCATATTTGTAGAAGCTCCAAGGAAAGTTTGTCAGAGCTTTTCCAAAAATCTGCTGAAGTACTACCTCAGAAAGTTCACCAAAACAAACAAACAAAAAAAAACAAAATGTGATAAAAACTAAAATGTTAAAATATTTATTGCTCAGTAGATAATAATACTGTAGCAACAATTATATAAATATATTGGTCCACAAAATAGTTGCTTAGCTGTCATGCAATATATACACATAAAAAGCTCTTTTGTTGTCAAATCTTTTGACCATAGGCATAGTGAAGACAAATTTAAAATTTTTTGGTTCGTACCAATTGTATGCATTAATAAATGCATGCATGCTAGAATTCAAATGGCGTCTCAATCAAAAGACTAATCTTACAATTTGTCGCCAAAATTCACGACGAAGTTCCGGTCTTGTTTTTCGGATTTCTTTGTGTTTGCAGTTGGTGTTAGTGGCACTATACCAGATTATGGAAGATTCAATGTGGAATTGTCGGTCGTAAATTTTCCTTGTATAAATCAATCAATATTTCTCTTCTATTGCAACTAATTTCAATATATTCTTCTAATTTATGTACCTATATATTCCATTAATTAGTTACAAATGCATATATATCCTGCCTATTAACCATTATGGACTCGTTTCAATGAAAGTTGGTGTCTTTGTATTATTGTTATTTTTTTATTTTAACTTTGGTGATGATTCCTGTTGAGCAATCTCACAACTATAAAATGCATTTGTTTCCTTTCGATATCGTTAAATACTATTCGAATAGTTTTAGCTTGAAAATACCTGTTTCCTCAACACAGAATTCAAATTAATTATATAAATTAAGATAGTAAACATCCTCGGAAGTTTTAATTAACTCTTGATATAAAATGCTTAATTCGTCCCCTGCTTGGGGGCTTTTGGATTTAAAAAAAAATAGTAAACAACCTCAATTAATCATGCATTTTTCTAATTGTTTAATATTTGAACAGTTTGGTAATCAGGAATCATCTTTCTGTTTCCCACAAGATAATCTAAATTATGTATAAAAAAAAAGTAGAAGTCCTCAAATTATTGTCCATTGGATAATCAGCATGACTAATAGAATTCCTTCATGACAACGTATGTGGAATTAATACCTGCTTTAAAAGTTGTTTACTGATGGATATGTACAGGATCTAAAGTAAACAAAGAAGTAATCTTAATTAATTATGACATCTAGAATCTTAATAAACTAATTAAAGAGCAAATGACTTGGGCCTACTTGGCCCTTAATTAAACATCTCCAAACGTATCATTGTCATTGATGCAGCATATTAGAAACCATTTCAAGCATAAAGAATATCAACTATGGATATAGGAATGTGCTAAATGCTAGATCCCTATGTGAGCCACTAATTTAAATGTCGATTAGCTAGCGGTATAGGCTATAGTGCTTTAGTCTTAATTTAGGTAATGATGAAAGCATTTAGTATAACGAAAAGCTATCCAATACAGCTATTCATGTTAATAACGTATATAAAGTATAAACGCTACCTAAGCCATAAGTTAACTCCAAGAGTATATTAAAATTCAGTCCTAATAAATAGTATAAACCCATATATTTCAACTCGGTACTAATCTTCTATAAATCCTCCAATTCTAGTGGTGTTTTCTACAGTGCAAGGGTGATGTCAGCACAATCTTTCTCCATTCTATAAGGCAATAGACACCTCCGTTTCATAATTTCAGATTAAATATAGTTTAGTTTTTAAATTGTTTAGGTGTCTTTAAAAATTCATTTGGTTATGAAAATTTATATGTGTGCTCACAAAAATATAAAGAATTCATGAATATAAAAATTTTAATTTATAGAGTTATAAAATAATTTAAATAATTTTCTGAATCTCATAAAATTTAATCTGCATAAAATTTTTGTTTTAAAATTGTTTGGAGGCCATGAAAAGATCATTTGACTATCAAAATTTATTTAATTACTCAAAAATATATGAAAATTTTAATTATGTAAAATTTTCTAATTATAGAATTATAAATATTTTAAATAATTTTCTTAATCTAATAAATATTGAATCTCTACAATTTCATAAATATCATTAGATTTTTAATTATTCAAAGAAATTTATAATTTTATTTGTGCATAAAATTCTGTATAAATAATAGCAAAATTATAACAAATCCAATCATGCTACATAACTTTATTAACATGATCATACAATTTTTAACAATTTTCATCTTTTTAAAATTTTACAAATTCTATAGAACTGCATAACTTTTAAAATATTGGCGATTTTTTAAAATTAATTTTTTCATCAAGTTTTATATGAATAGTAATTATGAGAAATCTATTGTTACTAAGTAATTTAAATTATTTGTAAGATAATATTTAATTTTATTGGTATTCAATTATTGATTATCAATAATAAAAAAATAAAAGTTGATCAAATTGGTAAAACTTAGAAAAATTTTAAGATAGTTGGTTTTGTCCAAGATGAACACAGTAGGTTTTATTCTCATAATTCTAACACTTTTTAACTGAAATATTTAATGATTACATGTCACCTTTCACTTTCTATATATTAAAAGTGATAGAGACAATTAAGGTCTCTTGAAATTTAAAATCTTCAAAAACAATAGTTCCGATATAAATGATAAATATATTATAAATGGAACACATACAAAACTATGCAATTAATTACAATCAAAATATGAATTGTAAGATAATTTGGTATTTATTCAAATATTTACAATCATAATTCTAGCCCTTATAAAAATTATAAGTTAGCCTTAAAACTCCCCTCATCGCGCGAAGCGCGAATCTAAAGCTAGTTTACTATAAAAACTATATATAGTCTGTTGCCTATCAAAAAATAATTATTAAAACTAAACATTCTAAAAGAACACACAAAAAAACTCCTAGATCTGGTTAAAAATGTTCGATCCAAACCGTCCAATACGATTTCCCTATTGAAATCTTCATGTAGACCAAATTTTATATATTTTTTAAAATTTTTAGATATTTTTTTCGGATTTTAAAAAACTATTTTTTTTAACGGTTCAGAACTAATTAGATTAACAATTTTCTAAAATTTTAAAAAATACTTAAAAATTTCGAAAAAAATATAAAATTTTGTCTGCATGGAGATTTCAATTAAGAGACCGTATTAGACGGTTTGAATCTATCATTTTGAATCAGATTTAGGAGCTTTGAGCGCGACTCACGGACCCTCTGTAAATCGCGACTCACCATAGCAAAACTCCACAAACATATATACATGCATATTAATCGAAATTTGGCACAATCATATGACGGGAATTGATCGGGGCGCCCCCAAAGTGATAAAACACCACATATTTGATCCTCCATAAAAAAATATAAAATGTAATTAATTAAATAATTGAGGGGTATTTTTGTAAAAACAATGTGGCGTTTCATCAAGTTAGAATGCCCCAATCAATTCCGACGCATATTACTTGTCTTAGAAAATTTTCAAAACAATATCCAACACATAATAGGAGGTCAGATGTTCCACATTTCGATATTTAAGGATCTACGAGAACTTGGCACTCTTTTGAAATAAGCCCCAACGAGCCTTTAGAGATTATATAAGTTTAGGATTATATTAATTCTCCAATAAGAATCAATTTTTAGTTTAGTGATAAAGAGCAATGCACCTTAAGTCATTGAGTGAAAAGTCGCAAGTTCGAAACCGATCTTTTATATACATTTAATTTAAAAATATATTGAATGACTTATACCTAATTTATCTTAAAAATTAATTCTAGGAGAATATTCTTAGGTTAACTAGTGGGATACAGATTTTGAAAAAAAAAATTGGTGGGATACAGACGGAATGAATTAAACAATTCGGATAAATTTGAAGAGGCAGCACGCGGCCGGATCCTTAGACTAGTACGCATATGACTTTGCAAAAAGACCCCAACTAACAGTCAACAAGACCCCCGTAGTGGGACAGTATACGCTCGGAGGCGCAGTCAGAAAGATTATATATATATATATATATATATATATATATATATATATATATATATATATATATATTGGCTAAAATATACTTCAACATACAGATAGTCCATATGCTGGAGTTTTTCTCAAAATCTAAAATGCATATAGTCGATCCAAATCTTTAAAATTGTTCTCCATATTGAAATCTCCTAGAAAACCAAAAATTATATTTTTTTCGAATTTTTTTACTATATATTATGCTATTTAAAAAAAAAACACTATAAAGGAGTTGTAAATGAGTATTTCTGACCATTCAATTTGAAAATAGCATAACATATAGCAAAAAAATTCGAAAAATGTAAAATTTGGTCATGAAGGATATTTTTACATGGAGAACAACTTGAACGATTTGGATCGACTGTTTGAATTTTAGATTTTGAAAAACGACTCTAGCATACGGGTTTGATCCGTATGCTGGAGTATACTTTAGCCAATCTCTCTCTCTCTCTCTCTATATATATATATATATACATATATATATAGAGAGAGAGAGAGAGATTGGCTAAAGTATACTTCAGCATACAGATCGTCCGTATGCTGGAGTCGTTTCTCAAAATTTAAAATTCATACAGTCGATCTGAATCGTTCAAATTGTTCTCCATATCAAAATCTCCTAAGAAACCAAATTTTAATTTTTTCGAATTTTTTTTGCTATATATTATGCTATTTTCAAAAAATACTGTAAATATGTATTTCTGACCCTTCAATTTGAAAATAGCATAATATATAGCAAAAAAAATTGAAAAAAATATAAAATTTTGTCTTGAAGGATATTTTTATATGGAGAACAACTTGAACGAATTGGATCGACTGTTTGAATTTTAGATTTTGAGAAATGACTCCAGCATACGGGTTTGATTCGTATGCTGGAGTATACTTTAGCCAATCTCTCTTTCTCTTTCTATATATATATATATATATATATATATATATAATTTTGCTATGGTGAGTTGCAGCTCATCAATGGGTTGTGAGTTGTGCTCAAAATTTTAAAATTTAGTTCGAAATGACCGATCCAAAACGTCTAATACGATCTCCCTATTGAAATCTCCATGCAGACCAAATTTAATATTTTTTTTGTAATTTCTAAATATTTATTTCGGATTTTTAAAAACTGCTATTTTTGAATTGTTCATAACTAATTAGATTAATGATTTTCTAAAATTAAAAAAAAAAATACTTAAAAATTTTGAAAAAATATAAAATTTGGTCTGCATGGAGATTTCAATAGGGAGGTCATATTTGACGGTTTGGATCGGTCATTTTAAACTAGATCTAAAAATTTTGATCACAACTCACCGTTGAAAAACTCTATATATATATATATATATTCTTTTTTTAAGATAAAAATAGGATAAAATATAATTAATCAATCTCCCAACTTACTTTTTAAAGTTAAAAAATCTATAAAAATCGTTCAGCTGAAGAATCAGTTATTGATCTAGTAGCAAAAAATAACATATTTTAGTGAAGGTCGTGAGTTTGAAACCAGACTAGATTCTTTTTCATAATAATTTGGAAAATTAGACCCATCTTATTTAAAGGAAAAAGGAAAATCGTCCAGTTGACATTACAATAACCCTAAAAAAAAAAAAAAAAGAAACACTACAGTGAGTTGTCCTTAGCTACTATATCAAAGACTGATGCTCACGCTAATGAAATAGACCACAGAATTCTTATTCTTCAATTATGGATGATATTATAGCAATTTCCAAGTCCATGATTAGCATCTTTTACAATTGTATAAGAGAGGTCATAATGAATGACATTTAACCAAAATCACTATTATTTTATTTACCAATATATCTTCATGACGCCAATTATTTGTCAAAAAGCTCACTAATAATAATTTTTGCCGTTATATATGTGGGCATGTGGCTGTAGGTAGCTATGAATGTGACTTTCACTCTAATATATTGGGAGCGTGCAGTAGACTTTTGAGTTTTGACTAATGCTCACATATCCAGTACTTTCAAAGACCTTTTACTGACAGAACTCTGTATTTCCTTAAACAATAGAAATTACAGAAATTATAATAGGCCATGTGTGAATATACATAATCTTTCTAAATTCAGAATTAATCTTTCCGTAACCTTTGTCTCTTGCAATGGTATCAGTAGTGTTAACAACTTTTCAATCAACCTAACCTCCTGAGGTTTTAATATTATCTGTCAGTTAAATTTGTGTACTAGTGAGAGTATGTAATTCTCGACTTTTGCGAGGACATAGATGTCAAAAAATCTTGACGTTTCAAACTTTGCCCGAGATGTGAGCCCAATTTAATGAGAATCTTAGAAGAACCGGCCTAAATTTGTAATAAACTAGTAATTCAGTATAATGGGAAAGAAAGGTAAATCCGAACGTGCATGGAACTATCAGTTGGTTGTTAAGTTACTCTTTCCTTGGTAAAAGAGTGCCTCAGAGTACCTCAACTATAAATACAAGTTGTTGTAAGCCATTCCTCCATACCAGAAACATACACACAAGTACTTCATTTTAACAACAATGGCCAGACTATCTAGCTACAAAATTTCTTGGCTTTTTCTATATTTCTTTACACTAGTTGCAGTTTCTTCTGCACAGTTGTCTTCTTCATTCTATGCCAAGTCTTGCCCAAAAGCTTTGTCTACTATTAGAAGTGCTGTCAATGCCGCAGTTAACCAAGAAAAACGCATGGCAGCTTCCTTGCTTCGCCTTCATTTCCATGATTGTTTTGTTCAAGCAAGTTCAATTTCTTTTCATGCTTAAGTTCTTACTTATTTTTTCAACTTAGCTCTTGAACTAAGTACATCCAATTCAAATAAACTTTTGCAATCCTATTTATGTTCATGCTCAACTTTACGAGGAAATTTTATGAGCTTGCCAGAGATGAGAATAGCCCCTATTCCCTCTCGTCTTTACAAGTACCCAAAATGCCCCTGCTTTGGCATCATCCTGCTCAACTGACACATGAAATGTTGTGTGGTTCACGGACTTAACAGTTACATGTAAAATTCCTGATAATCATCATTAATGTTGTAAAGCATTGTCTGCAGGGTTGTGATGGATCTGTTCTTCTTGATGACAACTCAACCTTCACTGGAGAGAAGACTGCGGGGCCAAACTTGAACTCACTCCGGGGGTTTGAAGTCATTGACAATATTAAGTCTCAAGTGGAGAGTGTGTGTGCAAAAACAGTGTCATGTGCTGACATACTAGCTGTTGCAGCACGTGATTCTGTGGTTGCGGTAAAAAAAAAAAAAAAATCTCTTCCCTCTTTTCTCATAATTGAAATCCAAATCGATTTAAGAAGATCTTTAGTCCTAGATAATGACATACATATCTGTCAGCTCTAGTGAGAAACTAGTAAAGGGTATACCCCCCCCCCCTCCTGATGACGAATCAGTATACTGCAATAGTTAAAAGTCAACACCTCTATTTCCAAATCAATATTTATATCATACAATGATTACAATCAAGCCTGCTTTTTTGTAATTAGTTTCGGCTTTGCCATCATTAAAATTCTTTCCTTGGTACAGTATTACTATTGTTCCATATAATGTTGCTTCATTTAGTATTAATGGGGGTCCATTGTTGACAGCTTGGAGGACGAAGTTGGACGGTGCTTTTGGGACGAAGAGACTCTCTAACCGCAAGTCTAAGTACTGCAAATAGTGACCTCCCTGCGCCAACTTCCGACCTAAGTACACTCATCTCTGCTTTTTCCAAAAAAAAACCTAAGCACCACTGACATGATAGCTCTCTCAGGTAATCAAGTAGGCGCTCATATTTATATTTGTAGCATGCATTAGAGATAAGATTCCAAAGTACCATATTACTTTTCATTATTAATGTCCAAGTAAGACCAATATCAATACATACTGCTTTGTCCCCAGATTACCAAGCTCTGCTTCTGGGGCCATGATGTATATGGGTCGTTGTCATGACCATAAGGGGTGAATTGATCAGGACCTGAAATTTGAATGTATTAGGGGATTTTCTATTTTATTTAGTTTTTAAGTAACACCTTTTTGATCCATGCATTCTGAACTGTTTTTTAATCTATCTTGCAAAGAATATATAGCATATGTCAATTTCACTTATCCATACAACCTTTGCTACGTTGGGATTATTTAGTTCTTTCGGAAAATTTAGTTATTTTATTACTTCAATGCAACTGGGAGACATTTATTTATTTATTATTACTATTTTTTTCTAATAAGAAATATTGATTTGATGTTAGCTATTATCCTTTCTGAGAAATAACCAACACCCAAGAAATACAAAACTTTATAGCTTAAAACTGGTTATCAGTCACCATCCATGCTATGATCTGCTTTTACAGACAAAAATGTTTTTTGAATGAAGCATTTACAGATAAAAATTATATAGAAATTCAATTTTTAACACCAAATTGAACATGGCAGGAGCTCACACAATAGGTCAAGCCAGATGCACAACATTTCGAACACGCATCTACAATGAAACCAACATTAACTCCACTTTCGCCACGTCTTTGCAAGCCAACTGCCCAACCAGTGGCGGAGACAACAACACCGCTCCTCTAGACACCATGACATCAACAGTGTTTGACGTAAACTATTACAAGAATTTGCAAGCCAATAAGGGTTTGCTCCATTCAGATCAACAGCTATTCAATAATGGGTCAGCTGATTCGCAAGTCAACACATATGCAAGCAACTCGAACAAATTTTTCAGTGATTTTGCAGCAGCGATGATTAATATGGGAAATGTAAGCCCCTTGACTGGAACCAATGGTGAAGTTAGAGTCAACTGCAGAAAGACAAATTAATTATACAGATTTCTAGACAATTATGTATCAAGAACAATATTATACACCACTTCAGTAATGGAGTATGTGATATGAATAAACTTGAACTGTCTAATTAAGAAAATCACACGTGTGGGTCCAACAAATCTTTTTTAACATACATGGGTCTAACCTGCCCATATAAATCTGTAATGTTTTTTTTTTCCCTTTCTTTCTTATGCGTGAACTTGTTTAGTAAGAAATTTGTTTCTCATGTTGCCATCCAGTCCTTGTAGCAGCGATTCTGTCACGTTCCTCATTTGAGATAAACCAGAAATGCAACGGCCTGATACGCTGCTTTCCCAGACCAAAACCTAGGGCTTGATGTAATTAAACAAATTTAGGTAAATTTGAATGAAATTGGAGATAGAAAAGATAATGTATAAGGATTAAACGATGAGATAAGGTTATATTAGATCATAAAGCTAGCTGAAATTACATCGGAGCGAGAATGATAAAATATATTTTCATATCTGTTCAAACATATATGTTTCTTTCTCTTCTCACCTTTTATACAAACGAGTAGAAAATTACTGCAAATAGGATGCAGTAAGATGCAATTTTACTATATCACTAACAAAAAATCAACAATACAACACAGGATCCTAGCAAATTAACCACCGACCATCTCTGTTGCTGCTTTTGTCGCTGCCCTTCACGAGACATTTATCCCCATCCGTTATCACTTTAACAGCCTCCTCCGTTAATTCTCGAGGGCCCTCTGTCTCTCACCCAATGAAAATTAACCTCACTTCCTTCCGTTACACCTCCGTTATCAGGTTAGGCACCACAAATCAGTGTGAAAGAAGAAAGAGATACTACAAGCAGTGGCGTATGAAAGGCCTAAAATTCGTAATTTTTCTAGTAACCTTGAAATCTTATTCGCATTTTTTCCTCTACTCTTTCATGTTTTTAATTCGCCTATTAACTAACTTTAGCCCCTGGCTAAAAGCTGTAAGCTCTTTTAATTAATACAAAGATGGGGGCTTAGACCCCCATTTTTACTTCAAAAAAAAAAAAATTCGCCTATTAACGCTGACGATACCTTGGTTTTTGCAACAGCCAAAGACAACGCAGCTGCTGCTTTGCAATGTGTGCTTACACATTTCTCGGACATCTCTGGCATCTCAAATAATCAGACAAAAAATGCAGTCATTCCTTTTAACATGACTCAGCAACTAATTGGGGAACTCCAAACTATTCTTAGCTGCAGTATTTCAGCATTACCTCTAACCTATTTAGGTTTACCTTTAACAGTGCTAAAACTAGGAAGGCATGCTTTTCAACCCATTAATTGATAAAGTGCAAAAGAAGCTAGAAAGTTGGAAAGGTGCTCTCATGTCAAGAGCAGGCATAATTGTGTTGGCCAGTTCAGTACTCTCATATATTCTAGTGTTCTTCATGTCGGTTTTCAAGTTGCCGACTTGGGTAATTAAAGCCATTGATCAAATAAGACGAAATTTCATCCGGGGCAACAACAACACTATTGGTAGGAGTATTCCTTTGCTTGCTTGGGATCGGGTCTGTTCCCCAAAGTCTTTAGGGGGGTTTGGGTTGATGAACCTCAAATTGCAAAACTTAGCGCTTTTGTTGCGTTGGTGGTGACGTCTGTATACTGCAACAGAATCTCAGTGGTTTCTCATCACAAGTTCTCTTTACAGGAAAAGAGATATTCAAATCCCACCAATGGGATGGAACAAAGTTGGATCCTTCTTTTGGAGAGATCTGATGGCCTTGCGTTATTACTTTTAGCTTTCAACAACATCAATAGTCAACTCAGGAAGTAATAACCTCTTTTGGTATGATAAATGGGGGGAGAGTCGTTTGCTGTACTTTGGGTATGAAGGTGTCCCCCCGGCAAATAAATTGATTTCTCTGTCTCATGCACTGTCAATTATAAATCAATTGTTGCCACACCCTTTAAATTGGGGTCATGAAGATTTAATTACACAGGCCAATCAAGCGTTGAGCTCAAGAGAGAAAGATCAATTGCTTTGGAGATGGAATCCTGATGGTCAGTACTCTACTGCTTCTTTCTATCGCACTTTCATCAAAGCCGGTAGACACTTTTCCACTCCACTTCATTTGGAAGCTAAAGGTCACACCAACTGTTAAAACCTTTTTGCTACTGTTGGCACATGACATAATTTTAACACAGGATCAGCTTCACAAAAGAAACATTAGTTTTCAGCCTGGATGTGTGATGTGCAGCCAAAGTGTTTGTGAAACAGCAACTCACTTGTTTATATCGTGTCCTGTAGCGGCTGCACTATGGAGATGCCTTAATCTCAGTACTGGCATTCCCCTGATAACAACCACCAGTAACTGTATGCAGTCGATTAAGCAAGTCTTCAATTTCGCAACAATTACAGAGTTCTAAAAAACAGTCCTGGCTACAACTTTTTGGGCGGTTTGGCTGGAGCGAAATAACAGAGTCTTCAGGGGTGAAGAGAGATTGATGGGGGCGATACACGACAGGATAGTAGGGGAGACAACGCTCTTTTTCAAGCACGGCTAAGCTTTAGCATTTTGGGCACAAGCAGCACTCCATGTGAGGTTGTCTTCTAACGTGTCCCTTAGTTTTTTTAGTTTTTTTTTTTAGTTTTTTTCCTTTTGTTGTTTTTGTGCTAGGTAGCCTCTGCCTAGTTTGTCAAAAAAAAAAAGAAAACTCTAAATAGTTTCTTATTTTCCCATCTAGTTTACTCATGGAGTCAAAGCAAATCCATGCTTAATTTTGCACTGGAGATTATGAGTGTGATATAGATAAGTGGTAGGTTGATACTGGTAAATTGATTTTTTGTAATTTCGATGATTTCAGTTGATTTAAATAGGCCATCAATTGCAAGACTTTTCATGTTCTCAATAAAATTAAAACCATTTCTCATTTCTTTTGTCTTATTTTTCTCTTATTTGCTCCTCCATTCTCTAAAATAATTATCCACCTTTTCCCCTGGTCTGAAAATTGGATATCAACCACTTGATCAATCCACCAAAATTGAGCTTAATCTCAGTGTATTAGAAGTTAATTAACAACTCGCAAAATCAAAGCCTGAAAATAAGTTCAAACCAAGAAATACAGTTGCTTAAACGAAATAAAATTAAACAATTAGAGATCTGATCAATACCACACGCTGGTTTAGTGTCAATAATTTCACGTCTCACATTAAGAAATTTTCATAATTTAGGAATCTATAGCTCATGACGCATTGTATATGCAAATTACTAGAAAAGAATATTTTGAGTATTATCTTCCTGGAGGAGTTTAAGAAACTTACTGTGCATGGTAATGTTTTTTCTTTGATTTTACTTTTCTATAGGACCCTGAACAAATCAAAATAAATTAACAGCTTAAATTACTTAATGTTTATGATATGATATCTATTATAAATATTAAAATATGAAATAAAATTTGTAAAGAGTAAAGACATAACAAGAAAACCTTTTTATCCAACTCGACAAAATCCAATAAACATTACAGATGGCCCATTTTAGTCGCATATACAAAAGAATATGTTTAACCACACACATTTTTCTTTTAAAATTATTATACAAATTTACATTAATTCGTATTCCACGCCTCAGAGGAGTGGTCTACGATTTTCAAACTCTTGGGGGCTGTTTGGATTCCTTGGGAAATTTGGAGAATTTCATATTCCTAGCATAAATTTATTATAAACAATCCAAACTCTTCACAAAGTTACACACTTCCCAATTAATTTATGCTTAGGAATATAAAATTTCTCAAATTCCTAAGCGATCCAAACGGCCCCGAGTATTCCCCTAATGGAAGTTTATCAATAATTAATATTTGTTGACAAACCATGCTTTAATTTGTCTTTCTGCAGTTGACTCTGATTTCTCCATTGGATCCCGTCAAGAGGCCAATATTTCCCATCTTAATCATCGCTGCTGTAAATGTAAGTGTTTCTACGATCTTAATGCGGAAATAACCAGGATCCAGGGTTACCTCCAGCCATTGCTTGTTCTTGGGTGTTGTGGATGAGTCGCTTCACCAGAGAGAGAACTTTCAGTTGTCAAGCACTCCATGGCCACCAGTCCCTGCAGAAAAGAGGGCACTACTAGTCCGATCGGCCTCCCTTACAGTGATGGCGTGCTTCCGGGATGTCGGACTAGACCACGTCTCCCTCAATCTCTATCTTCCTCTCTATTTTGGTGTATAGAGTGATAGGATATGTTTCTCATACTGTTCTCCATCAGAACAGAGTGTTAAAAGGGTCAGAAATCACTCAGGAGGCGTTGTGGGTCGGTGGAATCCAAAAGGCGCTGAGATCACATGTTCTGTCCAGTTGCAGTCTCCGTCCTGGCGACCCGTCAGGAATCCTGGCGACCCGCCAGGAATCCTGACGACCCCGCCAGGATCCTGGCGACCCGCCAGGAATCCTGACGACCCCGCCAGGATCCTGGCGACCCGCCAGAAAGGACCCGAGACTGACTGGCTGAACTTACAGTAAAATCAGTGGAAAACTGGAACGGGTTTTGTACATACATGCGGACTAGAAAGTCAGCAGCATCATTATTGTAAAGCACCTGATCCGAATGAAGTAACCCCTTATAGACCATCAAATTCTGATAATAGTTTGTGTCGAACACTGTTGGTGTCGCAGTGTCCAGAGGAGCAGTGTTGTCGTTGATGTCACTTGAACAGTTAGCTCGCAATAATGCAGCAAAAGAGGGGTCGATGTTTGTATCAGAGCTGAGACGTGTTTGAAATGTTGAGCATCTGGCTAGCCCTATAGTGTGAGCTCCTGGTGTGCATGTTTAGTCTATTTTAAAATGTGAATTTAAATATATCATTGCATCTTTTTGGGCAAAAAATTAGACCGCTCATGAGAGAGATTCAAATTTAAGCTAAAGTAGAGACTATTGTTTTGGGGGACAAACACAGTTTTTCGATGACATCACACATAATCGGCTCAATTACTATTATGAAAGGTGTGGTATTTCTTAGTCTACTCTTGTGCTGTGCATACTATATATGAATATAAATATGTAAACAAACTACTTTGTCTTCAATACCTGATAGGGCTATCATGTCAGTGGTGCTTAGGTTTTTTTTGGCAAAAGCAGAGATGAGGTTGCTAAGATCGGAATCTGGAGAACGAAGGTCACTATTTGCGACACTTTGACTTGCGCTTAGAGAGTCTCTTCGTCCCAAAAGCACCGGCCAATTTGCCCCTCCAAGCTTTAAGCCAAAGGGCGATATCAATAAGTCAGCAATTAACATTATAGGAAACATGAAATTGTGAGATTAATTTAACTCTGGAAAGAACTTCCATGAAGAAATGCAGAAGCCAATTTTGAAACATCAGGTTCATTTATGATCATTGTATGATGTAAATTTTGACTAGCTAGTGAGCAGTGTTGACTACACTTCTAGTGTACATTCATCATAGTGAGGCCGTTGGGGACCAAATTCTTATTGTATTTCCTCGAAGATTAAATTAATTTTGGATATCAATTGTGAAAGAAAAAGAAGAACTGATAATTATAATGTCACCGCAACGACTGAATCGCGTGCTGCAACGGTTAGTATGTCGGCACATGATACAGTTTGAGGGCACATGTTCTCCAGTTGAGACTTGATATCATCAATGATTTCAAACCCTCGAATTGAGTTCATGTTTGGAAATGCATCCTTCTCGCTGGCGATTGTTGAGGTGCTATCTAGAAGAACCGATGCATCACAACCCTGCAAACATTACTCAGGGATTTCATGATGATTACCTTAGTTTTTTAACTCAACATTATAAAATTGTAAAGGTTTATCTAAATGAGATGTTTGTTTCAAGAGCTGAGTTGAATTTGCTATAAGAGTAGATTTAAATTAAGAAGAAATTGAACTTGAACAAAACAATCATGGAAATGAAGACGAAGCAAGGAAGCTCCCATGCGTGCTTCTTGGTTAACTGCGGCAACCACAACATTTTTGATGATAGACAAAGCGCCTGGGCAAGATTGCTTATAGAATGATGAAGACAACTGGGCAGAAGAATTTGCAACCAGTGTGCATAAAACTAGCAATAGCCAAGAAGTTTTAGAGCTAGTGATTTTTGCCATTTTGTTGAAACGCAAAAGAATTGGAAGTTATGTGGGACTTGAGTTATAGTGTTCAATAGCCTGTATTTATATATAGGGTGGAGGTACTAGCAGAACTTTTTCTCGTTGGGACGAGTAAATCAACAACTAATTAATTAATAGTTGCACAGTTGTAATTAGTTTTTATTTTCTATTGCTTTGCATTATGTCAAATTCTGGCTGAATTTTCTTTCTTAGATTTGTCCCTTGATTGGGCTCACAGATTGCTAAACATTCTTGCATCTTTGTCCTCTGATAAGTGGTAACATATTAATCACAAAAGTATACACTCACACGCATACTCAGTGGAACTCGTCTCTATTATATTTATTCAGAGTTGGTTTACAACTTTAGATCACAAATTAGCAATTCTTGAAAGAAAAGTTCTTACTTTCTTATGAAATACTGAGTTATTTAGACCTAGACAATGTCAATGAACAAGATAAAATCGCTATATCTTAGGAAAATTAAAATCGTTAAGAAAATGCAAAGTTAGAACCCAGTGCATGCTTCATTAATTTGTATACGGCTGAATTTTCGTTTATATCTTAGCCATATATATGACTGAATTAGATACAACTGCCAGATTTCGCACTGATTTAAAATATTTTCTCACAATGTGTTCGGTTGGCTCCATTTTTGAAATGAGTCGAGTTCATTTTTCCTGTTTCTCCCAGCTAGCACTAAAAGCTAGGACAAAGAAAATTGTCCCAGATTGATTTTTTTTTTTTTTTGTACAGCTCGTAATGTGTGCATTGCCCTATTATTTGTAAACTCTTATTATTTTTTTTCCCTCAATCTTATTATTATTATTATTTTTTGAAGATATTTTTCCCTCCGCAATCTTGGTAACACAACGAAGACCTTCCTCTAAAAAGGAAACTGTGTTCTCTACCTTGTAGTCTGTTTACAACAGCTGAGCTTCCCCTTTCAACCTTTTTTTATTATTTCATGGCTTATAGAAAAGTCCTGTAAACGTACTCAATGTGCACTTAGTCGATATCATTTTTTATTTGATGAAGAAGTCGATTTCATTATATTGCGTTTGAAATTGAGAATAGTTAAGATTCATAATCGTCTGTACATGATCTGTATTTACTATTAAATTACCAGTAGCAGCACTAATTTCAGCATATATTATTCTTAATTTTAGCTACCGACGGATTTTCTGCTCAAGAATATCTGCGATGATATTAATACCTGGATCAAATATGCTTAGGACTCTCTAGGACCTTTTAGATTTTTTTTTCTCTTTATTGTAAATAACTTTTTTAATATTAATTATATTGTCGGCTTGGTGATTGCCACCTGATCCTAAAAAAACAAAAGAATGGGTTAAGTTTTTCAAAATCTAACATATTCCCTATCAAAAGCCCAAAACATCCAAGCTGTTCATTTCAAAACTGTTCTACATGTTTCTGGATATATTAGTTGAATTCATAAAATTGCACTGAAAATTCCATACCGTACAAGTCCATCCAGTGCAATATCATGGTTGCAAAGTAAAATCATTTCCTTTTGTCAAACAAATAACGAACAACAAAGTTAGGACTGGGTACAGGACCAGCTTTCCAGCCTAGAATATATAAATAACATTTTCTTATTTTATTTTCATTTAATTTGTTATTAATTCTTTGTAATCCTGCAATTTTATATTGAGTAGAGTGTTCACGGATCAATGACAGTTTTACACTTGTACCTAAGCTGGCTGGCACATTTCTATTAAATATATTTTTTTTCCAGTACCTTCTAAGGGTTCAACTTCAACCCTTGCAAAATTTAGGCCCTTCCAATTAGGTCCATGGACCGGACTGGACAAGGACTTTATTTATTTACACGCTCCGGGGCCTTATTCTAATACAAGTAGGACTGAAACGGAAGTCGTTTTAATCGTTTTTTGTTTCATATCGTCCGGACGAAACGGTTAACGAAACAATGAAACGGTTTCGTCCATGTGTAAATCATGAAAATTTCGTCAATAAAATGATCAATGAAATAAAAAATTATTTCGTCGTATAAGACGAAACGATCAACGCAACAGCTCATTTACGCTATCGTCTCGATCATTTTGCAGCCTTAAATACAAGGACTATTACCATGGTGTGTTTGAATGTGCAAGAATAAAGAATCAGATAATAATAAGTTTCAAATTTCTTATTCTTGTTCAAACTCAAAAATACAAGAATAAGAAATTTAAGTTTTTATTTATATTCTAACAAAATCATGAAATTAAATTAAAAAATTTAAACAATCAAGTACGCATTTCAAAATTTTTATTCTTGTTTTTTTTTCAGCCCCTCATCCATATATTTCTCACACACTTTTCAAATTAAAGCTCCGATTGATTTTGGAGACTGAATACTAAATGCTCATCATAATCAGACACTATGCTACTGTTGTATTTGTTACTCCTAAGCTACGATAGTACAAAGTACAAAATAAATTCGAATATCATTGTACCCTACTACTGTAGGAAGATTGGTTTTGGCGGTTCATATTGTTAGAAAGTACTTAAATTTTAATTTTTATATTAATTATAACTAATTAATCAAACACAAAGAGGATCTTATCAAGCAATCAACACACAAAAAAAAAGGTAGGAAAAATTGTACCTCTCGCAGAATTGTATCCGCGAGACTCGACCATGGCATGGGAATCGATGGCGTGCCTTCTCCACCGCCTCCACTAAGTCGAGTAGCCGCCCTCGAGTCCACCAAGGAGGATTAATCATGTTCTACAAGGTGCGTGCTAGCATACCTAAAGAACAATCCTAATCCTTATGGTTTTCTTTAATTTCTTGCATCAATCAACAACCTTGATTTAGTGGAGAGAAAATAGCTCAACACGTGAGCAAATGAGAGAGAGAGAGAGAGAGGAGAGGAAAGTGACAGCTAGGAAGGGAGGCAAGAAAGGAGAGAGAAAAGGCTAAGTAGAGACTCTCATAAGTGATTCTTATATAGAGCACAAAACCTAATTGATCTCTTCCATAATTATAACTATGTCATCCCACCTACCACTATAGAGGGTAGCCACGCAATGGGCCTTTATGGGTCATTTAACCTCTTTATGTGGACCTTTAATTCATATAATTAAGGCCTCTCAAGTTTTCTCTTTAATTGAGCTATATATTTGCTATTTAAATAACGGCCCAAGTAATTAATATAACCATTTATATTAAAATTGTGTTGAACTAAATTAATTATTAACTCATTAATAACTATTTTAGGATTAGTTAATGCATTAATTTATTTCTATATGATCCCATTGACTTAATTAATTATAACGGTTCATAACGGTATATAATTAATTAATCAATCTATCATATTTTCACAGTACTTACTGTTGTGAATAAATAAATAATGCACTGTGTGATTAAAGTCCTATTTGTTTGACCCTTTGAGGATTTATGCTATGTTAGACATGGAAAATAAATCGTTATTTATTTCTAATAATCATAGACAGTATCGAGCAACACACTATGATTCTCAATTCAAATAAATAATGTACTGCTATAATATCTCAATCATGCATAAAAAATAAAAATATTTTCTTGTCTGATTCTTATGTCTCATGATATCACTGTATAATCCAAGATAGGAATGTGTCATTTTTGCAGATTATACATTTCTTTATCTAGTTGATTGTACAAATTTTCCAAACAATCCAACTCTATCAAGGGGCCCAAACAGATATCATCACTCACTAGGTATATTAATGAGGGACATACAGTTTTCTTGATGAACAACCTTTTCCCACACAATTCAAGAGAACATAAATAAAGTCCGTATAGCAGCGCTTATCGGAAATCAGCGATAGACGATATTTACAAAACCTATCCTCATGTGGAAAGATTGAACCATTTAAAACTTAGAATCAAACTCATATGAAATAAACAATGACACATAATACAATCCATATGTTTATTTCATTGAATCAAGTCATATGCTATGTTCCAATAACATACACATATGCAATTAAGTTGATAACTCTTTATCTATAATTTGTAGAACTTAATCATCACTTAACTTGCATACTAATCTTATATGATAATTAATGTTTCTTGCTAACTATCAAGATTATGGACAATTTAGATTTATTATTATCATTTTAATGAATGATCCATAGAGATCTACAATTCAGATACCTGAATGATTTGTCAATAATAAATCCTAGGAACAAATGATCAAATATTATCAATAATATAAACTAATATTTAAATTATTAAATTATTGACTTCTAAGATATAACTCCAACACATATATCATATAATTTTTCTAGAACATAACTCCAACACATATATCATATAATTTTTAAGGCTTAAAAATATATTTAAAAATTCTTCACTAGAAATAATAAAATTAAAGTGTTCAAATTATAACACTACATATAACTGATTTCCAAATTCATCATTGCACATACCATTATTTCCATTTATATCCTTACTCATTTGCGCTTTATTAAAAAAATTATGCAAAATTAGCTTTGTTATTTTTTAATGTGAAGAGTTTAAATGCATTCTCTTTTTATAATCGGAATTGATAAGAATCATTTCTAAATTCCGTCATCCTCGTCATTCTCATTCCGAAAAAGAAAAGAGAGGGTGAGGATGAGGAGATGGCGCATTTGTTTTTTTTTTTTTTTTTGATGAGAGAATGAGGGGAGGGAAGGCGTATCAGAGAGGAGAGGGAGAGGGAGAGGATGAGCGCCGGTGGATAGAGGGAATCAAAGGGAGAGCGAATCAGAGGGGAGGCCCTTCCCCTCTGGTTCGTTCTCTCCGTCAAATGCGCTCTGTCCTCATCTCCTTCTCCTCTAGTTCGCTTTCTCCTCACCTCTCATTCTCTCGTTCTCTCCCTCTAACGCGTTATGGAGATGATTAAGGCGGAGGATGACGGAAAGGAGACTGTTATTAATGCGTTTTACTGAGAATGATGGAGATGATGAAGAAAAGCGGATGACATAAAGCAATTCCGTTTTTATAATCAGTGAAATCTTAAATTTTAAATACGAAACCTAATGACGTGTACATATAAAAAGTTGTAATATATCGACACTGATATATACTTCTATAAGTTTAAAGATATGTATACAGTTTTCTGAATAGATATCTGAACCACTCTTTCTTTAATTAAACTTGGTATATGCCTTCTCCAGATAAGTACTTAACATTGTTACTATAAATTAGTTTCAATTTTAGACTTTGCATAAGCTTAGAAAGTTATGCCTTTAACTGTAACGCAATATGTAATATATGTCCAAATAAGATTATTTTCAAATCTTTTGACCATGAATTTTCGAAAGGGATGGGAATAATATATATTTTTTTGCTTCATTATCTGTGATGCATGCATGTACCGGAATTCAAAGCCGAATCAAATAGACGAAGTACGATATAATTGTCCCCAAATTTGACGACAAAATATTGGCCTTGTGTTTCTGAATTTTCTGTGTTAATTGCTGCAAAGGTAAACTGTTGGATATGTTAAAAAATAAAGAAAAATGAAGGAAAATAATATTAAGTAATTGAGAGTAATGTTATTTAATTTATCGGAAATAAAAAAATATCTCATCCGTTCTTCATAACGTTTTCAAATTTTTGCCAAAAACACAGCAAAATATTCTTATATTTTTTCTCCCCAAAATCTCGTTTCTGTTTCTTTTTTCTTTTGTTGCTTGTATCTTCTTCAATTCTTTTTATTATGGTTTTGTTTTTTTAATAAAAATACGTATATTTAAGACAAACAATTCTACTATACCATTCTACGAAATATTTTTACATTTTTCTCTCTGCAAATTGATATTTTTTTTTTATTAAAAAGTTTGTTATTGTTATGTAATTTAAGTTGTGTACACCTTTTCCTTAAACAAATTTTCTTCATATATTATTAATTCTTATATTAGATGATAAAAGCTTTTTATTTTTTAAAGTTGTGGTTGGTTATAATGATCAAACTCAGAAATTAAAAAAAAAGGATTTTTTTTCATTTTAGTCAATCAATTTTACTTAAAAGCTTTAAGGTAGGACTCTGATATCACCCATCTAAATAATATGAAATACATAAAAACAAAAGTAAACGCCTTAAAAAAAAAATCCTCACTGGGATAATCATATATAATCTATAATTCTATATATATAAGAAACTTCCTTGCATCAGACGTGGAATCATGAGATTGCGTCAATCTCAATGCGCTAAACATAAACATAGAGCTAGTCTTAGGAAAAATCAATTTTTTTTGGATGTGACATGATTGTCATATATGCGGCATGCTAAGAATAATCATTACAAAAAAAAAAAAATGAGGGTATAAGAATGTACTCGAATGATCAGAAGCTAGAAATAATAATAATAATAAATTATAAGGCGAAGACTTTAAAGTCTGATTTTTATTAATGTTCTACCCCTCTGAGACATATCCTAATTATCCAAGAATCACAAAAGAGCTAATGCAAGAATTTTCTTAATTAATTGTCCATTATGGACTACAGTGCAAAATTCTCATTACAACTTCATAAATATAATTATTTTATTACCTTTATATTATATTAATTAACTTATTTTTTCTTTTAAGATAAATTGGAGGTCTAAGTCACCCAATTTATTTTTAAATTAAATGTCTATGAAAGATCCCCAGCCGGGTTTCGAACCTGCGACCTTTCACTCAAGGAACCAAGGTGCATTGCTCTTTGCCACTAGACCAAAAGCTGATTCTCATTAATTAACTTATTGAAAGTCCAATAATTTTCGATTATAGGATTCAATGATTTATCTCGATGGGCGTGCACTTTGCAAAGGTACTTTTAGAGAAAAAAAAAATTGAAGTGAAATCTGGGGCTAAAATTAAAAAAAAAATTCCCTTTTATGTGATTTCTACGGCTTGTTTTGTAATATATATATATATATATATATATATATATATATATATATATATATATATATATATATATATATATATTGATAGCAGAATATATACTTTAAAGGGATTTTCAGACAATTCCTCCTTTTTAAGGATGCAGATCAGATGTCTATATCTTAAGTGGCAAAATCACAATAAAATTTGCAAGTAAAAAATTATAGGTTCGAAAGAGATTTTTTATGAATATTTAATTAAAAAAAAATAAGTTGGAGACTTGATCCCATCGTATCGTATCAGAAAAAACTTCCCACCGAATCGGCCTTGTTTGGATGGGGTTGGAAGAAGAAAGAAGGAAGAATGCCCAAATTTATTATAAACAATCTAAACTTTTCACAAAGTTACACACTTTTCAATATTTTTTCCTACTTCTTTCCTTCTTCTCTTCTTTCCACGTCTATTCAAACGGAGCCTTTTATCATGGATATTTTTGGTCAACAGATAAGGAGTTGATCTGGACGGTTCGCTGCATTACGCTGGACGACAAGACTGTGTTCGATCATTGTTTAAGTTTCATTTTACTGTTTCTAGAAATGAAAAATGATGTAGAGACTGCACAGTAAACTGTGTTCGATCCGTATCCTAATTTTTCTTTTATGATTCACATTCTCTGACGTGGATCTAACGGTTGAAAGCAACAACTCAACGGTTGTAAATTGAGAATACAAGGTACAGTAAATAAAAAATTAAGAGCAAACAACACGAGGCCTATAGACACCACGCGCCGCGGGGGAAAAGAATTAAATAAAATTTGACTCATTTAATTTTTTTAAGAATATTTAATTTAAAAATAAAATATTACTATTTTTTCGAATTTTCAAAATTGGGAAGAACATTTAAAAAAGGTAATTTAAATGTTCATTCAAGCATTACTCAATTTAAATCTATCTCAAAGAGTGGAGCACTGGAGCTAACAGAACAAATCTTATGAAAGTATTATTTTCAGTCCTAAATCCGTTGTATTTCCTTTGGGAAATTTTTTTCATTCAGCAGTTTTTTTATTGGGTTGCTTGGAATATGAATTCCCCAAATAGTCAAGGCACTGACGTTTACAAAGAAAGTGGATACTAGGGGTCTTACTATGCATTTTCATACAAAAAGAAAATTCTCTTATATTTACATAAACAGAAACTATATCCAAATAATAAAGATTTTAATTTGTTCACTGTCTCACTTAATTAATAAGGAAAATAATTAAAATAGTTTCTTTTGCTATTTTACTTTGAAAAATGCAAACCATGAATGAATCTATTAGAGATAAGTTCCATTGACTATATGTGTTTATGTATGTAATTTACATCTTATCACGAGGATGGAGATAGAAAAGAACTCCAGTTTCAAACTTTGAACAAACAATGAGCCTAATCAAGGGAAGAATTTAAGGAGAAAAATCATCCAGAATTTGAATACTGCAAAATAATAGAAAATAAAAAATAGCTAAATCCAAACGTGAAACTGTTTATTTGTGATTTACTCTTCCCTTGGTGAAAGGTGGCTGAAAGGCACCTCTACGGCTCTACCTATAAATACTGGTATTGAATATCGTCTCTCAACACAAGTACCTCTTTCATTTCCTTCTCTTTTGTGGTTTTAACAAAATGGCTGAATACACTAGCTTTAAAGCTTCTTCACTATTGCTAGTTTTGTTGACACTGGTTGTGGTTTCTTCTGCGCAGTTATCTCCATCATTCTATGACCAATCTTGCCCCAATGCTCTGTCCATTATTCAAAAGGCCGTCTTTGCCGCAGTTAACCAAGAAGCACGCATGGGTGCTTCCTTGCTTCGTCTTCATTTCCATGATTGTTTTGTTCAAGCAAGTTCAATGCTCTCTTAAATTAAATCTTTCTTACTGCAAAAAGGTTCAATTTATTCATGTTAGTCCTTGAAAAACATCCAAATTGGATAGACCTTTGCAATTTTGTTTATGTATTGCACAATTGTACTGTTTCTGCCAATTTACGAGGTGAGCAGACCAGCACTGAAATAGCCCTTATTCCCTTAATTATCTTAACAAATGTACAAAGGACCCCAGTTTGTCATCATCCTTTCCTCTCTTCATATCAGTAACAGAAAAGGAGAAATGTGGTGAAAAAAAGTGTTGGGCTTTTGGCTAGCCCACATTAATTCTCTTTTAAACAATAAAATTTAGCATGCATGTAGAAGATTGTGTGGTTGACAGTTACAGCTACAACTCCTGTCAGCTTAAACGATTATCAAAAAAACCATCATTGAAATTTCTCGTATTGTTTTCAGGGTTGTGATGCATCGGTACTTCTAGATAGCACCTCAACCATGTCCAGCGAGAAGGATGCGGCCCCAAATATGAACTCACTTCGAGGGTTTGAAGTCATTGACGATATTAAGTCTCAACTAGAGAGCGTGTGCCCACAAACTGTGTCATGTGCTGACATACTAACCGTTGCAGCACGTGATTCTGTGGTTGCGGTAAATTATAATAATTTATTCCTTCTTTTTGTTCGCAATTGGTATATAAATTAATTAAATACTAGTAGAAATTGATCCCCCAGGCATTGCTTTGATGAATTTACATTATGACGGTGTAATTTCCATAAGTCAACTCTGCTTTTTTCCCTTCACATTCATGAACAAAAAGAACTACTCTATCCCCAGTCAAAATTTCTATAATGATCATAAATGAGCCAGCTGTTATTGAAAATTGGTTTCTGTTTTTCATCATAAATGTTCTTTCCAGGATATATAATTTCACTATTTTATTTTTCTGTAATGTTGCTTACATATTGATGTTGCTCTTGGTTTAAAGCTTGGAGGGGCAAATTGGACAGTGTTTTTGGGACGAAGAGACTCTCTAACCGCAAATCAAAATGCCGCAAATAGTGATCTCCCTTCTCCAGATTCCGACCTTAGCACCCTCATCTCTGCTTTTGCGAACAAAGGTCTAAGCACCACCGACATGATAGCTCTCTCAGGTAATTGAATGCACAATAGACCCAGAAAAGAAACTCTGCTTTTGGTATATTAATGTATGCGTTAGTGACCCAAAATAGATGACTTGGATCCGCACCTAAAATCTGAAATTTTAATTTAATATGGGTGATCTGCTTTTATTCAAAGTAATAAAATTTTGAACCATTCCGAATCGTTTGTCTTCCATTGGATACATTTCTGATCTACAGAACCATTTGGTGCTACGAACAGTGCAAAGAATAACATCCAGTTATGCCAGTAAATATTTTTTTCTTTTTGGCATAATTAAAAGCTTATAATGAATTAATTTTCATACTTAAAAAAGTTTATTAACACCGATAAAAGCAGAAAAAATAAAATGCAAGAACATCTATTGCTATAGCTTAAATTTGATTTTTTTTTATAATCTGTAATGATTGGTTTAATTTTTGGCACTTAAAATTGCAATGGATATTTAAATTCAACTCTTAACATAAATTAAACTTTGCGTGTCAGGAGCTCACACTATAGGCCTATCGAGATGCTCTGTATTTCAAAATAGTATCAGCTCTGATACAAGCACAAATATTGATTCCTCTTTTGCCGCATCATTGTTAGCAAACTGCTCAAATGGTGTCAATAACAGCACTGCTCCACTAGATACTACGACACCGATAGTTTTTGACATAAAGTACTACAATAATCTAATGGAATACAAAGGGCTGCTTCATTCAGATCGGGTGCTTTACAATAATGGGTTAGCTGATTCGCAAGTTGGCATATATGCACAAAATCCGTACCAATTTTTCACCGATTTTATTACAGGGATGATTAAAATGGGAAATATTAGCACCTTAATTGGATCCGATGGAGAAATTAGAGTCAACTGCAGAAAGACAAATTAAAACATTGTTTGTTGAAAAATAAAAACTTGTTCGGGTACTGGATATTGTGCATACTTTTGTTGGGACATTTATGGATGTAAATATAATGCATCACTCCAGTGAAGCATGGAATACGAATAAAATGTAAATTTAAATAATACTTAAAAAAAGGTTAATGCTTTCAAACCAAGCTTAAAAAAAAAGGAGTTAATGTGTGGGCTTGAAAATTAATTTTTGTGTACATCTGGTTGAATTGGTCGATTTGTAATGCTTATTTCAATTTAATACAAGCAGTTGTTTGTAAGATGGATTTTTTTTTTTTTAATCAAGTTGTCACTTCCGAGTGATTCTAATGCAATTGTCCTTTTGCAACACATTCTGTTGGATTTTGGATTATTTACAATTTGTCGCCTTTTCTGTTTTTCCTTTTTCATTGTCTTCTGAATTTTCCGGCAATATCTGTATTGATACAGGGTTCATTCTTCCTTCTTATATATTTGAATTAATGAAGTCAGGTTCACAAAAATTTAGAACAGGGACCAATTTCTCATAAACGTACGATCTAATATGTTTCACAGCTCAGTGATTCTCTAGTACTATCTCCCAGACATCTCTAATAAGCATGCTAAAATTCCCAAATTAATCATCAATAGCACCAAAATATCTGACAAGCTTATCGTAGTAATATTGTACCTAGACCGTTGTATCATTCTGTTTCTGAGGCAATTTCACCTCTAGTTACCCACCATGACAAGGCGCCATGTGTGTGGATTCTCTGTTCAAAAGATCCAAACAATTAAGAAGTCTATATAATGTTTTCAATAAATTCATACTTTCTTAATATTTTCAAACATAGTGCTTATATCACACTATATCCCTAGCAGATAATTTATTTTAAGAAATGGATGGTTTTACTTTTAGTGACAGTTGTAACGTATCTGTTTAAAATATATGAACTATCATAAATTTTCAATCGGAACCATGAGATCCAAATTGAATGGCCCAAGCCCCATGCAATAAGTTATAGCATATGAAATACTAAAATCAAGCAGGCCTAAGGGCTTTCAGTCAAAAAAAAAAAAAAAGAAATACTAAAATCAAGCACGAGCAGCAATATCAATTCAGGAGGTGACGTTTCCAGTATAACAGAACAATCCCAATCCCTAAAATCTCATGCCACTAGTCAATAGATTTAACAAGTTCTGTTGGCAACAGATAAAAGAGCTTCTGAAACCCTACCGTCCTACGGGGTGTTTTACTGATAAAAAATAAAATAAAATAAAAGAGCTTCTTGTAAAACTTAAACATAAAGCTGGTTATGTATGGAAAATTCAAGTATTAAAATGCCCATGTATACAACTATACACCTCTGCTTAGAAACATACATTAAACGCTCAATAGGTCCAGGTCCAGTTACTTCCTGAAATTACATACTGGTTTTCACAGTGTGATCAGTGTACGCTTTGTTATGGCTAGGGCTGCTAGTGGTCTGGACTGTCCATGGACAGTTTGGACTAAACATGTATTGGGCTATTATGGACTGGACTACGTTTGGTATGGTTTGAAGTCCAGTCCAAGTCCACGAAATAAAATTTATTTGGACAATTAATAAATCTTATCTGGACCATCGATAAAATTATATTGATTGTCCATTTCTCGTCTACAGTTCCGCTTCTTCTCCGACCAATTCACACCGACCAAAAGAAAAGCTTCGACCATTCAACCTCGATCTCAGTAATGGCGAAATCTCCTCCTCTTTCGCATTTCCATTTCTAGCTTCCATCTATCTCGTCGAGTAGCTCTCGCACCTCTCTCATTAAATTTCACCACTGTGCCACCGTCGCACTTATTCAGATTGAGCGCTTACAACAAGAGATCCGCTTCTTTGAGGTAGTAGCAGTAACCCAAGCAACTGCAACTGGCTTGATTTGTGTTTTTTTGGCGAGCAACAATGGTGGCGAGAAAGGATCAGTTCAACAGAAGAGGAAGCGGAGTGGAGAAGAAAAGAAAAGAGAAGGGAGCTATAAATTGTCGTTGATTATATTTCTGTGTGAGTATTGTTCCTCCTATTCTCCTTTCAAAATATCTCATGGTAAATCACATTACTTCATTTCTCACTTTAAACACAGAGTGATAAAAGCTTACACTTTTTTTGGAGGTTAAGCTGAATGGGTTAGATTATGAAGCACATTTGATCAAACTAAGTATGTCACTTGAAATGTCAATTTGTATCTATTATATATCAGAAAATAATCATGAGATTGTTATAATTTAGTAACATTACATACTCGGTGTCTTTCAAAATATGTTTTACTGAGACTTGGGGAAGCTATACAGTGGCGCCTCACACCTGACGTGCTGTCTTGGAAGGTCAACTATCGCATTATTTCTTCTCTATTCATGTGTCTCATACACATGCTGATGATGAAGAAGGTACTAACTTGTTTAACCCATATTTGTTGGCCCTTTCAGAATTGAATTACAACATTTGCAATGTGATGTAATGTATCATAGTAATTGGTTTCTGCAATAGTGCCTGATCTCATATACTTAGATTAGATTGATTCCCTAACATAATATGATTTGTTCAATAAATTATAATCAGTATAATTTTTTTTCCTGATAACCAATTTTGTATTTTTCAACTATTTACATAAAAATCAAAAGCATAGACTCTTCTGAATTATGGTCTAACTTTTGCAGCTAAAGGTCAAGAAAAGCTATTGAAGGACTTTGATCAGATTTTTGGGACATAGTAGTTTCTCTGTGCAGAAGGTACACATCACTTTCCCTCCTTACACTCATAAGTTCTATGTTTTTATTTCCTTAAATTGGAAGGGTTCCAGAGTTTTTAGACGTATTATATGTTGAAAAATCATAATGGGTCATCCTAATGCTGGCTCTTGCTTGGCTTATTCTTGAGCTGACCAAACCAGTCAATGACCTGTTTAAATTATGTAAAATACGATTGGCACTTATCTTTTATTAACTACATAAATCGAAAATATTGAGCCTATTTCTAGGTTTGAAATTTTCTTGACAAGAAAAATAAGAATTGTGTTCTAAATTAGAAATTGTATTTTTAATTGCTCCTCTTCCAAGGCTGTCTGGTTTGCTTCTCCTCTGGGTTTGAGGATTGATGACTTACACCGAGACATAGTAGAGGTTGTTCATACTGTTATTATGCATTTTCAGGAAAATCACCTTGTTTTGTTTCTCAACATTATGTGGCAGATTTGGAAAGCAAGGTGTGATTTTTCAGAGGCAAAACTATTGATGTGCATAAAGTGATCCAAAAAGCGCAGGTTGCAGCAAATGTTTCAAGTAATGACGGCACATCAATGGGAGGAAGCAGAAGATTTATAACTCAATATATTTTGCCCCTTGATGCAACACTCCTTATTATTGATGGTTCTTGGGACCAGAAAAAACAAGTGGGTACGGCATTAGTTCTGTATGAACCAGGAGGAGCTTTTCTTTCTGCCAAGCTATTTGTTGGAGATGCAGTAGATGCTTTCACGGCCGAAGCACTTCTTAATGCGCTCTTTTATATTCAGAATACCACTTTTAATTTTACTCAGTATTATATTTTCACTGACTCTAAAGATTTAGAATACATGGTTAACACAAATGATGTGTAGGCTTCTCCCTCATGGCATGCCTCTTCGATTATTCAAAGGTGTCTTGCTGTAATTCAACAACTGAAGGTGATCAGAGTAGTTTATGCAAAACGTGAGCACCTTCAGCAAGCGCACGTGTTGGCAAATAGAGGAAGAAAGACGAAGAGGATTGACTTTGATGGAAGATGGGAACATTTTGGTTTCGGATGCTTACAAGTGGAGGCCTGTTGCATGATTTCCTTATCTTTTATTTGCATCCCATGTTTTGTTTTTGTAATATAAGGGAATGCTTTCTACCAGTCTTTTACTTTACGAAGTTAAAGTTTGTTACATAATTTTTGTGGATTTCTCAGTTTGTGGCAGGTTTATTCGTGCTTGTTTTATTATTGTTACCCTCAAAATATTTTTTAATGCTGTTTTATATTATGTTTTCTTTAATACTTTTAGGTACTTAGGCATTAATTACCAGCAAGGTTAAGATGTCATAAATAAAAGTATTTAGTTAACCGTGATAGATCATGTTTTAGCCTTTTGTTTGGTATAAAATAAACTAAGGAATTTAATTATATAAGTTTATTTGAATATATTTTTTCATGAAACATATAACAAGAGCAATTATTAAGAATTGAAGTTTGAATTTCATTGAAAACGCTATCAGAGTCGAGCATTAAAGTTTGAATTCCACCGAAAACGTTATCAGAGTCGAGCACATACGAAGACATATATTGATCGCTAGATGGATTAGTTCAAATCTTGTCCACATGAAAAATACATGGACATTGATTGGATCGTAAATGATTTGGACATGGACGGATAATTAACACATACTGTGGACGTGGACTTTAACTTTTTATTAGTGGACAGACATAGACTTCAATTGGACACCGTCCAGTAGCAGCCCTGGTTATGGCTTACCACCATTCCAATACAAGAATTGGCAGGGGAGAATGACATGTCTTGTTTAGAGAATAGTTCTAACCTCGGAGTCTTGTCTCCCTACACAAAATGCGATAGATATATTGCTCCATAGATAAAGATAGGAGTTAGCCTTCAATCCCTATCCAATGTGGGCTTTAATTACCTTACGTAAAAATATGAACGGTTTTGTTAGAAATAAAAGGAGTTAGCTTTTGAGTCCTCCACAATTTATTTCCGAAAATTATTAATTAATATAACTCGAAGTTTACTTGGAGTTGGTTATGGGCCACATTTTAAGCCCATCAAATGATACATGTGATGGTGACATGTCCAAATAACTTTTTAGAACGTGGCAATTTGAGCTTACAGAATTTAGAACATTTGTACAAGCTTCAACAAACTAGATATTTTAATTCATCATGTCAAAGCTAGTTTGTTTTAGTTTGGTAAACCGATTATTTTGTACTGCATTTTTATGTTAAGGTTCTAGAACCTGAAGTACCTGAAACAAAACGTAAAAGATAGAGAAGAGAAAATAAATTATGCAATCTTTATTTCATTGTATGTTACTTGTTCAGTACAATTGAAGTTTTTATATAAAATAGCGTTACACAGATACAAAAAGATATGGTAAGCTAAAACTAATTTTCAGTTGATTTGTTTCCAACTATGGTCTGCACAGGAGGTGCCAGTTGTGTGCCAGTTGTATCGCTAACAGCCCCCCCCCCCCCCCCCACAAGCTGATGGTGGGGAAACCACAGTCAGCTTGTCTCGAAGCAACAAGAAACGTGGAGTTGACACAGGCTTAGTCATGCCATCGGCGAGCTGATCATTCGAACAAACAAACTGAACTATCAATGACTTTTGCTGCACACGCTCTCGAATAAAATGAAAGTCGATCTCCACATGCTTGGTACGGGCATGAAACATGGGATTGGAAGCTAAGAAGGTGGCTCCAATATTATCACACCAAAGAATAGGTGGAGAGGAGCATTGTATGTTGAGCTCAGTGAGAAGGTATTGCAACCAAATAAGTTCAGCACTAGCTAATGCAAGAGCTCGATATTCAGCTTCAGTACTCGATCTTGAGATTGTCACTTGTTTCTTTGTACTCCATGAAATTAAGTTAGAGCCCAAGAATATAGCAAAACCTGATGTGGAGCGTCGATCATCCGGGCACCCAGCCCAATCGGCATCACTGTAAGCATGGAGAACAAAGGAAATGGCTGGTTTCAATAGAAGACCAAGGCTTCGAGTACCATTTAGATAGCGCAAAATGTGCTTAACGGCAGCCCAGTGAGTTGATGTAGGAGAGTGCATGATTTGGGCTACTTTGTTAACGGCAAAGGTAATGTCGGGTCGAGTAATTGTAGCATATTGAAGTGCGCCCACAACCATGCGGTAAAGTGATGGGTTGTCCATAGGATCACCATCGTGGATAGAAAGCGAAAGATGGGCGACCATTGGAGAAGCACAAGGCTTGCTATGATGCATGTTAGACCTAGTAAGAAGATCTCTGATGTATTTGGATTGACAGAGATGCATACCCATTGAGTCTTGAGTCACTTCGATGCCAAGAAAAAACTTAAGATTACCAAGATCCTTTATGGCAAACTTAGTTTGAGGATGAGAAATGACATTGTGCAACAGCAAATCATCACTTCCAGTTATTATTATGTCATCCACATAGACTAGAACCACAACATGTCGGTTTTGAAGAGAATACACAAACAAAGAAGGATCATAGTTGGAAGATCGAAAACCAAAAGCAAGAAGGGCCGAACTAAGAGTGTGAAACCAGGCCCTAGGCGATTGTTTCAACCCATATAGAGCCTTGGACAACCGACACACATGATGTGGAAACATCGGGTCCACAAACCCGGGTGGTTGAGTCATGTACACGGTTTCGTGCAAATCACCATGAAGAAATGCATTTTGAACATCAAGTTGTTTAAGAGACCAGCCAAGAGAAATAGCCACAGATAAAACAAGCCGTATAGTGGTAGGACGGATAACGGGACTAAACGTGTCGAAAAAATCAATACCTTCCTCTTGTGTATAACCTTTTGCTACAAGTCGCGCTTTGTAGCGTTCAATAGATCCATCGGCTTGCCTCTTGATTTTATAGATCCATTTGCAACCCACGACGTTCGTGGAATCAGGTAGTGGAACTAAGGACCATGTATTATTGAGAGCCAGAGCTTCCATTTCTTTTGCCATGGCTTCACGCCAAAGAGGAGAAAGGTTAGCTTGTTTGAAAGTGGTTGGCTCAATAATTTCATCAGATTGCATAGTAGACAAGTTAGCAACATGATCAAGAAAGAGTCTCAGCCTTCGTGTATTATCTCGGGTCCTAGTTACCATGGGATGAACAGAGGTTTGAATCGGGTTGTCAGGTAGCGTGGCCTGTGCACTAGAGTTCGTACCAGAGGCGGATGAAGTGGATCGGTCAGTCTGGTCAGAAGAGACCGACTGAGGAGCGGTTCGGTCAGTTGCAGGAGATAAAACACGGGCAGGGGAGGGGGAGGCATTGTTGGTTAAAACTTGGGCCGCTCTTTGAAGTTGATGGGCCGCATCATGAAGCTGCTGGGCCTCAACATCATATTGATTATCTGATTGAGTAATCGAAGAAAGCCAGAGTGGAAATAGGGAGAGAGAATTTGAAGTAGACGCGCCATCTTCCTTTGAGGTTGAGCTGTGACTGAAAGGAAAATGAGATTCATCAAAGATTACATGTCTAGACACATATATCCGATTAGTTGGCAAATGAAGGCATTTGTATCCCTTTTGAGAATGAGCATAACCAATAAGCACACATGGTAGGGAGCGATTTTGTAATTTGTGGTCATTGTAAGGCCTAAGATAAGGAAAACATAGGCATCCAAGAATTTTAAGAGAATTATAGTCTAGGCTCTTATTGAATAGAGATGTGTAGGGAATAGATTGAGTGGAAGAAGAAGGTAATCTATTAATAAGATAGACAATACTTGCAAATATTTCATCCCAAAATGGAAGAGGTATTGATGCTTTTGTCATGGTGGCAAGAGAAAGCTCAACGATGTGACGATGCATGCGTTCGGCAATCCCATTTTGTTCTGGTGTGTATGGACAAGTGAGTTGGAAGGTGATTTGTGGGAAGAGACGAGAGAGAGGTTTGTATTCCGTACCACCGTCGGTACGAAGAATTTTAATTTTATGGTTCAAGAGATTCTCAACTTGTAGCTTGAAAAGACCAAAAACATGAGAGAGTTCATCTTTTGTATGGAGAAAGTAAATCCAAGCAAAATGTGTAAAATCATCAATGAAAACAACATAATAACGATAATCGTCTTTCGAAACTATTGGAGCGGGACCCCAAAGATCCGAATGTACAAGTTCTAAAGGAGCTTGAGAAGAAGAAGTACTTGAACTAAATGGCAATTTATGAGACTTAGCCATACAACATTCACTACAAACATTAAGTTTATGTAAAGAACATGGTAAACTAAATTTATTGAGAATATGTAGGGTTGTAGAAGAGGAGGGGTGCCCAAGCCATGTATGCCACAAAGAAGCCGAAGCTCTCTCCCCAACAAGGGCTTGAGGTTTGAGAGGGAAGAAAGGTAGATGAAGAAGATAAAGGCCATTAATAAGTGGTGCTTGAAGAAGAAGAGTCTTGGTTGCTCGATCCTTAATTACACAAAAAATAGAAGTAAACTCAATGAGTAGAGAATTATCGGTAAGCAATTTGAAAAGACTTAACAAATTTTTTGTAAAAGAAGGAAGAACATGGAGAATATCAAGAAGCTTAATAGAAAAGGTTGAAACAAAGAAAGTAGAGGTGCCAATGTGTGATATAGCCATACCTATTCCATTACCAATATGAAGAGTGTCATGACCTTCAAAAGCTACAAAGGAAGATAGATTGTTGAGGTCGGGTGTGTCATGGTGAGTCGCGCCCGAGTCAATACACCATTCATGAGGAAAGGAGGTGGTTGTCGGCTGTGCTACAAAGGCTTGGTATGAAAGTTGAGGTGCATGAGGTGCAGGAGTAGAAGGATCAGAATATCATGAGTCAAACCGAAAACGACAAGTCCTTGCTTGATGATTAGTTCTACCACATATTTGACAAGGGGTGGAAGAAGTGACAGACTGATGTGGTACGAATAGCTGGCCTGGAAGTTGGTTTGCAGCACCAGGAACAAATTGATGATTTCCTCTATATTGATTGTTATTTTGATGTCTTGGAAAATAAGGATTTGGGGGCCGATAAAAATTATTATGTGGAGACCTTGGGATAAAGGTAGTGGGTCGTGGAGGAAAGGAGTTATTTCTGGGCCCATTAGATCCTGGCGGATAGAAACGCGGGTTGTGATTGCGTGGTCTCGGTTGGAATAGAGGTCTGTCGAATCTGAACCTGAACCCGAATAAAGGGCTGGAGGATTTGATGTGGCGGGAAGGGGTGGTGCTGTGTGCTGAGCATTCAAGCGAGTTTCATTGCTGAGGAGAAGTGAATGAAGTTCTGGTTGAGAAATTGGATCCGATCTAGCTGTAACAGCAACAAGGGGTGGAAGAAGTGACAGACTGATGTGGTACGAATAGCTGGCCTGGAAGTTGGTTTGCGGCACCAGGAACAAATTGCTGATTTCCTCTGTATTTATTGTTATTTTGATGTCTTGGAAAATAAGGATTTGGGGGCCGATAAAAACTATTATGTGGAGACCTTGGGATAAAGGTAGTGGGTCGTGGAGGAAAGGAGTTATTTCTAGGCCCATTAGATCGTGGCGGATAGAAACGCGGGTTGGGATTGAGTGGTCTCGGGTTGGAATAGAGGTATGTCGGATCTGAACCTGAACCCGAATAAAGGGCTGGAGGATTTGATGCGGCGGGAAGGGGTGGTGTTGTGTGCTGAACATTCAAGCGAGTTTCATTGCTGAGGAGAAGTGAATGAAGTTCTGGTAGAGAAATTGGATCTGATCTAGCAGTAACAGCAACAACAAGGGGGTTAAAATCAATACCTAAACCACGCAGAGTATAAGTCACAAGATCCCTTTCTGACACCGGCGAACCGATGAAGGAGAGCTCATCGGCGATGGACTGAACCCGCTGGATGTACTCGGCGCAAGTGGATCCCCCCTTGGTGATGGCTTGAAGTTTTTGTTGAAGTTCAATGAGCCTCGCCTGAGAAGTGGCGGAGAAGGTTCGGTGAAGAAGTGACCACAACTCAGCCGAGGTGTTGCACGAGACAACTTGTGCAAGGAGAGGTTCTGTCAAAGATGATCTCAGCCATCCCAACAGTAGTTGATCCTGTTTACGCCACTGAAGGTAGTTGGGGTTGGTTAGTGTTGTTTGACCTGAGGTGATGGTCTGAGAAGGAGATGGTGTATCATCAATAAATTTGAATAGATCATAGCCATGAAGTAATGGCACGATTTGGGACTGCCATGATAAAAAAATAGATCGGGTAAGTTTTGTAGAGATTGGTAAATTGAGAAGGACTATGGAATCAATAGATTGAGAAGAAGTTGTGATGAAGTAGTTGCCGCCATGGCTCTGGTACCATGAAACAAAACGTAAAAGATAGAGAATAGAAAATAAATTATGCAATCTTTATTTCATTGTATGTTACTTGTTCAGTACAATTGAAGTTTTTATATAAAATAGCGTTACACAGATACACAAAGATATGGTAAGCTAAAGCTAATTTTCAGTTGATTTGTTTCCAACTATGGTCTGCACAGGAGGTGCCAGTTGTATTGCTAACAGTACCGATGTCAAATTGCACTTCTATGTTTGTTTAACCCAGTGGTGTAGTCTTGAGAGGATATTTAAAATATATTGTCAAAAGGAAGTTTACAAAATGTTATTATAAAATTTCGTAGAAAAGGTAAGAAGTGTTACTGAAATTCGATTACTTGATATATACATAGATACATACATATATACATATTGTATTCCATGAGACATATATAGGTAATTCCGCGTGTGTTCCGCCTATTCTTCATAGCCAACCAATAGAAAAGTTTGGTTTAATTTAATTCAAGGGCGCCCTTGCCTTCCACAATAGGAAATGGTATGGTGACCTCAGACTCGGGTCTCTTAACAGCAAGTAAGTACTTTTTGAAGCGAAAGAACCATCTGCTGTCCACTTCCTTCATATCGAGCAGTCTGCATGGTCGATTTTGATTGAGGAATGCACGAGGGGCGATGTGAGCAACACGTCTATCAGGTCGTAAGAGATTTGATTCGAGTTTTTCAGTGAATCAATATCCGAGGTTCCATAGATTTCTTGAATTGTAGTCGTCCAATATTATGATAATTATTATCATTCATATAATTAATATATATATAGTGAGATAGGAATGCACGAGGGGCGATGTTTGCAACACGTCTATCAGGTCGTAAGAGATTTGATTCGAGTTTTTCAGTGAATCAATATCCGAGGTTCCATAGATTTCTTAAATTGTAGTCGTCCAATATTATGATAATTATTATCATTCATATAATTAATATATATATAGTGAGATTGATTTATGTAGTATTTTGTATAATGAAGTAATTAATTTATTTCTTTGGTATCAATTGGGGCTAGAGTTTATAAAGTATAATCATTTGATAATTATCCGTTCTCAATATTCTATAACAGATAAAAGATGAAATATAAATATTGTGAATAAAGAAAACTAAGTTTATTAGGGGGCCGGAGTTTGGATAATCTAGGAATTAAATTGAGATTAGTTATTCAGAGTAAAAAATATTATTCATAAACGATCAAGAATAATTTTTTTTTGAAAAATATTAGTGTTGACCCTTAAAAAATGATGATTCCCTGAAAAACAAAATATAAATTTAAACCAAAACCAAATTGCGAAAACCAAAAGTCAAGCAGCGAAAACCAAATTCCCAAATTGCCAAAACTCAAAACTAAATTACGAAAAATACCAAACAAACTCAAAAAATCCTCAAAATTTACCCAAAAATTCCTTAAGAATTATGGTGATTTATCATAATTTTTAAATTCCAAAAATACTCACACAAATACCAAATTTTGCAAACAAACCCAAAAACTTCACAAAATTACCAAAATAAATCCATAAGGAATTTGCCAAAACCACTTGAACCATTAAATTCCTTATATGTTTCTAAATCTACCCATAAAATTTCATCCAAAAATACCTAAGGGAAGGCCTTGAAAGAATTTATTTTGGTTTGGCCTTAAAGAAATAAAGAGAAAATTATGAAAATCAAATGGAAATCCCACAAAAATCAGAAACTCTGGCGCGTGCATACGATTGGAGAGGATCCAGAGAGGGCGCTGGGATTTTAAAATTACCATCTCCTCAGAAAAGTCCAAATGAGCTTGGTTCATGCACCATGTGTTCTCAATATTACTTTCAATACAGTGGCTCACGGTGCACCCACCCCATCTATTTCTCTGTCTCTCACTAAACCTTACAGACGGGCCCTATCTGCAGAGTCTCCTCCTTCACACTGTAAAAAGAAAAGAGAGTGAGAGCTGTGATTTTCACCGCCAGACGCCGGGTAAAAGCGAGAGCAGAGGCGACGTGGCTCCTCCAGCACCACCAACGCGAAACCAGAAACCCCGCCCACGGTTTTGCGAAATCAGAACCCTAGACGCAGCTGATTGAAGACCACTGGATCAAGATCAGAGGGCAGGAACCAAGTCACGGCTCAAAAGCGTTGCCCTAGTCCCTTGGCTATATAAAGACCCAATTGAAGCAGAAAGAGAAAGAGGAAGAGAGGGGTAAGGTTAGGCTAGGATTAGAATAGCATTTCTTTATCAAATTGAGAGAATTGAAAGGTAATTGTAAGAGGCATTCCATCGAGCAGTTGAAAAAGAGAGAGAATAGCAATAATTGAGCGTTTCTCTGTGGGTATTCATCTCTGTTCAAGTGAAATAAATAAATTTGAAGTGTTAATTGCTTTTCTCTTTGGCTCTTTCTTCAATTCTCCCTTTTTCTTCCCTTCTTGAAATCAAAACAATAACAATTCTCTTGTGACAAGGGAGGGGATCTGCTAGGGAGCTATGCTCCCATGGTGGATCCCTGAACTTGAAACAAGGGAAATCAAGTGTTAAATGAATGTGCTTCATCTGTTTTAATTGCAATTCTTTAAATTAAGATGAGGAAAAGCAAATCAGTTCTTTGTCTGCTAGGGAGCTCTGCTCCCATGGTGGATTTTAGTTTGGCATGGAGCTCTGCTCCTATGCTGGATCCCTTCTATGATCTGCTAGGGAGCCCTGCTCCCATGGTGGATTGTGTTTAAATGTGCTTAGTTGAGCGATGGCCTCAATTAAGCCGTTTAAGCATAAAAAAATAGAAGGGATCTAGGGGAGGTGCTGCTCAATTTACTCCAGAAATTGTAAATAAGATTAAGCGTTGCATTGTTACAAAACAAAAATAGTAATACATACATAAATCTGTTCACGATTGAAATAAATGAAAAGGGTGAGGTTATCTTTGCATAAAACATGAAAACAAGCATGGGCAGCAGGTACATGACCCTATAGACATCAGGGATCAATTCATATCACCTTTGAAATTTTATGTGATTTTATGTCAATTAACGAAGGCAGCAAGGTCATCTCATAAAATGAATTGATATTTCTCAAAACTCTGGGTTATTCTGCAAAAATATGTACATATGAAGTTCATGAACATATTAAAAGGATTTCAGATTATAAAGGTATGTACATTTTATCCTCAAACAGAGATAAGATGATAAAAGATATATAATACATATACAAATACAAGTATACAAAAACGTCAAAATATGGGAATGCCCTTTCTTACGGTATATCACCACTTATGTAACTGATTCTCCTGCAATTGAAGTAACTCAAAGTAAAATCATCAAAAACAGTGCCTATATTGCATAAAAATGAAATTGGTAAATTGTGAAAGGTGTTTAGTGACTTGCTTTCACTCCTCGTGTTAATCTGGATATGTAAAACAAACTTAAATAGATACAAATTGAACACCAAATCAATCTTTGCTGTTGTAAGTCCATTTACATGCAAATCAGGAATTGAACATAAATGCATAAGTTGGTACCATCTGTCCCAATGCCTCGCACGGCAAGTTGTTGTATTTCAAGTCAAGGAAAATGTGTAAACAAACCAAAATTAACTCACTGAAGCTGCTCCATTGCTGGTATCAAAGAATCTCCTGGTGGGCCCCACTGCCAAAGCACAATTCAGATAGAATGGAGGCTGAAATGCCTCAGTCCAGAACAACTCCTTCCAGATCTCTTCACGTCGAATTGAACTCACAGAAATCATCAAGGCACCCCATGGAGCGTATACAACCTCTCTCTAGTAAAGAAAAGGAAGCAAGAAGTTTCGAACGCCATTAATGGCAACTCGAAACCTCTCAGGTCCCACAAGACAGCATAAGGCCTCGCAGCTTCAATTAATTGCACCAACGTTCTCCCCTAAGTCTCACGACACCAACGTGACAAGTCTCAACCAAAACGGTGGCCGGAGTTGCCTCAATTTCGCCGGAGAAGTTTCAGGGACTAAACTGCAAAAGAACCAGTCCTCTGTCGGAGAAGATGGATTCAAATCCTAGTTTCTTTCGATTTTCTGCGACCAAACTGTGTGTGACGGGTCTCTGACATGACGATAACCCGTTACACGAATCAACCAAACACGGTCACCGGCGCACCGCTTGTTCAAAACTAAAATCACGTCATGCTACGTCATCTGCCGCGCCAGCGCCAAATCAAGTCCTGTCAATGCCATGTCAAGCCCCTGTGCACCAGTGGACCAACCAGAAAGTGCCAAATCAGCAGAACTTTAAAAATTCATTAAAAATAGTAGAAAACTCAGAAAAATACAAATAAAATATCCATAAAATTCTAAAAATCCAAATAAACCAAATTTACTTATATTTTGACATAAAAATCTGTCGAATTGTTGATCTTTTCCATTTTTGAAGTATTTTCCATATTAAATAAATAAGATGATGTTAAAATTCCAAAATGACTTCAAAACTCAATTAAACCTTTCTAAAAAAATTTCAAAAATAAGTATTAAGATTTTAGAGGAAGTATATTAAATAACAAATATTTTTGAAAATAAACATGATTAGAAATATAAAAAAGAAATTTCAAAAGTCTAAAATTAAAATTAAAAATAAAAAAATTTGTGAAAATGGTAAAACCCAAAGAGAAACTTAAGAAATTAAAAGTCCAAACACGAAATCCAAAGCCAAGACCGAAACTTCTTCACTAAAGGCGAACGAAATCTCTTCAGCAAATCGAAATCGACTTCAAGCAAACTCTCAAGAAGCGGTCTAAAATAACCCCGAGAAATCTAAGTCAAATCCAAGACCTAAAACAGTCTTGAAACTTTAAATCAAATCCAAAGGCCCAAAATAGCCTTGAAATTCAAATCAAATCCAAGTCAAATCGAAAGGCCCAAAATAGCCTTCAAATCAAATCCAAATCCCAAGGCCCAAAATAGTCTTGAAATTCAAAATCGAAAGGCCCAAAATAGCCTTCAAATCAAATCTAAATCCCAAGGCCCAAAATAGCCTTGAAAACCCAAATCCAAATTCGAATCATCCAAAGGCCCAAAATAGCCTAAGGATCGAAAACAACGCCCCAACATCAAAACTAAAATCAAGTCTATCTCAAATAACAAAATCATTCAAGTGTCCTCAATTGGATCCCGTTAATTAGGTCTGGTACACCAATTGAGTCTGGTCTAAACCAAAAGAAATAAATCTAAAATAAACACAAAACGAACGATTTCCCTAGCCTTTACATATAATTCTTTAGATCCCTTAATCAGAGATTCTCGTGAGTAATCACGGGATAATTAACAGTAGGGGCTTGCGCTTGCTGGAAAGAAAGGACCCACGAAATCAACAAACCTCTTTAAGAAGCGACTCGTGTTTTGGTTCTCTTGTCGTAAAGAGAGACTCGAACGGAGACCGAACCTTAAGGGGGGTGAATCTAAGGCTATGTTCCCATTTTTCGAGGAAACCAATTCCATTCTTCGAGAGATGACGAAAAAGCCGCGACAATTAGTTATTCATATTAAGAAGTAGTCCCAACAACTTTTTAATCTAAAATAATCCAAACACTTTAGGAATAAAAATTTAATCTTAATATTAAACTACTTAAAAATAACATTTTAATCGTTTATGAATAATTTTTTTTACTCTGAATAACTCATTCTAAATTTATTCTTAAATGATCCAAACGACATATATACATATATTCCGTGTACCGCCATCCGACTTATATCATAACATAGTTAATAAAGTTGTTCCATGAATGTCCATACACCATGCAGATTTAGCATTGATAAATTGTTTTCTGACTTATATATGCCTCTCCGTCCCCAACTACACACGTTGCATATGTATCTGAAATTAAGAAGGTAACTCACAGGATCTGATAGGGCTGTGAATGATATTCTTTTAACTGTTTATTCTATTCGTATCGTATTCGATAAAAAAGATATGGATAAAGATTTATTTTCGTTAAGTTATCGGATATGGATATGAATAAAAAAAAAAATTCGTTAATTTATTGTGTAAGGGTATGAATAAGGCTATTTCATATTCGTTAATTATCTATACCGTTAATCTTTCTTATAACAAAAAAATATAATTGTAAGATTTGATTAATACGTTAATAACAAATTAAAATCCGAAAGATATATTTGTAAGATTCAATTGATATGTTAATAATTAAACTAGGCAATTAAATTATAAGATTTGATTGAAATAATACTACGTTAAATTGGAAAGATATAATGGTAAGACTCAATTGATATGTTAATTATATTTTTTTTTTATCCACGGACTACATTAAAAAATAATAAATTTTTTCAGAAGACCCTTTCTTCTCAGTTGTCATTTGAAAAAATATTGTATAATTAGTAATTAGTTATGTAATTTTTTGTGACAATTGACATGAGAAGATATAGTATGATTTTATTATATTTAAAGGATTATTCAACTTTTCACTTTATTAATATATTTCTCTAATAATATTTATTTATCTCTATTGTATAATATTTTTTTCATTGAGTTATTAACATTATTATCCATTTTCTACCACTACAACAAAAAAGATTATTAGTACCGGCTCATTAGTACCGGTTTTTAAAAAAACCGGTACTAATAATAAATCATGGCATTTTCGTAATTGTCAGACATATTATTTAGTACCGGTTTTTTTAAAAAACCGGTACTAAAAATCGTCTAAAAAATAAAAAAAAAAACGTTTTTATTTTAGTACCGGCTTTTTATAAAAAACCGGTACTAAAAATTAATTAATTAGTACCGGTTTTTTATAAAAAACCGGTACTAAAGGTTTGAATTTATTAAAAAAAACCGTTATATTTTTAGTACCGGTTTTTTATAAAAAACCGGTACTAATTAATTGATTTTTAGTACCGGTTTTTTATAAAAAACCGGTACTAAATATTTCAAAAATAAAAAAAACCGTTATATTTTTAGTACCGGTTTTTTATAAAAAACCGGTACTAAAAATATAACGGTTTAAATAAATGTTGTTTCATATAATTAATGTTGTTAATTAATTTAAAAATTGATTAAATAAATATTTCATATAATTAATGTGATGAATTAATTTAAAAAACATTTAAATAATTATTTAAAAAAAATAGTATTTAATTTAGAGAAAAAAATAATAATTTGAAAATGGTTTAGTACCGGTTTTTAAGAAAAAACCGGTACTAAATTAAAAAAAAACAAAATTTCAATAATTGTTTCATATAATTAATGTTGTTAATTAATTTAAAAATTATTTAAATAAATATTTCATATAAAAAACCGAAACTATTTAATTTTCAAAAACTGAAACGAATTTTAAAAAATAAACCAATTAAAAAAAACGGTTTTGTACCGGTTTTTAAGAAAAAACCGGTACTAAATTAAAAAAACAAAATTTCAATAATTGTTTCATATAATTAATGTTTTTAATTAATTTAAAAATTATTTAAATAAATATTTCATATAAAAAACCGAAACTATTTAATTTTAAAAAACAGAAACGAATTTTAAAAAATAAATCAATTAAAAAAAAACGGTTTAGTACCGGTTTTTAAGAAAAAACCGGTATTAAATTAAAAAAAAGCAAAATTTCAATAATTGTTTCATATAATTAATGTTGTTAATTAATTTAAAAATTATTTAAATAAATACTTCATATAAAAAACCGAAACTATTTAATTTTAAAAAACAGAAACGAATTTTAAAAAATAAACCAATTAAAAAAAAACCGGTTTAGTACCGGTTTTTAAGAAAAAACCGGTACTAAATTAAAAAAAACAAAATTTCAATAATTGTTTCATATAATTAATGTTGTTAATTAATTTAAAATTATTTAAATAAATATTTCATATAAAAAACCGAAACTATTTAATTTTAAAAAACAGAAACGAATTTTAAAAAATAAACCAATTAAAAAAAACGGTTTAGTACCGGTTTTTAAGAAAAAACCGGTACTAAATTAAAAAAAACAAAATTTCAATAATTGTTTCATATAATTAATGTTTTTAATTAATTTAAAAATTATTTAAATAAATATTTCATATAAAAAACCGAAACTATTTAATTTTAAAAAACAGAAACGAATTTTAAAAAATAAATCAATTAAAAAAAACGGTTTAGTACCGGTTTTTAAGAAAAAACCGGTATTAAATTAAAAAAAAAGCAAAATTTCAATAATTGTTTCATATAATTAATGTTGTTAATTAATTTAAAAATTATTTAAATAAATACTTCATATAAAAAATCGAAACTATTTAATTTGAAAAAACAGAAACGAATTTTAAAAAATAAACCAATTAAAAAAAACCGGTTTAGTACCGGTTTTTAAGAAAAAACCGGTACTAAATTAAAAAAAACAAAATTTCAATAATTGTTTCATATAATTAATGTTTTTAATTAATTTAAAAATTATTTAAATAAATATTTCATATAAAAAACCGAAACTATTTAATTTTAAAAAACAGAAACGAATTTTAAAAAATAAATCAATTAAAAAAAAACGGTTTAGTACCGGTTTTTAAGAAAAAACCGGTATTAAATTAAAAAAAAAGCAAAATTTCAATAATTGTTTCATATAATTAATGTTGTTAATTAATTTAAAAATTATTTAAATAAATACTTCATATAAAAAATCGAAACTATTTAATTTGAAAAAACAGAAACGAATTTTAAAAAATAAACCAATTAAAAAAAAACGGTTTAGTACCGGTTTTTAAGAAAAAACCGGTACTAAATTAAAAAAAAAGCAAAATTTCTATAATTGTTTGGTTGGAACTTCCTGAGACTTCAGATAAAATCAGATAAAATCCCTAGCGACCCCAATCTCTCTCTCTCTCTCCGCCATTACCAGATTCCTCCTCCACCATTTCCAAAGCTCCTCCTCCACCACTCGATTTCCACCTCTTGCACTTCGTTCATCTCTACTGCCGCCGCAAGAAGACAGTGCTCTCCTCCTCCGATCTGTTCCTCTCTACTGGGCAGCAACGCAGTGCTCTCCTCCTCCGACACTCGATCTCCTCTTCTACTTCCTCTCTACTGACAGCGTAAGAAAACGACGCTCTCCTCCTCCGCCACTCCTTCCTTTCTACTGGCTGCGCAAGAACACTGGTGAAATTCCTCTTCCATTTAGTAAAATTAGTTTTGTAGATAATTTGTTAGTTTTTTATTTTTTTTATTCTTAATTCAATCGTTGGTTCATTTGTGAAATTGTTTACTTATTAGTTGTTTCTCTCTACTGCACTGAGCATAAATGCAAAAAAATTAGGTTTAACGTGAAGTATAAATTTGTTAGTTTCATAGTTTGTGAAGAAAATCAGTTTGTGAATTAATTTGTTAGTTTAATTTTTATTTCTTTCTACTGTGATTGTGAGTCTTTGAGCACTGAGCATGGTGAAATAAATTCAATGAGCATGGTGAAATAAATTCAATTTTTATTCCTCTTCAATTTTTATTTTACTTATTAGTTGTTTGTATGAACTGAGATAATTAGTTTTATAGCACAATTGAATAATGTTGCAGTTATAGAGATGCGCAATGTTCAAAATAATATGAATAGAGAAATTGAGGCACAAACAAGGCACATTTAAAATTAATCTAATTTAATTTTTTTTTTAAATTAATTTAATTTAGTACCGGTTTTTTATAAAAAACCGGTACTAATATTAAAATTTTCGGTTTTTTTTAAATTAATTTAATTTAGTACCGGTTTTTTATAAAAAACCGGTACTAAATGAATTTAATTTTCGGTTTTTTTTATTTAATTAATTAAATAATTAATTAATTAAATAATTAATTAAATAATTAATTAATTAAAATTAATTTAATTTAGTACCGGTTTTTTATAAAAAACCGGTACTAAATGAATATAATTTTCGGTTTTTTTTTAATTTAATTAATTAAATAATTAATTAAATGATTAATTAATTTAAATTAATCTAATTTAGTACCGGTTTTTTATAAAAAACCGGTACTAAATGAATTAAAATTTTCGGTTTTTTCTTAAATTAATTAAATTAATTAAATGATTTTTCGGTTTTTTAAATTAGTACCGGTTTTTTATAAAAAACCGGTACTAAATGAATTAAAATTTTCGGTTTTTTCTTAAATTAATTAAATTAATTAAATGATTTTTCGGTTTTTTAAATTAGTACCGGTTTTTTATAAAAAACCGGTACTAAATCAATTAATTTTAGTACCGGTTTTTTATAAAAAACCGGTACTAATATGGTTTATTCCTCTTTTACTACCGGCTCATTAGTACCGGTTTTTTGTTGCTGTTAGTACCCCCTATTATTAGTACCGCTGAAAAACCGGTACTAATGATAGGAAAAAAACCGGTACTAATAATTTTATTTGGCGTAGTGTACCATTACCCTACCCTTATCGTTAATTCTTAACGAGTAAGGATAGAGTACGCGTAAAGTCAAATTTTAATGGGTAAGGATAGGATATGGGTAAAGAAAATTTTAATGAGTATGGATATGAAAAATGCCTCTACCGTATTGTACTCTACCCATTGACAGCCCTAGGTCCGATAAATGGGAAAGTAACATGCATACATGGCTGCGCTCGAAATCCACACCACCTCCTGATTTGGAAGAAATTGCTTGTTTTAATGGACTTAATTTTTTTATAATTATACCTTTTCATCTCATCACTATTTGTAATTTAGACAATTACATTCTGGGATCCTGTTTTTCTTTGTACATAGCTTGCAAATATTTTGTTTTTGTTACTTCTCTTTTCATTTCTATATATAGTAACAGTTTGCCGTAGGCAAATTGCCTCCTCACACAAAAAAGAACCAACATGCATAAAAAACCAAATAATATAAGAGGTACATGTTGGTTGGTGGGACAGGCAATCGCGCCGAGCTGAAAGAAGTAAAGTAACTTCGTCAATGCAGTGATTTCATTAATTAGTTGCAAAACCTTTTCTTGATTACTAAATTGACACTTTCGTCATGCCCGAAATTAAAAAGCTAACTTGTAATATTTTACTTATACCTCTAGACTATTTCGTACCTAATTGTTTTGACAGAGTGCAATATGCTGGTACTAAGTCAAGGCATGATTTACGGGCTAGCAAATATTGTTCTGAAAAAATACACCAATTGACAGAGCGCCGCTGCCTTCTAGCTATATATATACCCGGCCACTTCACACAAGTTCTTCATCCAACAATTAATCATTATTCTGCTAAGTGCAACTGGTCATAGACTCATAGTTAAGATGGCATCTCTTAGCTTTCTATCCTCATATCTCATTTTGCTTTCGGCTTCCTTTGGAGTACTAGCAAAGGGGCAACTTGACCCTTGTTTCTATGACAAGGTATGCCCACAAGCTCTCCCTACCATCAAGTCAATAGTTGAAGATGCAATCAAACAAGAAGCGCGTATGGGTGCATCGCTTCTTAGGCTGCACTTCCATGACTGCTTTGTCAATGTACACACTTAAATCTTTCTCATCGATTTTTTTTTTATTATGTTCTGTTTGCGGGCTACGTACTGTACATACGAAGTTGTCTGTATTGTGTACATGCACACCTGAGCTTTTATCTGATATTGTGTATATGACTTGTAGGGCTGTGATGGCTCTATCTTGTTAGATGACACACCAGCATTCACCGGGGAGAAAAATGCAGCACCAAATATAAACTCTGTGAGGGGTTTTGAAGTGATAGACAGGATAAAATCTGCGGTTGACTCTGTTTGTGGAGGATACGTCGTTTCTTGTGCTGACATCGTTGCTGTGGCAGCTCGTGACTCTGTTGTTGCTGTAAGTACTTCTTTTTCTGTATTTAATTTTCAATATGTATAGTTTACAACTCATTTAAATATGTATACAGAGCACATTATGATGGTACATATGCCTCATATCTTTGTACAGTGAACTCAGCTTTCTCAACATTGGATGACTTGCTTAATTAATTAGTTTTACCATTTCAAATTTGAATTTGTCAAAACAAAGACAGTTCCCTATATATATTTCCTGCTTTTACTTGTAGGATGTGTTTCTATCTAACTTCCAAACCTGCTAATTGAAAAGTAAGAATAGATATAAAAACAAAGAAAATACCAAAATGTATAACATGCGGTTTCTTTCGTCAAAAGACTAGTTATGACTCATGGCATGACGATATTTCATACAGTCTTAAGTCATTAGTTATCTCGTCACATATTGTTAATAAAAGGGTTTGTAACATTCTTTTACTTTATTATAATTCAGCTAGGTGGACCATCATACAAGGTGCAACTAGGCCGCAGGGATGCCAGAACAGCCAGCCAAGCCGCAGCCAACAACAGCATCCCCGCTCCAACTTTCGACTTCGCGAGACTCCTCTCCAACTTCGAGTCACATGGACTCAGTATGCAAGATCTAGTCCTCCTCTCTGGGGCCCATACACTCGGTTTCGCTAGGTGCACCACCTTCAGAGGCAGGTTGTACAACGAGTCATGCACTCTTGATAGCAGCTTGGCTACCTCACTCAAATCCATCTGTCCACTACAAACCGGTGTTGGAGATAATAATCTCTCTCCGTTGGATGGCACACCAGCAAAATTTGACACGGTTTACTATGATTGGTTGTTGCAAAGGAAAGGTTTGCTTCATTCTGATCAACAGCTTTACAAGGGTGATGGGAGTGGCAGTGATGGGCTTGTGAAGTATTATAGCCAGAATGCAGGGGCCTTTTGGGAAGATTTCGGCAGTGCAATGCTTAGAATGGGCGCTTTGAGTCCCTTGACTGGTAGCAACGGAGAGATCAGGATGAATTGCAGGACGGTGAATTGAAACATCTGGTTTCATGCTTGTAGAAGTTCCAAAATAAATTAAGTTAGACATTTGTTGATGGCTTTTTTTTTTCTTTTTAGAATTTCTCCATGAGTAATTATGTGTGTTATGTTATTGGAAAGTTGCTTTTACCTTTTTCTTACTTTTATACATGTCTAGACATTTGTTTGTGTCTAGTTTTTGTTGTAATAAAGTGTTTCTTTACTGGTGTTATTATTTTAGTTAATGGTTGCTTGTTTTCTCTTTATTTAATTAATTGTTCATTTATTGTTTGATCTTCGTACTACAACTGAAGGAATTTACATATTCGTGCAATAATAATCCTTTGCAACAATGCAAAATTAAGATGCTTAGCTAAAACCGCTATTTTTTTATACTTGTTTCAAATTGCGAAACATATTAATTTGATGCTTTATAGATTGCAAACTAGAAGGCTATTTAATTAACGGACTGTGCAGTCACTTGTCACTTGGGCCGTTTTAAAAAAATTGTACTAAATGGCATTCTGATTGTCCACTGCATACCATGCAACAGTAGTACCCTTCTTTAAGTTTTCTTTTATTTTAATGAAATCCGGGTAGGTAATTTGTCTGCTGTTTCAAAAAAAAAAAAAAAAAAAAAAACCAGAAGTACAGTCTCAATAAAAAATAATTTTAGAGGGTATAGACTGCTGTTATTATTTAATTTACTAATTACGTAATACTTGAATACAGGAACCTGCATGCGCAGCGCATAGACTAAAAGTCGTACTATAAACATGGATTAGGTTGACCTACTTTTAGAGGGTTAAGGACCTAGAGTCCGAACAAGAAATATATTCAAACTATACGAGTACGACGATGTTTTTTTATTCTTTCTAACATCAATTATTCAATTCTTATATTCAGTGAGCTTTAATTTTGAGATAGTCCTCATTATTTATTTTGTGTGTATCTACTCATTTTCAGTTCATAAAAAAAAAAATATTTTATAAAGGTAGATATATATAGTCTTTGACTTGTATAAGTTTAACTTTAAACCATGGTTCTGATAATTGTAATCCGAATCCGACTTGGGCAGCTGGGCTGTTGATCCTAGGAGTGAAATCAGATCATTCCAATTTTTTTCATGAAAAAAAATATTTTAGGTCTTTAAAAATCAGAAAAAAAAATGAATAAATTACGGAAAAATAGTTTTTTCGAAAATAAGTTAAAAATCAAATATTAAAGCATAAAAGCAACTATGCAACTAATACAATTATGGAAGCCTGTTGACGTAACATTTCAGATTTTTCAGAAACTAATACAATTTTATGAACTATTAAATTGAGATTTCATAACTTATGAAAGAACATGTCACATGCAAAAATGAATTTATTGTTAAAAAAAATATTTAAAAAACGATGTTGATATATCAATTAGGATTCTAGAGCACGAAATTTATAAATTTTCCATGTACTATGATTGACTTTTGGATCAAAGACCATTTTGCTTAAAATTAATCACTTCTGAAAAATCTGAACCGTTCAAAGTTAATTAAAATTCGGAATTGGACACGTCCGGTTAATTAAAATTCGCATGAAGCATTTGAGTGTCTTTTTTTTTACATGAAAACATAAAAAATATATCTTCTGGCCAAGTGGAATACACAGTCAACCGAAACAAAATCAGTATACACGCATGAATATACAATTCTTTAAGAAGAATCTTCTCAACTTTTGGCCAAGTGGACTACACAGTCAACCGAAACAAAATCAGCACACAACATGCATGAATATACAATTCTTTAAAGTTACCACCTTCTCCATATGAATCATCTGTGCTTTTCATCACCTAACCCTTTCCATTTCATCTTACATACCAGCGAGTAGTATAGTAACCCTTGGGCTAGCGAAGTTAAACAAGAAACCTCCTCCATATATAAAACAAACATAAGAAACTTAAAGTTGGCACATCAACTGAACTTCTTTATTTGTTCAAATATTAATTTTTTTACCTTCGTTATTTTTTATTTTGCTTTTTCAAATAAATCAAATAATCAACAACTGTTCTAATTCTGGTTTATAACTCGGCAGTTCTCTCGTACTTCCCCACCATCTCCAGTAAGTGGGCTCAGATTCCCCAAATTAATCATAGCAGCCCCAAAATCTGACCAAAAATTTGATGGGTTGTCACTGTAGTATTGCACCAAGCTGTCAGTGTCACTGCCATCTCCTTGATACAATTGTTGGTCAGAGTCTAGTAACCCTCTGCTTTGAATCAAACCTTGATAATAGTCTGTGTCTACAGAGGCTGGCGTATCATCAAGTGATGCAAGGACATCATCATCACCTGAGATAGGACAGACAGATTCTAAACTGGCTGCATAATCTGGGTCTATTGTGGACTCATTGTAAATCCGATTGCGAAAGATTGTGCACCTAGCAAAGCCTAAGGTGTGGGCCCCGGAGAGCACGACTAGGTCTTGCATAGCGAGACCATGCGAGTCAAAATTTGAGAGGAGTTGTGAGAGATTGAAGTTCGGAGCTGGGATATTAGAGTTGGCTGCATCCAGGCTGGCACTTGTTGCATCCCTCCTGCCAAGGAGCACACCATAGGATGACCCTCCAAGCTACACATGAATAGATGAAAATTTTATTTACTTCGTACAGTTATAGCAGATTAAGCTGTATGTCTATCAGAAAAAAAATATTGTAGCATCTATGTAATGAGCTGCTCCTATTTACTTTTTCAGCTTTATTTAGTCTATATAGCTTTATTTTTCTCCTAGTTATTTCAGTTTCAGGCTTAGTCAAACTCTGTAGCCTGTACCAGTTACTGGTACGTATAAGTCTTTGCAGTTAAAACTGCCGTATCGAGATCGCTATATTTTGTTATTTTTGTAAGCCTTCTTGAACTTAATCGAAATTTGTCTGGAGTAGCAATTAATTGCCACCCAGCCTTAAAAGGGAACATGCTTTAAGTGACAGCAAAAACAGCAAATATAAATCTTCCAAGTTGGAGCCACCAGGCAGTTGGTCGCATAAACTTACCGCGACAATAGAATCACGAGCAGCTACAGCAAGGATATCAGCACAAGAGATTACATTTCCTTGGCAAACATCATTTAGATTTGATTTAATGCTATCAATCACGTCGAATCCTCTTATTGAATTATTGTTCGGCTTTGCTGTTTTCTCCCCAGTCATTGTTGGGGTATCATCTAGTAAAACGGAGCCATCACAACCCTGTAATGACAAAAACATAACACTCTGAGCAACCAGTAACATCAGATTTAAGAGCAATATTTGTTGTCATTAATGAAAAAATAAAGTTTTTCTTAAAATATAATGCTAGTAGCACATAAATAAAAATTATTGTTGTGACTATCATACATTGACAAAGCAATCATGGAAATGTAGCCGAACCAAAGATGCACCCATTCTGGGCTCATCTGCAACCGCAGCCTCTACCAGTGTCTGTATCGTAGGCAGAGCTTGTGGACAGATATCATCATAAAAATCGGGTGTCAAATCTGCTATTGATAAATGGCAAATCAACAAAAGTTGAGATAAGAGAGATAAGATCAATTTATGAGATGTAGCCATCTTTTAAAGTGTCAAGTGCATTAAGGCGATCGATCGATGATATCAGATTATATATATATAGTGAGTATTCTTGCCTTAGTGTACTAACTAGATTTTGTCGACGCACCAACAGCCATTATTTTAATAAATTACAATGTCCTAATGATAAGCATAACAACAGAGTATGAAGCTTAATGATCAAGGCTCGTTTTGGACCAAAAGGGAAGAGCTTTTGTGCTAAGCTTTTAGTGGGTCAATGGAACCTTCCCTGTTTTCAGCTTTTATTACTTCTAGATTATCTACAATAATAATGATAGTTGCCAACATATTTTTATTTTCCAATAGGTAATACAGAAAATTTTGTTAATTAATTTTTTATATAAGATTAGGTGGGATCTTGTAACCTTAGTTAACATGTCAATGAAGCTGCCTCTCATTACGTATACGGTATACCTGAACTGGACGTACGAATTCAAATTTCTAACATCCTCTAAAATTTATCTAATGAAAGACTGAAGTGTTAGAGTGTTTCACTCTTTATTGCATCAATTAGGACAGGGACACTGGCCGTGGGGCATACAAAGATGAGTCATATCCTTATGTCCATATATATCTCTCTGGATATATTTACTATATAAATTCATATTATTATTGTCGCGCAGCAGATGGTTATATAATAATAACTATAATAGTATTATTAATGAAATAAATTTTTTATCCACAAAAATTTTAATACATTTTCAGAAAGAAAGAATTATTTGTGTTATTTTATAAATTATTATTAGTACTGAGATTGATATTTGTTTTATTAAAATTGCTTCTGTTGTTGTTCCTGTTTGTTAACAGTAATAACAAATAATATTAGTACTACTACTTTTTAGCGTTGCTATTGTTATATATTATAATTTATAAACTAGAAAAAGCAAATTACACCGGGATATTGCCGACCTGTTGTAGTAAAAAAAATATATAAATATTAAAAAAAACTGAGAGACAGTTTTAATCCGCGTGAAGAGGTGGTTGTTCTACCTAAAGCTTGTAACATCAATTAGAATATTAGATCTTCACTACACAATCACGCAAAAACTCACTGACGATTAATCAGCATTGACCTATAGTTTGAAATTTTCCATGTTCAGTAGACACTGATTAATTATTAGAAAGTAGGACAACCTTATGCAAATATTTAACATCAAATGAATCCTAGTACGACTTTTCCTTTATAGCACGCATAACCTTGATTTCCTACATTTCAATGCAGCATTTTATAAATCAAAAAGAAAGGATAATATACCATGCATGTATTTCATTCAAATAAAGATCTAGAAAATGAATTTGTTGTATCCAATCATTTTCGTTTTTGATATAAGTAGATGTCTGTCTAATTTCTCTGCTACAAGAGAGAGAGAGAGAATCAATTTTAATCTTATGCGAAGGGTTTGCTTGTTTATATGTCATTGAATTTTGGCATAATTAAGTATCTCATTAAATTCATCGTCGAGAACGCTAGGATAGGATCCCAACCGAAATGAACATGCAATGGTTTTATTTCTTTTTCTTTTTTTTTTTTTGATGTAAAATGCATTGCACGGAAAAGCTAAAGACGTTAGCTGTTGGCAACTTGGCTAGGGCTGTCTAACGTTTATAACCGCAACGGAATGGCTCATTTCGTTTGCCGTTCTGTTCTTTAAACGGTATGCTATTTCATTCTGTATTCTGTTCCGTTTCAATAAACGATATGCCATTTCATTCCGTTATTTGTTTCGTTTGGACGGAATGGGACGGAACAACGTATATTTACACTAAAAACAAATGTATTTGTCGAAACGGAAGCAAAATGATTCGTTCCGTTTCAATAACGGTATGCCCTATTATTCCGTTTATCGTTCTGCTTCTGGAAACGAAATGCAAATTCGTACCGTTATCCGTTCCGTTGGAACGGAACGGAACGGAAAACGGCGAAACGGTATATCGTCGACAGCCATAAACTTGGCATATGAACAGAAGATGAAATATTTAATTAAAAAAAAACTAGCAACCAATTACCAAAGTAGTAAAACTGCTTCTGCTTGTGGATCACTTAATTAGTTACAATAAACTAGCTAGACACAAAACGACATCTCAATTAAATAATAGAAACCTTCCAAATAGCATAGCACATTAATTAATATCTATCAAAAGAGGTTTAAACAAAAAAGAAAACGAAAAAAAAATCAACAACATTTTTCATAATCAATTAATTAATTCCGACCTCTGCAGTAGCAAACCTGGTTTATTAAATTTTAATTAACCTTCCTGCAATCCATCCGTATTTCTCCATCGGTTCCAGTCAGGGGACTCAATGCCCCCATTCTAAGCATAGCAACGCCAAAATCTTCCCAGAAAGCATTTGAATTTTGGCTATAGAACTTCACAAGCCCATCACTGCCGCTCCCGTCACCTTTGTACAGTTGTTGATCGGAATGAAGCAAACCTTTTCTTTGCAACAACCAATCATAATACACCATGTCAAATTTTACCGGCGTACTATCCAGTTGTGCGAGATTGTCATCTCCATCACCACTTTCTGATGGACAGATGTATTTCAGCGAGCTGGCCAGGCTGCCATCGAGAGTCCAAGTTTCGTTGTACAGCCTGGCCCTGAAGGTGGTGCACCTAGCGAAACCAAGTGTGTGGGCCCCAGAGAGAAGGACTAGGTCTTGTATAGTGAGACCGTGTGATGCAAAGTTCGAGACAAGTCCGGAGAAGTCGAGAGTCGGAGCAGGGATGCTGCTGTTGGCTGCAGCTTGGCTGGCTGTTCTGGCATCCCTGCGGCCTAGCTCTACCTTGTATGATGGTCCACCTAGCTGGATAGTAATTATTAAGAAGAATTGTTAGAAACATTTTCTACCAATACATGTTGAGATAACCAAAAAATGAAGCAAATGTCACAAAGTTCTAATAGGATTTATTTTTGAAGGAAAAAATGAAAATGATAATGTCAATGTTTGTTCCTTTTTTTTACTTGTTTTTCTCTTTTCTTTTAAATTTATTAGCTTAGTAGAGTTTGAAAGGTGTACAAAAACTGGAAGTTAAAAACATAATGAGGGATGTCATTGTTGTTTAATTGTTTAAAATTGGAAATGGTCAAACTAACTAAGCTCTCTTAAATGGCAGCAAAGAACTAGAGTTATTGCGTGTGTAGTGATCGAGTTCACCGTAGAAAGAGATGCGTGACATATATAAAAACTTATATGCGCTTATATATTGTAATAGCTAGCGATTTCAGTTTTCATATGTACTTTATTTCGTCATGTATAAGTAGCCTAAAAAACTATATTCAACTGTTTAGTTAAAGGAAAAAAAAAGTACTTACAGCAACAACAGAGTCACGAGCTGCCACAGCCACAATATCAGCACAAGAGACAATATTTCCTCTACAAACATAGTAGAGTGCAGATTTTATCCTATCAATCACCTCAAAACCCCTCAAAGAGTTCACATTTGGCGCTGCATTTTTCTCCCCAATGAATGTATCGGTGTCATCTAATAAGACAGAGCCATCACAACCCTATAACAAATATTTGCTCATAATCATTCACAAGTGTGCACAAAATCAAATATAAGCTCATACAGGTATAACCCTCAAAAGAATATATATAATAAGACCCTCAAAAAAAAAAAAGCTTATATAGGTACCGACTACTTCTTACACACAGCACATTGCGAGAAACCTGAACATGAAATAACAGGCCTGATATATAGAAATTAACAGAACAAATTTGAGTATAGAAGCTAGGTTTTTGTGTGTACATTAACAAAGCAGTCATGGAAATGCAGCCTGAGAAGCGATGCACCCATTCGCCCTTCTTGTTTGATCGCGTCTTCTACTATTGACTTGATGACAGGGAGAGCTTGTGGGCACACCTTGTCATAAAAATGAGGGTCGAGCAGTCCCTTTGCTAGCACTCCAAAGGAAGCGACAAGCAAAAGGAGATATGTAGATAGAAAGCTAAGAGATATCGCCATCTATATTAAAAGTTGTTAACGGATCCTAAATCAATTAATGCTTAATTGTTGAATGTAGAGACTGTGTTAAGATTGATATATATAGCTAGATGTGGCGTTTTGTTAAGTTGAGATACTTTGTCCCGACACATCTAGACCTAGTAGTGCGCAAGTCATGACCTTGACTTGGCATCAGCAGGCACTCTGTCAAACAATTAGGCAAGAAAAATGTTCCAGAGGCACATGTTAATTATATTGAAAGTTTGCTAATTAAATTGATATGAGCATGACCGAAGTTTGCTTTTAGTAATAAAAAAAAAAGGTTTGAAACCAATTAAGATCCCGCATCAGTTTAGTCGTTAAACTGCAACATATTGCTCTCTTTCCCATCAATATATATATGACATCTATTTTTCAATTTTTGTAAATAAAGGTTGTATTTTAATATGTACATAGTTTAGAAATAATTAGGCAAAGTGACGCAAAATGGCGCCATTCCTCTTAATCACATTTGTGCAGTTTCATTTTATTTTTCTCTCAAAAGAATATATTACCCGTAGGGCGTAGGGTACATTTCAGTGCTTTTTCAATAAATAGATAGCACAATATTTTTTTTTCCTTTTTTTGAAGTAATCAAAGTATGTATTTTACTTTTATAAATAAAAAAAACAGAAGTAATAATGCAAGAAAAATAATGAAAAGAAAAAAATAGAGAGAACAATACCTATATAAATAGGTCGATTGTGTTAACGAAATTAATTTCAGCTCAAGTACCCTCCAAAAAAATCATGTCAGCATCCCACACTGCTTCCTACTCAGAAGGCAATGTCATCCATTTTATTGTTAAATAATTTTGACAAAAATAGAACATGCCATTATTAGGATAATTTACCGTGACAATAAATTCTCTACTGGGGTTTTTCATCCTCGTGGGTTTAAATTTTTATTTCTTTTTGAAATTTTCATTTTGACGATGTATATTAAAATTGCCTATTTAGATCACAGGGTTGAGCAACCAGACGCGCGGTTTGACCAACTGCACTAGAAATTTCGGTGCCACGCATAAACATAAAAAAATGAAGTACAATATAGTCTGCTTACCAAACAAAAACTAACTAGCTAGCTTCGAAATGATTAACTAAATATTTAGTTTGTTGGAGATTGTAAAATAATTATATGCAACGTCTCCAAAGCACGTTCCCCACAAATGCCGACTGCCACGTGCCAAGAAATAATTTTGATATGTTTAATACTTTAATGTAATTATGTAAATAAGTAATGGGCTCAGGACTGATAAACGTGATCCACCAAAAAACCATCTGCGTCATTCAATCCCTTCCCTCCCCTCTGACTTCCGCTATTTTTCAGCGCGCCTGGGTGAGGCGTCTCCCCTTCCCTCACGCACCCTCCCTCCCTCATGCACCTTTCCTCCCTTGTGCCCCTTCCTCCCTAACATGCCTTCCTTGCTCGTCAGCACTCTCCCTTCCGTCCCTCCTTCCTCCCTCGCGATCTATTTTCCCTCCCTCTCCCTCACACTTTATCATGTCTTCTTAAATTGAACAGATATAACAACTAACCGAACATAAATAACAAATAAACTGAACATATGTAACAGACAATATGAATTCAAACAAAAAAGTAAAAGTGAGAAAATAAAATGAACAGAAATGACAATTAAACTGAACAGTTATAACAAATAACCTGAACAGATATAACAACACATGTTGACTCGTATAAAAAAAATAAAAGTGAGCAAATAAACTGAACATAAATGACAATTAAATTGAACAGTTATATCAAATATACTGAACATATGTAGCAACAATGTAGACTCGTATAAAAAATAAAAGTGAGCAAATAAACTGAACATAAATGACAATTAAATTGTACAATATCAAATAAACTGAACATATGTAACAACAATGTAGACTCATATAAAAAATAAAAATGAGCAAATAAACTGAACATAAATGACAATTAAATTGAACAGTTATATCAAATAAATTTAACAGATATAACGTGAGATAGAATAGAGAGAAAAAAAAAAAAGAAAGAAAGGACCAGTGAGAAACAAAAAAAAATCAATAAGAAGGAGAGGAGAAAAAAAAGGGAGCAAAGGGACTCCCATCTGGAAAAGAAGAAGTCAAAAAGAAAAAGGAAACAAAAAGAGTGAGGGAAACTCATGAATGAAGAGAGAGAATGGAGAGGGGAGCCGCGTCTTGAAGCGAAGGGAGGGAAGAGGAGAAGGTAGCGATGGGAGAGGGGAAGGTAGCGATGGGTGAGAGGTTCGCTCGGATCAGAAGGTGCGCTCGATCGGATCGCTGAGTTAGGTGCGGAGAGCGCTGGACTTGAATGGCTTGGATGACAATGAGTCGGATGATAAGTAGTAATTACCAAATACTAAACCGAACTAAAGAGAAGTTTTTGGGCCTTTTAAAGGTTTCTTTTGTAACTGGACTACCAACAGGCAACAGATTCCGTGTACATCTAACATCTTTGCCTCTTTGGATGTAAGGTAATTAAATTAAAGACCACGTATAAGGGCCCAATTTAAACTTCACATTTTAGGAAGCATTTTCGCTGTTGTATTTTTGTGTAGCGAGTCACAACTCTTGTCATAGGCTCATAGCCAAGATGCATACTGGGAACGCCACAGAAATCAAACACGCCACTCTTGTATTTTCCATGAAGTTGTTAAAGCTTGAAGTGGTCTAATCTAGATACTAGTAGCAAGTCTCCGGAACTCAATTTTGAAATTTCTTAATCAATACTACGAGTTAATACCGAGTAATATAAACCCAGAAATTTCCATAGCTTAAATATTTGACTTGAGAGCCAGTTACAGTACTGATATGGGGTGCTTTCTCCATGCGACCGATTAGTAAATTATTGAGGAAAGCAATTTATATTGACAAAGTGACATTTTCCAGCCCTCCCTAAGCTGGTGACATTGAAACATTAACAACCCGCATATCCTTTTACTAAGCTCTCCAAAAGAAAAATACAAACACGGAAATATGAAACCTCATAGAATCCTATATATATATACTTCCATTAACCATTCTCCATTACCTCATATCTTAAGACCAATAATAGAAAACACGCATTCAATTCACAAAATATCATGGCTCTTTTAGCTCTTGTTGCTATTCTTTTTTGTCTGGGCACAAGCACCAATGCACAACTCTCCACTAGTTACTACTCATATACATGCCCAAATCTCTCGTCAACAGTACAATCAGTTGTGCAATCTGCCATCTCACAAGATGCCCGAGTGGGCGCCACTCTTGTTCGTCTCTTCTACCATGACTGCTTCGTCAATGTATGACTTCAGAATATTAAATGTTCCATTTTTTTTCTCTATTTTTTCCCTCATTAGTGATTGCAGTTTCGAATTTTTACATGTGTCCAGTAACTGAAATTGAAACCACAATGTAAAAATTAATCATAATGTAATAATGTTCCTATATTGGAACTCACACGCATGCCACATTGGACGATTGATTAATTCACAATTTTAACTTTTCATTGTTTCATAATTATTACATATAGGGGTGTGATGGATCAATACTGTTGGATGATACATCAACATTTACTGGCGAGAAAACCGCAGGGCCGAACAAGGATTCTCTGACAACAAAGGTCTTTCAAGTTGTTGACGATATTAAGACTGCAGTTGAGAATGCTTGTTCTGGTGTTATGTCATGCGCTGACATAGTGGCACTAGCAGCAATGGATTCTGTGTCAATTGTAAGTGGATTCAACCGTGTACAGACCTAAAAAAATAACCAATCAAATGGCGATCCAAATCTAGTTAACTATTAAGAATATTTTATCGTATTTTATTGAACGAATTGTATTGTAAAAGACCATTATTCATTCTGATCGGAGTAAACTGTTGTTGAGCAGTGTTAGTATTCTGAATGTTTAAAAATTACTGAATGAGACACTTTATGGTGCAATATTGCAGCTTGGAGGACCTAGCTGGGATGTCAAACTAGGGAGGCGTGACTCGACAACAGCGAGTTTCTCAGGGGCAAATAGTAACATTCCTAGCCCCTCCTCGAGCCTTCAAAATCTCATCTCCAGCTTCAATAGTCAAGGCCTTTCTGCCAATGAAATGGTTGCCCTCTCAGGTACTTCAAAAATCTCACTCAAAATTTGGAAAGATTGTTACAGCTCAAGTTGATAAAGCACTATAATAAATTTTCTTGTGTTCATATTAAATTTGTTTATATCCATGTTTAAATGATGTTGACGATGTGTAGATTTATCTTGAAATGGCAACAGTGACAGTGCTTTTCGGCCATATGTATTTGACTGATTCTATATTGTACTTTCTAAGTTTGCATTAATTAATTATATTTACAGAACTACATTAACTTTTTTTTTCCATCCAAAAGGAGCACATACAATCGGTCAAGCAAGATGCACTACTTTTCGTTCACGTATTTACAGTGACACGAACATTTACGGTTCCTTCGCCAGTCAATTACAATCAAACTGCCCGAGCACCTCAGGTTCTGGGGATGACAATTTATCACCTCTGGATGTCCAAACTCCCACCAGTTTCGACAACAATTACTACAAAAATCTTCAAAAATTTGAAGGCCTTCTGCACTCAGACCAGGAGTTATACAACAATGGTTCAACCGATTCTCTCGTTGCAACATACAGTAATGATGCCAGCACATTCAGCTCAGATTTTGCAGCAGCAATGATTAAATTGGGGGGTATCAACCCACTCACAGGTTCGCGAGGAGAGATCAGAAAGAATTGCAGAGTTGTCAATTAACTTGTTAATTTATTATTTGTATTCATGGTTCATAAGATTACAATTGTTTACATGTTGGATAGAATAAAGAGACACTCAACAAAATATTGTTAATTACGACAATTTTTTAACTGTATGCAATACAAATCCCTTCATGATATTTTCTTCTGCTGTATCTGGTTGAAATTTTATTCAATTTCTAAGTGTTCATACTAGGTGAGGTTGGCCCGAATATTGTTCAAGTTTGACCACATTAGCTACTAGAAGTATTATATCATTTATATGATTATATCACAAAGGAGAAAATTCACCACTAAAAAGAAGAGATGAACCTTCCTGGCTTTTGGTAAAATTCACTGACCACGCATAGTACGCATGCATTATGTAAAATATATAGTACATCCTAAATATATATCAACAAAAATTTAGAAAAGAAAATGTTACCAAAGCAATAGGAGACGTCAAATTGGAACTAAAAAATAATCTTCAGAAATCATGCATTCATGCTACCTACAAGAAAATTTTTAGTGGACCAAAGTAGGCCTCATACAAGAGCCCAACCCATCAGCCCATAAGAGGCCTCTATCTGGTTTTTCTCTCAACAAAGAGCGGAGCAAAGATAGCGCTCGTTTAGTCCCACAAGGGACACAACTCCGCCTAAGAACGCAGCACTGCACTATAAAACCGAAGACATGCTGCTTTACCAACTCATACCTTTCTCGGCCTTTTGGCTAAGATCAAGTGTAGTATCTGTTCTTATCAGTTTAATATCTGATATGTGGGCCATGTGCTCACAACGATATTAAATTTATTTTTTGTGGGGGAGGGTCCACCACAGTAGCTTGCTACTGGGGCCCTCAAGCGTCGCCCTTGCGCTGCACTACTGCATGGGCCTGGCGCGCCCCAACCAACTCTTAAACTAAAATTTTAATAAATAATTAATTAATAATAAAACAAGAAGTATGAAACTAATTTAAGAAATAATGGAAGTTTTAAGGTAATTTGCAAGTAATAATTTTCTTAATATACATCTATGTTATGAGCATATGGTGTTTGTGAAAATGCTCCACTAGTCCACTGTCATAGTGGGATTTACCGTAATAATTATTTGTACAATGCTTACAACTTCTTCTTACAAGAAATGGCAGAGTCGTAAATTGCATCAACTTTTTTTTTTGTTTGGTCGTGTTCAAGTTTTTAAACTTTTTTAAATGTGCCAGTTGTGTACCATTAGGCATGTTTAACGTGTCACGGCAACGGAATGGACCATTTTTTAAATGAATGGTATGACTGTTTCATTTCATTTTTCGTTCCGTTTCATAAACGAAATGCGCTTTCATTCTGTTGGACGTTTCGTTTGGACGAAACGGAACAACGGTATGTTCTCTCATTCCGTTTGTCGTTTCGTTTTCTGGAACGAAATGAAATTTTGTTTCGCCATTCGTTCCGTTACGGAAATAACGGAACGTGACGGAAAACATATAACGGATATACCGTCACCATATACTTTTTGTTTAATGCATTTTTGCTGTCAACATTTTGCCGACTGGCCATCAAAATAATAGTAAGCCATACATAATTCAAATAATGGTGCTTTCATTGGAATGAGATGATTCTTAACGTGGAATAAAATTTTCCCAAAAACCAAATCCACTTATAATTCTTATGGCATTTTTGCCGACGGGGCCTCAAAAACGATAATTACCGTTTTCTCTATTATTTCGTCAAAAAATTTTCTCCATTCGGATTTTGGTTCCGTTAGGCTGTTAGCTATCAAAGGGTAAAAGAGGTTTCAACGCACAACAGTAAAAAAATTGTATCACCAAGGAGGGAACGGAAAAAGAGAAAAGAAAAGGTAGGTGCAGAAACCTCTGTAAGCTCAAAGCGACAAGAGTCGTTGGCTTCTACCCGCAGGATTAATATTAACTATTATAAGCTCCTAATAAAAAGATAATTGATTACATAGATTAAAGTTAGGATATGGTCAAATGTAATTTTAAAAGTTGGTAGTTGCTACCCATAAGACATAATTATTAAAACAACTTGTTATTATTTATTAAAAAATCTTAAATAAATTTTAAATACTGTTAAAATTTGAAACAACTTTTGAAGATACATTTTACCGGATGATTTGATTGACTTTGAAAATAACATTTACATTTTATATATATATTTTTTTTAACAACGATTAAGAGATTGAAAATTAAACCATTTCTATATCATTATTAAACAGGTAAAATTTTTAAATGAAGTTAAGAAATTAATCGTTTGAAATACGCTGAACTTAATAAAAGGTAAAAGCTCGTTCCACTTTGATTTTTCCTTTCAACTTTGATAAAGAAAGAAAACGTGGCCAAAAGTTGGTCATAACTCAAAACTCCCCACAATCATTAATGTTAGTAAACAATTGGCCTAAGCAGTAAATTATGTTTTTTACTGAGGACTTTTGCTTTTACTTGGGTTTAACACGCAATCCAACGGCCTCTTTTGTCTCTCGTGCTGTGCGCGTGCGGGACCCACCCCTCCCCACGGACCCACATCATTTATTGCATAGGTACTCGCTCTGATGTCCCAACGGGTCTCTTTGTCTCTCTGACTAATCGTACTTCTAGTCGTGCGCCTTGCTAAACTCACGTCGAATTTAATAAATTCTCACGGTGAATAACATGGAAATAAATAAACGACGAAAGCCTTTTAAGCGTAGGATTACTATATTCGGCGTGTTTATATCAGAGTCAACGGCCACCTCCGTCCCTTAACGGCTACCGTCGCTAACGGCTATTTCTAAAAGTAAAATAACAATTATTCGTCCGTTAAATTAAAATAGCAAGCAACATTTGGTGTATGATCCGTGTACTACAAAGGCTGAGGTGTTTTCCGTTTGTTTTGGAAAACCAGGTGTATTCAGAAATTGTAACGTTCCATTCCCTCCTTTAACCTTTCTCTTCTATTGAGCAATATCGAGGTTTCTCTCTTTAACCCAAAAACCCTATTAACCCCAACAAAAAAATCTCCTCTCATTTATCCATTAGTAGAGGGGGGGGGGAAAAAAAAAAAGCAAAATTGATAGAGTGGTAGAGAAAGGAGCAAAGCTAAAAGATTTTTGTTATGGAAGAAAGACTAACTGAGGCTCCAGTTAGTAATGGTGGTGGCTTTCCGCCGCCTGAAACTGTAGCGCCGAAGTGTGAAACCCTAGCTCCTGAGTCTGAGGAGGTTAGGTATAACGGAAGAGTGGAGATTGACACGTCAGCGCCTTTCGAGTCCGTGAAGGAGGCTGTTGATCGATTTGGGGGTAGTGCTGTGTGGAATTCTCAGCTTAAACAGCTTTTTTTCTCTAAGGTACTTTTTACATTTTCATTTTATGGGATTGGGGGTAGTTCTATTTTATGGCCTGATTTTTGTTTGTAGTTTCAGTTTGTTGGTAGTTAATTATTATTTGTAGCTGCAATCATTACTTCAATACCCAAAATGAAATGGATAAAGTTTATTAGTTGAGAAATTGTATGCAAGCACCAAAAGGCAAAAGCACAGAGAAATTACAACCGAACGATTTATTAGAAGTTTGCAATTTACAGCTGATGTATTGGTACTCTCACTGAGAGGGATTTTGGATTGCAAAATCAATTCTCTTTGGAGCTATTGTTGCAAATTAGCTCTATTTGTTGCATTTTAGACCATTAAAAAATGAAATATCAAAACTTATTCTGAAATTAAAAGGATTTCATTCCTGGTCTTTGGAAATCTCTACTTGAAATGTGCTGTGCCACTGGTAGTCCATATTAAACATCTGTATAAAGAATTTAAACATTGAACTGATGTTGGTTTTTATCTTTACTTGTATAGAAAAACGTACAAGAACCTGAGGATTTGGAGGTCTCCATTCTGAGTGACCAAACAGCACAACTGGAGAAGGACCTCATAATCAAGGAAAGGGAAACACTTGAAGTGCTAAAAGAGCTTGAGTCAGCCAAGAAAATTGTTGCAGATTTGAAATCCAAAATCCAGAAAGAAACCTCATGTGAAGAACCAAATCCTAGAAAGGTACACCCTTTAGATGAACCTGATCCCGAATCAATCCCTCAAGATGCTCAATGCTCAAATGTACTCAATGAACTCAATAGAGCTAAACTGAACCTAAATCAAACAACCTCCGACCTAGCAGCAATTCGCGCCTCAATCGATTTGCTAAACAGCAGTATTGAAAAAGAGAAAATCCTGTTGGAAGAAACAAAACACAAGCTATCCAACAACACAACCATGATTTCATCCCTTGAAAAGGAACTTAATATAGCAACCGAGAAACTCAGACTTCTCACCGATCAGAAAGGGGATGAGAAGAATAATGATGATGAGAAGTCTTTAGATTCTTCCAAAGAGATAAATGAGATGACCTTAGAAATTGATAGGATAAAGGAGGTGACAAACTCAGCTCAATCTGAGATAGTGCATCTGACAGCTGAGATTGAGCAAACAAAGGCTAGCATAAAAACTGCTGAGATAAGGTGTCTCGCTGCTAGAAAAATGGAAGAGGCAGCAAAGGAAGCTGAGGCCATTGCATTAACTGAAATTAAGGCGTTGCTTAGCAGTGATAATTTGGAAAACACAGATGGAGGTGTAACACTGACTTTGGAGGAATATGGCAGTTTAAACCAGAAAGCGCAAGAGGCATTGGAAGGTTCTAGGAAGAAGGTCGAAGCTGCCATGTGTGAGGTCGATGAGGCAAACCGATCAAAATTAGAGACTCTGAAGAAGCTTGAAGAAGCCCGGTTAGAGGCTAAGGCAAGTCGTCAAGCCCTAGAAGAAGCTCTAAAACGGGTTGAGGCAGCCAATGAGGGGAAACTTGATGTGGAAGAAAGCCTTCGTAAGTGGCACTGTCAGAAAAAGGCCTCACACGGGCTTCAAACTTCTGATAAATTCAAGAAACATGGACCATACCATGGCAATAGGGATTCCAAGTCTAAGGTGGCAGATGTCAATGAGTTGGACATGGATAGTGAGGAGGGTGAACCAACTCTGTCAATCGGGCAGATACTGAGCATGAAGTTAACAGGTCCAGATGTGTATGGTAAACTGGTATGGGAGAGGCGGCCAGAGAGCCCCAAGGTATCTCTTGGTCAGATGCTGAATAGGAAACAGCGGTATGTGCCGCACTCACATGGTGCAGACAAAAAGAGAAAGAAGTTCGGCTTTGTTGGTGCTGGTTTCTCAGTTTTGTTGGCGAAGCATCAGAGGAGCAAGAAGAAGAGACCGTCATTGGGTTAATTGATTTAGATTGATAGCCTGTGGATTAGATGACATTAATTTATTTAGATTGTTAGCTGTGGTATGGTATTGATTAATTTAGGTTTTTAGCTGTGGATTAGATGGTATTTGTGGAAGAACTCTTTACTTAGCTTACTATCATAGCATGTCATAGCATGTAAAATTGGTGCTCGTGGTATGGAGTAAATTTTGTTGTATTGTGGTTCCTTACTGGTTCTAATTCATCTTGTTTTTGTCATATAAGCTGTTTGGAGTGTAAATAAGCACGTCTTATATGTACAGAAAGGTACCATGGAAATTATTTATATGTACAAAAAGGTACCATGGAAATTATTTTTTCTTAGAAGTTTGAATAGATTTTTACTAAAGGGGATTAATCTCTGAAAAAGCTAGTCTAACTCTTTACCGTTTCTTCCACTGAGCACAAAATTGATAAACGTTTTCTTCTACTGAACACGAATTCACGAAATGATAAATTTATTCGAAATAAAATAAGATATAAACACTGGACAGAGTGCCAGTGTGCGACTGCTCTTATGGATCTCAAATGATTTTTTGTAGGCCCTCCAATTGGGCTGGGCCTCAAAAACAATAAGGAAAGGGCCTATCAAAACGTTATATGAATAGATAATACTTCACCCTGTCACCAGCGTCGATATGTCCGAGTGGTTAAGGAGACAGACTTGAAATCTGTTGGGCTTCGCCCGCGCAGGTTCGAACCCTGCTGTCGACGAATTTTTTTTCCCAAGTTGTTGAGTTCCACTTAAAATTTACCCAGATAAAAAAAAAATATCCAGGCAGTTATCTATATCGCATACGCCTTTCGCTTTTATAAATTATGGACTGATGACTGATCCATTCATGTTCATGCTAAGGTCAAGTGCAACGCAAATACAATTATATTACAGAGTCATTCTTTTTTCCCAGAATCTTCTGATGGATATTCATGGTAGTAATTAGCTGTGAACCTGTGGTAAACTGGTAATTAAGATCGCATTCCTGATATGAAAATATGAATGGATTTACTGAGCTGTTCAACCGCCCGTGGCTAGAAATTTTTATGCATTTAAATTTGTAAGTAACTCATTTTGATTCATTATTTATCACAAAGAATGGGCATGTGTATTAATTCAAAATTCCAAGTTGGAATGTTACCCTAATAATGTAATAAGGATTTAATGTATCTTGGGATCTTGATTAGAGCACGTGAGCTCTCTAGTTAATCAGGATTAGTCTTGTGTTACTGGGGTTCTGTACTAGTTCAGATATATATAGCGCTGTTTACCCTCTATGTAAAACACATTCATTCATTCATAATATACATCTTTCTCAATACAATTATCTTCTTGCTTAGTTTTATACATTGCTTTATGGTATCAGAAGCCTTTCATGGCGTTTGCCAGTAACTCAATACAACCTGTTCCGCCTTACTCCGGCGTCCAGCCACCGACAACCTCTACTACCCTTCAACCACCGCCACCAGGGTTCACACCTCCGCCACTACCTTCTTCTCTTCGACCTCAACCTCCGCCACCACCTCCGCCTGGCTTTACAACTCTCAATCATTCCCATTTCCTAAGACCCCCTTCATCAAATTCGGGTCACACCACCATTAACCAACCTCCATCTGTTTTTCAAGCTTCCCCAATACAACCCCCTCCACCTTTTCCCCTTTCTCACGCTTCTCAAGCCCCTCTCGATCCTGTTATCCCTATAAACATTCCCACCCCCATAAAATTGACATATACGAATTTCTTGACATGGCAAGCTCAAATCTTGCCCATTATTCATGGATACAACTTCACACGATTCCTCAATTCACCTCCTCCTAACCCAACCATATCGACCCCTGATGGACGAATCGAGTTCAATCAAGATCATCTTCTCTGGAGCCGTCAAGATCAACTGCTTCTTGGTTGGCTTCGATCCTCGGTTTCCGAGTCAATTCAGGCCCAATTGGTGTCATGCACCACCTCAGCCTCTCTCTGGACCTCTATCCATCAGCAATTTGCTTCGACTTCACGTGCTAAGCTAATCGATCTGAAACGACAATGGCAATCTGTCTCTAGGGGTTCTTCGTCCTGTGCTGAATTCCTGCAACTTCTTCGACGAATTGCGGATGAACTCGCCTTCATTGGTGCTCCGTTGACTGATGATGACATGGTTCTCACTGCCATTAATGGTCTTGGTCCTGAGTTCAATCCTTTTGTTGCAGCCATTACTGCTACCAGTCGGTCTGAATCTCTTACCTTTGCTGATTTTACTGGTATGTTGCTGAGTCATGAGGCTCTTCTTCAAGCTCAACAATCAATTCCGACTACTTCTACCTCCTCTCTTCCAGCTGCCTTTGCCACAACTCCAGGGAATGGTTTTGTTCGCAACAACAATCGCTTCAAAAACAATGCAAATCGGCAGGGACAAGGCCGTGGTGCGTCTGGTTTTCGGCCCAATTACTCACCTGTACCGAACAATGGGTCTGTTTCAGTTTTCAAACCACACAACGCTACACAACCCACTCTGTCCACCTCATCTAATTCTCAATCCTCAACTTCGCAATCTCAGTCAAGTGCTTCAGGTGGCCCTGACAGTCACCAACAGCCCTGCCAAATATGCAAGAAGTTTCGTCACACTGCTAAAAACTGCCGTTGGCGCTATCAACCTGATCCATCCTATCAACCTAAACAAGCTTATGTCGCGCAACCAACGAATGTGCCCAACTCCAATGAGTGGATCCTTGATTCGGGAGCAAGTCACCATGTAACCAATGATATCAACAACTTGTCGGCATTTTTTGATTATCAAGGCCGCGACAACTTGCAAATTGGTGATGGTACCGGTCTCCCTATTCATCACATTGGTACAACCTCTTTCTCCTTTGCTAACAGTATTACTATTACTCTCAAAAACACTCTTCATGTACCTACTTTTTCTAGAAACCTTATTAGTCTTTCTAAACTACTTTTGGATAATCCGTCTTTGATAATCACTTTTTCGAACTCCTCTTGTTTTTTGAAGGACCACCACACCAAGATAATTCTTCTTGAGGCTACTTGTATTAATGGACTCTACTACATTCAAGCCCTTCCTCCAAAAATTTCACCTCAAGCTTACTTAGGAATTCGAACCACCGCACAAATGTGGCATGATCGGCTTTGTCATCCTTCTCATTCAACTACCTTACAACTTGTGAAAGATTTTAGTCTACCTTGTTCTTCGTTTTCTTTAGATTCATGTCACAATTGCTTAATGGCAAAGTCACATAGACTTCCCTTTGTACCCTCTTCCTCTATTTCTTCCTTTCCACTTGAGTTAGTTCATTCGGATGTATGGGGTCCTTCCCCACTTGTATCAAACAATGGGTTTCGTTATTATGTGATTTTTATTGATGATTTCTCCCGTTTTACTTGGATTTATTTTTTGAAATGCAAAAGTGAAGTGTTGCATGTTTTTACTCGTTTTAAAGCTCAAGTAGAAAACTTGTTTGAGACCACAATTAAGACTTTGCGTACCGATGGTGGTACGGAGTATAAACCGATTGCTACTACCTTTCCCCACATTGTCCATCAAATCACTTGTCCTCATACTCCCCAACAAAACGGTGTTTCCGAACGAAAACATCGTCATATAATTGAGCTTGCACTTGCTACCATGTCAAATGCTAACTTACCAAATACTTATTGGGATGAAATTTTTTCAAGTATTGTTTATATTATCAACCGACTACCTTCGCACAATTCGACCATTCCTTACACTACTCTTTTTCGTAAACAACCAAACAGGGTTTTAGGTTGTGCTTGTTTTCCTTATACTAGACCCTATAACTCTCACAAACTTGACCTTCGTGCCTTAACTTGCGTGTTTGTTGGTTATTCTACTACCCAAAAAGGATATCGTTGCCTCCATATTCCCACAAATAAAATTTATGTGTCGCGCCATGTACAATTTGACGAGTTATTCTTTCCATTCAAAACAACCCTCAACAAACCTGCTAGTTTAGATCAGTCCGGTTCGCCATCAAACCAGACCGTACCTCTTTCTGTTTTCAGGTCTGTGTTGGCGCAAAATTTACCTGAAACGGCTCAGGTCCTCAATCCGTCCATCTATGCTGGCCCAACTTCTACAAATACACCTCGGCCCAATATAGTTTCTGTCACAACCACCTCCACACAGCAACAAGCTCAGCAACAACTACCTCTCAATTCACCTGCCCGACATGAGATAATTTTACCTAACCGTTCCCCCAACTGCCCCATTTTGTCTGACCGAAATTTCTCTAGCACCTCACCTTCCGCTGAAACTTCTGAGACTTCTACTCTTGCACCTGATACTCCAATCACCATCCCTGTTACTGAAATACCACCTCCAACTCAACATCCAGCACCTCCTAAACACCCAATGATTACTCGTACACGTGACAATACTCGAAAGCCACGTCATTTTCCAGATTTTGTGGCTCATCTCACTACTCTTGATCATGAACCTAGTACTTTTTCTCAAGCCAACACTCGACCCGAATGGCGCCAAGCTATGTCAGTGGAAATCGATGCCTTAGCTGCGAACAATACATGGACTCTAGTACCTCCTCCTTTAGATCAAGCAATTATTGGTTGCAAATGGGTGTATCGCATCAAGCGTCGCTCCGACGGCACCATTGATCGTTACAAAGCACGTCTTGTTGCTAAAGGTTTCCTCCAACAAGAAGGCGTCGACTTCTTCGACACATTCAGCCCGGTAGTTCGTCCCACCACTATACGGGTCATCCTTTCCCTTGCCGTCTCTCACAAGTGGTCTATTCGTCAACTTGATGTAAATAATGCATTCCTTCATGGCGATCTCAAGGAACGTGTTTTCATGTCTCAACCACCCGGCTTCATTGATCCAACTCGACCCGATCACGTTTGTCTACTATCTAAATCCCTCTATGGCCTAAAACAATCTCCACGTGCTTGGTTTCAAAAATTAAGCTCGACACTTTTTGCTCTTGGGTTTTTAGAATCACAATATGATCCTTCTCTTTTTATCTCCCATGCACATAACCATCTCACAATGATCCTTGTTTACGTTGATGATATTCTCATTACCGGCACCAATCCATCACTTATCTCCTCCTACATCTCTCATCTTCACAATTCTTTTTCCCTCAAAGACCTGGGTGATATAAACTTTTTTCTTGGCATTCAAATCACAAAAACACCTACGGGTCTTCACCTCAACCAATCTAAATACATTCATGACATTCTGGTCAAAGCTAATATGGTTCATGCTAAACATGCTCCAACTCCTATGAGTACATCCATCTCCCTTTCCACGGATGATAGTGCTCTCTTTGATAATCCTAAACTGTTTCGAAGTATCATTGGTTCTCTTCAATATGCTACACTAACTCGACCCGACATCTCTTTTGCGGTTAATAAAGTATCACAATTCATGCAAAATCCCACCATCAACCATTGGGCAGCCGTCAAAAGGATACTTCGGTTTCTATGCGGTACCATTCGACACGGTCTTCATCTTCAAGCCGGTTCACCTCTTGATATAAACGCCTATTGTGATGCGGATTGGGCCGGGTGTCCCGTTGATCGTCGTTCTACTACTGGTTTTTGCATCTACCTCGGCAAAAATCTTGTCTCTTGGAGTGCCAAAAAGCAACCTACGGTATCACGATCTAGCACCGAAGCGGAATATCGTGCTCTTGCCGTTACTTGTGCCGAACTACTATGGTTACGATATCTTCTACAGGAGTTGCGAGTCATGCCCTCTACTCCTCCTACCATTTGGTGCGACAATATTGGAGCTACATTTCTCGCCTCTAACCCTATTTTTCATGCGCGTACTAAACACATTGAGATTGATTTTCATTTTTGCCGAGAGCGCATAATCAACAAGGAAATTCAAGTACGCTTCCTCAGCTCCTCTGACCAAATTGCAGATGCTCTAACTAAGCCGTTAGCTCTCTCTCGATTTCAATTTCTATGCAACAAGCTTACTGTGGTCCCACCCAGTACAGCTTGAGGGGGGTGTAATAATGTAATAAGGATTTAATGTATCTTGGGATCTTGATTAGAGCACGTGAGCTCTCTAGTTAATCAGGATTAGTCTTGTGTTACTGGGGTTCTGTACCAGTTCAGATATATATAGCGCTGTTTACCCTCTATGTAAAACACATTCATTCATTCATAATATACATCTTTCTCAATACAATTATCTTCTTGCTTAGTTTTATACATTGCTTTATACCCAATGAACAAGTCCCACCGGAAAAAGTAAAAAAAAAAAAAAAAAAAAGGCAGAATTAATTTTCATCGTTTTGGGTGAGAGAGAGTGCTAAAATAATTATTTTAAATTTTTAATATTACTTTCCATGGCTGTTTATAATTAGGAGCGTTGATGAATCAGGACAATCCTGTATTTTTTTAAAAAAAATAAAAAATTAGTAAGCTGCGCAGTTAAAAACCTAATGATTGAATTTTTTTTTTTTAATCTCGAAGAATCCATTAAAAAATTTTTTGGTGTAAATTGAATAACAAATCGGATAATATGAAAATTGTCAAAGGAATAAAAGAATAAAAGGAACAAAGTTACCCGAATCGCGCTAGGCGCTGTCCTTAAGCGTATTCCGTCTCAACGTGCGACAGGAACCGCAACCAAGATAAGACGGGGTTGTCACTTTTTAGGACACGACCATAAAGGTGACTGATGAAAGCCTCCAAAAATTATCCAGCAGAATAATCAAATTGGAAATTGGAATATCAAATATTATCAATAGGAATATGAGAAATTGGACAAGCTGTATCTTTTTGTATATCCCTATTATCAACGATATGGGCTGTTTATATAGCAAATTAGTTAAGGGCTATACAGCTTTAATTCATTCAGTATTTATTATTATTAATCCAATTAAAATCTCTGCCCAAGGAACGGTAACAAATTGATGATGAATATAGACTTTAATGGGCTAAATATGTTAAACGGTAAAATATTTATTGGGTAAAGGAATAGTCTCCAACGGAAGTAAATTAATTAACAACTTTATTACTCAATTGAATGGTACAACGGGAAAAAGAGTATATTATTTTATTAAATGAATTTTATAGAAACCGAACAAATGACAAATGGAATTTATCAAAAGAAATTTTCATATAATATGATTTAATGAATTTTGAGTTTTTACAAACTATATTTCCAACAAAATTTCACTCAAGTTATATCACCCTTTTCGTTCAAATAAACCGACCCATGTAAACCGATGAAATTCGGATCAAATCAGGTCGAATTATCGGTGAGAAAAAACGATTTAATTCGGAAATTTGGAGTTCATGAAACAATCATTGAATTAAAATAATACTAAAGACAGAATTGATATTTTTTTTTTCAAGATGTCGTTGTGCCATATGATCGTCATCAAATTTCTAATATTTTTCACCAATGATAACCTAAAATAAGACTCAATCAGAACCAATCATGCAGAATCATTGCCTCTTTTATTTATTTTATTTTTTTTCTCAAGTCCTGCCAAAGAACTTCATTTCAGATTTTCAATTATTAGAATTTAGAGCCACATGAAATCTCTTCAACAACATGCCATTTAGCAAGTAGCTATCCCTGTGCAATTCAATAAGATCCCAAATCCCTAATAAATGGTGCTTTCGACTTCCAATGATGTATACTCACGGACACGGCGTCAGTTTTACTGTTTTACTAACAGCCTTGCAATTTAGAACGGATTTTAGTTTGATTAGTACATTATCTGGGTTGGGTCAGATATTTCATCATTATTTTAACTCTCTGTTGTGTATATTTCTACCACCGAAAAACAGGGCTCGATGAGTGTATTAACTTTGGTGTATTTAAAAACAGTGAATGTGTTCTATGTCCTTCATTTTTTCCCCCCGAAAATCATACACTTTTATTTGTTTATATTTATAATGTTTACATATATTCAACCATTCAAGCACGATGTGATTACATGATAAATGTTGACATTTTGTGATATGTCTACATGTCGCGCTCTTTAACGAGTCATGCCTGTAGATTATATTTTATTTTTGTTGGGGGGGTCCCGCGGCGTACAAAATGTACCGTACAACATGTCCAAGATCAAAAAATGAAACATATTATACTTTTATTTTTTCGTGAATTTACAAAAGTGAAATTAGTTTTTATTAAGTTATCTTTTATTATACATTTATACTAAAAAATTCTAACTTTAGTTTGTACTTCTGAGTTTAATATATTTCTCCACATATTAACCATTTTACTAATTCTTGCTTTATTTATCATTTTACTTCAGATACATGTGCAACACGGCGTGTTCCTAGACAAATCAGGTTCATAACTCATATGTTATTAAATGACACAACAAAATAAGAAAACATTTACTGTCTACGCCTGAAATAATGTGTGCCTGACACGTACTGGCACGGCGAAAACAGTGCTGAATTACACTAGCTGCAATTTAGCTCATGTTGCACGTAATTGAGGCACGTGCCACACGAGAGAGGTCACAATGGTACTATTTCATTTTCAGTCTTTTTCAATCCTACTATGTAGAGTGTTCTTGCTAACGCAAATCATGCTCCCACAATTAAATATATGCAGAAGGTAAGACGTAATCTACAAAATTGACAATAAGTCCAAACTAAGCAGAAGAATCTTATTAATGCTGCCGAACTCTACACAATGTTCACATTTGATCCCAAATTTAGGTGATGCAATGTTACCGTTTTGACTAGCACTTCGCATAGGTAATGAAAACTTCTTAAATCCAACTAAATAGCTCGTCAGATTAAGTTGTAGTGGAGATTAAGGTAATTTTTTCAATGGCTAAACATCAATTTCAAGTGATGTCAGAACAAGGGGGAACACTAAATTGTTGGGTTTAAATATATATATATATATATATATACACATCAAAACCTACGTGTCCCCCTACAAAAATCGTTTGGCTCCTTTCTTTTAAAATTGGTTTGAAAGGAACATTTCATTTTAGTAATGTAGCTAAAAGGACAAAGGAAGTTTATTGCGTTTGGGTCTTTGGACCAATAATTGAGGTTTTTATTATAAAATTTTACATATATGTTCCATTTCCAAAATGAAAATAATTATTGTTTTACTAAAGATTTTCATTTTTGTCGTACTCTCTTTTCAAACACAATGCATAATCAATTCAACAATATTTTTTTTGTTGTTTTGATGAATGCACAACTAATCTAGTGAAAAATTTCTTTCTATTAAAAGTGAAGAGCATGGAAACTTATATCATTGCTAACATTCAACCATTAGTTTAAACGATCATTGGCTAAGATTCCATAGAGTTAACAATTGTTTACATCTTTCACCTAATTATTATAGCCCTTGGATTCGTGTTTGTATAAGTAGTATATAAGGATAAGGACCAATAATTGAGTAATTTTAGTACATTTTGTTAAGTTGTTCCTCTTAAACTTGGCTTTTGTGATATTTAATGGTGTAAATTCGGCTAGAAATTCGTTCTCCTGTTAATATATAGTCATATATTTATACTTTTGGTTTAGAAGGATTAGGTATTAAAAGTTATAGAAGTTAAACCAATAAGTATATTCGTATAAAAAAAATCATAGGGAACGTTTGCATTGTTTGAGAATAGAATTAAAATTACTTAGATAAAATAAAAAAAAAACCCCATTCCTAAATGATTAAGAATACAGTTTTTTAGATTAAAAGTGTTATTGTTAAGTGATTTGAAAATGGAATAAATTTAATTCTAGTGTGTTTGAGTCATTTTTCAATCCAAATTTTAAATTTAGTTCGAACAAAATTTTAATCTAAAATAAAGAATAATTCAAACACACAGATTTTTTCGGATTCAAAAATACTTAGAAATAAAACAATTAATAAAAAATAACTATCAACTATATTTCTAAGAAAAAGTTCTATTTTGAATAATTAATTCTAATTTTATTCTCGAGTGATCCAACGCACCCACAGAAAAAATTTGAAAAAAAAAAAAACGCAATGCACGATGCATCGCACCGGTGTTGATCCGATGATTTATCTTGATATTCAAGTCGTGCGGATCGGGCGAAAACAATGTTCAATTCAAGAAAAAAATGCCAACTTATAGTATTACAACTGTAAACCGCGACAATATAAAATATTACAAGATAAAAATGATTGCCTACTTTAATATGCGCAAAAATGGAGTATACATTTGTAAACCATCATCCAACATAAATAAAAATTAAATTGAATAACTTATTTATTATGAGGTTTGAAATCTTAACCATTAGCTGCTCTAAAATATTTAGACCAATGTGCTGATGTAAGTGTGCATCACGTAATATCTTTAGAAAATGTAAATATTCTGAGCTGTGCAATTAAATCTTTAATTGTTTGTATTTGAAAAAAATGCAAATTGCAAAATAAAATAATAGAGGCCATGGAATCTTGATATCTTGTGGGACCAACAAATCTAAAATATTTTATTATTTTATATTCGCATACTACAATTTAACGGAGCCTCTAATGCTGCTCACCTTCTCGCTCCTAATCACAACCACACAGTCAAACAATAAAATTTAGGAAATAAATTTGACAGCGTCGAAATCACAATCCGCTGTATGTATTGTACCTTGTACAGCGTGCACCACGCTGCGAGAGATCTCTCCTGTATAAGATCATGAAACGTAAGATCAAGGATCAACGGTTGGATTTTGCACCCCTTGATAAGAACCGTTCAGCGAGAAACATCCAACCATTACATTTTTGTTGAAAACTTGAAACTTGAAAGCGACTTGAGGATCTAAACAAATGACCATCCATTTTTTTCCGCCTTTTGTTTGCTTTCACCTCCAGCAAGCATGAAAGGGATTAGAATCCTAAAACAATAAAATGAACAGGAATTTGGCGACGAAATCAGTCAAAATGATTAAAATCATGAAATTATTTTGTTATTTTATTCCATGGATCTTTTGAAGTTATTTTTGTTCCTCGTTAAGTACTGTCAAAATTATTAAATTGTCCATTTCAAAACAAATTATTCAATTGTAGTTTATACATATTCTTTCTTAAATGTAGATAACATGTTTATAACTTTTTTTTTAGTTGATGATGATTTCACCAGTTGTCAAAATTCTAAGATAATTATTTTTGTTATGTAGTTAAGTAAGTTTGTTGTCAATATAATTGTGAGATTATGTTTTTAGCACAGTTAAATAAATTTATGATAATTAATTTTTTTTAAAAAAAAGGTTTAAAGACCACCCCCGTTCCATTATAGACGTTAAAAAACAAGGTACAATACATACCTAAACCCTAAATAATTGTGAGATTCCCAAATACATCAGACGGGCACATAATCAACAGATGATTCCCAAAAACGTAAATACCTCCGAAAGCCTAAACAGGAAATACCCTTTCCTGGACTCAACTTCCAATGGGATGTAACTAATGTAAGTTTATTGTCAATATAATCTACTCAATTATAATTACGTCCAAATACATACAATATATAAAATAGTTGATGCTTTCTCACAAAATCTAAATGCACAGGTCAATGGATTTAGCATCTGTTTGCCGCGATTTGCAGAGTATATATGAATAAACTAAAAGAAGGGAAAAAGAAACTGCCTACAAATTAAGGAGCTTTGACAATGAAAAATGCATGTCAAAACGTTTACATAATAAATTATTAAATTATTGTTCGATTTTCAAAAGAAAGTTCTCTTCTCACAAGACAACTTGTTTTTATTGCGAATTGGCTGTCAAAAGATTTCCTTTCCTTTTTTGAGAGTTCATTTTACCAAACATATATTTTTTTTTTCATGTTTAGACTTTCTATGGGTGCGTTTGGATCGTTGGAAGAAGGAAGAAGAAGAAAAAAAAATTATAAACAATCCAAACTCTTCACAAAGTTAAACACTTCCCAATACTTTTTCCCACTTCTTCCCTTCTTCCCTTCTTCCCACACCTATCCAAACGGAGCCTATGAAATGACGCTGCCATCTATCTTTTTCGATAAATTCAAAGCGATATGGACGAAGGGTTTTAAAAGTTTAAATGACCGATCTTATCTCAAATTTAAAAGTTTAAATGACTGATCTAATCGTTCAATGTGATTTTTATTTTGAAATCTCCTTAATGACTGGATTTTACATGTTTTAAAAAATTTTAGAAAGTTATCGATCTAATTAGTTCTAAAGCTTCAATAACTATATTTTTTTAAAATTCAAAAATAAAAAATATAAAGTTTAGTTGGCAATGAAATTTTAATATGAAGCATATATTGAGCGGTTTGAATTGGTTATTTGAACTTTTAATTTTGAGTTCTTATTGGGTTTTACGAAGCAATCCGCCAAACTGCTTTTACCATAGCATTTCTGATGCACGAACTATAGAAAGATAATGGAAAAATACGAAAAAGAGAGATTTCTGGTTGAGAAATCACACAGATTCTCAGATTTTTTTTAAGAGCAAGGTTCCGGTGCCACACTTTTTTGGTGCCACAAATGCCACATTTTCCTTTTTTATTTTAAATGTAAAAAAATTAAAATATAATCGTTCAATCCAAACCGTTGATCTTGTTCATTTTAACGACGGATACGTTGTACTAAAATTTTATAATTTTTAAAGCTTATTTGATACTTGATCAAGATGTTGAAAAATGGACATATTAGAATGAATCTATTTTAGTTATTTTGATCCGTTCATTTTTCACCTTTTGATCAAGTATCAAATAAACTTCAAAAATTATAAAATTTTATGACAATGCATCCGTCATTAAAATGAACAAGATCAACGGTTTGAATCGGACGATTATATTTAAAAAAAATATTTAAAATAAAAAAGGAAAGTGTGGCATTTCTGGCATCAAAAAAGTGTGGCACCGGAACCTTGCTCTTTTTTTAATAAAGTTTCTAATTCTCAAAATTCACTAAACTTCCATAAACCATGATGGCTATCTTAAATAGCTAATACATAAATCCTAGAAAGAGAAAATACATAAAATTTCCAAAATAACCATAAACTGCTAAAAATAATAAAGAAAGGTCTAAAAGTCCATGAAAGAAGGCTCAGATCGCGAATTGAAGCTGAAGATTTGGCCAAAACGAAGCGACGCTTCTCATATATATTTTGGGTCGGGCTTTGAGTAAGGATCTCCTGTCAAAATTTCGACCCGATCCGACGGTCGGATTAAAAGTTACACCCATTTTATTGAAGTGTGCACATGACCATATTGCATCAATTTCTCATAAATGTCTGTCATTATTATACATAGTATTAATTGTTTTGGTTAACACGCTATACGTAGTATTTTCATACTCGAATGCCAAAGATATTTTTTTAAAAATAATATGTGAATATAGTTGTACTTCCTAGCTATGGCTACCACACAACTGGCTCTCAATTCAAACAGTGGTCCAATCACTTTTTATGAAAACTGAGAACTTGTGTCAAGGCTTTTATTAATAGCTTTTAATATATGTCTCTATTTAATCAACTATTCAGTTTTAATATAGCCCAGAGAGGATGAATGTATCTGAACACTTCTTCGTTAAAATGATACATCTCCCTTTCGCACAGACAACTTTTGTTACCCTTTTTTTTTGTCTCTCTCAAACAATCACTTCGCGTTAGAACTAATACATATCCAGAGGTTAGTTTTTCTAAAGTAGAATTAAAAGCTACTATTAATGGTTTGAAACATAAACTACAATCTCTTTGCCACAGTTCAATAATGGTTATTCAAAATATTACTGACAGAAAAAGTTTAAATCTAATTAATTATTCAATATGCTCGGTCAGTTTTTTAATTATTTCACAACTTCATTGCAAAGAATTAACTCTTATTTTTCACAAATTAATTATTTTAGACGACGCTAAAATATCTTTAGCAATCAATTACATGCTAAGACCTCGGAACATATAATTATTTCGTTTAACATCTGAGATAATAATTACAATTTGATAATTAACTCATTCATATTACATCATCTTTTTCTCATTAGAAAAGGGATATCTGGTGTGTTTGGATGACTAAGGAATAGGGTATAAGAATAAGGTTTTTCGGTTTGCGTGCTTATCCAAATTCCTTATTCTTATACCATGGTTTTGTTAGTATAGGAATAAAGACCCTTATTCCTTATTCTTGTGTTGTTTGGGTTGCACAAGAATAAGAATAAGCACGCAAACCGAAAAATCCTTATTCTTATATCCTATTCCTTAGTCTTCCAAAGTTCCAAACACACCGAATTCTCTAGAATTGTATTGAGTATTGTAAAGATTAAAGAAGATGTAACTTGAATTTGAATAAATTGTACTTTTACGTAGCTGCCAATCAATTAACTTCCTGAATTTGAATAAATTGTGCACTTGGGGTGCGTTTGGATCGTTGGAAGAAAGAAGAAGAAGAAGGAAGAAGAAGAAAAAAAATTATAAACAATTCAAACTCTTCACAAAATTACACACTTTCCAATACTTCTTCCCACACCTATCCAAACGGAGCCTTGGTTCTAAAAAGTTATACCTTGCTTGACTCCTGGTTGGCAGGAGCAGAGTTAATTAGTTTAGAAGAAAATACTTCTTACTCCAAAAAAAATATATGGTGGTGGGGAAGGGAGGATAGAAGGTTCGTACTATAAGTTATCAGCACGTGGCGAAACGGGATTAGCACGAGTAATTACAGGGCAAGAGCGAGGTCATCAATCGCTCTGCGCTGTCCCAAGTACAAAGTCCAAACACGACTCATATAAGTCATATCATATATTGGATTCGAAATTTGCCTGATCCAAATACGAATTCATTTTTAATATTTTCAAAAATATATATTTCTCAAAAGTGTGAGATTTATTCAGATTAATTAAATGTAACATCAAATGTAATTTGTTACAATTAATTTTTTTCTGAAATGTGAGATGTTGATGTCGATGGCGAGTAATGAATTAGTTTGAACACTAATGAACATGAACTTAATAAAGTTAGTTGCGTACTAAGAATTGAAACTATTGATCTTGACTTAGTTAAGTAAATTTATTCCAAATTTTTATTTAATGAACTCACTTGGTATAAGATTAAACAAGTAAATTTTGTAGAATAAAGATACTAAAATAATTTGTTTTATAACTTCCTGTGGGAAATTTGGAACACATACTAAGCTCGTAGAGTGGGTTAAGGTGGACAGTTGACAGTTCCAAGTTACGAACTTTTTTTTTTTACGAGTTTAACCTTATACTAGTTTTACTCAATATAATAGCTACATAAAAATAAATTGGCGATCTTTTACTATATTTTTTAAAATATAATTTACCAGTCTTCAACATATAGATTCGGTTAATTAAGGTGAATAATTATGAAGATCCAAATGTCAATTCAATAGATTATACAATACATTGTAATTCATTTAATGAGTTTTATTTTCAATTCAAATCAAATTATAAGAGCCCACCTTTAGACGAAAAGAATGTGAAATTTATACTGGTACCTACCAATCTGCAATGAATGTGATTTTGACAGTACTTCAAGTTGATTTTTCCCTTTTTTTATCGGTCATTGACTACAGAAAAAATACGAGTACCATTAGTCCATAAGTAAAAAATTGTCATTTTCTTGACAATATGTCAATTTGAAAAGCCCCAAGGAAACAAATGAAACTGGACAAATAATTCGGAAATATCTTTAGCAAAAATTCCTCTCACGAGATCGTTTTGCACATTGTTTTGACATGTGCTAAAATAGAGAAAAAAATTAAAGAAAGACGAGTCTGGAGGCTCGATCTCAGAAGATCAGGATTTGTACAAGATAAATTGATAAGTAATTTTGATCCTCAGAGAAACTGTCTATAATTTGCCAACACATGTTACCGGTTGATGGGCTCCACAACCACAACTTTAAATTTTATTGTGTTAGAATTGGATCAAAATAAGAAGTGAATATATCATAAAAAAATAAAAGAGAAATCAATTAATTTCTAGCAATGCGAACAATTGCTATCATTGCTAGCGGTTAATTATTTCACGGTTCTAACCTAATTTGGTTTTTTATAGATGTAAAATACGTGCAAAAAAAAATTAAATAACCAATAGGTCAACGATATCAGTGGTTTGTTGGTTAGAGTGAATGGTAGTACTTGTATTTGTTGAGTAATTTAATGGCGTAGTATTGCCGTATTGGTGGGCAAATGGAAAATAATAAAGATGCTATTGACAATGGCTGCCAAGCCTTTTTAAACATAAAAATTAATTTTTCTATATTTAATGTTGGTGAACAAACGACGGTGAAATATAAAATTCTATCGACAATGGTTACCAAGCCTTTTTTAACATGAAAAAGATTTTCCCTACATTTGTTTCTAGAGCCATTTTTCCGTGCATAATTTTACGTATTCGGTCAAAAATGAATTTACACCTCCATAGTTTTTTTGTTTTCTACTTTTAAAAAAAAAAATCTCTTAGGCGCACAAATTTCTCGAATGGAAAGTTAAAAATCACTTGTACTAAAATTTGCTCAAATAAAAATTATTTATAGCACTATCCGAATTGTCAAATTGGGTGTCGATTCACCTAATGCAAAAAGTTAGATGTAATATTTATTGTTTTTTTCACCAGTCCGTCGACCACTTGTTGTAAGGTCTTGCATTGTAAAGGAAGTTACCTTTCCGAAAATAGAAAAGGCAGTTAAATACTTGACAACGTAAGAAACAAAATTGTCCTTGCTTTAACAGTGCGAGGAAGTTTTTCATCATAATTGTAAATAAGGAATCAAGGATCAAATTTTAATGGCAATTAATTTAGAACTTTATAATTCAGACCGCCTGAGTGAGATTTGTGTTTCCGATATACTCGTGGAATAATGAAATTATTTTTACTTACGTAGCTCTATTCATCTTTCAGAAACTTGAATAATATTAAGATATTTTGGCTAAATGTATAGAAGTTTAGATTCGAATATTCTAAAGTTCGTTGTCTTATTTCGCCCGGCATTGGAACACATATATTCTTCACCACCAATTTAAATGAACTCATTCAAATTGCAAGCTTAATTTTGCTTTATCTACAAAAATTAAAAATAAAACTTTATTTATAAAACTCAGATAAAGAGAAAGAAATTCAAACTACGTTGCTTTGATAAGGCTAAGTTTATTCCATATAAATATATGATGATTTGAATTTTTTTCCGAGATGTAATTTTAAATCGGAGTTGCTTAAGACCATCCTCTAGATTTCATCATTCATTTTTCTTTCTAGTGTCTCATTAATTAATGACGCGTGAATCTTTCTCTCATTTTCGAAAATACAATTAATAACTCGTTTTCATCATCCTCATCCCCATTGTTTCGCTCCCCTTCCCGCCCTCGCCCTTCTGTTCGCTCCCTTCTTGTTCCCTCAATAAAGATATTAACTTCAACAGTTATATATATAACTATTGAAGTTAATATGCAACTGTTGAAGTTAATATGTAACTGTTGAAGTTAATCTATAACTGTTGAAGTTAATCGTAATTGTTCAACTGAGCGAAATACAAGGGCGAGGGAAGCGAAACAGAGGATAAGTATTGGATTTCCATTTTTGGAAAACGCGTGGATAATCCTTGCCCAAAATAGAAAACGCGTTATTAATACTGGAGATGATGGAGACGATCGGAAGGTGCTTTGGGCAATCTGTTTTTCTCTTTGAGCAACATTTAGAAAATATCTTGGACAAATATGCCCTCAGTGAACTTTCCTAATTAATTTTCTAGTAGAATACTTCCAATTCTAGCTAGCCGCTAAAATCAATTAATTTAAGTTTGTTCTCCTGAAATTTTAATTATTCTTCAAAATGAATTTATTTGTACACAAATTTAAATTTTGAGGTCGGTTTTTTTTTTTTTTTTGCGCTAGATTTTGATTTACCATCTTAGTAGAAGTTAATAGCTCATTAGTATTTTAACCATTATCTGAAAAATCTCTTAATAAAAATTAATAAATATAATGTTTAATAGTAGAACTGAACTAGCTATCTAATTTTTTTTTTTTGTAATCTCTAATGCTCATCATGACATGCCTTTTTCAGAGAAAGATTTATAATCAAAATTTTATTATGAAAAATCATGAAAGATTCGTACTTGAAGATTAGGAAAGTTTGTCAAATTTACGAGAAAAAAATGAAAAATGAAAAGAGTTCAAAGTTCGGGGGGTATTTTAGTTATTTAAAAAAGTTTGATGTTGCTCCAAGTGAAAAGTATGCTGTCCAAAGCAGCTCCCGAGATGATCCTTATCACCCCCGATTTTAAATTACTAAATAAACGATAACATCTATTTGATATATTACTTTTATTATTTTTTACATTAAAATAATTCTTTTTCTTACAGATCAAATATCAGTTCGTGAACATATGTGTATGGAAAATTAAATATTAAAAACTAAATTAAAAGTGTAGGTTTTTATTTAAGGTCATTTATTTAGTAGAGACTAGAGAGATATGAATCAGTCCATAGAAACTTTATTTCTCTTTCACATCTAGCGGAATTAAACTCAATAATTTTAGATAAACAAGGGAGCCATTGCTGTACCAGACTCTCATATTTAAATAAAAAAAATCTATTTTATTTTTAATACACATTCATACACAGATACACGAAAAAATATCTATTATTTCTCGTATATACAAGCCAAACTATTCTTTAAAAAAATAATACTACCGGATGACTGCATCCAATGTTTTGCTATATCCAAGTGATATTATCAAAACTACTGCTCAAATAAAAATTTTGTAATGGATGCAAGCTTTTAAAAAATTCCGTTTTTTCCGTTTTATCACCGTTTTATCACCGATAAACGCTAAATCACCACCCAACCGCTAAACCGCACAAGTCGCATTTTAAAACCTTGAATGGATGACATGTGTAATTTTAAATTTACTTATTTTAACAAGCATCACAGCTAAATAATAAATAGCACATGATAATTTTAATTTCTCTAGTTCCTACGGGATAAATTTCTCTTTAAAATAAAAGATCACTCTTAAAATAACTAACAAACTACATTTATTAGATACGACTTCACATGTACAGGATAGGTGGTGACATAAAATTTAAACCAATTTCAAAAAGAGACGCAAAATGTTAAACGACCAATTATATCACCTGCTATCGCTGCCAAGTTTCACATCATTTGTGCCTATTTGGAACCGTGTAATTCCAGATACGCCGCTTGTACATCACATGCTTCCCCAAGCAGCCCATACCGCTAATTAAACCCTCCATCCATTGGCCTACGCATGCAAGACCACTATAAAAAAAGCCATACGCAGTTCCACCACACCACAACTCGCGAGCACCAACCGTTTATATCCGAGTGGGCCGTGTCCCGTGTGTACCTCCTCATTCATATGATACCATACGTCCATACGGCACCTCAAATAGAACCTCCCAACATTCCTTCCAAGAAACCACTACCCTTCCACACAGGCACACACTTGTATTAGTACCAAAACAAACACGGAAACACCTATATATCCAATCTGAAATTTAGAAAACATATAGCACCCGTGTCTCTTGGCGCCTGACACCATTGCTCCTCCATGGGAACCGACAGTCCCACCTCATCCTTCCCCAGCACTAACTCTGGTACGAGCGCCGGTACTGGTCGGGTTGTCTTCGACCGGTACGAGATCGGTCGGCTTCTCGGCCGTGGCGGCTCTGCAAAGGTCTATCTCGCGCGTGACCTCCAATCAAACAGTCATGTTGCGTTGAAGTTATTCTCGAAATCATCAAAGGCTCCTGCCGGTACTGCCATAGCGGTACGGGAGATTTCCTTAATGCGTAAGCTGCGGCACAAGCATGTGCTTCGTTTGATCGAGGTTCTCGCATCACGGTCGAAGATTTATTTGAGTCTTGAATTGGCTCGTGGCGGCGAGTTGTTCACACGTGTTGAGTCGCGCGGGAGGTTTCCCGAGGAGACTGCTAGGAAGTACTTCAGGCAGTTGATCTCGGCCGTCCGATATTGCCACTCGCGAGGCGTCTTTCATAGAGACTTGAAGCCTGAAAACATTCTTTTGGATGAAAACGGCGACTTGAAAATTGCAGACTTCGGGCTCGGCGCGCTATCGGGTGGGACCAACCCTGATGGGTTGTTCCATACTCTATGTGGGACCCCTGCTTATGTGGCACCTGAGGTACTGGCCAAGAAAGCATATGATGCTTCAAAGGTCGACGTTTGGTCGTGTGGTGTAATTTTGTTTGTCCTCACTGCCGGTTATTTGCCGTTTAACCACCCGAATTTGATGACCATGTACAGAAAGATTTATCGGAGTGATTTCCGGTTCCCTAAGTGGATTTCACCGACATTGCGGAGCTTAATTTGTAGAATGTTGGATCCGAACCCAGCGACCCGAATCACCGTGGAAGGTGTCGATGGTATAACGAGCCACCCGTGGTTTTTGAGCGGCATTGATGCTGCCGAATGGACGTCTGAGATGCGATCGCACGAGGACATGTTCAAATTTGAAGACAAGTCGGACGACGAAAAGCGAGCGTTGAATGCTTTTGACATAATTTCCTTCTCTGCAGGGTGTGATCTGTCACCGATTTTTGACCCGACTGTCTCGGTCCGGGAACGGTTTTTCATGGCTGAACCGGCTGAGACGGTACTGAAACGGGTCCAAGACGCAGTTGAAGGGGAGGGGATGAGGCTGAGGAGTAGTGGAGAAGAAGAGTCAAAGGGTGTCCTGATAGAGGGGCAAAATGGTAATTTTGTGGCAAGCGTTGAGGTTTGTTGTGCTAGTTATGGTTTGTCTATGGTGGAAGTGATTAAAGGAGATGGGTCCAGTGAAAAGTTGTTCTGGAAAGAGAAGCTCGGACCGGCTCTGAACCGGCCGGTTTGAATAAAGCAGCAAGTAGGTATTAGCATAGCCATGGGAGAAGATGATTATTGCCAAATTTAAATAATTTGGATTTTTTTCATTTTTTTTCATCGTGCCACGTGGCACGTGCTAGGTTTAGACTTGTAGTTAGGAAGGAGGAAGGATAAAATACCGGAATTTGTACAGAGGTAAGAGGGAATAATTACATCAATTAGAGAGGTTTGATCCTCTTAAACAAAGTTATTATGCAATGTTACTTTATTTTCAGAGAGTCTTTTCTACTAATCATAGTTTTAGGTTTGATTACCAAAAACACTTTATTATTTATTTGTTGGGACATAGAGATGATCATGAGCTGGACCATGATGTTGGTTGAGGAATTAGAAAGTGACTAGAAGCTTCAATTTCATTCCAAATAAGTTTAATTAATTATAACTATTGGGGATAACCCAGGAAAAAGTGAACCATATTGGCAAATTTTGAGGATAAGAAAATATAAAAATAAAAGAAAAGGAAAAGAACATTCCAGGTTATTCTGCCTAATTCAGGATTTCTTGTTAGTTTATGCTTAATCAATCATAAAGCGGACGACAAGGACGAAATATTTTGGGGCTTTTGTGGTTTTTGATAAGCACATGAGTTGATAAGCGATTCAATGCATCTGAGAGATAACCCCATGATATTCCCAGATAAATTATACGTTGAGTAAACTATTTAGTGGTCAAACAAAAAAAATAACAATAATTACTTGTATTATATTTTTTATATTTTAGCAGTAAAGCTGATTTTAGTCATGTAGTTATCATGGTTTTATAAAACGAAAATATATTCATAAAAAAAAATACATATAAGTGAAAACGACAAAACTAAATAAAGATACTGTCATTTTATGTGGACACGAGTTTTATGTACTGTGAGCTGTGTAATAGTTTTTGTGGCTAGAGTCAATTTAGCCCCACTTCAGATTGGACGAGGATTTGATAAAAAAAAAAAAAAAAAAAAATCTATGTTATGAAATTAAATAATTATGTGGGTTGTTCATCTTCATATTCCCACTAAGCATTTATCTCCACTACACATTTATATCCATGATCTCCACTACTTATTTATTATCATTATGTGAGATATTATTTTGTAGCCTATAAATAGAGGCATTGTACATTTGTATGGATGGTTGGAATGAGAGAATAAAATTCTGAAATTTGTGATTGAGAATATTGTCTTATTTACTCTTGATATATTGTTCAATATTTCTTTTTTCCACCTTATTTTACAACAAATGTCAGGTAAATTTCAATTCATCTTTACTTAATGTTCAAAACTCTTCTTTCATTTTTCCACTTTGGGTGAAATTGAAAAGTCACAAACTCCTGCCATTAGTACAAGACGTTTACTGATACAATTAGTAGAATTTATTTGTTATTAAATAATGGAAAGAAATTTATTCTACACTTTTACTATTTGCAGAACAATTTACAACACGTTATCAGCACGAATCGCTCGGGTAGAAAAGGTAAAAGGGTTTTGATTGAAATTGATTATATTTTTTTTTCTGGAATCACACGTTGATACTAATTGAATTGATGTAGTGTAGATGGGTATTTGCCATCAAAAGAAATGAGAAAAATGAAATTGTGAGATACAAAGCAAGATTAGTGACACAAGGATTTACACAAATATATGGAGTAGATTATGAAGAAACGTATTCACCTGTAGTGGATGCGATAACTCTCAGATTTTTAATAGGTTTCACAGTCACAGAAAATCTAAAAATGCAACTTATGGATGTTGTCACAGTCTATTTATATGGTTCACTTGATAATGACATATATATGAAAATCCCTGAAGGATTAAAAATGCCAGAAGCATATAGATCAAAACCTAAATAAATGTACTCAATAAAATTGAAAAGATTTTTGTATGGACTAAAACAATCAGGTCGAATGTGGTACAATCGACTTATTGAGTATCTTTTAAAAGAAGGATATAAAAATAATGTAGTTAGTCCATGTGTTTTTATTAAAAAATCAAATTTAGGTTTTGCAATAGTTGCAGTTTATGTTGATGATTTAAATATTATTAGATCTCCTGAAGAGATCGAAAATACTGCAGAATTGTTGAAAAGAGACTTTGAAATGAAAGATCTTGGAATAACTAAATTTTGTCTCGGCCTGCAGATCGAGCACCTAAAGAATGGAATATTTATCCATCAATCAAATTATACAGAAAAAATACTAAAACGATTCAATATGGATAAAGCTCATCCTTTGAGAACACCAATGGCTGTACGATCATTAAATGTAGAAAATGATCCTTTTCGTCCCCAAGAAAATGATGAAAAAGTACTTGGTCCTGAAGTACCATACTTAAGTGCAATTGGCGCGTTATTATATCTTGCAAATAATACAAGACCTGATATTGCATTTGCTGTAAATTTATTGTAAAGATATAGTTCCAAACCAACCCGAAGACATTGGAATAGAATTAAAGGTGTTTTTCGTTATCTTTGCGGAACTCGTGATATGGGACTATACTATCAAAAGAATTCAAAATTCAATCTAGTTGGTTATGCAGATGCAGGTTATTTGTCAGACCCGCATAAGGCGCGATCTTAGTCAGGATATGTATTTACTTATTGTGGAGCTGCAATTTCATGGCGGTCTATAAAGCTGTCACACCCCGCGCCGACACACCGACACACGGGGCGCGACGGTGGGGCGGTATCTTCTGCATCCATCTGACGGCCCGTCAACCTACGTCGCAAGCAGAAAAGGAACAAAACGGATGTCAGCTACAAAGTTCAGTAACCGGTTATTTAACGACGCGGCTTCTCTATATTAGTTAATAAAGCAAATTAAACATGATTGGATTAATCCTCATAACAAATCATACATTTCACAGCGATAATCGGGTCTAGATCAGTCATAATCAGGACAAAAAATTCCTCCCTAGTCACAGGGATCAGAACCAAATCAGGACATAAAGTTCCTCCCCTGTATCGGGGTTCAGAACCAAACCCCTCCCCTGGCAGGGGGATCAGGGTGCATGCATGAACAAATTCAGAGATCCAGGATTCTAAACCCGATAACCCGCAAAACATACCACATACGGGCATACATATGCAAGCAAAATCAAGCGGTAATCAAATCAAGCAATACGAAACTAGATATAGAGAAGTCTGGTTACCTGACTGAGCAATCCATAGCACAAGCAAATCGGGATGTCTATAATTGCGACGTATGACTCGAATTCCAAATGGCCGACTATTCAAAGTCAAGGCGGTATTCAAAATTTGCTAGGAAGAGAGAGAAACAGATTTGATATACGAAATGAAATGAAATGAGGCTGGGGTCTATTTATAGTGGAGGTACGGCTAAAATGGTAAATATTCTAGATTACTTAATAGCTAAGTAAGTAAAAAGAAATTACTTAGCTACTGTTTCTGAAAATATTAATACTATTTATAAAGATAACTGAGCCTATTTATAAAGATATTAATTATCAGAAATTATTTATATAAATACTGATTACTTAGCTACTAAAAATGTGGATAAGATCAAAGAGATATTTTCAAAGTGGATAAGCATGGACATTTTTCAAATAGGACCTTAGAATTCGATGTATTGCAAACAGGTCCTAAAATTCAGGGATGTCACAAAAGCAAACTCTAACTGCCACATCATCAAATCATGCTGAAATCATTGCTTTATATGAAGCAAGTCGGGAATGTGTTTCATTAAGGTCAATTATCCAAAATATTCAAGAAGAATGTGGACTTGAAAATATCAAAGAAAATCCTACTCTATTATATGAAGATAATGCAACATGTATAGCACAAATAAGAGAAGGATACATCAAAAGAGATAGAACTAAGCACATTGCACCAAAGTTCTTCTGGGCACATGATCTACAAAAGGATGGTATAATAGATGTTCAGAAAATTCAATCATGCAACAATTTGGCCGACCTATTCACAAAATATTTACCAACGAGTGTTTTTGAACAACTTAGAAAGAAGATAAGTCTACATCGACTAAAGGATGTCCAATAATATTAAAATGAGGGGAAGTATTATACACACTGCACTCTTTTTCCCTTATCCAAGTTTTTATCCCAATGGATTTTTCTTGGTAAGGTTTCTAATGAGGCAGATAAATTGGTCCAGAAGTACCATATTAATATTTATCCTGAAGTATCATATTAATAGTGTATAATCAAAGATGAACATCCAAGGGAAAGTGTTATGAAATTAAATAATTATGTGGATTGTTCATCTTCATATTCCCACTAAGCATTTATCTCCACTACACATTTATATCCATGATCTCCACTACTTATTTATTATCATTATGTGAGATATTATTTTGTAGTCTATAAATAGAGGCATTGTACATTTGTATGGATGGTTGGAATGAGAGAATAAAATTCTGAAATTTGTGATTGAGAATATTGTCTTATTTACTCTTGATATATTGTTCATTATTTCTTTCTTCCACCTTATTTTACAACAAATGTCAGGTAAATTTCAATTCATCTTTACTTAATGTTCAAAACTCTTCTTTCATTTTTCCACTTTGGGTGAAATTGAAAAGTCACAAACTCCTGCCATTAGTACAAGACGTTTACTGATACAATTAGTAGAATTTATTTGTTATTAAATAATGAAAAGAAATTTATTCTACACTTTTACTATTTGCAGAACAATTTTCTTGTTCAAAACATTTTGAATTGTTTTTCAGTTTAAATTCATTATTTCTTTTTCAAGGTCATAAGCAAATAAACATTTGTTTTAAAACAAAATTGGGATCCGTGAGTTGTACTTGTAGTTGAGCAATCTTAAACAATCAACTAACACTTTTATGGTGAATGATACAAATTGCCTACGGGCATTTTATGTCAAAAAAAAAAAAAAAAAAAAACTAACACTTGTATGAAACTTGAGAGGCGCGCTGATTTTGCTTGTACGCTCAAATCGTGTTCACAAGTCACAACTTCATGTTAGCGTCTGGACCACAATTGACAGCCTGACTAATATAATGCCCTATCTTTTTTCTTTTTCTTTTTTTGGGGCCCTTTTGCCCGTCATCTTGGGCAACCACAGTACGTTTGAAAGAGAAATTCCAATGCAATACAAACGCGGAATAGACAATTTAATTATCACCGTATATAATATAATTAATATATCCGTATATCCATTGTTTTGTTTTTTTCTGCTTACTCTCGAGAGGTGCGTTTTTTTTTTCGCTTTTTTTGTGCTGAAATAGAATCGGGATTCGTCTATAACGGCTCTAATTCTCTAAACAAAATGCAACTTGTAGCAGATATTTATTCCGATTTTATAATTTGAAAACGTCCGGATGTTTTCAGGTGATTTTGAAATTCTCATATATAGTTATTTCAAAATCATAATGAGTATTTTCTTATTGACATCCACCACATCAAAAGATTCATATTACAATCTGGTGCTATCATATTAATTAATTTAGCATGACAGGCCGAACCATGTAAGCTGCAAATAAAAATAGAGAAAATGACTAGTAACATTTTACGAGTCACATTATTTTTTCTATATATCAGACGTCAGAGAAATTCCTTTTTAACAAATGGACCTCGATTGCGTTTGAAACTTATGATATCTTGAGAAAAAAAAATATCCAAACATTGCAATAATTGAAATAAAATAAATGCAACAGAGCCGTCAGGTAATTTACATATCACAATTTGCAAAGCAACATGAGAATCTTTCCGTATTATTATTCGATAAAACCTAGAAAATGCGAATCTATTTCCTTGATGTTTAAAAAAAATTATTACTCTTATATATTTTATTTTAAGATAGTAAAAGAAAATAAGTACTGGAGCATGCAGCCAGGGTCTGAATCAAAATGCAAAAACAATATATTATCCATACGCCAAAGACTGTGATATCAGAGCCTGGCAGCAAAAATAAATAAATAAATAAAATCCAAACTAGACATCAGGGCTACGGGTTCTATGAATTACTACAACTAAAACTTATTTATTTTAAATATTTTTCTTAAATTCTAGAGTATTAAACTATTATTAATAAAAATCACAGTTTTCTTTTCGATACACACCAAATTATAAGAAATATTTTTTTTTTTTGAAGATAAATTGGGGGTCAAGCCTCCCAACTTATATTTTTAAATTAAATGTCTATAAAGACCCCCCAGCTGGGTTTCGAACCTGCGACCTCTTTATAAGAAAAATTTTAACTTACTAATTTGAGCAGACGTAATTTCTAATCCATTATAATATCATCAGTTTCTTTCAAATTAATTATTTCACAGATTGGTTTCAACAATTATTTTGACAGTAGGACAACAGCTCACAGTTACAAAAATAAATAATAAACGGGGGGATATGCAGATGCGAACAAAAACAGGAACTCAACAAATATGGTCAAAGCATGTGCAAGTGAAAAATAAAAGGGGAACGTTTTTCTAGATTAATATTATACAGCAACTTGCCTTTCTGTAAATAATGGTCACGATTCAGGAATCATGATATGCTATTGATAACATGGCGTTTCATTAGCAAAATTTTTGGTTGGTTTTCGTGAGGAAAAAAAATGATTAATCATCTTACTCATAGGATGATGAGATAATTAATTAATTGGAACAACCCAGCTTAGAATGGAATGGGATTGTGCGCAAGTGGAAATATAATTCTTGGATTACAGCCAAATGTCAAATGCCGACTAAGTTTGAGTGTGTTTATTGGTTGGAAATTGGGGTGGACCACTTTTGTGGTTATCAACATAGCATTTATTCTTGTACAATTGAATTTACGGCTGCCAGTATACCAACCGCAACCCATGAGGAGTTGAATTTAATCTGATTTGGTATCAATTTATAACTATTAAAGTAAGAGATGAGAGATGACAATACTGGATCTGGAGGCACATGCACTGATAAGGTGAGCATCCCTAAATGAACATGTATGTGATCTGATACCTAGCCTATGTGATTCACATGTTCTCGTCGAAGATATATATTATAAAGTGGAATATTCAAGCGGGATCCCGCGGTATATAATATAGGAGGCATATGTATGGACAACATTTTGACAACTTCAACTTAGAATTGGGTAGAATCAGGAATTTTTTTTAATAGACTTATTGAAACAAGTAAAAGTAAATACAGTCAGATTTTTCTTTTTTTGTGATGATCAAAAGTAAAAAAAAAATCATCTATGTAACTATTAGTTATCTATGCATAATATTGCATGATGACAAAAAAAAATGCATAATATTTCATCTCATTATTTTAGTTTAAGTCCTCCCATCATGATTATGAATCGTGAATCACCGATTGAAAAAAAACACGGATATTTGGTGTTTCCTATTGCATCTCATTACTGAGATGTTTAATAAAAGTAAGCATTAACTGTGTACAAAATTGGGTTCAACAAATATAATAAATTCTCAACATACAACCAAGCGACGGACTTTCCATACATTTATTATTTGAGGGATACTTTTTTCAGAGTAATGGTAAGACCCGTCTGGTAGAAATTATACATTATAGAATAATAAAATAAAATGTTTTTTGGTAAGAGTATAAATGATATCTATGGATTCAGTGCGATTTCCGGGTTGTTTCTGGTTGATAATGATAGTTTGACTCTGGACACCATACAGAAAACTATTTTAACATTTTTATTAAATAAATGCAAGTTGGTACATCTACTTACTTTTAATAGAACGGTGTAAGACTTGGTGTTGCGGTTGGTCGAATGGAATTCATGACGACGTGCGCGTGCCTGACTGTAATCGACCGTTGGATTAGTAGCTCCGCAGCACGAATCATAAAGCGTTGAATGCTGGATGGGAACCGACTCAACCGAGCGAGGTGGAGGCAGGCCGCAGAACTCAATCCTCTCTGTCTCACGCGAGATTTGGTCAAGATTCGTCGAGAGATGCACAGCTATCACGAATCCAATTCCAGTCCTGCACCATCCTCCACAGTAGGATCTGATATGAGCCGTTATATTATTTCGGACCTATTATCTAGAAACCATATATTATAAATTGGACGGTGGAATATAATGCGCTGCACCTGATATCGTTTGCAGCTATCACATACACAAAAAAATTAATCAAATTAAAGCATTGTTAGTCGGGCGGTGTGGTTTGTACTTGGTACGGTTCATTAAAACTCGATCTGGGTCTTAGTTCATTGCTTAATTAATTAATTAACTAACTTAGGTCTGTGCAATGTGTAATGTTTCCTTGACAAAGATCGAACTAACAATAGTACGGCTTTGTCCCATTGGTGTGAGTTGGTCACGGCCTTGTATCGAAAATAAAAATGAACAGACATTCTAACAAAGGGTGCGTTTGGATAGGTGTGGGAAGAAGGGAAGAAGGAAAGAAGTGGGAAGAAGTATTGAGAAGTGTGTAACTTTGTGAAGAGTTTGGATTGTTTATAATTTTTTTTCTTCCCATCTTCCTTCTTCCTCTTCTTCTTCTCTCATCCAAACGCACCCAAAAAGATTCCCTTATTTGTTTCCCTCTTTTGCCATTTTTTCTTCTTTCAGATGAAAGCTACCATGCAATTCGTTATCAAGAGATATATACCCACTATTTCAGTTTATGACGGGACCTTATCTACTATTTACTATTCCCTCTTCTATATTTTTTGTAACTAAACACATCTTTTATTTTATACAAAATACGCAATGAACGGTCCAAACAGAGGCGGAACTAAGTGGAGTGAAAAATGTGTTTGACATACTCTAACTTTTCAGAACAGTCCCTTATATGTTTAACAATTCTATGTAAATTATTTTAAAATATAACAAATTTTTTATTTAGCACACTCTAAAAGCTCAAAATAATCAATACTATAAATTTCGACTCCTCTTATCTGAGAATCCTGATTTTGCCCCTCCCGATTTTGCCCCTCGATACAAATAAGGTGTTACAATTTCATTGCAACCGTCATGTCTCGACCGCCGTGGATCTGGTCTAAACTTTTATTAATTTTTTTTTTTTGAAGATTATACTTTTTTTTGAGATGTGTGTGTGTTTTTTGCTGTATTTGGATGCAACGGAATAAGTCGTGAATATGGAATAGGAATAATGAATTTTGGTTTGCGTACTTATCCATATTCTTTATTCTTATATCATGGTTTTGTTAATATATGAATAAGGGTCCAAATTCCTTATTCAAACGGAGAGTTTGGATTGTTTATAATAAATTTATTCTCTTATTTTCTTCTTCCTTCTTCCCAAATAGAATCCAAACAGAGCCGTATTGTTTGGGTTGCACAAGAATAAGAATAAACACGCAAACCGAAACCGTCACATAATTGACACAAAGGAGCTTAGAAAAGAAACAATTCAGTGTTGATGCGACACCAAAAAGGTACTTTTGAAGAAATATTCGTGGCATAATTAATTGTAAGGCTCGAAAAAAATTTAACCATCGAGATCAGATCGAACGGCTCGAATTAGTGAGCGGTGCCGCGCGGCACCGGATAGGGATCCATAATTAATTACATCCAAGCGAATTGTATTAAGCCGATGTCTTTTTTTTTTTTAATTTCGATATTCACCAATCAGAATTAAATTAAATCCTGTAGCCTTGATTTAGTTATATATTTTGGATGACGAGTCACCCCATATCATGCCAGGTAACGACAAAATATTACTGTGCTTGACGTGAGCTTCCAACCTAATCAATATTAAAGTTTTGAAAACGGAAAACCGGTTCAAACCGGATAGAACTGGTTGGACCGGAAATCGAACCACTACCCGTTCGGTTCAATTGTGTTTTGACTGGTTCAACGGCGGTTACGCCAGCTGGTAGCCTTCTTGGTTCACTCTTAAATCCGGTTTCAAAATAATGCCAATATGTCACGCAAATTAAATCTTGTTGCTAGCTTGCCAACAAAATATGAAATTCAAGCAAATTTTAATTCAAGTGTATAAAAAAGAATAGAGCTATGGACAAAATCTTACTTGACAGACTGACAGTAAATTATACATACATAAAGATGGAAGGCGTACGGGTGGATCTAACACGGTTCAAATTACTAGAGTTTGAACATTATTTGAGATATTCTGTGGTGCTTGGATCTACTATGGCAGGATCAATGTTTGGAATTTTCAGTGACATTTTTTATATAATGTCCAAATAGTAATTTTCGATTTTTCATGACAACTTTTGTATATGATATAATAAGTTTTCAAAAAATTATTTACACGAATCACGCAATGCGCGAGGTTCATGCTAGTTCTCAGTAAAATGATAAAAATAGAAAGATAAATTTGAGGCCCCATTGTGTTTATTTATTAAAGACAGCATATCTATACTTATGCAATCTAAAATTTTTTTGATGGATTATTAAAAATCATTAATATTTACTACTGTAAACTATTCTTTTCAAATCTAAGTATCATGCAACTTAAGTATTACTGGATATGGCAGTCGCAACTTTGGTGCACTATATTTTTTAAGATGATAATAATTCGGCATGAACTATTTTAGTTTCGTCGCGCTATATTTTTTAAATGATAATAATTCAGCATGAACTACCTTAAAATAATGATTGGCACAACTATTTTAATATATTTAATAAAAAAAACTATTTTTAATTATAGAAAATACAAAAAATAGAAAACTATGTTTACCTAACGTAAAAAAAAGTCAAAAATAGAGGAAAAAAATCACGGAATTTAATTAATATCTTAGATTTGATATATTAAATATCTAGTATACATTAATTTTAAAAAGTAATTCGACAAACAATGAAACACATGCCCAATATCATTGTCCTTCGTAGTCATCACGCGGCGATCATGTGAATTACTTACAAAAAACATAAATTATTTTGTAAATTAAATGCATTACTTATTAAAACTGACAAGTAAATTTTACATGATCACGAAACAAGATTTTTTAACAAAGCACCGGAAAAACCAGAAATGTGCAATACTTTCGTATGATGGTGATTGGTGAATAAACGACGATGTTGTGTTTAAATTTTCCTTCCTATACGGGAAATAAATTTACGTTATTACCTATTATGAATATCAAGGAATGATATACTACACTCTGGAGTATTAAGCTCTCATACACTGAATTTTTATGTTTTTGGATCGCTTTAAAAATCGTGCACTAGATTGAGATGAGCGGATTGGATGGAGGCGCTAATTGCTCAGAACTCTCTGTTAGTTTTAAAATTTACCGTCTCTCCTTAACTGACGGTTTCGTTACATAGGGATATTTTAGTCTTTTCATGGAAAAACATGAGTGTTTTGCAAAAGGGGCGTCCTGACTAGGGCTGTATACGAGCCGAGTTCGAGTGAGTTGAGCATAACTCGAACTCGAACTCGTTACAACTCGAGTCAACTCGTGACTCGTTCGGGAGGCAGTTCCGAGCTAACCGAGCCAACTCGAACTCGCCATTTTGTAACTCGAGTCAACTCGTGACTCGGTATTCAACTCGTGAATATAGTGAATAGATGCAATAATTATTTATGAGTATTACAATAATATAAAAAAATAAATTTTATTATCAATTTTATTCTTTTCCATTGATTTGAAGCAAAATATGTCTTGAAACTCAAGATTAATACTCATAAATCATGGTGATGATCTCCAAAAAAATAAAATTTATTACGTCACGAGTCAGCTCATGAGACAACGAGCCGAGTTGAGCCTAACTCAAACTCGACTCATTTATTAACCGAGTTGGTTCAACTCGAATTATGCCAACTCGAGTTCTTTTAGCTCGAGTTATAATCGAGTTTTTCACGAGTCGAGTTCGAGTAACTCACGAGTTACGAGCTTTTTGCTCACCCCTAGTCCTGACTCCTGGGCAATTGCAATTCCCATTTAATACGTTCCTCTCTCTCTCCAGTCTCCACAGATTCGACCTTCAGAAAGAAACCAAAAACCCTAGCTTCGCTATCTCCACCGCTGATTCCTCTCTCCTCATGATTTCTAAACGGAAGAAAAGAATTCATTAATAACTTAAGCACCTTAATGATTTTTTTTAAAGTATGTAATGAAAATTGGCAAATCGCATAAACCATAGGCCCAAGAAAAATGAAAAAAAAATCAAAATTGGCAACAACCTTTAACAATTAAAATCCAAATTTCTCGTGACAGTGTGAAATCTATGAATGTTCGAATTAGCAATGAAAATACCTTTTAGACTTGGCAATTTAAAGGTAGTCAACAAGGGTTGCTGTCTAGGGAGAGTTGCCAAGGTGCCAGGTGTTGAAGTAGTGAAGGAAATCGAGACCTCCTATGAGATGCTGAGGTAGAGCCGCAGAAGTGAGAGTTGAGACCTCAGTTTTTCTCTTTCGTAGAGAGAGAGAGAGAGAGGCATGGAGCGTAGCAGATGGAGACGCGCTTCTTTTTTTTTTTGCAAACGGAAGGAAAAGGGGAGACGGAGAGGAAAGTAACAGGCTTTTCACGAAAAAAATTAAACCAAAGCGGAGTCCAGCGCTCTCATCCAATCCATTCGATCTCATCTCTGCACGAAATTTAAAGCGATCTGACGACATAAAAGGTCGGTGTATGAGGGCTCAATACTCCAGAGTGTAGTATATCATTTCTCTATGAATATCTGTGGTGGTAGAATTTCGAGAGAATGAGTATTAAACGTAAATGACTCCCCTTTTAACAAATAGTTTTAAGAACTAGGTTAGAATTTCGAGCGAATGAGAATTTTAAGCCTCTACTGCATTTAGGTTTAAAAAAAAAATTAGTTGGCTCTGTCTTCAATTGTAACACTGTAGAATTAGCAGACTAAGTACAATTAAGTTAATTAGGCTAATTTGAAAAAAATATATTAGAACGAATAAAATTTTATAACTAGTAATCTCTAAACAATTAATTAATTAGTAATAATGAAACTCACTCGAAATCTAAATCTTTCAACTGATGTAGTATCTATAATTATTCTTTATGATTCTAGCAAAATCAAAGCTTGAACATACTGAAATTCATAATCAAAATATTTAAAATTTTAATAGAAATAATTAAAAATATTATTTATATGAGTTACAACATCTCTAGTTTCACAAACAACCCTGCCACAGAAAATCCCAGAGAACAGTTTTGAATAAAATATATTCTCCTTCTCTCTCTTCGCTGTTCCCTTCTCCATTCATCCGATCTCATCTTTAACCTCTCCCCCTCTTCTTCTCCGAAAAATATCGAAAGACCCAAGTTCGAGATCAATGGATCTTGTGCGGCGCAGCAATAAGAAGGGGCCACCTTGGTTAATTTCGCTGGGCCCTTATTATCTCCATCTCCATCCTTATCCTCTATCCTTTCCTTCGAAACCGACCTGACAAGTGGGTCCTACTTGGGCAAGCTCATCCTCTTTATCAGTTTGACTTTGTGGCATCTCAAACTGAAGCCACGTAACCCTTACCTTGCCTATAAATAGGGCAATACCTCTTTCCCCTTATTCTTTTTGTGTAATCTTCCAATTTGTTTCCTTTTCTCCATTTCTCCATTTAATTCGGGTTTTGAGAGTGTTGTGGAGTTGATGATGAAAGGAGAGTGCAGGGAAGAGAAAGAGGGTTAGGTGCCAAGCTAATAGTGGTGGGTTTTGATGATTAAGGTATTTTCTCAAATTTCTCAACTAACATTTAGGATTCCTTCTTTTACCCGATACCATGGATAGATAGGATAAAGACCAGTGGTACCATCATACCTATGATCCTTATTATGATATATTTACATCTTTTGGTAACCATGGGCGGAAGAGAGATGGTTGCAATTCAATTCATGTAGATGTTGTTGGTGTCGAGTGAAATAATCCAAACTTTATAGGTTATATTTGGGTTAATTGGGTTAACAGCTACTAAAAGCTTACAATAGGTCTTTTAACAGTCCAACCTTGATCCAAATCTTGGGTTAATTGAAGTTGAGGTCCGAATGGTTCTTGTACCGTTCTGGTACGGTTCTGGTAAGGGCAACAATAGTACAGGGGTGGTTGTGTAAGATATATTTTCGGATCCAGGGGCTTGTCTGTTAATATTCTAGGAACTACTCTATAAATTCCAGGGGTTCGATTTTAAATGCCAGAATAATTTGAAGGGTAGTTTGCAAATATGTTATATGTCATGCTAAAGGAACTAAACTGAAGTACATGACCTTTTAATGAATCGGGTTTTTGGAGTATTTATTGGATCCAAACTTGATATCCTAAATCCATCACCCATCAACTCAAACTCACTTGTCTTCTCTGTTTATTACTCCAACACATGTGTCCTTTGGTCCTTCCCCTCTCTGTAGTAGACTAGTGGTACGTGAAAAAAATGACCATGAGTTTAATCTTTCCACTTTTACTTGGCTAAAGTGCTAAATGTTTGCTCACAAACCCAAACATCTTGGCTTATATAAGATTTTATACAAAGTTGTTGAGACCGATATTAAACAGAATTGAATTTGGAAAATAAAATAAAGTCAGATATCCTCAATTTCAAAATATAAATAATCAAGATATGTTGGTTTGCACTTGAATAATCATTTATAAAGATAACGTCTAATATAAACAATTATGACACCAACTTTTCATAGCTTAATATAATTAGTAGCTTGTTCTTCATATTTCTGACATAAAGATATGAGTAAGTGACATTTAAGTAATTTTTAAGAATAAAGCATATAAACAGATTAATAATAAAAATGGTAACGTTTCAGTGTTCCAAACTTAGTTAATAATTGTTAGCTATGTATGAAATAATGAAACAATCAAAAAAATAATTAATGGAATAAATGAATAATAAATCAACAAATATTTTATTATTAAATAAACTTTAAAAATAAGTTTAAGATATTTATAAATATAAATATAGAAATTATGTAAATCTCATCATAACCTAATGACTAGAAAGTCAAAACCAATTATCAAGATAGTTAAATAAAATACTTAGTAATATATTTTAAAACAGAACCTCCTCAATCAGGAATCTGAACATAATCATTCAAATCCCAACCAGTCCGGTTAATCTAGACAGTCAGTATGGTAATCCAAGAACCGTCTAGGAAGAGGTTACTTAGGTTACTTTAAGTACTTAATGATTAATAAGAAAATCACCCATTTTATTAGGGAATCGAACTAGAATCAGTGACACGAGACTATCAAGCATAAAAGAACATCAAGCAGGAGAACCCGAGTAGGATGATCGTCAAGCACTCGAATCATCATAGGATATCGAGGAGCTACGTTTAAGCTTGCGATTCAGGTGCGGAATTACGTTGGATTTTTGTTAAAGTTTTAAGTAATTAATAAAATATGTTTTATTCATATGCATATTGTAAATCCGTTTGCTTGCATGACCGTATTCAAGCATTTTTAAATGATAGTGCCCAAATATTGATAAAACTGCATTTTGAGATGCATGTTCTCCACTTTGAGAAATTTGAAAGAAATACAGTCAGATATTTGGATATGCCATTGTGATTGATAAATCCGACTCATCAATGATCTGACTGAAATGGTTTACTGTGATATGTCATGACATGCCTGATATGATTTGTATGTCCCTGGTCAAGAGTTACATCTCTCATGCCGGCCAGGTAAGGGAAAGATCCCTCATGCCACTTGGTCAAGAGATGTAATCTCTCATGCCGGCCAGGTAAATGAAAGATTTTGTATGATTTTGTATCACTCTCCGGAGTCGGTTGGCCCCCGGCTTCGGCCAGTTCGATAGCGCTATGCGGATATGGAATTCCCTCATGCCACCTGGTCAAGGGATAAGTCCCTCATGCCGGCCAGGTAAGGGAAAGGTCTCCTTATGTGCCCATCCGGATGGGAAAGGAACCTGAGTGATTATGACTGTGCAAATTATGTGAATGAAATGTGACATGTCCCGACTGATGATATGCTCGGACCCCTGACACGCTCAGTTTCCTATCATATACAGACATGTGTTGTCTGCGATGGGATTCGTGCCACGTGTTCAGTTCCGATATGTGCAAGATTTATGCCTTGTCAGATTTTGTTATCCTGTCCAGCTTTGATTAAAATCATATGCAAGCAATCATGTTTATTTGTGACATCTTTTCAAATGAAAAGTTATAAGTTTTTTATAAAATTGAAACACATGCTTTATTTTATTTACGGGTATTATTTCTAGAACTTGGATTTTAGCTTAAATCCACGTACTGGAACTAAAACCCGCACTGAGAATTTATTTCTCACCCCGTACTTTTGCATGTTTCCACAATGGTTGTGGGTTCCAGGTTGCAGAGACGGACTCGATCAAGTCAAGCGAAGATTAAGCCAAAAATATCTTGCCATGATGACTCAATGAGTCTTTGAAACTTAGCCTGGTAAATCATGGTAAGTTAGAATTTAAACCTTGTAACTGATAAGGAAACGCCTTGTGAGTACATAGAGATTGTGTATTCGCGGCGGGATTGTCGTATCCTATGTGTCGGGATGTGACATCAATATTTGTTAAAATTTTTTAACAAATAGTTTAAAAACTAGGTTACAATTTCGAGAGAATGAGAATTTTTAGCCTCCACTGCATTTATGTTATTAAAAAAAATTAGTTGGCTTTGTCTTCGATATTTGTTCAATAGTAAATACAACATTTTTTGTGTTGAAATGACGCATTGTAAGAAGATAATTTGAAAAAAAACTTATCAGAATTTGTATTTCTTTATTTATATAGTGTACTTTGTTTTGTTAATTTATCTGGCCATCGTAATTCATAATCTGCGTTTCTTCCGTCAAGAGATAAGCAATGAACTACTGGCGTCTTGTGAGGTACTTTACAGATATAAACAAAGTACAATATACATAATTTATCCAGCAATAGATGTTTGGTGAGTGAAACAATAATAATTTAGGCTTCATTCAAGCTTTTTAAAGTGGGAATATTTAATTTGATTTTCCATCTCAGACAACTCAGATTTGCATGTGCGTTGCCACCTCTCAGAAATGAAATGCTACCGTGTGAATGGCAGCAAAATAACAAACGGATAAAAAGATGTCATCTCAGAATTTTGTTTTTGGATAAATAAGCCACCATCCTATTTTATCCTGATTCCTGGAACATCTCACCACACCAGCACACAGGAAAAATTGCAAGGCGTTTGATATTTTGTTCACAGTTTTATTTATCCAGCAGCGATCCATCTTCCAGAAAGTATTGTTTCTGTTTGACAGCATGTGGAGATCAACTGCCAAGGAGTGGAAAACTTTGGCACTGTACAAATGCATGTGAATTCTGATCTAATCGTCTCTAGAACGGATTTTATTTTTTTTTCTGGAAAATGATTTATGTGAAATGTGCTTTAAATGAAGTAGGAACAGTGCAGCCTTGGACAGCCTGGTCATGAGGTCATCCAATCCGACCTATAAAAACGCTACTTTTAACGTTTTGTGTATAATTGTATATAAATGCTGCTTTTCACATTTTGTAAACGCAGTAAAAAAAAGTGGCTTTCTTCGCATCGATTCAACTTTAACTCAGTTTGTTTGATTTAGATTGTTGACCAATTCACTTCTAGTTCAAATATTATATTGCCCGGGTGGTTCGATTTTGTTTTGAAACAATTTAATATCTAATTATGTTGTCTAAATTATAATATTTAGTTCTTAATGTAACATATAATTATATATTGATCTTTTAGTATAAATATTAAGTTTCTTAAACATTTATTATAAAATTAAAATATTAATAAGTAAAAAATTATTCAAGAAAATAATTGATATTCATTATACTGCATTTGAATTATTTAATTGATATGAACTAAATTGGAAAGCCATTATAATTGAGCTAGCGAGGAACTCGAGTTCCAGTCGTGTTCTAGTTAGGTCAAGTTTCATAACTCAATTGAATTTCGAGTTCAACATGGCTTGATTGAATTTCCAATCAAACTAGAGCGAGGTTTGCAACAGAAAGTTAAGGTAAAAACATTTATTTGTGCAAATTCTAAGATAATTATCTACAAACAAAGTTGCCAAAATAAACTTGCAACATATTGCACTTGCACGCATCTGTTGGTATTTTTATCCAAAACTAATACTTGTACGCACAGTAATGTTAGCTCTTATATGAGAAAGTCACGCCTATTTATGCAAATATTAGCTTATATGAGAAAAACAAAGTATGGTTATGCACGCAGCACGTAGGAGTAGATACATCTACTTTTTCAAGTGGCATATACCCCATTTTATGCCTGATCATCTGACTAGGGAGGTGGTTTAGTTCATAGCAAGTAGCAACAATGATAGTGCATGATTTTCTATGGTTGCATGGTGTTTTTTATGAATTATTTTTTATACAAAATATTATCATATGCTATATATTTTCAAGTTTTATAATCAATAGATTGATTAATTGCGGCTCCGCCGCAATCCGATTTGCTATACGTATGAGTATGACATAAAATTTAATACAATTCGAGAAGGAAAATTCTAACTTTAGAAAAAAAAAATCGACAAGCTGCATTGAACAAAAGATGTTAGCACTAATTATCTGCAAGTTAGAAAATTTCTTAATACAATAAAAAATCATATAACTAAGAAAAAATGAAGGGAAAAGTCGTGAGATTAATTGTTATAAATACAACCATAATAAATAAATGCAATGAAAGCAAACATTAAAAAAAGAGAAAAAAAATCCCAAGTTACACAATTATCTATAAGAAAAATTTGAGAGTACACATTTCCTTTGTGATGGGTCCACCTCAGGAATTTTTTTTACTCGCTGACCAAAGAAATAAAAAACTAAATTAAAAAAAGAAAAAGTACAGAACTTTTTCTCTCTCTTTCTCTCACGCTTAATTTCTTCTCTCGAGGAAAAGATATGGTCCAAGATTAATTGTAGTAGAAGAACATACATAAACCGCTTCCAAAAGTCTATGTGTATATTAGCGCTCCATTTAAGGCTCCGTTTGGATGGTGCTAGAAATAAGGGAATAGTCTCTTTCTAGGCGTAAATTTATTTCTAGCCATCTAAATTCTTCACAAAGTTACACACTTTCCAATATTATTCCTCTTATAACTCTTATTCTTCAGTGATCCAAACAGAGCCGGGTGTGTTTGGATAGGCCAGGAATAAGAAATTTCGATTTGCGTGCTTATTCTTATTCTTATGCAACACAAACAACACAAGAATAAGGAATTTGGGCCCTTATTCCTATACTAACAAAACCATGGTATAAAAATAAAAAATATGAATAAGCACGCAAACCAAAATTTTTTATTCTTATTTCCTATTCACGACTTATTCCGTTGCATCCAAACACACCCTAAAGAGAATAGGCTAAGACCAACAAAAAAAAAAAACCAAAGAATAACCTTAGTTGCTGAGAACATGTACGTGTAGAACCTCATGTAGCGAACTACCATAACAATACATTTCGACTTACAGATATTCAGATTCCAACAAATAAAATGGCCATAATTAATCTAGATAGCTCCAGCCTGAAGGAACATGAACCTGGTCCTATTTAAACCTATAGTCGGATAAAATAAGTCCCATTTTTTAGAGGTCTAAGCTTATAGACCAAATTCACATGCACAATAGAAGAACAAAATAATAAAAATATAAACCGCTTGAACTACCGCCTCTTTGTGTCCCTTCATAGAATGATTAATATTAGAGCACAATATTAGTCAAGCGGAGCTGCCGCACACAACATTCGCATGAAACACCGCAAAGTAACACAGAAGCATACTGTTCATCTTTCATTCAAGATATGTGGTTTTCCAATTCGTTTCTGTTTGAAAGAAGGGGAAAAAAAAAGCAACAAAATGCACTATTGTAAAGAACATTGGTTCATGAGTCAGCTTGCAAGCAATTGAATACAGGCCTATTAATTATGTACAAAAGTAAAAAGTTATGATTGGTTATACATAATGGGCCGTGGGCTCTTTGGTGATGAGCCGATGATCACTTGATCAGTCATCAGCAACACGAAAGAAAAAGAGAGAACCTCTCGGGTTGGTCCGGCACGTTTTCTGCAGAAACCAACGGTTATAAATCAACAAAATTGGAATAGTGATTTTGCACAATAAATTGCTCTTTTCCTTGAGCAAAACTTTTTTTATAAATCCCTTGCCCAGAATTATTGCACTCAGAATCGAGGCCCTTGATTTAAAGTGTAGGAGACTGAATATTTGGTTCCCAAAAATAGAATTAATGCTTTCTCAATTTCAACATTTCACAAGTCAATCAATGAAAGGTCCAAGGAGTCAAAATTGGTATCATATTAAAAATACTTTATTATATAAATATAAATAGATAAATTAAATCGTCGGATAATACGATTCCAGTTGTGAGTTGTCTGATATATGTAATTTACGAAATTACTTTTTTAAACGAACTGTTTAATTTACCACTTGTGACTCAGATTTTGACCATATATGAGAAGTGCTCAAATTCTGGATGCCTCCATCCGGTTTTAAAATTTGAATCACCTCCGTTCGATCGAGATGGAATGGCTAGATCTGCTCGAATCCACCTCTTCGTGCAACTATAAAGGAGCCAAAGTACCAAACCCATCCTGCCCTGACCCTGAGAAACATTCCCCATTTTGCTCCCGCTCCATTCCTATTATTAACATTTTTAATCAACAAAACGAGCACGTTTAGCGCCAATAAACCTTCTAACAAAATTTCGCAGAGAATAAAAGCATAATTAGACAGCCATATATGCAACTATCAGAACGACTAGTTTTAAATTTCTCATTAAATGATTCAGATTTTGATTACCATGGCAAATCCTTACCTTTTATAAACGTCATTAATTCCACGAATCAAAATATATATTTCTCGATTGCCTCCAATCAGGTCAGATCACCTCCATCATCCAATCAAATAACCGAATCAAAATAGACCGTCGATCCATAAGGAACGGATAGAGGTGCTTAAATCGACCTTTTTTGTACAACTAGAAAAGAGCCGAACCCGATTTTGTCACGGGGCAGAGTTGCCCAATTTGTTCTCGCTCCATTACCTCAATCCGACTTCACAAGTCGCAATTTTCAAATCCCCGCCCTTCGCCACTTCCCCCATTTCTTTCAGTTACCAAAATTTGCCTCCTCGTTCCCCACTTCTTTTAACTCCCGCCGAATCATTTCTCCTTTAGTCCTTTGTCTTCGTCTCTCCAAATGTCATGTCTCGCACCGACGGGTCGCGAGGCGCGAGCTGAGAACGGTATCTTCTGCATCCATCCGACGGTTCGTCAACCTACGTCGCAACAAAAAAAAAAACAAACAGAGTCAGGTACAAACTTCAGTAACCGGTTATTTAATGACGCAGCTTCTCTACATTTAATTATTATAACAAAATTCAACCAGACTGGATTAATCCACAGAACAAATAATATATTTTACGGAGATAATCGAATTTAGCCAATCAGTCAGTCAGAGTGGTCCCTCCCCGATCTCAGGAGGATCAGAACCGGCCCCTCCCTGAACTTAGGAGGATCAAGACTCAAAATTCAAATTCAATTCCATATCCAATTCTAAACTCCGATATTCCGTAAAATATAACAATCACAAAACAATAAACATATTCAATCAAAACCAAACGATAAATCAAATCAATCAAACAATACGAAATTAAATATAGATAAGTCCGGTTACCTGACAGGACGGTCCAAAAATCACGAACAAATTGAAACGACTCAGCAATTCGAACGCGACGTAGTACTTGAACTTTGAACGGCCGATGAAATCAAATATCAATAGGAGTTTCAAACAAAAATTCATACTTTATTTTGGTTTTCTCATTTTCTTTCGGATTTGGGTAAGATGGAACTATCATAAGTATTTCATGAGATAATATATGGAGTCAAGGTTTCAGCCGAGTAAGAATGAAAAGGGGACACAAGAAATGAGGTATAAATGGGTGTATAAATGGAGTAGTGCCACGTTGAAAGAAACATGGCACGTGTAAAAGGTTAAGCAAATAAGGTTTGTCAATAGCGGTTTGCAAAGAAAACAATAATTTCCTTTCTGGTCAATGGTTAGTCAAAGGCTTTGACTGGTCAACGGTTACATATGGTCAACTTTGGTCAAAGGTGGTCAAAATTCATGGGTATTACACCAAAACCCTTGTTTTCAACACTTACATCCTCCATCGATCCATATGTCATCTCTCCTCTCAAACCGTTGATTGCAACCCCGTGATCTGATCTCCCTCTTTCGAAAATGGAGACAACCCCTGTTGCTGAGACGAGGCAGCTCTGACTAGGGCTGTATACGAGCCGAGTTCGAGCGAGTTAGCCTCAACTCGAACTCGAACTCGTCACAACTCGAGTCAACTCGTGACTCGACAGCAAAGCAGTTCCGAGCTATTCGAGCTAACTCGAACTCGGCTTATTTTAACTCGAGCCAACTCGTGACTCGGCAACGAGCTCGTGAGAAGGTGTTGAGGTACAAGTCGTCTTAGAATTTTGCTCGAAAATAGAAAAAGAGGAGCAGTCATGAGGATGTTGAGGTACTAGTCGTCTTAGTGAACGAATTATTATGTTGCAAATCAGTAAAATTATTGGGCTGTATATTAATAAGATAACATTTTATTTTTTTTGCAGCCAGTATATTCTGACTCGAGTTGAGCCGAGTCGAGTTGGGCCTAACTCGAACTCGGCTCGTAAAATTAACGAGTTGGCATAACTCGAGTTGTTATAACTCGAGTTCTTCTAACTCGAGTTTTCATCGAGTTTTTTTCGAGTCGAATTCGAGTAACTCACGAGTTACGAGTTTTTTGCTCACCCCTAGCTCTGACAACGGAAGCCACCAGAGGCTCCGGCGGAGCCTGTGTTCGATTCTGATGAGGATGCCAGAGGCCCGCGCAAGCGCCGGAAGACTACATCACGATCTATAAAGAAAGAAAAGACACTGGCCGAACCTGATCAAGAGTCTATTCCTGCCAACGGCGATGATGTGGCAGCACAAGGCAATGCCTCGGCTTCCCAATCGAGTAAAGGAGGAAGGGTGAAATCCAGATCTACCCATACAAAGCGCAAAACACCTAAATCGAGCAAGGCAAATGCAGAATTTGTTGTGGCTGGCGACAAAAAGAAGAAGTCGAGATCGGTCGTGAAAGGTGACACTGTAGATCAAATCGAAAAAGAAGAAGAGGAGAGCACGTCGCAGGATGAAGAAGAGGCATTGGATGGTCAAGCGGACGAGGCAACAGAGCCAGCAAAACGAGTCGGGAAGTTGAAAAAATCTCAAGCTAGTGATGAGGAGGTCCACGCAGAGCTGGTAGGAGATCCTATTGCTGATGCAGTGGCCAGAGAGAGGTGGCCTCATAGATACCGGAGAAAGGTATATCTGATTGCTATGTGCTTGTTATGTTTATTTTTTAAATTTTTCAACGGTTTGATTATTTAACCAGATATGATCTTCAATTCTTTGCTATAAGATATAATATTTGTAGGTAGTTTTCAGCCTTTTCCTTTTATTTTGGTAGTTTAGCAATTAGGAGTAGTAATAATTACTATGTAGGTTAATTACCACAAATTTTGGGTCTATTTATTATTTTTAAACAACTTCCTTTTCAGAGATTTTTTTATGTGTACTCTATAAACTAACGATACTACACGAACACAAATTTAGTGCTGCTCATGTAACTATTACGGCAGACTTGTGCTCTATACTGAACAATCATCTATATTCTCTTACTACCATAGCCATTACTGCAACTCACACCTGACTGACTGCTACATATTTGAGACACTTTACTGGACTCCATTTTTGGTGCACATACTAACTAATAGCTACACCTAACTATTTATAATTGTTCCATGTTGGTTAATACATCTTTAGATACATGAGCAAATTGTAGACTACAAAAGCCAGTTTATCTCTGTATTTGTAAATGCATACGCAAATGATTGTTCATGTATTTAATTCACTTCTAGATTATTCAGTATCATCGATGAATATCCATTGGTTTTTGGGCCTTGGTTAATCTACGGTGTTATGTTTCTCTTCATTTCTCGTTTCTTCTAGCCTTAATTTGAAGTTGCTTTGAATCTCCAAGAGTTGTACCTCAAGATTAAATGTTGTCCTGACTTTAATATTTTTTTTTATTAATTGTACACTATAAATGATGTTATGTGATATACATAACTGTGTTTAGAACTGTTTATGGATCGAGCATTAATTTTGAGATCGAAGTTTTGACTAGATTCTCATTTTGTGCATTTTCCGTTAGAAGTCCAGTTTTTCAGAACTAGTCTATGAGGACTGATTTATAAGTTTCAAAATTTGTACTATCTAGAAAAACATACAGTATATTACATGTTCCAAATTCTGTTTTCCATAATATTCTGTCTTCACAGAATTATGTCTTTTAGCTGCTAACCTTTACTTCATTAATATTGTTCAGAAGAAATGTCCTAGTAGAATATTTTCACATCCATTCTATGTGCAGTTTGTCTTAGCTTGTCAGGGTTATAGACTTATAGAATAAAGTATTTTTATTCTCAACTATTTATTTCAAATAGGGCTTTTGCAAATTCTGGTCTGGCCACATATCATTTTCTAGGGCTATTGTGAAAAATAATAATTTTTATTAATTTTCAGGAAAGTGGATTTAGTTCTCTTGGCCGTGTGAGGTACTTATAGTTCTAAGTCTAATTTCATGTAAATAGTTTTGTAATGATTTATTAAACTAAATATTTGTTTACATTGGTAGGATGGAAACACCAGAAGATATACGTGCTCGAAGGCATTATGAGTTTTGTAAGGTTGATGGAGTGATGTTCGAATTGATGGATGATGCCTTTGTCATGGTTAGTGTACTTGCATTAATTAAGTAATAAATTACTAAATTCTCTGTTTTCTCGTATGCCAAAATATGATTAGTAAAAGTCTAATTATTTTTCCATGTAATTTAGGCTGAGGATGGCCAGCCAGACTATATTTACCGGATAGTGGAAATATTTGAAGGCATTGATGGACAAACTTACTTCACAGCACAGTGGTTCTATCTTTCGGGCTGAAGACACAGTAAGCTTCAATTCATTTATTATTCTTTTGTAGAAGTAACGTCTTCAACAATTTAAATCTGTGTGAACTGATTGCTTGCAATTGTTTTTTTTTTTTATATTGGCTCCATAGTTGTGTATGATAAAATGATTGTAAAGAGTAACTGATAGGGCCGGCCTAACAAATTCGGCCCATTTGAAAGGCTATGGGAACAAGCCTACTGGAGGCCCACAACAAAGATAAAGAAGCGAAAAAAGGTAGAGTCAAATGCGCGCTCAGATAAAGTCGGGGAGTGATGAGAGGATTTTATACTTATATTTTGGTAGAATTTTGTCTCCAAACTAAACCAATTTGACTTGAGTTAGGTTAATTAGGGTTATTTTAATTAGGATTTGTGTCAAGAATGAGTTACTACCATAATTCCTACTTTAATGCAGATTTTGGACAAAAACATGACTTGGATGAATCAATAATGATGTAGAGCTTGTTTTAAGCTTTCCAACGGTTCTTGAATCACCTCAATCGGAGTCCGGATGAAGGAGATATGGGCAAAATACTGACAGGACGCAGTGCTGAAATTTCTGGAACGGACCGTTCCAAATTAGAACGGTCCGCCCCAGCCGAAACTGCCAGAAACAGCAGGATTGCCCGTTCTAGATGATTGGGACGACCCGTCCCATATTAGAACGGTCCGCCCCAACAGAAACCGCCAGAGTTTCCAGAAATAGTCCAGAGTTGTCAAATTTAGAGTTCTATTATGTCATGGCGGTTCTAATCTATCTCTGGCACTTCTAGAACGTGCCTTCTGCTATTTCCATCATCTCTACACATTTCTAATGCCTATTTAAACATAGTTTGAGGGGATTTTTGAGATATACAAGGGAGAAGTTCAATTCCAGATCCAAGTTAGGGTTAGATATAGTTCTATTTGAGAGAAAAGTCTCAGGTCAAGATCGTGGCAGCGCCGAATCGACTGGTTTGTGGCAGAAACAAGGCGTTTCGATAGAAGACTTCGACCTATAAGAGAAAGCCAGGACATATTGGGTTTTATTCTTCCTTTATTTCCTATTTCTCTTCATTTTGCATGATGTCTTTTAGTTGTTGAGTTGATTGTTCTAGGGCTATGGTTGTAAACCTTTCTACTTAGTTGCTTGTTTTGTTTGAATACTTCTTTGTTAGTTGAGTTAAATTACGTTTTATTTTCTGTGATTTGATTTGCTATCTATTTGTTGAAATTAGTTATTGTTTGATCTGATTGTTGCGTTAAACAAAGGCCTAGTTTAATTGTCAAGTCAAAATCGAATTGCAATAACAAATTAACACTTAGAATAATTAGGTAGGCGATATCTGAAAGGATTAAACCAGACTTTGATGTAAATTAGAGTTTTACTCAATAAGCCGAAAGGTTGAGAGTTTACCGAGACCCAGAAAACAATCTAAAGCACCTGAACCAAGAAACGAGAGTTGAAATTTAGGAGTTTTAGGAATTACCAAGCAGAACCCCACAACTTGACCTGAACGAGAGTTAGAGCACAAGTCTGTAGGTTAGGTTTGGTCTAATTCACGTAAAAGCACTCAGCAAATAACTAAGTAGGATGACAAAACAAGCATCAACCATTGGAACGGACCGTTCCAAGGTCAGGACGGACCGCCCGAAAGGGGGCGTCTGACCTAGAACGGCCAGTTCCAATCGTTGACAGAGGCTGAAACGGACCGTTCCAACCATTAGAACGGACCGTTCCAACTTTGACAGAGGTAGAATCGTTTGGAACCAGAAATCCTAGAATTATTTGACCTGCTGATTTTCTCTTGTTTAGTTCTTGCTTTAGTCTTAATATTAGATCTAGGATTTGTCTTCACCTTCAACCTTTAATCCACAAAAGAAAGTTGAACTCGTCTAGCTAGTTTAGTAAAGTAAAAGACCGATATTCCAACACCGTCCCTGTGGATTCGACCCTCGAGCTGTTCTGCAAACGATTAGATCGGTAAACGAGGTTTATTTATTTTGAGACTTGGTTCTGCACCCGATCAAAATTGGCGCCGTTGCCGGGGACGGTTTTCTAGAATATTGGTATTTTGTTTTAATAGATTAGTCTTGACACCCTTGTATCCTTGTATCTTACTTATTTTATCTTATCTTTAAAAAAAATCCAAAAATATTCTCTATCACCATGTTTTGTTCTTTTCAGAAATTCAAACAAGGTGATGCAAAGAAGATCGTCGCATCCGACAATATAAACGAAGAGTTCACCAAAGAATTGAGCAACCCATCAAGAAGTTGCTTTGAAAAAACTGATGTGATGGAAGACAACAAATTGCAAATCAAGTATCACATCATCATCGAGCCAACAAAGATGACATCCAAAGAAGAACACGCCAAGCATGTTTCAAGGCAGCCGCTCAATCACTTTTGGGAGAATTATGATGCGCTGAGAGGGAGAAAAGTGAAGATAAGATGAGCAAATACAAGGTGGTCAAGCTTGTGACCTAAAACAAGCGCTTCTTGGGAGGCAACCCAAGTCCAAAAATTTCAGCTTCTTTCATTAGTTTAGTTTAGTTTAGATTTAGTTAGTTATAACTCATTAATCTTTGTTGATTGGTTTCAGAGTTTAGATGAGAATACAAGCTTTTGGAAGCACAATATTCGAGTCATGCAAGTGTCAAAAAGGTCAAATGAACTTCAGCGCAACATCACAACACATGGAAGAAGAATGCCGGTTGATGAAAAGCCATACCATATGCAAGAGCTCAAGCTTGGGGGAATACACCATGAAGGAGCATATGAATTGTCTCAACCCAACAAGTCTTAACACAGCGGAGAAACCATCTCGTTCCATATCCAAACCAAACCATTCACCACAACCTAACCCCAAACGGTCTGTTCCAACACTCAAACGAACCGTTTGACATTCAGCTGAGACCTAACCTAATCCACTCCAATGGCTAAATTTCGAGTTTTCATTGGTTAGTCGACGAACCAAAAATTTTTTCTCAACTTAGTCATTACCAAAACTTCACCTAAACCCAAACCCAAGGGTAACATCACACCAACTCCTATGTGATTTGTACCCTCAAACCAAACCACCCATCTCCACTACTTGCAAGACACACCTTCTCCAACGAGACGAACCTAAAGGCACCTTGAAGGGCATTGACATATCAAAGCAAGCAAGGCTTATGTTGCTCGACTCAACCCTTCACAACCTCGACATTGATTTGATGAGTTTTTCTTTTCCTTTCTCTCTTTTAAGTTTTGTTTTCATTGCATTGAGGACAATGCAAAGTTTTAAGCTTGGGGGGAGAATAGAAAATTTGTATCTAGGATTTGCATCATCACATTTAGGCTTATTAATTTGCATTTATATAGAATTTGCATTATAACTTTGTATAGCTTGCATTTAGGTAAGTTATGAAGATGCTTAATAAGATCTAATATCGTGAATTGAATGAAATATTTGGGGAGTTTCAGAATTTTTTTTATTTGAATTGTGGGTCATCTAATTGATCGACTAGCCCCTGTGACCTTAGGAAAGGAGTAGGTATTGTATCATAATCTATCTTGATTGAGACTTAAATTTGATGATTAGATAAGTAGTATAAATGACTTGACCAATTAGAAATCGATAAACCAAAACAACCACCAATTGAATTAATTTCCAAACTTTGTCAAGATCGATTCTACCGACCCAAATGCATGTCAACTAAGGAAATAAACACTAAGTCTAGAGTCAACCAACCGCTGTTTTTAAAATAAATAAAATTCGAAGATGTAAATACACATCCCTTGTAAATAAGGAGAAACACATGCAAAAATCCAAAAGGGGAACTAAAAAGCGGTGCTTTGCCATGGACATTGCGGGAAGCTATAGGTTATTGTGGATAGAAGAACCTCCATAAATCATGGGTAAGAAACAGAAAAGCTCGTGATAAAAAAAAAAAGAAAAAAAAAATGAGGAAAACCTCATAGAAAAAAAAATCCACACTAATCTGGCTGACCTCTCCGCCGCGGGAAAAACGTCCAAAGCCCCGGGACAAACCTTAAAAGTGTCAACCCAAAAACTCTGGAATAGAATGGGTGAGGAGTTGTACCTTTTTTCGCCTCACTTTAGTTCGACTTCCAATGCGCTTTCGAAAATCAATAAAGCGGTTAAAGTATAAAAAAACTTGGTTGTGAAATAAATTGTTATGACATGTTATTTGTCTTGGTAGGATGTGATCCCAAATCTCTTTGCCAAGTCAATTGTCAAACTTTGAAAATCAACAAATTAGGAATTGAATAAGATAAGTTATGGGCAATAGTTACAAGCATCCTAAGTATTTCACCCGTGGGGTAAGCGTGGGTCATTTGAGACAACTCAATTCAGTTAGAAATTTTTTGATCAATTGTCTAAATAATTCAATCAAATCACGATATTGTTGCATGTTAAAATTCTTCACAACTTGTAAGCCTCAAGACATTGTTTTAGTTTAGAGCCAAACCATTCTTCTAAGATAAATATTTGCTTGGGGACAAGCAATGTTTAAGCTTGGGGGAATTTGATGAGAGGATTTTATACTTATATTTTGGTAGAATTTTGTCTCCAAACTAAACCAATTTGACTTGAGTTAGGTTAATTAGGGTTATTTTAATTAGGATTTGTGTCAAGAATGAGTTACTACCATAATTCCTACTTTAATGCAGATTTTGGACAAAAACATGACTTGGATGAATCAATAATGATGTAGAGCTTGTTTTAAGCTTTCCAACGGTTCTTGAATCACCTCAATCGGAGTCCGGATGAAGGAGATATGGGCAAAATACTGACAGGACGCAGTGCTGAAATTTCTGGAACGGACCGTTCCAAATTAGAACGGTCCGCCCCAGCCGAAACTGCCAGAAACAGCAGGATTGCCCGTTCTAGATGATTGGGACGACCCGTCCCATATTAGAACGGTCCGCCCCAACAGAAACCGCCAGAGTTTCCAGAAATAGTCCAGAGTTGTCAAATTTAGAGTTCTATTATGTCATGGCGGTTCTAATCTATCTCTGGCACTTCTAGAACGTGCCTTCTGCTATTTCCATCATCTCTACACATTTCTAATGCCTATTTAAACATAGTTTGAGGGGATTTTTGAGATATACAAGGGAGAAGTTCAATTCCAGATCCAAGTTAGGGTTAGATATAGTTCTATTTGAGAGAAAAGTCTCAGGTCAAGATCGTGGCAGCGCCGAATCGACTGGTTTGTGGCAGAAACAAGGCGTTTCGATAGAAGACTTCGACCTATAAGAGAAAGCCAGGACATATTGGGTTTTATTCTTCCTTTATTTCCTATTTCTCTTCATTTTGCATGATGTCTTTTAGTTGTTGAGTTGATTGTTCTAGGGCTATGGTTGTAAACCTTTCTACTTAGTTGCTTGTTTTGTTTGAATACTTCTTTGTTAGTTGAGTTAAATTACGTTTTATTTTCTGTGATTTGATTTGCTATCTATTTGTTGAAATTAGTTATTGTTTGATCTGATTGTTGCGTTAAACAAAGGCCTAGTTTAATTGTCAAGTCAAAATCGAATTGCAATAACAAATTAACACTTAGAATAATTAGGTAGGCGATATCTGAAAGGATTAAACCAGACTTTGATGTAAATTAGAGTTTTACTCAATAAGCCGAAAGGTTGAGAGTTTACCGAGACCCAGAAAACAATCTAAAGCACCTGAACCAAGAAACGAGAGTTGAAATTTAGGAGTTTTAGGAATTACCAAGCAGAACCCCACAACTTGACCTGAACGAGAGTTAGAGCACAAGTCTGTAGGTTAGGTTTGGTCTAATTCACGTAAAAGCACTCAGCAAATAACTAAGTAGGATGACAAAACAAGCATCAACCATTGGAACGGACCGTTCCAAGGTCAGGACGGACCGCCCGAAAGGGGGCGTCTGACCTAGAACGGCCAGTTCCAATCGTTGACAGAGGCTGAAACGGACCGTTCCAACCATTAGAACGGACCGTTCCAACTTTGACAGAGGTAGAATCGTTTGGAACCAGAAATCCTAGAATTATTTGACCTGCTGATTTTCTCTTGTTTAGTTCTTGCTTTAGTCTTAATATTAGATCTAGGATTTGTCTTCACCTTCAACCTTTAATCCACAAAAGAAAGTTGAACTCGTCTAGCTAGTTTAGTAAAGTAAAAGACCGATATTCCAACACCGTCCCTGTGGATTCGACCCTCGAGCTGTTCTGCAAACGATTAGATCGGTAAACGAGGTTTATTTATTTTGAGACTTGGTTCTGCACCCGATCAAAATTGGCGCCGTTGCCGGGGACGGTTTTCTAGAATATTGGTATTTTGTTTTAATAGATTAGTCTTGACACCCTTGTATCCTTGTATCTTACTTATTTTATCTTATCTTTAAAAAAAATCCAAAAATATTCTCTATCACCATATTTTGTTCTTTTCAGAAATTCAAACAAGGTGATGCAAAGAAGATCGTCGCATCCGACAATATAAACGAAGAGTTCACCAAAGAATTGAGCAACCCATCAAGAAGTTGCTTTGAAAAAACTGATGTGATGGAAGACAACAAATTGCAAATCAAGTATCACATCATCATCGAGCCAACAAAGATGACATCCAAAGAAGAACACGCCAAGCATGTTTCAAGGCAGCCGCTCAATCACTTTTGGGAGAATTATGATGCGCTGAGAGGGAGAAAAGTGAAGATAAGATGAGCAAATACAAGGTGGTCAAGCTTGTGACCTAAAACAAGCGCTTCTTGGGAGGCAACCCAAGTCCAAAAATTTCAGCTTCTTTCATTAGTTTAGTTTAGTTTAGATTTAGTTAGTTATAACTCATTAATCTTTGTTGATTGGTTTCAGAGTTTAGATGAGAATACAAGCTTTTGGAAGCACAATATTCGAGTCATGCAAGTGTCAAAAAGGTCAAATGAACTTCAGCGCAACATCACAACACATGGAAGAAGAATGCCGGTTGATGAAAAGCCATACCATATGCAAGAGCTCAAGCTTGGGGGAATACACCATGAAGGAGCATATGAATTGTCTCAACCCAACAAGTCTTAACACAGCGGAGAAACCATCTCGTTCCATATCCAAACCAAACCATTCACCACAACCTAACCCCAAACGGTCTGTTCCAACACTCAAACGAACCGTTTGACATTCAGCTGAGACCTAACCTAATCCACTCCAATGGCTAAATTTCGAGTTTTCATTGGTTAGTCGACGAACCAAAAATTTTTTCTCAACTTAGTCATTACCAAAACTTCACCTAAACCCAAACCCAAGGGTAACATCACACCAACTCCTATGTGATTTGTACCCTCAAACCAAACCACCCATCTCCACTACTTGCAAGACACACCTTCTCCAACGAGACGAACCTAAAGGCACCTTGAAGGGCATTGACATATCAAAGCAAGCAAGGCTTATGTTGCTCGACTCAACCCTTCACAACCTCGACATTGATTTGATGAGTTTTTCTTTTCCTTTCTCTCTTTTAAGTTTTGTTTTCATTGCATTGAGGACAATGCAAAGTTTTAAGCTTGGGGGGAGAATAGAAAATTTGTATCTAGGATTTGCATCATCACATTTAGGCTTATTAATTTGCATTTATATAGAATTTGCATTATAACTTTGTATAGCTTGCATTTAGGTAAGTTATGAAGATGCTTAATAAGATCTAATATCGTGAATTGAATGAAATATTTGGGGAGTTTCAGAAATTTTTTTATTTGAATTGTGGGTCATCTAATTGATCGACTAGCCCCTGTGACCTTAGGAAAGGAGTAGGTATTGTATCATAATCTATCTTGATTGAGACTTAAATTTGATGATTAGATAAGTAGTATAAATGACTTGACCAATTAGAAATCGATAAACCAAAACAACCACCAATTGAATTAATTTCCAAACTTTGTCAAGATCGATTCTACCGACCCAAATGCATGTCAACTAAGGAAATAAACACTAAGTCTAGAGTCAACCAACCGCTGTTTTTAAAATAAATAAAATTCGAAGATGTAAATACACATCCCTTGTAAATAAGGAGAAACACATGCAAAAATCCAAAAGGGGAACTAAAAAGCGGTGCTTTGCCATGGACATTGCGGGAAGCTATAGGTTATTGTGGATAGAAGAACCTCCATAAATCATGGGTAAGAAACAGAAAAGCTCGTGATAAAAAAAAAAAGAAAAAAAAAATGAGGAAAACCTCATAGAAAAAAAAATCCACACTAATCTGGCTGACCTCTCCGCCGCGGGAAAAACGTCCAAAGCCCCGGGACAAACCTTAAAAGTGTCAACCCAAAAACTCTGGAATAGAATGGGTGAGGAGTTGTACCTTTTTTCGCCTCACTTTAGTTCGACTTCCAATGCGCTTTCGAAAATCAATAAAGCGGTTAAAGTATAAAAAAACTTGGTTGTGAAATAAATTGTTATGACATGTTATTTGTCTTGGTAGGATGTGATCCCAAATCTCTTTGCCAAGTCAATTGTCAAACTTTGAAAATCAACAAATTAGGAATTGAATAAGATAAGTTATGGGCAATAGTTACAAGCATCCTAAGTATTTCACCCGTGGGGTAAGCGTGGGTCATTTGAGACAACTCAATTCAGTTAGAAATTTTTTGATCAATTGTCTAAATAATTCAATCAAATCACGATATTGTTGCATGTTAAAATTCTTCACAACTTGTAAGCCTCAAGACATTGTTTTAGTTTAGAGCCAAACCATTCTTCTAAGATAAATATTTGCTTGGGGACAAGCAATGTTTAAGCTTGGGGGAATTTGATGAGAGGATTTTATACTTATATTTTGGTAGAATTTTGTCTCCAAACTAAACCAATTTGACTTGAGTTAGGTTAATTAGGGTTATTTTAATTAGGATTTGTGTCAAGAATGAGTTACTACCATAATTCCTACTTTAATGCAGATTTTGGACAAAAACATGACTTGGATGAATCAATAATGATGTAGAGCTTGTTTTAAGCTTTCCAACGGTTCTTGAATCACCTCAATCGGAGTCCGGATGAAGGAGATATGGGCAAAATACTGACAGGACGCAGTGCTGAAATTTCTGGAACGGACCGTTCCAAATTAGAACGGTCCGCCCCAGCCGAAACTGCCAGAAACAGCAGGATTGCCCGTTCTAGATGATTGGGACGACCCGTCCCATATTAGAACGGTCCGCCCCAACAGAAACCGCCAGAGTTTCCAGAAATAGTCCAGAGTTGTCAAATTTAGAGTTCTATTATGTCATGGCGGTTCTAATCTATCTCTGGCACTTCTAGAACGTGCCTTCTGCTATTTCCATCATCTCTACACATTTCTAATGCCTATTTAAACATAGTTTGAGGGGATTTTTGAGATATACAAGGGAGAAGTTCAATTCCAGATCCAAGTTAGGGTTAGATATAGTTCTATTTGAGAGAAAAGTCTCAGGTCAAGATCGTGGCAGCGCCGAATCGACTGGTTTGTGGCAGAAACAAGGCGTTTCGATAGAAGACTTCGACCTATAAGAGAAAGCCAGGACATATTGGGTTTTATTCTTCCTTTATTTCCTATTTCTCTTCATTTTGCATGATGTCTTTTAGTTGTTGAGTTGATTGTTCTAGGGCTATGGTTGTAAACCTTTCTACTTAGTTGCTTGTTTTGTTTGAATACTTCTTTGTTAGTTGAGTTAAATTACGTTTTATTTTCTGTGATTTGATTTGCTATCTATTTGTTGAAATTAGTTATTGTTTGATCTGATTGTTGCGTTAAACAAAGGCCTAGTTTAATTGTCAAGTCAAAATCGAATTGCAATAACAAATTAACACTTAGAATAATTAGGTAGGCGATATCTGAAAGGATTAAACCAGACTTTGATGTAAATTAGAGTTTTACTCAATAAGCCGAAAGGTTGAGAGTTTACCGAGACCCAGAAAACAATCTAAAGCACCTGAACCAAGAAACGAGAGTTGAAATTTAGGAGTTTTAGGAATTACCAAGCAGAACCCCACAACTTGACCTGAACGAGAGTTAGAGCACAAGTCTGTAGGTTAGGTTTGGTCTAATTCACGTAAAAGCACTCAGCAAATAACTAAGTAGGATGACAAAACAAGCATCAACCATTGGAACGGACCGTTCCAAGGTCAGGACGGACCGCCCGAAAGGGGGCGTCTGACCTAGAACGGCCAGTTCCAATCGTTGACAGAGGCTGAAACGGACCGTTCCAACCATTAGAACGGACCGTTCCAACTTTGACAGAGGTAGAATCGTTTGGAACCAGAAATCCTAGAATTATTTGACCTGCTGATTTTCTCTTGTTTAGTTCTTGCTTTAGTCTTAATATTAGATCTAGGATTTGTCTTCACCTTCAACCTTTAATCCACAAAAGAAAGTTGAACTCGTCTAGCTAGTTTAGTAAAGTAAAAGACCGATATTCCAACACCGTCCCTGTGGATTCGACCCTCGAGCTGTTCTGCAAACGATTAGATCGGTAAACGAGGTTTATTTATTTTGAGACTTGGTTCTGCACCCGATCAAAATTGGCGCCGTTGCCGGGGACGGTTTTCTAGAATATTGGTATTTTGTTTTAATAGATTAGTCTTGACACCCTTGTATCCTTGTATCTTACTTATTTTATCTTATCTTTAAAAAAAATCCAAAAATATTCTCTATCACCATGTTTTGTTCTTTTCAGAAATTCAAACAAGGTGATGCAAAGAAGATCGTCGCATCCGACAATATAAACGAAGAGTTCACCAAAGAATTGAGCAACCCATCAAGAAGTTGCTTTGAAAAAACTGATGTGATGGAAGACAACAAATTGCAAATCAAGTATCACATCATCATCGAGCCAACAAAGATGACATCCAAAGAAGAACACGCCAAGCATGTTTCAAGGCAGCCGCTCAATCACTTTTGGGAGAATTATGATGCGCTGAGAGGGAGAAAAGTGAAGATAAGATGAGCAAATACAAGGTGGTCAAGCTTGTGACCTAAAACAAGCGCTTCTTGGGAGGCAACCCAAGTCCAAAAATTTCAGCTTCTTTCATTAGTTTAGTTTAGTTTAGATTTAGTTAGTTATAACTCATTAATCTTTGTTGATTGGTTTCAGAGTTTAGATGAGAATACAAGCTTTTGGAAGCACAATATTCGAGTCATGCAAGTGTCAAAAAGGTCAAATGAACTTCAGCGCAACATCACAACACATGGAAGAAGAATGCCGGTTGATGAAAAGCCATACCATATGCAAGAGCTCAAGCTTGGGGGAATACACCATGAAGGAGCATATGAATTGTCTCAACCCAACAAGTCTTAACACAGCGGAGAAACCATCTCGTTCCATATCCAAACCAAACCATTCACCACAACCTAACCCCAAACGGTCTGTTCCAACACTCAAACGAACCGTTTGACATTCAGCTGAGACCTAACCTAATCCACTCCAATGGCTAAATTTCGAGTTTTCATTGGTTAGTCGACGAACCAAAAATTTTTTCTCAACTTAGTCATTACCAAAACTTCACCTAAACCCAAACCCAAGGGTAACATCACACCAACTCCTATGTGATTTGTACCCTCAAACCAAACCACCCATCTCCACTACTTGCAAGACACACCTTCTCCAACGAGACGAACCTAAAGGCACCTTGAAGGGCATTGACATATCAAAGCAAGCAAGGCTTATGTTGCTCGACTCAACCCTTCACAACCTCGACATTGATTTGATGAGTTTTTCTTTTCCTTTCTCTCTTTTAAGTTTTGTTTTCATTGCATTGAGGACAATGCAAAGTTTTAAGCTTGGGGGGAGAATAGAAAATTTGTATCTAGGATTTGCATCATCACATTTAGGCTTATTAATTTGCATTTATATAGAATTTGCATTATAACTTTGTATAGCTTGCATTTAGGTAAGTTATGAAGATGCTTAATAAGATCTAATATCGTGAATTGAATGAAATATTTGGGGAGTTTCAGAAATTTTTTTATTTGAATTGTGGGTCATCTAATTGATCGACTAGCCCCTGTGACCTTAGGAAAGGAGTAGGTATTGTATCATAATCTATCTTGATTGAGACTTAAATTTGATGATTAGATAAGTAGTATAAATGACTTGACCAATTAGAAATCGATAAACCAAAACAACCACCAATTGAATTAATTTCCAAACTTTGTCAAGATCGATTCTACCGACCCAAATGCATGTCAACTAAGGAAATAAACACTAAGTCTAGAGTCAACCAACCGCTGTTTTTAAAATAAATAAAATTCGAAGATGTAAATACACATCCCTTGTAAATAAGGAGAAACACATGCAAAAATCCAAAAGGGGAACTAAAAAGCGGTGCTTTGCCATGGACATTGCGGGAAGCTATAGGTTATTGTGGATAGAAGAACCTCCATAAATCATGGGTAAGAAACAGAAAAGCTCGTGATAAAAAAAAAAAGAAAAAAAAAATGAGGAAAACCTCATAGAAAAAAAAATCCACACTAATCTGGCTGACCTCTCCGCCGCGGGAAAAACGTCCAAAGCCCCGGGACAAACCTTAAAAGTGTCAACCCAAAAACTCTGGAATAGAATGGGTGAGGAGTTGTACCTTTTTTCGCCTCACTTTAGTTCGACTTCCAATGCGCTTTCGAAAATCAATAAAGCGGTTAAAGTATAAAAAAACTTGGTTGTGAAATAAATTGTTATGACATGTTATTTGTCTTGGTAGGATGTGATCCCAAATCTCTTTGCCAAGTCAATTGTCAAACTTTGAAAATCAACAAATTAGGAATTGAATAAGATAAGTTATGGGCAATAGTTACAAGCATCCTAAGTATTTCACCCGTGGGGTAAGCGTGGGTCATTTGAGACAACTCAATTCAGTTAGAAATTTTTTGATCAATTGTCTAAATAATTCAATCAAATCACGATATTGTTGCATGTTAAAATTCTTCACAACTTGTAAGCCTCAAGACATTGTTTTAGTTTAGAGCCAAACCATTCTTCTAAGATAAATATTTGCTTGGGGACAAGCAATGTTTAAGCTTGGGGGAATTTGATGAGAGGATTTTATACTTATATTTTGGTAGAATTTTGTCTCCAAACTAAACCAATTTGACTTGAGTTAGGTTAATTAGGGTTATTTTAATTAGGATTTGTGTCAAGAATGAGTTACTACCATAATTCCTACTTTAATGCAGATTTTGGACAAAAACATGACTTGGATGAATCAATAATGATGTAGAGCTTGTTTTAAGCTTTCCAACGGTTCTTGAATCACCTCAATCGGAGTCCGGATGAAGGAGATATGGGCAAAATACTGACAGGACGCAGTGCTGAAATTTCTGGAACGGACCGTTCCAAATTAGAACGGTCCGCCCCAGCCGAAACTGCCAGAAACAGCAGGATTGCCCGTTCTAGATGATTGGGACGACCCGTCCCATATTAGAACGGTCCGCCCCAACAGAAACCGCCAGAGTTTCCAGAAATAGTCCAGAGTTGTCAAATTTAGAGTTCTATTATGTCATGGCGGTTCTAATCTATCTCTGGCACTTCTAGAACGTGCCTTCTGCTATTTCCATCATCTCTACACATTTCTAATGCCTATTTAAACATAGTTTGAGGGGATTTTTGAGATATACAAGGGAGAAGTTCAATTCCAGATCCAAGTTAGGGTTAGATATAGTTCTATTTGAGAGAAAAGTCTCAGGTCAAGATCGTGGCAGCGCCGAATCGACTGGTTTGTGGCAGAAACAAGGCGTTTCGATAGAAGACTTCGACCTATAAGAGAAAGCCAGGACATATTGGGTTTTATTCTTCCTTTATTTCCTATTTCTCTTCATTTTGCATGATGTCTTTTAGTTGTTGAGTTGATTGTTCTAGGGCTATGGTTGTAAACCTTTCTACTTAGTTGCTTGTTTTGTTTGAATACTTCTTTGTTAGTTGAGTTAAATTACGTTTTATTTTCTGTGATTTGATTTGCTATCTATTTGTTGAAATTAGTTATTGTTTGATCTGATTGTTGCGTTAAACAAAGGCCTAGTTTAATTGTCAAGTCAAAATCGAATTGCAATAACAAATTAACACTTAGAATAATTAGGTAGGCGATATCTGAAAGGATTAAACCAGACTTTGATGTAAATTAGAGTTTTACTCAATAAGCCGAAAGGTTGAGAGTTTACCGAGACCCAGAAAACAATCTAAAGCACCTGAACCAAGAAACGAGAGTTGAAATTTAGGAGTTTTAGGAATTACCAAGCAGAACCCCACAACTTGACCTGAACGAGAGTTAGAGCACAAGTCTGTAGGTTAGGTTTGGTCTAATTCACGTAAAAGCACTCAGCAAATAACTAAGTAGGATGACAAAACAAGCATCAACCATTGGAACGGACCGTTCCAAGGTCAGGACGGACCGCCCGAAAGGGGGCGTCTGACCTAGAACGGCCAGTTCCAATCGTTGACAGAGGCTGAAACGGACCGTTCCAACCATTAGAACGGACCGTTCCAACTTTGACAGAGGTAGAATCGTTTGGAACCAGAAATCCTAGAATTATTTGACCTGCTGATTTTCTCTTGTTTAGTTCTTGCTTTAGTCTTAATATTAGATCTAGGATTTGTCTTCACCTTCAACCTTTAATCCACAAAAGAAAGTTGAACTCGTCTAGCTAGTTTAGTAAAGTAAAAGACCGATATTCCAACACCGTCCCTGTGGATTCGACCCTCGAGCTGTTCTGCAAACGATTAGATCGGTAAACGAGGTTTATTTATTTTGAGACTTGGTTCTGCACCCGATCAAAATTGGCGCCGTTGCCGGGGACGGTTTTCTAGAATATTGGTATTTTGTTTTAATAGATTAGTCTTGACACCCTTGTATCCTTGTATCTTACTTATTTTATCTTATCTTTAAAAAAAATCCAAAAATATTCTCTATCACCATGTTTTGTTCTTTTCAGAAATTCAAACAAGGTGATGCAAAGAAGATCGTCGCATCCGACAATATAAACGAAGAGTTCACCAAAGAATTGAGCAACCCATCAAGAAGTTGCTTTGAAAAAACTGATGTGATGGAAGACAACAAATTGCAAATCAAGTATCACATCATCATCGAGCCAACAAAGATGACATCCAAAGAAGAACACGCCAAGCATGTTTCAAGGCAGCCGCTCAATCACTTTTGGGAGAATTATGATGCGCTGAGAGGGAGAAAAGTGAAGATAAGATGAGCAAATACAAGGTGGTCAAGCTTGTGACCTAAAACAAGCGCTTCTTGGGAGGCAACCCAAGTCCAAAAATTTCAGCTTCTTTCATTAGTTTAGTTTAGTTTAGATTTAGTTAGTTATAACTCATTAATCTTTGTTGATTGGTTTCAGAGTTTAGATGAGAATACAAGCTTTTGGAAGCACAATATTCGAGTCATGCAAGTGTCAAAAAGGTCAAATGAACTTCAGCGCAACATCACAACACATGGAAGAAGAATGCCGGTTGATGAAAAGCCATACCATATGCAAGAGCTCAAGCTTGGGGGAATACACCATGAAGGAGCATATGAATTGTCTCAACCCAACAAGTCTTAACACAGCGGAGAAACCATCTCGTTCCATATCCAAACCAAACCATTCACCACAACCTAACCCCAAACGGTCTGTTCCAACACTCAAACGAACCGTTTGACATTCAGCTGAGACCTAACCTAATCCACTCCAATGGCTAAATTTCGAGTTTTCATTGGTTAGTCGACGAACCAAAAATTTTTTCTCAACTTAGTCATTACCAAAACTTCACCTAAACCCAAACCCAAGGGTAACATCACACCAACTCCTATGTGATTTGTACCCTCAAACCAAACCACCCATCTCCACTACTTGCAAGACACACCTTCTCCAACGAGACGAACCTAAAGGCACCTTGAAGGGCATTGACATATCAAAGCAAGCAAGGCTTATGTTGCTCGACTCAACCCTTCACAACCTCGACATTGATTTGATGAGTTTTTCTTTTCCTTTCTCTCTTTTAAGTTTTGTTTTCATTGCATTGAGGACAATGCAAAGTTTTAAGCTTGGGGGGAGAATAGAAAATTTGTATCTAGGATTTGCATCATCACATTTAGGCTTATTAATTTGCATTTATATAGAATTTGCATTATAACTTTGTATAGCTTGCATTTAGGTAAGTTATGAAGATGCTTAATAAGATCTAATATCGTGAATTGAATGAAATATTTGGGGAGTTTCAGAAATTTTTTTATTTGAATTGTGGGTCATCTAATTGATCGACTAGCCCCTGTGACCTTAGGAAAGGAGTAGGTATTGTATCATAATCTATCTTGATTGAGACTTAAATTTGATGATTAGATAAGTAGTATAAATGACTTGACCAATTAGAAATCGATAAACCAAAACAACCACCAATTGAATTAATTTCCAAACTTTGTCAAGATCGATTCTACCGACCCAAATGCATGTCAACTAAGGAAATAAACACTAAGTCTAGAGTCAACCAACCGCTGTTTTTAAAATAAATAAAATTCGAAGATGTAAATACACATCCCTTGTAAATAAGGAGAAACACATGCAAAAATCCAAAAGGGGAACTAAAAAGCGGTGCTTTGCCATGGACATTGCGGGAAGCTATAGGTTATTGTGGATAGAAGAACCTCCATAAATCATGGGTAAGAAACAGAAAAGCTCGTGATAAAAAAAAAAAGAAAAAAAAAATGAGGAAAACCTCATAGAAAAAAAAATCCACACTAATCTGGCTGACCTCTCCGCCGCGGGAAAAACGTCCAAAGCCCCGGGACAAACCTTAAAAGTGTCAACCCAAAAACTCTGGAATAGAATGGGTGAGGAGTTGTACCTTTTTTCGCCTCACTTTAGTTCGACTTCCAATGCGCTTTCGAAAATCAATAAAGCGGTTAAAGTATAAAAAAACTTGGTTGTGAAATAAATTGTTATGACATGTTATTTGTCTTGGTAGGATGTGATCCCAAATCTCTTTGCCAAGTCAATTGTCAAACTTTGAAAATCAACAAATTAGGAATTGAATAAGATAAGTTATGGGCAATAGTTACAAGCATCCTAAGTATTTCACCCGTGGGGTAAGCGTGGGTCATTTGAGACAACTCAATTCAGTTAGAAATTTTTTGATCAATTGTCTAAATAATTCAATCAAATCACGATATTGTTGCATGTTAAAATTCTTCACAACTTGTAAGCCTCAAGACATTGTTTTAGTTTAGAGCCAAACCATTCTTCTAAGATAAATATTTGCTTGGGGACAAGCAATGTTTAAGCTTGGGGGAATTTGATGAGAGGATTTTATACTTATATTTTGGTAGAATTTTGTCTCCAAACTAAACCAATTTGACTTGAGTTAGGTTAATTAGGGTTATTTTAATTAGGATTTGTGTCAAGAATGAGTTACTACCATAATTCCTACTTTAATGCAGATTTTGGACAAAAACATGACTTGGATGAATCAATAATGATGTAGAGCTTGTTTTAAGCTTTCCAACGGTTCTTGAATCACCTCAATCGGAGTCCGGATGAAGGAGATATGGGCAAAATACTGACAGGACGCAGTGCTGAAATTTCTGGAACGGACCGTTCCAAATTAGAACGGTCCGCCCCAGCCGAAACTGCCAGAAACAGCAGGATTGCCCGTTCTAGATGATTGGGACGACCCGTCCCATATTAGAACGGTCCGCCCCAACAGAAACCGCCAGAGTTTCCAGAAATAGTCCAGAGTTGTCAAATTTAGAGTTCTATTATGTCATGGCGGTTCTAATCTATCTCTGGCACTTCTAGAACGTGCCTTCTGCTATTTCCATCATCTCTACACATTTCTAATGCCTATTTAAACATAGTTTGAGGGGATTTTTGAGATATACAAGGGAGAAGTTCAATTCCAGATCCAAGTTAGGGTTAGATATAGTTCTATTTGAGAGAAAAGTCTCAGGTCAAGATCGTGGCAGCGCCGAATCGACTGGTTTGTGGCAGAAACAAGGCGTTTCGATAGAAGACTTCGACCTATAAGAGAAAGCCAGGACATATTGGGTTTTATTCTTCCTTTATTTCCTATTTCTCTTCATTTTGCATGATGTCTTTTAGTTGTTGAGTTGATTGTTCTAGGGCTATGGTTGTAAACCTTTCTACTTAGTTGCTTGTTTTGTTTGAATACTTCTTTGTTAGTTGAGTTAAATTACGTTTTATTTTCTGTGATTTGATTTGCTATCTATTTGTTGAAATTAGTTATTGTTTGATCTGATTGTTGCGTTAAACAAAGGCCTAGTTTAATTGTCAAGTCAAAATCGAATTGCAATAACAAATTAACACTTAGAATAATTAGGTAGGCGATATCTGAAAGGATTAAACCAGACTTTGATGTAAATTAGAGTTTTACTCAATAAGCCGAAAGGTTGAGAGTTTACCGAGACCCAGAAAACAATCTAAAGCACCTGAACCAAGAAACGAGAGTTGAAATTTAGGAGTTTTAGGAATTACCAAGCAGAACCCCACAACTTGACCTGAACGAGAGTTAGAGCACAAGTCTGTAGGTTAGGTTTGGTCTAATTCACGTAAAAGCACTCAGCAAATAACTAAGTAGGATGACAAAACAAGCATCAACCATTGGAACGGACCGTTCCAAGGTCAGGACGGACCGCCCGAAAGGGGGCGTCTGACCTAGAACGGCCAGTTCCAATCGTTGACAGAGGCTGAAACGGACCGTTCCAACCATTAGAACGGACCGTTCCAACTTTGACAGAGGTAGAATCGTTTGGAACCAGAAATCCTAGAATTATTTGACCTGCTGATTTTCTCTTGTTTAGTTCTTGCTTTAGTCTTAATATTAGATCTAGGATTTGTCTTCACCTTCAACCTTTAATCCACAAAAGAAAGTTGAACTCGTCTAGCTAGTTTAGTAAAGTAAAAGACCGATATTCCAACACCGTCCCTGTGGATTCGACCCTCGAGCTGTTCTGCAAACGATTAGATCGGTAAACGAGGTTTATTTATTTTGAGACTTGGTTCTGCACCCCGTCCCTGTGGATTCGACCCTCGAGCTGTTCTGCAAACGATTAGATCGGTAAACGAGGTTTATTTATTTTGAGACTTGGTTCTGCACCCGATCAGGGAGACAGACTCTAACAAACTCATGTGGAGCGTCTTACCGAACATAACTCGGGAGCATCTAGGAGCACAAGTGGATTAACTGCTGTCGGGTGACGTCAGCTTTCTGTTGTAAAAAATAGGCCTATATATAGAAGGGGTAGGCGTTTGTATAGGGGGTTGGCATTTTGGCAGAGAAAAGAGCTTATAGAATAGACATTGTAATCCTCAAATAATCAATAAAATACATTTTTCCTCTCCTTCTCATTTCTCATCTCTCTCACATTGTTGATCTCTACTAAAACTGAGCTTATCAGTAACTAAATTTTCTGTCCTGAATACAACAAATACATTTCGGTAAACATCGACTCTGAATAAACTGTTTATATATGCAGGTTCTCCAGGAACATGGTGAGAAACTGGACACGAAAAGATTATTTTTGTCCGAGGACAAAAATGATAATCCGTTGGATTGTATAGGTTCCAAGCTCAATATAATTCGTGTGTAACCAAATGTAAGGATATGAATTGTTGATTAGATTTGAGAACTGTTTTTCTGTTTTAAAAAGTATTGAATTTATTATAATTTCTGAAGTTTATATATATTTTTCTTGTAGATTGACTTGGATGCAAAATCAAAGAGAATTCTAGAGTGCTGTAATTTTTACTATCATATGTCATACTCAGTTGCCTATTCGACCTTTTAGAATCTCTCTTCAGGTAATTTCTAGCATTTCCTGGGAAAAGCTTAATGGATTCTACATTTCCTAGACATCTTTTAAAGAAACTGTAGCTCTTGCTAATCTACTTGTACTTTTTGTTACATTACTGTTGACTGGCCTACTATGTTTCATCAGAATCAGCCATGAAAGATAAAATAGATAGGCAGGCATCATCACCATTGGAAGCGAAAACCCTCCGTCTTCTGGACCTCTACTCTGGATGCGGGGGCATGTCTACTGGGCTTTGCCTCGGCGCTGCGCTCTCCGGCATCAACTTAGAAACGGTGAGCTCCTCTTTTTTACCATGTGTTGCATATAAGACTGCTGTATTTGCTAAATATATGTTATACCATTCCAATTGTAGACATGGGCAGTAGATACCAATAAAGATGCTTGTGACAATTTGCATCGAAATCATCCCAGAACACAGGCATGTAAACTGTATTGTTTCATTTCAAATATATCTTTTTAAATTATGTTCAGTAATTTTAAAATTTTAAAATTATTTTAGGTGCGAAATGAGGAGGCTGAGAACTTTTTGGCACTTCTCAAGAATGGGTAAAGTTGATTGATTTATTTACTGTAGGCTCCGTTTGGATAGGTGTGGGAAGAAAGGAAGAAGGAAAGAAGTGAGAAGAAGTATTGGGAACTGTGTAACTTTGTGAAGAGTTTGGATTGTTTATAATTTTTTTTTTCTTCTTCCTTCTTCTTCTTCTTTCTTCCAACGATCCAAACGCACCCGTAAAAAATGAACAATCTGTCGACAAATCAGTTGACGTGGAAAACAAAGACAGAGAGGAAGATGATGGCACCGAGCTTCCTGAAGATGTCTTTGAGGTCGCCAAGTTGCTTAATATTTGCTATGGTGATCCACACAAGACTGGCAATATTGGTGTAAAATTTTTGGTATGCCAGAAATTATAAAGTATTTTATCTTCCTTTATTCGTTTATATTAAATTAAAAATTAAATTCTTCGTTCTCCAGATTAAGTAGCTGTGTGAACTCAAATGCTATTTATTTTTGGCCTTAATCTGCAAGACTTTTTGGTTGATGTTGAGTAATAATTTGCACAAGATTAATTGACTAGATTGATGTTATTTCTTGATATTTGGTATTAGTTCATCTTTCTGAAAATCAATTCTTTTCAGGTGCATTGGAAAGGGTATGGTCCTGAGGATGACACATGGGAGCCCATTGATTGTCTTTGGTATGTTCTTTTCAAAGTATAAATTGCATAGCCTATACGTCATTAGTCCGATTCTTGTAGGAACTATCCGTAATAACGAACTTGCAAAAAGGATTTGTTTATCATAAAGAGATTTGTTATTTCTGATCCTGCATAACCTTAATTGGTATTTGAACAAATAGACCACAATCCACTTTTGGTAAAAGTGATGTCTTGATCCGAGTGGGGATAGCATTTCTTTTTTGCATGTCTATGGAGTTTTGAAAAACCCAAACATCTCATAGTGGTAGGAATTTGTCGAACCAACCGCACTCCTTCGTATACATCAGGGGTCCATTGATGAAAAGGGGCTGGGGAAAGCTTGAACCCAATTCATACAGTGATGAATATAAGCGCAATTGAGGAGTTATACATTTGTGTATTGATAAGACCATTCACTATCTCTTGAAGTCAAAATCTTTTTTTTCTTCAAATTCAAAGTTGAACTGTATTTAAGAAGTCGATGAATTCTATTTTGTCAATTAATTACTTCCCGACAGAAACCCTTTTTTCCTTTGTTCACTACTTTGTCTGAACTGAAACCGGTAAACAAAGAATTCTTATTTCAATACAAGATGACACAATTGTGTCGATAAAATCGAAGATTAGAAAGACAAGTAATCCCCCCCTCCCCCCAAAAAAAAGTATTTGTTTCTCTCATTTTATAACACATGTTTTTATGCATTTTTCAATGATATGTTTGCAGCGAGGCCAAGGAAATGATTAAAGAATTTGTTGTGAATGGCTACAAGGAAAATATTCTACCTTTACCGGTAAATGTTGCTTCAGTCCTCTGCACTCTTGTTTAGTTATATCGACTCTCCATAACCCCTTTTCTGTCTGATTTTCAGGGCACTGTGGATGTCATTTGTGGTGGCCCTCCATGTCAGGGTGTAAGCGGATACAATCGATTTAGGAAATCTGAAAAACCTTTAGAAGATGAGAAAAACTAACAGATGTTGGTATTCATGGATATTGTGAAGTTTCTTGAACCAAGATATGTTCTGATGGAGAATGTTGTTGACATTCTCAAGTTTTCCGAAGGCTTTCTTTGTCGGTTTGCTATGTCTAGACTTGTGGATATGAAGTACCAAGCTCGGCTGGGTCTACTGGCTGCTGGTGCCTAAGGACTACCACAATTTCGGATGAGAGTTTTTCTGTTTGGTGGTCATCCTCACGAGGTATGTATTTACACCTTTTGGATAGTTATACTATTTTGTATGTCAATAATTGTAATGTATTCATGATATTGTTGCTGTAGATACTTCCCCAATTTCCTCTCCCTACACATAACGTGATTCTGAGGAGACATGTTCCCACTGAATTTGAGGTATCATTCTTTCTAGGTCTAACTGCTTACACATTTTATTTGTGTTGAGTATAATATAGATATGTTTGGTACAGCCGTGTCTTGTTGCATTAGATGAAAATGCTGATCGCTATGTTCTGAAGGATGAATTACGTCTTTGTAATGCTATATCAGAATTGCCAAAAGTTAGTACCTTTTCACATATTCTTTCTCAATACGCGTTCTTCTGCATGATGGTTGATTTTTGTCTGTTAATGTTAATTCTGCAATTTCTTTAATTGTTGGAATTAGGTTACTAATAATGAGCCTAGGGAAGAGATGCCATATGGAGAGGGACCCAGAAATGAATTTCAGCAGTATATACGCTTGTCTAGGAGAGGTAATTAAATTGTTCTGTTTTGTTTTATTTAAACTACTATTTAAGTGAACCATGCACTTTTGTACGAAGAAAGATTGCAGCAATCTATTATATGGTTTGGATCAAGCTTTTAAAAAAAAATCTCATTTTTCCCATTTTATCGCCTTTTTATCTAGATTTTTGTTCACACTACACAACCGTTTTATCCGTTTTATCACTGTTTTATCACCGATAAACGCTAAATCACCACCCAACCGCTAAACCGCACAAATCGAATTTTAAAACCTTTTTGGATATAACATATTATTATTTTTTTTGTTAATTGTTTTCATCAGAAATATTAGACCACTCGTTTGGAAATGATGAGCAGCAAGAATGCAAATTGTTGGATCATCAACCGTTAAAACTGAATAAAGATGACTTTGCTCGAATATGAAAAATTCCAAAGCGAAAGGTACATCATTTTTTCTAGTTATTATGTAAGCTGGTTTCACCAAATTTTGGTGTTTTATTGATGCACTGCTAAAAGTTTTGCATTTTTTGAGTTTATTTGGCTTTCCTAACTGATGTTTATAATGAATTTTCTTTTAATATTAGGGAGCAAATTTTAGGGACTTAAAAGGTGTGAAGGTAGGTCCAGATAACGTATGTTATTTGGATCCACAAATTTCTCGTCCGTTGTTGCCATCTGGCAAACCTTTGGTAATTGTCAAACTAGATTTGCAATTGTTTTTATCTTTTTTTTTTCCATATGGAACATTATTGTGGTAATTTGTGCTATTTCTGTTTTACTATTTCAAGGTTCCGAAGTATGCTATCTCACATCTGAAGGGAAAGTCTTTGAAGTAAGTTACTTTGTCTCCTTTTCTTATATTTTGATCATTTAAGTGACCTCTGAATTGTAGTATCATGTGTGGAATTTTGTGTTTTAAATTGTTACTTATCGGTTTAATATAAATATGAGTTTTCTTATGTGTAGTTTTTACGGTTCTCCAACTTCCATGAAATTAATTATCATCTTGTGATTTTAGTATGCTATTTTTGCTAAGGAAATGTGTAGAACTTGAGCTTTGACATACACTTTAGTACTGTTATGTAATTACCTATTTCAATGGAATTTTAGATGTTTTGGGCTATTGTGGTGGGATGAGACTGTACCTACGATGGTCACACGGGCCCAACCCCATAACCAAGTAAGTGATACTTCAAATTATTAATTTGTTTTGTTTAATTATCTATCTTCTTCTAAATTCATTCATTTCAGCTTTGTTTAATATAATTATTTATCTAGATTCATACTTTACTTTTGTTATAGATCATTCTCCATCCTGAACAAGATCGGGTTCTTACAATTAGGGAGAATGCTAGATTACAAGGATTTCCTGATTATTATAAATTCAGCGGCCCTATCGAAGAGAGGTAAACATATGTTTACTTGTTTGTCTCGTTATTACTTAATTTAATAGTTTTAATTGTTTTATTTAACTGTTTTGATCTTATATATTTAGGTATAAACAAGTGGGTAATGCAGTTGCGGTTCCTGTTGGGCGAGCTCTCGGTTACGGCTTGGGTCAAGCTTTTCTGAGGATTAAATCTGATGGTCATGTTTTCACATTACCGTCTCACTTTTTTCTTGTGGGACAGCACCCTCAGACTGAAGAAGGCGAAGTACTGATTTGAGTGTTTCTGAAAATTGATCTTGATACTAGCATTGTTGTAATTTGAATTGCATTTTATTAGTTGTGCATAACTTCGGTTCTGAATTGCGGTTATTTATATTTCTATAATATATGGCAATATAAATTTGTCTCATATTAGTACGGTAGTTTTATGTGCTCTATAATTTACTGCTAACTATATTGATTCTTTGTAGACCTGGCAAACGTGATAAACGACCACGATTTTGGTCATTTTCGTTTTTGTGCCGTTTGATCAAACGATCAAAAAATTTTTTCCGTTTCCATTTCGTTTGTTAAACGACTCAGATTTGCTTTTCGTTTTTGCATCGTTTACAAATACGATCCAAACGGCAAAACGTTTTTTAAACGTTTTGATAACAAGTCTTCAGATTACAAATGATAAAAGCTAAGGAAAATTTCCAAAAAATAGGCAATTTCAAAGAACAAATAATACTGACAAGTCTATACTTATATCTTACATTACCATACAACAAGGATACTGACATAATGACATACATAACAAAAAAAATACAACATTGTGCATCACAGCTGAGTCACAATGGAAGAATCACATACATAACAAAAAAAATACAACATTGTGCATCACAGCTGAGTCACAATGGAAGAATCGAGTTAACAAAACTTAATAGAGCTCACCTAGACATAAGTTGCTAAAAAATTAAGTAAAAAGAAACCCATGCCTTATCAAGGAACCTGACAGCGTTCATGTCCTCAATTAAATAATATCAGTAAAGGAAAATTACTATCGGATGGCTGATGAATATAAACATCAACCTTCCTTGAAATAATAAAGAGGAAAAAGAAAAGAATAGAGAAAAGAAAGTATTTTAAAAGCTACAGAATTTCAAATTTCATTCACCACAAACAAATTAAATACAAGGGCACTTTAACCCTAATAAACTCTATAAATTAATAAAACAAAAAAAATAAAGAAAGAAGAACAAAAGGAATCCAAATTAGTTTTATCAGCAAAAGTTTAACAGACCAAGTCCCTCTGAATTTCCAGTACCTACGCTAGGGTCACCTTGTATCACTGCTATTGTGCTAGATGCAGAAACCTGATCAGCTACAAGCGCTGCAACAACCTAGATCCCACTTGCTGGTCTCTATGAATTCGATGGATCCATCGGGTTTGCAGAAGTTGAGGCTCCATTTTCATTATTACCACTTATGCTAGCAAATAACCCAACAACCAGGGCAAAATCAATTATTATAGCAGCAAGCCTCTCAGTGTTAGCGAGACCATAGAGAGAAAACTGGTGCATAAATCAATCCCCTCTCTAAAATGTGAAGTGGAATTAGAGGCAACAGAGATAGAGAAGATGGAGTAGCTCACGTGAGAGAGAAAGAGGGAAAGATAATAGAGCGGCGTGAGAGAGAGAAGGGTTTCAATAACCTAACCCTCCCCTCGTTTCCTCCGCTCCCTTTCTGAAATTCATTATAATTCCACCTTTGTAGATATGAAACGGCAAAACGAAATATACGAAAACGGTATGGTATGATTCCGTTTCCGTATCGTTTTATATAACGCAAAGTATATATATTCCGTCAGCGTTTCGTTTTTGAAACGATATGGTAAATTGGTGCCACATTCTGTTTTCGCTCTGGAAAACGGAACGGCATCACGTTTTTTTGGGCCGTTTTGCCAGGCCTAATTCTTTGTGGTTGGGTTTCCATCTTGATTATTTTTGGATGCGTTTTGTTACGATAAGTCGGCCCAATTAAATGCACGTTTTGTAAGACGCGGAATTTGTGGGCTTCCATGTTTCTGTTCTGTTGCACCAAAAAGATTATCAAGATGGATGCTAAATTTATTGGATCGAGTACAGTATAATTATACCATAACAATTGAGCGTACTAAATTGGAAATTGATTACTGCCATCTGTAATTTTGTCATCCTTGTCATCTCTACATATAAAGTGAATATATACAACAATCAAAGTGAACATATAGACGATCTAAGTGAACACATACAAACAAATAAGTTCAATGAAAATAAGTTGAATATACACATAAACTTCTGAACAAGTGATGACAACACTTATTTGTTTGTAAGTGTTCACTTAGATCGTTTATATGTTCACCTTAATTACGGTATATGTTCACTTTGTATTTAGCGATGGCTGGAATGGTATATTTGCCGATGACACTTATAATTCTTGTAAAAAATTCTGACTGCTGAATGAGATCAGCCGTCATCGAAAGGCGAAGCAACAAGCGAATTGATTGCTACAGTACCATTTTTTTATAAAATTTTCCAATCGCTAAAAAAACAAATATGTATGATACAATTAGATTTAGATGTCACTTCCAAAAACTTATTACGATTCATTTTTTAGGTGAAATTGTTCCGACTTGATCAGCAGTTTTTTTTCATTTTTTATGCATATGCTTGATTATTGCCTCGTTGGTAAATCGTTGAGTGTCGCTTTTCTCATTTAATTTGGTGGGTGCTCGTATCCTGTTCTTAGACAGCAATAAACCCCGAAAATCTATGACGTTGGAAGGATTGAGATTAAAATACTTCCGACGATCTTCCTTTATTTTTTTATTTCCAATACATATGGGATTATACGAATCTACTGGGGCGTAGCCAGGTTAAAATTTTTGTGTTGTGTTGTATGGTATTCTGATTTTCTGAAAGGAAGTTTTGCATCTTTTATAGTGTATAATTTATTTCTAATTCACTTTTTATATCAATTTTAGAGTACATGATATGAATGCTCCGTTTCCACATAGAGAGATGAACGTATCATCCCATCTAAGTATATGCTTGACTTTGTAGAATTTTTTTTTTCCGGATCATTATGTGAAATTTATTGTGATACCGCTGATAATTTTTTTTCGATACCGCTGGGTGCGTTTGGATAAGTGTGGGAAGAAGGAAAGAAGGGAAGAAGTGGAAAGAAATATTAGGAAGTGTGTAACTTTGTGAAGAGTTTAAATTGTTTATAATTTTTTTTCTTCTTCTTCTTCCTTTTTGTTCTTCTTTCTTCCAACTATCCAAACACACCCGCTGATAATTAACTCCTCAATTGAGTGCTGCCTGTATACGACTTGTTTGTTTCTAGCACAAGTTTTATTATGTCAACGATACAGAAAATGTGCTTCTTTATTAGGTTTTTTAAATGTAGGCAGGGGGCTAGGAATTAATTTCAGGTATGCCACTTAAAACAAAACTCTAACTTAATTTAAATATGAGCCACCAATATCAAGTTCGCCATACAAATATAACTATGAAATAGGTAATCTAATGATTTATTAGGAATATGGTTAGCTATTGCTATACTATTTCTACCTTTGTTTTTTTGCCCCTTCTCGCGTCAATTCTACTTTCATTTAACTAGGGTGCGTTTGGATTGTTGGAAGAAAGAAGAAGAAGAAAAAAATTATAAACAATCCAAACTCTTCACAAAGTTACACACTTTCCAATACTTCTTTTCACTTCTTCCCTTCTTCCCTTCTTCCCACACCTATCCAAACGGAGCCTAGGAGTTTTTTAAGTGTGTTTGGATTGTTTAAGAATGAAATTAGGATTAGTTATTCGGAAAAATATATATTATTTATAAACGATCAAGAATAATTTTTTTTAGGATCTAGAATGCTATATTTGTGTGATCCAACATTTGAAATAAATTTTTATTTTTAGTGTGTTTGGATCATCTACTTAATGAAGCTTAATACGTTATTAAACCATTTTTAAATCCGAATTAAAAAGATGATCCAAACAACCTAGGAATAAAAATTTATTCCGGATGTTGAAGAAAAGAAGAAGGGAAGAAGTATTGAGAAGTGTGTAACTTTGTGAAGAGTTTGGATTGTTTATAATTTTTTTCTTTCCTTCTTCCTTCTTCCTACTTTCTTCTCAACGCATCCGAACGGTGCCTTAGATATAACACTCTATATCTCCCAAAAAAAAAAAAGTTTGGATCATTTAAGAATAAAATTAGAATTAGCTATTTGATTAAAAAATATTATTTCTAAACAATCAAGAATAAGTTTTTTTTTTGGATCTAGAATGCTATATTTAAGTGGTCCAACATTCAGAATAAATTTTTATTCCTAGTGTTTTTTTAATCATCATTTTAATGTGGATTAGTAAGTTGTTTGGACCACTTTTAAATTTGGTTTAAAAAAAATGAACCAAACACTAAAAATTCTTTGATGTTGTACCACTTAAAAATAGAACCTAGATCTCCAAAAAACTTATTCTTAATTATTTGAAAATAATATTTTTTACTATAAATAATTAATTCTTATTTTATTCTTAGATGATCCAAGTGCCCCCTATATTTCATCATTGAGGAATAATATTTTTTACTCTGATAACTAATTCTTCTTTTATGCTCAGGCGATCCAAACGCCCTAAGCCGATATAATTAATCCTCCAGTAAAAGTTTCAGAAATATGTGTTCCAAGGGTTCGTTCAATTGTAGCCCATAATTAACGATGTGACAACACAGGTCTAATTGAAAACTTAATCAAGGATATGACATCAACCGTGGATAATAAATATAGTAAAGTCTTCATTCCCATATAAAATTTCATAAATAGTGACATCCAAATATTTATATAAAAAATAATAACACTGATTCATTATAAGCATCAGATTCTATGGACAAATCTATTGCTCATCTATTCCAGGTACCTCCCCACCACCCCTAAACTCTCATGCAAATTAATTTTGAAAGAAACAATGTTAACCTTAAATGTTTTTTTCTTCTTTTTGGTATTCTCTTTGGAGTAAAAAAACGGATGAAAAATACCAAAATTGCCTTAACCAGTACAAGAAAATAAAAAGTTGCTAAAAGGCCGAACTTGTAAAGAGCTCTTGTTAAAAAAAAAAAAAAGTAAAACAACTTAACAAGTACAAAATGACAGCTTTACTAACGGGTTGCTTCTTAAGCTAAAAAAAACTTGATAATGAATTATTATCTAATTAAATTACGCGCTTAAGACCTTAAGTACATATTCAATCGGAGTAGCCGACTGTTCAAAACTAAAAGTTTGAAACGTGAAAAAAATGAGAAAAGTGGGTAACGCCAGTCAAAGGGAAAAGACGTGAAAAGCATGCCTCATAAAACAACCAAAGAAAGTGCTTAGTTGTAACGTAAAGGTGATCCATCCTAGAAGCAAGAAGGTAGTATCCACTATCAGTATGAACGTAAAACCATTATAAATTATGTTTCTGGCCTACCAAATGGAAGCCGTTTGATTAAACTTGAACTGTTTGGATTAGATTCCTTATATGCCAGATTCTAAATTTTTAATCTACGCCGTGCAGGGTTGATTCGATCTCTGCCAACCACCGCACACATTTTGGAAGCGGATGTCAATACATGTGGGTCCAAAATTTTTTGACTTAAGATAGGACTTCGGATGGAATATAATTTATATAAATTTAAATCATGATGAATCGCCTTATTTAAAGTAACAAAGCAGAGAAACGCATGTAGTCGTCCGTTTTTAGAGTTTCTCATAGTTTGCTTGTTTGACTCATTTTCTTAAAATAAGATCAAGGGAGGGCATATAAAGAATTCTCATTATCACATAAATTAACTCGCTTGGCCTTCATTTGTACACACTCTCCTCCTGAAATGAATCCCCCACAGTCTGGCCGGCTTGCCCGGCTCAACTCAGCTGTGGCCAGTTCGCGCCTTGGCAAGTGGTTCAAACTCACTGATCGCCACACCACCTTCACTACTGAACTTCGTGCCGGCACTGCCACCTTCCTTACCATGGCATACATTCTAGCTGTAAATGCATCTATCTTGTCCGACTCCGGCGCCACTTGTACAACTTCTGATTGCATCAACCCTTCACCGACTTGCAAATTCCCTCCCAATGTCGATCCTGGCTATGAATCATGTGTGTCCAATGCACGCCACGACTTAATTGTGGCCACAGCGATATCCTCTCTTGTCGGTTCTTTCATCATGGGTGTATTTGCAAATCTTCCCCTAGGACTTGCACCTGGCATGGGTGCAAATGCATATTTTGCATACTCGATTGTCGGATTTCATGGTTCTGGTAACCTCTCGTATGGCGATGCACTCACAGTTGTTTTTATGGAAGGTCTGGTTTTTCTTCTTATATCAGTTTGTGGGTTCCGTGCCAAGCTTGCCAAGATGGTGCCTCAACCGGTAAGAGTGTCAGCTTCGGCTGGGATTGGTCTCTTTCTGGCATTTATTGGACTTCAGAACCAACAAGGTATGCGTTTGTACTTTTTGGCTGGATGCATTTGCATCGGTTGATCAGCATCATTACTCTATTTACACTTGTACACAATTGGTTTGAAGTTGTTTTTTACTTATATAGTGAGATTATTTATTACCTGAATACTTATTAATTGTTTGAATTAATATCTCCATTGTGCATAACTTGCCACATAGTAAGCCTTTTCTAATCATTTTGGAGACACCGAAAGGGACAAAAAAGAGAATAACAACCCTTGCTAAAGCCTCAAAGTCTGCCAACACTAGCTCCTTAAATTAGTAGAGTTTAAAATATGAAGTCAATATATTCTTCCGCTATGACTAAAATTTGATACGAAACTTATTTTCTTAACAGGTATCGGGCTTGTCGGATACAGCCCGTCAACCCTTCTTACACTTGCTGCTTGTCCTAGCTCTGACATGGTATCTGTTGCCCCAGTACAGACGTTTTCTAATGGTACAATTGCACTAATGCCAGGTGCTACAGCTTCAGGTGCCATCTATTGCCTACATGGTCACATGCAGAGCCCTACATTCTGGCTAGGCGCTGTCGGCTTTCTCATAATTGCTTTCTGCCTTATCTACCGTGTCAAAGGTGCCATCATATACGGCATTATATTTGTAACAGCCATCTCATGGTTTCGGGGCACAACAGTCACTGCATTCCCAAATACCCCTGCCGGGAATGAATCCTTTAGTTACTTCAAAAATGTCATCGGTGTGCATCGTATCAAGTCGACGGCCTTTGCCCTCAAGTTTGGAAGCTTGGGTAAAGGCCGCTTTTGGTTGGCATTCTTGACTTTTCTTTATGTCGATGTACTAGACACCACCGCCACACTCTACTCCATGGCACGTTTTGCCGGGTTTGTCGATGAGAAGGGGAATTTTGAGGGGCAGACTTTTGCATTCATGTCAGATGCAACTGCTATAGTATTTGGTTCTCTTATGGGGTCATCACCAGTGACGGCATTCATCGAGTCTTCAACCGGCATCAGGGAAGGAGGACGAACCGGGTTAACTGCATTGACTGTTTCTTGTTGGTTTTTCATTTCATACTTCTTTACACCCCTTCTCGCGTCTATACCGGGTTGGGCAGTGGGACCTCCAATGATTGTGGTCGGAGTGTTCATGATGCGGGCAGTGACGGACGTGAGGTGGGATGACATGAAAGAGGCGGTGCCGGCTTTTCTGACGTTGATTTTGATGCCACTTACTTACTCCATTGCTTATGGAGTTATTGGAGGGATTGGTGCATATATTGTGCTAAACTTGCCAAATTGGATTTGGGGTGCCTATAAGAGAATCAGAGGAGCTCGGCGTTTGCACGAGGATCATGGAGACTTAACGCATGTCATCCAAGATACTGATGACAAAGATAATGATGTTGTTTAGTTGTTTTTTTTTTAATTTTTTTGAAAGAGATATACAAGGATAAACTTAGTTAAAATTAGAAGAAAAGAAAGTATACAACATTTTCGTAAAAAAGTTCACGTATAGAAATTTTGCTGTTTTTTAATGTTAATTTTCTTACTAAAACTAGTTAGATCGTATAGTAATTTATGACCAAAAATAGGAAATGTCAACAAGTGGCTCTAAGGCTTTCGCCAGTTAATGATTTCCTGATCAAAAATTGTTTTGTTCTGCACTGTACTTTCATTCAGCTGATTATAAAAACAATTAGAAGAAAAAAAAATCTACATGCATTGTTATTACATGTAAGCTAATCATTGACATTTCTAAGATGTACTTACTCAATCTTACTGACTTCATTGAAAAATATTTTGCACGAAGTTATTAGTGTTTCTCTACATGAATAGGTATATTTAAATTAACATAAAAAGCAAATTGTTGTTTTCAGATAGGCCATCACCGTAGCCGAGTAGAATTTTCATGACCGTGTATATATATTGACATGGGATTATTTTATTTTATTTTTTGGAAGCAAAAACTAGCTAGGGTCAGGATGTTGGAGTTGTGTCTTAGAAGTCAATAATTTGATGACTTAAATATTAGTTTATGTTATTGATGATATTTTATCATCTGTTTCTAGGTTTATTATTGACAGATTATTCACGTTGAGGATCTGAATTGTAGATCTCTGTGGATCATTCTTTAGAATGACAATAATAAATCTAAACGGTCCATAATCTTGATAATTAATAAAGAAACATTAATTATCATATAAGATAAGTATGCAAGTTAAGTGATGATTAAGTTCTACTAATCATAGGTAAAGAGTTACCAACTTAATTGCATATGTATATGTTATGGAACATAGTACAGGACTTGACCCAACGAAATTGTTAGTTAAGTGCATAATTTTTATTTTTATAGCTAATTCCTTTAATTAACCACAAACAAGCATGCACAAACACGAATCTAGTACTTAAAGCCATTCACACAAAGAGAAGGTTCAAGGATTATACCTCTCTTGATATAGTAATCAAGAGGCTCGAACCAAGGCTAGGATGTAGGTGGTGCGCGCTTCAAGCTCCTCCTTCGAACCAAGCTCGACTTCGAGTCCACCACGAAATTAACCAAAACTTATAAGCTATGCTAGTAGCTAGAAGGTTTAGGCTAATCCCAAGTTTTCTCGTTTTCTTAATTAACTCTTTAATTAGTTAGGAGAATGGAGCTCAACACATGAGCAAAGGTGGAGGGGAGAGAGGTGGTGGCGTCGGCCAAAGAGAGAAGCGATGGGAGGTGGGTGGCGGCCAAAGAAGAAAGAGAGAGAGAGGAGCCAAGGAGCCTCCACAATGGTCCTTTTATAATGCTCAAACCCTAGCAAATAGTTTCAACTATTTATAAGTATGTCACCTACCTACCACCACCCTAATGGGCCGGCCACATAAAAGCCTATATGGGCTTCACACACTCATTTAACTGATTCTTAAATCAATTACTTAGGTCCACCAATTGATGCTTTACATTTGGGCTATATATTTAATATAAATATTGGCCCATTAATTTAATATAACTATTTATATTAAATTGTGTTGAACTGAAAATAATTATTAACTAATTAATAATTATCGTGGGATTAGCTAATACATTAAATCATTTCGATATGATCCTTTTGACTTAATTAATTATATCGTTATATAATCAATTAATCAACTCATCATATTTTCGCAATACACACTAATGCGAATAAATGACTAATGTACTTTTCCCAACAGAAATAAATATATAGATTGTGTTATGTGTCATTATTTATTTCGTTATGATTTTGGTTCTAAGTTTGAGATGTTTATCTTTTCCACATGAGAATAGGTTCAATAAATATTGTCAACCGCTGATTCCCGCTAAGGACTGCTATACAGACTTTATTTATGTTCTCTTGAATTGTGCGGGAAAAAACTAATCATCAAGAAAACCGTATGTCCCTCATTAATTCACTTAGTGAGTGACGATATCTCCTTGGGCCCCTTGATGGAGTTGGATCGTATGTGCGCAACTAGGCGATCAACTCTAGATAAAGAAACGTATAATCTGCAAGAATGACATATTCCTATCTTGGATTATACGATGATATCGTGTGACATAAGAATCAAAATAGAGAAATACTTTTATTCTCTTATGTAGGATTTAAATACTGTAGCAGTACATTATTTATGCGAATTGGGAATCATAACGTATTGCTAGATACCGCTTATGATTATTGGAATTAAATAACTTTTTAATTCTATGTCTAACATAGCATAAATCCTCAAAGGGTCACACAAATAGGACATTAATCACACAGTGCATTATTTATTTATTCACAACAGTAAGTACTGTGAAAATATGATAAGATTGATTAATTAATTATATACCGTTGTGAACCGTTATAATTAATTAAGTCAATGGATCATATAGAAATAAATTAATGTATTAATTATCCTAAAATAATTATTAATGAGTTAATAATTAATTTAGTTCAACATAATTTTAATATAAATGGTTATATTAATTAATTGGGCCGTTATTTGGTAGCAAATAGATAGTCCAATTAAAGCGCAAATAAATGAGACTTTTATCAATAGAATTAGAGACTAAATTGAGTGGATTAAGTGGCCCATATAGGCCCATTTCGTGGCTGCCCAATATGGTGGTAGGTGGGATGACATAGTTGTAATTATGCAAGAGATCAATTAGATTTTGTGCTCTATATAAGGACCACTTATGAGAGCCTCCACCTAGCTTTTCTCTCTCCTCTCATTCCTCCCATGGAGGCCGCCACTTTCATCCTCTCTTTCTCTCTTTTGCTTATGTGTTGAGCTATTTTCTCTCCACTAAATCAAGGTTGTTGATGTTAGAGTTATGTCCTAGAAGTCAATAATTTAATGACTTAATTATTAGTTTATGTTATGGATGATATTTTATCATTTGTTCCTAGGTTTATTATTGATAGATTATTCAGGTTGAGGATCTGAATTGTAGATCTCTGTGGATCATTCTTTAGAATGACAATAATAAATCTAAACGGTCCATAATCTTGATAATTAACAAAGGAACATTAATTATCATATAAGATTAGTATGCAAGTTAAGTGATGATTAAGTTCTACAAATCATAGGTAAAGAGTTACCAACTTAATTGCATATGTATATGTTATGGAACATAGTACAGGACTTGACCCAACGAAATGAACATATGAATTGTGTTATGTGTCATTGTTTATTTCGTTATGATTTTGGTTCTAAGTTTGAGATGATTATCTTTTCCACATGAGGATAGGTTCTATAAATCTTGTCTACAGCTGATTCTCGTTAAGGGCTGCTATACAGACTTGATTTACGTTCTCTTAAATTGTGCGGGGAAAATCTAATCATCAAGAAAATCGTATGTCCCTCATTAATTCACTTAGTGAGTGACGATATTTGTTTGGGCCCCTTGATGGAGTTCGATCGTATGCGCGCAACTAAGCGATCAACTCTAGATCAAGAAACGTATAATCTGCAAGAATGACACATTCCTATCTTGGATTATACGATGATATCGTGTGACATAAGAATAAAAATAGAGAAATACTTTTATTCTCTCATGCAGGATTTAAATACTGTAGTAGTACATTATTTATGCGAATTGGGAATCATAACGTGTTGCTAGATACCGCTTATGATTATTGGAACAGTGAGTATTGCAAAATATGATAAGTTGATTAACCATACATGCATTATTTATTTATTTGCATAAATCCTCAAAGGGTCACACATAATAAGGTGTTTAACCATACATGCATTATTTATTTATTTGCAACAGTGAGTATTGCAAAATATGATAAGTTGATTAATTAATTAAATAACGTTATGGACCGTTATAATTAATTAAATCAAATGGATCATATAGAAATAAATTAATGCATTATCTAATCTCTAAATAATTATTATTAAGTTAATAATTATTTATAAACAACACATTTAATTTAATTAAGATAATTGGACTTTAATTTATTGGTAAATTAAATGTCCAATTTAAGTAGCAATTGAATGGGCTTTTAATTATTTGAATTGAGACACAAAAGAGAAGAGTTAGTGGCCCATCTAGGCCTACTAATGAGGCCGGCCCTATTATGGTGGTAGGTGGGGTGGCACACTTGTAATTAGTGTGAACTTTGTGCTAGGGTTTAGAGGCTATATAAGGACCTATATGGAGGCTCCTTGCATGGCTCTCTTCTTCCCTTCCCTAGTCGCCCCTTTCTCCCTCATAGGCGCCTCCCTCCCTCTCTCTTTTCCCCATTCTATTGCTCATGTGTTGAGCTTCCTCTTCCACAAATCAATTGGTGAATTATTTGCAAGAATGGAAAAGTTTTGGGATTAGACTTGTTATTCTCATCGCTAGCACGATTCGAGAATAACTTGGTTAATACCTTAGTGGACTGGAGGCCAAATATGGAGGAGGCGAAGGAGAGCACCCCATCGATTTCTAAGCCGTAGGATCGAGCCCCGCGGATACAATTTCGCGGGAGATACAAATTTCACCTCTTATCTCTTGTGTCGAATGAGCTTTTGCACTAGATCCTCTCTTCCTCTTTGTTTAATTAGATTAATTAGGGTAATTAGTCACAAAATTAAAATTGAGCAATTTCCTTACAGTGGTATCAGAGCACACGGTCGTACTTAAGCTATTTTGACACTTAATTAAGAGAAATTAGCTAATTAACGGATTAGTAGAGATGATGTGTTTGTTTGCTGTCTAGAAATGGTATTTTCTGTGTTATTTCGCATTTTTCGCTATGATATGTTCTCTGGAAGTTTTTTTCGCCTACATGAAAGTTGTAGATCTGTGGATTGTGATTCTTTTAGCGTTAGATTCACATTTTTTTGAATTAGTATGGATTTATTGTGAATAAAACGGCGACAGTGCGCAGAACCAGTTTCTGCTTGTACTGTCCTGTTTGAATGGCTCGAAAGATTTATATTTTGAATATAAGTACCAGTGTTCTATGGCTAGAATCAAAGAGGACTTGAAACCCTTTCTGAGGATGTGTAGATTGTTGCATGACTCGGATTAATTTGTGGGTTTTCGAGTATGAAAAGGAAGATCTTGTCAGATCCAGTTTATTGAGCAAATCGATTGTTCTAATAAACTGTACCAACTGAGAACTCTTTTAAAAATTCTGTTTAAATGGAGTTGTTATATTTTGAGTTAGGATTCCAGAAAAATCAATTTCATAATTTTTCATGGAAGTTTGGACCTTCAACTGGGTTAAAACATTTCGATCGACAGTCTGTTCCAGTACAGAATTTGTTGATTGTTTAGTATGAAACTCGAATTTTTTGAACTGAACTTGGTTGTTTTCTTTTCATGGATGGATAGCCTATAGTCTAAACTAGTTTTTCTATATATATTGTATATATAAAAAATTAGATAGAAGGTGGTCTAACAGACCAAATGGTTTAGAGGATAAGCTGAAAATCTCATAACGGTGTTTCGTGCACTTGTAAGAGATTTGTTTTTTTTAATTCTCCCAGATGGTTTAAGATCTCTTCTTGAAATTTTTACTGGTAATCACAACTATGATAAGGAGCTTAAGTAATTTATTTGAGAATTTTTGGAGACAAAAAACTATTGATTTTGTTGGATTCCATTAGTTACGTTTTTTTGGTAAATTACTGTTTTTCTAATTATTCAAACTAGTTGAAAACAATTAGAATACTTCTTGTTTGATCTCATTTCAGTTATGGGATGTTGAAAGAACTTTCTAAATGAATCTAAACAAGTTTTGTTGTTTAAAATTGAGAATTTGTACACAAAATTTGCTTATGTCAAACAATACGCAAAGATGCTTGAAAATCGTTAATTGGAAACAAAGTGCTTGTATGTGCTAACTTTGTTTTGTATGTGGAAAGTGGGTTTAGTATGGCTCATGACTCAATGCCTTGTGGTTGTAAATTGAATGCATGTGTGAATGTTTGTAATGCGGCCTTTGGTGCCATTAATTAATTAATTCGTTGATTAATTTTCTATGTAACTTGTGTGGCTTGCATGCCCCTAAGGCTAGGAAGAGAATAGGATGTTTCCACATGTATTTTGTGTTCATTTATTTTATATAGGATTTAGATCCTTATAGAATTTAGTGGAAGAGACAAGGATTAGATTAGTTTTGCTTTATGGACGATGTGGCGAAACTAATGCAAGCGGAAGCCATACAAACCCACAACTATGGATGAGATGCTTATAGGTAGAAAAAGTTACTTCTAACATGTTAATACTCCTCACTGGAATATTAGTAAGTGTGAGAGAGAGAGCCATATAGGTAGAAAAAGGGGGTCTTTTAGGCCTTTTTTTTTTAAAAAAAAAAGTTAAAATATATATGAGAAGTTTGTCAAAGCAATGTCAAAACTAAAAAGTTCATTGTACGTACGTAGCTATATCGGAGTTTGCTCTTATGTATATTAAAATTCAATTTGATAATGCACGGTCAGATTCAAACACAGCATTGACGGGATTCATCGGAGCTTTGCCTAATTTATTTGGAGGCTGTACTAGATAAATAGAAATGCAAAATTATCGGTGTTGATTAAAGAAAAAATATATCGATTATTGGAACTATAGTCAATGAAACATGATGGTGTAATAGTAGTTATGACAATATATATATATATATCAAGCTTTTAAAAAACTCCGTTTTTTCAATTTTATCGCCGTTTTATCTATATTTTTGTTTACACCGCACAACTCTTTTATCTGATATTTCACCGTTTTATCCGTTTTATCGCCGTTTTATCACCGATAAACGCTAAATCATTACCCAATCGCTAAACCGCACAAATCGCATTTTACAACCTTGATATATATATATATATATATATATATATATATAACGTGCATTTCGTCACTGGAGAATTAATTAAGTACAGATTTCTTATTTAATCAATTTAACAGAAGACAAATATTTCCGCTCCACACAGTCAGTTAGAAATGACACCACATACTTCCCACCATTTGAATTTAGCAAAAGGGGCACTAATTAGTTACTTAGGTTTGTTATCCATTATGTCAAGTAGAATTAATTAATACCGACAAATCTAATTATTCCATGAAATGCGTCCATTGAGTGATGATGTCTTAAATCCCAATTTCCTAGTCTAAATTACTTTTTACATTAAAATAGAAAAAGGAAATGAGTCGGTTCATTCTCCGGAATAAAACTGGGGCAGATTTACCGCTACTGCCGTACAGGATATGTGGCATAAAAGACAGTATAAAAAATTTGACACTCAGTTTGTAAGAACATTAGATATATATATATAATATACATAAAAAAAATTAAGGTAAATATATTAGTGCGGGGTGGGGGGACACAATTTTTCTTAAATGACGTTCTAGACACAACTTTCATCTCGCTCTGGGTTTCATTTCTAGACTATCCTATGCTTGAAATAAAAGACTTAGTAGTAGTTGTTGAAATTCTAGACTTAAAATTAAGTATTTCTCGATAATTACATAAAAATTATCATTTTTTTAATAAATTATCGTGTTATGCTTATATGTATGATTTCTTCCGGAATCATCTCTTAAATTTGTCACGGATACTTTATAGAAAATAATAATAATAATACAATATAAATTGCTAAAACATATAAATGCATTATGGATTGTTGAATTAACTCAATACAAATTCTAATTTCTCTTTCAAATTTTTTTGTTGTGAGAAAAAAAAACTGGCGCTACTTGCTACATCATTTATAACTTTAGTTCTGTTTGGATGGATGCAGAAATAAGGGAATAGCTTCTTTCTATTCTCAATTTTATTATAAACAATTCAAAATCTTCACAAAGTTGCACACTTCCCAATACTTCTTTCCTTATTCCCACACGATCCAAACGGAGCCTTTATAATTACTATGTCCTGATAAATTTACGGCTGTAATACATAGATATGGCTAGCTCACAGCCACATGTGAAGGTACACCTAATTTTTTTGACTTTCTAGTTGTGATATATAGCGTACCCCTTAAATTAATTATTCCATTATTTTCCAAGAGAAAAATAAAAAGGTTGAATGGTAAGTGCTTTATTAGGAAAGATAAAGTAACTAGCCTTTGAATCCAATAAAGTTTTTAGGCATTGTGTGATAATGGGTTTTTGCTTTTAAAAGTGAGAGCTATTTTTTTTTTTTTAAGCAACTGATGCTTAAAAAAAAATTTTGTTAACTGTGATCCTTTGAAAAGAAGAGCATATTCTCCGTAGGAGAAATGTGACACAAAATGTACACAACCAATGACAGTTTTCAACAGTACATGACGTGTTCTCGTAAATGCCTGAAATGAAGAGCTATCACAGAAGGGGAAAAAAAAAAACGAATCAAATAATGAGAAGGACAATCACTATTTTAGTTAGACAAAATTTCAAAAGTGGACGCTTCTACTATATCTCTAATTCTAAAATCTTAATAACTCAATATTTAAAATTCAAATATCAATATAGTTAAATATAATCTGTGTATGAACTTTTTAGGCACAAAGAAAACTTTATTTCCTATAGTTTCACATCCAATGATTTTATTATAATATTATTTCAAATTTATACGTTTTTATTGTGAAAGAATTTAGAAATTATGAAATTATGATGGGGGCATAAAAAGAGAGACATTTGGATTCTCTCTTTCTTTCCAAATAGTCTGCCGCAAAGTTCTCGAAAAGACTTTCTCGTCGTTATACGTGTGAATGCATGTGTCAACTATCTAAGCTTGTGTAAATAAATTCCGTTTCATCTTTTATAATCTCTCTTATTAAGCAGATGCATAAAAATAATGTTTAATTTTGATATGATGATCACGAGGAATGGCATCAGAGTAGGACTTGGGACTTGGGAAGTTAGAGTTAGAGATCCAGACAAAACTCAAAGGACTATTGACTTATTGAGCTTACTGGAGTTGGGTCACCGTGGAAGTTTACATAGCGGGTTCGGGGTCCAATAATATGGAATATACAATGTTTTGAATACCGTATCGAAGATTGAACCGGCGAAGCAAAGGATACGGAGTTTTACCGGTAAACCGGTTGTACTGTTTTCGAAAACCGAATAACATAACAAGTATTTTGATAATAAATAAGTTCATACATAAACATTCTGAAAAATATAAATAAAATTCTGCACATTTAATTAATATAATCATAGTCAATAGTTAAGTTTTTTTTTTATTACTATATATATATGTATCCTTGTTATTAGAAATAATATGTTGGAAAAGGGCTAATTTAGTAGAAAATAAGAATTGAGAGAGAAGATAAGCAATTTGTCAAAATTAAAGTTTCAGAATAAAAATAATTGTTTTGGGAAAGATGAAAGAGTTGAGGTGGAAACTGAAATGCGTCGGGAGGAGAGTGCCCTTCATGTTACCTTTTTCTAGTGAAATTCAAAACTGAAAAGTTTCGAAAATCATGCATTGACCGATATGGCCGATATTTCCAATATTGGCCGGTATTTTCCGGTATAGTCAGAGAGCGATATTTAAACTTTTTCATACTGGATCAGGGTCTGGTACCCAGTATTTTTCGATTTTTTCGGTACCTGGTCCGGTATTGAAAACATTGGGAATATATGTTATTGTCAGCTATTTGTTAAGTAAAAGATAGATTTCATTTAGTGGAATGTAATTAGTCAGGATAGGACTATTTTTTTTAGATAAAGATAAGTTACTTCTTTTATATTCATTCCTTTTGTTTTCGATGTTAACAAAAAAAAAAACTTTATCTTACACAATACTGTAACTGTAATAAATTAATAATTATTTCAACAACTAAAATATTTTCAGTGTCCTTTCCTTTTTTTCTCTCTCTCTTTTCTTCCTTTCAGCGAAAATATTTTCAGCATTACTAGTAGCGCTGTCAAACGTGCAATACGTGCACGGAAATCATCTCTTACGTTTATGTTCCGTTATTTTGCACGAAAAACACTTAGTTTACGTTTAATATTCTGTAATGATAACGTAATTGAAAAATGTTACGTTTATGTTCTGTATTTCTTCAACAGAATAACGTTAGTAACGTTAAAAAAGTAGTTACACAAAGAACAAAGATCAGACCTTACAAAAGTTATCCGAAAAAATTTAAAAAAAAAAATCAACAAACATTAATAGAAATCCACAAATTGACAAATAGAGTAATAATTTCTAAGTTCACAATACAAATTGACAAATAGTTTTGAGTTCACAACACAAATCAGAAATTGAACTAAGTTCACAACATAGTACAGAACTACAAATTGAACTCTGCAAGTCATATAGCACACAAGTCACAACAAAAACCATGAACTTGAAACCCACAGTTCCAGCAACGAGCTCCACCTATTCCCAACTCCCAAGCTATCTTCTCAGGCACCTTTCTTAGCCATTGGCTTAAAAGTTAAAACAGATTCTTATAAAGCTTTAAATCCATGTTGCATAGGTACGGGTATGGGTACGGGTACGGCGGTTCGAAAATTTTCAAAAATCTCCGGTACGGGTACGGTAATATATATATAATATATTTTTATTTTTAAATATGATGAGAGTTGACGATATATTTATTTGAATTTTTTGAACATCTATAATTATGTAAAATATTTTATAAGCCTATAATTAGAAAACTTTCTATAACTAATATTTTCATATAACTTAAGTATATAAATTTTCATAGAAAATTTAATTTTTAAATTCCTTCAAACAATTAAAGAAGGAAACTATTATTATGGAGATTAAATTTTATGAGATTCAAAAATTATTTAAAATATTTTATAATTCTATAATTAGAAAATTTTATATCACGAAGTTCCTTATATTTTCGTGAGCACGTGTATAAACTTTCACACCCAAATGATTTTATAAAGGCCTTCAAATAATTAAAAAACGAATATATATTTTTTCTGAAATAAAAAAATGGAGCTGATCGAGGCAAAAACCTAGGTCAAATAAATAAATAACCTTGTTTACCTGACTAGTCGTTTATAGTAAAGCTAAGGTGTCGAACCCACAAGGACGGAGTCTGAGTACTAGTTCTTTTCTGTTCTCAAAAGCTAGAAGGTTTGGTTTTGTTTGGTTTTGGGTGTAACAAATAGCAAATAAAGGAACATAAATTAAATTGCAAGTAAGTAAATATTTTTGAAGAGTTTATGGATCTAATATGCAAAAGTATGCCTTAGGGAATTAGTTTCATCTATAATTAGGTCATGGAGTGTCAATTCTTTGATTTTCATCATTGGAATCGACGAATACGGTGGACAGAGACACCATTCGGCCTACCATTCGGCCAAGACTGGCCGAACAGACAGCCGAATGACTGCTCTGGACAGCGTATTCTCCACGTAAATGTTGGTTTCTTGATCCATGCTTAATACCACGTGTTGTGAAGGGTTGGGTGACAGTAACTAACTCACTAATCTATGATTTTCACCTTAGATTAGGGTCGATACCATACTAACCTAACGCCTCTTGAATTGCTAACCTAACTTTCGTTGGTCAATTGTCCAAGTCCATGTGTTGTGGTTCATTGAGACATCTAATTAATGGTTAGTTAATTAGAAACCGAGTTATGCAACTCGATTGGTCATCTTTCGATTTTAACCTGTCTCGTGATATTGCTATTATTTAACCTATCAATTCAATATTTTAATACCCCAACTAAATGTGCGCATTCATCAAGTTGTGTATATTGATTAATAAGCAAATAACAACAAATAAGCATGCCAACAAACAAATCACAATAATATAAAGCACAAATCAAGTCTACAACATCCCTAATCAATAGACTACTACTACATCCCTAAGACATATAAATAAACTAGCCTAACATAGTCTTATACATCATGCAAATCACAGTAGAAGACAAATAGCAAAACATAGTAGCAAATAATAAATAAAGAGTAGGTGATACAATAATAAACAGAATGTACGAGTCGAATAGCTCCGCCGTCGCGTCGCAAACCACTCCGAGGTCGGTAGAACTTGCTGCAACAGTGGACTAGGGCCTCCAAACACGTGCTAGAACCTGTCTCTCTCGAGTACAAGGCGTAATCGGGCGTCGTAGTGGAAAAACGGCGCACAAAACAAGTGTTTTGAGCTCTCTAAAGTGGATCTAGGGCAAGGAAACGTGGGAATCCCTTCTCTCTGGCAGGGGAGAAGGTTATATGGCAGCGTGAAGGCGGCTAGGGTGGAGGAGGCGAGTTTTCATAGCAGAAACTTACCAAAACGGAGGTGTTCGACCAGGCATTTGGCCAGGGCCAGCCGAATGGTAGGCCGAATGGCCTGTAAACAGTGCGAGCTGAGAGTCATGCGGGCCAGGAATGAGCCATCTGGCTTGTAATAGGCTTGGGCACGCCAATTGGGATCTGTCTCCATGCATCCAAGTGATCTCTTCACGTGGTTTGTCCAAAAAGGTCCAATTGTTGCGTTGTTTCCGCCAAGTACCTACGAAATGAATGAAAAGCGGCGGCAGTACAAATTCCTAGCAAATATGACATAAAAACGTAGTGAATTATATGAATTGAGTAGTGATTTAGGTGTATAGTCCGGCCAAAATGTATATATAAATGCATGATATCAGAGGCGTCCTTGATTGATGAATGGAGAGTACAACCATGTTGTGATTTTTGTCTGGATTTCAGCCTATGTTTAGTCCCACAATGGGAAACTAAAGAAATATCAGACCATATATATTAGTGGGACGAAGAGAGAGGTAATAAGTTGAGATTTCGTGTCAACCAACAGGCACAATCTGCGCTTGCACGCGTGTAGCGAATTTTTCAGACGGATCTGATATGGTCACGTTTAGGTAGTCATGCGTAGATCGTACCCATTTGACACGTGGCGCCACGTGAGCGTACGATACGCGTACCGTTGACCGTACCCGAGGGTCACATGATTGGGTACGCCACATGGCGTATCCGGTACGTATCGATGTCGTACCGGACGCGTATCCGTACCCATACCCGGTACCGGTACTCCTACATAATTATTGTACCGGGGTAACATAGCTTTAAATACATAGGTCATTATCATCGAAATATTTAGGCACCTTCATCTTCCACCATGTAAGGATGTCAAATTCATCATCCACACTAGTTTTACCCAATGGCAGACCTAAACAAAAATTCATACGATATTCAAATAACAATGGACATAATTTTCAGATAAAATTACACACTATTTTCAGCTAATTGAACTCACCTAAATATTCTTCAAGCTCAGACTTCTATGGTTCTGATGTTCGCTTTGCGCTTATGAAATCTTTCATACCAGCTCTGAATTGACTGACAGTCACACTAGATGCCACACAAGGTTGTTTACTACAAACAAGAACAATTAACAAGTTGTTAATTTCTAAGTAACTGCAATTTATTGAATTGAGCAAATATAAGCCATTGTATAATCATATCTCTGGCTCTGAGGCCTTGATGCACTAGGTAGCCTCTGTAATTTAATGGAGTATGCTTCCGAGTATTCCTTGAACAAAGAACTAATACAAGCATTCAAGTTTGACATATACCGTTCATAGTTGCCAGGGTATATGATTCTAATATAATACTCTACCACGCTTAGCTTGCATCTTGGATCTAGAACACAAGCAATAGCTAACAATGTATTCCCAATGGTCCAATATCATTCCCACTTACGAAATATTTTCTTACTCATCAAAACAATAAAATCATAAGGGCTGCTTTCTATAGTTTTGATGTTTACAAAGACCTCACACATTTCAGGGAAGAAGAAGTTAAGTGAGGGATACTTGGTGGCACTAAATTTGAGTGTGGCACTATAAAATACCTTCAAACAATCCATCAAAGCTTGCACTGTATCCCACTCGACTTCATTAAGTTTGAGTTTGAAATTATTATCAAGAGCGGCAAACCTATCAATTGATGGTCTGAGCTGCAAAGCAAGCTCCAACATTAAATAAGTTGAATTCCAACGTGTTGGAACATCCCATGCCGGTCTCTTATCTGAAGCCCTAACCTGGAAATAAAAGATTAGACATGCACTTATGTAAACAAGTAAGCACATTAATAAATAAGTAATGCACAATTTTATACAGATAGAGTAAATCACTTATTATATATATCACACTACAGGAAAATACCAATGCTATGCTTTGCAATTAAATTCCATTTTCATATCACGCCACCTGCAACCCTCTACCTCAGTTGCAATATTTTCTATGTGATTCATTCCTTTACTAATGAGAACAAAGCTGCATTTCTGCAAGGAACCACAAGCTGGTGACCTATGTACTTGTATATCACACAAAGATACCATTTCAAAGGGGAAGGTAGCTTCTAAATCCTTGCCACACAAAGACTTTTTTACACTTTAATCCTTGCCTTTTTACAATAATTCTAACAAAGGGACTCCAGAACAAATCTGCTCAAGAATAAGTTAACCTATATTTATCATACTGATTTACTATAATACCCTCACACTAACTATTATATTCTCATCAATTAAATCTCATATTCCATTCAGGATCTGTGTTTAACACAATTGACTACTAATTATACAAATTGTACCATTTTCTAGATGTGCACCGACCCTTTATCAATCATGACACTAGCAGACAAGAAAATCAAATAAGTAGGAAAAGAAGACAAAATAATATACTGGAATATGCTAACTGTGTGCAACTCAAATCATGCAACCAACTTTTTTCTCTTGACATATAACTCAAATTCATGCATTATGCCTTGTTTTGACCTAATTACCTGCTCTGCATCTTAACCCGATCCGATTAGTATTTTTTGCACTTTAGACCTTTTATTTTTTTTGTTTTTTTACTTACTGAACTTATGTAAGGAGCATGCATAAAAAAAATATATCATATAATAAAATAGAAAGACTTAAGTACCTACATGGCATGTCTAAAGCTATGAAATATGAAATGTGTTATGTGTAGTTTGTGTTGTACTAATAAGTCAATTGCGTAAACGAGTATCTTAATATACAAACAGGTATATGTCAACAGTGAAGAAATAATATACAAAGTCAGACCTGAGATGCTGCCAATCGAAACTTTTCCATTCTTGCTTGCGAATGATGAATGTACTTCATCGTCTCGCAAACTTTTATAATCTCATCGGACAACTCAAAAAGTCCATCTTCAACAATCAAGTTTAAGATGTGGCATCCACATCTTTGATGAAAAACTGAGCCACCAGCGAGCAATGCTTCTTTCTACATATCAACAAACATGCACAAGATATTAGTGACTTACCGACTTATATATAATTAGGTAACTTATGTAATTACTGTTTACAAAATTATTACCAATGATCCATTCAATAGCTCTCTGATGCAAGCATCATTTGATGATGCATTGTCAAGCACAAGGCTAAAAGCCATTCTGTCCAAATTCCACATGATCAACATACTAAGCAACGCTCCGGCAATGTGTTTGTCGCTGTGTGGAGAAGGAAGAGGGCTAAAATTAAGTATTCTCTTCCTAATTCTCCAACTATCATCTATGTAATGACAAGCAAGTGCCATGAAACCCCTATCTCCTGCATTATTTGTCCACAAATCACTAGAAAAACTAACTTTGCAATCTAATTTCCCAAGCTCATCGTACAAATCTGTCCTTTTTTTCCATACAACCCAATACAATCTGACTTAAGTGTATTTCTAGATATTATCCTAAACTCTGGTTGAAGACTCTTTAAAAACAGTTTAAAGTAATGATGAGTCAAGTTTTTTCTACATGTGGCTTGGTCAAATTTTCATACAGCAACTTTGTTCTCACCTAAAAGAATAAACAAACAGGTTAGTCTTCATCAAGAAAATATTATTTAGTTTAGAAAATGTAACTTGAATCAATTTGAACAATTTATTCTTCACCTTCTACAAGTCCAGACTTCACCTGCAACATCTGTTGCAACTTATTGCGTTTGTGCCTACTTGGTATTTTTTTTACATCCCTTCTTAACATGATGCCTCAATGAACCAGTTCCTCTTTGATTTTCCATTGGATAAACTATCCCACAGTAATGGCAAGTGGCATCCTATGAACCATCATCTTGAACGGTACCCTTTGTGAAGTGTTTCCACACCTCTGTGGTCATTCTTTCCCTAATTTTTCTCTTTTTTGGGATCTGAACTCCACCTTCAGCTGCTTGTGCATCAATATTTCCCCCTTCAGGTGCATCTTGAGGGTCTTGTGCATTAGCCTCATGCACAATTCTTTCAATTTGATCACCAGTTAAATCAGGATGTAAACCCATGCTAATAATAAAAAAATAACATGAAAATAAAGCAACTAATTAAACAATAAAAAATAAGAACAGGACTAACAACTAATAATTAAGGACATGCTAATTAAATAGTACAAAATTAATCAATATCAGTCCATGGGCCTCCAAATCAAAATAAAAAACAACAAACTAACAATTATTAATTATTAATTATTAATTATTAATTATTAATTAAACATATTAATCAATAACAACTAATAATTAAAACCAATGATAACAAATGCAACTAATTAAACAAACTAACAATTATTTTCGCAAAAAATAAAACAGACTAACATATAAAACAGTAACAAATTAATACATGCAACTAACAAATACAGCACTAATAAAAAAAAACTAAATGCAAAACCTAATAAATGCAGCACTAAATGCATTATAGCATACTCATTTTGAGCCATTACAACAATAACAGACTAACAGTTATTTTCGTAAAAAATAAAACAGACTAACATATAAAACGGTAACAAATTAATACATGCAACTAACAAATACAACACTAACAAAAATAAAAACTAAATGCAAAACCTAATAAATGCAGCACTAACTGCATTATGACATACTCATTTTGAGCTATTATAACAATAACAGACTAACAAATTACAGTACTAAATGCAACTAAAATAAGAACTAATAAATGCAGCTAATAAATACTAACAACTATGCTACTAATTAACAGTAAACACATTAACAATAAATGCAACTAATTTTTAAGCTAAAAATAAATGCAGCTAATAAATACAGTAACAGTAAACACACTAACAGTAAATGCAGCTAATAAATACTAACAAAGTAACAATCTGACAATTAATGCAACTAATTTTGAGCTAAAAATGACATACTCATTTTCATTTGCAATGTCTTCAGCAATGCTGGCTCTGAATCCGATTCAACACTTCTAACTCCCTCCAGATCAGCCATTCAAACTGAGCAACTGAGCAAGGTTCCTCTTCCGGCCGGCACTAACTTATCAAAGCGGGGTGGAGCAAGCTATGGTTGTGGGAGAGTCTTTTCTTCCAACACTTGTTCGGTTGTCTCTTCTCCATATCAGCCATGCAAAAAAAATAGAAGGCGAAAAAATAAAAAAATAGAAACCAAAAATCACTTTTCTCACTTTTATGATTTTTTCCTCTTCTCTGGTGAACTATGTGTGGGTATTATACATACAAAAATCAAAGAATAGAAGCGAAAAATAGAAGACGGAAAATCAACTGAGTTACTAAGCTTTACCTATTTTCCTTTTTGAATTGTGCTTTCGGCTTTCCTCTTCTCACTTTTCTGATTTTTCCTCTTCTCTCTACCTTTGCTAATTGCTATATAATAGCAAGTTAGCAACAATTGCTTGCTAAAAAATAAGAATGATTGCCTCTGTACTACTACCTCTACCGAACAGTCCATACTGATTGACGGCGAGTTGGCGATGGAAGGTACGGTCACACTCGAGCCTCACAACTCACAAAGGACACAGTCACACAGAGCCACAAAGGCGCATGCGACACAAGTTGTCAGCAGAGACAAGAGGAGAGAGAAGAGAGAGGGAGATCCGGAGATGCATTCGAGAAAGTAGGAGAGAGGCTGAGAGGGAGATACAATCGAGATAGAGAGCGGCGGTTCTAGAATCCTAGATCTAGGTTATAATGAGGCAGGTGCACGCGAGACCTCTCCCAGTCTGTCTCTCCGCAATTTCGCACTTCTTTCTGCAATTTCTAACATATAATATGGGTTGTAAAATATATGGGCCGACGTAATAACGAAATAATACGGAACGAAACTGGACTGTTTCGCTTCCGTTCCGTCCGATTTAACGGAACCATAAATTGTTTCGCTTCTGTTACGTGTCCTGAAACGTCACCACAAAACCTTTCATTTCCATTCTGTTACGGAACGGAACGAAAACGTCCAAAAAAGACGGATATTGACAGCACTAATTACTAGTCTTCTAGTCAAGTCTGCCAGCATACCAGTCAAACTGTTAAAATATAAAATAAGTTCTGCCAGGTCTTCAAATGTTCAACTCCTTTTCCTTCTGCAAAAGGGTCGCGGAAGTCTCAATTTTAATACTCTCTTTCTTTTGTTAGAGGGGGAAAAAAAATCCCATTACGGAAACAGTCACAATCAAACCATCATGATCAATCAATCAATTTTAATACTCTCTTTCTTTTGTTACACGTACTTCATTTATTACTTTCAATTTTATTGTCAATATCTAATATCCCACTTCACTTTTCTATTGTTGTTGCATTAAGCAAAACCCACGAGTACTTGATTATAAAATCTAACTTATATGACGAATTGACTCCATGATAAATGAAATATAAAATGGATATATACATCATATGTGCGACAGAGAATCTAAAATTGGAGCACTTGAGGATGCTTGACGACAATTCTTTGACAATGCTTGTCAGTTGTCACACCTCAAATCTGAAATTCTATTAGGCAAGTATTTTGCGTCTTACACACCGCCTCTAAATAAAACAGAATCTTGACACCTCTTGAAAAGAGACGCCTGAAGTGGGCAAGGATTCGTCGGCACATAAAATAGTAGGAATTTCAATTTATTTCTTTTTGAATTTACAAAGTATGATGAAAATGCATTTGGTGGAATAACCCAGCACGCCTTTTATGTATACCAAGTTACCAACAATGTTCTCCTCTCGTGTTTTCTACTCGTCGCTCCAAAAGGCAGGGAGAAGAATTGTTAGGCGAACTTGGTGACATGGCGACATTGCTTGTCCCATTTCAGTAATTCAGTCCTCTCATGTCTCCAATATATTGCACACATGTGGTAGTGATCCTACTGACATCTTTTTTCAAGGATTTCATATCATTATTGGTGAAGAAATATTTTACTATTTTTTTTTTAAGAAATAGAGAGATCTTTGACATTTAATTTTTTTTTAAAATTAAAGATGTATGTAGAGCTTGAATCCTTAACATCTTGGAGACTAGTCTAGTACTCTTACTATTGAAACTACTAGGCCACGTACAATGCTTTACTATTTAAAGATTTCTTTAGGTTTAATTTACTTGTAACGTTGATTTATTTATATTTATTCATAATGGCTCCGTTTGGATAGGTGTGGGAAGAAGGAAAGAAGAGAAGAAGTATTGAGAAGTGTGTAACTTTGTAAAGAGTTTGGATTGTTTATAATTTTTTTTTCTTCCTTCTTCCTCCTTCTTCTCTCATCCAAACAAAGGCAATATGAGTACATGCTTGCTCAACATCTCCTAATTATCATTCAATTAGTTAATTACTATGAGTGACGTTTGTTAAGCATCTTTTTTTTTCTTTGAAGTGGGATGGTTAATGAGAATTAGATAAATACAACTATAGCTAAATAAGTCAGTTAGGACTTAGGATCGCTGATAAGTTAATGTATTAATTAAATAAATCAATATTGAATTAATAATCAATTTTCACTTCACATCAATAAATTAAACAATCAAAGATTAATTCCTCAATTTATTTAAAAACAACAACAAAATTATTGATATTATATTTCTTATAGTTAGTCCGCACGAGCCACTTGAACATATATATTTATAAGATGCCATGCTCTCTTTTTACATAGATGAAATTATCTTCCGTACGTGCGATTCTTATTAAGTTATTACAATCAATATTGGAAATCTGCATCTGATTGAATTATGCTAACCACTAAGAGTACGAAAATGATATATTTTTTCAACGTTTCAATCAATAAAGGTGACTAGACGAGGTAAATATTGGAGCTAGACCTAACAATGCGACCAAACTAAAAAACTAAAATTTAATTTACATCAGAGACTTAGCCTTAGGCAAGGTTTGTACTACGTAACGCATTATTGCACAAGAAAGTAGTTTGGCGAAGAGCATTTTAGTTCTTAAATTGTTAATTGCACGTAACTAATCTTATATCAAAAAGGAGAAATTGGAGATACTGAAATACCCAATTCCCAAAGCTAACTCTAGAAAGAGCCTCGTGTCGCATATTTCGGCTTTTGGTAGCCCAATTCGCAGACAAAATAGATTTGGTGCCAATTGCCAATTAGATGTCTTTCGGTAAAGCATAGTTGACATTTGGGCATTTGGCAGTTGAGGTATTGTAATCATCGTTTCTAATTTTTAAATAATTACCATAGTTACTAAAATAATTTTTAAAAGAATGAAAACTTTTACATTATATCCTTCCTGCTTTCATAAAACTTTCAATGTTTTTTTTTTTTAACAAAAACTTCTCTCCTTTTAGAATTTCCAACAAATTAACCCTGTGGTTCTCTCGAAAAATTGTTTGTGTGCGCGTGTGCATTGGGGTATTTTATTTTATTTTATTTTATTGTTTGTGTGTAGGTGCGCGCGCTTGGGGGGGGGGGGGGGGGGGGGGGGCCTTGTTTGCTTCCCTTATCATATGAATGGTTTGAGAATTTATGACTACATTCTTAAAGAAAAAGCCTGTAAAATTCAATGGACGTTGTTTTTGGTATAGTAAAAGGACCTTACTATGATTTCCCGGCCTTAAATTCAAAACCTGTAAAAGGTCCACATACTTCAAGTTCAAAACAAATTCCTTTATATTAACTGAAGTCATGCCATTTCAAAATTTTGAATCAATTAGTGGGCTATAGCCGTTGCAACTGAAAATGGTCCAATACGATTGGTATGGTCCTACTGGCCCACTATCCCAACAAAAATTACAAACAATGGTAACCGAGATTAGTATCCTCCAACAGACAAATGTAAATGCGAATATATATAAGCAATCTTCATGGCTTATATCAGAAAAAAAATGAAAGTATGGATTTAAATATTGAATGCGGTATGCCTCTTGCGGCATTTTGTTAATTTATTTGGTACTCTCGACATGTTTTCCCCGTCCATTTATAAAGTTAACATTGGTATTGTTTCTTATTGTAATTGGGGAAAAATAATATGCATGACTAATTGTATTCTTTGTTCTTTCCAAACAAGAAGTTCAAAAAAGCAAAAGAATAAATCTAAAGTTATTTGCAAACCACGAATTTTGGTTCTGAGATTTCCATCATTGAGTCATTGGCTTTCCTACTAATAATGCGACCAAACTAAAAAACTAAAATTTAATTTACATCAGAGACTTAGCCTTAGGCAAGGTTTGTACTACGTAACGCATTATTGCACAAGAAAGTAGTTTGGCGAAGAGCATTTTAGTTCTTAAATTGTTAATTGCACGTAACTAATCTTATATCAAAAAGGAGAAATTGGAGATACTGAAATACCCAATTCCCAAAGCTAACTCTAGAAAGAGCCTCGTGTCGCATATTTCGGCTTTTGGTAGCCCAATTCGCAGACAAAATAGATTTGGTGCCAATTGCCAATTAGATGTCTTTCGGTAAAGCATAGTTGACATTTGGGCATTTGGCAGTTGAGGTATTGTAATCATCGTTTCTAATTTTTAAATAATTACCATAGTTACTAAAATAATTTTTAAAAGAATGAAAACTTTTACATTATATCCTTCCTGCTTTCATAAAACTTTCAATGTTTTTTTTTTTTTAACAAAAACTTCTCTCCTTTTAGAATTTCCAACAAATTAACCCTGTGGTTCTCTCGAAAAATTGTTTGTGTGCGCGTGTGCATTGGGGTATTTTATTTTATTTTATTTTATTGTTTGTGTGTAGGTGCGCGCGCTTTGGGGGGGGGGGGGGGGGGGGGCCTTGTTTGCTTCCCTTATCATATGAATGGTTTGAGAATTTATGACTACATTCTTAAAGAAAAAGCCTGTAAAATTCAATGGACGTTGTTTTTGGTATAGTAAAAGGACCTTACTATGATTTCCCGGCCTTAAATTCAAAACCTGTAAAAGGTCCACATACTTCAAGTTCAAAACAAATTCCTTTATATTAACTGAAGTCATGCCATTTCAAAATTTTGAATCAATTAGTGGGCTATAGCCGTTGCAACTGAAAATGGTCCAATACGATTGGTATGGTCCTACTGGCCCACTATCCCAACAAAAATTACAAACAATGGTAACCGAGATTAGTATCCTCCAACAGACAAATGTAAATGCGAATATATATAAGCAATCTTCATGGCTTATATCAGAAAAAAAATGAAAGTATGGATTTAAATATTGAATGCGGTATGCCTCTTGCGGCATTTTGTTAATTTATTTGGTACTCTCGACATGTTTTCCCCGTCCATTTATAAAGTTAACATTGGTATTGTTTCTTATTGTAATTGGGGAAAAATAATATGCATGACTAATTGTATTCTTTGTTCTTTCCAAACAAGAAGTTCAAAAAAGCAAAAGAATAAATCTAAAGTTATTTGCAAACCACGAATTTTGGTTCTGAGATTTCCATCATTGAGTCATTGGCTTTCCTACTAATCTTCTTATTTTTTATGGTTTCCGTAAAAGAAATAATGAAGTAGTCAATCAGTAAGTGCTCCATGCACATTTACCCAAGAGATTCTTTTATTTGTTTCTTTTTGTCATCCAATCTTGTTTTTTTGGGTTCAATTTACTGCAATTTTGACAAATACATTCTGGACAAACTTCTCTTATAAACACAATGAAGAAATGGTGAATTGTGATGCAAGATATTTTGACCAATTGTTGCTCATGGTTATCCATGCAGATATTATGATGAGTGTACAAAAAGATTTTGCTCATGGTTATCCATGCAGATATTATGATGAGTGCACAAATAGATTTTGCAAAACTTCAGACCAATTGTTGCTCATGGTTATCCATGCAGATATTATGCTGAGTGCACAAAAGGATTTTGCAAAAACTGAGCTGTTATATCCATTTCCTGTTTTTCTTTGTCAGTTATATGTTCTTTTATTTTCTTTTCTCCTTTTTTTGGATTTTGCCAACAGTTTATGTGCTTTTGAACCCAGAGTGAGGGAGTTGCTTCTATTAGCAAAAGGCATTTAAGTAATTAGGCTAGTTTGATCACCAGTGTTACTGTCTCACTGGTGCCAGGGGATTGTGTTTGGCCACAGTAATTGGTACATTTCTTGGAATTTCTGAACCATTTCTTTAATATAACAAGTTGCTACTCTTTTTCAAAAAAAGATAATAATAATAATAATAATAATAATAATAACAATACTACTAATAATAATAACAACAACAACAATAATAATAACAACAATAATAATAATAACAACAATAAAATTATAATACTAGTAATAATAAAACAAACGCAATGATGATGACAAATAATATCAGAGGATGTGAAATCAGCATAACAAAATACCAGAATACAGATGAAATAATACAGCAATAATGCAGAAATGTCATGTGGGTTGTAGCCTTTTTTGAGGTCTGTTTGGCTTGTAGCCTTACTATGCAATTCTTAGATTGCCATGCATAATTGAGCTTGACATATTCCTCCTGACTGTTTATCTGCTGTTTCAAATAATCAAATTCAATCAATTTTCATCTTAGAACTCTTTGAAACAAAAAGTGAAAGTCTCTTTCTCACTAATAGTAAAGATTTTTTTTATCTAATTGGTACAAAAAGCTTTTAAGTTGTTCACTCAGGAAAGTAACTTTTGCCACCAAGAAGTGTACGTAACCACAATTCAGCCGAAAATAAATCTTCTCCTAATCTCGAAAGGGTGTACACTGTCATGAAACAGAGACGTCTTAGATTTTAGTTAGGTGAACATAACCATTTCATGAAGAACAATTAGGTGCAATAACACAATAACAAGTTGGGAAGGCTTAGGCAGCAAGTGTAATCATTCAACTACAATAAATATTTAGATTCCAAACACACCTTTTACTTGGAAGCACCTGTTGGTTCAACCCCTACGCTATGATGTATAGCTATACTTATACATTATATAGCACAAAGTATTTCAATATACTATTCTAGAAGTAAGCCTCTTCCAATGGGCTGGTCATTATTGTTTGCTATCATCATATGGGACCAAGGCTGTTTTATTGTGTCATCTCTTTTGGAAGCTTCCTCACAATTTGACATCAAAGCTTGGATGGAAGACAAAACACTATACCAAAAATTCTTAATAGACTCTCTTGAGTTTATCAATTAGTCCTTGACTGGTTGGTAATGACTAATTATGAAACAGAAGCTCTAGGCCGAATAAGGAGTTGGCTATTTTACAAAATTTCTTTGCCTTGTTTGATTTTAATGACCTTACCCGTTGGAAATTAATTTGTTGATTGAAATATGTCACGTTCTCGTGTTAACGTTCCAAAAATACTATACTTACATATTTTTCTATATTGATATTTGTGGGAAGAAACATGACATCCTTTTGAAGCCGGGATTGTCAGGACAAATATAGCCTTCTTTTTCTCTGTTTTTTTGTTTCAATATACACGGAAATCTTTCGGTAACATCTCACGTGCTTAACAGAAACCATTTTTCAGCTCATGAGTCAAAAATACTATTCTGGTTTTCAGTAAGCAATGCTCCAGAAACCATTTACATACTTGTCTACTCGTGTTGGCCTGGTATAATAATGTAAATGTAATAATATGGCATATTCCATTTCATCACTTGGTGCTTACTTCTTTCCTATGCTCAGAAGCCAAACCGTAAGGCCAATAGGCCATTGTTCTTTTTAAAAAATGCAGTGGAACAGAAGGTATAAAAATAACCAATTGCAACACAACTATAGCGATAATGAAATGCAATTAACAAGAATTTTTCACAATATACAACGATTTCAAGACGAAAAGAAAATTAACATAAACAAGAGCTGAGTAAACCCCAAAACAAAATTAAACAACTCATAACGCATAAAAAAACCACCATCCCAATTTGGATTAGAACTTGCAACTCCAAATCAAAAGTTTCATGCCTTCTGCACTTGTGGTTGCTCACCCTGCCAGGCCCAGACTATATCTTTCAAAGCCGGCCGCATCTCTTGCTTCCACATCCTCTGATACTCCAACGTATCCCCATTCGCCTTTTTCATCTCCACAAGGTGAAAATCAGGCGTGACCTCGAATATCTCTGCATCAATTCCCAAAGCACCCTTCCTCCCTTGCTTGACCCCTTCCATTTTCAATATGCCCCCATCTTTCTTGGTCACCTTCAACCGCAACTTCTTTGCTATCTCCTCAATCTTTGATATTATTGCTGGTGCGGGTTTGCCAGAGGTGAACCGTTCTTCCTTCCTCTTATCAGGCTCCTCGAACAAGCCTGATAGGTCAAACCCGGCCGAGAGGGAGATTATGTCAAAGGCATTCAAATTAGATATCTTACCCTCTACCACGTTATTTTCTTCACAACAAGCGAAATTAATAGGAGATATTTCTTTAGCTTCTACATTGATCATGTTGCTGTTGTTGCTGCTTCTTCTAACATATCTATCATCAAGGCCTTTTCTGAACCAAGGGTTCTCCATGATCCGTTGAGTGGTGATGCGGGTATTTGGGTTTGGATCCAATATCCGTGCCAAGAGTCGCCTGACATCAGGAGAAAACCAAGAAGGGAACTTGTACTCAGCTTTACCGATTTTTCTGTACATCTCCATTAAATTCTGGTCATGAAATGGTAAGAAACCAGCCAAAAGCACAAATAGAATGACCCCGCATGACCAGATATCTGCTTTGGCACCATCATACCCCTTTCTGTTAATCACCTCTGGAGCAACGTATGCAGGAGTGCCACATGTTGTGTGGAGTAAACCATCAACCCGTTTCGACTCGGCGAGGGCACTCAAGCCAAAATCAGAAACTTTCAAATTTCCATTCTCATCCAACAAAAGGTTTTCAGGTTTCAAATCCCTGTGGTACACCTTACGGCTATGGCAAAAATCAACAGCGCTGATCAACTGTTGGAAGTATTTTCGAGCCACATCTTCCCTTAAACGCCCCTTGGACACCTTATTAAACAACTCGCCACCTCTTACATACTCCAATACGAAATAAATTTTGGACTTGGTTGCCATAACCTCATAAAGTTGTACTATATGGGGGTGTCTTACCACATTCATGACCTTGATTTCACGCTTTATTTGGTCCATCAAACCGACCTTTGCAATTTTCTCCTTGTCTATCACCTTTATCGCAACACTTTGATGTGTTGCTATGTTTTTACCATGGTAGACTTTGGCAAAGGTACCTTGACCAAGCATTCTGCCTATCTCAAACCGGTCCATTAAAACACTTCCTTTCATATCTGCAGCCATCTAAGTGGTTGGTTCAGGCTAAATTTTCTAGTAGAGGAACGAGAAATATGGAATTCTGATGAGGATATCTTTTAATTTAGAAGGTTTTGGATTCAACCGTCTTCTCCTATTATACTACGGTCTAGAACGGGTTTGGATTTGATTTGCTGGGCACCATTGAGGGTTTGTGCGCGGAGCACAAGGCTTGTGCAGGTGCAGATCTGGGATCCAATTTCATCAAGAATTAGAAAAGAGGCGGGCTTTGCATGAGAGGAATGCGGGTTGAGCTTAGAAGGTAGTTTCCTGGCATGCAAGCACATCTTTCTGCATTCCCTAATATTTTTCCTTCCAATTTTCAGCTAAATCACTGCACACAAAAATTGCAAAGGGAAATTAGTATATCAACTTTTGATGTATTTTAATTCTCGCTACAGTAAAACTAGGTGGAAACAATTTTAAACGCGCTCAGGAAGATTAGCTGTAATTAAAATTAAAAAAAAGCGTAACCATTAGCTGATTTATAATCTAGCCCGAATTTTCTCAATTTATCATTCAATCTTTAGAGTTCAAATAATACTACAAACAATCGTCTTTTAAAGTTTTTCCTCTCAAGGTGACAAAATTTTAAATCAGGTGCTACATATTTGTACTAATTGAATAAAAAAGGCCAAAACAGAGTACAAATTGTTGAAAAACTGAAGCTAAGCAAGCCCCATAGGCGAAATTAACACGCATCAAACAAACAAAATTCGAAACAATCGCAGATCTAGATGAATGTAGAAAAACCCAGCTCATAATCTTCTAAAAAGGAACTTACAGTTAACAACCCACGAAATAATCGACAAACAATTACCAAATTCCGAACTAAGAACAAAATCAAGGTAAAATTTTTCATTACCTGTATACTCCAGCGAGGAGAAACCAAAAGATGGGTATATTCTGAGAAGAAGATTCGATCGAGAAAAGGAATCAATCTTTGTGAAACCTCCGAAATGGTGCGAGAGGGAGATTTTGAGAAGGAAGAGAGAGAAGCTGAGGCGAAATTGGAGACTGAGGCTGAGCTCTCTAAATTAGAAGAAAACCCTAGTGGCACTGCCTCTTCTCTTTAAATAGTTTTTATTGGGATCCGGGTGTTAATTGTAAATTTGTGATTATAATTAAATAATTTTTTTATTCGCATAAATGCCCCTGATGTGATGATTCCCACTCCTAGGATATTCTTCCAGGAAGGGCTGTTCCCCTGAAATGAAATGTGTTCCCCTTTCGTGTCAAAAAGTTAATTTACCTATTTACCCCTGAATGTCCCTTCGGTCTTCGCTAAGGTCCCATCAATAATTGCACCAGCCGTTCGCGCTGTGTTTTTTGTTTTCTTTCGTCTTGATAATTTTTTTTTTCCTTACCACTTTAATTTTTTTACTTCTTTGGTAATTTTCTGAAGCACCTAGAAATTTTTTTTTTTTTGAAAGTCCACCTAGAAATTTTACTACTTGGTGATTTTTCCAAATTCTAGCTTATTCTTTTTTGAAGTCTTGAATTTTATTATAAGCTATTGAAAAAGTAATTATTAATACGAGAATGAAATTGACGTCGATAAATATTTTTGAGCGGCAAATGGCAAAGTAAATTTACATAAATTCTGGAATAAGAATAAAAATAACAATTACATTTTGACATCGTTTCATATACTTTGGTTGGTATAATTTCGATACAGTTTGAAACTTTATATTATATTGATTCAAAGTCTGATGGTTCTTGTTATTTCTAATTCCAACATCCAGATTTCTATTTTTATTGATTATGGTTAAATTGTTGACCTGCAACACTGTAACACCGTTTGAAATGAATGATGCTAATGTTCATCATAGAAAACACTAATTGCTCAATTATATATGTCCAGTCAATCGATTCACAAATTAAAATCGTATCTGCATGCAAACTAATGTTGGATTTTTTTTATTAAGCCGGTAATAAATTACTATTCAAACCATAGAATTCAATTTTCTAAACGAACATATTTACGTATATAGCATGATTGTACTCAAATATAACTAGATAATTGATGAAGGCTTAAAACCTAGGAATCAAATAAATTTGTAACCTATAGCTAACCTCACTAATCGTTCAGAATATAGCTTTAGGGTCGAACCCAAGGGACGGATCTATGAATACCGGACTTATCTTTTCTTAAAATCTAGATGAATATATTTTATGGGATTTTGAGTAATTAAATAGTGCTCAAATTGTAAATGTTTTTGGTTATTTTTGGACTTGGAATAAGATGTTCAAACAAACTAAAGTAAAATATTAAAGTAAAGTCTTTTTAAGGTCTTAACAGAATTTAAGGCGCCTTAGGAATTGGATTTCATCTATGTTTGACTGTTAAATTAGAAACTCAAAATACTTTCGCATTTTAATTTCTCAATTTAACTACAGTTAACCCTCTGGTCAATTCGAACACAAATCTGTTCGATTCGAACAGTAGTCTGTTCAGCTCGACCAAATCTCTGTTCGGTTCGACCAGAGGGCAAAGGTGCGTTGGGTTTGTCTACTATGTTTACTAATGTTTTGAGATAGGTTTAATTGGACGAACCTAGCTAAACTAAACCTCAGCCTTCGCTTGTTGGAACAGATTCTGGTTTGCTCACAATCTAACCTAATTAACTTGATTGATTCACAACTTTTGGTATAGAATTCAATTCGTTAAACCAGTCTATCAGAGTTCTTAAGAGTATTTAGAAGTCTTTTGTACTAATCTAAAAGTCGCACTTTTGATGCAAACTAATCTCCCCTTTCGGTTCTAAGATTTACTCCAAATACTTAAATCAATTTAGACTTGCTATTCCTAACTTAGACTTACTAGATGCAGCTGTTCAACTAGAAGGTAATTAGAGAACTCAACAAGTAATTAACTCAAGCAACTAATTAATTCATAATAAACTAGGTCTCAAAACATAGCAATTCATAGCATATCAAACTAACTTCATCCAAACATAGAGTTACTCTCCTAATCCTAAGGCTATAAAAAGGTCTAGCCTAACATAGTATCAAAGCAAACAACAAGAGATAAACAACAATAAAGATACAAGCCCATCGAATCACAAGATAAAAATATAAAGTAATAAAACCAAATACTCTTTATGCTTTTGATCACGATCTTCAAGGCGATGGAGTGAAGCTAGATGGAGATGTCACGTGAAACACTGCTGCCGTCGTCATAAGGATGATGATTCCCAAGGAGAAGAGAGAAATTGACCCTTAGAAAAGTGGAAGATGGTGTTGAGAAGCGAATCCCCCCTTCTTCAGGCCTCCAGGGTATATATAGATATCCCAGGTCGCAATGATGGAAGGCTAGGGCACCAGGGCGCAAGAAATTGCCATAACAATCTATTTCCATACAAGAATTGCTACCATAAGTGATATGGCGGCAACCTGGTCGGATCGAACAGGTGGGCAGTCGAACCGAACAGGAGAGAGAGAAAGCAGCCACGCAAGTATGCCACTGTGAGGTCCAGTCGGATCGAACAGCCAGGCAGTCGGATCGAACAGGAGAGAGAGATGTCGCCTGATAGCCATGAGTCTAGGTCAATTCGAACAGGAATCTGTTTGGGTCGACCAGAAGAGAGAATAAAGCCTCCAATGCTAGGAATGAGTCATCTAGCGTGCGTAATACGTCGGGAATCCATCTATACGCTCCAAAGTCACCAGAAATCATCAAAAACCTGTACATAGAAGAGAAGAAACGACGGCAGAACCAAATCCTGGAAAAATATAGCAATTTATCAAATAATTTATTGGTTTGAGTCTATTTTAAGTGCTAAGTACGGTCCAAATAACAATAAATATTGACTACGTCAAATCCCCCCAAACTTAAACTTTGCTTGTCCTCAAGCATCGCCCTAAGCTTAGATTCTTAGACTATACTTAATTCTAAATCAAGTCATATCTCAAACCAAGAAATCAACATAGAAATCAATTGCTCGTGCCTAAAATTTTCTCACACTTTCATCAAATGAGTCAAACAATAATTTTAAAAATAAACCAAGTCAAGTGTTCACAACTTAATCAATACAACTCTTGGCCCTAAGTGAAATCTTTTCCCAAAATTAAGAACTCTAGCCCCTCTTTGATATTTCAAAAGCAATCTCAATTTCAATCACCCGTTCCTTTTCATATTTCTCAAAAATTCGTAAAGGCCTTTATCAACTTCAGAAATTCTATAATGAACTTTCCTTAAAACAATTTTAATTTTTCACCAATGTTTTTTTTTTTTTTTTTTTTAGCGCAAGTCGAGCAGTGGGGCTTTACACCCTAGAGGATAATGCGGTATCATTGGCCTTAAGTTTGCTACTAGCACATGTCGCGCTAGGGAGGTTGGACGGGTGTTGCTCGACTATGGCCACGGTACACTTGGGCCATAATACTCAACAACTCCTTTACCAATGCTTTCGCACCGGGTCCGGTAGAAATTAATCACAAGCTCCCCAATTATACCTCGAAACTTTGATTTATAATTCCTGACAGCTTGTAATTAACCCAATACCCTCCAATTTGTGGTTAAGTTAGTGGAGAAGGCCTCAGTGCGTCCTCGTTTTCACCGCTATTTGATTTAACTTCCCATTTATTGTTGCTCGTTGGTGATTCGAGCGATTAAAAAGCAATTTCAACAAGACAAAGTTCATTTTTTAATTTTCAAAGTCGATAAATTTCTTTCAAAAGTTTGTCAAATACAAATCAGTTCACTCGGCAAAAACTTGTGAGAATTGACTAAGTTTGAAATAACAATTCTAAGCATCCATCATCAAATTCAAATCTCAAAGAAAATACTTCAGTTTGGGTCCATTGGTGCAAGATCAAGTATGATATCAAAACATTCTAGAGTCATTTGAGAAAATTTTTGTTTGACTCAAAAACAAGTTCAAGCAGTGTGAGAGTTATCATTTAAAATCCAAATCGAGAGAATAGGCAAAACCAACTTATTTCAAAGCCAAAATCATACTAAATTGTGCAAAATGTAAGTTCTGGTCGAGTCGACCAATGCTATGTTCGAATCGAACGAAGAAAATAGAACAGAACAAGTTTTTTATGAGCTGGTCGGATCGAACAGGTACCCGTTCGAACCGACCAGAGAAGACAATTATGCATAAATTCCAAATGAGAGATGTTCGATTCGACCAGTGCTTGTTCGACTTGACCAGAGAAGAGAAAAATTCGAGAAAAATTGCCCATTTTCACAGAAAAACACCCTTTTCATCCCACAAATCGATTTATCTCCTATATGCCCTCCCCCAAACTTATCAAATGCTTGTCCCAAGCATACTTTCACACAGAAATAGCAAATAGGAGAGAAATTGATGGTTACCTTTTAGTAGGGAGGAGGGAGGCTCCTAGAGGAAGAGCCTTGGTTGAAACCACCATCATAGCTTGGGAAAACGCCAAAGAAATCGCCTTGCTGCTCCTGCTGCTGCTGCTCCCCTCCTTGGTTGCCCAGAGATGGATAGTAGCTTGGGTCGGAATTTGCAGGGCGCCATTGTCCCTCAAAAGGTAGTGGCATGGGCTGCTGTGGCGGCTCTAGGACTTGTCCTCCAAGATATGGGTAAAACCCATAGTCAGAGTGAGCGGAGAAGGTTTGCCGTGGAGAAGGAGGAAGCGGTGATGCTTGGCTATGAACTGATTGGGCTCCCGGGCTCATGGTCGGATCTTCATCATCACGTGGCCAATACCCTCGTTGCAAATAGAAGCGACTCTCAAATGCCATGTCATAGGCCATGCTAACCTTCCTATTCAAACGATCAAGCTTCTTGGTGCAATCAGCCATGCCCTTGCGCATCTCATCCCGTGTGTCCAAGTGAAGTTGAGTGAGGTTGTCCACCATTTGGATGAGATTGTTGGCCCATTGTGGCTGTGGCTCACTCCCTTGAGGAAAGGGTACATGTGGTGGCGAGTTAGGCCTTGTTGATGGCCCCGCTTCATCGGTTTCCATGGTGATGATCCTAGGAACCGGGTGTTGCAATTCCTCCGCTGTCCTAGGAGTCACATAATCATGAGGAATTAGCCAAGAGAGAGAGTTAGAGAGATCTACCCGGTGAGGATATGGAAGAAAGAAGTTGCTCCCCTTGTCACGCACCCACAAGTATCGCTCGGATATGTCCCGGCTCTCGCGGAAAATTTGCAAGAAGCGAGCGGCTCGGAACCTATCATCATCATAAAACATGTAGCCGGTGCAAAAGGTTTGCTCGGGTAAAGGTAGGCCCATGCGCTTGGCTAGGATTGTAACAAAGGAGCCCATAGTGATTTTACCCTTAGCGTTTTCCATATCCCTTTGATAAATCCAGTGCTTCACCATTAACTTGATCCAATCCAATTTAGGGGGTTCGGGTTGAAGTACGTGCCATAGGATGCCAATCTCCTTGTCATTGGTGATATTCACCGTCTCCCCTCGTGCAAAAATTGTAGAGGCAATGGCACGAAGAATGATTCGAAGGGTAGGGTGCTGCACATGCCTAGATTGAAGCCTACCCCCAGTTGTGCCTGTGAGCCTTTCCCACACTTGCCTCCCAAAAACTTCATCATTAGGGTCCCTTGTCCAAGTAGTCTCCTCCACCTCCCCTCTTTCTAACTTGAACACCACGGACAAGTCATCAAGCCATGCTTTATGAGTATTGTTCCCAAGCCGGAACCAAATGTAATCCCGGCCATCACGTTCCATGAGTCGAAGAGAAGAGAGAAACTCTTGGGTATAGACTTGGTATGCCTTCTCTCGGAACTCCCAAAAGGCGGGGGTAATACCGGCATTGCTCGTGATCTCCAAAAATTGCTCCGCTACCCCAAAGGTTCCTAATGTCTCCATATCCATGAACCTCGTGTGCTCAAAGGTTCTATCCCTCATCCTTAAATAATTCTCAAACATATAGTTCCAAGGCATTTCAAAGTTGGCATCCCTTTCAAATGGTACTGCCGCGGGGTTACGGACCAAGTCCGGATCCATCTCAGGCCCAATAGGGTGCTGCTGGGGTTGAGAAGAAGAAGCAGCGGCTGCTAGGCGTGCACTGGCACGGGTTCTTGGTTTGGGCGCCATGGGTAAGGGACAAGAGGTGAAGTGTATGCAAGATTTGGGTGCTCTGGTCGAACCGAACAGATGGTCGTTCGAACCGAACAGAGTAGTCTGAAAGAGGTTTTGGCAAGGTTAGTGCTCTGGTCGAACCGAACAGAGGGCTGTTCGATCTGACCAGAGGAGAGAAAAGGCAGGTTCTGACAGGTACTGGCACGGGTCGACCCGTTTCACTGGTACACCTCAAAATTCGCTGGTACAAACTTGTAAAACCCTCAAACAAACCAATACAAGGCACAAATGAACAAAAGAAAAGGAAATAGAAGTAATTGGACCTTTGTAAACCCCGATGTTTTGAAAAAGCGGTTGTTTGGGACGGGGCAGCGGCAATTAGTGGTCGTAGGCACTCCTTGGGACTTTGTGGCGCAAGAGAAGTGTGCAAAGGTGCTTGGGAAGAAGAAAGAATGCAAGAGAAGCCGGAGTCGCGCCTAACGACGACGGAATGGTCCCGTAGTGGTGTCCCTTTGGCAAAACCTAACTTGAGTCCTTCAAGCGTGTAATTAGGGCAAGGAAAGGGCCCTGGAGTACTTCCCCACGAGAGAAATCGAGAGAATAGCGAAATCGCTTGAAACCTCGTGGAACGTGCCTTGAAAAACCCGTCGCGAAGGAACTTCAATAGCAAAAACTAAGGACAGTAGTGAGAAGAGAGTAGAGAGGAGAGCAATTTGGGCTTTAGATCTCTTAAAATGGTGGAGAATTGAGGAAGTTGAGATTTGGGAGGGTTGGTTCGGTTTGGAGAAGAAGAGAACGAGAGAGATAGGAAGAAATGGGTCGAGTGGGGGAAGGAGAAAGGTAGGGGACGGTTTTGATGAGACTTAATGGGTTTCGGGTCGGGTTTGGTGGTAACGGGCCCTTGTAACGGCTAGTCGCGACCCCTGGGGCGTCTCCTACGCACATGAATGGAGGCGTCCCTTCAGGCTATGAAAAAGGCGCCCCTTCAGAAAATGGAGGCGTCCATTTATGCATAATTGGCCCTACATAGATAAAAACCAACTGTCAGCCCAAAATCAAAATGAACAGGCCCAATTATTGCTCTGGTCGAACCGACCAGGACACTGGTCGATCCGAACAGCAACCAAGTGTGGCTCTCCTTGCACCGCTCCTTTCAGTCGATTCGACCACCCTCATGTTTGCTTCGAACAGCCTTCGTTCCTGCTTAGGTCCCTCCCCAGCTTCCGTTCGATTCGACCAGAGGTTTGTTCGACTCGACTATGAAGTGATTTTCACTGATTTTCATCACGTCATCATGCTGTTGTACTTCCTTATTCTCTCGCTTTATCCAGGACGGCAGTGCTCCATCGCTTGAGGTGTTGTGCAATCCATATGAGGTCGATCGGGGTTAGTTGGCTCACGTAACCCAAGGTGCTCTAGCATGGAATGCATCTTCTTTCGTTTGTTCCTCAAAATGTCCCTACAAACAAACAAACACAAACATCAAATTCTATTTTTATTGTTTTTTCTGTTTTTCCATTTTTTTGTGAAAATTTTTTTTTATTCTTTTTAATTAAAATAAAAGAGAGAAGAGTTGAGAAATCCTTGGGTTGCCTCCCAAGAAGCGCTTGTTTTCGGTCCCTAGCTTGACCATGCCATTCTAGCTTTCGCGTGGAATTGGCTCGCCTAGCTTGATGGCTTGAATCTCTTCTTGCACCTCACTGGCGATATAATGCTTCAAGCGTTGACCGTTAACCTTGAATGGCTCCGAGTCTTTGTCGCAAATGTCAATGGCACCAAAGGGGTAAACCTTTACTACTCGGAAAGGGCCCGACCATCTTGACTTTAACTTGCCCGGAAAAAGCTTGAGCCTTGAGTTGAATAGTAGCACCGAATCCCCTTCCTTGAATTCTCTCCTTGAGATCCTCCTATCATGCACAAATTTCGTCTTCTCCTTGTACAATTTGGCACTTTCATATGAGTTTAGGCGTATCTCATCCAACTCATGTAAGTCAAGTATGCGCTTTTCACCCGCCTTGAGGAGATCCATGTTGATTGCTCGGGTTGCCCAATATGCCTTGTGCTCTATTTCAACCGGGAGATGACACGGCTTCCCATAGATAAGCTTGAAAGGACTCATGCCAATGGGAGTCTTAAAGGCGGTGCGATAGGCCCACAATGCATCATCAAGCTTGTTTGCCCAATCTTTACGGGTTCGAGCGACCGTCTTCTCCAAAATACTCTTGATCTCCCTATTAGACACTTCTACTTGACCACTTGTTTGAGGATGATAAGGGGTTGCTACCTTATGAATCACTCCATGCTTTTTCAAGAGGTTATCAAAGTTCCGGTTGATGAAGTGTTTTCCACCATCGCTAATTACCGATCTAGGCACCCCAAATCGTGGGAAAATCACCTTAGAAAAGAGTCTAATCACTGAGTTGGAATCCGCGGACTTGCATGGAATTGCTTCTACCCATTTAGAGACATAGTCGACGGCAACCAAGATATATTCATAACCATGGGAACTAGGGAACGGTCCCATAAAATCAACGCCCCATACATCAAAAATTTCAACCTCAAGAATCGGGTTAAGGGCCATCTCATTCCTCTTTGAAATATTGCCCGTTCTTTGACATTGATCACATGTCATAACAAAAGATCGTGCATCCTTAAAGAGAGAGGGCCAATAAAAGCCGGATTGGAGTACCTTGGCAGCTGTTTTAGAGAATGAGGCATGCCCACCATAGGCCGATGAGTGACAACTCGCTAGGATCGCCTTAACTTCATCGTATGGGACACATCTCCTATAAATGTCATCGATCCCGAGCTTAAAGAGGTACGGCTCATCCCAAAAGTAGTACTTGGCATCCGTCTTGAGCTTCTTCTTCTCCTGCCAACTCATTTCAGGAGGTAGGGCGCCACTTGCAAGGTAATTGGCTAGGTCTGCGTACCATGGGTGTTGATTCTGTGCCAATTTTCTGATCATTCGAGGCTCTGGTCGACTCGAACCAGCATCTGGTCGGTTCGACCAATGCTCTATGGACAGCATTTCGTGGGCCAGGTCAAGCCAGAACTGGTCCTGCTCAGCTGGTCGGATCGACCAAGGTGGTGTTCGGTCCGAACAGGCATCGATTTTCATCAATTTCTCATGTGGGAAGGAGTCATCAATGGGGAGTTTAGCATCTTGACCTTCCTCCCAGTGCAACCTTGACAAATGGTCTGCAACGGAGTTCTCTGTGCCCTTCTTATCTCTAATCTCAAGGTCAAATTCTTGAAGGAGAAGCACCCATCGTATGAGACGCGGCTTGGCATCTTTCTTACTCAAAAGGTATCTAATGGCCGCATGATCGGTGTAGACAATCACCTTAGATCCCACTAAGTAAGGTCGGAATTTGTCTAGAGCAAAAACAATCGCAAGGAGTTCCTTCTCGGTGGTTGTGTAATTTGCTTGAGCCGGGTCTAACACCTTACTTGCATAGTAGATGGCGACCGGCTTCTTGTCCTTCTTTTGCCCAAGCACCGCTCCAATCGCGAAGTCGCTCGCGTCACACATGAGCTCAAACGGTTGGGACCAATCGGGCGGTTGCAAGATCGGGGCAGAGACAAGGGCTTGCTTCAACCTGTGAAACGCATTCAAACAATCCTCATCAATAATAAAATCATTGTCTTTAATGAGAAGATTACTTAATGGTTTGGCAATTTTAGAAAAATCTTTAATGAATCGGCGGTAGAATCCGGCGTGGCCTAAGAAGCTTCGCACGTCCTTGACATTCTTTGGCACTCCAAGCTTCTCGATCACCTCGATTTTCGCCTTGTCAACTTCGATCCCTTGAGATGTCACCACATGCCCTAGTACCACACCTTTTTGCACCATAAAATGACATTTCTCCCAATTCAAAACCAAGTTAACCTCCTCGCATCTCTGCAAGACTTTAGATAGGTTAGCAAGACAAGAATCAAAACTAGTACCATACACAGAGAAATCATCCATAAACACTTCCATTTCTTTTTCAATAAAATCAGAGAAAATTGCCATCATAGCACGTTGGAAGGTTGCGGGTGAATTGCAAAGACCAAAAGGCATTCTTTTGTAGGCATAGGTACCATATGGGCAAGTGAAAGTGGTCTTTTCTTGGTCATTTGGATGGATTGGTATTTGAAAGAAACCCGAATAACCGTCTAAATAACAAAAATACGAGTGATTAGCTAATCTTTCAAGCATTTGGTCAACAAAAGGAAGAGGAAAATGGTCCTTGCGAGTCGCCGCATTGAGCTTGCGGTAATCGATGCACATCCTCCATCCGGTTGCCACTCGGGTTTGAATCATCTCGCCTTTATCATTCTTGACCACCGTTGTGCCTCCTTTCTTTGGGACTACATGGACCGGGCTCACCCACTTGCTATCGGAGATTGCATAGATGATACCCGCATCGAGGAGCTTGAGAATCTCCTTCTTGACCACCTCCTTGAGGTTGGGATTGAGTCGCCTTTGTGCCTCTCGAGTCGGCTTATGATCATCTTCCATGAGAATTCGATGCGTGCAAAACGAGGGGTCAATGCCCTTCAAGTCCTCAATCGAATAGCCAATTGCACCTCTATAGGCTCTTAGCTCCATTAAAAGCTTCTCCGTTTGGCCTGCATCTAGCTCTGAGTTAACAATAACTGGGTATGTTTGACTTGGGCCAAGAAATTCGTACCTTAACGATACGGGAAGAGGTTTCAACTCGACTGTTGGGGGCTCTGGTCGACTCGGACAGGTTCTGGTCGGATCGAACAGGTCGCCAGATTGGAATTCCATGGCTGGTCGAGCCTCTGGTCGACTCGAACTGGTGTCTGGTCGGATCGAACAGGTGGTCGAACAGGCCCTGTTGAGAGTGGCGTTGCCTTCTTCCTCGACTTCCATGGTCTCTTCTACCCCTATTGCCTCTTGCATGTCACATAGGAAGGCTTGGTAAGTTTCTAGAGCTATTTGGTACTGGTCCTCAAGAGACTCTTCAATTTCGGGCATCTCTTGGATCATGAAACAAGTTTTCGTGGGGTCGGGGCATTTCATGGCATGATCTATTGAAAATAGGAGACGCTCCCCCCCCACTCTAACCAGAATTGTCCCTTCCCGGGCATCCATCATTACACCAGCTGTTCTAAGAAAGGGCCGACCCAAGATTATTGGTACTTCTTTATCAACTTCCATTTCCATGACCACAAAATCGCCGGGTACTAGGAATTTTCCAACTTGCACATGGACATCCTTTAAAACACCCAAGGGTAGTCGGGTTGTGGAATCGGCGAGCTTAAGGGTCATGCTCGTGGGTGTGAGCTCTCCAATTCCAATCGTCTCAAACACCGACTTAGGCATTAGGCTTATGCTTGCTCCCATATCACACAAGGCCTGCTTAATAGTGGCTTTGCCAATAGTGCAAGGAAGGACGAACCTACCTGGATCCTCAAGCTTAGGTGGCATGCGGTTCTTCAAAGCCTCGCTGCTCTTGTATGTTAACGCCACCGTTTTTAGCTCCTCCATGGACCTTTTGCCCGTGCAAAGCTCTTTCAGGAATTTGGCATAAATGGGCACGTGGGCAATTGCGTCCGTGAAGGGAATTGTAATTTGCATTTGCTTGAGTATCTCCCAAAATATTCTAAACTGAGCGTCTTCTTTGGATTTTACCAAGCGCTGAGGGAAAGGCACCGGAGGTTGGTAAGCAGGCACCGGTGGTTCAGCGCTGCTTTTATCCTTAGGTTGGGCCTTTTTAGCCTCCTGGTCGGACCGACCGTTGGTCTGGTCGACCCGAACAGGCTCCTGGACTTCCACATGGCCTTGTTCAGCTTGGTCAGGCTCTATCATGGGCTGGTCGGATCGAACAGAGGGCTGGTCGATCTGACCAGAGAGCTGGTGTTGCTCGTCGGCCGGCATAGGAGGATCTTGATACTCTCGTCCGCTCCTTAAGACGTGCATGGCTTTGATTTCAGCATTTGGGTTTACTAGAGGCTGCCCTGGAAGCTTCCCTTGAGGTCTAGAGAATTGTTGCTCCATCATTCGCTCCAGGCGCTGCAAGGAAGCGGCACTACCCTTTAACTCATTCGTGGTTGCCTTGAGCTCATCCAACCCCTCGGCCATCATCAGGTTGAATTTGCCTTGCTGATGCATGAACTCTTGGACGACCGGAGGAACCCCGTCTGTATTATAGACTGATTTCCTAGAAAACGGTCCATTAGAGTTGTTAGGTTGCTGATCTCGCCTAGGGGGCTGCTGATTCTGTCCCTTGTAATTGTACTTGGGTTGGTAGGGCCGGTCAAGAGTGGATTTTTACATTGTATTCTTCAGATTTGGGTCATTCATGTGCTCCCAATTTCTTTGCTCACCCTCATCCAGTGAATAGCTCCGGTTGAAAATATGCCTCGGGTAATAAGAAGGTTCGCCATTCAGAGAATTCACTTGAGCCATGTCATCATTGATTTTAGCAAGGGGGCAATCGGGAGATTTATGCCCTTCTTCGCCACAAGCACCACATTCATTTGAGTAGAGATGAGACCCTTGGGCGGATTGATAAGATGCTAGCTTGGCTTCCAATTCAGCAATCTTCTCATCCCTAGTAGTGATCTCATGCACTTGGTGCTTCGCATGGCCAGAGCGGCGGGGGTTGGGGATTGGATACCACGTATAGTTCCGTGCGCAATGATCGAGTAGGTCTCGCCCTTGAGTCGCATCAAGCCGTTTGAATGCCCCACCTGAAAGTGAATCAATATTAATTTTGATATTATCATATAGACCGCTATAAAAGTTTTTAATCAAAAGCCAGTCTTGAATGTCATGGTGTGGGCATGAGTTTTCAAGATCCCTAAATCGCTCCCAAGCATCCCTCATTGTTTCATCATCTTTTTGGGCAAAGTTGTTCAATTCTCTCCTAATTGTATCAGACCTATCAGTTGAGAAATATCTTTCTAGAAAAACTTGTGCCATTTGATCCCAAGACCGAATTGAACCCTTTTTCAAAGTCTTATACCATTTGCGGGCACTATCTTTAAGGGTGAAATGAAACAGTAACAGCCTAATTGCTTGTTGAGAAACCCCATTAATTTTAATTAAACGTGTGCAATCAATGAAATTTTGTAAATGAGCATGAGGGTCCTCTTTGTCATCTCCGTAGAACGGAGTCTGTTGGACTAGTGAGACATGATTTGGAGAGATCAGCATGTTGTTGGCCGCGATGCCCGGAATCAACACGGGCCCGCCCACATCTTTGGCATTCGGGGCTCCGTATTCTCCAAGTGTCCTTTCGCGATCTCGGCCGTCCTCATCATCAGAGTTGTGGACGCTAGCCTCGTCCTCTTGGGTCCAGCGGCGACGCTCGTCTTCTAATTCCCTTCGTTGTCCCGTGAGAGCGTCCCGCTCTGCTGCGAGTTGAGCTTCTCTTTGCTCGAGTTGGAGACGGAGGTTCTCCAGTTCTTGTGTGCGCTGGGCAATGGCCTCGGGAGTAAGTTGATCGGCCATCGCAGTGTTTTCTTCTCCCTGCTCGGGGTGCTGGTCAGATCGAACAAAGCCCTGGTCGGTTCGAACAGGACTAAAGGAGGAGACTCTGGCTTCTTCGTTTATTCTTCGGAGAAAATCTCTGATCCTCGGAGGAGGGGACTTCTTCCTTTGTGTATTTCCTGCCAGTCCTGAAATTTAATAGAGAAGAAAACGTACGTGTCAAAAGAAAAAGAAAAGATCTAGTCTCTTAATACTAAGACAAGGATCCAATATCAACACCGTCCCCGGCAACGGCGCCAATTTGATGAAGGCTTAAAACCTAGGAATCAAATAAATTTGTAACCTATAGCTAACCTCACTAATCGTTCAGAATATAGCTTTAGGGTCGAACCCAAGGGACGGATCTATGAATACCGGACTTATCTTTTCTTAAAATCTAGATGAATATATTTTATGGGATTTTGAGTAATTAAATAGTGCTCAAATTGTAAATGTTTTTGGTTATTTTTGGACTTGGAATAAGATGTTCAAACAAACTAAAGTAAAATATTAAAGTAAAGTCTTTTTAAGGTCTTAACAGAATTTAAGGCGCCTTAGGAATTGGATTTCATCTATGTTTGACTGTTAAATTAGAAACTCAAAATACTTTCGCATTTTAATTTCTCAATTTAACTACAGTTAACCCTCTGGTCAATTCGAACACAAATCTGTTCGATTCGAACAGTAGTCTGTTCAGCTCGACCAAATCTCTGTTCGGTTCGACCAGAGGGCAAAGGTGCGTTGGGTTTGTCTACTATGTTTACTAATGTTTTGAGATAGGTTTAATTGGACGAACCTAGCTAAACTAAACCTCAGCCTTCGCTTGTTGGAACAGATTCTGGTTTGCTCACAATCTAACCTAATTAACTTGATTGATTCACAACTTTTGGTATAGAATTCAATTCGTTAAACCAGTCTATCAGAGTTCTTAAGAGTATTTAGAAGTCTTTTGTACTAATCTAAAAGTCGCACTTTTGATGCAAACTAATCTCCCCTTTCGGTTCTAAGATTTACTCCAAATACTTAAATCAATTTAGACTTGCTATTCCTAACTTAGACTTACTAGATGCAGCTGTTCAACTAGAAGGTAATTAGAGAACTCAACAAGTAATTAACTCAAGCAACTAATTAATTCATAATAAACTAGGTCTCAAAACATAGCAATTCATAGCATATCAAACTAACTTCATCCAAACATAGAGTTACTCTCCTAATCCTAAGGCTATAAAAAGGTCTAGCCTAACATAGTATCAAAGCAAACAACAAGAGATAAACAACAATAAAGATACAAGCCCATCGAATCACAAGATAAAAATATAAAGTAATAAAACCAAATACTCCTTATGCTTTTGATCACGATCTTCAAGGCGATGGAGTGAAGCTAGATGGAGATGTCACATGAAACACTGCTGCCGTCGTCACAAGGATGATGATTCCCAAGGAGAAGAGAGAAATTGACCCTTAGAAAAGTGGAAGATGGTGTTGAGAAGCGAATCCCCCCTTCTTCAGGCCTCCAGGGTATATATAGATATCCCAGGTCGCAAGGATGGAAGGCTAGGGCACCAGGGCGCAAGAAATTGCCATAACAATCTATTTCCATACAAGAATTGCTACCATAAGTGATATGGCGGCAACCTGGTCGGATCGAACAGGTGGGCAGTCGAACCGAACAGGAGAGAGAGAAAGCAGCCATGCAAGCATGCCACTGTGAGGTCCAGTCGGATCGAACAGCCAGGCAGTCGGATCGAACAGGAGAGAGAGATGTCGCCTGATAGCCATGAGTCTAGGTCAATTCGAACAGGAATCTGTTTGGGTCGACCAGAAGAGAGAATAAAGCCTCCAATGCTAGGAATGAGTCATCTAGCGTGCGTAATACGTCGGGAATCCATCTATACGCTCCAAAGTCACCAGAAATCATCAAAAACCTGTACATAGAAGAGAAGAAACGACGGCAGAACCAAATCCTGGAAAAACATAGCAATTTATCAAATAATTTATTGGTTTGAGTCTATTTTAAGTGCTAAGTACGGTCCAAATAACAATAAATATTGACTACGTCAATAATCCTCTAATTTTACAACTTAATTAACAGAGAACTAGCGGTCTAGTAGCAAAGAGCAACCCATTTTCATCGGAGGTCGCAGTAAGAACATGTCAGGAAATCATTTGTGATATCTATTTTAGAAATAAGTTAAAAAAAAATGACCCCCTATTATCTCCAAAAACACCCAGATTGATAGACCTTTTTTCTAAATATCACATTATTGAGTAAGAGAAAAGACATGACGATTATTGAGTATTGACTGCAAGCACAATATTCTACGCGGCTTAAAACGGAGCGGATAAACTCTACCCCGATTTGTATCTGAATCCGAAAAATGTACGTAATATGCGAACCGTATCCGTATCCGACAAAAAATTAATTTGGACTAGTAACATAAAATTAATTTTATTTGCTAGTTCGAGATGATTATATATGATAACAACACTAAAATTAATTTTTTTTCTCTAATCATGACGATTACATATGATTAATGTACTATTTTGAAGTATGATGACATTGGATATAAATACTATATCTTGTTTATTTTTTATTTTTATTAGTTCGTTAATTTATAAATGTTCGTTTTAATATCCGAAATATCAGCATTTATATCCGTATCCGACAATATCTTATCCGTATCCGTATTTGTATCTGTATCCGAACGTATCTGTATCTGTATCCGTATCTGAACATATTTATATCTGTATCGACATCCAATAAAAATTATGGATACGGATATGGTTTCACCACTCCGTTTTCACCCCCAGATGCCTCGTCGATGATTTGCTTCCGTGATAGCAAGGGAATTCTTATTTATTAGAGTTCAAATCTCAAATTATTGAGTAAACTACGTTTCAGATAAATTTTGTGCGTTTAATTAGTCAAGCATTAGAGATAAGTTCTACAAATACCAATGTTAATAAAATCATTATAAACGTGTTTAGAGTCGTCAGAGTAAAACTTAATTTACATGTTACTTTCACCTCTTTCCAGTCGAAAATTCAAAAAGTTAACAATATTAATTTGAACCATCTACGACGCTTCTCAAAGGACAATTTCATTTGACCTTCAGCGTGTGTAACCTAAAATATCATTCCATTGTTTCTTCTATGGAGTAGCAATTGTATTTCGAATCAACTCATTGCCGACCACAATCACCAAACACAAACGTATAAATTCCTGATGGTTCAATTTTCTCAACTTTTCCGACCTCTACAAAATGATATGTTATTAGAATTCAAATTTCAATTAATATAATGATTTAATCCTTAAATTTGTTGAATTTGTGCCATAGGTTAATTGTTTATTGAATTTTTCAGTCAATACTTTTTTTTTTACTAAGCTTTAAATACCAAGCAACTAATGCAAGTTATTAATCTCGATCTACATCACAAATAATACATTCATTTCGAAACTATTATGTATCAAATTCATCTCCAACATTAAAATGTTCAAAAAATTAATTCACTAAATGTATCAATTTAATATTATTATTTATTTCATTCTTTAATATTCGAACAATACTGGTTTTACTTTTTTTTATCTTCATATACACGGGTCACTTATAAATGCAAATGAGTCGCTTGTTGCCAGGAAAATTATTTTATTTATTCAACATGTATAGTTTTTTTTTCATCTTATTCATATTAATAAAATTTTAGACGGGTTGTTTCTTACAGGAACTTAAACAATGTTAGCTTAACAGAAGATCCTTGACTACATAACATTACTTAGCTATCATTAGTGGAAAAACCAGGGACCAAATCAGAGGGAGCAATTTAGAAATTCATTTCGGGAGAAGGTATTTTCGATATTATTGTGAAATTTATGGGCACTCTTATAGTAGGTAAAAAAGCCTGAAGCTGTGGAGCTGTGGCGCAGTACATAGATTACTAATTTTTTAATTAAACCGCCATAACAAAAATATCAATGTCCACAGCCAACTTGGTCAATATTTTAACTTTTTTTTACTAAAATACTCCCATTATTGTCGATCAAAATCAGATTCCAGCTACCATATTTTTTCCTTTTGCGCCAGTTAAAATATATCACCTGAAGCTACGAGAGCCGTACACGTGTCTGCGGCACACTGGTTCATAGCACCGCTTGCATAGGCAGGTCTGTTCTGGTGAGTGGTGGCTTCTACAGCCCAATCTGGCGGCGCTAATGACGTGGGACCCAGAAAGCAGTCACACAAATACGAATAGTCTGACTGCTCTGTTTGACTTAAATATGGGACCCACTTAGAACCTTTTTACATTTTTAGCCGTCGTAGGAGCATGTGTAGAAACTTGTAATATGATTTGTGGAAAAATAATAGAATCTAGCAATACAAATTATTTCGAGATATTATGAATTTTCTTATGTAAATGAAAGTATTAAAAAATTCTTTTGATTTAATGTGGTTATTATCGCGGAGATCTTGAAAAGGTGTTAGTTTCATTGAGTGATGTTAATTTTTTATGTCCAAAATAGAAATAGTTTAAATGAAGTACAAGGAAAATGTTCGTGTATTATTTCTTACTCATTTTTATTAGTAGATTTTTGTTGGCAAAAGATAATCGTTTTATGTTTGATGAGAAATTTAGTTGTAGGTTATATACTAATTATAAACTCGCTCCATCTTGGTGCTAATTATATATTTCGTCTTACGACTATGAAAAAAATAGCTTAATGATCAAAAAGACTTTTACAAAAAGCATGTACTCCAACCGAGCTTGGTACAAGCGGCGCCGAATTCAACTGAGAAATAGAGAGTGAGAGAAACATCAAAGAAGCATACCAACATGGAAAAGAACAAATTTGAGTTTGACTCAACTTTTAATTATATCCCATGCGTCTACCACTGGGTTACCCAAAAATTGGGACAAAAAAGTGACAAAGAAGATGGAAAAGAAAACCATAAATGTCCCACGATAAGATATAGCATTATTGGGGAACTTATCTTCACAGGTCTACAAACCTATCCCTTCCTATATAATTGGTACCATCCCAAGAAAGCCTCAATCAGATAATCCCAAGTTCATACTTTTTTTTTTTCAATCTGAAAAGAATTTTTCGAAACTAGTACGATTGTATTATTTTACTTTATTTTTTATATGAAACAAAAATTTTGTTCAAGTAACAGTTGTTTGGAGTTTTTTTTTTAAATTATGTTGGTTTCTTAAAAAAAATTTCGTCAAATGCAACAAAAGAATTATATACTGAGAGAACTAAGTGAAAACAAAATCATATTGTCATAATTTATTTTAAACTTTAATAAAAATAAATATAACAACATAAATATGACGATAACATAAGAAAAATAAAAACAATCATATTAATTTTCTCAAAAATTTCCTTAGAATTGCTAAAAGAGAAAAATAATAAAATTTATCATCACCAGGATGCATGTGCAATTTTACTTTGTTATCTCATGTTTATAATATATTAAATTGCATTTCATCATTTTGCTCTTCTTTTGGGCGAATGTTCAAACAAAAAATGGCCACTAGTGTTGCGTACTAAACCACGAGGCTATGAATGTGGATGATATATCAAGATGGCCTCAATACATCACCCGTATGGCCCCCGTATAATACCGTCCGGTTTCTCTATTATAATCTTATGAAGACATTCAGTAACAAGTTACTGTCAGAAGGGTCCCACAGTATTAGTTACTCTCCAAGGCTAGTTAGAGAACTTGATTCATCTGTCGGTATATTATAGTTATGGTTGTACAGTTTATAACAGATCTCCTTTATAAATCTGTAACTAAGGATTTGCATCCATAATTAATAATGTATAAGGATAAACATGAACCGCATTTAATAATGCGATAATGCCCTCAAGTCGCCAACTATTGTTTCTTGCACAATTCTAGGGGAAGAAAAATAATTGTAAAGCAACTACAATTTCCGATGAAAGACATCCACCAAACATCCTCAGTGCTTTCATAAAAGAGAGGAGAAAAAAATAAAATTGTTGCACCTTCTAATTCTATGTGGTGCTTTTTTCTCTCCGCGAATGCACATCAGCACATAGCCACATACTTGATCTGAAAAAAAAAAACTTTATTTAATTTTAAATAAATGGGGTCGGTATGTATGCTGTCTCCTATCCCTTAAAATTGGGTAGGAGCTACCATATACCCAAAAAAAAAAAAAAAAAACCTTGAAATGGGTAGGAGTATTGTTTGGCATCTCCAAAAAGTGACTTGGTCCTAATAATAATATATATGATTTCACTATCACCATGTTATTTGTCTAACTCACATGCTGACAAGTGACAAACAAATTATTTTTTGTTTGGTTATTTAGAATTTCATTTTGTTATAATATGATCTTTACATCTGAGTGCGTGTCTCATTAAATTTTAACTAAAGAATTTCTTATATTACTAAATCATTCATTCAATATTAATCTACAACAATTGCACGCCTTTTCAAAATAAATACTAATCTATACAACAGCTGCTATGTATTTTCGCTCTTGAAATTGGTGGCCATGTGATAATATGAGAAACTGAAAATAGAAGGGGAAAACAAATAGAATCAATCCTGTGGCAAGAAGAGTAATTGGATCTTTCTTTGTGTCAACTGAAAAGTAGCCTATTTTCTGCCTAGTTTCCATAAACACCCTAGTTTTGGGTCCACAGAGAAGCATTATTGTAATTATTGTACTAGCATTTAAATCAATTGAGAAAGACATTTGCGAAGAATCAATAGAACTTGCATGACATTTCATCTTCTGGCATAGAAACAAGATTAATTTTCGCCCTTTTGGACAGGCGTTCATTCTCTAGAGGCTGTTAATGCCATTTCATTATTAATATTATTATTGTTGGTAAATTTTGAAATACAATCCCGTACAAACATTGCCATTTCATCACCACTAACTTGCAAGGAAGAACATCACATTAATTAAAAGGCTTTGAAAAGCAAATATTTGCTATGAGTTAGCTATTTGATTTCTCTTAAGCAATCAATTAAAACACATCATTTAATTAATGACAGGGGGAGGTTATGGACAAGCCAAAGACATGTGGCGTTTAATCAACTCAAGCATAATCCAAAAAGAAACTGTTGCAATATCATAATTAATTGCTCTCAAACCCAAAGTCTTTTTCAAATTATACTTATTTTAAGGATCAGAGCTTATCTGGATGCTGCTAGTTTTGAAAAGTGCATTTGAATCGTCAAAGAAATACTTCTATTCAGGTTAGTGTGAGAGAAGAGTATTTAAAAACGTGTTAGTAGAAATAACTTTAAAATAAGTGTTGATGTTATGTTATTCGTATGAATATATTATGGATCGTATAATTCAAAATTACGTTAATCCGAAATAAGCATCTTACCTTGCTGCTCCTACAAAATACTTAATTAACAGGAAAAAAATACTAAAATTCGATACAAGTTTTGCGAGAGAGAGGTGTGTTGGAATTGCATTCAAATAATAAATAACACCATTGAAAGATAAATTAATAAAAAATAAATAACACCATTGCAGATGGCTTCTATTCATTTTTGCTGAAAATGACTATAATGACAATTATTGGCTATGGATTAAGTCCTTCAGGACACAATTATTGGCATATATTGAACTTTCTTTGTTTAACAAATAATAGTAGGCGAAACCACATTATTAAATTAAGTACCCGTAAAGATTTAATCTGGGTGCGATTATCTGAATTCTGTGCTAGCCTTGAAACGTTGCCAAAAATAAGAGGGCAGAATGTTTGAATGCCAATTAACGAGTTCATATTTGCCAATATACATGTGAGAAAAATAGAGTACTATAGTCTTTTGGGTAAGATCTGTTAATAATAGCATGGGACTGAATAGTTTTGCTTAAAAGCCATATAGAAAACGAATTGTGGATCTAATTTATCGCTGTTAGATTTGATAGTCTAGTCAGAAAAAAGTATCCTTTTTATTAATAACCCAAAAAAAATAGAGAAAAATCTTTTATACCGTCTTAAGATGTTTGTCCAGAAATTACTTAAGAGGTGCTGCACAAATTTGATGCACAAAAAGAATGAATCACGTACAAGTAAAAATATACTAGCATAATGTTTTACGTCTTTATTGCTGTTGACGGTCAACACAATTGAAAAACAATTAGCTTTGGTACTCTGAATTATATATTAATGAGGTAGACTAAAATCAGGCACGTCAGTTGCGATTATATTTCAACTTTTGAGGTTCTAATGTCTAATCCGAACTGTTCGATGTGTTCTTCATATTGAAATCTCATTGGAGACCAAAATTTATATTTTTCTAAATTTTTTTACTATTTTTTTTAGATTTTTAAAAATCATTGTTATTGAAGGGTCCATAATTGTTTAGATTAAGAATTTTGTAAAATACCAAAAAATACTAAAAAAAATTCAGAAAAATATAAAATTTGGTCTCCAATGAGTTTTCAATATGGAGAATACATTAAATGGTTTGGATCAACTGTTAGAATCTCGAAAATTGAAATTTCGTCGTAGTTGACGGTCTCATTTGTCAGTCGTGATTGACTTTAGTCTACATTCATATTCTATGCAGACTAAGTGAATTGTAACACAACATCAAAAAGATAACTTTCGTATATAATGTGTTAGAATTAAATTTATTTTACGATATTAAAATGGTTGATTATGCACGAATATTAATATTTTGCATTGTTCATACTTTCTAGCCAGTGTTTCAGATTCTAGGCGTTATGCATCAATAATCGTTCCAGAGACTAGACGAAATATGATGCCTTTGTTGCTGACTTGCTCTGGACATTCAACATGCTTGAAAACAATTATTTTTGGTGCGTTCGTATTCTTCAAATCCTACAAAGACAGGTGTATATTCCTCCCAAAATCGGAAAAGAAAAAAGAGTGAAACGTTAGTAATTTTTCTGTTTCGTTGAGGACCGAAGAAAGAAAAAAATAATAATAAGGATCCTATGCGTGTTACTTGCAACTATTCACTACTCGTAAAAAATAAAAATAGAACAAAATTATTTCTTATACAATATTTCTTTTGAGAGAAAAAAGACATTACAAATCATTGTCACCTTTCGCAATTATGCAATAGCAAGCCACATGGGTCCGTTTTTTGTAGGACAGAGACGTTAGGAGAAAACAACCCAACAAGTGGTTTTCCTTCTCTGGACTCTTGAGATTGCAACGCTTTGAATCCGAACTAAAACCAAAATCGAATGGGATCTGAAAGGATCGAACCACTTTGGCCTTTACCCCACCTTCCAATAAAAGAAAATTTTGAGTTCGGATCAAATGCATCAATTGCGAACAGCCATTTGGTTAAGCTAACTACCTGACTAGCGTACTGTGATCAATTATGTCATATAATGGGATACAATCCGTGACAATCCATCTATTGCTTTTAGCAATAAATTCGATAAGGTAAAAGTACTTTATAACAAAATAGAACTTATTTATAAAGTTGTTGCATGTCCAATACGATATTACAAAACAAAAATAAAATTTATAAAATTGCACGTCCAATACGATATTACAAAACAATTATGAGAAGAGTTCTAAAATCGCATGTTTTTGACGCAACATATGTCACAATTTTACTTTTTTTTTTATTGAAATCTTAATTTAAGTCATCAAATCTTAAACTTTAATCTTGTTCAACTTCACGAGATATGCATTTCATAAATTTCATAACTGTTGGAGTTTATTTAATACTAAATCGAGTGGTAAAAAAAACCCGAAAAACTAGAATTAATCTTTTATAATTTATCATATTTGTTCATTTTTTGACTACTTGATCTACATCAAATAAACTTCAATGTTTAAAAATTTGAAATCATCAATGTTGATTGGACGTCTAAATTTGAAATCTTAAAATATCAATAAAAAAAAAAATTCGTACCACCAAAAACTTATGGCATTTGTAGCATTTTTTAATTGTTTGATTAAATATAAACGAAACATCAAATTATATAATCTTTTATACATAAATATGGGCCATACACGTACATGAACTAAACGTTAGAGTATAATAAAACCAAATATTTATATATATGGATATAAAATTCAATTATTGACAAGAATCTCATGATCTCATTGATTTAATTAGTATTAAAAGTCATCTTGGCATGACACTTATTCTCTGGGTGGGTCACACAGTGCGGTGTGTCAGGCCACAGGGAATCTGGATTAGGAAGCTGCCGGATCAACGGACCATTGGATCTGAGATCTGACTCCTCCCACTCTACATTCATTTTCCTACAACAGTACAATGTCATTCAACATTTTCCTTGATTGAGACAATTTAACTTAGGCAGTAAACTAAAAGTCTAAAACAAACCACCTAATTCAATTTAAGAGATGGTATTTTGAATTTTCCGTACAATGTTACTAGAAAAAGAAAGATAAAATTTACAGGATATAATAGAAAGTTATTAACCGTATATATGTGATTTTCATATTTCGTTTTAAATATTAAAAATAAATAGTTTAAGCTAACTCTTTAAAATCAAAGGCAGCGTATAATCCTTCCAATGAATTTAGACCAGTGGGATCGAGGAGACAAAGGGTCTCAATTATGACGGCAGGAGGTTGAAATTTGAAAATTGTTGGTTGGTGCCACGCGTCGGGTTGCCAGTTTGGTTCTATTGCCACGACTCGTATACTCGTGTGGCCATCTCATTTGTGGTCCCGCTCTTGCTTCCGCTGCTTGTTTGCCTTAAATTTGATTTTCTGTGACGACTTCCTTTTCTCGGAGCCATGTGTAAATCAACGAGGCCAGAAAAAAAAAAATTAATTGTGTAAACGGTAGAATTACCAAGTTTCTCGTATTCTTATATTTTATGATATAATAATTACGAGGTGTTGACTCCATATGTAGTCATTTAATATCGAGCTATTTCCTTTTTCTATTTTCTAAAATACCGCTCATTAGTCTAATTTATCATACCTAATTATCTATAGCCTGCATTATGTATATTAATATATTTAAGTATGGTTGCTTTAGTTGAATTTGTAAAACCACACATAACATGCTTAATTGTCTTTGTTTGAAGTTTAAATTTTATTATGGGTGTTGCTATTTTTTCTTCAATTTATCGTTTATCATCCTATTTATGTTTTTGCCCTTCTAAGTCGATGTGACAGCTTCATAATCGTACAAATTTATCTCGATCATCTTTATGTTGATGTTCACTAAACAATCTGTATTAAAGAAAGCTAGGTTTGTCAATATGAAAATTTTGTTTGTGTTATTAGTCTTTTCACTCTATCGATATACTTTCTTTTTTTTATCTTAGTGAGTATGGTTGGATGGATGAGGGTTAATTAATTTTGTATCTTAAGCAGTTTATTTAATTAATTTTTTTATTAGGTCAAAAGCCAAGCCTCAACAGTCCACAAGTTGCTCTATCCTTTTGAGGTCTGTAGAGAGCAGATCTTTGATTCAAATCGTCCAATCTAATTTTGACCGGCAGACTTTTATGGGCCGCATGAATCTCAACGAGTCTGATATTAATCACGGAACATTTTATTATTGATCGGACGGTTCAAATCAAAGGTTTGTAGAGAATATGGATTCCTGCGGCGGCAAATGCAAGGAAACCCGAGGTTAAGTGGTTAACCCCGACGCCCCCCTCCCCAAAAAAAAAATAAATAAAAAATAAATAAAATAGAGGGGTGAAGTGCAGTTAATGAATTTCAAAATCCTTACTGCTGGAGGAATGAAATTTAGATGAGTTTTTAATAAAATAAGTCCATTCACCCACAAACTTTTTTATAAGGTGAAAATTTTAACATTCAGTTTACTAGAACCTCGTTGTATATTGTTTTAGACGAGATATTCTCGCAGAATTCCTTTTGTTTTCAAACTAGAGGCAAAAGAAAAAGGCCCCAAAAGATCTCTCTTTTTTGTTGTTGTTGTTGTTACAATCACTTTGCAATTCCAGTCTCCCATTTTCGCTAATAAACCTGAAAATTCTTTTCCTTTTGTTTTCAAACTAGAGGCAAAAGAAAAAGGCCCCAAAAGATCTCTATTTTTTTTGTTGTTGTTGTTACAATCACTTTGCAATTCCAGTCTCCCATTTTCGCTAATAAACCTGAAAATTCTTTGCACTTTTTCAGACAAAGTATCTTTTTTTGAGGGCCTTTTCAGACAAAATATCTACTATCCTATTTCTTCTACCATACCAATCGGCAGCAAAAATCTATGAACTTTTCAGATTTGACAATCCGATGATTATCCGCATTTATCAGTATCACTTTTTATCACCAAAACCAACAGAAAGTGCCTCGGATGAAGTCATTTGATCGAGTATTGAAACATGAAGAGAATCAAACAGTATGAGTTATGTTGCACATGGAGGCATGGTGCTCTTTGTTAATGTATCTAAATTGGAAGGACACACCAAGATTGTTTCAACAACTTTGCACACACGATTAAAAATCTTAGTGACCATCCTTGGTCTTTCTGTCTCTCTTCCATGTTCTAAGCTATCCTCTTGTTTTTCAATAGATATCTCAACTTCGTTTTTTTTAAATAATTGTTTTTTTTGCTTTGTGAATTTTGATACATTGAGTCTATATTATTTATTTATTTTTAAACAAAAGTATCTTGTGTAGATATATTTTGCAACCGCATTTCTTACCACAGTACGAAACAAAAATATATACATCTTGTAAGCGATCGAATATCTTACGACACCACGAGAAAACAATCAATTTTTTATCCTAATCAATACATAAGGTCGACATACCCATGATTTGAACGACACTTTGTCGTTAATCAGGCAATATTCTATATTTTGGATTCCACTAATCATATCGAGAAACTAATTGTACTATTTCCCTCTCGGGTCAAAACCCATATTTTATGCGAACAAAAAATTGTAAGTTTGACCGCATAATGCAGTTGTTATTTAAAAAATACATGGACGATAAAATCTAATTACAAATCTAATATTTGTTGATTTTAAATTTTAAGAAACGCAGACAATTTTGTCGTATTACGAAGATATTGTTCTTTATTTATGCACAGTTATCAAAACTTAAAATATTCTCTCACTTGGCAGCCGCTATACAATCATGTCTAAAACAAAAACTTTAAAATTTTCAAAATTTTTAGTCATGTCATCATATTATCTATATAGTCTGTAGTCTCCAACTTCCGATTTTATTTTATTTTTATCTTTATATTGATCATATTGTTTATATATATATAGCTGCATTTAATTTGCTTTTCTTTTGCTGATCTGTATCATATCCTAACTTAGATTTCTTTGTATTAATTTCACAGTAACCGAAAAGAATTTCATAAGCATTTTGTACATTTAGCAAACTATATATTGCTTATTAGAGATTGGTGCATTCTGATTATTAAAGATGAATGCAGAATAAAAATTTCTTTATTTTACAATTTTAATTCCATTCGATTTTATTTTATTAAATTAAATTATCGTTTATGATTCATTCCGGTCGGAGGGTACTTAAGCTCTAATTCAAGGCCGTTTCGTAATAAATCATAATCCCAGCTAAGTATGGACCTATGCATTACCAGATATAAATCTGTGATGCTGAGACACAAAAAATTTTAAACACGAGCGAGGGATCATTAGCAAAACTTTCTAGACAATATTAGTAGAGTAATGCTAGAATCAAATATATAGGACGTCAAACACGATACAAACGTCGCACATTAAAATTTCGAACGGTCGATCCAAGCCGCTCAATATGATCTCTATATTAAAATATCCATGATAATCAAATTTTATATTTTTTCATATTTTCTAACTATTTTTTTCGAATTTTCAAAATTGAAGGGTTCAGAACTTTTTAGATTGAGCATATTGAAAAATTCCAAAAAAATAGTAAAAAAATTTAAAAATTATAAAATTTGGTTTCCATAAAGATTTTATAACATAGAACAATTTGTACGGTTTGGATCGGCCATTCCAATTTTAAAAATTAAAATTTTATCGCGTTGGACAAGTGTACGTGTCCTATATGTTTGACACTAGCCACTCCCATATTAGTATAGTATGAAGGAGAACTTGAAATTGTAGAACAAACCTAATTAGCAGCCCACGAGGATTATTCCACAATAATTTAAATTAAGTTCCCCATTAGACCTGAGAAACCTTCTTAGGCATCACGTCTGACCATTTTTTTAATTGTTATCGATTAAGATATACCGATGTATAATACATGGCCCGCCGGTGCATCTGTCCAGATCGATTAATGACATATATTGCAATAAGCAGTCTATTATTATTATTTTTTTGTTTGTGAAATCACAAGTTCAAGTGTTTAATTTAAATGACTTAATATATCTATTTTTTAACTAGAAGACTATTACATAGTTCAATTTAAAAGCCATCATTACAATAAAAATGTTGACAAGGTCGTTGGTATTATTCATTAGATTATTTAATATATTATTATTTCCTTTGCGTGAGTTTGCCTAAAAAATTTTTGAAGGATAAAATTATTCGTTGAAAGATGCAGGAAGTGCTGTGCAATTTAAAAAAATGTATTGATGGAAGTTACTATATTCTGCTAATCCAATGATCGTCATGGGGAAAATTTAAAAACCATATTTGTGTTAAAAATACGCGAATTCAGGTGTTTCCAACAAACACTAGAAAAGTGAATTATTGGCAAGTTGATCTCGCATCATATGTATATATATTTGAATGCAATAAACTATTTAATATACCATTGTATATTAAACAGAAAAAAAAAACAACTCCACAATTATTCCCGATTCTTCATCTGGTGTAGGCCGCAACCGATTCCTATATGCCAATAAAATTATTAGATTCCATCAATATTGGCTTCTCTGATGAACTGAATGACATCAATGATCAATCAATCAAAAATTTTAATTTTATTTTTCTGTTTTAATCTTTAATAACTCGACAATCCGTCAGTGGATGCAAGGGAAAATTCCTTACGCAATTTAGTCTCCTCATTCATAATTGGTAGTTTCCTATTTCACCTGGTCCAACTTAATTAATAAAATAAAATAATGTACCCGGTTATTTTAAAAATGCTTGACTAAAAAAATGTCATGAAATTTATTGAAGGAACATACTCAAATCTCAAATTAAATTCGCTTAGGATTTGGAATGATTACAAGAAACTAGACTTACTAGGAATTATGACTAGGGGATGATGGGATGATAGAATCCAGGGGATGAAAACGTGTGCGCTGGAAGGATGAGCGTAATTATTCCAACGTCTCTATTTTTAGAAGGATGAGCGTTAGGGGGAGGGGAGGAAACAGAGATGTATATAACTGTTGTAGTTACAATATTAACTTCAACAGTCATATATATATGTATATATATATAGAGAGAGAGAGAGAGAGAGATTGGCTAATGTATACTCCAGCATACGGATCAAACTCGTATGCTAGAGTCGTTTTTCAAAATTTAAAATTCAAACAGTCGATCCAAAGCGTTCAAATTGTTCTCCATGTAAAAATATCCTTCAAGACCAAATTTTACATTTTTTTCAAATTTTTTTGCTATATATTATACTATCTTCAAATTGAAGGGTCAGAAATACTCATTTACAACTCCTTTATATTGTTTTTTTAAAATAGCATAATATATAGCAAAAAAATTCGAAAAAATATAAATTTTGGTTTCCTAAGAGATTTCAATATGAAGAACAATTTGAAAGGTTCGGATCGAATGTATGCATTTTAGATTTTGAGAAACGATTCCAGCATACGGACTATCTGTATGCTGGAGTATACTTTAGCCAATCTCTCTCTCTCTCTCTCTATATATATATATATATATATATCTTCAACAGTTCTGTTGAAGTTAATATCGTAATTGAGGGAATAAGGAAGGAGCGAAACAATGAAACAGAAAGGCGGAGAAGGGGAGCGAAACAAGGATGAGCGTTGGATTTAAAAAAACGAAAAACGGATGCAGGAAATGATAGACAAAAATAAAAAAACGCGTTAGTAACTACTAGAGATGATGAATATTGAAGATGATCCTTATTGGCCCCGAACACCGTCGTCTTTTAAACCAAAACATAAACAACTCCAGAATTGTCCTTCATTAATCTGGTGTAGGTCATAACCTATTTTTTATTTTTTATGTCAATTAATCTATGAGATTCCATCAATATTGGCTTCTCTGAATAATAGAATAACGTCAATCAATCATGAATTCCAAAGTTGTTTTTCCTTCTTAACCTTTAATTGTCAACAATAATAAGTGAGGCAAGGAATAATTTGATCAGCAATTTAGCCTCCTCATTCATAACATGTAGTGTCCTAATTCACCTGTTCTAAGTCCCAAACGATTCAACTAATGCACTCATTCATTTTAAAATAACTACAATCCAACATAAACGTCTCTATATTCATTCAATAAAAATAGATCTCATAATAAATTCACTAAAATATTTGAGAGTTTGATCATGTGCTAATTGACTAAAAAGCCGGAATTACCAAATTAAATAAGTATTTGTGAATTTGATCATGTGCTAATTGAATAGCTTTTTATCGGTCACGATTCACGGACCGATTTGGGCATGATATGGAAGGGTGAAGAATTCGCGAATTATGCACAAGTTTCTGAATTCGTGGATAAATTAGAGAAGCTATCATTAATCAACTTTTTACTCCTGAAAATAAAAGAATTGATGAAATAGGGACAAATGATAAACATATTTCAGTTGATTACGTTTCAATTTATACATTGTAGATGATTAAATATCGCTTGGAAAAGTGAACAATAAGTAATTTAGAGATTTTTCCTCTAGAGTTAGGAGGATGGCTTGAGATGGGACTCAAATATGATCCAGCCTAGGGTAGGCCAGCCTAGAGTTCAGCTAATATTGAGCCTTAAAAAGGCCTAAATTTATAGACAAAATTGTCGCATGATGGAAAAAACAGTGCAAGTCAGAAGAACCATGAAAAACAGTTCACTAAGCCACAGTCACTCAACTCGGCAGTGGTTATCTATATATCAGGTTTTTTAAATCGTTCTCCATAAAATTAACTCTAAACAGTCTTAAGCAATGGGCATTTTCACTAAAAGCACATCTGTTTATACTTAATAAACAGCAAGTTCGTTTTAGGTTCCAAAAAGAATTTCCACTCTAGTAGAAACTTGCATAAATTTGCAACGAATGCACTTAATTCTTGAAACAAATGACGAGAAGTTCAAACTTTCTACAGTAAAATAAGGATAACGTTTTTTTTTTCGAATAATCTTAATAAACAAAAATCTCTATACCAAAAGAAAACAAAATGTTCAGTTCACTAAAAAGAACCAATCTCATGCTAGAGCAACAGAATTGTCCCGAAGAATTTAAATAACAATATATCAGACCCTAGTAACGAATACCTTTGGCAACTTCGAAAAAATGCGCAACATTCTCTTCTGGTGTCCCCACTACAATTCCATGCCCCAAATTTAGTATGTGCTTATGATTCCCAGCCTTATTAACAGTGTCATTAATCCGTTTTGTAATAAAGTCTTTTGACCCAAAAAGCACCCCTGGGTCCACATTGCCCTGGACTGCCACATCAGCACCCAGCCGCCGCCTCCCTTCTGCCATGTCCACTGTCCAGTCAAGACTTACCACATCGACTCCAGTAAGAGAGAGCCTCTCTAGCAACCCTCCTGACCCACTTGCATAGAGAATCAGGGGTAAATTTGGGTGTGTTGATTTAACCGAGTCGACAATTTGTTTCAGGTACGGCAGGCTGAATTCTTCGAAGTCTGCAGGGCTAAGCTCAGTGGCCCATGAATCGAAAATTTGTACTGCTTGGGCCCCATGATCGGCTTGGTACTTTATGTACTGTGCCATGGATGTCATAAATTTTTGTAACAATGCATGCAAAACCTACAAGTATGAATGTACACATTTTAGTAGCTTGTTAAAATGCAAGCAGAATGAGTCATTATTTCGTAGAAATTGCCAAGTTTTGAATTGTGCAATCATGAAATGGTCAAAAACAAGAATTGGTCATGTTAAGGCATGTAGTGAACTATAAGAAATATGTATCAAAGGCTAAAACTTACCTCAGGTTGAGAGAAGGCCATTCTTTTGATCTTAGAGAAGTGCTTAGATGAACCACCTTCCACCACATATGATGCTAAAGTGAAAGGTGCCCCTACGAATCCTAGCACAGCAGCTTCATTCTTAACCTGACCAATGACCCTGATTGTCAGAGAGCCTGCTAAGCTCAAAACTCTCATTAAAGCTAGTAAAATGAATATAACAGTCGAACCTCAGCTCGTAAGGTGGTCAAAGCTTCTCCAACATAGGGTACAAACTCTTCTGGTACAAACTCTCTGACTTTACTTACATCCTCAGCTGTGCGTAAAGGGTCATATATGATTGGGCCTTTTCCCTTGACTATGTCGAATGGTATGTTCATCCCAGGTAGAGGTGTCAAAATGTCAGAGAACAAGATAACCTACATTGTAGGATAAGAACCAAAGGTTATCATTTAGTTACTGGGGTAATTATTGTTCAAGGGAGTTTGGCAAGTCAAATCAGACATTTAACCTTGCTCATATGGAGCAGCCAATTTATTTGATATTTACAATCAGAACACAACCATTTAAATGCAGATTTCAATCAATTAAATATAGATATATGTATCGAGCATTTCTTATGTGCTGAAGTTACTGAACCAGGTGGCATCAACCAATTTATACATCTCTTATGTGCCGAAGTTACTTAATAGTCTTGAAAACCAGTTCACACAACTAAGATTTGAACTTTAACTCCTCCTAGTTTGCTATTTGAAAAGGCTTGAAAAGGCTTAGGTAAAATGGTCGTCGCACTAACTGTTAAGACTTAAGACAAATTACCAAACTTCAAAGCAACAACTGATGAAATTGTTATTTTATTATTTATAAACCATTTTAGAAAATACCAGAAACAAACAAGTAAGAAAAAAAAAAAAAAACTAAACATGAGTAACATGTATATTGTAACAGATCAATTACCCCATCAGGCTTGAAGACCTTCCATGGTTGAAGAGAGATTTCAACAACTAGATCGACATTCTCCGATCTTTCACGAAATGAAGGATACTTTTCACATATCAATTGATAGCTCTGTTGGCACAACAGAAAAACATTTATAAATGAGTACAGTACACTGTAGCAGATGCTACATACTGGTAACAGGAAATGAAGATCAATTACCAATACATATCTGTACATCATAACAGCAGTAATTACTAATGCCCCAATGAGCCATCAATCTCACTTTCACGTGAAAATTACATAAATATTAACCTATGACATCAGAATAGTAGTACCCTTAACTATTACTTGTGCCAGTACACCTTAACAGCAGGTAGTACAGGTCGTACAATACCAGTAATGTCCCTGAATATGCATCATCTTTTGCATTCTAACTCCAGTAAAAATTGATAATTTACCATAATCAGGTGTTATCTCACATCCAGTTGCAAATTAAGTACCTTGTTTAATATCTATATTCAGTCACCATTATAGTATAAAACCAAAAATGAACAGCAAAAGATATAAAATTAAATAAACATGCCTTCATGTACCTCCCAGCTTGCCTCATCAACCAAACAGGTGGCCTCTCCACCTTCTCCCCTTTGACTGCACTAAGCAAGAGCGGCTCAGTCGAGCTCGAGACCTTCGCCTCTGAGATTATCTCTGCATTGCATTTCCGCAGCTACCAATTACTTCCATGAAAAGAAAACCAACAAGAAAAATTCAAAATTACAAGTCAAAATCACCTCCGATGGCGCATCTGATGGTGCTAAGCTTCGATTTAGATCTACATGAAGAGGAGGAGGGCTTGGATGCGAGAAATGGAGAGGAGTTTGAGACCGAGCTGCACATAGATGCCATACTTCTCCCAATTCTAAAGCTATTACCTTCTCTTTTCTCTTTCTTTTTCGGAGTAGAGAATAAACTCGATTTCTTTTTGGATAAGAGAGAGAAATCGACAATTAGATGAAATTAATCACGATTTTGATTAAATTGGAGCCGTTGGATAAGAGATCGGAGCGAGTGGCTGAAAGGATCTGAAGTTTTCTCGTTGCGCGCGCGAGGCAAAAACTGTTAGAAATGGTAAAAATCGAAAAAAAATGGTGAGAAAATTTTGGTAAATACGCTCGCCATGGATTGACCAATCGGAGCAGGGATACTGGATTGCGTAGAGATCTATTGGATAGCAACATTAATCGGCTGTGATTATTATGTTTGTGAACTACATGTTAAAAGAAACTTTGGGCCTCACGCAACGGTCCAATTTTGGCCCAAATTGGTTCCTTGGGGCTTGGTGGTTTGGAGATTTTGTGCAGAAATAATAGGAAATTGATTACTGTAATCGCGCTTTGTCATCGCTGTCATCGCGGTCAGTGTTCGCTGTTAGATACAAATGTTCATTTTGTAGTAGAATTGTTCACTGTTTTATAAGTGTTCTCTATGTTCACTATGTTCATTTTGTTTTTTTTTTTTTGCCAAAAAGTTCAGTTGGGTCAATACAAATGTTCTGTTAATTGAGTATAGCTATTCAGTTAGTTGCACTACAAAACATAAAATATTATTATAAAATATTATTACTAAACCAAGTGAAGGGGTCATGAACCGGACACAAAACACATGAAAAAATTAGAAGGGGTCATGAACCGATCTGGCTCAAATTAATTTTTTTTCGACTTTGCCCTTGGCGCGCCTCTCTCCAAGTCTGACGCGCGACTTTGCCCATTAGTTGACGCAATTAACTGAACACTTCTGATTATTAAACTAAACACTTCTTATTATTAAACAGAACATTTGTAACATATAGCAACGATGGCAGTGATGGTTTATTTAGCGATGACAGTTATAATAGCTGGAAATAATAACTATCATCTGCAGTTTTGCCATCACTTGCTATTGCAAAACACAAAGTGAACACATAAGATAAACAAGGTAAACATAGAGACGATCAAAGTGAACACTTACATTGTCTCTCTTGTTCAAATTTTTACATAGGTGGCAGTAATCAATTTTCGATTTGTGGGAGTTCAAAAAACCAGTATGAAAGGAAAAGCGAACTAAGGCAATGAAAACAGAAGGTAAAAAAGAAACAAAGAAAACAGGGACGAAGCTATTAAGGGGCAAGGGGTGGCACTTGCCCACCCTTGTTTTTTTGAAATTAATTACCATATGTAGTTTCACTATTCATTTAGAACATAAAAATGAGAGTGCCCATGCTTAATTTAGCGAAAGTGCCTAGGCTTTTAATTTTCTCCTTCACTCTTGTGACTCATAAAGGTGAGATATTCTGAGATGATTTATAATTTTTTAATCATGGCTTTGTAGTTTCTATAAATAATATGAAATATATCGGACAACTATCAAAATTATTTTTTTGAACCTACACAAGTTGGAGAGTTATTTTTTTAGTATTTTTAACATCTATTGTTCTTATTATGTAAGTATTTTGTGTTGTATCATTTTGTTTGTAGAATTAAACTTTATACTATGATTCCTACATCTAGATCTAGATATAAATATACCATAGTAAATATTTTTTATATAGTTTCTTGCTGATTTTTTTTTTCAAAAAAAAAAAGATTGAATCAAACTTTATACTATGATTTCTGTAGCTAAATATAAATATATCATAATAAATTTTTTTATATAGTGTTTTACTGAGTTTTCTTCTTTTTTTTTTGAAAAAAAAAACTGATGTGATTAAGATTGATTATATAGATAATCGGAGATATTCTTCAGTATCTCAAAATCTGGTATATTATCATACAATCTAAAAAATCAAAGAATTATTCAATTTTATTTTTCTATGTTCTATTTACTAGTAATATTTCAATATGTTATCCAATAATAAATTTCACTATTTATTTATTAGATTTAATATATTATGTTATTGATTAAAAATTTCTTCTACTGGATTTTAATAGTGTCATTATTGATTATGTTTGAGAAAATAATATATTTATATATATAATTGATTTATTATATTTATATTAATTATATTATTATAGCATCATTGACTTAATAATTTTACTATGGTGCCCATGCTTAAAATTTGTCTGGATCCGTCCCTGAAAGAAAAGGTGTAAGATTGAAACTTTGGCTAACAATTTTGTTCAAGAAAAAGAATGCCTGATCATCTGATATATGTATAATTGCTATTTAGTTTAAACAGATGATGGTTTTGATGATTATTTTGCTTCTTTCTCTCTCTTTTGTTGATTTTTTATTAAGATCAGGAGTGCGCCAGTTATTTTGGTTTTTTTTTTGTGATATAGTATTATTTTTTAATAGATAGTGTTGTTGTTTCTATGAGCAATAATAAATGGGTTTGTTGCAGTTTATTTTCAGAAATAAATAAATAACAGAGAATCGGAAAACTTAACAAGAAGCATAAAATATTGTAACATAGAATAGCATTATGTCTTTTATATTAATCCTTCTCATGTTATAGCTTAATACGTGTGAAAAATTGTCTACTTTAGGAAGCGATAATTTCTTGGGGCCGTTTGGATCGCTTAGGAATTTGAAGAATTTGGAGAATTTCTTATTCCTAAGCATAAATTTATTGAGAAATGTATAAATTTATAAAAAATTTGGATTGTTTATAATAAATTTATGCCTAGGAATAGAAAATTTCTCAAATTTCCCAAATTACCACTTCAATCCAAACGGGCCTCCGACATAAATGATCATACTCAGGAAGAGGAAATGATCATGATAATTGGATGGTGAGTACCAATTACCTGATTATAATGGTCTAAACAGATTGGAAAATTTGTGGAAATCAGGGAACAATCACATTATTCAGCAAACGAGAGTAAGAAAGCACACAAGGTATCACAGAAAAAAAATTAAAAAGAAAAGTAACATTAAATGTGGTACATATATCTGAATTGACTGTAAAGCACAATAAATTGGACGAGAGAGGATAATATCATATATAGGGCTTACAATGTCGTTTCCAAAATGCCAGGAAACCACTTTCTACAAAACATAACATAGTTTCCTGTTACAATAATAGTGAGATTATCATCATTTTCATAAAGTACAATAGCCAAATGACTTGCCTTTTAACCTAGTTGCTCTGCCTATGTTATCATTAGCAGAACAAACTAGAAACAGCAAAATACACATCCCCCTTGGGACCAAACTATTTCATCACAAGAAATTATAGATATGGTTAGATATATCCACAGCACAAACTTTGTGTTAACCGCACTGCAGCTCTAGTTACTGCTGTAGGATTTGGATTCTGATGGGCCTTCATATTTCTACAAGTTCACAAAATACATGAAGAATGAAATTTTTAGTTCCTAACAAGATGTAAAATTAAATAAATATCACTATAATCAGGGTGTTAATGATTTTTAAGTTTTTTTTTTTTTATCGTCATTCTGACCTGATAAATTAGAAACCCCAGTGGTACCAAAGTTAGCTTAGAACAATGCTTTCCGTATAAAAAAAAAAGATCTTACAACCTAGAACCCGAACCAACAGCTATTTGAATTAACAATATCGACCCCAAATATGATGAGCAAATATTAACTGCAAGTTGTTAAATTATATCTATGATTCAAATTGAGAGTGCCTGACAGAAGTTTACACTAGTGGAACTTGCATCGTCATATTTCCACTGGATGATAGTAAAAGATTTACTCAGTGGACCAGTGGAACATATACATTTCAAATATCCAACGATTGAGTGTCAAAATGTCATTCTATTGCTTTAATTTTAGGTATTTAGTTTCAGTTGTAAAGACAAGCAGACACTTGAGAAGGCACAAGATTTGGAATTTATAAGCCAAGTCCCAAGTATATATCATCAAGCATTCAAGCTTGCATAAGATAATTTGACATGTTTATTATCAAGCATGGCAGATGCAGTCCAAAACTATTTATCTAAACTTGAAAAAAAAGTAATAACAACAAAATTGAGTACCTTCTTATAAAACATTTCCTCCCACCGTAGCTTCAGTTCATAAATCATATCCACCGTTGAAGCTTGTTTGAGATATGGAGTTCTTTCCTGAAAAACAAAACAACTCTAAAATTAAACATCTGCCCATCTGAATTATTCAGTTTTAACTTACTTTTTTAAATTAAAAAAATATAGAAAATAAAATAACCTCAATAGACATGTTCTTCCACGTTTCAAACCCTCTTTCAGAAACCTCTATCAAAATATCACCTTCACAATTCTTACTAAACTCTTCCCTAAGTAAACACAAAGCCACAACCATATCCAATTAAACTAAAAGAGCAAAAAAATAAGTATGAGAAGGACGAAATAGAAAAAGAAGCTTTTACATGAAGAAGCAAAAAGCTGATCTAGGCTGATCTTTAAAATCGGAAGCCGACTTCTCCATTGATTCTTTCTCAATCCTCAACAATCTCTTCTCCACAGTATTTCTTCTCCTCTTCACCTTCAACTCCACACAATCATGCATATCAACTAGAGCGATTGGTACTGATACTCCACATACCTCACTACAACAACCCCAATAAATCAATCAATCAATCAATCAAGCATTAATTAACAATCGAAAAGGTGGAGAAGAGGGGTCTCAGTCTTACCAATTGGTAAAGGCGCTTCCGTCAGGGGCTCGGAGCAGGGGAGAGAGAGCGTGAACGCGCTTCCTCGCCATTGACGCTCTCTCCCTTGCGCGCAAATATAATAGAGGAAAAGAAAAGTGGTTTCACACTTTCACTAATGCAACCGAAAACCCGGGTTTTAGAGGGAGCCAGGTCGGAAATACGCCGGATAAAAGCGCGCAACTTGAAAAGTGAAACCTTTTCAAGAATTAATAAAGTAGCTTCTTTTTTCTTTTTCTTTTGTTTTTTTTTATTGAGAGAGGGAAATGGTTGGGGTGATTTGGGAAAATTTTTATTTTCGCGGGGTTTTGAATAGGCTCGCGATTAGAAAACGCCTTAAAACATGCTGCTGTGTTTGGTGCCAGGCTGTCAATCAATCTGTCAGTGAATCTGAACCAATGGGATATGATCGTACGGCTGTCGGTGATTTGATGACCTCGTGCGATTCGACGCGGTGAGGCAATCGTACTGTTCAAAATTTTCTCAAAATTTCAGAGCAGCACTGATGACTCTGTTTTCAAAAGCAACCTTTACTAAAGTGACCGAAATGGCGGTATCCGGTATTGTGAGACAAAATACCGGAAAATTTCGTAAAATACCAGGAATACAGATTTCAGCCTTGGGATAATTTATTTGTAAATTTAGGTAAGGCCTTTTTCCAATGTTCATTGGACCTAATGCAAGGCCTTAAAACTCATTGAGTATAATAAAATAATAAATTTTCATTTATCAATGTAAACAAAGAGAACTACTATAGTTTCGTACACTCAAATATTAAATACTTAACTGGCAATTTTGTGTCTTCACGGGTCAAAAAAAATAATTTAAGACCAGCAATACAACGACAAAAATGACTCCTTACTGTGTCTTCACGGGTAATAAAAAGTTAGTGGCTCACACATACTTTAAAAAAAAAAAAACAATAAAAGAAGGAATGTTTGCAAACAAATACGTATGTTAAAAGAAGATCGTTATATCTATAATAACACTATATATCTCAGATAACTAATATAGTTTCGTACAATAAAATATCAAGTACTTAACTAGCTAGCAATTATGCTGAGTCCACACTATATACATCTACAGCACTAGCTGAGTTAGTGAAACTTTACTAAAGTGCTCATAATGAAGTAGTATCTTATTTCTTGATGATGATTATAATATGATTATCATGGGAGATAGAGATGATTGCCGCACTTGCACCGCCAAGCCTCGGGGTAGTACTCGGCAGAGTCAGTTGCACCGGGCGGCACCGGCACGTGCACTGGCCGGCACGGTGTGCATGACCCGCACTTTCTTGTGCACAGTGGAGGGTGTGATCCCGGTCCCGCTGTGGTCATCATCCAAAGCCATTTCTCCTTCATTGTTGCTCTGTTATATGTCTGAGTGTGATCATCCTGTAATATTAATTCAATTCAAAATGAAATTGTAATTGGATTAAACATTGGTGTGCCCTCCTTTTTTTTTTCATTCTTTGCATGCTGTAAATTATGATAGAAGTATATGATTTCAACATAACATTGTGCAGCAAAGTGATTTTGGGACTTCTATTTTAGCATTTTCGGTTGTTTTTCAATAATTAAGTTAAGAGTTTACAAGCATTATTTGTACATATATATTTAAGTCGTCTAAAATTAATTAATTAACTCAGAATTGTTGTTCCAACATTTGAAGGAAACAACTTAATGGGAAAGAACTCCCTTTATTATTATTATTATTATTATTATTTTATAAACTATAATAAATCATGGTACTTATACTTGTTTCATCCATCAATAAGCCAGTGGTGAATTTGGGTATACCTGCTTGTAGTGGCTTATTCTCCGGTTCTTGATCACTTCTGTGCAATAAGAAAAAAACAATCACAATGAAGTAAAATTTATCAAAACAGTAATTCTTTGAGCATACTGTAGTTCTTTAACAAAGTAAAAATAATTTATCTTCTCAACATAAAGGCAATCAACCTCCAAATTAAAATTCATGAAGCTTAAATACCTTTATAAGAATGTCCATTGCTGGTCGCCATGAGAAGAGAACAAATAGCAAGCAGATATAATTGTCTACACATCAGGCACATTTGGAGAGAACACAACCTAGCTACTAGCACACAAACAACTAAACAACTAGCAGAATATCAGCTGTGTCATGTGTTGTTCAAAATTTATGTCTATTGACATAGCATGTTTAGACTTTAGAGAATTATTCGCTTGGATGCACATGTGGAGAGTTTCCATAGGAGGGAAACTGGGAAAGAGATTGATAAAGCTGCTTCTAATTTCATTGGATATCTGTGGAATGGTCCCTGTTAAAGTGTCAATAGTTGTTTCCCTTTTCACGCTAAAGTTAATTAATCTATGACAAAAGTTTTCATTGGCAATTCGATCAAAGGTAAATGAATAAATCAGTAAAAACAGTACAGAATTATATACTGCGTTCATGATATGGTCAATGATGAAAACATGGCCATGTTAATGAAAGAACGCACTGTAAAAATCCTGATATAGTGATATGTATTTTTTATTCTTTTTCCCCAATTTCTATAACAAATCCAGAACGAAAATCTGAGAGGTCATTGAATATTAACTAGTAAGAAAAGATTCTTGTCAACGGTAATACCTCATAAATAGCCTTTTACTTTTACATAGAATAATGCGGTTTATTTTGTTAAGAACGTCTTCTCTAGTACCCATGCAGAATTTAAGTGTGTTTGGATAAGCTTAGAATAAGGAATAAGAATAAAAAATTTCGGTATGCGTTCTTATTCTTATTCTTGTACAACCCAAACAACACAAGAATAAGGAATTTGGGCCCTTATTCTTATACTAACAAAACCATGGTATAAGAATAAGGAATTTGAATAAGCACGCATACCGAAATTTCTTATTCTTATTCCTTATTCATGGCTCATCCAAACACACCTTTTTAGTATATACCGAAATTTCTTATTCTTATACTAAGTGCACCTATTCAGCTATTCTAATCAAATAATCCGAGTAAGATCTAACCAAATACCTTTTTTAGTATATAGTAAGTGCACCTACATCTCCCTGCAGGATACTAATAAATTACTAATACCAGAGATCAAATTTGATGTAATCATGTAAACTGTTTAGTTTGAAACGAACGGATAAAGTTGTTTAGGATTTCTATATGAATTTTGTACAGCTGTCACTTGCCTTCTCAAGACGACAAGGCCTTTCTTTCATCTTTTTTCCAGATTTACGTGAAGCGCTGAAAACTGATAAGGCTATTTAAGGTTTTGTTCCTTTGTCGTTGTTAGCATCCCTCCTACAGAACCATGTCCATTTTTGCGGTCTAATTCCTGACCCCAGCTTGATTGCTGTTTCTTTTCTCAAGTACCAGGAACCAGGTTTGCTTAATTTTCTTTTCCATTATTGAAAATATAACTTCCTTACTTTTACAAATGGTAATATCTAATGTGAGAAGTGAAACCACAGAGAATTAAAAGTAAAATGAAAGATTTTACGCAAACCTCTTTTTTGGGTTTGCAAAAAAAAACGTTTGCAACTTTATTTGAGCCAAATTATGTACTGACAATAAATTTCAAGACTTGTGATTGAATTGTTTTGATGTGTGCTAGCAACTAAATAAGTTGAAAACGTTACTTGACAGTAAAATTAAGTGAATTCTTTGTGAGTAAATTCCACCTTAGGCTTTGCTCCAGAAAATGCAAACCAGAGCTAAGGAAAGGAACAGAAAGAAAAATGAGGCTAAGGAAGTGTGAGAAAATGAAGGTCACCTGCTCCCAATTACAAAAAGCATACACAGAAGTAAATGATATGAACCTTCTTTCTAATATATAAAAGGACAGTCTTGCCCTTTAATTGAAATTGGAAGAGACATGATGAACTTGGAGACCAAGGGCATTGTTGGTCAAAAAAATTGATTTCCTGGAGAAATACGTTACACCCCGATTTTGGGTGTAACCGATCTTTACTTTAATTTGAGTTTTAAGGGTCCTTTGTTTCCTTCCTTTTCCGCCCATTCACCCAAGAACAACAATTGGAGCAAGGAAACACCGTTCCTCTTCCTTTCCTTAGCCTCAGTTCCCCCTTTCTGGAGCAAGCCCTTAGCGGCCTAGTGTAAAAAGAGTACAAGGATATGAAAACTTATTGTAACATCCAATTTGAAAAAAAAAAACAAGGAATTCAATTAGAAATTTATGTTGGAGTTGTGCACTGATAAACTTACTGTAACATCCAATTTTTTTTATGGTTCATGATGTAAGTTCATTTCGATATCTTTAGAAACTAACTTCCAATTTAATAAACATAAATTATAAGTGTATCTTCCATCATTTAGACAGGGTATGTATCAAATTTGAATCGGTATAAAATAAGTTTGGTCATTCACCAAAAATTCATTTGAAAACTTAATGGAAGGTTAAACAAAATTTTAAATTAATTCGAGAACCAGTTCTTGGTTTAGTGGCAAAGAGCAATGCATCTCAAGTAAAAGGTCGTATGTTCGAAACCTGGCTGGGGGATCTTTTATAGACATTTAATTTAGAAATAAGTTGAAAGACTTGTCTCCCGATACATTAACACGCTTTCGACTTAAATTTTGACGAACAAAATTACAATTTATGGTGGTGTAAATTTAATTAATAATTTAACAATGATATTTACAAATTGACAAATCAGTACTACTGATATACATCTAATTGTTTCATATTACTATTAAAAAAATGTATGTAAACGATTACAATTCAAAAAACTTTATACTAATAATAAAAGGATCATACATCAATTTTTTTTTTTTTTTAACAAAAGTTGGACAGAGGCTGTCAAAGTTCGTTTTCCCAAAATTTACGATCTCAGATTTTTGCTTTTACTTTCCAAAACGACTATAGAAAAACGTTGTGATAACTGGTGATTAGACCATTGCTGCATACGTCTTAGTTTGATTATGACTTCTTTTGGATTCAAATTATGCAAGATAATGCGTGGGAACTTCAAAAAAAAAAACGTGGAAAGGAATTGACTACACCTTTCATGCTTGGTCGTCGCCTTGTCAATTGCAAAACAAAAGTCAAGGGCTTAATTTGTCTTATTTCATTCAATTTATAATTATATAATATAATTATTGTGTTTTTGCGCTTAGTTGTATTTACAATTTAGCAAAGTTTTCGCTACTAATATTTTGATTGCCTCCAAATACCAACATTTTACTATTAAGTTATTTTTCAAATTTTAAAATTCAAGCGTTAAATCTAAACCGTTGATCTTTAACGAGCGATGCGTTTTCATATAAATTTTGTAAAATTTGGAATTTATTTGATACTCGATCAAAGACTAAAACATGAACGTATTAGAACGAATCTATCGCAGTTAACAAGGTTCGTTTGTTTTTCTATCTATTCATCGAGTATCAAATAAATTCCAAATTTTACAAAACTTATATGAAAACCTATCGCTCGTTAAACTAAATAAGATCAACGGTTTTAATTTAACGCTTGAATTTTAAAATTTGAAAAAATAACTTAATAGTAAAATGTTGGCATTTGGAGGCAACCAAAATGTTGGTAGCGGAACCTTGCTCTTTACAATTTATGGTCTACTTTGAAACGAGCAATGAGGTAATGCTGAGCATCATGCAACGTGTGATGCCATGGCGCTAAAAATTGTTCCTTTTGGATTATGAACCGGTGTTATTGTTCCTTCAAAAATAGTAATAAAATATATGTAAGATCTTAGATGCTAATTTTTTTGTTTGGAACTTTGGATGAGGGGTTGAATTAAAAATAAGAAATAAGGATTTCGAAATACGTACTTGTTGAAATTCCATATTCATCTATAGTTTTGTTATAATATAAATAAGGACCCAAATTTTTTATTCTTATGTTGTTTGTGTTCCTAGTCGGCTACTTCGTGGACGATTAGATAAGTCCAGGACAAATTTCAAATTGAAAAAATATTATGAATTTAACATAAAATAAATATACATTAATATACTTAAGATTATAAATAGAATGTTCGTTTTCAACCAAGTTTTTAAAAATTATTTAAAAGGTTAATTAGGTTTATGTCAGGCGAAAAATCGAAATTAGAGAAATCGTATTGGACAGTTTGGATCGGTCATTTTGAACAGATCTAAGAGTTTTGAGTGCGACTCACAGACCCTTTGATGAGTCGCGACTCACCATATATATATATATATATAGAGAGATTGGCTAAAATATACTCCAGCATACTGATAGTACGTATGCTGAAGTCATTTTTCAAAATCTAAAATGCATATAGTCGATCCGAACCTTTCAAATTGTTCTTCATATTGAAATCTTCCAGGAAACCAAAATTTATATTTTTTCGAATTTTTTTTTACTATATATTATGCTATTTAAAAAAAAACACTATAAAGGAGTTGTAAAGGAGTATTTCTGACCATTCAATTTGAAAATATCATAATATATAGCAAAAAAATCGAAAAAATGTAAAATTTGGACTTGAACGATATTTTTACATGGAGAACAACTTGAGCGATTTGGATCGACTGTTTGAATTTTAAATTTTGAGAAACGACTCTAGCATACGGGTTTGATCCGTATGCTGGAGTATACTTTAGCCAATCTCTCTCTTTCTCTCTCTATATATAGAGTCGTGACTCAAATCAGCTCTAAATTTTATAAAACCTATATAGTAATACATCGCTCATTAGAATTAACAAAATGGTTTGGATTCAGTATATGAATTTAAAAATTTTTAAATATTGATAAAATATGAAGTTGTGGCAACTTGTGGCAACCAAAAGTAGTAACACCAGAACCTTACTCATACATAATTTGGGATGCATTCCATGAAGTGAACATGTTTAATTTTGTTTTCTTGTGTACTGAACACTCATGACATATTTATGTAGTTAGGTATAAATATGAAAACAAGGATAATTAATGTACTTCTTTCTTGCTCCCATGTTCCAAATAGTGCTCCACTATTGAGCACAATGGTATAACAAACTTTGGAAAAGTGTTCACACGTTCTGACTTGCCAAAAAGATAAGCATATGGAAAGTATAAAGATATTTTTATGATGTGACCATATATTAGATTATAACTGATCGAGGGTGTGAATCAAGGTCAAACAAATAATCCTTGTACTCGACTAGTCGCTTGTAGTAGAGTAAAGGTGTCGAACCCACAGAGATGGATATGAGTATTATTCTTATTATTTCGTTAAATCTAGACGATAAAAATTGAGAAGAGAATTGGTAACTTGAATTGAACAAATTAAAGGAAAATAGAATTATGCAACTGCAAGTAACAAGAATATGCAAACAATTAAAATAGATATTTTTTGGGTTTTCTAACGGATTAAGATACGATAATAAAAATGCCTTAGGGTTCGATTTCACTTAGAACTGGCCACAGAGTCGCAAGACCTAGCACTGTCGTATTCAGCCTTGCTAATTCCACTGTGTAAATGCTGTGGTTTACCCTCTTGTTGATTTATCCAAGCCAAAGGTCCATCTAGCCAAACCTAACTCTCTAACCCTCCGCTTTCGCCTATTGGGTACGGTATTTGGAATGGGATCTAGTGTTGAATAACCTTCATCGAGTGTATTGCACCCCCAACTTTCGTTGTTCGGTGGACTTACTCGAGTTTACCAATGGTTTTCTACGAGGTATTTAGTTAGATTTTCGCCTAACTAGAAACGTTCACTTTTGGTTATTAATTGGTCGACTTTCGCCATTGACCTACCTCGAAATACTTGCACAGGACTCGATTAATATAATGTAAAGACGTTCCCAACAAATGCGCGCGTACAAAAGTCGAGCAATACAAGTAGTAAACGGTCCAAACACAAGCAATTTCAATTAAAATCCCAAGGGTAATTAACTTCATCCATCAACAAAACAAGTAAACCAAGCAAAACCTAGATCTAAGCTACATCGTTCCCTAAAGCAACAAGTTTTTAGCCTAACATACTAAGAGAAACAATGCAAATAACAGAATATAGAACTAAACAATCCATAAAACCAGAAAATAGAGAAATAGTACTAGAAATACACAAATAACCCAGTTTTTGAGATAAAACCACTGCCAAATGCACAAGAGAAAGTAGGGAATCCGTCGGAGCAGCAAGCAATAGCTCTTACTTCGTCTCTGCCCCCTCTCCCAGTCGCACAAGCCAAGCAAAGGAGCCAAAAACCAGATCCAGATCTGCTGGAGAGAGAAAGGTGGTAAAATGGAATGAAAAGATGCCCTCTCCCAAGATGGAAGGTGCCTAAATACTCCTCTCTCCTCCCCTGGACAGCTGGGACACGTTTTCCTTGATTTCGGGCGGAAATGGAGGCTTCAAGATGGGGAAAACGCCTCCAGAACGCTGCCAGAACACTTTCCATGTATAGCAATTCGGACCGAATTCAGGGGAATTCGGACCGAATTGATGCCGCTGGATTTTCAGGAGGGTCTGCGCTGGAATTCGGACCGAATTCAGGGGAATTCGGACCGAATTGATGGCTCTGGTTCGCGAAACATCTTGATTCGAGCGGGGCTGCTTCATTGGGCTGAGTCGGGGCTTGGTCTAGGCTAGGCATGAGTCATCTAGCACCTGAATTGCTGCTTTCCTTGCTGCTTTCCTTGGATTCCTACAAATAAGAACAAAGTGCAAAAGGCAGTGCCAAAACTGGCAAAGAAAGGCAAAAACAGCAATAAATCAAAGCTTTAGTCACGATTTCGATGTAAAATCTGGTCAAAATAGCAATATAAATATGAGATATCAATAACTACCAGGTTATGCAACTTTCATAAATATATATAAAGAGGATTGCTAAAATACTATGCATAGTACGGATGCACTTCGTGCTACGGATTCGTTATTGCATTTCATGTTTCAAACAACCGATCCAAACCGTTCATTATCTTCTAAATATTGAAATCTCATTAGAAATCAAATTTTACATTTTTTTTAATTTTTTTACTATTTTTCTCGGATTTTTGAAAATCACTGTTATTGAAGGGTCCAGAAGAAGTAATACCCTGCCTAAATATTATTTTGTTAAAATAAAAATCTAGACAAAAGCCATATGATTTAAAAAATAAAATGCTAGACAAAAGCCATATGATTTAAAATGTATTTTTTGACAATTCATTTGAATAAAAATAAATTAATTCTGACAATCTTCACAACTTTAAATTAACTCCAATTACCTAACAAAATACTTTAATTAATGTAAGATAAACCTATCTTGGTACTAATGAATTTGAAATGACTTATTCAGAAGATTATTATTTTTTTTTCAAAATTTTTCTTCTCAGAATAATTGAAAATAGGTTTCGAGCGAAAGCTTGTTTTGCAATATCTACAAGATTTTAAATCGTTAGCTTATAGTTTGGAAAAAAAAACTTTTTAGCACTGACCAAGGATCCTAAATCACATGTTGTAACAAACATCCATGATTCTCTTGTGTTTTAAAAATTGTACCTTGTACTAGTTAATTTATTATTTGACAAAGTATAAAAATTGTAAAAGAGTTTGACTGGTTCTATTAAAAAACACAATAATGTTAAACGTTATTATTTTATGAGAAACATATGGTTTTGAAAAAGGTTTATAAATGCCACATGCAAAGAATAAAAGTACACAAGTTTTGACGGAAATGGTACAACAAAATAGTCAGATATTGGAAACTAATTTTCATTTACTTTTCAAGTGACCAAAATTTATCTTTATGTTGCGTAGGGAACTGATTGAGTTTAACCAATTGTATGATAATTTAATATAATTCTCTTAGATGTTTTAGTTATTAAAAAAAATATTCCAATCAATGATATTTTTTGGGGTGTCTGCAGCTGTAGATTGAATGGGTGAGATCAAACATAGCAGACGGACAATGCAATCAGTTAATGTACTAACTACACTAAAATAAGCCCTCACGTGCAACTCACGCCATTCCAGATATATATATTTTTAATTGGTCAAATTATATTTTTTTCTTTGTCATATTTATCGGTTAAAATTTTAAAAATTCGAAGCAGCAAAAAAATCTGCTCGTCGGGCTGAAACACGATCTATCGACTATCGTAGCACACTAGCACCTAATGCCAAGAATAATCGAGTTCCATTTCCATTCAAGATCGGATCCGGATAGGAAGGATAGGACCCGCATCCGCATGCGCATCCGCATCCGAACCCAAACCTGGCGAGTAGCGAGCCGAGTAATCCATCCTTTGATCTCCGACTCCGACTCCCTCTTCACCTCGCCCCAAAACTCCTCCCTCCTCTTCCAGTTCCAGATCGCCTAGAATGTTCATGTCAAGATTCCTCAGTAGGACTTTTTTACTTGCGGCGGCTAAAACTGAGGCATCTGCATCTGCAACAGCTGCAGGTGCGGTAAGGAAAGCAAGCAATCCTCTCGAGGAGCTTTTTGAGGTCCAAAGAAGAACCCACGATGAGAAACCTGTTATCTATGGTATTACTCACCACTGCATTATTATTATTTTTATTTTTTCATTTAAGATAGTAATAACTGATTATTTCTCGGATAATGGGTCAAGTTTACTTGATATATACTGTCATTATCTGTACCATTATCAGCTCTAGACCAATCTGGTTGAATGACTGTAAAACTGATCTGGACTGAAGGGAAATGAGATAGAAAAAGAGTTGCAACTCTCTTTGTAGAAAATTTAGAATTACCTTCTGATCTCATGCCGAAGCTGGAAGGCATGCGAGCTTAGGCTGAAATCATGGGATGATTTGCATAAGCTGTGGTATGTGCTGTTGAAAGAGAAGAACATGCTCATGAGTCAGCGCCAGATGCTTCAGTCACAGAATCTCTATTTCCCTCACCCTGAGCACATCTCTAAGGCAATCTTTGGGAAAGTTGTCAGGTAGCTCTTCACAATCATGAATTTGCATGAACATATCTCCATTTGAAGTATCTAATGTATTTAAACTTTCAAAAATTGCATCTGGGAAGATTTGGAGTTGCACTTGGGCCAATGATAAGACCAAATGGCCAGTCCTTAATAATTGCTTAGATTCTTCTGGTTTTCAAAAATTACACATGCACTAACTTTTAAGTATCTGTCAGATATATTGGTTTAACCAAAAATTTATTTTTAACTATAGATCAAGCTTTAAATCCATGTTGGAAAAGAAATTAAATTAAATTATATAATCTTGCATGGCTTGGTAAACCGTGGATAGCAACATCATTGATCGTTAGTATCCTAGCAATTTGATGTTATGGGTGTTGGATGTGACTGTGTCTCTGCTAGTATAGCATCAAAACTGGTATGTACTATTAAAGGCAGCAGAAACTGGTCTATTTAAACAAGTTGATGTAAGCAAACATTATGTACTTACTTTATTATTGAGAACCAATAGCACCACTTTTTAATGAATTCAAAACTATATATATATATTTTTTTTCTTCTTTTATCTTAGAGCATCAATTCTTAATAAGGATTTTGTTGATTTTTTCATTCCTTCACCTTCTTCTTGCTGGGTTTCATTTCTAGCCTACCCCAACTTGTTTGGGACAAAAGGCTTAGTTGTTGTTGTTGTTGATATTGTTTTCATTCCTTTCTTAAGGATTCATTTAAACCATCTAATCGAGAGTTTTAAAGTCTGGTAGATTTTGGTTTTATTTTCCTTTTGGAAAATCAACAATTACACTCAGCAAATTAATAATTTTGAGTTTTGTGTGGCAACAAAAATACAAAGCTTAAGTTACTGTCTATTTAAATTTTCTTTTCTTCCCTTGCATGGTTATGTGATGCAAGAAATCAACAATTACTCTTTTGTAATGCAAGGTTTCAGTCTGCATTTTAGGAATAAATATGTGCTATTTTTAACGTTGGGTGCTGTTTTTCTGGTTGAATTGTAGGTAAAGAAATCAATGTGCCGCATAAAGCATGTCTTAACTGAGAGAGCAATAGCCGACCCTGACCCTAGGAGATCTGCTGAGATGAAGAAGATGATCAATGCACTATAAACTTTTTTGCTCGTTGTTGGAATCGTTCTCATGTTAAAGTCTACATTCCCAGTTCATACTAGGTTAATTAATTTTCTCTTTGGTAGTTTTAGGGAATTGACCAGAAAAATTAATCTGAAATAAGCTTCTTTTAAGTTTTAACTTTGATTCTGTGATGCATTTGTGTGCACCTTGTTTTCTTTTTTATAGAAATCCGTGCATTTTGCTTTTCTTGTAGAATTTTGAAATGAACTTTAAACTTCAGACATTTTTAAATTCAGTCCTGAGCTTTTATTTTGATGGTTAGTGGTATAGACCTTTGTCAAGAGTCAGGACCATTTTTGTGTATAGGCCGCATTTTGCACTCCATAATAACCAATCAACCACATATAATTCTCCAAGGTCAACATTATACTGCCTCAGAGTTTGGAAACCACTAGTTGAACAGCTTGTTAAAACAAAAAGGGTGAGTTAAAGAATTCCAATAGGCTAACTCATCCTTCTACAAAAATCAAGCACTTAAAATATATTTTTTTTAGAAAGCTTAGTGGCGGCTGCTAAGTAACACTTAAATAATTTTTAGATGATCATATATTAAGAATTTTTAGTCACAATTTTAGATGATTTGAAACACTTGATAGTTTTTTTTTTTTTTTTATCTGAATTGTGCTACTGTAGACTGTCTTTTCAATATTTAGGTTACCTTCAAAATCAAACAATCAAATTCCATATATTATGCTGCTGTAACACCAATTCACTTGCTTAACTAATTAAAATGAGCATCCAACTTGCTTTCCTCCAAAAACTCTCTTCCATAATGGTATTGAGAAATTTCAACATAGTACCTAGTTTTTGTTTCTACAAACATTAAAGTCAAGTCTCTTTGCTAATCCAGAAATGGCGTATAAACACCAGTCACTCTACAGGACCCCAGAGACTCAGAGGATACACATCCACTCTTCTGATACAAAGAGACAGTTTTTCACATAACCCCCTAACTCTACTAAATTTACAAAACATACACCATCCCCACCTCGAGCAGAGAAGCTGGTGGCACTTTAAGCGCCACATCAGGTCCTCTACAATTCCTCCTCAAGAAGTTGTACCCGCAATCAATCGCTAATCTTTTAAACACTGATGACCCAGGTTTTGTCTGCACATGTGAATGCCCCAAAATGAATGCCATACCAGATTCTTTAGCCTCATACAACTCCTCGAGCTCATCCCGTACCAGTTTGTCCATTTCATAACTATTATTCTTCTCTATGAAAAACCTGACCTTTTTCTTTTTGACTTCTTGTTGTACCGGTTTTATTGAATCTTCATCAGATTCGATCTCAACTATGCTTGGCCGTTTAAAGGAACCAATTACTGTTAGGTTGGAGTCATCTTCTGGTTGTTCTTGTTGGGAGCTTTTATTCGACCCCTCAAGTCTTATGAAGTCAGATAAGCTGTCAAATAGTTCTGACTCGAATGAATCAACATCTTGGTGCACATCTCGATACCCATACCTCACAATGCACCGGTATGACCTGTGCATGGTGTAAAAGCCATAACTTAGTATCTGCTACTAGCAGTTATTGTAAGGGCAGTAAATTACAATTATTCAACTTTCACTGTTCGATGAAAATCAAATGGCCTTGATTATGCATCCTTGTTTGTTTATTTCTTTAAAAAGGTACATCTGCTGCCTTAATTTTCATGGCAGCTGATGGTGATTGTACATTACCATGTTTTAATAGGTAGCAACCAAGGTTCCTGACAATTTTTTCAAGCTAATTGGACACCCGACAAGGTATACCTGTACCAAACTGTGCTGGTATGTATCATAGTGGCAGCCCAGCAGGTACAAATGGGTACCAGATGGTCGTAGCCAGTGCAGGTACCAAAAATCTGGAGTCGGATTGTATTTGTGATAAACACTTCAGTACAATTCTCTTTGCATACCTGTGGTTAGGAGGTCCGACCCGACCCACCAAGAATCGCTCAGGAGGAGGCACATATGGCACCGGTACCCACTTGACACAGACAAAAACCAATATTTTATGGAAAGCCGGTAAGTTCGTGACAAATCTTGAGAAGTTAGCTGGTACACCTGATATTATATCAGTATACACAAGCCCAATTCCTGGCACCCGCACAATCCCCAGTTTATCTCCCAAGGCAAGCAACCAATCAAGCGTGACCTTGTTCTGTATGTCATACTCGTATTTCTTTATGGTTGCATAATGCCATGTAAACATGACGGTTACTAATATTAGAGCAAGCAAAATCGGGAGCCATGCTCCATCGAGAAATTTTATGAGAGAGGCCGAAAAATAGAGAGCCTCAATTGAGCCGAAGAAGAGAAGGAAGCATAAGGCAAGTATAGGCGGTTTGTGCCAGCACAGAATTATTACCAGTGATGTCAGACATGTTGTGACAAGCATGACAGTTATTACAGCTAGGCCTGCAGTAACGAATAAATAAATAAAATCCAGCTATGTTAGATGTGTCGATAGGAAGCGTTACATAAAAATGGTCTATGCAACAGGAGACTCGTTCTTATTCAGTCTTGGCTCCTGAAGCTCTGAAATAAACAGTTTAGCCCCTAAAATGCAATTTCTACCATTCTAACAAAAAAGGATGTGTGAAAATTCGATCAACACATATAATTTCCAGTTTGAGAAAGTTATCCTACCAAATGGGTTGTTTCTGAGTATTATATATTTCAATATTTTATTAAAACATGATGGTGAGGAGAATCTGCGAAATCAGTTTGTACAAGGCCGAAAACGCGGATAATATGTGAAATGGGCGATACCTTGATGTAGTGCTTTTATGGAAAATAAATGAAATCATTCCCAATAGGTCAACGATGGTATTTGACTTGTCTGTGGCTATTAACTCAGAGAGAACCTACAAAATCTTACTTTCACTTGTTCCTTTCCATTTCTAATAAAAAAAGATTTATCTATTTTCTTGGTGATAAATATTTCAGTAGACAAAATGTCACCTCATGACAATAGCCTATCTTACTTTTGCAATATTAAAACACAAATGCTGATAAAAAAGGAAGAAAATTTCTGTAAATAAAATGACATGCAAAAGGGTATGATTTGCCTCCTTTTTTTATAATATATATAGTTTATCTTTAATTTATCTGATTACAATACCCTAATGTGTAACAAGGGGCTTTTTAGTTTTTAATTGTGCATAAAAGAAGCCGAGTAGAAATGAAGTAATAGAAAAAAATGCGCGCCACTTCAGGTATACTATTATATTATCTTCCAAGATCTTTACCTAGGGGTTAGTCTCCATAATTTAGAGCCTTATTTTTCAATTATGATACTGTAAATTCCCATCTCTTAATAAACTGAGTACTGAAAGTAATCCATATAGTAAGTACCTGATGCATTGCTTATATGCTTGGTATTTCTAAATCCGACAGTGACAGCGATGCAGAGAATCATGAGTAACCAGTTGATTTCAGGGATGTAAATCTGGCCATGAATTTTGTTGGAGGTATGGACGACTTTGACCCTGGGAAAACAACTCAGTGACTGGCTCTGATTTATTATTGAAAAGGTCCCTGTTATTATTGCTTGGCTACCAACTACCGATGCTAAAATGGCCACCAGCAATACTGGCCACCTCACACTTTCTACAGAAAATTATAACAATAAAATAAACCAAAAGTTAAAGGTATACTTTGGCACTATTGTAAATTAAAATTGATGATTTTTCTGTATGAAAAATCACTTTCAGGTGTAAGTTTTTGTTATAAGTTTTAGTACATCACGATAAGTTGTTATCCATTATAAGTAGAATGGTTCATTTTCTAAGGCCACTAGTTGCTATCAAACAATCTTGGCAGATGGTTTTATAGGGACAGGTTTTATTTGCAACCCCACAAAATTTCAAAATTTCAGATCTACCCTGACAATGAAGAATAGTTATTTCAGCATGATTCCAATTGAGACCTTGCAATGTAAGAACTCTATCAAGAGAAACAAAAAAGGAACCTGGAACTGAGACATAGAAGCCGATTTGGTAGGATGAGTGGATTTTATGATGCCTTGATAAATAGGCAGCCTGGCCCATGTATGCCAGAATAAGAGCTGGGTAAACAATTGATGTGAATGCTATCTGCATAATAGAAGTTTCGAAAAAAAATAGATTAACATTAGAAAATGAAAGTGCAAAATGTTATCTATCTGATCTAGCGTTTCAATTTAATTATCTCCATGTGTCAAAATTGCAGAAGGAAATGTGCACAATTATATGCTTTTCAATTTTCTGGAGAAAAAAAACCAATTAAACTGCGATTTAGAATGACATGGGAGCTTGTTTGCAAAATCTAAAAAAAAATCATATTACCTGGATTGCAGTATAGGAAAAATGGCCAAGGTCAGCAAACATAGCCTCCGATCCTACAATTTATCTCAAGCCATTAGTTCACATATATAGTCGTCTCTTTAAATACTTTCAGATAGTTTTTGTTTTTGTTTGTACCTGTCATGCAAAGCAGAATGCCACCTAGAGACATCCAGCCAGATTTCTTTGTTTTCTTCAAGAATCTGAACATGTAATATGGTGACATTGCTTGATAGATTCTAGGGTTCCAGTGGAGGATGTTATAGATTCCAAGGGCACTGATGCATATTAGCCATGCTAGAATTACTGGTGCGAAGAGAAATCCAACCCGATGAGTGCCGTAGTGTTGTAGTGCAAAGAGACATACTAATATGAAGCACGTAATTGGAATAACAGCATCTGCAATTTGCAAATGGAATTTGTTAGAAAAGCAACAGCAGTAAATTAAATAGATTGAATCAAATTGAGGTTTTTGAAGGGATTATGTTGACATAGTATTTCAAAAGTTTGTAACCGGAAGCCCGTGGAGTTGCAGAATAATTAATAGTGTGAACTTGAGGTACTAATGATTGCCAAGTTTAGGATAACAGTTCAGGAAACAATGGATGAATTGATGCCCATTTGCATAATATTGCATAATATTGCATAATTACTGATAAATTTGGGTTAGCAGGTAGAGAACAGAAAATAGAACAGTCAATGTACACAAAGGAAAAAACAATCTTACACTCGTGATGGTTCCTTGACATGGACAGCTCAAGCCCCGACACAGCCGAAAAAACTAAGAAATGAAAGAGGAAAGGTGATTGTGAAAAAAATTGAAACAGAAGTAAATTTAGCTAACGTTGATTTAATTTAATAAGATATGGTAAAAAATGGGTTACCGGAGATCGCTGGGGTAAGAACACCATCTCCAATTACCATACATGTACCAAGCATGACCACTACTAAAAGAGCTGTGTGCAGATTCTTGTGTTTCTCAAGCCAAGTCTTGATGCGAGATGATCGCTCCGTTTCTTTTGGGTACTCCAATTTGTAAGTGGAGAGCTCTTCATCTGCAACCTGGCGGTTTGGCAAGAGACACACATTTGTGTGCCTACATATTGATGAATACAGTGCAAATGTACCACCTGTAATATTCAAATACACCCTTAAAGCCAATAATTTGCAAGACGATACACAAAATAAAAAAAATTCTATCCATGCCTCGATTAGGAATGAAGTACAGTAGATGCCACTATTAAAAGAGAAATAATTGAATCTGAACGTCCTTCTAAAGCATATAACAACAATGGCAACATTTTTATCTCCAAATTTTAAGAAGGGAAACAGACGATAAATTTCAATAAGGGACAGTTTGTGCCCTATTCTATGTAAATCTGATATTTGGAGTGTTACACATAGGGATGTATGTATGTCAGTTTGTCACAATCAAGCAAAGTAAAACATATTTCAAAATTAAATTTACCTTCACCATTGTCGTCGGCACGAAGAACTATGAATACATACTTGAAGAGGGGTATGAGTGTCAAGGTCCAAAACACAAAGGAAAGAACGCCATAAACCTCTTCATTTGTCTCAGAATGTGTAATATCTTCGGCAAATGTACTCTTGTAGACATACAGAGGAGAAATGCTCAAATCGCCATATACTACTCCCAGGCTCTGATAAGCTAATAATAAGGTTGTTCGCCATGAATCCTTCTAAATAATATATGAAGGGCAAAACAAATTAGACACGAAAATAAATTGATATAATGCGCTAGTATAAACACTGAACTGACCAAGTATTCTGTATATTTTTCTTAGAAAATATGCTAAAGACTAACCAGAACAATTTTGATTAAATTGGATGAATTAGTTATTAATACTACCTAACTAAAGGTCAATAACACAGACCGCTGCTCAAAAGATAATAAAAAGCAAACAATGAACATTTTGAGGGCTTAAAAGAAAATGAAGACTAATTTTTTGGCGAAAAAGGAACATTTTGAGGGAATAAGAGAAAATGAACGCTACCACTAATAATAATTTCCTCATAAGATTGAACCAAATAGAAAGGATAACTTAAAGAAGTAATTAGCTCACCTTTCGATCTTTAGCGAAATTCGCACACTCCGGGTCCATCTTGAAGTTATAGCTATTATATCAATCAAAACATAATTTTTTATTGCCACTTCTCAGTTCTCACAAAGCTTCTTCCTTTGAAGTTTGAACTGCAAAGACCCACATAAAAAAGGAATAATAATCAAATGCAGACCTTTTGTTTTCAACTTAGTATTGTAATTAAAGCAATGAAAAGACAAAATCAAGAATAAATGGACTTGTTTAAAATCAAAAGAAAGAGATTTTGAGCATACCAGCTAGAATTGGTTCTGTAATGTGGACATACAAAAGAGGAGATGAGTGACAAAAGGAGAGAAGAGGGAAGAGGAGAGAAAAAAGGGAAATAAAAGAGAGAGGGACCCTTGTTGTACTGCAATTAATTAGTGAGATGCAAAGGAAGGAAGCAAAGCCACGTGAGAGGCAAATGCTCTTAACATGCTCTCATTCTTTCTCATCCCTGCCAACCACAACTACTTGTACACATGCATTTATTCAATTATTACCAACCTACAGTTAAATGTAACATAAAAGTTGGTACATATCCAGAAAAAAAAAACAAAAAAATAAATACTAAAAACTACAGAACGCTCTCCCCAGGATAAGACACGAAAACAGAGAGATAGAAAGGCAGTTTGGAATCTTTTGAACACACCAAACTCACCGAACGCGTGAAAGATAAAGGAAACTAGAGAGAAAGAGAGAGAGAGGGGTCCAAAATCCCATTTAATTGCAAAAAGCTACAAAATTTGTGATAGCTAGGGGAGGTTGGATTGGATTGGAGGGAAACTGCCTACCACCACTACTAAACAAATAAACTACTAGTGACGTCTTCTCCCATGTCTTCTCCAAATCATAATCTCTTTTTTTTTTTTCTTTTCTTTCTAAAATGTGAAGAACAGTAAGCTAGAAAGAGATTGTATGTCCCCACTAAGCATTTTTAAAAGAGAAACAATGATGCTTTGGAACAATAAGAACCTTAAAATCGAATCTTTATTAAACTAAACAAAGACATTTGTTAATACATCAAATGGGTGGCAACGAAATATCGAATAATTTATCTTACCCAAATTAAATGCTCGAAGTTTCCACAATATCTTTTAGAAGATCTCACTGTCTAGATTGGTGGTTCAATAATGGAGAACCAATTTGATGAAACACTATCTTATCTCATAACATCAACTGATGTCTACTAAAGAAGGAAGATTTAGTTGGTTTGAATTGAGAAAATTAATGGGGGAGATAATAGAAGAGAAGAGAAGGTAGCAAAATCAGAAACAGAGGCGGGAATGCGTCAATAAATAAACAAATAAATGTTGAATTTGTTAGGTGTTGCTGAATATTTTGGTAGCAATGTAACAAAATTGAGTTCCAGCTTCAAACCCGGGTTTAACGGAGCAAAATATTATTTTCTTTCCTATTGCTTTGCAAAAGAAAAAGATAGTGGAGGCTAGACAAGTGCGTGAGAACTGGTGATTCTATCCCTCCAGTTCTAGTTTTATAGTCCGACCGTGCGAACAGATATAAGCCGTTAGATTGAGATCTCAAGGTCCGTCCGATCAATTTGTACTGTATTAAAAGTAGCCCAAAACCCAACGAATCGAGTCGTGTCGACAATTGAGTGGGGCCCTTCCTAGGCATCACTCATCAGGCCGACGGAGAAATCACGAGTGTTATGTCGAGAAAGGAATTTTTCGTGGGATGGACCGTTCAAATTGGCTTGATTTGAGTTCAATTCATCTATCTAAACTTTTAATATTTTTAATATTATATAATTTTATGATATTAGAATATTTCTCGTAGAGAATTAAATATTTAATTATAAATCAAATTAAATGGAGAAAAACTTTAGACATAATATTGGCTTTGCATATTTATGGATTTTGAAATTCTATGCAGTGTAAAGATATGTTTTACTATATCTTTTGAGTAAAATATGAATCATTACAAAATTTTATTAGTTGATAAGAACTAAACCTTTGATCAATTATTATTGTTCATGCAGCTATAGTTATCGTACATATTATAATCTTAATGTTAACATTTCAATTTAGAAGCTATTGTAATGGATCTCGAATCTTCTCTCGCATTTTTTTATAATTAATATTTAATAGTGTCCAAATCGTTTTATATGAGTGATAACAATCATTGAATAAATTTTTGCCTGAGCTCACACATCAATCAAATGGAGAGTAGCAGTTAAATGAATACATCATTTTGTAAAAAATTGGACATGCATTCTTTTTTAAGGAATATCAGTTAATTAGCTCAGCTGAATGCATCAGTGGCAAACACATACTATTTTGACAATATTTTGAACCAGACGCACACAACAAGTTGCTTGTTTTTATCTTGTACAGCAGTTCGCTTCATAATCATACTGGGATAAAAAAAGAAGTCGTTTCACTTTGATTATGTTTTGGGTTTATATCAATCAGGACAGTAGTTGAGACTCAACTGTAATGACTATGAGATAAAAGTAGGCGCGTTGATAGTTAGCTAGAATTAACAATATTTTTCCAAATCATTTGTTCAATTTGGTAATGATTTGTTCAGATTTGGGTAATGCTTGTTTCCCACTCCGACGTAGAAATTAAGAAGCCAAGTCGTGGATGTTAACTTCTACAACCAGACCAGATTTTTCGCTCGGATATTATTAAAAATATAAATGTAATCACTCGAATGCTCGAATATAATATTCTGCATAATGTACCATTTTTATGCAATTGCGGAGTAATACAATGTTGAAACTTAATTTGGAAGTTCCATTAAAAATATCTTTTTGTATATGTCTGGCTCCGATCAAATGTAATAGAAAATCCGAACAGTCTAATGTTCATGTATTTTTATTTATTTTGTATTGATATAAAAAATAACTTGTCACACAAAATCATGATATCCAATAAGATCTTAGTCCTTGTTTGGCTAGAAGCGCGAGAAAATATCAGTGCTTAAAGACATTTTAATACTTAACCAAAGCGAATTTTATAGATTTTCGAAATCGAATTTAAGTAAAGTTAAATGGTCTTAAATGCATGAAATATTCTTTTTGACACTTCTTAGTCTTACTCTCACACTTCACTTGCTAACGTAGTATATAGAGACAATTTCAATATTCTTGATGAAATATTATTTTGATCGATAAAAGATAAGGACTTTCTTATTTTTTTTAATAAGATTTATTTTCATCTATTTCATTATTATTATATTAAATACCAATAGTTTGAATTGGTTTAATATCTATTTAATTTTCATTAACTCACTTTCCATATGCAAGACAAGTACTTGTACATTTTTATCATCACTCCTCACTTGCAATATAGCACATAACAGTAGTTTTTTTATCCAGCTTATTTTTATCTATTAACTTCACTAGTACAAATTATTTAATTATGTATTATCTGTAACGTTTTAATTTTATTTCACTTACCCAAAAAAATTTCACCTCTTTTTTCTCCTTAATTTGTTATCGTTTCTGTTTTGCTTTTTTCTTTTTCCTCTTTCCTTTTTAAAAAATACTAATTAAGGCCGTTTTGTTTTTTCTCCTTTGTTTTGTAGCCATACAAGCTAGTCACTCAATTTTTTTATTTAAGTTTGTTCTTTTAAATCATAACTTCTTTTATTCCGAAAATATCATTCTTTCATCGAATTTTTATCCGACCTTCCCACTTTTCCGTATCCTCTCATCTTATTTCCTATTTTTTCCTTTACCCAATGAATTTCATTTTGCCAAATATCTTATGCTTTTCCTCTTTCTTTTACAAATATATAACGTTCGGAAAAAAACTTAATAAATGAGCTGCCAAATCATTGAATCGTGAAGCTTTTAGAAAAGATTGAAAGAAATATAAAATAATAGTCTCCTTACCTGTATTTATTTGAAAATTTTAAATGCAGATTTTTTTGTTCGTAATCAAATGAGAATAAGATGATCTACCGACGTTCGACAGTTGTATACTTGTACTTCTATAATATATTATTCTCTTTTGACAACAAATTAAAATTGATTGACCATTTCATGATGGGTGCGTTTGGATCGTTGGAAGAAAGAAGAAGAAAAAGGAAGAAGAAGAAAAAAATTATAAACAATCCAAACTCTTCACAAAGTTACACACTTTCCAATACTTCTTCCCACTTCTTTCCTTCTTCCCTTCTTCCCACACCTATCCAAATGGAGCCGATACGAATCATGGTTTGGAAATCTCAAGTACTCTCTTCTGGCGTTGGACACTTGTATCTCTATTCTCTATAATAAATAAAACAAGAGGTGTTTAATTAACATGATATCTCTTTGGTATCAGTCTAACCCGCACTCTTTCCTAGCCATTGGATTTGGAAGGTTCTGCTCAAGCTGAATTTATGTAACCCATTAACAATTTAATTACTCTAATAAAGTTTTCACACATTTCAGTACGTGTTTACGTCAGTACTTATATTTTTTTTTGGATTGATTTTTAGAAATCTGACCTCTATAATCACGTCTCCTAACAATTGGGAGCGATTATAAAGCGAACCCATTTACTTATGCTAAAAATAAAGTGTGCGAAATGACAAATCATATTAGAAAGTTCTAGAACTTGCCGAATATCATTGCTTCGACTTACTTTAAAACTATATAAATAAAATCGAAAGAAAAACCATTGCCATGAGCCCATGATGGCATTCGACTTTGTTAAAATTCCAAATTCTAATTGAAAACTCAAAACAATTAATTTTACTTTGCACAACGTGTTGAGATATAACCGGTACGGTACGACAACTACACAGATCAAGAAATTGGAAACAACCACTGCATATAACCAAATGTCAAACACCAATAGAGGAAAGATGTTACCGTGTATAGATCGAGTCACAACAAGCACAAGAGAAGAGAAAACACAAGAGTAAAGTGGTTCGGCCGAACCTACTCTACCGGGAGGCAACGAACCGACAAATTTCACTATTCACCAAGGAGATTACAAGAGTTTTCCAAGAGGCTCTCAAGAGAATACAAGAAGGTACAAGAGTATCTCAATTACTAGAACAAGCAATCACTTTCTCTCTCTATCTCTACCTCTCTCTCTACCCTATCTCTTCCTCTCTCTATTCTCTCTTTCTCACTCTCTGTCTGCGCAGCCAAAGGGAACCCCTGCGCACTCTAAACCTAGCGCAACATAAGGAGAAGAAATAAGTGTCAAGCAAGATAATGGGCTGGGCCCAATTTGGGCCTAAAACTCAACAAATCTCCACCGTAGGCTCAAATTGGCAACACAATCAAGTGCCAAGCATCACAGCCCAATAGTCTATCTGTCGGTATCCACATCACCTCCCACAAGCCTCTAAATCCAGAGACTAACCGCATCTACCTGAGTCCACAGCCTGTGGCCGCCCAGGTCCAATGCACCATGCGGAATCAGCAACCACATGTCCCCGCCTGCCTCCACCGGCATCAAGGCGTCCACCAGAAGAACCAAGACAGTCAAGCCTACCGTCTCCAGCATGCCCTAATCCAGGCTGCTGTGCAATGTGTGACATGCCCTCAACCACCGCAGCAACTCCACTGCAATGGGCCACATAGTCACCTCCTACAGCTCCACAAGCTATAGTGCCGGTCAATACGACAGTGGCCGCAGACTCCACCGTACCGACCACCTCATAGAGGCCACCGTGCCTAGCACCTTGAATGACAACTCTGTCACCTCGAAGTACCTCCATGAATCCATCACGGATTCTGAACTCAAACCCGCGTGAATCCAACTCACTGAGTGACATAAGACTCCTTCGTACACTAGGCACATACCGAACATCAGTAACCGTACGAATCACACCATCCCACATCCGAAATCTTACCGTGCCAACTCCAACGATCGACAAAACCGACCCATTAGCCAGAGTCACAGTGCCACCGGACAGCTCACGCAAGGAATAAAACCAATCTCTCCGTGGACAAACATGGAATGTGCTACCAGAATCTAACACCCAACTACTCAAGGCATCACTGCTACCGCCACTCATCCCACCAACAACAGTCTCAGTCACATCCTCCTCACCAACACACAAGAGAATATCATCCCCATCACAGACCATAATCGCCGTGTGACTAGATCCATGCGTAGAAGGACTAACCTGTCGTAACTCGGGACAGTCGCGTCGAAAGTGACCAGGCTTCCCGCACTTATGGCATGTCCCATAGCCGGATTTCTTCCGTCGCCGCCGATCCGATACAGTCACTAGCGCATTGGAGGATTCTGGCACATCCTCCTCATGCCTCCTCAAGGACTCGGAATCCAAAAGTACGGCAGTCACCTCCCCCATGGTTAGCTCGCTCTTCTTCCCCAACAAAGGCATCGTAATAGCATCATACAACTTTGGTAGGGATGCCATAAATAGACAAGCTTGATCCTCATCTTCAATCTTTCCACCCGCATTGAGCACATCTCTTACCAAAGTGTTGAACGCACCAAGGTGAACCCTCAGGTCCGTACCCTCCTCCATCCTAAGTCGGTACAACCGCTTCTTCAAAGCAGTCTGACTTGCCAAGGACTTAGACGGATACATCTCCTCCGGTTTCTTCCACAAGTCATTCGGAGAAGTCTCGGCCATGAACGGGGCTTTGACCTCATTCGACAAACAAAACCTGATTGTACTTAGGGCTTTACCACACAACGTCTTCCACTTATCATCCTCTAACCCAGCTGGTTTGGTATCACTCAAAGCATCATCTAAACCCTGAACCACAAGGGCATCACGAACCGTGTCTTGCCACAATGCAAAATTTTGTTTCCCATCAAACTTCTCAATCCCAAATATGGATGCTACACTAGGGTTTGCCATTGCCATATCTTGCTCAAGTTGAAACCGTACCAACGAACCTGTCGCTCTGATACCACTTGTTGAGATATAACCGGTACGGTACCACAACTACACAAATCAAGAAATTGGAAACAACCACTGCATATAACCAAATGTCAAGCACCAATAGAGGAAAGATGTTACCGTGTATAGATCGAGTCACAACAAGCACAAAGAGAAGAGAAAACACAAGAATAAAGTGGTTCGGCCGAGCCTACTCCACCGGGAGGCAACGAACAGACAAATTTCACTATTCACCAAGGAGATTACAAGAGTTTCCAAGAGGCTCTCAAGAGAATACAAGAAGGTACAAGAGTATCTCAATTACTAGAACAAGCAATCACTCTCTCTCTCTATCTCTACCTCTCTCTCTACCCTATCTCTTCCTCTCTCTATTCTCTCTTTCTCATTCTCTGTCTGTGCAGCCAAAGGGAACCCCTGCGCACTCTAAATCTAGCGCAACATAAGAAGAAGAAATAAGTGTCAAGCAAGATAATGGACTGGACCCAATTTGTGTTAGGAAGTGTGTAATTTTCAATTTTAGTGCTAATTACAATTTTAGCCATCGAAACAACACACAAAAACGGATCATGCACTCAAGTTAGTTTTACACAAAGAGAAAGGGGGTGGATTTTACCTCTCTTGGTGTCGCAACCAAGAGGCTCGATTCCTTGGCTTAGGAGTCGATGGGGTGCTCTCCTTCATGCGCCTCCACCATGTTCGCCTCGAGTCCACTAAGGTCTTAACCAAGTTATTCTCGAATCGTGCTAGCGATGAGAATAACAAGTCTAATCCCAAAGCTTCCCCTTTCTTCAATCAATTCACCAATTAATTTGTGGAAGAAGGGAGCTCAACACATGAGAAATAGAATGGGAAAGAGAGAGAGGAGAGGCCGGCGCCTATGGTGGCTAGGGGCGGCTAGGGAAGGGGGAAAGAGCTACCATCCAAGGAGCCTCCATAAAGGTCCTTATATAGGCTCCAAACCCTAGCACAAAGTTCACACAAATTACATGGTGTGCCATCCCACCTACCACCTATATAGGCCGGCCTTATTATGGGCTTTGATGGGCCACAAGCTCATCTCTTTAGTACCTCAATTCAATTAATTAAAGGCCCCATTCAATTGCTATTAAATTGGACATTTAATTTACCAATAAATAAAAGCCCAATAAATCAAGTGTGTTGTTTATAAATAATTATTAACTTAATAAAAATTATTTAGAGATTAGACAATGCATTAATTTATTTTAATATAATCCATTTGACTTAATTAATTATAACGGTCCACAATGGTATATAATTAATTAATCAACTTATCATATTTTGCAATACTCACTATTGCAAATAAATAAATAATGCACGTATGGTTAAAACACCTTATTATGTGTGACCCTTTGAGGATTTATGCTATGTTGGACATGGAATTTAATCGCTATTTAATTCCAATAATCATAAGCGGTATCTAGCAACACGTTATGATTCCCAATTCGCATAAATAGTGTACTGCTACAGTATTTAAATCCTGCATAAGAGAATAAATGTATTTTCCTATTTTGATTCTTATGTCTCACGATATCATCGTATAATCCAAGATAGGAATGTGTCAATTCTTGCAGATTATACGTTTCTTGATCTAGAGTTGATCGCTTAGTTGCGCGCATACGATCCAACTCCATCAAGGGGCCCAAACAGATATCGTCACTCACTAAGTGAATTAATGAGGGACATACGGTTTTCTTGATGATTAGCTTTTCCCCGCACAATTCAAGAGAACATAAATAAAGTCCGTATAGCAGCCCTTATCGGGAATCAACGGTAGACAATATTTATTGAACCTATCCTCATGTGGAAGAGATAAACATCTCAAACTTAGAACCAAAATCATAACGAAATAAACAATGACACATATCACAATCCATATGTTTATTTCGTTGGGTCAAGTCATGTACTATGTTCCACAACATATACATATGCAATTAAGTTGGTAACTCTTTACCTATTATTTGTAGAACTTAATCATCACTTAACTTGCATACTAATCTTATATGATAATTAATGTTTCTTGTTAATTATCAAGATTATGGACCATTTAGATTTATTATCGTCATTCTAACGAATGATCCACAGAGATCCACAATTCAGATCCTCAACCTGAATGATCTGTCAATAATAAACCTAGGAACAGATGATAAAATATCATCCAAGATATAAACTAATAATTAAGTCATTAAATTATTAACTTCTAGGACATAACTCTAACAATTTGGACCTGAAACTCAACACAACGAATAGGGCATGCATTATAGAAATATTAGATTTTCATTCTTAAAAAAAAATTAAGAGATGAACATCAACAGTTTTACAATCATAACACCAGTGCGCTATCTTTTTCATAACTTAATGATATAGAAGTAGAATAGTACTATATATATGTGAACGAAGTAGAGAGATGAGTCATCAATCAATATCCCCAATTGTCCTAAAAAGATGTTATATTTTATTTTATCCTGTTAATCTTTGACAACCCTTTGTATCGAATAGCACTTAATTCATTTACTCTCTCTCTCTTCCAAGAGTCATTGCACCCTTTTTTTTTGTAAAAAAAAAAGAAAATAACTATTCAAAAGGCGAGAGTAAGACTCCTTCAAATAACTGAATTTTTCTCAATATCACTTTTTAAAACTGCTTCCAGAAATCATGGTATGCATGCAATTTTTCTAATTATTAATATTAAGTTATCTAAAATTCGAATGATCATGATTAATTTACGAACCATGCCTCTAAAAATTTCCGCTTACGAATCATGGTTTATCCGTGGTAGAAATTTCCATTATAAAAATGATAATTTAAATTCATGATCGATATCAACATCATGTAAAATTGATAAATGAAAATCATGAAAGAAAATTGGCACTAGTTTAAAAGTAAGTTATTATCTATCAGAATCTATCAAAGTTTTTTGAAGTGGGTGCATGAAAGCCCAAATTGTAATAAGAAAAGAGTTTATGACTTTATGTACAGAAGTTGACCTCGCTTGCTGGGTTGATCGAAAAATTACATGCTCAAACAAAAAACTAGCTAGCAACTCAAATTCTAGAATCTATCAAAGGCTCCGTTTGGATGCGTTGAGAATAAGGTAGGAAGAAGGAAGAAGAAAGAAATTTATTGGGAAGGGGTAAATTTATTGGGAAGTGTGCAACTTTTGTGAAGAGTTTAGATGGTTAGAAATAAATTTATTGATAAAAAGTGGTTATTACTTATTCCTTATTCCGAAAAGAAGCCATCCAAACGGAGCCAAAATTATTTGAAATTTTACTGTATAATAGTTTTTTGGGACAGTGATTGATGACTAGACTACATAGAATTGCAACATATACATTTATATATTATAGTTTTTGTTTTGTTTTTTTTTTTTTTTACTTTTTGTGAGTTTCAAAGTCGTCGCAAATTGCCGAATAAGTCCGTCCACCACCAACCTAATTATGTTCGCTAAGTTATTTTTTAATTGTAAAGAACTAATTGAACATATTTACGACAAGGCTACCTAAAAAAAATGACTGTTTAACTCTAATCTTTCTGTTGATAAGCTTAATTCTAATGCTTCGGATGCTGTTTAAATCACATTAATTATGCCCAATATATGAAGTAACGGAATTTTGATTTTGCTATAACCGTTGAATTTGAACGAAACTGTTCAAACATTCTTTGACTGTCTAATAAATTTTGTTCGATTGCAAATGAGCTGAACTTTCCGATTCCTTAATGGCCATATTATCAAATTCGACTTTAAAGAACAATCGAGAGTACACTACCAAACTATTAACTTTGATTGCCTTTTTTTATAAATGCATTTTCTTTTGCATTACAAAACAAAAAGAAAAGCACCGAAAAGTAGGACACAACAAGAGAAAAAGCATATTTTAATTTTGACAGGAGCTGGGGATTTCAGATTTGTATAATTTTATGCGCAAAATGCCACGTTTGTCTTCAAACTCCAAACAATAGCAATCCAAACCGACCCACTAGACCACCATAAATGGCCTGTATCTGTATTACTGTATATGGTGGGTAATTGGTCCCATACTCCCATGTTGTATTGTTTCATTAATTATTTGCTTGTTTTAAGCCCGGTATTTTGGTGATTTGCTTTTATGTCCCGGAAGGTCTGAACTACTTTTTTTTAGTCTGTATCTCTGTATATTGTATAATCATAATTACCCATACATATTGTATTAATGAATTCCGTATCTATATACGCATAAATGATAAATAATGCAGCTAATTAATTTGTTGTTTCTTTTAAGGGCTCCGTTTGTATGAGGTGTGGGGTGGGAAGAAGGGAAGAAGTATTGAGAAGTGTGTAACTTTGTGAAGAGTTTAAATTGTTTATAATAAATTTGGACTCTTCTTTCCTTATTCTCTTCTTCCCACTCCAATCCAAACACAGCCAAGGAAAAGATGTGAATATCTGAATATCAAATCTGCATCCAATAACAAACACGCGTGCGAGGAATTCGATATACGATATTATATGTTAATAATTGGTTGTTTTTCTTTTACCAGGGATATTAAATTGTCTAAAAAATTTTATTTTCTTTTTTTCCTATTTGAAATGTATCAACATTTTTTATGTTTGTTATTTATCATGAATTTCAAACAATATATGCAGGTATCAACTTTTTATTTAGAATTTTTATTAGATTATATTAAACCTTTTTTTATTATATTGTGTATTTGTTAATGGTATCTGTTGAATGACCTTCCTATAAATGTCAGTTATATATTCCGTATTCGTTTGGACAAATTGGATTTTAAATTTAACATCCGATGTAATTAAAGCCTGTATTAATGTCCATATATATGCAATAAAATGCAGAAACAAATATAACATTTTACACCCTGCAACATTTTTTTTCTTTTCTTTTTTTTTGTGAATATCATTACACTCCTACAACAGATGCATGCTTTCAGGGTGCGTTTGGATAGGTGTGGGAAGAAGGGAAGAAGGGAAAAAGTAGGAAGAAGTATTGGGAAGTGTGTAACTTTGTGAAGAGTTTGGATTGTTTATAATTTTTTTTTCTTCTTCATTCTTCTTCTTCTTTCTTCTAACAATCCAAACACACCCTCAGATAGAAGCCAAATTAAGTCATCATCTTTTGGAATCTCCTTTATGCGTGCTCTGCCAGAAACAAGGTTTCTTAATCACCAGAAAAAAAAAAAAAATTGAAGGGCCATCACTAGAAGTCTAGAACAAATTTGAAATGTCAAACGAATTAATTGAACCAAACAAAATTCAGAAGTTTAATTGACTCGGGTGCAAAGTTGAGGGGCCTAATTGCTCTAAAATCAAGTTTTAAACTTCATTCAACCAAATACAATAATTGAGTGTCAAGAACGGACTTCCCTAAAACAACCTATACCAACAATTATACGCCTGTCATCACGCAACAGATCTTTTGCTATGACGGAGCAAAGTTGCCTTAGTGCCTTACTATATATACTACAAGCCTACAACAATAATTGACCATAACAACACAAGATGAGCACATTTTGTGTGGATGCCACAAGCATGGTTTGGAGTTTGGACGGATAAAGATTAGGTTAGTGGACTAGTGGTTCAATAAACTACAAAATTTTGTACAATTTTTACGCCTATCGGCTCCGTTTGAATGGTGCGGAATAAGAGGAATAAGAAAAGAAGTATTAGAAAGTGTATAACTTTGTAGAGAGTTTTGATTGTTTATAATAAATTTGAGAGTAGAAAAAAGCTATTCCCTTATTCTTGCACCCATCCAAACGGAGCTCACTATTACGGAGGTAAATAAAAAAACTTACCACACACTTCTATAAATGTTTTTTTTAGGGTCAGAAAATGCTAACAATTTTCCATTAATAAAAGAAAAGTTTACATAAATATAACAATTAATAAAAACTAAAAATAGTTGGGAAAAATTAGGAGCAATCCATTTAGGTCTAAATATTATTGGGCTCTTAAAAGGCCAGGCTTCGGTACAATGCTAATCCAGGCCTACCTTGGACGGTTATCTTCCTCTCTCATACTTCATTGGTAATATTATGAGGTCAGTCCTTTGACCCGAACAGTTCGATCAATGAATATTCGTGATTAAAATCGAAATTCGTCAAAATTAGATCGGACGATTCGGATTAAAGGTGCAGAGGGTGCTGATCCAATATTTTCAGTAAATAAATTTGAAAGACACTTGGCAGCCACTGACATGATATGTAAAAAAAAAAAATGAGACAAACGTACTATAATATTTTTTCTTTAAATAAATAGAATATGAAAAAGAATGGTATGTCCAACTGATTTATGAAAAATAAGTAATTACAGAATTACATGTGGTAGATAGTACCATATATATCATCCAAGATAAGAACCTCAAATGGGTTAAAAAGAAAGAAAACAAAAAGAATGGATCTCAATCCTCAAGTATTGAGACCGCTCTTTTATCAATCCCTAATGCACCATCTGCTTCCTCTCATCTCCAAACAATAGCACACAAATAAACTATACAAAATTAAAAGTGTAAAACACCAAACAACAAAGGTTCTAATGTATTATGTGTGCTCATCTTAAAAAATTAATTCAAAGAATTGTTAGGATTTCCTCAATCAAGAAATGCATTCCGACAATAATACGCAAACTGTCATTCCAATCAGATTTTAATGTGAAAAAGGACAATTAACTAGTTGGCACCAGCCTCAAGCACTGGCTGATCGCTGCCGTTTGAGAACAAATCCACACAGAGCTCACCATAGAAGGTGCAAACCAATTCAATGAAAGCTGGTGCTTGCAACTTGTCCATGCAGTACATGAGCTCCTCTACATCCAACAAATCTCTAACTTTTCTCTCCTCCAAAATCATCTCCATTATATACTTCTCGAAGTTTCTACATGCTTTCTGCACCTCATCATCTTCAATCGTGTTCTTTTCTTCGAGCTTCTTTATCTGTGCTGCCATTTTGTTATAAGAAGAGACGAGAGTAGGACGAGCCTGTTTGCGTTTTGTGTAAGAAGATGTGCGAGGATGAGGAGTCATTTCAAGTTTTGCTTGAGAGGAGGTGAGAGGACCAGCTGGTTCAATTTTTGTGTTAGAGGTGGAAGGAGGAAAGCTTGATTCAGTTTTTGTATAAGAGGAGGCGTTAAGAGGAGGATTTAATTCAGTTTTTGTGCAAGAAGAGTTGGTAGGAGGAGGATTTGATTCAGTTTTTGTGTATGATGAGGTGGTAGGAGGAGGATTTGATTCAGTTTTTGTGTAAGAAGAGGTGGCAGGAGGATTTGATTCAGTTTTTGTGTAAGATGAGGTGGCAGGAGGAGGATGTGATTCAGTTTTTGTGTAAGAGCAGGTGGTAGGAAGAGAAGTAGGTTCAACCTTTGTGGAAGAGGAGGTCAGAGGAGTTTGTTCAATTGGTTGTGGTCGAAGAACTATCTCGGACTCGATGTCCGTCTCAGTCAAGGTCAAGCTAGGATGCTCGGCATTGCGTTCTCTATCTTCTGACCTCATAGACATCAATGGCCAGAAAACGGCATGCACCGACCTGAATCTTCTAGAAGACCTCCTCCTCCTTTGTGCGGAGCGGCGCAAGTACTTGAAGAACTTGGAAAACGGCCGGCCTTTGAAGAGGCTGATCAATCCTTTGCACTTACATGGCTTCATTTTAGTGCAATTGAAGCAATGTTGTGAATTTGGCATCTTGGAGTAACAAATAAAGATCACTGTGGAGGTAGCTTGAGGGTTACTTGAGACCGCTAATGGAAGTTGGTAGAGAGAGAGGTAGCTTGAAGGTTACATTTAGACCGTTAATGGAAGTTTGTAGGTAGAGAGAGAGAGAGCAAGAATTCTTAATTTCTTATGGCTTACGCGTTGTACATAGGTGGGATACACGTATAATAAGTGGGGGGTCACCTTAGATGGCTAGCTATTGGATAATAATCTAAAATGATATCTATCTAAAATAATACCATTTTGTTGATAAAATGGAGAATTAAAGGACAGCTAGAAAATTGATATAATTTCTCATTTATATTCTGAGAAATTCGTCTAGATACATCTTATACATCCTTAGATGCTTTCTACATGGTAACTATGCACCATCTGATTGGAAAATCATATGCATACACGTAGATGCCTACGATGCATCGCTATTAAAATTTAAAAAGAATTGGTATATATTTAATATTTTCCATAGAGTGAAAGTGTTAAAAAACTAGAAAGAAACAAGCAATGGTTCCATTTTTTGTGCACAAAGATGTATGTAGTAACGTTGTTTGGCCTCTATGTAACCCCTTACCGGTTTTTTCTTTTGCTTTTCGGTTCAGAACTTTTACTTTTATTTTAGCCGCTGGCGAATCTGTAAAACTTTTCTTTTATTTATAATAAAAAGATAAGGGTAAAGAACCTTATTTTTGCGTCAAAAAAAAAAAATGATATCATACACATTAATTATATCATACTTTGTGATCTTTTAAAGAGAATCAAATATACTATGACGTGACATCATACAAAGAAAATTTTAGTCAAGCTGGAATCAATCGGAATCAAGATGCTATACTGATTAGATCCCTCAATTAAGTATTGTTTTCTTTTAATAATTTTTTCCTGAAAAATAAGCTAAAATATATGGTGGAATAGAATCTCCCAATTTCGATTCCGGGCTGTTAGGCTGAAATAAAGGAAGAGTCCTTTTTTAATTATTTATATATTTTTTAAATAATAAAAATTATTTTACTAAACAACATCATAATTTTTCTAAAAAAAATATTTATTATTTTTCTATATTTCTTCCGAATAACATTCTCCTGTCACAATTCCAATTTACTCAATATAAATATAATAAGGGTGATTTAGATATATGCCACTACGAAAATTTGAAATTAGAGAAATGCCACTACTAAAACACAAATTATTTTTATGCCATTACAAAATAATAAAATTAGTTTTATACCATCGAATAATTGATATGACCATTTAACCCTTTTAAATATGCCACTGTAAAATTTAAAAAAATTGAAATATGCCATCGCAATTAAAATAACGACTATCACGCAATTATAAATCAAATATATTAAGATGCATGCCTTGAAATAAGTATACTTCGTTATTTTAAGACTCATATTTTCAAGAAATTTAAAAAAAAGAATAGGAATCAAATTAAGTTGATAATGGACGCTATGCTACGCTGGAATGTTTAATTATATTTTCACACAATCATAAAGGTCGTTATGTATTAAAGAAGATAATAAAGATGAACAGAAAAAATCATAATTGCACCGAAACAGAATATAATGACAAATTTTTTTACTTACGCACATTAATCATGTTTCCCTCCAGCGCCGTTTTTTTAATTTTAGATTAGGGTTTTTTTGACGAGGACAATTTGGTCATTAATAAAAGTAATGACAAATTAATGTTGCCATTTTTGGAATTTATTATGTTTATTTGAAAAAATAATGGCACAAAACTAATTTCAATAATTTTATAGTGGCATAAATATAAATAGCAATCTAAGGGTGGCATTTTCCAAATTGACAAAATTTCTAATGGCATAAAACTAATTTTTCCATATAATAATATTATTATACCATTATGCATTCATTAGAGATGTCCAAAAATATCAAAAGTGGACAATAATAATAGTTGCCATCGACCAATGATTTCACTTCTGTACCAGCATAAAAGGCACCAATCGGTTTAATGACTTTGTTTTATTTTATTTATTTTATCACTTTTTGAGACAAAAGCCGCCCTGGGCAATATATGTATTCATCCAATAATTGTCTCATTGTATTTTCATGGATTCTGTAAGACCAAACAATGTCCCTCTCAGATACTATTATTGGTTAAGTGACCTGAAGCAAAAGCTGGTTATTGATTGAAAAATAGATTAGAGCGTAATTAAGCATGATATAATTACTATTTTTCTTCAATCGTTGGCTTGATGGCTTCCCCGTGTGGCACTTTGTCCGACAGGAAAGTTGCGACCAACTAAACCATGCCACCAAATATTTTTCCAAAAAAGAAGATTAAATGATTATCAAGGACGACTTATTCAATTCTGACAATATTGTTTTATGGATTTCAATTAATTAGGATCTACAAAATCTGTGGGATTTCTAAAGGAAGAATCACCTTGCAATTCATTTGAATCGTGCCTTGCACAATGACAAGTTTCCATTTACGCACAAATTCATCTTCCATTAATTAACAAAACGGAAAAGCAAATTCGATTTGAATATTTTACATTTTTCTTGGTTATTATTAGGCAAAATTGAGCTCATACCCTTCAAATCTCTCTTAATTAGATATTTACCCCTCAAATCATTAAAATTGGTCTCGTACCCATCAATTCTTGATAAAACTAGATCTATACCCTCCTCAACTATTTTAATTAATTTCTCAATAGTAAAAAGTGAGTTTTATATTTTATGACAAAATTGTCCCTACTTAAACTCATCTTTCCTATCAGCACCGTAAGACCTTTCATCTTCGTACTAATCTATCTCCCAGCAATATAAAAAAATATGGACATACCCTTCAATTTTTATTCTACATATTTTCTAATTGTTAGATGGTAACTATTTTCTTCCTCCCTAATAACAAAAGTGATGTTAATTGGACTATTAGAAAAATCATAAAATATCTTGAAACACCATACTGTCGTCCTCGGTTCCACATATTTTTGAGCATGTAGTTTATGGTGCATCTTAAGAATATTTTTCAAACTACTCAATAGTTTTTTTTATCACATTTCTAAAGAGCAACCCACGCTTCTCATTTGTTCAATTAGCAGAGACTTAAAATCACACCAAACCGTAAAAACAATTTCTATAAGCACTTTAATTTTGGCACAACTGGTCTCTTCATATATACCTGATTTCTGTAAACTTGAACAGACATTGTAATTGCGTCAATCTAACTTCCAAAAAAAATTTTATATGGAGCCAGGGCGACTATTATCTTCAAAATCCTTTGTTTTTAATTCTATTTGACCATCGGCTAGTAGAAAGATAGAAGGTCTCTTTGGAAGGGAAGAGGAGTTGGACAGGGGCAACTTTGTCATAAAATATAAAACTCAGTTTTTTCTATTGAGAAATTAATTAAAATTGTTGAGAAGGATATATATCTAGTTCTATCAATAATTGAGGGGTATGAGGCCAATTTTAATGATTTGAGGGGTAAATATCTAATTAAGAAAAATTTGAAGGATATAAGACTAATTTTGCCTTTATTACAAAAATTCATCTACATTCCTTGCATAACTCCTGCAAACTCTAGCAGTGGTCCGGCGATGGTCTGCCGAAATTGCCTGTGATGCAAAACATGAAAGCATCGCCGGGATTTTATTTATTGGTGTTATAGAAAATATTGTGTGCTTGGTAAGGAAAAAAAAAAGTGATAAAACTATTAGTGTGGCGATCAATTAATCGGATTTTGATGGTCGATTAATCAGTTTAGGGGCCGACTAGCCGATTTTGATTCTGTACTTGCCTTTTACCCGTTTCATGATAGAAGAAACATGAGTTTAAATGTTTTATGATTCATTTTATTTACTCCTTCGGATTTATCAGAAGCTCGTAGTCATAGAGCACAGTTTATGCTTTAAGCTTCGTAAGTTGCTTGTATAATTGTATTATATATTGACTAGCAGGAATGATAAGTGTCATCGGCAAATATACCATTTCAGCCATCGCTAAATATAAAGTGAACATATACAGCAAATAAGGTGAACATATAGATGATCTAAGTGAACACTTACAAACAATTAAGTGTTGTCATCACTTATTCAGAAGTTTACATGCATATTCAATTTATTTTCATTGAACTTATTTGTCTGTATGTGTTCACTTAGATTGTCTATATGTTCACCTTGTTTGCTGTATATGTTCATTTTATATTTAGTGATGGTAGGGATGACAAAACTGCAGATGACAGTAATCAATTTCCTATTGACTAGTCAAATGAAGTATAGGCATAGCTGTAAGGCCCACAATTAAACTAAACTGAGTTCTCAAACTAATTTTATTTAAAAGAAGGCCTTATGTAATAATTTGTCTAAATGGGCCAGGTAGGGCCTTAATTCTCTTTCTCTCCCTCTGTGTATGAGTGTATCCAAATAATAAATCAAATCTCGTGTCCCGAGGTCCTCTCTCCTCAGTCTCTGATCCAAAACCCTAAACCCTCGCCAGGAGTCCAGGAAATGGGAAAGAAGCGCGCGGTCGGCGCCGATGAGCCCACCACCACCTCTCCCCTCGACCTGAAGACTCTAATCCGAGAGTATTCTCTCTTCTTCGACCAGCTCGTCGAGCTCATCCCGGCGCGCTTCTTCCTCCCCAACTCCTCCGACGACAAGCCCTGGTTCCCCGGCCTCTCCAAATCCCAGAAGAAGAAGGTCAAGGCGCAAACGCGAGAGAACATTCTCAAATCTCGCCGCGACCGCCTCGACCCCACCCGACCCACCTCCACTCTCGATCTGCTGAAGAAATCTCTGGATGAAGAGAGAGATTCGTCCTCTGATGAAGAAGATGACGAAGATGAAGCAATAGAAGAGGAGGAGGAGGAGGAGGAAGAGGATGAGAAGGAAGTGGCGAAGGCTCAGAGTGTGGCCTTATCCACTGACGAACGGCCGGTGACATACGAAGAGCTACGGGAACGTTTACGAAGGCGGATTGTGGAGCTTTCAGCGGGTCGCAACACTCGACCCGAGTCACGGCTTAAGCAGGAGAGAAAAAAGGAGATGAAGAACAAGAAGAAGGTTAAGGTACAGACAAAGAGGAATCAAGAGAATAACAAAGAGAAAGAAGATGCTTCAGCAGGTAATACTGGTAAGAGAAAGAGAGATGATGGGAACGATGAGAACTTTTCGAAGAATAAGAAGAAGAATAATGTCAGGGAGCCTACTGATATTACATTTGGTCAGGTTAGAATTGATGGTAAAGAGAATAAAAAGAGAAAGAAGAAGCTGTCCAAGGAGAAGGAATTGGAGAGAGCAAAAAGGCTTGAAGAGGTGAAGAAGGATCCTGAAAAGGGTAAGAAGGTTTCTTGGAAAGCCGCTGTTAGTAAGGCGGCTGGAGAGAAGGTGCATGATGATCCCAAGTTGCTGAAACAAAGTATTAAGAGAGAGAAAAAGAGACAGGAGAAAAATAAGCAAAAATGGAGAGAAAGGAAGGAGACAGTGGCAAAGGCAAAGGCTGAGAAGCAGAGTAAGAGATCTGAGAATATAAAGGAGAGAATTCATCAGAAAAAGATGAGAAAAATTGAAAAAAGGGAGAAGAAGCTCATGCGACCGGGGTTTGAAGGAAGGAAAGAAGCATAAAGTAATAAGTAAGCGACAAAATTAACATTTTTGGTTCGCTATCTATCTTTGATATGATAGTTACTTCTGTTTTATTGCATTGTTTTGTATTTCTTTCCCAAATTCTAAGATTTTATTCAGTGGAGGATGATTGTTACTTCTTTATTTATTTATGTTTCAACAAATAGTTACTTATCATACTTAAATTGTAAGTAAGGCTTGACATTTGAGTTTAAATTTTGTGCCAGAAACCATTGGTTGTAACCAAACCGTTTTAACTTAAGCCTTCAATTGTGAAAAATCAAGTACTTGACAGAGAGAATTGGTTGCATATTTGGCTTCAGTTAGAAGAAACATTTTCTTGAATGCATGTATCGATACTTGAAGAAGCAAGTACTCGATAGAGAGAATCAATATTTTTACTTGTTATCCAGAGGAATGAAGAAAATCAGCCCTAAAAAGATTACGATCACAATGTCCATGACGGAATGGTTCCTGCGAGATCTGTACTGTTGCAGTGCTTTGAGATACATTCAGATCTCAACTGAAACTATTCCAGCACAGGAGAAGATTTCAACTCAATCTATCACTAAAAATATCATTGCAGCTCACTAATTCCAACTATTTAGTAGAAAGGAATAATTTGTGAATTTCTAAATGCTGTATGATGCCTAACAGTTACTATGTCGAGTGAAACAGCATGGCTGCCCTTTATAATTGACAAGCTCGGTCACATAGATCCCAAGGAAGACACCAATTTGAAATGACATTTTGGGGGATTGACTACTTGCCTTGCAGGAATTACCGTATCAGGGACCAACTATAACCTATGGGTATTAAATGCGATGATGCTCTCCATGCTTAGCTTTCTATCATCAATTTTCATCGTCTTCATTAAGTGGTCGATGCAGCTCATAGCTGGTACTGAATTCTTGTACTAAATCAATTGCATGGACAAATTTAACTCAATTTCATTGGTGATTTTCTCCTCTTTTGTTTTTCTTCTTTTCTATATAGGCTTCTGTGTAAGTGCTCAAATTTTGTTTCAGAAGAGAACCGTGTGTTCTGAAATATTGTAACGGCCATCTCTTATTACTGGCCAGATGTCGAGGAGCATTTTTTTGAAATAAACCCCTCAGTTTCCTCGGGATGCTGGAGAGGAATTTTGCATTCTCATGAACTGAAAGGAATCAGCTGTTCTTTCTTTATTTTAAGAAAGGGAGTTACTTGACCAGGGAAGAAAGTTTTAAAATGGAGGAAACTTTTGTATTTGTAAGTAGTGCATTAATGACTACCTAATTCTATCGACTTAACATGGCCCCTTTCTCATCGTACTATCTGCGTTTATTGTTCAGCCCGAATGGCTACATGTTTTCTGAGAGAGTTGCAAGACAATGCGATGAAGCCCATGGCTTTGAGGCGATTTAGCCTAATAGGACATATGACAAATCCTGTAGAATGGATTTTATTAGGTGTGTTGTGCGCATGGTTGCATTTTAAAACAATCACAGGGTTTCGTAATTATACATTTACTAACTAGTCGAGTCGTATATCAACAATCCAATAAAACTGCACGAGTGCTATATGAATGAATTTTGTTATTTTAAGACATAAATATGTCGTTGTCTTGTTAGTCAGTTAGGCACTTAGGCTGCTACTGAAGCAAATATCTGGCATTGGTTGAAAGAAATTTCATTAGTGACATGACAAATATCTAGTTCTTAAAAGGACCTTCCATGTCTTTTGCTGCTAGCTCTGGCTCTTACTGGTTCCACCATTCAAGATTTCTTCTTCATTTATATAAAATAATAAAAAACTAAGGTTCTAATTATTTTTTTACTAAAATTTTATTTTGAGTCTTCAGAATAAAAAATATATATAATATTACTGCAGTTTAGTTTCCGAGAGGCGGTGAACCTTAAACTTGGCAGTTTCTGCCAACTTTTTGGAAAAAGAAAAAAAATTACGTTGGTTCTCCTGTTAGCTAAAAAAGATTTCAAGTCGTCTTCATTTCTCTAATATAGTCCAATGGTACTTTCAGATATTATCCAAAAAACTTTTAAATTTTCCTACACGAAATCACGAAATGTTATAATTTAATTGATTAAATCACGTACTAATTACTCTGAAATTCCCTCACTTCCGTGTAAATACAACAAGGACAGCTATAGGAAACGTGGAAAAATAAGGAGGCATTGCCGTGTGTGCTACTCCCACACAGTGCGCACACCACTTTCTCTTGAACGCTTCCATGCGCTCTACAGGTCAAACAAGCTAAGTTGTCCCTCTTTGATGTTTCTGTTCATTTAAAAAAAGCAGGTAAGTCTAGAGCTGTCAATTTCGTTCTGTTTCGCACGTTTTCGTTCCATTCTGTCCGGAACGGATCGGAAATGGAAGGGTTTTTTGTTATGTTTCAACATACATAACGGAAACGGAACTATGATATTGATCCACGGAACGCCGAAATGAAAACTTTCAGTGTAAAATTGACGTCAAACGTCTTTTGGACGGAATTTCTGTGGAACGAGACAAAAACGAAACACCATTTCTGTTTCGTCACCTGAAACGGAACGAAAACGAAACAAGTGATTTCCGTTCCATCTTCCACGTTTGACAGCCCGCCCAGGGCAAGTATATACTCCAATAAGATAATCTTGCACATTAAGTCCTAGTTGATACGTTAAGTGTTGATTAATTAGAGTTGGTGAAATTACTTTCTCATGGAATAATATTTGAGAATTGAATTGCAATATTTGACTAAATAGTATTAGCACTTCCTTAAGTCGAAACCAAATGCACTTCGCATCGCGGTGTTGGCATTTTTTAAAATTTTTTTTTAAAAGCATCTATGTTGCATGAGAAGGAAACATGACTTTTGCTTTATGTGCTGTTTCGATATTAATCTTACCATTTCTACACAATGTCAATAATTGTTTTTTTTTTTTTGATTGGAAGCCCGTAGGCACTGCATTGAAATAAAAACAAGAGTACAAATTTGCCCTTACACATAAGAAAGAGCACTGGCGCCAACCTAACTAAAACAGTACCTTACCAGAACTAAAATAAAAATGGAAAAAAAGTACCAGTAAAAAAGAAAAACCAGTAAAATAAAATCCTAAGCCAGTACAAATACTAGGCGCCAGTTAATCAAAGAAAAAAAAATACAATTAAGGAGGAGCTTCTGCGACCCTTTGGAAGAATCTCTCATCAATGCCAGTAGACAGCTGAGCATTCTGTTGCAGAGGCAAATTTGGCCTTCCCTGAAACACCACTTCCTGCCTTCTTGCAATATTTGCTAAGACATGTGCCTGCCTCACTGCATCCCTGCTTGCATGGTGCAAAGACAACCTGTTTCTTCTTGCTTCCAGCTGCTTGTGTAACACATCCACCATACGCATTGCTCTCCATGAAGGTACCTCCACAGTCTCTCCCTGATTTACCACTATTACCAAATTGAGACAGTCGGAGAAGATTTGTACTCGTGTATCATCTGACACATTTATCTGCCTATAAACATACGTTAAAGCCTCATTCAGAGACACGGTTTCTGCAAGGAAAGGATCATTGGCCTCATAGAATAACAGTCCCACTGAGTGCATCCTCCCCCTCTCATACACAACATAAGCTCCTCCTGCCTTGTGCGAAGACACCCAAGAAGCATCTGTAATTACCTGCCATCCCCCTTCATCAAACTCATATTTCTCATTTGCCACCCTTCTATCTTCTACTCCCCCTCTTCTGTTACATTCATGCTGTAAGGCCATTGAGATTCTGATTCTCTGCAATACACCTTGTGGCTGAAAATTACAATGCTCTATCACAACTTTATTCCTTTCTTTCCATATCTCCCACAAGGTGTTTGCAAAAATTCTATTACCCTCCTTATCTAAGCCTCCCATGACCTGTTGAACCGTGGTTACAATATCCAGAGGCAAGTCATGCACTCGGATTCCAAGTGGGGAACCAAACCATACTTGTCTAGAGGTGTTACAAAAGAATAGACAATGCATTTCGTATTCATTTTCCTCATGATACCTCTGGCAAGTTGGTGAGAAGTTTGGTAATCTTGCATGCATGTTGACTGCCATAGGCAGCCCTTTATGCAATAATCTCCATAAGAATACCTTAACTTTTGGGGTGATATTTTTCCATTTCCAAATACCTTGCCAATTAACATTCTGAAAATCCACTCCCCCTTGTTCCACTCTCATCAGCTCTTTATAGCCTTCCTTAACTGTAAACTTACCACTGTTGGTTTTCTGCCATATTAATCTATCCGGCTCATCACTGTTTATCTGTGGTTTGTTAGTTCCTGCCATTATTGCTTGTACTTGGGCATGTTGAAATAATCTGGCTAACTCTTGTTCCTTCCATGCACCTGTTTGGCTGTCTATCAGTGAACCCACTGTCAGCTTTCTGTCACTTGGTATTGCATCGTGCTGTATCACCCAACCATCAAACCAAGGCTGAGACAGTGCCTTTACCGTCTGTCCATTCCCTAACTGCCACATCACATGGTCCTTAAAGAACTCTTTCATAATCAAAATCTGGCCCCACATTCTACTGCTCCTTCCTGTACTTCTTGCCCTCCAGAAACCTACGACAGGACAGTACTTTGACTTGCAAACCTTAACCCACAACTTATTTTCATCTGCCATAACCGACCAGACCATGTCAATAATTGTTTCATATATAGATAGACCATCACTGTTTTCTCTGACAAAAATCTTTTTCGTTCTCCTACCTATTCCACAAATTAAAAACTGTAATTCACTGATTACTTTAATTTGTAAACTGTATAGAGGTCATTAGGCTCCGTTTGGATAGATGTGGGAAGAAGGGAAGAAGGGAAGAAGTATTGGGAAGTGTGTAATTTTGTGAAGAGTTTGGATTGTTTATAATTTTTTTTTGGGCCTTCTTCCTTCTTCCAACCCCATCCAAACAAGGCCTTAGATAACTGTAAAGTTGGTATTAACATTAAGAAGTTTTACTATAAAAAAAAAAATTAAGGAGTTTAACAAATTTTGTCCAAAAAGGGCACCAATAAAAATGACTATTTATTCAGAGAGAAAGGAGATATATCAATTAACCCTATTTAGTTTTTTTTTTTCGATTTGGCAATTGTACATTGATAAAGAGAAGGAAGCAAAAATTAGTGACTCACAGTAATTATGTTGTTATGAATGAGATAAACTAATGAAGTCTTTAGATCTATATCATTGTATTAATTATATATTTACTCAAGAGAGGAAAATATATAAGATATTGGTGGAAATTGAGCTAAGAAGAAAATAGTTAGGACTTAAAAAATCAATAAGTGTAACCAACTGAGATCCTTCTGCAGAAGAAGGCTTGTAGCCTATGTTACCCGGATACTCCATTTCACTGTCGTATCCCGTATCGGACACGTATCCGACGCGGATACGTGTGCGATTCGCGTGCGATACGCACCGGGTGCGCCACGTGGCGCACTAGATTATTTTAATCAATTTGACCGAACGATACGGTCAAGGACACGCACCGACACGCGTATTGAGTTATGTTAGTCTGCCGTATCATATATTATTTGACGATATAATTACAATAAATTATTATAATTAATTTTCTGGGCACATGGCTGGGGCCTGGGGGTGAAGCATCTGCACGCACACGAGAACTTCAATGCTAATCTACAGCTGTCCTTAAAGCATGCAATATATACTTCCCTTAAATAAGTTGTATATCCCATGTGGGACTAAACCCCCCACTTCAAAACCGGACAAATTGTTGAATGAAAATATTTGTTAATCCAATATCGTCCCATTTGATTTGCGATGATAATTTGATAATCCAATATCGTTCAAAAAGTCCACAATATATTTAGTGTGTTGCCGAAGCCCAATTATAAATCATAACGCTTTTTTAAAAGCATTATAAATTAAAAATATATATTGTTGAACAAGCTATTTGAAAAATTAGTGCTATACTTCAATCTATTAAAAAAAATTCATATACACCAAACTATAAAATATATAAATTAGTTTTTTTTTAAATTACAATACATATAAATATATTTTTTTATTATTTTTATTATTTTATATATACAGCCGTATCCGAGTTTTTTGAAATATGTCGTATCCCCGCACCCGCATCGTATCCGACACGACACCCGCACCCGCACCCAAGTAACATAGCTTGTAGCCGACAAAGATATGTTTGACCCCAAAATTTGATGCCAAATAATGAATTTGAATAATTCCATAAATACCAAATAAATTGAATAAACTTTTGATCAACCATGAAAACTATCAAACAAACTCCAAAAATTCCATAAAAATACCCAAAAATTTATTGAGATTTATGGGAAATTATGGAGGCCTCAAAACCCCAAAACCATCAACTAAAACCTCCAATTTTGCATAAAACCCCCTAAAAAGCCACAAGATAAATAGGAGGGTGATTTTGCAAAATAAATTATACCACTAGATACTCTATATTTTTGTGAGATGCCACATGAAATTTGAGGTGAAAAAGGCATCAGGAAGGGGTCCAAATAATTTATTTTGGATCAGCAAATTTGAAAACTCAATTTAAATGAGGAAATTGACAGGTCCAGTCTGGAACAAATGGAGGGGAAGAGAGACGCTGGGTTCAAATTTCCCCCTGTGAAGAATTTTACGTGGAACTGGTGTGTGAACCGGAACGTTGTTTTTATGTTATTTGGCGTATTGGTCTACCGTAAGCCGGGATCAAGCAAAAGAAAAGGGAGAAGCTCCCCTCCCAAACGAATTCTGTTAAATAGAGGCGATCAAAACGAAGAGGGAGAGCGGTTTGGAAGGAAATCGGAGCTCAGAGCAAAGGCGAAAAGCGCAGGGGTGTCTCGTGCGAATTCAAGGGAAGGAAGGAATTGTGAAGCGATTTCAGTTGCGAACAAACGGTAATAGCTGTAATAAGCGATCTTGATCATAATTGACTATGATTTTTGATTGATTTCCACTTTGTGCCATGAATTTGATATTTCTTGGTCTGACATTGTAATTCCCCATTGCTCTCATATCCTTGGATTGTCAGATGTCAATTAATCATGCTCATGTCTAATCTTGATTATTGATTGAGCCTGACGTGATATAAATGGATAAGTGCACCTTATCAGATCGTGTCAAAGTTTCCTAATTAAGTTAATTGCATTCGGTTTATTAAGTATTACGGCGCAATTGAAATTTCTGTATGAGATTTGATAAAATGTGAAGTAGTGCCAGCCCCTTTGCCTCTTATTATTAACTCTAGTAAAAACGCCAACTTTTATTGTCGGATTTGAGTATTTGATAAGATAGGCTAAAATCAGTCGCGACTGATGGATGAGAACGTCAGCTACAATCAAATCTCAATTTTCGAGATTCCAACAATCGATCCGAACCGTTCAATGTGTTATCCATATTGAAATCTCGTTGGAGACAAATTAAATTTTATATTTAAAAAAAATTTAGTATTTGTTTGGTATTTTACAAAATTCTTAATCTAAACATTTCTAGACCGTTCCCTTCAATAACTATGATTTTTTAAAAATCTAAAAAAATTAGTAAATAAAATTAGAAAAATGTAAAATTTGGGGTGTGTTTGGCAACCACCGGAATAAGCTTATTCAACTTTTGGAATAAGCTTTTCTCTCTCCTCTCTCCTCTTATTCCGAATAAGAGCTAATACCACCATAGAGGTGGTATTAGAATAAGGGGTTTGAATAAGCCTTATTCGGAATAAGGCTTATTCAAAAGACGTTTGGCAACATCCCGAATAAGCCTTATTCGGAATAAACTTATTCATTCCGTTGCCAAACACACCCTTGGTCTCCAATGGTATTTCAATATGGAGAACACATTGAATGGTTCAAATTAGTCATTAGAACCTAAAAATTGAAATATAATCGTAACTGACGGATCCATCCGTCATTCATGATTGATTTTAGCATATCTCACTTACTTTTGCCAAGTTTGCTGGATTCTTAATTAATTAATACGTACGATCGACCCATACCTCGTAAAGGAGAAAATTAATTTCTTGGGCCTTTGGACCAATAGTAATAGCATTTTTCACTGGCGAATAGCGGTGAATTTAACAAAGGCTCTAAATGTAAATTTTGTTTTAAAAACTTTTAAGGTCATATATATACGAGTATTAATACACATTGTGGTTGAATGTGTACACGTATCGGTGCTCCATGCAATAATATCAATTAAGATAAACATAAAATAATGAAACTTCTCAATTCTTCTTCCTTGCCAAGCTATAAAGCTTAATCCATGCATCCTCTTTTATTACTTCCAAGTCCAACCAGCACGCCATATATGGCCTCTAATGCTAAATATTATCATTACGCTATCATTTTTATCATACTTATGTTGTTTTCTGGGCGGAGCACTGCTAGTCTGATAGATCGAATCGAGCTAAGAGAGGCAAAATCGGTTGGTACCACAAAGCTTGAGTTCAACGCAAAATACATGCCGATGTGGTTTAGCATGTTCCCTCGAGGTAGCACCACACCACCATCAGGTCCTATTGATGGAACTGATCATGATCATGGAAATTAGTTAAGCAGGATGTCAGTTATTTACACGTGTAAGAGTAAATTTTGTTATTCTTACTTGCATATAGCTAGTTAATTAGATATAATATATATGGTTGATTGTACATCCTTCATTAAGTATTCAAGCTAACTGTGTACCTACTTTCCTATATTTGTGGCCGTCGTTTTATGGGTATTTACTGATGATCGAAATAATGGGCATGTACATACAATCCCTTTCGTTACCACTTGCATTCATTGTTGTATATGCAGATAAATAATCCCATCAGCGGAGTTAATTTCGAAAAAAATATTTTATCAATTTATTAAAAAAAAATCAAAACCTTTAAATAGCAGATAAGAACCCGTAGTAGACATGGTAATGTCATAGCGGATAGCGTGTATTTAGCTGCCAATATCGGACCATAGCAGATTTGCACACACAAGTGTATTTTGAAGGTTTAGTTTAGCCTAAAATGAAAAATTAAAATATTTTCATGCAACTAATTAACGCCGACTAAAATTATATTTATTTTCTATGCATATTTTGACCATTAAATATTAAGAATTTGAAAATGTTCAAAACATAAAAATTGTGGATTATTTTGTAAACTTTCCATAGAACTTTGAATCATGTCAATCGGAGTTCGTATGTGAAAGGTATGTTCAAAATAATAGCAAATTATAAACTGCACCGCTATTTCGCTAATTTTCTACTATATGCCAGCTAAATCCTCTATGATCCTTGTTATCGGACAACCCGCTAAATTTATACGGTGTTGTAGCATTCTAAACCACTGAAAAAAAATATTTTATCAAGAGACTTAAACAGATCTAAATTTAATTAGGTAAATAGCAGAGGAAAGGCGTTCCTCAAATAATATTTGTACTATATTTTTGTACAATACAACAAGTTTTGGTACTATATCCAATAATGGATATTTCTAAGGTGGACAGAAATTTTAAGTCAGGTTTGAATCCCGGTCATTCATCTTTTTGGTTAAATGATTCGAATCGAAATCTAATAACAAAATTATGTTCACTGTAGAATTTGCCTACAATAATTGCAATAAAATTTGCCTTATTTTGTCTACATAAAATGCCTTATTTTTTTTGTCTTTATTCTAAGTGTTAATTGGGCCTTAAGAATAGTAGATGATTAGCTCCATATAATCCTATAGGCCCAGAACTAATTTAGAGAGACTCATCATGTCTCAAATTTCTTGTAAGCTGCAGGTAGGGGTGCATAACGTGGAAAACGACCACGAAAGTGGTCATTTTCGTTAACCGTTGTATTGATGCACAAAATTTTTATACTTATTGCGTTGATTGTTGCATTCGTTTAATACATGTTGCGTTGATTGTTCCGTTGATGGGAACGATCAAAACGGTTATAACCGTCTTTGACTACCTAACTGTTTTGCATTTTATTAAGATGTAAGAAAATAAACTATTCTGCATTTTGTATGAAATAGAGATAGAGAAATGACAGGTTAGGTCACGCGGGAAAGGGGGAGAAGGTACTATAATCACCTCTTGCTCTCGACGGCGATTGTACTCGGTGGTGCAGAGGCGAGAGAGATAGATGTGATTGTGTTCGGCGGAGAAATGACGGAGCGACGCTGTAGAAATCTAATTTTACTCATTTCTCCCTCGATCTCTCTGCTGAGGTCCTCTGCAATCTAATAATAAAACCATAAAAAAATTTTACACGAAATGCACGAAATAAACGACCACGAAACGTACCAGTTTCACTAATCGTTCCGTTCTGAGACGAAACAATATTTCTATTTGCGTTGGTTGTTTCGTTCCTTAAACGAAACTGAAATCTTTATCCGTTATCGTTCAGTTCCGGACGAAACGAAACGAAAGAACGGTTAAAACGGCTACCATTTTCAGCCCTAGCTGCAGGGTCTTTTCAGCCTTCTTATCCCAACTAACTATTTATATCAAGGTCCGGACTGGAATAACAGAGGGGTATGATGATAAATTTTAAATTTTGTCTGATTTAATATTTTCTGTGCAATATACATATAAGCTGTCAGTGGTAACGTTCAGATGGCTTTGGCTACCAGACTATGTATAGTGATGTACTTGCCTACACTACGTAAGTCTAGACATAGTCATGTATCATTTCTGTTTTTTACCTTGATAAAAATGATAAACCGCTTCTGAACCTCCAGTTATTTTGAGTTAAAAATAAGTCATAGAAAAGGCATGAAGCAAAATGCCAAATATATGTACTGGGTACTTACTGAGGCCAGATTAAGATACCAAACCGTGACTAGACTGAGCAAAGAAACCGGTCCATGCATGATAGGATATTGATTCTCTCTGTGTCTCTCGATCCGTGGAAGAGTTGCACAGACTTGGCATCTAGGAGGTACCAGGTATGTATATAGTCTGACCCAACACTTTCTATAGCCCGGCTGTAATTTGTAATATTGTTTTCTTTCGGCTAGGTGCAGAGCCTTTTTCTTCGTGTGTGTGTGTGACTGTGTGTGTGTTGTGTCGAGAATGGAGTATTTTGGTTGGTTGAATGGATTTTGCATGCAAAGAAAGGTCATGGTCATGCCTCATCGCCATGATGTCAAATCTATAGTAGTTTGGTAAAAAGGGCTTTTCCGTGTATTCGTATTCATATATCCGCATGTCTAATCCTATCAATCACCTGACCTTACACATTCACAAATTTCACATCAACAATCAAGCCCTTTCCTAACTACCAGTCCAGATTCTATTCCGCATTAAAGAGGGCAATCTCAGCACAGGTCACTGAAAGTTCTGTATAGATTATTTATCATTGACTTGTAACATAAATTTGAATTTAGGCATCTCAAAAATATATAAAGCATTTTGAGACTTTGACAACAATAATTCATACATTTCAAATCCATGGATTGTTTGGTTTTGCAACAGAGATGAATATATATTCATCTAGAACAAATATATTGTCGGTATAACTAAATAATTACAATAATAACAATGGATTCAGTTCTAATTAGTCAAGAGTTATGTTTGCATTTATCCATGCACGCAGGAGGCTGAGTTCCAAGTTCTGATGTGTCATTCTTTTGGTGTAAACAAATTCACTTTTTCTAATTTTCTAGCTTATACTACTGTTTCATGTCTGCATTTATCCATGCACCAAATGAGAAAAAGAACTGTGAAAAAAGTTTCCCCAACATTTCAAATCTAACTCCCTATTTGTTTTTCAGTTCAAAATTATTGAGGGAGACTGTAGAAAACAAATCAGAAAAGGCTGAAATAGTTTGATTCTGTGGGTGTATCATATCTTATGGCAGTTTAAAATATTTTAGAGACCGTGAAAACAAAACAGAAAAGGCCAAATTAATTTGATCATGTGGGTTTATCAACCTGATCCAGGCCAGAGGCTCCGTCAGAATGAATTACCAAATCAAATGGAAAAAAAAAATTGTTTCGAAAAATAATTAGAAGGCTCGCTTAGGGGCCCCGTTTGGAAAAAAAAAATATTTTAAAAAAAAAAAGAGAAAAAGGGAAAATAAAAGGCTAAAAGAGAGAAGAGGAGAAAGGGCAGGAAGAGTGGTCCATGAGAGACCATGACCGGCACATGCGACTGAATGGGTATTAATTGATTTGGTCCGGTCAAACAGTTCTTCATCTCTTCTCTATTGGGATCCTCTCCAACCGTACGACAAACCCAAAGAATCACAGACAAATCGAAATCGTTCCACTAAGATCGGATGGTCTGCACTCTGAACTAATTCCATTCAATCACTCCCTACAGCCGGACAGTTTTGGGATTGTGGATATTCACTCTCAATTGCAACATTGGCTGGGGAAGAACCAAAATTCCTTACAAAAAACAATAAATAAATGAACCAAAATGAGACTGACATATGAGTCATTAATTCATTATATTTGATTGTTTTCCTAAAAAAAGAGAAAAATTAAATGAAAAAACTGCGCAATTAAGGTGAATGAGAAGCTCATGTTTCACTTGCTAGACAAAGCATGCAAGTAAATTGCAAGGGACCTCCACTCTCCAGTAGAGTATTTGCTCAAGTGGGAGAATTAAATGCTGGACCCCTCATGCAAGGCTCATATTGAAAGCAACATACAGCCTTTTTCACATTATCGTTCATGAAAAAGTAAAAGGGAGAAAAATGATCTGGCATATTCAGAAATTTTGCTCTGTAATTCTGTAAAGGTGCTTATTGGTTTTCAGGCCGATTGGCAGCTTCCAAATGAAGATCTTCATTTATATTTATTTATTTATTTACGACGTGCAATTTGATGACATGCATATAATTTAAGATGTCAGGGGATTTACTTAGGGCCTGCTCCAGAAGGGGTAGCCTGAGCTAAGGAAAGGTATGGAAAAGAAAGCAAGATGAAGGGAATGTATGGAACTAGGAAGATGACTTGTAGTTACGTGCTCCATATTTCAAAAAGCCTGTATAGAAGTTAACAACTATAACCTTCTATTTAATATAAAGAAAGACAATTTTGCCCTTCTATTCAATCTTTCTCACATAAGAACGTGACATAAGATGTAATTAATTGTTGGTCGTGGCTGTTGAGTTTTGTTCCAGTGTAAAAAGAGATAGAAATTCAGCTTTAATATATTAATTGGGCATATAACAGTTAAAGAAGGGGAAAATATCAGCTTTATTCTTATAAACTCATGGCAGAGACCAAAAACGTAAAAATCTAGAGCAATCCGAAATATAGCTTAAGTACTAATTAGAGAAGGAAGGAATGTTTATACTTTATACCTAGAGATATTAATGGTCTATAATCATCAGCCAGGACAATCTAATTAAATATCAGAAATATGATACTAAGTATAGATGATAGAAAAGCATTTCTTTGTGAACCTGAAAATATAAGATCGTTCAATCATAAAGTGCTAAAACTCACAGGTCTCATTGAACAATTCGATGGAAAAATAAAAAGACAAAGCGAGAAAGTGGTGAGAGAGAACTACAGAAGTAAGGAATCAATTATATCTGGTAATCATGATTACTAGACAAACGAGGAAGTGGTGGAAAAATATAAGATGTAATTTCTACCTCTTTAACTCTAGTATCCAGTTACAACATTTACTTCCCATACCGGTATTGGTACCGGTTCATGTACTGTATCAACTGTATCTACCTTTAGTCACTAAATGAAAGCACAAACAACCTAAAAGCTAAAGAACTGATAAGTAAATTCAAAACTCAGTAACTAAAACCAGTAAATTGGAAAGGCACGAAAGTAACAAGCTTCAGTACTGTACATCTATACTGGATATTGTTAATAGAAAAAGGCACGAAGGTAACAAGCTAAATAGATGAGCTTCAGAATATTGATAAAGGAGAAAAGAAATTCGTACAGAAAAATCAATACCTTGAAAAGGAAATGTCAAAACTTCTGTGCTCAACCTCTAGCTTCTCTCTTTTGTTGGACGAAAGGAGATTCTGAGTATATGCTTCGTATATAAAGAGATATTTTTGCAGATCTGGCGGGAGAACGACAAATTTGGGAGGGATTCACCAAAATTTTGGGAGGGAACGATGAATTTCGTGGGGTCCGACGCCAGAGGAAGAAAATCGCAAGGGCAATTTAGGTAGAAAAGTTTGGTTCTCGCGTGGTTCTTCGTTACTCCCCGATTTTGGGGGTAACAGGTCTTCTCCGTAAATTGGCTATTCAGGGACTGTGATTTAGTCGAGTTTCCGTCGGTTCATCCAGCTGCAGCCATTGGAGCAGGGTATCTCGGTTCTCCTACCTTTTCTTAGCCCAGGCTACACCCCTTCTGGAGCAGGCCCTTAGAATATGATCCGGATAACTTTTCATGATCGGATGATCCAATCTCTATTCCTGAATTACTAAAAAGTGTTTAATCATTCTACGTAAATGTATTAAACAAATAGTAAGTGATCTATTGTGGTGAGTTCTCGGTTTAAACTGTATCTAGTAAAAGTACACGTGTTTAATCATAACGCGAAATTCATCATTCACTGCACAATTTATTATTTTCCCGTCATGATAGTATCAGTTCTATTGTTAATTCAAAATTGTAATTGTGAATCATCATGGCCATTATATTTCTTTTTTTGCGCTACAAGTGGTAGACCATATATCTTAGTGTGTGTTTGGACAGGACGGAAATAGGGAATAAGAATAAGAAATTTCGATTTGCGTGCTTATTCTTATTCTTGTGCAATTCAAACAACATAGGAATAAGGAATAAGGGCCCTTATTCCTATACTAACAAAACTATGATATAAGAATAAAGAATAAGAATAAACACGCAAACCGAAATTCTTTATTCTTATTTCCTATTCCCGGCTTATTCCGTTGCATCCAAACACACCCTTAATATATAGTTAATACATAACACAGTCGTCATATATACACTAAATTTTGGTATGGAAATCGCCATAATGTTACATCAAAGTATAATGCGATTGACCTATCAAATAATTCACAGACCGCACTATCCAATAAATAGAAGTAACATCAAAATTCAGAATATATAAGTGCGAAGTATGTCTCTCTCTCTCTCTCTCTCTCTCTCTCTCTCTCTCTCTCTCTCTCTCTCTCTCTCTCTCTCTCTCTCTCTCTCTCTCTCTCTCTCTCTCTCTCTCTCTCTCACACACACACACATATATATATATATATATATATATATATATAGTCCTGCAATTAATATGCAACACATAACATGAAGCTAGACTAAGGAGTAGTGTGAATTAATTATAATAAACAAAAGTCTAAGAAGTGTAAATGATAACTAAATAAAGATCGACTAGCTATAGGCTGAACCGTGTTTTTAGAAATCCAAACAAAAATAGCACGAGTTCTCTACTTGTAGGTTAGAATCTATGGGTGCGTTTGGATAGGTGTGGGAAGAAGGGAAGAAGTATTGGGAAGTGTGTAATTTTGTGAAGAGTTTAGATTGTTTATAATTTTTTTTCTTCTTCTTCCTTCTTCTTCTTCTTTCTTCCAACGATCCAAACGCACCCTATTAGAGGTATGTGATATGATGACTATGGTATGGATACGTATCCATGACTCAAAAACTCATGTGCAACATTCTTATTTATTTAAAAAATGAAAAAATTCCGTAGCTCTGCAACTTTTGGAACCCCAACAAACTAAACCAGCTACTTGTAACATTGATCGATGTTCATATCACGGTTTTATTTTTTTCTCCCCAAGACGTAATAGGAATCACTAAGCTAGCTTAATTTTGGTGACCAAAATTAATTAGTTATCATGATTATATATATACTTTCTTAAGTAGTAGTGTGTTAGGCAAGTATTAGCGGCCCCAGAACTGTACTGGAACTTGAAGGTCAATGATGCATGATGGACCAGTAAATACAAGACCACAAAAAAGAATCCATCTTTGTATGGTAGGTTAGGCACACAATAAATTACTATACATGCTCGATTCTTTCTTTCTTATGGCCAAAGCTAAGATATATAGCAATCCCATAATCTAGGCAAGCACTTTGTCTGTTTATAATAGCTAACTATGCAGAGAAATAAAATCCTTTTGCTATAAAAGCCCTCTGTACTACATGTTGATATCACTTGCCTACTGCCGGTTACCAGTACCAGGTCTCTCCTCTACTCAAAACTTTCTACTCACACTAGGCATTTCTCTTTATATACAGGGATTGAATTCTTGAATTTACAAGTCTAGAGCGAGGAGTGTTTCTTCTTCGAATGGGGAAGAATAAGTTTAGGCTTTGTGACTTGATGTCAAACTCATGGTTGTACAAACTTAGTGATATGGCAAAACCTAGAAGAATCAGAAACAACTCAAAAACCTCCAAAAAATCAGAAGAAGACATTTACAAAATACCAGAGCTTGAAATTTCTGCACCATTTCCACCAAATTTACAAAATTATGTCCCAAACAGAGCATCTCAGTATCTCCCCAGCAAAGAACGACTCAATGCCTTATGTCAAACGCCTTCTCGGCTAATCAAACTCAAACACAAACCCAAACAAAAACCCACATCGCCTGTTTCAATTCACAGAAAATCATCGCATGATGATATAGTATTTGAATTAGGACCACCAAGCCCAGAACTCAAGCTCAGGCCAATTCTGACAAAACCGAGAAGCAGAGCAAGCAAACTCAAGGTTAAGTCTATTTCCCCGAGGTGCAATTCAAGAACCAAGCAGAGGAGATGGATTTCAGAGAGCTATTTGGTGATGAAGTATACTACAAATGCAGAGAAAGATTTCATGGAAAGCATGGTTGAGATGATTGTAGAGAAAAACATCATAAGATTGAAAGATTTAGAGGAGCTTTTGGCTTGCTATTTGTCCCTCAATTCGCGAGAATATCAAGATGTTATTGTGAAAGCGTTTGAGAAAATTTGGTTTGTTTTATTTGAAACCAATTATATATGTTGATGTTTTTAATCTAACCAAAACTTTTTGTTTGTTTAATTCCTTCCTCAATCTACTGCCATGTGTTTCTTGTGATTACACACGTAGTAATATATATGCTATATTTCTGTTTGTAGATGAATAGATTTCTTTGATCTTCACATTTTATTATAACTTCACCTATTCCCATTACTGTGTAACTTTGAAAAGAGGTAACTTCGCTAAAATAAATTTTGTATCTCAGGCATTCATTCCTCCTTATGAATAATTTGTGAGAAAGGTGTTCATCAAAAGCAAGTTCTTTCTAAAGAAACCTATTCATGATCCTAGCCACTAGAGTTTAGTTTAATACATTTTATGGAAAACTTTATTGGCACGCATCATTTTCACCTTTTTGCAAAATAGACTATATATTTTGTGCAACAATCACTTTCAGTCCTCATATGTAGTCTGATTCGTTTGTAGTATAGGTGATAGGTCAGGTGGTAAGTGGGGTTCTATCTCCATCTCCTTCAATGATTACTTTCACAGCATATATATATAATGCTAAAAAGTAAAATCGTACTGATTATGATGGAGAGTATTGAATATATACATGTATATATATATGTATGCTGAAATATTGGATTAGTAGCTGAATAGCCTGAATTGTATACTTAAACATAGAAAGAGATATCGTCAAAGACAGCTTCAACTGATTTGTTCATGTAAAACAAATTTACAGATATTTTGCTTTTCTAACCTAAAAAGGACATATATATAATATTTAGCCATATTAATACTATAAATTAGAGATTGTGAGAAGCCATGTATATATAGCTTAATAAGTACCGTGTGTAAGGAAACACGAACAATGTGGCAACTTTAGGGTGGGAAAATGATGCTGCTTGGGAGTAAATAATATCTGTTTTGACTTTTGAAGATAAGATGGAAGCCAAGCTCTCTAATTTATTTTAAAATTAAATATCACAAAGAATCCTAGTCGGATTTCAAACCCATGACTTTAAGTAAAAGTGCATTGCTTTTTGCCACTAGACAAAAACCTGAGAGCAAATAATACCCAGTAGTGTGTAATTAAGTTGGAAATTATTTGAGCACTTCATTATATACAACGACATATACAAATATTAACATACGTTGAAATTTAAAATCATCTCCGTATGAATGTGGACATAATAAACAAATAATTGACCTAACTGAATCCAGAAACCAGATTGTTTGGTCATAATAATATGAATATCATATATAAGATAAACAGATGGTCAGATACTAACAAAAACAATGTAGAAATAATAACTCGTATAATTTTTTTTTGTTTGGGAATTACGTAACAGAAATTGTTGTTTTTCTACACGTAATTATTAGAGTATCACAACAAGTATTTCGAATAGATATCCGGATTATATTCACAATATGTATTCACAATATATATATTCTATATATTAATCTTTGCATCCAGCAATTATGATCATCTGTAATAATGTATCCAAACTACAATGAAAATATTGGCACCATATTTTTAATTAGCAGAACAGCGGAAAATTGTTATTTTATTAAAAAACAGGGGAAAAAGCACCATGTTATAGTGAATTAGTGATCACTTGATGCCTATTCTAGGGCGCGCGATTAATGACCACCTAAGATGAATGTTGGAAAGACGCTAAAGTCTTAGGTGAAAAAAAGAAGAAAAGTTAGAATGAAGGAACAGCCATGATTAAAACTAATTTCACCATAAATATGTAATAGACCAAACTGATATCAACGGAAGGTATACGGCCGGGAAGCAGTAGTTTACCTTTCTTTCTATCGTTTAATTTTTATTATAGCTTTTATTGTACACGGCTTGACTCGAGTAACTACCATGTTTTTCATGCTTTGTTCTGGTTTCTATACTAGTAAAGTAGTAAGTACTGAGTACTAACAACAAAGTAGAGGTTTTGTTGGTGGCAATTGACAAATCACCACACGAAGTAAAGCTGGCCATCATGCATGAAGAAAAGCTGCTTTCCAAGCGAATATTAATTGAATAGGTTATGAAATACGTCAAAGAGTTCATCATCATTAATTTACTACCTCAAGTATAGTCGGACACCTTCAGTTTTGAAGCCTTCGTTCCAACGTTTATGGGGACGCGTCTTGTTACAGCAGATAGCTAGTAACACTTCCCAGCAATCATGTGCTATTTTAGTAGAATTATGAGAAGCTAGTAATTCGATTGGCTAGTGGTTTCGCTCTATTCCGTCAACTAAGTGATTCTTAGTTCGAATCATTCTTTAGTTTAAACTTTTTTTTTTTTGAAGAAAGAGGGAGGTCTTTGTCATCGAACTTTTTCTGAAATTAAAGATGCATGTGGGGCTTGAACCTTTGACCTCTTAGAGGCTAATCTAGTGCTCTTGCCACTGAGCTACTAGGCCACATGCTTCTTTAGTTTAATTTTCCTTTACCGGCCGGAATCCTGCATGATTTTCATCAAAATACTAAAAGTCCAATCCATAGTAAAGTTGTGTTGTTAATTATCTGGTCCAGAAAATTTACTTTATGGCTTGCACCAAAGAACTTCTTTTTCTTCTTTGAAAAATAAAAAAACATGCAATCTTATCATGATTTAATCTTATTTTAGATTTTTGAAAAGTTAATTACGGCATTGTTCAGAGCAGATATTTGTTTATAGTGTGACGAGTCATGCATGAAATGCAAGTTTATACATCGGCGAATTTAAAAACAATATTTTAGTAATTATATATTTTCGATATATACTTCAACTTTCTTATGAGTAATTATAATTGCATCATGACACATGTAGACATGATACAAATAAAATCATCCAAATAGTCCAGTAACTTGTGAAAGTCGTACCATCCTAGATGTGGTCTGCTGAAAAATTTCAATGGCCTATTTTTAGGTAGATATGCCTAAGGCTAAGGGGCAGTGCCTGAAAGAGACTAGAGAAATTTTAGGGAAAATAAGTCTCTGTCTCTATCTCTAATTTATTTCATTTGAAAAATATGGAAAAATGTCGGTTGTTAAACCCCTTTATCATAGATCTGAAACTGTTGTTAGTGTATGACACCACACCAAACACTGAATTGAAGCGTGATTTTTTGTTATTTTTCATCATGATTTTTTACCCAGAGTTGGGTCTTGACGGAAATAACTTGTTGTTCCAAAATCTATACTTATAAATGTTTAGAGAGGTTAATTGGAAATTTAGAATTATCCGAACTATTTGTAATCTACAAACTTTCCCGGTAAAATTGTACGATAGAACGGTTGAAACAATCGAACCATCAAACTGGTTGCTCCATCAGTTCGATGTTTGGTCTGTTCAAAGCATTGAGTATATGTAAATGTAATAAGATTAAGACTGTCGGGATCTCAACCCTCAAAAAAAGAAAACGACTACTGATCTAGAGACTTCGAGACAAATCAGAGATTGTGACCTTTGCATTTAGTTGCCTAAATTTATGCCAATTAAGTTAGAATAAAATTTCTCATTTTTCTCCTTAGTGAGCATAAATAAAACTTGATTTCCAACTTCCCATTCTCGTAGAAGAGTGGTGGGCGCTTTCTAATTGTTTCCAAAAAAAAAAACTTCCCATTCTCGTACAGTTCACCAAAGGAAAGGAAAGGGGGCCAAAATCTCTACGGAGAAAAAAAAAATTCTGCACACCTGCGGAGATCGATCCGATCAAATCTCGACGGTGACGATTAGCGGACGGTACGGACGAGATCTAAACCTCCTCACTCTGCGGAGAATTTCAGTTTAAGGAAAGATGCTGACGAGTGACGATTGACGAATGTTTACAGAAATTATAACCACCATCGCTAAATTTACCATCGCTACCATCGTTACCCTCCGTTCCCTTCCGCACGCTCTATTCTGCATCTCTCTACCATCGCTAACCTCAATTTCCCTCCCGCGCGCTCCCCTCCTCTTCAGATGCGCTCTCCTCCCCTTCTCTCTGGTGCGCGCTCTCCTCCCCTCTGATCCTCTCTCCTACTCCCGACGCTCCCTTTTCTGCCTCCTTTAGACCTCGCCTTCCTTTTTCGTCTCCCTTAGACTTCGCCTCACAGCAAAACAAATTGAACACACAAAAATAACAAGTTGAACATATGAATGAACAAAGTGAACATATACACAAACAAAGTGAGACATATAAAATAAGCACAGAAGTCTGATGAGCAGCAAAACAAATTGAACACACAAAAGTAACAAATCGAACATATGAATGAACAAAGTGAACATATACACCAACAAAGTGAGACATAAAAAATAAACACTGACGCACAGTAAAACAAATTGAACACATAAAGTAACAAAGTGAACATATACACCAACAAAGTGAACATATACACCAACAAAGTGAGACATGAAATAAACACAGAAATCTGACGCACAGCAGAACAAATTGAACACATAGAAATAACAAATTGAACAGATGAATGAACAAAGTTAACATATACACTAACAAAGTGAGATATAAAATAAACACATAAATCTGACAAGCAACAAAACAAATTGAACATATAGAATAACAAATTGAACATATGAATGAACAAAGTGAACATATACAGCAACAAAGTGAGACATAAAATAAGCACGGAAATCTGACGCATAACAAAACAAATTGAACACATAGAAATAACAAATTGAACATATGAGTGAACAAAGTGAACATATACACTAACAAAGTGAGATATAAAATAAACACATAAATCTGACAAGCAACAAAACAAATTGAACATATAGAATAACAAATTGAACATATGAATGAACAAAGTGAACATATACACTAACAAAGTGAGACATATAAAATAAACACAGAAATCTGACGCACAACAAAACAAATTGAACACATAAAAGAAATAAATTGAACATATGAATGAACAAAGTGAACATCTACACCAACAAAGTGAAACGTATAAAATAAACGCAGAAGTGAGACGCACAACAAAACAAATTGAACACATAAAAGTAACAAATTGAACATATGAACGAACAAAGTGAACATCTACACCAACAAAGTGAGACGTATAAAATAAACATAAAAGTCTGATGCACAGCAAAACAAAATGAACACTTAAAATAACAAATTGAATAGATGCAATAAACAAAGTGAACAAAATCTGACACAGAGAAGGAAGGGAGGGGGAAGGGAGAGAGATGCACAGAAGGAAGAGACTGAAGAGTGCGAAGGGAGAGGAGCGTACCTGGATGAGGAGAGGGGAGCGCTTCGCAGGGTGAGGAGAGGGCTCACTTCGCTGGGGAGAGAGGAGTGCTTCGCTTCGCTGGGTTAGGAGAGGGGAGCGCTTCGAGCGATGGTAGCGATGGTAGCGATGGTAGAAATAGAGATGGTAGTAATCAATTTCCGAATGTTTATGCTACCAAAGATTGTTTGGGCTCGACTATTTGGGCCTCACAGGCCTTGTTTTTGCTGCGACATGATTTTGTGCAATGTTAAGTCGAAACGAGAATTCATTAGCGCAATCAAGCTATCAGATTCTTCCGCTCCTTGCCCCTCCCACGCGACTTAATCCCCTCCTTTCTCTTACCCCTCTGTGCGACTTACTCCCCCTTCTCTCTCTCACCCCTCTGCAAGACAGTCTCATGCAAATCCCTCTCCCCTCTTCTCTCCGTCCAAATTCCTCTTCTTTCTCCTCTACCCTCATCCTCTCGCGCACCTCTCCGTACTCCTCATGTCTCCTCTTTGTACTTCTCCTCCCTTATTTGTCTCTGTACACTCTCCCATCATTGATGTGCCTCCTCTCTCTCTTTCTTATTCAATGATCTAATTTTTTGTCAGGTTGATCAAGCTCTCATTATTATATGTAAGGGAGTAATTAAATAATGTTTATGGGAGTATCTAAAATATATAATCAAAATAATTATCTAATATATATATGAGTAGCTAATAATTTTTAAGGGAGTATTTGATATTTATACCTTACTAAAAAATATTTATATTTTGTTATGGAACTATATAGAAGAGTATTTTATTTGTATTATGAGAGTATTATATTTTAACAAGTGAGTATCTAATAAATATGTTTATGGGAGTATGTAATATATATAATCAAAATAGTTATCTAATATATATAGGAGTAACTAATAACTTTTAAGTGAGTATTTAATACATATATTAAGGAAGTATTTAAGATTCCGCTACTAATATTTTGATTGTCCTCAAATAGCAACATTATGTTACTAAGTTATTTTTTCAAATTAAAAAATTCTAACATTAAATCCAAACAGTTGATCTTGTTTAGTTTAATGAGTGATGCGTTCTCATATAAGTTTTATAAATTTTGGAGTTTATTTGATACTCGATCAAGGGATAGAAAAACAAACAAACATTGTTAATTATGATGGATTCATTCTAATACTTCATATTTTAGCCTTTGATCGAGTATCAAATTAACTCTAAAATTTTTAAAACTTATATGAAAACGCATATCTCATTATGTTAAAGAAGATCAATGGTTTAGATTTAATGTTTGAATTTTAAAATTAAAAGAATTAACTAAATAGCAAAATGCTGGCATTTGGAGGCAACCAACATGTTGGTAGCTGAACTTTCCTCAATATTATATCTTAGTATATAACATTTATATTATGTTATAAAACTATAAGGAGAGTATTTTATTTGTATTACGTGAGTATTTATATTTAACAAGTGAGTACTTAATAAATTCAAATGAGTAATTATTTTATGCGAGTATGTAAACATTACCTGAGAGTATAATTTATAGGTTCAAGTGAGTATTTTAATTAAACTCAGGGAGTATATATATTTTCATAAGAGAATATTTTATTTGTATTAAGGGAGTATTTATAATTGACAAGAGAGTATATTAAAAAAAATAATACGAAAAAATAGAGAAGGAAAGCGCCAGAAGGAGAGGCGCTGATAGGGGATGGGAAGGGAGAAGGCGGGAGAGAGGGGAAGTGCTGATAGAGGAGGAGAAAGAAGGGAAGGAAACGAGAAGAAATGCATAGGGGCGAGAAAGAGAGGAGACGAGGCATAGAGGAGCCAAATAAGGGAGGAGAAATGAGGGAGAGGGGGGAGCGGGTGAGAGAAAGAGGAGACGTGGGTGAGAGAGGGGGACGCGGGTGAGGGAGATGGTGAGCGCACAAAACAGAGGATGAAGGGGAAAGGTGAGTGCACGGAACGGAAAGGAAGGGTGAACGGTTTCTATTTTCAGACAGAAGTAATTAGAGTCTATCACCAAAAATGGTTAATAATTACTTGATTGCTTTAGGGCTTGATTGCAGTTATCAGCCTCGAGTCTAAAACCAAATGCACTTCGTATCACGGTGTTGGTATTTTTGAATTTTAGAAGCATCTATGTTGCATGAGAAGGAAACATGACTTTTGCTTCATGTGCTGTTTCGATATTAATCTTACCATTTCTACGCAATGTCAATAATTGTTTCATAGCTTCTTTTTGGGAGTGTTTGGATGGGAGTGAGAATAAGAGAAGATGAGAAGATGGGAATAAATTTATTATTAAACAATTCAAACTCTTCACAAAGTTACACACTTTCCAATACTTCTTCCCACTTCTTCCCACACCATCCAAACGGAGCCATAGATTTACCACCACTATTTTTTTAGATAGAATTTTTTTTTCATTCTCCTACTTGATTGCACAAATTAAAAACTGTAATTCACCGATTACTTGATTTTGCATAAACAGTATAGAGGTCATTAGATAATTGTAAAGTTGGTATCTGTTAGTAAGTGGTTAGGATGTACAAATTTTATTTTTATTACAATTAATAAATATAAACAAGCAAACAACCACAAGAAAGAATATTGCGAGCATATAACACATCAATTAACCATGAAAAAAGAGATTATGGATATACCTCTTCAAGAGTCGTATCAAGAAGGAAAAATCCAAGGCGTAGGAGTTGGTGGCGTGCTGCACCGCTCTTCCTTCTTCTCCAAAGGTTGACCTCAAGTCCACCAAGAGAATCACCACGATCTCGTAACTGTGTTTGCGATTAGAGATCACGTCTAACCCTTTCTTCCTTTTCTTTCAATTAAACAATTGAATGGTGGAAGAAATTTGCTCAACACATGAGTCAAGAAGATGGGAGAAAAAAGCAACAAGAGAGAAAACTGAAAATTTTTTTTCTCTTGGAAAATTTCAACCAGCAAAAGAGAGAGAGAAGTTAGGGTTTGCTCCAAACCTGAACCCCTTATTTATAGCTCTTTAAACCTAATTTCCATAATTAATTCATGGACAATCTTGTCCCTCTATGGCCGGCCTTAAAATGGCAAAAATTGGGCTACAACAATTGTATTTTTAGTCCATTAATTAATTCATTTAATTGCTTCTTTAACCATCCTTAATTCGGGCTTTAAATTAACTATTTAAACAAAGGCCCAAATAGCTCAATTAATTAAGGTAAGTTGAACAAAATTAATTATTAACTTATTAATAATTATTTAGGGATTAGATAATGCATTAATTTATTTCTATATGATCACTTTGACTTAATTAATTATAACAGTTCATAACGGTATATAATTAATTTATCAACTTATCATATATTCGCAATACTCACTACTGCGAATAAATAAATAATGCATCGTGTGATTACAACTCTATTTGTGTGACCTTTTGAGGATTTATGCTATGTTGGTCATAGAATTAAATCGCTATTTATTCCAATAATCATAAGCGGTATCTAACAACACTTTATGACTCTCAATTCGCATAAATAATGTACTGATACAAATATTCAAATCATACATAAGAAATAAAATATTTCCTTGTCTGATTCTTATGTCACATGATATCATCGTATAATCCAAGATAGGAATGTGTCATTTTTGCAGATTATACGTTTTTTGATCTAGAGATAATTATATCAAGTTGCTAGCAAATAATCTATCTCCATCAAGAGGCCTAAACAGATATCATCACTCACTAAGTAAATTAGTGAGGGATATACGATTTTTTTGATGAACAGCTTTTCCCCCGCATAGTTCAAGAAAACATAAATAACGTCCGTATAGCAGTCTTTATCAGGAATCAGCGGTAGACGATATTTATAGAATCTATCCTCATGTGGAAAAACTAAATCATCTCAAACTTAGAATCAAACTTAAATGAAATAAATAATGACATAAAATACAAACTATATATTTATTTCATTGGGTCATGTCATGTACTATGTTTTATAACATATACATATGCAATTATGTTGGTAATTCTTTATCTATGATTTGTAGAACTTAATCATCACTTAACTTGTATATTAATTTTTTTTCTCATAATTAATGTTCCTTGTTAATTATCAATATTACGCACATTTGAACATCGGTGCAAAATTATTTTTCAAGCTGACGTACCGATCATGCATAAACTTCTTTTCGAGATCGAGACCTAAGTCCGCAACTGGTCTTCACCATTAGACTATTCTTATAGCTAATAATTTTGTTCGCTTTCTTTAAATTTCAACTTTGAAAGATATTAGTGTTTTATGTAAATCTATATTTTCATTTTAATTTATTTTAATAAAGTTGCAGTTGGCCGGTTGCCAACTTGCCTTTGAAAAAAAGATATAGTGGTTTAGTAACGTAAAAAATTACCTTTGTGGTATGAAATTATGTATTACTACTAATAAGGAGAATAATTTATCTATTTTTTTTATTTGATTGTATAAAATTTTAATAATATTTTTTTTCTAAAAATGTTTCTTATAATTTTAATTACCGGAAAGTTACCTTCCAATCCTTTTTTTTTTTTTTTTGCAACGTGTCAGTGATTGCAAATTATTGGGTTTGAGCTGTAATAGGAGCCTCTTGACTCAACAGTCAACACTAAACAAAATCGAATACTTGGGTTCTAGGGAAATGACCCGCAAACAGTTCAACATATCTGTACCCGACACATATGATCTCGAACTCACAAAGGCCATTATCAATATGAGACACGGGTGCTGCTGAAGTTGAAGCGTACAAGGAATATGATTTCCATCCTTCCACTCCAAAGATAACCATCTTCTTATTTATTCCTCCAATATATATTTATCATTTCCGTGCTATTTTATTTATGCCTCCAATAAAAGAAACATTCCTTGTTTCTTGGTCTAATTTTAGTTTCCTGTTTATTAGAAAAGGTTATTTCCCATAATTATAAGAAAAAAATTTGCTTGTACAATTTTATCAACAGTTCATGACATTTAGGAACTCTTATATACACTATTTCTTATATGTTTAATGTCAGTGCTGGAGAAATTATGTTGACTTAAGAAAGCATATTATGGGGAAAAAATAATTAATTAAATCCGAAGTGCCATACTTAAATGAAAAATACAAACCATATGTCCATATTATTATAATACCTAAATTCTGGTTATCAGTGTAAGATAATTTGTGAAAAGAACAACAATGGAATATACCTTTGGTATTTTGAAGGTGCCAAATGCTTATCAATAATGTAATCATTGTTTGCAAAACTCTCGCGTCTATTTATGGTACGCCTAGACTCCTCACTCCTGATAGCGTTGTTTGCTACACGGTTGTCTTCTTGTGCCTTGGCCATAGAAAGTACGTATAATAATAATTAAGAATTAGGTGTGGATTGCATGGACCTAATTACACAAATAACTTGATAAGTCATAAGAGTGAGACATTTTTTTCCTTGTGGATAAGAGGAAACACAATCTCGAAGCGCCATCTGTTATTTGTCCAAAAATGACATTTTTGTCCTTATTCAGATCTTAATGGCTTAATCCAACCCAACAACTTTAATCAACCACCTCTAATTTTCCAATTTTTATTTAGCTCATAAAACAAAGACTAAGAAAAAGATGCACCTAAACGTCAAAACTTTCATATGGCTATGTCTCAACAACACGTACAATATTCATAGACCAGGTGCAGCCAAAACAGTATTATCTTCCGGGCAAAAAATAATTTTCTGAACCAAGACCATTTGGTATGCTATAAGCGGCTGTTTGGATTCCCAAAGAATTTGGAGAATTTCATCTTCCTACCATAAATTTATTATAAACAATCCAAACTCTTCACAAAATTACACAATTCTCAATAAATTTATTTCTAGAAATTGCAACTTCCCTAAATTCCTAAGCGATTCAAACGCCCTAAGAGTCTACTCTGGGCCCACAATTAAGTCACTCAATGATCCACCTATTTACAAGACCTGGTCCACCTATTTAATTTTCCAACAACACAGTTGAACTCTGGGAAATTGACAGGTGGGACCCGCATGTCAGTTATGGACCATTGGTTCTTTTTAAAGTCTTGTATTTCTCTCGCTTGAAGTAGAACTAGACGGAAGTATCGGAGCGAAGCGAGGAGAAAGGGAGAGGGAAAGATCTCGAAATGGTTTATCGACGACTATTCACGGTTCTACTGCTCGCCATGGCGTCGATAGCTAGTGCGGTGAGGTTACCTCCTGGTGTGGAGGAACCTTCTAGACTAATTCGACCTTTCGATACTTCCAACTATGGCAAGCTTCAGCTCAACAACGGCCTCGCTCTCACTCCTCAGATGGGGTATCCACTTTTTCTCTCTTTTGATATTTAATGTTTTTTTTTAACTGTTCATTTGCACTGGTGTTAAATTGCTATGGGAAGTTCATTGTCTAATTGTTGTGATCGGCATCTAATTTTGTCATTATTTATAGGTGGAATAGTTGGAATTTCTTTGCTTGCAATATTAATGAGACACTCATTAGAGAAACAGGTTAGTTATTGGACTTCTAATTTGGTGATTGTTTGTAATCCTAAATAAATTCAAATCGTTTCTTTCATTTGCTTATCAGAAAAATCAATTTCAGTGTATTGGTAAGGAAGAGGAAGTTGCTTGTTGCTTGTTTTTTATTTTTTTATTATCTATAAATAGAACCCTTCTTTAATGTTTTTGTTCTCAATATTTGGCAGCCGATGCGTTGGTTTCAACAGGGCTTGCTGAACTAGGATACAATAATGTTAATATAGGTATTTTTCATGCAAATTAACTTCAATATGCGCTTGTAAAATCTAGAATATCAGCTGTTTAACTCCTTTATTATTTAATTTTGAAGTGATTCTAGCATACACCCAACTTTGAGGTACATCCAATTGACATATTTGACAACTGCCATAATTAATTATTCGGAATAAGAAACTAAATTTGTATATTTATATTCCTCATTTGGATTGGTCAGGCATTAAGTTTGTTTGAATTGAAAATTTCTTGGTCATTCATTAAAATCATTTAAACTGGATAAGAAGCTATTTGATGTGGTCAAATGTCCAAAACATTTTTGTGTAATTTTTTACGGCAGTTGTCAGAAAAACTCAAATGGATGCACCATAAAAATGGATGTATGCTAGAATTACTCTTTAAATTTAACAGATGATTGTTGGTCAAACATGAAGAGAGATGATAAGGTACTGACTAACCTCTTTCATGTGCAGTCCATTGATGTCTGTCATTTTCTTTGACTTTTTGTAAATTGTGCTATAAATTTTAGGGACAATTGCAACCAGATTCCAAGAATTTTCCTTCTGGCATAAAGGCTCTTGCGGATTATGTACATAAAAAGGGCCTCTATCTTGGTATCTACTCTGATGCTGGGTATGCACCATGTACCATCTTTATCTAATCATACTAACTCGAGCTTTCTCAGTCTAATTAAACATGTGAAACAGCTTAATTAAATGATGAATTTCAACTTTCTAGGGTCTTTACATGCCAAGTTCGGCCTGGATCCCTCTACCATGAATCAGATGATGCCAAATTGTTTGCTTCATGGGTATGAAATCGTCTCAAATGTAACATGGGAAAGGTTATACTTATACATGATGGTTGTATTACAGGATGTTACTAGCTAGTAACAGTGGAAATTTATGGCGAGTTTCAGCGTTACCATATCTGTGCAGGGGTAGAAGAATTGTATGATGTTCACCTGGACTACCCAAAATTTTTGCAACCAAACCTAAGAATTTGTTAGCATTAGTGATCTTATTCTTACAGCGATAGTTGCTGTAGCACCTGGATATGACGCCAAGTTCTAATACCTTATTCTTACAGTGATCTCATTTAGGCAGTGATGGTTTGTAAGAGAGATTTGGCATAAATTTTTTTTGGTTGCTCATCAAATATATCAAGATCTTATTTAAAATTTTTAGTTGATTGACCATTCATTTATTTTTTTGGCAATTTTGAAGGGCATTGACTATCTAAAATACGACAATTGCTTCAATTTGGGCATTAAACCAATAGAACGGTGAGCCTAAAATTTTGTGGTTACTAAAACGGTAAGACTACAATTTTTAATTTCCCTGAAATGTTAATGGTCACCTTTTGTTATTGTTACAGTTATCCACCCATGCGTGATGCACTAAATGGAACTGGGCGCAAAATTTTTTACTCCCTATGTGAATGGTAGGTAACATATATTATTACTAACATACGAGACGTTTGATATTTATTAGTTATTTTGCTTTTAATGCGCTTTCTTCATTTAAATGAAATTACAGGGGTGTAGATGATCCAGCCTTATGGGCAGGAAAAGTTGGAAATAGCTGGCGAACAACAGATGATATTTCTGATACGTGGGAAAGGTAATCAGTCCTTAATTTATGACATCAAATTTGAACTTGACTTATTGATCTAGTATATATATATTTTACTGACTTGTTTATTGTTTATTTTTGCACTTATGGTGCTAAAAATATTAGCATGACTACAATCGCTGACCTAAATGACAAGTGGGCATCATATGCAGGACCTGGTGGATGGAATGGTATTTTTTTCTGAGTTGGTTTCCTTTCCAATTGTACAGATGTCATTGGACTGTCCCCGGAATATATATTCCATCATTTCAGATCGGAAGGTCCAACTCAACCTTGACATATACCTGTTTGTGCCATGTCAGGCTCTGACTTGGACTGTTCAGTCTCAAATGGATGGCCTCATTCTGCTTGGTACAGTCCATGAAATCTGTAGTATTGAAGCGAACTCTTTTCTGGGCAGCTTTACTCCCCCTCGGCCCCTCCCTCCCTCTCTCTCTCATCTCTACAATTTGTGCTTTTCAGACCCTGATATGTTGGAAGTTGGCAATATGCTGAATATCGATCTCATTTTAGCATCTGGGCTCTGATGAAGGTAACTCTTTTTTTTAATTTATTACAGATTCATAACATTAATTTAAAAGGATATGTGTCACTTTTCATTGATGATGGTCTTCGATCCATGTTAATGTGGTTTCAGGCCCCTCTTTTGATAGGATGTGACGTGAGGAACATGACTTCTCAAACGTTTGAAATATTGAGCAATAAGGAGGTTATTGCTGTAAATCAAGGTTCCTTTCCTGTTTTTCTTTGGTTAAGATTTTCTCTGTTGCTTTTTAGTAACCCATTGTTGGCTTGCAACAATTAGGAACAAGATACAATACTAACTCATTATTTAAAATATACATTTCTTCAATGCAGATCCTCTTGGAGTTCAAGGAAGAAAAATATATGCTGAAGGGACAAAAAATTGCAGCCAGGTGTGTTTTTTTTATTCCCTTATATCCCTCAGCTCAGCAACTTTATGCTAAAAAGAGAATTGGGAATAAGAAAAGCAGAATATAGGTTAAACCTAGCTACTAGAAAAATTGTACTTCTTTTACGTATCTTTCAAATAACAGGTATGGGCAGGCCCACTGTCAGGAAAACAAGTAGCTGTTGTACTATGGAATCGTTGTTCTGAAGTTGTCAACATTTCAGCTGATCTAGGGTTACTGGGGCTTGATAAGTCTGCCCAATACTCTGTCAGAGATCTATGGAGTGTGAGTATTTTTATCTCTAACCTCTGACTAATGTTATGTTAGAATTATGTCAAACTTTTGTATACATGATGGCATACATAGCTTGGTAATGATAAAGGTATCTTATTTGTTGTCTATTTTTCTCCAGTACACGACTCTTTCTGAGAATGTTGTGGGAAGTTTGACGGCTCAAGTTAAAGTGCATGATTGCAAAATGTACATCCTCACTCCTACAAGCTCTGTTTATACAAGTTAGATTAGATGTTCCCCATAGAATGATTCTTTCTTTTTGTTTTTCACGTGAGCATGAGGGTAAATATTGTATTTCTGAATAATTAAACATCAACCTTGATGTTTGGATCAATATGCCATATATGAGGGAAGTCCAAACGTCTGCCCACCTTGAATTTCTTAGCTGCTAGGGACTGTGTGCCCTTTGGTTGGGCTAAATTATTCGAACTCTCTTGTAATATTACAATTTCAGAGCAGAGCTGGTTTTGGTAGCATGTTAATTTATAATTTTATATCCTTTTCAGAAGGATGCAAATATGCTAGTCTTTTTAGGATGCAAATTTGAATGTTTAATTTGCTTAGTATAAAAGCTTTGCTTTCAAGTTGCTTGATGTGCCTTAATTAGCATAAATTTTAATATATTTAAATAGGTTCTAGTGCATCACTTTTTTGGTGTCACAAATGCCATAATATTTTTTTATTTCATTAATATTTTAAATTTTCAAATTCAAACTGTTGATTTTATTTAATTTAGAGTGATGCATTTATATATAAATTTTGTAAAATTTTGAGTTAATTTGATGCACCAATTTTTACAAAAATTATATGGAAACACATCGAAACATATATTAATTCGGAGTAAATAGATCCGGATCCGTTACTGTTCATAAGCACTGTTGGCGAACAGTAACTGGATCTTGACCATCCATTGCGTTCCTCAGATCCTGGCCGTTCGATTGTTCCACTCTTATCCGTCGGATTGGCATCTTCGAGATTGTTCTTCTCGATTCCGTCGCCTCCTTACCGTCTCTCTCCCATTCTCGTAGCTCTCCTCGGAATCGTATCCTCTGCCAACCTTTAAAAGGTTGGCAGAGTGCAAACTTTCTGTCTCGTGCGTTAGATTAGGATCGAACGACGTATCCAAAAAAGTGACGAAATAGCTATTCTCTTCAGCCCTGCCCGCGATTAAACAAGCTGCCCTCCTTTTTCTCTCGAGTCTCCACGACTCCGCCTCTTCTTCTCGCTAATCTCTGCCTTTCTCAAGCGCGCCCTCTCTCTCGGATCCGACGAAGCAAAACCCTCTCTCTTGATTGATTAGGTTCAAATGGTGGATCCCTCTCTCACTCGTGAACGCTAGCCTGACGAACCCTAGCCCTTAACTGACAGGGAAAAAAAAGGTTTTTCTTTTTAATTTTCTTCTTGCATAAAGTTGAGATTTGTTGTAATTTTATCCATCTCTCAATAGAAATTAGATTTGAGTTCTGATTGATCCTGCTATTATTGCTTAATTGATACTGGGTTGTGAAGTGTAGTAACATTTTTCATAGCCAGAGAAATGAGATATGAGGGACTCTTTGAAGTACAAAAAAAATGTACTTGAAACATAATATGTATAATCACTTTCTCATATGGACGTTAGGTACCAATATCGCTGGTACATAATATATCAGTAGGGGTTATGCTTCATTTAGCTAAGTAGACACTTCTAGAGAAGGAATGAAGTTCAATCTTGTTATACCAATCTAATTTGTACCACACAGGAACCACCTGAACTGTATGGTATGGGCAACTGGGAAATCCAGTTGGAAATACTTGCAATTTATGGACCCTTTCTTTTCTCATTATCTGTCACTTGTATAAATAGTGGTTAGTTTGCCTACTACAGTACTACTTAAAAGTAAAACCTCGAATTGTATAATTAAGCCCAGAAAAGTTACAACAAAGATATGATGCAGTCCAGCTTGTATTAACTAGGCTCTGGATATGATTATGGTACTAGTTTGAGTGGTGTACCAATTATTATCTATTAAATTAATACTTTCTCTTGAATATTTGCAGGTAGCTAGATATTACTTGACAGATGCTGTCTATGCCTTAACACCGGCATTTCTTACTCCTTATCGTGGTATTAGGTACCACCTTAAGGAGTATTCCAACCAACCTCCTGAAAATTCAAAGGAATTGTATAATCTTCGTCACTCATCTCTACAAAATGTAGTAGAATGATGCATTGGTGTGGTCAAGAAAAGATTCCCAATAATAGCAAGCGGCAATGAGCCGTCTTATGATGGGGAAACTATGTCGGATATTTTTTTTGCATGTTGCATGCTTCAATGGAATCACTCACTTGTGTCTATGTTATGTCAGCAGAGATCAATGGAATCACTCACTTGCTTCTGTAATAATTTGTTCAAGGATTATGTTTGTTTTGAAAAAATTTCTAGTATTCAGGTGAATAGCAATGAAACTCTTTTTTTGTACTATGTGCATGGCAGAAATATTCATGTAATAAGAATTGACTCACTCAGTGCCATTTTAATGTGTTGCTTTATTGTTTTGTGGATTTGAGAAATCTTGTTGGTTATCTTGATTGTGTACTATATATAAATTTCTTATGGCCTTTTGCACTAGTTTGCCCTTTGGTTAATTTCTGTTTAGATAAAACTTGCTTCATTTTCCTTGGTTTTTATTCTTTTATTTTGTAATAAATTTAGCACTTAGGCATTGTCAAAGAAGAGATGAATTTGGCTTATTTTGAATTAGTCGAGTCATGCAGGGCTACAAGCAATTGCTTGGTTTCAATTTGGTACACGGAAATGAGGCAAGTAGAAGTCTTCGTACCAATTGAAGGTTGTTTGGTATTGGCATATTGAGAGGTGAGGTGAGAAGGGAATTAAGTTCAATTGGAATTGGCTTTCGGTGATATAAGTTTGTTCAACTTATTTATTCATTGGTCTGGCATGGTGCAACAAGGAAGCAGTACGGATATAGTGAGTGTTGGGATGGACTTAGGTACTAGTAAGCAAGAGTTCAGTTCAAACAATATGGGTTTTGATATTACCATCAACATGAATTTTGACATTATGTCTTATTGAACTTATATACATGTAACTTTGTAGTGCCTACTCCTAATTACAAGCTACATGTGTTTGTAAATTGATGTTCACAAGTAAGCATAATCAAACAGGTTTAATACAGAACTCATATAATATTTCATACACTCGTCTTTGAAAAATAATAAAATTCAAGTACAGGCCAACTTAAAGTATCATTTAAGTTGGTGTCAACTTTACCATACAAAAATTATACAAATTGTGCTATCATATACAACAAAGTTAAAAGCTTGCCATTTCTTCACAAGTCCTGATACAAGAAAAAGGAGAAAAAGAAAATTAGTTTAGTAAACTAGTGATAAGAAGAAAATTAATTTTTATGATTGTAATAGATGTTTATATATCCTCATATTTTTTTTAATAGGAAGCAAAGTCGATCAAGGTGCCTTAGTCTGGTACCAACATGTACAGGCATCAAATTAGTCAATCTAAACAATTATGCTATGACACTGGTCGCTGAGACATCCCAATATTATTTAAATTATGGAGGAAATTCCATTTCCACATAAAAATAACTATACAATATGCTATGCAATGCTCTGTCAAGAACCAGCGTACCAGTAATTTCAATTTTATACTCTAGAATATAGGTACCATTAACTGTAAATTAAGAACTATTGCGAATAGGATCAGGATAGAGAAGATGTACCAGTACTTGGAGCGAGGGTAGATGAGATGATATGCTTGAAAGATCGTAGGCGAGGTGAGAAGCCCGATAGATGATCAGACTACTCAAATGGAGAAAAGTAGTCTGATCCTCTATCGGGCTTCTAACAGTTCGACTACTTTCCTCCTGATGTAGTTCTCGCTCGCTATACTTCTCATTGGATCTAGGTTTGTCGAAGGTGAGTGACGGAGGCGGGATTGAAGGAGAGGCACGATCGGCAGCGGCAATCTAGGGTTTCTCGAAGGTTAGTAGAGAATAAAAAGGATTGAAGGAGAGGGAAGATTAGCAACCTTGATCTAGGATTTATCAAGTGAGGCTGCGAAGAGAGAGAAGTTTAGCGAGTGAGAGCTCGGTTGAGCGTTGAGGAGATGAGGTGCTACGCCAATAGAGAGGAATCAGAGAAGAGGGCAGCTCTGGGCAGGAGTCGAGAGTGCTATTTTTCCCATCTCTGTGTGCGTCGTTGGATCCTAATCCAACACTCGAGACAGGAGGTTGGCACTCTGCTAACCTTTTAAAGGTTGGCAGAGGATACGATTCCGCTCTCCTCAACGGACCGGATAAATAGAGTTTCCCATGTGGTTCCCGTACGGAAGCTCCCCTGGTGGCTCCTACTGGTCTGTGCACCGGTTACTCTCATCCGAGTGTGTTGGTTTACGGTTGGCGCTTCATGCTGCACCTAGGCCCTTTTTTTGTGTCTGTTCCTACAAATGTTTCTGTGCACCATTGCTATCCTGCCCTCCATCTGTCCAGTGGTTTCCCATGGTATTGGTTCACCTATCATCTGCTTCGTCTGTCAGCCTTGGTATTTCTTTTTTCCATCGTTGCTTCATATTTCTTACATTTTGTTTTTTGCTTGGTCTGTGTTCTTCTTCCCCTTTCTTTCTTTTTCTTTTTTTTTGGCCCTCTTTTTTACGTTTTTTTTACTGTGTTGGTTGCTTCTTTCATTTCCTTCATATGCTATTTTTCAGATTTTCTTTTTTTGTTGTTATTTTCTTTTAGATTTCTTTGCGATTTTTCTTGATTCTGTTTTTATTTACTATTTCAATGCTAGCCTCTTAGACTAATTGGCGATGTTTCCTTCTCTTAGGTTAAGCAGTAAGAAAAAGGATGCCAGTTGCCAGATGAAAGAAGGCCAGGATCGCAAAAAAAAAAGGATGCCTTGCTATGGTTGCTTTCTTCTCTTTCTTTTCTATTGTTTTTCTTGATTCCGTACTATTGCAGTGTTGATATTGTTCTATATTTCTTTATTCTTTGTTGCAGGTTTTCTCTGCTGTTGTTCGGTTCTAGCTGGTATGTGATGCTAAGTCTCCTTTCAATTTGTTGTTATTCCCTTCAGGTCAGTTCATGTTATGCTTCCAATTCATCCTTATTGGGATTGGGTTTCATTGTTTCTGATCATTATTTTTGCAGTTGTAGTCAGTTCATGGTTCATCGCAAAGTATTTGCTTGCTGATTCCATCCAGGTACTTGCATACTTGTTCAATGATGTGCAAACTTTGTGGAGGAAAAACAATTAGGTTATTGGGCTACCAGATTCTTGCGAGACCACATGAGTCATTAAATTGCATTTTTATGTTTTTTGTCCTGAAAATTGATGCTATATTATTGACCACTTTCATGATAAATATTCACCTGCTTAGATAAATGAGTGACTATGTGTCTACAAGTGTAAACAGAAGCCTGAAAAAATATTGAGCTTTTTGGTGTTGCTACAATGCTGTTGAATGAGGTGTGTTTATAGTTTGTCGGAATTTTTAAATTTTTATTTCAAATGATTTGCAGATAATATTTTTTTCTTTAAACCATTCGTTTTTTTTTCCAGGATTCTGTCTAATACTCAATTTGCATAAACTCGATTTCATAAATTCTTGATCTCAGCATGGACTTGCCAGTCAGGTATCTCATGAATCATCTAATTTTTTATTTACTTTGTTTTACAGACATGATATGTTACATTGCATGCAAAGATGATATAAGAGTTATTTCGATTTATCGGATGTGCAATGTTATTGTTTAGATTCATAAAAGGGATAATGAGAAGGCACAAATCAGTGAACAACCTGAAAGGATATCATGTTAATGCATGCATGTACTATGATATCATTTACTCTCGATACTTATTTTGTGTGTTTCGTGAAATCTATTAGTTTCAGTTGCAATGCATAATCTGTTTTCATTACTTTTAATTTTTTCTTCATTTCTTACTCTCTTACTGGTGCTAATCTTCATGTAATCGCCAGTGTCTTGATTAACAGCTAATTACCTCAACTACCTATACACTAATTGTACCAATAAGTGCTTATATATGCTAGGCAACCCTGAACATTGTACCAGTAGAATTCTATTATGTCTAATATTTTAGTCCCCTTACACAAACAACCAAAATTTCTTCTTCATACCTTAATTTCTCTGATTTTCTCTTCTAAATATGTAATTATTTTCTTCTCTTCTTCATGATTTATTATTAGTGACTATCAGTAACTCCTATTTTACTTTCGATGTGTGATTTAGCTTTTCTAAATCTCATCGAAGTCTATGGTGAGCACCTTGCTTCAGTCTGTTTACTTGAAGGCTAACAAAGAAACTCTTTGAACATCAGCCCTATCTTCTTGCTTGATCTTAATGTGTTGACATTTTTCTTAACTCTTAGATCATATTATTTGAAACAATGATTCTTTTCATAACTATACATTGGTGAATAGAGGGCGTTGGAAATGAGGCTTTATTTTTCATTGCTTCCTTAAATTTGGACATATGATTAAAGGTATATTGGCTTGGCAAAAACAATTCTGCAACATGTGGGTTGTAAGAATACAGCTGAACTCAAATATGTTGCATTGAGCTAGGTTACATGTACACTTCTGTATAATTTAACTGATTCATTTCAGTGTATGGCTGGTTCTTTTCCTTTGCAATGATTTTTTCAAGTTTTAAAAAAATAAAATTTGCGCGAATTGAATATGTTGCCTATTTAGTTGATATATGTTACAAGCATTGATTTTTCCCCATATGCCTTCGCGCCAGGACAAATTTTCTCATGTGTTGCGTGATGGATCACAGTCAGTTTCACGTGCTTCTTGGAAGATGTAAGTTCATAGATATTTTGACACTCTTACTAATTCTATTACTTTGTTGGTCTTACATTATGATCCTTCATATATAATTATTGATATTTTATCATGTGCTGGCTACTGTTGCCAGTTTTGAATGGGTTTTCTTTCCTTTATCACTCATTTATATTATTTATTGAAAATGGAGTCTATTCAGATATGATTGAAGCCTGGAGTACAAAGAGTGTGGCAAAGAGAAATGGAAAGTAGTTTGGGATAAAATTCTAATAAATTTTCAGGCTGCAATTAGTTTTATTGTTCTGTTTTGGTGAGATATTTTGTGATGAACACCTAGGGAGAAGAATTGGTTTGTCGGTTTTTAGGTCCATCTGGGTAATACCATTGGTACCACTTTTATTGGTGCAGTACTACTATTGCTGGGAGTTAGGGACGATAGTTAAATAAGGGACACATTTCTATTCTCAATAGTACTGAAACCCAAACTAGCAGAGGATCGAAAGGTTTCATATATTTTATATCAGGAAAGCAAAGGATCCAATAACAAAAAAATGGATGTAAGAAAGCAACATGTATCATGATACTGAACTATTAGTGAACGCTTCTTCTCAATTCCTTCCTTCCCTCTTCTTTAGCAGAAAATAAAAGAGCAACGAGAGCCGAGAGCGGTGAAAGAGTGTGCAACAGCGGTGTGAGGTGACAAGCAAGACGAAAGGCATGACTCATCTACTGAAACACTCTGCCTAGACCCGTTTCCATTCGTCAATTTTCTCAATTATATGGTCATACCTCCTTTTTCCTCAATGCTTTTCAATTTTTCTTTCTCAATTAGTCGATGTACTTTGCTTTTCTAATTATTAATTTCTTACACACTACAAAAAGGACACAACTGGCAGCCATATCTACTTTTATCGTCATGCCTTCTCCTCATGCTATCTATTGCGCTGATCCTCTTCGTCATGGTCTCGCCAAGTATTGGTAAAGCTAATTAAATCATAAATAATTTAGGAAAATAACATATGTTAGAATATAATTGATCTAATTGCTCAATGGCAACAACTTTGATTTTATTTAGTTGAATGAAACTTTATGATAGTTTCCTGTCGCTTTTAATTGGCTATTCATAGGAAATTTGACAGGACCTAAGTTACATGCCGAAATGTATAGTTTGTCTGAGCAAGTTTGTCTGACCTAAGTTACCTGTCGCTTTTAATTGGCTTTTAATGGCAACATCACATCAAGTTTATGTGAATTACAGCTATACGCTTCGTTACAGTTTAACAAAAAGAGAATGTCGATATCAACCTTACTAAAATAAATAATACCAGATTCAATCTATTCCTTGCGCACACTGATACATCTATTAGTTACATTTCCTTGCTGTTTTATCTCAGTGCATTTTTATTGAAAGAACAAAGGAAAAATAACGAACAAAATTAACAACTATAATATCAATTATAATATGAAGAAGTCTTTTTATTTCCTAATATTCATAAGTTACAATTATTATATATTATGAAAAATGTTATATGGTCAATCTTTTAATGACCAATACAAATTAGATTTTGTTGTTTCTATATTGGTGCACTTTTATTGGTAAAACAAATGAAACATAACTAACAAAATTAACAGCTACAATGACATTATATTATGAAGAAGTTTTTTCCCTTAATATTCATAATTTACAGTTATTATATATTATAAAAAATATTATATTAAATTGATGACAGATAAAAAAATATATATAGATAACGCTACGCGCAAGTTCCCATATCATTATTTTTTGAAATCTTTAAAGTATCTCATATGATTTTAGTACTTCTAGAAAAAATCAGAATAATTTTATTTTTTTTAATTTTTAAAAGACTTTCATGGCTTATTTTTTTATCAAATGATTATTTAGATACTCAAAATATTTACTCTAAATTTTAAATATTCTGTCATTTGAATATTTTGCATATTTCTTCTGACAATATGCTATTTTATTGATCCAAATTATAAAAAAAAAAATAGATCGCGCAACGCGCGAGACCCCGCTAGTTGCTTGTTAATTTGAACTAGATCAACAGTTTGAATCCGAAGTTTAAATTTAATTTTTTTAAAATATTATTGAAATAGGCAATTATGGCATTTGTGGCAAAAAAAAAAAAAAAGGTTGTGGCACTATAACCTTTTTCAACATATTTATCTTGTCACATGGAATCTTTTTCCATGTAGATACTGTAAAATTGGCGGTTTATAAATGCAATTAAGGGTCGTATAGTTGAGCAATATGAATAAAATCCGTCTATGCGATTTGTTTTAATTTTAATTGATTAATTGATCATTTTTTACACTCTGATTGTGGCTAATTATTAGTTTTGTTAAAAGAAAGTTTTGATTCTGCATAGATCGTCAGTCTATCTGAGTTTATTTTTCTGTTAACAATCAGTTTATCTGAGTTAACATTCTATGTACAAGAGAGAAGGGTTCAACTTTTAAGTTTAATGTTCTTTTGTGTTTTCTTTCTACTTATTATCTTATATATTTTTCTTGTACTGAAGATTAACATAATTGGAGAATGTAAGAAGAGACTCTGGTAAAACAGATCTAGCTGAATCTTTATTGCTACTGTATTAGAATGATAATTCGTTCTGCCGTTATACAATTGAACATTACGAAAGGCAGCTCAGGTTCTCAGCTGCTCTTTCCAAAATAAAAGGAAAAAAAAAAGTAAAAGTAATTAATTAGCGAAAAGCAGTGCCACTGCCATGAAGTTTATCATGACGTTGTTAATTGCTAGAGAGCTTGTTCAATGAACAATTTACTATAAAACGCAAATAATTCACCAAAAGGATCAGGCAATTGAACATATTATTGGATAGAAACTCAAATTTAAAACTCTAAATTGGTCCGAAAAATAATAGGGAAAAAAATGTCCTTGCATTGAAGCAACGATTGTATTTTTCATCCTCAAATTTACGTGGTTATTTCTGTCCCATACATGTCACCAATGTAGTTCAATTCCCAAAGGTCAGGTTGCCTTCTTTTTTTCCTTTTATTTATATATTAATTTAGTTTTGAGTTTTCATCCTTTCGACAATTTAAAGTTTAAGATAGGTAAAGATGCGCATCGAGACCGTGTAATATTACGCACAAATCACAATCAAATTTTTAGAGAGTGGATAATGTTAAATGTAAAACCTTTTTCTTTCCTCAATCAGGGCAAAAAAAATACGTCGACATAGTTTGTGATCATTTATACTATTATTCTAGAGAGCGGTTCCGCTGTCACAAAATTTCTGCTACCACGGTTGTCACAGATTTTTATCCGTCCGATTAAAGTAGATCGATGGATGCGATTGGATTTTAATTAAGCAACTTTTCATTGGTGTGTTTGGATGAGCATAGAATAAGGAATTTCGGTATGCGTGTTTATCCAAATTTTTTATTCTTATACCATGGTTTTGTTAGTATAAGAATAAGGGTTCAAATTTTTTATTCTTGTGTTGTTTGGGTTGCACAAGAATAAGAATAAGTACGCATATCGAAATTCCTTATTCTTATTTCTTATTCCATGCTCATCCAAACACATCCTTTTAGTGACTTTTGTCTCCTTCCTATCGTAACATCTCTGTCTTGAATACGAAACGACCAAATCAGCTCTTTAAGTCTTAACCTTCTTCTTCTCCTCTACCGCGCCGTCTTCCTGGTGCTTGCGCTCTCTTCCTCTCTTCCTCTTGTGCTCTCCTCTTGCGCGCGAGCGCTCTTTGGTCCTTTTTTTTTCTCGAGACAAAATCATCATGTCCCCAAATTCAAGCAACAATGGCGACGTAATTTTCAATTCCATTCTTTCTATTGGGCAAATTTCATTATCTTTCCAATTGAGTAAATAATTGGTCTTTTTCACTACAGTTTGAGACTCGTATTTCTCAAATAAGTGATTTTTTTTATTTGGAGATGATAACAGTGACAAGCTTGTGGTCTAAAATAAATTAATTTTTGACAATAACTCAATGAATAGAGTTATGTTTAACCAAGCAGATGTTGATGCTCTCTTTATTTTGTACAATGAAGGATAAAAATTGTATCTCGTGCAAGATGAAGCTGATGCTCTTCATTCTTTTAGTTAATCTAATAATTTTCGATGTTAATGCTTCTTATTTTGAAAATCGATTTGATGTTCTTTAGATATGAACCTTTTATTTTTGCAACTTGGTTTGATTTAAAATGTAAAGAGTTAGGCCATGTTACTAGAACATTTGAGCGGCACAATGAGGAATGTAAGTTCTTTCAAGAAATGAATTTATAATTGAATCTGTAGCTGTGGTGCATCCATAGAAAGAAGAAGGTTAAGAGTTGATTTGGTCGTTTCGTATTGCAGGACATAGAAGTTGCGATAGGAAGGAGAAGTCATTAAAAGTAATGAAAAGTTGCTTAATTAAAAGGCAATCACAATCATCGGTCTCCTTTAATCGGACGGATACAAATCTGTGACAACCGTGGCAGCAGAAATTTTGTGGCAGCGGAACCGTTATCATTGTTCTATTGTTGCCACGTGTCGAATCCTTTTGTTTCGCATCTGTTCCTTAAATTTTGTTTTCTGTTAATATTAAATCTTGAGGCTGCAGAACAGGAAATGGTCACATAATAAAAGGTTGAAAGACAACTGAAGTAGGAAGATGCAGAACATGAGATGCCAATACCATATACAAGAACGAAAAAATAAATAGCTCTTTGTTTTCCACGGTGGTTTATGCAAAACTAAAGTATGATAGGTTTTTTTCCCCCTTAATATAAGAAAATAAGAAATATATGAACATCCAAAATCCGCTTGACATACCAAATTTACTATTCAGAACCGATCTATTCGGGCGTCAGAGTTGCACTTTTCTTTCTCATTAACATTTAAATAATTTAAACATTGACTACAAATTCGAGCTATTGATATTCTTCATAATTCTATTCTTATTCATGAACAATGACATATCATAAGCTTGCAAAATTTTTTGAGCGCTAAAGTGCAACACATCAACCTCGAATAGAACACGATCAATGATTTATACTTGAGAAAAGCTATGGCATAAAAATGGCACCAAAATTTTGGTGGCCAGACAATTCCCTTCAGAAAACCATTCAAAAAAGCACACATCTGGCCCAAATATACATTTTTTTTTCATTTAGTTTTAATGTTTCTTTTCAACATTTTTATATAATTAAAGAGAGAGATAAATATACCACTACGACTTTTAAGTTCCCACCAAAATAAAGTTTTAAGCACAGCCCTCACTAGAAAGGCTGGATTAGATGGAGATTACAAGGGAAAAAAAACCAAATCTACAAAACAACAACTACAACTAAGCCTTTTGTCCCAAACAAGTTGGGGTAGGCTAGAAAGAAACCCAATAAGAGAACACATCGAAAAAAAAAAAAAAATAAAAAAAAAAAATAAAAAAATAAAAAAAAAAATAAAAAAAAAAAAATAAAAAAAAAAAAAATAAATAAAATAAAAAAAATACTAATAGTAAGACTAGCCATACTAATAATAATACCTCTAATAATAATAGTAATAGTAGAAACCTAGACCTCGACCGTGACCTAATAGAGGGACCTACAAACCTATGACATCGCTCCTACCCCTAAGTTCCTACGTCATGGCAAAGTCGTAGTGCAGCTTGGCACGCTGCAGCGGTGTCTCCCCCTGACACCGACTGGTCCGAAGAGCTACGGACTGATCCGAAACGGGCCACGGGATGGTCCGATGTGACCCTCTGCTCTGTTGGAGCTTGGCAACCCATCCAAGGCTGCAGCTTGGCACGCTGCAGCGGTGTCTCCCCCTGACACCGACTGGTCCGAAGAGCTACGGACTGATCCGAAACGGGCCACGGGATGGTCCGATGTGACCCTCCGCTCTGTTGGAGCGTGGCAGACAAGCTCTCTCTGGCCGAAAAGCGTGGAACGAGCACCAAAAAAAAAAAAAAAAACCCTCACGGTGAAGAGTAGACCTTATTCCCACCTGTTATCTTTGAGATTAAAGGAGATGCAAAGAAAATAAGAAAAAGACCATTTAGTAAGATAAACCCTAAGACTACATACGATTAATGCAACCTCCCTTCATGGCTCGAACAACGATCATTCGAGCCACTTCAGCACTCTCCATCAGTTAGCCTTTACTTTCTGTCTTTTAAAACTCTATAAAGTTGTTGTTCCTCTCATTTTGTTATTATCTACTTTATTAGTTTCCTCTTTCCATCACCATTATTGCACCTCAACTGGATAAAGGAGGGAAGTCAAAATCATCCTTCAAATAATATGGTTGCGATCCCCTGCATAATTTAATTAACTTATTTTAGAAAAGAATTTTAAAGTTACAGATCCCGTCTAAATTTGAGTGTTTAAATATAGTCTTATTTGAATCCACAACAACAACAACAACAACAACTAAGCCTTTTGTCCCAAACAAGTTGGGGTAGGCTAGAAAGAAACCCAATAAGAGAACACATCGAAAAAAAAAAAAAAAAAATAAAAAAAAAATAAAAATAAAAAAAAAAATAAAAAAAAAAAATAAAAAATAAAAAAAAAAATAAAATAAAAATAAAAAAAAAAAATAAAAAAAATACTAATAGTAAGACTAGCCATACTAATAATAATACCTCTAATAATAATAGTAATAGTAGAAACCTAGACCTCGACCGTGACCTAATAGAGGGACCTACAAACCTATGACATCGCTCCTACCCCTAAGTTCCTACGTCATGGCTCCGGTACATGAATTGCTAACTTCCAAGCGCTCCTATCGATCGCCAACTCCTTGGAGACGTTCCATTCTTTAAGGTCTCTTTTCACCGCTTCTTCCCATGTCAATCTTGGTCTCCCTCTCCCCCTCCGGGTGTTCTCGAAATGATTAAGAATTCCGATACGTACCGGTGCCTCTGGAGGTCTGCGTTGGATATGTCCAAACCATCTCAAACGATGTTGAATCCATAATTCTAAAAATAAAACTTCAATCTTACTTCAACGTTTGTGTGTTTCTATATTCAACTTTCTGGGTTTTCCAAGTTTTGGTCATATTCCTTGAACTTAGTGAGAGTAGATAGACAAATACAACATGCAGCAATGAACAAGGAAAACATGTTACCTTTTCGAAACCTCGGCCCAGCTCCGATGATGCAAATCAGGCAAGACTTTCAGATCACCTCGGTGAGTATGAGACCATGTTTTTGTATTTACATTAACATTTTCTTGGGAGGTACTGGTAAGATGAGATGCTTCAGAAAGTACCTTCACGTTTTCCTTCTTACACCGAGATGGTACTTCCATTGACGGAAATTTAACATTTTCCTGATTGTTACTCGTGGTGCTGGTATGACATGATGATTCAGACGGTACCTTAAAAGTTCCTTTCATACTCCATGAAAATGCTTTCACTGGTACTTTATCTTTGGCATGAGACGATGGTTCAGATGGTATTTCAGAACTCACCTTCCTGCTCCAAACAAATGATTCTTCCGGGGCCTGAGCTTTCTCCTTCTTTTCATCCTTCCTACTCCAAACAAATAATTCTTCAGGAGCTTGTGATTTCTCCTCGTCATCAGTTGCAGTATCCTCAAACCTCTTGCAGACCTGTGGTGATGATGAGTTGCCCTCCAACACAACAGGTCCCAATGACCCGAACTCAACACTCTTTCCGAGTCGAGTGGAAGAAGAGGTCGGTGAATCAGCAGCAGGAACAGCTTGTGGGTCTGTACCCACCAAGGGAGGCTCTGACTCAGTATTGGAGGTTGGTGAAGCAGTAGCAGGAACAGCTTGTTGGTCTGTAACCACTAAGGGAGGATCTGGTTCAGAATTCTCTCTGATGGGAGTAGCAATCTTGTCAGCCGCTGAAAGTGGTGGGTTGTCAGTTTGATCTCCTTGCCCAGATAAGTCTCTCTCATAGAATTTTACATCGGTAACCCTGTACCAACTGTTATTGTTATTGTTGTTATAATTACGGTTTTGCCGTTGTGGGTGATATGAAGTGGCCTGCTTTCTGAACCTTCCATTCCCACCACGCCGATCCCTTGGGGACATTGTACAATTCTACAAAATAATACAAGAAAATAACATTGTTTTACATTTATGGACCATTTATATGAAAAACAAAAGTTAGAAAAAAAAAAGATCCTAAGTACCATTGAAGGAAGGTATGTGCCAGTTCCCCTTTGTGTATTCACATCCTCTCCACCAACACGCGGGGATAGTGGAAGCCCATTAAAAACTGTATTCACATACATCCCAGAAGCAAATGACTGGTATGGGCTGTTGCTGCCTGGTTGGTATGCCATTTCCCACTCCTGTGACTGCTTCCACATCATCTCCTCAATACCATACTGCATACTACTTTGCTGGTAAGGGATCTCCCAATTGACATTCTGCATCCCAGCATTATATGGATCATACGAGCATTGGGGCCCATATAGTCCTGGTAGCACTCCTGGTGTCATTTCCTGTAGAACACCTCCATTGTTCATGTTCATATGCATGTATGAATGTTGCTGCGGACTTTGAGGGTCCCACATGCAGTTATTCTGGGGATATTGATTCTGACTCTGATCCTCTATTGTGCTGCATGAACATGAGATGGGCGAGGAGGAAGTCCATGGTGATGGATCAGACAGTGACCCATTTGTCTCCCACCTAGCCAGGGTGGCAGTAGGACAAACTGGGTCCTGCTGATTATCCTCTATTGATGCATCCGAGGAATCAGTGCTCTGAACCTGGTCCATGAGCTGAGCGAAGATGTCTTCAAGGTGCAGGTGTATACGCCTGAGAGAGGTCAAATGAGCCTCCAGATCCCCTCTAAGATCCAAAAGACCAGACACCAATTCTGACCCATTTGACACAGATTCATTCTCAGTACTGGAAATCTCCAGTTCAGAGATGTCTTTGTCCATTAAAACCTCAATGTCTGGTGGTCTCATATCATTGTTTCTCTGGAGGGTGTTAGTGAAAAATAGCGCAATATTGTCAGAGATCAGATCAGAGGAGGCCATAAGGATGCGGCCAAGCTTGCGAGCTCCATATGAGAAAGCACTTCTGATACGGTAGTAACTGCCTGTAAGATTCATAAAGAATGATACCAGTTAGGTTAGGAGATGACAAAAATAGAAAGGTAATTTTTATTCCAGGGTGCGGGTGCAAAAATTGTACATCTGCTGACACTTCGACCAAGATTGTTATTCTCCTTGAGAGGATCAATTATGTTCAAGTGCTTGGTGGTGAATTTTTTACTGCATTTATCTTGCCGAGGAAAACAAAAGCTCTTCAGAATGCTTGCCACTGATTCTCGAGTAAAGAGCAAGTTATTACTGTCAATATCTATCATCTCAACTGCACGTTAAAGAAAGAAAGAAAGAAACAGATATTAGTAACAGAACGAAATATATAGGAGAAGTATCGAAGATAAACGTTTACTAACCATTCAAATTAGGCAAAGATGATAACCTAACAGGACCGTAGAGACTAATGCAGTGTCTCTCCCAGTCAAACCTGCTAAAATACTCCAAAAATCTGTATAAAACCTGCTCAAACAAATAAACATAAAATAAAGGGTAGATGTCAGGCCATAATTAAATAAATGGTTGCAATAACATTACAATATCCAACAATAACTGGCAGAATGAATAGAGACTTACAGACAGAGGACCATCGAGTGATTTATGGAACAGGTTAAATATGTAAAGCACAAGGGTCTCAAGCGCATATGTGGAGAAAAGGCCATGGTGAGCGCCTAAGATTCGACTCTCATAATAGCACCATGCCTTGATAAGTATTATGCTCCTTTTAAATAGATGATCCTTCCCTATATAATCATCCACCTACAACACATACAAACATTAATTATTTCAAGGTCTGCAGTTTTTAAAGTAAGCTCCAGGTAATTCTATATGCAACAGCATATCTATGAACTCTGTGGGAAATATTTCCCACAGACTCCCTCTTGAAAGGAAACTTAAAAAAACTTTCTTCAGAATAAATACTAATAACAGTAACAAATATAGTATTAACATACCAGCTCAAGGAAGCAGAGAGTACAAAGTCCTCCGATTTGATTGAATGAGATGTCGACTACGACATTCTCAATTAGGCATTTAACCAGTCGAACCTGGCGAAAAAAAGGCAGTTGTTTTATTGGGAATCAGTACCAGTACCAGGCATCGAAATTCTAAGCCTCACACCCACAACCAAAATCTCTTAACATACAAATCACAACTTCCCAAAACAAATTGGAAAATAAGAAAAGTACGAGTGCAGAGAAAGCAAGTAATATATAAATAGAAATAAACAAGCTTAAAAGAAGGAAAAGACAAGTATACCTCTGCTTCAATAAACTTGACATCCTTGACCTCATATTCAGCATCAATGTTAGATTCCTCAGACTCAAGTATACGCCTTACATCATCTACAAGCGAATCTCCTTGCACACAATCACTGAGAGCAGTAAGATCCACGTCACCATCTGGCAGAAATGTTTTCAGTGGCACTGAACCAAATGCAACCACCTGGAAACGATTACAGTAATAATACAATTAGCTACTAGTGTTAGGATACCAACTAAAGACCCTGTTACCAGTAACAGTAAACTTATTCTGTCAATATTTTTATTATTATTGGGTGTTACCTGACAGTGCTCAAAGTTACCGTTTAGGTTAGCTGACAATAAATCACTGAAGGAAGTATGCTCAAAATATTGATTTAAAGAAATGTGCCTATTATCTGGATAAAGTTCCTTATCCATTGCACATGAAAAATGGAATTTAATGAGCCTCTATTGCAGCCTCTCAGCTCATCCAGAAAAAATGCAATAGTTTGTCGGCACGCAAAAGCTAAACAAAGTTCATTTACAACTGTAAGTAAATGTCCTATCATAAGTTATGCAAGATCTACTATGTTGGAAGTTTTCCTTCACCGACAGCTACGTGTGAGTACCATAAAAGCATCTGACACAATTGTTACTAATAATTATCCACGACAGTATGTATTGATCTCGTTATGTGCATTACGAGTTAAAAATTGACATGCTTTTTATTGGATGTACGCGTGTTCAGAACATTAAAACTTCTTGTTCGCTAGCTAACATTCCTTATTAAATGCATTTCCACAATTTCTATTGGCCTTCTGCAAGTATTTTTTGGGGAAAAGTTTGATTATGATTTCTACTCGAATTACGCAAAATATATTTTCGGGAAAGATTTTTCTATAATTTCTATAAGTCATTCCTGAAATTTTTTTTTTCTGGAAAATTTCCTTGGAGATTTGAATGAGAAAATAATTTATTCATAAGATTTAGAAAAATATATTATTCCCTTGTATTATTACTGTGAGATTTCAAAATATATATATATTCCCTTGTATTGTTGGTGAAAACAAGATATTTTCAATATTAATCTTTTTACTCTTGTATAATTACACTGTCAACTGCATTAGGAGAGTGATTCGTAAGAAACCATGGATACGGAATTTAAAGTGAATTGACAGAACTTCTAAACCAATTACTATTTAATCAACAATCAATCACTTCTACAGTTCTACTTCTTGTTGTTGTAATTAGTCTATATTTTTTATTTTTTTATTTTTTATTTTTTTTGTGGTCTTACAGTTAAGAGAATGCTCACTGTGCAAGCCCATCACAGAAAATTGCATGCACATATTCCTTAACAGTAGGTAAGTACCAATTTATATAGAATTCGCTTTGATCCTGCCTTGATTGACCTTGGTTTCTCAAATTTATTAAAGTTTTTAACTTTTAATACAAAGAGTTTAGCTTTAAAAAAATCAGCAAAATTCCCACTGTCCAGATAAATTGGCAGTCAAAGTAGTCAAAGGACCACCAAATCCTTGAAAAAGATGACTCTAATCAATCCCCCAATAGTTTAATCAACCCCAATCCCACTTTAATCAGGCCCCCACGCACATGCAATAACCGAATAATAAAATACTAATAACCATGTCAACCTCTATCTAAACAATTCCTTGTCAGATCAAAGCACAAAATCCACCTAAGATTAAAAATACCAAAGCGGAAATCGAAGGAATTAAACAAATCAACTCACTTCGCTGCCGAGAGAGGCGCCAATCAGCTTCTGCACATACGCAATCACTTGCTTGCGCTTTCGCTCGGACGCCTCGGTTGGTTGCACCTGGCGCACGATCTGACACGCGCGGGTCTCGGCGAGGTAGAGCGCCTCGGGCCTGATGGAACAGGGATGAGGCACGGTCTGCGCCACAGCCACGGCGAATGGCAGCCTGACGTAAGCGTTACCACCCCTTCCCCTCACGTCCCCCATTCTCGCTAAATTCGGGGCATGAGGGAAATGGAGTTGCCGGAGACGGAGCTGCGACTGCGTGCAAGACGAGTTTTGGGGTTGGGAGTTTGGGTTTGGGTTGGTTTCGGTTTGTGAAATTTCCCTGATCTGGATTTCCAATTTAAGAAACCCCCCTGGAAATAAACCCCTAATTCTCACTTTCCAACTCCTCCTCCTCCTCTGGTAAATAAACACCTTCTCTCTCTCTCTCTCGTTTTATTTATTATATTTATATTTCTTTAATTCTCTGTTTTTGTTCGGACGAGGAGGGGAGAAGGGAGGACCAGAGGTTGTTTTATAGAAATTCAGATCCGCTGCCGCGCGACACAGCGTGTCGCGCGGTACGCTGGCCGTCTGATTAAGATCCAATGGACAAGGGAGCCCCGTGCATGTAACCTAGATTGATAGGCCCGTAAAAAGTGAACCGTCCGATTAAGATCAGACGGCTCGTAGTGCGCTACACGCTGTGTCGCGCAACAGCAGAGTCGGATTGGTTTTATAGGGGGGAGGGAAGGAGGTATATGGTAAAAAAGGTTTTTGACGTTGCTTAAGCACCTGCCACGTCAGCTTTGGTACTGAACTGCCCCGTCACGATTGGGGCACCCACTGTCACTGTACCTTTACAAAATCTCATTTCTGCAAGGGCATTATCAGAAAATTATTCCAGAGGGGCTGATGAGTGATCTACATTTATTTATCAAATGAGATAATTTTCAAAAAAAAAAATTCTAAGAAAAATTATGGGCAGCATGGTTAAAGTCCATTTATAACAAAAATGATGTGTGCAAGTTATAAAAAGGGTCGAAAAAAATTAAATTTATCGTTTTTAGTTAAGTGAGAGTGCTTTATCATCGTCAAATCTTATCAAAGAACAGCTGAACCATTTAAAAAGTTGTCATTTTTTGTTTGAAAAAAATTAGTAATCGAATTATATGTTGTTACATAAGGAAATTTTTTTCCATCTTCATAACAATGAAAATATGACACGTTAATTATGAATTTGTAGAATTGAGATCATATTGGTTGATATTACTGGGCGTAATGAAAAACAATCAGGACATTTATTAAAACTAAAGATACAAGTGGTATAAATTATTTCGGCAGCTATCTTTTATTGCAGACTAGTTTTTTTTTTTTACAAACATATTATATGAATTATTTCATACGTTCATGCTACCAAAAAAATTTAATATAAATTATTGTTGGTTTCATTTTATTTTGGAAAATTAATTCATTATTTTTTATAATATTTTTGTTGTGCCAAAATTACAAGCCATTTACTTTCTTTCGAAGGTTCAAAAAATTGAACGCAACCAGGCGTTGCATATATTTTATTATGTTCTTTAAATTTCACCTTAACTAGGGTTCTCGGAATTTATTTCACGGCGCCGATATAAGGGAAGTAACAGTTCATACAAAATATATATAATTTTAAAAGCTGACCACTATTTGTATGATGGAACAATCTTGATTTCTTTATTAAAAAAAAAATAATCTAGATTTCAATCCAAATAAATTCACAAAAGTCACAAGCGTATACGGCATACCAACATTCCCTTTTTTTTTTTCTTGTTCTATTTAGTGAGAGTATCTCGCACTTAATGCTTCCCTTTTATAGATTAATACCTCGAAAAGTACACAATTAACTTCCTTTCCATTTTTGGGCCCCCCAAATTAGTTTATTGTTTCAAATTGCACAGGGTGGGACAACAAAACCTTGTGCCGGACGAAAATACACTGACTAGATCCATCTGTACCTAGTTTTGAACTTCTCAATTTGTTTAGGAAATGGAGATAACAATCGTCAGACTGTACCTTACAAAACGGTGGTTTTGGTAAAAGCATGAATTTGGTTAGGTGAATACCATGCCAAGTAAGGTGCATACACAATGATACATCCTTATCTTGTGGGTAAACTCCAAAATGGAAGCCTTTAATTTTAGAAGGATAAAATGCTTTTATTCTCCTAATTACGTTTCTTCAAATGAGATACTAACTGAGGAATCCCTAATTAAATTGTAAAAACTTGTAAAATATTTGAAGTGAAGAGTCAAACGCAGCGAAAGAGATAGGATATACATCACCCGAAAAAAAAAAAAGTGAAGAGAGTTATCAGTTATGGGAATATTAATGCAAAGTACGACCATTTTGGGAGTTGACACGTGTACCGGTTACCCTTTTCTCACGAGGAACTTGAACCTGGAGTCTGGAGAGTGGAGAGTGGAGACTGTTTCTTGAGGGAGGTTGGGTCTTCTGTTGTTTCTTTTTGTGTAAACATTTGTATGCTGATTCGATGAAACCTTTGAAAGTATATGATGACGATATTGCTGAAGCTACATGTCATTATGACCAAATATTTTCTTACGATATGATGCGTGCATATCAATAAATACAGTGCTGAAAAAATAAGATATGCTGTTGTCATAAAGACTGTATTATTTTCTGGACAATGACACGATTAGTAGTTTTAAATTTAAATTAATTAAAACAAACAATTCAAATTTTAGAAGATATTTTATTATATACAAGAGATTTACTCGACAAGGGAATATGCAAAGGTATTAACGTAACCTATGGTTTTAATGATAAAAATTAAATAAGACGATAAGAATGAAGATGCACTTAACAACCTTTTGATAATCAATCAAGTAGAATTATTTTAATAAACAAATGGTTTTAAAAAAAGATACCAACTTATTTTGTCTAATAAATTTTCCAGATAAGTTGAATCATAATATTTATATATATTAATTAATTTTTTAAATTGAGTATGTCGGTTTGTTTGTGTGGCTTTGGAGATTTCTTTTTTTGGAGTTACACGGGTTGTTCGGTAGTGGAAGTTTCGTTTTGTATAGATAGCGATAGTTAAAGAAGAAAACATAATTTGACAAATGATTATATAGTAGTTATATGAATTGTTTGGTAAAGGAAGTTTCATTTTGTATGGATAGCAACAGACGATGGAGAGAGAACATAATCTGACAATGAATAATTTAATATTTTTAAAGATAGTTTGGTTAAGGAAGTTTCATTTTGTAGGATAGCAACAGATGGAAAAAATATAATTCGACAACTAATAAATATTTAACAATTATGTAGATTTTGGGTAAAGATTTTTTTTTTCCTTTATCAATAGCAACAGCAAAAGGAGAGAACATAATTTGGCAATTGCTGGTGTCCGCTGTTTGCCCTTGACAGGGGATCAGATTAGTAGTCCAATGTCAGTATGAAGTACCCGGATGCCCACGGACTTTTAGTTACAAAAGAAAATAAATAAATAAATTTATGCGCCTCAAAGTTGTAAAATTTAAAAAATGTCACTCTAAAATTAAGTCTTTAAAAAATACCACCCAAAATTCAATTAGATTAAAAATTTGTCAGTAATACTGTACAAATTGCCCCTTTTTCCGTATCTTATTTTCATATAGACCAAATTACTCTTTTTTTCTTCCTCTCCGGGCTAATCGACAGACGGCATTAAAATTAAAGGCTGGGTGCAGAGGCGTAGGTAGAGCCTACAAGTCCGAGACGATGACAGAAACAACAGGATGTGATAGCAACATGGAAATTAGTGAAGACAGATGGGATATTAGGAAAGAACAAGAACACAAGGTAGATTAGCCTGAAGAGAGGGAAAAAAAAGGTAATTTGGATACATATGTGATTTCTTTGTACAAAATTAGTGGTAAAATTCTGATTTAATTAAATATAGAGTGACATTATTCAAAACTCCAACTTTGAAGTGGCATAAATCTTTTTTTTTTAAAAAAAAAAAAGTATGAAGTCCCCGGAAAATATGTGGCCGGAATGGAGTAAAGAAAATATCAGGACCTTCTTGCGAAAGAAATAAAATTTAGGGGTAATTGGGGAAAACAAGAAAAGAAAGAAAAAAAACGCTGCTAGAAAGAAACGTACGACGCAAGGGTTTCAGTTGAGGAATGAGGAGTCTGCACGCGCTTTGGACTGTACTATCCGTTACCCACTTCACTTCTCCTCTGACAACCTCACCCCACGAATTGAACTATGGGTGAACCTGGTCTTGTGATCTGACAACTCGTGATTAGGGATGAAAACGGATCGGATACGGAGCGGATGTTGGTCTTCCCATATTCGCATCCATATTTTTTTCGGATACGAATACGAATACGAATGCGTTCGGATACGGATACGGTTCGGATATTAAACGGATACGGATACGGTTCGGATATTTTCGGATACGGAGTCGAATACGAATATATTTTGTCGGATACGGATAACATTTTAATCTTTTTTATTTATTTGCAATAGCAGTTTTCTATAATGTTTTCAATATACTTAGTGTTTATATTAGTATTTCGTCAAGATCAGTAGTAGTACATGCGAATGAATATCTACTATTTTTCATAGTTTGAACCAAATGAGCGTTTCTTTAAAATATGAAAGTTAATTTTAATAATATTGGCTTCAATGACAATGTACAATTTTAGAAGTGAACTTCTTTAAAATCAAAGTAAGCAAATTTATTTGTTGGGTTCTAACTTTTAACACATAAATAAAAGACTAAAAGTGAAAGCAAATAAGAGACCTTATAAAATTACAAGCATCACATAAGTACAAATCTAATAAGATTGATCAATAAATTCAGTCTATACACAATTTGAATTTCAATAGTATATTTAACTATTCAATTTCAAATCATATCATGTTACCTTAAATGTCATTATACATTAAAATAATATATTAATCATATGTAATCATCATGATTAGAGAAAAAATTAAGTTTAGTATTGTTACCATATATAATCGTCTCAATAATAAAAAATAAAAATAATTTTATGTTACTAGTCCAAATGAAAATATTATTATAAGAGAACTTATCTAATAAAAATTAAGTATTATATAATTAAAAGTATTCTCTAATGTAGATAATTAATCTTCTTATGCCGTTAAAGATACGGATAAACGGATTAATATCTATCGGATACGGATAATATCCACGTCGGATACGAATACGGATCGAATATTGTCAAAAAAAACTCAAAACCATATCCGCATCCATATTTTTTTGGCGGATACAAATACGAATACGGATATGTTCGGATACGGATACGGATCGGATGTTACGCGCATTTTTCGGATTCGGATACGGATCGGAGCGGATTTTATCCGCTCCGTTTTCATCCCTACTCGTGATGGAAATTTGGATCCTCCTTGGGGAAGTAGCGATGTGGTGTTTTATGGTACACCGAGTTCAAACAAAATTTTTTACTTGTAAAACCTTTTATTTTTGGGAAAATTGGATATAACCCCGTCAAATCTTGCTCATCTAGATATAACCCTTGTAACCTTTGAAATCGGATATAACCCCCTGAAATCATGCTACTCTTGGATATAAACCCTTTTCATTGATTTAAACAATATTCTAAATAAAATATTTTAGCTTTTAATGGATATGACAAAAATACCCTTCATGACTCATGAGACTCTAACTCGTCCCTTCATCTCCTCGTTTCTTCTTTCTGTTTCTCTTTGGATTAAACTTTGCTCGAAAAATTTAATACAAAAGGTGTAAATAAATAACTTGATATCTGAAATACAAACCGAGGTTTATATTTGCCGAGATACTAGAAATATAGAAATTTTGCTTGAGCTATCACAGAGGCCTCGTAGTTCTGTAATGGGCTTAACAATACATCTATTTTGTCCAAAATAAATGAAATGAAATCAACTGAATTTGGCGTATCAATTGGAGATTTTGCTAGTGATGCTCTTTCTATGGCACGGACAATCGAAGGTCTGAGATTATATCACTCTGAACTTTTGAATTTGGTCATATCAATTGGAGGTAAGATTATCGGATTTAATATCCCATGAAAGAAGAAGGGTAATTTGGTCATATGTGTTACTAACGGGAATTTTTTATTTAAAATATCTTGCAAATCAATGAGAAGGGTTTATATTCAAGAGTGACATGATTCCGAGGGGTTATATCCAATTTCAAAGATTGCAGGGATTATATCCAGATGAGCAAGATTTGAGGGGGTTATATCCAATTTTTCCTTTATTTTTTGACGATGCTGGAATAGGAAAGTTTGGGAAAGACTTTCAACGTCATTCCCCTGATCCCATGCTTGCTGATCCCTTGTTGCATTTTCATTATTTTGTTTTATGCAGCATATGCCTGCACCGGGAGGACAAGTATGAATTTTCCTTGGAAATAATTTTCAATTACTATATAAATTTAACGGAATACATTTTGCATATTTTCGTCCATAAATTTTGACCAATTTTATGTTTTATTTTGATTAAAATATGAACTATGTTCGGAATTATTTGTAAATAGTTCGTTTTCTCTGTGTTTTTCCTTATTCAATTAATCTTATTTCATAAGAAAATGCTAAACAATTTTAACTCTTTGAAAAAAACACGTGATGAATTTGCTCGCGATAAAAATATATTATTTCAGTTTAGTAAAGTTTTTTTAAATTTACAATTTGGTACGAGTGCAGAACGACAACTAACAGGCTCATAGATAGATAGATGGATAATAAATAGATAAATTGATGAGAGAGAGAGAATGTGACTGTGTAGAAGTTTAAGATTAACGTTAAAAGCCATGCAATAATTTCATATGTAGAATGTTTAAACAATCGATCTAAACTCATCGAAGCGAGTTACATAAGAAAATGTTTTAGAATATTTTATTCTTTATACAATTTTTTTTATATGACTTACTGTTTAATATCTTCATTCTTCCTTCAATTGAAATGATAATTAATATAATAATAAATAAAATTTTAAAAAATAATAAAATTTTGTCTAGTAGAAGATTTTAGACATGGAAAGTGAAATTTAAATCTATCACACACTTAGACATTTAGCCCATAACAACACTATGAGACGCTTCTTGCAACAAACAACGATAAATGATAAATGATGGGGAAAAGGAAAAAGAGTTATTGCATTATATTACAATAAACAAATACCCAAGAAAAGGGAAATCAGTGGTATACCCCTCAAATCTTAGCTAATTGAAAATATCCCCTGTAATTTTTAAATTTGAAAATATCCCCTCTAATCATACTGTTTATGGATATTTACCCTTTTACCACTTTTTCAATAAAATAAAATTATTTTTAAAAACTTCAGACGGAAATAACCCTGGCGATTTGTCTTCCGTTCTGTCTAGTAGGAAAGAAATCTTCTCCTCCCTCTTTCGATCATTTATCTTCAAATAAAATTAGATATTTAATTGGAAAAAAAATACAATACCTTCAGCGATTGTGTTTCTCTTTCATTCGCATAGCTTTATAAAAGACATATACAATACTTCTGTGCTTGAAAACGTATTGCATACCAGTATCCTATATACTTAAATTAAGAACGTCCCCTGTGCTTGCACTACTCTAATTACATTCAAGCATTCAGCTTAGTTCCTAACTTATTATATAAAGTATTTAGTTCAGAATGTCCTCTTTATAATCTTTGTTCTGAACATATATATATAAAGGAGCGTAGCAAGGTTACCAAAAAAAATATTTTACAGGTTGCAGCAAACAATGTAGAAGGATGGTTTAAACTAATAAATGAATACATGAATTAAGCAAGCGAATACATATTAACTTAGTACCATCCAATTTACTGGGAAGTTTATGCTTCGCCAAATGAGTTGGAAAACAAATTAAATGAAAAAAGTGCCCCATAGAACACATACAAAATCGGTCACATCTAATTCTACTAGTCAGTGCAATACTATTGCTCTTCTTTTACCAGTATCCTGGCACAAGGACAGAATTGAAACTAATCAACGCACAAATCTTTGCAAAATTATATAAAATGTGCATAATCTATTAAATTTTGACAAAGTATCTATTTGGTGTCAAACAAAATGAGTGCATCCAAGCAAAATTATAAGGATTTGGTGCTAAACTATTTGGTTCCACGGAGGTATAGAAGAATTCTTAGTAATTTTAGGAGAAATAAGGGTTTTCTTATCACGGTGGTCTAACAGAGAAATGGTTATAAGAAGAAAGAGAAGAATTTTTATGGATACTTTTCTTAAACGCGGGAGGACAAATCGTCAGGATTGAGGAATATTTTCATCCGAAGTTTTAAAAAATAAATTTATTTTATTGAAAAAGTGATAAAAGGGTAAATATCCATAAACAGTATGATTGGAGGGGGATATTTCCAAATTTGAAAATTACAAGGGAATATTTCCAATTAGTTAAGATTTGAGGGGTATACCACTGATTTTCCCAAAGAAAATTGGTGGCGGAATTTCTTCCCTTATTTTAAATTTTCTGCATTTTTCTAGAATATCTTATTGGTTTCTATCAATCAAAAACATATTATTTTTTAATCTATCAATCAGTGTACTGTACAGTCATAATCATGATATTGATTCTTTTAGTTCACAATCATTTTTTTCGAGTGTCATATTTGAATTCGACCCTCGACGATTTAGTTTTTTGTTGATAAAATATTTTGACAACTGACATTTCTTATGACCACAACCATTCATATCTTTCAAAATCTAGAATTTATTTTGAAAATTACATTCCGGATTCAAATTTTCGATTGTTGATATATTTCAAAATTTTAATTTTAATCTCCGATCTAGCTAATTTTGTAGTAGTACGATTATGCTTAATTCGATTTTCATATTAAATTGGTAGCTAGAAAACAAAATTTTTTATCTTTTGGTTAAGAATAAATTTGTGATTTTTCAAAATTTTAGAGCAACAGCACAAAAATCGAAACGTTTTTTTTATCAACTATAAAACGATTTGTTCTTGTTCAAAGATTAAGAGACTTGAGACGGTTGATGCGTACCGTTTTTTATTGCCCTTTTATATACGTAGTTTCATTGAAACTTGGAACGTGTTTAAAAGTCTGCCAACTGTGCCGCCTTCCAAATTTTGCCCAAAAACTCCAAAATAAATTTGAAGTAGCTGAAATGGGACAATTAATATTGTCCCCTATTCCATTAATGTTGGAAAGAGCGATGTAACTTATTTTATTTTTCTTTTGAAGATAGTGGCGGCCAGAGGTTATTCTGGAAAAATAGCGGTTGCCATTATGCCAACAACATCTTCTGTTTGATAAAGTTTTTTTTTCTAAGTAATAACACATTATTTTGATATATGAATATGTTATATTGACAACAAAATTATTGGATAAATTTGATAGCTTAATGGAAATTTGTCAGAATATATATAATATAGTTGAAGATATTTTTATATAATTTAGCTAAAATATAAATCAATTTAGTGCGATTTGAAAATTAATTGATCGTTTAGTTTTTTTTTTTTTAAGATAAATGGGGGGTCTAAGCCACCCAATTTCTTTTTAAATTAAATGCCTATGAAAGACCCCCTAATCGGTTTCGAACATACAATGTTTCACTCGATCAAGATGTATTGTTCTTTGTCACTAAACCAAGAGTTTGTTCTCAGTATTAAATTCATCGTTTAGTTTTATTAGCTCTCGATGATTTCGATCAGTATTAAATTCCATCAGTTGTCATGTTACCATACAAAATTGGATTCACGTATATATCAAGCTCACTGGCTTTAATGAATCAATTAAAACATTGTATAGCCCAACGCTATGGTACCCTATTTCCCATACTAACAACAATCAAGTTTGATGTTAGGAATCCACATCTGGTGCACAGTAGGTCCTAGGAATTTCTTTTTTCTCAAGGAAAGATGCACTTTGCTGTACTAAATAAAGCAAAGAGAGCTTCCATGAACTTGTTAGTTTTCAGTTAAAAATCTGAAAGCTACATCATAGGAGCGCTTTCAGAATATCCCTTGTGCGAGGGCAACTTAAATCAGGCGCTTTTAGCCATCTTTGTCGGTTTGGTACCACAAATCTTTTTTTTTTTTTAAGATAAATTGGGGGTGAAGCCTTCTAATTTATTTTTAAATTAAATGTCTATAAAATCCTCCAGCCGGGTTTCGAACCTGCGACCTCTCATTTGAGATGCATTGTTCTTTATCACTAGACCAAGAGCTGATTCTCGCGTTGTTGCAATCATTTGCAAAACTGGATAAGTGACATATTCGATACCAAAGCTTTGATTCTGAGAGTTATATACGCTCTAGCAATGCGTTTGGTTTAAATCTTTTCGGTCAAAGTAATATGAGAAATTTGTTTTGGATACATTATATTGATAATTTCTTTAAAAAAATTCTACTGATTTATCATATTGAAGAATTAAAATTAGTGAGATATGTTACATTCTTTGTATGTACTATGTATTTAATACAGTTATCAAAATCAGAAAAATTGTCGATAAGAAAAAATTATTTTATTTTTAGAATTTTACAACTTGATCGTTTAAAATAAAAGAAAAAATAGAACTTAGAGAATTATATGATTTCCATGTACCTTGTATTTAATAGAAGACAAGATTAAATTGATTAGTCATACTATGAAGTGATTTAAATATTAAAAATATTGTTTTATGAACTAATTACTGACTAAATTATTTTATAAATCAGATTTGATACACAATCGAACGTATTGATAAACTTAGCCTTTTAGTTTCAACTAGGTTTGAAATAAATTTCACATTTATAAAAAAGGAAAATCAGTACTCTAGTAGTTTTATTCCAAAATAGATTTATATTGATCACGACTCACAAAACTTTTAGCCAGAGATATATTGATAAGGGTCTTAACTTGATCACTCTCTCAAGTGGAATCCAACATTTTTTTTTTTAAATAAAAATCATAGATCTATTGTAACTTTCAGTTAAATTTATTATGTATTAATTCACACAAAATGTACTCAACACCCTGGGATGGGGGCATCATTCAAAGTAAACTCAAAACACCCAAAGTTCACCAAAATTACACAAACCAGCATGTCAATATATACAATACAAGTCGACTTTCAAAGCCAGAAGCCCAGAAACGCTTACATCCTTTATTCACACCACTTAACCTAGCACCAAAAACACCTACATGCATGGCTACACACAAGCTCTTATTTAGTTTCTTCAGAGAGATCACACCATTGGGCTTCTTTTTCATAAACTTCACCCGCGTATTCCCAGTTGATTACCTTCCATATGTTCTTCAGGTATTCTAGCTTCACATTTTTATACTACAACACATACAATAAAATTAAATAATTGTAACAAAAAAAAAAAAACTTCTCAAGAAACTTTTAACACCATTTCTATTTTTTTTTTTTTTTTTACCTGCAGGTAATACGCATGCTCCCACACATCAATACCGAGCAAAGGAACCAATGTTGCACCTTTGGTTACAAGCGGATCCTTAAAGTTCAATGCAAACAAATATTGAACATTAGTTAATTTACCATTTCTATTTATTGTTTTACATCTAAGGCAATATTTCATCTACAGGGGCGAGACCAACATTTAAAGATGTCACACTTCTGTTATGTTTTCTAATTAAAAACTCAAATGCTTCATAGTTTGCCATTTCTTTTACCAACTAATGTAATTTTCCTTCCAAATGCATGTCACCTGATTAGCAGTAGTCTCAACTTCCAACCTCTTCAACTCCTTATCAAAAGCCAGCCACTGCAACCAAGATTATATATCAACCAGGGAGAAATAACATACAAAGTTCCAGCAATAAATAAACGAGCACATGAACCAAATGGTATAAGATTTCATAATTTTAAACTAACCACCCAGCCTGATCCTTGAAGAGCTGCTCCCTCGGCATTCATTATTGAAATAAGAGCATTAAATGAACCAAAATCTGTATCAATTTGCCAACCAAGTTTTTTGTGTGGTGGCTCACCCCCTCCAGCCTGTCAATTTGACTCTTTCACATAATTAAAACTACGCAGATAAAGATTGTGGAAATGAAATTTAACAACAATATGAACGCACATTAACGGGTCGGAGATTCTTCCAAAAGATCGAGTGGTTGATGTGACCTGCAGTAAATAATATGAAAACTTAGATAAATGGTTTCACCAAAAGAGGGATTTTGCATGATTTGTTTGGGGCCTCTTGATAAATTAATGCTTTAGTAAATGAACAAATTGAATGTCTCACAAACAAAAGTTTGAATGACCAATTTAAAGCGGTCCTATTGCATTATTTGACCACGCAAATTGCACTGGTGACTGGTCCCATGTAGACTTTTTAATGAACAAAATGCATATAAATCCAATGCCTGATTCCATTTGATTAGCTTCTTTCATGCAACGATGCACGCCAACTTTTGTCTTCTTACTAACAAAATTCTATCACATATCCATTTGAGAAACCGTTGACAGCAACTGAAGGGTTGAACTTGACTTAAAACCTACCTGTCCAAAATCCAGGTCAATTAAGGGTTGAAAAAACTTTGACTTAAAAGCTAACTACCAGTCCAAAATCAAGAATTCAAACGTCTTCCTAATCAAATCTCACGCAAATTGGTCTTCATATAGTCAAATAGACAATTGCAACAATAGTGCTCACACTAAAGGATTACAAAGTACAAAAGATTAAAAAAAAAAACTCTAATAAATAAACCTCCTCCATTGAATTTGACGGCCGATTGGAGACCAACGACAGCTGACACATCTCCCTTGTCCATGGCGGTGTGGAGAAGCTCAAGCGCCGAGTTGTAATTGGTCACATAAGTCTGGTGGTGCTTCTGGTGGTGAAGCATCATGATCTCGCCACTGATCACCGGCTCCAGCGCATCGTACGAGTAAGGGAGAGGCGGGAGTGTCGTCGTCGTCAGAGCGCGCGCCGATCGAGCTAGTGTTATGGTTTTGTTGGAGGAGATGGCGATGGAGCGGAGAAGCGCCATGGATTGATTTGATTATGTGGTGTCAGATGGAGAAGATAAGTCATAAGTGTCACTGGGGGGACTGGGGTAGTGCATGCATGTAAGAGTTATAAATGCTACCAAGTGTTGTTGTGGAGTTTCGTTTGGTTCCACTTCCACCGCTTTGGTTTCTTTTGGAAGGAACTGAGATGTGGTTGTCGTACGGATTCATTGTTTCATTTTCGGTATTTTCATGTATGTAATATTTCTGTGCTTGGTAATCAAATGTTGTTTAGCACGTACCCATAGGCCATAGCAAGAAACTTGGAATCCAGAAATAATTTATAGCGAGATATAAAATTCACACATAGGCCATAGCCATAACAAGAACCGAGATAAATTGGCTGAAAAATGGAGGTGGTAAATTCACACAAACTAGACAAAGGGATGCACAAGGCTTATGCCATATGTTTAGTCATAAGTTGTACCACAGGCACCGGTACAAATACAAAGGAATAGAGGTACTAAATGACATTGCGGGATTATCCAAAGAGAGAGCAAATGAAATCCATGAGAACTGTGAGGAGGCATGTAATGAAGTATTAGAAAAAGAGAAATGATGCAGAACATAAAGTTTCAAGGGCAAGATGGTAATTTACCAGCACTAGTAAATTAAGTGAATGATTCAAACATAGATGAGTATTTAGATTTGCCATACATTTATCAAAGACCATGGCATGTGATGAAAGAAGTGGTACATAGATGCACAAGGCAATGGGGTGTGTGTGACCTGAACAAATGGGAGCTTGTGGCAGTGCAAGGGATGTTAAACTCGTTACCAACTCTATTTCAACACTGGACTAGTATGATCATGAAATTCATTTTTAGAATGCCTAAGTTAGAAGTTGAAAAGTCAGGAGATAAAGCTCAGAAGGTAACAGAAAAGTTTCTGGGAAGGAAACATACAAGTGAACATGCAAGTGGATGAATTATGATGAAATTGTAGCGGTAAGTAATCCTTGGAAGCTTGAGGCAGTGATTTTGGGCTAATTGTTGGGCCTCTAGTGCCGACTGGTGGGACTAGTAAGCTAGCAAAAGGGACTAGGGAGGAATAGTAACTGGGCCAGCTAAGGAAGGAGGACCCATAGTTGAGTCGTTAATTGACCGATGGCTGAGGAGGATAGCTGCAGCCTGCATAGATGAGATGTCTGTTTTTACTAACGTGACTCCGATTAACTAGTGTCTTACTTTTATTTAGTGTTAAATTGTAATTTCTTGCAGTAGTAAATCGGTTAGCTATATAAGCTAGGAACGTAAGCATTTGGAAAACAAACAAGATTTAAATGAAAACCATTTTCTCTCTTGTATCTTATTGTGTCTCTTCTTCCCTCCTCTTCTTATCCCCTTTCTCTTCTCTCTCAATCTCTCTCTTCTAACAATTCCTTCCAAATTATCCAAAATTCTACTGAATCTAGATCATCAAGTGCTATATTTCGATCTAAAATAACCAGCTCGAGATCTTTTGTGAACATCTAATTACAGAAACTTGCGAGTCCGTACTCTTATTCCAGAACGCATTGTACAAAGCCACTGATAAAATGGGACTAGCACTGATATTATTATTATTATTTTTTTCCCTTTGACAGCGACTAACACTGACTTATTACTATGGAAAAAAGAACAATAACGTGAGATTTGTACATAATGCCTGTTGCCTATAATTCGGAGGATTATCTCCATGCCCATACTTGAACTGGAACTATATGCAACTATCACATGTTTATCACACGCAAATTTACAACCCACAATCCTATGAACATCAAGTATAGCCCAATGAGAAAAAGAAAAATATTAAGGCTGCATTCATGTATTTGTGAACTCAATCATGAAGCTTTTTCCTTTTTCAAGCTTCTAGGGAGTCTGCTAATCACATTTTGGTCCACCACTTTGTAATGCTTCGAGATATTTTGGTGAACGATGCCGGCATAGCGATCAACACGCTCCTCATACTTATTGTATAAGGCTGGTAGTGTTATAGCCACAATGCTTCCTGACATTTAGATGAGAAAAATTTTAGTGCTCAACTTGAAGAAGCTTCTAGCAGTGTTATAACCATAATGGTTAACAGTACAGCTGCTACATTTTGGTTAGCTATTCCTTAGATTTCATTCATATATTTGACACACACCTGTACCATAATTGGTAATATCAAGGAAAGGAAAGGACAGGACAGATACTTTTACAATTGTATATATATTAAGGGCCAAACTGTTATCCATACATATACATATAATAAAGAGAGCAGTGGGAAATACTGAAATAGAATAATACCTATATAGGCACAAGTGAAGAAGGAACAGAAATTGCCAATAACAGACAATACCCACAGGAAGCCCATAACCTTTGAAATTTGAGAAAACAGAAAAGTATAGAAAAATCAGTTACTTAGTACAAGAGAAAAAAAAAATGAACTATTAATATATTACAGAACAATACTGTACCTGGAAAAATAGCTTGAAATCCTTGCCAAGGGTGATCTCATGAGCAATCATTAATGTACTATTGACCCTAGCACGAAATGTTGCAGCTGTACTGTTAACCATTTCTTCTGACACTACCAACTCTGGAACTGGCTTCGATTGCCTGATGAGGTAAATTTCTTTTCATATGTAATTTATCAAAGCCTATAAAAGAGAACTTTGCAATAAAATCACCAGTATATATGTATCTTTTTGCAAAACAAGACCAATTGTTGTGCTTGTACTACATGCAGAAAAAGAAGGGTGGGGATTGGTTACAAAAGGTTTAACTTCACCAATTATTGGCAATAAGTTAACTTGACAATCATGACAATTCCGTCTCAAATTGCAAAACATTCATAAATGTGTATGTGCATTATATACATATATAGATCAAACTCTAAATGTTAGATTTCAAGTATGAAATATTTTTTACGATTGCCAAGATTGTCAAGGGATCCCCACCAAAAAATAAAAAACCCAACCAAAACTAACATGAGGCCCCAAAGAGGTTTAGAAAATGAAAAAAGAAAAAGGAGAGAAAACCTTGCTTGTAAGGCCTACAAAAGCTTCAGACCTTGTATTGTGACCGATTTAAAGAATATGTCTGCTAAATCGAATTTCCTTCTTTTTTTGGTACCTTAACTATTGTCCTTAAACTCATTTATGCAAAACCCTAGGCCCCCAACTACAATCACCAGCAGTTTTGCAAAAAGTTATAATAGTACCCCACAACTTACTAATTCTGCAAAAAAAACTAAAGGATAACTAGTGGGTTCCTTTTTTGGCCCAAAAGGTACTATATAAAATATGTCAAGTTCTTTAGGGCTCTTGAGCTTACTTTTTTAGTAAAGCAGCAGCATTAGCCCTGATAAACTGAACTACAATCAGAATTAGAAGCACATCTGAGCAGATTGTCAGAAAAGATAAACCCGTCTTTTCAAACAAAAACCATGCGGCTGTGACTATCATGATACTGCTGATCGAAATCCATGGCTTCTTCCATAGAATTATATCAGCAACTGAAATTGAATATTAAAGAAATTATGCATGAAATTAGAGAGATTCACAGTTCAAAAGGAGACAAAGGATAGCATACACTGGTACCTAAATGTACCAACTGGCATGATTGTTCTGGTTTCTGGACTTTATCGGCATAAAGACTAAAAGGTTTTCTTTTTATTTTCTCCCTCTGGAGCATTTCCTATTTTCTTTTGGTTCTTTCCTTTTAATTAAAACAAGAACTTAGCAGTTGATCAACACAAGCCAGAACTTAAATGCTAAAATTGGCTAAAGAGAGAACATTGTAACTAATAGACATATAGTAAAATTACTGTTATTATAAAAGCTACTAAAATAGCAAGTCATTAATTTTTCTTCAAGAGTTCCACAATTACTAGTTCAAGGCATCACTTCAAACTTTAGAAATTCTTATCACAAATCACTAACTATAAATTCTTAATAAACTAATTTGGGATTCAAAATTCCCTACTCCAATTTAGTCTCAGAATTAACCAAATTACAGAAACTTTGGGAGGTTAGATTCACAAATTTCCACAAACAACAGTACACGATCGTCTTGAACAGTTACATCTTACAAGTAATCTTGAAATTATTCAAGAGTTCAAACAAAAGAAAAACTAAAACCCACAAAAAGTACCTTTTCCATTTCCGACAATCTGATGGATCGATCGTTTCCGATCAAAGAGGCGATACCCTCCGTTGCAAGAGGAGCTACACTGATCGGTCGACCCTTCCTTCCTCGCGTCAGCCATGGCGATCTCTCCATTCGAACGCTCCTTCGCACCTCCTTCCATCTATTTTAGTTGACCTCCTTATTTTTTTGTATTTTCTAGAAACAAACCAATCAAAGACTTTCTAAATTTCTGTGTAAAAAAAAACGGTCAAAATAAGCACACAATCGTAATGATTCTACTTTTCTACTCCTTTTTTTGCGCGAGAATTCTTAAATGAACTTCCAATTTTTTTCTTTTTTTTTCAATATTGATCAATGATTTGGCTTTCGGCGGGGAATGGAGGGAGAAGTAATTTATTTTGCCTTTATTTTTCTTGCTGTATTTCTTAATGGCGAAGTGTGACTTGGAGACTGGGGTATAAAGGATTCCTTCTAAGCACACTCTGATGTGATATTTCCTGTGTCGGGTCTATTGTGATCTCGATTTCCACATCTTGAAATGGATCGTTCCACACTATTCTGTTTCGCTATCCGCCACACAGGGTCACATTCAGGATTCACTGCATGTGTGGAATAAAGAAAGCATCTCATTAGTAACAGTCTCCTCTACGGTTTTAACTAGTCAAAAGTACTGACACAGTTTGGACTAGTATAAAACTACTAACTAGTCAAAAGAACTGAAAAATAACAAGCGCTTACGGGATTTTTAATCTAAAAAATAAATAATATGAAATAATAAGTTATAAATATTATTTTATTATATTACGCTTTTGCTACCTCCAATTGAACGACAATTGTTACTCTTGATGATTCTTATCAAATAATTACGATGCTACTTCATTACCAAGGCCTTCTAATAATTGAATAACAACCCACGAACTTTTCTTCCTTCTAGAGGTAGCTTGTCAAAAACTTTTCTAAAATTTTATAGACTAATTATGTTTTATGTACTTAATTCAACACATGCTACTTGATATTTGATAATTTAATAAAGCATTTAACACATTATCCAGAATGCAAATGGTCGCCCGAACCGTTCAAGTTCTTATATTGAAAATTTTTTGGAGACCAATTTTACATTTTTTCAATTTTTTTTGTTACGTATTATGATATTTAAAATTGGAGGGCTTGAAATACTCTAGTTATAGTGTTTTTTTAAAATATTATAATATATACTATATAGTAAAAAAACTTTGAAAAAATATAAAATTTGGTCTCCAAGACTTTGAATATGGAGAACAATTTTGTCTCCGACGCTTTTTCAATATGGAGAACAATTTGGTCTCCAAGGCTTTTTTCAATATGAGATTATGCATCTGGTATATGCTATTTGCAGAATTTTGTACAACAAATCTGCGTATTGAAACTAAAATCTGCACTAAACTATATATTTTCATCCGTGAATTTTTCTATGCATGTTCCTCGATGGATTGTGAGTTCTAGGAGCGCCACCAGTTGTGTTGTTCTCGGGCAATTGTGACTTTTGAGTGCACCTTTTTAAAATTGGGGATTTTTTGTGCCAGATATGAATAGTAATATAATAATACTTATAGATATGGAACACATTGTCGAGTTGCATGCTCGCTTGTATATGCAGACTCTAGTTCTGACGGTAGCGGTGATTCGATAGTAAATGAAGAAGAGGTGGAACTCGAATTTGTAGATGAGGAATAGTAGTTTTTGCTAGTTAAACCGGCCCAGTATATATGTGTGTGCTGAAACTGCACTAGACAAATTTTGACCGTATACAGGATTAGTTACCTTTGTTGGGTTATGTGTGTGAAATTTGAGCGGAGGTTCTGAATAAAAGGGAAGGGTAGTTGTGTTAATACTCTGTGGTGGAAACTTGTAGAAAACTAATAATGTAAAATACTGTTACGTGTGGTTTTCATATGTTCCATTTCCATGACATGATTACTTTCTGTGTAAAGAAAAAGGAAAATTTATTAGCACTGCTATGAGCCTTAAGGATGCGTGTTTCACGCCTCGGGGCGGAAAAATTGATTACACCCAGCTGGTGTGACAGATGTGCTTCTAATTCTGATTGTGGTTCAGTTTATCAGGGCTAATGTTGCTGCTTTACTAATCAAGCAAGCACCAGAGTATTAAAGAACCTTGCATTTTATGGTACCTTTTAGGCCAGAAAAGCAACCCATTGGTTAACCTTTTATTTGCAGAAATTACCAAATTTTAGCATGTCAGGTACTATTCCTAAAAATTTTGCAGAACTGCTGGTGATTACAGTTAAGCAACTAGGGTTTTACATAATTGAGTTTAAAAACAATAGTTAAGGTACCAAGAAAGAGAGGGAGATTCAATTTAGCAGATATATATTTTACCACTGGTCATCAGTGGTGTTGTGCCATGCATTTTGGAATAAGAGTACTGACTCGCAAGCTTCTGTAATTAGATATTCACGGAAGATCTCGAGCTGGTATCTTAGCTGCAAGGGTAGATTAGCACATAAAAAAATAAGATTTGGTAATCTAGTCTCACTACAAACTGCTCAAAACTCACAATACACGATCCATATTTCTTCCTGGCCGACATAGGCTCAAGTTTATGTCGCAAAAAAAAAAAACTACTCATTATCATGCTATTTAGTCGTACAACAATAATCTCTATCTGCCCAAAAGCAGAAATTAATTGAAGCGGACCTTTAAAGCAGTTCTTGTGCAGTCTCAAGCCATATGTTATAAAGCTCATCAGAGAATAAAACAAAATGGACCTGTAATTAAACCAAAAATTTTGTTATCGCTGCACAAAAATTGTAGCATCAAAGCTAATAATGGATATACCTTTCTAAATTAAAACTGCAAGTTAAACAATAAACTCCTATAAACAACAAAGGTCTGACTGTAGGTTTATACACACAGAAAAGGGCTTCATAAAGCTTCCAATATATTTTCTTTCAAAAAGAAGAACAAAAGGAAAACATTGCAAAAATAAATAAATAAAAATTAATATACAGTATATCCAAAAAGTACCATCAGATATGGAAAGTTTTAGGCTTAGCTGATTCAAAAAATTGGGACAATAATTTGGCTGCATATTGGAATTGAATTATCAATATATATTATTATATGAAAGCCATGCTCACCTCCTTTAACCCATCGGAGAATTCTTTGACTGTAGATATAGCTATTCTGGAAGCCTCCTTGTAAGGAAAGCTACAACAATGTCGAATAAATAAAACGAGTTACATCCACCACATCATTAAGTCCATGAAAAAAATATTCAATAAAAATGTTTAAAATTCGAAAGCACAGTACCGGTAAACACCGCAGGATATAGCTGGGAAAGCAATATACTGCACATTATTCTCTTTAGCGACCTTCAGGCTATTCCTGAAATGAGCCCGAATTTATTATTAATAAAATTTCAAAATTAAGAGGAACCAATGAAATCTCAAGAGACGAAAACATTACTTGTAAGCATTTCTCAAGGAAACATCAGAATGCCTATCCATGTCATAAATGGGCCCCACAGTGTGTATCACATAAGCCACAGGTAGTCGAAAGGCTCTATTTGTAATAGATAACTTATTTAGTTACAAAATGAAGGTAAGTAATCAATAATGAAACTCAATTAGATAAAAAATCAAGCATATAATCACTGACGGGGTAATTCTGGCCTCTCCAGTTGGGCATCTGACAGCAGCTCTAACTTCTGGTACTTTCTTACATGCTTCAAGCAGTTCTGGTCCAGCAGCTCTATGTATGGCTAAAAAGGAGATTTGTTATATTACAAATTTACAATTCAAGTTATTTACAAGTGACATAAATAATTGATATCTGGTTTCTTGAAAGAACAATTGTGAATTACCTCCATCTACACCTCCACCTCCTAGCATTCTTTCATTAGCTGCATTTACCTAGATAATAATCAATCAGTTAGGATACTAAAATATAACATACAACTCGTTAGGTATCCAGCAAATTTATATCAAATGAATTGAATTGCTTATCAATTGAGACCTGTAATTATATGATTTATTGTAATTGCAATAAATCATATTTCGAAAGGAAAAGCATGTAAAAAAAAAAATAACAGAGATCAACGAACTTACAATCGCATCAGTGGATCTATCGACGGACCAGACAGTGATGTCCCCTTTCTGAAGCTTGAGCGCGCAGGAAGGAGACAGCTGGAAGCTAGCTACCGGCGCAGAGGAGGCGTGGCGAACCGAGTCCATGGAAGAACCGATCGGAGAGAAACTATGCTTATTCGGGAAGCTTCGGATGGGAACTTGAACTTGCGCGGAGGATCGGAGAAGGGGCAGGAGAAAACTAGCGCCGGATTTGGCGAGCAGTGAAGTGAAACTGCGCACGCTGAGGCTGAGCATTCGATTTGATGTTGGAACGCTGGAATTGTCTGGAACAGAACGGAATCGAAACGGCGTGCCACGCGATCCTCTCCAAATTGGCAAAATCAGATATAACCCCTCTGATCTTTTTCAATCGGAAATAAACTCTTCAAATCTTCGAAATTGGATTTAAGCCATCTAATTTTATTTACTGAGGATATAAGCCATTTTGATTGTTTTTAATCTTATTTTAAAGAAAAAAATTGGATCTAACCCCTCAAATTTTGCTCAACTAGACTATAATCTTTGAAATTGGAAATAAGTAAATAACCCTTCGTAATTAAGTCACTCTTAGATATAAACTCTTTTCATTTATTTAAACAATATTTTAAATAAAAATTTCAGTTTTTAATATATATGACCGAAATATCCTTCACCTTCCTCAATGAAACTCTTAAACCAGGCCTTCTGTTACATCATTTGTTCGCTCCAACACCCATTCAGGAGATGTAGATAAATAGCTTAATTTGTAAACTACAAACTGAGGCTTGCATTTAATGTAATTAGGCAAATATTTTTGTAAACACTCTAACTATTTTCTATTTATTTATTACTCCATGTACTCTTGTGTATTTCTTATTTACCACTTAACTCTTCAAAATGATTTCTTATTTGCCCTTCAACTTAACCATACATAATTAACTATGATTTTCTTATAAAAAAAATAATCCGAATTAGCTTAAAAAGATAGAAATACCCCTAAGGTTAATTGCAAACGGTGTCGTTATGGTTGGCCACTGACACGTACGGTCAATTGCAAATGGTGATGTACACACTATTTTCTCAGATTGCATAACTATCTCTCAGTTAAAACTAGAGAATGTGAGGCAACAATGAAAATTGCATAACTATTTTCTCAGATTGTCTCTTATGGGTACAGTCAATTGCAAATGATGGAATAGATACACTATCTTGAAGATCCCTTCAGGTTAAATATTCTTAGTATTATAGATTTACTTTTTTTTTTTACAAAAAGTACATTTAATAGATACACTAATTGTCTACTGTACATTTCTATGTTTAATGGAGTATAGGTGCAAGAAATTGGTATACTAGCAAATGTGATCATGTATACATAAGTAATTAAATCCAAGTAAAACAGAAGTCGGATGGGAAAGTGTTATACTTTAAAGATACTCACGTTTGATAAAGTGTTATATATAGTGCCACAAGTTGATGGTAGTTGATACATAGCTCGGTCCCTCAAGTTCTTTCCTGATACCGATTTCCTTACCATCATGCCAACCTCACTTGAGCCTTGGTCCTTTTACCAAATGTAACCCTTTTGTATCAAATTAAAGCATACATTCCCTTCCTTCTATTACCATGACAATAAACTACCAATAATTGGTACAATTTAGCAATTGCGAATTCCATCATTACCACTCCTTGTACCACTGTATCACTTCCGTGGTTTACAGTTCCAACGCAACAAAAGAAAACCATGCCATCCTATTCTCCTCGTCGTTACAGTTCCAACTAATCAAGCCTCTATCAATTGTTGCATCTCCGATCACTATAAAATACAAATTCAAAAGTATAGGGACTAAACTGACTAAATCCGCAGTACTGTCTCGTCTGACCTTCAGCTTTTTCTTATCCAAATTGACAAATTCCAACAAAAAAACGAAAGGAGAGGGCCTGACGCACCACATCTCTCCATTAAGTCCTTCGCTAATTAAAGATGGAATTGTAGATTGCATAGAATGTTATTAAAATATATGCTTTTAGAATAACATATGGGAAGATGCAAGATTGCAAGGTACGAGCTAGGGTTTCATCCTGATAGAAGAAGGGTAGTTTAGTCATGCATATTAAAAATAGCTATTTTTTATTGAAAATATTTGTTTAAACAAATGAAAGGGTTTATATCCAAGAGTGATTTGACTACAATGGGTTATTTTCAATTTCTAAGATTGTAGAGGGTTATATATCAAGTTGAGCAAGATTCAGGACTTATATCCATTTTTTTTTAAAATCAAATAATAAATGATTAAATATCTAAATAACATAAACTAAACATATAATCATCAAAACATGATTGACTTCTGGAACATAAGTCCAATATTTTTGTGACAAATATTACATAACACGAATGATAATTTAAAAATGCTAATGTTATGAGACATTAATTTCTTTCATTTATTTTGCTCACGAGGAATACATTCAAGGATCGATGTACCCATTAAAAAAGTGTGCTCATTGCATACAAAATTTAGCATAAAATGTAAACGAACACGAAATAAATCTAAATGTTTCAATTTTGTTTTTATTTTCTAGAAGAATAAAAAATCTTTCCTCTCTAGGATTATATACTTGTTTTTTCTATTTATCATCATTTTTTTTTTTTGTTAGAAAATGAAATGTTCCTCAAAAGTGGCCAAAATCTAAAATGTTGGAGTAAGTTGAAAGTTAAAAAGATATATAATTTTGTGTTTTTTTTTGTTATTTCAATATCTTTTGCAAAAATGTTAACAAATAGCGAAACTTATTTTTGTTCAAGGTTATTTCCCAATGCAATATATGAAAGAGAATTAAGATATTAACAACTTAGGATCAATCATAATTGTACGAGAGTAACTAAACTATTGCATAATAGCTGACACAGACGTAGAAACACATGCAAGTTATAATATATCAAAATATTTCGACAAAGATGGGAAGCTCGATATATATGCCACTACGATGAGCTTAAGAAGGATGTTAAAGATATAATTGTATTAGAAAATAGTTAGGTAGGAGATATTGAACGATATATAATATTGGAGTTGAGAATTAATTATAAAATAATTAAGTGATGAGAGTAGAGGTAGGTAGGAGATAGTTAGCATAATTTTAGAATTAGTCTATAAATAGACACACATCTTTGTAAATAAAACACAACAATTCAATATAATTTCCATGTTCTATTAAGAACTACTCTCTGCATAATTACGAAGGATATTGATTCTATCCTCTGCAGCCGTAAATAGAGCTACATAATACAATTGTTAAATTTGATCCGTCCCTGTGCAATCTAATAGTTAAGATTTACGGGCAACATGAATTTTAACGAATTTCGATATTAATTACGGGACATCTATCATTGATTGGACGGACAGAAAGCAAGACTACAAAGAGCAAGAGCTATATCGATTCGAAGGTATTGACCATGCCAGACTAAATTGTCTTGCCCTGTGTCTGTTATAATTGGTTTCATTATTTCATACCAAGCAGTATTAAAGAAAACTCGTGGTACTTACAATTTTAAGAGTATTTCTTGCTTACAATTTGAGAGACAGAGAATTTGCAAGATCAATTAAACGATAATAATACCAATATCAATTTCCTTACACGCATCAAATCATGAACTGCTAAAACATTCATGATCAAAGCAAACTGAACTCCCAATCTATGTACCAATTTAAAATCACAAATTTCTCTCTCATCGACCCCCTTCTTTTGGGCTCTCTGCGGGTGCTATTTTAGCCACCTCAGCAGAGAACCAGCCCAGATTCCACACTCGATACTTGCCCGGAAACCCAACACCAAATAAAAATTTTCCTCCTTTTTATACCACACAAGTTTAAAATACTAAAATTGGCCACCTTGGAATGTCTGGCCGAACTGCCAACCTGCCGGTGCGACATTGTTACTTGTGACCATGCGGCCATCACTGGCGGAGACCTGGAAGGAGAGGCCTTGGCCGTTGAGGTATGAGTTGCTCTGCCAGTTTTGACCCCAATTGCGCGACATTGCTTGCCACGCAGTCCTTGATCCTTTGATCGAAACTGAATGCACATCACCGGCACCACCTACATTGGTGATGAGCACTAAATTGAAGTAGGAGTGGCCATTGATTGTGAACCTTATTCCTCCTTTCTTCATGCATGGCACCCTGCAAATTTCATAAATTATTCATTAAATAATCATGTATCTATTGTAAAAAAAAAAAAAAAAAACTTAAAAAATTCTTTCGAGATGTATTACCAATGACCTTTTGTTTTATGTTCTTTTTTTAAAATAATGTAAACACATTCAGTTTTTTAGTACAATAATGCTTGAATACGCATTCCAGTAAGTTCAGTCATATACTTCGGTAATTTCTACTACATAATAAATTTGTTTGTAATTACTTTTCCAATTGTCCCTTTCAATTTTACGAGCCTCTCGTGATGAATCATTTAATTTCTAGCTAGGTTTGGTACTATGATCACCTTCTAATAAACATAGCTAGCTTCTATCAACTTTCTTTCTAGTAATTACATGCATGTTCTATGCTGCCCCTATAGTTTTATGTTTCAAAGTGTTATTAAAAATTTTCATGTGCCATTATTTCCAAATATGTACAAAACAAAGAAAATCAATTGTACCTTCTGAATGAGACGGGCACAATGCCGGCCCTGTATTGTGCGATTTGTAAAAATGCGGGCTCGGCCAGGTCAAAGTGTTGACGGGGAGGATTGCACCACCCACCGTTGTCACTCGGCAGTGCATAGTTTGGCGGGCAGAAATTGGTCGCTGTCACAGTAATTGTACCCGGCAGGCACCACTTACCATCATCAGTACACCTCATTTCATAACACGCACCGCATGTCAGCCCGTTGTTAAACAATGCGGTGCTGAGCGCTGCGGTATTGGTCCCAAAACCTTGGCTATATAAATTCCCATAACCACAAGCCCCTCCTGTAAATATTCATAAAATAAAAGAAAATAAGTATTACAATCTGAGGATTGAGGCTTTAATATGAGCGAATCAATGCTGATCAAACAAGTTTACTAACCCATAGTCCCTGATGCATCAGAGCCACCATAGAATGTCGCATGTGCATTCTGCCAACCGCCATAGTTGGCACTTGCTCCTGGTAAATTGAACAAAAAGGAAGAGATGCAAAAGACAAAGACAAAGGAGAAGAGGCATTTTGCAACAGCCATTGTGTTAGTTGAGAACTCACTAGTTCTAAGTGTTCAGACTAGCCTTTGGTGAGTAGCGAGTGATTGGAGTTTGTTGATGCTCTGGCGAAGTGAGTAAGGGGGTCTATATATAGTTACACACCAAAAGGAGGTTTCACATGTGTAGGGGTGCATAACGTGGAAAACGACCACGAAAGTGGTCATTTTCGTTAACCGTTGCATTGATGCACGAAATTTTTGTACTTATTGCGTTGATTGTTGCACCCGTTTAACACATGTTGCGTTGATAATTTCGTTGATGGGAACGATCAAAACGGTTATAACCGTCTTTAACTACCTAACTGTTTTGCATTTTTATTAAGATGCAAGGAAATAAACTATTATGCATTTTGTATGAAACAGAGATAGAGAAATGACAGGTTAGGTCAAGCGGGAAAGGGGGAGGAGGCACCATCATCACCTCTCACTCTCAACGGCGATTGTACTGGGTGGTGCAGAGGCGAGAGAGATAGATGTGACTGTGTTCGGCGAAGAAATGACGGAGCGACGCTGCAGAAATCTAATTTTACTCGTTTCTCCCTCGATCTCTCCGCTGAGGTCCTCTGCAATCTAATAATAAAACCATGAAAAAAATTTTAGACGAAATGCGCGAAATAAACGACCACGAAACGTACCAATTTCACTAATCGTTCCGTTCTGAGACGAAACAATATTTCTATTTGCGTTAGTTGTTCCGTTCCTTAAACGAAACTGAAATCTTTATCCGTTACCGTTCCGTTCCGGACGAAACGAAACGAAAGAACGGTTGAAACGGCTATCGTTTTCAGCCCTACACATGTGTGGGGCTGGGGGTTTGGTTTGTTTCAGTTAATTTATTTACCTTGTAAATTTTTTCATGGGCTAATTTTGGAGAGATCAGGCTTGGGAGTTAGGCGGCCCATCAAAAATGCAAAAGAAATTATTAAAAAAAAAAAAAAAATCTGAACTGATTGCTGCGGTTATGGAATCAAGTGCACATGCAGTTGTTCCTGTTCTGGTTCAAGTACCAACCCGTCTCTAGCCTCATTGGACCACTGCACACCCATATGCTACGGTACCCAGTCCCCATTACTGCCCAAATGTTTTCAACTAATAAATATTTTTCATGTGGTTTTTGTGCACATTTCAGTCAGAATAAACACGATTTAGCTGAAATAAATTCACCTAAAACGGTTTAGGTGATATACATTTTTGAAAGAATAGGAAACGTTCATCAATTCCATAACTATCACACATGTAACAGCTTTCAATAATTGTCTTGTCTTGTAAGAAAAAAAGTCTAATATACGTTCAATTTTGATAGCACACATGTTCAACATCTTACAATATATTGTTGTAAAATTTTAATTGTAGGTGTGTATTTGATCAAATCTGAAATTTGATTGATCATGTGTCATCCATCAAAAAGGTGATAAAACTTGATAATTCAATCTTTTTGTTTGAGATAACATCTATCAATAGTCTCAAAAATAATATATTCTTTGATGGAGAGGCAAAATAACTTCTAAATCGGTTCGGTGTTTTATACATACTCAATTTAAATAATAAAAACAGACTTGCAAATTTTATTTTTAATTTAATAGTATTGAAAAGATATCAAACGAACGAAGGAATTATAAAAGTTGGACACAATTAAATATCCCATGGCCAAAGCCTGACATCATGCCTCGAAGGAATGTTGGCCACAAAAATTAGAAAAAGAAAAAAAAAAGATTATTCAATAAAATTACTCAAGATTGGATCTCATTGCAAACTTGCAAAGTTTTGGTTCGGTCGGGTCCCTCTGTATCTCTCCTGTGTCTCTTTCCAGTTTCCCCTTAATGCCATGGTCTAATTCAGGCCAGAAATGGGTGGGGATAGTGGGAGCACTGTCTCACTATCCGGTTTTAGATACCAGGTGCAAGTGGGTCAGATCAGCATGTGATGTGGCGGTGTAGTCTCTGAAACACAACTGTTGATATGTTTCTTTTTTTTTATCTTTTCTTTTTGTATTAATTGAACCCTTAAAGACATTCACTGTATTGTTTATGCTTTTTTCTGAAACCATGTTGATATGGTAGTTTTTCTAGGGAACTGTTTGGTCAAAGTTTGACTTGGTTCTGGCTTTGCCTTTATTTGTTCAGTACTCAATGTTAGCGATAATAAACTTTGGTTCCGTTTGTCTGTGACCTAAAGGTGTATAACTTAAGTTATGTATCATTTAGTTACCAAACACTTCTTACATAAGATGCTTTAAGGTTACATAACTTATGCAACCTCAATAGGTTGCATAAGTTATGCATGGTACCCTTTAATTTTTTCCCAACAATACCCTTAGACATAATTAATAATAATATTTAATAATTAACAAATAATTAATAAATAATAATATTTAATAAGTAACGATAACTATTAAAAAATCATAAATAATAATAAATATTAATTATTATAATTAATAAATAATAATTAGTAATACTTTTACAACAATATTAATTATTAATAATAATGTTTTAATAATAATAATTATTAATTAATTAAAAATATTTCATAATAATAAAATAATTTCTTATTATCATTAATAATTAATAATTAACAAATAATTAATATTAATTAATAAATAATAATATTTAATAAGCAACAATAATTATTAAAAATCATAATTAATAATAAAGATTAATTATTATAATTAATAATAAAGATTAATTGTTATAATTAATAATATTTAACAAGTAATATTAATTATTAATAATAGTGATTTAAGAATAATAATTAATTAAAGGCATGAATATAAGGGCATTTTAGTCTTTTGACATGAATATATACATGCATTAAGTTAGTCATCCTTACTACACAACCAAACATCTATTACATAACACTACATGAGATTAAAAAAAAAAACATAACACTACATAAATACTTAGGCATCCTTAACTTATGCAACCCCTTACTACACAAACAGACGTACTTATTTGTAAGTTATTTACAGAAAGTACGGTTCCTGTAAATTGTATGCTACACAAACAAACGTACTTATGGTACTGAACAAATAAACTACACAAACAAACGTACTTATGCAATTTACAGGAACCGTACTTTTTGTTTTTTTTAAAAAAAAAAGAGAATAAATAAACTGTATGCAATGAATTAAATCTATCAATTGACAAACCAATACTGTATATTTGCTGAAACATCATATTTACTGCTGCTACCGAATTCAGTTATTGGTGCTCACGCTGTATATTAAATTTAGAAGTACCTACAAAGGGTTTTTCTTATGTTGCATTTATTATGTTGAAATTAAAAGATCAATTATTTTGTTGGTGGGGGCTCATAACTGGCTTATTAATGCACAATTAATAAAGGGTTAATTAGATTTATGCCACTGCGAAAATTTGAAATTAGTAAAATATCATCACCGAATGAAAAATTAGTTTTATGCCATCATAAAATTGAAAAAATTAGTTTTATGCCATTGACAAATTGATTTGTCAATTTTATCCTTTTAAATATGCCACTACAAAAATTTAAAATTAGAAAAATGCCATCACTATATGACAAATTAGTTTTATGCAACTACACATTAATTAAAATGAGTTATTTGTCACTGTAAAAATAGAAAAATTAGTTTCATGCCACTAGTGCTTTAATGACAAAAAACAAAACTTTATATTATTAACAAGTCGCAAATAAAATAAAATGGAAAATAATTGATTATGGTAACGAAATATAATGGACATGGGCAAAATAAATACCTCTGTTTTATGCTAAAAAAAAATCAAATTGATTATCCTTTAACATATATAACTTAGTTTGTATAAGAACGGTTTGTATAACATATATAACTTAGTTTGGAGATTTGCACTTTAATCATAACTTAGTTATGTACCCGCTTGCACACTGATAGGCTTAGCATATGTCAGTTTTCAAAATTAAAAAGCAAATCAGAGCATATGTCTGGTCACGAATAGGCTTAGCAGCAGCGGTGGACGAACGGCGGGAGGGTGTGCATCCCTTTTTCCACGTATATTTTTTCTGCTAGATTTTTTTTCCAACGTTTTTTTTTATGGTTTATTGACAAGGGCAATTTGGGAATTTTTAAAATAATAAGAGATTTCAGGATGATAGTTTTAGAATTTAATCTTTTTAGGAATAAAATAATGGCATATATCTAATTTAAATAATTTGATAATGGCATAAATCTAATTAACAATTTAACAATGGCATATTGCTAATTAACTAATTTTCATAGTGGCATAAATCTAATTAATCCATTAATAAATATTTGCCAGGGCATGAACTGCATGAGGAATGGGAGATGGCAATGCTAACTATAAACGGACAGGATTTTGAATGAGCACATTAACTGCAACAATAAAACCACAATATTGTGCACTGACATATCATTTATTTTTTATTTATTGCCGACTTTTTTATCCATTAATGATTAACTTTTGAATGTTCGTATCTATGTCGGGACTCAGTCATCAAAAATGAAAAGAAAGGACTTTTATAACTTCAGCCGTAACAAAAAAAAGGGCTACAACACAATAGTTTATATCCTCTGTTATAATTTTTTTTAAATAAATTTGTTACGGGTGTATATAGTGGGTTTTAATAAATTTATGCAACTCCTCAGGAGAACAAATAAGTAACAAAAATTTTGAATAATATACTAAGGATTCGTATACTAAAATTATTATTATTATAAATATTTAAATGTAGAACGAACTTAAAAATTTTAGAAAATCTTTGGAACTCAAGTAAATTATTTCTGAACTCCAATTGTAGATTAGCAAATAATGTACGCCAAAACGGATTCACAACTTTTTTAATTAGACTATTAATTTCTCAAAAAACGGATTCACAAGTTTTTTACTTAGGAGCCGTTTGGATCAAATGACATAAATTTATTATAAACAATTTAAACTTTTCACAAAATTATACACTTCTCAATACTTTATGTCTAGGAATTGAAAATTTCTCATATTCCTAAGCGATCCAATCGGCCCTTAGACTATTGATTTCTAAAAAAATTGCAAGGAGAAAGAAGAGAGCGTGGCAGAAAATCATTGGCACACCGATGGGGCTGCTTTTTGACGAGGTCCCCACGACGCCGAATAGTGATCAGATCAGTTGGCAGTTAAGAGCAGCCTTTCAGGATTATAAATATTAAAAATGATCTTCTGTTTTCATCTCTGTGTAGTGTATTCTAGAGCAACTGAGAGGTTTGCTGCAATATCATCAAAACGCATGGTCACTACTCATGAATAGTAGTAAGAAAAACATGGTCACTACTCATGAACTAAAAAGTAAGAAAAATGTACCTCTACATTGAAAATCATTAAAATCAATTTACAAAATCATGACCTAACAAACAATCCCATTTTATTACTTTTTTTAATCCAATCTGGCAATCTCCCATGTAACAGTAACTGATAAAGTGATAATAAAGTATATATGTGCACATGCTTAATTGGTATGATCTCTTAATAAGGCACTAATCAACTAATTATTGCCACGTAGTAGACTAGTAGCTTCTATTACTGTGCGTTAAGCAGTCGGTATATATTCTTTTTAATTTTCAGAGTGAACCATACAAAAATACTAAACTGTGAAACACATGTTAAGGATTGCTAACCATGTCATATTCTCTATTATTTAAGTTTTCCTATGATCAGATCTTATTTCTCTCTTTCTCTTTTTTTTTAATATATAATTGTATCACTATCAGAAGTTGTGAAGTTTCATTTATAAATGTCTTCTAAAAAATATAGCCCAAAACATTTTTTTAGAAACATCTATATTTTTCTTTACCGAGGAAAATGAATGTAAGTCTCTTAAGGGGCGGAGCCAGGAAAAAAAGTTGAGGGGGCTGATTTGCAATTTATTATTTTAGGGGGGGTGCAAATTGTTATATTAACGCATAATTATGCTTAAATTGCCTCAATAATTAGTGGAAAGTCTGTTAGAAGTTTGATCGAATGTATAAGAATTGAGGAAGCGACTTTTTCTTTCTTTGATGAATAATAGAAAGCGAGTTAAATAGTTAATGTACGTAGTTAAGGACTAATTAGGTGCCGTTTAATTTTAAAATAAGGGTGTATAACTTAATAATACATATAAACTCTTATGTATCGTTTAGTAGGAATGTAGGATACATATGTTGAGGAAATAGTAGGCAAAATACCTATTAGGTCCACATGGACATACGATACAATACTAGGGATAAAAGAGGAAAAATTATACGGCAAAACAGAAGAGCGAACAGGAAAGGAAAAAAATAATAAAAAAAAATGAAAAATAGAGAGAAATTGATGTGATATATCGAACATTCTAAGACCTAGTCGCGACCTAGTATATCGTACTACATAGGGGACCTTCCTATATTGCGACTGTCCAAAGTAAATTCTGAATTCTCTTCTTTCTTCTAACGATGTAATTATTATTATTATTTTTTTTCTTTGGATGAAGATTCTTTTTTCTAATAAGTAGAGTTCCGGTGTCACAAGTTTAGGGTGTCACAAAATATCATGACTTTACTTTTTCGTTAAAATTTAAAATTTTAAAATGTAAATTTCAAATCTAAACGTTGATCTTCTTCGTTTTAACGAGTGATGCATTTCTATATAAGATTTATAAAATTTTGGGTTGATTTGATAATTAATCTGTTATAGTTAACCAAATTCGTTCGTTTTTTAACTTCTTGATCGAGTATCAAATCAATTTCAAATTTTATAAATCTTATATGAAAATGCATCACTCATTAAAATAAAGAAGATCAACGGTTTAGATTGGACATTTACATTTTAAAATTAAAAAATGATGAAAAATCAAAATCGTGACATTTGATGGCACTCTAAACTTGTGGCACCGGAACCCTCCTCTTTTCTAATAATATAACATAAAAACGAAAAGTGGAGTAGGAAAATGGAAATTGATGCATATATATTTCGTTGTAAAATATTACAACTAGAAAACTTGGAGACAGTTTCTACAAATTATGTTTGCGCAATATGCGTTATAGATGTCCACCCACAAAGCAAAAATGTAATTCGCGGACAATATTTATTTCTTAAAAATTGTACATTTTGTGGTTGGTTCTACTACATTGTTTCTTTCGTTATATTAGGCAAAAAGTTACACATGTAAATAATGGAATTTTTGTCTATCAATTGTACATGAACGATGCAAATTATTTTTCCTATATTATATTGACGTGGAATTTTTCCATTTTTTAGGCGTAGATAAAAACACATGCTTCAATAATGTACAGTGTTGAAGGATCATACGAGAGGTCTAAATTTCAGGACCGATTGCCACATGCAATAAACTTGATATCAGGTATGTTGCAAATTTACCCTGAGAATAATAAATTAATAAAAGGAGAGCGTATCATTGTCGGTGACCCTTGTTCTTTTACTAAATTATTACATCGTCGAAGGAATCTCATAATTTAGGTTCTAGATTATAAAATTGCAGATACATACAAGTCAATTATTAGGTTAATTTGGCCTAGAATTTGGAGTTAGGATATTTTAAATGCTGAATTGCTAATCCATGATTTATTAATTGTTGTATCTTTTTGCTTCGAACTAGACCCTTCTAAAACATAAGCAATACATGGTTTTATCTTTTATATATAAAATGTAGAAGCGACATACAAATAACGAAATGATCGCCTGATAGGTACCAAATGGTTTTTTAATGATGACAACAAAATTCTAAATTGTGTTTTTAACTTTAATATTGTTGTTTTACTTGAATAAGAGAATTTAGGAATGATTTTTAGAAAAATGAAGTTGCAAAGATATGCTATATATTATGCAATAAATTTTATCCTTTCTTCCGAACAACTTTTTTTTTTACAGGAGAAGGGCTTTTGAGGTGGACTTCCGATTAAAAAGAAAATGATCGGTAGTTGACCAACAATTGAAGTGTCTGAAAGCAACCGAAAATTTTTACAAAATAATTGTAATAATAACAACAACAAAATTTTTCATTATGTCATATGTGTATACTCTATTTTCTTCTTTATCTTGCCTGATGGCTTTGTATCTTGCTTCTTTCTTCTCGATTAAAAAGGAATATATCTTTTCATACGTCTAAAGGAGTAATAACTCTTAAAACGACTCAATTTTATTGTAAGTAAATGAATTACGATATAATCAGTTACATTATTTGTAAATATTCCTTTAATATTTAAAAAGTATATTTACTGGTATCTAAAATTTTTGCAATGCAACATTTATATAAAAAAAAATTGTTTAGAAAATTCAAATTTCTCGTCAACGTATATTTTCTTCCAGATTGAAGTTAAAGAAAACAATTATAGTACACAATTTTTTTGCATAACAAAACACAATAGCTCATGATATGAAATGGAAATTAATTAGAAGTCTAACTATTTTTAAATAAATAATTTTATAAGTATGATTTGACATATATTTGGCATATGAGTATATGACTACTTTCTTTCTTTTGTCCCAAAGGCCAAAACCTTTCATCATTTTAAAACTCGATAAAAGGTGGCAAGAGAAAGAGAGGCCCACCATGTTAGAGGTCACATGGGTAGTCCGGACTTGCGTCCGTAATTTGTTATTCTTTTTGGAAGTTTGCAAAGATGCAATCAATTAGGGTTGGAATTATGTCAAAGAAAATAAATTCAGAAGTCTAAGTCAGTGAGTGTGGACTTTGATATTTTTGAGTACCGAGTTTGGAAATTCAGGATTGTTGACAATTGTAAAAATATATTTTAACTGGCCGTTTTGGTGGTGGATATCTATAGCTATTTTTAGTTGAAGTAACTATATATTTAGTTCAAACGAATGCGATTTTAATCTCGAAATATATATTTACTCATTATCATCCGGAAAGAAAAAAAGGGACCATCAAACAAGTGTCCCGGGACATTCAAAGCTTATTCTTTTCTAGTGATTTAAAATAGTTATTGAAGTCCTGTATACGTAATAAGTTTGTCTTCTATTTGTGTATTTTTGTTCCGCTTCTTTTATCACTTCGGAATTTATTAAAATATTAGCAATATGCCCGTATCATTCACGGCCTTTAGTAATTCTGTTACTTAAATAAATGACTACAAAACAAGGAAATATGCTATCATCCACCGCTATACATGCACATGTTGGCAACCACTGCCACATGCTATTCATTCATGCTTCTAATGGATACAATCGAGACTTCAAGAGAAAAATAATATTGAACGTCAATCGGAGGTTTGGTATCATTAGTTATAATTACGATCCATCAAAATTTCAAGCCCGGTTATGTATAAATTTTTTAGATATAATTTTTAGATAATTATATCATTAGTTATAATTTTTAGATAATTATAATTCATGAGAATGTTTATTTACTATTATTATACAAGTGAGTTGAGTGCATCGCTACTATCAATCCAAACAAGAATGCACGTAGGAATATTACGATGGCTACCTAAATGTAATTATTTATCGAAATCTTACTTGTGAATTTTTTTTAAAAAAAAACTAAATATAATTAACTTTTAATCTCCATATGACCTTGTCTCTAGAAAATAGCTAAATTAACGAAATAAAAAAAATTAAAATGAACAATTATGGTTGTATAGACAACCAAACTCCTACAATTAAAATCATTTCTTCAAATGAGAAATAAATCATGGTAATTCATATATATAAATATTTCCGGTCCAAAGATATATGCATTAGCCCTTTCCATCTAGAGAAAGGAAAAGTAAAAAGAAAACAACAAAAAAAAGTAATTAATGGTGGAGATCATACCTTCTTAATTAGTTCTTCCTCCGATGTTGTTAACATAGAATGACTCAACTATCATTGCCTATATTATTCATGAATCACGAGTTCAAATTATTTGGACCAAGGTACATTGCATTCATATTTCCTGCACTGACAACCTCAATTAATTTTTTTTTTAGGGTAACCTCAATTAATTGAGTTGTTTCTAAAGACTATTTTTTTTTCTGAAGTAGGTCGTCATTTTAAAACGGTTGACCTTAAAGCAAAACGTGAGATTTTTGTGAAATGAAAATAATGTGCGCCTCTTAATTGAATCAAACGGACAAAAAATTGATGGCCCAGGCCGTGCCATCGATGACACATTAGTCATCCTCTATATATATATATATATATATACATATATATACAAATCGCACAAACTGGCTATTTGGCATATGCTCAAAAAAAAAAATTTACCCTTGTGCTAGCGTAGGATCTCTCATTTCTACAGAAATTTGTACTACTAAATATCTCAAAGCCATTCTAATCCTAAAAAAAGCTCCTATAAAAGATCAAGTATCGGAGAAAACGAGGACCCTATGTACAGTTGAGGTCCAATATTCCATTTGAATCAATCACACTCACAGAGTCACAAATCAGAAATCTATTCATGCACACAAAACAATGTCCCAATTCAGCATTTCCCAAAGAGTGAAAGAGGAATCGCCACAGGCATGTGGGGTCACGGACCATGGACTCATCTGCACCGTTAACAACCCAATCAAACAAGTCTAGGTGCATGGTGGACCCGGATTTGTGTCCAAGGAGGCCAACTTGGTCTTCTTAGCCAGGCTATGTTAGACTGAGAGGGTAGGTGGTGGTGCAATTGTGCTTGGTTAGGGTGTTAGGGGCAAGTGCATGCATGTGTGGTCTGATCCGGTGATCCCCTCTTTGGTCTTGATATTTTATTTGACGCACCTTTTCATACCCTTCCATGTGCTTCTTCCAACCAAGAATGATCCACCCTTTTGTTCTTCATCATAGATACTATTAATAGCATTTTATAGTCTTTTTGCTCTTTTGCCAATAAAAAACTATTTCCAAACTTCGGCTAAAGCCTAAAGCACCTCTTTTTACTAACTGTATAACTTTTTCCCCCCCCTTTAACATAACATATCTTTTTGGTACAGTTGGTTGCTAAACCTTTCTTTTAAATATATATAACATTTTGATACGAATATAATTGACTTTATGACCCTAGTTTTAGTTTCACATACTTTTATTTAGACCTTTCCTTTAATGGGTAGAGGGTTTCCTACTCCAACTTGCATAATTCTATCTAAGAAGAGATCAGAATCCGCACGCTAAGGTTATTATTCCAACACCTTGCCACCAATAGACATTTATTTGAACCTACCATTTGTAGTTTTACTTATTTTCTCACATCCAGTATGATTCTGGTTTGAGTTTGTTTGACCCTCAAATTGCCAAGAGTACCATGAGTACCATCAATAATCCATGGGACCGGTCTTGGATAGAGCTTATCCTGAAAAAACGCCTTAGGAATCGCTGCTGCAACATGATTAGACAATAGCATTGTTAGATTTTAATCAAACATGCCTCACTGCTTGCGGGATTGCCAAATAGTATGCTCACAACATGGATTTGACAGTAGTATGCTTGCGGGATTCCCAGGGTTAGCTCGTGCTGTAACTTGTAAACTGAAATATTATTCAAGAAACTTTTAGTAACATGCAGAAAAAAATAAAGGTGCCCTTCATATTATTCTTTTCTAGTGTATAATCAGAGGATAGTATTTAAGGGAGTTAATAAAGTAAAGAGAGAACATCACAAAGAAATAGAACTGGGGAATATCACAATGAAATACTAGTTGCATTTATTTTATAGCAACAAAAAGATGCGGTCCACTCAAATTTCCTAAAATTGTCTACAAAAAACAACTCCAGCATCACAGTACCAAACTATCACTACAAACAAAAAAAAAACTTTTCTTTTTTCTTGGGACTTAAAATAAAATTTATAATTTAAAAAAACAAAATCGGTAAAATGAAGCCTCCTCTTATATCCTCAAATCCTCTTGCGAAGCACCAAATTGTCAAACTGTGGCTCGTCATCCCTGAGTTTAAGAAAAAAAGAACACAACAGCAAGCGCAATCCTAGTTAGGATATGCTTTTTGTCCTTTTTTCCCCCCCTTAAGTATTTGCTCTATTTCCCTTTTTCTCTTATTCTCTCTTCTTCCTTTTCATTTTCATCTTTTGTCATCTTATTTGTCTTTTGGAAGAGGGTATATGGCTGAAATCCAAAACTTTAGCAAAGGCTAGAGTAAAACTCCGAGTACTGCTTAAAAGGTTCAACATTTTCAATTGTTTTCCACGACTTTTCTTGCATTTTTGCCAAGTCATCAGCAGAGTCTACACTGCATCCTTGGACATGTACTGCAAAGCGTTTGCATTTTGGTGATTGTGGTCTGAAATACGTATTGTACAGATCGACCACATCCTTCTTTTCAATTGTTCTCAGCTCCTCAGCCTCAATCTTTTGCATATCAAACAGATACCTGTGGCACATACCAAACAAACTGTTAGCACAACTTACTCCACTCAATTTAGGAAGAAATGATACATATGATCTGTACCTTGATATTATTAGCAACTAGCAAGGAACTAGGGAGCATATAGCCTCTTATGAAATTGTTTTGAACCCTTACCCCGTAAATTAAGCATTGAAATAGCATTCTAGTGACTAGTAACGCATGCAATTACAATCTTGTTGTAACTTGTAAGTATAATCCTTTAAATAATGAACTGTTTCATATTATATAGGTAATAAAAAAAAAATCAGCCTCGAACAGAGGTAATTTGGATGGTCTGAACAACCACAAGAGAGCAAAATACATACCTTTTGTCCACAATTTGGTACCAGTAGACATCAGCTTCAGATGTGAGAGATGGTTCTTTTTCTAGTTTGTCAGCTATCAGCGCATCCTTGCGCTGATTAAAGCTCTCCACATCAAGTCCATCCTTAACGAAAGGAGAAGAAACAAATTAAATACACAAACTATATTCATAGTTGAGGTTCTCAATTTGCCTGACAGACCTAAAAGAAAGAAAATGCTAACATATACGAGTCTTTACCAATATCTCAGTGACACCCTCTATGAAATTCTCAATCCGACTTTGCAAAAAGGACGGGCTAAACTTTGAAGATTGCACATAAAAAAGCATTCCCATTACACGGTATGTTGTTCTTGGACCGCAATCCAAAGTATAACCAAGTTGCTCCTTTGTCCTATTTATTCATCGCAAGAAATGCTACACTATTTAACCAATCATATATACAGGATAAAAACAATTACCATAGCAAATCAATATATGGATTGTCTATTTTAGAGCAAACAATTACCTTAGCCTGTCAAAATATGGCTCATCTATAAGTGCAGTTAGTAGATCAAGAGTTGATTTTAGTCTGATAGTTTCCCTTCCTCTCTCTTGTTCAAGTTGATAATACAACTGCAATCAAATAAAACCCATAAGAAAAATTCAAACATTAAGAGAGAAAGAGAGAGAGAGAGAGAGAGACCTCAACTACAGAATTAACTTCTAAATCATTCTTGACAGGCACACTCCGCAGAAGCATTGCACCAAGTGGGAGACAAACAACTCTGTCACGATGCTTCAATTCATCTGGCAGTGGTTTTGCATTTAAGGTGCTCGTGAAAATTTCTGATAATTTTACAGCCTCCTTTTCTGATAAGTTCCCATAGCACAAGCCCTCCACATACATCTGTGAATTCATACGATATGCATTCATTCAGTTTACAATTTGTCCTCTTTCTGATTTAAGGGATGAAAATCACTCCTTACCTGGGACAAAAGATTTGCTATAAAGGGCAACAAATCGGAGAGGCTTAGCTTTGTTAGAGTGGCCAATTTGTCATCAGTGCCATAAAATCTCTCACGAAGCACTTGCAATCGCAAGTAGGTCGAATGGTTGCCAGGTTTAATGTTAGCATTTCTGTAAGATCTCTCCATATTCTCTTTTATCACCTGAAAGATTTGCGATCTGCTTAATACTGTTAAGATAAACAATTAAGAATAACAGAAATAAGTTCAAGGAGAAAAAAACAATAATACCTTAAACCTATCAATTTTGGGAGAGAAGTTATGTGACATTGAAACTATTTTCGACAAAAGAACTGGGATTTTGTCATTGTAACCATAAATCTTCAGTTCCAGCTTATCACCACCAATGGTTATAAAAGTTTCCAATTTGGCCACAGATGCCTGAATATGGGAAATAATAATAAGAAGAAGAAACAGAAAAGTATTGCTGGAAGATGACAAATTGATTATTAGCTTATTATAGAAGAATCAGTAAAACAATAGCCCGACCTGGTATATGATATCATTCAATTCATCCTTGAGAAGGTTTACAAATAGCTCTGTTAATACAGCATTCTGTAGGGAAGTGTACCCATCTTTAACACTTATCAAGAAATAGGTGCAGGCACGGGGCATGTTGAATGTGAAGTCCATCTTGTACCAAAATTTTAGAGAAGGCTGATCAATGATGCAAACAGGGTTGACATGGGACTGAGGTTTCGACATGTCAGCATTCTGCAGAGCAAAGTTGCAAGGGATGAACTCGTTCTTCAGAGGTAAATGCAGAAGTGCGTCTATTGATGGCGGGTCCCGCCAGGTGTGGAGAAAAGATGAAGGAACATCTTCTTCAGTGTATCGTGAACCAAACCATGGTTCAAGTTGAACAGCTGCAATTTAGAAAAAGGAAGTAATTAAAATAAAGATGTTGCACTTAATGTTAGTTCTTACATAAGAAAACAAATATAAAGCTAAAGTTTCCTCCTTGAATCCTTGATCGTACTTATAACTTTAGCAACAATGTAATTGTGGGGCCATTTGGATCGCTTAGGAATAAGAGGAATAGCCTATTCCTAGGCGGAAAATATTGGGAAGTGTGTAACTTTGTGAAGAGTTTGAATGGTTAGGAATAAATTTCCCCCTAGGAAGAGGCTATTCCTCTTATTCCTAAGTGATCCAAACGGCCCGTGGCATTATATGGAGGAGTACCTTGGGAATTTTTATCAAATGATTTAGTGACCAAGTCAATCCGCATATTGTCTGGTGATAAAAGAGTCATGATGTATTCCACCAGTGCCGGGTCCCACTCTTCATGAAGATATTCTCCACAGACAATGTGTTTATCCTCATAAAGCAGGGTGTTTTCTGCAATATGATATATAAAAATTAATAGCAACAAGCCAACCACAGTACTAAATTGGAAGCACATGTAAATTGATGCCATAAATTTCGCAGAATTTAACAATAGGAATCTACTCAAACTGAAAAAGAGATTCACAAGGGGGCTCGTTTAAGTGGGAATTTGGGGAATTTCCTATTCCTAGGCATAAATTTATTATAAACAATCCAAACTCTTCACAAAATTACACACTTCCCAATACTTTATGCCTAGGAATAGAAAATTCCTCCTATTCCTAAGCGATCCAAACGGCCCCATCGCTTAGGAATTTGAGGAATTTGGGGAATTTCCTATTCCTAGGCATAAATTTATTGGGAAGTGTGTAACTTTGTGAAGAGTTTGGATTGTTTATAATAAATTTATGCCTAGGAATAGGAAATTCCCCAAATTCCCACTTCCATCCAAACGGCCCCATAGAGAAGTAATGGAAAGAAAAGAACCTGCAAGACTAAAAGCATACTCATCTTGAGATTGCTCTTCTGCAAATCTGAACTCCATATTTCCAATGTTTTGCAGTTCCCTGAATATCCACTCTTGTGGTTTGGATTGATTTAGCAGTTTTATGTATTGATACACGACACCTATGACCTCGTACATCTGCATATTACGCAGCCACATTTGACAGGTTCAGTCTTTGGGCATGTGATTTGCTTGTTCAGGTAATCACCTTTAACTATGGGTCATTTGTTTGATTTGAGGCGCCCATTTCAAATGCATATTAGGGCACACTCAAAATACTACAAGGTTGCAGGATGCAGACACGAATAAGTAGTTAAAGTTACCTTCTCTAATCCTTCATCAGTTAGATGGATGGAGGTAGTGAGTACATAAGCGAGAGATGACCTATGGGTTCCTTCTTGACCAACGCCAGCCGATAGGAATGTTGCCCATCCTTTCTCCTTCAATAAATACAGGATGCTTCCCTTTCCCTCTGAGAAAGGCAATACATGTATCATGAATCTTGTCTACCATATGTTTTACAAAGGACTTCAGATCAGCATATAGACGGTTATAATAATTAAACCAAGAAGAGGATAATCACCATGGCCAATGAGATGACTTATGTAATCCTCTGGTTTCTTTAGATACTCTTTCTTAAGACATGGTAAAGTCCATGACAAGTGAAGAGTATGGAGATCCTTAACAGCCTCCAGTCTGTATAATTTGCCAGACTTCCAGAAAGGAATGGGACAATTCTCGACATTGTTATGCACTTGAGGGCCCTCCTTGATCTTGCTAAACAGCTCCACCACCCAATCCTCCAAAGTGTCAAGGGGCTCTGCTAAGAAAATGGTTGATTAATGTTCATATTGCATCAATTAGCTCATAGTTTTAGCTGACTGGAGTGAATTCTGGAAAAAAAAAAAGAAATAGGAAAATTTATTTATCATATTACCCCCTCCAATGACAACTAGCTTCATAATTCCAGCATGATAATTATCCCTGTATATTCTTAAAAGTTCTTCTCTGATATTAATACCACTTCCCTCTGCATCAGACAAGCTCTTCTTGTTTCCTGTTTACCAAATATGAGTTCAAAATAGTGGTCATAATATAAAAAAAAAGGATCGCTTTAAGTAATGTAGTGTGTATAATGCTTTACAAATTTGATCATACCCCAACAGAATCTGTTCAAAAGATGCCCGGGTGTTGATGTATGAGACTGAACTTGCTGAAGCCGGCAGTTATCGTTTTGCAAGTAATGGTTAAACTCTAAAATAAGAAGGCAAATGTCAAGATTGTATGAACTATGCTAATATTCCAGCACTATGAGTTTCTAGAAACTGTTTATATAACAAGTTATGACCTCCTTGGAAAGGTATTAAGGAAATGCCAAGCATCATACTTAGGAAGACGATTATACTTCATGGCAAACACCATGGCTGTTACATTTGATCGGAAACAATTTAAGGAGGTGTTAGTTATATTGAAAAATTAAAAACATACCCGAGTCAACTGCCATGACCTCACGCTCCATAGCCTCGGCCTTTATAAGCGGCGATACAAAAAACTGAGAAAACCTAAAAGCAAATTAATTAGGAGTTCAACTCTTGATGTTCTGTGAACAGACTTAAAGGTGTTGCAAATTTAAAATTTAGCAGCACAGCTCATTATTAGAGTTGAGTAACCTTTTCAAGGCGCCATTAAGAAAATCACGGTTAACCTCAAAAAAGTAGCAAGTATACTCAGTTTCCGTGACAGCATTTGACGAACCGCCATGCTTGGATAAGTAACTATCATACTGTAGAAAAAAAATAACAGTAAAATGTAAGTTCAGTTTTAGATCAGCAAACCTACAAGTAGATATAAGCATTCAACAGGAAATTTTTTATTTTTCATAGGGCTGTTGAGGATTTTGGGGGGGAGGTGAGAAATGGATACCTCATTTTCATCTGGAAATTCAGAACTTCCCATGAAAAGCATATGTTCTGCAGTCAACAAAATTTGAGATCAAAAAACACAACATCATTTGATTTATAGCAAAGAAGTGAAAGCGTTCACAAACCTAGAAAGTGGGCCAAACCCTGAGCATAGGGAGGGTCACAGAAGCTACCAGTTCCAACACACATTGCTGCAGCAGCCTAACAAATAAATTGTAACATGAGACTTTAATAAAACTTAAAAGGTTCCAGTTGTAAATAACACAAACACTGAAAACTCATTCTATACTCGTACAAAGTACAAACTGATATGAATTGAGATCGTCATTCATTCTTCACTAATTTTCAGATGGATATTGGAAGAGCCTGAACTTGACCAAAAACCACTATCAATCAGAAGGCGCAAGATAGGTTCTAAATAATCAATAATCCTGCCACATCCATCAGAGGAAATTCCCACAATCAAATCAATCCACATTGGTATGCAGGTGTTCACAGAAAAGGAAGATAAGGAGAAAACGAACCTTTTTAACGGTTTGATCCTTGTTCTTCTTTTTATTCACCCCACTGTCACCTCCTTCATCATCTTCTTCCTCCTCCTCATCATCGTCTTCCTCCTCTTCTTCCTCATCTTCATCGAAGTCTTCCTCTTCCTCTTCCTCGTCCTCGTCCTCGTCGCCACTGCTTGCTTCCTCCATGACTTCATCCTCCTCCTCGCCAGCTCGTTTCGACTCCGACTGAGGAGGGTATCCGTCGGAGTAGATCTCAGGATCGTGCACAAGCAGTGCGAAGAGACCATTGGGGAGGTGCAGGATCCTATACGACCTCCGATCGTTCGGCGACTTGATCACCACGTCATCGTAGGAGGCGGAGAGCCGAATGGGACCCATGGGCAGAGAGAGGGAAACAAAGAGCCTCCGGAGCTGGAGATATCGCTCCGCCTGGATCGGGAGAGGCGACGAGAGGCAAGGAGGGGGTTTTATGTATGTAATGTACCTGAGTTTCGAATTTCGAGTATTTGAGTTTTGACCTAATGCGGCGGGGCGACTGTGTAATCACAGTTGCGGCTTCGCACAGAAGCTCGAGCGTGAGCGTGAGCGTGAGCGGGAGTGGGGGCGGAATCAGGCCTTTTTATATCGCGGGGTCCAGTTGTCAGTCTAATGCTCAAGGAACACGGTGAGAGGAGAACGCAACTATGGGAATTGATTCGGACACCCCGAATTGTTATTCTGACGGAATTACTTTGACCGTTTAAAGCAAAATTCTAATTTCTAGCCGTCCATTTTGTTCCCGATTAATCTCATTGGTTTTATTAGGCTTCTCTACTTTTTTACAAAGCAATCAAAATCAATAGGACACTCAATGAAAGAGGAAAAATATTGGGTGACTATCTCGTGTCTGCATTGGTTTTAGTTTCAAACAAAGCATTTGAATGAAAAGAGCAAATTTGTCATTTTTAAAATATAAGAGTGTTCGGACTCGTTTTAAGTTAAATCAATTTCCCGCAACTCTGTATTCAATTAGAATCAAATCCTCTGTAACGATCAACAAATCACTGAAGCGGATGCCATTATAAAATCACCGACACGGCGTCTGTTTGATCAACATGCCCTTTGTTGATCAACAGCCTGTTTGTTATCTGCCTACACGATTTTATTGATTGAAACATAGCAGTATCTTTCATAAAATAAAAAATAAAAAGGACGACATTATCTATTGAGTTGTCAAGGAAGCATTTTTACGCACTAAATAAGCAAGTACATCTTTGAGTTTGCCATATTGTGTTCCTTTCCATTCCCCTCATTTCTCAAGTCATTTTCATAATTAGCATGCAGTCTACTATCATTGCTACTGATTTTATATAAACACAGGTGCTATTATCAATCTGAACTCGTAATAACAAAATAAAAAGAAACAACCATTCTCTTTGTTTGCTAACTGCGCCAAAATCAACTCTGGCAAAAACAACCTAAGTGTCAACTACTAATTATGGAGATTGTTAGTTCAGGCAATTGTTGTCAAGATAGAACAAGATCAATCATTGCTATTATTCAAGTTCATAGAGGGTATTAGCATAAATGATATGAAGGTGTGTTAGTAGTAAACTAAATGGGTTGAACCGTGATCTTGCAACAGAGCCAATATTGATTTTGTTTTCCTTTTTGTCTTCCCCCTTTCTTTTTGCAGTATACAATAATACGAGACACAGAAATATTACAAGCCAAACCAATGGAACCAATATGTTTGTTATGGGATGAATAAGCCTTATTCCGAATAAGACTTATTCGGGATGAAACCAAACGCGTTTTGAATAAGATTTATTCCGAATAAAGACTTATTCAACCCCTTATTCTAATACCACCATTGTGTTGGAATAAAAGTGAATAATAAGAGAAGAGAGGAGAGAGGAGAGAGGAGAGAGAAAAGCTTATTCAATTACTTATTCTAATACTACCATTGTGTATCCAACTAAAGTCTAACAGCATTCAGTGTTGCCACTGATAAAATTCTGATGACAACTTCAGGGAACCAATATCATCTATAACCTTCCATGGACTCTGCTGCATCGTTACCACATCAGCAACATCTGTGTTGCAACCCCATACATGGATGGCAAGTCGTCTACATTTGTCAGAATCTGGTTTAATGTAAGTTTTGTATAAGTCAATGACATCTCTCTTTTGGATAGTCCTAAGCTCTTCTGCCTCGGCTTCATTGATGCCATAGTTGTACCTAAATTTCAAGCTAATTATTCAGAAGGCTGAAACAACAAAGCTTTCAATTACTTTTTGTTTTAAATATGGATTACCTTTGCATAGTAATCTCATCCCAATAGTAATCAGCTTCCCGTACAAGAGAGGGGACTTTCTCCAGTTTCTTAGCTATCAACCCGCTCCTGTGATGCTCGAAGGTGCCATCATCAATACCATCCTACAAAATATACCAAGCATTTTGGCTGTTAAACGTGTGTCAAAAACATGGTTAACACGTTTGAGAATAGTAAATATTTATGTCAAGTTGAGAAACATACAAGCAACTTTTGAAGACCATCAATGAAGTTATCTATCCTATTTTGTAAATATAATGGATTATATTCCGATGATTGGATTACGAAGCAAAATCCTAGCACTTTGGCTGTTAAACGTGGGCCACATGTAACAGTGTAACCAAGCTGCTCTTTTGTCCTGTTTCAAGAAGAGCATTCAGTAAATACATAATATCATTAGACAACATTACGAAAAACCTTATATTTTTTTTCCATTAAATTGCACCTCAGCTGATCAAAAAAGGGCTCATTAATTAGATCATCAAAAAGATCAGTGGTAGCGCCTAATCTGATTGCTTCTCTTCCTCGAAGTTGTTGCTCAAATTGGAAATAAAGCTATCACAAAGAAAAAAATAATTATTATATAAATAAAGTGAGCAAAGTTACTAGTACCTAAGAACTAGAAGTAAAATCAATAGATTTATTACCTCGACCACAGAATTAACTTCAAGTTTGTTCTTCACATTCACACTTTTAATCAGTGATGCACCAGTTGGAATACAGAGAACCTTATCATAATACCGCAATTCCTTAGGTAATGGCTTCACAGACAAGGAGTTTGTGAAAATATTTGATATGTTAATGGCCTCCTCTTCAGTTAAATTCCCATGACAGAGCCCCTCTATATGCATCTGCAAAATTAAAATTATTTACTAGAGATTATAGGGAACTAGTAAATGGACCTTTTATCTAATTTGATTTTTTTTCTTAATTGAAATGATTTCATAAGCAATAGTACAAAAGGCATGTAAGATATTTTATCTTGTTTAACGAATTATTCATGATGACCATCTTTTGTAGGGCAGCCATAGCATTCTGACTTTGCAGGGTTTACATTATACTTTCCGGGGATAAATGAAATAGCCTCTCAAATGAGATTTGGAATGATATGGGCCTTGATTAAAATATTACCATTCGGAGGGTAAAAACAAAACTATGACTTTATACCTGAGAGAGAAGTGTGGGGATAAAGTCTAGCAAATCAGAAAGTGTCAAATTTTGAAGAGTTGATAATTGCTCCTCTAGCTCCCAACTTCTTTCATACAAAATATGCAACCTCAGGTGGGCCGAATGGTCAAGAGGCTCCAAGTTTGAGTTTCTATAGGCTCTCTCCATATCCTCCTTAATAACCTGGCATACGAACATAAGATTTTTGTCAATAATCATAATACTTTGAACTGGCTGCTATTTTATCATAGTTGCAATTAACATCTAAAATTTCTCATAATTTGCAAACAACAACTAACATTTACAGATATGCTGGCAAAAACTGACTGAATGTTAGGTTGGTGATGGAAAAAGTCCATTTACAACAAAATTGCTCCAAATTCAATTGTTTGTGTAAGCCACAAATTCAAGTACTGAAGCCATGTGGATCTATGAGTAGGGTCCCAAGATAAAAGAACTACCTTTCCAGATCAATCAGGGCAAGTCAGCCAATTTTTGCTGGTTTAACCTCAGTTTTGCAATAATTGCAATTATCAGTCAGGTACTGTCATACTTCTTGAAATAGAAAGGATATATAAAATGTGAAAAATAGTTACCTTAAACCTATCAATAGCAGGAGAGAAGGAACTGAATATCAACAAAATTTTGGACAACAGAACTGATAATTTGTCATTGTAACCCCAAATTCGAATCTCCATCTTGTCATCAAAATTACTTAAAGAATTCCCCAGACCAGCAATACCTGCCTGAAAATTGTAGAAAATATCAGAGTAAAAAAAGAGTGCTTGGTTCAAAAGAACACTACTTAAAGTTTTTACAGTCAAGTAATTAAGTAACAATGTTTTAACTAACCAACATATACAAAAAAAAAATGACTATATCGATACTGAGATCGATCTGATTTCTATCTAAATTAGTCTCTACTAGCTTGTTTCATTCTAAAAGGGGTTATCAAAATTAAATGATAGTTTTCTTTCTACCTGATATAATAGCTCGTTTAACTCATCTCTCAAAAGATCAACAAAGAGCTCAGTTAACAGAGAGTTCCTGAGGCTGGCATATGCGTCCTTCAGTGTCATGAGAAAGTACACATTGGCACGGGGTACATTAAATGTCTGATCCATTTTATACCATAGCTTGATTAGTGACTCATCTAAAATGCACTTTGGCTTGGCACTCTTTAGAGACTTCAGCAGCTTAGCACTTTTCAGAGTAAAATCAGAAGGTATAAACTCATTTTTTAGAGGAAGATGCAGAGACGAGTCTATCTTCACTGGGTCCTGCCAGGTATCAAGGAGATGCAGTGGGATATCCTCCTCTATGTAGCGAGAACCAAACCATGGTTCATATTGAACAGCTGAGGTTAACCAAATGATAGCATTGTAAGATTATATACTTGATCCATGCTTTCAAGGACTAGGGTCCTGGTCTTCAATTATCCCATACCTCTAAGCCCTTCCTATTTCAGCTGGAACATCACTAACTATCTTTATTTGCATGTTTAGGTTTTTATTTGTTTATTTTATTTATTTTCTTTTGTATGTGCGTATATGTCATTACGTGGGTGGCACTTGGCCTGGTTGGGTTCAGATTGGGTTCAAAAAGTTTTGTCAGCAAAAAGAGTTGAGCCAGATCCCAACTAAAACACTTCGGTTTTCGGTGGATTCAAACTTAATTAATTTGGTCTGGTTGACCTGATGCAGCTACCGATATGAACCTAGCAGGTTTGTGTTCCCAGCACTAGATCTGCAGGTTATAAGAAATATCTGTAAAGTGATATAACATGGGGTGTCAGCTTACCAGTTGACTCCTTGTCAAATGATTTAGTTACCAGATCAATCCTCATATTTTCTGGAGAGAAAAAGCTCAAGATATGCTCTATTAATACTGGGTCCCACTCATCATAAACATATGCCCCGCAAATGATATGTTTCTCCGGGTAAAAGAGTGAATTTACTGCAGTAAGTATTTTAAGTAATCAGAGTATGCATACAAACATCACACAATTTTTAGCAAGATTTAAGAAAAGAAGCGTCTTGTGCAGAGTTTGCAGACAGTCATAACTTTTTGTTTTCATATTAAGAAATAAATTTTAAACGAAAATCTTTCAAATTAAAAGAAAAAATAAACGAACCTGAAAGATCTACTGCATAGTCATCCTGAGATTGTTCTTCAGCAAATCTGAACTCCATATTTCCAATTTCTTGGAGCTCTTTAAAAATCCAGTCTTGCGGTTTGGACTCCCTTAGTAGCTTTATGTACTGATAAACTGCATCAATAACTTCATACATCTGCGAAAGCATTTCGTTACTATTTCCTTCTTTTTGAACTTCAGCAGACATAGAATGACTTGCAGATGCAGCATAGACTATCATAGAAGGAAATAATATATCTGAGGTATAAAATGTAATTAACTATGTACCTTTTCTAATCCTTCAGAAGTAAGCTGAATGGTAACAGCAAAAATGTATGCGAAAGCAGACCTATGTGTCCCCTCGCTACCCACACCAGCCCCTACTGAAGTAGCCCATCCTTTTGCTTTCAGAAAAGAGCATAAGCTCCCTTTCCCCTCTGAAACCAATTTTATAAAATTTCAGTGAAGCTATTAGGAAAGCTATCGAAACTTATCTAATAATATCCTTTTGGAAAAGAAAGTATCTCCGTCATTATTTGCAGATAATTCCAATGCTTCTGCTATTTTAAAATCACACCTATTTCCACATGGGGAATGTATATTCTGAATTAAGTTATTCATTTGACCAAAGTTATCTTCCTTATTGAATAAATTCGCTTCCATTATCATTAGACAGACCAATTGCATATTCGGACAGACCAATTGCATATCCGAAGAAGATAAATTCAGTTTGGAAGAGCAAATCAGCCACCTGAGACTAATCAAGTTGATAAATGTATAATTAAATTTACTGTAAGAGGTCAATTTGATGGGATATTTTCTTGCTTACCACCGGCTAGGATTCAATTTTTGTGATACCAAGAATCATAATTCACTTTTGCAGCATCCAAATCATTGATTTTTTTTTCAAATACTAATAAGCAGAGGGAACTTCTTGCAAATACCGTACATCAGTGCGTGTTTCGCAAACCACCCCCTCCCCCTCCCCCCACAACCTTTTAGGATAAAGTCCTCAAAAAAAGTACCATGGCCAAGGAGATGCCCTAAATAACAGTGTGGCTTCTTTAGGTACTCATTGTGTAAGCATGGCAGTGTCCATGACAAGTCGAGATTGTGTACATCTTTGACGGCTTCTAACTTGTATTGTTTCCCTTGTTTCCAAAATGGTGTAATTTTTTTCTCGATGGCCATTTTCAGTGGCGGACCGGCTTTGACCTTGATAAACAATTTGCTCACCCAATCCTCTAAAATTTCAATTGGCTCTGTGAGAGACAAAAAGAGTTATTTACGGAGAAACTTAAACCCCAAAAAAAAGATATATTATAGTAATGATAATTCAGAAACATACCTCCTCCAATTACAACTAGCTTCATCATTCCCCCATGGTAATTTTCATTGAACATTTTTAAGACTTCTTCACGCATATTAACACCATTTCCCATAGCTTCATACAAGCTCTTTTTGTTTCCTAGGAGAACATCACAAATATATTACAGGGATTCTAAAAAGCTACTTAGTAGACGTGAAATGAAATTTTAGATTACTGAGGGAACATACCCCATGAAAATTTGTTCACTGGATGATTAGGAGTCGAAGTTTCACAATGAAGTTGCGACAGACGACAGCTGTCATTTTGCAATACTTGGTTGAATTCTAAAATTTGATAAAAGGAGCACAGGTAAAGTTAAAAATAGGACGATAATTGATCAATGAAGAATTTACAAAATCCACAAAATGAGATGTTGTACCTGAATCAACTGCCAAAACCTCACGCTCCAAAGCGTCCTCCTTAACAAGAGGTGATATAAAGAATTGAGAAAACCTTCAAAAGTAAGTAACTATGTCTGAATCAGATTTTGCACAGTGCAAGTGAATACTGAAGCAAAAACAGTACCTAAGATTACCTTTTCAAGGCCTCAAGGAGAAACTCACGATTTATATCAAAATAGTAGCATGTGTATTCCCATTCCGTGAAAGCATTTGAAGAACCTCCATGCTTTGACAAATAACTAGCATACTAGAACACATAGTAAGAAAACTAGAAAAAAACTAACAATGCATGCATCTTTGTGTCAATGTGTCTATGCATGATCGACTTCAATCAACAACAAAGAGTGAGAGGCCACGATGAATAAAAAGGGAGATTTCAGGCTTCACGAACCTCATTTTCATCTGGAAATTCAGAACTTCCCATGAAAAGCATGTGCTCTGTAATTGCCATTCATGAGACTGAAGGAGTGACTAAGATATAGTTCCAAAAATAGAAAAGATTCCAAGATAAGGTTTCCTTACAAACCTAAAAAGTGGGCCAGGCCATGAGCATTCGGTGGATCAGAGAAGCTACCCATTCTTACACACATTGCTGCTGCAGCCTGTTATTAAAAAAATATATATAGTATTATCTTGTAAACATAATTACAGAATAGAAATAATAACATGAGGGAAAGGTCGATTAAAATGCAGGAGGATAATTCAATCTAAGGTCCTAATGTAGAACTACAGGAGGTATCAAATGCCTACTCTTAAGTGCCCCATCATTGTCTGAGTTGTAGTTTGGTGTTAACTATTACAAATCCGATTTCATTTGAAGTAGCAAACTGTTGATCTTGTTCTAAGCAACAAGCAATGTATGCACAGTGTACAAACACAATAGATTCTATAATTTAAGTTCTTTGTCCACAAGTACAAGAGAATGACTTTTTATTATAATTTTTTGGATGTATTAGCTCTTTGCTCTCCATCTGGTAGAAAGCATACTGACATTTACAATTTTTTGACAAGCATTTATTGATAAATGGCTGCTACTGAGGAACAACGGGCACAGGCACAAATTTAAAAACTAAGTATATTACCCAGTAACTTAAAATAATATAAAATCTAAGAGCTCATTTCAGCTTAACATAACCCTTAATATGGATTTGTTTGAGGTCATGTTCAAAACTCCAGTTTCAGTTTTAGTTTAGAATGTCAATACCTGCATTCTTCTTTTATAAAAAAAAAATGAAACTACAAAGCCTATATATACGGCCCAATAAATTTGATGCCAGTCAAGCCTAAAAATGAGGAAACTGTACCAATCTGGGCCGCAATTGTGACACATTCAGCCCAAATATTTTGAAACGAGGAGGGAAGAAATCCACAGTGGCAACAGTAGCAAATAGGTACTCATAATTTTGGGGATTCCTACATTTACCCTGGAAGCTGGTGAATTTTTCACAATGACAATACTAAACTTGTAGGGATTTTCGCACAAAAGATGAAAAGAGAGCTTAACCTGTTTCGTAGGAGAAGAGGCGCTCGTTTTTCGCTTCTCCTCTTTCACGTCAGATCCCTCGCCATTGATTTCTCCACTCTCTTCCTTTCCCTTCTCACCTTCTTCGACTGGATCTCGCTCCTCGGACTGGAGAGGATAACCATCGGGGTAGATCTCGGGATCGTGCACTAGTAGCGCAGAGAGGCCATTAGATAGATGTACGATCTTGTACGATCGCTTATCCATTGGGGATTTGAGTACCTCATTGTCGTTCGGAGTTAGAGATCCCATTGGCGAAGTTGCAGAGTGAAATGATTCGGAGATAAGAAATTGATTGTTTGGTAGAATTAGAAATGGCGATTGAATTGAAGAAGACGACAATAAGATATGTCTCTTGCGGAAAGGAGCACTGAGATTTTTTTTGCTTGTTCTATGTGACTGGGATGGATCTGACGGTGTATATTGTCACTTCCTTTTTTTTTTTAATGTTCCTTAGTTGTCAAGTATACAGAAAAAGGAAAGCTTGCTAAAAAAGAAAAAAAAGGAAACTTGGCATGAAGACATGCCGGCATGCCGCCACCGGCTTGCTTTGTGCCTTTTCCTGGCTGAAGTGGTCGTACCGTGTACGGGTCTATGTTGATCTTTTTGACCCCATTTTGTTGTTGTTAGTGCTTGAAGTAAAATAAAATTTAACAATTTCATTGATTTTTCCAGCACAAAAAAAATATTAAGATTTAATAATTCTCAGCTAATTGTACTGTCATGTTGCACGTTGTAGCGGCACTTAAATATGTACAGGCGGGCGGCGGCCCTTTTTGCTCAAAGACTTGGCATTCCAAAAAAATTAAACATTGTTGTGTACGTTAGTCAAATGGGAAAGCAAAAAAGCAGCCGAAGGAGAACGAAACTTGGAAATATAGTAAACACATTGCCACAATTAAAGAGCCGTGACGTTACAATAAGAGTGGGAATTATAATTTCAGCGGCAAGTTCCATTGTTTTGACCTCTTCTCTAGATTTTAGTAGAATTCGAATTTATATACAACAAACAATTTTGATTACTTTGATAATCGTTAAAAAAAATTCATAATTTTTAAATATGATGACTCAAATGTAATATTCTGCATGCATATCATACACCATAAGAATAATAAAGTCTGATACAAGTTTTACTGTATATTAAATGAGTCGAAAATTATAACGATTTATATTTTAGCACAATTTTATAGAATATCTAGCAACACTACTCAAAAATAAATAAAATTTGATTCGAAATTAATTAATCTATAAATCTACCACATATCTGTAAATTTTGTTTAATTGTTTTCATTTTTTATTTATTTGGAAAAAAGTGTTGTACCTAGACATTCGCATGAAATATTAGTCTTTATTTGATTGATTTCATAAAAAAAAAAAAAAATACTTTAGGTATGTGTTAAATGAATGAAATGAAGCGAGAGCAGGAGCCAGGAGGTAATTTGCATAGACTCAGAAGAACTTAAAAAGAAACTTGGAACAACAAGAAAAAGAAAGACAAGTTCATAATAAAAACATAGAGCAACAGCTATTTACAATTTTCACTTAAAAAAAAACTTGAAATAACTCCTCATAAAAAAAAATAGAAAAAATAACAACATATTAAAAAAAAAAAGTTGGTACTAGTGAATAGCTTGTTAGCCGTCCATCCCACTTTTCTGATCCTCAAAATTTTGACCATTAATTTCATCCTAAACAATAAATAAGACCATTATCAGGTCTTTTTTTTTTTTTGCTGTCTGAGAACAAAATTCATCGAGTACTAATACTAGCTGAATAAAACGAGAAAAACAACATTCATCGATTTACAAACAAACAAGCATACTCCAGGGAAGGTTTCGGAAGTGACATCTAATCATATCGTATTTTTTGTTTTGCAATTAAAAAATTTCATAAGAAATTAAATGTTACTATAGCAAGCAATTCACTTGTTAACTACTCATTTCGCTGATTTCATTCATCAGTCAGTTATTTATAAACAATTAAGACCAGGTTGAGTCATTGGAATCAACCAGCTAGCTTTATGTAACAATCTCAGTTAGTGAATTGACAATAAGGAGTAGAGATCATACCCAGTACAAGTTTGCAAACCAACTTTAAGTTAGTGCGGTCAATCGTTATAAGTAAGACAATTAGGCTGTACTAGTAACAAAAAAAAAAATTATTAATAGGTATCCATCTTGATTACCTCTGTGGCATCAGAACAGACAAAGGCAAAGGCCCAACGACAACCTACATGTACAAATAATAGACCATAGTTCGAACCGATTATTTGAAAGGTTTCAATCTGAATGATCTGCAAATTATAGAGCGCATAAATTTACCGTAATAATATGAGTCAGCAAAATCTATACTGCCACACACTTTATAATAGCAGTATAAAACAACCACAATTTGGCACCAATGATGTGCACAACTCATAATAATTAATAGTTGGAACTAGTAAATAAAGGATTGAATTATCCCATAAAAACGGCCGCCTAACTAAAAAACCATACCCACTACGAAACAGAATTAAAGTTGCAACAAAGATCCATCATTCAGCAACAAGTCAGAAGTCACAAGAACACTACTTCACCTTCTTTAGGCTGAGGAACCTGGCCCACAAGGGAAAAATTAGATGGCAAACTAAAAACAGGGCCATCAGATTTAATCTTCAGAAATGCTCGACCTAATCCATATCCAAGGGCCCGACCAACGGGAACTGCCACTGCGTTACCGACTTGTATATACCTAAATGTACAAGATCCATGCAGCTAAGGTAATACAGTTCAAAATTCTAAATTAAGTAATAACAGACAAATAGATGAACAAATGTTTACCTCTGTTTGATGGGGCCACTGAACTTGTAATAATCTGGAAACCCTTGTAGTCTCGCATTCTCTCTGATTGTCAAAACTCGGTCTTGTTCAGGATGGATTATGATCTATAACAAAATTGAAGAATTTGAAACCAAATTAATAATTAATAAATATCTAAAATGAAGAATCTTATTAACTAGAATAATAAATAATTAACCACATCAGATTAGTAATTTGAAGTTTACCTGGTTATGGGGTTCAGCCCGAGTGACCACCGTAGGGACGGTCTCATCCCACCACAAACGGCCAAAACACCTGAAAGTTGCAGAACAAGATAGTTAATTTCATGAAAGTTGCAGAACCATCAGAAATTTCCTCGGATGCCACGCACATCAAAAACGTCAGATTTTTATTAAACTCATCTTCAAATATCAATTACAATGACCCATAAACCAAGAAGTACACAAATTCCACACATAATACTACCATCCAGATCTCATTTGAACTGTCAAAATACAAGAGAATAGAAGACATTTAAACTATCAAAATACAAAAGAAAAAAAGACATAGAAGCTTACTTCAAAGATTTTCCCTTCAAATGTGAGATTGCATAATCTGGCACCTTGAAATAGTAAAATAGAAGCATAAGTTCACACAATTATGTTCCATGTGAAAAATGAAGGATACAAGTTCACACAAAGATGTTACCAATGGCTTGCCAGATGGTAGCAGTGGACGTGGAATCTCTGGATCCAAATAACAAATATTGTCTGGACCTACTTTCACACCATCTAAATCCCTAAAATTTGAACCCTGATATTACAATATTAAAAAAAAAGGAAATTCATTAATGTATGCATCAGTTGGGAAAGCTATATAAACTCAAAAAAAGCAAACCTTTTGGCAGTGAATCAATACAACACCAAAATTTGATAAAATCAACATATATAATAACTAGAAAAAATGATATACCTTTCGCTTTGGAATTTTGCATACTCGGGCAAAGTCGTCTTCATTAAGACATAGGGGCTGGTGATCATAAAGTTTGTGCCCTTGATCCTCATCTCCAAACGAGTAGTCTAATAATTCTGTGCATACAATTAAAAAAAAGTAACAATCTATTACATCCAAACCAAATAATAAATTTCAGCAGTCCAACATGATTTAAGAGACCAATTAAATCTCAAGAAATCTAAAATATAAATATAAAAAGAAAACTATACAAGCATAACAGATTTAATTACCTCTCCTAGACATGCGTATATACCGCTGAAATTCATTTGTTGGTCCCTCTCCATATGGCATCTCTTCCCTAAGCTCATCATTAGTAACCTAATTCCAACAATTAAAGAAATTACAGAATTATCATTAACAGAGAAAAAGTCAACCATCATGCACAACAACGTTTACAGAGAAAGGATATGTGAAAAGATACTAACTTCTGGCAATTCTGAGATAGCATCACCAAGGAGTAATTCATCCTTCAGAACAGAGCGATCAGCATTTTCATCCAATGCAACAAGACACGGCTGTACGAAACACATCTTACATTATACTCAACACAAACAAAATGTATAAGCAGTCACCGATAGAAAGAATGATACCTCAAATTCAGTAGGACCACGCCCCCTCAAAATCACATTGTGAGTAGGGAGAGGAAATTGTGGAAGAATCTACAGCATCAAAACCATTAATACATTGCATATATCGACATGCAGAATAGTATAACTATCCAAAAGATGTAAAAGCATACCTCACTAGGATGAGCACCAAACAGAAAAACTCTCATCCGGAATTGAGGCAGTCCATAGGCACCAGCAGCCAATAGACCAAGCCGAGCCTGGTACTTCATATCCACGAGACTAGCCATAGCAAAGCGGCAAAGATATCCTTTAGAAAACTTGAGAATGTCAACAACATTCTCCATCAGAACATATCTTGGTTTAAGATACTTCACAATGTCCACGAAAACCAACATCTGTTGGTTTTTCTCATCTTCTAAAGGATTTTCTCCATTCCGGAATCGATTGAACCCACTTATACCCTGGCAGGGAGGGCCACCACATATGACATCAACAGTGCCCTTAAAATCAGACAGAAAAAGGTTAAGGAGGGTTAACTTAACTAAACAAGAGTGCAAAGTTCTGAAGCAACATATACCGGTAAAGGCAGAATGTTTCGCTTGTAACCATTCACAACAAATTCTTTAATCCTTTCCTTGGCATCACTGCAAACATATCATTGAAAAATTCATAAAAAAACACGAGTAACAAGTTTTGCAACTTATACTAGGAAAATAACATACCAAAGGCCATCAATTGGCTCCCATGTGTCATCCTCAGAAGTATAGCCTTTCCAATGCACCTGAAAAGAATTCAATGTAAGGAAGAGAAACAGCTACCAAATATCAAGAAATTACACACATCTGATTCTTGTGAAAATCATTACACATCATCAACCAAAAAGGCTGGCCAATTAAAAAAAAATCGCATTCGAGTTCACAAGGCTACTTAATCTGGAGAAACACGAATCTATTTTAAAATAACAGAGGAAGATTAAATACTTGATAGTTTCTGACATACCAAAAATTTTACTCCGACAGTGCCAGTGTTCTGTGGATCACCATAGCATATATTCAACAACTTGGCAACCTCAAAAACTCCTTTAGGAAGTTTGGTGCCATCATCTTCCTCACTGTCACTGTTTTCCAAGTCACCTGATGTATCGACAACGTGCTCATTTTTAACGTTAAATTCATCCACCAGTTGTTCCCACTCCTTGAGAAGTGACAAAAAGTATTCTGCCTTCTCATTTCGCACCTAAAAACAGTACTTAACTAATTTGAAACTAAACATAATTTTAAAAACAAATAGAATAAAAGCATAAATATGTTATTTACATACATGTGTTTTAGGATGATTGATCTGCAAACTCTGACAGGCATCTGGATTGAGATCTACAGCCCATGTCTACAATTGGCATAGTAAGACATAGTTAGAAAAAATGATAGTTTTTTTTATGCAACACATGGCAAAAGAGAGGAGCTTACTGTTTCAAGGTTGATGCCAGCGAGTGCAGCACCAAGACAGAGTCCAGTGGACATACCCCCACAACCTGAGTAGATATCCAAAAGACGGAGAGTTTTATTGGCTGAAGGTGATAGGTTGGTATCTTTTTTTTCTTTGTTGGCTGACTCCGAAGACACAATGGAGGTTGACACCTCCTTCGAGATATCAATTTCTACATTACAGAGGAAATACAGTGTAGCTCAGTCAAGAGTAGTGCAACAAAAAGTACAAAGAAGTAGATTAGCAGGAGCTACAATCTCTTTATAAGATGTCTAGGAAATGTAGAATCTATCAAGCTTTTCCCGTGAAATACCAAAAAATACCCGGGGAAATATTCTCAAAGGTCGAATAGGCAACAGAGTATGACATATCGTAGTAAAAATTGCACCACTCTGGAAGTCTCTTAGATTTTGCATTGAGGTCAGTCTACAACAAAACAAAAGAAATAAAAAAAAAATCAGTAGATACCTTAAAGTAAATACTCTTCTAAACAGAAAAACAAGGTCTCAAATCTAATCCACAATATATACTCTTACATTTGGTTCCACACGAACTATCTTGAGCTTGGAACCTATACAATCCAATGGATTATCGTTTCTGTCCTCTGACAAAAACAACCTTCTCTTGTCTAGATCCTTACCACATTCCTTAAGAACCTACATAATATAAATAGTTTATTAAATATATCAGAGTCAATGATTACACAAATGTACAGGTTGTGTTCATGACAGGTAATTTAATTACACTTTACATTTATTTTATCATACACGACAATGGAGTCAATATAAAAAACATTTGGAAGCAATCAGTTCACACAGATTTAAATTGTTCAAGACATTATTTCTAGAAAAGAATAGAAAATGAATTGGAGCTCACTGTGTCTTCAGCCCTGAAGAACCACTGCGCGGTGAAGTATGGTTTTCCATCAATGCCTTCAAATATTTCCACAATGCGGCAAATGTAGTCAGGCTGGCCGTCCTCAGCCTAAATTACAAGGAAAAATAAATTAGACATTTACAGATCATATTTTGGCATACAAAAAACAAAAGATTTTAATAATTTACTTAATTAGTTTTAAGTACAATAACCTTGACAAAGGCATCATCCATAAGTTCGAACATCACTCCATCAACCTTACAAAAATCATAATGCCTTCGAGCACGTATATCTTCTGGTGTTTCCATCCTACCAATTTAAACAAATATTTAGTTTAATAAACCATTTACAGAACTATTTACATGAAAATAGACTTAGAACTATAAGTACCTCTCATTGCCAAGAGAACTAGATCCACTTTCCTGAAAATTAATAAAAGAAATTATTATTTTTTCACAATAGCCCAAGAAAAATTATATGTAGCCAAACCAGAGTTTGCAGAAGCCCTATTTGAAACAAATAGTTGAGAATAAAAAACACTTTATAGTTCATTCTATAACCCTGACAAGTTGAGACAAACTGCACACAGAATGGATGTGGAAAGTGTTCTACTTGGATGTTTCTCCTGAATAATATTAATGAAGTTAAGGTTAGCAGTAAAAAGATATAATTCATAAAGACAGAATATCATGGAAACCAGAATTTGGAAAAAGGTAATCTAGTATATTTTTTCTAAGTAGTACAAATTTTGAAACTTATAAGTCACTCCCTATAGAGTAGTGTTAAAAAACTAGGCTTCTAACAGAAAATGCTCAAAATGACAAATTCTATTCAAAACTTCAATCTCAAAATTAAATGCCGACTCCAATAACAGTTCTAAACACAGTTATATATGTCATATGACATCATATAAAATGTACAATTAATGGCTATGGTAGTGAGAGTATAGATAACTGTTCAGTAAAGAGTACAAGTATGCTGTAATAGTTATTTGAGCAGTACTAGAACTGTATTTGTGTAGTATCCGTTAGTCCACAGAGTACATATAACAAAATCTCTGAAAAGGCAGTTGTTTTAAATAATAAATAGACTAAAAAATTTGTGGCAACTCACCTATACATAGTAATTGTTACTTCTAATTGGTAAACTACCAAAATAAAAGAAAAAGGCTGAAAACGACCTAGAAATATCATATCTTATAGCAAAGGATTGAAGATCACATCTGGTTAAACAATCAAACCGTTGCAAAATTAAAAGAATCAACAAAAGAGCACATAGTAATCAGATATACCTTTCTCCGGTATCTATGAGGCCACCTCTCTCTGGCCACTGCATCAGCAATAGGGTCTCCTACCAGCTCTGCATGGTCCTCCGCATCACTAGCTTGAAATTTTCTCAACTTTGCGACTCTTTTTGCTGGCTCGTTTGCCTCCTCCGCTTCACCATCCGCTGCCTCTTCTTCATCTTGCGACATTTTCTCCTCTTCTTCTTTTTCGATTTGATCTGAACCAGCGTCACCTTTCACGACCGATCTCGACTTCTTCTTTTTGTCCCCAGCCACAACTGATTCTGCCTTCGCCTTGCTCGATTTAGGGGTTTTGCGCTTTGTATGGGTAGATCTGGATTTCCCCCTTCCTCCTTTGCTCGATTGGGAACCCAAGGCATTGCCTTGTGCTGCCACGTCATCACCATTGGCGGGGATAGACTCTAGTTCAGGTTCGGCCGGTGTCTTTTCTTTCTTTATAGATCGCGATGTAGTCTTAATGCGTTTGGATCGGCCTCGGGCCTCCTCTTCAGAATCGAAATCAGGCTCCGCCGGAGCAACTGGTGGCTTCCGTTGTCGGAGCTGTCTCTTCCCGACCACAGGGGTTGTCTCCATGGTCGAAAGAGGGAGATCAGACCACGAGGTTGCAATTTACGGTTTGAGAGAAGAAGAAAGAGGATAGATGAATCGATGGAGGTTAGAAGTGTTGAAAACTAGGGTTTTGGAGAGACGAAAGAGAGAGGAGAAATGATTCGAAGCGGGAGTTAAAAGAAGTGGGGAACGAAGAGACAAATTTTGGCAACTGAAAGAAATGGGGAAAGTGGCGAAAGGGCGGGATTTCAAAATTGTGAGGTCGGATTGAGGCAAAGAAGCGGGAACAAAAGCGGGTCCGGCTCCTTTCTAGTAGTTGTACAAAAAGATGCATCTGAGAACATCTGCCGTTCATTGTTGATCGACGGTCTATATTGTTTCGGTTATTTAATTGGATGATGGAGGTAATCCGACCCTGATTGGAGGCCATCGGGAAAATAGAGAGGTCTTGATTTGCAAAAAGGAATTCGCATTTTGGGAAAGCACTTGCCACGGTAATCAAAATTTGAATAATTTAATACGAAATTAAAAATTACTCGTTTGATTAAATATTAGATTTATATCTGCCAACTCGAATCGTTTTTCTAACTAATTATTATGAATTACTTCATAGGATTCAGCTAAGAACTCATAATTTTTACTTTATTATTTCATCTTTTTAGAGCGATTCGAGATATTATTGCTGTATTTTGGTGAATGTATGGATTATAACTCAGAGATACTCGTTAAAAAAACATAGATTCTTGTTGGAAAACATAGATTCTATTTATGGGAATTAAATGATCTCCCAAAATAACCTCCGATTTGTGTTGAAATTCGCACAAATTCAAATATCAAAAACATATCTCCTAAATGAAGGGTCGTGATTCACGATGGAATGATTCTCGCAAGATAGAAGAACAAGATCTCTATTTTTGTACTTGGCTAACATAATAATTGAGACAGTAAAATAGTCACCCGTTCAATTCAAAATTTCAAATGTATGGTACAAATTACAACTTTAGCCTTAATTTCTTTTTTAGGGTGTGTTTGGATCGTTGGAAGAAAAGAAGAAGAAAAAAAATTATAAACAATCCAAACTCTTTACAAAGTTACACACTTCCCAATACTTTTTTTCCACTTCTTCCCTTCTTCCCACACCTATCCAAACGGAGCCAAACGATACATTAGTGTTTCGGGAGCATCGATACATTAAAATCAACTAGCTGTAGTATCGCGTGAGCGCGATAAATGTTGGATAAATGTTGAACCAAAGTTGGACTTCGAATTTTTTTAGTTGCCACGAATTGCCACAACTTCATATTTAATTAATATTTAAAAATTTTTAAATTAAAAACAATACAAGCCGTCGATCTTATTCAATTTAACGAACGATGCGTTTTCATATAACTTTTATATAATTTAGAGTTGATTTGATACTCTATTAAGTTATTAAACAATGAACATATTTTAGAATTAATCAGTCATAGTTAATCATATTCGTTCATTTTTTTACCACTTGATTGAGTATCAAATCAACTTCAAGATTTTAAATTATATTTAACAAGATCAACGATTTAGATTCAACATTTGAATTTTAAAATTTGTAAATAACTAAATATTGATAAACTATGAAGCTGTGACAAATGGTGGCAATCAAAAGTGGTGACACTAGAATTTTGCTCTTAAAAAAAATTAAATTATTAAAAAAATACTAAAATTAACTAAAAAATCGTCGTTAGCTGAAAGAACGATATCAACATTAGCTGATACGTTCTTCGAAAGAATGATATCAATATCGATTTTTTCAAAACACGATGTTGCGAACCTATTTATATAATTCCGATTATTTAGTAATATTTTCGAAATTTAATAACATTTTTATTTTTTTCGAATTTTTCTTAGAGTGGAGACGCGAAATACAATTTTTTAGTGGTATTGAAGGAGAAACAGAAACAAGGATAAAAGAGATCTATTTTATTGAATCGACTTCATTACATTGATTTGCCACTAGCTGAGCTATCTCAGTTATATATACACAGAGAGATAGAAAAGGACAAAACAAATAGTTACATTCAGAATATAATTGCTGTCCATTTCATTCGCTAACACCCCCCCCCCCCCCCCCCACAAGCCAATGCTACCGTAGTAACATTGAGCTTGTGTCTGATCATGTTGAACCTGGCAGTAGATAATGGCTTTGTCATTATGTCAGCTATTTGATCAGCTGAGCACAGGTACTTTACCAGCAACTTCTTGGCTGCAACCTTTTCACGCACAAAATGAAAGTCTATCTCCACATGCTTTGTTCTAGAGTGAAACATTGGATTGGAGGCCAAAAAAGTGGCTCCAATGTTATCACACCATATTATTGGAGGAGAAGGAGAGATGACATGTAACTCCTGGAGTAGAAACTGAAGCCAGAGCAGTTCAGTACAGGTGATGGCCAGTCCCCTATACTCAGCTTCAGTGCTAGATCTGGAAACTGTGTTTTGTTTCTTTGCACTCCATGAAATAATGTTGTTCCCAAGAAATATACTATATCCTGATGTAGACCTCCTATCAAATTGACTTCCAGCCCAATCAGAGTCTGTGTATGCATGGATTTGTTGATCTGAGCTTGAATATAGCTAAAGACCATAATCAATTGTACCAAGTAGGTACCTTAAGACTCTTTTTACGGCTGTCCACTGTTTGGAAGTTAGGGAATGCATGAATTGGGACAGCTTGTTGACAGCAAAAGATAAATCGGGCCTTGTTACAGTTGCATATTGTAGGACACCTACTATACTCCTATACAGATTAGGATCTGAGAATGCTTCACTGTCCCCAGGAGATAAAGAAGCGTCTGTTGCTATTGGAGTTGTTACTGATTTGGCATTTAACATATTGGTGCGCTGAAGTATGGTATGAATATATTTCGATTGAGAGAGATGTAATCCAAGGGAATTCTGAGTAACAGCAATTCCTAGAAAGTAGTGTACAAGACCCAGGTCTTTTATGGCAAATCAAGAGTGCAATTGATTGATACAGGAGGTAACAAAATGTGGACTACTCCCTGTAATCAAAATGTCATCAACATAGACAAGTACTTGTTGACCCTAAAAATTAAACCCTCAAAACCAAATAGAACAAAACCAAATTGCGAAAGCCAGAAGTCAAACAGCGAAAATCAAATTTCCAAAACCCAAAATCAAATTACGAAAAATACCAAACAAACTCTAAAAATCCTCAAAATATTACCCAAAAATCCCTGAAGAATTATGATGATTTATCATAATTTTTAAATACCAAAAATGCCCACACAAACTCCAAAATTTGCAAACAAACCCAAAAACTTCACAAAATTACCAAAATAATTCTATGAGGAATTTGCCAAAACCAGTTGAATCATTAAATTCCTTATATTTTTCTAAGCCTACCCATGAAATTTCATCTAAAAATACCTAAAGGAAGACCCCCAAATAATTTATTTTGGTTGGACAGCCAAATAAATAAATGATTTTAAAGAAAATCAAATGAAATTCCAAAAATCAGAAAAGGTGGCGCGTGCATACGGTTGGAGGGGATCCAGGACAGATTGAAGAGGGCGCTGGGTTTAAATTCTTGCGTGAACCTGGCTCATGAACCCAAGGTTACTAAAGCTTGATATATTCTATTGGCTCACGGAGAAACGAGAGCGCCCAAATCCCTCTGTCTCATTTAACCTTACAAGCAGGGCCCGCTTGTAAGAAGTGTCTCCCACTCAGTAAAAAGAAGAGAGGAGAAGTTAAGTCGCGATTTACCGTGCGACGCCGGGTAAAAATGGAGAAGAGGAGGGAGAGGCGACGTGGCTCCTTCTCCGTCCACAAACCCAAAACCACCAGTCCCAGCCCACGGTTTATCAATACCACAACCCTAGCGCAGCCCATTCTCCACCATTGATGAAAATTGGACGATGGAGATGCACACGGCTCAAACCAAAACCCTAATCCAATCGGCTATATAAACATCAAATTGAAGACAGAAAAAAAAAGAGGGGGCAAGGTTAGGCTAGAGCATAGGTGTTGAAATTAGGATAGCTAGCGCCAAATTGAAAAAGGCAATAGTTCAAGCAGTGAGGAAAAGAGAGGAATAGGTGAGAATTGAGCGTTTTCTCTTGATAATTCCCTGTGTACAAATCAAATAAGTGAATTGAAGTGCAAATTTGGTGACTCCTGTCTTCTTCTTCCCTCCTCTTATCTCCTGACCTCTCCTCCCATGGTGCAGACTGAGGGTTCCTTTGATCTATGCCGAGGAGAGGTCGCCTAGCTTGAGGTTTCCTCCTGACTAGGTGTAATGGTGGTCTAGACTGAGGGTTCCTCAGTTCTAAACCATGTTCCCATGGCTTGAGTTCAAAACAGCTCAAACCATGAGATCTTTGAATAATCAACATGCTATCTAAATGTTATGCTGCTCAAATTGTTATAGAAATTGCAATAAGTTAGTGCACTGCCTCATAACAAAATAACAAAAATACTCATATATGCATAGATATTCAAATCTGACTAAAAGTGAAATAATCAAAAGTTAAGGGCTCTATTTGCATAAAACATGAAAGTGTGTGTGGATAACAGGTACAGGACTCTATGGACAACAGGGAATAAATTTGATCTTGTTTTAGATTTTGTGTAATCATGTGCTTTTTTAACAAGGGCATCAGTGTTATTCCTTTAAATAAAATGTTGTTTTATCAAAACCTTAAACTCTCTGCAAAAGCAGTCACATAGCAAAACCATAAATATGTTAAAGTTCATTTCTGTAAATTCCTAGAAATTTTAAATAAACACATAAATGTTTCATGAGATGCTTTTAAAAGGAGCAAGAATTATACAAATACATTTGGAACTTTCTTGTAAAAAGACAAAAATGACTTTGGGTTGTTCAAATACACTTCACATAGTGTAACATGACCTCTGTAACCTATCTTACTGCATTCCAAGCAACTCAAATAAAATCTCTTCAAAACAGTAAAAAAAATTGCATAAAAGTGAAAATTGAAAATAGTGAAAAGTGCCAAATGTCTTGCTCTCACATTCTGTGCAATTTGAGCACATGAAACAAACCTAAATGGACTTAAATCAAGCATTTAATCAAACCATATTGTTGTAAGTCCAGTTACATGCAATTGAAAATTGAAACAAAAAAAAAAATGCAACTCTGCCTCTTTGGCTCTCGCACCAAATTGTGAGGCTTCGAATCAAATTAAATACATTAACAAATTAAAGTCTATGTCCTGAAGCTACCTGAATCGTCTCTGGCACAAAAGGATAGCCAAGTGGGTCCCACAGCAAGGCCTCATCTCTGTTCAAATTGGAGCCGAATCGCCTCAGTCGAGACTACCTAATTCCAAGCTTCTCCATGCAAAATTGAACTCAGAATCGTCATCTGAACATGATCACAAGTGAGATAAACCTCAAACTGGTAAAGAGAAGAAATCCAGAAGCTTCGAACTCCATTAATGGAGGTTCGACACTTCTCAGATTCCAAGTGGCAGCACAAGTCTCCTCAGAAAGAAAAAAATGCACCGCTGTGCTCTCCTCGAGTCTACGACTCCAACGCACCAAATCTCGACTGAAATGATGAACTGAGCTGCCTCAATTTCGTCGGAGAAGTTTCAGGGATCAAATTGCAAAATGACCAGTCCCCTGTCGGAGAAGACGGATTCAAATCCGCGATCTTTTCGATTTTCTGCGACCAAAATCTGTGTGGCGGGTCTCTGACAAAAAGATAACCCGTTACACGAATTAACTAAACATGGTCAGCGCCTGTTCAAAACTAAAACCGCGCCCTGCCACGTCACCTGCCACGCCAGCACCAGCTCAGCGCCAAATCAAGGCCATGTCAGCCTTTGTGCCTACGTGGACCAATCAGAAAACGCCAAATATGCAGAAACTTCAAAAATTCATTAAAAATAGTAGGAAACTCAGAAAAATACAAATAAAATATCCAAAAAAATCCTAAAAATCCAAATAAACCAAATTCACTGATATTTTGATATAAAAATCCTTCAATTTACTGGCCTTTTCTATTTTGAAGTATTTTTTTTATATTAAATAAATCTTATAAAATTCTAAAATGAAGTTAAATAAATTTTGTAAAATTCCAAATGATTTCAAAACTGGATTAAACTCTTCTAACAAATTTCTAAAAATAAATGTTGATATAATTTTGAAAATAAAATAATTCTAAAGGGAAATGTATTAAATAATAAATATTTTTGAAAATAAACATAACTAAAAATATAAAAAGATATTTCGAAAGTCTAAAATTAAAAATAAAAATAAAAATGAAATTGAGAAAATGATAAAATCCAAAGAGAAACTCAAGAAATTAAAAGTCCAAACACGAAACCCGAAATCAAGACCGAAACCTCTTCAATTAAGGGAATGAAATATCTTCAGTAAATCGAAGTCGACTCAAGCGATAAAAAATTTATTAAGTCTCACAGGTGGTCCAAAATAGCCCCGAGAAATCTCAAATCAAATTCCAAGACCCAAAATAGTCTTGAAACCTAAATCCAAATCCAAAGGCCCAAAATAGCCTAGAAATCCAAATCAAATCCAAGACCCAAAATAGTCTTGAAAATCAAATCAAAACCCAAGGCCCAAAATAGCCTTGAAACCTCAAATCAAACCCGAGACCCAAAATAGTCTTGAAATCCAAACTAAATCCCAAGGCCCAAAATAGCCTTAAAACCCAAATCAAATCCCGAGGCCCAAAATAGTCTCGATAAACTCAAATCCAAATCTAAATCCTCCAAAGACCCAAAATAGCCTAAGGAACAAAAACAACGCCCCAACACCAAGAAACCAAAACCAAGTCTGTCTCAAATAATAAAATCATTCAAGCGTTCTCAATTGGGTCCCGTTAACTAAGTCTGGTACACCAATTGAGTCCGGTTTAAGCCAAAGAAATAAACTCAAGATAAACATGAAATAAACGACTTCCCTAGCCTTTACATGTAATTCTTTCAATCCCTTAATCAGAGGTTCTCGTGAGCGATCACGGGGTAATTAACAGTAGGGGCTTGCGCCTACTGGAAAGAAAGGACCCACAAAATCAACAAACCTCTTTAAGAAGCGACTCGTGTTTTGGTTCTCTTGTTGCTAAGAGATACTCGAACTGAGATCGAACCTTAAGGGGGGTGAATCCAAGGCTATGTTCCCATTTCTCGAGGAAACCCATTCCATTCTTCGAGGGATGACGAAAAAGCCGCAACAGATTCTCTGGCACGCCCGGTGGGACCTCTTTTTCCTCTCATCTAAGGGATTTAAAGAATATAATGTAAAGGCTAGCGAAAGTAAAAAAAATATAATAATAAATAAATAAAAATTGTTAAGTATATTTGTATCAACAGCCCACCTCGTGCCATAACAGATTCTCTGGCACGCCCGGTGGGACCTCTTTCTCCTCTCATCTTTGGGATTTAAAGGATATAATGTAAAAGCTAGGGAAAATCATCAAAAAAAATTTTTAAGTACTAATAATTTTCTGTGGAGTTTTTTTTTCTTTGCAGGAAAAATGATCTCAATCGAATTGTCGCTGCCCACTGGGGCAATTCTTTGGGAGCAACCACCACATGGCCTAAAGCGTGGTGAAAATAAAAAAAAGATGAGTGATGACATCCTCTCAAATAATTGGTCGCCGCATTCACTGGGGCAGTTATTGGGGCAAAGGCCATATCTTCAAAAGTCGGATAAAACATGATGAATAAAAGGAAAGAAATAAAGTGGAGAGGAAATAAAATGAAGAAGAAAGAAGAAGGAAGGAAAAGAAAAAGAAGGAAGAAAGTGAAATAAAGAAGGAAGAATAAAGGTGAAAGAAAGTAAATAAAAAGGAGGAAAAAATTGAATAAAGGAATAAAATTCAGGAACCGAAATCGGAAAATCAAAAGAGAAAAGGAAAGATTGTCTCAAACAAACGGACATTGCATTAACCGGAGCAATTTTCTGAGGCATGCGCTGTGCCGCCGCATATCCGAAAGTGAAGTAAAGGCAAAATCAAGAATGAAAATATTAAAGCATTCCTTTACTCGAGTTGCCGTCGTATTCACTGGGGCAGTTCTTTGGGAGCAAAACATCCAAAAGCATGAATACTCGAAATGAATTTTTAATCGACCACAAGCGAATCAGATCAATCTGGTGCCTAAGAAGAAAAGAAGAAAGATTAAAAAACAACCAAAAAAAAAAGAGAAAAGGAGAAGAAAGAAAGTGAAATAAAAAAAGGGGAAAATGAAGAATGGAATAAAGTCCCGAAATCGAAATCGGGAAACCAAGTCAAAAATGAAAAAGAAGAAGGCAAGAAAAATGAAGAAAGGAATGAAGTCCCGAAACCAAAATCGAGAAAGCAAGTTAGAAATTCAGAAATGAAGAATAAAGTCCCGAAACCGAAATCGAGAAACCAAGTTAGAAAATCAGAAAGGGAGAATAAAGAAAGGAATAAAGTCACGCAGTTGAAATCGGGAGTCCACGTTGGAAATTCAAAAATGAAGAGTAAGGAAAGGAATAAGGTCCCGAAACCGAAATCGGGAAACCTAAAAAAAAAAAAGAGAAAAGGATAAAGAAAGTGAAATAAAAATGGAGAAAGAAGAAGTAAAATCTCTAAACCGAAATCAGAATCCAAGTTAGAAGTGCAAAAGAGGGAAAGTGGAAAAATAAGATAGGAAGAAAATAAAAGAAAAAAAAGAAGAAGAAGAAGAAGAAGAAGAAGAAGAAGAAGAAGAAGAAGAAGAAGAAGAAGAAGAAGAAAGAAGAAAGCAGAAAACAGAAAGCAGAAGAAAGAAGAAAGAAGAAAGAAGGAAAAGAGAAATGGAGAAAGAGAGTGAAATAAGAATGGGAAAAAGAATAAGACCAGAGAAATGAAGAAGGAATAAAGTTCCGGAATCAAAATCGGAGAACCAAACTAGAAATCCAAAAGGAAAAGAAAATAAAATTAAGATGAAAAGAAAATAAGCAAAGGAGGATAGAAATAGAAAGAAGAAAGGAAAATGTAATGAAGAAGAAATTGCCAAAACCGCGCATTTTTGAAAGTGTGCATCAAACATCCAACCTAAAGGTGAAGGAAACATCCAACCTAAAAGTGAAGGAAACATCCAACTTGAAGGTGAAGGAAACATCCAACTTGAAGGTGAAGGACAAAACCCAAAATTCTCAAAAATTGCGCGCTTTGGAAAGTGTGCACCGAAACCCCAACTTGAAAATGAAAAACAAAGACAAGTCGTGCTCCATCACGCAACTCCGCGATCAACGCGACAAAATCGTGCTCCATCACGCAAATCCGCGATCAACGCGAGAAAGCCGTGCTCCATCACGCAACTCCGCGATCAACGCGACAAGCCATGCTCCATCACACAACTCCGCGATCAACGCGACAAGCCGTGCTCCATCACGCAACTCCGCGATCAACGCGACAAGCCGTGCTCCATCACGCAACTCCGCGATCAACGCGACAAGCCGTGCTCCATCACGCACCCTTGTGAATTTGACATGACAAACCCATGCCTAAAATTCCAAATTCCAAAATCCAAAATCCCTATGCCTAAAATTCCAAATTCCAAAATCCAAAATCCCTATGCCTAAAATTCCAAATTCCAAAATCCAAAATCCCTATGCCTAAAATTCCAAATTCCAAAATCGCAAAATCCCAAAACTCCAATAAAAAAAAAACCTAAGACTCCAAACTCCAAAATCCAAAGTCCAAAAATTTCAATAAGCTAAAACTAAAATTCCAAAAACCAAAACCCTAAAACCGTAACCAAACCCATACCAAAAATTAAAATGCCAAAACCCAAAATTCCAAAACCACAAATTCCAATAAAATAACCCATGATAACCAAAACCTACCAAAATAAAATAAATCCAATAAAGTCTTGAATAAAACCCAAAAATCTAAAGCCATCACAAATAACCAAAACTTGAAATAATAAGTTTCAAGTCCCATCGGGCTAAAGCTTGAAAGGGTATTCCGTTCTTTTGAACATTATGGGATATTCCTTTGCAAAGCCCTAAATAAATAAGGTAAAAATAAATAAATAAATAAAAGTCCAATATAAAAGTCCCCAACCTCAAAAATCCAGATACAAATGAACCAAACCTAAACAAAAAAAATCATATGCTACCTAACCAAAAAAAAAAAAAAAAAAACCAAACACAATAAAACTCAAAGAAATGAAACCAAACTCGTCCCGCCGGGCCTAAAAACAAAGGAATGTCTTTGTCCTTTTGGACATTCATAGACATTTCCCTTACAAAGGCCTACATTTAAGAGAAATGTCAATACCGCCAATGCCGATATTGAGTGCCATTACATTGAGTGCCCATACCTAAAAAGAGAGGGTGAGAAATGAGAGGGTGAGCAAAACAAAGGGTGACTTGCCTTTATGGCCCCATAAGTCATTCCTTTCACCTAAATATTCCCAACTCCACAAAATCCACTAGCCAAAATGTAGTATAGGAAATTTTTTTTCTTTTGCGACCGATGACGGATTCTTAAGAATCTCGAGTATGCAAATTTGTTCATATTTGCATCACTAAGGCCGCTACAAGACAAAGATCAACAACAACCAAACTGGGGCAAGGCCCGTGTAAACCCAAACCCAAGGAAATACAGGGTGGGCCAAAATACCCTAACTTAAATTGCGGTGAGGACTTATGGGTGCCTTAGTCCTAAAGAAGAAAGAAAAAGGAAGAAAGAAGTCAAAAGCGGGCCAAAATACCCACATTTCAAAAAAAAAAAAAAAAACAAAACCATTGAAGACGGACCAAAATACCCGTATTTCAAAAAAACAAAACCATTGAAGACGGATCAAAATACCCGTATTTCAAGAAAACAAAACCATTGAAGACGGACCAAAATACCCGTATTCCAAAGAAACCAAATCATTGAAGACGGACCAAAATACCCGTATTTCAAGAAAACAAAACCATTGAAGACGGACCAAAATACCCGTATTCCAAAGAAACCAAACCATTGAAGACGGATCAAAATACCCGTATTCCAAAGAAACCAAACCATTGAAGACGGACCAAAATACCCGTATTCCAAAGAAACCAAACCATTGAAGACGGACCAAAATACCCGTATTCCAAAGAAACCAAATCATTGAAGACGGACCAAAATACCCGTATTCCAAAGAAACCAAATCATTGAAGACGGATCAAAATACCCGTTTTCCAAAGAAACCAAATCATTGAAGGCGGGTCAAAATACCCGCATGCCAAGAAACCAAACTATTAAGGATGGGCCAAAATACCCACATTCGAAGAAATAAAATCAAGACGGGAGTAAGATGACTTCTCGCTTCAAGACAAAAAAATCTCGGGCATGAAGCTCCAATCAAACACAAACCAGAAACAAACCAAACCAAGACGAAAAACAAGGGGTCAAGAAGGGGCCACCAAAGCACGTCGTTCTGCCAAGGTCCTCACAACGTACTTTGGTGGGGGGCATTTGTTGACCCTAAAAATTAAACCCTCAAAACCAAATAGAACAAAACCAAATTGCGAAAGCCAGAAGTCAAACAGCGAAAATCAAATTTCCAAAACCCAAAATCAAATTACGAAAAATACCAAACAAACTCTAAAAATCCTCAAAATATTACCCAAAAATCCCTGAAGAATTATGATGATTTATCATAATTTTTAAATACCAAAAATGCCCACACAAACTCCAAAATTTGCAAACAAACCCAAAAACTTCACAAAATTACCAAAATAATTCTATGAGGAATTTGCCAAAACCAGTTGAATCATTAAATTCCTTATATTTTTCTAAGCCTACCCATGAAATTTCATCTAAAAATACCTAAAGGAAGACCCCCAAATAATTTATTTTGGTTGGACAGCCAAATAAATAAATGATTTTAAAGAAAATCAAATGAAATTCCAAAAATCAGAAAAGGTGGCGCGTGCATACGGTTGGAGGGGATCCAGGACAGATTGAAGAGGGCGCTGGGTTTAAATTCTTGCGTGAACCTGGCTCATGAACCCAAGGTTACTAAAGCTTGATATATTCTATTGGCTCACGGAGAAACGAGAGCGCCCAAATCCCTCTGTCTCATTTAACCTTACAAGCAGGGCCCGCTTGTAAGAAGTGTCTCCCACTCAGTAAAAAGAAGAGAGGAGAAGTTAAGTCGCGATTTACCGTGCGACGCCGGGTAAAAATGGAGAAGAGGAGGGAGAGGCGACGTGGCTCCTTCTCCGTCCACAAACCCAAAACCACCAGTCCCAGCCCACGGTTTATCAATACCACAACCCTAGCGCAGCCCATTCTCCACCATTGATGAAAATTGGACGATGGAGATGCACACGGCTCAAACCAAAACCCTAATCCAATCGGCTATATAAACATCAAATTGAAGACAGAAAAAAAAGAGGGGGCAAGGTTAGGCTAGAGCATAGGTGTTGAAATTAGGATAGCTAGCGCCAAATTGAAAAAGGCAATAGTTCAAGCAGTGAGGAAAAGAGAGGAATAGGTGAGAATTGAGCGTTTTCTCTTGATAATTCCCTGTGTACAAATCAAATAAGTGAATTGAAGTGCAAATTTGGTGACTCCTGTCTTCTTCTTCCCTCCTCTTATCTCCTGACCTCTCCTCCCATGGTGCAGACTGAGGGTTCCTCAGATCTATGCCGAGGAGAGGTCGCCTAGCTTGAGGTTTCCTCCTGACTAGGTGTAATGGTGGTCTAGACTGAGGGTTCCTCAGTTCTAAACCATGTTCCCATGGCTTGAGTTCAAAACAGCTCAAACCATGAGATCTTTGAATAATCAACATGCTATCTAAATGTTATGCTGCTCAAATTGTTATAGAAATTGCAATAAGTTAGTGCACTGCCTCATAACAAAATAACAAAAATACTCATATATGCATAGATATTCAAATCTGACTAAAAGTGAAATAATCAAAAGTTAAGGGCTCTATTTGCATAAAACATGAAAGTGTGTGTGGATAACAGGTACAGGACTCTATGGACAACAGGGAATAAATTTGATCTTGTTTTAGATTTTGTGTAATCATGTGCTTTTTTAACAAGGGCATCAGTGTTATTCCTTTAAATAAAATGTTGTTTTATCAAAACCTTAAACTCTCTGCAAAAGCAGTCACATAGCAAAACCATAAATATGTTAAAGTTCATTTCTGTAAATTCCTAGAAATTTTAAATAAACACATAAATGTTTCATGAGATGCTTTTAAAAGGAGCAAGAATTATACAAATACATTTGGAACTTTCTTGTAAAAAGACAAAAATGACTTTGGGTTGTTCAAATACACTTCACATAGTGTAACATGACCTCTGTAACCTATCTTACTGCATTCCAAGCAACTCAAATAAAATCTCTTCAAAACAGTAAAAAAAATTGCATAAAAGTGAAAATTGAAAATAGTGAAAAGTGCCAAATGTCTTGCTCTCACATTCTGTGCAATTTGAGCACATGAAACAAACCTAAATGGACTTAAATCAAGCATTTAATCAAACCATATTGTTGTAAGTCCAGTTACATGCAATTGAAAATTGAAACAAAAAAAAAAATGCAACTCTGCCTCTTTGGCTCTCGCACCAAATTGTGAGGCTTCGAATCAAATTAAATACATTAACAAATTAAAGTCTATGTCCTGAAGCTACCTGAATCGTCTCTGGCACAAAAGGATAGCCAAGTGGGTCCCACAGCAAGGCCTCATCTCTGTTCAAATTGGAGCCGAATCGCCTCAGTCGAGACTACCTAATTCCAAGCTTCTCCATGCAAAATTGAACTCAGAATCGTCATCTGAACATGATCACAAGTGAGATAAACCTCAAACTGGTAAAGAGAAGAAATCCAGAAGCTTCGAACTCCATTAATGGAGGTTCGACACTTCTCAGATTCCAAGTGGCAGCACAAGTCTCCTCAGAAAGAAAAAAATGCACCGCTGTGCTCTCCTCGAGTCTACGACTCCAACGCACCAAATCTCGACTGAAATGATGAACTGAGCTGCCTCAATTTCGTCGGAGAAGTTTCAGGGATCAAATTGCAAAATGACCAGTCCCCTGTCGGAGAAGACGGATTCAAATCCGCGATCTTTTCGATTTTCTGCGACCAAAATCTGTGTGGCGGGTCTCTGACAAAAAGATAACCCGTTACACGAATTAACTAAACATGGTCAGCGCCTGTTCAAAACTAAAACCGCGCCCTGCCACGTCACCTGCCACGCCAGCACCAGCTCAGCGCCAAATCAAGGCCATGTCAGCCTTTGTGCCTACGTGGACCAATCAGAAAACGCCAAATATGCAGAAACTTCAAAAATTCATTAAAAATAGTAGGAAACTCAGAAAAATACAAATAAAATATCCAAAAAAATCCTAAAAATCCAAATAAACCAAATTCACTGATATTTTGATATAAAAATCCTTCAATTTACTGGCCTTTTCTATTTTGAAGTATTTTTTTTATATTAAATAAATCTTATAAAATTCTAAAATGAAGTTAAATAAATTTTGTAAAATTCCAAATGATTTCAAAACTGGATTAAACTCTTCTAACAAATTTCTAAAAATAAATGTTGATATAATTTTGAAAATAAAATAATTCTAAAGGGAAATGTATTAAATAATAAATATTTTTGAAAATAAACATAACTAAAAATATAAAAAGATATTTCGAAAGTCTAAAATTAAAAATAAAAATAAAAATGAAATTGAGAAAATGATAAAATCCAAAGAGAAACTCAAGAAATTAAAAGTCCAAACACGAAACCCGAAATCAAGACCGAAACCTCTTCAATTAAGGGAATGAAATATCTTCAGTAAATCGAAGTCGACTCAAGCGATAAAAAATTTATTAAGTCTCACAGGTGGTCCAAAATAGCCCCGAGAAATCTCAAATCAAATTCCAAGACCCAAAATAGTCTTGAAACCTAAATCCAAATCCAAAGGCCCAAAATAGCCTAGAAATCCAAATCAAATCCAAGACCCAAAATAGTCTTGAAAATCAAATCAAAACCCAAGGCCCAAAATAGCCTTGAAACCTCAAATCAAACCCGAGACCCAAAATAGTCTTGAAATCCAAACTAAATCCCAAGGCCCAAAATAGCCTTAAAACCCAAATCAAATCCCGAGGCCCAAAATAGTCTCGATAAACTCAAATCCAAATCTAAATCCTCCAAAGACCCAAAATAGCCTAAGGAACAAAAACAACGCCCCAACACCAAGAAACCAAAACCAAGTCTGTCTCAAATAATAAAATCATTCAAGCGTTCTCAATTGGGTCCCGTTAACTAAGTCTGGTACACCAATTGAGTCCGGTTTAAGCCAAAGAAATAAACTCAAGATAAACATGAAATAAACGACTTCCCTAGCCTTTACATGTAATTCTTTCAATCCCTTAATCAGAGGTTCTCGTGAGCGATCACGGGGTAATTAACAGTAGGGGCTTGCGCCTACTGGAAAGAAAGGACCCACAAAATCAACAAACCTCTTTAAGAAGCGACTCGTGTTTTGGTTCTCTTGTTGCTAAGAGATACTCGAACTGAGATCGAACCTTAAGGGGGGTGAATCCAAGGCTATGTTCCCATTTCTCGAGGAAACCCATTCCATTCTTCGAGGGATGACGAAAAAGCCGCAACAGATTCTCTGGCACGCCCGGTGGGACCTCTTTTTCCTCTCATCTAAGGGATTTAAAGAATATAATGTAAAGGCTAGCGAAAGTAAAAAAAATATAATAATAAATAAATAAAAATTGTTAAGTATATTTGTATCAACAGCCCACCTCGTGCCATAACAGATTCTCTGGCACGCCCGGTGGGACCTCTTTCTCCTCTCATCTTTGGGATTTAAAGGATATAATGTAAAAGCTAGGGAAAATCATCAAAAAAAATTTTTAAGTACTAATAATTTTCTGTGGAGTTTTTTTTTCTTTGCAGGAAAAATGATCTCAATCGAATTGTCGCTGCCCACTGGGGCAATTCTTTGGGAGCAACCACCACATGGCCTAAAGCGTGGTGAAAACAAAAAAAAGATGAGTGATGACATCCTCTCAAATAATTGGTCGCCGCATTCACTGGGGCAGTTATTGGGGCAAAGGCCATATCTTCAAAAGTCGGATAAAACATGATGAATAAAAGGAAAGAAATAAAGTGGAGAGGAAATAAAATGAAGAAGAAAGAAGAAGGAAGGAAAAGAAAAAGAAGGAAGAAAGTGAAATAAAGAAGGAAGAATAAAGGTGAAAGAAAGTAAATAAAAAGGAGGAAAAAATTGAATAAAGGAATAAAATTCAGGAACCGAAATCGGAAAATCAAAAGAGAAAAGGAAAGATTGTCTCAAACAAACGGACATTGCATTAACCGGAGCAATTTTCTGAGGCATGCGCTGTGCCGCCGCATATCCGAAAGTGAAGTAAAGGCAAAATCAAGAATGAAAATATTAAAGCATTCCTTTACTCGAGTTGCCGTCGTATTCACTGGGGCAGTTCTTTGGGAGCAAAACATCCAAAAGCATGAATACTCGAAATGAATTTTTAATCGACCACAAGCGAATCAGATCAATCTGGTGCCTAAGAAGAAAAGAAGAAAGATTAAAAAACAACCAAAAAAAAAAGAGAAAAGGAGAAGAAAGAAAGTGAAATAAAAAAAGGGGAAAATGAAGAATGGAATAAAGTCCCGAAATCGAAATCGGGAAACCAAGTCAAAAATGAAAAAGAAGAAGGCAAGAAAAATGAAGAAAGGAATGAAGTCCCGAAACCAAAATCGAGAAAGCAAGTTAGAAATTCAGAAATGAAGAATAAAGTCCCGAAACCGAAATCGAGAAACCAAGTTAGAAAATCAGAAAGGGAGAATAAAGAAAGGAATAAAGTCACGCAGTTGAAATCGGGAGTCCACGTTGGAAATTCAAAAATGAAGAGTAAGGAAAGGAATAAGGTCCCGAAACCGAAATCGGGAAACCTAAAAAAAAAAAAGAGAAAAGGATAAAGAAAGTGAAATAAAAATGGAGAAAGAAGAAGTAAAATCTCTAAACCGAAATCAGAATCCAAGTTAGAAGTGCAAAAGAGGGAAAGTGGAAAAATAAGATAGGAAGAAAATAAAAGAAAAAAAAGAAGAAGAAGAAGAAGAAGAAGAAGAAGAAGAAGAAGAAGAAGAAGAAGAAAGAAGAAAGCAGAAAACAGAAAGCAGAAGAAAGAAGAAAGAAGAAAGAAGGAAAAGAGAAATGGAGAAAGAGAGTGAAATAAGAATGGGAAAAAGAATAAGACCAGAGAAATGAAGAAGGAATAAAGTTCCGGAATCAAAATCGGAGAACCAAACTAGAAATCCAAAAGGAAAAGAAAATAAAATTAAGATGAAAAGAAAATAAGCAAAGGAGGATAGAAATAGAAAGAAGAAAGGAAAATGTAATGAAGAAGAAATTGCCAAAACCGCGCATTTTTGAAAGTGTGCATCAAACATCCAACCTAAAGGTGAAGGAAACATCCAACCTAAAAGTGAAGGAAACATCCAACTTGAAGGTGAAGGAAACATCCAACTTGAAGGTGAAGGACAAAACCCAAAATTCTCAAAAATTGCGCGCTTTGGAAAGTGTGCACCGAAACCCCAACTTGAAAATGAAAAACAAAGACAAGTCGTGCTCCATCACGCAACTCCGCGATCAACGCGACAAAATCGTGCTCCATCACGCAAATCCGCGATCAACGCGAGAAAGCCGTGCTCCATCACGCAACTCCGCGATCAACGCGACAAGCCGTGCTCCATCACACAACTCCGCGATCAACGCGACAAGCCGTGCTCCATCACGCAACTCCGCGATCAACGCGACAAGCCGTGCTCCATCACGCAACTCCGCGATCAACGCGACAAGCCGTGCTCCATCACGCACCCTTGTGAATTTGACATGACAAACCCATGCCTAAAATTCCAAATTCCAAAATCCAAAATCCCTATGCCTAAAATTCCAAATTCCAAAATCCAAAATCCCTATGCCTAAAATTCCAAATTCCAAAATCCAAAATCCCTATGCCTAAAATTCCAAATTCCAAAATCGCAAAATCCCAAAACTCCAATAAAAAAAAAACCTAAGACTCCAAACTCCAAAATCCAAAGTCCAAAAATTTCAATAAGCTAAAACTAAAATTCCAAAAACCAAAACCCTAAAACCGTAACCAAACCCATACCAAAAATTAAAATGCCAAAACCCAAAATTCCAAAACCACAAATTCCAATAAAATAACCCATGATAACCAAAACCTACCAAAATAAAATAAATCCAATAAAGTCTTGAATAAAACCCAAAAACCTAAAGCCATCACAAATAACCAAAACTTGAAATAATAAGTTTCAAGTCCCATCGGGCTAAAGCTTGAAAGGGTATTCCGTTCTTTTGAACATTATGGGATATTCCTTTGCAAAGCCCTAAATAAATAAGGTAAAAATAAATAAATAAATAAAAGTCCAATATAAAAGTCCCCAACCTCAAAAATCCAGATACAAATGAACCAAACCTAAACAAAAAAAATCATATGCTACCTAACCAAAAAAAAAAAAAAAAAAAACCAAACACAATAAAACTCAAAGAAATGAAACCAAACTCGTCCCGCCGGGCCTAAAAACAAAGGAATGTCTTTGTCCTTTTGGACATTCATAGACATTTCCCTTACAAAGGCCTACATTTAAGAGAAATGTCAATACCGCCAATGCCGATATTGAGTGCCATTACATTGAGTGCCCATACCTAAAAAGAGAGGGTGAGAAATGAGAGGGTGAGCAAAACAAAGGGTGACTTGCCTTTATGGCCCCATAAGTCATTCCTTTCACCTAAATATTCCCAACTCCACAAAATCCACTAGCCAAAATGTAGTATAGGAAATTTTTTTTCTTTTGCGACCGATGACGGATTCTTAAGAATCTCGAGTATGCAAATTTGTTCATATTTGCATCACTAAGGCCGCTACAAGACAAAGATCAACAACAACCAAACTGGGGCAAGGCCCGTGTAAACCCAAACCCAAGGAAATACAGGGTGGGCCAAAATACCCTAACTTAAATTGCGGTGAGGACTTATGGGTGCCTTAGTCCTAAAGAAGAAAGAAAAAGGAAGAAAGAAGTCAAAAGCGGGCCAAAATACCCACATTTCAAAAAAAAAAAAAAAACAAAACCATTGAAGACGGACCAAAATACCCGTATTTCAAGAAAACAAAACCATTGAAGACGGATCAAAATACCCGTATTTCAAGAAAACAAAACCATTGAAGACGGACCAAAATACCCGTATTCCAAAGAAACCAAATCATTGAAGACGGACCAAAATACCCGTATTTCAAGAAAACAAAACCATTGAAGACGGACCAAAATACCCGTATTCCAAAGAAACCAAACCATTGAAGACGGATCAAAATACCCGTATTCCAAAGAAACCAAACCATTGAAGACGGACCAAAATACCCGTATTCCAAAGAAACCAAACCATTGAAGACGGACCAAAATACCCGTATTCCAAAGAAACCAAATCATTGAAGACGGACCAAAATACCCGTATTCCAAAGAAACCAAATCATTGAAGACGGATCAAAATACCCGTTTTCCAAAGAAACCAAATCATTGAAGGCGGGTCAAAATACCCGCATGCCAAGAAACCAAACTATTAAGGATGGGCCAAAATACCCACATTCGAAGAAATAAAATCAAGACGGGAGTAAGATGACTTCTCGCTTCAAGACAAAAAAATCTCGGGCATGAAGCTCCAATCAAACACAAACCAGAAACAAACCAAACCAAGACGAAAAACAAGGGGTCAAGAAGGGGCCACCAAAGCACGTCGTTCTGCCAAGGTCCTCACAACGTACTTTGGTGGGGGGCATTTGTTGACCCTAAAAATTAAACCCTCAAAACCAAATAGAACAAAACCAAATTGCGAAAGCCAGAAGTCAAACAGCGAAAATCAAATTTCCAAAACCCAAAATCAAATTACGAAAAATACCAAACAAACTCTAAAAATCCTCAAAATATTACCCAAAAATCCCTGAAGAATTATGATGATTTATCATAATTTTTAAATACCAAAAATGCCCACACAAACTCCAAAATTTGCAAACAAACCCAAAAACTTCACAAAATTACCAAAATAATTCTATGAGGAATTTGCCAAAACCAGTTGAATCATTAAATTCCTTATATTTTTCTAAGCCTACCCATGAAATTTCATCTAAAAATACCTAAAGGAAGACCCCCAAATAATTTATTTTGGTTGGACAGCCAAATAAATAAATGATTTTAAAGAAAATCAAATGAAATTCCAAAAATCAGAAAAGGTGGCGCGTGCATACGGTTGGAGGGGATCCAGGACAGATTGAAGAGGGCGCTGGGTTTAAATTCTTGCGTGAACCTGGCTCATGAACCCAAGGTTACTAAAGCTTGATATATTCTATTGGCTCACGGAGAAACGAGAGCGCCCAAATCCCTCTGTCTCATTTAACCTTACAAGCAGGGCCCGCTTGTAAGAAGTGTCTCCCACTCAGTAAAAAGAAGAGAGGAGAAGTTAAGTCGCGATTTACCGTGCGACGCCGGGTAAAAATGGAGAAGAGGAGGGAGAGGCGACGTGGCTCCTTCTCCGTCCACAAACCCAAAACCACCAGTCCCAGCCCACGGTTTATCAATACCACAACCCTAGCGCAGCCCATTCTCCACCATTGATGAAAATTGGACGATGGAGATGCACACGGCTCAAACCAAAACCCTAATCCAATCGGCTATATAAACATCAAATTGAAGACAGAAAAAAAAGAGGGGGCAAGGTTAGGCTAGAGCATAGGTGTTGAAATTAGGATAGCTAGCGCCAAATTGAAAAAGGCAATAGTTCAAGCAGTGAGGAAAAGAGAGGAATAGGTGAGAATTGAGCGTTTTCTCTTGATAATTCCCTGTGTACAAATCAAATAAGTGAATTGAAGTGCAAATTTGGTGACTCCTGTCTTCTTCTTCCCTCCTCTTATCTCCTGACCTCTCCTCCCATGGTGCAGACTGAGGGTTCCTCAGATCTATGCCGAGGAGAGGTCGCCTAGCTTGAGGTTTCCTCCTGACTAGGTGTAATGGTGGTCTAGACTGAGGGTTCCTCAGTTCTAAACCATGTTCCCATGGCTTGAGTTCAAAACAGCTCAAACCATGAGATCTTTGAATAATCAACATGCTATCTAAATGTTATGCTGCTCAAATTGTTATAGAAATTGCAATAAGTTAGTGCACTGCCTCATAACAAAATAACAAAAATACTCATATATGCATAGATATTCAAATCTGACTAAAAGTGAAATAATCAAAAGTTAAGGGCTCTATTTGCATAAAACATGAAAGTGTGTGTGGATAACAGGTACAGGACTCTATGGACAACAGGGAATAAATTTGATCTTGTTTTAGATTTTGTGTAATCATGTGCTTTTTTAACAAGGGCATCAGTGTTATTCCTTTAAATAAAATGTTGTTTTATCAAAACCTTAAACTCTCTGCAAAAGCAGTCACATAGCAAAACCATAAATATGTTAAAGTTCATTTCTGTAAATTCCTAGAAATTTTAAATAAACACATAAATGTTTCATGAGATGCTTTTAAAAGGAGCAAGAATTATACAAATACATTTGGAACTTTCTTGTAAAAAGACAAAAATGACTTTGGGTTGTTCAAATACACTTCACATAGTGTAACATGACCTCTGTAACCTATCTTACTGCATTCCAAGCAACTCAAATAAAATCTCTTCAAAACAGTAAAAAAAATTGCATAAAAGTGAAAATTGAAAATAGTGAAAAGTGCCAAATGTCTTGCTCTCACATTCTGTGCAATTTGAGCACATGAAACAAACCTAAATGGACTTAAATCAAGCATTTAATCAAACCATATTGTTGTAAGTCCAGTTACATGCAATTGAAAATTGAAACAAAAAAAAAAATGCAACTCTGCCTCTTTGGCTCTCGCACCAAATTGTGAGGCTTCGAATCAAATTAAATACATTAACAAATTAAAGTCTATGTCCTGAAGCTACCTGAATCGTCTCTGGCACAAAAGGATAGCCAAGTGGGTCCCACAGCAAGGCCTCATCTCTGTTCAAATTGGAGCCGAATCGCCTCAGTCGAGACTACCTAATTCCAAGCTTCTCCATGCAAAATTGAACTCAGAATCGTCATCTGAACATGATCACAAGTGAGATAAACCTCAAACTGGTAAAGAGAAGAAAACCAGAAGCTTCGAACTCCATTAATGGAGGTTCGACACTTCTCAGATTCCAAGTGGCAGCACAAGTCTCCTCAGAAAGAAAAAAATGCACCGCTGTGCTCTCCTCGAGTCTACGACTCCAACGCACCAAATCTCGACTGAAATGATGAACTGAGCTGCCTCAATTTCGTCGGAGAAGTTTCAGGGATCAAATTGCAAAATGACCAGTCCCCTGTCGGAGAAGACGGATTCAAATCCGCGATCTTTTCGATTTTCTGCGACCAAAATCTGTGTGGCGGGTCTCTGACAAAAAGATAACCCGTTACACGAATTAACTAAACATGGTCAGCGCCTGTTCAAAACTAAAACCGCGCCCTGCCACGTCACCTGCCACGCCAGCACCAGCTCAGCGCCAAATCAAGGCCATGTCAGCCTTTGTGCCTACGTGGACCAATCAGAAAACGCCAAATATGCAGAAACTTCAAAAATTCATTAAAAATAGTAGGAAACTCAGAAAAATACAAATAAAATATCCAAAAAAATCCTAAAAATCCAAATAAACCAAATTCACTGATATTTTGATATAAAAATCTGTCAATTTACTGGCCTTTTCTATTTTGAAGTATTTTTTTTATATTAAATAAATCTTATAAAATTCTAAAATGAAGTTAAATAAATTTTGTAAAATTCCAAATGATTTCAAAACTGGATTAAACTCTTCTAACAAATTTCTAAAAATAAATGTTGATATAATTTTGAAAATAAAATAATTCTAAAGGGAAATGTATTAAATAATAAATATTTTTGAAAATAAACATAACTAAAAATATAAAAAGATATTTCGAAAGTCTAAAATTAAAAATAAAAATAAAAATGAAATTGAGAAAATGATAAAATCCAAAGAGAAACTCAAGAAATTAAAAGTCCAAATACGAAACCCGAAATCAAGACCGAAACCTCTTCAATTAAGGGAATGAAATATCTTCAGTAAATCGAAGTCGACTCAAGCGATAAAAAATTTATTAAGTCTCACAAATGGTCCAAAATAGCCCCGAGAAATCTCAAATCAAATTCCAAGACCCAAAATAGTCTTGAAACCTAAATCCAAATCCAAAGGCCCAAAATAGCCTAGAAATCCAAATCAAATCCAAGACCCAAAATAGTCTTGAAAATCAAATCAAAACCCAAGGCCCAAAATAGCCTTGAAACCTCAAATCAAACCCGAGACCCAAAATAGTCTTGAAATCCAAACTAAATCCCAAGGCCCAAAATAGCCTTAAAACCCAAATCAAATCCCGAGGCCCAAAATAGTCTCGATAAAATCAAATCCAAATCTAAATCCTCCAAAGACCCAAAATAGCCTAAGGAACAAAAACAACGCCCCAACACCAAGAAACCAAAACCAAGTCTGTCTCAAATAATAAAATCATTCAAGCGTTCTCAATTGGGTCCCGTTAACTAAGTCTGGTACACCAATTGAGTCCGGTTTAAGCCAAAGAAATAAACTCAAGATAAACATGAAATAAACGACTTCCCTAGCCTTTACATGTAATTCTTTCAATCCCTTAATCAGAGGTTCTCGTGAGCGATCACGGGGTAATTAACAGTAGGGGCTTGCGCCTATTGGAAAGAAAGGACCCACAAAATCAACAAACCTCTTTAAGAAGCGACTCGTGTTTTGGTTCTCTTGTTGCTAAGAGATACTCGAACTGAGATCGAACCTTAAGGGGGGTGAATCCAAGGCTATGTTCCCATTTCTCGAGGAAACCCATTCCATTCTTCGAGGGATGACGAAAAAGCCGCAACAGTACTATTGTTGTATGACCATTGCAATGAGAATAAAACAATGAGGGATCATAACTGGATGCTTTGAAACCAAATTCTAGTAAGACATTGCTGAGTTTTTGAAACCAAGATCAAGGTGATTGCTTCAGTCCATAAATTGATTTTTTTAGAAGGCACACATGATCTGGAAAAGACTTGTCAATAAAGCCAGGGGGTTGAGCCATAAAAATTGTTTCTGTTAAATCCCCATGTAAAAAGGCATTTTGAACATCGAGTTGATGAATGTGCCAATTGGAGGTGACAGCCATGGATAGAACTAACCTGATGGTTGTAGGCCTTGCAACAGGACTGAAAGTATCACCAAAATCTACTCCTTCTTGCTGATGATAGCCTTTGGCAACTAGCCGGGCTTTGCATCTTTCAATTGTCCCATCTGAGTGTCGTTTGATTTTGTACACCCATTTACATCCCACTACTCTCTGACTGTCAGGTGGTGGGACCAGAATCCAGGTTTTATTGGCAGCTAGAGCATCCAATTCTTTAGCCATTGCTTGTCTCCATTCTGGGTGATTATTTGCTTGAGAGAAAGTTGTTGGTTCTACTGTGGTGGCTGAGGTGAGGTAAGCCACATGGTCAGGGAAAAGTTTGGTTTTTCGTGTATGATCTCGAGTCCTGGTTATCATGGAGTGAGTGGAAGAGGGAATGATGGTGCGTGTTTCAGGAATAGAATCTAAAGGAGGAGAGACCCTAGGTGTTTGATGAAAAGTCTGTGAGGATGGAGAAGAAGAATCACTTTGCTGATTGTGGGCAGAAGAGAGGGGTTGGGCAGGAGATGAACTTGAGTTACGGTCAGGTAACAGTAACCTTGTGGGAGTTTGCAGATGGACTTGGTCTATGTCTGGAAAATTGTTGTTATGATGCGGGCTGGACTGAGCAGCATTAGTTGGTTGCAATATGGGCTGGGCCGAAGAAATCCTTCTCATGTACAAGTCTAGAAGGGGGGGCCCAGCAAGTGTTGATTGAGAATTTGAATTCTCCTCTTCTTCAGTGGGAGAGCCGTTGGAGTGAGAGGAGAAGGGGAAAGTATTTTCATCAAATTGAACGCTTCTTGAGATAAAAATCCGGTTTGTATCAATGTGAAGACACCGATAGCCCTTCTGATTGACTGCATACCCCAAGAAAACGCATGGAAGAGCTCTCAATTGGAGCTTATTTGTGTTGTAGGGCCTGGTGTGAGGAAAACACAAGCACCCAACTGTTCGAAGAAAAGCATAGTCTGGAGATGAATTGTAAAGAGCAGTGAAAGGTATGGCAGAGGTGGTGCTTGACGACAGTCTATTGATGAGGTAAACTGCATTTGAAAATACTTCATCCCAGTACATGTGTGGTATGTTTGCATGAGATATCATAGCAAGGGATAACTCAATAATATTTCTGTGTTTTCTTTCTGAGGTCCCATTATGTTGAGGGGTATATGGGCAGGTAGTTTGGTGTATAATTTGTGGGAATTTTGTTGTTATTGGCTTGAATTCTGTGCCTCCATCTGTTCTCAAAGTTTGAATGTTGGAGTTGAATTGATTTTCAACCTGTTCTTTGAATAAAGTAAAAATGTTGACCACTTCATGCTTATGTGTCATGAAGAAGATCCAAGTAAACCGAGTGAAATCATCAACAAAAATGATATAATACCTGAATCCATTAGATGAAACAATAGGGGAAGGACCCCATACATCACTATGTATTAGTTGCAAAGGTTTTGAAGTAGAAACAGTGGCCTTAGAAAAGGGCATTACATGTGACTTTGCCATTGAACAATGTGGGCAATTATTGAATTTCAAAGAACTACAAGGTAAAGCAAACTGAGTAACTATTTTTTGTGTTGTAGCTTGAGATGGGTGACCTAATCGGGCATGCCACGGTTGTGTTGACACACTGCTGACAGAAAAAGGCTTGATGCACACTAGTAGTTGTAAGAAGAAACAGTCCTCTAGAACAAATTACTTGGTGGGATGTTGCCTTGGTGAGGAGGTCCTTAAACAAGCAAGAGGCAGAAGAGAACTCAATCAGTAAGTTTGAATTGTCATTTAGTAATTGGGAAACACTAATTAAGTTCTTTGAAAAAGAGGGCACCACCAAAACATTGTTCAATTGAACTGTTAAATGTGAGATAGAAAGAACTGCTGTACCAATATGAGAGATAGGTAAATTCATACCATTGTCAATCTGAAGAGAATCTGCACCCTCATAATTGTAAAAGGATGATAGATTATTCAGGTCACTTGTGACATGGCTGGTTGCCCCTGAGTCAAGGATCCACTCAGTTGAAGTCACTGGAGTGCTAGAGGCTGAGGCAATGTATGCCTGAGGAGGCTGAGAAGATGAAGCAGGAGGAGAACTCCATGAAGAATCCTCATTGTACCTAAACCAGCAATTCCTAGCTGTATGGAATCCAAACTTGTTGCAAATTTGACAAAATTGTTTAGTATTGTTCACTGATTGTGGTGCAGCTGACCTTGGAGCCCTAAACTGTGCATTTTGATTTTGAACACCAGTATTTTGTTGGTACACTTGCCTAGGGCCAGATCTGTTGTTGTCAAATGACAAATTGGCAGGTGGTGAAGGAGGTATGTATTGGTATGGAGCTCTGCCACGTGGCTGATACCCTCTTGGTCTGGTATTGGACTGAAAAGGAGGCCTATTGTTGTTCTGGTATGAGACATTGGGTCTGTGATATCGTCATTATTTGTAGGCATTTGGACCGTACTTGGCACTCAAATAACACTCAAACCATTGAATTATTCAATAGATTGCTATGATTTCCATGGAACTGGCTCTACTGTCGTTTCTTCTCTCATTTTACAGGACTTTGATGATTTCTGATGATTTTGGAGCATATAGATGGATTCCCAACGTAGCACGCACGCTAGACGACTCATTCCTAGCATTGGAGGCTCTTTTCTCTCTCCTGGTCGACCCGAACAATCATCTGGTCGATCCGACCAGCACCTATGGCAGCCAGGCGTCATTTTCTCTCTCCTGGTCGACCCGACCAGGAGCCTGTTCGATCCGACTGGGCATCACAACAGCAGACTTGTGCAGCTGTTCTTTCTCTCTCCTGTTCGGTTCGACTGCACACCTGTTCGGTTTGACCAGGGTGCCGCCATATCACATAAGGCATTATTTCTTACATAGAAACTGATGAAAATGGTAATTTCTTGCGCCCTGGTGCCCTAGCCTTCCATCCTTGCGACCTGGGACATCCATATATATACCTCTAGACCTGAAGGAAAGCAAGCCACCATACACGAAATTCCATATCCCACCACGTTTTGGCACCTTTCCACCACCGTTCTCACGCCGAAAGGCGTGGGATTCCACCTCTTTCATCATAGCACGACCATGGCATCATCTTTGGAGCAATTCTAGGCGCGACGGCGACAGAATCAATCCAACCACGGCTCTGGACGTTCGGTATCTTGAGTTAGAAGCGATATTTGGTTTATTTCTTCCATTCTCTTGATATTTTGATTTGATGGAGCTTGTATCTTATTTTGCTTTCATGTTAGGTTAGATTTATGTAGTCTTAGGGGTAAGGTAGTAACTTAGGTTTGGATGTTGTGATTTGACTCGTTATGTTATGATATGTTCTGTTGATTTATTTCGTTGAGAATTATGTTAATTGCTTGTTTAAATTGCTTGATTAAGTCTAATTAACTTCTAGATGAATGGCCACATTTAGTTAAGTTCTAAAGTTAGGTTAATCAAGATAATTTAGATAAAGTATTTGGGATAAATCGTAGATCCGAAAGGGGAGATTAGTTGACACCAAAAGTGTAACTTTTAGACAAGTCCAAAAGACCTCTAGATATCCTTATGAACTCCAACAAACAAGTTTAAGTTGATTGAACTCTATACCAAAAGTTGTGAACCAATCGAGTTAATTAGGTTAGGTTGTGATTAAACCAGTTTCTAGTCCAACAAGCGACAGCTGAGGTTTAGAATATCTAGGTTTGACCAACAAACCCTAGCACAAAGCATAAAATATCATAAAAGTTCAAAATCACACACTTATACCATCTGTTCGGATCGAACAGACTCCTGTTCGGATTGAACAGAGTCCTGTTCGGATTGAACAGACTCCTGTTCGAATTGAACAGATTCTTGTTCGAACCGAACAGAGCGGTATATGCTTGAAAAACACCGTTTGATGCACGAAAGTGATAAGTTCTGTGTTCTAGAGTCCAAACCGATGTGAAACCTGAACCTAAGACGACTTTTATATTGTTAAAACACCCAAAAATATTTATTTACTTGCACCTTTAGATTTAATCAACCAAAAACTCCATAAAAATATAATTGTCTAGCTTTCGTGAGGAAGTAAAGTCCGGTACTCATTAATCCGTCCCTTGGGTTCGACCCTAAAGCTGTACTCCAAAAGACTAGTGAGGTTAGCTCTAGGTCTATAAATTTATTTGATTCCTAGGTTCTAAGCCTTCATCAAATTGGCGCCGTTGCCGGGGACGGTGTTGATATTAGAATTTATTTTAGTAACGAGAGACTAGATATTGTATCTTTCATTTATTATTATTATTATTATTATTATTATTATTATTATTATTATTATCAAAAAAAAAAAAAAACTGATGGTTGGTTTGGATTTTATTGTTGAAAATACAGGTTTTGACTGATTGTGGATGTCCTACTTGCAACTCGCGCTAGAGCACCACGGGTCAATCAACAAAAAAAAACACATGACCCACGCACGACCTCATGTGAGTTGCATGCCACAAGAAAACTTGTCCCGTTGCTACCTCTGAACTCCTACATTGCTACCACGCCGAATATAGACGAATTCATATGGAAATCATGCCTTGATTTGGAAAATTTTGAGGAACAAATGAAGAAAGATGCGATTCGTGCTAGAGCACCATGGGTTACGTGAACCAACTAACCCCGATCGACCTCATACAAATTGCACAACAACTCAAAGAAAGGAGTAGAGCCATCTTGGAAATCGAGAGAACAAATTAGGAGCAAATCGAAATGGTGGAAGCAAAAATTGGCTAAGTTCTCTTTTCCTCCTATTTACTTTTCTTTGTGATTGAATGCATTGAGGACAATGCTTGATCTAAGTTTGGGGGGAGGGAATAGGAGAAAAATCGAGAACTTTTGGTGGATTTTGATAAATTTTTGCAATTTTTTCGAACTTTTTGCTTCTCTGGTCAGCTCGAACAGACATCTGGTCAACCCGACCAAAGCCTTGGAAACTTCTGTTTTTAACTTTCTCCTTGGTCGGTTCGAACAGACACCTGGTCGATCCGACCAGAACATGGAAATTGCACCATTTGGTTTGATTTTGGCTTGAAATTAGTTGGTTTTGCCTATTCTCTCTCGATTTGAATTTTAAACGTTAAATCTCACACTGCTTAACCTTGTTTTTGAGTCAAACAAAAATTTTCTCAAAGAACCCTAGAATGTTTTGATATCACACTTGATCTTGCACCAATGGACTGAATTGGAGTATTTTCTTTAAGATTTGAATTTGATCTTGGATGCTTAGAATTGTTATGACAATCTTAGTCGATTCTCACAAGTTTTTGCCGAGTGAACTGATTCGTATTTGACAAACTTTTGAAAAGAAATTTATCGACTTTGGAAATTGTAAAATGAATTTTGTCTTGTTGAAATTGCTTTTTAATCGCTTGAATCACCAACGAGCAAAAATAATGGAACATTAAATCAAAATAGCTGTGAAAACGAGGACGCACTGAGGCCTTTCTCCACCAACTTAGCCACAAATTGGAGGGTATTGGGTTAGGTATGAATTGTTAGGAATTACAACTCAAAGAAACCGAGAAATAATTGGACAACTCATGCTTAATTCTACCGGACCCGGTGCGAAAGCATTGGTAAAGGAGTTGTTGAGTATTATGGCCCAAGTGTACCGTGGCCATAGTCGAGCAACACCCGTCTAACCTCCCTAGCGCGACATGTGCTAGTAGCAAACTCAAGGCCAATGATACCGCATTATCCTCTAGGGTGTAAAGCCCCACGGCTCGACTTGCACGAAAAAAAAAAGAAAAAAAAACATTGGTGAAAAATTGAAATTGCTTTTGAGAAAAGTTCATTATAAAATTTCTGAAGTTGATAAAGGCCTTTACAAATTTTTGTGGAATGTGAAAAGGAACGGGTAATTGAAATTGAGATCGCTTTTGAAATATCAAAGGGAAGCTAGAGTTCTAATTTTTGGGAAAAGACTTTACTTAGGGCCAAGAGTTGCATTAATTAAGTTGTGAACACTTAACTTGGTTTTTTATTTTGATTTTTGTTTGACTCATTTGATGAAAGTGTGAGAAATTTTAGGCATAGCAATTGATTTCACGGCATTTCTTGGTTTGAGATACAACTTGTTGTTTAAGGTTTAAGTACAGTCCAAAACTCTAAGCTTAGGGTGTTGCTTGAGGACAAGCAAAGTTTAAGTTTGGGGGGGATTTGATATCGTCATTATTTGTAGGCATTTGGACCGTACTTGGCACTCAAATAACACTCAAACCATTGAATTATTCAATAGATTGCTATGATTTCCATGGAACTGGCTCTACTGTCGTTTCTTCTCTCATTTTACAGGACTTTGATGATTTCTGATGATTTTGGAGCATATAGATGGATTCCCGACGTAGCACGCACGCTAGACGACTCATTCCTAGCATTGGAGGCTCTTTTCTCTCTCCTGGTCGACCCGAACAATCATCTGGTCGATCCGACCAGCACCTATGGCAGCCAGGCGTCATTTTCTCTCTCCTGGTCGACCCGACCAGGAGCCTGTTCGATCCGACTGGGCATCACAACAGCAGACTTGTGCAGCTGTTCTTTCTCTCTCCTGTTCGGTTCGACTGCACACCTGTTCGGTTTGACCAGGGTGCCGCCATATCACATAAGGCATTATTTCTTACATAGAAACTGATGAAAATGGTAATTTCTTGCGCCCTGGTGCCCTAGCCTTCCATCCTTGCGACCTGGGACATCCATATATATACCTCTAGACCTGAAGGAAAGCAAGCCACCATACACGAAATTCCATATCCCACCACGTTTTGGCACCTTTCCACCACCGTTCTCACGCCGAAAGGCGTGGGATTCCACCTCTTTCATCATAGCACGACCATGGCATCATCTTTGGAGCAATTCTAGGCGCGACGGCGACAGAATCAATCCAACCACGGCTCTGGACGTTCGGTATCTTGAGTTAGAAGCGATATTTGGTTTATTTCTTCCATTCTCTTGATATTTTGATTTGATGGAGCTTGTATCTTATTTTGCTTTCATGTTAGGTTAGATTTATGTAGTCTTAGGGGTAAGGTAGTAACTTAGGTTTGGATGTTGTGATTTGACTCGTTATGTTATGATATGTTCTGTTGATTTATTTCGTTGAGAATTATGTTAATTGCTTGTTTAAATTGCTTGATTAAGTCTAATTAACTTCTAGATGAATGGCCACATTTAGTTAAGTTCTAAAGTTAGGTTAATCAAGATAATTTAGATAAAGTATTTGGGATAAATCGTAGATCCGAAAGGGGAGATTAGTTGACACCAAAAGTGTAACTTTTAGACAAGTCCAAAAGACCTCTAGATATCCTTATGAACTCCAACAAACAAGTTTAAGTTGATTGAACTCTATACCAAAAGTTGTGAACCAATCGAGTTAATTAGGTTAGGTTGTGATTAAACCAGTTTCTAGTCCAACAAGCGACAGCTGAGGTTTAGAATATCTAGGTTTGACCAACAAACCCTAGCACAAAGCATAAAATATCATAAAAGTTCAAAATCACACACTTATACCATCTGTTCGGATCGAACAGACTCCTGTTCGGATTGAACAGAGTCCTGTTCGGATTGAACAGAGTCCTGTTCGGATTGAACAGAGTCCTGTTCGAATTGAACAGATTCTTGTTCGAACCGAACAGAGCGGTATATGCTTGAAAAACACCGTTTGATGCACGAAAGTGATAAATTCTGTGTTCTAGAGTCCAAACCGATGTGAAACCTGAACCTAAGACGACTTTTATATTGTTAAAACACCCAAAAATATTTATTTACTTGCACCTTTAGATTTAATCAACCAAAAACTCCATAAAAATATAATTGTCTAGCTTTCGTGAGGAAGTAAAGTCCGGTACTCATTAATCCGTCCCTTGGGTTCGACCCTAAAGCTGTACTCCAAAAGACTAGTGAGGTTAGCTCTAGGTCTATAAATTTATTTGATTCCTAGGTTCTAAGCCTTCATCAGTCTGGTATTCTGAAAGTTTGTACCAATAGCAAAAGCAGCTGGTGGTTGATGAGAAGCAAGAGAAGAAGAAGTAATTGACTGATTTTTAAGAAGAGATTCAAAACCTAAGAGTAGGCCTTGCAGATCTGAGAAAGAGAAACTCTCATGTCGACTTGCTGCTGCTATTGAAGCAAAGAAGGGGTTGTACTCACTTCCTAGCCCACTGATGATATTGGAGATCAGATCTTCAGATGGAATAGGAGCACCGATGAACGCCAACTCATCTGCCAGATAGCGCATCTTACTGAGATACTCAGAGCATGAGGATGTACCTCTAGTGGTGTGTTGGATTTGTCTCTTCAGATCTATAACTCGAGCACGAGATGTAGCTGCAAACGACTGTTGAAGTGATGTCCACAGCTCACGAGAAGTCACACTTGAAACCACTTGTGACTGGATCTGCTCTGAGAGTGAAGATCTGATCCAACCGAGTAGCAATTGATCTTGCCTATGCCAAGGTATGTACTCGGGGTTGATTGTTGTTTGACCATCAGGATTCACAATTGTAGCAGAAGGAGGAGATGCCTCAATGAAGCTAGTTAGGTTGTAGCCGTGAATTATGGGAAGAATCTGACATTGCCAGGTGAGATAGTTGGAAAGGGTGAGTTTAGTTGCTATGGGAAGCGTAAGAGAGATGATCGGAGCAGGATCTGTGGAGGTAATAGAGAAAGATGGTGTGTCATTGCCATTGTTAACATTTGTGGAGGTATCCATGAGGTCTCTGATACCATGAAGGAGAAACAGAAACAAGGATAAAAGAGATCTATTTTATTGAATCGACTTCATTACATTGATTTGCCACTAGCTGAGCTATCTCAGTTATATATACACAGAGAGATAGAAAAGGACAAAACAAATAGTTATATTCAGAATATAATTGCTGTCCATTTTGGAGTCTATTGGAGAGTCCATTTCATTCGCTAACAGGTATTATGATGGACAGCCCATGGGCCATGGCATTTCAGCGACCCTTGGTTTCACAAAATTGTGTTCATGAATCATATGCGCAACACTCAAAACAGGAAGCACTTCGCGTAAAGGAGAACACAGGTAGGCCTGGCAAACGTGCCAAACGATCACGGAACACCCCAGTTCCGTTTTCGTGCCGTTTCAGAAACGGAATCAAAGTAGCTGTTTCGTTTCCGTTCCGTTTTTGAAACGGTAGTGAAAATTTGTGCCACATTCCATTTCGTTTCTGTTTTCCACTGTAATTTCTTATTTTCCTGTCCCATTTCAACAAAACGATATAATTATCTGTTCCGTTTCCGTTTCGTTTTTTGAAACGACAACGAAAATTAGTGCCACATTCCGTTCCGGTTCTGAAAACGAAACGGCATCACGTTTTTATTTTCCGTTTTGACAGGCCTAAACACAGGTAGAAATGTAGAATAAATCAAAACATTAAAATCAGGAAGGACTGCGCTTGAAGAAGAAACATGTAAAATAAATCAAAGGTGGTGTATACATTTTTAGCATTGGAATTTGAATAAAAACCAACAGCACTTGAGAGCCGAGTAGGTAAGCTTCTCAAATAGAAATACATTGGTTTCAGTCTTTACATGTTTGTATCAAGAGGATGTTGATAAAAATGCATATTCATGCATAATGACAACTCAACTTAAGCACTGTTGAAATGATTATTCAATTTTAGTACGATTGGGATTTTTTTTTAAGTACCTTCCGTTAGGAGAATAATCAAAGCAATCGTCATGGGCGATAAACATCAGTAGGCAGAAAAAAGCAGTTGATACGCGCCAGAGCTGGACAAGTGTAAAGTTCAGTAATTTACACGACATTACAGACCACCAAAAAAAAGCACAAACGTTACAACACTTTTGACTTCCGTCCAAAATATAAGCATAAACAGAAATCCATAATAACAAGTTTCCACCCCTCAATAATACAACAAAAAACAACCCAAATTCCTCATTTAGCCATCCAACATCCCACATAACTTACAACACGTGAAACAAACCGAAACAAATTACAAACATTTCCCGCCGCATAGAACCAACAAATTGAACAACAAAAGAATACAAATTTCAAAACCCCCCCAAAACGAAGAAAGCAGCAATGAACAAACAAACGACAAATAGGTCAGGCTATAAACAAAGTGAATCAATCTAACAAATTAGGTCAGGCTAAAAGGTGCTGCTACTCTCGCTGGCAGAAATAGAAGAGCTCTCAGATTTGACAACAACAGCAGGCCCCTTGCTTATTTCCAGGCCCTGCAACCGTCCGATAGATTCTTGGTGCATGATGTCAGGTATGGAATTGTGGTTGTGGAATGGAGACTGATGGTGGAATTGGGGGAGAGATTGAGTATGGTGATTGTGGTGCTGGCTTTGGTTTGGTTGTTGCTGTTGCACTTGAGCTTGTGCCAGAGCAAACAAGGAGGAATGATGGTTGAAAGAGGGGATGTGTTGCATTCCAATGTTAAATGTTTCACTTGGATTTGACATTTCCCCCGTTGCCATCTTCAGCCTATCTACTTCCTGCTTTAGTGCCTCATTTAAAGCTGAAAATGAATAAGAAAATGCACTAAGGTTAACATTTTTAGATTAGGAAGAACTTTTTAATTTGGTATAACCTTTTTTGCAATCCCTCTCGTTTGCAGTTTGCCACAGTATACCTTTCTGATAGGTTGTACTCTTTTTACATGATATACATTTATGGTGCAGTACACTCCAATTATAATACAATAGCCACCTTATTGTGTAGCTTTTTCTATGTCGACATTAGTAGAGGCACTTAAAGAAAACATGGATCTAGTAATATACTATCAATAAGGCCATAAAAAGTGACTACAATTTTTATTATTGATTATTGAAAGTACCAAGAAGTGAAGACTTAATTATACTATTATATGTTTGCTCAAAATGTCAAAATTGTAGTCAACTGCCAATAATTGGCCCAGAATCTAAGGTTTTGACTTTTGACTTCCAGCTAGAACCAGTTGGTTTATCATGCATTACTGAAAATCCAGAGAGTTGCTCATTTGATTTGTATTATTTCAAAACCAACAGCAAATGAGATATTGCAAGGACCAACTCAACAGCAGTTTAAGATAAAAAAAAATTTGCTACACAGAAAGTAGCATATATATAAATGAATAGGGAAGCTTACCATCACGTAACTGGGCTTGTTGCTCCATAGCTTGTAACCTTATTTTAAGCTCTGCATTTTCAGCTGAAAGCCCAGTGGTGTCTCTCTACAAGGAATATATATGTTATCCTCAAGTTATCTCAAATTTCAGATTATTGTGTTTGAAGCAAAAGCACAAGAACAGTTCATTGCATACGAATTAAATTATGGCTAACAACAAGTATGTTTTCACCTAGCCAAGCGTTACTACTTACTACCCCCAGAATTTGATACAGTGACAGATTTGTAACTGCAGGAATTAGGTGTCAGTACTAATTTGGCCAGTGTTTTCCTTTCACTTTGTCACAGGCTTACAGCTTCTTTCCAGGCCTTTGGTGTTTAATTGCACGAATGAGGAAGCTCTGAGGACAACGCGAACATAATTGCACAACAGATAGCCCTTTTTAAAGCTTATTTAAGGCATAACAGCAGAATAAAGGACTTAGTTGATTGAATTGGGTACAGGTACTCATTTTAGGCAGGAAAAGTCTGATCTAGACAAAACAAACCAGATCACATCAAAGGAGCACCATAAATAATTCAGTTCGGCTTGTTTGTTTTAGATCAGGCGGTTGGGAGAACCAAAGATTTGCCTCAGCCAAACAAGCTAAGACTTGTAGTCAGCTAAGTTCCTCCTGATACAGATCAAATATTTGGCAGAAACCAGAAGCATATAGATGGATGAAATGTAGAACAATACGGGAAAATAAGAAGCCTTTTTAAGAAAAATGTACCTGAAATAGAGTGAGCTGTGCAGATAGTGTAGTGGCTTCAGTTTGAAGAGTTTGCACCTTGCGTTCCAGCTCAGCTATATAGCGTGCCTTTCTCTCTTTTGATCTAGCTGCTGATTGCCTATTGGCCAGGATTCTGCATTTATTGGTGGTCGTTTAGGGTTAAACTATTGCACAAGAACAACCAGAAAAATAGAGAATCCTGAATTATACATTATCTATAATACTTAATTGCACAGATGGATGGAATTACAATGTGCAGTGATGCAAAAACAAATATAAGTAGACATTACAGTCTAAAATATGCACATTGCTCCTAAAAAGGAGCATAAAAACTAAAGATTACCAAAAAGAACCACGCTGAATTCAACAAAGTACAAAACAAACCTCTTAGCGCGTTTTGGGTCAATTGTGGCCAGCTCAGCAAGCTGCTCAGCTGACATGGCCTTCTTAGCCTCCATGACCTCGTTAAAGAGCGAACCGGGCCCACCAGAGCCGAGCATTGCGGATCCATCAATGGAATTACTATGCCTATGCTTGGGCCGAGGGATGCCATTTCCATTGGCGCCTCCATTCCCTCCAACGGAACCCTCTCCATTTCGATCCCTACTGCCACCACCTCCTCCCTCCGATCCCGACCCACTCCCATCGATCTTGCTACTAATCTTCTCTATGTCCATGAAAGTGGAGAACAAATCGTCTTCCGATCCGATCTCGTCGAAGCTGCCAGTGGAGACGGGATCGCCGGAGCTGAGGTCGAGATCATCGGGGATGCGAAAGGCGACTTCAGATCTGGCGCGGCGGTGGTGGGACCCGCGCGCAGGAGGACAATGCGGAGGAGTGGCGCCGGAGAAGGCATTGGAAGAAGGAGGAGGGAGAGCGCAGGGAAGGTTGAGGTTAGGGTTAGGGTTTGAAGGAGGCGAAGGGAGAGGTGGCGGGTGGTGGGGAAGCGGAGGAGGTGGCGGATCCGTGGGTTTGTTTTGTTGCATTTTATATATAAATGGAGAGAAATGGAGAAGAGAGAGATGGCGGTGGTGTGTGTGTCTGGGGTGATGTGGGAAGCTTTCTTGCTTGCTGAGTTGAGTTACTTGAGTTGAGCTGAGCTTGTGGAGTTCACAAATCACAACATGGGAGATTAGAAGGGTATTTTTTTATTTTTTTAATTTTCTAAGAAAGTGCGGGATCTGGATTCTAGACTCCGGAGACTGAAGACTGGGAAGAGAGAGAGAGAGCGAGGAGATCACGATGTTGTTCTTCAGTGCCCATGAAATGGACGTCTCCATTTTTTTAATTTAAATATGTAACCGTTTCTTAAAAAATGTTTAACCTAGCATTAACGTCTAGTTTATTTGAAAAATAATAGTAAAGTCAAGCGTGGTCTAGTCTAAGTAGTCTAAAGTGTTCTACCTGTCTATTCCCATCAAATAAAAATAAATGATCGTAATAGTGATCGTAATAAATGATCATATATGACCAACAAGATAGATCCACAAGCTTTCTATATTGATCGAATAAATTGCAACATTTAATCAAAAAGAGTGATTAATTAACTCAATCGGAATAAATTAATATTCTATTGAATTAAAAGTAAGTGACATATTTTGTGATGTAGAGTATATGAAGTGAATTTCAATATTTATTTCTAAGACTACTTTTGTATGTGACACTAATAATAATTACTGCAAATTTGTTAATATAGAACACCCAAACTACAATTTCAAATGCTATAAATCAAACATTTACTAGAAGTTTGATTGTGAGAATGATGTAGTGATTTTCTCTGATAATTTTATGATTTTTTTTTTTTGCCGATGTCACTCTTCAACGCATACTTATGCTGTTAATTAATTTACAGATATAAATAAAAGAAATTATTGAAAAAAATAAAATAGTCGTAGGTGGTTGCGATAAGCATATATCACCCCTCCACTAAAGATAAATGTTTGATGTAATTATCTTAAAAAAAATAATATTTGATGTAATGTTTCGATATAAATAAAAGATCATAAACGAGCAACAAGTATAGAGCCAAAGTCTTTCGATATTGATCGAATAATTTGCAACATTTAATCAGCCTTTTAATCATAAGGAGTGATTAATTAACTTAAGCAGAATAAATTAATATTCTATGATGTATTTTGTGATGCATAGTACATACAGTGATATTTAAATATTTATTTTCTAATACTACTTTTTGTTTGACACTTTAAAATAATCACTGCAAATCTGTTAATACACATAACACCTAATTACAATTGCAAATGTTTTTTTAGGATCGAGTGACAATTACCACGCTGACATAATTGTATTAAAAAAGTTATTTACAAAAGGAAAAAGAAAAGCAAAAAAAAAACTAGCCTAAGAAGTTAATAAAATCTAGAAAATCCTAAGCATGTCTACTATGGGCTGTAATATCGTTGAAAATGTTCCGAATTAGAAGATTGGCTGGAGTGTTTGAATCGGAGAAGATCTTTTTGTTACGCGCCTTTCAAATGTTCCAAGAGGCTACAACCCAAATAATGTCCCAATTACTGATCCCTGAACTCTTGATAGAAAGCTAGAAGTTGCAGCGGTCTAAAGAGAAGTCAAAGTTCGAAATTCTGAAGTGGAATTGGATACGTGTCCAAATAGTAATCACAAACTGACAATGCAGGAAAAGGTGGTCCGAAGATTCAATTGTACCCGTATTGAAGCTGGGGTAGGAAGCAGGAGATGAATAGCATTTTAAAAGGAGATTCTGTTGAGTGAGTAAGCAGTCCAAAAGCAGAAGCCAATATATATATATATATATATATATATATATAGAGAGAGAGAGAGAGAGAGAGAGAGAATGGATTCAATCAAAGCGCTTTGACCGGAGTCTCAGTTAAACCCCGTCGGTTCTCAATTTTGAAAGTTCACACGACCGATCCGAACCGTCAAATATGATCTCCATATTGAAATCTCCTTGCCGACCAAAATTTTTATTTTTTTAATTTTTTTAAGTATTTTTTTCGGATTTTCAAAAATCGTTAATCTAATTTGTTCTGAACCCTACAAAAATTGCTGTTTTTTGAAAATCCGAAAAAAATACTTAAAAAATTCAAAAAAATGAAAATTTTGGTCGGCAAGGAGATTTCAATATGGAGATCATATTTGACGGTTCGGATCGGTCGTTTGAACTTTCAAAATTGAGAACCGACGGGGTTTAACTGAGACTCCAGTCAAAGCGCTTTGATTGAAGGCTTTCTCTATATATATATATATATATATATATATATAGAGTTTAGCTACGGCGAGTCGCGACTCACGGACCCTCCGGTGAGTCGCGACCAAAACTCCTAGATCTAGATCAAAATGACCGATCCAAACCGTCCAATATGATCTCCCTATTGAAATCTCCATGTAGACCAAATTTTTTATTTTTTCGAAATTTTTAAGTATTTTTTTCGGATTTTTAAAAATTGATGTTTTTGAATGGTTCAGAACCAATTAGATTAACGATTTTCTAAAATTTCAAAAAAATACTTAAAAATTTCGAAAAAATGAAAAATTTGGTCTACATGGAGATTTCAATATGGAGATCATATTGGACGGTTTGGATCGGTCATTTTGATCTAGATCTAGGAGTTTTGGTCGCGACTCACTGGAGGGTCCGTGAGTCGCGACTCACCGTAGCTAAACTCTATATATATATATATATATATATATAGAGAAAGCCTTCAATCAAAGCGTTTTGACCGGAGTCCCGGTTAAACCCCGTCAGATCTCAATGTTGAAAATTCAAATGACCGATCCAAACCGTCAAATATGATCTCCATAATGAAATCTCCTTACCAACCAAAATTTTCATTTTTTTGAAATTTTTAAGTATTTTTTTCGGATTTTCAAAAATCGTTAATCTAATTTGTTCTGAACCCTACAAAAATTGCTGTTTTTGAAAATTCGAAAAAAATACTTAAAAAATTCAAAAAAATGAAAATTTTGGTCGGCAAGGAGATTTCAATATGGAGATCATATTTGACGGTTCGGATCGGTCATTTGAACTTTCAAAATTGAGAACCGACGGGGTTTAACTGAGACTACGGTCAAAGCGCTTTGATTGAATCCATTCTATATATATATATATATATATATATATATATATATTACTTTAGGCGGTGCTTTAATTTTTCAAAAAAATGGAAAAAATGTTGAGCGGATACTAATATTCGAGAGGGTGCGATAAGCACTGGTAGAAGAGAAAAGCTCATTTTTTGTCCATCTCCAGACAATACAATTGCAAATGTTATAAACTAATAAATTATACATAAAGTAAAAGTTTGATTTTGAGAATTATGTATTGATTTTCTCTGATAATTTGAGATTTTCATTTTTGCTGTTGTCACTCTACAACACATGTGCTGTTAATTCATAAGACAGAAAAATAAAAGCTTATCGAAAAAAAAAATACTTCTAGGTGGTTGCGAAAACTATATAGCTGCCCTCCACTAAAGAAAATTATTTAATGATGTAACAACTTGTAATATTCAACAGTAATTTTTTTTATAAATTAAAACTGATTAAATATGAAGACAAATATGTTAACATTGATCTTATCTTTTGAAATGGACCAATAGAAATCAATCACATGCGTTTTATAAATTTTATTATTTAAAATCTTCCCAGAAATAAGGTGTGCAGGTGTGGCATAAAAGAGAAAAGAAAGGGACATGTACCGTTCGGACAGAGAAAGGAGACTATTGAGGCCGCCAAAAGAAAAATATGAAAACAGCACCACGTGAGTCCCAACAAGGTCAAATTCCTGTAGCAGGAAATATACAAATTAACCATTGGAAAATTTGGAAATCACGAATATATGATCAGGAGTTTGGGCAGAAAAAACACTTCAACACTCAAGTACAGTGTTGTAACAAATTTTGACAATTATAAAATATTCATAGCTCTTCCATTAAAATATTATATATATTAGTTGTAAAATCACCCAAAAAAATACATCGCAGAAGTTTCAAATAGCCTAGACTGTTATTATACATTATATAATTGAAAAAAAGAAAGCAATGAAAAGACAGGTCTTTCGAGGGGAAGTCTGAATTATGTCTCGCAGTCTCGGTCATATATTTGTAGTGAAAAAAAGGCAAGCACGAGGATCATATCACTCTCAACACGGTAACACCACGTTATTACAGAGATGCATAACTCGTTGGCTTAGGGCGTGCTCCAGAAGGGATGAACGTGAGCTAAGGAAAGAAACGGAAGAGGGAAGAAAATAAAGGAAGTTTAAAAAAACAAAAGTACCCTGCTCCAGGTCTCTAAAATCATGCATTGAAGTTAAGAGCCATTCTCTTCTTCTTGGACGATATTACCCTTTTTAGTTTAAAGGGGAAGAGAGATGAATTGTGGGAGTCCCACTGTCAGAGAAAAGAAAAACGAAGAGTATTTTAGGTAAAATGTTAAATGTCTTGGTGTGTTTTGGTTACACCTCGATTTTGGGGGGTAATATGGGCTGTAGTTTAATTGAGTTTGCCTCGATTCACCAAACAGCAGCGACGGGAGCAAGATACCTCGGTTATACTACCCTTCCTTCGCTCTGGTTCATCTCTTCTGGAGCACGCCCTTAGACTAAAAGGCTATCGATTGAAATCAACTACTATACAATATATATGAATTTGTCGTCATATAACAATTTTATAAAAAACCAAAATTTACTGTGTTTATCTTTTTTTTTTAAAACCATTTATTCGGATTTTATTTGCCCGTCTTTTTTTTTTAGTATGCAGACAGATTCATTTTTTATTTATTTTGGAATTTGGAGTCATAATTGAAGCAGTGGAACTTTTTTTTTTAATGATATTTTGATATAAAAAATTGTACTAAGCAAGTTTGGTTCGAGTTCAACCGTTTGGATACTTCCATAGTAATACACCAATAGATTTACTTTTAAAACTCTTTAATGAAGATATATAGTGAAAATCCAAACCGTACCAAAAATAATAATTAAATACGTCTTTGTGGGGCTTTCAGTGGGGCTGTTGTTTGTATAGCTGACCTTTCAAGGAATGGCCTCTCTTAAATTGTAAGGATTTTATTGAGTTATCCCCTCCAATCAAAATCTTTCGTTTTAAATAGCTCATTGCCCACCACTAGCCAACATAATAAAAAAATAATCAGCATTTGGTATAAATTCAACAAATCTTGAGATTTCATGATGTGGGCAAGAATCTCGTCAAAAAGAAAAAAAGAAGTCCATTACAAAGAGTGCCAAATATTCAAGGATGAATCCTGAGTTTTTTTTTTTTTTTTTGACAAGTAATAACCCGTAGGTGAATCCTGAGTATGTTATTCCTTGTATCTTGTCTAAAATAATGATTTAATACCCACGCATTTCACTTATATATATATATTTCAAAACTAGTGGGGTCAAACAAACTCCCACCAATTTTTTTTCAGAACTTTAAGATATACATCTATAGGCCTGTCAAACGTGTGAAACGGAGACGGAACAGGCCGTTTCGTTTCTGTGACGGTACATGCCGAAATTTTCGTTAGTCGTTCCGTTTCGACGGAACGTAACGGAACGTCGAAATTTGAACTGTATTACACTGGAACGTATCATTAAATCCATTCCGTTTAACTGTTCCGTTTTTTAAACGAAATAAATTTCTGTTTCGTTAGCTGTTCTGTTTCGACGGAACGGAACGGAACACGTCGAAACGATATATCGTTGACAGGTATATACATCTGAGAAGTTCAAATACCAATGCATTGTCTTTTTGAGGGCAACTAATGGCATTATCTTAAGTTGTGTAGTCAATTTGTGGCTGTGCACATCTTCTATCATATAATATATTAACGTCCCAAATCCCATTGTTGGTGCAGTTGTTGAACGGATATCCTATGTAACATTTTAAGGATGTGCCATCCTGTCATTCTTACGGGCTGAAGCCCATTAATTTTTCGTAGTCACGTGCATATCATGTGAGACAATTAAATACCTCTTGTTGTACTAAACGTCTCTAGGTTTGTCGATTACAAAATAATATCATTTGGTATTTAACAATCTTCTTTGAATTTTATAAGAAGAAGATGCAAATTATGAAGACTTGGATAAAAACTTTAGGCAAGATCAAGATCAAGTCTTTGGAGAGCTTGTAGGCTAGTTTAGACTAGGATAGAAGTGCTTTATAGCTAGATTTTTTGAAGAATGGATTAAAGCAAGTGTGGCGCATAGTTTGGAGCTTCAAGAGATTGCTTTGGACTAGTTAGAATCCTTAGTTAAGGTTTAATTAAACTCTAAACTAATCTCAATCAATTTGCTGGTAAAATGCTCAGTTGTTCTGTCCGCGTCATACAACGCTGGAAAGCGTTGTGCAACGGCCACGTTATGTGACGCCCTACAGAGTTACACAACGTTAGTCTGAGTCATGCACCTAAACATCGCTCAGACATCGCTCAGACATCGTTGCTGCATGCATGACCCATGTTCCATGCATGCAGCACGCAGGCTGCTAGCGTTTTTGCATGTAAAGTTGCGGGTTCCGTTGGCCCACGCTAAACAGCGTTCTACAACGCCCTCGTTGTGTAACGACAGTCAGCGTCGTATGACGTTCTGACAATATTGTTTGAGTTTGTCAGTTCTGCCTTGATTCTTTTCTTGACTTCGTTGTGCAACGCTACCAAGCGTTACACAACGCTCTGACAAGTTCCAACGGAACTGTCGAGCTTCTGCTTTGGATTTTTGCTGAAGCGTTGTGCAACGCTATACAACATTACACAATGCTCTGACAACTCACAACGTTATTGTCTGTGACCGTTTGATTTTTCAACGGCTATTTCTGCGTTATACAACGCCATATAGCGTTGTATAACGGTAGAGTCTGTCTTGACTGGTTTTTGGAGCTGTTGGCGCCCTCTATATATATGAGGCCTCTTGGAACTGTTTAGATACTTTTGAAACCTTTGAAATTCCTCCCTTTTGAGCTCCAACCAGTTAGACATTACTCTCTCTTGTGTTTGAGCATTAATTTAGCAAAATCATTGAGATTAGAGTGTGCAAACCAATCCACTAGTGTTAATTGCTAGATTTGTTGAGTGATTTGGTTAGAGCCTCAATCCCTTGAGTGTTTGAGCTTGTTTGATTGAGTTAGGCCAATCCACCTTGAGAGTGATTGTAACAAGGTGATTTGGTTCGAATTTGTAGTCCCGTTCGTTGTGGAATTGAACGGAGCGCGCCCATTTCGAGGTTGCGGAACTCCCGGAGACGTACGACTAAGGCTAGCACTTCCTAGCGTGTCACTTCTTTTCTTCTCTCTTTACTTTCCTTGCATTGTGAATTGCTTGTGTCTTGTTGTTTTTGTTAGACCAAGTTTGAATTGAACCAAATATTGAACATACCGGTTTAGAACTTTGCTTTTGTGCCTATTCACCCCCCTCTAGGCCTTTAAATTAGGGACAACACCTCTCAAATCTTTCCGTACATTCATCTACTCCCATTAATCTTTCTCTCTCAACGAGCCGGTGTGCTCTTCCTCTCTCTACGAAGCCAGTGCGCTCTTTCTCTCTCTACCGGATCTCACACGTTGTCAGACCAAACCTCTCTCCATCTCTCTCTCTCCTTCCAGATCTAACCTCTCTCTTCTCTTAGCTTTGCCATGGCAGCGATGGACCTCCGTCGCGAGGAAGATAGATCTTTGTCAGAGTCACCGACGACGAAGTAGGCGCCACCTTCTTCCTCACAACGAAGATAGGTTTGCTCAGTTAAGATTTGAGAAGATATCGCTAAGGTACTCTCTCTCCTTCTCAGATCTGAAGCAATCGAGTTTCTCGCCATGGTCGTATGTGCTATTTGATCGTTTTCCTTAACCCTTGACATGCCCTTTAGTAGTTCTTGCCTAGTCATCCAGCTAAGATGAGATGGTTTCTATAAAATACGAAAATATCCCGAGCAAATAGAAAGAAAATGGACAAGCTTAAAAAGAGGCTTTCTCAGGAGGCAAAGCAAAAAGATGCTTTCCAATCCAATATACTTTTGAACAGACAATGGAGTGATGACGTTAGCGAGATCGCTAATTCAAATGCCATTGCTATCGATATTCTTCATATTTAAGGTATTTTTCTTAATTGATGTCAATTTTGTTTAATTGTTGTTGTATGTTCTAAAGTTTGCTTTAACAATTGAGATGCACAATTTAACATTATTCAAAATCAGAACTAGATTTTACAATCATTTGAATTCAATTATACTTATTACATTAATGCAAACCTAAATTGCACAATTTATCATGTCACATTTGTACTGAATTGAGTTTGAGTTGAGGTTGAATCAGTGATTGAACATATAAGAACTATTAAATCAGCGATTTATACTGAGCTATACTCTAGTGGTTGAAGGGAGTAAATATATTGTGCCAGAGGAGTAAATATATTGTTTCTTTTGTGGATATATTGTGCAAGAGAGTAAATATATTGTACAAGGGAGTAAATATATTGTGTCAAGGAGTAATTAATTATATCTATGGGTATATCTATCTAAGATAATTGTCTATATAAATAACACTGATTGCTTTGATGTCATTTACTAAGAAGTAAATAAATAATCATGAGGGAGTAAATAAATAAGCTAGAGGGAGTACTAATAAAAACTGATTTCTTTATTTATCTTGCAGCATTCTTTAGTTGATATGACATTATCAGGTTAATTTTGATCTTTAGACTTATACAAAAGAAAGAGAATAGATCCATTTATCTAGATTTTATAATCTTAATTCCTCATAATTAAAAAAATTTTAGAAATGATTCATTTATTTAAGAGATTTTGATGCCAATTAGTTGATATTTTCTCATGAAACAGTTCAATCCCTAAAATATTCATGCGTTGTACATGAATGATACTTAATTAATGGTTAAATTACTATTGCTTCGCTTAACATTTAAGATATTTTTATTATTATATCTCGTAAATAAAATAATGTTTTGATCTTTTCTGCAATGGGTAAATTACTAAATATCTTGTACTCTATAACAGTTGATTTGATGAAAGCTGTTAATACTGCCATCATTTGCAATGCAAAGATCGATATGTTGGGAAAAGCTAGTTATTTCTCATGCGTTGGCTAAGAAGAAAGTTGAATCCTCGAATGTCTACAAGAGCACTAATCATGTTGTAAACTCCACTGATATAATCAAGTTCCTAATGAGAGGTGTCACAGAAAATGTAAGCTTCATTCTTAATAGAGATATTGATTATTAGTAATTTTTGTTCTTATTTGTTACAAGTGTAGTTATTTTAGAATAAGAGAGTGAATAAATTATGTAATGGAGTATATATTTAAAAAGATAATTATTAGTTTGTTTTGTATTTTCTTTTTTTATTATTTTTTTTGCAAGTGTAGTTTTCTTAGAATAAAAGAGTAACTATATATATCGTAAGGGAGTATATATTAAACCGATGAATTATTAATGAGTTATGTATGTTTTTTATGCGTGTGTAGTTAACTCAAAATAAGGGAGTAAATATATATTGTAAGGAGAGTATATATTAAGAGAATATATATCTCGAAGGAGGGAGTAGTTGTAGTTAATCAAGGGAGTAAATAATACAATTAAGGAGTAAATATTACAAATAAGGGGTATATATATGTTGAATGAGGGAGTGTATATTACTATTAAGGGAGTATACATCTTGAATTAAGGAGTACATATAATTGATCAAGGGAGTAAATATTACAAATAAGGAGTATGTATTCTGAACGATGGAGCACATATTAGAATTAAGGGAGTAAATATTAGAATTAAGGGAGTATATATCTTTATTCTTTAATGAAGGTATATATTATGTATTATAACTAATGTGGAGTAAAATATGTTCAACATTAGATTATAATTTCCTAACCGAGTATATATTAACAATTATGGAGTTTAAACATATTAAATAAGGGGAGTATGTATTCTATGGTTTTATTAAAGACAAAATAAGAGAGTAAATAATATCTAACAAGGGAGTATAAAATATAGGATAAGGAAGTAAATAATATCTAACAAAATATAGGATAAGGGAGTACGTATTCTATGGTTTTATTAAAGATAGGATAAGGGGAGTACAAAACATAGGATAAGGAAGTAAATAATATCTAACAAGGGAGTACATATCAAGAACCTGATAGGTGTATTTGGTATTTTAGTATAGGCTTAAAGGAGTACAAAATATACGATAAGGGAGTAAATAATATCTAACAAGGGAGTACATATCAAGAACATGACAGGTGTTTTGGTATTTTAGTATAGGTTTAAAGGAGTACAAAATATAGGATAAGGGAGTAAATAATATCTAGCAAGGGAGTGCATATCAAGAACCTGAAAGTTGTGTTTGGTATTTTAGTATAGGTTTAAAGGAGTACAAAATATAGGATAAGGGAGTAAATAATATTTAGCAAGGGAGTACATATCAAGAACCTGAAAGTTGTGTTTGGTATTTTAGTATAGGCTTAAAAGAGTACAAAATATATGATAAGAAAGTAAATAATATCTAACAAGGGAGTACATATCAAGAACCTGACATGTGTGTTTGGTATTTTAGTATAGGTTTAAAGGAGTACAAAATATACAATAAGGGAGTAAATTATATACAACAAGAAAGTACATATCAAGAACCTGACAGTGTGTTTGGTATTTTAGTATAGGCTTAAAAGAGGAGATGTCAGTGGTGAGTTTATCAAACTTGTAATACATATTCTATCTTGGTGTTTTAATATAGGCTTAAAGAAGTACAAAATATAGGATAAGGGAGTAAATTATAAACTGTATTGAATTTTTGTTCTAAAATTGGACAATTCTATATTTTGCAGATTAATGTCACTGATGATAAGCGAGTTGTTGCTTACCAGCTATTACTAGATCCTATTAATGAAATGAAGCCTAAATTCAGAACTACAAGTGAATGTGTTCTCCTTGATCTTGAGGAAGAAGATTGAACTTGGTGTTTGATCGAAAAAATTGCAGAACTTGGTGGTTGAGTGTAACTTGTGAGTCAGTAATTATACAATTTGAGTGTAGCTTGGTGGTTGAGTATAATTTGTTGTTGTTGTTTGTTGAGTATAACTTGATGGTTGAACATGATTGGATGAAAATTTAGTATTGGATGCTTATTTGAACTCTTATGAAGAAGTTTATACTCTCTTTTTAAACATTATATACTCTCTTTTTAAGAAATATATACTCTGTTATTATATTGAATTCTTATTTGCACAATTTTTGTCTGCTTGTTAAATGCTAATTTTGTATTCCATATGTAGAAGTATATACTCCCTTACGAAGAAGTATTTACTTCTTAATATTTCAATTTTTATCTGATTATTCTTATTTTCAAATTCATATATTGAATGCTTATTTGAATGTTTTAATAAAAAATTATATACTCCCGTATGGAAAAGTATGTACTCCTCTCGATAGAAGTATATACTTCCATAATCCATAGTATTTTCAATTTTTATTTGTACATTTTTTGTCTGTCTTTTAAATGCTAATTTTGTATTCTATATGTAGATGTATATACTCCCGTATAGAGAATTATTTACTCCCTTGATATTTCAATTTTTATATGATTATTCTTATTTTCAAATTTATATATTGGATGCTTATTTGAACGTTTTTAATAAAAAATTATATACTCCCTTATGGAAAAGTATGTACTTCTTTCAGAAGAAGTATATACTTTCTTAATATTTTCAAATTTGGTTTTGCACATTTTTTTTCTATTTTTTAAATGCTAATTTTGTATTCTATATACAGAAGTATATACTCACTTACGCAGAATTATTTACTTCCTTCTATTTCCAACTTTTAGCTCCAGATGACAGAATTTGATATATTAATAATATTTAAAATTTTTAATTTTATTAGAAAACACATTTATATACTCCTTTACGCTAATTTAAGTACTCCTAATTTTTGAATGACGTCAGCATCGCATAATCGTGCTGGAAGTGCACCGCTCTTCTATTTGAACCAGCGCACATGTATTTTGGGCCAGGATCGTATGGGATGTTATGGGATGTCATTTTTCTGGATGTCCCGTATCAGCTCCGGTTGTTGAGAAGGTAAGATATTTGCAGCTCAAAATTTAGGAGGGTTGATCTGAATAAAATGAAAAAAAAAAGCCTAAAAGAACCAACCCAGCCCAACTAAAAAGCCTATTTATGGCGACAGGCCGACAGCTACCAAGGCCATACTAAAACGGATCTGATGATCTCAGATTCTCAGTTCAGCCCAACAATGCGGCCTGTTTACATAGGAGGGGTATTTATGTCTTTTACTAGGTGGTTCGTACATTTCATTTTGTCGTTTCTAGCCTAGTAGCCTATTACACAGCAGAATTCACAATCAGTGCCACAGAAGATCTGATTCACCAGGATCCCTTTTTCTTACTGTTCTGTTAATTTTCTGTTAAGTCATTAATGACGTTTTGTTAGTTAAAACTGTGAGGTTAACTACTGCCTTCTAGAATGCTCTTTTCGGATTCTATTGTAATTGAGATACTAGTATAAATAGAAGATGAGATGTAATGACAGTTAGAACAATAATCAATAAAATCAAGATTTCTCATATCTTCTCCTTAGTTCTTTTTCGCTTTATGGTATCAGAGCATAGAATCGCCATTAATGGCGGATGATACGATCCCCACTCCTCCTCCACTTTCTACACCAATTTCTCCACTTCCTACACCAAATCCGAGTCACCATGACTCTATTATCCCTCTCACGATTCCAATTACAACAAAACTTAATCCAAACAACTATCTCACCTGGAAATCTCAGATCCTTCCGCTTCTTCATGGCTACAGCCTCAATCGATTCATTGATCAACCTCCACCATCTCCTACAACAATCAACGCCGCTGGTCAGCTGGAGATCAATCCTGAGTATCTTCCTTGGCATCGACAGGATCAATTACTCCTAGGATGGCTCAGATCCTCCTTGTCTGAGTCGATTCTTGCCCAAATGGTGTCGTGCAACACATCACTCGAGCTCTGGTCTAGTCTTCAGCTGGTTTTTGCTTCTTCTTCTAGATCTAGAGTTACAGATCTGAAACGACAGCTCAATTGTGCTTCTAAAGGAAACCTATCGTGCTCTGAGTACATTCAACAAATGCGACAAATTGGTGATGAACTTGCCTTTGCTGGTGCGCCTTTATCAGATGATGAACTGGTCTCAGCAACAATCAATGGACTGGGATCTGAATTTCTCACATTTGTAACAGCCATCACAACATCACATCGCAATGATAGGATTTCTTTCTCAGAGCTTCATGGTATGCTACTTACTCATGAATCAATTCTCAGGAGTCACAATTCTGCAGTTGCAGATAATCCCTCAGCATTTCAAGCTGGTAGAAGCATGTCTCAGTTCAATCGTTTCAGAAACAACAATTCTACTCCTACCTACTTCTCAAACAACAGCACTCAGACCTCATCTCCAGCTAGTACTACTACAACAAATCCCAAATCAACTTCTTCTCAGCCCAAAAACACATCATCAACAAAAATCATGTGTCAGATTTGCAACAAACCTCATCACTCTGCCAAGCTTTGCTACTTCAGATATGAACCAGATCCCAATTGGAAGCCAAGACCTAATCGACAGGTGTTCAATTCACAACTTCAACAGTCACCTCAATTGCCAACTCAGCAGTCATTTCAGCAAGCCTCTGAGTGGATTGTTGACTCTGGAGCCACAAATCATGTCACAAATGATTTGAACAACCTGTCATCCTTCTTTGCTTACAAGGGACCTGACAAACTCCAACTTGGTAATGGATCTCAACTTGATATTTTACATATTGGATCTACAAACATCTTAATTTCTGACTGTAACATGGTTTTAAATGAAGTATTACATGTACCCCATTTCTCTCGAAATCTTCTCAGTCTATCAAAATTACTCTCTGACAATCCTCAACTCACAGTTACTTTCTCTAACTCTTTGTGTCACTTTACACAGCACCTCACCAAGACTTCAGTACCAGTGAGTAGTCAACATGGTCTGTTCATTCTTCATGTCCCTTCTATTTCTCCTCAAGCTTATATTGGCAATCGTACCTCAGCTAATACCTGGCATGCCAGATTAGGTCACCCATCAAAGTCAACCACTATTCATCTTTTACAGTCTTACCAGTTACCTTGTACTTCTAATAAGATTGACAATTGTTATGATTGTGCTGTAGCTAAGTCTCATAAGCTACCTTTTTCTTCTTCTATTCATTCTTCTTCTTCTCCTCTTCAAATTGTATACTCTGATGTATGGGGTCCTTCCCCAATTGTTTCAAGGAATGGAAATAAATACTATGCTGTCTTTGTTGATGAGTTCTCTCGTTTCACTTGGATTTATTTTATGCAATGCAAGAGTGATCTGTTACAATGCTTCACTACCTTCAAACAAAAAATAGAAAATCTTCTTGGTACCACCATCAAGATCTTAAGAACAGATAATGGTACAGAATACAAACCAATTACCACCAAATTTCCTGAAATAACACATCAAACTACATGTCCTTATACCCCTGAACAAAATGGCATGTCAGAACGTAGACACAGACATATAGTAGAGTTATCCCTGTCAATCATGTCACATGCCTCTATACCAATGGATTTGTGGGATGAAATCTTCTCCAGCACAGTTTATCTCATAAACAGGTTGCCTTCATCATCCACCAATACTATTCCCTACACTGCCCTTTTTAAAAACTCTCCTGATTATCTTTCTCTTCGTGTACTGGAGTGCATGTGCTTTCCTTATACAAAACCATATAACAGTCATAAACTTGAGATGAGATCTCTCCCTTGTGTTTTTATTGGATATGCTCCTTCTCAAAAGGGGTATAGGTGTCTCAATATTGAATCAGGGAAGATATATGTCACCAGACATGTTAAATTTGATGAGGGAGTATTTCCTTTCAAGCAACAACTCAGTGCAACCAAAGTACAACAGACAATTCAGTTTCCATCTTCAGCCCCACTACACCTACTCCAACAATACTGCAACACATCTGATAATCATCCTACTGCTTCCCCTCATCACTCAGACTCAGTTGAGCTCACTGTTTCAAACAGTGCTGACTCAGTTCATGATCATGTAACCACCAGTCCTTCTTCATCTGAAAATTCACCTCCTCCAAATGATCATCACCTCACCTTGGATACTGCTGCTACTCCTGCACAGCCAATTGCTACTGCTGTTACTCCTGCACAGCCAGTTTCCACATCTCACCCAATGACTACAAGAACAAGAGACAAGACTATCAAACACAGGCATTTTCCTGAGTATGTTGCTTACTCTACTTCCTTAATTTCTGAACCTACCTGCTTCTCTGAGGCAAACAAAAAGGAAGAGTGGAGAACAGCTATGTCATCTGAGATTGATGCTCTTGCAAGAAACAATACTTGGGTTCTAGTGCCACCTCCCAATGATCAGAGAGTCATAGGATGCAAATGGGTTTATAAACTCAAACAAAAGCCAGATGGAACCATTGAACGCTATAAGGCAAGATTGGTTGCAAAAGGATTTCATCAAGAAGAAGGAATTAATTTTTCTGACACATTTAGTCCTGTTGTCAGACCAACTACAATACGTGTCATTCTTTCCCTTGCTATCTCCTCTAATTGGACAGTCACACAACTCGATGTACAAAATGCATTTCTGCATGGGGATTTGCAAGAACAGGTGTATATGTCCCAACCTCCTGGTTTTGTAGATGACAATCATCCCACCTATGTTTGTCTGCTTCAAAAATCTTTGTATGGGTTGAAACAAGCCCCAAGGGCATGGTTTCAGAAACTCAGCAATGCTCTACTTGATATTGGATTTCATGCATCCAACTATGATCCATCCCTCTTTGTGGCTCATATCAACAGTCATACCATCTTCATTCTGGTGTATGTGGATGACATACTAGTAACAGGCAGTGATTGTAACATGGTACATGCTTGTATTCAACAGTTGCAAGAAAGATTTGCTGTAAAAGATTTGGGCTCAATTCACTATTTTCTGGGAATGGAAGCACACAAATCCTCAACTGGTATGCTTTTAACTCAAACTAAGTACATCACTGATCTACTTCACAAAACCAGAATGACAAATGCCAAACCCTGCAACACACCTATGGCAACTCACATCACTCTCTCTAAGTCTGATGGTGATCCTTTTGATGAACCTCACTTATATAGAAGTGTAGTTGGAGCACTTCAATATGCCACACTTACAAGACCAGATATCTCTTATGCTGTGAACAAAGTTTCCCAGTTTATGCATGAGCCAACTATAACACAATGGGCAGCAGTGAAGAGGATATTGAGGTACTTGATAGGTACCCTCAATCATGGTCTGTTCTTCCACTCCAACTCACAATTGACACTACATGCTTATAGTGATGCAGACTGGGCTGGTTGCCCAGATGACAGGAAGTCAACTTCTGGTTATTGCATTTACTTAGGAAGGAACCTCATTTCCTGGAGTGCAAAAAAACAAGCAACAGTCTCAAGATCGAGCACTGAAGCTGAATATCGTAGCTTGGCACTTGCATGTGCAGAAATCTTATGGCTTCAGTTTCTACTCAAGGAATTACATGTGCAGTTGATCCAACCACCAACAATGTGGTGCGATAACATAGGAGCAACTTTTCTTGCTGCCAATCCTATGTTTCATGCTAGAACAAAACATATAGAAATTGATTATCACTTTGTAAGAGAGAGAGTTGTTGCCAAACAGCTGTGTGTGCGTTTCATTTGTTCTAAAGATCAGATAGGAGATGTGATGACTAAGCCACTGGCTGCCGCTAGATTCCAGTTCTTATGCACCAAACTCAATGTGTTCTCTCACACTTTGGTTTGTGGGGGGGGTATTACACAGCAGAATTCACAATCAGTGCCACAGAAGATCTGATTCACCAGGATCCCTTTTCTTACTGTTCTGTTAATTTTCTGTTAAGTCATTAATGACGTTTTGTTAGTTAAAACTGTGAGGTTAACTACTGCCTTCTAGAATGCTCTTTTCGGATTCTATTGTAATTGAGATACTAGTATAAATAGAAGATGAGATGTAATGACAGTTAGAACAATAATCAATAAAATCAAGATTTCTCATATCTTCTCCTTAGTTCTTTTTCGCTTTATAGCCTCTATATAAGTGCCACTCCTGCTACGCTCTGAGGCATCAGTCAGCTCTTTCACATTCCTCCTCTCTTCTTCTTTTTGTTTCTTCTCTTAACTGGAGATAAAATATCGCTCTTTTCTCCGTTCCAGTGTTGAAATGTAGATCTGAATCTGATGTTGCCAAGTTCACCAGATTCTCTTCTATCTTTTCGCAAATCGAACTTGTTTTATCTGTTTCATCTTGATTTTTATATTTCTGCTCTTTATATTTGAGTTTTTCAATCAGTGCAGTTCTGATCGAGTGAGTGAGCATGTACATTTTGATCCATACTTCAAGTCTTCAACCTAGTTTGATTTTTCTTTCGTTCTGTTTTAAGTATTCTACTGAGCAGATCAACTTCTGCACAGATCTGTTGTTTTTTCTCGTTTCTTTTCTTGTTTGGGTAAAATTACTCTAAAAATTTGTGTTTTTACAAGTTTTTGTAAGTGTTTTGGAGCAACGATGGATTTCTGCCAAACTGTTGATTCAACTCTCGTAATAGCTCCTTTTGTTACAATAAAACAATGTTTTGTTGTCGATTTTGAACTTGTTATAAATTATTGTGTAATGGGACTATGATGAATTAATCGGATAGATTAGGAGTGGCATACAAAATCGGATGTCTCTCTGATGAACTTCTTTTGTAATTCTGCTTCTCTCTGAGTCCTTCAATTGCATCTATTTCTTTAACACTTCATCTTGACAAAGTTTCAGAAGCGTTGACGTAAAATTTAATTTCCTCTGTTACAGTGTTGAACTTTCTTATTTCAACTCTCGTCATAGCTCCTTTTGTTACAAAAAAATAATGCATTTTCGTTGATTTTGAACTTATAAATGAGTTGTGTAATGGGACTATGATGAAATCCGATATAATATGAGTGGCATACAAAATAAGATGCCACAGTGATGAAATTCTTTTGTAATTCTGCTTCTCTGAGCCCTTTAACTATATTCCTTTTTTAAACTCAGTACTCATCTTAAGAAAGTTTTACTAGTATTTATGCAGCTTTTTTGCGAGTAGTAAGGTTTTATATTATTTTCTGTAATATGTTGTGAATGTGAGGTTACATATTCGTTGATTTTGAGCTAATTTTTGAATTAATTGCGCAATGGGCTATGATGAAATACAAAAGTCTATACTGAGTGGCATACGGAATCAGATGCCACAATGATGATTTTGTATCTCTGTATCTCTGAGCCCTTCAATCACATTTCTTTCTAAACTTCATTTATCTAGAAAGCTAATAAGATTTTATGTATTTGCAATTATCATAATGTCAAATTGTCACTCAAGTATCTATTTTGGGCTGTGATTAAAAAAGAGAAAGGGCTTGAGTGGCTTGATCCCAGTGTCTGAAATGGAAGCAAATGGTGTAGTTGGTGGTGCTAATTGGGAGACAATTAGCATCACTAACTCAATCAAGTGATTAGAAGATAACTAGCATTTTAATTTGCTTAGTTTTTTTTTTCTAACTCGCTTCTCTCTCTTCCTTTTCTCCTCTTCCTCTCCAGTAAAACCTTCAATATATGAAGCTGCCTCTGTGTTCGTGAGTTTGTTGGTGTGTGTGACTGTGTGCATGTGCGTGTGCGTGTGAATGTGCGTGTGTTCCATTTGCTTCTTATCAGACACTATGTGTTTCTACCACAATGAAAGCTTATTCATGTCACATACTATGTCTATGAGCCCTTTTTCAATTTGGTTTACTATCGCAATCTTTTGTAGGATGTCATAGCAAAAGCCCATTTGGTACTCAAAGTTAATTTTGTTGCTAATGTATTTAAAAAATTTCATATGTTTCTATATTTATTTCATAGATGGAGGCAGTTGTATGATTCTGTTAGTTATCACAGTTTAGACTTTAGACTATACCTTTCTTTAATACGTACAAAACCAAGTAACTTGTTGCAAATGCATTTTGCAATTTTTTCTTACATTTCCATATTTATTTCTTATATGCAAGCTGTTGGTATATTGTTTATCACAGTTTAGTTATGATCGTTACAGCAAATGTTTTCTCTATAATTAGACGATACTCTAGAAATTATTCCTTTCAGCAATGCTTTTAACTGGGAGATCAAAGTATTGGTAACCTTCTTCAGTTAAGAAAGCAGTTGAATGCCACTATAGTATCTTTCCTTTATCTCTTTTTTTTTTTTTACTTTTTTAATAACTTCTATTTTGCTCTAGTGCCATCTCTATTTCATTAATTTTCTATAACATCACAAATTTTAACTAATTTTGATAATGTGTCGATGGGGCTATGATTAAAACAGAAAGACTACTTGAGTTCCTGTATAATTATGTACAACGCTGATGATCGCTTGCTTTTGTTCCAATTTTCTGAGCCCTCTAAGCTTAATCTACTTGTTTTTCGCTTTATCTTGAGAAAATTTCTCTGGTGTTTTCCGATACAGAATAAGTTGTAACAATAAAACAATGTATTTTGGTTGATTTTGACCTTATTATGAACTGCACACCGGGGCTATGATGACATCAGATGAGACTACGAGTGGCATTCAAAATCAGATGCCACTGTGATGAACTTGTTTTGTAATTCTGCTTCTCTGAGCCCTTTAATTACATCTATTTCCTTAACACTTCATCTAGAAAAAAGTTTCAAAAGCGGTGACATGAAGTTTAATTTTACTCTTTAACATTGTTGAATTTCCTTACCTAAATTCAACTCTCGAATGAATTAAATGTTCCTTAAAACCATTGCATTTTCGTTGATTTTGAATGAAGTTTTGTTCGTGAGATAGGGCTATGATTAAAATAATTGAACGGTTTGCTTGAGTGGCATTCAAACTCAGGTGCCACACTGATATAGACTTCATTTGGTCCGAATTCTGAGCCACTGTGATGAACTTGTTTTGTAATTCTGCTTCTCTGAGCCCTTTAATTACGTCTATTTCCTTAACACTTCATGTAGAGAAAAGTTTCAAAAGCAGTGACATGAAGTTTAATTTTACTCTGTAACAGAGTTGAATTTTCTCAATTCAACTCTCGTATGAACAACCTTTTCGTTGATTTTGAATGAACTTTTGATTGTGAGATAGGGCTATGATTAAACCATTGCTTGAGTGGCATTCAAACTCAGGTGCCACACTGATATAGATTTCATTTGGTCCGGATTCTGAGCCCTTTATTTACCTTCCTATTTTAACTTTACAACTCATCTTGAGCATGTTCTTCTTGTATTTTTCTAAGTAACTTTCCCTTTAATTACATTTCTTTCTAAACTTCATTTATGTATAAAGGTAATAAGATTTTATGTTATTTGCAGTTATCATAATATCACTCTCAAGTATTTAGCGCTATTGGGTAAAAAACATGGATTATCTTATATTTTTGCCAGATTTTTTCTAATACTTTATGAGGTTATATATAATATATTTTATTTTATGTTGATTTTTTTATCTTATGGGCTATGATTAAAATAGAGAAAGGGCTTGAGTGGCTTGATCCCAGTGTCTGATATAGAAGCATATGGTACAGTTTGTGGTGTCAATTGGAGACAATTATCACCGCCAGCTTAAATCAAGTGATTAGAAGAAAATTAGCCTGTGTGCCTATTTTTTCTTCTTTTTCGCTTCTTTCTTTTTCTTTTCTCTTCTTTTTCTCTTTCTCTTTATCTCCGACTAAGCTTCTCCATCAAGTTGCCTCTTTGTATGTTTGTGTGAGTGTGTGTGTGCTCCATCTGCTTCTATGTCAGACACTGCTGGTTTCTACCACAATGATGAAGCTCAATTGTGATGCTACACTTGTTATGAGCCCCCTTGTTAATTTCGTCTTCTTTTCCTATTTGAAATGTTAGGGTTGCTTCTTCTTTGTAGTTTGTACTATCTAAATGTTAATTAGTTATCTTTAGTTATCCACTTGTTTAAGTCTAACTGTGGGTTTGAAAACCTTTTAGCGTAATATGAATTATTAAAATAGTCAATTGAGTTCTGTTTATAATGAATTTACATGAGCTAATTTGGGACTGAAAATTTAATTGTTTTGCAATTGTATTTTGTCTTACATGTTCAGAATGTAGTAGTGTACACAGGCAGGAGTTTGGTTCTTAGCTTTGTGTATGGCAGTTTTCGTGAGGTTTTTATAAGCAAATGTATTATCCTATAATGATGTTATACGTGCATCTCCAGATAAATGATAGCATTTTATTATTTTGTTAGCATTTAATTATAACTTAGTAATAGGCTAATAGCTATCTATCACTCAGTATACCTGACTGAATAAAAAAAAACCTGACTGAATAAGAATTGAATTTTGCGAATGTCCCTTGTAGAGACGTGCTTGTTACAATGAAGTTAAATCTTGATTTTCAAGCTTGAAATTTTATTTGAAATTAAAATTTCTACATTATCTTGAGAAAATTTCTCTGGTGTTTATGCTTTTCAGTTATGGTGGGGTTGCTATGCTTTTCAGTTATGGTCTTCTACCTCTTTTCATATAGGAATTTTATCTTAACACTGATTGAGGAATGCAATTAGAAAGGTATATATTGTCATGAATAATGTTCAAGCTCAAAAGAAGTTATAATTATAACCAAAAAAATATACTACGTTACATTAGAGGTCTTAAGAATTATATAGAATGTGCATTGGAAATCTCAATTAAAAAGGAAACGGTCACTAGCCTTTACAATAAACCTATAGATAAGAGTATGGACTGATCAGCTTACAAGAAAGGTACAAAATATTACACCATGGTTCTTTAAATCTGCACTACATCAGAGTTACTTAGCCGTTAGACACAAGATTAGCTGTGGTAATTATCTTGTGTTAGAAGCATTAGGCTATATATAGATTTATACCCTGTACTTGTAAACCATAATTACAGATTAATAAAACTTGTATGCTCTCTCTTTAAACCATTACTCTCTCTATTCTCTTCTCTTACTGGTACAATCATAGCAGAATAGAAGTATTAAGAAATCCTTTCACTCCAGCAATATATGCACTCTTAGGAACATATTTATAGTTTTATTTCTGAAAAATTCATGACCACAAACACATTTTTCATTGGTTCTATATTCTGTTAATTTTCATACTGAAATTGACTGAACATGTGTCAATCTACTTCCAGTACAAATATCAGTTATATTTTGTCAAAGCAAGTCTACTTTGATGCAACAATAACATTAACAGTCAGTCGCTGCCATTTAAAGCAGTCATCACATGGGATCCGTTGATCTTGATCCCTGAACTCCATAACAGCATGCAGTTGATTCCATAGCAAGTTTCAGGTTGAATATCTAATTGAAAATGCAAATTTGATAAAGCATTCAACGCAGCCCAACTAAAGAAAAGCCTATTTATGGTGACAGATAAGTAGATAACCAAGGCCATACTAAAAATGATTCTCAGTTCAGCCCAACAATGCGGCCTGTTTATAATTGAAGGGTATTTATGTCTTTTACTAGGTGGTTCGTACATTTCATTTTGTCGTTTCTAGCCTAGTAGCCTCTATATAAGTGCCACTCCTGCTACGCTCTGAGGCATCAGTCAGCTCTTTCACATTCCTCCTCTCTTCTTCTTTTTGTTTCTTTCTCTAACTGGAGACAAAAATTAAATATCGCTCTTTTCTTCATTCCATTGTTGAAATGTAGATCTGAATCTGATGTTTCCAAGTTCATCAGATTCTCTTCTTTCTTTTCGCAAAATCGAAGACCTTTTATCTATTTCATCTTGATTTTTATATTTCTGCTCTTTATATTTGAGTTTTCCAATCAGTACAGTTCTGCTCGAGTGAGCGGGTATTTCTTGATCCATACTTCAACCTAGTTTAATTGATTTTTCTTTCGTTCTGTTTTAAATATTTTACTGAGAAGATCAGTCTGCACAGATCTGTTGTTTTTTTCTCGTTTCTTTTCTTGTTTGGGAAAAATTACTCTATAAATTTGTGTTTTTGTAAGTGTTTCTCAGCCAAACTGTTGATTCAACTCTCGTAATAGCTCCTTTTGTTACAATAAAACAATGTATTGCTGTTGATTTTGAACTTGTTATGAATGGTGTAATGGGGCTATGATAGACTATGGTGACATATAAGATCCGATCGGACGGATTTCAGTGAAGAATTTCTTTTGTAATTCTGAGCCCTTAAGTTACATCTATTTCTTGTAAGACTTCATCTTGAGAAAGTTCCTTTTGTAATTCTGTTTCTCTGTTACAGTGTTGAATTTTCTTAATTCAACTCTCGTGTGAACTACGTTTGTTTCTCAAAAGCATTGCATTTGCGTTGATTTTGAATGAAGATTTGATTGTGAGATAGGGCTATGATTAAATCAATTGAATGAGTGGCATTGAAACTCAGGTGCCACACTGATATAGACTTCATTTAGTCGGACTTCTGAGCCCTTTATTTACCCTCCTATTTTAACTTTGCATCTCAACTTGAGCAAGTTCTTCTAGTATTTTTATAAGTAACTTTTTATGTATTTGTTATGATTTCTAAAGAATATTTGCTCGTGTGATCACTGGTGAACTTGCATTATATCACTCAGATAAATAAATACGAGATGCCACACTGATAAACTTTATTTGTGATTCTGAGCCTTTGAACTATATTCCTTTTTTAAACTCAGTTCTCTTCTTAAGAAAATTTTCCCAGTATTTTTGCAGCTTTTTTACATTATTTCCTGTAATATGTTGTGAGGTTACATATTCGTTGATGTTGAACTAATTTTTGAATTATTTGCGAAATGGGCAATGATGAAATACAAAAGTCTATACTGAGTGGCCTACGAAATCAGATGCCACAATGATGATTTTGTATCTCTGTATCTCTGAGCCCTTTAATCACATTTCTTTCTAATTAAACTTCATTTATCTAGAAAGCTAATAAGATTTTATGTATTTGCAAATATCATTATATCAATCAACTTTTTTTTTATCCTTGAATAAACAAGGATCATATATTATATTTTTGTCAGATTATTTGTAATACTCTGAGGATATATATAATATATTTTATTTTATGTTGATTTTTTATCTTATGGGCTATGATTAAAAAAGAGAAAGGGCTTGAGTGACTTGATCCCAGTGTCTGATATAGAAGCATATGATACTGTTTGTGGTGTCAATTGGAGACAATTAGCACTGCCAGCTTAAATCAAGTGATTAGAAGAAAATTAGCCTGTGTGCCTAATTTGTCTTCTTTTTCGCTTCTCTCTGTTTCTCTTTTCTTCTTTTTATCTCTCTTTATCTCCAACCAAGCTTCTCCATCTAGCTGCCTCTTTGTATGTATCTGTGAGTGTGTGTGCTCCATCTGCTTCTATGTCAGACACTGCTGGTTTCTACCACAGTGATGAAAGCTCATTTGTGATGCTACACTTGTTATGAGCCCCCTTGTTAATTTCATCTTCTTTTCCTACTTGAAATGTTAGGGTTGCTTCTTCTTTGTAGTTTGTACTAAACATTTAGTTGTCGAATTATTTGAGCGTGAATATGGGTTCGAAAATCTTTCAGCCTACATCGATTTTTTAATTAATAATCTAAGTCCTATTTATGACGAATTGACGACCTTACATGAGTCCAGTTGGTACTGGTAATTTAATTTTTGCAATATATTTTGTCTTACATATTCAGAATTGTTGTAGTGTGCATAGGCAATGTTTTTGTCCTTAGCTTTATGTATCACAGTTAATCAGTTTAGTAAGATTGTTACAAGTAATGTTTTCTCCTGAATGAACACATCTCCAAATAAGTAATAGTTTTAGCTTTTGTAAAACTAAAATTGTTATACCTGAATCTTTTGCATAAAGGAATTACTCTCTTATAATTAAGTGCTGTTCGTAGATGTACAGTTCCTTCATTAATAACTCTGTAATTCAGTAGTGGATGTACAATTCCCTTGTATATATATTAGCTTGTACATTGAGTTTGACTGTTTAAATCTTGATGTTCAAGCTTAAAATTTTATTTGAATTCAATCGTTCATTTTTTTTTATATAAAAATAAAATTACAATTTTCTTATTATTCTGAAACTCGAACGAGACATTTATAATGAATGTATTTTCTGTGACCATGAGTCCATGACAAACGCAGTGATGCATGTTTCGTCAGACAATTTTGTAAAACATTTTCTGTGCTTTATTTATAGAGCCTCAAAATGTAAATAATTGCTTATTTATTGTTTACTCAGTTTTTACTACTCCAGTTATAAATAATCATGTTTGCAACTAAAAGTTATTATTACTATTGTAACATAAAAACAGATGTTTAAAGAACAAAAATTTTAGTCTTTATGTAAAATTGTTTAAATGACGATAGGCCCAATTGAGTACGAAATTGAAGCTTCGATCCTTATTCAAAAAGCAAAATAACTTAAATACATCCCAAGTAAAAGCCTAGTCTTGTTTGGGACGGAGTGACAGCTCATATACAGAAGAGCAGTCATAAAAACCATGGAGGGGCATTTCCGTCTCTTCAATAGCTCGTTCGTACATTTTGTTGTGTATATACCCTGAGCCTTTACAAAAGCAAGACCCTGCTTACCATGTCAGACATCAGCTATTTCACGTTCACGTTTCTTCAATTTTTTTGGAATCCGCTCTTTCATCATTTCCAGTTTTGCTATTTTGATTTAAAATTGTGAAGATAGGATCATTCTCTCCTTTCCTTGCCTAAAATCAAGCTCATTTTCTTTGTTTCTTTTTGCTTGCAGTTGCATTTTTCCTTCTTCCACACCTTAACAGTTCTTTTGTAATTTGTATCAAAGCAAACTAATCTGCTTATCTACCTTTACCTTTTCTTTTTCTTGTTTCAAAATACAAATTTTTGTTTTAAAAATTGCGAGTATTTGGGCTGTGATTAAAAAAGAGAAAGGGCTTGAGTGGCTTGATCCCAGTATCTGAAATGGAAGCAATTGGAGCAGTTGGTGGTGCTAATTGGGAGACAATTAGCACCACCAACTCAATCAAGTGATTAGAAGATAACTAGCATTTTAATTTGCTTAGTTTTTCTTCTTTCTCTCTTCTCTCTTCTTCTCTCTTCCTTTTCTTCTCTTCCTCTCCAATAAAACCTTCAATAAAGCTGGCTCTGTGTGTGTGTTTCATTTGCTTCTGTATCAGACACTATGGGTTTCTACCACAATGAAAGCTTGTACATGTCAGATACTATGTGTATGAGCCCTTTTTCAATTTGCTTTGTATCTTGTGGAAAGGTTACTTTATTTGACGAATTATTCGGGTGGTTTAATGAGAAAGCACAAAATGGGACTGAAATTTTTTCAGCCTAATGTGGGATTTTCAGTATAAATCATCACAATCTTTTGTAGAATGTCATAGGCATAGCAAAAGCCCATTCGTTACTGAAAATTAATTTTCTTGCTAATGTATTTAAAAAAAAAGTATCTTATGTTTCTATATCTATTTCATAGATGGAGGCAGATGTATGATTCTGTTAGTTTATTTTGGCAGCTGGCACTTGAGCCTCTCTATAAAAACTGTAAATTAATTTTCTTGCTATTGTATTTAAAAAAGTATCATAGCTTATCTTTGTAACTATATTTACAGTTTAGACGTTACTCACATTTCCAAACATGTAAAAAAGTAAAAAAATATTATATAGTTAGCAGCTGGCACTTGAGTCTCTCTATAAAAACTATACCTTTCACAAATACTTACAAAACCAAGTGATGAAAGTGATGGAGACCGACCTTCCTCTGATAAGAAAGCAGATGAATTTTTGCCACTATTGTTTCTTTCTTTTTTTTTTTATTACTTTTCTTATGAAGTAGCTTTTACTTTGCTGTAGTTTCATCTCTGTTTCATTAAAATTACAAATTTAACTATTTTCAAATTGTTTGTTCTTTGATGGGGCTATGATTAAAATAGAAAGCCTACTTGCATGCTTGAGTGACCTGTGTAATCAGCTGCCACACTGATGAGTTTGTTTTTGCTGTTCCAATTTTCTGAGCCCTTTTAAGCTTCAACTACATTTTTTCTTGAGAAAATTTTCTGATATGTTTACTTCACTCAGTATGCATTCGATATTTTTTGTTTTTGTACTACATATGTTTTTCATTAATAGCATTACATTTTTTATTCCAATTTTCTGAGCCCTTTTAAGCTTCAACTACATTTTTCCTTGAGAAAATTTTCTGATATGTTTACTTCACTCAGTATGCATTCGATATTTTTTGTTTTTGTACTACATATATTTTTCATTAATAGCATTACAGTCAAATGGTCTTCTCATCCGTTTTGAAGAGTGATAATTCAAGTCGTTGTTTGGATAGTGGTAAACATCTGGGAGTTGGGGAGATTGCTGGTTTGTTTATCCGAATTGAAATTGATAAACTATATACGAAATAGTAAAATTTTGATATGATATCATTGGTATGGTAGATGAGAAAAAGGCATGTTCTCCAACCGTATTTTAAGAAAGCAATTGAATTTATGCCACTATTGTATCTTTCCTTTGTCTCTTTTTAAGTTTTTTAATAACTTTATTTTTCTCCAGTGTCGTCTCTATTTCATTAATTTTCTATAATATCACAAATTTTAACTAATTTTGATACTGTGTCGATGGGGCTATGATTAAAACAGAAAGCCTACTTGAGTGCCTGTATAATTAGATACAACTCTGATGTTCGCTTGCTTTGTTGTTCCAATTTCTGAGCCCTCTAAAGCTTAATCTACATGTTTTTCGCTTTATCTCTACATTATCTTGAGAAAATTTCTCTGGTATTTTCTTTTTTATCTTCTCCGATACAGAATAAGTTAATTTTTTTTTTTTTTTTTTTTGGAAACCTTGACAGCTGCTGTCACACACAGTGACACAGCATATGTTAAGTTGACTCGGTACGTACTCGATAGTTTTGGAGGAGTTACTATGTTTTTCAGTTATTTGCATTGCAGTCGAATGGTCTTCTACCTCTTTTCATATAGGAATTTTATCTTAACACTGATTGAAGAATGCAATTTAGAAAGGTATATATTGTCATGAATAATGTTCAAGCTCTAAAGAAGTTATAATTAGAACCAAACAAATATACTACGTTACATTAGTGGTCTTAGAACTATGGGGCCGTTTGGATCGCTTAGGAAGTTGGGGAATTTGGGAAAGTTGCAATTTCTAGGAATAAATTTATTGGGAAGTGTGTAATTGGAATATGCATTGGAAATATGAATTATAGTGAATACAATCTCAATTATAAAGCAAATAGTCACTTGCCTTTACAATAAACCTATAGAATATAGATAAAAGTATGGAGTGATCAGCTTACAAGAAAGGTACAAAATGTTACACCATGGTTTTTTAAATTCCAAACTCCTGGAGAAAAGGAGTTATCATGTTCAACAAAACTATCCAATTCCTGTATATGTAAATTCTGCACAAGCGCAAATGCACAATATATGAAGGGCTAGTAGTCAGTAAGGCCCATAACCTCCAGCGTCTAATCCTAATAACTAGACATATATCCTTCTGCACCTTATCTTGCTATGTAAAAGTACCCAAAGCGCACAAAACCTCTAATAAACAACTGTAATCTTCCCTAAATAACAACAATACACAAACATTCACGCATACATGTAAACATTAGAGTATCTACACAGCATCACTGGGAACCTTTTCCTGACTAGCATTATTCTCACCACCTTCCTCCAATCCGTTCTCCCGCTCTGGGTTAACTGAAGCCATGGGTACACCATCATTAGATGTTCTCTCCTCACTCTCTAGTGGTGCCATTGGAACAGTGACGATACTAGAACTTCCACCCTGCTCAGCTTCCAGACTGGCAAGCCCATTCTGTTTCAAATAACTCTCTAAAGGTCGGTTTGCCACCTCCAGGAGACTCAACATGCTCTGCCGTGACTGTGGTTCTGGGTGGAAATTTAGATCGATACCTGCCCGGTTTTTGTCCAAACTCAAGTTACCTGATTCACTCTCTCGATGTACATCCAAAACAGGAGGAAGCGGTGTACCTCTGGAGGAGTTGCTGCCCTCAGCTTCATCTTTAGTTATGGCCCAAGAAAGTTTTTTGTTGTTATTGGCCTCAGCTTCCTCCCTCTCTGACTGTTTCTGCTTCTTTCGCATCATTAAAGTTTTAAAACGGCGTCTCACAGTCATACACACATTGCACGTGCAAGATGGGCTGTGCTTTGGGCCTTTCCCACTTGGGGGCTGGATGCAAACAATGCATGTGCAGCCTGGCCTGTGGCGTGGGTGCTTCGTGGTTGGTGCAACTGATGGCTTCGCTTGGTTTAGATTAGTCGAGTCCCCCAGGGTAGCAGCAGTAGCTAATGCGTCTAAGCCAGATGCATCCAGTTCGGAGAAGTTTTGCTTGAAACCGTACCCTACATTTCTTTGCCTCTTGATCTCTGTACCATATAGGGAAAGTAGAGAAAAAGGTTTTGCAAAGTTATATTAGATTTACGATTTAGTGATGGAACATGAAAAAATAATTACTCCATACTATAGGTACAACTGGACCGGTCCAATTACCAGGTAATATTCAGAATAATGGAGAGTCCAGTCAAGAATCATCAGATTAACGAGGACTATGAGCACTGGTGAAGATACAGAAAGATACAGACACAAATCAACCAATGAATGTGGACTACATCAGAGTTAGTTCGCCATTAGAGACAAGATTAGCTGTGGTAATTATCTTGTGTTAGAAGGATTAGGCTATACATAGATTTATACCCTGTACTTGTAAACCATCATTACAGATTAATAAAACTTTTACGCTGTCTCTCTTTAAACTATTACTCTCTCTATTCTCTTCTATTACTGGTACAATCATACCAGAATACAAGGATTAAGAAATTCTTTCACTCCAGCAATAGATGCACTCTTACAAACCTATTTATAGTACTATTTCTGAAAAAATCATGACCACAAACACATTTTGCATTGGTTCTAAATTTTGTTAATTTTCATACTGAAATTGACTGAACATGTGTCAATCTACTTCCAGTACAAATATCAGTTATAATACAGAGTGACAGTGAGAAGCATCATACCTTCATATTGCTGTAAGAGATTTTGTATCTCTTTTGGGCTCAACTCATCAGGTGTAGAGCATGAAGAACTGCAAAAACACATTTCTTATTTGAGAGCATTCATTTCTTACTATACTTTGTGAAAATTTTAACAAAGTATGCAAGTGACATACAATTTGGGGTCACATGTGTTGTCAGAGCAAGTCCACTTTGATGCAACAATAACATTAACAGTCAGTCGCCGCCATTTAGAGCAGTCATCACATTGGATCCATTGATCTTGATCCCTGAACTCCATAACAAAATGCAGTTGATGATTCCCATAGCAAGTTTCAAGTTTTGAGGTTGAATTTCAAATTGAAAATGCAAATTTGACAAAGCTATATTCCAAATCTAAATGGTTGCTGCTGTCAAATATTAAATATCAGAGAAAAAAAATCAACAGTGGTGTCGAACTTAAATTAGGAAATTTCAGTAGATAATTTAAAATAGGTTTCCAAAGTTATCTGCTGCTCAAAGTGTAAATATCAAGGCGAAACATTTTAATGTTGCATGAAGATATATGTTATCTCCAAAAAGATAAAATAAAGAAAAAAAGTTTTAAACATAACTCAAAAGGTAAGCATGAAACAAATTTGAATTCTTACCCTGAAGCACGTACAGTGAAGATGGTTCTCTTCCCAAATATAGGAGGCTCCTGTATAATAAGGCACGGCATTAGCTGCTGTGATCTTTCATGTGATAAAACTATATGAACTACCCAAACATTCAGTATCCCAAAAAGAAAGTTCAAACTTAATTTTCTCTCTCAAAAAAGGAGGCCTGAACATGCAGGAGCAAATACATAATGGGGAATATTTCCATCATAGGTCCAGGAAAAGCGGATCACTTGTTTACTTAAACATTCAATCCAATATCTTAAATGGTACAGCATGCTACATTTCGGAATGTAAATGGGTCCCTTATTTTGACACCAAACTTCCCTTCAAAAAGAAAGGAAAATATGAAGAACCACTTACATCATACTCTTCAAATTCATAATCCTCAATGAGAACCACATTTGGTTTGACAGTTGGTGGTGGTCTTAACAAATCCTGAGCCTCCTCCCAGGTAAGCTTCAACTCCAAAGCGTCCTCACTATCCATCGACAGCCTTCGGCTCTTGGAACCAATGTTGCGGCTTCTTTTTTGCAATGGCTGTAGCAAGGAGCTTTCATTCGGCCTCCCTGTCTTATTAAACCAACCGACTCCACTGTCAGATTGATTGGCGGGGTCGGCTAGTCCCTTTATTGAGTGGAGAAAGCCAGAGTATCCACTTACTATTTGTAAATTGTCGCCTTGAGGGGCGAAGAATGGGTCGGCCATGTAGGTGCCATTTGCAATAGCAGAGATTTGAGAATCCTGCTTTGGGAATAAAGGATAAAATTTTTTTTTAACATGAATAGAAAGGGGAATCTATTTAATGCTCAATGTTAGGTACTAAATGCATAAAGAGAAGAACCGGTAGAGTTGCTGTGTTGGTTGCCTTTCGGAACCCCATCACAAGTCTTCCTCCTGGTTCTAGACGACTGAAGGTTACTGACGAAAAAATATATAAAAAAATGAACAAGATATTCTACAAATGAGAAATAATGTAAGGGTATGGAATACTGTCTTGGAACTAGTGTGAAAGTCGGGCATTTAGGTTATATATTGTTTACTCCTAAGAACGTGTAAATCCAAACGAAAGTTACAAGGTGCTAACATGTAGGTACAATACCGGTGCATAGGCTAACTGGTATAATCAAATATAGGGTTGCGGCAAATGAAGATTACATAAACAATTGAAAAAGAAATTTCTCCAATAAAAATATGGAACCTGTATCGCCAGCTTGTAGTTGCAAAGACTGTATACAAGGTGTGACACCCTCAAGTACGTACATTCTACTATTGTTGTTAGGCCAGAACCGAAATTGGAAATGCCATTCCTTCCCTTTGGCGTCTTGAATTGTCAGAGGTCGTCCTTCAGGTTGAGAAATTGGGGGGAAATATGCCTGAAAAGTGAAAACACATAAAAAATTAGCAGATACACAAGTAATTGATCTTTTGAAGAAGACAAATTTGCAGGGTTTGATCTTCTGTACCTCAGCACAGGCTTTTGGGAGAACCAAACGACCGATCCGACCTGCATCACTTGCACTCAAGACTTTCTCAAACAATGGAACTATTGTTGTATTAGAGCTTTGAGATAAGATGGGTTAAGGAGACAAAATATTTCCCAAAAGCCCGAGAAGGAACATTCATGTACCAGCATTTGTATTATGTACTAGCAATAAATTGGTGGAGGACAATCCGAACCCAAAATAAAGCATCCACAAAAATATATAAAAAAAAATGCAAGCAAAGAAAAAGATTCAGGCGATGCCTAAAATTAGATCCACCTGATATGGCCTGGAACACAGTGGTGAAGGATCAGTACAAAAGTCAAGACTAAAACATTACTGGTATCCTGGACTAAAATGTGATATAACCAATAACCATAAATATGCATTTACTTTGACAATTGTTACACAAGTCATTAAGCATATGACCAAATCTAAAGAAAAGGATACTCTCCTGAAATTTGCTGTAGCTCTTGATCAGTAATCCTCGGCCAATAGCGTGGAAGTAACTGGTTCCTGCCCCGCCCCTCAGCAGGTGGCCTTGCAACACGCATTTGTGATAGTGGGCTCAGATCCTTTGTGGCATCAAATGGCATGGGTTTTGATGGTTTGGGTACAAAATGACGAACCCTTTGACCAGTCAAATCAGCTGGGGGAAGCATAATGGTCCTTTCTATGTTCGAAGTATTAGTAAGACCGAGACTCATGCTCAGAGAAGTATCGGCCAATGATTCAGAGTTACTATTGCTATTGTTGTTGTTATTACTGCTATTATTTTCTGTGGTGATATCTTTCAAATCAAGGGATGGATTTCGATTCAGAGATAAAATGGGTTTTTCTTCCCACTTGACCTGACTGGGGTCAAATGTGTCGGCAGAAAGCAAGGGCACATCTATGGCTCGGCCTTGTAATACTTCCTCACTTAATCCACGGGCAGAAAGAGGAAATGGCCTCTGACGCATTTGTGGTGGTGCAAGAAGTTTAGGCATGGGTTGGGTGGGTATCTGCAGATTAGATAATGTGGTGTCTAAAATCAAATGCAAGAACTTCTGCCAGGGACCATAGCAAACCTCAACGATGTGAGTGAATATGGTCACAAATTGGTTTGTTTTTTTGCTTAAAAAAAATTCACACCAAATTTCAATTTGTGGCGATGACAGAAAATCCACCCCCATTTTAAAATCAGGTCAGATCACAATGGTGCCAGATTTCACAGAAAAGAATTATCACAGCTTATATGGACTTAATATAAACCAGTTGAAGGAATTATCACAGAAAAGAAATCTGGGGCAATTAAGTCAGTTTCTTTTACTTCACATTATTCAGTTAGGTTGTAGTTGCGGGTCATTTGATTTTTCATAACTCTTAAGTGCATTTGCAAAAAAATAAAAGTATTTGAATCATTCCACAAAAGACCATATAAAGGTACAACAAGTAAGAAAGATGAAAGAATGCACCCACCGTCAAGAAGGATAAGTAAGAAAGATAAGTATCTTACAAATTGAACCCCTGAAGCTTTGATGCAGTTAAGGCACTGAACACCTCCACTGTCAAGAAGGTCAAATGAATTCTTTGAAGCAATGCACCCACAATGGAGACGCTACAAAACAAACATATAACAATTGAGATGGATGATTAATTAATATTTTTCGAAAGTTTCTCAACTGTTTAAGGATTTGTCACTGTATACTCAAAATTTCCAGAAAATGAGAAATAAATATGTAAAAATTCAAAATTGTCTTTTGAGTCCATGTCACTGACCTTTCCACAGTAAGAGCATTCCCTCCATCCTGACTCCTTTTGATGGAATATGTCACAAAACACATGCTGGTCGTATGCCAACCTAAACGTGCATTGAAGAATTTAGACATATCAAACAATTCTAGTAATGAAACAAAAATATCTCTCTCTACCACAGAAAGAAACAATAAACAACAAGTCAATAACATATGTTTGTTAATGTCAATAAATTGTATAGTTGGGTGAGAGGCAGTATGGGTATAGTCCTAACTCCTAAATGCATGACTCATGAAGATATGGTCAGTTCAATTCCAAACGATGCAAAGGATGAAATAATAATGAAGCATTAAATGAAAAATTAACCCTCGTGGGACCCCCAAAACATGAAAGTTTGGATTTTTTTTAAGGGAAGAAGATTTTCTGTTGCTGCCACGTATTCAGTTTAGCCAATTAAAATGCACCCATTTTATTTTGAAAAAAAAAACTATAATTAAGGCATGAAAGAAGATATAACATACTGATACTACTAACAACGAAATTAACCAATTAAACCATCTAGCTAATACACGCGCAATATTTTGCCAAATATGATAGGATACCAAAATAGAAAAACAAATAGAAAGAAATACAACAAGGTGGACACACGAAAGGCCATACCCACACTTGTTACAGAGAATGGCGAACCCACCCGCTCGGAGGGCCCAACCCTTCCGCCACTCGCCGCCCGGCGTAGCCGCCATGCACCCGGCGTTCATGCATCGTTTAGTCGCCATAGCCACCTATTACTCCTCCGTACGTACCACAACACTTCACTCCTACTCTCCTCAACACCACGATAAGAACCAAAGCATCACTTGCGCGCCACGCTCGGACCAGAAGCAACCTCCCAATCCGCTCCGGTCAAGCTAGGCTGAGATCGTACGGTGGAGAGGGATCGACGAGGAAGCTTGTTTGGGGAAAGGAGAGGAGGTGTGAAGGAATGAGAAAAGGTAGGAGAAGAGTCTATTGCATGAGAGGAGAAAGAAAATAAAAAAAATGGAGGGAGAAAAAGAGAGAGGTTGATTGAAAAGGAAAGAAGAAGAATGAATGAAAATAATAAATGACAAAAAAATTTAAAATGCATGCACGACACTTGGATGTAATAATGAATCGTTTCTTTTTTTCTACTGAGGTCGCCTGTCGTCGGTCACTGGAGCAAAAAACGGATGGGGCCCACTGGAGGGGTCGAGTGGTAGTTGGTACTCCAGCGTAGGAGTGACCGTGGGACCCACATGGGTGCGATTGGAACCCCGCATCCGCATTGAATGTGACGTCTATGTTCGCCTCCTCCCTGGTTGCACGCCTCAATGGGGTCGAGATCAATCTGGACCGTCCATCTGAGAAATCTTATGATGGTGTTCGGTGAGGTTAATGAAAGACGTTGGATTCGTGAGGTGAACGTCTTAAGTATTCATGCGAACTTTGGAACGTGTAAAGGGTGTAAGCCCAACTCCAAGCGTGATTTCGTTGCTTGTTGGATATTTTATATTTAGTACCAGAAAAAAAGTACAATTTCTTTATTGGTCCAGAATACTAAATAGGTTCAGCATGATGATATCCACTTTAGTGTTTACCAAAAACCCGCCGGGTCAAACCCGCCCCGCCCCAAACCCGCCCCATGGATCGGACCGCCCCGGACCGTCCATGGACCGTGATGGGTCGAAGGGTTAGATCGGGGCGGGTCTACGGCGGGTTTGGGCCGCCCTTTCTAAAAAAACCCGCGTTAACCCGCCCCGTCTTAACCCGTGGACCGGACCGCCCCGCCCCGTCAACCCGTCTTAAACCCGTGCAATGTTATTATTTTATTTTATAACTCCGCCTATGTTATTATTTTATAAAATAATTTAATAGCATAGCCGGTCCCAAACCCGAAAAAAAGAGGAATGTAACTTTATATAATTATATTCAATTTTTTTCATTTAAGAAAATAAAAGAAAAACGTAAAAGTGAAATATAAAAATAATTTACGAAAAATAAAAAAACAGAAAACAATATTGAAAAAAAGGAAAAAGTATTGAAAAAAAAAACAGAAAAGAGAAAAACAACAAAAAAAAATTTATAGTGATTATTATAGTATATAATATATATGTAGTTTATATATATACTGACGAAAAATTAAAAAAAATAAGGGAAAATTTTGCGCGTACCCCTCAAAACTGAGGAAATGCTGGAATTGCCCCCCGAAAGTTGAAACTGTTGATTTTACCCCCCAAAAATTGAACCGCCTCCTCTATTTAACCTTCTGACATATTTTATGTCATAAAATATTACTAAATAAACAACAAATAAATATATGACTATTTTGCCCCTGTTCGAATTTAGTTGATTCGATCCATTTGATCCAGACCAACCCATTCGACTCCTCTCTCCTGTCGATGAAAGTAGGGGACTGCTATCTCCTCTCCACTCTTTGAAACTAGTAAACCCTAAATCGATCCCTAAATTCTCCTCTCCACTCGATCAAACTAGAAGAAATTCCTCTCTTCTCTCTTCGTTGAACCCTAAAAATCTCGAATTCATCCGTCTTTCCTAGCGAGTAAACCCTAGAAAGCTTCTGTTCCCTCTCTTTGCAATGCATCGTTCCAACAAATCAGAATCTCTCTCGCACTCAGTGTCATCGAGCGTAGCTCCCCAGCGAAGTCTAAAGGGAAATCTGCCTATCGTGCCATGCCCATATTGTGGTTTCCCTGTGAAGGAGTTTGAGAGTAGAACAAAAGACAATCCCGAGAGATTGTTCTACAAATGTGTAAACTCGGTACATATTTTTGCTATTCTCTTTTCTCATTTTCGAAATGTGTTAATTTTGATCAAAATAAGTAAAATTCAAGTAGGTGTTTTCTGATGGCCTTTTACCTCTCAATTTTGTTCTCAAACTCAAATGCGTGTTTGAGGTAGTGTCACTAATATTTCGCATGACAGTGGCTAGGCCAATTTTGTTTGATTCCCTTGCAATAGGATTGATGAGAAATTGAGCCATCTTGGATGCTTATCTTTTTAAGCCTTTCTAGAGTCGGCATTGGATTTACTGGTGCCCGTAAGGTGTTCGATTAAATGTCTGTTAATAATTAATCAACTAATAATGGCTTGGATTTGTTCTTTGGATTTGTTCAAATATTTTCATCCATCTTTCATTCTTTTGTTTCTTTTTACGGGTAATTGATACCCTTTCTCCAAAATGCTGGTCCTTCTCAATATTGTTGACCTTAAAATTGTGCTAGGACTTGGAACTCCCGTATTTACATTGTACCGACCACTTGTGCATACATTGCCATGTTCTCGTTCAAGTTGTGGATAAACTACATGTAATCGTTCTTGGACCACATGATATTTGTGGAACTCCTGTATTTACCATGTACTAACTGTTTCTGAAATTGTGGAACTCCTGTATTTACCATGTACCAACTGTTTCTGAAATTGTACAAAAAGACAGTCCCTATGGTATAATCCCAATTTAAAAAGGTGGTTTGAGCATGATATTTGTACCTGAACCAGTAGTGGTTTGAGCATGATATTTGTACCTACCAGCCAATTCTGGTTCTTACAATTGATTATTTAGTAGTAGTATGATATATATCTATTTGTTAACTAACTAAATATTTATTTCTAAAAGATGACTCAGTGCAGTTTTTGGAAGTGGGAAAATGAGTATTTGTATTATCTAAAAAAAAATGGTGTTATTCCTTCCATCAACTCTGAGTCAGATAGTAGACTGGAAGCTAAATTGAACAATCTAATTGATGAATTCAAGAAGAAATGTGAAGATGATGAGCGACAAATTAAGGCACTTGTTGCATCCTTGGACAAGATTAAACTGCATAATACCATCACTATTACTATGCTTATTGTTATTTTAATAATTGTAGTTGTAAGAATTTAGTAGTGTTAGGATGGATGGATGTATGATTTAGGTTTGAAACTATTTAAATGTAATGCTTGCTATTTTGTAGGGATGTATCTTTGTAGGGATGTATGTGTTGTAGGGATGTATGTTTTCCATCGTTCCCTTAGCCCTACCGACGGATGGACAAGTGTGGACATTGGGTAAGACAGTTATCTGCATTAATAATTAAAAAAAATGCAAAGTCCTTTTAGTGTATTAACCATCACTGCTCTAAGCTATCTCACTGTATTAACTATCAGATGATTAATTTGGCTATGACCTTTTACTACTTTTTAGTCAAACAAAGATATAAATTCAAAAATAAGTTGCAGCAAGATATAAATTCAAAATGCAACAAGAACTACAATTTACCTTGAAAGTTTTATTGTCCTCTCGCAACCTACAAGCTCGAATCCTCCAACAACAGCCCGGATAGGCACACATTGCCACAAATCTTTTCTTGTCTGATTTTACTGTGGTGTATTCAAAATCTGTCTTGATAGAAAAATGCCTCAATCCATTTCTAAATGACTCAACGTCTGGAAATAATGCATTAAGCTCTATCTTCGGGTTGTCAGGATCATATAGAACACTTTGTTCAGTCTCCGGAACTACAGTTGGCTCCATATTTGTTTCTACTTCAACAAATGAGTCGTGTGTATAACAATCTGGAGGAGCAATAACATCATCTCCATCAGAAAGATATAAACGCTCACCCTCAGCTTCGACATACTGCTCCTCATGCTCATGCTCTTCATGCGCACCAGAAATATTGCATCCTTCAGAGCTTCTCCCTTGATTCTGACTACCATGACTACTAGAACCAACTTCAGGTTGACCACCATTTGTACCACTCCAGTTTGACCTGAAAAGCAAATTACATGAAAAATTAATAACAACAACAGAACATAAAATCCTAAATCTATAAAATCCTAAATTAAATTAAAACTAATCTACCTTCTAACTAGTATTAAAGCTAAATTGAACTAACTAGTATTGATACCCTCCCTTGAATCGCTTCTAGCTACTGGAATCGTATTTACTGAGGTTCAACCTAGAAAAGAGAAACGACACTATTTCTGATTCTATCTATCCCTTATGCCGATACAATACTACCTGACCCCCTCTAACAAAATAAATGCGGTGAAAATGAAAAAAAGAAGAAAAGAACCTAGTTCGTGCGAGGGAAACAGATTCCATATGAGGGAACAGCAACGAATTCGTGCGAGAGAGAAGCTTCGCGACGAGAAGAGAGAAAGGCCACGGAGGGTTTGTGTGTTTCTCCTGGTTTCGGCACGATTTAGGAAACTGAGAGAAGAATTAGGGTTTCATACCAGAGGAGAGGAGAGAACTCAGTGTTGATTCAGGATTTTTCATCGAGAGGAGAGGAGAAAGAAGAAAGGGGTTCTACTTTGCGTGCGCAAGAGAGAGAGAGACGAGAGAGAAATAGTCGTGTATTTGGGTTTTAGTCTTGATTCAATCTGGATCAAATGGATCGAATCAACTAAATTCGAACAGGGGCAAAATAGTCATATATTTATTTGTTGTTTATTTAGTAATATTTTATGACATAAAATATGTCAGAAGGTTAAATAGAGGAGGCGGTTCAATTTTTTTGGGGTAAAATCAACAGTTTCAACTTTCGGGGGGCAATTCCAGCATTTCCTCAGTTTTGAGGGGTACGCGCAAAATTTTCCCAAAAAATAATATAGTAATAAAATAAATAAAAACCGGCGGACCGGACCGGACCGTCATAACCCGTGCGGGTTACATGGGGCGGGTTTAAGAAGGGTTAGGGTCAAGATTTCTAGAATGGACCGTCCTAACCCGCTCCGTCTTAACCCGTGGACCGTCCTAACCCGCCCCGTCCTAACCCGTGGACCGTCGCGGGTTGGACCGCCTCGACCCGCCCCGCCCCGTTTGGTAAACCCTAATCCACTTGGACCTTTCTTGTAGTTCATTATGAACTCGTCAATATCAATTTCATTGGTATATCGGAAACAAATATCTCGGAGCAATAATAATAGTGAAAAAAAAAAGAAAAAAGAAAAAGGAGACAGAGAGAATATATTATTTATTTATGAGCAAGAGGGAAAAGCAGTGGTGATGAAATCATGGTGGCAATTGACGAGATTGACAAGAATGAGGAGGAGAACAATAATCCTGTATTCTTTACCCCCTTTTCCGTATAACCACCCGTGATGTTGCCACCCATCTAGCATAATTCTTCCAAATTTTAGAAAGACACACGAACGGTTACATCTGAATGGCCCAGATGATCAAGAGTAAGGGACCCTCCTCCAAAAAGGCCGCAGTGGTTATTGTCCGGGAGATTGAAAATGGGATAAGTGTCCGGGTTTAAAATTCAAACCTGTGAAAGTTGTCTCTCAAACAGCAAACAGGTATCTCTGGTTCTTTTCCAATTGTCTTATCTTGAGCAGATATGGATCGTCTCATTTCAAATCAGACGGTTGCGGATTGGATTGACAAAGGATCAAACATGGACGGAGAAGATGGCATTTGGGCAATTGGGCATCTTCCCGGAAGAGGCCACCAATCTTATTTGGGCCTGTAGGGAGAACAACTTTTTGGGCTTTTCATCAAATTGACAGTAAATGGGCCTAAGGACTCTCTCACTTCTGTGTTTTCTTCTAATTTCCTCGCGTTGTGTGTGCAGTGTGCCAGTGTGCATGCTAGCTACTACTGTATCTGTTTTGATGTTTATAGAAAAATTAATACGATTTGTATTATATAGCTATATTTGTGCTCTTAGAATTAAGTTTTACTTCTGAAACCAAATAAGTATAGCTAATATATAATTTTTGCCAAAAATGACCATGATTTATAATGAAAAAAGGGTGATCCCTTGGAGGAATGATGAAGGTTTACTTGGATTTTTTTTTATGTATTTATTCAAATTGAAGCCTTATACCAAAAAACTTAGCATGAATAAAACTTAAACTTACAGTCGACAATATGCATTCTTTAAATTTTATGAGAAGTTTGAAAAATAGGCATCTACTTAAATTCAGTAAACGCATGCATCGACAATGCATTTTATGCATCATGAACGGTTTTGGTCAATGGAAACCTTATTTCAGTCTTAAAACTAGCAAAAGTGGCATGAATACTTCCGATATAGTATAAACATATCTTCAAATTAAAAAAAAAAAACTTTTTTCAAATCGTATGCTGTCGAAATGTAGATAAAACTAGTGTTAATTTCGCGTGTTGCGCGATTTATTTTTATCTGAACATATTATGCAACGGTTTCGTAATGAGTATGAATATGTTATGAAACGTTTTTCTAAACACATATGTACTATTTGTGATCATTACTATAAAATGAAATGGAGGATTCTATTAGAATAAAAGCACTCGTGCAAGTTAATAATACAGATTTAAACTATTATACTTATATGAAATTCTAATAAATTAGGAATACTATGAAAATAACAGAATTCTGGAAGGTAGTATAATCTTTAATCAAGATAATAACCAAAGCAAACATAAGTAATATTAGGTGCAGATCAATTCAGAAAGAGACATAAAATATAGTCTTCACAATTTTAATTGCAGAAAAAATTTCAGATCAACTGCGATTATTTCTGTGTCATGTAGAGGGCAGACCTTTTATTGTAGCAACTGCTATCTCCCTAAGTCATATTAAATGCTGAATGGAAATTTAAATTCCTTGCAAAATAAAAAAAAATCATATGTCACCTAGTGTAAAAATATTATATTTATGTCTCTAACTTGCGGCAATGGAAGCCATCATACCTGAAATGTGACCATCGTTCAATTGAAAAGGAATAGAGCTTCCTTGACATGTGCAATGCTATGTCAATTGAAAACAGTGCTCTGAATTCTATTCAGACGGTACCTACGTGACAAATTCAACATGCCATAAGTAATCATTTCATCTTAGACTCTCATCTTATTAGATGGATATATATGTTCTGACTTGTGACTGAATTAATTTGATATTTTTAAGTATTATTATTGAATGAAAATGGTATTATTATAATAATATCCGCAATTTATAAATTTTTCCTTTAATCAGATACAAAAAGGAAGAGATAAGTTTATCAAGAACTTTGATAATTTTATTGAAGATGTAGTAGTAACCACAAGTAATCAGCAGTAAAAAGACAGAAATCTGAAATGAACTTTACTCACCTCATCATTTGTACTTAAAATATGAGGAGCTATTTTGCAGCAAGCTAACATTATACAACTGACCAAGACAAAAAATTTTCCTAAAAATCATTTTGGATTTGACCAATCAATTTTTTTTTTGTTGTCGTCATTTTGAGCAAAATCTGTCCTAAATTTCATTTTGGATCTGATCCAATCAATTTCATGCCACCTCTCTTTGTGAAGAAAATTTTAGGTTTTATGCATATGATATTTTTATAACGTCTTATATTATTAATGAATTGGCAAATCGTCTATTAAATAGATGATACAAACATCACAAAAAAGGGTTCAGTAAAATAGTAACAAATCTGCCCACTACCTATTGATAGTAAACTACACAGATGCACGAATCTCATCAGACAGACAAAGAAAACAACCAATACAAATATAGTAACCAATATTTTGTTGGTACCTGAAAGAAGGCTGTATGGTGACGCTTTTGTGAGGAGAATCTTCAAGTAAAGAATTCATCGAGATTAAAATAATTAGAATAATCTGTAAGTAAAATATTCAATGGATGTTCATAAAAATTCATTCATAGTTAGATTTATTGCTGATGAGAGAAGTATATAAACTATTTTGTGCATTACCTTTGCGTTGTATAATATTTTTCGTAAGGCTACGACAAAAAGCCATTCGTTCCAACTAAATATAAATATAGCAAATCAGAAGCATTTTTTATCAAATAACAAAATAAAAACTAACCTCAAAAGCAACGTGCAAGGACATCAGTACATCACCATTCATTCTGTTAAAATCATCAAACATATATTCAGTTAAGAATGAACATTAGTTATGTAATTAACTAATTTATAGTTGTTTTATTTGAAAATTTATAACAGGATTTTTTTACCATAAATATTTGTGCTTCAATGGTTGCTATATCTCTTCCCTTGCTAATTAGATTAAGGGCATAGAAAGGAAATAATAGAGATTTGTTAATTGTTAAGATTTGTGATGACTGTAGCCTGTTGGGTATATATAATTATTGGAACTTGCAATTTTTGTAATGACCAGGTGAAAAAAAAATAATTTAAAATGTTCTTTAATCCTCCTTTAAATCTTGCCCAGTCAAATATTAGCTTTTTAATTATTAAGGTTTAATAATCCTAAAAGCATTACAAATATCCCAATCCTAGCCGCATGCTACCCTATCAACCCATGTTCTTTGATAAATTGATTAAAAACGGAAAAAAATAGTAAAATGTACAAAAGAAACAGTTAAAATGTCTAAAATAATCACAATTCCAGCCTGTACCAGTATCATCCATCAAAAGTACTGACCCCTGAAATCTTCTTGAAGTTAAGAGACATAAAAATTGCCCATTTGTGGAAAGACTTGAACTCACCTTGGTCCAAAGGGCTCTTGAATTGGGGATGAGTCAAGCTGTATTGTCACAGGGCCATCATTTACCAAATTAACCTGCACAAAAAGCATGCATTAGTAAATTACATTTGTGTGAAATGTTTGAGGAAAAACACTAAATAATACACATTGCCTGAGCTCACCTTCATCAAGACAAAAGTAACAGATTATAGAGAATGCATTGGTATATCTCGACAACTTTGTCCTACTAAATTGCTTTCACCCTTTTTCAAGTTCAAGTTATTTAATGGTCGATGTGGATATAACAATTATAAGAAGGACAAAATGGTCATAATATATGAGTGTGCATCTCTACAAAAATGTAATAGAAAGTCTAGTGCTGTATAACTACAGCTGACCTATAAAGTCCACCTTCCTACTGTATAACTAATAACTAATTTAATTAATTAAAAGATATGTCTTATGATGTACATTTATTAATTTAGAGCATTGTTGCCTGATGTTCTGTGTATGCCACAACCTTTTGAACACTAAAATACACCTAAAAGTCCAATTGTCATCCAACAAACAATTATTTTCTCAATATAGAAAACCTGATATTTGGATTGTTCCTTGATCCATATAATAATATAAGGGCAAATAAGCAATAAAACTTAGAGAAAATACTGACAAAAATACAAAAAAAAAAAATATATATCTTGAGCATTTCATTGGGGCTAGCAGATTCAAAGTGGAGTGATATGTTGAATTCATAAGAAAAAGCTGGGAATGAAAAATCTCACATTGTAAGTAAATTAGTTATACACACTTTAGAATAGCCAAATGGCTAGATCTGTTTCCTTTGAGTTAATTTAGTTCTACAGTAAGAAACAAAAAAGTAAATATAGTGACTGAACAAATTTATCAAATCAAATTCGAAAAAAATATTTAATCAAGAGAAAAATGTACAGTAAATCTATAAGTATATAAAAGTATCGGTATAATTGATCTTGTTCTTCTAATTCATTGACACAGTGCATAACAAAGACTTTTAGTACTGCCTATCGGCACCTACATGTTTATATGTAACAGCTATAAAAAGAGGCGTATTTTATCCGTAGTATTGCAGATAAAATGCAATCCCAATTTCAAGCACTCACCAAAATAATACACAGCAGAAAACAAATAGTTATAACTCATACAAACTATAATTACTAATATCAATCAATCATTGTATAGAAAATAGACATTCAATTCAGGTGTAAACTGCCAAATAATAATGTGTTTTAATTTTGTCCCTAAACCAAATTGATGAAACGACACTTTATCATAAATTCAATTTTACCTATAATTGGGGATAAAATCAGGCCACTTGGTAGGACCTCTCTTCTCCAATGGCAACATATGGTGATCGAAATAATCTAATCCAGCACAGTATCATCCCTAGCAAGCATTCTGCTTCCGAACTACCCCTAAAGCAGCGGGGCCCACTGTCAGGTCGCAACTGAACCTCGTCTTGTCTCCCATGGGAGACAAAAAAATTAGCACCGATCAACATCATCTCTTGAAGGAGTGAAGATGGCACGCCGTGGATGATGACGTGAAAAGCGCCCCATTCGGTGGACGCTTGGCATACCTGCGGGGTGGGATCAGCTGAGGAGACGTCGATGGTGGGGATGGAAGGCCAGGCTAGCGCCACGTGGGAGTGGGGTTGGGGACGGAGTAGATATGGGGGTTGGATGTAGGAAGGAGGATTCGGAGATGAAGGCATGAAGCAGCTTCCATAATGCGATATGAACGAAGTGGAGTGACGGACAGATCGATCAAATTTTGATCTGACGAACAGGATCTAAGAAACAAAATGAACGATTCAGATCGGTGGAGAAAAGTTGAGTGATGACGTTTTGATGATGTAAGCAAAAACACTGTAGATAATACCTCTGGAATTGGAGTATTTTTTGATGCATGCGCGTATGTGAGGTGTCATTTTTAATTGTAAAACAACCAAAACAGACAGTCATACTTCCAACAAAATCTAAATGTGTTTCATATTTTATAAGAAGAAATTCTGAAAGATAACATCTATTTTTTTCCAACAAGTACGGCCGAAATGCAATATCACATTGCATGCATCTATTGATGTTTTTATTCAACTGAACCTCATTCTAGATCATAAAATAAAACTTTTAGTCATACTTACAACATTATCTAAAAAAAAGTATAATGTAAAAGCTATTATTTTTTGTAATTAAGATATATTTTCAAAATAAAGAAATTTTAAAACTGGTTATATATGTTATAAATGTGAATGAATTATGACGTTGAAGTTTTCACGAAGAATTATTGAATAAAAAAAAATATAATATATAAATATATAAATTATATATCTTAACATATTAATAGTTTTCACTAAGTAAATCTCATAAATTGTGAGAAACATAATGTGAGCTGAACATTTTGGAACGTCTAACGAAATTAACAAATTAAAAGACTGAAAAGAAAAAAACATCACAATTATTATAATTATTATAAGTTTAAACATTTTTAATAAATTTTGTGATTAATTAAAAATTTCTTCTTCTTAAGATATATAGAAGGTATCGTAGCTCCAAAAGTCCAAAGCAATTGAAATCTCTGTTACATTACACTTACACCCCTCGAATTTCTTCGCCACCTCCCTGATAGACACACAGGTGGCTTGGATGCATGAGCAACACGTGTCACAAAAATGTCACCTTCTTCCCCTCCACCCGTCTCCTCTTAAACCCCTCTTCTTAGATCGCTATGACAAATTTGTCAACTGTGAAACCACAATCCTCAAAACCTCATTTGAGAACAGAACATATATATATATATATAGCACACCACGAGTCGACAGAAACAACAAAAAGAAAAAAGAAAAGAGAGAGAGAGAGAGAGTGAGAGAATGAGGTTTCTGTTGCTTTTCATGCTTGTTTCATCATGCGCTTTCACTGGGGTTTTAAGCGACCACGAGCGCAGAGAGAGGAAATGGGAGGAAGAATGGGAAGAGAAAGGTAGCAAAAGAGGCTTATTTATCCTAGACAAGTGGGAGAAGGTGGTTGAGTCAGAAGGAGGCGAGGTAAGGGTCGTCAGAGGTTTCGGTTCGCCGATGGATCATGGGTCAGGTTTTGATGGCCTCCGCAAAGGGCTCTTGCATATTGGGTTGATTTTGATGGAGCCGAAGACCCTGTTTGTGCCTCAGTATCTGGATGCCGGCCTGATTCTCTTTGTCCGGAGAGGTATGAACAAAGGGGTTGATTTGTTTTAGACTTTTAGTAAATGGTTGTGTGGTTGAAAAGAGTAGAAATAACTTGTAGTTAGATACTCAGATGACAATTTTAGTCTAGGGATTGTAGAAGTGATTACATAGATAATCTTGCATGAGTGAATAAATTGAATTTTTAGTAGTAATCGGTTGCATGATCAGCTGTCAGTTAAATTATAGGAGAACTTTGACGAAGGAAACATAATTGCTGTAATTGAAGCTTGCATTGACTATTTGTAAAGACAGATACAAGTACAACCCTGTGTAAGTAATTTTTTTATTACAGTTCATATATATCAGCAATTGCATGGGTCAGTCAAATTTAATTTGTAGTTGATAGTGATGAAGCAAACGTAATTGTCGCGATTGAGGCTTGTATTTAGTATTGTTCATAATTGAAGTTTGTTTTCAGCCTTGCTACAAGTTGCGACACGGCAAGATAAGCTTGCCAGCATAATTGATAGAAAGTTGTTACGTAGCAACAAATGACCAGATCCTAGTTACATACTATTTGATTTTGTCCGACTTGGCGATAACAGAAACTTCTATTTAATGTGTTTAATGCGACGTGTCGCAAATTATTATTTCGCAAAAAATATAAAATGGGTGGTAAACTTTGAACTCCATATGTACTTTTTTAAAAAACGCAAGAACTGTGGCAAGAAAGAAAATGTGACACAGTATAGTACTATAGTACAGTTTCTGAATAGATAAGACAATCTAGTTCTCACAAGAGAGTTCTAATTTCTGACAGACTATATATTTTATTTTTGACAGGAGAAGCAAGGGTTGGATGGATACACAAAGATGCGTTGGTAGAAAGAAATCTAAAAATGGGGGATGTTGTTCAAATCCCTGCGGGGTTTACATTTTACATTGTTAACACCGGTGCAGGACAACGCTTACAAATCATTTGTGGCATTGATGCGTCAGAGAGCCTAGGATCAGTCAACCCATATGAGGTTGCACATTCATAAATTCTTTCCCTTTTTTTAAATATTTTATATGCCACCATCCTAATTGTTAGTTGTTTTATAGGCTTTCTATATAGGTGGAGGGACATCTCCTAAATCAGTCTTGGCTGGATTTGACACCAAGACCCTTGCAACTGCTCTTAATGTGAGTTTCTTCATTTAGAACTGTATTTGTGCACATTTGTGTGCATGATGTCCTTTTATTTATGGAAACATTAAACATAATTCTGAATTTTGATATCCCTGATCATATCCTAGTAGTATTCTTTTAGTGCAAAAAATTTAGCATAATTTTGTGATCTCCAAAAATAGAAAATCACATGGCAACATGGGTACATTACATTAAGGTTATTTTCTGATTGCATATGAAAACTCTGTAAAAACAAATCAGCCAAGCTATTTTTAATAATAAATAAAGAAATAAACTAACATTCAGCTGAACTGATTTTACGCGTTCTTAAACTAGCATTAAATCAGTATATTTTTGTATTTTAGGTGACTGCTGACGACGTGGATACCTTCCTTGGGGCTCGTTCTAGGGGACCAATTGTATATGTAACTGAGGAGCCAGCAGGTAGAGAAACAAAACACAGAGATGTTGGCCAGGGCTTCTTAGATGATGCGGCAGAATGGAAGATCTTCCCCTTGAAGCATTTGAACGGTCTGCTCATCTGGCTTTTCGGAATCCAAGAAGATAACACTGTCAGGGCACCTGATCCATACAATATATATGACCGTGACCCTGGTTTTCGTAATAATTATGGTTGGAGCACAGCATTGGATGAGAATGATTACGAGCCCTTGAAGGATTCTGGCATTGGAGTCTATCTTGTCAATCTTACAGCGGTTTGTGTTATAACTAATATGTAGATTTATAATTCACTAATTACTTCTAATAATAGAGTAAATTTTATTATCAAATAAGATGCCTTTTGTTAATGTTTGGTAAGTTTACATTTCCATTTCAAGAAGAAAATTATTCATAGTAGGGACTCTGGTTCAATACCAGTATGATGATTAAATGATGTTTTTCCAACTACTAACATTAACACACTACCTTACTAGGGATCAATGATGGCGCCACATGTGAACCCACGTGCGACTGAATATGGCATTGTGCTTGGTGGATCGGGCAGAATCCAGGTTGTATTCCCCAATGGTACTACCGCCATGGATGCCAAGGTGTCAGAAGGTGATGTGTTCTACATACCTCGTTACTTCCCTTTCTGTCAAGTGGCATCGCTCGGTGGGCCATTCGAGTTCTTCGGCTTCACCACCTCAGCCAGACGTAACTATCCCCAGTTCCTATTAGGCCGAAACTCAATTCTTAAGACAATGGTTGGGCCCGAGCTGGCAGCTGGATTTGGTGTTAGCGAGAGAAAACTAAGAGACTTGGTAGATGCACAAGGGGAGGAGGTGATATTACCATCATGGCCTGAGCCAGAAAGAAAGAGAGAGACACGAGCGGAACAGGGGCATAGGGAGATGAGAGGTAGAGAGTGGAGAAGTGGGAAGGGGGTGAGCCCCCTCTTGGTTTGATAATAGCTTCAGGTTTGAGTTTCAATCGTCTGTGTGTGTAATCTTATGTTGTGAGCGTTGCTGTCTTCCCATTTGTGTAGTTGCTGGGAGTAGTTAGTATTTGGTGTCATAAACTGTGGTTAATAAATGAAGCATCAGCTGCTTGTGTTGATTTACGAGATGTGAGAATTTTAGCTTTAGTTACCCCTTTTTGTTACTTTGTTGGTACTGGTAGAAGGTACATTTGTCATTTTTGTTTGGTACTGGTAGAATGTAGAAAACTGGTATTGTCTGTCTCTAGAACAGGGAATTACTGGAAACAATGCTAAATGAATGGTGTAATTTTGAAACCACCCGCACACCGCAAAGGAGAGCTCAGGTCGTGTCACAGTGGCATATTGTCCCAGAATGGGGCCGAAGTGGCCGTCGGAGGAGAATCCTTCAAGGAATGCATGTATTTCACTATATTCGAGTTCAGAATTTTCTGTACAAAGCATAAAAATCAGCAGGTAAAAACAAAGCCACAGAATTCATTCTTATCTGAAATCCCTATTATTCAACTAAAAAACCCTCCATACAAATGACACATCTCCCACACGGCCACACCCACTTCTTTAAACGAAAAGACAGCACTGTTGGTTAGCTCCAAGTCTGACAGGCTCTACTTCCACAATGTAAAGGACAGTATAAAAGAAAAAATGGAAATGAGAATAATCAGCTTTTGAAGTCCAACTGTTCTCCAGCTTTTGATGATGAGCATCTTCTCAATGGATGCTGTAATTTTGAGGCTACCTAAACAACCAAAGGTGTATCAGTTCAACCAGCCCTGGATAGAGTTTCTTGCGCCAAAAGAGGCAGCTGCATTTCTTAAAGATCATTTGAAGATTTTTTTTTTTACAATGTCTGACACAACGGTACTCATTCAGCAACGACTATTAGCTCTCTTACTGCTTTCTCCTCTTCAGTGTCCTTCTCCAAAGTTCCATCGGAGTCTGTTTTACACTTTAACACATCTTTCAACTTCCATTTTGGGTTGATGCGCAGTTTAATAGCAGCTCCATATAAGGCAAGTGCATCAGAAACCTTGCCCTGTTTACTAAACTCGTTTAAAATTATCTCAAATGAGAACATGCTAGGCATTTTATCTAACTTAATCATAGTCACCAAAACACCTAGCGCATCATAAACCCGACCGACCCTACACAGAACCCTAATCACCATGTTGAAAGTCAACATACGTGGGGAGAGCCCTTTGTTTACCATATTATGCAAATGCACCACTGCTTTGTCAACCTCTCCTGCTCTTGCAAGGGCTTGAATCAGTAAACAATAGGTATAAGTCGAGGGGCCATACTGTAATTCTATGATCGTTTTGAAAAGCTCTTTAGCATCCTCCAAGACCTTTTTATTGGTCAGAGAGAGCCTACAGAGGCCTCGTAAAACTGCATTCATGGTCTGCTTGCCAACCTGCAAGCCAGCCTCTCTCATTCTCTTGTACATCTTCCAGCAAAGAGAATACTGTCGGTTTGTCATAAGCCCCCTTAAAACAATATTATAACAAATCAAATCTGGCATAGTACCACATGCTTGCATCTCTTTCAAGAGAGACATAGCCTCAACAGTTCGGCTTTCTCTACAGAAACCTTGCAGAAGGGCATTATATGTAAATATGGTCGGCTTCAAACCCATTTCTTTAGCCTCATTGAACAACTGAACTGCCTCATCAACCTTCCCTACCTTGCAATAGCTGTCAATTACAACAGTGTAAGTGTAAATGTCAGGTTTTGTGGGTGAACTTTTTAAATTGTTTACTTCATCTAGTGCCTCCTCTAACCTACCTACATAACAGAGACCAACAATCAGGGCATTGTATATATGGATTGTGGCTTCCACGCCGGCCTTTGGCATTTTGTCAAGCACCTCCAGTGCCATAGTCACTCGACCCCTCTTGCACAGTGACTGAATCACACTTGTGAAAGTGACTATATTGGGTTTCAACCCTTTTTGCAACATATCATCCAATACCCGTTTCGCCTCGAAAGGGTTGTTCTTCTTGCAGAAGCAATGGACCAGTATGGAGAAAGACTGTAAGTCAGGTTCTATGCCATTAGGTTCGAGTTCAGAGAAGAGTCTAATAACTTGTTCAAACTCCTCAGCTCGCAACAAAGCCTCGAGTATGTCATTGTAATCAGAAATTGTCAGACATCGATTGTCACATTGTAACAAATCAAGAACTTTGACGCGTTCTTCAATTGGTAGGTTAACAATATTCTTGACATAATCAACAATCCATAAGTTACCAGGTCTTGTACCCGAATCCGAGTTAAATTTATCACTATGGGCACTAATGCTACTATCAATGGCAACATTTCTGAATCCATTTGTGTTGATTGTACCAATTTTACCATCTCTTTCAACAAAATCAGAATTTTCTCTTGTGTAATCGTGACCTTTTGCAAGAAAAACCCCCATTTCTTCTCTAATTACATGTTCCTTCTCGACCACTGGAGCTGGAGGCCTACCATTGTTGGTTTCAACCAAGTCGAGCAATTGACCTTCTGGGCCTCTATGAGGCTTGCAATACAAAACAAAGGTGCGAAATTTCGGTGTTCCCCTGGGTTTTGGCGGGAGAATACCTCCAAAAGGAACTAACGAGAGAGGAGCTGAGTTACCTCGATTGAGCTGCGTTATCATCTCTTCCCGACAAAAATTAAAAGGAGAAGGATTTTGTAAAGAGGAGAAAACTGGGGTGAGAATGAAAGTGATGGAATGGTGAAGAGAAGCAGCCATGAGAGGCAGTCGAAGAGGAAGCAGCCCTCAGAGAGGTTTTGTGGATGAGGCGTATGTTATCTCGCGAGTTATTCAAGAACTTCACCTTTTTTCTATTTGCTTCTTAATGGGCCGATCGACCATTTAAGAAAAGCCCATATTCAAGAACTTCACATTCGTTTGTATGAAGTTTTGCATGACGGAGAGAAAATAATAATGGATTTGACAATGAGAAATGGCAGAGATGGCCCATGGACACAATATTATATATCTTTTATGGAAATTGATTAGTGCCATCGCACTCCGTGCCATCTGAACCATCGCGCTGCACAGCGCCTCAACTAGCGCTCTGACCTCTCTACTCATCCAGCGCGTATTTTTTGTTCAGTTAGTTATTATAAGTGTTCACTTTAATATGTACAAATGTTCACTTTGTAGTAGAATTGTTCATTATTTTATAAGTGTTCGCTAGACCAAATATGTTCATTTTGATTTTTTTTTTTGCCAAAATTTCAGTTTGATCAATACAAATGTTCAGTTAATTGAGTAGAACTGTTCAGTTAGTTGCAACAGAAAATATAAATGTTATGAGCAAACATTTTTATTTTATTAAATATAAATTTTTAGTTTAGTAAGTACGAATGTTCAGTTAATAAGTACAAATGTTCAGTTTAATAAGTATGAATGTTCAATTAGTTGCAACAGAAATACAACTGTTATAAGAAAAAAAAAACCAAGCGAAGGGGTCACGAACCGAACAAAAAATACATCTAAAAATTAGAATTGGAAATGAACCGATCCGGTTCAAATTAAATTTTTTCCGATTCTACCCCTGCCTCCTAGCGCACCTCTTGACCACGCGCGAATCTAACTCTAGCGCGATTTTGACGCATTAAACTGAACACTTCTTATTATTAAACTGAACACTTCTTATTATTAAACTGAATATTTGTAACACATAGCAGCGATGGCTGAGATGATATATTTGCCGATGCACTTATAATTCCTGATCTTTTATTTACTCTTCTATTTCTTCTCTTTTTTAAAAATTTCTCTCCTGTTCGGAGATTCTCTTTTCCTTGGCAGGAAGTACAGACCTTCACATTTGCAAATTCAAACCGAAATGATAACTTTAATATCTAATTTTGTCATCGCTAGAATAAAATAACATAGTGAATATTTAAATAATCAAAATGAACACATACAAACAATAAATTCAATAAAAATAAGTTGAATGTCCATATAAAAATCTGAATAACAATACAAAAAATAAAATCTATTCATAATTGAATAAAGTGAACACAAATAAACAAATAAGAATATAAATAAATAAGAGCAAAGTTCCGGTGCCACACTTTATCTTTTTATTTTAAATTTAAAAAATTTAAAATATAATCATCCGATCCAAACCGTTGATCTTGTTCATTTTATTGATGGATGCATTGTCCTAAAATTTCATAATTTTTAAAGTTTATTTGATGCTTGATCAAGAAGTTGGAAAATAGACATATTAGAATTAATCTACTTTAGTTATTTTGATCCGTTCATTTTTTACCTTTTGATCAAGCATCAAATAAACTTCAAAAATTATAAAATTTTATGATAATGCATCCGTCGTTAAAATGAACAAAATCAACGGTTTGGATCGGACGATTATATTTTAAATTTTAAAATTTTAAATAAAAAGATAAAGTGTGGCATTTGTGGCACCAAAAAAGTGTGGCACCGGAACCTTACTCAATAAATAAAGTGAACAAATACAAACGCGATGACACGGGATGACGTGTGGAGAGATGGTAGTATAGTAATTTTCAATTCGAAACCATTTTTTGAAGTGGTTTATTTGACTATTTGCATGGATCTGCGAAAAAAAATAACGGAACTGTCAAAATATGAGAACGGAAGAATCGTGTAACATTTGTTTGAATCTTGTGTGTCATGTCTGTTACCCCACACTTGAAACATTGTTTTAATACTTTTTTGGAATTTTCTCAAGGTAACCGTGGTAATATCTTAAAGAAAATGTTTATGACGGACAAAATAAGCTGAAAAGAAAATTTTTATAATTAAAGAAATCATGACATTGGCACATTGGCACGGATTTTTGTATTATTTAAAACAGAAACAATAATATCATTTTTGCAACAAAAGAAAATGAATTATAATCTAAAACAGAAACAATAATATCATTTTTGCAACAAAAGAAAACCGATAATTCATTCGTTCAAAATAATAAAAAGCTGAATGTGAGACCTGCGAGATGGTTTCATTTTACCACACCAAAGAAATTAAGAAAAGATAAAGTTTTTTTCTTTTAAATGCAAAATATACGGTACACAGTTAAAGCGTTGTTCTTTATGGACCCGCGCCTGTCCCTTGGTGCCCTTAGCCATACTTTGAATTTTCACGAAATGGTGGATTTCCTAACCCAATTTCCAAATTATCAAACGCCCCAACCAAATGATAATATGATATACGGGTTCGGATCATCTCCAATTGTCCATTTCTATTGGATTCGTGCATACCAACACGGTCAGTTAATTTATTATCCCTCCAAGTTATGTATCAACGATGATATCAATTTTTAAAAAAAAAACTAATATCATTGAACAGAAAAAGTTTTGTGAGACATGTCTCCTTAAAATTAAATTCTAACCCATGTTTGAATTCCACCCATGCCAAGATATTTCGTGAGACATGTCTCCTTAAAATTAAATTCTAACATGGTATTTAACTTTGCTTTCAATGAAAAATATAGATCAGAATAAAGATTCAATGAGATAAATCCCATGCGTAAATTAATTGCGAAAATAAAAATCAGAGATAAGAATACAATAAATGTTTCTTTCTAGCCTAGTTCATTAAAGCATATTTAATTTTTTTAAGATAAATTAGAGGTCAAGCCTCCCAACTTATTTTTAAATTAAATGTCTATAAAAGATTCTCGGGTTTCAAACCTACGACCTCTCATTTGAAATGCATTGCTCTTTGCCACTAGACCAAGAGTTGATTCTATTTATTATCTTTAAATAATTTTTTATAAAGGATTTTTAACAGGAAAAAATACAAATAAACAAAATCGAGTTGTCAATTAACTTTTAAGTTTCATTTTTACGATAAATATAGCTATATTGGCTTTTAGTAAATTGCCCAATGTATCTAAAAGTTTTGTACATTGGCGAAACCAATTGTCGACATTAAAATTCACCCAATTAACAATAGTTTCATAATATCAGTTTATTATTTTTAAAAATCTCACCCAATTAATTACGTATTTTAAATAATAATAATTCTTAATATGAAAATCAGTATTTGTTAAGCTTTTAAAAACACCGAAGAAAACTTTTCAATCACAATCACTCTCTCAATCATGACCAAACCGTTCTTCATGCACATTTTCATAAAGGCAAAATTGAATATACCCCCCTCAAATCTTCTCCATTTGGATATAACCCCTCTAATCTTTGAAATTGGATATAATCCCCTGTAATCATATAAGTTAAGGATATAACCCCTTTTGAATAGTCTTAATTAAATTTTAAATAAAAAAATCAGATTCATAAAATTAAGACAAAAATACCCTCATCCTTTCCAAGACCCTGCCCTTTCGTATTCTACTCTAACGAAGCCAATATTTTTTTCGAACAGAGGGCTAGCTTCTAGAATTCAATCTCTTTGATTTTTTTTATCTCAGGCTGTGTTTGGATTGGAGTGGGAAGAAGAGAATAAGGGAAGAAGGACCCAAATTTATTATTAAACAATCCAAACTCTTCACAAAGTTACACACTTCCCAATACTTCTTCCCACTTCTTCCCTTCTTCCCTTCTTCCCACACCTCATCCAAACGGAGCCTCAGACAATATTATAAATGCTGAATTGTTGACCAGTTAAACCAATGATCTCTCTGTTAGAGTTATGTCCTAGAAGTCAATAATTTGATGACTTAAATGTTAGTTTATATTATGGATGATATTTTATCATCTGTTCCTAGGTTTATTATTGACAGATTATTCAGGTTGAGGATCTGAATTGTAGATCTTTGTGGATCATTCTTTAGAATGACAATAATAAATCTAAACGGTCCATAATCTTGATAATTAACAAAGGAATATTAATTATCATATAAAATTAGTATGCAAGTTAAGTGATGATTAAGTTCTACTAATCATAGGTAAAGAGTTACCAACTTAATTGCATATGTATATGTTATGGAACATAGTACAGGACTTGACCCAACGAAATAAATATATGGATTGTGTTATGTGTCATTATTTATTTCATTATGATTTTGTAAGTTTGAGATGTTTATCTTTTCCACATGAGGATAGGTTCAATAAATATTGTCTACCGCTGATTCCCGATAAGAGCTGCTATACGGACTTTATTTATGTTCTCTTGAATTGTGCGGGGAAAAGCTAATCATCAAGAAAACCGTATGTCCTTCATTAATTCACTTAGTGAGTGACGATATCAGTTTAGGCCCCTTGATGGAGTTGGATCGTATGCGCGCAACTAAGCGATCAACTTTAGATCAAAAAACGTATATTCTGCAAGAATGACACATTCCTATCTTGAATTATATGATGATATCGTGTAACATAAGAATCAAAATAGAGAAATACTTTTATTCTCTCATGCAGAATTTAAATACTGTAGCAGTACATTATTTATGCGAATTGGGAATCATAACGTGTTGCTAGATATCGCTTATGACTATTGGAATTAAATAGCGATTTAATTCTATGTCCAACATAGCATAAATCCTCAAAGGGTCACACATAATAAGGTGTTTAACCATACGTGCATTATTTATTTATTTGTAACATTGAGTATTGCAAAATATGATAATTTGATTAATTAATTAAATAACGTTATGGACTGTTATAATTAATTAAATCAAATGGATCATATAGAAATAAATTAATGCATTGTCTAATCTCTAAATAATTATTATTAAGTTAATAATTATTTATAAATAACACACTTAATTTAAATTAAGTTAATTGGGCTTTAATTTATTGGTAAATTAATGTCCAATTTAAATAGCAATTGAATGTGCCTTTAATTAATTGAATTGAGGCATTAAATAGAAGAGCTAGTGGCCCAACAAAGTCCACTAAGAGGCCAGCCCAATTAGGGTGGTAGGTAGGGTGACACACTTATAATTAGTGTGAACTTTGTACTAGAGTTTGGAGGTTATATAAGTACCTATATGGAGGCTCCTTTGGATGGTTCTCTCTTCCCTTCTCCTAGCCGCCACCTCTCCCTCTTGGTGCGCCGCCCACCTCTCTCTCTTCTCTCCATTCAATAGCTCATGTGTTGAGCAATCCCTTCCACAAATTAATTGGAGAATTGATTGAAGAAAGAGAAAGTTTTGGGATTAGACTTGTTATTCTCATCGCTAGCACGATTTGAGAATAATTTGGTTAATACCTTAGTAGACTCGAGGCGTTTCGAATTGGAGGAGTTTGGAGAGCATCCCATCGATTTCTAAGTCGTAGGATCGAGCCTCTTGATTGCGATATCAAGAGAGGTACAAATTTCCCACCTATCTCTTGTGTTGGATTGAATTTAACCACTAGATCTACTTTGCTCTTTGTTTAATGGGATTAATTAAGTGCAATTAGTCACAAAATTAAAATTGAGCAATTTCCTAACACTCTCAACTCTCTCTCTCACTTATGTACGTTTGGTTTGAACTTTGAACATCATGTTGGAATTTTTTTTTTTTGGTTAATTTTTCTCTTCTTCATTTCTTCTTAGATCGGTAAAAAAATGTTCTAATCAAAGAAATTATTTGAGACCAGTATACAATCTCCATTAGTTCTGAATATTTTAGGAACCAGGGTGCTTCTATCACAAAAAAAAAAATATTGCCTTTTAAATAGTTTTTGTTTTTTTAGCAAGATTGTCTCCTTTCATGAAAGTATATTTTAATTAGAAATATTTTCTTGATTTGTTTATTCAACTAATACTCAAGAGGGGCATTTCTGTCTTAATCATATAAATCTGAATTTTATAATTTAAAATTTAATAAAAATTATTCAAAAGGGGTTATATCCTTAGCTAATATGATTATAGGGGGTTATATATAATTTTAAAGATTAGATGGGGTTATATCCAAATAGAGAAGATTTGAGGGGTTATATCCAATTTTGCCTTTCATAAATGCTAATATGCTATATACAATCTCATGAGATGTGAAATCCCATAAATTAATTTGTGGGATTATGAATCAATCCATCCGACAAATATGTTACTTTGGGACACGGACACCACAATTGGAGAGGATCTGAACCCTAGCGGCACCATTTTTCTTCGGCTCAATCATGCACTGCGCATGCGCGCTTGCCATCTTGCTGCTGGCTTTTCTCTGTTTTGTAACCGACTGGTTTGTAATTGAGTGCTACACTGCTACCTGAGACTTTTTCAGAGGCCCATGGGAATTTAAAAGTTGGGAACTTTTTACTGTAACATACATAAACAACACGTCCCTTTAAAGAGTACAATAGTACATCAACATTAATAACAACTAGCTTTCGCATCGCGTTTCGCGCGATATATGATTAATCTAAGATTGTTGTAATATCAATAAGTTTTTTTATTGGCCATCTAATTTTTGTTGTGGTATTATTTTATTGCTGCGTCTTTTTCTTTTTAGGCATAGAAGACGCTGTGCTTGTGCATGGTTAATCCAAAATTTTTTAGGCATCTAATATTGATCCAAGTTTTATTGGGCACGTAACATTGATGGAAGTTTTTTATTGGCATTCAATATCGGTTCTGTTTTTTTAGGTACTAATCCACTAAAACTATCGAGTTTGTGCATGGTTATTAGGCATAGAGGGTTCTGAGCTGTGTAGAAAATGGTTTTGTTTTAGCCAATACATCGTGCTTCACTTGATGTAAGATTTATCCAAAGTAATTATATTGTTTATATTAGTATATTGCTTGTTTGTTTAATCAGTATGAACACCAATTGAGAATTCCATGATCATGCAGTTTTGCCCTCCTATCAAATCCGTCAATTAATACTATATAAAAACCCCCAGACACGAAAATATATAAAAGAGAGGCATAACTCTCAACTGTTCAGGCAGTGTTGGTAACATACAGTCACAGATACAACCACTGCGAAATAATGAAAACTAATCAAAGTATAGTGGCAGAACTAACAAAAAAGAAACAAATAATGGCATATCCATTTTATTAGGATACATTGAAGACCAAACTATGGAAGTATGAAGCATACTAAACTCAGAAGATACTAACAAATTCTTAAGAAGACCTAGAATCGGTGCTATGGCTAAACTAAAGCTGCAAAAAATATAATATATATAATTAGTATGAACAATAGGATGCGACAAAATAATAGAAAAATTGAGTATGATTTGTGGTCAACATAATTATCTGGTGTGGTTGAAACAGACTAATTTTGGCTATAATATTAATCAAACACTGATTATGTAGTTTTTAAACAATGATGAATCCTAAAATAATTATTCTAATTCTGACAGCAGAAGCACTTTCAATAGTTCTTTAGGCCACCAAGAAAATTTAGACGTTCTCATGGTATCATTACAAATATAGGAAGGAAGTCCCAAGCTATTCTATTGGCAGGCCAAATTTATAATCTATAGAGCATAACTCTCAGTAACGCAATCTCACACAATAAAGAATAAAAATCATCCTTAGGTTCTCATTTATTGTGTCACTAACTTAACCCCAACCAGTAATAAATTTTTCAAAATCAAGCTGTGGCAGCAAATGTAGCTTTTTTAACATGCACACTATTCAGGTCACTCTTATCAGTAAAAAAGGTGGGATGCAAGTGTAACTTCATTGCTACTCAGATTATTCTATCAGGATGAACACTACATAAGAAGGAAAATCTAACAACCATATTTATAAATTAGCCCAAAAACTTTAAAAACCAGAATTATTTAGGAATGAAGTTATTCGATCATACCTTTAGCTGTTGCATCCCTTTCTTTATAAAGCCTGTGGGCTGTGGTTGATAAGGAGTTGGTCCAGTAAACTGCTGCCAGACCATGGTATAAACTTTTGTAGTAGATATGCAAACCTGTTGAGGATAATACTGAAGACCTCTCATGCATAGACAATCAGCTAATTACTGGATAGCTCCAGCCAAGAAGCGCATCGCATTATGAATTGAGCGCTGTCAGTTTAAGGGTTCTATACAGAACAATTAATAAATGTATTTAGACTGAATTAGGTGTCCTGGATGTATCTAGCTAGTTTATAAATATAGGAGAAGTCTCTTTGTAAACGTCCACTTAAGATACAAAATCAATTAAATTTCCATCTCAATTTCCTTCTCGAATCTCTCTCTCTTTAGCAGTATTTCAGTATTTCATTATAAAACCCCTTTGTATCTCTATTTTCACCTTTATGCCTAGCTAAGTTTTAATCTCAATAGCTTTAATTTTAGATACACTATAGAGAAGATCATGTGATTTTAAAGAATAATAAGTATGCACATGAAAGTGGTTTCCATCTTTCTTCATCTTCCATCCAACTTGTTTTGCAATTTTGCGAAAATATCAGCCCCAAGCAAAAGTACCTTAATACATCAGATTCCATCACATTGATCTCCTCAGAGGTAACATCATTGAAATTTCGACGGAGAGCAGCGTCTAATCTGGAGAAACAAAGAAGAAGAATGCAAAAAAAACACGATTATTTGAATCCTACATGTTCTGTCATTATTTAAATGAAACCATTGTAGAACATAATTGCACGGAATGGACATAAAAATGCAGCTAAAAAATTGGTTTACCAAGTTTATCTTAATTCTCTAATTTGTTGCGCTATCTCCATCTCATTTTTCTCCCTGGTGCCTTTCTCTATCTTTACATTATATTCATGTTTATCTTCTTCACCCAAGCCTCCATAATCTCTAGAAATAAAAAAATTACCTTTTTAACTTTTTAAGGAAAATTATGAGCAAATCGATGGTTTTGTTAAGCTGTAGATCTGAAAATTGTTTGAACTTCATTAGGAGAAAAGTCCTAACGAACAAATTTCGAAAGGCTATGTTCTTCCAGCAAATATCAAGCTTGTAGCATGTAACATGACAAATGAAGCTAGCACCAACCACTACAAATGAAAGGAAAGAAAAATTCAATTGAAAAAAAAATCTTACAATTTTTAAAAATGATGTTGGGCTGACATCTGTCTTGCGCCTTCCATCTGGTAAGGAAATAATGTCGTATAATTTATTTAGAAAGTAACTAACTATTTTAGTAGTACTCAGAAGTCGACTGTTTATGCATATCCCAATCACATCATGGGAGATACAATTTAGATAATTAGAATAACGAAGGAAAAAAAAAACTAAAAAGATATATAAAAATTAATGTTAAGTTGGTAACATCAAGAAAAAAAAAATCAGAAATGAGGAGAAGAGGCAAACACCTATAATCTTAGGATTCAGAAATAGCGACTTCACCAACGTGCATAAATAACATTTGTTTTCTTTCACTGGGCAGATAGAAATTTTTCCCTGAATAATCAGAATTGATAAGAATAACGATCAAATGACAAAAGCATAAATAATATTGATCAGATTATTTTTTTCAATAGCAATCTCAATTTCATGCTCTTACATTTTAAAGTTTTGCCATGTTTCTCCTTCAATAACAACACAACAGCAGATCTCTCCTTGCTTAAATGCCCTGACCACCAAAAGCAACAGTCGTTGCAACAAACCAAACCTGGTAGGAAAAAAAGAAAAAATTGTTAAACTGAAGAATATGACATAACTGTCATACTGTAATTTGCTAGCTGATCGGAAATCTAATTACCTCCTCAAATATGGTCGCCTATTGCTAATAATTGTCACATCATTGTCATACTGTGAAGAATATAGTTATTTCAATTGACAATTTTAATGAGAGAATTATTTGTCATTTCACTTAACATTAGAGTTCAGATCCAAAACCTCGTATATTATTTTCGATATCACCTCTTTCCAAAACCAAGGCAGAACCTCACCAAAATCAAGGTCCAATCAACTAAATCAATATTCACCCTACATATGCAAGTTAATTACAAAAGTATTAACTAACAAATTCCTTATCATAAATAGCAAAAATGAGAAAAAGAAGAGAGAAGAAAAGGAAGAAGCACCACTGTTGCAAGCAAACACGGTAGAGGAGAAAATATCAGACACAATTAGCAAAACTTAGCCTTTAATCAACAAACTAAATACCAGCCATAATATTAAAAAAAAAGCTAAAAATAACCTAAAGCTAAGCTTGCAGGCAAGAAAAATATTACCTTCTGACCAAGCAGTCTTTACCAGCTCAGATAACTCTACTCTAAACCGTCTGAACTCATCACCAACAAACACTCTTTATATCTCTGAATTGAATACATATCATGATCTGACATGAAAGAAAATCGGCAACCTGAATTTGCCTATTAGATTTATAATCAATTACTTAACACCGCATCCTCACCTCCCCCCACCCCAAAATAAAATAAAAATAACCTGGGCTCTCCGAAGAACCTAAGAAATCACAGGATCAGTTTTTTCCCCCTTTTCATAACACAAAGTTGCTGTACTGAATCTCAACCTAACTTGCATTTGTTTTTATTCTATGAAAGGAAAGACATATTGATTTAAAAAAAAAATACCTGCTCATGCTCCACAATGAAAGATATACTCATTCGAATTCCTGAAAGCAATCAATGCTCTTTTTAACCATACCTACAATAAATTATACAATGTATCAAAATTATTCCCAAGAGATGAAAACATTCGTAAATGTAGCATGAATATCTAAATATTAATAGGTAAAGTATGATAAAAATATCAAAAAGGCCCTTAAAATGCCACATCATCAGCTGACCCCCATCCCAAAAAAAATAAGGATACAATGTTACCATATGAATGGTGTATTTTTAGTTCCATATGAAATCTAATTTCCCACAAAGGGTTTTTGGTAACAACGATTTTTTTCATATTAAATGGTAGTAAAGAGTGAATAAAATTTTAGCACCACCAATGTTTTTACTTTTACTAATTATTCTTACATGAGAGAGGCTGACACTGGGAGATATGAAGAAATTACATCCATAACATAAGAAATCGGTAGTAAGAAAGCATTATCGCTAAAAATAGGAAAGGAATCCAGATTAAACTCAATCGAACCTCGATGTGATCCTAAAGCGTCTCATTTGAGCCCAGTGGCAACAGGTATATATGACATCCTCAACAATTTTCTTTACGGCCCTACTGCCTGAAATTCAAAATGAATAAAAAAACTTGTTGCTAAGATATCATAGTTCTTGTGGTAAACTGTTGATATGAATAAACCTTGTGATTCATACACATAATTAGGAACGAAAATATGTACCATGCAACTAAATATTCAGCACAAACCTCATTCAAAAACATATAAAATCAATGGATGATGAACCTTATGATATACAAACATAATATCATAATAATTGAAAAATGTCTAAATATGAGCACACTACCATCGGAAAAAAGAATAGTTCTTTTGTTGTGTTCAGCCAGTTCAATTACAGAGTAAATATTAAGGAAACAAATATAGCACCATACCATATAAGCATCAATTAAGTGCTGATATACGGACCAATAGCTGACTATTAGGTTGAATGTTGTTACAATTGTGCTCGTTTTTCCATCTGATACAATAAAATGCAACAAAATCAGGCAAGACAAAAAGCTATAAAATAAATCTATAAGTATACGGAAGAAATTCTTACCTATCACTTTTTTTTAGTCTAGCCCTTTGTCTGTCGTAGTTCTTGTAGCACATGCTGCCAGCCTGCCACTGTCCTGAAAAAATCAACATAAAAATGAAATAAAAATGTGGGAAAAAGAGAGCTCACTGTCAAGGAAAGAGAGAGAGAGAGAGAGAGAGCCGGAGGTCTCAATCGGCACAATCAAAAGAAGCACCAGTGGAAAGACTTAATAGATCAAGAGAAAAACAAAGAATAGCAATATCTAGTCTCATTCGAAAGAGAAAGTGAAGAATTAAGTGATTCCTACAACTGACCCTGGAAGGTTACCTCCAAGCTCGTCGAAATCTGGCATGGAAAAGGGGTAAGCGTCAGGTATGAACCCCGATCTCATCTGTCTGCTAAACCGTAAATGGCAAGGATCCAAAGAAAGGGGTTCTTCTTAGGGTTCAGCGGATAAGAGAGCAAGAAACCACGGAGAGACGGGAAGAAAACCTGTCATCGCTCGACCCGCCGCCGATAGATCTCTCCCAATCGCGCGTTGCTCACTTTCTGCCATGGTGTCATTGTTTGTTTTTGCTGAGAAAAGTGAGAGAGCGATCGAGAAGGATCTAAAGAGAGAAGAAGGAAAGGGATCAGGTGCGGCGAGAGAGAAATAAAATGCGATGCGAATATACTCAGGATCGAAATCGAGTGCTTCGTCAGAGCAGAACAACATGGAAGCAATGAAGAGAGGCGGGCAAAAAAACCTACAACAAAGGGGTATGGAAGTTTGAGTGGAGTCGAACGGAGCTGATCAAATCCATCGCGTGGAGAGAGAAAATGGACGGATGGGATAATTGAACAGTAAAATCCCGGATTGAAATTGAAGTATTTTAGATATACAATTCAATTTACGGAACCTCCAACGTATCATACATTCAATATTACAAAACATACAATTTAATAAATCAGTGTGTGGAGAAGTGGGCACAGAGGATCCGAAATTTACAACTGTGATGGAAATTTCGGTCCGAAATGGATCCGAAATGGGTCCGAAATTTGTTACCTTTTATGCCATAAATTGTGTTTCCTTTATTGTCTCTCTGCAAAATTAGAAAGAAATAAAAGAGGAGCGTCTGTGTTTCTATAAAGGTGCCTCCTTCCCTCTGAAAATTAATCTTTTCCATATCTCTCTCTCTCTCTCTCTGTAAAAACGTTGTTGAAAAAGAAATAAAAAAATGGTGGTGTGCGTGAGTTGTGGATGTAGGTACAGATTGTACTGAACCACGTTAAATCTGTGTGTTTCTCGTTTTATTTACTGTGTTTACATGGTATCAGAGCGGTAGGTTCTGAGATCTGTACGGCTCTATCTCTGTGCGAGTTACTGCACAGCTGTTTTTTCCGTCCTCGTGCGAGTTACTGCATAGAGGGTTTCTTCTTGGTGCGAGTTACTGCACCATCCATCCTTTCTTCTCAGTCAGATCCCACCGAAACCTCGATCAAAACCTAAATTTCGGACCGAAATTTGCGATTTTCGGACCGAAATTTTCTCTAAACGAACTCTAAACAATGAATCCTACATCTGATTCTGACCCTAAGACACCTATCCCTGATCTAAATTCTCTAGACGCCATGACCCTTATCCAGAACCTGAACAATACCCTGTCCCAGTTGCTTACTCAACCGAGACCTCCACCAAACACCCAAAGCCAAGAGGGTTTCTCCTCCGTGATGTCGATCAAGCTAGATGGGACAAACTTCTACCTTTGGTCACAGATGCTGCAGATGAAACTCAACGGGCGAGACAGATTGGGTCACCTTGATGGATCAACTCGGCCAAAGCCTTTGGACGAGGAAGCCTATAAGCGGTGGTCGGTGATGGATTCTCAGGTCAAGGACTTTATGATCAACTCTATGGATTCATCGTTGATAGGTACTTTCTTGCCCTACTCCACTGCAAAAGAGGTATGGGATGCTGTCAACACATCTTATTTTGATGGTAGTGATTTGTCTCAGATTCTGGACCTCAAAAGGAAAATTAGTAAAGTCAAACAAAATGGTGAATTGGTCCAGAATTTTTATAGTACCCTCCAAGGGTTGTGGAAGGAGTTAGACACTCGTAGACCAAATCCCATGGAATGTCCACATGATATTGAAAAGTACCAGAAATTGGTACAAGAAGATAGGGTACTGACCTTTTTGGATGGCTTAGATGATAAGTTGGACCAGATTAGGGCTAGTGTACTTCAAATTAGTCCCCTCCCTACAGTAGAAGAGGCGTTTGCCTTGGTAAGGAAGGAGGAGAGACGACAAATGGTCATGTTGAACGGGGGTGAAGTTGTGGACAATTCCTTGGCCATGCTAGCAAAAACCCAAACCTTGACTCTCCAAAAGTCCAACTATCCTCAAAAACCAAATAATAAGAAACCGGTCCCACCAGGAGGATGTACTCATTGTAAAAATCCAAAACACTCTGTGGAGCAATGTTTCAAGTTGATTGGGTATCCAGACTGGTGGGAGGAAAATAAGAAGAAGAGACAGGGCAAGGCACACGTAGCAGAGGCCATGACTACAGAAGGGAAGACCCTACCAGCAGCAAATTTGGCCAGTTTAAGTCCTGGCAGTGACAATTTCGGATCGAAATTTGCAAATTTCGGACTGAAATTTGAGGGAAGCCTCTCTGTTTTGCCTTCTGTTGAGACAAATGAAGGCAAAATTTTTGCTTTGAATACACCTGCTACTGACTGCTCTTGGATTATTGATTCAGGGGCAACTGATCACATGACGTATGACAAAGAAGACTTGGTAAGGGAATCCGCTCCAAGAAGGAACAAAATTGTTAATGCAAATGGAGAATCCTATCCAGTCACAGGGGCTGGAGAAGTCCAATTTTCTTATTCTTTAACTCTTTCAAATACACTTTTGGTTCCCTCTCTCTCATCCAAGCTTCTATCTGTGGGACAGTTATGTGAAGAACTTAATTGTGTGGTACTCATGTATCCTCGGTTTTGTCTTTTTCAGGACCTCTTGACGAAGGAAATTCTTGGTCGTGGTACTAAAAGAGGAGGACTGTATCATTTAGAAGACTTGGCTGCTGGACAAGCACATCTATCAGCTGGATCGAACTTGAGTAGGAAGTCTTCTATTTGGATATGGCACAGGCGATTAGGTCATCCATCATTTGGGTACCTAAGAAAACTTTATCCTAGTCTGTTTTCTGGTTTTGAAAATGAGAAGTTTGATTGTGATGTTTGTATCAAATCTAAGAGCCATCGAGCTCATTTTGCCAAGATTTTGGATGATGATAATGATAGACTTCCTTTTGATTTGATCCACTCTGATGTTTGGGGACCCTCCCCGGTTAACTCTTTAGTTGGAAATAGATGGTTTGTCTTGTTTGTTGATGACTGCACTAGAATAACTTGGGTCAATGTGGTGAAACAAAAAACTGATGTACCAGTTGCCATTAAATCGTTTATCACCATGGTTAGAAATCAATTTGATAAAAATGTTAAGATTTTCAGAAGTGATAATGGTAAGGAATTTGTCAACAAAATGGTAGGAGAGTTTTTTAAAGACCATGGGATTATTCATGAGACCAGTTGTGTTGGTACTCCCCAGCAAAATGGTAAGGCAGAACGTAAGAACAGAAAAATTTTAGAAATAACCAGAGCAATGATGATAGAAAAAAATGTTCCTAATTCTTATTGGGATCATGCAGTCACCTCAGCAGTGTATCTGTTAAATAGATTACCTTCAGCACCTCTTAAATTTCAAACACCTCTACAAAAACTCTCAACCTACACTGTGATCCCTTCTGTTCTCAATATCCCACCTAAAGTGTTTGGTTGTATAGCTTATGTTCACATACAAAAACATCAACGCTCAAAACTTGACCCTTGTGCTGAAAAGTGTGTGTTCATTGGTTATGGTCAACATCAAAAGGGCTATAGGTGCTTGAATCCAACCACCGAAAAAGTCTATACTACCATGGATGTGACATTTGTTGAAAATGAAGGATTTTTTTGCACGAACCAGACTCATTCTCAGGGGGAGAATGTGATAGATAATGAGTCATGGTTTGATACAGCAAAGAATGAAGATTGTGGACCTGAACTTGGAAATTTCGGACCAACTTCTGCAAATTTCGGTCCGAATTCTGAGAGTGAGGATGAAAATTTGAGTCCAGAAATGGATCCACTAGAGAATTCGGGTCCATCAGAAGACCATGACAACTTGGAATGTGAAGATGAAGAAATGATACAGTCTCCTACTTCACCACATGATCAATTTCCTGAGTCAGAGGTAAATATTTCTGAACCTGCTATTAATAACTCTAGTTATCAGTTACCTTTCAGGGTCAATAGAGGCAGACCACCTAAAAGATACAGACCAGATGAGGATGGTGAAGGTAGATATGCAATGGTGAATTTCATGACCATGTCTCACATGCCAGAGCCTGTGAAGGAATTTGACAGAACCCTTGCTTCAGTTCACATTCCAGGCAGCCTAAATGAAGCTCTTAGCGATCCAAGATGGGTGGATGCAATGAAAGCAGAAATGGATGCGTTGGAGAAGAATGATACTTGGGAATTGGTGACAAGGCCAAAAGACAGAAAGGCAGTAGGCTGCAAATGGGTGTTTACAGTCAAATATGGGCCCACTGGAAAAATTGACAGGTACAAGGCAAGACTGGTGGCAAAAGGCTATTCTCAGACATATGGAGTAGACTACCAGGAGACTTTCTCTCCTGTAGCTAAGCTAAACACTGTGAGAATTCTATTGTCCATTGCTGCAAACAGAGACTGGCCTTTGCATCAATTCGATGTAAAGAATGCTTTTTTGCATGGTGACATTGATGAAGAAATCTACATGGATATTCCACCAGGATACAGTCATTCAAGCAATCAACTTCTTGTGTGTAGGTTAAAGAAAGCTTTGTATGGTCTGAAACAGTCCCCTAGGGCCTGGTTTGGAAGATTCTGCAGTGCTATGACGGGATATGGATACACCCAGAGTGATACTGACCATACTTTATTCTTTCTCAAGAATAAAGGTAAAATTGTTATCTTGATAATCTATGTTGATGATATGATAATCACAGGTGATGACTCTGAAGGAATCCAGGATCTGGAAGAGAAACTGTCTAAGGAGTTTGAAATGAAAAATTTAGGAGGGTTGAAATACTTCCTTGGAATCGAAGTTGCACGCAGTAAAGAAGGTATTTCTTTGTCTCAAAGGAAGTATGTACTTGACTTGCTTACTGAAACAGGTATGTTGGATTGCAAACCTGTTGATACACCAACAAAACAGAACGTCAAGTTGGGTGTGTTCTCTGACCAGGCACCTACAAACAAGGATCAGTACCAGAGATTGGTAGGGAAACTCATCTACTTGTCACATACTCGGCTTGATATTGCTTATGCTGTGTCAGTGGTGAGTCAGTTCATGCATGCTCCCAGTGAGCAACACATGGAAGCTGTTATGTGGATTCTAAGGTATCTCAAAGGATCCCCAGGACGAGGTATCTTCTTCAAGAAAAATGGTCATCTTGGGATTGAGGGATTTACAGATTCTGACTGGGCTGGAGACGTGACTGACAGGAAATCTACTTCTTGATACTTTACATTTGTTGGAGGTAACTTGGTTACCTGGAGAAGCAAGAAACAAAAGGTGGTAGCTTTGTCAAGTGCAGAGGCAGAATTCAGAGGAATTGCTAAAGGTTTGCAAGAGTTACTGTGGATAAAGAGAGTACTTAAAGATCTTGGCTTCTATGATGACAGGGAGATGAAACTGTTTTGTGACAACAAGGCAGCTATTGCAATCTCGCACAATCCGGTGCAACATGATAGGACCAAGCACATTGAAGTGGATAGACATTTTATTCGACAAAATTTAGAAGATAAAGTCATTAGCATTCCTCACGTGAGAACTGATGAACAATTGGCAGATATACTAACCAAAGGGGTATCCAACACTATCTTTCAAGGAGTGATTTTCAAGTTAGGCATGCAAGACATCTACATGCCAACTTGAGGGGGAGTGTGGAGAAGTGGGCACAGAGGATCCGAAATTTACAGCTGTGATGGAAATTTCGGTCCGAAATGGATCCGAAATGGGTCCGAAATTTGTTACCTTTTATGCCATAAATTGTGTTTCCTTTATTGTCTCTCTGCAAAATTAGAAAGAAATAAAAGAGGAGCGTCTGTGTTTCTATAAAGGCGCCTCCTTCCCTCTGAAAATTAATCTTTTCCATATCTCTCTCTCTCTCTCTCTGTAAAAACGTTGTTGAAAAAGAAATAAAAAAATGGTGGTGTGCGTGAGTTGTGGATGTAGGTACAGATTGTACTGAACCACGTTAAATCTGTGTGTTTCTCGTTTTATTTACTGTGTTTACACAGTGTATTTAATTTAAGTACTTTAGTATACAACTTCCATTAAGTGTATCATATGGCACATGATGGACAACTAAGTTCAGTTCACAGAAATAGAATTATCTTTACAAAAAAATAGCACGTACTTAACAAAATTATTCATTCACAGAGTGATGGATAGTTATGAATTAATTGGAACTTGAATGAAGTGTCTAGATTTGAGCACATGTATCCATGGAAGAATTATCCAATAAAAAATATAATAGGCTCCGTTTGGATAGGTGTGGGAAGAAGAGAAGAAGTGAAGAAATGAGAAGAAGTATTGGGAAGTGTGTAAGGCTCCGTTTGGATGGTGTGGGAATAAGGTAGGAAGAAGGAAGAAGGGAAGAAATTTATTGGGAAGAGGTAAATTTATTGGGAAGTGTGTAACTTTTGTGAAGAGTTTAGATGGTTAGAAATAAATTTATTGGTAAAAAGTGGTTATTCCTTATTCCTTATTCCGGGAAGAAGCCATCCAAACGGAGCCTTTGTGAAGAGTTTGGATTGTTTATAATTTTTTTCCTTTCCTTCTTTCTTCTTCCTACTTCTTCTCAACGCATCCAAACGGAGGCATAATGATGAAGAGAATCTAGAAACTGTAAATGTATGTTTGTGTTGTAACTGTTAAGAGACGTACTAATTTTGAGTAAACTAATTGTTTATCCATCTTTCAAGTTGCTGCATCTAAGTCTATTTCTTTTCACAAGCAGATGTGGTCATCCAAGTGGGAAAAAATTAACAAAACTACGAAACACCAAAATAGAATTTTATGTAATAAATTTGCAAAAATAACTCGTGCAAAGCATCTATTTTACAAAGCAAATTGTCTTCTTTTTAATATTTTTCTATTTTGTCTTCTTCGCATAAATTCAAATTGACTAAATGAAAAAGATATTGGGTGAGATTTTAAAAATTAATAAATCTGTAGGTTTAGTGTAATTTTAATGTATTTTCACTATTTTGTTTGTAATCGCATAATTAATAATTATATGCGGACCTAAAAGTTTATTGATAATTATTTCAAGTTTGCAAGGTTTATTTTCTGAAAACTGCCCTCCAGTAAATAGTAAAAACCCTAACTGGAGACGCGGTCAGGAAGATGCTAATGCTTGGACTTTGAAATAGTAAAAAAAAAATAAAAAAAAGAACAAAGGCTGTGAGTTCAGAAAGGCTGCTGTCTTGTGGTGCACAACAAGGTAGCGGAATCTTGTGTGGCTTGGAAGCCAATTCCACAAATCCACTAGCAACAGAAATCTGACTTGGATTTTCTCCGGAATTATTCAGATATCATTCAGTTTTAGATCTTATGCGATGCCTCTCAAGTCTCAAATTATATATATCTCGTGTAGGGATGCATTTAATAATGTTTTTACATTTCAACAAACTTAAAGTTAGAAATAGATTTAAAATATAATTTCAACCTTCACTTATCAAAGTTGTTGTACAATTCATCATAGATTTAAACTAATATATCCTTTCTTGAAATCAAAAGTTTTTATTATGTATAGAATCTCTATTGAAATTATTTCGGAAATACATAAGATGACAAAAACAAAAAGCATTTAACGAACAATGAATTGAAGTTTTTATTGGCATTTTTATACACAAAATTTATGCTAGATATTGAGTTTAATATAATTTCTATTACAAGCTATCAGTAGCTTAATCAGAAATACAATGCAGCATCTTGCAGCGTCTTAAAGAAGGAAAAAATGTTCTTCGTATAAGGCTGCTAATTGCAGCATCTTGCAGCGTCTCTATGTTGAAATAGCCCCTTTAGTTGTTTGTTTTCATGCTTAACGGATCGGGTTTCAAATCTTTTTAAGTACAATCAATTATAACTTATAAGTGGTTTGAATCTTTTAATTTTAGAGAAAATATCAAAAATTGTCTGAGCCATCAATAAATTGTATTTCTTTTTCCTTTTTTTTTTTGCATGCATGGAGATCTGATTCTTCAGACCATCCATTTCAAAATTTCATCACTTTGGGGAATCATATATAATTTAAAAGAATTTATTGTATCGTTTATAAGTTTGAGAATATTTGAACATGGCTGACACAAGTGATAAATTATTATCGATGAACGAAATTTGAGTATTTTTTTACACGACAGTTATTCATAAATCACAACAATTGGAGAGTGAAGATAATAGGTAAAAATATATATAAGAGCTTTTAACTATAAAGTGGTCAGTGTTAGTATTAACTACCCAACAACAACATGCCAAAAATGTTCTTTGTCATTTTTCTTTTTGACAGAAAAGCCTCATTAAAAGCCTAACCGGGTACATGTGTGGTCTGTTTTCTAGCATGACCTTTTGGTTGTGACTCAAAAAACAAAGAGAAAGCATGTGTAGTTTTGGTTGCATAGGTCGAAGAATAATGATTTATGAGGCTGTACATACTTGAGAATCTGAAAAGAAGAAATCTGTAAATCTCACTAGTAGTACTCATGAGTCATAATTCATGAAAGCATGCATGTAAATACCAAAAAAATGTAATTCAAAAACTCTGGTTGAATAAGCATTATGAGCTGTACTTGAGAAATTTTAAATTTGGCCTGTATTTCTCATAGTTAGTATTGCTGATTCATTAAAGCATGCATGTAAATATTAAATTAAAACCCTAGCTAGGAGGCAGTGAAAAGAATAAAAAAGAAGTTTGAAAGCAACATTTTTGTTGGTTTGCTAGTCATGACCTACAAAAATGTTGTCTTATGCAGAACAATATAATTAAGCTGCATGAACAGATGTACATAAAAGGTTCTTAAATCTTAACTAGTTACTGAAATTACCAGGACATTATAATATTGACAAGCTTTTTTGATAAGTGTGTGTCATAATAGAAAATAAAAAAACTTGGCATGTTCATTGTACGTTCCTGTCCAAAAACCTAAATGTACTATATGTTTGTTTAGTTTGGTCGCATGATATAATACCACCAGTCAGGCCTAACTAATATTTTGACTCACAGTATTTGAAGCGAATGCTGGTATATAGAAATGCAGTCTCTCCATCCCAAGTAGCAAAAGAATTGACAAAGATTCTCTGGAGCCACATGAAAGTAGGAGCACAAGGATGGGCAGAGAGACAAGCTCAGAGAAATATTTATCTCTAATTATTATTTTTTTAGTTGAAATCATCTCCATTTGGAAAAACCACTGCTGTAATCCTGTAATGATGGGCTTGTGAGATGGCCTTCAAAATCACAGGTTTATATAACTAGGTCACTAAAAATCCAAGCAAAAATAATAATCAAATATCAAAACTCCATATCAATATGCATTGATTATGAAAAGACAAATCAGCTGGTATGATAGTGTTCTATAAATGAGCATTACATATCATTGTACTGAATGGAGAGGCTTAGGCCCCTCTCTTAATTAATTTCATTAGTACAATGGTACACTTCAGTCAGACCAAGGTCTGGTCATCAGAGAAAAAAAGCTTAGTTAACTGGTACAAAACGGAAGTAAATTTCTTAATCTTTGGTAGACGTATGAAATATGTTTAAAAGCAATAGCTACTTCAAGGCATATTAAATCCTTGGACAGGAACAGACACTCATAAACAAACAAAACATCATTTCTATGCACAATATACAATCACAAAAGACAAACCAAATCTTAGACATAAAGGGAAATTCATGGCATAACTCTCATGGTAATCTTCACTTACAGAGTACCTTGAGAGCTATATCATGATCAGCCTTGTTAAACAACTGAAACATACAAGCATATCTAGTTCTCAAACAAAATAAAAGGATCTCTCTCCCACCATACAACCATACAAAAAGTTAGATATCATAAACTAAAATTCCTAATTCTGCAACCCTAACTTATCTCCCCTTCAGGGCTATCTTGGGGGCACCTAATCAGCTCCAAAATGTTCACCACCTCACCCATATCGGGCCTATTAGACGGCACTTGAGAGATACAAACCAAACCCAATTTCACAACGGGCACAGCCTCCTCAATTGGGAATTTGCCACACAATCTCTCATCTATGCACTCCTCTACTCTGCCTTCATCCAATGCAGTTCTCACCAAATCACACAACACCACTACATCATCCTCCAAGTACTCAACAGGCCTCTTACCAGTTAAAATTTCAAGCACCAAAATCCCAAATCCATAAATATCACACTTGTCAGTAATTTTAACAGCTCGGCATGCAAATTCAGGGGCCATGTAACCCAAAACACTCTGAATTTTACTGCTCAGCACATACCGGTCTAGCATTGGCAACAACTTAGCCAAGCCGTAGTCCCCTACCTTAGCCTCACCAGACGAATCTAGAAGCACGTTGCTTGATTTGAGATTATAGTGTATGACACCATGCCTATGCAAATGAGCGAGGCTCCTAGCTATGCCAAGTATTATATCAAACCTCTCTTTCCAAGAGAGTGCACTTGTCTCAGAACTCTCATGGAGGTGTTTGTACAAATTCCCACCCGAAATGTAATCATAAATTAGGAGTTGCAAAGAAGGGGTCCAGTAGTAGCCTCTCATGGCAACCAGATTTCTGTGTTTTAGCTTTCCCAATAACTTGACTTCTCTTTCAAAATCCTCCTGTGATTTGACCAGACTTGAAACAGTCAGTTTTTTTATGGCAACAGGTTGGCCATCGATTAGTGTGGCCTTATACACAGACCCAAATCCACCTCGACCTAGTTCGCAATCTTTGTTTTCCACAGCATGGTTCCCAGCTATGAACTCTGGGTCTGACCCATCAAACATGACTACCTTACCTGAATTCATGTCTGTGGTAGGTGACTGGCTCAAGTACCCATCAGATAACTCGAGCACAGCCGTTGAGCGCGCCCCATTTTCACGCACCCGCAAGTTGAGGACTGTAACTGTAATTACACCAATTGCTATAGTTGCCGCAGCCGCTATCGCAATCAGAGTGGATATGCTTAGGATAATTCTCTTGTGATGGAAGCTTGTTGGGTTAATGGGCGACGATTCAACTAGGGGGTTTGATGAGTTTGGGTTGAGAACAATTGGTTTGGGGAGGACAGCAGGACATGGTTTTTTGACAAGGGCCCCACACAGGCCTGGATTGTCAGAGAGTGAAGAAGATGGGATGGAGTCAAAGAAGGTACCAGAAGGGATGTCACCAGATAGAAGGTTGTGAGAAACATTGAAAGAGAGGAGGCGAGGTAAATTTGATAATTGTTTTGGTATCGATCCACTAAGTTTGTTTTGTGACAGATTTACAGTTGAGAGATTTGTTAGGTTAGAAAGAGCTGCTGGAATTGGACCTGTGAGGTTGTTTTGTGACATGTCTCTGAAAAAAAACATATGAGAAAAGACATTAAAAAGAAGAAAACACACAAACAAAAACAATAAAAATACATAAACTACAGAAATGGCCAGTAATTTGATGTTTAAATGTGCAACATTTAGAGATATCTCGAATCAAATGAAAGAACAAGATGCCATTCAATTAGCTCATTTGATTCAAGAATTGTACCAAAATCTCCATAGGCTCAGAACAAAATTGGGAGTAATTTTGCAATTGTCCCCATAAAATACCAAGGTATAGATTATGTTTCTCTTGGTGTAAAGGGTCAGATGCAGCATGCCAGCTCGTCACTATATATGATGATTAAATATTTTATAGGGGCATGCATAGAATATTTAGGAGAATATGTGATAATGACAAAGAAGACTTAATCATTATTGAAAGAGATAGTTTGTATGGTTGTACATATATGGAATTTTAGCTAAATCCAAAAACCATTATTGCTTAGAATGAGCTGGAGCAGGGGTTGTGCAGTTATGTTAGGTACAATTACTAGTTCGTAACCAACTAATGCCCTGGTTAAATTGCAATATTCCAAAAGACAAAAAAGGAAGAAGGCAAATTTAGTTGGTAATCCAGGTACAAATTTAGAAGGCGGTAAAGAAAATAATATATGTAAAAAGTACAAAAATTACTTACAGAAATGTGAGAGAAGAACAGTTGCCGATTTGGGTCGGTATCTCTCCAGTTAGAGAATTCCACCCCAACCGTATCTCCTTCAGAGAAATTGCACCTTCAATCTCAGCTGGAATGGTGCCATTTAATCCACATCCCGTAAAATCAAGCACTTCCAGCAACTTTAGTTGCCCGCAGCTCACGGGCACAGACCCAGAAAATGAATTCCAGGACAAATTCAGAAATTGCAAACCCTGAAGATTGGAGATCTCTGCTGGTATCCAACCTGACAATGAATTGCTTGACAAATCCAATACCTGGACAGATGGATTTACACTTTCAGGAACTGGCACTGCACCACTCAGCACATTATCCGAAAAAGATAACCTCTGCAAACCCAGTTTGAATATCCAAGAAGGGAGATTGCCAGTTAACGAGTTCCAGCTGAAGTCGACTTCCTGTAAGTTAGCGCAACCAGAGATTGACTCAGGCACACTACCAGTAAACCCATTTCCAGAAAGCTTCAGCACTTTCAGGGAATTCAAATTCCCAATTGAGCTCGGGATTTCGCCAGAGAACTTGTTCCAAGATAAATCAAGTGTTTCTAACACCTTCATTTCTCCAACCCAGGTAGGCACTTCTCCAGAAAATGAGTTACTGCGTAAGCTCAGAAATGTGCAAGTCGAAAGCTTCTTCAAGGAAACCTGCAACTCACCCGAAATGGAGTTACCAGTGAGATCAAGTGATTTCAAAAGCAAGCATTCACCGATATCTTCTGGAAGCTTCCCAGTTAACTTATTGCCTCTTAAACTAATGCTCCTGAGATTAAACATTCGGCTAATTCCAGCTGGGATATCCCCAATCAGTTCATTATCTGACAAATCAAGGTTTCTCAGGGCATTTAATGCCCAAATTTCACTAGGTAAAGAACCTGAAAGCCGATTTCCTGAAAGATCAAGCTCGGCAAGTGTTGGGCAAGAACCCACATTCTTCGGAATCTCTCCGAAAAGCATGTTACCAGCCAAGTTGATATACCTAATGGACCTACATTGCTCGAAATAGGAGTCGGGTATCGACCCGGTAAACCCATTCTGGCTCAAATCAAGGGATTCAAGGTCTTTAAGCCGTAGCAAGTCAGGATTCAACGGGCCCGAGAAGTTGTTCTTCGAAAGATCAAGGTTTTGAAGAGAATCCAACTGTAGGAGGCCTCGACCGAGCTTGCCGGAAAGAGAGAGACCGGATAACGCAAGCCGTGTAACCCGGTTCGACCGGGGGTCACATTGAATGAAGTCCCAGTTGCAAGCACTGGGGTCGTCTTCGTTCCAAGAGGAGAGCTTCGAGTAGGGATCGACGATGTCAGCTTTGAACACTATGAGACCAAGCACGTCGTCGTTAATGGCTGAGGGGTTGGTGGAGTGAGTGAGGAGAGGTGAGAAGAAGAGAAGGAGAAGGAGAGAAGTAGACATTTGGTACTTGCGGCTCCACTGGAGAGTGAAGTGTGATTTTCGTGAGGAGAGAAGAAGGAAGGGAAATGCTAGAAGCCTAGAAGGAGACAGGAGAAGAAAAGAAGAGAAATGGGAAAGGAAACGGCATGGATTTGTGTTTCTTCTGGTTTCTGTTTTTGTTTTCGAGGGAGGGAAAGGAAAGAAAAGGGAAAAAAAAAGGAGAGAATATCTCGGGAAGGGGAACTGATGGTTTGTGTTGTGTTCTTTAAAAGCAGCATGAATGAGTACCTAGCTAGCAGTAGAGAAACCAACTCAGCCCAGCCCTGTGTAATTGGATTGTTTTTAGGTGAGTTTGGTCTAGGTGTTGATTGTATAACCAATTAACCATATATTTGAAAATAAAATAAAATAGAATAAATGCGGATTGAAAATCTTTTGATGCATTTTTTAAGTAAAAAATTATATAAATTTATATTTAGTCATTTAATTATAAGGCGGTTACTTTATTACATAAAACGCCAAACTATATTCAAAAGAAATTAAAAATAATGAGATTAGTTAAGTAACTAATCATTACAAATAAATGGAGAAAAAAATTAAATGAAGTGAAATATCTTGACCACATTTTTTATACCGTTGTAGACTAATGATTTGTGAATATCGTATAAAATATCTTTTATTAACTCAATTATATATTTTCTAATGTTCTTTTATGTCAAATTATATTATCTCATATTAATTCAATATGAATCACCCGAATTTAACTCAAACTTGAGGTAGATTCTTTCTAAAGTTACACGTCCCTTTTCTTATATTTACATTTGTTTCTCTCGAATTTACAAATAGTACCTACATTACAAAAAAAAAAACTAAAATACGTGTCAACAATTAACATATGATTTTATTTCTGTTGAGAAACGAAAATAAACATTAGCTTCATGATATTTTATCAATAACCAATTAAACAAGTTGTTTAAAAAAATGATTAAACAATATCTAAAATGATAATTTAGTTGTTTTCAAACAGTACACGACCTATGGTCTCAACATTAAATGATAAACCACTTGGGGAGTGGACCACCGTACCTAAGCATCCCTCTCTCTTTTTTTTATATACTCTTTAGGCAAATGCCCCTAGGTACAAAAAGATACAACACACTGGCAATAAATGCGCTCTCAAACAGTGTTGGCAACTTGGCACCTTATTCCCACGAGGAGGTTTCTTCAAAAAAAAAAAAAAACTTGGCACCTTATTTCATTCAAAAAAATAAAAATACTTGGCACCTTATACTTCAACGGTAGAAATAGGCCACCGCTTCATCCAACGGTCTGGATAGAGTGTGGAGAACTAAACGAGTCCGTTCTCTGGTCAAAACTCAAAAGGAAAAAAGCAAGCGCGGTTTACGGAGAGAGGGTGGATCAGGATCATGGACCACGTGGCAAGCATCGCAGTGGGATTTAGCTGTCACTGTTTGTACTGTTGAATACAGAGTCATAGACTTACGTCTTATCATCTGCTACGCCAATCCGTATTTGTACTATTATCATCAAATTTGTGGGAATGATCTGAACCGTCGCTTCAGATTGAACGACGCACAATCGATGTGCTTTTAGGACTGAATATTAAACCAGAATTAGATCAAGATCGTTTAAGTAAACTTGTGAAAGAATATGATTGATCTGAAATTCAGAATACAAACTCGATTTAAAATTTCGCTCCACCACAAAGTTACTGTAAATTAAAAATCGAAAAAAATTCAAACTACGTACTATATAATAAACATATTGTATTGTGCTTGTTCGGAACCATTGGGTGCGTTTGGATCGTTGGAAGAAAGAAGAAGAAGAAGGAAGAAGAAGAAAAAAAATTATAAACAATCTAAACTCTTCATAAAGTTACACACTTCCCAATACTTCTTCCCACTTCATCCCTTCTTCCCTTCTTCCCACACCTATCCAAACGCACCCATTCATAAGAACGTAATTTTTTGTCAAATGCAATTAAAGAAATTTTTTTTCGTCGAATGTAAACAAGACTCTGCAACTCCAAATCTCCAATGAGTTGGAGTATTACATTTTGTAAAAATTTAGTGAAATACAGACTTATTTTTTCTATAGTTTCCGTGAGATGAAACAAAAAAGCTGCGCTGTGCTGCTGCGGTACCAAATATTGCAAAACAACAAGTTTCTCAAAATTAGCCCATCTGAAGGCAAATTTTTCTAGAGTAGTTGATAACACTGATTATCATAAACTAAATTCTTTTGTTTTTAGAAGAGATCTTAAATCTCATATTATATTAATGTTTAAATTAAAGATCGAGTCGGTGCCACTAAGGTATCGAATTACTGTTTACCAAAATTTACGATTTTTGCGTATAATTTGATTTGACGAATGATAACTGTCATCTATAATTTTGCATCCCTTGTCATCGCTAAGCACAAAGTGAACACATAGAATAAACAAGTTAACCATGTAGACGATCAAAGCGAACACTTATAAAAAAAAATAAGTGTTGTCATCTCTTTTTCATATTTTTATATGCACATTTAACTTATTTTTATTAAACTTATCTGTTTGTATGTGTTCACTTTGATTACTATATATGTTCACCTTGTCTATTTTATGTATTCATTTTCTAATTAGGATGGTAAGGAGTGACAAAATTATATATGACAATTTATCAATTTCCATTTGATTTTTTTTTTCCCTTTGATCGAGTTCACAGAATTAGGGTTTATTTACTGGATAGCTAAATAGGCCTATTCAGTCCGACAAATTGAGTATTAACGGGCCTATTTGATACCACACGCCTTCCGCACCTGCACCTCCAAGTCTTAACTCTCTCCGCTATACAGCAGAATTGTCTCTCTAGAAAATAACAAGTCAACAACAACAACAACTACTACGACAATAAATTAATAAATATACTCATGAAATTCCAACGAATTTTCTCCCAAATATTTAATTTTGCAAAAACTCTAATCCGCCTTATCGCTGAAACTATCTAGAGTTAGGTTTATCAACAAATCCAGCTCAAATGAGTTGATTCTGATTCTAATTTAACTTATAACCTAATCCATGATATAATCACAGAACTGTTACTCCGTATTTTACATGCATTTTTTTCTTTTAACATTTCTCTATTTGCATACATTAAACACATATATTTTTTTTCCAATTAGAAGAGAGATAAATAATGCACGAACCATTTGATTAAACTAAAGAGGAGAACCAAAATCAAATGAAGTAAACCATAGATGATATGACGCCACTAGAATGTTCAACAATACAAGTTAACATTACAAAAGTCTACCCATCACTTAGTCAATTGGAAAAACTATTGGACTATTATTAGATTGAGTCAGGGTACAGTAACAAAGTAATAAAATGGATATTGTATGAAACTTTATTGGAAAAAAATAAATTTTCTTTGGGGCTGTTTGGATTTCTTGAGGAATTTCAACTTCCTAACATAAATTTATTATAAACAATCCAAACTCTTCACAAATTTACACACTTCCCAATAAATTTATGCCTAGGAATAAAAAATTTTCTAAATTTTCCAAATTCCTAAGCGATCCAAACAGCCCTTTATGAATTGGTCGCATTTTGACATCTAATTAAGTTCGTTGACATGGTGGTGTCCGAAAATTCGGGAATTACTTTACGCGCTTCACAATTTTACTATACACTCCTCTATGATCATTATGCCCTCAATTATTTGCACATAAAAAAAGGAAAAATATAAAGTAAAATTTTATTTATAAGCAATTCCGGGAATAAACATTGTTACTGGAATAAGCAAACTTGTCGTTTGGATGCCGCGCATTAAAGCCAGTCTGCTGCCTGAAATTTACCAGCACCTCCTGTACCAGCTGGAAATCCTGCCATGGGGCCATGTCGGGACAAGCAATTTTATTTATAACCTCCTGTTACGGTACACGATTAAGCATGTCAACGGCATAAAAATACACGTGATGAACGAATAACGGCACCAATTTCATTTCGTTTCAATAAACGAAACGGCAAATGGAACGAGAATAGTGATGTTTTGAATCGTTTCATCTCATTTTAAACCGTTTCATGTGTAATTTCTTAAGTGGAACGAATAACAGGACGGAATTCTGTGCCGTTTCGTTTACGAAACGAGTTAACGGAATGAATGTTGAAACTGTTTTCTTAACGAAACGGCAAACGGTATGGGTGGTAACGTGGTATTTTGAAACGTTTGACAGGCCTATACGCGATGCCTAGGAAGGCACTTTTCTCGTTGATTCAAATAAAATAATTAAAAACATATACCCTTACAATAAAACTTTATAACAAAATTATGCTTCACCTTAATAAATAATTAGAGGATTGCTAAAATGTTATGCATAGCACGGATGTCCTTTGTGCTATAGATTCGTTTTTGAATTTTATGCTTCAAACAACCGATCCAAACAGTTCATTATCTTCTATATATTGAAATCTTATTAGAAACCGAATTTTACATTTTTTTGAATTTTTTTTTACTATTTTTCTCAAATTTTTGAAAATCGCTGTTATTGAAGGGTCCATAATTTATTAGATTAAGTATTTTAAAAAATATGAGAAAAATAGTAAAAAAAATAAAAAAATGTAAAATTTGGTTTCTAATGAGATTTCAATATGAAGAAGATAATGAACGGTCTGGATCGGTTGTTTGAAGCATGAAATTCAAAAACGAATCCGTAGCACGAAGGGTATCCGTGCTATGCATAGCATTTTAGCAATACTCTAAATAATTATGCACTTTTATATTAACAAAATATACGGATAAGTATTTTAATTTTAGTTTATATTTATATTACCTTGAAGATACTTGTGGCTCCCCTCAAACATGAGCATTTATATCAATATGTTGCTTTATAAGTAAGAGCTGGTGGATTTTGCTACTGCTGGCCTCTAATGTTCCGCTCATTTCTGCAACTGATACCAGCCACTGCACAAGCATGAGGGGTTTGGGCTAGCAATGATTTTACTTTGACGTATCACATTTCGTACCTTTTATTAATACTGTAATTTTCTAAATTTAGGTAAGACTTTTCCTTGCTTAATAAAAGAAATTTCGGCCATTGGCAAGTCGTCATTGGTCTTCAACAAAAAATCTCTCAAAGCTCAAAGATTTATTTCACTTCCCGTATTCAGTAGTCACGCAAACAGCTAAAATATGCGCATTATTGATAAATAAGTAAAGTACAACGCACTCATGTGACACAGGCACACTGACATGAATCTAACTGCTAAACCAAAAACAGGAATTAGAAGGAACCAAAGATTTATAAAAAATGTTCCTTTACAGCAATGCTTGCAGACGACAATGTGCCCTTATTGTATACGGTAGCATACAGATTAAATCAAAATAAACAAAAATGAGTCCTATATAATATCAAGTATTCTTTTCCAATCCTATCCCAGCTAACTGAAACACGCCAAATTTGTGAAACATCATGAGACGCCACGAAATAGTAAGATGCAAAGCCACTGGTGTTGCAGCTATGCCTTTGAAAATCAGGCTTGCAATCTAATTAACACTCTAAATCTGAAGGAGATTCCAACATAGCTTAAATGTCAGCATGCTGAACTCGGTTTGCCACCTCTCCTTGGTTTTCCAGGGGCATGTACTGAGCCATGATTGCTCGTATCTCTGAATCCATGTAACTCTGTTCACACACAAAAATAATTTAACAACGTTCTTCAAAAGAAAAGAAACGACAAATTGTCAAGGGCAGAGCAATAATCTTACCCGTAATCTGTACTTGTACACAGCATATGCTCCAGCTCCAGCTACAGCAAGACCAAGGAAAATAACCCATAAGAAACCCCAGCCAACCTTAGCCGCCTCTTTACCTGACAAAATAACATGTGCAGTTATACTGATTAGATACATCATTCAAAGTGACAATAACAGCAACAGCAGTAATAATAACAATCTCAAACATTTGGTGGTCCAATTTGACAGTTAGGCCTGCTTTGGGTTGATATATGTAATAAAAGATTCCTTTACTGTAAAAAAAAATGATCTCAACTTTCCTTCAGCTTTAAATAGTTAGAAGCAGAATGACCTGTAAATTGTAACCAAAATGATACATAATTGACGGACATGTACATTTATAGTCAGTACTAGCCAATTTCTGGGTACATATAGCTTGGTTATGTGAATGTTTTGAACCCTACATGGCCACTCAATTAATGGATGCATATAGCTGGGTTATGTAAATGCTCTGAACCCTACATGTCCCCTCAAGGTGCTGTTGGCTCAGAGCACTAGAGATTGGCTAAGAATTGATACGTTTGATTAAATGACATGGATTTCATGTAAATAAGGTATGCGGCCAACATAAGAAATTGAGAGGAGATGACTCACTAATGCAAGTGTCATGTTCCCTCATATAAAGCAAATTGCCACCACAGGTACACTCATAACTTCCCCATGTGTTCCGACATTGGCAGTTTTGGCACTGACAAGCTGTCTTTTCCTTGCACTCATCCACATCTACAGATAGGTAGAAGCTCACAAAGGGAAATGCATACACAAATATGTAAATTATATAAATAATTGTGTGCATGATATTATTAAGCACTACCTTCACAATTGTCAACACCATCACCTTTGAAACCAATGGGACATTTGCATCCTTCAGAATTATCATTCTATTAAAAAAGTAAAATAATAATTAATTTCATTGAGGTAAAAAAAGAGTGCTAACATTGAATTGTTCTAATTTTACTTACTGAGCATGCAGAGTATGATTTGCCATCTTTGGTTCCATTCCAGCATCCTCCATTGTTTATTGCACACCTCCCAGTTCCAGAAGCTGAAAAATAATATCCCTTTCTATTAGACTAAGATAGCAGCTCTAGATACCAGTATCGATTCCCAGACCAGGATCAGCAATAACAGTTATTTTTGTTTGTTTCTGTTTTCTTAGGCATTCTCTCCCTAAAAGTTTTTAATTTCTTACTCTCAGTTTGTTAACCCGAGTGGCATCTATTACCAGTCTAAATTAGTACTGGTATGAGCATGAAACTATCCAAACTGTTTTACCATAGCAAAACAAACATACCTTTGCATTCGGTGTACCCATCGCCTACAAATTTTACACCTTGAACAACTGGGCACTCGCATACTCTTCCACGGAAAGTATCCTTTAACAGCAATTATAATCTTTCAATAATTGATTGATTTTGGTAAATAATAGTTTGCATGTGAGAAAGAGGACAATATCAAATGGTACCTTGCATGCTGTGATCTTACCAGCCTTGTCTTCCCAGCATCCTCCATTGTTATCCAAACACTCATTTGTTTGAACATCTGGAAGTACATTATGCATCTGAATATAATTTTTTTTAATTTCATGGAAGAAAAAAGAAAATTTAAGAAGAAACTTAACCAGTGCTGAGACAAATCGAAGGCTCAGTAGTCTCTTCAAATCCTGAACAGATTGCTTTGAGCACTGCACTTTTGTCAAGCTTGCCTAACATCATCAATGCAATTATCACATATAAAATATTCAGTTTAAACAACAATTTAATTCATTATTACAAAAGAAAACAAATGAATTATAAATCACACCTCTGTATTGTCTGTTATTGATGACAAGAGTGGGCAAAATAGTAACATCACCACGATCTCCTTTACCAACCTGAAGGGTAAGGGATATTAAATAAAGAGCAAAAGATAATAAATAACAACACCTGTCATAAAGTTGAAAGGCAAACTAAAAAAATAAAAAGAAAAAATAGAAAACAAATATGTTACCTGTTCATCTTGTTCCGCTTTAAGGACAGGGTTATCGGCATCTGCTTCTGGGTCTCCAATACAGTCGCTCATTTTCTTCATGTCAAATCCTGACAAGTATTAAAGTTGCATAACATAATAGTGAAAAGAATATAGTAAATTCACCAGAAGAGAAATTATGTACTGACTCCCTTCTTCAGGTAAAGATAATTATAGATACCCGATAATTAAAAAGCACCACGAAAGAGAAAAGTTCATCAAAACAAAAGTCAAAACTCATTGTTTAGTAGCAGCCTAAAAACTTACCTAGGGATTTAAGCACTTCATTGGCACAGTCGGTAGTATACTTCTTATCCTTCATAGGACACCTGGCAGCAAAATCAGTGACATAATCCCACCACACCCATGGTTTGTGGCTCTCATTAGCAACCCTGAAGGCACACAACTGGTAAAGGTTCTGTATCACAACGTCCTTGCCATCATAACCGGTGCTGAAATCCTGCTCTGGATCAGGTGCACAGTATCTGCCATGGTTTATACACTGCGACTTGCACTGCTTGCTCAGAACAAATGCTTCAGGACAGTACCTGAAGAACCAAACAAATTTTCTTTCAGTGAACTCCTAAGTGCATTTTGGAAATTAAAGTTGCAATATTGAAAAGAAATTGTGTCAAATCTCAAATCCTTGTAGGCAGTATTTATAGGAAAGATGGCGGATTAAGACCACCAATGGAAACACTGGCAATCCTCTGACTAAATAGGTCAAAAGGTAACTTAAATTGGAGAAAGACCTGACTATATCCTGAAGGGTGTATTAAATTAGAAAAATGGCTGATTAATAAAGCAATGTATAGCATCAATTTCAAATATTTTATTAGAAAAAGGATGCTGCAGTACCAGGTGATGTAATGAGGGGTAAATTGGGTAAAACCCTTTTTCTCCAACACCTGAGCCATGCCTTTAAAGTCCCTGACAAAATCCAATTGCATGTCACACTTGGCGCCGCACTCATCATTGCTATTAGTCCAGAACTCATACTCAACCCGTTCGTCAGGATGAGGCAAAGACTCTCTCCAGTCAAGGTAAACGTTGACCATTTCTCCGCTTTCCAGTGCCTTTTTAAAACTGTCACCGAGTCTTTTGGTTATCAAGGCAGAGGGGATTGTGATGTTGTTAAGGTAGGTTTCTGAAGCAGCATCTTCTTCTGGTGTATCCATGGTAATTAGTGGCTCAACTCTGTCGTCAGTTACTAGAACCGCAGCTGCGCCAGCGTTTTGAGCGTTCCATGCTTTTGTTGTGAAATAACAATCTGTTTGTAAAAGAACAGTAAATTATATGTAATGTAAAAGAAGTCAACATTTGGGGGCCATGAAAATCATATTGGATGTATTTCAAAATGACAGTGGAACATCTGAAACTTCTCAATTAAATAGAACACCAATGTCATGCTAAAGTTAGCATGACAGAGGTTTAATCCAATCCGTACTTAAATCTGGTACAACAATCCTTGGGTGCTAAAATCCAAGATTCTGCTATTTAATAAACAAACTTCAATCAGCAATAAATTCATACTCGTTGCCCTTTTAGATAAATCTTATGAAACACGGAGTAACTTAACAATATGCTACTTAATTATTAACCATACATAAACACTCTCCACAAAACTAGCTCATTAAATGGCATGCGCACAATGAAGAACTAATTCAATGCTCAAACGACAGATCATAAACTAAATCCATACATCAGAAATCACATCTTAATAATCATATAATAACAGGAGAAACCTAAATAAACACAACCAAAACCTCTAGACGACTTACCTCCTCTATCAACGAGTAGAAACACAGGAAGGCCACCAGGTTTAGGCTTGAAAGCAAGATCAAAATCATCGAAGCTCTTGCAAGCTTTCTGATTAGATTTGGGATAGATTACACCTCCATGCAACGTGCCTCCATATTTGGGCACTCCGAAATTCCCGATCGCACTTCCGTACACGTCCTTGAGAGATTCAGGCGAGGTAACTCGCAAACTGCTCTTCTCCACATTGAATTTCGCGGAGGCGAATTGTAGTAGAAACACTAGCGATATGGAAAGCAATAGCCTTCCTTTCATCCTCCTCAAATCTCAGAAACCCAACTCGAAGATCTACAAAAACTCGATCTTTTGTTGAGAAATCTGATCAGAAAGAACTCTTCTTTCTTTCTTTCTTTCTTTCCTGTATAATAATATAATTTAACACAGTTTCTCTCCAAAAGCTGCCACTAGAAGACGCGACAGATTCGAAAAAAGCTGAGTTTGGCAAATTTAGGCAACAACGGGATCAAAAAAGGGATTCTAATTTAGACCTCGCCAAATCAAGAGAGAAGCTCTTGTTTGATCCTTTGCGTGCCCAAATAAAGCAAAGAAAAGAAAAGATCTAAAGTTGAGACTTGAGAGGAGAAGAGGAGAGAAGAGAGAGACGTGTATAAGATAATAAATATGAGAAGCTTCGTTTGGATTTGGATTTGGATTTGGCGACTGTGTCTTCGTCTTTTCTTTGTCTGTTTGTTTAATTATTATAGCGGTAATAAAAATGGAAAAAAGGAAATATTGGCGTTTAGTTTAATATATACAACTACAAGACTTTCAGATTTCCATGTATAAAATTATTAAAGTGATCATGGAAAACGTGCAAGTCAATAGTGCATGTGAGCCGTTGGATTTGGATCTGGGTGCCACGTGTACAATGATGGTGATAATAAAGTCAATGCCAAAGAGCAGCGCAAAAAGTGCCTGGATCTGTAGGTACAGTACAGCCTACGACTCTTAGGATTTGATTTGGTGCTCTTTTTGGCTCATGGTCATGGCTGCTATTGCTAGCTTACTTAGGTTTGTGATGGAGGCTGGAGAGGAGCCGAAGCTCTTTTTTTGTTATCTTGATCACTAATTTAGATCTCATTTAGAATCCAAGATTAGGCAGACATTTTCCAATCCGAATTTGCTCCCGCGCGGGATCGTCCAGCGCAGCCTACGAACCGTCCGATCTGATCTGGACGGTTCGGGCCTATCGATCAGGTTACATGCACGAGGCTCCCTTTGCCATTGAGATTAAATCACACGGCTGTGATTTATGCGCCGGACGGTCCCGCGCGGGACTAGATCTCAATTTGACATTTTCAGGTGCTTTTTGGTACTTAAGGAACTGGCCAGTTTAAATCTTATATAAAACAGGTTATGACTGTACTTGCTATTGAGTTGCTGCCTTTCAGATTTAGAAGATGACTTTTGTTATTATTAAATCTGGAGGAGTCTTAATTTGATTTTTAACAGTCAATAGAAATAAGGTTTAAAGGTTTTTAATTCAATCTCAAAAAAGATGGTTTTAAATTTAGCAATATATAATAGACCATGTATAGGTGCTTTATTTTTTATTTCCTATGTATGAATTAAGACAATTTATTTAGAGAGGCACAATCAAGTCGATAGAGAATTGAACACATAATCCTTTAGGTAAATGACAAAATCACTGACCAATTATATTGAACTTGTAATATTTTTTTAGTATTTCATTTAATTTATAATGTTTTTCTCAACTCTATCTAAAGGACTTATATCTATACTTATAAACTACCAATTCAAAAGACTAAACAATCAAACCAAAAAGGTGTAAGACTATTTACACAGTTATATATCTCTGGACCATTTAATGAATGTCTTTATATGCACCGATTCAACATTCCATAATATAGGGGATTTGTATTTTTTTTTTACTACATGTTTACAATGGCCATATGGCTGCTTAGATTGAAGAAAAGAAAAAATAATTTGATGAAAATAAATATTTTTAATAAACAAATTAAATACTTTTGCATAAAAAAAATGCCCGGACATTAGAGTTGACGCAATTACTAGTAGTTTACTAAAAAAAAACTATTAAAAAAAGGCCTTTATTGTAGTACATAAAAACAACAAATATTCTATGAACGTTTTATTAGCCGGACATGTTGCATTCTTAATCAAAAGAAATCTAATTATTCAATACAGTTGACATTAACATACGTCAAGAAACGTGATTCACGTGAATATCCACATGAGATATGAATATCAACATTATCACACAATAAGCAATTTAAATTTTGTTCGCCGAGCAATTTACATTTTAATGTGTAAATAAAAAATTTAATATATCTTCAAATACTCAATTTTCAAGAAAATTGAATGCTAAGCTATGTAATAATTACTAAATATTGATAGGCAACAACTCATGTTAATTGGTTAAGATATATCGTCAAGATTATCAACTAGGCACATTATATCAAGTGACCCTTATTTACATTGGATATGCCTAACTAAATTTGTCCAGATACAGATTAAATAAAATGCAAGGTTCACTGAGATTGACACTACGAAAATACTGAAATTCAGGCAATTAAAACCATCAATGAAACAATAAATCCCCAAAACATCAGACTAAGGAGGCCGAAGTTGGCATTTATCATGACAAAACAAAACGCAAGTTTTAAAGTACAGTATTATTTGAACAAATTGAGCTGATCTCTTCATCTCATTTCTCCAATCAGGAAACTATCTTGAAAACATACAACTCTCAAAAAATGTTAAAACCCAGTGTTAAACAAAACTTATGCATCTGGTTGTGGCTTCTCAAAGAAAGTTTTCTTGATCCAATCAAAGGGCTGCAATGTAATAAAATAAATAAATAAATGTCAGAATAGCTAGATCGATCAAAGGCATATGTATCAATAAGCAAAATTCATCTTTAACCAACAAGGTTAGATTAACCATGACACAAAAAAAAAGGCAAAATATTTTCATAACTGGTACCGCATTACTGTAATAGTCAATGCGTACTTCAAATGTGTCGGAACTACAGATTGCAACTGGTACATTGACTGCACCAGGTTTGAGAATAGCAAATAGGGCTGTCAAACGTGGTTAACGACCACAGTTTCGCCCTCTACCATTACCGTGCCACTTAAAAACGGTATGAAACCGGCATGCCACTTACTGTTCCGTTTATTAAACGAAATATATTTCTGTGCCATCAACCGTTCCACTTCAGAAATTACACATAAAACGGTTTGAAATGAGATTGAAACGATATAATCAACTGTGCCACATACCGTTTCGTTTAGAAAACGGTATAAATTTCTATGCCACAAACCGTTCCATTTAATTTAAACGAAACGGCATAACATTAAAATCTGTACTGTTGACAGGTCTAATAGCAAACACCAACTTCATAGGGTGGCTTTATAATAAGAAATTAAAATAAGAAAGCATAGAGATGCAACTTATTCACAAATCCATCTAAAAGACCTAAGAACAAGAGTCACGTAAACATTAACTGCAAAGAAGGCTCCTAACAAACATTGATTAATAATTAGCAAAAGGAAAAGAACAATGATTTCTACTACATACACATAGAAATTGAGCTACTAGCAGTGACACTTAATGCACAACCAACGGCATCCAACTATACTAGCTTATAGAAATTTTCTGGTAAAAATTTATTTTGCCTTTAAATTTTAACATTTCTCTAGAATTCAGAATTGACCAAAATTCTTGTTTCCTATGAAGTAATTCAAGCCATCATTCCATTTAACCTACAATTTCAGGCCGTTTATGTTATTGACATGACATGTTCAAACACACATTATAAATTACATAGATTAGAAATTTCTAGACTTAAAATTTCTGATAATTCCGAACTGACATAAACCAGCACTAATATAGAGTCCTAAAAACCAAAAAGATAGATCTAGCACCAATTAACAGCGATCAATACAAAACCAAACCCTACGATCATTCCAAGCGCAATAGATCAGGAATTTCTAAAAAAAAAAATGGTAAAAACTAAGGCGTAAGCGTACAGGTGCAGATCAATCCAAGGAAAGTAGAGAAACGACAAGATCTATGGCCAAAACAGCTACCTGAGCGCTAGAAAGAAAACGCAAAATAAAAGAAAAAAGAAAAAGAGACGAATTGGACCTGAACGAGCCAGAGAGCAGTGGTTCCGGCGGCGACACCCCAGGCGGCGGCCGCCGTGATGTCGGCCTGTTGTAGCCGAGCGCGTGGCTTCAAGAAGTTGAGCATCGCCGGAGACGCCATTGATATGCTTCTTTTTTAATTTTAGGTTTAGAAAAAGAGAAAAGAGATTCGTCTAGGGAGGTGTTGAACGAAAAATAATTAATTGGGTTATTGAGGAAGAAAAATGGAGGGAGGAGATCCATTTTTGCCCACGGGCTCATTACCAAAAAAAAAAAAAAAAAAAAAAAAAAAAAAAAAAAGAGGAGATCCATTTTTCGGAACAGCCCCTCTTCTTTCTAAGAATATTATGAAAGCAGCTTTCTGTAAAAGTTCTTTGAGCCCAGAAGTACCTATAATTAGGCCCACCTTTAAGGCCCAAAAATGTTTAGTAGTAATTTCTGAAGGGCCAGGATTTAGAATTAGAATTATATTAGGCCTACATAATAGTAAATTTTGTAGTTTTCCTTGGTACGAGTGTACGACGGTGGGTCGTCGGCAGCCGGCGGGGGTGAAAAAAAGAAAATTAATTATTGTCATCTTTTGTAATATCTTTCTATCGCTAAACAAAAAATGAATACATAAAATAGATAAGATAAACATATGTAGTTATCAAAGTGAACACATATAAACAAATAAGTTCAATAAAAATAAGTTGAACGTGCATCTAAAAATCTAAACAAGAGAAGACGACACTTATTTGTCTGTAAGTGTTAACTTTGATAATCTATATGTTTATCTTGTTTATTTCATGTATTTACTTTGTATTTAGCGATGACAAGGGATGATAAAACTACAGATAACAGTTATCATTTCTGAATGATATATCATCTGTAATTTTGTCATCGCATAAATAAAATTAACACATAAAATAGACAAGGTGAACATGTAGGTGATCAATGTTCACTTCGATTATTTATATGTTCATCTTATCTATTTTATGTGTTCATTTTGTTCAAGAAATGACAAATGATGGTAAAACTACAGCAATCAATTTCCAAATATACATCATTTAGGTTTTGTTTTCATTAGTGGGTCAATTAGAATCCAGTAAAATCAAGGAGTGTATACTAAAGCATTATTTCATTGCTGCGAACATATAAGAAGTAAAAAACTGGACGACTGTTTTGAAATAATTGGAGAAAGATTTTCATTAAGGGTGCGTTTGGATCGTTGGAAGAAAGAAAAAGAAGAAGGAAGAAGAAGAAAAAAAATTATAAACAATCCAAACTCTTCACAAAGTTACACACTTTCCAATACTTCTTCACTTCTTCTCTTCTTCCCACGCCTATCCAAACGCACCCTAAGAAAAAGTAGAATACAACCATTATCAATCCAACACACAAAAATCATCAGTATTCTATACCGCTGCTTCTTCTTAGGCACAACTAAATTGTAAGACCTTTAAATTGCATCAAGTTTTTCTTCTAGACACGTGGGACTTGTTCATCTCTCCCTTCTCATCATCTCATCACCAGTTGAAGAGGCAATTCCTTTGTTGGAGGAATCATTTGGATAAATCTGATCAGTTATGTATGAAAGATTTGATGTTAGTGCCAACTGCTTTTTACAATATATATGTATATTACTGCATTGAAACAGGGTTCATTTCTTTTTATCAAGGTAATCCACAAAATAGCTGTACAAATATCTGGAAAGGTATCTTAAACATCATGAAGCTACATAGCTATCTTAAACAAATCCTCTAGGCAATTAGATATTATAACAGTAAATTGCCTAAGAAACCATACACAAATGTTACAATTGGGCAACTTGTTCAATACTAAAGTTGGGTTTGAATTTCGGTCCCAAAGGAAACATACACATGCTTTTTACAATTTCGTCTTCATCTATCTTACCTCTTGTGCTTTGAACAAAGCATAATTGGTGATGCAATGAAAATGATAATAATCAGCAAGTAGAAAGAATGACTTCTGAGCATTTTTCACTTGCAATTTCTACTGCAATATTTTATTTGTATTGGTCCAATTAGTCTTTGCTGCAGTCAGGTATGCAACCAACATGCTCCCCCCACCAAAAGAAAAAAGAATACCTCAACGTAATCAGAAAATATAAAAATGGGAAATTTTTTTCCCCCAATTTCTCAATTCCTCACGCGTTTTTGAGTAAAGGCGACCAAATCAGTTCTTGTAACACGTGCAAAGACGACCAATTTTGTTGCCTTGGCAAAGAGACAATCTTTAAAAATAAGAAAAAAAAAATTCTGCCAAATCATGTCCTTCATGCAAGAAAGGAATCAATATTTCTTCAACCTTCTGTGACTTGTACTAACAAACATTAGAATCTGATGGATCTCCTTCTTCATGGATGAAACTTGTGCAATTATTATAAAATAGATAACAGATAGGTAGTTAGAGCACAATTGATAACAAAATTTGGTACAAAATGATCTTAGAAGATACAGTGGTGCTTTCATCTAAAATCCAAATCTTTGGGGATTTATCCACCTCACCAATCCATTTTTTAATCATGAGACGATCGAGAAGTCAATGTCTTGGGTCAACACTGGTTACTCGCTCTTAATTTTTAATTTGCGTTCGTATGGAAGACGTAACTACTCTTAATATCCGTAATATATCTTTGTTCGTTTGTTTTTCTATCTTTGTGCTAGCCAAATTGAACTGTTGGATGTGATTCGAATGATCTATTTGAATCGTCAAGAAATAGTACAAGAATGATGAAAATTAGTGGTTGGGAATAGTTATAAAAAATTACTTGAATAGTGAGAGAAGATTGGTAATTTTGTACCATTCGGAGTAATACAAATGTTGTTCGATTATATTTTTCAAAATAGTGCAAGTTCAGAGGAAAAAAAAAAAACAACAACAACCATCTTATTCCATAAAAATTGCTCGGTTCAAATAGCATTAATTCAGTAATTCTCAATACTATTTCTGGAGAAAGAATAAAGCGTTTAGATTAAATCAAATGAGAAGAGTAACAATGTTCTTATTATCGTGGATTCCAACATTTACAAATTAAATTTAACTTAGAGGACTGATTGATGAATGTAGACTGTTGAAATACACAAATTTAGTCTAAAATTATAACAGCAGGCACAAGTTTTTAAAATAAAAAAGTTACATGATAGCACATGTGTATTTAATAATCAGAATGCTACATATTTTGTAATTAATTTATTTAATTATCCAATAAATTTGAAAATTTGTAGCGATTTTAATTTATCGATTTTTTTTTATGATTGAATGATCTTTAACTGACAGTAAAATTGAAAACATAGCATATCTTAATAATAAAAAAATTCACAATTACCTTTGATTTTGGAAAAAAAAAGGTTAACCTCCATTGTAAAAAAAAAAGTTAGTTGCCAATGTATATATTGTTAGGAAAGTGTTAATTTTAATTTTTTGTGCTAATTACTCTTAATTAAGCGATTAAAACAACACAAAACGGATCTAGTACTTAAATTCAATAGACATAAAGAGAATAAGGTGGAAGATTGTACCTCTCTTGGTATAGCAACCAAGAGGCTCGATTCCACGGCCTAGAAATCGGTGGCGTGCTTCTTCTTCGTCTCCAAATCGCCTCGAGTCCACCTAGAGATTAACCAAGCTTCCTAATTGATTTTGTGCTAGCAAATTCAATGAGAACCAAGCTAATCCTAAGATGACACCCTCTTCTAATCCAACAAGTAGATGTAATTTGAGGATGCGTGGCTCAACACATGAGCAATAGAGAGGAGGAGGAGAGGTGGCGCACGGCCAAGAGGGGGAGGGGATGGGTGTGTGGCGGCTAGGAAGAGAGGAGAGAGAAAATAGATCCCTAGGGGTCCTTTTATAGCCAACCAACCCTAGGTGCAAGTTGCTAGAATTTACACAAATGCCACCCTATGGCCTGCCCCTTTATTGGGCTTTATGGACCTTTTACTCCTTCTTAAATGGACTCTAATTCATATAATTAAATCCATTTCGAATTGCTCTATGTTTGGACTATAAATTTGCTATATACAAATTAGCCCAATAATTCAATATAACTATTTATATTAAATTAAGTTGAACTAAAATAATTATTAACTATTTAATAATTATTCTAGGATTAGCTTATGCTATTATTTATTTCTATATGACCCGTTTGACTTAATTAATTAGTACGTTCTATAACGGTACATAATTAATTAATCAATTCGTCATATTATCCGCAATTTTCACTGTTGCGAATAAATAAATAAATAAAGCACTGTCTTAGTCAAAACTCTATTTGTGTGACCCTTTGAGGATTTATGCTATGTTGGACATGGAATTAAATCGTTATTTAATTCCAATAATCATAAGCGGTATCTAGCAACACGTTATGATTCCCAATTCGCACAAATAGTGTACTGCTACAATATTTCAATCCTGCATAAGAGAATGATTATGTTTCTCTATTTTGATTCTTATGTCACACGATATCATCATATAATCCAAGATAGGAACGTGTCATTCTTGCAGATTTTACGTTTTTTGATCTAGAGATAATTGTATCAGTTGCTAGTAAACAATCTATCTCAATCAAGGGGCCCAAACATATATCGTCACTCACTAAGTGAATTAATGAGGGACATACGGTTTTCTTGATAATTAGCTTTTCCCAGCACAATTCAAGAGTACTTAAATCAAGTCCGTATAGCAGCCTTTATCAGGAATCAACGGTAGACATGATTTATAGAATCTATCCTCATGTGAAAAAGATAATCATCTCAAACTTAGAACCAAAATCATAACGAAATAAATAATGACACGTAACACAATCCATATATTTATTTCGTAGGGTCCAGTCATGTACTATGTTCTATAACATATACATATGCAATTAAGTTGGTTACTCTTAAACTATGATTTATAGAACTTAATCATCACTTAACTTGCATACTAATCTTATTGATAATAAATGTCCTTTGTTAATTATTAAGATTATGGCTTTTAGATTTATCGTTGTCATTTACTACTAAATGAATAACAATAATCTATAATTCAGATCCTCAACCCGAATGAACTGCCAACGAATAAATCAAAGAACAAATTATCTGAAATCATCAATAACATAAACTATAGAAGTAGTCTAATAATATTGGCTTCTAGGACATATCTCTAACATATATCTACGTCCTTATATATATGTATGACATCCTAGCTTCATTAATTCAAAGCTTCACATATCTTCACATATAGTTTTGGGTTTAACTTTGTAATTATTTATTTTATTAATAAAAAAATATGTCGGTGTGGTGATTGTCATCTGGCCCTAAAAAAAAAAGAACATATAAGTTTGGGATTTCTTTTGACTATTTAGGGGCCGTTTGGATCGCTTAGAAATTTGAATTTTTTTTATTCCTAGGCATAAATTTATTGGGAAGTGTGTAATTTTATGAAGAGCTTGAATTATTTATAATAAATTTATGCCAAGGAATAAGAAATTTTCTAAATTTCCACTTCCATCCAAACGGACCCTTTATGATTTGATTTTCTTTTGAATTCAGAGACCGGAGGAGAACTCCACGGCATGTGGTTATTTGTCTTAGTAGCTAGATATTTGCTACTAGCTTACTTCAGGGCGGAGCTACATGTTAGCAAAACTAGGTAATATCCCACCTGTATTTTCAAAATAACTCCTATAAAGTACAAAAATCACATGCTATTATATTTGATTCATTCAATTTGCCCCCTCAAAAATCTAAAAATTTTAACATGATATCTTTTTGCCCCTTTTCTAAAAGTCTGGCTCCGCCCCATGCTTACTTGGCTGCTTTACTTCATAGGACCACTAGACCAGTATACAACATCAAGTTTGCAACTTCTCAAATGAGCACAACAAAGTCTCCAATAACGATTTACCCAAAAAAAAAAAAAAAAACTCTTCAAATTAGCATCCGCCACGTCAGCATTTAGCTCCACATTAATTTGCCAAGAGACAATTGGCTCCTCAATGAGTTCTTTATTTCATCAAACTGTTCTTCATTAGAGAAGTCAATCGGCTTATTCCAAAAATTGTCTTAAAGAGGACATTGAACCGAATTCTACATACGAAATAGGCGGAATTAAAACTATGAAAAGAAATGAACCGAATTAAAATTTCAGATAAAAAAAAGTTTGTTTTAGTCTTACATGAAGACCGAAATATAAGAGTGCTAAGCAGCTAAGGAATATCAAAGAACTTGAGGAGGAGCCAGATCGAGTCGGGATTTTGAAGAATACATGATAAAAAAGATTCACATTATATAGCAAAATATTTGATTTTTTTTTTTTGTTTTACATTCAACTCCCACTATAGTGTATCTGCCATGTTATATTTTGTTTTGTTTTTTTTAATTAAATTTCAAAGTGCATTATCTAGTATTTTGTTTTTTTAATTCAACAATAGAGCAGTAAAATACATTCCATATTTTTCAAATTCCAACCAAAAAACACATCCAAAACGTATCAAAAAACAAATCCAACGCCTATCTTGTCGAATTCAGACCGAAATCCACTGGTCAAATGCATTAAAATAACATGGTTCGCCACTTGAAGTATCGGGTACGAATCATATGTGGATCCGTATTGGATACATATCCGATACGGGTGCGGGATATGTTGGAAGAATTCGTACGTGCAACCTGGGGCCAGGTCCTTTGGCTGCTTTTGCTCTGCTCCTGAACTTAGGGGCCGTTTGTTTGTGACTTAAAGGGTGCATAACTTAAGTTATGTATTCTTAAGTCACCAAACACCTCTTACATAAGATGCCTTAAGGATACATAAGTTATGCAACCTAAATAGGTTGCATAAGTTATGCACCGGTCCCTTTAATTTTTTTCCAACAATACCCTTTAGAAATAATTAATAATAATATTTAATAATCTATAATAATTAATAAATAATAATATTTAATAAGTATAAATAACTATTAAAAGTCATAATTAGTAATAAATATTAATTATTATAATTAATAAATAATAATATATAACAAGTAATAATAATAATTAATAAATAATATTGATTTATTATTAAATAATTAATAATATTTATAATATTCAATTAAAAATATTTCATAATAATAAAATGATTTCTTATTAACATTAATAATTAATTTTTATAATAATTAAAAATAAAAAAAATTAATTAATATTAATTAATAAATAATAATACTTAATAAGTAACAATAATTATTAAAAAATCATAATGAATAACAAAGATTAATTATTATAATTAATAATATTTAACAAGTAATATTAATTATTAATAATAATGATTTAAGAATAAAAATTAATTGAAGATAATTAATCAATAATAATTTTTATTATAAAATAAATAATACTATTTATAATATTTAATTAAAAGTAAATTATTAATATTTCATAATAGTAAAAATGATTTATTCTCATCATTAATAATTAATTTTTATAATAATTAATAATTAACAATAATTAGGTCACAACATATAATACATAATACTAATTCAAATTTAAGGATATTTTAGTCTTTTGACATGAATATATGCATGCATTAAGTTAGTCATCCTTACTACACAACCAAACATCTATTACATAACACTACATAAATACTTAGGCATCCTTAAGTTATGCAACTCCTTACTACACAAACAAACGCCCCCTTAATATATTATCAAGATATCAAGACTTTATTTTGCTCTCTTAGCCTAAAACAATGAAATTCTGCACTCTGTTTTGAAACATTTCGATTTGAAATCACATTTACATAAAAAAAATCTATTCAACAAATCAATTGAAAAAAAAAACAGAGTATTTCGCCAACGCCAACTAGACCTGCATGCGTTTTTTATAATACATTTTAACTATTATTCGACAAATAAATTGTCATACTTTTTTTTTTACTTGAAATAAATTATAATATTTAACAGAGCCCTACATGTTTTATCCGATAATAACATCTCTTTCTAAGCAATTGGTAGGCTAAAAACCGGAGTACTTATCGTCTCCCAGGCCACAAGGCACACTTCTCATCTGGATCCACATCATTTTTATTTTAGAAACATTTTAAAACTATATGTTGGTTCGAATTTTAAATCAAATAGACGTTAGCTTTTGCGCAGAAAAAACTCCCATGGGGTAGATGATATGGAATCTATCAAAAAGAAATGTATTGTAAGATGTGACCGCATATTTTACCCCACTGCACTACGTTGGCACTGACGCAGTGTACGTGACCATACAAGCCACAAGCCCACAACTGAACGAAAGCCTAATAATCTATGCATTTGTGTCAATAGAATGATCGTATACATGAAAATCAAATAAAGAGAATTATGTTGAAAATAAAATTAAATTTAGTTCAAGAATAAAAATATTAGTTATAACTGGTTAAAATAAATTTGTTTTAATATATAAAAGCATATTTCTAAGTATTTTGTATTCAGAATGAATTTTTAAGACAGTTCGGCCGGATTACTTTTCAAATATAGATTTAATTTTTATTCCAAATAATCTTTTAATCTGGGTTTAAAAATAATTCTAAACAAATTCAAATTCAAAATCACTTTAAAATAGCATTAATTCTTTATCTAAACGAGATAATTCTTAATTATTTAAAAATAATATTTTAATAATAATAATAATAATAATTTAATTTAATTTTTATTTTCAAATGATTTAAAAGCACCGTAATATATGATATATATAACAACGGAATAAATGGCCAAGTTTAAACAAAAAATAACTGGGTCCCAGATTTCAGATAGTCAGTCAGTACATGTGATGACTGACTGTAATGTACGAAATCCCATTGAAATTAAAATACTCCAGCAGAAAGCTCTTATCTTCTAGATTTTCTTATCATTCGTTCATTTATTTAACCGAAATTAATTAATATAAAAATTTAGAAAGAAAAAATTTTAATATACAGAATTAGTATTATTTTTTTTAATAAGAAGAAAGTTCCAACGCGTTTTAGAAGAGCGTTTAGCAATTTCCCTCCGTACGCGTTTATAAAACGCGCTCCAGGGCTCCGAACGCATTTTATAAACGCGTACGAAGGAGAGATAAGTTCGCCTCTTCAATTACGCCTTTTGAGGAGCTGACACCTTCGTACTCGTTTATAAAACGCGTTCGGAGCCCTGGAGCGCGTTTTATAAACGCGTACGAAGGTGGTAATTTTTCGAAAACGAGTTCTGACCGTTTTTTTTTCTTTCTTCGTCGCTTCAGTCAGTCCAGAGAAGAGAAAAAGAAAAAAAGAGAGAAGAGAAGAGAAGGGAGAAGAGAAGGGAGAAGAAAAGAGAAGGGAGAAGAGAGAAGAGAAGGAAGAAGAGAAGAAGAGAAAGAAAGTTGCGGCCGGAGAAAGAGAGAAGAGAAGAGAAGAGAAGGGAGAAAAGAGGTTGCGGCCGTCGAAAGAGAAGAGGAGGCCGGAGGTGGTTGCCGTGCGAAGAGAAGAGGAGTTCGAAAGACAACGTACGCCGATATCGAGGTTTTTGATTTTGCATTTACTGAAAATTATGGATATATTAGTAAAATTTGTGGATTATTATTGAAATTGTGGTAATTATTAGTAAAATTTGTGGATATAATATTGTGGAAATTAGTGGTAATTATTAGTAAAATTTGTGGATTATTATTGAAATTGTGGTAATTATTAGTAAAATTTGTGGATTATTATTGAAATTGTGGTAATTATTAGTAAAATTTGTGGATATAATATTGTGGAAATTAGTGGTAATTATTAGTAAAATTTGTGGATTATTATTGAAATTGTGGTAATTATTAGTAAAATTTGTGGATACAATATTGTGGAAATTAGTGGTAATTTTTAGTAAAATTTGTGGATTATTATTGAAATTGTGGTAATTATTAGTAAAATTTGTGGATATAATATTGTGAAAATTAGTGGTAATTATTAGTAAAATTTGTGGATTATTATTGAAATTGTGGTAATTATTAGTTAAATTTGTGGATATAATTGGACATTTTAGTAAAATGTTCATGGAATTTGTATGGAAATTGTGTAGGAATTTATTGTCAAAATTAGTATGCAAATTGAATGGAAAGTAGTCGAAATTTTAGTAAATTGTATGGAATTATTGGAAATATTATTGGACATTTTAGTAAAATGTTCATGGAATTCTTGTATCATTGTTGTTTTAAATTGTTGTTCTTATATTATTTGAATCAGATGAGTTCAGCAGAAGATGAGGCTGGTCCTTCTGGTACTTCACCACCTCCCACCGAAGCACCCTCCACCCAGCCTCGCCCAAAAAGACGTAGGCGTCGCGCAGCCCGTCCCAGCGCCCAAAATGTCAATCCACCTGTGCAACCGGCCAACGTAGAAAACCAACAGGTTTTGTTTGTTACGGATAACGAGCATCTCGTTGGTTTGTCTTTTGAGGAGGTAATAGATTGTTTTATGTTAATTTAGATTCTTTTGCTTTATTGTAAATGGTTATTATAAATTGTATTAACAAATTAGTTGAAAATGAGGTTTATTGTAAATTTTTAGATTAACAAATTAATTGTCAATCTAATAAATTGTATTTATTTTAAATGCTTGTAAATGCTTATAAATTGTATTATAAATTGTATTTTTAATACAACGGGTTATGTTTTGTGTTAATGCGGCGTGAAACACATTTGGAGACGAGATCGCACAAGCGAACGATTAAGGTGGACGATCGGATTGAGGGTAGGCTGATCAAACTGGGGCTCAGTCACATTACGAAGGTGAAGCATGTCAACGTCGACATGCCATTACTGAAGGTAATGGTCGAGTTTTGGCGTCCGGAGACGCATACTTTTCATTTTCCCGTTGGAGAGATGACCGTTACTTTACAGGTAATTTATTTAAATTTGATATTAAATTTTTTTAATATAATTTTCGTATTAATTTTCACAATTAATTGTAACATAAAATTTTGACTTAACATGACACGAATTTAATGTCACATTTATTTAAACTTTATATTTAAAATTCAAATTTGAATATTAATTTTCATAATATTAACATGACACGAATTGCAATATTAACATGACACGAATTTAACGTATTTTGTAATTGTTACCAGGATGTTGCCTTCTTATATGGTTTGCGCTCGACGGACATTCCAGTTAGGTCGAATACGAGAGGGCCCTGGGAGGAAAAGATTCGTGCAAATCTTTATCCTCATGAAGATTTGGGAGACTGGCACAGAGAAAGGAGTAGCAGGGAGTAAGTGAAAAAAATAAAGTGCAATATTGATTTTTGCTATTCAGTATATGCATTGCTTACTTGTATTGATTATTTTAAATTTGTACAATGCAGGGGCGATGTTGTGGGCAACAACATCAAGTTGAAATGGTTGCGACAAAATTGCGGGGTGGCGCCACAGGCAGGTGCTACTGATGAGGAGTTAGACCGATACACGCGTGCAGTTGCTCTAGAGCTATTTGGGACGTTGATGTTTCCAGATATTTCTCAGAATTCCGTCCCAGCATACTATTTGGAGCTCGTATCGGTATAATTTTCTTAACTTAAATAATTTTTTTATTTGTTTACCAGCAATTTAATTTTGTTATTTAAAAAAAATATAGCACAATTAACCAGCAATTTAATTTTGTTATTTAAAAAAAAATAGAGCACAATTAACCAGCAATTTAATTTTGTTATTTAAAAAAAATATAGCACAATTAACCAGCAATTTAATTTTGTTATTTAAAAAAAATGTAAATTATTATAGCAAGACTAATATTATTATAGCACAATTATTATAGCAAAATTGTTTGCATGGTTATTATTGTTTTCAATGTTCTCGAATTGAGTTTGAATGCGTTGTTTAATTTAAATGCAGGGCAATTTGAATGAAGTTCCGGACTTCAATTGGGGAGGTGCCACGCTTGCTTGTCTATATCGTGCTCTGGACCGTGCCTCCATGCGTTTCAAGGTTGTGACGGGACCTTGGATGCTACTATTGTTTTGGGCATGGTCATACCTCCCTGTTTGTCGCCCAGAGGTTGCTCCTATCGGTGGATTAGGACAGCCTAACCTAGATTCATGTGTGTCGTTTGGCAGGTAATAACTTATAATAATTTTTTAATAATTTCATGCAAATTACAACACATCAATCCTAACGTTCAAAATTTTCAGGAAATGGGGCGAAGCTCGGTCTTTCTCACGGAGCCAGCACCGCGGGGCAGTGGAGAACGCACGGGACTACCTAGCCGTGTTGAACGTTGAAGACGTCAACTGGTTTCCGTACGTACTCGACAGGGCTGTTATGCCACGGGTAGCACAGGAGGGTTCCATAGCAGAGCATGTTCGGTTGCCGCTCATTTTCTACCACATTGTTGCCTACTACTACCCCGACCGTTGTAGGCATCAGTTTGGACTGTACCAGATTACTCCTCCTCCACTACCTGTGGTACGTTTGCTATATTTTTCCAATTTATCATATGATCAACTTCAATTTAATTAGAGTAAAGAACTAACGAGTTTATTTTAACAGAGTTGGGACGTGACACAGAACCTGCTGGGTTTCCAGCACGGTACCTATCGAGATCGTCCAGATTTTGCTACCATTTTTGCGGGTGCACATGCAGAGTGGACTGACGAGGCATTACAGGCACGCCAGTTCGAGACTCGATCCTAGAGTGCTACTGATACGTTGCGGTACTTCCGATGGTTTTGGCGATACGGTGCCTCCGAGAGACCCACGCCACGAGAGGATGTCGAGACACGTCTCCAGCGTACTCAGCAGCTGCCTCTTGCTCAGAGGCAGTACACAAACATGGGGTCCAGACTTCGTAATACGGTACTTCTTAATTTTTTTAAATATGAAATGTATGATTGGTAAATGGAATTGTGCAATATGTCATTATTCTCGTAAATTGCAGGGCAACTCTGCGCTGAAGAATGCACTTCATGCATTGGGACTGGTTGTGAAGAAGGGGTGCAGAAGGGTGGGAAAGGCAATTCTCGCCAACTGTCGCTCGCAGTTGCATGATGCTTCCATCCCTTTGAGGTAATTTTAAATAATTTAATTTTTTGATTGCGTTTTTGCATATTAAATTCAATAATTTATAAATTACAGGTTGGAGGATTTGTTGGAGCAGCGAGGACTTCCAACAAATATTGAGGACATACCAGATTCTGGGGACGAGTCTTCCTCTGCACGTCCGACTGTACCCACAGACCTTCAGGCGGAGGATCTGATGCATGCGGTTAGTATTCGTTCATATGCAAGTTTCAATTTTAGATACTAATTTATTTATATTGATATTGTTTTTTTTTAATATTATAGGATGGTCGACTGAATACCGGGCGATTAGATGATATTTTAGGACCACGCACGTTCTTTCCTACTCAGTTTCCATCCTCAGGTCCTACTCCATCCATGCATAGTGCATCAGCATCGACCTCGCAGTTTGCTGGCATTTCTCAGGATCCCACTGGCATTTTCCAGCCTCATGATCCTCCACCGTACTCCTTTGCACCATTTGGTATGTCTTCCTCTTTTCCTGCATTTACTGTTCCGTCAGTGCCTACGCCTTCTTCTATTCCATCATTTGGCACTCCGTTGGGTAGTATGGGAGGGACAGACTCGTTCAGCACATTGCTACGGACGGCCGGAGATGAGGAGGGTGATTATGTCCCTATAGCGACTCCTCAGGAGGCTGGGCAGCCTGTTGAGTTTGGGCCCATACAGCAGGAGGCTCAGCAGGACCAGCAGGAGGACCGCCAGAAAGAGGACGATGGGGATACAGACTCCACTGACTCAGGAGACGTTACTGCCCCGGCTAGACGAGATAGGCGTGCGGTGAGGGTGATTGACAGATTTTCACCTTCAGGACCTAGGAGGAGGCGGCGGCGTTAGTTATGATTGACAGTTCTTTTTTCTTTATGGACTTGTGACATGTTTATGACTCTTGATGGACAGATTGTTTATTTTTCGTTTATGGACTTGTGATTGACTTGTGTATTACTGATGATGATTGGCTATTTTTCGTTTATGACTTGTGATTGACTTGTGTATTTATTGGATTGCTTATTATGACTTGTGATGATGGACTTGTGTATTATTATGACTTGGAATTTCAGAGTGCAAAGCACTACTTGAAACATAAACGTTTATGTATTGAAACGCCAATAAATGAAATACTCCAAACAACAACTTTTATCCATTGAACGTCAACACATTAAAACCACAACTTATAGTGCAAAGCACTACAAAAAATAAAGGAAAATAAAAAACAACCATAAAAATAAAACATTGCATTAACAATTCCAACTAAAGTACATTAACAACCATAATAATAAAACACATAAATATTACAATGATATAAATATTTAGAGATTTTGACTATCTACATGTTGTAGAATTTCATCCCACCATGGTTGCTCATCTTCATCATTCGGTTGTTGTTGATTACTCGCACCAGTGTTGTCAGCGAACTGAGCGACTTCGTTCCAAAAAGCAGCATCATCTTCTTGTTGATTACTCGGAACACTGTTGTCAACGAATTGAGCGGCTTCGTTCCAAAAAGCCGCTTCGGTTTCTTCTTTTTCTATCTCTGTCATTCGGCTTGCCGCAATTTGTCGAAGTTCATCCCTCTTATTCATTTCTCTCAATTTTTGCTCTGATTTTTTGAGCCTTTTTTTCCTTGCCTCTTCTTCCCTAATTTTTTGTTTACGATCCATTTCTTCATTTCTTTCTTTAATAATCCTCTGCGTCTCTATGTTCCGAGCTCTTTGTTCATTCTCGTCGTGACGTTTGTGCTCATGGTAGTGGTCACGCAATATGTTTTCTTTGTAATTGAAAACTTGAGCACACCTTGTACAGGTCACTGTGTGGTCTCCATTAAAGTTGTATATTTTCTCGTAAACGGTCCAGTGAGTTGGTTCACACGAGAGGTAGGGTTTCGGTTGTTGTTGGGGGATGGGTTGAGGTCCTGTGTAATATTTTTTGTACCAGTCATATCGCCTTTCTCGGTTCAGATTCTTTTCGTGTTCCCGCCATCGCCGCTCCTGGTACTCCTTCTGTTCCCTTTCTGGCCCACCATTAATGTGTCATTGGTAGTGTATTTTTAACTCGAGCACGTCTCCCTCTTCAGTCGTGTCTTCATGGATGTTGTATTTCAAAGTGCGATAACAAGAGCGGCAAATTGCCTCGTATTCTCCGTTTTCTGGTTGATTTCTATTGGCAGGGTAATGGTAGAAAGTTGGCCAATACTCAATGCGGGTTGCTCTTCGATAGTTTGGAACATCATTATTTGAGTTAGAGCTATTTCCTTTGTCCATTGTACTGAAGATTTTAACAAGAAGGAGGTAGTGGGTGTTTGTGCATTCTAATTCAACAATGGCTGCTTTTATAAATAATTTCAGTAGTTCAAAGATGACATTGTAAAATCAAATCTTGTCATGTCTTTTGCAGTCTTTATCAGAGCATGCATGTACTTTTTTTCTAAAAATTAAATAATACACCTTCGAACGCGTTTATAAAATGCGCTCCAGGGCTTTGAACGCGTTTTATAAACGCGTACGAAGCTCTGACAAACGAGAGGAAAGTGGACAGCATCTCTCCTTCGTACGCGTTTATAAAACGCGTTCGGAGCCCTGGAGCGCGTTTTATAAACGCGTACGAAGGGGAATTGCTAAACCCTCTTCTAAAACGCGTTGGAACTTTCTTCTTATTAAAAAAAATAATAATAATTCTATATATTAAAATTTTTTGTGTCTAAATTTTTATATAAAATAATTTCGGTTTATTTAATTAATTGGCTCATTTCAAAGTGGTCAAGTTGGAGATAGCATTTTGATCTCTTTGGCTCTTAGTAGACACCTTAATATACATGTAACCTTTGAAAGAGGTGAACGGATACAAAGCATGCATTATTTTAAAGTTTTCGCCAATCACAGAAATTTCTTGGTCTTTGGAGTGTTATTCCAAGTCGGAGATCCAAGCGACCCAAACTACTTTTTTAATCTCATTCCCTGAAAAGATCTTTATTTACTTGAGTTGGCACCTTTAAACGGCATGCTTAATCATTTAAGCAACCACAGTTTATTTGAAAGATTTGTTATCTTTTTCTTATCCAGTGCGACAAAATATGAACAATTCCTACGTACTTGGAGCAACCACACAAACTTTTCTTCTCTATACGTCTCACTATTTTACACATTCCAGCAACAAAAGCGAATATTTTCTTAAATTATTACCATGAATAAATACATATTACATCTTTATAGTTATCAAAGAAAATGGTAAGAACACAATTTCCTTATAATTAAGAACTAGCTCTTGGTCTGATAAAGAGGAGCACATCTTAATTTAATGAAGATCGTAGATTCAAAATCTGATTAGGATCATCTGTGACATTCAATTTTGAGAGCTTTTCCTAATCGTTGATTTGGGATCATCAATCCACTGAGTGAAGTTAGTAGTTAGCTTTTTTGTTAAATATTCAATAAAATTTACTAAAAAATGATGGCATAATTATAAAATTATTTTGCAAGTACTTCCCGTCTGAGCCAAATATAAATAAACTCCCGTCCAGCAAGCTATTTTTAATCACAGATCACAGTTGTTGATAGAATCTTTCTCTTATTATTGTTAATAATTTTGTATTATACCAAGGTTCAAAACTATGTAGTATGTACTAATGCAAATATTTTATATATTAATTGTTCTCTAGTTGACCCGTTCAAAGGGTTAATAAAGTAACATATCACGTGCAATTAAGTTCGGCTCTCAAATCAGCAGAAAGATACTCATGTTTGACCTTTTTATTAAATTAACGAATAAATTTTTGAAGGTCGGTTTGAAACTAACTTTTTGTTATAACTTATTAGAAATTTGAAAATAAATACTTTTTTCATGATTCGAACCAAAGACCAAACTAGTAGATCGAACAATCCAGCTTTTATTAACAAATTAGTTCTACTAATTAATTAATGAAAGTTAAACGTCTTTAAACTGTCAATTGCTTATATACTATTTGATAGTCTCTAATCTCTATATATAGAGCTGTTGATGCTAAACATTTAAAACAAAATTAAACGGTAGGGCTGTCAATACCCTACTGGAACAAAATTAAACGTCTTCAAACGGTCAAATTATTGCTAAACATTTAAAACAAATAATCTCTCTCCCCCTTTTTTTTAACAATAAAGCTAGAGCTGTCAATGGTAGGGTAGAGTACGTTAAAGACATTTTCGTTATCCGTATCTGTTAAAATTTTCTTTACCCATATCTTATCCGTACCCGTTAAAAATTGACTTATTTGTACTTTACCCTTACCTGTTATGAATTAATGATAAGGGTAGGGTAACTGTAAAAAATGAATAATAATAATAATAATTCAATAAAAAATATACAATATAGATAAATAAATATATTAATAAACTGCAACATTGAATAATACTTTAAATACAATAAAATCATATAATATTTTCTCATGTAAATTATCACAAATATATATATAATTAATTAATAATTGAAAGTTTTAAATTGAAAAATCAATACTTACTCATCATCATGAATTAGAAATTATTAATGCAGTATATTGTCTCAGTTAAATCTACCAATCTAATTGTCTTATTAGTTATTAACTTATTAATTGGATATTATAATTATATCTTTCTCCATTAAAGATTATAAATTATATATTATATATGTAACGGTATGGATACATAATGGTTACGAAATAGCATTACCCTTATTCTTACCCAATAAATTAACGATTTTGTTTTCTACCCATACCCATATATACCTGATAACTTAACGAAAATAAAATCTTATCTATACACGTCTTATCGAATACGATACGAATAAGGTAAACGGTTAAAAAGTTACCGTTGACAGCCTAAATACAGCTAGTTTTGGTTAATAATCTAATTTTACATTGAATGCGAAAGACGTCCTTAACAAAATGGCTAAAAAAAAATATCAACATCTTTTGGTTGGTAAGAGAGTTTGAAATTTAAATTTTAAAGTATTTTATTAATTAATCAAATTAAGTTGTTGGCACAAATACTATACAAAACTCAATAACTAATAATGGAAAATAATTATTTATTGTTTACCATTTAGTAAATGATGCCTTTAAATGTCATATTTGTTCATTTGACATAGTCGAGTGAATAAATCATTTTTCTGACCTGGTCAAAGCATAACTCCCCCGTGACTGTAATCACTATTAAACACCGTATCAATGAAATTTTGTCTATGTAAGCAACACTTCACTAATATATAGAGAAAACGTATAAACATGTATAAAATTACCTTATACCTATCATATCCACACAAAAAAAATAGTAACAACTTTATATAATTCCTCCATGTATTGTTTATACTTTATAGCCTCCTGTCGATCGAAGCAGAAATCCTGGTAACTTGTAGGAAAGACCATAGCAGGGGAACCCACCACTGCATAAACAAGACAAAAAACAAATTAAAGAAAGGTAACCTACCTGAAAGAGACGAGAGCTGTGAGGGGTCCAAAGGGTGGAGCTGAGAAAGTACATCTGAAACCGTAGTTACTCTAAAGAGATGTTAACCGAGTTACACTGAAAATGAAAGGCGATAAAATTACTTGTCCTGATGAGTGATGCCTGAAAGAAATATTAGATTAATTAGTACAGTTGAAATACAATATGGGGTGTTTATTAGTATGGTTAATGGATATCCCAGTCAAAGAAGCAAGCGCCAACATCGATTTGTGTCAAAAGCATGCTGAAAGTAAACACAACTACCGCCTCTTGATGGTACAGATACTTAGTAGCTAATTAAGCTTGCTTGATAGTTACCTAGCTAATTATATATATATAAATATACATATATATAAAACTTGTACAAAAGAATTAATGACAAAGGTGGTAACCAGTGTCTTCAAAACCGGATGGGACCATGGCCAGCAGTGGATTCGACCTAAAATTGATCACCAGGTTTACTTCAGCTAAATCTAAAGAGAGAATCCTTAATACCTGTGATTTGTGAACTCTCCAGTTCCAATGGCTGATCATGTCCGGTTTAAATTTTACCATCGACCAAATTAGTTGAATCATCGAATCAGTATAGCTTCACTGGTTTACTGTGCAGTTCAGTTTTCAAAATTGGGGGTAAGTACACAAGTTAATTATGATATGTACTTTGTTCTAACATTGTTCAAAGCAAATTTATTATCTTCATTCGTGATGTGTAAATACAAGTTTGAGAAATTTTGAACAAATTAATTATAAGCAATCGTTTAATTGTATGACACTACGGGAAAAAGGACCTTCTGTAACGGGACTTTTGTAACGGTTTTTGAAATAACCGTTACAGACTAGTGAGGCATAAGGCGGAAAAATTGGCGCCACAAATCTGTAACGGTTATTATTAAAAAACCGTAATAATATTTCCGTCATGCAATAGGAAAAAAGAGCGTCCACCTTCTATAACGGTTGTTGGATAATAACCGTTACAGATTTAAAGAAATCTGTAACGGTTATTATCCAACAACCGTTACATAGAGGCAAATAATTTATTTTTATTTTTTTAATGATTCTGTAACGGTTATTAGGAAATAAACGTTACAGTATGGTTATGTATAAATATCTTCCTCCCTCACTCATCTAACTCTCAGCCGCACTTTTCAACGGATTCAACGGATCAGAAGTTGAAAGTATATTTTCATGAACTCCTCTTTATTTAAATTATTTGCATTTCGTTAATAATTTGCATATATATAGGCATGAATTTCGTATTGTCATATAGTAAACGTCATCAAGTAGTAGCAATAATACACAGAGGTGAGAAAAGGAAGAGAGTGAGGCAAAGTAAAGAAGAAAGCTCTTTGTTAATATTCCAAGAAGAAAATTAAGGATTACAGCCAAGAAAAGCCATAAAGCATACAGAGCTAAACAAAAAAGTATAAGACTGAAATTAGAGAAGAAGCACTTAGAACTGCTGTAAATTAAAGGAGGCATTAATAGCATTAAAGAACCAAGAGAGAAAACTTGAAGAGGCAATAGCTAAAAAGGGATCTCCAGTAGCACAATGTACTGGCAAGGAAACAACAGAAGCTGATTCAGTAGGAGGAGCAACAGAAGCTGATTCAGTAGAAGTTGAATCGGTGTCAGTCGATGGTGGTGGAGGAGGTGGTGGAGGAGGCAGAGGAGGCACCCAAGGCCTGCCGGGACCTACAAAAGGTGGTTCAGTGGGGAAACCAACTTGTTCAAAATCTTCAATATGTACCCTAACTCTTGCAGCTCGAGGGTCTGCAGAGATAACCAAATGATGAGGGATGTCTGAGGGATGAGCTCCTTTAATAAGCAAACGCAAATGAAGGAAGATTCCATCAGAGAAGTGAGGAGCAGTGAAAACTGAATAACCAAACCCAGACACCAGCATGTTAATGGCACTTCTATTCCAGAGATGAAGAGGGGGACCAGTAATTCTGATTCTGGTACGATAAAGAGGAGGTTCATAAACTGTACCAGCACGCTTAGTCCACCTTGTTAGGACCAATCTAACATTCTGCAGGTAAATGACACCTAGGCTGCAAATTTCATTCCTGACCCCTTGATTTGGGCAAACCAGAAGAAAATCTCCAGAGGTTGGGTGCACTGGAGAGAGACGATACTAGTGAACTGCAAAACCAAACTGACGTGCAAGTCTGAATCCCAAGCGGTGCTCAAGATCAGGCGGAAGTAATCCTTCTGCTTGGAAAGTAACAATCGCCGCTCTGTGCAGAACTTCATTTTCAGGGTCAAGATCTTGTAAAGGAGAGTAAAACACATTTAAATGATCAGGTCTGAGACCATCAAACTCAGCAGCACTGTTCATAGGCACAAATTGCTAATCATGATTGAAAGCCATATCTGAAGAAAGAACTAAAAAGGAGGAGAAGTGGAAGAGGCAGCAAGAGGGGATTGAGTATTAATAGATGGGGGAGGGAGAGGAGAAGGCAAAGAGATTAAAGGAAGAATTGAAGAAGTGCATTCTCTGACAATTATGACCAAATTTAAGACAAATCAAGCACCTCTTCGGAAGACTACAACTTGATTCAGGTACGTTCTGATATTGAGATTCTGATATTGATGATTCAGGTACGTTCTGACCAAATTTAAGACAAACCAAGCACTTCTATCTAAGCTATTAATGATATTGAGATTCTGATATTGTACGATTCTGATATTGAGATTCTGATTTGATGATACTTGTGATATATGTAAATACTTTGTTTATTGTTTGTGTGATATGCATGATTATATATATGTTTGATATATGTGTGATATGCTGCATGTGTTTAATGTAAATTGGGTACCAATTTGGTACCAATTCGGCTAGCAAATTGGGCTAGCCAATCAAACAGGCGAAACAAAAAAAAAGGACCTTCTGTAACGGTTATTAAGGAATAACAGTTACAAAATATTATAATTTCATTTTTTTTATTATAAACATTATCTGTAACGGTTATTACCTAATAACCGTTACAGAAGCCAGTCTTCTGTAACGGTTATATATAAATAACTGTTACAGTATCTCTCTAAGTCTGTAATGGTTATATATAAATAACCGTTACAGAAAGGTTATGTATTTAGGTTAAGTCTCTTCCCAGCCGCATTCCTTTCTCTCTTCTTTTCGTTTATTGCGATATCCAAAGAAATACCTCTCTTTTTCCTTCTGTTTCACTCCAAAAAATAGCAAAAAATTTGTAAAAATTCTGAAAAAATAATAATTAGAAAGAGAACAAGAAGGAGAGCAGATTTGAGGTAAAAAACAAAAAATTTGAACCGTATTTTTTCATATTTTTTTCTTATTTATTTCGGTTTTTTCATGAGAACGAGAGCAGATTCAACGGATCGATCGAAAGAACGAGAAGGAGAGCAGATTCAACGGATCGAAAGACAAGAAGGACAGCAGATTCAACGGATCGAATGTCATGCTTCGACTGGATAATTTTATATCTCTTCGGTATTTTCATAAACTCCTCTTTTTTCATATATTTGTGATTTTTGTTAACTGCTTTTTTTCTTTTGCTTTTAAGTTCTAATTGACAAATAACAAAGGATTATTACGGTTGACAAACAATGCAATTTACATAGGCTGACAAACAATGCTATTTTGGTTGATGCGCATGAACCAAATTACAAAAAAAAAAAGTTGCCTGTTGGTCACAAATGTCAAATGTCAATAGAAACCTTTCTACTCAAGAGCAATTTATATCGTTTCAAGCTTGATTCTATATCTAAACATCACAAACATACATCTAAACATCACACAATTCACACAATTCTTGCCATTAACAGTAATATTAACAGTACAACAAACATACTAGAGCTTGTAGAATTTAAAATAAATAAATAACTGAGAAGTAAAAAAAACAGCAGCATCTAGGTAGAGGATGTGTCATCAGTGGAGCTATTGCTCTTCTTTGCTGCTTCCTGCTTCTTTGCCAAATCCATGAAGGTTTTTTCCATGTCTGTTTTCAAGTCATTGCAATTATTGAAAAAGTTAAATGTATATTTATGTAAAGATTATACAAGGATAAACAAAATAAGGATCTTATAATATACGTAAAGGTTGAAATGAATTTAAAGAATGTGATTGTAGAGTTACCTTCCGTGGAGAATGACATCTTGCTGGGCTCCTCTGAGGGTGTCTTCATGAGTTCATCGACTGATTGGTCCTCAGTAGGGGTTGTATTGTCACTATCATTTGTGCGGGAGGAGTTGTCACTCTTTGTGTCAGTTTTTTCATCCTCTGTATCAGTCTCCTGAGAGCTTAGGTTGAACCCAGGGGGTACACTGGGCCCACTGGTGTGCCCTGGGCCCTCATGTTGAGCTCTGTGGCTCTCTTTCCTAGCATGTTTCATCTCCTTCCTGAACTGTGCCTCAAGATCTTCTTGTACTCCTTTTCCTTTAGAACTAGAGCTTGTAGGTTTGATTACCCTGGTGTCTCCAATGAGAACTCCTGTGTCCTTAGTTTTGCTTCCTCCCTTGGTTTGTGATCTAGTGATCATTGAGGGGATGACCTCATCTATCTTCCTTTTTTTTGCTTGAGTATTATTGGGGGTTGTGGTTTTTGCAGCCTTTTTCTTTGCTTTTCTCTTGCTCTGTCGCATGGTTGTAGTACTGCCAGAATCAACCCTAACAGGTGGATTGATACTTTGCAGTCTTACCTCATCAGCAGGGGACCATTCAATCCTAGGCAAAGCTTTGATGTATTCATGACGTGGGTTTCTGATTTGTGGTTCCTCAACTACGTACTGAACCCGAAGTAGGTCAATTTTTCCATTTCTTCTGTGTAATTCAAATGCACGAGAGGCTGGTATTCTATCCCTATGTTCAACCACTACTTCAACTCTAGCAAATCTGGCATCTATACCCATGTATGTTGGTGCATCAGCATGTAAAACTGTACCAAAAGGGAAAAAGATGTTTGCTCCATACCATGAGCACCATCCAAATGGAAGATCAGCAATTCTTACCCATAGCCTCACACTGTCTGCTCTGGGGTCTAGTTCCCTTGGAGGATCAATGAGGATGGAAAATGGCCGCCTCATGTTGTTTCCATATGTGATTTCGATAGTGCCTTTTCTGAACATCTCATCGCGCCATTGCTCAGAGGGGCCGATTATGAGAAATCGGTTTTCTAGGAGTGTAGTCACTCTATGTTGTCCTGCAGGGAGGCGTCTTCTCATCTCTATCATGACATCAAGCAAAGTTACACCTTTCATGGTTTGGATGACAATGGATTTGGTGATCTCTGCACTGGCCGGAGCAGTGATGTCGTCTTCATCAACTCTAATGGGATCAAGGTTTTCCATGGTTGGTTTTTGAGTAGAGAGATAGGAGGGAGAAGTGAGAAATTAGTTTGAAACTGAAAAGGCGTGGGGTTCTACAGTTTGGTCATTTATAGTAGAAATGAGTTTGAAACTGAAAATATGAAGAGTTGCGTGCTTTAATTTGAATTGTAACAGTAGTGTTTAGATGAAGTCTCTTCGAGTGTTTAGATAAGCATCTCTTGGAGTACTGGATTGAATTGTAACAGTATACTGCATGTGTTATCTAATGTAAATTGGGTACCAATTTGGTACCAATTCGGCTAGCAAATTGGACTAGCCAATCAAACAGGCGAAACAAAAAAGGACCTTCTGTAACGGTTATTAAGGAATAACCGTTACAGAATATTATAATTTCATTTTTTTTTAATTATAAACATTATCTGTAACTGTTATTAGGTAATAACCGTTACAGAAGATTGACTTCTGTAACGGTTATTATCTAATAACCTTTACATGTTCTCCAAATGGTTCCGTCCACAATACCATAACAGTTATTAGATAATAACCGTTACAGAAGACTGTCTTCTGTAACGGTTATTAGATAATAACCGTTACACATGTTCTCCAAAAAGCAGTACCAGATTTCCCTTGCATAATACTATAACGGTTATTAGATAATAACCGTTACAGAAGAGAGGGCTACTGTAACGGTTATTGTCTAATAACCGTTATAGATCTGTAATGGTTATTAGACATTCTGTAACGGGGACTACAGTAACGTTTCGTGTACCGTTACAAATGCCTTTTATTAACCGTTACAGAAGCCAAAATTTTGCGTAGTGTGACTTTAGGGAAGTTATCTAATCTAATCATCACTTCCATGACATCTCCTTTGACAATAATGATTTTGATTTAACCCTTGTGTCGAAGTGATGCTATTAATGATGGAACGTAAATCTAGATACTAGCTAATTAATACTTTCTACAATGCCATTAATAGTGCGTACATAGAAAGCCCCGTGTAGTGCACGAAGCAAAGCAAGTGGACATATACAATGAAAAACTCATTTATCAACTTCTTCATCAAAATGAAATTAAATTGCCTTGTAATTCAGATGATGAGTACAATAATGGTTTGTAAAAGATCATAAATACAAATTTGAAAAAAAATAAAGTCGTTTTTTCTTACTATATGAGAAGATCGATCAGATTCCTCCCCCCCCCCCCCCCCCCCCTCTCCACACACACACACACATGTGAAATATGCACATACAAATACAACGAATCTCCTTTATCCTCTAGACCTCTACTTTCCTGTAAAAAGTACTTCAATTTTTTTAATTTTATTACATACAAAATTAACGTGCACACAATAATGCATAATACTGACATAATTAATTAACATCCCTTCCTTTTACAAATAATTTTTTTAGTAGTAAAATGCAATTTTAATTCAAACCAAAAGTTCCCTCATAATTAATTAATTATATATTCACACCACTAATTAAAAGTTAGTTAATTACATAAAGAGCTCAACTCCCGTACATATCATATCATACAGAACGTAATATATGCGCGAGTGAAATTTTCATACTTGTCCTTGAGTTCGTTAAAATATGTACACGCACCTAATATATATTGGCACCTGTACTATTTAACTCAAGTTGTAGGAAAATCATCATCTTCTTTATCAAACCCAAATAACATATAATCTTGATCAAGCTGTGCAAAGGAATTCGGCATGAACCCCATCTCGATGCTCCTAGGAGAAGAATGGAGGCTAGATCCCATGTCATGTTGATCACGTATAGAGCCGACATTAAGCGCATGACATGTGGGCCCCACCAAAGCAGCCAGTTCATCTCCCAGCATGAAACAATCTGCCGGCGAACTACCGGGTGTGAGGTTACTCAACACCTCTTCGCTACAATCTTGAGTTCCGGCAGATTGGAGGGATGATGGCATCGGCATTTGCACTTGCGTCTCCTGCCTGATAGTTTTCATATGGTTGTTGTAAGAGGTCTGTCCAAAACTGATGAGGAATGAGTTGCTAGTTTCTTTTGTGTCGGGCATGTCGATGATTTGGTGAAAAGTCGATGGATCTCGGCATGTGTGCTCACCGATGTATGTGATATTGTATTTGGAGGGATCCTCCTCCGATTTTTGCACTTGCCGCGTTGCTTGACAGTTTTGGTCGTGTTTGTGAGTGCATCTAAAGTAGCTTCTGCATGCAAATAACCGTTTATAATTAATATGCATTAGTACTATATATGTGGACTCAAAAGTAAGTTCAAAATTATTGGAGCTACATATGCTTGTTATGCTTGATTTACAAAATGAAAGTCATGAGTGATAAACTAAGACAATAAAATTAATAATACAACACACTAATCAGGCACGACGAGATATATATATGTATCTTTTCTAGATTTCTCCATCATAAAGGATTATATTGAAGGATACAAAAAGACATCGCCTGTATATGCTGTATAAATATGTATAGCATATATGCACCTGTCATGCGATGAACTTTGAATACGCTTCTGTCCATATTTTCTCCAGACACGTCCATCCTCTAAGGTTTCAGAAATCACTGTCTTCCCAGGAGACGCTTGTGATCTGCTCAGGGAAAGTAATAGTGGGAAAAAAAAAATCAAGTTAATTTCACCGAGCTAGCACAGATATATATAATTATATATTGTAATTATATACAAAAGTAGCATTTACAAAAGTTCAACGTATATAAATTTTTGCCATGTCACTGCACAAAAACTATAAAGAAGCTTCTATATATATATGACTGAATTAATTATTAAATGTATATGTCTCAATTAATATTTTATGTTGTTCTAATTAATCTCAATTAATCTATTGATTCATGACTTGTTTAAAATTATCTAACACCGAGCATATAGGTGCATGAGCATATGCAGTGGTTATATAATTACTCAACCTTTCTCGGCCTTTTGGCTAAGATCAAGTGTGGTTATATAATTACTTAATTAGTAAACAACCATACTAAAAAACATGATATATTGCTTCGTATAAATAAGGAGGGAAAAAATATAAAAAAGCTAGCTATATTTTACGACCAAGTCAACAAGCCAAACTTTGCCAAGTAGAACAAAATCATATACCTTCTACGGTTAGCACCTCTTCCATCAGAAATCGGGATCGGCATCGCCTTCCTCTTCCCACTAGAAATCTCACTCCTACGGTCGTCAGAACAGAGTGATCCACCTCTGACAGTGAGGCCTGGATCTGATGCAGCCTTGCAACATTCCAATTTGGACAGCGAGCTAGATAGTTTCTCTATTATTTCATCCATAATTTTCCCGGCAGTCGGTTTAGATTTGATTATATCTTTCAGTAGGTCTTTGAGCTGATTTGCACCTTCCTTTGCTTGGATTAAGTTTTCAATGACGGCAACGGCTTGATCCACCGGTATTTGGCCTTGGCTACAGGATGACATACTCCAATATTGATATATCTATCCACTTTTTTTATATTTTCTGCTTTATCTAGCTAGATTTAAGGATCTTTTATTCTTTTCTCACTGTGTTGGAACACTTCTGTAATGAGAAGGTAAGTAGAGTTTGAGGCCTTATATTGGCGTTGTATAAAGGCTAACACAGAACTTTACCTTTTGCGTAGTGACCCTTGGAACACATGGTATTTGTATATCCTTATACTGGGAAAAATAAATATGTTTTAAATCGTCTTTTGCATGCACTTATAAAGCTTTTGTCAGTTTTTTGCAAAAAGCAGGATGCTTTGCATTGTGAATTGGTCCATGTAATTGAACATAAAATTTGGCGAAGTTGATTGGTGGCAATGAGATGATCTTAAATTTTCATGACGAATTATTAGAAAAACATAATTTGTTTCAAAGCTGGCACTAGGGACAGTTATATATATTTCTTATAATTGATCTTTTCTTTTCAGTGTCACATGAACGATATGCAAAATGTTTTGTGGTTGCAACCAAAAAAGTGGAAATTGAAATCTTGAAAAGATAGTGAGCAACTGCTATATTTCATATAAATGCCCTTTTTTCTTAGACTAACTATGAGTTTATGCAAAAATCTATGAGGGTTAAAAAAGGATGGAAAAAGTTGTACCTAATCGTGGCAAAATTAAATATCTAAATTAAATCTTTAGAGGGTCATCCGCACAAACTTACTGTTATGTGTTATCTAGCGACAAGTGTGAGTTTGTATATGCCAAAAGTTTGAAAAATAACAAGAGGAAATAGCAAGGAAGTAGATGGGTGGGACCATGCACGAAAAAAATTAATGCTGAAGACGTCAGCAGGGTGACGAGCCCGGATGACGTCATGGCAGAGCCGGATAAAAACTAATCCCCAGACCCCAGTTGGCTATTTCTCTCGACCACAAAGTATGGGGAGATGGATAAAAAAAAAGGTCGGGCTTTAGAGATCTTGGGTTCTCTTTTGATTTTGATTTCTGGAAGGAAACTTTGGTGCCAAGCATTTTGTTAAAGAGGTTTTGTGTTGGTTAACTAAGTAGCCTCCATTAATTTTATGCTTAGGCTTAATATCTAATTAGTTTATTAATTGTGGGTCTGTTTGGATGAAGAAACCGGATATCGAGATGTCTAAACAAATTAGAGAAACAACTCTATTAAAACTGTTATTTAGCATTTGGCAAAGTTTTTTTTTTTTTTGGAGAGAGAAAGCGGCTTTCTAGTGTAGCATTTGACAAAGTTTGGACTGGAGCTCTCCCGTACGAATATACCATTTATGGATCGATATCATTAACAAGAGGTTAATTTGATTATCTTAAAATTCGCCAAAAGCAACTTTCAATTAAATCTGATTTGAAAAAAAATTACCTAGCATATCTGTATTGGAGTATTGATTACAGTAAAAATTAATAGAGTTTAACGTAGTCATCATTTGCCAAACGTACTTTAATTTGCAATAGTCTATGTTTAACTTTTTTTAAACTCAAATTACATATAATTTGAGACAACCATATTTTTTAAGCTCACGACATGCTTGTAGAAATATTTGAAATTCTTCTGTTTGATTTAGAAAAATAGTATCAAATTTATCAATTATTAATTTATTGTCATTGGATCTCAATTCCAAGTTCATCGGCAACAATCTAAATTAAGGTTTAGTAAGGTTCACTGGAACATATGGGCCGGGTTATTCTCTAGCAAGCCCATAAATATGGGTTGTTTGGGCCGAAATTTTAAAAAATAGTATTAAATTAATATAATATATTAAAAATAATATCAATATAATAAGTTTAATATAAATAGTATCACGAGATCGGAATCCTGGATTCCGAACGTTAGATCGGAATCCAGGAATCCGATCAAAGCTTTGATCGGATTCTGAGTTTCCGATCTAAGCTTAGATCGGAATCCGAGATTCCGATCTAATCTTTTTAATTTTTTTATATATTATTTATTTATTTATTTATTTTATTAATTAGTTAAATAATTAGAAAAATAGATAATATATTGTAAAAATATTGAAAAAATATGAAAAAAATCAGAAATAATTAAACTAAATTTTATATGTAATTTAGTATTTTTTTGGGAAAATTAAAAATTTTTCCTTTTATTAGTTTATTAATTAGTTAATTAATTAGAAAAATAAATAATATATTCTAAAAATATTGAAAAAATATAAAAAAATCAGGAATAATTTAAAAAAATTTATATGTAATTTAGTATTTTTTTTTTGGAAAATTAAATTTATTTTCCTTTTAATTAATTTATTTAATTAAATATAAATTTAATTAATTTATTTAATTAAAAAATGAATAATTAAGTATAAATTTTTAATTAATTTAAACAACCATTTGATATGCGTCCCGGATATCGTCCTCTGTATATATTATTTTCATATTATATATTAAACAATCATATCGAGTCTCATGATCAAGGAAACACTTTCTGTATTGCGTTAGAAAGGAATCACACGAGATTGATGTTTTACTGAGACGGAGAAGAAAGACTAAATTCACTTGATTTACTGTATTTCTCTTTTTAATGATTAATTTATGATTTTAAAAACATTTTTAGTAGTTTAGAGTGGTTTTTAGGTTTGCAAACTTTCAAAGTGGATTTTGGAGGTCTAGAGAGCGTTTTTTGGCCTCGAAAATGGTCGTTACGGGGTTTCACCCCGGTAAAATGCGTAGATCTCGTCGCCAGCTTTCCGGAATGTCCTCGATCGCCCCAATCGGACCTTCCTATCAAAAGTTAAGCCTGTTTAAAGTTTTAAGCCTGCAAATACAGAAAGAATTAATAAAACTTTGAACATTCTGAAAGGATTATGCCTTTGTATCCCTGCAAATTCTGAAAATTTATAATCCTTTTTAAATGGTACAATTCATTTAATTAAATAAGTTATAAAAATTTATATTTTAATTAAATAATTTATAAAAATTTATATTTTAATTAAATAAATTAATTAAAATGAAAATAAATTTAATTTCCCCAAAAAATACTAAATTACACATAAAATTTAATTTAATTATTCCTGATTTTTTCCATATTTTTTCAATATTTTTACAATATATTATCTATTTTTCTAATTATTTAACTAATTAATAAATTAAATAAATAAATAAATAATATATAAAAAAATTAAAAAGCTTAGATCGGAAACTCAGAATCCGATCAAAGCTTAGATCGGAATCCTGGATTCCGATCTAACGTTCGGAATCCGGGATTCCGATCTCGTGATACTATTTATATTAAACTTATTATATTGATATTATTTTTAATATATTATATTAATTTAATACTATTTTAAAAAATTTCGGTTGTTTGGGTTCTTGACAAGCCCAGATTGTGGGCCAGCTTTGCCCGTTGAACAATGGCCGATTTATATTCTTCCCTTTTTGTAAAAATTATTTATTAAAATAAAGTTTTGTTTGTTTGACAATCGCAAACGCCAAGGGAAGATTTCTTATAGAACCATCCAATGGGAGTGTGGTGGACTTGTAATAAATTTCTTGTAAGCTACTTCAAGTTCTACCCATGCATTATTTGTAGTCATTCTCATCACTTGAAGGAACAAACTCAAAATTAATAATGGTGATATCGTATAAAAATTGCACTAACATCCATTCTTTATTGGTGCAGGATTTTTATGTGTATCAATTTCTATTTTATATTCTGGCGTTTTATTTACTGAAATGAGTGATTTTATTACGATAATAATTATATAAACTAGTAATATAAATCCTATTGAATTCTCAGGGAGACCAATCTTTATGATTATTAAATTTTCTGTCAAATATGGTCATAATGATGCAAGTATTGCACTTACCAATTAAGAGCTTATTATGAAGCAACGTAAATTTTACTTAATTTGTTTTGTAACTACAAATCGTTGCCATTAACTGTTAATATAATTGTCAAGAGTGAAATAGGTAGCAAGAGCAACCGCTGGTTAGTCCAGCTGGTAATGCATCTCTCTTCCTACGGGAAGAGCTGGGGTTCGAGGCCCACTGTTGGAGTGTGGCTGGAAAGTGTGTGTGCGTGGGGTGTGGGTGCCTACGGGCAGTGATCAAAAAAAAAAAAATAGGTAGCAAGAGATTAGTTAGTAATTATGGATGGCCAGTACAATACGGGAATTGCTTTCCATCATCCCATAGATTCTATCATTCTCATCATCCTCAAATCTTCATTAATTATCTAACATATCTTCATTAATAAGAAAGTCCAAGGGATGATGAAATCATCCCATTCATCCTCATTGCAAATCCAACGTCATCCCATCATACCATATCTACTCCCAGCATATAATTCATTGAAATTCCGAACTGTAACATGTAATAACAAAATATACAAATTCAATATATATAACTGTTGAAGTTATATATGTAACTGTTGAAGTTATATATGTAACTGTTAAAGTTAATATATATAACTTTTGAAGTTATATATGTACTGTTGAAGTTATATTTGTAACTGTTGAAGTTAAAATATGTAGCTGTTGAAGTTAAAATATGTAGCTGTTGAAGTTGTTAGGAACTCAAGTCCTTGTGCAATTTTAATTTTTTTTAACAATTAATAAGCATTTAACAATTGCAAATAACGGATCTAGTCAAACAAACGATTTAACATTTATATCAAGACATGTAGGAGGTTACCTCTTCTAGTATCGTAACTAGAAGGCTCGAATCCTTTGCGTAGGAGTCGGTGGTGTGCTCGTCTCCACCACCAAGTCGCCGGCAACCACCTCGAGTCCACCTAGAAGTTTAACCAAGTTCTAGTAGTATGTGCTAGCATACTTAGAACAAGGCTAATCCTCTCTTCTATTCCAATTAATCAACTTGTTTAATTAAGTGGAACTAATGCTCAACACATGAGCTCCTATAGAATGCAAAAGAGAATGCAAAAATTAAGAAAAACAAATTTTTCTTCTTTTCTTTTCATTTGGTGGCGGCCACGGCTCTTGAGCAAAAAATGGAAAAAATGATTTTTGGCTTAGGTCACCTTTTTGCCGAAATCTATTTTTCCTTTTAATCCCCAATTAACCTAATGGCTAGTGTAACTAATTACACTTATGCCATTAAGTGGCCGGCCCTCTAATTGGGCTTAAATGGATCAATTAATCTAATTAATTAATTTTCCATTTAACACATTAAATCTTATATTTAATGGCCCTTTTAATTGCATTCCATTCGGGCTCAATTAAACTTGATAAATTAGGCCTACTTATTTAATATAATTCTCACAACTATATTAAATATTGTTGAACAAGAATAATTATTAATTCATCAATAATTATTTTAGGATTAGCATGTACATTAAAATATTTCTATATGATCCTTTTGATTTAATTAATTATAACGGTTCGCAACGGTATATAATTAATTAATCAAACCATCACATTTTCACAGTACTCACTACTGTGAATAAATAAATAATGCACTATATGGTTAAAGTCCTATTTGTGTGACCCTTTGAGGATTTATGCTATGTTGGCCATGGAAAATAAATCACTATTTATTTCCAATAATCATAAGCGGTATCTAGCAACACGTTATGATTCTCAATGTTAGGAAATCGCCCAATTTTAATTTTGTGACTAATTACTAACTAATTAATCCAATTAAAACACAAAGAGCGAGAGGATCTAGTACATAGCTATTTCGACACAAGAGAAAGAGAGGTGGAATTCGTACCTCCCGCGAAATCGTATTCGCGGGGCTCGATCCTACGGCATGAGAATCGATGGGGTGCTCTCCTTCGCCTCCTATTCGCGGCGCCTCGAGTCCACTATGGTATTAACCAAGTTCTTCTCAATTCGTGCTAGCGAAGAGAAGAACGAGTCTAATCCCAAGCGTTCCCTTTCTTCAACCAACGAACCAATTGATTTGTGGGAGAATGGGATGCTCGACACATGAGCTAGAGTGGAGAGGAGAGAGGGGGGGGGCGGCGCACCACAAAGGGGAGGCCAATAGTGGCGGCTAGGGAGAGGAGGAGAGAGAAGAAGACTAAGGAGCCTCCAATAGGTGCCTTATATAGCCTCTTAACCCTAGATAGGAGTTCACACAAATTACAATTGTGCCACTCCTACCTACCTCATGTGGCCGGCCTCCTAGTGGGCTCTCTTGGCCCACTAGGCCATCTCTATTTGGTTCCTTTAATTCTATTAATTAAAGGCCCACTCATAGCTTATTCAATTTGGACATTTAATTTACTAATAAATTAAAGCCCAAATAACTTAACTAAATTAAGTGTGTTATTTATAAATAATTATTAACTTAATAATAATTATTTAGAGATTAGACAATGCATTAATTTATTTCTATATGATCCATTTGACTTAATTAATTATAACGGTCCATAACGCTATTTAATTAATTAATCAACTTATCATATTTTGCAATACTCATTATTGCAAATAAATAAATAATGCACGTATGATTAAATACCAATTTTGTGTGACCCTTTGAGGATTTATGCTATGTTGGACATGGAATTAAATCGCTATTTAATTCCAATAATCATAAGCGGTATCTAGCAACACGTTATGATTCCCAATTCGCATAAATAGTGTACTGCTACAATATTTCAATCCTGCATAAGAGAATAAATGTATTTCCCTATTTTGATTCTTATGTCACACGATATCATCGTATAATCCAAGATAGGAATGTGTCATTCTTGCAGATTATACGTTTCTTGATCTAGAGATAATTGTATAAAGTTGCATGCAAACAATCTATCTCCATCAAGGGGCCCAAACAGATATCGTCACTCACTAAGTGAATTAATGAGGGACATACGGTTTTCTTGATGATTAACTTTTCCCCGCACAATTCAAGAGAACATAAATAAAGTCCGTATAGCAGCCCTTATCGGGAATCAGCGGTAGACAGTATTTATTGAACCTATCCTCATGTGGAAAAGATAAACATCTCAAACTTAGAACCAAAATCATAACGAAATAAACAATGACACATAACACAATCCATATGTTTATTTCGATGGGTCAAGTCCTGTGCTATGTTCCATAACATACACATATGCAATTAAGTTGGTAACTCTTTACCTATGATTTGTAGAACTTAATCATCACTTAACTTGCATACTAATCTTATATGATAATTAATGTTCCTTGTTAATTATCAAGATTATGGACCGTTTAGATTTATTATTGTCATTCTAAAGAATGATCCACAGAGATCTACAATTCAGATCCTCAACCTGAATGATCTGTCAATAATAAACCTAGGAACAGATGATAAAATATCATCCAAAACATAAACTAATAATTAAGTCATTAAATTATTGACTTCTAGGACATAACTCTAACAATCTCCCACTTGGCCTAGAGTCAATCAATAGTGACTTCTAGCCAACGAAGAATTGAGAACAATGTCATATATCTACATATATACATGTCTCGGACCTCAAAATAAATAATACGCTTATAGCTAGTTACTCATACGTCCACCACGTATGGATGCAAAACTGCATCTAGTATACTGCTCAAGGTAGAGGTCGTGCTAGAGTGTTCGCTGTGTTCGCAAACCTATTCAAAAATTGTTTGACCATACATATATATACTCCTATATATATTCTTGATCACCATCATATGATATCAAGTGATATCGCTATAGATCATATTTTGAATCTCCAATGTAACATTGGACTCTTTAGGAGTAAGTTATGATTCGAGATGCTTAGAACCATAATAACTCAACTAAGAAATCGATCCGAAATAAACTTCTTTTATTGCTTCACAAGTTGCTATGTATTTTGCTTTGGTGACGGAAACGGTTGTAATATTCCATTTAGAACACCTTCTAAACTTACAGCACCACCTTTTAGCAAAATATGTATTTCAACTGTGATTATATCAATCTTTCGAAAAACTAGCATTAGTGTAACTAACTTACACGAGCTCTCTTTCATCTTAAGAGATGAAACATTATATCACTCTTTCTCATAAGGTACTCGAGGATATCCTTGACTATCGTCCTAATGTGTCTCTCTTGTATCCATTTGACAACTGTTTGTCATATCCTTTGGATACTACACATCGGGGCATATGCATAAATATGACGTACACAACGAAACTCATAATGAAAGAATGCTTGAACTATTTCATGCACTTTCTTGAATTGAGTTGCAATAGACCGAGTTAAAACACTCAAGTCATGCCATGTGACGTACAGTTAGACATCCTTTCTTGGAGTGTAACTTTCGTGTTTCTAGAACACTTCGTCAATATATGCATATTTGTTCAAACCTGACATCCATCATAATCTATCTTCATAGATTTGTTTCCTAGGATCAGGTGATTTCGCCCAAGTTCTCATTTGAGAAAGCATTCTCCAAAGAGATCTTGACGATATTCATTTTCTTAATGTTATTCCCAATTTAAAGAATCGTTATCTTAAACAATACAAGTAATACAATTATGCTTCCACTGAATATCTTGTATATACAAGATACTTTTGACGAAGTTCAACTCCTTGACTTCATTGTCAAAATTTTTATTCCAATCTCCACAACACTTGCTTTAATCCATTAATGGATCCTTGAAGCATGCGTATGTTTTTAGCAATACATAAACCTCGATTTGTGTCAAATGCACAACATCTTCCTTCATTCATGCGAAGAAGGCGGTTTTATGTGTTTTTCCATATATCGACATATATGAAATACAACTATTGCTAGAATGATCTTTATTGACTTATACATAGCCACAAGCATGAAGTTGTGCTTTGTACGTAGTCAACTAGCCATCGACTTAGACATAGCTACAAGCGAGAAGCCGCGCTTTGTACATAGTCGATTTGTTATCCATGTCGATCTTTCCTTTTGAAGATCTAAACGTTCTTGATGGATTGCTCCTTCATGAACATCAACCAAGGTCTATACCTTGTTGTTATACATAGATTTTATTTAAAGATCATATGAATTCAAACCATATATGTGGAATCGGATCGTTCCATCGTTTCCTTGTTTATCAACGGATTCTCATATGCTAAGTTTGAGAATGTCGTGAAGCCAATGCACCAAACGGCTTAGGCAATCAACTCTCGTTGATCTTTTGTAGGATTGGTACTTGAGGTTCATGAACTACTTCCACAATGAATTGTCGAACGAGTTCTTGACTCCTCATATATTCCATGAGTTTCTCAAATCATCATCAACTCGTGAGATGGTTGAGTCCTCATTGGAAGGAGCGTACTATTAAACTTCTTTCAAAACAACTTGTGAATGAAGTTTCGCTCAACTCCCACTAAGTACCATGTATGGAGTGACAAGTTTCCCATAAGAGTACTTCTTGTAGTGACGCATAAACTATTTTAATGCTCACTTTACTCCCACTACTTCTTCTTGAGAATTTCAATTCATCAAGACTACATTATGATTAGCAACAACTACTTTGTTCTTATCATATTCGTAGAAGTAGTGCCTTTTAATATAAAGCATCCTACAAATTCACAGTGTCTTATTTGGTTTAAGCTTACAAGTCATCAATACTTAAAATAAGCTTCTCAACACCAAATCTCGAGAAGTATTATACTTAGAGATCAAAATCTCGTAAGATATCTTCTTCAATAGACTTTAATGGAACACCATTCAGTGTAAACAATATTGTCCTCAAACATAATTCCCTAATACGAGTCGAATAAGTCAATTTGATTTATTATTGATCGAACTATACAAAATATTGTTCGATACCTCCACTCTTGGATATATTATTCCTCATGGAGCGAGTTGTGAAACTACTTTCATACTCTTTAGGCAATATTTCAAATCATGTGACTTAACTATTTATTTACCACGATTAATTGTAAGACTTCCATTTTTCTTGAACGGTCTTTTAAACTTCACTCTTGAACTCCTTTGAACTAGTCAAAAGGTTCATACTTATACCTTATCAAATAGATATGTTAATATCTACAATGATCGTTGGTTAAGTAGTAAAGTATCAACAACCTTTCAAAGCACAAGTACTTATTGGTCTTTATACATCGATATGTATAAGTCCTAATTAATTCACTTGTCCTTAAACCTTCATAGGTTAAAAGGCGCTTATGTCATTTAACAAACATGATTCGCATATCAATCGATTTGAAATCGAATTGAATTTCGAGCTCTACGTTACGTAGACTCTCATAATGCGATTCTCGTTTATGTATGTGACTAAGCGGTTATATATAACATGAAAGTCAAATACTTTATGTCAAGTCTTACGCATCCTATTTGTCATTCAAAAATTGCTTATCTATTTCAAGCAAATTCAATCAAAATGCATGAAATCATATAAACAAATCCAGAATAAAAGAACTTGTCTTTTATTAAACATAATCATCCATTTCATCGAATATGAAGTGGAGATGTTTTGAGAAGTTAGGATTAAGGTATGCAACCTTCAATTCCTAAACAAACTCTTAATAAAGATAACTCTACGTATTCAATGGTAATGACTTAGACGAACAAGTCATTGCCTATACGGAGTTTACTTTACATCTCTCGAACATTCTCTTATTCTTCATTGCCAACACATTTCGTTAAATGCGAGCATATGAACTAGTATCAAGTTACTAGTGTGAATTAGAGATAGTGAGATATTTTGAACGACAAATACTTCTTAGGATTAGAATATCACAATCATGGTATTTCAGACAACCTTTCAAATGCCTCCCATAAAACGGCAAATGAAACATCTCATGTGACACATGGTCATCAATGAGAGTCTCGAAATTTCAACTCATACCTTGGTGAAGTATTTCTTGAATACTTAACCAATCACCTTTTTGCATCAACAAACGTGCATAAAGGTAATATTATATCCTTCATAATTCCAAAGAGATCGAATGACAATATCAACAATCCTTGATATCGGAGATTAATATCTCTAGTCATCAATTAGCTACTTCAATCTTTCGATTTGTAAGCTAATGAAACATTCATATAACTTCTTTTAAAAGAATAATCTCTTGGTCAACTCATATTCTTTATACTCAATCATAAATGACGAAGTTAATATCTACTTTCTCCAAGAACACTTTCTTGAGTAAGCGGATGAGAACGTACGAGTTAATTTTAGTCCATATGAATTCTCTAATTCAAAGGTCTAGAAGTTTTGAATGAGGATATTAGCCATACGCTTTATTGAATAACTTTTCGCCAAAAGTCAATCAATCATCGCGATGCTACGTTCGGGTAGTTTGAGGAAAGTTTTGGGAATTGACATGCTCAAATTTCTCTTCACTAAGATCGTGTCTTAGGAATCGGTATTACTTCTTTAAGTAAATACCCTTTAGAAACGAGTTTGTTAATTTTTCAAAGATTGATCGCAACAAAATTAACAATTTAAACATCTATAACAAAATCAATTTATGGTCATTTAGTTTATGCAATTGTTTTATTTATAACAAATAAAACTCCCACTACATTTATTTAACGTCCCAAATGTAGTAGGTTTTCCAAGATCCCTATTTTCGTTGAGATGGTGCTAGCGTCGGCGTGACACCAAAACAACTAGATAAGGTAGGTTCTCCAACCAATCATTCCATATGATTCTTGGTTTGTGAAATATCACATGTACATCCACAAACTTTGCCCCGATGTCCAATCCGATTAGAAAACATCGTTAAGTAACCTTTCTCTATTTGCTCCTAGTAAATCCGATTTACACCCCGACACGGATGATGGAACACGATGTCCCGCGTCGGCGAGAATGCATCAATGAACGATCATACACGTTAGAAGGGGATAGAGAGAAGGAGGGCGATTTAACTTAATCATGTTTTGTTTGGGACAATCAATCATATGACACTTGTTTGGTGGTCGTGTAAGCATACACCCATACCTAGCCTATGACAATTCATAGCAATCACAAGTAATCACATATAAGCATCTCATAGTTGTGGGTTTGTATGGCTCCCGCTTGCATTAGTTTCGCCACATCGTCCATGGAGCAAAACTAATCTAATCCTTGTCCCTCCCACTAAATTCTATAAGGATCTAAATCCTATATAAAATAAAGGTACAAAATACATGTGAAAACATCCTATTCCCATCCTAACCTTAGGGGCATGCAAGCCTCACAAGTTACATAAAAATTAATCAACAAATTAATTAATTAATGGCACCAAAGGCCGCATTACAAACATTCACACATGCATTCAAATACAACCACAAGGCATTGAGTCTTGAGCCATACTAAAACCACTATCCACCTACAAAACAAAGTTAGCACATACAAGCACTTTGTTTCCAATTAACGATTTTCAAGCATCTTTGCGATTTGTTTGCCATAAGTAAATTCCGTGTACTAATTCTCAATTTTAAACAACAAAACTTGTTTAAATTCATTTAGAAAGTTCTTTCAACATCCCATAACTGAAAGGAGATCAAACAAGGAGTTTTCTAATTGTTTTCAACTAATTTGAATACTTAGAAAAACAGTAATTTATTAAAAAACGTAACTAATGGAATCCAATAAAAACAAAGGTTTTAGGTCTCCAAAAAATCTCAAATAAATTACTTAAGCTCCTTATCATAATTGTGATTACCAGTGAAAATTTCAAGAAGAGATCTTAAACCATCTGGGAGAATCAAAAATGACAAATCTCTTACAAGTGCACGAAACACCGTTATGAGACTTTCAGATTATCCTCTCAACCTTTTGGTCTGTTAGACCACCTTCTAATCAGTTTTTATATATACAATATACATAGAAAAACTAGTTTAGTCTATAGGCTAACTATCCATGAAAAGAAAACCACCAAGTTCAGTTCAAAAAGTTCGAGTTACAAACTAAACAATCAACAAATTCTGTACTGAAACAGACTGTCGATCGAAATGTTCTAACCTAGTTGAAGGTCCAAACTTCCACGAAAAATTATGAAATTAATTTTTCTGGAATCCTAACTCAAAATAGAACAACTCCATTTAAACAGAATTTTTAAAGGAGTTCTCAGTTGGTACAGTTTATTAGAACAATCGATTTGCTCAACAAACTGGATCTGACGAGATCTTCCTTTTCATACTTGAAAACCCACAAATTAATCCAAGTCATGCAACAATTTATACATGCTCAGAAAGAGCTTCAAGTCCTCTTTAAATCTAGCCATATAACACTGGTACTTATATTCAAAATATAAATCTTTCAAGCCATTCAAACAGGACAGTGCGAGCAGAAACTGGTTCTGCGCACTGTCGCCGTTTTATTCACAATAAATCTATCCTAATTCAGAAAAATGTGAATCCAACGCCAAAAGAATCACAATCAACAGATCTACAACTTTCATGTAGATGGAAAAAACTTCCAGAGAACTTATCAAAGCGAAAAACGCGAAACAACACAGAAAATACCATTTCCAGACAGCAAACAAACGCATCATCTCTACTAATCCGTTAATTAGCCAATTTCTCTTAATTAAGTGTCAAAATAGCTTAAGTACGACCAAGTCTCTGATACCACTGTTAGGAAATCGCCCAATTTTAATTTTGTGACTAATTACTAACTAATTAATCCAATTAAAACACAAAGAGCGAGAGGATCTAGTACATAGCTATTTCGACACAAGAGAAAGAGAGGTGGAATTCGTACCTCCCGCGAAATCGTATTCGCGGGGCTCGATCCTACGGCATGGGAATCGATGGGGTGCTCTCCTTCGCCTCCTATTCGCGGCGCCTCGAGTCCACTATGGTATTAACCAAGTTCTTCTCAATTCGTGCTAGCGAAGAGAAGAACGAGTCTAATCCCAAGCGTTCCCTTTCTTCAACCAACGAACCAATTGATTTGTGGGAGAATGGGATGCTCAACACATGAGCTAGAGTGGAGAGGAGAGAGGGGGGGGCGGCGCACCACAAAGGGGAGGCCAATAGTGGCGGCTAGGGAGAGGAGGAGAGAGAAGAAGACTAAGGAGCCTCCAATAGGTGCCTTATATAGCCTCTTAACCCTAGATAGGAGTTCACACAAATTACAATTGTGCCACTCCTACCTACCTCATGTGGCCGGCCTCCTAGTGGGCTCTCTTGGCCCACTAGGCCATCTCTATTTGGTTCCTTTAATTCTATTAATTAAAGGCCCACTCATAGCTTATTCAATTTGGACATTTAATTTACTAATAAATTAAAGCCCAAATAACTTAACTAAATTAAGTGTGTTATTTATAAATAATTATTAACTTAATAATAATTATTTAGAGATTAGACAATGCATTAATTTATTTCTATATGATCCATTTGACTTAATTAATTATAACGGTCCATAACGCTATTTAATTAATTAATCAACTTATCATATTTTGCAATACTCATTATTGCAAATAAATAAATAATGCACGTATGATTAAATACCAATTTTGTGTGACCCTTTGAGGATTTATGCTATGTTGGACATGGAATTAAATCGCTATTTAATTCCAATAATCATAAGCGGTATCTAGCAACACGTTATGATTCCCAATTCGCATAAATAGTGTACTGCTACAATATTTCAATCCTGCATAAGAGAATAAATGTATTTCCCTATTTTGATTCTTATGTCACACGATATCATCGTATAATCCAAGATAGGAATGTGTCATTCTTGCAGATTATACGTTTCTTGATCTAGAGATAATTGTATAAAGTTGCATGCAAACAATCTATCTCCATCAAGGGGCCCAAACAGATATCGTCACTCACTAAGTGAATTAATGAGGGACATACGGTTTTCTTGATGATTAACTTTTCCCCGCACAATTCAAGAGAACATAAATAAAGTCCGTATAGCAGCCCTTATCGGGAATCAGCGGTAGACAGTATTTATTGAACCTATCCTCATGTGGAAAAGATAAACATCTCAAACTTAGAACCAAAATCATAACGAAATAAACAATGACACATAACACAATCCATATGTTTATTTCGATGGGTCAAGTCCTGTGCTATGTTCCATAACATACACATATGCAATTAAGTTGGTAACTCTTTACCTATGATTTGTAGAACTTAATCATCACTTAACTTGCATACTAATCTTATATGATAATTAATGTTCCTTGTTAATTATCAAGATTATGGACCGTTTAGATTTATTATTGTCATTCTAAAGAATGATCCACAGAGATCTACAATTCAGATCCTCAACCTGAATGATCTGTCAATAATAAACCTAGGAACAGATGATAAAATATCATCCAAAACATAAACTAATAATTAAGTCATTAAATTATTGACTTCTAGGACATAACTCTAACACTCAATTCGCATAAATAAATACTGTACCAATACAATACTTCAATCCTGCATAAGAAAATAATATCTTATTGTCTTGATTCTTATGTCACATGATATCCTTGTATAATCCAAGATAGGATTGTGTCATTCTTGCAGATTACACGTTTCTTGATCTAGAGATGATTGTATAAGTTGCTAGCAAACAATCCATCTCCATCAAGGGGCCCAATGGATATCATCACTCATTAGGTGTACTAACGAGGGATATACGGTTATCTTGATGATCAGTTTCTCCCCGCACAATTCAAGAGAACATAAATAAAGTTCGTATAGCAGCCTTTATCAGGAATCAGCGTTAGACGATATTTATTGAACCTATTCTCATGTGGAGAAACCGAACCATCTCAAACTCAGAATCAACACGTATGAAATAAATAATGACACATAACACAATCCATATATTTATTTCATTGGGTCATGTCCTGTGCTATGTTCCAGTAACATACACATATGCAATTAAGTTGGTAACTCCTTACCTATGATTTGTAGAACTTAATCATCACTTAACTTGGATACTAGTCTTATCTGATAATTAATGTTCCTTGTTAATTATCAAGACTATGGACTCTTTAGAGATATTATTGTCATTCTAACGAATGATCTACAGAGATCTACAATTCAGATCCTCGACCTGAATGATCTGTCAATAATAATCTCTAGGAACAAATGATCAATCATCATCAATAACATAAACTAATATAATAGCCACCAACTGATTGGCATCTAGGACATATCTCTAACAATCTTCCACTTGGCCTAGAGTCAATCAGTAATGACTTCTAGCCAGTGAAGAACTGAGAACGATGCCATATATCTATATATATACATGTCTCGAACCTCAAAAGAAATAATACGCTTAAAGCCAGTTACTCATACGTCCATTACGTATGGATGCTCAATAGCATCTCGTATACTGCTTAAAGTAGAGGTTATGTTAGAGTGTTCGCTGTGCTCGCGAACCTATCTACTTTTGTTTGAACCAGTACATATATATACTCTTATATATATGTTCTTGATCATCATCATATGAGATCAAGTGATACTGTCATAGATCATACTTGGATCACCAATTAGATATTGGATTCTTCAAGACTAAGCTACGGTTCGAGATGCACAGAACCATATTAGCTTGACTGAGAACTTCTTGATCCAAACGATCCTATTTCGTTGCTTCACAAGTTGCTATGTACTTTACTTTGGTGACAGAAACGGTTGTAATATCCCATTTAGAACACCTTTCTAAATTCACAACACCACCTTTAAGCAAAACACGTAGCTCAATTGTGATTATATCAATCTTTCGAAAAATAGCATCAATGTAACAACTTACACGAGTTTTTTTCCATCATAACAAATGAAAACATATTTATCTTTCTCATAAGATACTCGAAAATATCATTTGATCATTGCCCGAACATGATTTTCTTGTATCCACTTGACAACTGTTTTGTCACATTTCTTGAATACAACACATTGGGGCATGTGCATAAATGGCGTACATAATGAAACTCGTAATGAAAGAATGCTTGAACTGTTTCATGCACTTTTCTCGAGTTGAATTGCAATAAACTGAGTCAAACTCAAGTTATATGCCACATGACGTGGTTTGACATCCTTTATTGGAGTCTACCTTTCATGTTTCTAGAATACTTCATCATTATATGCACATTTGCTCAAACCTAACATCCATCATAATCTATCTCCATAGATTCTGTTTCTTAGGATTTAGGTAATCTTGTCCAAGAAATCATTCATCAATGAGATCGTGACAATATTCATTTAATCAACGTTATTTCCCAATTAATATCTAGTTATCTTGTACAATGCAAATAACACAATTATGCTCCCACTGAATATCTTGTCTATACAAGATGATTTTGACGAAGGTCAACTCCTTGTCTTTCTTGTCAAAATAATTATCCCACAGTGCTCGCTCGATCCATCAATGGATCCTTGAAACACGCATATGTTCCTAGCAATACATCAATCAAGACCTCGATTTGTGTCATATACACAGCATCTTTCTTCATTCAACCAATGAAGATGGTTTTGATGTATCTTTCCACATATCAACATATATAAAATGCAACTACTGCTAGAATGATCTCTATTAATTGACTTATACATAGCTACAAACGAGAAGCCGTGCTTTGTATATAGTCAACTCGCCATCGACTTTGACATAGCAACAAGCGTGAAGCTGTGCTTTGTACATAGTCGACTTGCCATCCATGTCAATCTTTTCTTTAAAGATATGAAAGTTCTTGACGGATTGCTCCTTCATGAACATCAACAAAGGTCTATACCTTGTTGTTACACATGGATTGCACTTAAAGATCACATGGGTTTAAACCATACTGGTGGAATCAGGTACTTCCATCGATTCTTTAATTATCAACGGATCCTCATATGCCAGGTACGAGGTTGTCATGATGTCTATGCACCTTTCGGTTAGACAATCACTTTCGTTGATCTTTTGTAGGATTAGTGCTCGAGATTCCTGAACTATTTTCACAACGACTTGCAGAATAAGTTCTTGATCCTCATATATATTGAGTTTCTCAAACATCATCAGCTCGTGAGATGTTTAAGTCATCATTAGTAGCGAGCGTGCTCATGAACTTCTTCCTTTCACAACGACTTGCGAATGAAGTTCCGCTCAGCTCCCACTAAGCACCATGTATGGAGTGGCAAGTTTCCCACAAGGGTACTTCTTATAGTGACGCATAAACTCTTTTATGTTCACCTTACTCCCGATACTTCTTCTTGAGAACGTTATTCTTCAAGATTACGTCATGATGAGCAACAACTAGTTTGTTCTTATCATGTTCTTAGAAGTAGTACCTTTCGATTAATTTAAGGTATCCAACAAAACATTAAGCATCCTATTTGGGTCTAAGCTTATCAATCAACAAACTTTGAAATAAGCTCCTTAAAACCAAATCTTGAGAAACAATGTACTTAGAGATCAAATCCCATAAGACATCTTTCTCAATGGACTTCGACAGAATATTATTCAGTGTAAACAGAATTGTCCTCGAACATGAATCCCTAATATGAGTCGATTAAGTCAATTCGATTCATTACTGATCGAACTATATCAAATAAAGTTCGATACCTCCATTCTTAGACACACTATACTAATATAATGTTCCTAATGGAGTGAGTTATGAAACTATTTTCACATTCTTTAGATAATGGATCAAATCATATGACTTAGCTATTTACCATGATTAATTGTAAGACTATTACCTTTCTTGAATGATCTTTCAATTTCACTCTTCAACTCCTTTGAACTTGTCAAAAGATTCACACTTATACCTTATCAAATAGATATATTAATATCTACTATGATCGATGGCTAAGTGGTAAAGTCTCAACAACCGTTCATTACACAAGTACTTATAGGTCTACATACATCGACATGTATAAGCCCTAATCAAGTCACTTGTCCTTAAACCTTTATAGGTCAAAGGCACTTTTGTCATCTAATAAACATGATCCGCACATCTCAATTGATTCGCAATCGAATTGATCCACGAGCTCTACGCTGTGTAGACTCTCTTAATGCGACTCTCGTTTATGTATGACTAAGCGGTCATTTCACACGAAAGTCAAATACTTTATGTGAAGTCTTACGCTTCTTATTTGTCATTCAAAACTCGTTTATCTATTTCAAGCATATTCAAGCAATAGGCATGAAATCATATAAACAAATCCATAATAAAAGAACATCGCTTGTCTTTTACAAAATATAATCATCCATCATCTATATGAATAGAGATAAAGTTTTAGGATGTAAGGAACGAGGTACTTGACCTACAATTCCTATTAGTAAAGATAACTCTACGTATCCAATGGTAGTGGTTTAAGAGAATAAACCATTTCCTTATACGGAGTTCACTTCACTACTCTCGAATATTCTCTTATTCTTCATTGCTTACACATTTCACTAAATGCGAGCTCATGAACTAGTACCCGGTTACTAGTGTGAATTAGAGATAGCGAGATAATTTGAACGACAAATGCTCTCGAAGTGTTAGAACATTTCCAACACGATAATCATGGTACTTCGGACATCCTTTCAAGTGCCTCCATAAACGACAAATGAAACATCTCATGTGACACATGGTCACAATTGAAGGTCTCGAAGTCTCGACTCATACTTAAGCGAAGTATTTCTTAAATACTTAGTTAATTACAATTTGCACAAACAAGTTTGCGAATTGTAACATAATATCCTTCATTTAATTAGGAAGAGATCGTATGACAATATCAACAATTCTTGATATCGGAGATCTTGATATCTCTAGTTGCCAATTAGCTGCTCAAACCTTTCAGTTCGCAAGCTAATGGAACTTTCATGTACCTTCTTAAAAGAAGTTTCTCTTACTTAATTCATGCTCCATTACTCGATCATAAATGATTGAGTCAACATTTACTTTCTCTAAGAATTCCTTCTTGAGTAAGTGAATTCGAGCGTAGGAGTCAAATCTAGTCCGTATGAATTCTCCAATCCAAAGGTCTAGAGATCCTAAAATGAGGATATCGGCATTCGCTTTATAGAATAACTTTTCGTAAAAGTCAATTAGTCATCGCGATGCTACGTTCGGAAAAATTTGAGGAATATATTTTTGGGAATAAACATGCTCAAGTTTCTTTTCGCTAAGAACATGTCTTAGGAATCGGTGTTACTTCTCTAAGTAAATACCTTTAGAAACGAGCTAGTTCAAATTCAAAGATTGATCGCAACGAAATTAACACATTTAGTATCTATGACAATCTCAATTTAAGGTCATTTAGTTTATGCAATGTTTTATTTATCATTATAAACAAAACTCCCACTACATTTATTTAATGTCCCAAATGTAGTTGGTTTCCAAGATCCCCATTTTCATCAAGTAGAGCCTGCTATGGCACGTCACTCTACCTAACTAGACAAGGTAGGTTCTCCAACCAATCATATCAACCATATGACTCTTGGTTTGTGAATATCTATATATTTACAAACTTCGCCCCGATGTCCAAACTCTAGTTGGGTCCATCGATAAGCAACTTCTCTCTATTTGCTCCTAACAAATCTTATTTGTACCCCTACTTTCGAGTAACAACCATGACGTCCGCTTGGGCGGACCGCGCCATGAGAGGGCAAACGACGTGAAGGGGATAGAGAGAAGGAGGGCGGTCGGCTTAATCAAATTAATGAGACAAACTTTATGTGACTTTGTTTGGTGGTCGTGTAAACATACACCCATACCTATCCTATGACATTTCATAGCATTCAAACAATCACATAATAATAAGCATCTCTAACACAAGCATTGTTGTGGGTTTGTATGGCTCCAGCTTGCATATTAATCTTCACTGCATCTTCATGTAGTAAGACTAATCTAAACCAAGCCTCCCACTAATTATCTAGATCCTATCTAATAATTAATGAAAATAAATACATGTGTAAAAGTCCTAATTCCCTCCTAGGTCTTAGGGGCATGCAAGCCTCACAAGTTACATTAAAATTAATCAAAAATAATTAATGGCACCAAAGGCCGCATTACACACATTCACACATGCATACAATAACAAACCACAAGGCATTGAAATCTTGAGCCATACTAAACCCACGATCCTCCTACAAAAACGAGTTAGCACATATACAATATACATGTTTCACTTGCTTATAATTAATTTTATTAATTAGTCTTTGTGTATGCCCGTCACTCGTTTTACAAATGCAAAAGAAGTTTAACATTACAACTACTTGTTTAAACCTTCGAAAATTAATCCAACAATTCAGAACAGAAAGGAGGATATTAAAGGAGTATTCTAATTAACATTTCAACTAACTTGATTAATTAGAATATATTTTAACTAATTAAAATAAATAATTTGGGACCCGAAAAAATCCGATATTTTTCAGTCACCAAAAAATCCGAAATAGATCCAGAGAACTCCTTAAAATGATTGTAACTACCAGTAAAAATTTCATGAAAAGATCATTTACCATCAGGGAGAATAAAAAAAGACAAATCCTGATATTGTGCGCGAAACACCGTTATCAGATTTTCTATTTTTCATCTCAACCTTTTAGTCTAAAGGACCATCTTCCTTACAGATTCCATACAAACAATTTATACAGAAAACTTAGCATATGCAGTTGGCTATTTATTCATGGAAAAAGAACCAGCAAGGTCTATTCAAAATAATCGAGTTAAATGCCATACAAATAACAAGTCCTGTTCTGAAACAGACTGACGACCGAAAAGTTTTGATCTAGTTGATGAACCAAACCTTAATGAAAAAATATGAAACTAATTTTCACAGATTTGTAACTCAATATAGAACAATTCCATTCAGACACTTTTCTGCAAAAGTATTTTAATAATTACGGTTCATCAAAAACAAGAAACTTGATTGGAAAAACAGATCTAACAATTTCTTTCCTTTTCATTCTTGAACACCCATTTAAAATCCGAAATATGTAACAATTTATATATATCCAGAAAGAGCATCAAATTTAGAATAATTCTAGCCAAAAGATACAGGTAGTAATTTTCCAAAAATACGTCCTTTTTGCTAAACAAACAGAACTGTGCAGCAGAACGGCAGATCTACGCACCGTTACCGTTTAATTCACTAAAAAATCATAACTACTTATAAAATAGTGAAACCAGCACCAAAAGAACCGCGACTCAAAGATCTATAACCTACAGTAAGAAAGAAAAAATTTTAGAGAGATATGCATCACGAAAAATAAGCAACAATCCAGAAAAACAGATTTTTCAGAACAGCAAACATACACATCACTAATTAACTTCGTTAATTACTAATCTCTTGATTTAAAAATATTAAACGTTTGAAAGACGACCAGCGCTCGGATACCACTGTTAGAAACTTAAGTCCTTGTGCAATTTTAATTTTTTTTTAACAATTAATAAGCATTTAACAATTGCAAATAACGGATCTAGTCAAACAAACGATTTAACATTTATATCAAGACATGTAGGAGGTTACCTCTTCTAGTATCGTAACTAGAAGGCTCGAATCCTTTGCGTAGGAGTCGGTGGTGTGCTCGTCTCCACCACCAAGTCGCCGGCAACCACCTCGAGTCCACCTAGAAGTTTAACCAAGTTCTAGTAGTATGTGCTAGCATACTTAGAACAAGGCTAATCCTCTCTTCTATTCCAATTAATCAACTTGTTTAATTAAGTGGAACTAATGCTCAACACATGAGCTCCTATAGAATGCAAGAGAGAATGCAAAAATTAAGAAAAACAAATTTTTCTTCTTTTCTTTTCATTTGGTGGCGGCCACGGCTCTTGAGCAAAAAATGGAAAAATGATTTTTGGCTTAGGTCACCTTTTTGCCGAAATCTATTTTTCCTTTTAATCCCCAATTAACCTAATGGCTAGTGTAACTAATTACACTTATGCCATTAAGTGGCCGGCCCTCTAATTGGGCTTAAATGGATTAATTAATCCAATTAATTAATTTTCCATTTAACAGATTAAATCTTATATTTAATGGCCCTTTTAATTGCATTCCATTCGAGCTCAATTAGACTTGATAAATTAGGCCTACTTATTTAATATAATTCTCACAACTATATTAAATATTGTTGAACAAGAATAATTATTAACTCATCAATAATTATTTTAGGATTAGAATGTACATTAAAATATTTCTATATGATCCTTTTGATTTAATTAATTATAACGGTTCGCAACGGTATATAATTAATTAATCAAACCATCACATTTTCACAGTACTCACTACTGTGAATAAATAAATAATGCACTATATGGTTAAAGTCCTATTTGTGTGACCCTTTGAGGATTTATGCTATGTTGGCCATGGAAAATAAATCACTATTTATTTTCAATAATCATAAGCGGTATCTAGCAACACGTTATGATTCCCAATTCGCATAAATAAATACTGTACCAATACAATACTTCAATCCTGCATAAGAAAATAATATCTTATTGTCTTGATTCTTATGTCACATGATATTCTTGTATAATCCAAGATATGAATGTGTCATTCTTGCAGATTACACGTTTCTTGATCTAGAGATGATTGTATAAGTTGCTAGCAAACAATCCATCTCCATCAAGGGGCCCAATGGATATCATCACTCATTAGGTGTACTAACGAGGGATATACGGTTATCTTGATGATCAGTTTCTCCCCGCACAATTCAAGAGAACATAAATAAAGTTCGTATAGCAGCCTTTATCAGGAATCAGCGTTAGACGATATTTATTGAACCTATCCTCATGTGGAGAAACCGAACCATCTCAAACTCAGAATCAACACGTATGAAATAAATAATGACACATAACACAATCCATATATTTATTTCATTGGGTCATGTCCTGTGCTATGTTCCAGTAACATACACATATGCAATTAAGTTGGTAACTCCTTACCTATGATTTGTAGAACTTAATCATCACTTAACTTGGATACTAGTCTTATCTGATAATTAATGTTCCTTGTTAATTATCAAGACTATGGACTCTTTAGAGATATTATTGTCATTCTAACGAATGATCTACAGAGATCTACAATTCAGATCCTCGACCTGAATGATCTGTCAATAATAATCTCTAGGAACAAATGATCAATCATCATCAATAACATAAACTAATATAATAGCCACCAACTGATTGGCATCTAGGACATATCTCTAACAGAAGTTATGTATGTAGCTGAAGTAGTTAATATAAATAATTGTTGTAATTTGGATACTAACTGCTGTAGTTAATATGAGTAATTGTTATAGTTCTTGTGGGGACCAAAAATAGAAAAGATGGAAGGTAGAATAACAGTGTGGACCAAAATAGAAAAGAATGGGAGAGAGAGAAATAGTGGGGACCACAAATATTCTAAAAATAGAAAAAATTAAAATGAGTTCACATTGGGGATGATGGGGATGATGAATCTTGGGGATGATCCTTATCACCCCGAATACATTTCTAATCCAAAAAAAAATTGTAGATATTAACTTAGTATGAATAAAACCTTTAAACATACAATATTCAGTTAAAATTTGTACATTTTCCTTTCACGGCCCAAAACCTATAAAAAACTATATCACAATGAAACGATTTATTATAAGTAAATACTGTAATTTAAGTTGCACAACTTGAAGCAACAAGAAGTCAGTAACTAATAAATTGCATCATAAATCTGTGGCTTCAACCAAGAGATAAGAGCACCAGATCACTCTACCTCTTTTACCGTGTTACTTGTTAGATACTTGAATGCACATGCCATCCAGCTGCAGGAGTTATTACTATTTATTATCAATATTATTTTATTTAGTACTACTGTACTAGTCCATTAGATAAGCTCCTATGAGTTGACTTAGTCCTATCGCAATTAATATAAAATAACAAAATTTACAAGGTTACGCATGCAAAAACCAGAAAAAAAAAAAGGAGAGAAGAAAAGAAAACAAAACAAAACCCCGGATTCTGAAACTGGTGTAGCCATAAGCCATCTCTCTCCTTCATTGACTATGACTTTTTTTCAGTCATAAATCCTCTACCAGAAGTCTAGAATCAGCGAGAAAAGAAAAAGAAAAAGGAAAACGCGCATAGTTCCAAAAACCAATTAGGAAATTCATTCATCTCAGCTAAAGATGCACTGGAGAAGCCATCAATCTCGTCTTCTTCCACTCCATCACCACCTAGGGTTTTTGCTGGGGTTTCTTTTTCTGATTGGATGCCCCAACGGCGCGATCGCGTCGATCCATGACTATAGGAAGGGAGTTTTCGCGCCTCGATCCAACTCTTTCTTCTTCCATGGCGGGAGTGAGGGGCTTTACGCCTCCGAGGCCAACTTTTCCGATCGCCACTCTTTCATTCGGTATGTAATGTGTAATGTGGTCTATATTGGTTTAATTCAATGTCACAGTGGTGTTTTTGGTATTAATTTATAATTTGATGAATGGTCTCCAATTGGAGCGTGGCATTTTCTCTCTAATAGGTAGTGGTTGTTTTCAATGGTTATTTCTGTGGTCTTATGGTTGCAATTTCTGTTCATAGTTTCCTTTCTGTATGATTTTAGAAATTATTTCTACTTTTCTAGTAATTTTGCTATAAAACCTGAGAAATTGGTCATTGTTAGTTGACGTGATCCCTTTCACTTTGTAGCTGGATTGCATGTTATCTTTTTATCAGGTGAACTACAATTTCAGTACTTGTAGAATAACTGCATAGCCATCAAAAAGACATCTAAATATTCTTTTGTTGAACATTTCTTCCAATCATTTCAATCTTTGACTTTGGTGATTCATATCTGTTTGTTTGTTTTGCTAAATTGTCAAAATTGAAATCCAGTAAGATTTCTTAAAATATTGTTTCTTCAGATTACATCCAATAATCTGTGAAAACAAATAATGTTTATATTAAACTTAGTATTGCATCAGTGCAGTTTTATGTGGCCCTACTGTTTCACTTTTCACACATTTTTGTGCAACAGTTGGCCGCATGACATTATTCAAATGCAGCGCACATAAGTCTCGAAGATGAAACCAGCACAATTTATCATTTAGGCATACACGTGATTTAGTATTTGTTTGCAAATTCATGTGTTTACTTACCTTTGTGACTTGTGAAGGTCATAGACAGTAATTTATGCTTATGTTCTTTTGTTTTTAGTACTGAAACATATAATTTCTTTATGATAATCTGATATGGTGACACATGTTATGTACTTTATGTTAATGCTTTTTTATTGAATTCTCTCTTTTAGGTTTGAATCAGTCATATTTAGAAGATCAAAAGAATCGGCTGCTATACACCATGACATGCAACAGAAGACTGGCCTAGTTGAGGCCATAATAGTTGAAATTCAAGATAGAGACAAAATAGGTGGTGCTCATTTCAGCTCAGACCAAATCTGTTGCACCCGTGAACTGCATGAGAAGAAATACTGCAAGATTGGGGAGGTCATAATTCGCCCCAGATCTGATAATCCTGAGTGGCCAAAACGGATCCAAACCTTCTTTGATGGAAAAAATGAAGAGACAAGTATGGTGACTCAAACTGTGTTCTTAAACCGTACTGGCATGTACTATCTCTATTTCATGTTCTGTGACCCACAGCTTGAAGGGTTGACTATTACAGGAAGAACTGTTTGGCGGAACCCGCAAGGTTATTTACCTGGTAAAATGGCACCGCTTATGACCTTTTTTGGACTCATGTCTCTAGCTTACCTACTTTTGGGTCTTTTTTGGTTCCTCCAATTTGTGCGATTTTGGAAGGATATTTTGCAACTTCACTATCACATAACTGCAGTTATTGCACTAGGCATGTGTGAGATGGCATTTTGGTATTTCGAGTATGCAAATCTTAACTCAACAGGGGCGAGGCCTATGGGAATTACCTTATGGGCAGTTACATTTACAGCTGTGAAAAAGACAGTATCTCGCCTTTTACTCTTGGTGGTTTCCATGGGGTATGGTGTTGTGAGGCCCACACTTGGTGGGATCAGCTCTAAGGTGGCAATTCTTGGAGTTTTGTATTTTTTTGCATCAGAGGCACTGGAGCTTGTTGAGCATCTGGGAAATATTAATGATTTTTCTGGGAAAATCAGACTGTTTCTGGTTTTGCCTGTTGCAGTTCTTGATGCAACATTTATTGTCTGGATATTTTCATCTTTGTCACGAACTCTAGAGAAATTACAGGTTCGAGTTATTACTGTCAACAAATAATTTATTCGATAGTGAAACTGATATGGTGCCAGTATAATTTATTCAGTAATGAAACTGCTATTATACCTGTATGTACACTGTTGTAGATTTAGTTGCATCCTATACTATTCCAAGAGAAACTTGCATCACCTCTGCTTAATTTATTGATTGGTTGATTTACCTTTAGGTGAGGAGGAGTATAGCTAAGCTGGAGCTGTACAGAAAGTTCACTAATGCACTGGCAGTGTCGGTGCTTATCTCTGTTGCATGGATTGGCTATGAGGTAAAGCCTCTAATTACAACAAGTTCCCTTTCATTTGTATTTGAAATTCGAATGACTTGAGTATTGAGTTTTAGCAAACAGCACATTTATCTTTAGACATGTTTGGAAGTTCCAAAGATTTATGTGTGAAATTTCAGCTATATTTCAATGCGACTGACCCATTGAGCGAGCTGTGGCAGAGGGCTTGGATCATCCCAGCCTTTTGGAATGTTCTAGCCTATGCTCTCCTTGGTGTGATTTGCCTCCTGTGGTCCCCCTCCCGGAACCCTACTAGGCAAGTGCCCTTTTTTCAAACTTGATCACAGTTTTCTGAGTCGCTTTCAGTTCAACTTTTTCTTTTAATGAAGTTATTTGGGATTCTTGTGATTTCTAATCAATAAATAAGATTTTTTTAAGGAATCCGAACTTTATATGAACCTTTATTGTTCTTTGAAAGAAAAAAAAAATGAACCTTTATTAAACAACACAGAAGGAAAAAATGATAATAAATTTGGATTGAATGTTGTCTGATCTTGAGGTATCTACCCCTGAGGGGGTGAAATGGCACAAGAAGCCAATTATGAAGTTATGGATTCAATACCAATTTTTGTCAATATGCCTTTTGAGTCTTGTTTAAAAAGGTTGTTATAAGAACAGACTTTGGACTCGTCTGCAGAAAACTTTCCAATTTGACTTATTGATATAAAAGTAGGTGGTATAAATTTGGAAAAAAAAAATACCTTTATTGTTCTTTGAAAGAAAAAAAAAATGAACCTTTATTAAACAACACAGAAGGAAAAAATGATAATAAATTTGGATTGAATGTTGTCTGATCTTGAGGTATCTACCCCTGAGGGGGTGAAATGGCACAAGAAGCCAATTATGAAGTTATGGATTCAACACCAATTTTTGTCAATATGCCTTTTGAGTCTTGTTTAAAAAGGTTGTTATAAGAACAGACTTTGGACTCGTCTGCAGAAAACTTTCCAATTTGACTTATTGATATAAAAGTAGGTGGTATGTTTTATTATTAATTGTTACTTTCTTGACAGATATGCCTACTCAGAAGAAACAGGGGATGACTTCGATGAGGAGGGGGTATCTCTTACTGGAACTGGAGACATTGCGAGCAAATTGGAGAAAAAGGGTCTAGGAACAGATGAGGAGGATAAGCTTGCATGACAAGATTGACCCTAAATGGGGTTTGTTTACTATCATGAGCTCATGTTACTGGTATGTTATTCTGGCTGGTGCAAAATTATGTTTGTTAGTTGTTTGATCCTCAGTTTTTTCTGTTTTAGTTTAAAAACATAATCCCCTCCTCAAGTGTCTTCACGGTCAGAGACCATGCCACTGTCATTTACAATATTTATTGTACCGTTCAACCTTTTATATACATGACTTGGCATTGATTCAAAATTGTAAAATAATTCTCTAAGTTCTCAACATCAGTATAAATTGCCCACTTTCTGTTCCTTCCTTTTCTCTGTTTCCTTGCCTGATTTCTGGCCTTTTCTTTTCAGTATAGGAATGCACTTCTGCTGGACATTAAAGTTCCCAGAGTCTCAATCTACATAATGAATTGCATATGAGAAGTGTGATAACTCATTGTAGCTTAGGAACATCTGTTCTTTCAATGTTGTCAGTGAACTGCTTGTTTTACATATGGGAAAATAGGGAACAAAAAATTTGGAATAAGTATGGATTTAGCTGTTGAGCTGTCCAGCCTGTCCTTGTATATTATGAATATGATTGTTGTTATTCAGTGATTTTAAAAGTAATATTCAAGAGAATTTATTCTGTTCGTCAGCCCTTAGTCGTTTCACATTTGAGGGAGAACTTTTTTCTTTGTTAAGTTGCCGTTGAAGCTAATGAAGTCGGGCTCTGATTCTTCTTAATTCATGTTATTTCGTCAACTGTCATGCTTTCATGTACATCTATAGCTTTGTTTGTTTCAAGGAGAAAGGTGTCATGATTTTTCTAAAGCTAGCGCTGCTATTATCTATTATTGCATGAAACACATAAATTCAGAATGCATGTTGTGAAGGGATGAATGTATATTAAGCATAATCTATCCCAAATTTCTGTACTGGATTATTTGTGAAGGGATGAATGTGTATAATGTATATTATAGGCAAATACTCATACTCAGATTTTTTTTTTTTTTTATTTAGACGGGCCTCAGTACTTATCATGTACTCTAAACTACTATTAATGCAATGTCCACGGGACTTTATATTCAAAAAAAGAAAAATACGCATAATCAGATTTAGTAAAAGAATTGTTAAATAGAATCTGGTTGATATTAGTCCTTGGGTTCGGTGTGGCTGGGACAATAAATTCCCAACTATAACATCGTGCAATTTGAAAATTTTTCTCTGGCTTCGAGGTAGTAGAATCTCAGCGATTGAATTTATATCTCGAATTCTAAAGGTTACATCTCTTTAACCATTCTGTGATCTAGCTGAAGATACCATAGTCCTGCATTTTCTTTGTTTTCATTTTTGTCACTCGACATACCAAGAGATACTTCCATTAATGGATTAAAGTTTGTTTTCATTTTCTTAGCTGATTTGTTTGGTGCAAAATTTGGATTTCATCAACACAAACAATCTGTTTAACAATCGTAGTAAACAATCAGCTGATAAAGGTTGAATGTATATACGACATACAAATACTTGAGGCAGCCATTCGTATAAATATTCGGTCAAAAAAAGAGCTAACGTTTAAATAAAAATTGCCTATGGAAAAATAATAATACAGACAGCAGGTAAAATGAAAAAAAAAGTAGAAAAAGAAAAAAACCTTTTACCCTTTAGTATCCTTACATCTATATACCCTTATCGCCTACTTCAAAACTAACATTAAGAAAAAAGAAAAAAAAAAAACAGTACAGGGCAACCAATATCTGTACACTTTCAAGTATCACACCATCCATCATGACATTTGTGAGTCCACAGTCACGTTGTCAGTTTTCCATTTATTAAAAAAATTTGACCTCTCATTGCCGTATCAGTTTTAGCTCTAATTTCGTGATGTTCTGCAGCTTGTGAACTGTACAATTACAAAAAGTAGACCGTACAAATCATAATAAAGAACTTAAAAATAAAAACAATATAGGAACAAGTACGTCTGACCATTTGTTCCAATTTTCCTAAAAACACTTAAATTTTAGATCAAAAGTAGGTGGTAGGGGGTGCTCAAGTTTCTCATTGTATTCATTGTGCACCCTTGATATTTTTTTCCCCCCTCAACATAGATGCAAAATAGCTTATAGTTGAACCCACAACCTTGATTCTTTCAATGCAAACACGAAGCTTTAAGAGCTTCAACTCTGAGGGGAATATTGATCAATGGAATTGAGCTAAATTCAATGAGAAGTAACACAACTCTGTGGATGCAAGTATTTAACAAAACAAAACTCATACAATGTGACTATGTGAATTGAAGAAAAAATTGTAATTCACACTGCACAATGAACAAAACTAAGAACCTCATGGACTGCTCCAGAATTACCAAAAAAGAGAAAAAAAATCAACATTCTAGAATCCCCAGTTAATACCATCCAAAATTCCAAAACAAACTACTCGTAAATACACTATACAATTAAGTGATGACATTTAAAAAGGCAAAACTTCGCAGAACTTACAGGTGAAGGAGAATAGATCCCGTTAAAGAAGTACAATGAAATAAAGTTTCCCAGCGTATGCCTCATTAAATCGAAGTCATTGACAAAAGCAATCTCATGGTTAGCTGATGGGGCTTATGGCCTCATCTCTCTCTGCTTGGGTATTATTTTTCGGAGTATCTCAGCTTCTCGGGCTATTTGAATGTCAGTAGGCCAGAGCATCTGATATATAACTTTCCCAAGGAACCGAGGAAGTAATCCTAGGATTATTATTAGTAAGATTGTGATCCAATAGGTCAATGACGTCCCAATATTATAAATGGTCCTGCCAGAAATATAAGAATAACAGACTATATCATGAAAGTGACCATGAAAATGTAAACAATCAGAAATAGGATTCCATCCCAATAATCTGCACAGCAATGATATGATGCCCAAAAATCTTCACTTTTGTATTGACTTGATCAATAATAAGAAAAAAATATCTAAACGCTTAAATATGCTTCTATTTACTGAGAATTAATAAAAATATCGGCAACTACTTGCATGTAACTCATTTTCACAAACTACCAGTTGGGTCAGGTCTAGCTTGTGATTCTTCCTGGTAAGTATTGGTCTGAATCTAAATGAAATCTTCATGTACTTTCAGTGTTTTCCAAGCAAGTAAGATAACTGACATGCCCATTTTTGCTTTCTTTTTTGTGTTTTCTTTGTTTCATTCTTTTTTAAATATTTTGGAAGTTTTGATTCAATTCAAAGAAGTACCACGACATGAACCTATTTATGTATTAATTAAGTCCGTGCAAATGAATATATATATATATATATATATATATATATATATATATATATAGAGAGAGAGAGAGAGAGAGAGAGAGAGAATGGATTCAATCAAAGCGCTTTGACCGGAGTCTCAGTTAAACCTCGTCGGTTCTCAATTTTGAAAGTTCAAATGACCGATCCAAACGTCAAATATGATCTCCATATTGAAATCTCCTTGCCGACCAAAATTTTCAATTTTTTGAATTTTTTAAGTATTTTTTCGGATTTTCAAAAACAGCAATTTTTGTAGGGTTCAGAACAAATTAGATTAACGATTTTTGAAAATCCGAAAAAAATACTTAAAAATTTCAAAAAAATGAAAATTTTGGCTGGTAAGGAGATTTCATTATGGAGATCATATTTGACGGTTTGGATCGGTCATTTGAATTTTCAACATTGAGATCTGACGGGGTTTAACCGGGACTCGGGTCAAAGCGCTTTGATTGAATCCATTCTCTCTCTCTCTCTCTCTATATATATATATATATATATATATATATATGATGTAAAAATGATGAAAACAATAATAGAAGATCGAAGAAACTAACCCATAGTTAGGGAAAACTGGAATGGAGTCGATCAAGACCATGCTTATGAAAGTGATAACAATGGAACCCCAAATGGCAACGTGAGTGATAAACACCCATCTTCGTGTATCCATTGCTAAGTGCACATTTACCAAAATAACCACCACCAAGGTCCAAAGGCTTCCCAAAGACCATATGTCAATGCAAGTGTTACTAAAGGTGAAGTAAGGCACGTAGAAAATCACAAGACTTTGCCACAGTGTATCGAGCATTGTGATCCAGAAGAGCTGAAAGTTGTAGCTCTCATGTCGATGCCCTGCCTGGTACAGCTTGGGGTAGTGAAGCAAGGTCTTGTGGCTAAGGTCTTTGTCAAGAATGCCAACAACTATTGTTGGTAAGGAGGTGTAGATGAGAGAATAGAAAACACTGCTCCAGTCTGTTAGTGCTGATGTTGCTGAGTATGCAGTGTATAAGATGTACCTGCAAACAATGAAAAATATAATGTAGCAACCTAATTACAAAGCATAGTAACTATTACACCTTGTTGCATGGAGGGTAGAGAAAGGAAAAAGACATGTACGAAAAGAAACTTTTCTTAAATTATTCTTGTTTGGTTAGATGTTAAATAGGAGATTCAAGTTAATAACTTCCTAAAGGTTGTATTTTATTACTCCTAAATAGGGGAGTACTGGCGGCAAATAAGACCAACCAAACATAAGGATGGGAAATATGATTACCCCACTTCCCATTTCACCTTGAATGAACCAAAACATCGTGTCACAAAATTTTCTTCTAATATAGAAGTTAAATAATAAATGAAAAAAAGAACAGTGCTGAAAGATGCAAACTACCTTATGTCTTCTTGTTCACACAATGCTTGTCATTTTTAGTGATACAGAGGAATGACTGTTATGTTTATGTGTAACAAATAGAATATTACTACTAATAAGGAAGTTTCAAGCAACTTAGGATCCAATCTTTGGGTTATGCCAAGAAATGAGAATATATACCAGAAAAGCATAAGCACAAAAACAGCATTGCGATAGAAGTTGTACAGAACCAAGTAACCAACACGCTGGTAATTCCAGTGGCCATGCACAAGGAGCAATCTCTTTAGAAACCTGAACTGCCCCATAGCAAAGTCTGATGCCATCACAGCTTGACGGCCTTCTTGGCCACATATTCCCACTCCCACATCTGCCATTTGTATCATGGATACATCATTCGCGCCTGTTCAAGATGATCATTAAAACAGTAAGCTATAACAAATGAGAAGTTAGCAGACTCAATGATGGTTGACAGCTTCCATAATTTTTTGAGCTCCTAAGACATATTACCTAGATTCCTAAATTGAATCTCATGACTGTTAGGTCAGAATGAAAGGCATGCTGCATCAGTCACAATTTACCAATGATAAGTACCACTAGCACAGAATTAGTTTGCTACATGTAAACCTTAAGAAATAAGCTGAACTTATGTATGTTTCTGGTGCTAGTTTCAGATGTCCATATGCCAACTGAGCCAATTATACAATTTATTTGCTAAAAGAGGGAAGTGTTAAGTGAGAAAATGTCTCACCATCACCAATAGCCAGAGTCATATCACATGTGCGGCTTTTTATTAAATCAACAATTCCTGCCTTCTGCAAAGGAGCTACACGACAGCATAGTACAACTTTGCATGAGGTAGCCAGTTCGAACAGAAGCTGCCAAATGAACAAATAGATAATTTCAAGAGAGACATTGTGATGGAATAATCTATCCCTATACTTGCAGCATAAAACTAAAGGAAAAGCAAAGTAGATGAGCAAACCTCTGATTCCAGATCCTTGTCCAATATATATACTAGACTAGTCCCGTCAATTATAAGAGCCAAAGGAGCAGCACCAAAACCTGGTGAATCGTCATTCACATGTGCCATTTTTGGGTCATAAGCCCCCTTCATAGATCCATTCCTTCCAATTCCATCCCCAGATCTAATCAGAAACCTTTCCTTAGCCTCTGACAAAAGCCGCCTACACTCACTCTCAGACGTACCGTTTATAATAATCTGTTGCATTTCTTGTGTCAGCAACCGGCAAGAGAGACCAATTGAAATTGCCGTCTCCTGCTTATCTCCGGTGAGAACCCAGACTTTGATACCAGCTTGTCGCAAGGACTCAATTGCCTCAGGGACGCCTTCTTGCAACTTGTCCTCAATCCCAGTTGCACCGAGTAAGGTAAGATCACACTCAATCAAGGATGCAGCCTGACGAAGCTTGGCAGTCCTGTCATGAATTGATGTACTTGCCTCTTCATACTGCTCTTGCCACTCCTTAAATTCTATCTCATTTAAGTCCCGTGAACCAAGCACTAAGGTTCTCAATCCCTGGGACGAGTAGTTGGTTAAGTGGCTCTCTGTGGCTTCCCGAATCTTGCTTTGCAAGAGGTTATTGACCTCATTTCCAGTATCAGAATTAAGTATGCTTAGCATTGAGTTGTCAGCACCTTTAACGAGAACTTTGACTCTGTTGTTAGGGAACCGCACCACTACCGACATTCTCTTTCTCACGCTATCAAATTCATGAAGACCAATAACATCTAACCTGAAGTATACAAAATAAACGTTTAATCTTGAAATATGTATTATTAAATGTTATACTTATACATCATTGGTAAAATTTGACACACCTCCATCCAATTTTCAGCTTGAAACAAAAAAAGTTCCACTTTAGGATCTGAAGATCAAAATCAAAGATTCACTAAACCAGAACGAACAAATTGAAACCAACTGATTTCTGTCTTTTGATCACTATTTAATATAATGCATTACCTGATTAGGATAGTTCCCTTAGCAGTAACAAACTAACAATCTTATTCAACAAAGTAGAATGTACAATTTACAAATTAGCAAGACTACTTTTAAGTGGGTAGGATTTTGAAAATGTTCTTTTCTCTAACAATATTCAACCAGCAACATGACAAACTTAGCTTTATATAAACATACCTCGTTCTTTCTCCATGCACATCAATTGCAAGGTGACCAGTCGTTCTTTCAACAAGTCTATAGCCATAGGCAGACGCAGCAGTAACTAGGGCTTGTTCATCAGGAGACTCACCCTGATACTCAATCGATCGTGCCTCTGAGTGACCACCAAAAGGATCATCTAGTGGCACAGGTATTACAGTGTTGCAGGCAGCTAATGTGAGGAAAAATTCATGTGCTGCAATTCTCTCCTCCCCAACCAAGTCTCTTTGTAACAGTCTAGCAAGTTCTGAGTCAATACTTATTTCTGATTTGCTGCTGCTTTGTCTGGTCAATGGTCCTATATTATTCAAAACATAAGTCAGGATGAAGAGAAAACTAGATTAAAGGACAATTTAACACCAAAAGAGTACTCAAAATTGGAATTAGCAAGGTAGTAGAAAGTTACAATGGTATTCACCAGCTATACAGGACGCTTCAACCATATAAATTAACAAAAAGTTTCTAGTAACGGAGCCGGCTTGTTTTTAAATGCCATATGAATCTTAAAAGCTAGAGATGCCCAGAGAATGAATAATCTTTAATATCAGAAGTAATGTACATAATGCTGTTATTATTCTTCTTTTTTAAATGAGTGAATAACCTCCACCTCTTTTCTGCTGCAGAAAAGTAACCCAATACAAAACATCTGATATGTTTTACATGATGTAGCTAGTAAAATCTATTATATTATCATTCCTAAAGACTTGGTATACTAAACTGCACCAATATCCTCCCTCTATCTAAATAACCCTGTTATTACTACTATCAAATAATACTATAACGTATCATATCTGGACTATAACATTTTATGGCAATTTTGAATACAAGTATGGGATACACCAAAGAAAGAGAGCAACACTAGTGGATACATTCTAGACATCAGTATGGTACTACTAACTCCAGTGGTCTACTAATGCATTGAGTCCAGGTTAAACCCCAATTTTACATTAAAGTAAAAAAAAAAAAAACAAAAACAGCTTCAGCTTCTGAATTCTTTCAGGATGAAACTACAGAGACCAAAAATGTGCTTCAGATGGTCAAAAAGTTAGGTTTCAGATTTTTGAGTGATTAGATAGGGTAATCTTAGATACCAAGAGAAAAAAGCCAAATATCACAGAGCAGATAACCTTGCCTGAACTGGTGATCTCATGCAGTGGAGCACCAACATCTTGCAATGATTCTCCGTAATCCTTACTAAATATACTAGCCTTTCTAAATTCCATCTTGTTTTCAGTCAGAGTGCCCGTTTTATCTGAAAAAACATACCTTATCTGGCCCAAGTCCTCATTTATATTCAAAGATCTGCACTGAAATCTAGAATTTGAGCTTGCATCGTACATATGTCGGTCCCCGATCATAAAGTATGATTGCCCCAGACGAACAAGCTCCATGGTTATATAAAGAGAAATTGGGATCATAATTTGGAAGATAATTACTGAGCTTAGAAAGGAGAAGAATATCTCCATCCCAAGGCCATAGTATTTGAAATCTTTCCCATCGTCATGCCCAAAATACTTCTTTCGATAGTATGGCAGAGTGTCAAGCTGGTCGGTGTGGTTTATCAGCCATATACCCATACCAGCTGCCACCACGGCACAGATCACAAAGAGAAACAGAGACAACCAAAGGGTTTCTCTGTTCATGTAGCTCTCTAGGTTACTACTTTTTGATGGAGAAGCAGTGCTGTTTAGCATAGCTTTTGTTTCTTGTCCAGCATAAACCACCACGCCTATCATCCACTCAGTGTTTTTCAGCTGACAACCTCGCAATACAATATTTGACTGGCCAAGTGGGACCCGGTGGCCATTGAATTCCATAGCTGCAGTAAATTCGTAAATATTTCTGTTCGGCTGCTCACACCGGATCAAACCAGAGTAGAGATTTTCAGTGACCATACAGATCAACTCTTGACGAGCGTACCTTGTTTTTAGATTTGACTCACCATCTAGATTCATTGTTTGGATATAAGCAATCCCATTTGGGTCACTTGTTCCTAAAAGTACAATGTCACAAGGTATGGTCTCATCAGCATCAATCTTCACGACCTCACCAACACAAATGTTCTTCCATTTCTTCATTCGAAACTCTCCCGACTGAAGAACTAATGCTTCTCTGTTGTTCTCCTTCCTGTCAGATCTGTGCCTGCGCCAGTCTTCATACCCGTCCTTTATTGCAGTAACAAAAAGGACGAAAAGGAGGGGGAACAGTGAGGCTGTACGGCCAAAAACTGCCAAGGGAGGGAGCTGGTTCAATGCTGCAATGACAAGGAAATATACGTACGCTAACCGGTGAAACTGGATAAACAAATTCTTCGGTAGAAAGGTAATGAAGGTGTACTTGCTGGTACGTATCTCATTCCCAGTAAATTCGTACTTGTCATTAGTTCTTCTAGGGTCATTAATGTAAACAAGCCTTGGTTCATATTCAGAAGAAAAGGGATCTTCTTGAAGGCCGCTTTTGTGACGGACATGTTGTGACTTGTTGGGTTTATCTTGTCGTGTTGAGGCAATGGGTATCTCGATAGCTGAATCACCGGCCGGTCGATCCATCACACTCCAATTGACGTGATGGGTCGGTTTCTCCTCTGGTGGGCATTCCACCCGAAAACTCTGAAAAAAGTGTGAGTCAGCTGAATGAAACCGACCAGTCACCTGGCTGAGGTCAGATTCATTCCTATTTAACTCTCCAATGGAGGTAAATGCTTCCCCATTTGAAAACCTTGAAAATCTAGTCTCACAATCCTCGTAGGTGGAAGAAGAGAAGGAAGAATTGGTACAGAGACAGTTCAAGGAGGTCGACTGTGTAGGAAGTGGACGCGGCGGCGGCTTCAATGAGTCTTGATGAGACGCCAATGAAGAGAGCAAGGGCTCACCTGAACTCATATATGAGCTTCCAACCCATGCATCAAAAGAATAAGACCCGCTTAAAGAGAACCAAACTGTATTCTTATCACTATCTCCACATAAAGCAGGCAGGTTTCTGGCTTGCAGTCAGTTCCTGTCAATAGTTAAACCAAAACAATAGCTGAGGGGAAGAATTTCCAAGACGCTTTTATTAAATCAGTAATTATTTCATAAGCAAATGATAGTTTCATATTGTATTGGTTGGCTATTTGTAACTAGAAATGCTAATCAGAAACTCACTGTGCCTTCAATTTTCAGGTCAGTGTCTAAATTCTCAATTCCTAAAACCTGATCCAAAGCAAAATAAGGTATGGAAATAGGCACTGACAGGCTGATTACAGGGCTTAAGCTATCAGGATTTTACTACAACAAGTTACTTCCATCATTTCAGTTAATTCAAGCTACAATGTCATTTGTCAGAAGCAAATTACAACCAAAAAAATAATTCAATTACATATTCCACTCAATCATTTTTAATGCCCCCTTGTTAAATCAAATATCCATCTCATTAACACCAAAACCAGTTATAGTTACAATGTAAATCTATTGAAAAAAAAAGGAATGAACGAAATTGATCAAACCTTCAAGATCGTGCCAAGGGAAGCACGAGTCTCGACGCAAGGCAGTCGGATCTGACGCTCGCCTAGATCTAGCGGCGCAGAATGGAGAGATCCAATGCGGATCCGAGATTGATGAAGAGTAGAGCTTTGGTTTCAGGCGAAGAAATAGCTGCTTCTTTTTCTCCTTCCTCCTCTCTTTCCTTTTTCTCTTTTTTTCTCTTTTACCCGACTTGCGAGATCGCGGAGAGAGAGAGAAGAGAGAAGGGAAGAGAGAGGAGAGAGAAAGGAAAAGACGGATGGCGGAGCGCGAATTTTTTTTCTATTTTTTTCCCCAATTACGATTTATAATAACCAATTCTCTCCGGTCTCTTCAAACTGTACACATCCGTTTCCACCGTACAACGAGGAGAGCTGAAATGTCGGTAGGGAGGATGCATTTCCCATGGGAATTTAAAACGGAGGTGATAAAGGAGGTGTGATTAGGTTGAATGACTGGATTGACCCTGGGGTGAAGTAAAACCGTAGTTGACGTGATGAGATCACCTGCTGGACAGCTATTAAATATTTAAATAATTAAGGCACTAAGCTGTCCCCTAAGCCACGTTCCATTATTTTGGGATTATAGAAGCGTCTACTTGGTGCGCCAGCTTTAGCTCACATAAAATAAAAGATAAATTATAATGATATGGTAAAGGTGAATTTGTGGTGATGTTTAAACCCAAAAAAAAAAAAAATTGTGATGATGATGATGATGATGCGCTGGTATTAAATTATGCTGAAAGGTAATCTGTAATGCATAATACGTAGATCAAATATGTCCTGCATAATACCGAGATTTAATTATGTGACTTTATATGCGAGTACCTAATTAATTATGTAACTACATACGCGGTGCGCATTATATTATGTGACTGTATATGCATGTGGTAATTGATAATACGCTACACGTACAAAGTATATAATTGATTTGCAGCTACTTAGCAATTAAAGTGTAATATTTTAGCTTGGTTTTCAAACAAATCTGGCATATAATAACATCATAGTTTAAATATCACAATTTTTTTTTTGTCGTCGAACACTATAACTTCATTTTTTTATTTATTTCTAAATTATAAAATTCAAATGTCATGTCCAGATTAAAAGTAAAAAAAATAACGTATTATCTATCATAATTAAGTAGATTCCTTTTTTTTTTCATCTCGTCTAGTTTTATGGTAAAGTATTTCTCGTGAAATTGAACAAGATTGGTAATTTGGATTCATTGTTTTAATTTCAAATTTTAAATATAAATCAAAATTGTGTTTTTAAGTTTTAACATATGGTGGCACAAAAATATATGATATTGGAATCCTCCAAATGATACATGCAAATGCATATGTTAAAATTCATTTTAAAGATTATAAACTTAAAACCAAAAAAATTGTCAACGTTGTTGTCATTATCGTTGCACATGTAATATTGAAAATTAGTGAAAACATAATATTTATTTTATATATATATATATAGAGAGAGAGAGAGAGTGGATAAAATACACTCATGTGTACGGATCGTCTACATACAAATAAGTCTTTTTTCAAGATCCAAAATTAAAACGGTCAATCCGAACCATTCAAGTTATTCTCCATATTGAAAAACCCATATAGACCAAATTTTACATATTGAAAAACCCATATAGACCAAATAAATAGGAAAAAAATCGAAAAAAGTAAAATTTGGTCTATCTAGGTTTTACAACATGGAGAACAATTTGAACTGTTCGGATTGACCGTTTAAATTTTGGATCTTGCAAAACGACTTATGAGACGATCCGTACACATAAGTGTTCTATATCCATTCTCTCTCTCTCTCTCTCTCTCTCTCTATATATATATATATATATATATATAATTTTGCTATGGTGAGTCGCGCCCGAAACTACTATATCTGGTACAAAATAACCGATCCAAACCGTCTAATACGATCTCTCTATTCAAATCTCCATACATACCAAATTTTATATTTTTTCAAAATTTTAAAGTATTTTTTATTTTAGAAAATCGTTAATCTAATTAGTTCTGAACCGTTCAAAAATAATAGTTTTTTAAAATCCGAAAAAAATACTTCAAAATTTAAAAAATATATATAATTTGGTCTGCATAGAGATTTCAATAGGGATATCGTATGGAACGGTTTGGATCAGTTATTTTGAACCAGATCTTGGAGTTTTTGAGCACGACTCACCGGAGCAAAACTCTATAAAATGTAAATAATGAAATTCTGAGCATCATTTGATCATTTCGATCGTTTCTGGATTTATTCTAAGTCACATCACAATAATCAACATTTAAACTCTTTATACAGTCTAGAATACGATTCATATGTTATTTATTCCTAAAGATTGGATTATATATGGTAATTACGAATATAAAGTGCAAATAATGCAATTACGAGCATCATTTGAGCATTTCAATAGTTTCTGAATTAATTCTAAGTCATTTCATCACAATAATCAACATTGAAACTCTTTATACCGTCTAGAATATGATTCATGAGTTATTTATTCAAAAAGATTGAAGTATACATGGTAATTATGCCTATAAAGTGCAAATAATACAATTCTGAGCATCAATTGAGTATTTCAATCGTTTCTAAAATCATTCTAAGTCATTTCACCACAATAATCAACATTTAAACTCTTTATACTGTATAGAATGTATTCATATGCTATTTATTCAAAAAGATTGAGTTACATGGTAATTACGCCTATAAAGAGCAAATAATGTAATTTTGAGCAACATTTGAGCATTTCAATCGTTTTTGGATTCATTCTAACTCAATACATCACAAAATCAACATTTAAACTTTTTATACTGTATAGAATACGATTCATATGTTATTTATTCGAAAAGATTGGATTATACATGGTAATTATGCATATAAAGTGCAAATAATGCAATTCCAAGCATCATTTGAGCATTTCAATAGTTTTTGGATTCATTCTAAGTCATTTCATCCCAATAATCAACATTTAAACTCTTTATAACGTCTAGAATGTGATTCATGAGTTATTTATTCAAAAAGATTGGATTATACAAGGTAATTATGCCTATAAAATGCAATAATGTAATTCTGAGCATCAATTGAGCATTTCAATCATTTCTGAATTCATTCTAAGTGATTTCACCACAAAAATCAACATTTAAATTCTTTATACTGTTTACAATGTGATTCACGTGTTATTTATTCAAAGATATTTGATTATACATGTTGTACTAAACGTCTCTAGGTTTGTCGATTGCAAAACAATATCATTTGGCATTTAACAATCTTCTTTGAGTTTTATAGGAAGAAGATACAATTTATGAGGACTTGGATAAAAGCTTTAAGAAAGATCAAGATCAAGTCATTAGAGAGCTTGTAGGCTAGTTTAGACTAGGATAGAAGGTATACTTTAGTCCTTGTTTATCCTTAAAATGGTCTAGATAGCGAAAAGCTCAATAAACCAGCAAAATCCTGTTTTCTGTGACCTAGCGTCGTACAACGCTAGATAGAGTTACACAACGCTAGAACAGCTAAATTCATACTTTTGTGAATCAACGTTGCACAACGCTATATAGAGTTAGGCAACACTGAGTCACAACGTTGTACAACGCTCAGTAGAGTTGTACAACGCTACAGTTAAAAACTTAGAAATTTTCCTGAGTACCATCGTGCAACGCCATATAGCGTTGCACAACGCCACAAAAATCCCAAGTTAGCTGTGCTGTTTTTACATGCAAAGTTTCTGGAGACGTTAGCCAACGTCTTTCCGCGTTGGGTAACGTTAGCGTTGTGTGACGGCATATAGAGTTGTACAACGCTCTGTTGAATCTGTCAGAGTTGTTCCTTTTGTCTCCCTTTAGCGTTGTGTAACGCCATTCAGTGGCAAGCAACGCTCTGACAATTTCCAACGGAATTGTCGGAGCTTTCCTTTGGTTATACACTCCTTCGTTGTGCGACGGCAAATAGCGTTGCACAACGCTCTGACAGACCAACGGCTATATTAAAGAGCCGTTAGAATTTACAACGGTCATATTCCAGCGTTGTATAACGCTAATCAGCGTTGTACAACGCTGTGGCCTGTTTTTGCTAGGGAACTGCTCATTTCGAGCCCTATATATATCCACCCCTTGTTCTCTCTCCAAAAAAATGAGTTAGAGAGCTTCACTTTGCAAAATTAGACCAGAATTGAGCCTTTGAGCACAGGGATACTCTCCCACTTGAGCTTTTCATAGCTAGACCATCTTGAGAGATTTAGTAGCCTCAAACACCACCGCCCCGACATTGTCGCTAGATGTAGGTTGGAATAGGTTGAGAGCTCTTCTCCTTTGAGGCCGTTGTGCCATTCGAGTTAGGCCGATCCGCCTCGAGTGTCCTTGTGACGAGGTGATTCGGTTCGAAGTTGTAGTCCCGTTCTTGTTGGAATTGAACGGAGCGCGCCCTTTGGTGGTAGCGAAACTCCCGGAGACGTACGACTAAGGCTAGCTTCTTCTAGCGGGTCGGAACTCCGTAATCACATCGCGTGTTCAATTTCTCTCTCTCTTTCTCTCTTTATTATCTTGCATTGTGAATTGCTTGTGTGCTTGCTTGTATTGGGTACCAATTGAATTGTGTTAGGATAGTTCATACCAAACCGGTCCAAAACCTCAATCGCTTCCGCTAAACCTTGATTAAGCCGCCCCATTTAGGGAAAACAAAGTGGTATCAGAGCCAGGTTCGAAGTTGTAGTCCCGTTCTTGTTGGAATTGAACGGAGCGCGCCCTTTGGTGGTAGCGAAACTCCCGGAGACGTACGACTAAGGCTAGCTTCTTCTAGCGGGTCGGAACTCCGTAATCACATCGCGTGTTCAATTTCTCTCTCTCTTTCTCTCTTTATTATCTTGCATTGTGAATTGCTTGTGTGCTTGCTTGTATTGGGTACCAATTGAATTGTGTTAGGATAGTTCATACCAAACCGGTCCAAAACCTCAATCGCTTCCGCTAAACCTTGATTAAGCCGCCCCCTTTATGGACAACAAAGTGGTATCAGAGCGGGAACCTCGATTAAGCTATTCTTAATCTCGATTTTCGATCATGGCGGCTAGAATTGTAGAAAAACCGGGTAAATTGGACCATACTTGCACAAATTTCTCTATTTGGAAAAATGGTATGGTTGGCTACCTCAAAAGCATGGGTGTTTGGTATATTGTGGCAAATGAATCTAAATTTAAACCAAATACTAACAAGCTTACCACCGAGGCCTTGAGGGAAAAGGAGGATAATGACTATGCGGTCAATGTCATCCTAAGCTCGGTGCATGAATCAATTGGTAGCACACTTGTTTGCAATTTTGATGTAGCTAGGGACATATGGAGAGCCATCTTGAGTTGTTTCGAAGGAAGCCAAATGGGAGGAGTACACACGGATTCGGAGTTCGATCCATGTACATCCGATTCGGACAATTGCGAAGAACATGCATTTCTTGCCAAGGAAATGGAATCCTCTATTCCTTCAAATCATTCCACTCCATCTACATCACCAAAGGCATGCTCTCCTAAGGTATATCTTCCTCTCAATGAATCTCTTAGTAGTATTGATAGTGAGAGTGATGATGAACCAACTAGTTCAACCCCATGTGTTGATTGTGATAGGTTGAATTCTATTCTTGATGCTACCCATGATGCCTTGGTTAGGAAAGCCGATACCATAGAAACCTTAAAAACCAAGGTGGATGAGCTTACTTCTAAGATGGGTGAGTATGAGGCTAAAATTAAGGAGCTTGAAAAACAACTTGAAAAACCGATTTTAGCTCAAGCTCCTAAAACGGATTTGAAAAACCTTTTCAAAGGTCAAAAGCCTCATGACAAGTCCGATCTTGGTTACCAAAAGCCTTATCAAACCAAGAAAAGGAACTTGTCACACAATAATGGGAAACAAGTTGCACAAACCACACTGTTGGTTAAACATTTTCTCTCGATTTGCCGATTTGCAAAACAACACCGAAACCTTTGAACTAACATCTCTCTTTAGTGTTTTATAGCTAAATTTATTGAAGAATGGATTAAAGCAAGTGTGGCACTTAGTTTGGAGCTTCAAGAGATTGCTTTGGTCTAGTTAGAGTCAATAATTAAGGTTTAATTAATCTCTAAACTAATCTCAATCAATTTGCTGGTAAAATGCTCAGTTTTTCTGTCCAGCGTCATACAACGCCAGCGGCCGTTACACAACGCTGAGTTAATTCGATTTTAAATTGCAAAATCTCTGACAAGGTTGGAACAGCGTTACACAACGCTCAGTAGCGTTGTGCAACGCTAGTTCATTTGTTTTTAAACCAGTTAAATCTTTTTTCCCCTTGTCAGAACGTTGTGCAACGCTAAGTAACGTTACACAACCTTTCCACCACTACGTTGTGTAACGCCACTCAGCGTTGTACAACGCAGTATGCAGCAGGCGTCTCTGCATTGCTCAGACATCGATCTGCATCGATGCTGCATGCATGATGCCATGTTCCATACATTGTTGCGTTGTGTAACGCTCTAAAATTCGCTCAAACTTCGCTTTTCCGCCCTGGTCGCGTAGAGCAACGCTGACTAGCGTTGTGCAACGGCGACGTTGTGTGACGCCAGTCAGCGTCGTATGACGTTCTGACAATATTGTTTGAGTTTGTCAGTCCTGCCTTGTTCTCCTCTTGACTTCGTTGTGCAACGCTACCTAGCGTTACACAACGCTCTGACAAGTTCCAACGGAACTGTCGAGGTTCTGCTTTGGATTCTGCTAAAGCGTTGTGCAACGCTATACAGCGTTACACAACGCCCTGACAACTCATAACGTTATTGTCTGTGACCGTTTGATTTTTCAACGGCTATTTCAGCGTTGTACAACGCCATATAGCGTTGTATAACGCCAGAGTCTGTTTTGACTGGTCTTTGGAGCTGTTGGCGCCCTCTATAAATATGGGGCCCCTTGGAACTGTTCAGACACTTTTGAAACCTTTGAAACTCCTCCCTTTTGAGCTCCAACCAGTTAGACATTATACTCTCTTGTGTTTGAGCATTATTTTAGCAAAATCATTGAGATTAGAGTGTGCTAAACCAATCCACTAGTGTTAATTGCTAGATTAGTTGAGTGATTTGGTTAGAGCCTCTATCCTTTGTGCATTTGAGATTGTTTAATCGAGTTAGGCCAATCCACCTTGAGAGTGATTGTAACAAGGTGATTTGGTTCGAAGTTGTAGTCCCGTTCGTGTGGAATTGAACGGAGCGCGCCCATTTCGAGGTTGCGAAACTCCCGGAGACGTACGACTAAGGCTAGCTTTTCCTAGCGGGTCGGAACTCCGTAATACATCGCGTGTTCAATTTCTCTCTCTCTTTCTCTCTTTATTATCTTGCTTGAATTGAATTGCTTGTGCTTTGATTGTTTGTATTAGACCAATTTTGAATTGAACCGAATATTGACCATACCGGTTTAGAAATTCGTTTTGTGCCTATTCACCCCCCCTCTAGGCCTATTTTTAGGGACAACATAGTGGTATCAGAGCAGGGGTTATCTTTTGACCATCTTGTTAGGTAGATAACCTCGATTCATGGCCTCTAGGGTGATAGAAAAACCGGACAAGTTTGGTTCCACTTGCAAGAACTTTCGTTATTGGAAGAGATGTATGGTTGTATACCTTAACTTGATTGTCCTTTGGGAGGTTGTTGATAAGCCATACACACCAATTTGTGATAGTGAAGGTAGAGAAACCCATGCCTCTAAGACCATTAGGACCAAGAATGATAATGCCGTGAATGTCTTGTTAAATTCGGTACATGAGTCCATAGCGGCAATTTTTGGTAGTTCTACTAGTGCACATGAAATGTGGGTTTCTCTCTTGAACCGTTATGAGGAAAATTCTCTAATCAAAAGCTCTCGACAATTCGAGTTAGAGTCTAGATTGGATAATTTCCGCATAAGGGAAGGTGAATGCATCGAGGAGATGTATACTCGGTTTATACAATTGCTCGATGAATTCACTAACATAGGAGAGACCCTTTCTAATAGTCGTGTTATAGGAAGATTGCTTAGGGCTTTGGTGGGAAGACCTCAATTCGACACTCTCATCTCGACTCTTGAGACACAACAAAGGTCCCACAACAACCTCACACCGGAGATCATCTATACTCATTACCGGTGCGTGGAGGAGAAGCTTAAGCAACTTGGAGAGTTGAAGTATGAGCCCAAGACCGTGGCATTGGCGGCGAATGACAACAAGGCATCTCCCTCCAAGAACCGCCACAATGACAACCACCAAGGGAGACACCGCCACTCAAGTGACAAGGCCAAAGGCATCATCGACCTTGATGAGGACAAGCAAGGAGCCGTTCTCTCAAAGATGTTTCGAGCCATCATGATCTTTGAGGGAAAGTTCAACAAAGAAAGGCTTGAGAATGACGAAAGAGCTCTTTGTTTCGTGTGCCAAAAAGAAGGTCATACCATGTACTCTTGCTTCAAGCTCTTCCCTCACTTGAAGAAGGACAAGGAAGACGGTGGCAAGAGAAGAGGTGATGGCCGGTTCAAGTCCAAGAAGGGACACTACAAGAGCAAGAAGAAGGGTGAGAGAGCCATGCAAGCCACTTGGGACAATGATTCCGATTCGAGCTCATCCTCTCAATCCGATTCGGAATCCGAGTGCGACTTTGACAACCTTGCTCTTGTGGCTCAAGTGAATGATGTGGTGATGCCGGTGGATGACGACCTAGATGACTTGGTGAAGGAGGTCTTCAACGAGTTCAACCGAGGCAAAATCTATGTGCATCCATTGAGCAAAGCTAGCCTTGATGAAGCATCATCCTCTACATCGACTCTCACACAAGCTCCAACGACTATTCAAGAGGAACCATTCACAATTGCCATTGAAGTGCCCAAGGTCACAAATGAGGTACTTCTAAACTCATTCTCTAGTAGTGATAGCGATTGTGATAGTGAGAATGACTTGAGCTTGAATGATGATGCAAACTTGCAATTTGATAGGTTGAATGATTATCTTGATGAGTCTCTTAAGACTATTGCTAGTCAAAAAGAGCAAATTAGTCTTTTGACGACTAAGGTGCATGATCTTGAATCTTTGGTGACAAGGTATAAGGGTATGATTGAAAGTTTTGAAAAACCAAATGTTTGTGAAAAATGTCAAACTCCTTTGAGTGAGACAAATGTTTTGAAAAATGAAAGGGCTTCAAGTTCGTCTAGTGCTTCTCATAGCACCAAGATGAATCTTGATAAAATGTTTGTGGGACAAAAACCCAATGACAAAACGGGTCTTGGCTTCAAAAAGAGGAATCAATCCTTTTCTAGACCAAGAACCATGTCAAGCCCAACACAAAATGAGAGACTTTATCACAAGAGCACCAATGTTAGGAACACACACGGGGAAGGGCAAAAGAATTTTGTTGGCTCTCAAAATGGTGCTCAAAAGAATTTTGGTAGGAATAGAAATGGGTCTCAAAGACCTCAAAAGAACTTCCAAAACAATCGGGGCCCAAACAACTTGTATTTCAAGGGACCCGATGGGTGTTTTCATCCTTTTCAAAACAATGGTGGGAATAGGAATAGAACACACACTAGACCTCAAACCAATGGGGGAAATCGAAAAGTCTCTCAACAAAACAAAAGGAATTTTCAAAAACCAATTTTGAGAAACTCTCAATCATACACTTTTTCTAAGGATCCAAAGATTAGGGCCATGGAGCTTAGGCGTCATTTTCAAACCCATTTTGTTAGAGAAAGTTCACAAGTAAACAAGCCAACTTGTGCTTGTTGCAACTATTGTGGTAAGAATGGTCATGTCACACTAGAATGCAAAGTTAGGAAAGCAAATCATACATCCGGTTCAATTAACATGATTTGGGTTCCTAAAGTCACTTCCACATCCGTTTTGATTGGTGGAAGTGGTTCGAGTGTGGCTTAGTTAGCCATCTTCTTTCCCCAAGGTTATTTTTGTCAAATCTTAAGGGGGAGAGATTACAAGAATATATTAGTTGTTTGTTTCTAACTAATATGCATTCTTGTAGGTTTGTTTGTTATCATCATTCAAGAGAAGTGCTTGGATCATAGATAGTGGTTGTTCACATCACATGACGGGTGATGAATCTTGTTTCAAGACACTTGAACCTTTTGATGGTGGTGAGGTTACTTTTGGTAATAATCTTAGGAAGAGCTCTATTATTGGTATAGGCTCGGTTGGAAACCAAAATTTAACGGTTTTTAATGTTTACCTTGTGGATGGTCTCAACTACAACCTTTTAAGTGTGAGCCAATTATGTGATGCGGGATATTATTTGAAATTTGATCACTCCTCTTGTTTTGTGCATCAAATTTCGGATAATTCTCTTGTTTACACGGGACAAAGGAAAAAGGATGTCTATTACTTAAACTTTGATCACTTCACAAATGGTGAACAATGCTTTAGTGCCATAGCTACCGGTTCATGGTTATGGCATAGAAGACTTGGTCATGTTTCCCTAGACTCCATTAAGAAACTTGTGAAATTGAAACTTGTCCGTGGTCTTCCATCACATAAACTTGACTTAAATGGGTTGTGTGAAGCTTGCATGAAAGGCAAGCAAACCAAGTCTAGTTTCAAAACCAAAGAGATAATCTCAACCACTCAACCTTTGCAATTGCTTCATATGGATTTGTTTGGACCAATCAATGTCTTGAGTATAAGTAAGAAAAGGTATGTCTTTGTGGTGGTAGATGACTATAGTCGCTTTACTTGGGTTTTCTTTCTTGCTCACAAGGAAGAAGCATTTGACCATTTTGTTAAATTTAGCAATCGGGTTGAAAACGAAAAAGGGTTGAAAATCTCTAGAATTCGTAGTGACCATGGAAGGGAATTTGAAAATGCTAAATTTGATGAATTGTGCATAGAAAAAGGATATAAACAAGAGTTTTCCGCTCCACGCACCCCTCAACAAAACGGTGTAGTGGAGAGGAAGAACCGAACCTTACAAGAATTAGCACGCACCATGCTACATGAATTTGCCGTACCCAAATTTCTTTGGGCCGAAGCGGTAAATACGGCATGTCATGTAGTAAATCGTGCATGCATTCGTTCTCAACTCAAGAAAACTCCTTTTGAATTATGGTTCGGTCATACTCCTAATATATCCTATTTCCGTGTATTTGGCTCCAAATGTTTTGTCCTTGATGAGTCTCCTAAAGTAACCAAGTTTGATGCCAAGTCTTTGCCCGGTATTTTTGTTGGTTACTCAACCACAAGCAAAGCGTATAGAGTCTATTTGCCAAACTCAAAGGTAGTTATTGAGTCCATTAATGTCAAATTTGATGAAAAAGTCCTTGAGGAATCCAAGGAAGGTAATTCTATTGTAGGTACACAAATGGAAGAAACTACACAAGAAATTGAGTCACAACCTCAAGCACAACCACCGGTGATTATTGAGGAGCCTTTGAACCGGGTTGATGACATCTTGATAGGGGGAGAGACTCATGAGGAGGGCATCTTAGACACAACTCAAAATGAAATGCCTCATGATGATCCTCAACCTCAACCGTCTCCTCAACCGGTTCATGAGCCTCCCGAAGTGCTTAGAGAAGTTTCCTCTCATCCTCTTACTAATGTCATAGGTGACCCTAGGGAAGGTGTTAGGACTAGGTCTAGTTTGCACCAAACTATTGGTCATTGTGCCTTTGTTTCTCAACTTGAACCAAAATCTTTTAAAGAGGCAAATGTTGACCCAAATTGGATTGTTGCCATGCAAGAAGAGTTGAACCAATTTGAGAGAAATCAAGTTTGGGAACTTGTACCATTACCAAAAGGTAAGCAAGTTATTGGTACCAAATGGGTTTTTAGAAACAAGCTAAGTGAGGATGGTATTGTGGTTAGAAACAAAGCCCGTTTGGTTGCACAAGATTTCAAGCAACAAGAAGGTATTGATTTTGAGGAGACCTTTGCACCGGTTGCTCGTCTTGAATCCATTAGAATGCTCTTGGCTTTTGCCGCTAACAAAGGCTTTACCCTATTCCAAATGGATGTCAAGAGTGCTTTTCTAAATGGTTGGATAGATGAGGAAGTTTTTGTCCAACAACCACCCGGTTTTGTTGACCATTTCAAACCGGACCATGTGTATAAGCTTCACAAAGCTTTGTATGGTTTAAAGCAAGCTCCTAGAGCTTGGTATGGTAGACTTTGTACCTTTCTTCTAGACAATGGCTTTAGTAGAGGCAAAATGGATACAACTCTTTTCACTAAGAAAAGAGATGACCATTTGCTACTTGTGCAAATTTATGTGGATGATATTATCTTTGGCTCTACTAATGCAACTCTTGCCCAAGAGTTTTCTTCTTTGATGAGTAGTGAATTTGAGATGAGCATGATGGGAGAACTCACTTTCTTCTTGGGGCTTCAAATCAAACAACTCAAGGATGGTATCTTTGTGAACCAAGTCAAATACGCCAAGGAGTTAGTGAAGAAATTCGGTGTTGAAGATAGCAAGAGTTTAGACACACCCATGGGCAAAAGTGCGAATATCGATGCGGATGAGAAAGGCAAGCCTATGGACATAACTCTCTATCGGGGCATGATCGGTAGCCTCCTCTATCTCACGGCTAGTAGGCCGGATATTATGTATGCCGTATGTCTATGTGCTAGGTACCAAGCCAATCCTAAGGAGTCTCACCACAAAGCGGTAAAACGTATCTTGCGATACGTCAAGGGTACTCAAAACCTAGGTCTTTGGTATGGTAGACAAACCGAACTAGACTTGTTAGGTTATACCGATGCCGATTTTGCCGGTGACCGTATGGACCGCAAAAGTACTAGTGGAACTTGCCAATTTCTTGGTGGTTCACTTGTATCTTGGTCTAGTCGCAAGCAAACTTCGGTTGCTCTCTCCACCGCGGAAGCGGAATATGTAGCGGCCGGTAGTTGTTGTACCCAACTTCTTTGGATGATGCAAACCCTTAGGGATTTTGAGTTAGATTTCCAAAAGGTACCAATCTTGTGTGACAATACTAGTGCCATCCTTATATCCAAAAATCCGGTATTGCACTCTAGAACCAAGCACATAGAGATACGACATCATTTTATCCGTGATCATGTTGAGAAAGGTGATGTGGAATTGGTCTACATCGACACAAAGGAGCAAATCGCCGATATCTTCACCAAACCTCTTCCAACACAACAACATCTTGAACTTAGGTTCAAACTTGGTATGCTTGAACTCAAAGATTAAATTTATGCATGTCATGGTGTTGTCTTTGTTGTTTGGAGCTTATTTCAGTTTAAATTGATTTTGAAAACCTTGAAAAATAAGTTTTTAACTATTTTTGTCTCAATTTTCTGAATTTTCTGGTTTTCTGGACTCTGGCGTTACACAACGCCATTCAGCGTCGTGCAACGCAAGAGTAACGTTAGTTTAAAATGAATTTTGAATTCTGTCGAGTTGAACGTTGTACAACGCTCCATACCGTTGCACAACGCTGGTTTGTTTTTGTCTTGTAACGTTGCACAACGCTGACTATCGTTGTACAACGCTGGCTTTGTATTGTACAACGCTGGTTTTGTCTTGTAACGTTGCACAACGCTGACTATCGTTGTACAACGCTGGTTTGTTTTTGTTTTTGTCTTGTATCGTTGCACAACGCTGACTATCGTTGTACAACGCTGATCACCGTTGTACAACGCCTTTCTGTTTCTTTTTACTTACCGTTGTACAACGCTGTTCACCGTTGTAAGACGTTGTTTTATTTTTTTTATTTTATTTATTTTATTTTCTATTTTGTTTGGCTTTAGTGTTGTACAACGCCCTTTAACGTTGCACAACGCTGGTGGTAGCGTTACCCATCGCTACTCAGCGTTATACAACGGAGCAGTCAGTTTCTGCTCATTTTTCGCTGTTTTGACTTCTGCGTTGTACAACGCCCTTTGGCGTTAAGTAACGGTGGACGCGTTTTTTAACTGTTGCGACCCCACCTCTTCTTCTTCTTCTTCCTATTTTCTCTCAAATCCGAGCCCCTTCTATTTTCTCTCTCTTTCTCTCCAACTCACACCCCTTCATCTCTCTCTCTCAATACTCTCTCAACTCTCTCTCTCCACTCCAACCAATACCACCAAAATACTCCTCTCTCTCTCCTCTCCACTCTCATACCCTCAATTTTCTCTATCTCTCTCTCTATCCCTCAATCCACCGAAACCCTAGCCACCGCCATCACCGTCAATTCCGGCGATCCGACCGTCGGATTTTCGATCGGCTTCGGTTCTGTGCTCTCCAAGGCCATCTCACCCTCTCCGGCTCTTCAATTTAAAGGTTTAGCCTCATCCTTTCTCTCTCATTTTTCAATGGCACCGAAAACCGCAACCAACAAACGGTCTAAGCGCAACCCCAAGGGCGCTTCCTCCTCCAACCCACCGGTTCAAACCGATCAAACCGATCAACCGATCCCAATGGATATACCCCCGGTACCCGTGGATTGGACCCTCTCATCCTCCAACAATTACCTCTTCAAGGACTCGGTCTCATACATGCACTTTTGCCAATACCGCGATGTCAATCGCGAGTGTTCCGAGTGCTTCTACTTCGAGCACCCGTATGGGGTATACTATTTGAATCCAAGAGAATTAACTTGGATCAAGGAAAGGATCGAATATTGGAACATGGCGGGTCTTCTCGCACATTCTCAACCATACAACCCGTCTTTGATCAAGCTCTTCTATGCCAATCTCACAATGACGTGGACCGAGGGCCACCCAACCGCCAACTCTTATGTCCTCGGTCGCCACATCTCCATCACCGAGCAAACATTGGCCAATCTCCTTAGCCTCGACAATGACAACTTGGAGATTTACATCCATGCTACTTGGCCACGTGAGTTGCCTCCTTATGATGAATTTCACCGATTCTTTTATTGTTGGAGGAACTACACCGCTCGTCAATTCACCGCCACCGAGCTCCCGGCTTTGCACCGCCTTCTCTTCCTCTTCATCAACAATATCATCACTCCGAAGGCAACAATCAAAACAAATGTGGAGCAATTTGCCGTGTTTCTCCTTCGGTCTCTCCTTGAGATGAATCAAAAGGTGAATCTCCCTTATATCATGCTTGCTCATATGGCACGGGTCGATACCTCTTCTCGCTTCTCATTTCCATATGCCCACATCATCCAATCTATTCTTATCGAAAACGGCATCCCTCATGACACACCCCTTTGGGGCGAACCCGTGCCCGAGAATGCCATTGCCACTCCCGAAAATCTCATGGCATTTCTCAATGTTACCGGATGGGTGGCCCAAGATGATGACTCCATTGTGCCCGGTCCTTTCCACCGCAACAACTACCTCTTCCGGCCCAATGCCACTATAAACCAATATGAAGAGATAGGCAATGAACCATTGCATGTGCCCGGCGGACGGGTGGAGGGTCAAGGCGCACCGCAAGACTTCCATGCTTACCTTGATGCCAAATTCGCCGCCTTGACCACTCACATTGACACGCGGTTCAACACAATTGAAGAAAACTTGACCGCTTACCAAGCCAAGACCGATGCCTCGATCACTCATCTCAAGGATGAGATGATCAATCTTTGGGGAAGGATGGAGCTCCATCTCAAAAGAGGATCCGGTAGTGGTGCGGGAGATGATGATGAGGAGTGATTCTAGCCCAAACCCTCTCCAAGCCTTAGTCCTCTTTTTATCTTTATTTGGACTTTTGATTTTCGTAGTTTCTTTGCCTTTCGTCTCTCGTTTGTGATTTTTCGTTGTTTTGAGTGTCTTAGTTATGCTAAATGGATTTGGTTTGTTGTATGGATATTGCGTGAATGATGTTTTGTTTTTTAATGAATTATGTTATGTATTAATGTCTTTTGTTTGTGCTAAATGGTGTTATTTTTAGCCTTTCTCCTTTATTATACATGCATGGTATACAATTGTTAGTTTAAGCCCTCTTTAAACCTTGTTAGATACCCCTAATCAAATGAACTTAGTGGCCAAATTCTTTTCGAAAGGGGGAGGATTCTTATGGTTTGTCATCAAGGGCATTTTGGGTATTCTTTTCCCTAATTGCAAAAAGGGGGAGAATTAGGTAATTTGGGTTATTCCGCCTTGTTGTATCAAGTCCCAAATATACCTTAGGTGTTGTTTTGCAACTCGGCAAAAGGGGGAGATTGTTGGTTAAACATTTTCTCTCGATTTGCCGATTTGCAAAACAACACCGAAACCTTTGAACTAACATCTCTCTTTAGTGTTTTATAGCTAAATTTATTGAAGAATGGATTAAAGCAAGTGTGGCACTTAGTTTGGAGCTTCAAGAGATTGCTTTGGTCTAGTTAGAGTCAATAATTAAGGTTTAATTAATCTCTAAACTAATCTCAATCAATTTGCTGGTAAAATGCTCAGTTTTTCTGTCCAGCGTCATACAACGCCAGCGGCCGTTACACAACGCTGAGTTAATTCGATTTTAAATTGCAAAATCTCTGACAAGGTTGGAACAGCGTTACACAACGCTCAGTAGCGTTGTGCAACGCTAGTTCATTTGTTTTTAAACCAGTTAAATCTTTTTTCCCCTTGTCAGAACGTTGTGCAACGCTAAGTAACGTTACACAACCTTTCCACCACTACGTTGTGTAACGCCACTCAGCGTTGTACAACGCAGTATGCAGCAGGCGTCTCTGCATTGCTCAGACATCGATCTGCATCGATGCTGCATGCATGATGCCATGTTCCATACATTGTTGCGTTGTGTAACGCTCTAAAATTCGCTCAAACTTCGCTTTTCCGCCCTGGTCGCGTAGAGCAACGCTGACTAGCGTTGTGCAACGGCGACGTTGTGTGACGCCAGTCAGCGTCGTATGACGTTCTGACAATATTGTTTGAGTTTGTCAGTCCTGCCTTGTTCTCCTCTTGACTTCGTTGTGCAACGCTACCTAGCGTTACACAACGCTCTGACAAGTTCCAACGGAACTGTCGAGGTTCTGCTTTGGATTCTGCTAAAGCGTTGTGCAACGCTATACAGCGTTACACAACGCCCTGACAACTCATAACGTTATTGTCTGTGACCGTTTGATTTTTCAACGGCTATTTCAGCGTTGTACAACGCCATATAGCGTTGTATAACGCCAGAGTCTGTTTTGACTGGTCTTTGGAGCTGTTGGCGCCCTCTATAAATATGGGGCCCCTTGGAACTGTTCAGACACTTTTGAAACCTTTGAAACTCCTCCCTTTTGAGCTCCAACCAGTTAGACATTATACTCTCTTGTGTTTGAGCATTATTTTAGCAAAATCATTGAGATTAGAGTGTGCTAAACCAATCCACTAGTGTTAATTGCTAGATTAGTTGAGTGATTTGGTTAGAGCCTCTATCCTTTGTGCATTTGAGATTGTTTAATCGAGTTAGGCCAATCCACCTTGAGAGTGATTGTAACAAGGTGATTTGGTTCGAAGTTGTAGTCCCGTTCGTGTGGAATTGAACGGAGCGCGCCCATTTCGAGGTTGCGAAACTCCCGGAGACGTACGACTAAGGCTAGCTTTTCCTAGCGGGTCGGAACTCCGTAATACATCGCGTGTTCAATTTCTCTCTCTCTTTCTCTCTTTATTATCTTGCTTGAATTGAATTGCTTGTGCTTTGATTGTTTGTATTAGACCAATTTTGAATTGAACCGAATATTGACCATACCGGTTTAGAAATTCGTTTTGTGCCTATTCACCCCCCCTCTAGGCCTATTTTTAGGGACAACACACACAATTTCAAAAACCTAGGAATTCTCGTGGTCATGCACATATGTACCAAAGGAAACCTAGAAACACTAGAGTGCAAAACGAAAAAAATTTGCAAAATCAAGAAAAGAAGGTTTTTGTTCCAAAGGCGTCCAATTATTTTAGAGGACCCGATGGATGGTTTTATGAATTTAAAGAGCAACACTCTTCTCAAAACCACAAAGCTCAATCCAATGAGCATAAAAAGAATGTTTCCCAACATTTCCAAAAGGATCACAAAAAGAATTTTAATGTCTCATCCAATGATCCTAAGAAGAAGGCCGAATACCTTAGAGCCCATTACTATTCTCATTTTGTCAAGGGTTCTACCATGCCTAAGCCAACCAATGCATATTGCAACTATTGTTGTCAAAATGGTCATATCTCGTTGGAATGCAAACTTAGGAAACCAAATGGTGAGTCCAAAGGTAAGTGGGTTCCAAAAGCTTGTACCTCTAGTGGTACAACTAGTGGTATAGTAACCAATGTGACCTAAATACCAAGTTAACCCCCGGTCTTATAAGCCAAATCTTTAGGGGGAGCCTCTCTATTTCTATCTTATTTTTGTTTGAGAGGTTAAATTTGATCACACTACTTTGTGTAGTGCTCTAAATTGGTTCTCCAATTCCTTTTCTCCAAAATTAAGGGGGAGCCATAAATTTAGGGGGAGCTTGCTACAATTTTCACTTTTTGTCGATTTACAAAAAGGGGGAGAATTGTAGTAAAGCTTGTGAAATGCCAAAATTTAATCGCTTTACTAATGATATTGTTTTGCAAATCGTCAAAAGGGGGAGATTGTTGTACTAAACGTCTCTAGGTTTGTCGATTGCAAAACAATATCATTTGGCATTTAACAATCTTCTTTGAGTTTTATAGGAAGAAGATACAATTTATGAGGACTTGGATAAAAGCTTTAAGAAAGATCAAGATCAAGTCATTAGAGAGCTTGTAGGCTAGTTTAGACTAGGATAGAAGGTATACTTTAGTCCTTGTTTATCCTTAAAATGGTCTAGATAGCGAAAAACTCAATAAACCAGCAAAATCCTGTTTTCTGTGACCTAGCGTCGTACAACGCTAGATAGAGTTACACAACGCTAGAACAGCTAAATTCATACTTTTGTGAATCAACGTTGCACAACGCTATATAGAGTTAGGCAACGCTGAGTCACAACGTTGTACAACGCTCAGTAGAGTTGTACAACGCTACAGTTAAAAACTTGGAAATTTTCCTGAGTACTATCGTGCAACGCCATATAGCGTTGCACAACGCCACAAAAATCCCAAGTTAGCTGTGCTGTTTTGAAATGCAAAGTTTCTGGAGACGTTAGCCAACGTCTTTCCGCGTTGGGTAACGTTAGCGTTGTGTGACGGCATATAGAGTTGTACAACGCTCTGTTGAATCTGTCAGAGTTGTTCCTTTTTTCTCCCTTTAGCGTTGTGTAACGCCATTCAGTGGCAAGCAACGCTCTGACAATTTCCAACGGAATTGTCAGAGCTTTCCTTTGGTTATACACTCCTTCGTTGTGCGACGGCAAATAGCATTGCACAACGCTCTGACAGACCAACGGCTATATTAAAGAGCCGTTAGAATTTACAACAGTCATATTCCAGCGTTGTATAACGCTAATCAGCGTTGTACAACGCTGTGGCCTGTTTTTGCTGGGGAACTGCTCATTTCGAGCCCTATATATATCCACCCCTTGTTCTCTCTCCAAAAAACGAGTTAGAGAGCTTCACTTTGCAAAATTAGACCAGAATTGAGCCTTTGAGCACAGGGATACTCTCCCACTTGAGCTTTTCATAGCTAGACCATCTTGAGAGATTTAGTAGCCTCAAACACCACCGCCCCGACATTGTCGCTAGGTGTAGGTTGGAATAGGTTGAGAGCTCTTCTCCTTTGAGGCCGTTGTGCCATTCGAGTTAGGCCGATCCGCCTCGAGTGTCCTTGTGACGAGGTGATTCGGTTCGAAGTTGTAGTCCCGTTCTTGTTGGAATTGAACGGAGCACGTCCTTTGGTGGTAGCGAAACTCCCGGAGACGTACGACTAAGGCTAGCTTCTTCTAGCGGGTCGGAACTCCGTAATCACATCGCGTGTTCAATTTCTCTCTCTCTTTCTCTCTTTATTATCTTGCATTGTGAATTGCTTGTGTGCTTGCTTGTATTGGGTACCAATTGAATTGTGTTAGGATAGTTCATACCAAACCGGTCCAAAACCTCAATCGCTTCCGCTAAACCTTGATTAAGCCGCCCCCTTTAGGGACAACAATACATAGTAATTACGCGTATAAAGGGAAAATAATGCAATTCTGAGCATCATTGGAGCATTTCAATCGTTTCTAGATTCATTATAAGTCATTCCATCGAAATAATCAACATTTAATCTCTTTATATTGTTTAGAATATGACTAATGTGTTATTTATTCAAAAATATTGAATTATACAAGGTAATTACGCATATAAAGTACAAATAATGCAATTTTAAACTTCATTTCAACATTCTAAGTGATTTCATCGTAATAATCACATTTAAACACTTTATACAGTCTAGAATATGATTCATGTTTTATTTATTAAAAAATATTGGATTATACATGGTAGTTACGCATATGATTCATTCTAAGTCATTTCATCACAATAATCCACATTTAAACTCTTTCTACTGTCTAAAATATGATTCATATTTATTTATTCAACAAGATTGGATTGTACATGGTAGTTACGCATATAAAGCATACATTTTAGTATCGTACGATACACGCAACGTATCGTACAGTTCGGTACAAGTCAAAGCCCTACCGATGCATATCGTACCATTGTATCGGAGACCAAGTGAATCGATGGAATCGTTGCGGTACGCACGGACGATACGCGTATCCTATCATATCGAACGATACACACGATTCGTGAGTGGCTTCAATTTACGATTAAAAAACCCCTCCATTTGCGCGAGAGACAAAAAATAAGACCTAGGCTGAGATAAGAAAAGAAAATCGTGGGATAGAAGCTCCCACACGGCTTCAATTAAACTATCGCAAAAGAATTGAGGCACCGTTTAGGAAAAAGAAGGGTCTGACTTGTGGGGCCCTTTTGTAAAGTATTTATTTTTACTTGAATACTTTATTTCCCCACGTATCCACCCTTATGTTTCTAAGACCTAATTTAACCTTTCAATAGGATTAACTTTATTGTGGGACCATGGTCAAAATAATGGATAAAAATTAAAACTAAATGAGAAATATCGAATACGGATTATATTCAGGATTAAATCTAATTTTAGCATGAAAAACTTCATTAAATTTATATATGTTAAGCAATAAGAAATCCGATCAAATAAATAAAATTTAATAAGCTTCACATGTAGCACTAAATAATTATATTAACTCAATTTACGAATAAATTTAATTATATCATTATAGATTATATATAAAGATCATAGATTAAAATTAAACTAATAAAATTTTATAATAATAATAATAATGACAATAATATTATAATAATGAGGATAATTATGATTATGATAATAATAATAATAATAATTACTATTATTATTATTATAAATAAATAAATATTTAAATTCATAAAAATTATGCAAATTTTATAAGTTGTACAGATTATGCAATAATAATCAATATTCATAGAGTACACTTAATGATACCTAGATGGTTTAAAGATTATAATGATATTGTGTGTTACTAAAGCTGTCTTTTAATGAAAATCATCCGTTATATGTTCTAACTAATTAATTTACTTAATTTCAAGCATATCTTACCGTATCTTTGACGATACGTTACGATACACGATTCACGATTCGATACTAAATCCATCAATACACGATATATTTTACGATTCTAAAAGTATGATATAAAGTGCAAATAATGCAATTCTGAGCATCGTTTGAGATTTTTAATTGTTTCTAGATTCATTCTAAGTCCTTTCATCACAATAATCAACATTTAAACTCTTTATACTGTCTAGAATATGATTCATGCGTTATTCATTCAAAACTATTGGATTATACATGGTAGTTACGCCTATAAAATGCAAATAATGCAATTCTGAGCATCATTTGAGCATTTCAATCATTTCTGATTTCATTTTAAGTCATTACATCACAATAATCCACATTTAAACTCTTTATACTGTCTATAATAAGATTCATATGTTATTTATTCAGAAAGATTAGATTAAACGTGTTAATTACGTATATAAAGTGGAAATAATGCAATTCTGAGAATCATTTGAGCATTTCAATCGTTTCTGGATTCATTCTAAGTCATTACATCACAATAATCAATATTTAAACTGCTTATGCTGTCTATAATATGATTCATATGTTATTTATTCAAAAGATTGGATTATACATGGTAATTACGCAGAAAAATTGCAAATAATGCAATTTTTAGCATTATTTGAAATTTTGAATCGTTTCTGAATTCATTCTAAGTCATTTTGTCACAATAATCTAGATTTAAACTCTTTATACTGTCCAAAATACGATTCATATGTTATTTATTCAAAAAGATATGATTATACATGGTAATTACGCATGTAAAGTGCAAATAGTGCAATTCTGAGCTTCATTTGAGCAGTTCAATCGTTTCTGGATTAATTTTAAGTCATTCCATCACAATAATCAACATATAAAGTCTTTATGCTATCAATAATATGATTCATGTGTTGTTTGTTTAAAAATATTAAATTATACATGGTAATTATGCCAATAAAATGCAAATAATGTAATTCCGAGTATCATTTGAGCATTTCTGGATTCATTCTAATTCAATTCATCACAATCATCATTTAAACACTTTATACAGTGTTGAATATGATTCAAATGTTATTTATTCAAAAATATTGGATTATAAATATTAATTACACATATAAATTACAAATAATGCAACTTTGAGCATCATTTGAGCATTTGAATAATTTTTGGATTCATTCTAAGTCATTTCATCACAATAATCAACATTAAACTCTTTATACGGTCTACAATATGATTCATGTTTTATTTTTTCAAAAAGTTTGGATTATACATGGTAATTTCGCATATAAAGTGCAAATAATGCAATTTTGAGCATCATTTGGGAATTTCAATCATTTCTGGATTCATTCTAACTCATTTCATCACAATAATTTTCTTTTAAACTCTTTATACTGTATTGAATACGATTCATATGTTATTTATTCAAAAAGATCGGATTATATATGGTAATTACGCATATAAAGTGCAAATAATGCAATTCTGAGCATCATTTGAGCATTTCAATCTTTTCTGGATTAATGCTAAGTCATTACATCACAATAATCTACATTTAAACTCTTGATATTGTTTATAATACTATTCATATGACATTTATTCAAAAATATTGGATTGTACACGGTAATTACGCATATAAAAAGTGTAAATATTGCAATTTTGAGCATCATTTGAGCATTTCAATTGTTTCTGGATTAATTCTAAGTCAATTCAACACAATAATCAACATTTAGGATGTGTTTGGATACATTGGGAATAAGGAATAGGAATAGAGATAAGCTTATTCCTTATTCCTTATTCCTTATTCAAATACCAAGGTTTTGTTAAAATATGAATAAGGGCCGGAATAAGTCCAAATTCCTTATTCCTTCGTTGTTTGATTTTCACCGGAATAAGGAATAAGGGGCTTATTCCTTATTCCCAATGTATCCAAACATAAATTAAACTCTTCATACTGTCTAGAATATGATTCATGTGTTATTTATTAAAAAAAGATTGGATTACACAAGGTAATTACGCCTATAATATTCAAATAATGCAATTCTGAGCATCATTTGAGTATTTCAATCATTTCTAGATTCATTCTAAGTCATTACATCACAATAATCAACTTATAAACTCTTTATACTGTCAAGTATACGATTCATATGTTATTTATACAAAAATATTGGATTATAATTGATAATTTCGCTTATAAAATGCAAACAAAGCAATACTGAGCATCATTTGAGCATTCCAATCATTTTTTAATTCATTCTACGTCATTACATCACAATAATCAACATTTAAACTCTTTATACTATCTACAATACCCATCATTTGTTATTTATTCAAAAAGATTGGATTATATGTGGTAATTACACCTGTAAAATGCAAATAATGCAATTCTGTGTCATTTCATCACAATAATCATTTAAACTCTTTATACTGTTTTGAATACGAGTCATATGTTTTTTGTTCAAAAAGATTGGATTATATATGGTAATTGCGCATATAAAGTGCAAATAATGCATTTCTAAGCTTCATTAGAGCATTTGAAATTTTGAATCATTTCTTAATTCATTCTAGGTCATTTCATCACAATAATATATATTATAACTCTTTATATTGTCTAGAATAAATTTCATATGTTATTTATTAAAAAAAAATTAGATTATACATGGTAGTTACGCCTATAAAATGCAAATAATGCAATTCTGAGCATCATTTGAGCATTTCAATCGTTTCTGGTTTCATTCTACGTCATTACATCACAATAATCCACATTTAAACTCTTTAGACTGTCTATAATAAGATTCATATGTTATTTATTCAGAAAGATTAGATTAAACGTGTTAATTACGTATATAAAGTGGAAATAATGCAATTCTGAGAATCATTTGAGCATTTCAATCGTTTCTGGATTCATTCTAAGTCATTAAATCACAATAATCAACATTTAAACTGCTTATGCTGTCTATAATACGATTCATATGTTATTTATTAAAAAATATTGGATTATACATGGTAATTATGCCTATAAAATGAAAATAATAAAATTCTGAGCATCATTTGAGTATTTCAAACATTTCTGGATTTATTCTAAGTCATTACATCACAATAATCAATATTTAAACTCTTTCTACTTTCTATAATGAGATTCATATGTTATTTATTCAGAAAGATTAGATTATACGTGTTAATTACATATATAAAGTGGAAATAATGCAATTCTGAGCATCATTGAGCATTTCAATCGTTTATAGATTCATTCTATGTCATTACATCACAATAATCAATATTTAAACTGCTTATTCTGTCTAGAATACGATTCATATATTATTTATTCAAAAAGATTGGATTATGCATGGTAATTACGCATAAAAATTGCAAATAATGCAATTCTGAGCATTATTTGAAATTTTGAATTTTTTCTGAATTCATTCTAAGCCATTTTTTCACAATAATCTATATTTAAACTCTTTATACTGTCTAAAATATGATTCATATGTTATTTATTCAAAAAGATTTGATTATACATGGTAATTACGCATATAAAGTGCAAATAATGCAATTCTGAGCTTCATTTGAGAAGTTATGTTTCTGGATTAATTTTAAATCATTTCGTCACAATAATCTACATTTAAACTCTTTATATTGTCTAGAATATGATTCATGTGTTATTTATTCAAAAAGATTGGATTATACATGGTAATTATGCCTATATAAATTGCAAACAATGCAATTCAGAGCATCATTTGAGCATTTCAGTCTTTTTTTGATTCATTCTAAGTTATTACATCACAATAATGAACAATTTAAACTCTTTATACTGTCTAGAATACGATTCATATGTTACTTATTCATAAAGATTGGATTATACATGGTAATTCAGTGGCGAGTCCAGACATTTTTTAAGGCTGGGCACAATAAAATAATAGTAAATTTAACATTAAAAATAAAATTTATAAAAAAGAGTAATTTTAATTTAAAAATTAAAACCTATTTAAAATGTAGTATTATTACAAAATGCTCAGTGCAAACAATAATATTTTTCACCAAATAGTACAATAATTATAAATTTTTCACCAAAAAATATACGAACGAAAAAGAAATTATTATAATACTAGTGCAAGCAATAATATTTGCATAGATGCACAGTTTGAAATGTTATATAATTTTCTCATTATATATTTCGGATAACAATGCTTAATTTGTTGATTAATATCCCAGTACAAGCTAACTACAAAAAAAATTGTATGAAATTCTGAGCATCATTTGATCATTTCGATCGTTTCTGGATTTATTCTAAGTCACATCACAATAATCAACATTTAAACTCTTTATACTGTCTAGAATACGATTCATATGCTATTTATTCATAAAGATTGAATTATACATGGTAATTACGTATATAAAGTGTAAATAATGCAATTTTGTTATTATTGCAAAATAAAATGGAGCAGTTATTGTCTTTGTATGATACTATTCTTAATTTTTATTCTATTCAATTTGATTACTCGTATTTTATGACTTCATTTTGTAATTTGTGGTTTGAAAGCTGTGGATCAGACCTTGTTTCTTTTGTTGTCGGTTATGTTCTCAGCATGCCATGAAATATAAATCTGCCTAGCATTGTACAAAGACTTAACCTTGTTAATTAATTTCTGATTGCTTTATCTTTTTAGTTAAGAGAATTTAATTGATGTCAAGTAAACTCAATTTACACTTTGTGAATTTCACCTATTGAAATATAAGTTTGTTTTATGGTTTGTTTTATTTATTGATTAGTTGCGATATGATATTGCTTCCCTGTAGCTACAATCGATTACAAACAAGTGTTTCCAGTTCCAACACCTCGACGAGGAGTTGCGAAACTTCCATGTTGAGGTTAACATGTTAATATCTATTGTTTAAGACACATTCGAAAACTTTCCTTAAGACACGCAAAGGGGATTAACAAAATAAAGTAAAGGACATAGATGTTTGAAGTTACTAGCTGTGTGCTTGCATGGCAAAGCTATACACTTACCATGAAGTTGTTTAACATGAAATACTCTCCATCCCCATCCCTCATTTCTGTGTTTTCCTCCCCTTAAATATATTATATTATCAGAAATGGTAATTAAAGATTTAGTTTATCAATATTTGATCTAATTGTGGGTGATTATCAACCTTTCAATATCGTTAATCAGGTAAAGTGAAGAAACATTAATATCACCTTCAAAATATTAGAAAAACAACTTATTGAACATGTTTGTTTGTTAGGTCCCCACTAATGGTTTGCTAATTAGTGGCCAATCCACTACCGTCGATGGATCTAGCATGATAGGAGTTGTTGTTTTGCTTGGGTTGAATTAATGACATGTGAAAGAAGATCAATTTTGATCATGTCAAGAAAGGAGTACAACTGAGATAAAAGCATCACATCGATAATTTTCCATTTTTGTTATGGCAGTTATGCTGTTATGTATAGAGATGTTAGATTTGCTGTTGATTTATTCCATAGTGATGAAAATCTGAAAAAAAAAAATGGTTGCTTTGGATCCAGGACGGTATTTTTCTCTTGAAATTACTGGAGTACTAATATAGGCTCCGTTTGGATAGGTGTGGGAAGAAGGGAAGAAGGGAAGAAGTGGGAAGAAGTATTGGGAAATGTGTAACTTTGTGAAGAGTTTAGATTGTTTATAATTTTTTTTCTTCTTCTTTCTTCCAACAATCCAAACGCACCCATACAATTTATTCCATCACTACACTTTTCAAATACACAATGCTGCTGAACCATAATCTTGTACAGTGGTAGTACTACATATATTTAACATTAACAATTATGATATCAAATCTTTTAATGCTGTTAGTTTTTTATATTTGCACTATGCAAACATGTACATAAATGAAGATCATGCTGTAGTTTTTGATATTCGCACTATGCAAGCATGGCATGATATCAAATCTTTGTACAGTCAATCAACACTTTGTATGAGCGTGCTACTTTTGAGTAAAGTATTTAGACTTTGAAAGCACCTTAAGATGCCCCCTAGAAATTAGCAATATTTTTATTGTTTTTTATGCATGTCTTCTATTGTTTATTGTGTGACAGACATTTTTTCCGGTTGTTGGTTTAGTGGATCTTGATAAATTGAAACCCGGTAATTTGGTTGGAGTGAACAAAGACAGCTACTTAATACTCGACACACTACCCTCAGAATATGACTCACATGTTAAGGCCATGGAGGGTGATGAGAAACCAACTGAAGATTACAATGACATTGGTGGCCTTGAGAAACAGGTACATTGTTCTTCAATACCAAACTATTCTTTTATTATGATATTGCATAGGTGCCTTGTGTTAGGAACTACTTCCAAGTGCAAATTTTAATTTTTGTTACGATTAACAAGTTAATTAACTATTGCAATTACGGATCTAGTCATTAAAGTGTTTAACACATAAAAGAGAAATGTAGGAGATAGTTATCTCTTCCAAAATTGTATTCGAAATGCTCGAACCTATCTTTAGGAGTCGATGGAGTGCTCGTCACATTCACGACAATTTCTGGTTGCCTCGAGTCCACCTAGAAAATTAATCAAAGTCTCAAGACAAGTGCTAACTTGTCCGAGACGATAGCTAATTTTCTTTTTCTCCTTCGCCCGATTAACGATTAATTGGAAGAAGAAAACGCTCAACACATGAGAATTATAGAGAGGGAGGGAGGCGCCTACACAAGAGAAGAACGATTTTATTCGCTTGTCTAGCCGTCGGCCAAGGAGAGAGAGAGAGAGAGAGAGAGAGCAATTAGGTTTTCCTTGCGTTCTTTCCATAAACAACACGTTATATATACGGAACTTTTCCATAGCCGAAATTTCCAGGGCCCGTGTGGGCTAGTTCACATGATATAATGGCCCATTGATCCATCTCAAATCGGGCCTTTAATTAACTGATTAAACAAAAGATCGATTAGCTCAGTATAATTAAAATATGTTGAACGAACTTAATTATTAACATATTAATAATTAATTTAGAATTAGCATATGCATTATATTATTTCTATATGATCTTCTTGAGTTAATTAATTATAACGGTTCACAACGGTATATAATTAATTGATCAACTTATCATATTTTTCGCAGTACTCGCTACTGCAAATAAATAAATAATGCACGCATGATTAAAGTCTTATTTGTGTGACCCTTTGAGGATTTATGATATGTTGGCCATGGAAAATAAATCACCATTTATTTCCAATAATCATAAGTCGTATCTAGCAACACGTTATGATTTCCAATTCGCATGAATAAATATTGTACCAATACAGTACCTCAATCCCGCATAAGAAAAAATATCTTATTGTTTTGATTCTTATGTCACATGATATCCTTGTATAATCCAAGATAGGAATGTGTCATTCTTGCAGATTATACGTTTCTTGATTTAGAGATGATTACAGGTTGCTAGCAAGCAATCCATCTCCATCAAGTGGCCCAGTAGATATGATCACTCATTAGGTGAACTAATGAGGGACATACGGTTGTCTTGATGACCATTTTCTCCCCGCATAATTCAAGAGAACATAAATAAAGTCCGTATAGCAGTCCTTATAAGGAATCAGCGTTAGACGATATTTATAGACCTATCCTTATATGGAGAAACTGAATCATCTCAAACTTAGAATCAAACACGTATGAAATAAATAATGACACATAACACAATCCATATATTTATTTCATTAGATCATGTCTTGTACTATGTTCCAGCAACATATACATATACAATTAAGTTGGTAACTCCTTACTTATGATTTGTAGAACTTAAATCATCACTTAACTTGTATATTAGTCTTGTCTGATATTAATGTTCCTTATTAATTATCAAGACTATGGACAATTTTGATTTATTGTTGTCATTTAATCATAAATGAAATACGGTGATCCACAATTCAGATCCTCAACTTGAATTAACTATCAATAATAAAATTTAGTAACAAATGATCAAATATCATCAATAACATAAACTATAGAAGTAGACATAAATTGATTGACTTATAGGACATATCTCTAACACAAGGTCTTTGATATTGAAATATAGGCCTTTTTAATGTTATGTTCTGGCTCATCTAAGACTGAATTTTTAAATAATTAATTCTATGTTTAAAATTTTAACTGTCATTCTTATTCCATTCAACCTAATTTTGCTCAGTTATTCAATAGACATAAATTAAATCTGATAGTTTGTTCACCTGTGCAATTTAGTATTTGTTTAATCTAATTTCTTTCATGTAAATGTAATCGGTAAAAAGTCCTCAGTTACAGCCTTAATAAACCACCCTTCATTAATTGAAACTGATATGACAATATTTTTAGATCCAATCCTGTAATTTTTACTTCATCGTTTATAGCTTGAACTGGCATAAAAAAAGTGTTACACTGCTACTTGTGTGCAGATACAAGAGCTGGTGGAGGCCATAGTATCGCCAATAATGACACATAAAGACCGATTTCAGAAACTTGGTATCAGACAACCTAAAGGAGTTCTTTTGTCACAGGGAAAATCCTAACGGCATGTGCTTATTCTGCTTAGACCAATGTCACTTTCCTAAAGCTCGCAGGGCCACAGCTTGTCCAGGTACAACATTGTTTCTGTCATACATCACTGATGCGGTGTCACGAGATAAAGCAATAAGCAGAAAATTGGTAAAAACAGTAAATTGATATAGCTAAATCATTGTTGTATTGATAATTGTTTTTCTTACATACAAAGTCTGAGGCAAACTGCTTATATAACAGTAGAAGGGTAAAACGGGAAAACTAGGGAAAATAGGTGTGCCCTAATTACATGGATTTCTATTGGTTGATCCCAAATCATTCTCTATGTTGTTTGTCTGTTTGTATGCGTTGTAACTCCAGCTATTCATTTGTTGCAGAGAGAATCTTCTCTTGAGCGATGCTTTCTAAATTGCCAGTATCGCCAGTAGCACTAGTACTGGAGTTTACCAGTACTGTTCTAACATCCCCCCCCCACAAGCTAATGGTGGGGTAACCACTGTTAGCTTGTTACGAATCAAAAGAAATCGAGGTGTAGACAGAGGTTTTGTCATAATATCCGCAAGTTGATCTTGAGAGCAAATGAACTGATCAGATTTTTGTTAAGGACTCTCTCGCGAATGAAATGATAGTTGATCTCTACATGCTTGGTACGAGCATGGAACATCGGATTGGATGCAAGAAAAGTCGCTCCAATATTGTCACACCATAACACTGGGGCTGAAGAACATTGCACATTAAGTTCCTTGAGTAAAAATTGAAGCCAAATGAGCTCGGCAGCCGCAAGAGACAAGGCCCTATACTCAGCTTTTGTGCTTGAACGAGACACAGTAACTTGCTTTTTAGCACTCCATGACACTAAATTTGGACCCAAGAAGATTGCATATCCTAACGTAGACCGCCGATCATCCGGACACCCGCCCAATCGGAGTCACTATAAGCATGGAGAACAAGAGAATTGGTAGGTGTGAGATTTAAACCATGAGTTAGGGGTACCATTTAGATAGCGTAAGATACGCTTTACTGCTGCCCAGTGGATAGAAGTTGGAGAGTGCTGATATCGTCATTATTTGTTGGTATTTGGACCGTACTTGGCACTCAAATAACACTCAAACCATTGAATTATTCAATAAATTGCTATGATTTCGAAGGAATTGGCTCTACCGTCGTCTTTTCTCTTATTTTCAGGTTTCTTGATGATTTCTGGTGGATTCTCAATCTTTAGATGAATTTCGCACATGGCATAAGCTAGATGACTCATTCCTAGCACTTGAAGGTGATGTCTAAGCCACCATTCGGATCGAATGACTCATGCTCGGACCGAATGGGGCTTTGTTCGGACCAAAAGCTCAATAGTTGCACAAAATGGAAGATTTAGGAGAAGAAAATGATCAAATAGAATACTAGAATTGTAGAGCTCATCTTAAGCTTTCCAACGGTTTTTGAATCGCCTCAATCGGAGTCCGGATGGAGGATTTATGGCCGAAATACTATCTCAATGCAGAAATTTCTAGCTCTCTGGTCAGGTCGAACAGACCCCTGTTCGGACCGACCAGACTGTCGAAAAATCATATTTGGAAGTATTTTCAACATGGAAACTCGTATTTTGGCATATTTTCTTGCCTTGACGACCATGCAACCTCCCAAGCACCTGAAAACTACTATATAAGCTCCCCTAGGCCAGAAAGAAGGGGAGGGAAGCCACCATAGACGAAATTCCACCTCCTACCACATATAAGCTCCCCGTTCTCGCGCCGAAAGGCGTGGGATTCCACCTCTTGCATCATAGCACGATCATGACATCATCTTTGGAGCAATTCTAGGCGCGACGGCGGCATAATCAACCCAACCACGGCTCTGGACATTCGGTATCTTGAGTTATAAGCGATATTTGGTTTATTTCTTCCATTCTCTTGATATTTGATTTGATGGAGCTTGTATCTTATTTTGCTTTCATGTTAGGCTAGATTTATGTTGTCTTAGGAGTAGGGAAGTAACTTAGCTTTCGATGTGTTGTGATTTAACTTAATATGATATGATATGTTTTGTTGATTTGTTTTGTTGAGAATTTTTTTAATTGCTTGTTTTAATTACTTGGTTAAATTCTAATTAACTTCTAGATGTACGACCGTATTTAGTTAAGTTCTAAAGTTAGGTTAATCAAGATAATTTAGATAAGTATTTGGAATAAATCGTAGATCCGAAAGGGGAGATTAGTTGACACCAAAAGTGTAACTTTTAGACAAGTCCAGAAGACCTCTAGATATCCTTATGAACTCCAACAAATAAGTTTAAGTTGATTGAATTCTATACCAAAAGTTGAGAACCAATTGAGTTAATTAGGTTAGGTTGTGATTGAACCAGTGTCTAGTCCAACAAGCGAAAGCTGAGGATTAGAGTATCTAGGTTTGACCAACAAACCCTAGCACAAAGCATAAACTTTCATAAAGAGTCAAAACCATACACTTATACCATCTGTTCGGACCGAACAGATTCTTGTTCGAACCGAACAGAGCGGTATATGCTTGAAAAACACCGTTTGATGTACGAAAGTGAGAAGTTCTGTGTTCTAGAGTCCAAACCGAGGTGAAACCTGAACCCTAAGACGTCTTTTATATTGTTAAAACACCAAAAACATCTCTTTAAGCATTTAGATTTTTTTTAGATAATTAAAACACCCAAAAATATTTATTTACTTGCACCTTTAGATTTAATCAACCAAAAACTCCATAAAAATTTAATTGTCTAGCTTTCGTGAGGAAGTAAAGTCCAGTAATCAATTGTACCGTCCCTTGGGTTCGACCCTAAAGCTTAACTAAAATGACTAGTGAGGTTAGCTCTAGGTTTATAAATTTATTTGATTCCTAGGTTCTAAGCCTTCATCAAGTGCATGAATTGGGATACTTTGTTGACGGCAAAGGTTATGTCGGGACATGTAATTGTTGCATATTGAAGGGCACCAACAATCATTCTGTAAATGCTAGGATTGTCCATGGGATCTCCATCATGAGCTGAGAGAGAGGTATTAACCACCATAGGGGAAGGACAAGATTTGGAGTTGAGCATATTAGATTTTTGAAGTATGTCCTGCAAATATTTGGATTGAGATAGAAACAAGCCAGTGGAGGTTTGAGAGACTGAAATACCAAGGAAGAATTTAAGAGATCCAAGGTCCTTGATAGCAAACCGTGTATGAAGATGGCCAATCACAGAGGTAATGACATTGGAATCACTCCCTGTGATGATTATGTTGTCAACATAAACCAACACAACAATGGTGCATCTGTGTCGGGTATATACAAAGAGAGAGGGATCATAATTGGATGCATTGAAACATATGTAATGAGGGCGGAACTGAGAGTGTGAAACCAAGCCTGTGGGAATTACTTAAGGTCATATAAAGCTTTCTTGAGACAGCAAACATGGTTTGGCTTAGATGCATTGATAAAGCCCGGTGGTTGAGTCATAAAAATCGTTTCTTGAAGGTCACCATGGAAAAAGGCATTTTGAACATCTAATTGTTTGATGGGCCAGTTGAGAGAGATAGCAATAGAAAGAACAAGGCGAATGGTCATGGGTCTGACAACCGGGCTATAGGTGTCGAAATAATCGGTGCCTTCCTCTTGTGTGAAGCCTTTGGCGACAAGCCGAGCTTTGTATCTTTCGATGGACCCATCGGCATGACGCTTAATTCGATAAACCCATTTACAACCCACAATATTGTGATCAGAAGGTGGTGGTACTAAGACCCATGTTTGATTTTGAGATAGAGCATTTATCTCCTTGGCCATTGCTTCTCTCCACTGTGGAAACTGATTTGCTTGTCGAAAAGATGAGGGTTCAGTTTCGGGGTAAACAGCAGTGTGCAGAGAAACAAAATCTGGAAAGAGATGAGAGCGCCTGGTGTTGTCCCTTGTTCTTGTGATCATAGGATGAACAGAGGAATCTGCAGGAGGAAGAGTTGTAGTATGTGGTGGTGTGACAGATATGTTTGGTGGAGAAGAAGAGTGATCTTGGCGGGCAGTACGGTCAGAAGGGACCCCTTGTGGTAGAGCGCGGTCAGGTCTTTCATTAAAAACCCGGGCAGAAGAAGGAACTTCAGAAGGTATGGTCTGACGGGCAGGGGACTGTAAATTTTGGGCAGCGCCATTTAAATTGGGGGCAATAACGGTCTCCAGAGAAGGTTGGATGGAAGCAGAGGCTATCCAAAAGGGAAGTGTTGTTGTATCAGGATCTAAGTTAGCAGGCTGAGAAGAAACTGCAATGAAAAGAGTGCTGAAAGGAAACTGAAGCTCATCAAATACCACATGACGAGAAATGTAAATTTTGTTTGAAGGTACATGGAGACATTTGTATCCTTTTTGGTTGAAGGCATAGCCTATAAACACACATGGTAAAGATTTATTTTGCAATTTATTTTCATTGTAAGGGCGAAGATAAGGATAACATAAACATCCTAAAACTCTTAAAGAGTTGTAATCGGGTATTTTGTTGTATAGTTTGTGAAATGGTATAGCATTAATGGAAGTGGAAGGTAGACGATTTATGATATACACAATGCTTGCAAAGGTTTCATCCCAAAAGGAAAAGGGAATGGATGCTCGATTCATAGTGGCAAGTGAGAGCTCGACTATATGACGATGCATGCGTTCAGCCAATCCATTTTGTTGTCGGGTATAGGGACATGTTATTTGATAATTTATTTGAGGGAATAAACGAAAAAGGGGCTTGTACTCCGTACCACCATCAATACGAAGCATTTTAATAGAATGAGAAAGTAAATTCTCCACTTGATGTTTGAATAAAGCAAAGACTTGAGATAATTCATCTTTGGTTTTGAGAAAATATATCCAAAAGAAATGAGTGAAATCATCCACAAATATGACATAATATCTATAACCATCTTTTGATACAATAGGAGATGGACCCCAAAGATCGGAGTGCACAATTTCAAGTGGAGCATGAGATAAAGAAGTACTAGAATTAAAAGACAATTTGTGTGATTTTGCCATACAACATTCATTACAATGAGATAATTTGTGAGTAGAGCATGGTAAACTAAATTTGTTTAAAAGATGCAGAGTTGTGGAGGAGGAGATGTGGCCGAATCTTGCATGCCATAGGTCAGCCGGAACACGAGCACCAAGAAGAGCTTGAGGAGAAGGATTGGAGGATGGTAAAGAGAGATAGTAGAAACCGTTAATAAGAGGAGCTTGAAGAAGAAGATGCTTTGTTTGACGATCCTTGATTAAACAAAAAGAAGAAGAAAATTCTATAAGTATGGAGTTATCAAGAAGTAGCTTGGAAAGACTTAAGAGGTTTTTGGGGAATGTAGGAATATGTAATACATCATTAAGCAAAAGAGAGAAATTTGAAAATTGCAAAATAGAACAACCAATATGTGCAATAGGCATACCCAAACCGTTTCCTATTTGAAGTGTGTCTTGACCTTCAAAAGCAGCAAAGGAGGAGAGATTGTTGAGGTCGGGAGTGACGTGATGCGTGGCACCCGAGTCAACACACCACTCATGTGGAGCCGAAGTAGAAGATATAGGCTGCGCAACGAAGGCCTGAAAAGAAGGAGGTGCAGAGTTGAATGTTGTGGAGGCAGTATAGCGATCGTCGAAGCGATGGTAACATTCAATGGCTTGATGGTTACGCCGGCCACATATCTGACGGGGGTTTGGATACAAGGGGGGAGTTGCATTTTGTGCAGGTGTGTTAGAGAAATTAGGCGCAGGAGGTCTGGGAACCCAATAAGAAGGTCTGGGTATGGGATTGAGATTGGGCCGATATGGAGTTGGTTGAGAATTTGCTTGAAAACGAGGCCCAAAATTGGTGGGCCTAGAGAAAGAGGGATTAAATCTGGGTCTAAGATATGAGTTCGGGTTTGGATAGCGAGGAGGGCGCGAATTCGGGTTTCGGGGCCTGGGATTGGAGTAGAAGGCAGCAGGATCTGGTGCGGCAGGTAAAGAAGGGGCAATATGTTGCGAGTTGAGACGGGTTTCGCTAGTGAGAAGAAGAGAATGTAAATCAGGGAGAGAGATAGGATCAGACCTGGCATTAATGGCAAGAACCAGTGGATTGAAGTTAGATCCGAGACCCCTGAGTGTGTAATTGACAAGGTCGCCATCAGAAATTGGTGCTCCAATAAAAGCGAGCTCATCGGCAATAGATCGAAGCTTTTGGATGTACTCAGCACAGGTGGAGCCGCCTTTAGTGATACCTTGAAGTTGCTGTTGAAGCTCGATGAGACGAGCACGAGAGGCAGCAGAAAAGGGGTGATGAAGCATTGACCAAAGTGCAGAAGAGGTAGTACATGAGACAACCTGAGCTAGAAGCGGCTCAGATAAAGAGGAGCGGAGCCAACCCAGGAGTAGCTGGTCCTGCTTATGCCATGTGAGGTAAGTTGGATTGAGAATAACTGTGTTGCCGGAATTGATGGTTGGAGAAGGTGGAGTGGGGTTTTCAACAAATCGAAATAAATCGTATCCATGGAGTAAAGGGACTATTTGAGATTGCCAGGCAAGAAAGTTGTTGCGATTTAGCTTTGTTGCAATGGGGAGATTAAGCAAGACAAGAGAGTCAGTGGATTGAGAGGTTGTTGAAGAGGAAGAAGAAGGATTGGTAGAAGAAGAGGCAGTAGTGGAAGCCGCCATTGTGGCTCTGATACCATGTCACGAGATAAAGCAATAAGCAGAAAATTGGTAGAAATAGTAAATTGATATAGCTAAATCATTGTTGTATTGATAGTTGTTTTTCTTACATACAAAGTCTGAGGCAAACTGCTTATATAACAGTAGAAGGGTAAAACGGGAAAACTAGGGAAAATAGGTGTGCCCTAATTACATGGATTTCTATTGGTTGATCCCAAATCATTCTCTATGTTGTTTGTCTGTTTGTATGCGCTGTAACTGTTAGAGATATGTCCTAGAAGCCAATCTTTTTGGCTACTTCTATGGTTTTATGTCTTGGATGATTTTATATCATTTTTGTTCCTTGATTTATTTGTTGACAGTTCATTCAGGTTGAGGATCTGAATTATAGATCACTGTGTTTCATTTAATAGTAAATGACAACAATAAATCTAAAAGCGTCCATAATCTTGATAATTAACAAGGAACATTAATTATCAATAAGATTAGTATGCAAGTTAAGTGATGATTAAGTTCTATAAATCATAGGTTAAGAGTAACCAACTTAATTGCATATGTTTATGTTAATTGAACATAGTACAGGACATGATCCAACGAAATAAATATATGGATTGTGTTATGTGTCATTATTTATTTCGTTATGATTTTGATTCTAAGTTTGAGATGTTTATCTTTTCCACATGAGGATAGGTTCAATAAATATCGTCTACCGCTGATTCCCGATAAGGGCTGCTATACGGACGTTATTTATGTTCTCTTGAATTGTGCGGGGAAAAGCTAAATTATCAAGAAAACCGTATGTCCCTCATTAATTCATTTAGTGAGTGACGATATCTGTTTGGGCCCCTTGATGGAGATAGATTGTTTGCTAGCAACTGATACAATTATCTCTAGATCAAGAAACGTATAATCTGCAAGAATGACACATTCCTATCTTGGATTATACGATGATATCGTTTGGCATAAGAATCAAAATAGAGATTTACTTTTATTCTCTTATGCAGGATTGAAATATTGTAGCTGTACATTATTTATGTGAATTAGGAATCATAACGTGTTGCTAGATACCGCTTATGATTATTGAAATTAAATAGCGATTTAACTCCATGTCCAACGTAGCATAAATCCTCAAAGGGTCACACAAAATTGGTGTTTTAACCATGCATGCATTATTTATTTATTTGCAATAATTGGTATTGCAAAATATGATAAGTTGATTAATTAATTAAATAGCGTTATAGACCGTTATAATTAATTAAATCAAAGGGATCATATAGAAATAAATTAATGCATTTTCTAATCCCTAAATAATTATTATTAAGTTAATAATTATTTATTTCAACACATATGCATATTAAAAGGCTTTAATTAAATAGTTAATTAAAAGCCCAATAGGGAACCAAATTGAGAGCAACAAAAAAGGCCATTTAATGATTGATTGAGTGGACCCATGAGGCAAAGCACATAGCCCATAAAAGGGCCCATACTGTGGCCGGCCATACATGGTGGTAGGTGGGGTGGCAATGTTGTAAATACATGGTGTGAGGTAGGTAGGGTTTGCACACTATATAAAGGATTGTATGGTTGCAAATTCCCCTCTCTCTTCCCACAAAACCTAGCCGCCCCCCCTCCCTAGGCCGGCGCCTCCTCCCTCTCTTCTCTCCCTATTGCTCATGTGTTGAGCCCCATTCTTCCTCAAATTGATTAGTTGATTTGCTAGAAGAACGGGTTTCCTAGGGATTAGTCATATCCTCCAAAGCTACTAGCATAGCTCTTGTTGAGGATTTGGTTAATACCAAGTGGACTCGAGGAGATTCGACAAGGAGGCCGAAGGAGCAAGCACCACCTTCTTCTAGCCGTGGTTCGAGTCCCCTTGATTACGATATCAAAGGAGGTACATCTTTGAACCCTTTCTCTTGTGTGAATGGCTTAGTACTAGTTCTTATGTGTGTGCATGCTTAATTGTGGGTAATTAATAGTAATTAACCATAAAAATTAAAATTATGCACTTAATTAACAGTAACTCCAGCTATTCATTTGTTGCAGAGAGAATATTCTCTTGAGCGATGCTTTCTAAATTGCCAGTATCGCCAATAGCACTAGTACTGGAGTTTACCAGTACTGTTCTAACATGCGGTTTTTACTGAATAAGAGGTAAAACCTTAGATATGCGTAAAAAGAGTTCTACTGTAACAATACTGCTGTCAGTTCGGTTACATGGAGTTCTCAAAGTAATATATGTCTAAATAGTTTATAATATGATTGAAGTTGCTTTGCTTTATTGGTTACATACATATTGAGGTGGTCATGTCCAACTAGTTCCTACCAGTTTCTTACACATACTCATTTCCTCTTTCCAGTAATGTAGACGTTCATCGGAGATGGTGCAAAATTAGTACGCGATGCATTCCAACTAGCGAAGATAAGGCACTGTGTATTACCTTCGTTGACGCTATTGGTACCAAGAGATTTGACAGGTACTATTATATGAAGTGTAGTATGATGAATAAACTAAAATAATAAATTGAAGTCGGCAAACAAAAATGTGTGAGTATGAAAGTGCATGGTCAAAGGTCAAGTATTGTTGGTAGCAAATTTGGATTGAAATTGAGTTGATATACGAACTGTCAAAGAATTGGAGTCGGTTAGGATTAAAGGGGTTAGCAAAAAAAAAAGAAATGAGTCGGTTTTTGTTTTCTATAAATATCCATTGATCATGTATTGTAAGAGATATATTGTAATTCCATAATATAAAGATAGTTTGAGTTTATCCTCCTTTATTAGTGTTCTATTTTGAATTCTATTTGCAACAAATTGGCATCAGAGCCTTGTCGAGTGTCTCGTTCAAATGGCAACCAGAAATCTAAATATTTCCTTCCAATATTCGATTCTTACCAAAACCAATTATGATCAATGGTCGTTGCGAATGAAAACTATTATTGGTGCTCGTGGCTTGTGGAGCATCGTCGAAAATGACATTGAAGAACCTGATGATGATAGCCAACTCACAGTAGCTGAGTTAAACGCGTTGCAGAAGAAAAGAAGTGGAGATCAATATGCCCTGAGTATCATCCATCAAGGATTGGATGGCGACATGTTCGAGAAAATTGCCAATGAGACGAGTTCTAAAGATGCATGGGAAATTCTTAAAAATTCGATGGTTGGAGTTGACAAAGTGAAGAAGGTTCGACTCCAAACTTTAAGAGCCGAGTTTGAGACGATTATGATGAAGCAGAGTGAGTCCATAAGAGACTACTTCACTCGAGTGTTAGCTATAATTAATCAAATGAAGAGGCTTGGTGAGAAGATGGAAGATGTAAGAGTTGTATAAAAGATACTACGCTCTCTCAATTCAAAGTTTAGCCATGTGGTGGTGGTGATTGAAGAATCAAAGGATACAGAGTCCATGTCGATCGACGAGTTAAATGGTTCGTTGATAGCCCATGAAGAGAGAATGAAGAGAATTCAACAAGAATCTCTTGACGAGGCTCTACAAGCAAAAGCGACAATTAATGAAGATAAAGCGATGTATACTCAGCATAGCCACCAAGGAAGAGGAGGCAGATCTGGAGGTCGTGGCCAGAATCGAGGTAGAGGCCGCGGAAGAGAGAATAATTATAATCAAAGGCAGCAGCCAACTGAATTTCAATAGAATTCTCGTGGTAGAGGATGTGGCCGAGGAAGAGGTGGTCGTGGATATCGTCCCGACATCAGCTGTTATAACTGCGGTCGGCATGGGCATTATGCACGGGCATTATGCATGAGATTGTCGATTACCAAAGAAGGTAGAAGAAAACACGAATTTCGCGATAGAAGAGACAAAAGACGATGACGTTCTCATGATGGCACATAATGATATCATTTCCGACAGCGACACGATGTGGTATCTCGATACTAGTGCTAGCAATCATATGAGCGGACACAAACATTTATTCAAGGAGATGCAAGAGGTTAAAGATGGTCACGTTTCATTTGGTGACGCGTCAAAGATTCAAGTAAAAGGTCGAGGTAAAATCAACATTTATCATAACGGCAAAGAAAGTACAATTGAAAATGTGTACTATGTGCCAGACATGAAAGTAATATTATGAGCGTGGGACAGCTGATGGAAAAAGGCTACTCGATTTTCATGAAAAATCGGGTGATGTTCCTGAAAGACAAAAGAAACTGCCTACTTGCACGGGTGGAGATGGCCTAGAATCGCACGTACAAGCTCAATTTGAGAAACGTGCAAGAAACATGTTTGAAAATCAATATGACGTATATAAAGCCTCGCTATGGCATTTATGGTTTGGGCATTTGAGCCGAGATGGCCTAAAAGAGATGGCGAAAAAGGGATGGTCCATGGTCCATGGTTTACATGGCAAACAAACAAGAACTTCGTTCCCTCGAAGTGCAGAGTATCGTGCGAAAAGAATTCTCGACTTGGTACACACTGACATATGCGGTCCGATCACACCCAAATCATTTGGAGAAAGGAGGTGTTTTATTACTTTTATTGATGATTATACAAGAAAGACGTGGGTGTATTTTCTTAAAGAAAAGTCTGAGGCGTTCGAAATCTTTAAGAAATTCAAGGCGATGGTTGAGAAGAGGACCGGCCATCATATTAAAGCATTGCGGTCGGATAGAGGTGGTGAGTATGTGTCAACTGCCTTCGCAAATTTCTACGACGAACACGACATAAGGAGATTCCTAACAGCTCCCTACTCGCCTAAGCAAAACGGTGTAGCAGAAAAAAAAGAATCGAACCATTCTCGACATGGTTCGGTCAATGCTGAAGACCAAGAATATGCCAAAAGAGTTTTGGGCAGAAGCGGTACGATGTGCCGTATATGTGCAGAATCGATGTCCGCATGCTAAGTGATATCTCTTATTTATATATATATTTTAACCATACTTGGCACCAAAATACTATCCAAACCAATGATATTCACTGCACTTTTGCATTATATTTTGCAAGATTGGACACTGCCGTGGAATTTGACTTGTTTTGTAGGAACTTGGTGGATTGGACACAATAATTGCATAAAATGGTGAATTTTGAAGAAGAAAATGACTGAAAGGAGTCCATAGCATTGTAAAGTTCATCCTAAGCTTTCCAACGATCTTTGAATCACCTCAATCGGAGTCCGGATGAAGAAATTATGGTCAAAATACTATCAATGCTCGATTCTGGAATTTTGGTCCGAAATTGGTCCGAAATTTATACATTTCGGACCGAAATTTCCAGATTTCGGTCCGAAATTTCTTTTATGGAAAGTGATTTTTGATAATTTTCAAAGAAGGAAGGATCCTCTCTTGCCCTAGCCGCCTCCTGGTCTTTCCCTAGGTGTTTTTAAGCACGAATTTCGACCAGAGACGCATCCCACCTTCCATACAACAATTTCCACCACCGTTCTCACGCCGAAAGGCGTGGGATTCCACCTCTCGCAGCGGAGCACGTCCATGGCAGCAACTTTGGAGCGATTCTGGACGCGACAGCGGTAGAACCGATCCAACCACGACTTCGGACGATCGATATCTTGAGTTAGAAGCGATATTTGGTTTATTCGTTCCTTTTCTCTTGATATTTTGATTTGATGGAGTTTGTATCTTATTTTTCTTGCATGTTAGGATAATTATTGATGTCTTAGTAGTAGTTAGTAGATTAGTTTAGTATTTTGTGATGACTTGACTGCTTTATATTATGATATGTGATATGTTTTGTTGAGAATTATATCTTGCTTGGTTAATTTAATTGTTTGTTTGACTGTTTACCTATTGATGAACTGCAGCACCATTAGGACATTAAACTAGAACAAATAATTGATTAGTTAAGTATATGAGGTAAGCCAATCGCTCGAAAGAGGAGGTTAGTTTACGACCGAAAGGTGTAGCTTTTAATGATCCGACAGGACTTTAAATACCTCTAGAAACCCAACTAAATATACTTAAATAGCTAAATCAGAACGAAAGTATAGGTTTAGTTGTTTACGTGGTAAAAACCAAATTTCATACCAAATTAGAACCAAAATTGCGATAGCTGAGGTTAGGACTTAGGTCTGGTTGTTTAGTAGCCTTCACATAACATTGTGTAAAAATATCAAGTCAAAACAAGAGGTCTAAAGTAAGTTTAGGAACGAAACAACATGGATTTCGGTCCGAAATCTATATATTTCAGTCCGAAATATGCCTCTGTCTCGATGAAAATTGTAGACAAAGGTGCTTTGGAGCTAAACTAATTGAACACAAATTCCTAGGATATTTTTACATTTATTTTTAGTCCAGAAAATACCAAAAATAATTTATTTAATTGCACTTTAGATAATTATCTTTTAAAATCATAAAACTCCAAAAATTAATTGTCTAGCTTTAATTGCACTTTAGATAATTATCTTTCAATTTGATGAAGGCTTTGAACCTAGGTATCAAATAAATTTATAACCTAGAGCTAACCTCACTAGTCGTTTTAGTTAAGCTTTAGGGTCGAACCCAAGGGACGGTACAACTGATTACTGGGCTTTACTTCCTCACGAAAGCTAGACAATTAATTTTTGGAGTTTTATGATTTTAAAAGATAATTATCTAAAGTGCAATTAAATAAATTATTTTTGGTATTTTCTGGACTAAAAATAAATGTAAAAATGTCCTAGGAATTTGTGTTCAATTAGTTTAGCTCCAAAGCACCTTTGTCTACAATTTTCATCGAGACAGAGGCATATTTCGGACTGAAATATATAGATTTCGGACCGAAATCCATGTTGTTTCGTTCCTAAACTTACTTTAGACCTCTTGTTTTGACTTGATATTTTTACACAATGTTATGTGAAGGCTACTAAACAACCAGACCTAAGTCCTAACCTCAGCTATCGTAATTTTGGTTCTAACTTGGTATGAAATTTGGTTTTTACCACGTAAACAACTAAACCTATACTTTCGTTCTGATTTAGCTATTTAAGTATATTTAGTTGGGTTTCTAGAGGTATTTAAAGTCCTGTCGGATCATTAAAAGCTACACCTTTCGGTCGTAAACTAACCTCCTCTTTCGAGCGATTGGCTTACCTCATATACTTAACTAATCAATTATTTGTTCTAGTTTAATGTCCTAATGGTGCTGCAGTTCATCAATAGGTAAACAGTCAAACAAACAATTAAATTAACCAAGCAAGATATAATTCTCAACAAAACATATCACATATCATAATATAAAGCAGTCAAGTCATCACAAAATACTAAACTAATCTACTAACTACTACTAAGACATCAATAATTATCCTAACATGCAAGAAAAATAAGATACAAACTCCATCAAATCAAAATATCAAGAGAAAAGGAACGAATAAACCAAATATCGCTTCTAACTCAAGATATCGATCGTCCGAAGTCGTGGTTGGATCGGTTCTACCGCTGTCGCGTCCAGAATCGCTCCAAAGTTGCTGCCATGGACGTGCTCCGCTGCGAGAGGTGGAATCCCACGCCTTTCGGCGTGAGAACGGTGGTGGAAATTGTTGTATGGAAGGTGGGATGCGTCTCTGGTCGAAATTCGTGCTTAAAAACACCTAGGGAAAGACCAGGAGGCGGCTAGGGCAAGAGAGGATCCTTCCTTCTTTGAAAATTACCAAAAATCACTTTCCATAAAAGAAATTTCGGACCGAAATCTGGAAATTTCGGTCCGAAATGTATAAATTTCGGACCAATTTCGGACCAAAATTCCAGAATCGAGCATTGATAGTATTTTGACCATAATTTCTTCATCCGGACTCCGATTGAGGTGATTCAAAGATCGTTGGAAAGCTTAGGATGAACTTTACAATGCTATGGACTCCTTTCAGTCATTTTCTTCTTCAAAATCTACCATTTTATGCAATTATTGTGTCCAATCCACCAAGTTCCTACAAAACAAGTCAAATTCCACGGCAGTGTCCAATCTTGCAAAATATAATGCAAAAGTGCAGTGAATATCATTGGTTTGGGTAGTATTTTGGTGCCAAGTATGGTTAAAATATATATATATATAAGAGATATCACTAAGCTGATGGATCAGACACCACAAGAAGCTTGGAGTGGAATCAAGCCGACAGTGTCACATCTTAAGATATTTGGTAGTGTGGCTTATGCACACGTACCAGATCAAAGAAGAACCAAGCTAGATGATAAAAGCAAGAAATATGTATTTATCGGGTATGACGAGAAGACGAAGGCTTTCAGACTATTCGACCCGATTGAAAAGAAGGTGATCGTAAGTCGAGATGTGCAAGTAAATGAAGAAATCGCATAGGACTGGAACAACCAAAAGGAGATGGCGAATGAAAAAGAAGAACCATCAACCTCTACACCGACAACAACAAACACGAGTCACGAGAGCTCCAATGATGAAGATGAGCCAAGAAAACCAAGAACGAGAAGCTTGCAAGATCTATATGAATCAACACCTGAGGTACATTTAGTATGTCTTTTAGCAGATGCCGAAAATATGACATTTGAAGAAGCAGTGAGAGATAAAAAAATGGCGAGATGCGATGGATGAAGAGATCGCCGCTATCGAAAAGAATGACACTTGGAAGTTGGTGGAATTAACGGAAGGATGTCAACCCATAGGAGTTAAATGGGTATACAAAAAGAAGATGAATGCTGAAGGTAAAATTGAGAGATATAAGGCGAGACTCGTCGCGAAAGGATATCGACAAAAGGCCGGAATTGACTATGAGTCTTTGCCCCGGACCCCGGTTGCGAGAATGGAGACAATTCGACTTCTCATATCACTAGCAGCTCAATTCAAGTGGCCAATCTATCAAATGGACGTAAAATCAGCATTCCTAAATGGTGCACTTGAAGAAGAAGTATACGTGGAGCAACCACTCGGGTACATGAAAGTTGGAAAGGAGACACAAGTGCTGAAATTGAAAAAAGCGCTCTATGGCCTGAAGCAAGCACCTCGAGCATGGAACTCCCGAATCGACACATATCTCAAGAAGAACAAGTTCAAGCAATGTCCATATGAACACGCACTGTATGTGAAAGAAAAGGAAGGTAATCTGCTATACGTTGCTTTATATGTTGATGATCTCATATTCATGGGGAATGATGAGAAAATGATAAAAGAATTTAAGGAAGTCATGACTCGTGAATTCGAGATGACGGATTTGGAGTTGATGAAATATTTTCTTGGATTAGAAGTTAGGCAAGAAAATGCAGGAATATTTGTATCGCAAGAGGCGTATGCAAAAAAATTTTTAAAGAAATATAAAATGGATGAATGCAATTCCGTGTCAACACCGATGGAACTCGGTACAAAACTCTCCAAGTTTGAGGGAGGAGATCGAGTAGATGCGAGCAAATACACAAGCCTAGTGAGAAGTTTGCGATATTTGACATGCACAAGACCCGATATTGCATATAGTGTCGGCGTAGTGAGTCGATTCATGGAAGAGCCGAAATACTCACATTGGAAGGCGATCAAGCGAATCTTGCGATATATCAAAGGAACTGAAGCACTCGGGTTGTTTTACTCGAAGTCAAAAGAATACAAATTGATGGGCTACTCCGACACTAATTGGTGCAGAGGCGTAGATGATCGCAAGAGCACATCGGGCTATGTGTTCTATATGAGAAATACGACATTTACATGGGTCTCAAAGAAGCAGCCAATAGTAACATTATCGACATGTGAAGCGGAGTACGTAGCAGCATCATATTGCGTTGGACACGCAATTTGGTTAAGGAATTTACTTCGCGAGCTAAAACTTCTGCAACATGAGGAGATTGAGATTCGAGTCGACAATAAATCAGCGATCGACTTAGCTAAGAATCCGGTGCATCACGAAAGAAGCAAGCACATAGATGTTCGATTCCATTTCATTCGAGAACATATTAAAAATGGAGATGTGCAAATGAGGCACGTAGTGAGTCGTGATCAAGCAGCAGATATTTTTACGAAGGCATTACCGACGGAACTGTTCAATAATTGCAAGATGAAGATTGGAATGAAAGATGGAAGAGATTTTAGTTTAAGGGAGGAGTTTGATGAATAAACTAAAATAATAAATTGAAGTCGGCAAACAAAAATGTGTGAGTGTGAAAGTGCATGGTCAAAGGTCAAATATTGTTGGTAGCAAATTTGGATTGAAATTGAGTTTGATATACGAGCTGTCAAAGAATTGGAGTTGGTTAAGATTAAAGGCGGTTAGCAAAAAAAATAATAATAATAAATGAATTGGTTTTTTTTCTATAAATAGCCATTGATCATGTATTGTAAGAGATATATTGTAATTCCATAATATAAAGATAGTTTGAGTTTATTCTTCTTTATTAGTGTTCTATTTGCAACATAGTAACTTGAAACAGATGCCTTTTGCAATTAACTCGAACTGAGTATCCTAATAACAATTATCTGTTCTTTTAAGCTGATCAAGCATCATTGTTAGTCAGTAGCCTAATTAATATGACCAATCTTTTTGCATAGACTGCAAATGAAAATTTTAATCTTTTAATTACCCCAATGTTTTGCCAATCATTCCTGAATCATTTCTAATTGGGGTGATTATATCCTCTTAAGATTTATAATCAGGTAAAGTGAAGAAGCATTCACATCTCCTTCAAATATCAGCAAAACAACTTACTGGATTGTTTATTAGGTCCCCATTGATGGATATTAATTTGTGTGCATTCTTTTTATTTGCTATTGAAACTGTTTGCAACATGAGTGCTATATTTAGTTGCATCTTATTGCTTTCTTTTGAGGTTTTAATTTATCAGAAAAGAAGTACAATGTTTGTCAGTTTAGGTACCAGACTTTATTTTGTGTGCAATCTTACCAATTTTTTCATGTGTTGCTTATGTTATTTTTTTTTCAAGCAGCAGCTGTTGGAAAGATACTGAATGAGGCTTCTTTATGGCCAATATTTCAAAAGATAATGACAAATATACAGCCTTTCAGATTTGAAATTCTACCGTTTTATTTTTGTGCTATGATACAATACACTTTGGAAATCAGTCACTACAAGAAGGCTTCAATAATTGGCTATAAAATTGTTCATCGGCTTTAAAGGTTATTTTACTTTACAGAGTCAAACTTGAAGTGTCTTTTTCACTTTAGGAACTACAGTGGTTATGAACAATGCTTTTGTCTTCTTTGTTTCATTTCCAGCAGTAGGATTTAATTCCAACGCTCTAAAAATTAAATCTCACCGCCCTGAAAGTCAGAATGGTTTAAGACTTGAAAACCTTAATTAAGAACGATCAATCAAATTATGCTTGTGCACAGACATTGTATGCAAATAAGCCTAATGGAACACCTCACTTAATCAAGAAATGATGAAATTGATGGTTTACTTAATCACTTTAGCACTCAAATACTGGTACTTGACTTGCTTTGTGCATCGTGCATGATTTCAATAAATTACACTATATAAGCTACCAGACTAATATGTGCTTGGATTAGCCATATAGTATTGGACCAATAGTGACAAGGCACATTCATTGACTTGTAATATGCTTAGAATCAAAATTAAACCCTCTTTACTTTGAATTTTGTTTCACTTTATAGATTAAGTGGAACATAAAGAGGAGAAAATTAAGGACGTATGCTATAGAAGTCTTTTGGCAGTAGTTGCTCCAAATTTAATGTAAGCATTCACTTCCATTCTTCTTTTTAGTTAGTATCATTGCATAATTTTAATTTTGATCATGATGAAATAATTTATTAAGTTATGCATATCCATACGATTAGGTGGATACTTATGCAGTGATTGAGAAAAAAAAAATGGGTGGTACGGTCAAGATGTCTTGTGTGAAAACGTATGAATGAATGCATGTTGTGATTGTAATGCGAAGCAGCTTAAGGTGCCATGTTATAATAATTTAATTGTATGGCTTAATTTTTTGTATATCCTCCAATTCTTTTTTATTTATTTATTTTTTCTATACTCTTGTGTATCTCTTATTTGCCACTAAACTCTTCTAAATGGTTATTTATTTTCCCTTCAACTTGATCATATATAATTAACTACGTAGATAACTGAAAATTAATACTGAAAGAGACAGAAATACCCTTATATCATTTTTCGTTTTCCCTCATTTTTCCCTTCCTTGCTCCAGGATATTTTCTCGCTTATGTCTCGTATTATTTCTTCTTGCAACCGCACAATTGTGCCAAAATCAGAATCCAACGATTTCAATCAGAATCCTAAGTTGAGAATTAATATGTTTTCAACTCCCATGTTGATTTCAATAAGAAACCCATGTTGATTAATTAGCACCAAAGCTGCCCTCCGTATGATATCTGACAACTTAAATTTGCACAATTTATGAAAATCTTTAGGTTCTTGTACTTAAAAATCTTTAGGTTCTTTTAAGTACAAGAACATACTAATTACATAAACAAGCACGCTTAATTAGACATTACAATAAGGGGAAGACTTGAAGCAATTTCAGGGCTTACAACATTCGAGTTTTCTCAAATAGAATTGCAATGCTGGTACTAGTACATATATGGTCGATTACAATTACATTTTACCTGCTTCTCATATTGGCCTAATGAGGGAAAATGAAATGATAGGATGTTTTAGAAGGAAAATATCCTGAGGAAGGAAGGGGAAAACGAGGGAAGACGAAAAATGATATAGGGGTATTTCTATTTTTTTAGAATTAATTTTCAGTTATTTGCGTATATAGTTAATTATATATGGTTAAGTTGAAGAGCAAATAAATAATCATTTACAAGAATTTAGTGACAAATAGAAAATACACAAGAGTACATGAAAAAATAAATAAATAGAAAAGAGTTGGAGGGTATAAAAAAAATTAAGCCAACTAAGGCTTAACTAATTACTCTTCCCTGGCTATGGTAACTATGGTTATTACTGATCCGGTGACCCAAAAATCCAAATAGACCATGTCGATGTACACCATACTTTCCAAGATAGCAGCCAATAATATCGGCGCAGGGGAACCGTTTCTGCTACCGCGTGCACCTCTCAATCGACCACGTGTCCCCCTAAAGCCGTCTCACGCATCTTCTCTTTTCTAGAAGAACACATAATTGCTCGTGCTAACCAAAACTAGTGCGCTAGATTTTGAATTCAATTTAAATAAGGGGGAAAAAAACCGAAGAGACGCATCTAGAGAAACCATCATTTCATTTCTCTCCTCTTTGCCAAAAAATGGAGTCGATTTCACGTTTGGCTTGCGCGCGCTACTCTCCGTTGTTCCTCCGCTCTAGGGTTAACCCTCGTCCGTCGATTCCGTCGCGAGTTTCGATCGGACGAGTGAGATCGCACAACGTCAATATGATCAAGCCACAGAAGAGGGAGCGCCGGAGCAAGAACTGGATGCGGTGGGAGGATCTTTCGGGTTTGGATGGGAACGAGGAGGTTGAGGAGGATCCGATGTCCGATGAGGAGTTGGAAGGTCCGATATCTGATGAGGAGTTGGCGGAGGAGTTGGAGGAGATGGAGAAGGAAGCGATCGAAGGCCTCGATGATGGCCGTGAGCCGTCTGATTATGATCGTAGGGCTCAGATGTTTGACGAGAGCTCTAGGGCTTTCAAGGTCTTGAAGGAGAAGAGTGAGAATGGTAGCACTGGTGGTGACAATAGTTCGTAAATTGGTATTAGAGCACATGTTGAAAGCTTGCGTTTCTTGATTTTATTGTGTTTCTGTGCTTTTTGTTTCATCATGCAAATTCAGTAAACATTTGCATTGCTGTTTGAACGCAAGCTACTTTAGTTTTTAGTTTTTTTTTTTTAATATGAAGATTCTACAATTTAGTAAACATGATTCTTGTATTCAGACCAGTTATGTCAAAGAATTTGATTTTTAATTTCAATACTGAAAGCAAAACTCAGTTGATAATTTATTCCCACATGGACCAAAGTGATCTGCTATTCTCCAATGTTGAACCATCTAAGCAACTTCAACCAAAAAAAAAAAAGAAAGGACTATCAAAGCCTCTGTAGAAAATATAAAAAAATATATAATCGAACGATCTCTGACAGGCTAAAGTTTCCTAAGAGAAACTACAAAATAGTACAACACAGAGAGCATATTTACATATTGTCTGTCTACAGTCCTCTGTTAAATGAAACAAGAAAAAAAAACTGAAGTATAAACAGTCACCGCCCCCCCCCCCCAACAACAAATGCAATTGCCTTGTAAATAATTAACAAATTAGCTGTTAGAACCCTCGAGAAATCTCCTCTCAGCAGCTCGCCCTGCTGCAACAGATGGTGGTAAATGGCGCAAGCTCTCGCCTTCATTTTCTTCTCCTTCTATAGTTTCACCTACCACTTTGATAGGAAACAGGGACTCCACATCTCTCAGTGTCAGAACAGGCTCATCTTTCAGATTCTTAGTTTTTCGGTTCAAGGTCGAACAATTGCCTCTGCTCCTATTCAGCTTGTAAATGCTCTCTTCAATTGTGCCCTTTACCTAATAACAAGAATAAGAAAATGCAAAAAAAAAAGGATTAGAGAATAGGACCCAAATCGATGACCCAAACTGGGTCTAACCCAAGAAGAAAACAATTGTTCTAACATGAACCAGGGCAACCTGTGAGGCTGTGACTCAGAAGACCTGAAACCAGATGACTTTAATTATTGGACCTGAACTCTATACATGCTGCAAAAACCAAATGACTTCAATTATTGGACCCAAGAAGTTTGAAACCAAATGACTAGCTGTTTCGCGCATTTAGCTACAGGTACAGACCAACAGGTCAATAATCCTTGAAATAGATGATAACTAAAAACACTACATGCACAGAAATTACAGTCAATTATCTTTAAAGAAGACTAGAAAGATAACTAAAACATTTCATTTGACATACCATAAAACGATGAATGAAAGTCCTATGTTCCTGTCCAACACGATGCACCCGGCTTATAGCCTGTGCCTCCGCACCAGGGTTTAGTAATGGCTCAATGAGAACAACATGTTGTGCTTCCAACAAATTAAGCCCATTTGCACCGTGCTGAATTAGCATCAGAAGGACTTGAACTGGTCTTACATTTGTCGGTTTGTGTTTTAACTTGTCTCCTTGACCAACACCTTGTTGTCCTTTAAATTTTGCAATTGCTACTTGTGCTTTCCTGCAGTAAGGAAAATATTCTCATAAGATTCATATCGAAAGACATTGAAAAGCGGAAAATTTTTTAAAAAGACGGTGTTCTGGCTGTCAGACTGTATAATTTCTTGGGAAAAAAAGAAGTAACATGTATTTCAAAAATACTCAGGCCAAAAAGTACATATATTATCTATATATCTGTCATAAGTACTTGCAAGTTAATTATTTGAAATGAATAAACAAGAGAACTAAACCTTCCGCCTTTCATTCGTACATAATGGACACTGTTCACGAGCAAAGCATGCTCCAGCACATCAAGAACATCGTTCCAGCTGGAGAAAACCAGGACTCTTGCATCTTCATCAGCCGAAGTCAGCCACAGTATTCTCCTCATGACTGCCTCAATCTTTATAAGAATTAAAACACCCATTGTCAAATCCTCTCTATGTAAATCCAAGAGCCAACCAAAAAAATACGAGACCAGATGAGAACCTTGGTTCCGTAGGAGCCTCTGACCACAACTAAACTCTCTGGGCCCTCATCAGCTTGGCAGGGACCTGCCTTTTCTAAATCGCTACCAACACTAACACTTGGTTTCTCTGCAACATATGCAATGTCATTGAAATCTGTGCGCTGCCGGCATGTAGGGCACATTATCCACTTTCTATCTGACCTGCTGAAATAAGGAGCAGCTTGTTCTGACATTTGAAGACAACCTGTGTACAATTATGCAAATCTACCATATTAGAACAAGATGTCTCATAACAGGACCAAAGAAAGTGGTATGCAATAACTCACACTTGCAACACAAGAAATGGCCGCATTGAAACACCATTTTTCGATCAGAAAACTTCTCACGGCAAATAGGGCATGGTTCTTCAGTAGTTTCAGCCTTTGATTCTTCCTTAACAGGGGTGGAAGGTTCTAGATCAGTCACATCTTCAGTGCCAGGGGTCAATGCGAGTTTCCCTGGCTGTGTCCTCTGATTGCACTGCACCAAGCCCTGTTCGAAGTCACAAACGGAACAAAATCATTGCAGCTATTGACTTGTAGCATGCTATCAACTTATATGAACTTAAATGTAAAATATACAAAAAAAAAAAGAAGCATCAGCCCATTTCCTGTCCCTCGAATGAAGAGGGACTCCTCAGGAACTTCCAGTTTACTGAAAAGTAAAATATAATATCCAGATCTCCCTAGAATTTGTAAAAAATGAGGCTTGATACTTATCTAACTTCTTACTTTGAAAAGAGAAAAAACAGAGGCATTTTGTTGCAAACAATTACCAAGCATGACGAATAAACAAAAAAAGTAAAAATAAAAAATTTAAAAAAGAATAAACAACCTTCAAATAACGGAGTTGTCCCTTAATGCGGTGCAGAGCAGGCAAAGCCAAGAACTTATCACTTGAAAATTGCAGATTGAGTTGGACCAGCTCCTCTCTGGCAAGAATATTAACTTCACTTGGTTCATCTTCACTCTCTTTTAAACGGAGCCTGGAGGTAGACATTTTAATTTCGTCATGAGCCCGCAAAAACTGAGCCTGGGTGATTGATAGCATTCTTGCTTGACTAAATTCCTTCCTCAACATCTGAAGGACACAGCCAAAATTGTTAGTTCTGATAAAACTTACAAACATGTGAATAAAGTAAAGACACGTACTTCAAAAAGACGCAATTGCATTTTAGCACTAGCTGATTCTTGTCTGCCCAGTGCTGTTTTTGAATGTGTCTTAATGACTTTTAACATTGTCTCGACTGTAGATGGATGTCTATAAACCTGTCCAAATTACAATAAAAAAAACAGTTAAGAAGATATAAAACCACATCAAAAGACTCAGATACTTTTAAACTTTGTAATATCAAAAAAATTACTAGCACCTATTTTGTAAAATAAGAGGGATGCTATTCGCAAATACATTGTTAAAAATCAGGATGCATCTAGCAAATGCATCCTCATAATCAGAATCTTCATTGTAAAAATTTTATTGTGAACAGCTTAAAAGCAATGCAAGACCCACCCGGCTGGTGATTCTCATTAAATTTTGACTCTGCATATAACAAGTCAGTTTTTTTCTCTCTTTGCACTTTGCTTTTTTTAAGATCTGTGTTTACATTAAAATAGCAGAGGCTTCACGAATCAGCATGGGCCAAATCATTACAGAGACACACGCACACAAAGAGACCTGTATATTTTCTCTTGCAAATCTCAGGTTATTATTCATGTCACCAGACTCAGATTCATCTGTGGTTTTCTTATTTCGAAAGAAGTGATTTAGCTCGTCTTTTCTCTTTTGCATATCTAGCGCCTCCTCAGCAGATGCAATGACACTATCACTATGTGACTTCTTTACCAAAAATAACCTCGCCTCATACTCCTATATATATATCAAAGACAATAAAAAATTGAGAAAAACAATTAAGTCAGTAAGAAGAATAAAGATAATAAGAAAAAAAAAAACTGACCCGAAATAGTTCATCCATTTCACATTGGATGCACAAGGAACCATTTCCATCATAACATTTGGGGCAGTATCTCTGCCGCTCGATTTCCTCATCTTTGGGGTTTCCAACAGTTTCGTCAACCTCGAACAGGCGATCCATCACTTTCTGACGAGATTTGTGAAGAGAGTCGATTGCAGTTTGGATAATGTACTTTAAGCCACCGATGGTTTTGATTCTTGATGAAGGGACAAAAATAGGAAAAGGAACTATCAGTTGTCTGTTTCCTTAGACAGAAATTCAATAAAGAATAGTGTTATACTCGTATGCCTGACAACCTGCCAAACATAGCCCTCTTACCCCCAGGTTACCTTCTAAAAATTAAAAGAAAAAGAAAAAAAGAAAAAAAGAAAAGAAAGAAAGAGTAGTAACACAAAACAAGGTTCGCCAATTCTCTGTCCCACGAAATCTCAATTATCTAGTACACTGCAGCAAAAGCAGAAACACTTTTATGCACCTAAATACATAAGAAAGTCATTTTAATCTTCAATGTCCATTATATTTACCATGGAAGGAGAAAATTTAACCAATTCAAGTCCATTCTTAGCCTATATGAAGTTCTAAATGAAAATGAGTTCTTTGCATCATAGCCTGATATAATCAGATGTATGCTGCAGAGCCATAGATATACCAGACATACCAAGATCTAGTATTCATCTAGTGTAAACAAGAAACAACCAACCCTAAACCCAAACCCTAAAAAGTAAACAATGTTCAGAAACACATGTTCCCAATAATATATTGGAATTTTAGCCAGCAGAAAATATTTTCAAGCAGTGTACGGCAGAATTCTCTTTTCCTCGTATTATTTTTGCTGACATTCTCACCCAAATCCCAAAACCATAAGAAAGAAGTATTCCATCTGGACTGAATTTCTATTCCTATAGCATCTTCCTCTCATAAAATCACTCTAATGAACATTCTCGGGATAGTGGAAAGGGTGGAAGGGACAAATGAAAGGAAATGATGTGAGATTATATATTATCTATAAAAGAGGGATTACATATTTATCTATAAACCTGCAGCATGTCAACAATCAAAATATCAGATGTATCCCTGCAATAATGTATGTACATTCTATATCACTAGAAGGCTTAAGAGTATATCATATATTAGATACTGAGAACCCCCAATTCTAATTTCATCCCGAAGGTGTCTAACCTCTCTAATTGATCCCGAAGATGTCTGAGCTCTTCCTCGCTGATACCAAGTCAGGACAAAAAGAACAGTTTGGACATTGAAGGACTAGCAGGAGCCTATCAGACATTTTCAAAATTACAGAAATATTCAAGAGACATTTCTCATATCATGGGGAAATAATTACAGTTCAATGTTTTACAGGGGCATCCAGGGGTTATACAGTAAGAGGACACAACTATATAAGTAAGGGTAGAAAATTCAAATTCTTACCTAGAAGATACTCTAGCAGAGCCTAAGCCGTTGGTGCTCCTGGTGACATTTTGTTCAATTTTTCTGAGTAGTTCCTCCATCGAATCCTTGTTTTTCTCTATGCAATCAAGCGCGTGCAGCCACCAATTAGCATTATGATTATTTAGCTCCTTTGAGATCTTAGAAACCTGCGTACCAACACTAAGTCAACATAAAACATGATAAACAAGAAAATAATAGTACAAAGTTACAATTTTAAATATTGGCTACCTGTTCAAATGAAGTTCTGAACTCCAATTGTGATAAAGAAAGCTTCGAGCCAAATGTGGAAAGATGCTTCTCTACAATCATCTCACAAGCCCTTTTCATGCACTCATCAGAACAACATTTAGTTGGTGAGTGACTTTTCGCATCAGATTCCAAGCACTCTGCGCTGCCATCATCATTGTTGGCTTCTTGTGATGTGCCATTTTCTTCCATCCCAATGTTGTTGGTTTTATACTCGTCTATTTTCCTGCGCTTTATGTTTTGTCGATCGAATTTGCCAGCATCAGTCTCCTTCCTTTTTCCATTGACTACATCTTCATCACAATTTTGCTTCTCAATCAGAGGGCATTTGGGTAAATACTCAGGGGAGCTCCTGAGCAACTCAGAGAGGTTATGATTAATGTGAAGACTCAACAAGGGATCAACGCCAAAATCACCAAGATGCTCATCTGCTAAAGACAATGCTTCTTTATACAATGACATGGCATGTGTCTTGTCTTCTTCAATAATGGCTATTCCAGCTAGGCCATTCAAAGCCACGACAACCTTTCTGAGCTCCTCTTCCCCTTCAATTTTGGCCTTACCAATAAGTACCTGCATAAAAGATCTTGCAAGTGAGTTCAGGTGTCAAAGGATAAGTGAAACAAAACTGAAGACCCTGGCTTGTACACCCAAAAACCCTGTGTAAAAGTGGTTACAGAAGCATTTTGAGAAAGATCATCAAATAGTATACAGTATTTGCAAGCAGTAATAGAAGTTCTCCACAAGTAGGATTTCAAATACTTTGCTTACCTTGCAACAAGGATCTAGCCACAAAACAAGCTTAAAGTTACTTTTGTTGTATTTGTTGCATTCTAATATTAAGCTCACATTCTCACTCGTAAGCAGTATTGTTAATTTTTTATTGAACATTCATTTCCATCACATTTATGTCTAAGTTTGATATAATCTCAAAATAATTCAATGACCTACAAGTGTTAAATCCAACTATTAGAGCATGAAATATCAACAATATAAAAATTCTAGGGTGAATTCAACAAATAAACAAAATAAATGAGCATGGCACTCACATTTAGTATCTCTTCCATGGACAAAGGGGACCTCTGTAAAGAGCACAAACCGGAGCTTCCAACTTGAGGATGGCAGCATGCCTGACGAAGTTTCAAAAGCGGGCCAAGGAGTTTTGCAATCTCATTATGTGTCAAATAAACATCACCTTGCTCAGTATTTTCACTTGATACTTTTCTGCTCTCCTTCAAATTTCTTATAATATCATGCGCATGAACAAGACAGGTAGAATGTTGTTTCTGATAGAAGTGTTCTTCAACTGGCGAGAAGGAAAGCCACGTCAGCAACTCCTCCTGAGGCGGCAGTTGCAGTTCGTCTGACACATGGGCCTTGGATGATCGCCACATGATTTGTTTGAAGACCTTGTGCGTGAAGTTCATAGCAGCCTTATCTTTTCTCTGATGTATATTTTATGATGAAAGATAGGAAATACAATACAGTTAAGTGTTAGGCAAATGTTTCATCACTTTGTAAATCCCTAGTATACCACTTAGGTGATAAATCAATGTATGTACCTCGTAAGGATCTCTGATGACATCAACCCACCACCGATACACATCAAAAGGATTGACTCGAAGGAAACGCAAAAGCCCGAAGAGGTCATCAAGTCGACGCTGAATTGGGGTTCCTGTAATGCACCACCTATGTTGTGAATGAAGCCTCATTGCCATCTCAGTCACAGAGGAGTTGCTAGACTCAACCATTTGTGCCTCATCCAAACAAAGCCTCCACCAGTGAATCCTCGTAAGAAGAGTAGGCAGCACAGGATATCTGCTCAAACCAGAGGTAAGGAATATAAAAGAAAAGATGAGTTTACAATATTAATCTAGGAATAAGGAGCAAAATTAGTATACTTACTTCTTCTGGAACCTCAGAAAGCGACGGTCTCCATCATGCCTGTCAGAATCATGTGACAAATCTTCTTTCAACACATCATATGTAGTCAAGACTATATCAGCAGCAACGAGTTCAGTTATGTCAGTTTTTGGTACCAAAGAGTCTAAATTCCGTGCACCTTCATATATGCAAACCTTCAAGGATCCAGCCCTCGTATGCCTAATATAATAAAGATTAAACTTTAGTACAATTTGATTCACGGATCACTATATCATCTGTATCCATACAACTGTAATGAATACTTGAGGACCATCAGGTGCATTACCGAATAATTTCAGAATGCCACTGTGCCAAAATAGGAGCAGGGCACACGACAATGGTGGCATGGGTAGATATCTTGGTTTTTGTTGCTTCTCTGATTTCAGAGCATGAACAGCATATATATCTTTCTTCACTCTCTACTATCTCCATTTTTGTTTTCTTTCTCCCCCTTTTTGGCTTAGCAGGTCCTTTCTCTGTATCTCCTCCTGTTTCATCTTCCTTAGAAACTGAACTATTTTTCTTGCTTTTTGGAGAATAACCTACACATTTCGCATGCTGCCATGCATCACAGAGGTCACACTGGACCCACAACCCCTTGTACTTGGAGCTCGCACTTGCCGCCCCACATACACACTCCACTCGTTCTATTTTCTGCCTCTTTGTTTTTATCCCATCAGCATCTTCTTCAGAAGTAAAGCAGGCAGAGGCAGAAGGCTTTGGATTCGCAAAAATGCAAGCTAACAACTCCACAGTTTTCCCCAATCCCATTTCATCTAATATTTTGGAAATTCATGCGAGAATATATAACAAACATATAAAATATCTGTCAGTTATGAGAAAATCAATTCATATACGAGTGTTAGGAATGTCTCTCATCTCACCATTGTATTCTTTTAGTATTTTGTATTCTTTTTAAGAATGTCACTTGTCTCACCTTTGTACCAACGTATCTCTCTTATCCATCATTTGAAATAAATTGTTAGTTTTTAAGAGGAAGAGACAACACACATAATTGGGTCTGACTAATTTTTCTCTTATTCCAAATATCTTTATGTAAAAATGAAATAGTGAAAGCAAATGTAAAACTAATTCTAGGAATAATAGAAAGGTGAGATAAGAGATCATAACAATGATAATAATCTGAAGAAAGAATTATACCAGCTAGGATACCACCAGAGACATTCTGGGAAGGCGGTTCATCATTCCATGATATGTTCCCACTGCAAAAGATATACAAGTATTAACATTAACAAGCAAACAAAATGAAAGTGAATTATCATAGAGGAATTAAAGAGTTTTAATAGCTTTACTTTTTTAATATTATTGACATCTTACTTGAATGGATTGTAGAACATTCTCGAATATGTATTGACAAAATCTATTGGCACAGAATATGGAGTGGATAACTTATCTCGCAACTTATTTTCCTTTTCACGCTGAACCATCCAATAAGCAGCACGCTTCTGGTATGGTCTAAGGTCAGGAATTAGGTCAGTAAGTTTGGTCTCCAACATTGGCTCCTCTCTTGTAAAGAATACAAAAAAGAGAAAATCAACTCACTTTACTGAGATCTTTAAAATCAAATCTTTGCATATTTTATAGATTTGCAGGATAACACCAGAATAAATCCTTGACGGGTATTCCATGCTGATTTACTATTTTCCTGGTATCAATTGTGCAGTAGCTCATGTATAACAGTTGGTGCTGATGCTATAACTCAAGAGAACACAACGCTGGATTGAACCAGTATAAAACCAACACAGGTCCCGACAGGTATTAGTACATACTGCTCAAAACTATCAAGTTAAAGCTAGAGCTTAATTAATTTTAAATTAACATTAAAAATTCAGTTGTAGAAAAGTAGCACATGACTACCATACTCGGAGATCCTAAAACACTTACCTAGAAGGCTTGATGGCTTCATAAAAACCAGCAACATCAAACTGAGCATCACTCCTCACATCACAACTCAAATCTTCATCCAATTCTATCTCCTCTCTTTTCAGCCCATATATTTTCTCTGACGTCAACACTTCTGGTCGCAACCATGGCACGACATTCATCATACTCTTTCGCCATGGCTGTCTGGCTGTCTCTAATAGTGATTGGCATGCCTCAAAGGCACTTCTCAAAATCTCAACTCTAACCCTAAATGAAGGCACCTCAACTGAATTTGCATCAAGTTCAAGCAACAGTCTTAAAGTAAAATATTTCAAGTTGACCAAGTGTGCGAGCGAGGAGACGCTCTCATCTGGCCCATCAAATGTCCCAGAAAATAGCATTTTTCGTTTCTCAATGCATTCTGGTGAGTGTATCAGGTACTGTAGCGATATCTTATCGTTCGGTACAACTGGCCAATGGCCTAAAATAAAGCTTCCCTCCTTTGTATCATCCAATTGAAATCTAAGGGAAAATTGGGAGTTTCTGAAACTATTATTCAATGCATTGTAATCAATTGCCTCATCAGAAAATCTCACATTGTTTAAAATTATTTCAGCAACATCAAAATGCTCATCGGCAGCCCAATTTGTACCATCGACTTCAACAAAAACTGGCTTACTTGAAATCTCATTATTTTCATTGTTGTTCTCATTGACTCTCTCCTCTTTGGTACCATGATTATTGTTTGGAGACCCTGGAGTATGTAATCTACTGGTACCGGACCGAACTGGGCGGGATTTCTTTCTACCCATTTGCTTTGAATCAATAATCACCTCAATTTTTTGCTTGATGGTACTCTAGAGAAGCTCGATCATCGAAAGAAGCATATAATTTGAGAAATTTGACTGGTTAGAAAAGTTACCCAAATCATATGTATTATTAATCAAGTCTCTCCTGCATCACAGATGTCAGTTCTTGGAAATATGTGGCCAATATGAAGTCAGTAAACTGCAGTGCCAGTGATGGTGTCACAATTATCACATAGCAAATGATATCATTGACAATTGTGAAGCTATCAAAAAAATTTTCAGTATTTCACTGCCCCTTCCTTGAAAACCTGCGTCAGAGGTAAAAGAGTGATTTGTAAACATCAATTCTAGTCATAATTCATAAATTGTGAAAATCACTAAATTCAGGCGCTAGAGCAAAACTTTGATGTCGAGAAAACAAGAATTTAATAGGAAAGCCATACGATCAGAAATAGAATTATACTCCCAATGTGTACCTGGAGTTGTGGCAGTAAATTCCTAGCTTCACCAGAGAGAGAGAGAGAGAAAGATGGAAAGAGAGAGGAGAGGAGAGATCGTCCGTACGCCGGAAACCGCGCAAGAGGTTTTAGGAGATTTCTAACACAAGGGACCATATGGAACTATATCCTCTCCAGTTTCTAACAACAGATGATTTTTCTTTTTCGATGGGATTTATGCCACGTCACTTGTGGAAAGAAACGGCGTCCTGCGGTGATTTGTTTTGACTGGAGAAAATAACAGGCGGTAATTCGGTGCAATGAGAGAGGGTATTTCAGTCATCCAACAACTATGGGACACGTGGATAAGAAAAGTTTTGTCCGCAAATAAACTGAAAAGATCTTGGTTGTGTACGAACTGGTTATTTACCGACATCAAACCGTCCGTTTATAATCGGACGATTTATATAGAGTCAAATCTTTTGTTATCGCCAGAAACGGATTAGATGCGTACAAAGGATCTACAGTAAGCAATAGCCAGTATAATATTGTAAAATTAATAAGGGTGATTTAGATTTATGCCATTGCAAATATTTAAAATTAGAGATATGTCATCACTAAACGATAAATTATTATTTTACCACTGTAAAATAATAGAAATTAGTTTTTTGCCATCGGACAATTATATGACAATTTTACCCTTTTACATATGATACTATAAAACTTAAAAATTAGTAATATGTCATCACAAAAGATATAATTGGTTTTATGCCATTATAAATCATTAACGGTTAGTTTTATACCATTGCAAAATAATAAAATTATTCTATGCCACCGGTGCATAAAAATAATGGCATAGATCTTATTAGTCATCTAACATTGGTATAATTCTAATTTTCAAATAAAAAAAAATAAGTTTTTAAGATTTATTTGCAAAAAAAATTTTCACGTAAATAATTATGTGTGAGATACGGCAGTTTTGGCCCATGACCAGACAGTGTTTTGGCCATGTCAAGCGTGGACAGCAGCGGCGCTTGTCACGCAGTGTTGACGGTTGGCCACGAAACAGCCTTGCATGTGTTGTAAAGCATCTAATGCATCATGTAAATAGGCAATTTAGCATGAAAAATGACTTGTAACAGGGACCCAAAGTATGGACGTTGAATAGACCAAAGCGTGTTGCGTGGGCTGTCGGGTACAAACCGTAAGTCAGAACGGTGTTTAGGCCGCTTTCCCAAGTGTGTATTGTGTACTTAGCATTTTGGGCAGCATGTAATGGACGTGTCCAGTGCATAGGATTAATGGAGATGTTCAGTGGGATGGTCTAACATGTCTTTGACCAGCCCCTAGTTTAAGGACACCTAGCAGCTGCTTGGGCCAGCAAATAGAAGGGCTGTTGACACCTGTTCTCCCACCTCTTGAGCTGTCCCTCCCCAGCCATAAGCCCCTCACCTTGGAAAATTTCGTATAGGCCATTACCAGCCCCAAAACTGACCATCTATAGTGCTGTTTGAGTGTGTTTGACGGTGAAACAACTAGCTGGGACCATAGCGGGATAGCTGGGGCAGTCGAGAGCAAGGTAGAGTGCATGGTTTAGCAAGTAAACACCTCAAACCAGGCCAAGTAAGAGGCAGGGGCTGCTGCCGGGTTGAGTTCATGGTTGCCATACCGAACCAGGCTCTAACGGTGTTGTTACGTGGTAGGCCGACGATGTTGCGGTGTCAACTAGTGTCCTGTAACTATGTCTTAACAGGCCACATGCATGTAGAGAGCATGAGCATGGTAGGACAGTAGCATGGCCAAGTGACGGTGTAGTTGCGTGAGCAACGTGAGACTGTGCGGCGCTAGAAACGGTGTAATCACCGCAAACCAGCCATGTAGCGGTGTCAAGTCTGGTGAGTTGCCCATGAAACCACATGAGTTAGGTGCCAGTTATGCATGGTTGTAACCCACGGGTTTTGTGTATGTGAACCAGACTTCGCAGGACACGAAGCGGGGGACCCGGGCGGTGAGGCAACGGTAACGCCTAAGCGACGGCGGGTCGGTTAATAGGTGTAAAGGTGCGGATTCCACCTGAGCCCGAAATCTCATGTTTTGGAAGGAAAAGTATATATATTTATGTATGTTGTATGACTGTTTGTGCATGACTTGCATGTAATTTGCATATATGAATTGCTATATTACATGACTATGGACAGGAAAGGAATTGGTAAGTAAATGACATGCATATTGGATGGTTTTCTTATTGGATGGCTGAATTGGAATGGAAAGGAAATGGTAAGGATGTACTATTGTGTGATGAATGGCATTTGCATCTTTGGAAAGCGGCGTCATGAACCGTTGTTTCAAGGGCCGTGAGATAAGCGCTTATGTTCCGGGACTCATGATTGAGGGGGTAAATGTTCTCAGCATTAGTACAGTTTGATGGCTCGTTTGGTAAGGCCGTTGGCAAACTCCGGCGTGGGTAAATCGCGGTCCATTGTATTGGAATGACTTGCAAGATGAATTGATATAGAACCAGACTTGTAGAGTGCATGGTTAGGAACCAAATTATGGCTGGCTTTTGTGTATTCTTATGTTATTTGATTTCCTAACCTTAATTGGCTGGCCATGCATTGCATGATGTTTTAAAATGATTTATTGGCTGAAACTTATATTATGTAAAGCTATTTTCTTATGTATTTCAGTTGCGTATTTAGTTCCGCAACATGAAGCTTCGGGTTCATGCGTGGCTGGAACTAAATACCGCACTGAGAAATGGTTCCCTTTCTCACGTTTCCATGTTTTCATGGGTTCCAGGTTGGAGGCGGGGTGGAGTGCAAGGAAAGGATAAGCCTAAGTAACGGCCATGTTTTGCTATGCTTTTGAGCGTTGTTGTATAATTGTTTTGTCATGTAGTTGTGCTTGTATATTATGTAAATGCTTGACTTGTGTGTTTGCCATGATTAATCTGTTATGTGCATGGGTTGGGACTTGATAAACTGATGGGAAATGGGTGCTTTTATGGTTGGATGCTTGTGTATATAAGAGAGGGCATGCTGAAATTTTCATTTACATGATGTGCAAGCAGTGTTTGTTGGTCCTGGGACAATGTTGCTGCCATAAGTATAGTAAATGCATGGTAAATTGTGCTGGAAATAGGATGGTAAGCCTTGCGGCTGCACGCGGCGCGTGTAGTCGCGGCGGGATCTGTCACTCCCGGGGCAGCGGGGTGTGACATTATGGACCTTCAACTATACTTCTAATTGGAGACGGATTATGAACATTTTCTTCTATAATTGAGGAGTGTCCTTTGATTAGCGTATTTTTTTTCCCATCGTTGTCTGCGTTCTTTTTAGGGTTTGTTTTTAATGGGGTAATTTAGTCATTAGAAAAAATTATTGACAGTTTTGGTAATGGCATTTTTAGAATTTAGTATGTTTTTAGAGAAATAGTGGCATAAAACTAATTCTAGCAATTCTACAATAGTATAAATATAATTAGCAATTTAAGAATGACATTTTTCTAATTATCAAAATTCACAGTGGCATAAAATTAATTATCTCAATTAATAATTTAATCAGGCCAAACGGATGCAATTGGGTAAAAAATAAAAAATGTAGAAACCACCTCGAAATTAGATTTTGCACTCATGACTCATCTCCTCGGAACTTGTTTGCCCACTGTAGGCGCTTCGTTTCGCTGTCACGGTTGCAGTTTCATAAATGATCACCAAAAATGCATCAGATGATATCAGCAACAGCTCCCATAAATTGAAGTGTATAGGAGGACAGATCTTTAATCTGAACCGTCCGATCAATAATGAGTGCGGCTTGATTAATATTGAAATTCGTCGAGATTTGTGCGGTCTGTTAATTTTAACCATCGAGATTAAATCGAACTGTTCAAATTAAAAAAATGGATGCTACTCGAAGCCAATCCGTATCCACTCCCGCGCGGGACCGTCCAGCGCAGCCTTAGAATCGTCCGATCTGATCTAGACGGTTCGGGCCTATCAATCTGATTACATGCACGGAGCTCCCTTTGCCATTGAAATTAAATCACACGGCTGTGATTTGTGCGCTGGACGGTCCCGCGCGGGACTAGATCCCATTTGACTCGAAGCAACTACACTTCAAAGTTTTAAAAGAAACGGACTGCTTCAAAACTATATTGTTTTCGTCAAAAAAAAAAGATTACACTTCAAAACTCTAAACAGTAAAATTTGGAAGCGGTTCGTTTCTTAAAATAATAAGGCTCTGTTTGGATCGTATGAGATTAAGGGTAAGATTAGCTATTCAGGATTAAGATCCTTAATCCTAAATTCTTAAGAATAAGCTTAATCTCAAATTAAGACTTTTTGTTTGGATGAGGAAAGAATAAATAGCTTTTCTTTCTAATCTCAACTCTTATTCTAACAAAATGTCGGATTAACTAATCTTAGTCTGATTAAGAATAAGCTCTTAATCCTGGACTGTTTGGATAGTTTCTTAGTCCCGAATAGCTATTTAGTCTAGAATAGCCCTTATTCCTAACTATCCAAACAGGGCCTAAAATTCTAATTTTATCGGACGATTTGGAATATTTTCTGAACGTACATCAAAAGGGGCCGTTTGGATGCTCTGGGAATAGGAGTAATTTTCTATTCCTAAACATAAATTTATTATAAACAATCCAAACTCTTCATAAAATTATACAATTTCCAATACTTTATGCCTAGGAATAGAAAATTCCTCCTATTCCTAAGCGATTCAAACGCCCCAAACATACTATCTTGAAATCCTGATGCAGATGCATCTACTTAAGTGGAAACTGCATTTTAAAATAGAATATTAGCTACAAATATTCTAACTCGATGTTCTATCTGGAACGCATCGCATAGTATGTAATGTGATAATGTGAAATATTCTAACTCGTTTAAGAATAATATTTGTTTCTCCGAATAACTAATTCCAATTTTGTCTTAAACGATCCAAATGCACCCCAAGAGAGTATTTATAAACTTTATGACTTTAAGTTAATAAATTTTTATTAAGAATGTTGGTCTGGATGGAGAATTGTTTAACTAACATGTGCAGGATTTTGTAAATTTTTTATAAAGAGTATCATTCTAAATTCTAAGACTAAGTTGTTGAACTAGTATAACAGTTAGCAATGCTAAAGTAGTCAAAGATAAGCTAATCTAAAGGTTAATTTCGCATCGTATAAAGTAATCAAGAGTATCACTTTTAAAATATAATTGCGCCAATAATGCAAAAAAAATAATTCTATTTTGTTAACATCGAGTATAATTTATCATTCAGTATTAAAGATACTTGGAATAACATGTATAACAAAATTGACCCCCATGAAAGACAGGAATAAAATTCCTATAAGATAAATGTTTACAATTATCACTCTAAAGAGAGGAAAAAGAAAAAAATAAATAATAGATAAAAGTTGAAAACCAAAGTTAATTTTTTGTTGATTAAAAACCTTAACCAAAGAATCAGACCTTATCTATACATCTATATCATTCAACACAATCTGTACAAATTTCAAAATATATACTAAAAACTCACCATCACTAACCTAATCACAAACCAAAAACAACTCTACAAAATCCTACATGATAGCACTCTGGCTTTAGTTCATTGAAGGCTTTAATTTGACAATGCCCTTCTTAATGAACCCAGGAATTCCCGATCGCTTCGGCGATTCATGGCCAAACCTTTTCAATCTGTTTTGTGACAACCCGACTTCGGAATGCTCATCTAAGATGCCTTTACCTTTTCTTTGCCTCTCAGATATTTCATCATTTCTCACACTAATTTCAGAAGACTGGCGAAACAGTATTTCACTAGCTGATTCATACCCCATTATTTGATGAAGCCTTGAACCAACTGTTTGTCTACCACTTCTACCATCCATTGTGCTATAAGAAGAATTTCTTGACACATGCAGAGGCGGGCCCGGATCCGGATCAGTGGAATAGCTTAGTCCAAAAGACACCCCGTATTCTTCTGATATGGATATTGGGTCCCCTTTGGGGAACGGGTCATTGTACGGAGTTGTACCCATTTCAGATTCAGGAGAGGTCAAAGGTGTGGTATCTTTGCTATGAGAAGGTTGAGGTCGGTATGAGTAGAGGAGGACTGCAGAACAGCTGCCACATTGGAGCTTTCGTAGCCTTTTAGTTGACACAGTGAAATCAGCAGGTAGTTGAATCAGTTCAAAACAATTAGAACATATAACAAATGGCGCTCCCACTAATATAGGCCGGCAGTGGTTCTTGGGTACAAGTTGGTGCCTTTTACCATGCTTGTGTAATTGAGGATTTTGAAAATGGTAATGATACTGATGTGGCTTGGGCATGTTCTCCTGCGGGGTTATTCTGATTCGTCGGTATCGGCTTGATTCTTGGGCATGTAACAAATTATAAAGTTCTCTATCTTCAGGGACCTTACCAAATAATTCCATAAGCTCATGTTTGAGCTTATCGACCCTGCTCAATATATCTGCTTGTAGGTGAAGAATGGAACTTTTAGGGGGTTTTCTGTAAGCAGCTGTGTCTTTTGGCACATGCCTTACCAGCTTCTCACTTCCTAAAATCAAGTTTCGAGCCGAAAGAAATTCCTCTGAGGAAGTAGAGGCGACCTCTTTTCTCTTTTGAACCTTGTGTTTATTTAATCTGTCATCTATATCCAAATTGATCCGATGCACAGGTACAGAGGCATGATTTCCTTTCAATGGTTCTTCTTTATTCCCACCAGCTTCAACATGTTCTTCTTTAAGCCAGTCTTCAGTTACATTTGAATTTGAATTCAAATTCAAATTCAAATTCTCAAGACGTAACCTTTCTGGCTTTTCTGACACACTAGCATGCAATTTTTCGGAGCTTCTCATCTGCATCTCAGTAGAATTGAGGGTTTTGCCTTCTATAGCTTTTTCAGAACTATTGTTTAAGAGGGAAGATTCACTTGCTGAGACAGTTAAAGCCTCATTAAATGAGTTTTTTTCTGATAGATCCATAGAAATTTTCTTAGTTGAATCGGTTGTGGCTGTTTCTCCATTTGTTGTGCGAAGTTTAGCTGAACCATTAACATGATATTATTAGAACAAAAGCTCAAAGTTCTTGTATTATCATCAAATAAATGATTTTTTTTTTACTATTTAAATTGGGACAAATCAAGACTCTTTTTAGGCAATAACTTTTTTGGCATAAATGATAATCTCGAAGCATACCTCGGAGAATAGTGTTGCATCCACCACACCTATAAACCGCCACTTTTGGTTCGGGAAGGACTTTACGGCATTTCGGGCATTTGACAAGACGAATTCCACTAGTGTTAATCATGGTTTAAGCAAAGGTTTGAGCTGGCTAGTGAAGATATGACATCTATTGCATAGAAACCTTTCTGATGCAGAGTACAACAGCAATTTGCCAGCAAGAAATTAATTTGCCTCGCCGAATTACAATCTGGTTTAGAGAAAGGTAAAAAAATGGAATGAGAAACCTTGAAATTTAATAGGTAAAGACTAAAGACAACCACATAAAGACAAATTACTAAAGGGAAAATTGTATGGTCCCAGAGCATTAATACTGGTACCACACCTGGAAGTGATTGAGCAATTAAATTAAAATCACGGAATAAATTGTAAATTGTGCCATTTTTCTTCAGCTATGAAGATCCCAATTAAAAAAGATGGCATGTTTACTTCTTTTTTATTATTCTTCACAAGGAAACTTATGGATTTCAGCACATCTTATAAAGCCTTTAAATTCTAACTTACGAAAGGTCAAAACTTTCAAACTTATACTAAAAAAAAGGTTTAAAGTTAATTGAAAATCGGGGAAACTAAAACCCCGATCTCTCTTTACCAACACGCACGTTAAAACATCCAAAACCTAAATCAACAGTTCTAATTAATCACTCATCAAACAACAAAATTACCTATCCAAAATAAAACTCACCACACTAAAAAGACCAAAGAAGATAAAAGGCACAACACTGGAAAGAAAAAGCAAAATCACACACTGAATTATCTCAGAAAACAAAATTACAATAGAAATTAAAAAAAATTGGTAAAAATAGAAATTCAAATTAAGTTCGACACCACTAACCTTTCAATCTCCTCTTATCAAAATCTCCGTGGAGAATCGCTGGATCCGTTATCTCTTTCTCTCTCTCGCTCGCTCTCTGCGTGCGCGTCTCTGTGTGGTATGTTGATAAATATTTATTTATTTATGAAATTATGAGTCTCAGTGTGAAGCGAGAAAGAGAGCGGAAAGGAGGTGTGTCGTGTGAAGGGAGCAAAAGCCAATAAATACTCGTGCTATCAACGAGCGCGTTTTACTTCTCATCCTCTCCATTTCTGGTAACAACTGAACTATCACAATTCCTTTTAATAGAATCTACTCGGAGGAATCCGAAGATATACAGTATTAAATACACGAATACTACTTATTATTGAAAATTGAAAGTATCGTATATTTATTTTTGTTTATTAATATCTTGATACCAACTTAACATAGGAAATGTTTTCTCAGGGAGAACTTAACATAGGAATTCTTGGTTGGTAATGAATTGACCTGATTTAACTATCTTTTTGGTTGACGTTGACATTTGTATATATAGAAGTGCAACTGTGTACCAATTAAATACATATTTGTTAACATAGAACTCACCTACTTTAGTAAATAGTGTTTATTGTACGCTAAGTTTGATTTTAACCAATAAATTAACAGTTCAAATACGATTTTGTTGACCTGTTCAAAGTTTAGTCACTACCGAGTGACTCGTAAAAGAATAATGGATTTGTCCAGTTTGAAAAAAATTGAGACGACTTATCGGATGGAAAATAGTTGGTTGACCTTTTCTCCTAGTTTGACGAAGTACCGAGTCCATCTGAGACCGTGTAATGGAAGTTGGTCAAGGGATATTATACGCTACTACGCTAGCCTAGTTATGGGCCTACCATTTAATGCATGAACCGATCATTTTGTTCGTACATTTACTGTGGTGGTCCACAGCACCGCGAAGAGATTTAATTGGAGGATTGGAGCGAAGAAGATTCCAGCTAAGCACTTCACAGAATTCAAGAGCGGATAGAGCCTGTGGGACCCACCGTCGGTACCTACAAATTGATAGTATTTAACTATTTATTGAACGATTCATAAATATAATTGATTGAATTAAGGTTCTTCGTGCTAAAGACTTTTTAGGTTAATGACCATGAAATTCAAGTTTCAAATGTCTAGATATTTTATTTCAAGTCAATGTTCCACTGATACTTGCTGAATGTACATTTATTGTATTGTGCTTGGTATTTTTAATCGGTATTGATGAGCGCAAAAACTATACGATATTCAATATGATGATAATTTTATCATATGGCTCCGTTTGGATAAGGTGTGGGAAGAAGGAAAGAAGGAAAAAAGTAGAAAGAAATATTGAGAAGTGTGTAACTTTGTAAAGAGTTTGGATTGTTTATAACAAATTTATTCCCTTATTCTCTTATTCCCTTCTTTTCTTCTTCCCAAATGGAATCCAAACGGAGCCAACAGAGTGAAAAGTAAGAACTTTTCATGAGAGTTGTGTATATATAATTTTTTTTTCATGGCTAACAATTAATAGACCTTGATAGTATTGCAAACGGTGCTTAATCTTCCGTGACATTCATGAAATTTTTACAAAATCATAAAAATATTGTAAACGATCTTCAATTTTTTTATTATTGCAAATAAGAATATAATGAGTCAACAAATCTTACAATAAGATTGTTTATTTTTTAAAGCTCATAAAACTAATCATTAATTTTGTTGCTAAAGTTTTTTAGAAACACTAGATATTGTTGCTAAGGTTTTTTAGAAATACTAGATAGCAGTTGCCTAGTTGGAAACAAAAAGTAAAATAAGAAAATAAAAAATAAAATTAACAAAATCTCATGCAATCTCTCGCACAATTCAGAATCTTCTGCAAAATGAACTCAGTTGAGCGTGCAGTGCTTCTAAATTTGAGCATTCCTTTCTCGCACAATTCAAAATTTGTTGCTAAAGTTGCTAGTGAGGATCTATGTTACCTGGGTGTGGGTGCGGGTGTCGTATCTGATTCGATGCGGGTGCGGGGATACGACATTTTTCAAAAAACTCGGATACGGCTGTATATATAAAATAATAAAAAAACCATATTATATATCAAACTATATGTTTTTTTTTAATCAATGTAATGTTGTCCCTAAGGGGGGCGGCTTAATCAAGATTTAGCGGAAGCAATTAAGGTTTTAGACCGGTTTGGTATGAACTACCCTAACACAATTCAATTGGTACCCAATACAAGCAAGCACACAAGCAATTCAAGTATAGCAAGATAATAAAGAGAAAAAGAGAGAGAAATTGAACACTCGGTATGATTACGGAGTTCTGACCCGCTAGGAAATGCTAGCCTTAGTCGTACGTCTCCGGGAGTTTCGCTACCACACAAGGGCGCGCTCCGTTCAATTCCACAACGAACTGGACTACAACTTCGAACCGAATCACCTCGTCACAAGGACACTCGAGGCGGATCGGCCTAACTCGAATGGCACAACGGCCTCAAAGGAGAAGAGCTCTCAACCTATTCCAACCTACACCTAGCGACAACGTCGGGGCGGTGGTGTTTGAGGCTACTAAATCTCTCAAAATGGTCTAGCTATGAAAAGCTCAAGTGGGAGAGTATCCCTATGCTCAAAGGCTCAATTCTAGTCTAATTTTGCAAAGTGAAGCTCTCTAACTCGTTTTTTGGAGAGAGAACAAGGGGTGGATATATATAGAGCTCGAAATGAGCAGTTCCCCAACAAAAACAGGCCACAGCGTTGTACAACGCTGAATAGCGTTATACAACGCTGGAATATGACCGTTGTAAATTCTAACGGCTCTTTAATATAGCCGTTGGTCTGTCAGAGCGTTGCGCAACGCTATTTGCCGTCGCACAACGAAGGAGTGTATAACCAAAGGAAAGCTCCGACAATTCCGTTAGAAATTGTCAGAGCGTTGCTTGCCACTGAATGACGTTACACAACGTTAAAGGGAGACAAAAGGAACAACTCTGACAGATTCAACAGAGCGTTGTACAACTCTATATACCGTCACACAACGCTAACGTTACCCAACGCTGAAAGACGTTGGCTAACGTTACCAGAAACTTTGCATGTAAAAACAACTGTTTACATGGGTTTTACATGGGACAGCGCTGTCTGAACAGCACAGCTAACTTGGGATTTTTGTGGCGTTGTGCAACGCTATATGGCGTTGCACGATGGTACTCAGGAAAATTTCCAAGTTTTTAACTGTAGCGTTGTACAACACTACTGAGCGTTGTACAACGTTGTGACTCAGTGTTGCTTAACTCTATATAGCGTTGTGCAACGTTAATTCACAAAAGTATGAATTTAGCTGTTCTAGCGTTGTGTGCCACTATCTAGCGTTGTACGACGCTAGGTCACAGAAAACAGGATTTTGCTGGTTTATTGAGCTTTTCGCTATCTAGACCATTTCAAGGATAAACAAGGACTAAAGTATACCTTCTATCCTAGTCTAAACTAGCCTACAAGCTCTCCAAAGACTTGATCTTGATCTTGCCTAAAGTTTTTATCCAAGTCTTCATAATTTGCATCTTCTTCCTATAAAACTCAAATAAGATTGTTAAATGCCAAATGATATTGTTTTGCAATCGACAAACCTAGAGACGTTTAGTACAACATGTAATAATCTATTTCTCTTTATTTAAAATTCAATCATGGTAAAGTACCATAATTAAGTAACAAAGAGACTGACGGGACTTGTGATCCAAACTTCCAATGTACCAAGTATGAAGGTAGTGTACCAATTACCAATTTATCATACAAGTTGCAACAAAAGCAATAGCAATATAGCATAGAAGTATAGAACATACAACATAATCTTCAAATTAAGAAAAGTAGTTCAGTAGTCAGTAGGCAGTAGCACATAAGAACAATACATAATTAAGAAAAGTAGCACATAAGTACCATACAAATAAAATAAGTAACAGTAGCACATACAACATAATTAAGAACCATAAACAACACATAATAAGAAATAAAACATTAATCTTCAAATTAAAGTTCTGCCAACTAAAAGTCTAAAAGACTAAAACACAACACAAACGCAATCTTCATTTACTTACTCCCTCTGTCCCTCACCAAACATCACCCTTTGAAACTCAGGCTCATCAAGTGAAAGTTCTGCCACACTAAGTTGCCCGGCACCATCAAATGGCCATTAATTAAGAAATAAAAAAATAAAATCCAGACCTGAGCACAAGAGCGGTTGTCTTCTTGAGTAGACTAGCGGACCAGTGGAGCACAGGAGCACACAACAGAACTGGACTGAGAGCGAGTGAGAGGTGACCAGAGAGTCGGAGTCTCGGAGACGATGGCCGATCGGAGAACTGAGTCGACAGTCGAGTGCTTGAGACTTGAGACTTGAGAGTGAGAGACTGAGAGTCTAAGAGAGTGAGAGTGAGTGACGATGGCTGATCGCCGACGATCGGCGATGGCGCGACGATGCCAACGAGGTGAGACCGTGAGATTGAGTGTGAGTCTGTGAGATTGAGAGAGAGATCGAAATGGCATATGATAGAGGCGGCTATGGTTAGGGACTTAGGGTTAGCGAAAAATAAGAAATCATTTTTCAAAAATATCGATCTGTGTCTTAAACGTATGTAAACGAATTCTGACCGAAGCATGACCGAGTCCAAGGCGTATTCGAACGAATTCTGACCGAATTTTTCAGTCAAACTCATTAAAATAATCGGACACGCCACGTGGAGCGTCGGGTGCGTATCGCACACGAATCCGCGTCGGATACGCGTCGGGTGCGGGATACTTCCAATTTTTGGAGTATCCTGGTAACATAGGTGAGGATATAGATGTAAAAAAAACTCTCAGAAATATCATACATTTTATATTTTGTGTTATAATCATAACTATAACAGCATATGTAAGTCTATATATAATGCATTTTTATTTTGAAACTCTTATGAAAGACGTATAAGTTTGTTTCAATAAAAATAAACGATATAAAATATAGTCATGAAGGGATATATGCGACTATGCCAGTAAAAAAAAATTGAAGATATTATTTCAAAAGAATTTATCGATAGGATAAAATTTTATAAAATTCCGGCTGACCTTTTTTCATTTGGGATGTATATCATATTTGTGGATTCTGTAAGGACACCTAAGAAATTTCCCCTTTGGATTTTGGCTTGGCTGTAAGCAGCAAGCAGTACAGTTGGAAAGTGCCGAATTGAAGGAGCTGAACTGGGCATTGAATTGTAGACCATGTTCATTCGAATAAACGCTTCTCGACTTAAGGCATGACCGCATGATGTCTATCGTGAGGTTTGCGAACGCGTCAGCACTCGCGCGTGGGCCCACTGATTTGGCCAAGTCTTCGTTCGCACTCCTTCTATGTCCAGCATTCTTTTTTTTCTGAAATTGATATCCTGCATTCTTCACAACTTCCAGAAAAATAGTTTGCATCCAATTTCAAGGGTCAAGAGAAACTTCCAACCTGGCAACCTTTTTTTTTTTTTTTTCTTGATAAATGCCCTTAGGCCAACTTCCAAGTTCTCTCATCACAGTACTATTTATAAGTTCCATGCAACGAGTTAAAAATGTGTGCGAAATTTTGTTAGCCTCTCGCTTTAGCTCTGTGTTGCTGCTAGACTGCTAAGTATTTATTTTTTCTGAAAAAAAAAGTATTTATTTTTTCTAAGTTTCCAACAAATTTTAGAATATGAAGTCAAAAGTTCTGGTGCATGTAAAACGAATCCAATCGTGTCATAAATGTCATTAGTTTATAATTATTCAAAGACGTTGACAATTTTATTAGTGCATGACATTTTATATAAATGATCCCAAAATTATAATGAATCCAATAGTGTCATAGAGCTATTTTTAATCTAATCATACAATTTTGTGAAATATGAAATATGCAGTACTTTTAAATTAAGTGAGGACATTTATTAATTCAATTGGCCATAAAAATTTATATCCTTCATCACAAAAATATAAAATACCTAGTAAAATAAAATTTTATAATCATAGAGTTATAAAATATTTTTTCCGAATTTCTAAATCTGATGACTTAATTCTATTATTTCAGAAATATAATTTTGTTTTTCATTGTTTTGAGGCCTTTCCAAAATTTGTTGATATATAAAATTTATATATACATAATAACAAAATTAAAAAAAAATCTAATGATATGAATTTTTTTAGTCGTTGTTGTTGTTGTTGAAACGAATTTTTTTTATTTTGTACTTTGTAATATTTTACATAATCTTTCACTTTTACAAATTTTCAATGTGATTGTAAAATGATATTTGATGATACTCGAATTTCAACTCCTTTTAAACATGTGATTTTTCAATGAGAATTAACATTCGATGGTATGATTTTATCGGATTAACAGCCAAACATGTTAATGGCAATTCAAATGGATATTACTCCATTCTTAAAATAAAATTACGACAATATTATACCTATCATTAACTAATGTCATGTCAAAATGGTAATTTTTGCCTCTACTTGAAGAAAGATGTTCAAGAAAATAGTTGCTTAAATTCCATTTAAAAAATAGTTGCTTGAAAAATATTAAATTAAATTCACATTGCATTTAAACTGTTATGAATCATTAATCAAAACAATTTAATGTTGACCATTCATCGAGCGAAGTGTGAAGTTTTTTGTTAGTTTATATCATACTAAGAAATAATTTCCTCCCTAAAAATACGTCAAGATGGTCGTTATAGGGAATTATTCACGGTAATCAACCGATTTAGCAATCAGACAATCAATCTGTGGGTCCTTCCATTTTTGACACGTGATATTTCCATCCAATTTTTCATCCCTCATCACGTGCTAATCACGTGAGTTTCTCTCTTTCCTGTATAAACCCCTCTCTCTCGTAACACAAATTCAGATCCAAAAAATCTTCATTTCTCTCTCTCTCTCTCTCTCTCTCTCTCTCTCTCTCTCTCAAGCAAGCTCTCTCTCAACTATCAGATCTGATCTCTTTCTCTACCTCACTTGTTTCAAATCGTACTTTCTCTTTCTCTTTCATGATCGTACTATCTCCTTATTCCTCAATCGACGACTTTGTGTGATTTTCGACGATCAGGCTACCTTCAGACGATTTCTAGCGATCAATTCGACCGCTCGACAATTTCTTTCATCAATTTTCGAACTATAGGTAATTATACTTTCTTTCCTTTGTTTTTTATATTTTTATGTCTATTTGGATTTGGAACAACCGATTTGGTCTGGATTTGTATTTTTATGTCTCTTAATTGATCAATTATTTGTATTTTATCCTCAGCCTCTCGTCTCCTCCGCCTCCCCTCACTGCTCCCTCTCCTATACCAATCAGATTTAGTCGAGGAAGAAAGAAGTAGAAATCGAGAAGGATAAGAAGAGAAAAGAGGTTTAGATCTAGTTCTGTTATAACTTGAGAGTAACTAAATTACTATAAGGGATGATATTAATTAGTATAAATGAGTATCTAATATATATAAGGGAGTAAATAACATTTATACATGATTCTGCTGTCTTTTGGGAGTAACTAAATTACTATGAGGGAGGAAATTGATAAGTATAAGGGAGTAAATAATATTCATATTTGATTATGGTGTTATTTGGGAGTAACCAAATAGCTATAAGGGAGTAAATAACTAGTATAAAAGGAGTATCTAATATGTATGAGGGAGTAAATAACATTCAAAACTGATTTTACTGTTGTTTGGGAGTAACTAAATAAATATAAGGGAGTAAATAAATAGTAGTAAGGGAGTAAATAATATCCATATCTGATTCTGTTGTTGTTAGGGAGTAACTAAATAGCTATAAGGGAGTAAATAACTAATATAAGAGGAGTATCTAATATATATATAATGGAGTAAATAACATTCAAAACTGATTCTACTGTAGCTTGAGAGTAACTAAATAACTATAAGGAAGTAAATAATTAGTAGTAAGAAAGTATCTAATATGTATAAGGGAGTAAATAACATTCAGAACTGAGTCTACTGTTGCTTGGGAGTAACTAAATAACTATAAGGAAGTAAATAATTAGTAGTAAGGAAGTATTTAATACAAGTGAGGGAGTAAATAATATTTAATTTATGATTCTGATAACGGCAGGGCTGGGTGACGGCAACGGGAGGGCTACGTGACGGCGACGGCAAGGCTGGGCTGTGCGACGGCGACGATAGGGCTGCTCGATGGCGACGGCAGGGCTGCGCGCCGGTGACGGGAGGGTTGCGTGACGGCTGAGGGCGACGAAGTGCGAGAGAGAAGGTCTGTGGGGTGAGAGCGACGGAGAGATGCGCGCGAGGGGGTGAGGCAGGATAAGAGCGACGCGGGGGCTTGATGTAGTTTTATTGGTATATGCGTTTGTTTACTTTTTGTTGTTATAGATTGGAACATAATTTTAGTATGATTTGTTATGTTTATTTAAATATTATAAATTCTTACAAATAGATCCACCTTTCTAATATTTGATTTAATCCTTCATTGAATGTGTACATTTTTATAAATGCTCCAATGGTATTTATTATTGTCAATATAAATACATACTCCTTAATTTTAATAAATGTACTCTTTAATTAACAATTAGATACTCTCATGTCTCAGCAAATAAAAATATTTGTTGATCATGAAAAAATGCTTGGTGACGTTAGCATATCGCGAGAATCGTAATCAAACGCGTATGGCGGGTAGTGTCAGTTCCGTTTCCATTTTTTATAGCGCCCTAATTAATCACGTTTCTATTTTTAAACGGTAAGCTTGTTTGTTGCCGTTTCTATTTTTGGTAGCGCTCTAATGAATCCTGTTTCTATTTTTAATTACTGATTGTTTGATTGCATTAAGGCTTGATTGTAGTTATCAGTTCCGGTCATTATATCAGCCATTCCTGCATTCCAGTCATGCTTGACATGCACGGCTTATTTGTTATTATTCCTTACGGCGACAACCACAGAAAATCCGAATATTGTGTTGAGCGTGGCTTTGCGAAAAGAATTGAATGATAAATTGATAACAGATTAACAGTTGAGTGTGGAGTGCCGACTTTTGAGTGGTGTGTGCGTGCGCTGGGCCGCTGGTTGAACGATTCTCCATCTGTTTCTTCCGATCTAATTAAATTAATTTCTAAGCAGAATTTGTCAACTCCTGCCTGCCAACCCTAATTAATTACACCACAGGTGTCGCCTGCAGGTGAGTTTTCATGCGCCGAGCTTCAAAAAGTTTTAATTCCGTTAAAATTCAACCCTGGTTTATTGCGCCTTAACTTTTTACAGCGCCGTCATAATCAACAAATCATCCTATGGCTGTTTCTTTTGCTTCAAAAAATAATAAAAGGTTTAAACTAACACGAAAGGCCTATTAGCTCAGTTGGTTAGAGCGTCGTGCTAATAACGCGAAGGTCGCAGGTTCGAGACCTGCATGGGCCATTTATTTGTAATATATATATTTTTGACTAATTGACAAACTTATTCTTTTCTTTTTCCTTCTAGAAATACAACGAAGACTAGTAGTAAGATTTTTTTTTTCTTTTTTTTTTTTTAAGCACAAGTAATAAGATTCTTTCCCAAGTTGTCTAGTTTTGGATTCTTCACCTACTTTTCTATTATTGACAGGTCACACCGCATACTCTCTTGTAGTTGTAGTACCAATGGGTATCAGCCTATCTGCCTATCCGGAGCAAAGTTTACCAATTCAACGATTGATTAAACTTAACTGATTTGACACATTGAGACCATTTCGTTTGGCGAATGTCAAAATAATTGCATCAATTATGCCGAGTGACACAAGCTTTAACGGAAAGAAATTTACTAATATTGATTCGAAGTATTAAACCTCGTATATACTTTTTGGTCGAAATTGTAAGTAACAAGTTTTCTTATTCCTACTCTTTATATAAAAATATCAATCCAAGAGTTTATTCAATTTCAGACTAAGAATGTGTCCAATCTTTTTATATAGGATTTAGACCATTAATTTTTTTTTAATTGTATATCTCAAATGAACAGTTAAACTTTTCGTTTAGAATAGAAAATAATTACAGTTGCTTTTATGTTAATACAATATTCGTGGTTGCTTCAATTTTTTTCATTTTGACCATTTGTCATGGATTTATTTATTTATTATAATTTAAACAAAAGAAAATAAATAGTTTAATATCCAGTAAGATACTGAGCACACTCCCGTTAGAATATTATTTACTTTAGTTTCTCGTTCTTTGAACAGAACTAGCATACACGCCCACCCAATGTGTGGGCAAATTTCTAACAAACTAAAAAGTCAACAGACTTAATTTATGACAGTTGTAGTATCATTAATTTATTTGGAACAATCCTCAAATGTTGGCATCATCACCCATAATTAATGCATAGAGCAGGAAAATATAATCTAAGATGCAAAAAAAAAGAAGAAAAATAGTAAAATAATAATAATAATAATAAGGTCAATTGAATCTCAAGACCAGCAGATCCAAAATACTTTGCAATACAACAAGAAGCAAACTAAGTAAATCTCATGTCCAGAAGATTAATTGACTATCTTCGAAGATAGCGCTGACATGTCTCCAGATGTGGTTTTTAATGTGTTACGAAGATCCTTTGCATGGTTGAGAATATTAGGCTCTCTACAATGATGTAGATAAAGGTCATTAGGAATAAAATTTTTAATCCTCAAAAGTGGTAATCTCATTGAGAAAGCTCCAAAGTTCATAAAAAATGGTCTCAGCTTTATTTTTTCAGTCCGAGATGGCCTAAAATTTTGGTGTAGTAACAGCAAGGCCCAGTATAAGATTTACACAAGCAGGTCATTTGAATTTAATTAAGTATTTTGGATAAATCACGTCTTCTATTGACCAGTAAATCTCAATATGGATCAAAAACTAAGGTGGTACACAAATTAACAACTAAGAAGAAATTAATATGTTGAAAGTAAGGCTGTAATAATAGTCTTTTTTCCTTCATAGCCATGTTTTTTTCTTGAGTTTAATTCTTCAAGCTCTTGGAGAGCCTTCTTAGTAGTTTCAAGATTAATCTACATTTTGTAATGATTCATATTACATCAAGGGTCTCGTTGGACCAATCCAAAAATTCAATGTTATTAAATTACTAATTTACCTTGTATTCCTTAATCTCAGCTTCCTTGTCAAATTTAGTGTCTTGTTCTGCTCGATAGAGCTGCTTAAACCTCTCAGATTCCTATAAAAAAAGGAAGGTAAAATTTTAGGTACATATAAAGGAAAAGAGTTGGCCTATCTTAAAAGAAATAAGTTGTGAACTTATGCCTTTTTCTTCTGACCCAAGAGAAGCTCTAACTTTTCAATCTTCTCCCTCGTCGCCTGTGTAAACAAAGCAATTGTAAACAGAAAGGAATTGGGTTATTTGAACAGTAATAAAGTAATAATTAAGAGAGAGTCAAGTATAGTATTTGAAGTTACTTGAACAGTAAAACACAGCTAAACCTCCATATAAATAGGAAGCAATAAGAGAGAGTCACTGCAAAATTTAATTTAATCCCAATAGCATTATCTAATAATTAAAGCATAGCACATATAGAGAGAAAATTATATATAGAAAAATTTAGTTTTCTCATTGAAACCTTGTAATTTGGCTTGGTCCATTCTCTTGTTCGCAAGCTAGTCGAGCACATGGTGGTCGTTCACCTTCCTCGAACCATTTGAGTCAGCAAACATGATAATCTTCTGTTCCACCACAACTGCAGTGTGGCTGTCAGGGGTCCCAGGATTCTGACCCGTTGTCACCAGGGTACTCCGTACCATTCTCTCCAAATGTAGGGTCAGAATGTCGCTTAAGGGGGTGGAAGTAGATAACTTCAAGCATAGAATATCTCTCATCGAGGCACCGAAGTCTCTGGTACCGCCACCATGGATGGAGGAGGCGGTTGAGACAACCTCAAAGCAATTAGATCTCCAATACCATCTGACTTCACACCATGCTATGCATGACCTAACCCATGCAACCCAAACCCTAGAAAGTTAAAATAGACAGCTCACAGGATTTCCATGACCAAATTCTCTTGTACATCAAAAGGAAGCTTTGCAATTGAAGTTTATATTATGTAAAATGTTTCTTTTCTGCAATATAATAATTTAAATTACGTTGAAATGTGTAGACTTACAAGTTACAACAATGTGCCAGTTACTGTAACCCTAGATCCTGGAAAAGGAGCTGCCCAGTTTGCCACCTGGCCATCTTCCTTAATAGTCTTCCATTTAAAATTCACAAGAATAAAAACTGTCAAAAGAAAATAATGACATTTTCATGGGACAAAAATTTGAATGTCCTAGAGATAATGATGTAAGTTGACACTTGACAGTGAATAAACAATTGTTAGTGAATAAACCCCATACAGCAAAAAAATCTTGAGTAAAAATTGTACTCGTTGTAGTGATATTGTTTAATTCATTTTGGTTATTCCGAGTTTTCAAAATGAAATAAATTAGAGAAGAAACACATGAAAGAAAGGCTAAAGATTCCCCTAAATTAGTTAAGGGGAAAAAAATCCAGATTCGATCCAAATTAAAAATCAATAATGAAGTTATACAAAAAAAAAACAGACCTATTTCTGAGGAATTGCGTAACTCGAGAGTTTCACCAAAACCAAAAATAGAAGAAATAGCAGAAAAAATGTTGATGAAAATGACAATTAAAATAAAAGAGAATGACAACATATTTAAAATATGTTCTATAGCAGCGAGCGTTATAGTCATAGAAAGTACTCCTTTTTTATTTTTTACGACGGTTTTGAATAGTTGTACTTTATATTATAAGTACAAAAGTGTTACCACAGGAAGCCTTATAATAGGACGGATGATAGCCTCATAGCAAGACATAGTAATATTTGCTATCAGGGAAGAGGAAAAAAAAATAGAAAGTACCTTACTGAATAAGCACCGACCGGGCTAATATGTTTTGATAAAGCAGATTTTTATAACCTACAAAAATTATTTTTTTCAGCCAAATTTGTCTAAAAAAAAGAAAAGGAAAAGCAAAACAAAAATTTCGATTTCGAATAGACCAAAAGAAGAGAGATTGATTTGGGCTAATTGATCAATAACCGAGTCTTAAAAATAAATAAATAAAATATCAATCCTGAATAATTACGCTCTATTGCGAAACTAAAAGCTACAGAGGAATTCTGAAGCACTTAACAACACATTGAAAATATAAAAATAAGACATACCTTCTACCAGAAATACTTTTAAAGGATAGAAGGCGTAATACTCGTGTAAATCAACAAAAATGGTAAAAGGAAAAATATAAAACTCCTAATCACTGACAAATCACCTGCAGCAGGTGGCACAACCTAGCATTGCCAGGTATGGTAAATCTCTCGACTATGTTCTCCATTGTAATTAAATATCCTAACCTCTAAATTGTTAAGTTTAATCGATTTTCCAACAAAAAAGTACTAATAACATTTGATGTCTAAAAATAAGAGATGGGGAAAAAATTACAGTTCTATCATAAGAGCCTGTAACAAATTCACGGCCTGTTGGAGAGTAATCCACATCCATCCTGAAATCATCTTAACAAGCATTAACTTTATTACCCATTGCACAAGCAACAAAAGCAATAAAAGCATACAAGGAAAATGTTGAAAAACGCTTTCTGTACTCACACTGCTAAGACATGATCCTTATGCACCACCTTGGCCTCATCAAGTTTCCTTGCATCAAAAGTATAACAATTGCAATCCTTGTTTGCCTGTATAAGATAAATTTATATATAAAACAAAACACCAGTAAGTGTGAACTAATGGTAAACATTATCCTTTTCAATGGTGGGGGATGTACCGTAGTGAAGTTAATAGGCTCCATTGGGTTTCAACATATGGAGTTAGTTTTTGTCTGCATTGAAATAAGAACGAAGGATGAGGTCAGACCAATGTATACATGACATTTTAGATAAGAATATAGGAAGAGAAGATTTACCTGCATTATAATTTTTTTGAACGGAGAAGAAGTGCGCAAGTCATATAGTACAACCCCACGATCACTACAAAAACATTTAAAAAATCATATAAAGAAAAAACTTAGAAAGTTAGAATACATGTGTGCAATAAGGTTGGGTGCAATTTAATCAGCTTAAACTTATAGCACAATCATTGGTTGTTTAGTGGTTAAATTATATATACTGACAAGAAGCAATATTGTACCTAAGCCTAACATAAAGACGTGATAGTATTTTGAAGGGTACAGTTTCCAGGAAGTCACTTGAGTTGATCCCTTGTTTGTTTTTTATCATTCAACTTCGAATTATCTGGTTTTAGTCAATTGATTTCATAGTTTATCCGAATTAATCAGTCTCCTCTTAAATTCAAATTTCACATAAACTGTAAAGTACTTCAACAGTTAAGTTAAGTAGCTCCTAGATTATATTTAGTCACATACTTCATATGTTAAGGGAATAATCTCACACTGCCTTTATAATCAAAGTTGCCATTACAAAACTATCAATTAGAGATATTACAGTTGAATGGACTTCAAAAAAAAAAAAAAAGAGAGAGAAACAGATTATATACCTAGAAGAGGTTGCCAACAAGTTGGGCTCGCCAGGATTGAACCGAATAGAAATCATCGAATCATTTCCCCACTGGAATGTGTTTATTGGCTCCGACCTGTCCTTAAAAGGGTGAAAAAAGTTGAAAGAAATCCGATTTTATTTGCAAGTAAAACGAAAGTAAATAAAGAAAAAATATATGTACCTGTTGTGATCCCAAATATCAACGGAAGAAGGAAGGGTTTGGGATTTGGGAGAGGTCGGTCGACTCCATGACGGGACCGGACTGGACTGGACTGGACTGGATCTCCACTTTGGCGCAGCGATGGACCAAGGGGAAGGTCAATCGAGGCGGTGCTAGCAGAAAGGAGGAAGGCGAAACAGAAGAGCATCAATGAGCAACGCCAATTAGATATTAGAAGCAAAAGGAATAAGATTTTCATTTTTCTGGCAATTGATTTTCCGTGTTTCCAATTAAAATTGCAATTCATTTTTCGTGTTTCCAATCAGAGGCAGCGCAGCATATTGAATGGAAAAGAGAAAGAAATCTCCATAAAATCTTCTGTTGCCATATCAGATCGATGGAAATTGGAGAGGAGATCTGATCGCTATCGATGGAGATTGGAGGGAGATCGGATCGCTGGTCGCTGGGGGAACTTTGGAGATTACGATATAACAAAAATATTCGCGCAGCGGAGAAAGAAACAAAAAATGCATATTTGCGTAGCGGAGAATCGAGTCCTCGCACTGAACTGAACGAACCAACGCGCTTTACCAACGCACCGTCTAGACAGTTTATATTAAAAGGTCGACCTTTTAGTATGATATTTGAATTTGAACCGTAAATTATAGTAGATTAACAAGATCAATGATCCATATTTAATATTAGAGGGGTGTAATTCCCTTTTATCTCGAAGTTTATGTCTGTTCTACTGATGCTTTATAAGTAGTGGAGATTTGATAAATTCACATAAAATCAATTATTACTTCTAATTTGTACAAAAATTGTTAGTTTCTTTGTCAATAAATTGCGTCAATAATTGATTTTATGATAAAGAGTAGGAATAAACTTTCCGATTGTCAATAAATTGCGTCATTAATTGATTTTACTTCGAATTCAATTGCCGAATGGGATTATTGACAAAACCACATAATCTTTCCGATTTTATATAGAAGTCCAGAGAAATCAAATAATTATTGCTTTCATTCTTTTTAGTTTTTTCCAATCATTGCAACAAAATGGGTTTCGGTGTATAATAAAAAAGTTGTTAGAATTATTAAAAAAGTAATTCTTATATAGTCCTCTCGATTTACTTCTTTATTAAATATAATTTTAATTTTAATTTTACAGAGGCTCGTTAATTTTTTATTGAAGTTTATATTTGACTACCACTATAAAGAAGTCCAATAAAAATCATCTAAAAATAGTTAAAGCTTTGTATTTTAGCGGGTGTTAATATCATTCTATTATACTTTAACAAACATGTTTAATTAAGATAATGATATACTTCATTATTGTAAATACAAAGTTATACAAAATATTTTACGTGCTTCCATGGTAGGAATTAAGAGAAATTGAATTCTGTTTTTTTTTTTAAAAAAAAATTATTTTTAGAGTTTGACAGTGGCTGTCAAATGGAAAAGATAAATAAAAATAAGAAGGTAAAGATTAAAACAAAAGTAGCAGCATCAACAGAAACTGAGGTAGCTCCTTGCCTCCAAAAAATCCAATTCGCCAACAGAAATTAAATTCTAGTTAATAATGCTTCGTTTATGTAGGTGGAGTCTGAATCCTTTGAAAGTTTGGATTGTACTTTTTATAAACTATATTATTAGTTTCCTAATGCTTTGCATACGGCTTGAAAGTGTTGGAGTCACCACTCACCAAACTAATTGTTCGGACAATCGCTTGAATTACTCTAGTTTCTCTAGCTCTGGAGGGGTCATTTTGCATTTGATACGTCTATGTAATTTCCTCCTCTTGCAAATTACTCTCAGTAATTATTTGTTCAAGTGTTGACTTATATTATACAAAGAAGAGCTCCAAGAAAAAACAAATTATCTAAAATTTGTTGAATATCAAATGTCTATTCTCTCTTACATATTTTTCGTTTGATTTATTTAGCTGTTTTATGTGTGTACGTCTTGTATATGTCCCCACTTATGGATTTCGTAGAATAAATCCCCACTTATTTGAGTTGCCATCAGGTTCCCTCCAGATCAGGTTTATGCAAATTAATACAATATCGTACTTCCTGCACATGTCAACTTTGTGCTAACGATCGACCAGCAACGACATATATTTGTCAGCTTCTCGCACATTAATTAGGACCTCGAGAGCTTTTATCAGTCCTGTAAATATTAATTTCATATGGAAATTGGTCTTTCAATATTCATGAGTTCATTCAATTTTTTCTGGGTTAATCCATGTATTGACTCAGTTCCCAAATCTAGTAACCATATTTTCTAATTTCGTGACAATCATCATTTTTGGGTATCGGGATTGATAAGGATCATCCTCTAAATTCATCATTCTCATCATTCTCCAATAGTTAGATTAATTACATTCCAGAAAAGGAAAGAGGATGATTGGGATGATGGAAATTTTTTTAGAATGTCATTAATGAAGCTCCTCCCTTCATCCCATCATCCTCATCATCTCACGCTTACCTTCTATTTTTTCGGCCATCCTCTGAATTTTGGTAACCGTTTTAGTTAACATTTTTTTTCCCAAAACAGTTAGTTATTTTTCAAAATAGCTAGTAAAAAACTAGAATAGTTAGTTATTTTTCAAAATAGCTAGTAAAAAACCAGAACAGTTAGTTATTTTTTCAGAACAGTTAGTAACATTAACCAGAATAGTTAATTATTTTTTTAGAACAGTTAGTAACATTAACCATAACAGAAAGTTATTTTTCCAGAATTTTTCTATTAATATTTGAAAATGAAACTTAATTAAAAAAGAAAAAGCAGTGAAGGAAGAAGGGGGTACATTGGATTAATTGTATTCTTAAATAAAAAAGAGGGGAGTACATTGGAATCATACCCTAGACTTTCTTATTAATGAATATATGTTAAATAATTAATGAAAATTTGGGGATGATGGGATGATGGAGAAAACAATTCCCTTTTTGGGTACACAGATTTATATTAGTATTAGGCTATTAGCATGGAACATTCTGAATAAAGATATATCACTGACTAATTGTTTAGATTAAGGTCTACATCAATCTAAAGTTTGGACAATCCACAGAGAAAATCAGCTCTTTTAGATGCTTTTCAAACTTTGGAAAAGCACCACTACTACACGAAGTATCAAACCTGGCAAAAACATGAGCTGGGTTTTGCATTTATAGATTCTTGTTCTTGTCATAAAAAACAAAAAGGCCTATTAGCTCAGTTGGTTAGAGCGTCGTGCTAATAACGCGAAGGTCGCAGGTTCGAGACCTGCATGGGCCATTTTCATTTTTTTATCCTTTAGTTTTTATTTAATTTTATTTTGTCAGTGTCCCCCTCCCCCCTCTGATGATAACATATAGCGGGACAGCAACCTAATAACTGCATATTTCAATTCTCTTCATTGACGCTTTTTCATTAAATAGACAACTTTCAGTCTCTGACATTTTTGCTTTTAGACATGTTAGTCTGGTACTCTCTGCGGCTCTGTGCATATTTATAGGCACGAAAATTGTATACAAGGAATGACGACTTGATAAAAAAAATATATATAAGATCGAAATAGAGGGGGGGGGGGGGGGTGGGAGGGTAGTAGCAGCGACCAGCAAATTAAGTTGGCCATACATTTTCCTCGGAGTATAAGCGAGTAAGTAGTAACCTTCTACTATACCGCTGCCACCACTAACAAAAAGACAAGCCTACAAACGAATTGATTACACTATTTACAAAACATCCCTATAGATAACACAAGCACCTTAAGAATTTTACACCAAAGAAACTAGGAATAGGAAAAAATAAAAAAATAAAAAAAGCTTTGCTATGTAAGTATGTATATATTTTCTCTAGTAATCCATAGGGAACTCCCAATCGTCATCCTCTGTATCATGTACCATTCTCCGTCTATACCTACGGCCACTTGGTTTTTCTCTATGATTTCTCTCCATAGACCTGGACCTTCTTTCAAATTCAGAATAAGCACCCATCTGATCTCTTTTTCGAATATTTTGAGAACCCCAAATCCCCTGTAATGAGAATGTATTAAGGTCAAATCAGTAACATAAAGCTATGTGAGGTTGTTGAAAGATTGAAAAGGTCCCGTAAGCCCATATTAAGAGTTCCCGGTCGTCGTTACAATATTAACAAAATTCTCAATAAAACTTGGACATAAATTAGCCTACTTCAAATTGAAATCCCAAGATATTGGTAACTCTAAGCCCGATTGGAAGAGATATTGGATTGAAATGTTCATTACTGTATATTTATAGGTATGACATTCAGCATGTGCTCACATTAGATGCAAAAAAGGTAGTTGCTATTACTTTCAATACCTTTGTTACTCTTTGGAGTCGAGAAACAACATCCTCATCCACTACAACTGTATCTGACGCAACCTCAAGAATATCATCAACTAACAGAGAATAAGTGCTCACCTAACAAGCGAAAAAGCTCCACATGTAAACATACAAGCATAGAAAAATCAATGCATCTCTTTAAAATGATAATTTGAGGATGCTTACCAGACTTGAAGGAATTAGAGAGAGCCCAAACGAATCAAGCTCAAGGCAGTCCACGGCACCTGAGTTTATGTTGAAAGTGTATCCACGCACCTTTGTAATAACAGAAGAAAAAAAAATGATTGCTGCCAAAAATATATATCGCAAACTCCAACATATGTTTATTACAAATTAATTTCGATCAACAATACCTTTCCGAACCCATGCATATAGATATATATACATTTTAGGAACGTCAGATGTTTGTTGTGGTAAACTGGCAGCACTTATCAGAGCTCAACAGATAAAGATTGCCAGTACAACAATGCTATAAGCCTATAACCAAAAAATTCCAGGGCTAAGTTTGGAAGGAGAAAAAGAGGTAACTCACCTTACCCACATCACGCCTACCAGTTGTGGTAACATTGTATCCTACCTATATAACCAAAGAGACATAATATCATCACCAGCATTTCAGTATGGATTAAGCTAGAGAGAGAACGGACAAGAGAGAGAGAGTGGAACTTGTACCAAACTTTCCAGGCCAACTAGATTGAGTTCATTTTCCAGCACACTCTCATCATGTACAAGCACAACATCTCCGACCTTCGATATGATTTAACCAAGCAGAGTTAAGTAGAAGTATGCAAATAGTCCTGTGATTATGTGTAGATGGAACAGAGATGTGTGCTCGTTGCTTGAAAGCACATCAAAAGAAATGGATAACCATGTTTGTAACCAGATTAGCTGTTTGAAAAGCAATGTACTGTAATAACTACTAAGCGAATAACATTTCAAAATCAAATAAGTAATTAACCTGGCAAACGTCCTCAAGCAGAAACTTTTCCATTTCTCCTGATAGCAAATTTGGTCTTGTTTCAACCAAGGCAACAACCCACTGCAGGATGTTTTAGAAAGGAAATTAGAAAAGCAAAATTATTAGGTCACTTAAACCTGAAAGACCCATTCCTAAGAAATTACCATAAATTCAGCCTGGAATCAGAGTTGAAACTTGAAACCAAAACTAACTTAATTTTAGCCTCTAATTAAATATACAAAATATTTAAACTTTAAGTTACCATAAATTCAGCTAGATTTTATTTGGTGTAATTTCAAGGAATCCAGAATTCCAAATACTTATAGCCAAACATTACTCATAACAATGAAAATTACATAGAATAGATATTAATACCACAAATAATAAAATAATGATAAGCTCTTTAGTTTTTATCTATGGGGCCCTATATATGGTAAATTATGGGTGCCTGACCTGCTCAACATGCAATTAGACATGTAATATAACTAATTAGTAATTACTAATGAGGGAAGAAGCCAGATTACCAAAATCCATACTAAATAAGAGAATAAGTATTTCATACCATGCTTGTATCAACCCACAACTGAGAGATAAACCCTAAGCTCCGAGCCGATTTAACGCTAACAACTTGCTTAGCGAGCAAACTGGACCTCCCCACCATCTGCCTTCCACGACTCCTCACTCTCCTCTCCAGTTCACCGCCTCCAGTACTCTCCGTTTGATTCGCCTCCTCTTCTCTCTCCCTCCCTTTATCCTTCTCCTTCTCCTTCTCCAGCTCCCTCTTGAGCTCGAGAAAATCAAAGCTCGATTGAGGAGCTCTCCCATTCGATCTCAAATCCACCACCTGGTCGAGTGGATTGGCGCTCTCGTCCTTGGAGCTTGATCGGATTCGAGTAGTAAAGGAGGGAAATGGAGAGGTGATTCTGAATCTGGGGCCATTGAAGCGGAGTGCAAGAGCCTGGTTTGGGAAATGGAGTGATTGGAATAGAGATAGAGCCATGACAGTGTTGGGTTGGGTTCTGAGAATTTATATCGACTCGGTTTAGTTCGAGTCGTAAGTTTGGGCTCGGTCTATTTGGTTTGGAGTGGCGTTTGGATTTAGATTTCAATAGGTTTGTTGAGAACTAGCAAATGCGATTATCTAATGTGTCGATAAAATTTTAATAAATAAAAAATTTATTAAAATAAAATATGATAATAATTTTCTAAAATGATTTCACAAAGAATCTATTTTGCAAAGCGAATTGTCCTTTTCTTTGTATTTTTCCGATTTTATCTTCTTCGTATTTTTTTTCATTAGTATTTTTTTCATGCTAACCTCCAGTATTTTTTTAGTCTGAGTAAAGGGTTTAATCTTTTCATTTTGAAATCAAATCTACGCTCTTGATCAAATTTGGTTATAATAATCAATGAACTATATTATTTGTGATAAAAAAATTAAATAAATTTTTGAACTCGAAGTTAAATAAAACTTAGGTCTAGATTAGATTGACCTTTGAATTGGTATTTCTATAATTAGTAAGAGTCATGTGGGCAGAGACTGGGTAATTTGCTACTGAGTATAAGATTTCGGAAAAATAAAAAATAATACTACAAATTCAGAAATGTTGCTAAAATAATTGGAATTATATTAATAGATTCGCAATATTGTTCTTTGAAAAAATGGTACTGATATCGTTCTTTGGATAAAATATATTGATAAAATATTCAAAGTACGTAAATGGTCAAATAACGATATCAGAGTCGTTTTTTCAAATAAAGATATTGCGAACTTATTTATATAATTTTGACTATTTTAGAACTATTTCCAAAATTTAAAATATTTTAGCATTATTTAAAATTTTTTTCGGGTATAAGATCACTGGTCAGTGTTCAGTGGTCACTGCATTTCAGTGGACAGTGGGTCAGTGGCGTTAATTGGAGTTGTTTATTGGGCTTAAGACCTTGATCAAGCTCATTATTGCGAGCTGCCGGTGGCCCGGTCCTTCTCTCTTTGTCGGATTAACTATTGCGTTCTGCCGTTCTCTATCCTCGACAATCAAGGAAAATTGATTACAGCCCATCTGCAGTTTTGCCATCCCTGCCATCGCTAAATATAAAGTGAACATATACAATAAATAAAGTAAACATATAGACGATCTAAGTGAACACATACAAATAAATAACTTCAATGAAAATAAGTTGAATATGCATGTAAATTTCTAAATAAGTGATGACAACACTTATTTGTTTGTAAGTGTTCACTTAGATCGTCTATATGTTCACCTTATTTATTGTATATGTTCACTTTGTATTTAGCGATGGCTGGGATGGTATATTTGCCGATGGCACTTATAATTCCTGACAATCAAGTAATTTGCGCTACGTTATTTGTTTTGATAATATGTTTTTTAATGTTACTTCAATATAAAATTATCACAAATTCACAATGGCTCCGTTTGGATGGTGTGGGAATAAGAGAAATAAGTGAAGAAGTGGAGTATTGGGAAGTGTGTAACTTTGTGAATAATTTGTATTGCTTGTAATAAATTTATTCTCTTATTCTCTTATTTTCTTATTCCCATACCTCATCCAAACGGAGCCAATAGAAATAGGTAGATCTGATTGTTTGTAGTTTTGTACAGGTGATTGCAATTAACATACTAGTTTTTCAAAAAAAAAAAAAATACTCGTATTTTTTTGTCATATATCTGGGCATCTGGCAATCTGGTCTAGACATTTTGTTCTTCTTTTGTTTTATTATAACTTCTGCGCAAGCCCAAAAAACGGTGGCCCCTTGATGGTTCCTACTCGGTATTTGTTAAGCTACCAATGCCATACGATACAATAGAATCATGAAACTTTCAATTTAGTATCCTCTTTGATCAAATGATCAATTGATAATTTGCTATGATTGCTATATATTATAAAGTATAGCGCTTTTGCTTTAATTAATTGAGGAATGAATATGAGGTGTGTTTGATTGCATTAAGAATAGAAATCAGAGAAGAGGAAATACTGATCATAGGCTCCGTTTGGATAAGATGTGGGAAGAAGGAAAGAAGGGAAGAAGTGGAAAGAAGTATTGAGAAGTGTGTAACTTTGGCTCCGTTTGGATAGGTGTGGGAAGAAGGGAAGAAGTGGGAAGAAATATTGGGAAGTGTGTAACTTTGTGAAGAATTTGGATTGTTTATAATTTTTTTTCTTCCCTTCTTCCTTCTTCCTACTTCTTCTCAACGCATCCAAACGGAAGCTTTATGAAAAGTTTAGATTGTTTATAATAAATTTATTTTCTTATTCTTTATTCTCTTCTTCCCAAATGAAATCCAAACGGAGCCATAGGTACAATCAAATAAAGGATAACACATGGAAATAAGTCATATATATATATATATATATATATATATATCCCATAGAGATGTAGTATAAAGAATGGTCTTCTTATTTGCCCCCCCCCCCTCTTTTCTGTTCTTGTTGCAACAAAATACATCACATGATAATGGAGATGATCGAAAATGACGCCAGATTTTTTTTTTTTTTTTTTTTGGGTCTGCATGTCACAGTTTTCATGTTATACAAGAGTCATATTTAATTTTTATTTTGCTTCGTATATGTAAATACTTTACTATGTGTAATTGTGTATATATATACAAGGCGTTCGATATAAAAAACTGTTTATAAGAGTCATGTATATATAATATATACAAGTCATGTTTAATTTTTATTTTACATGTCGCAGTTTTCTTGTTATACAAGAGTCATGCTCAAATTTTTATTTTGTACAAGGCGTTCGATACAAAAATAATAATAATAATTCAATAAAATATTTGTAATTAAAAAGAACACGCAACTGTGGTATGCATAAATCTTTCATCTTATCTTAATTTACTAAAAACTTTAACCGGCGTTTGGATCGCTTAGAAATAGGAGGAATTTCTTATTCCTAGACATAAAGTATTGGAAAATGTATAATTTTGTGAAGAGTTTGGATTGTTTATAATAAATTTATGTTTAAGAATAGAAAATTTCCCAAATTCCTACTTGATTCAAACGGCCCCTAAAAGATTTTTAAAATTGAATATACAAGGAAGTTTAAATGCTTTTGTATATAGTAGGTAGAGATTGGAATCTCTAAACTTTTTGATAGTAGCATGACCAGAATTGCTTAGGACAATCTCTAACATTCTATCATTCTATCATCCCCGCCTTATCTAGCGTACGCTGCAATTAACTCATCCCAGCGTACGCTGCAACTAACCCCTCCCCCTCCCTCCCTCCCGCATACGCTGTCCCCTCCCCCCTCCCATGTACGATGTCCCCTCCACTCCTCCTTCTCCCACACACTTCATAACTGTTGAAATTAACATATTTAAATGTTGAAGGTAATATCGTAACTGTTGAAGTTATATATATTAACTTCAACAGTTATAAATATATATTAACTTCAACAGTTATAAATATATATTAACTTCAACAGATACGATATTAATTTCAACAATTATATATATTAACTTCAACAATTACGATATTACTTTCAACATTTAAATATGTTAACTTCAGCAATTACGACATTAGCTTCAACATTTATGAATTTTAATTTCTACTGTTATGAAGTGTGTGAGAGAGGGAGGGGGAGGGGGAGGGGTGGGGGGAGAGTGTACGCAGGAGGGGTGGGGGGAGAGCATACGTAGGAGGGGTGTGGGGGAAAGCATACGCGGGTGGGAGGAAAACAGAGCAAAGAGCGACAGACAGAGGGAAATAGAGCTACGTACGCTCGATTTCTAGAAATAGGAAGCGCGTGATCAGAGAAATAGTGGGATGATTTTTAAAAATAAAAAACGCGTTACTGGAGATGATGAATATTGGAAATGATACTTATAAGGCCCGGTAGCATGACTGCATGAAATGACCGTCGATATTTTCAAATAACCTTCAGCATACATTGATTTGTTTGCTTCTGAAAACTGAAGTATAAGCTAATGGTCCTTCATTTTGATATTTTCCTTTTTTGGTTTACTAATATTATGACCTTTTTGTACTTACTGTCTGCGTTTAATTTTTTTTAATGTTTTTTTTTTCAAGATAAGATGGGTCAAACTTTTCATACTCTTAACTTATTTCGAAATTAAATATGATAAAAAACCTCCAGCTGAATTTCAAACTCGCGATCTTTACTGAAAGTGCGTTGCAATTAGACCAAAATCTGATTTTCTTTTTTATATTATTTAACATTTTTTTTCTGCGTCAACTACGTGAGACTTGTCCTTGACCCTCGCACATTTTATAGGGACTGTTTGGATGCTCTAGGAATTTGTAGAATTTCTTATTCCTATGCATAAATTTATTATAAACAACTCAAATTTTTCACAAAGTTACACACTTCTCAATAAATTTATGTCTTCCAAATTTATCAAATTCCTAAGCGATCCAAATTCTCCAAAAGTTCTCTAAGTGGGCTCTTTGGGGCCGTTTGGATCGCTTAGGAAGTTGGAGAATTTGGAAAAGTTGCAATTCTTAGGAATAAATTTATTGGGAAGTGTGTAATTTTGTGAAGAGTTTAGATTGTTTATAATAAATTTATGGTAGGAAGATGAAATTCTCCAAAATCCTATGAGGATCCAAACGGCCCCTTTAAGTTTTTATAACCACTGTTTCCGTTGTCGAATATTAATTGTGACCTTTTGCATGTGACTTGGATCACTCTTTCCTCGAAAAGACAAAAAAAAAAAAAAAAAAAGCTAACTTAATCATGCTACCGTAGACTCTAGTAATTGTGAAAATAAAAGGGGATTTTTTTTCTCCCTTCTGATGGTAGGATTAGAGAACCTTTCTTATGCTATAGTAATTGCTTCGGGTTATCGGATAATGCAACTTCCAACAAGGAAACTGTTATTTCTTTTCTTGATGTTGGTCGGCGGAACAACTTAAACAAGGGACCTCAAATCTATTCTTCTTTTTTTTTTTTTTAAGAAAAGCTTCAATAATATTTTCTAGTTTCTAGAAAACAAAGGAATTTTTGTCTAGAAGATATTTTGTCATTTCCTTCAATTTTTTTCCCTTTCTTTTGTTTTACTTTTTTTTAGAAGCTTCATATATATATATATATAACTATATGAAATAGAAAATTTCTTTTTTCTGTTTTGTGAAAGAAACAAGAAACTTAGGGAAGCAGTCCAACGATTGCTGGGAATTGAATGACAGCGAACCCTATAAAATAACCACACGACAGGTTATAAAAGCAAGCGAAAATAAATGACAAAAAGGAAATCCAGCTGATAACCATCCTATCATCTCTAACATCCTCAAAACACGTTTTCCATTTTTAGAAAACGCGTATCCATCATCCCCTGGAATCATCCTCTCTTTCCCTCTTTATTTCGCTAATTTTCCCTCATCTTCCGATTCGCTACTGTCCAGAACTCATCTCTCTCCCTCCTCTGTTATATATGTAATGATTTATAACTAGAACAGTTATATATTTAATCAGAACACTTATATATATAACCAGAATAGTTATATATTTAACCAGGGTTATATATTTTACCAGAACAGTTATATATTTAACCAGAACAGTTATATATTTAACCAGAACCGTTATATATTTAAATAGAACATTTGTCATTCCTTTGTGTTGCTCCCTCCCTCCCTCCGCTCCGTGTCGCTCGTCCCTCCCTCCTATCTGTTTCGCTCATCCCTCCTCCTTCATCCCCTTATCCAAAAAAAAGAATTTCGCTCATCCTTCCTCTCATTCCCTCATCCGAAAAAGAAAAACGCGTTAATAACTGTCAGGGGATGATGGGGATGATAGAAAAGGGAAGATGACGGAAAGTAATTTCGAAATCAAATAGATAATAGGAGGCTGAAGGAAAAAAATTAATAGGTCTCACGTGAGGGTACATTTAAATTTAAATTAGATTAGAAAAATTACCACACTAGCTCAAATTTTTTCAAAGAATCATTAATTTAATTTTTTATAAAATAAATGGAATATTGAGTTAACGACTATTTCGAATCGTCACATTTCAATCAAATATAAAATAAAAATAGCTCATAATTGTTATTTTTTTAGTCTAATAATTCTAATAGTAGCAAAAAAAATACTCAGATCCAACGTCAGCCGTTCATCAAAGAAAAAATTACAGTACTTTCCAAATAGTAATGGGCACGTTTATTTATTCTTATTCTAACTAATTAACAAATAAACAAAACGGTGTCCCGCGGCTCCGATTTGCGTCGGCCACACCAATCCGGATTCGCTGTTGCGCTACACCGCGTGTCGCGCACTACGAGCCATCTGATCTTGATCGGACGGTTCACTTTTTACGGGCCTACCAATCTAGGTTACATGCACGGGGCTCCCTTGTCCATTGGATCTTAATCAAACGGACAGCATACCGCGCGACACGCTGTGTCGCGCGGCAGCCGATCTCAATTTCGGCCACACGCTGAAGGTTCTTGGTTCATGCATCACCACAACATATCTGGATAAACATGATTCAACAACTTAATGTAAGCCAAAGCAGGAAATCACCAGGGAAATCTTCAATTCTTCTCGGTTCATAATAAATTTATGTACACCAAGTCTATATAAAATCTACAGTGATTAGCCTCAGGGGTCCACAAAGGCGCCAACCCATTTTGACGCATATTCCAATGTGCTCTCTAATTAAACCCCAAACCGGGTTTCTCAAAACGGATCACTCAGAATCGGACACGCGTCCATTTTATCAGATCCGGATCCGATTTAGGAAGCACACTTGCATTGCGCTTTCGTCTCGTCTCGTCTTGTATAAAACCAAAGAGACGGCCCCGAAAAGAAATCGCCGAGTTTATCTCCGCTCCTCCGACTTTATCTACTTCCTTTCAAGGTACTCTAATTTTCTCTCAACGCTCTTCAACTCGATTCGTTTTTTAGGGTTCTATTTTGGGCAGTCGGTTTGGGTAATTTGAGCAGATAAATTGGGTCCTGTTGTTCGTTCTTTTTTCGCAATTTAAAGCTATTTTCTGTTACATGAACTTGTGTTTTCTTGGGGGTTGCGAGGTTTCCTTGTTTCCGTAAGTGTCTACGAACTGTTTTTATTAGTTGTGTTGATAGATCTGTTAATAAATTGGTTCGTAGATCTGTAATGTCCTCTGGTTAATTTAATTTCTAGGGTTATTGGTTTTCTGCCCTAATTGAATTTCGTGCTTAGTGTTTTCTGTCCGATTTTTGTACCATTTTGGTAGTATAGTGTAAGAGAAATTCCAATTAGGCACAATTGAGGTCTAATTTCACTTGATATTCGTCTTGTCAGGGCTTGTTTCGTGAATTTATTGATTAGAAAGTTTAAATAAGTTCTTGTTCAGTTTAACCCAACTACCAGAAAGAAAATCTGCCTAGTTTTATTAACCAAAACTGGAGCAATTATAACTTATTTCCTATTTCTCCCGAAAGAAAATAGTTTTAGTTTTATCGTCCCACTTCAATCATTCATATTGCAGACTATGTTTGAGGGACTAGAATATTTGTATGCCGCATTAAGCTAATTATTGTTTGATTGGACTCTGAAAGAGCCCAACTGTATGCCCCATTAAAGTTTCAGTCGTGGACATCTAAAATGTTAAGATTTTAATAATAGCTTTATTCTTGATGATTTTGCTTCAACTTTGGACTAATTAATGTTAATTCAACTAACATTGCTATGTTCTGCATGCAGCTTGAGAAAACCTGTTATTCATGAGTTCTGGAAGCACTGTGGCATTTAAAGTTTCCTGTAAGTCGGGAAACTCTCACACCTGCAACTGCTCCTGCTGCATCTCCACTTGCCTCCTCTCTCGTTTCTTGGTTGTTTATGTGAATTTCCACCTCTTCAAAGCCATTGTGAGGAGCCCCTCATCTTCAGTTCTCCCTGGAATCCTCCCTTAGGTTCTTTATCCCAGCCCCCCACCAAAAGTTGTTCTTTAAGCAATCTCAAGCTTTGAAAGATGGTCTCCTCTGAAATCTCAGCTCTGACTGCTGCTTTCGCAACCAAAACTTCTGTCAGACACATCGTTCTCCCAATGGGCCCGCCAGATGTGGTGGGGTCAGATAATCTTGAATTCGACTTCTCTGATGTCTTTGGCACTACTCCTGTTCAGTCTCTAACTTCTCCCACTGCACCTGAATTGGCTGAGGAGGTGTATGATGACCCTGTTGTAATTTTTAAGCGGTCCCACTCACTAGTGGGCCCCTCAGCCCTGGTCGTTAGCCAGTCTCCCCGTTTTAGCTTGCTCAATTTGCGTGACACCAACAACTCGCTCGATGTCCTGGAATCTCTCTCTGAAGAAGGTGCACGAGAGCAAGAGAAGGTCGAGGCTTGTGAGAAGAGTGAAGGAGTGGGGCTTGATGATTTTGAAATTTTGAAATTGGTGGGGCAAGGTGCTTTTGGAAAGGTTTTTCAGGTCAAAAAGAAAGGTACTAATGAGATATATGCCATGAAGGTTATGAGGAAGGACAAGATTTTAGAAAAAAACCATGTTGAGTATATGAAAGCTGAGAGGGATATTCTTACAAAGGTTGATCATCCCTTCATAGTCCAGCTGAGATATTCATTTCAGGTACTTTGTTTGAAAATACTGTACTTCATTTATCACAGTCTATCATAGTGCACTGTGTATAATGTACTCATTTATTTTTTTTTGTACAACTATCTTTTGTTGTGCAGACTAAGTACCGGCTCTATCTGGTACTGGATTTCATTAATGGTGGACATCTGTTTTTTCAACTCTATCATCAAGGTCTTTTCAGGTTAGAATCAACAATGTCATAATTTTATTACATTCTATATATTAAATTTGTAGGTATGAGATTGAATAGACTTTTTTTTTTCCTAACAGGGAGGATCTCGCACGTGTATATGCAGCTGAAATAATATCAGCTGTATCCCATCTTCATATAAACAACATTATGCACAGAGACCTCAAACCAGAGAATATTCTTTTGGATGTCGATGGCCATGTAAGTGATTTCTGTTGTCTATATTATGTCATTTTCCATGCCATGATATTCTGCTATCTAGTGTAACAATACTTCTAACAATCAAGCTCTAATTAAGTTAGTAAATAGGAGATAGCATCTTGTGATAAATAAAATTAAATCAATAACTGAGTTGTGGTTATAAACTTCTAATGACTTGCAAATCTGGCAATGTAATTCTCATTCTATTTAACCTTGGCTTAATATTTCCATTTTTTCTGTTGTTTTGTTCAGGCGATGCTCACAGATTTTGGGTTAGCAAAGGAGTTTGAGGAGAATACCAGAACAAATTCCATGTGTGGCACAGTGGAGTATATGGCTCCTGAAATAATTCAGGGAAGGGGCCATGATAAGGCTGCTGACTGGTGGAGCGTGGGCATCCTTCTCTTTGAAATGCTTACTGGCAAGGTGAGTTTTTTTTTTATTTCCTTTTTATTTTGCAAGATAAGATTTTAGTACCAGATGAAGTAGCGAGGTCTCAACCCGACCCGCTCGGGCTGTATTGCGTCAGTCATGATGTATGAATGGTACTCCACCTTTGGCCGCACGGAAAGAAAGTTCTTTTGGTTAATGGTGTATTTTTCACTTTTATCAGAGTGTTGTATGAAAATTCATACAGTGGGTCCTGTTTACCCTAAGACTAGGTAGCTTTTTCCACTGAATGTTTTTTTTTTTAAATATGCACTAATATTTTTATTCTATCACACACTCTTTCAGCCACCATTTTTAGGCGGTAACAGAGAGAAAATTCAGCAGAAAATCATAAAAGACAAGATTAAGCTCCCTGCTTACCTCTCTAGTGAAGCTCATTCACTCTTGAAAGGAGTAAGTTCATCCCTGCTTGTCTACTTTTACTCGTATTTTTGGCTAACAACTTCGGGTATATTCATAGCACTTGTTGTTTTTTCTCATGTGAGACCCATAGTTTGTGAGATCTTAATAAAAGTTCAGCCAGCCAGCCAGCATCAAAAATATTTTGGCTTCTTGAAAGTTGAATGTGTAATGTTCAATCAAATATTGCATCCTGTGTATGAAGTTGTAACAATTTGTGGGAGGTAAAATATTGGGAATGAGTAACAAATCGAACTTGTTTCTTTTCCAGCCTACCCCACTTGTTTGGGACAAAAGGCTTAGTTGTTGTTCTTTGTAGTAACAAATCAAACTTGTTACTCTTTGTCTTGTAAATTAAGTAATTAACTCAACTTGTTTTTTTTCGGCTTTTTTGCAGTTACTAACCAAGGAGGCAAACAAGCGCCTTGGAAGTGGACCTGGGGGAAGCAATGAAATAAAAAACCACAAGTGGTTTAAACCAATCAACTGGAAGAAACTGGAGGGCCGCCAAATTCAGCCCAGCTTCCGTCCGAATGTAGCAGGAAAGTTGTGTGTGGCAAACTTTGACGAGAAGTGGACAAGTATGCCTTTACTGGACTCTCCTGTCGCTAGCCCTGGTGCTGGAAGCGATTTTCTGGGTTTCAGTTATGTCAGGCCTTCTCAGTTTGTCAAGGAGCCTAGTCCACTTGCATGAATGTTCCAAATCCTTTTCTTGCCAAATTATGGCAACCTGAATTGTTAGACTTAAGGGGTCTCGTCTTATTCTATTTAAGTATTTATTGTCATGTTCTGAGTATGGAAGCTTAAGATTATGTAAAATCCTATTTAGGGTTTTTAAGTTTTTCTATGTTAGGAAAAACCCATCAGTAGTTTTTTACTTTGGGTCCATAATTTAGTCCATGTTCTATTTGGGATGATTAATGCATGTTTGCTTCAATTGCAAGTGCTTATTACATTGACGCATTAATGTTGTTTTGCACGTTAGCAGATGTATTGTTATGTGCAATAAAATGTTAACGCTGAATGCACGAAATCTTTTATTGTTTCTCGAATTTGTAAGAAAGTTTTAGTATGTTTGTTATGGGATGAATAAGTCTTATTCCGAATAAGATTTATTCGGGATGAAACCAAACGTGTTTTGAATAAGTCTTATTTCAAATAAGGACTTCAACCCATAACAAATTTGTGAGAATCAGTTCTTGATCTAATGGCAAAGAGCAATGTATTTTGATTCCTTAAGTGGAAGGTCACATGTTTGAAACTCGACTGTGGAATTTTTCATAGACATTTAATTTAAAAATAAATTGGGTGGCTTAGACCTCCAATTTATTTTTTTTTAAAAAAAGCGTTTATTCAATTCCTTATTCTAATACTACAATTGTGTTGGAACAAAAATAAATAAGAGGAGAGAGAGTTGCCAGCAGCTTGTTTTCGAAAATACAATAATACAATAATTATCCAAAAGACGTTAGCAGCTTTGATAAACGCAATTAATTGGTAATACATCTTTTCGGGTGCTGCTTAATGCTCTCCTTGGCTTTGAAGCATGCATTCTCTCTCCTCTCTCCAGCGAGAATGCTGGTTCAGTCTCGCCAATTTGTTGGGTTAAATTAACATTTAGTATAACTTCTTAGTACAATTTCAATGTTTGTAATCAGTTTATCTAAAAGACCTCTCCCGTAAATAAAAGCATCTTGTACCAGTACCAGAAAAAAATACAAGATGATTGTTTTTGTAGCAGTGGACACGTCATCATTTATTCCAGCTTTCACGTCTTCTTTCATTTATCTATCCAATTCGAATTCCAAGTTATGGGTCATTGCAGACTACCGTTTTGAAAATGGGCATTATTATATTCCAATAGTGGATTCCACAATAAAAGCATGGTTTCAATTCGTCACGTATTGACCAGACCAAGCCAAGTTCCTACTAATCTATGATTTATACAGGGGAAATCGGATGGGAATTGCTTACTCCACTTTTAAAACTTAGAGATCCACTTGGACGAATATGTACTTGTTATTTTCAAATATTTTCAAACTGAGATGAATTGAAGAATGTAAATTAAAAAAGTGAGAAGGGCAATTTCGTCTAAGTAGGAGCGTATCTCAAATTTTGAGGAGTGTAAGAAGCAATTACCAAATTGGATATATGCCATCTCAAATCTTGGAAATTAGAAGAATACCGCTCCAAATTTAGTTCCTAGAAAAATGCGACTCCAAATTAATTATACTCAGAAATTTGCCATTCTTATATAATCGTTATACATTTTGAAAATAAAAAATATTATAAGTTGAGGTGTATTTCAACATTTTTCAATTTACCATTCTTCCTTAAGGGTCTGCTCCAGAACTTTTTTTATAGAAAAGGAAGAGAAAGTAATTAAATAAAGGGCTGCCCGACCTTTTACTTGCTCCACAACAAACGAAACGAAGAGGAAAGGAAAGAGACATGAGGTAAGATATAGAGACGATTTCTAGAGAGTTTACTCTACTGTTTGTACACCCTGATTTGAAGGGTAACAAACTCTGGGCAACTCTACTCTCCTTTAATAATCATATTCTGGAGCACTCATTCTCTCCTCTCCATCTTCTTCATCCCTCATCCGACGCTCTCCTCTTTTCTTTTTCTTTTTTTTTTCCTTGAAGGCTAACAAAAACTAACAATTTTCATTAAAAAAAAATTACAAAAGGAACAAAATAAAATCCAAAATTCGTACCTAATTATACTGGTACAGACGAAAAAACTAAAAGCAAGATAAACTCCTGACAAATTTACAATCTAAATGGTACCAATACTGTACCAATAAAATCTGAACTAACCCCGCCTAAATCTAACTGACACTGTTACCTCAACATGGCACAACACACACGAGCTCCTGCGTCTCCCCGAAGGCCACAACGCAGATGCTCTCCTCTTCTTATTACAACAACCCTTCTTTCACTTACAAAATTATCATAAAATCAGGTACTCAACCTAAATTTAGCTTCAATTTCCAAAAGAATTAAGCTAAAAAACACATAAGGGTCAAGTTTGGGCTGTAAGGATTGCCAGAGAGATTGCACATATTTATCCACGTTCTTCGATTTGTTCTTATTTTTCAATTTCTCCACATTTTTTACTTTTTTACCAACATCTGCCTTAGATTAATTCTTTGGCGGCATCATTCTCCCTTTTCACCAATCCAAATATTGCAAAGTGTAAGAGAGATTGGCGGCGGAGGTCAGAGAAAGGCGCCGACCGACGCTCGTCGGGTTTCTGTGTGGTGGTTTTGGTAAGAGGAAGGACTAGATTGTTATTGTAGGGAGGAAAGGATGACAGTTGCTTCTTTCGGCAGTGGGGCGGAGATGGTGGTGGGATTGAAGAAGGTATTGGCAGAGGATGACATGAACGACGATAAGATGCTGGTTGTCGAGGAGAGAGTGCATCTGGAGGTTAATGGTAGCGAGGCGGTCTTCGAGTTCCTGATGGTGATGGCGGAGCGAGGGCCGTCGAAATGAGAAAGGAAAGGTGGAGCGCAGCCGAGAAGAGGTGGTTGGTTGTGTAAGTCAACGACATGTGGGAGGAAGGTAAGACTGGAATCGTTGTTGTCTTTGCAAGAGGAAGTTAAGGCGAGAGGGAGAAGGAAAGAGAGGCAGAAAGGAGAGAATGGAAAAGATATATTGAAAAATATCGAAATACATCTTAAATTATAACAGTTTTATCTGACAATTTTTCTTAATATAAGTGTTTTGTGGTGGCTTTTTTTAAGAGCTAAATTTAGAGTGATTTTTTTTTCTGAGTGCTAAATTTGGAGTGATAATATTTTAATTTTAAAGTTTTGAGTTGGCATGTACTCAATTTTTCCTTCTGTAGGCTCCGTTTGGATGCGTTGAGAATAAGGTAGGAAGAAAGAAGAAGGGAAGAAATTTATTGAGAATGGGTAAATTTATTGGGAAGTGTGTAAATTTTGTGAAGAATTTGGATGGTTAAAAATAAATTTATTGGTAAAAAGTGGTTATTTCTTATTCTTTATTCCGGGAAGAAGCCATCCAAACGGAGCCGTATATAGTCTCGTAAGCCACACTAAATCCTCATCACATTGCAAATCACCACGCATTCAACACTATCTTGTATTCTCAACTAAGCTTTCTACCGAAAAAAAAGAGACAATGAGTTCGACCTGGACAACCGAGATTGAGGTAGCGGTACCAGCCCCACGTCTCTACAAGGCGGCCATCCTTGACTGGCACAACCTGGCTCCCAAGATTGCCTCTGACAAAATTGTAAGCGCTGTTCTAGTAGAGGGTGACGGAAATGTTAGCAGCATTAGGCAATTCAACCTTGCACCAGGCATTGATCCACCTCAGACATAACTATAATCAATTAATCATATTAATTAATCAATTAATCATATTAATTAATCAATCAATGGGAACGTTTATGTGAAATATATATGTTCCATGCGTAAATGGAATTCAAAATAACTGACAAAAGTATTATCTCAAATCAGTAAATATTAATTATTATGCGGTAGTGCACCGCAAATTAAAAATAACTGGGTAAATATGCTCATCAACAAAATTCATAACTCTTCGTCTCTTATTTTCTTTTCATAGTAAAAAGTAGACCTAAGTTGTTAAATAACGTTGCCAAAAATTGGTGCAGGGCTTCCCTTCAGCTTTGTAAAGGAGCGTCTGGACTTCCTAGATGTTGAGAAATTTGAGGCCAAGTCAACCTTGCTCGAGGGTGGAGGACTCGGCGTGCATCTCGAGTCTGCTTCGACCCACGTCAAGGTCGAGCCCAAGGCCGGAGGCAGCGTGGTCAAGGTGACCAAAACCTACAAGCTGCTGCCTGGAGTTGATGTTGCAGGGGAAGCTGAGAAGGCCAAGGCAGCTTTCAGTGGTGTTGTTAAGGGTTGCGAGGCATACCTTGTTGCCAACCCTGATGCCTATAACTAAATCTTTTGGTGTGATTTTGGTTTAATTTGGTTCGGTTCCTTTTAAAACAATAAGACCGAAATAGCTGAGGGATTATCCTTAAGTCAAAGCAGGATCCGAAATGCGTCCTTGATAGAGTGGTTTGTGGGAGCCTTGTATTTTTTTTCTTTTAATTTTGCCTCAAATAAAAGAATTGTGTTGTTGTTCTATTGATATCAATACAGTGATATTGAAAAATCAAAATCAAAAGAAAAAGAGTTGCTAGTTTTTTGAATAATTTAAAGATATTGTAGTTCTCCTAAATTTTACAAATTGGAATAAATAAACAATTAAACAGAATTAGGATAAAAAAAACTCTTTTCTAAGTACTTGAAACAATTGCAAAAAGAAAAAAGAAGTCCAAAATACGTAAGTACCTATGACACTACTTGATGTGAATTTGAATGTAAAAGAACCTGGTGCAAGGTTGATCAATACCTGGTGAATGTAAAAGAACCTGGTGCAAGGTTGATCAACACCAGGTATTAATCCACCTCAGCATTAGGCAATTGGAACCTAAAATCTAAAAGAATTTGAATGTTCATGAAAATTAGCATTGGGCAATAAAACATAACTCTAAATGAGCTCCATCGACTAAGCGTGAAGAAACTTCACCATCTCATCTAGTTTGTCAACACTTCTTGTGCAGGTATACAAGACCTACAGAATGTCATGGTTCGCCTAATAATAATATGTATTTAGACTTAGACACGAGTACAAGTATATGTAATTCTGTACCTCGTATAAAAATTTTGTAGTGATCTAGAACTCTCTCTCCAGTGCTTCTTATTCTAGATTGTGCAACAAGCCTCATATCAATTGCTTGATTTCAAAGACATTTGGGGGTTGTTTGGATTCCCCAAGGAATTTGAGGAATTTCATCTTCCTACCATAAATTTATTATAAACAATCCAAACTCTTCACAAAGTAACACACTTCCCAATAAATTTATTCCTAAAAATTGCAACTTCCCCAAATTCTTCAAATTTCTAAGCGATCCAAACGGCCCCTTGATGTATCACATTTGATGAAATTGATACAAAAGAGTGTCCACTGACCAGCCTTGTACTAGATGTATGAAACCAGTACAGGTACTCAGAAGCATTGGCGAGTTATAAAAAAACAAGGCATATTAACAGATCACGTGTAAGCATTGGGCTAGTTATAATATAAAAAAAAATTGTTGCAATACCCTAAGGCCTCGCAACCAAAAAAAAAGGAAGTAGTTTAGAACTTCAATCCCCAGAAAAAATCTTAATTTGCTCAACTGGATTAGGTTCTGATCTGAAGCACAAATTTAACATGAGAAATGGAAATGAAATTCATTTTTTTTTTCAAATCCGTTGATCAGAACTGACAACGGAGGCGGGGGAATTCTCTTCAGGCAAGAAATAGCAAAAAAATTTTGACTGTGTGAATTTTTGTCTAAAACTAAGAACTACGGAAAAAATCCTTTTTTTCTCTTTCCTTTCTTGCTCGTCTCAGGTTCCGAACAGGGCCTTAGAGTAGCATTGTTGTGAAAATTTTTTCAATAGTTACCCTCCAAAAAAATCGACAGGGGCAGACCATGAAAATGAAATTCAAGTTCCAGATTTTACTTGGTAAATCCATATTCACAGTTGCATGCTTGGCAAAATTATTGTCGATCCTAAAATTTTTTCCCTTCGATCAGAAGTGTATAATGTATGCTAAAATTTTGCACAACTGATCTCAGCATCCATACTGTTGTAGGAGATGCTAAAATTAACCGTGGTGACTAATGAGGAGAAATAATAAGAAACACAATAACGAGAATTGCCTCGAAGTAGGAAGAGGTATAAGCACAATCAATTAAATCTATTGAAAGCCTCAGAAAAACTGATGTTTTATTCTCACGTTTGAGATCAAACAATGTAGGCATAGTCATTTTATTCATCATAGAGCTTCCAAAACTTCAGTAATGATAAAAAGAAAGAAACACCATATCTACCAAGCTCAAATCAAACTCAAGTATAATCAGAAGCAAACTCAAACAAGAATAAATAGAGAAAAAACAAAATTAGAGAGGTATTAGCCTGACGAGACTCTTAAACCATGAATAGTGAATAAGACGACGGCGCGTTTTCCTGAGCCTTGAGGCAGTGAAAACTGATAATATATATATATAAGAGGTGAGAAGTAAGGGTTAGGGATCGGTTTGATGGGCTTTAATTAGGCCCAAATAACCTACATTGTGGCCGTATTATCAGATGTGTTAAAGCCCAGTAAAATAATTTTTAATTACAAGAGCATTCTCTATTTCTCTGATTTAATGAATTTAGTCAGAAAACTTTTGCGGAATTACCTACTTAACAGCTACTGTTAAGGTTTCGAAAAAAAAAACTTTTGCGGAATTACATTAAAGGCTGATCACATAGGACTTTCAAACGTGCCGTTATTATTAATTTTTAGGATTTCTTTTAGAGAAGTAAGGGTTGATGTCCAAGGATATTTCTTTCTCTTTTTTTTCTTCTGGGTCTTTATCTGATTTTAATCTGTTTTCTATTTTTAATAATCTGTGTAGGACACTTCATTTTCAAACATCATATTCATAGCAGTATTTTGGGGTGAAGTTCTAATAGAATGCTGTGCTTCAATAAATGTGGTGGGGAGTAGCTCCAATTTTGTCCCTTTCCTTTTTTCCTCTTTGAATTGTATCTGAGCTGTTTGCGATAAATTAAGGGAGAAGTGTGTTTTGTTTGAGGTTTGAATGGATAGAAAAGGAGTTTGTTATGTACCTATCCTTGGTTAGGATACACTAGCTTCCAGCTGGTCCAGCCTATTCATTCCTCAAGAAGTGTGGTCTTTGTTGCCATTCTTTAGTTTTGAATTTTTTTTATTAGTTGTCTATTTATATATTTATTCATTTATTTTGTTGAGAGTTGCTAGAATCCAACATATAGGACAGGGCATATTGTCAAACATGAATCTGAACCGTATATCTCGCATCAAGATTCGTGCCCTTATCAGACGCTGATGAGTTTGAATTCTAATTTTCTCCGTTAACTTTTTTTGGTCCCGTCATTTTGTTTCTCTCTCCATCTCTCTCCCATCTTTTTTATTTTCTATCGATGGAGAAGGGTTTGCTTCCCCTCTTTTTTTCTCCACACAGTAAAGCACAAATTTGAGTTAGATTCGAACAAAAAAAATGCTACCTCGCTCCAGTTACCCCTCTCTTACCTATCGCGCTACAGTCGCTGCAAACCCTAGTTTTTCTCTAGCGTGCGTTCACGACGCGAAAGCCACTGCCAAACCCTAGTTGTTTCCTTCTGGCGCACTATCAAGCAGGACAACCCCTCTGCTTCTCTCTATCACTATTTCACGCACTCATCCACTTTCATGCTCGCAATCCCATGGTGAGATTTCTAAAAATCAGAATTTTTTAAAATTGTCAATATTTGTCTAATTTTTGTTTCATCTTTGTCCAATTTTGAGATATCGTGGCAGTAAAAGTTTGATTACTTGTATTTACATACTCATTGGCATCTAACATTGTATTTACTAGATTGAATTCGTACCAATATTAACACTAATATTTGCTACAGTGACTTGCCCCAAATTCTAAAATTATATGCATTATGCATTCAATTCGTATAAGATACTTAGATAGCAAATAGTTCTAGTCATTCGTAGTTAATTTGGATGGCAAATGCTTTAAAATTTTGGGTTGTCAACTATGTAGCGATATATCACCATTATTTATATTTAATTTAGTTTCTGTTATTACACATAGATGTTGGTCGAAGATGAATTATCTGGAGTACAGAATGTTGAGAATGATCCTTATGTTTTCGTCGACAAGGAATGCATACAAGAAGCAACTGAAGATTTACAAGGAGGAGATATACAAGAAGTGGGAGATCCTTATGTGGGCATGGAAGATCTACAAGGAGGAGATATACAAGAAGAAGTGTGGGATCCTTATGTGGGCATGGAGTTCAAATCAATAGATGACGCTTTTAATTTTTATAATATGTATGGCGGCAAGAAAGGATTTAGTGTCCGTAGGCAGTCCAAAAACTCTTCTAAAAAAGGTGTAACTACCGTGTTGTTTGTGTGTTCAAAAGAAGGACTTTCTAAAAGGCAAAAGCAAGAGGTTAAGGAGTCGGGTAGTTCAAGCAAACTGCCCACACCGCAAAAAGATCAAGGATCATCAAGAACAGATTGTAAGGCATACCTCAGATTGAAATTAGTGAAAGAAGTCATTTGGCAAGTGACAAAGTTTCATGATGTCCATAACCATGAATTTGCTCCAAATACATCATCAAGAAGAAGAAGACTTCGGTCTCAAAGGTTCATGACCAACAGTGATAAACAAACAATTCTTGATTTGAAAGCCCAAAATGTAGGGCCATCTAAAATAATGGAGTATTTGTCAATTCAACATGGTGGGAAGAACAATGTCTCTTTCACGACAAAGGATGTGAGCAACTTGATTGAGCAACTTGAAGGAGAAGGTATCGAAAGAGATAACAATGTTGGCGAAGACTCAGGATGATTTTAGTGTTATAATTTATATGTTATTTTAGGATTGATTTTTTTTTTTGCTATTTTGTGACGATTGGAACTATTTAACTATTGGTATAACATTTTGATATAGCTGGAGAAGGTGTCGACAAGAATTGTGTATTTTGATATAGTATTAATATTTCAATTTAAGGGTTGTACTTCTTTAACCGTGTTGGTATCTTTCTACATAGAATGCATGAAACTTCAGATTTTTTTGAATGTTGTTATTTTCCTTTGAATGCTTGGGTTCCATTGCATACTACTTATACTAGATTTCAGGTTGTTGATTTTCAAATCAGAAATGTTGGTGCTACTTCTGGTAAATCTGATGCTTCAATTGGGATCACAAACTTAATTGTTTTACATCCAATATACATGCATTAAACAGATTAGAAAATATATACAACTCACATATATAATTGTCACAAACAACAAAAATACTTCCTTGTTCATACAATATAAACATTCCAAGACTTCACTGAAATAAAGAACTAAGGTTACCACAGTAACACACACATACCAGAAGCAATACAAACACTCCAAGACTACATTAGAAAAAATAAAGAACAATGAAAGCTGCCATCTTCATTGCAGTGGGTTTTCATATAACATTTCTGGCACCTGCCCCGACCTCCATTGACCAAAGTGGAGAATAGGATTATAGGAACACTGAGGTTCTTGTTCTGTGCTTCATGTAAATTGTGTGAACCAAGCTTTTAAACCAGTGTTTAAGGCCTGTCCCAGCAACAAAAAAACAGCAAAATGATTAAAATCTACTCTATTCATATCTCCTGGATGCTAGTCATTGGTACTAGAAAATTTCAGGGTTTATTGAAGAAATTCCAATATTTATTTTGCGTAATTTTCTTAAACTAAGATCAAATTGATTTAATTCATCAATGTATCCAAGTAAAGATAGGTGATAGGTCGGCTAATTTCACATTGAAGGAATTAAAGAAAAAAAAATTAACAAATCAAATATCATCCTTCAAATGAAAATTACAGAGAAAAAAACTTGAATACATGCACATAGTAATCATTTGTACCTTTTTGTTGGATCTGTCGAGGCGAAGCGGCAGCGACTGTCACGCATGAACGTGCGCTAGAGGAAACTAGGGTTTTGCTTGATATTGTTCAATCGAGGTTGCTTTCTTCATTGGGTTTAGCGCGATAGGTAAGAGAGGGTAACTGGAGCGAGGTAGCATTTTTGTGGTCGAATCTAACTCAAATTTGCGCTTTACTGTGTGGAGAAGAAAAAGAGGAGAAGCAAACCCTTCTCCATCTATAGAAAATAAAAAAGATGGGAGATAGATGGAGAGAGAAACAAAATGACGGGACCAAAAAAAGTTAACGGAGAAAATTAGAATTCAAACTCATCAGCGCCTGATAAGGGCACGAATCTTGATGCGAGATATACGGTTCAGATTCATATTTGACAATATGCCCTGTCCTATATGTTGTTTTGTCCAAGTTTTTATTTTATATGGAATGAAATTCCTCCAGCCTCGTTCGCCGATAAAATAAAATAAAATTGAAGTGTTCCTAGGAAATAAATAATGTGTTAACCTTTTATACATGTTTAATAAAAGTTATTATTGTAGATATGTTCTGTGATTGTGGATGATATTCCAATTTTGTTACATCTAATTGTAAGCCAAATTGTTTCAAGATATGATACATATGAACCTGGAAAAAAATATACCATTAATTATATGAAAACGAGGTGTGTACCTGATATATTTAAAACATTAATTCTGATATTTCTGCCGACTTTGAATAATTAAACCAATAACTCGATTAGTCCAATAAACTTGAGACAAAGAAAATGCTACAAACGACGAGAGAGTGTGGCTCTATTTATTTGGGGATTAAAAATGATGAAAAAGAAAAACCATGTCGAGCATAACCTCTTCATTCTTTTTTTTTTAAATGAGAATATAGAAGCCAAGTCATGGTCTGAGCCCATAATAAAAAAGGGTCTTCGTTTAATAATTTCGTCACTCTATACTCTATATTGAAAGAAGATTGTAATAAAAAAATATATATATATCTTAAAAACACAACCGTCCCATGTGGAACTCTTTTATGATGCAATTATCACCTGAATAACAACTCGCTATCTTCGTGACTTCATCCGATGTTATGAGCTGCAAAATATTTGATTGAACAATAAAGACAAACTTTGTTTGATTTGAGAGTTGAAACAGTAATTCAATTTTGAATTAGAAGCATCACTTTCTTAACAAGAGAGAGAGTAAAAAAAAGGCGTGTACCGGTGTACGTGATTAAATGATATAAATTGATTTGCTGGCCTTACTCTGACTTGTCCCCACGTTGGTGCGGTCCCTATTCCATGCTTGGGGCCCGCTTGTCGGATGCAAATGTTCATTTCCGCGTCTCCACCGCCTCAAGTACAACTGGAGCATCAGCTAGAAATAATTTATGGGAAAAAAAGGTTGATGCATACATATTGGATTGGATAGTATTATGTACTTTTTTTTTATAGAGGAAGAATATATTGAAAGCTAATTTCTAATAAATGCGATAATTAAATTTGGTACAATTTGAATTTATCTAGTTGTCGACTAAGTGTCGATAAAAATGGATTGTTAATTTTTTTAAACCATTTGATGGGTAACAAATTAAATTTATATTTATACCAAATTTAATGAAAACTTATTTTATCTATCTAAAATGTACAATTTTAATTTTATTTTTATTAAAATTTTAAATGATTTGGTACAGTTGCCAAATGAATTTATTATTATTATTATTACTATTATATAGCATATTCCTTTTAGTTAAGTGTAAGATGATAACATAGTATGAATGTATGATACCTAAAGTTCTAAACACATGATTGAGTGATCTAGGCAGTTTACTCGATCGATTTTATGTTTCGAACATATGAACTACAATTACAAAGATATTTTTACTTTTTCCTTTTCAATGATACTCATCATCACCGCCAACTTTTCTGCTAATAAAGTCAACTTTGTGGTTTCCCAGGATACTCTTAGTTAGAGCAATACAGGTCCAAACATTTAATGAATGAACCAGGTTCTTCCACTGGTGGGTCCCAGGTGCCAGCTTTGCACCGTCTGTCTAACGCGTTGCTTGAAAGCATCGAGAAATTGCTTCATGTACTCTCAAAATGATACGGATTGTTTCACGCACTGCCACCTCACCGTTACGTCAATAAAACTGTCGTGGATTTTTGCGTGAATAGAAACTGGGTCTACTATGGATTTCTCTCGACAATCGTTCTCTTCTCCTCTTTTGTTACATTATTTTACCATCACCTTATCTTGATCAGTTGATCTCACTAGGAGAAGCTTATTGTTTTCTGGCACCCTACTTTTGTCCCCAGAACTTCTGTGTTTTCGAGTGGGCTTCAGGCTGGAGCATTTTCTAAATAAAATAGATGGACTTTTTGCCACGTCATCGATTTTAACAATTTCTAGATCAATTCCATATCATCTCGTCTTCTTAAAATTGTTGTACAAATTACAATTTAAAGTGTTATATTCGTATAACGGTCAATTTTTGTAAAAAATCAGATAAAAGAACATGAATAATAATAAGTTGGCATTCATACATAAAAAAGAAAACACCAGTAAGTAGTTATTCCTTAAAAAAATTAAGTAGTTAATCCTCATTTGACTTTTAGTTTTAAAATTTCAGCTAAAAAACACATAAAAATCCTATAAAAGAAAAACACATTATACTCTTATTTTTTAAGTTGTTTGGAGAACTAGCTCTTGGTCTAGTGACAAAAAATAATGCACCTTGAGTGAAAGGTCGTAGGTTCAAAATCGACTGGAGGTTCTTTCATAGACATTTAATTTTAAAATAAGTTGGATGGTTTAGACCCTAAATTTATTTTCAAAAATAAAATTGATTTGCAATTCCAACCAACAAATTCAACGACAAGATGAATATTACATCACATTATAATAGAAAAAAATGGTAAGGAACAATCTCAATTAAAACTACAAAGTCAATCAATAGGGCATTAAAAATGGTTCACGTGCATCTGAAATATCCTTTTTTTCTCAAATAATATAAATTCACTTTTGTGCGAATTTATAGAAGTAACAAGGTTAATAAAAAGTCATAACTAAAAATTAAATTCGGAAAATCAGTTAGGTACTTAGGTACTGTTCTCACTTCTCACACAACGAAGCAAAACCCAGAGTCGCACTCATCCGTTACAACTTAAAACGGTGGGGACACAAGTGGGAGTGCGATAACAACACTGTTGTGTTCAATAAAATAAAGCTAAAGAAGAGAAAGTAGTTGGCGACACTAACCTCAGTTTGTCCTGATTCTCTCTCTTCTTACCAAAGCCCCGTCTTTTTCGCCACAAATCAGTTTCTCCTCTCTCTCTCTCTCTCTCTCTCTTCTCAGGTTTTCTTCTTAGCTTCTCACCTTCAGGTAACGCTCTCTTCTCTTCTCTTCTCTCACATTTTCATAATTCTGCAATTTCAAACTGATTAGTTACTCGGATTTCCACACTTGTCAGTGTGCGTAATGCAGTTCTCCTTTTGATTTTTCGCAGATCTGTACTCCACACTTGGACCGAGAGATTGTTATTTTGCACTGAAATGCTATAAAACCTCCATTTTTCTCTAGTTCAAGCTCATTCACCAGAGTTTCTCACAGATCTTAAACTCTCGGCTCAAAACCGCCAACACTAACCTTCCTTCTCTAAATTCAACTTGTATCTAGGGTTTGGAAGCCCTAGATGCAGCCATTCTCTCTTTAAAATTCCATTTCCACCCAAAAAAACCACAAAATTGCAATATTTTTCAAATGTTGCCAAGGAAAAACTACCACCATTCCATACCCATATCCTTTCTCTTTGCCTCTCTGCTTTTCTATCCTGCCTTCTCTGCTGATTCAAACACCACCACCAATTCCACCTCCACCACACCATATGTGCCACGTGACCTAATCCTCTTAAACTGTGGTGCATCGGGCCAATCCAATGACTCTGATGGCCGGGTCTGGACCGGGGATACTGGGTCTAAATTTGCAACTAGTTTGACCTCGCCGGGTTCCACTGCGCCATTTCAAGACTCTTCAGTCCCACAAATCCCCTATATGACGGCCAGAGTGTTCTCTTCTCCCTTCACATATTCCTTTCCTCTTGGTTCAGGTCGAAAGTTTGTTCGACTCCATTTCTATGCCTCAAATTACTCATCGCGAGCCTCCTCTGATGGCGTTTTCTCAGTCACGACCGGAGATACAACTCTTCTTAGTAATTTCAGCGTATACCAAACTTCCGATGCATTAAATTATGCTTATTTGGTACGTGAATTCTCAGTCAATGTTACCACTAGTTCCCTTGATCTAACCTTCACACCTTCTCCTGACCATCCCAATTCCTATGCATTTGTCAATGGTATAGAGATTGTCTCGACACCTGATTTGTTTGGTTCCTCCACTCCGTACCTGGTCATGGGTGGAACCCCCACAATGTTCCCTGTTGACCCCAATACATCTCTACAGACCATGTACCGGCTCAATGTAGGCGGTAAAGCAGTGTCCCCACCAGGTGACTCTGGTCTGTACCGGTCCTGGGAGGACGATTCCCCATACATTTTTGGGGCTGGATTTGGAGTTACTTATTCTAATGATCCCAATGTTACTATCAAATATCCTACCACTCTGCCTAATTACATAGCTCCTGTGGATGTCTACTCAACGGCTCGGTCAATGGGGCCAAATTATAATGTCAACATAAACTCTAATCTAACTTGGATTCTTAGTGTGGATGCTGGGTTCACATATCTCGTGCGGTTCCATTTCTGTGAGATTCAATACCCGATGACCAAGATAAACATGCGGGTGTTTGACATATTTATTAACAATCAGACCGCACAGTCACAAGCTGATGTCATTGCATGGAGTGGTGGGATTGGAGTACCAACTTACCAGGATTATGTTATTATAACCACTGGGTCAGGTTGGGTTGACATGTGGATCACCCTTCACCCGGATGCGACCTCGAAGCCTCAGTATTATGATGCCATTTTGAATGGGTTGGAGGTGTTCAAGCTGCAAAATGGAAACAGCAGCCTTGCAGGTTTGAACCCAGTACCTGTGAAGGTACCGAACGGGGATAAGTCAACTACCAAAGGTGGATCATCAAAGATTAGCGCAGGGGCTATAGCAGGTGTGGTTGTAGGTGCACTTGTACTGCTAGTGTTGGCCTATTTCTGTCTTGTTAGAGTTTTCAGGAGGCGTGGCATTGTACCTGGTAAGGACTCAGCCAGTAGCGAAGGGCACTCAGGCTGGCTGCCACTGTCTCTCTATGGAAATTCTCACTCTGGCGGTTCAGTCAAGACTCAAACCACAGGCTCTTACACTTCATCATTGCCATCCAATCTCTGCCGTCACTTCTCCTTTGCTGAGATCCGTGCAGCCACCAAAAACTTTGATGAATCTCTACTTCTTGGTGTAGGTGGTTTCGGTAAGGTGTACCGAGGTGAGATTGATAATGGTACAACCAAGGTCGCGATCAAGAGAGGTAACCCATTGTCAGAACAAGGTGTGCATGAGTTCCAAACTGAAATTGAGATGTTATCAAAGTTGCGTCACCGCCACCTGGTATCTCTGATTGGGTATTGTGAAGAGAAAAATGAAATGATACTTGTATATGATTACATGGCACATGGTACTCTCAGGGAGCATCTGTACAAGACCCAAAATCCACCACTTCCTTGGAAGCAACGTCTCGAAATTTGCATCGGGGCTGCACGTGGGCTCCATTATCTGCACACTGGTGCAAAACACACCATAATCCACAGAGATGTGAAAACCACTAATATCTTACTTGACGAGAAATGGGTTGCCAAGGTATCTGATTTTGGATTGTCAAAGACCGGCCCATCAATGGATCACACACATGTCAGCACAGTCGTCAAGGGCAGTTTTGGGTACCTCGATCCTGAGTACTTCAGGCGTCAACAACTCACGGACAAATCTGATGTGTATTCTTTTGGTGTCGTTTTATTTGAAGTACTTTGTGCCCGACCGGCTTTGAATCCAGCTTTGGCAAAGGAGGAAGTGAGCCTGGCCGAGTGGGCTGTGCATTGTCAGAAGAAGGGAATCCTGGACCAAATTGTTGACCCATATCTCCAGGGAAAGATTGCACCTCAGTGCTTAAAGAAATTTGCAGAGACAGCCGAAAAATGTGTCGCGGATGCCGGTGTTGATCGGCCATCAATGGGAGATGTGTTGTGGAATCTTGAATTCGCACTCAGCTTGCAAGAGACAGCAGAGGGTGACGGCAGCCTGGTAAGTGGTACATCTGACGAGGCAATGCCTCTTATGATGCCAGGCAAGAAAGACCCAAATAACGATCTTTCTATGGAGACTAGTACCACTACCACCACAACCAATACTTCCATTTCTATTGGTGGGAGGAGTGTTGCCAGTGAGGATTCTGATGGGCTCACGCCAAGTGCTGTTTTCTCTCAGATCATGAATCCGAAAGGGAGGTAGAGAAATCACAAGAGACATATTGATGTCATATCAAATACGAGCTTTTTTATGTACTTTTTTTGTGGTTAATTTCTTTGTTATATTTTGTTTATTTATTGGGGGATGCTATTTTGCACTGACGTGGTTATGCTATTTCTTGATATGTGAATTATTCTGGAGAAGTATTTGGGATTCTAAATATGTATGTTCTTTGTGTCTGTGTAATATGTCAGCCTCAACTTCAGTAATACAAACTTTGATAGAAGTTATATTCATGATATCGTGTGGTTTTCTATTTGTTAGTTTAGCCAAAAATTTTGTTTGTGTTGAGTTGTATGTTGGTTTCCTACGTCCTTTTAATATCATCCTGGTTTCCTACCAACTTTTTTTTAGTTGATGGACTTTATTTTATTGTTTTTTTCTTTAATTTAAAAGTATTACCGAGAAAGAGTGGCTAGGCCGCAATGTGTTGTAAATTCATTGCAACATTTTTTTAAAGATGTAAAATTTTGCCTTTTATTTTAAGAGAACTTTAATCATCTTAAACGAACTCTGTTCACTGATTTGTTTTTCAATGTACGCAGCATTTGATGATAAGAAAATACACGTTTAGATTTTTTTTTTTTTTCTATCAATTGTTATCCAATCTACGACTTTGGTATGAGACTATACAAACAGATGTTTAATATGCAAACTTCCAAAATGGATATATTCCAATCTTGAAATAATTGTAACTCAGTTACACAATACGCAAATAATTTATGGTTGGTGTCGACAATAATTTTACTTAAATACTTAGCAATTTTATTTGATTTTGTTAATTTCATTAGAAAAAGTTGTTCAACTTTAAAGCTCTCTTGAAATGTTTTTTTTTTTTTTTTTTGAGGATCTGCCCATAGGCGCAAGCTTCATTAATCACTAAAAAGGAGTTTTGAGTTACATAAGATTACAGATCAAATTTAATTGCAAGGAAACGTAAAACTAGAAAGGTAGTTGTAAACTGTCAACAACAATAGGTATTGGTTATTCCTTATCATTTTTTTTTTGTCTATTTTAGGCGTTAGTGAACTAGTGATCTTTCATTCTTTGGTTGAGCCGAGCACATGGGTCTGCTGCTCTGCTGTACCAATACCGTGTTTCTTTGAACAGATAGTCTGCCAGAGTATCAGGTCAATTATTGGCATTGGGTTACAGGTATTATAAAAGTCGCAAAACATACCTCCAGCCTCCACTTCTCTGTATTTTACTATTTTTTGTTCTAAAACATATCGCTTTTAACCTTAGGTCAATTTGAGCCTGCATCTTTTTTATATATTTTTTGGTGAGAAAGGACGACCTCGATCATCACCGTATATATAAAATAATATCAGATATGGCGTAGGATTAGTAAGGAGTCAATTAGCCAAATGCATGTCCTTCGATTATCGTGTAATCTTCTACGTTATTTTGAGTGTTCATAGCTTGCACGTCGGTGTATTCTTATTTTATTTATTTTTTCAATTTGAAATATGTAATCCTTTATTTTAGTTTTTATAATTTTTTATACCTGATCATGAGCATTCCGGTTTTGTACGATTAAAAGTGTACACCTTTTTATCTGCGGCACAGCCTAACAGCTATTATTTGCTGAATGTTCTCATATTCCAATCGTCTTAACTATTCAATTTTCCTCTGCATATGTTAAATAATAATTTTCGTTATACCATTGATCTTTGGATGGAGAGAAACATTAATATTAGACGTTCAAAAATTTTCAAGTCGACATAATTTTCTCCTTAACCAAAGATTAATAAATTTTTTTAAAAATATGAATTTGATCTGATCATCCTTTTAAATTTCAAAAGTTGAAATCTTACAATAAATTCTTTCTTTCATTTACGACCCACTTAACCTGAATCTTATTGTATACATTTCGAAGCAATTTGCCACCGGTTATTTCTTACCAAACACATCTGTTCATATCTCTAGCAATTATCTTGGACCCCGACCAAAGAAATCTCCGTTAATCAAAAGAGGACCTCTATTATGAAACAACGAAAAAAAGGCCACAACTAAAGCCTTCAAAAAACATAGATAGGTCAACAAGCTTGTAATAAAATTCTCAAGATTGAAGAAGAAACGTAATTATTTTACCAGACTTGAACAGTAAACTCTCGAGCTCGTAAACTCTAAGGCACCCGTCAATTATTATTCACGTCTTAGAATACCTAATTTCTCTACTATGCTAATATACACTCAATTATTACATCGATACACATTTGTATAAATATCTATGCACCCAGTTATTGCAATAACAATGCAACTATTTACATTTATCACATAATTTTGGTCAAGTCAAAACAACTTTGAACATGTATCAAACAATTATTTCGATTTTGTAAACACATTTCGCGAACCTACCAAAATGGACAGTTGACTATATTATCAGCGCACACTCAGATATCAAACTGCAGCGTCAACGCACAAATTTATTTAATTTCTTTCTTGTAAAGTTGGGAAAAGACGATCAAAGAATATCGAGAAAATGAAAACATTAAGCGGAAAATTATATTTCCTTTTCAAAAGTGGGATGATAACATCTTTCACTTTTCCAAGTCTAGATCAGAAAGGGCAGATTTTGGCAAAGAAAAGACGTACCTGTGCCTCCCATTCTCTTTCTCAAAACAGGCTTTTTCCTGTCCTAACAAAAAGCTAAAGAAACTGATGAAAGCAGTCCAAAATTTCAACAATCGCCCAAATCTTTCACCTAGAACAAAACTGTCTTAAATTACACGACAAGAAAAACAAAACAACTAGAAACTAACAAAAATCGACCTTTTTGTATGCTTTGCTCAAATCTGCCAAATAATTTCTTTTTTAGTAACTGTGTGACTTTCAAGCTTCAATTTTTCTGCGAGTTCGCCTTTGTTCTTTATCCTCTCGGCGGTACCTCTCTTTCCTCTCCTCTCTCCTGCGCTTCTTCAATACCTCCTCTGTCTTAGCCTTTTCCTTTTCATTTGCTTTCCTCTTCTTTTCTTTTTCCAACTCTCTCTTTCTTTTCTGTTAAAACAAGCAAATCATTTATATATCAGTACTCTGCACAAGAGGTTTTTGACAACGTGCAAAACATGCTACTTTTTCTGACTCGGCAGTTCCTTTTGAATGTTTGAAATGGACAGCGATTATAGTTTAGCACAAGAAAATAACCAAAAAGATGGGCAGCAGTGCAGATTTGTACCTTTTCATTATGCAGGGTCCTGAGGCTTTGGACAAGAGTCAAAAGTTTCTTCTCATGGGGTTCCATAATCACAGCACGTTTTTGGTCCAAAGTTGGGCGCTTTATTTTCAGAGGAGCCTTTGGCTTTGTTTTAAATGGAAGTTCCTTTTGGAGCTTTGGAGGGATCACCAGTGGATTGAACTTTCTTGGTAACCTCTTTATAGGCTGAAAGAAAAAAAAAACCAAAAATATAGAACAAATTAGCTTCAAGACAAACAAGTACTAATGCTACGATATTCAATTGGAATTTCTACTTCCATTTTCCAATTGAATGAAGTAAAGTTTTCTGTTCAAAGAAAAGCACTTGAAGGCTGAAGCTGGGTAGTACCACTTATATATGGCAAGATCACATAATACCTTGTAGACAGAGTCCTTGTTGTAAGGGATTGGGACATTGTTCTCTCTCCTCAGTTCCGCAGTTGTTTTCATTCCTCTCCATGATTGATCGCGTGGTTGAAGAGAAGTAGTAACTGGATTGTAGAACTGAGGGATCTCGACTTGCGTCCATGCACGCAAGAAGACAATATCGCTCATTAATATCCTGTCTTCAAAAGTGCACCTTGCTATGCCTTCTTTAACTTTTTCGCCCTTCTTTTTCGGCCTATTTCCGAGGTTTGCCTTGACAGCCTTACAACAGTTGAGACCAATTAAATTATTCATGCTTGCTAAAGGAAATTAATGCTAGTTAGAATAAAAGTAACATGGTTGTACAAGCATAAAGAATGTAAGCCGACAACAATTGAAGAAGAGGGCTTGAAAATGTCTACTAGTAAGACAGCATATATTACCTTCTTAACTTGTCCTCGAACTCCACTCACAGTTCGAATGGCAGCACCTTCAAACCGAGCAATCTCTAGATCAGAAGTGAACATGTCCTTAATGAGAGCAGTCTTCTTGAAGATCTTGTAAGGATAGCCAACCAGCTTTATCTTTTTCATAATTTTTGTGGCATGGTTGAACTCTTGAACATACCCAGTTGCAGTAATTCTAAATGTTGCCTGAATAAGCATAGTAGAAATATTAACAGAAGTTCCAAATGTCACTTTAAAACACAGACAAAAATGATTTATTTGTATTACCTGATTATTGGATAGGCTTTGTACGGCAAGGACACCACTCTTAGGAGGGGCCAGTGGGCCCCAGAACATGGCCAAACAATGCATGTGCTCAGGAGTGTACTTCAGCATGCGATGCCGACCATTTTGATCTTCCAAGGCATATATAGGCACTGTCTGGAAACGCCTCCAACCTATTGAGACAATGATTGGATCCCTTGTTTTCAGAACTTTCTTGTGCCATCTATGGCGCTTCACAGTAGCCTATACAATAAAAATTGAACATATCAATGCTGTAGACCACAGTAATAGTGCTGCATGCTAAATACCAAGTAATTAACATGTATTAACTGTGTCCAAAGATTAAGCAAAGAAAATATTTTTCTCAAGTATCTCTTGTGTTTTTCCCTTTCCTGTCATCAAAGTATTGGTAGAATATCAAGGAACTTACAAGGATTATTCCAGAAAAAATGCAAATTTTATTCTCCATAATATTGTATAGACATGACCAATAGTTCTTAGGCTAATTAAAAATGTCAAAAAAATATAACTAAACTATGGTAGCAGAAGAAGCCAATATTGGTCCCGAGCGAGAACTAAAGCAAATGAATTTACCCATAAATACCCTTTGTTGTTTCCTGAGCATCTAAGAATGCCCACTCAACTATTGCACAATGCACTTTCAGTTTAAAAATATAGCTGGACCGTGTCACACATTCTGGTTGCTGTCAACATCTGTTTGGAACTTATATACTCATTTGTTCAAACCACAGTAAAATGCACACTTGCTATTACCAAGTGCATCCTTGGCTATTCAGCTTTTTTTTTTTTAATTACTTTGGAAAGTTGGCCAAAAACAGTTGGTGAGGGACATGGAGAATGACTATAATTTTCCATATTGCTCACCTGCATGCATCCAACATTTTCTTCACCAAGACCAATGCCACCCACTAAAAGTGGGTGGTGCGGGTCAAAGTACTCAACCATCTCATATGGCACATCATGAACTTCTAACCTAAGATAAGTTCCTGTTCTGAAACCCTCGACCTCCACTCTGATCTCCTCATCCATCTCATTCAGTTCCATCATATTGAGTTGCTTCCGCAATTCCATTTCCTCCTTTAACTGTAAAAAAAAATTATATATATATATATACAAACTTGGCTATCTAATTGTAAGGTTTACTCATATAACCAGAGAGGATGAAAGATGCATACTTTGTCGAAGAAACCACCTTCTTTTGGTTTGTCTCCATGAGACTTGTTCTCTGTTTCCTTCTCTTCCTCATCTGACTGATCAGAGCCATTATATGTATTTCAAAGTTAAGGTTTTCAATTTATCAAATAAAAAAAGATATCAAGAGGCGAGCTTTCAGACAGAATCTTTTGCCCATTTTTTGAACAGAAGTTCAAAGGAGCAGTATAGTCATAACTGTCAAGGTACAGGTGCCGATTAAAGATAACTGAGCATAAATGTCATCTAGCAAAACACATTGTTTACTACAAAAAACCATTGTACAAAGAAACCAAGAAGGTTGAAAAAGGATATTCAGCATCAAATTTTGCTCGAAGTGCAAGCTTCTTGCACCTCCTTTCCTCAGCTTCTGCACCAGCTCCTGTTTTATCCTCCTCATGGCTGTCTGCACCCACTCCTCCATTGTACACCTCACCAGTTTCTAAATCTTCAATATAGTCATAAGCCCCTTCATCATCCCCCTCCTCTCCATTGTCATTAGCATCTTGCCCTCTTTTGGCTGCTTTTGACCAGTCTCCTGTCACAAATCGATCCCTGATGCTTTCAATCAAATCTCGTGCATGCCAATCTTTAAGCTCTAATTTCACGAACTTCGAGCAATCTTCTGCATTTATGTCATCAAAGCTTGATTTGTCATCTATTCCCTGCAGGGTATGGTGAAAATAGTGAGAAAGAGACATATACTCTCAGTATTTGCTCTTATATCTCCAACAGGTATTTTAATGGAAAAAAAAATCCAATCAGGTCTCTAAAAAAATACCAGACATAATAAGTTAATAACTACTTTCAATGATATTAGATGCTGAAAGATTGGAGATTACCTTATTAGCTTGCCCCTTGGGCTTGAAAAAATCTTCGTCGTCACTTTGTTCACTCTCACTACTATCTGACACAGCTGAGGCTTGATTCGAAACTGGTTGCCCGTATACCAGTTGGATCAAGTTAACACCTCTCCTAGCTAAAGTTCTCGCAATCAACGATTCCTTCCATTTTGAGGAGTTCACAGCCTCATCCTCTACAAACCATGAAATAGAACAAACTTCAGAACCAATGAGATAAATTTTATGCAGAAACTTTAACAGAGGGAATGCACCTATCACCTGAGTCTTCATCTTTGTCAGTTTCTTCTAAATAATAAGAATCATCAGATAACTGCTCATGATTGTCAACTCTTTCATCTTCATCATCAGAACTCTAAACAATTATATATACAATACATATATAATAAGCAAATGAACCCATAAGGCAGCTAAACAAAAAACAGTTCAAATGAGCAAGTTGAAATCGATTAGCAAAACTCGAAAAATAGACCTCATCTCCCTCTTCCTCTTCAACATCATCAGTAAAATTTGAAGAAATAGCTCTCCTCCTGATTCTACCATCGCCAATCTCAACCTTTTCTCTCAATTCACAACTCTGACGAGCTTGTCCTGCCTCTTTCTCACTCACCTCCTCATTATGATTAGAATCTTCATCAGTATCACACTCCACAACAGCTCTCTTTTTCTCAGACAACTCCTGATCATCCCCTTGATTTTGATCTTCAATATCGATTTGTCGCTCGTCATTCTCACCATCATTGTAATTAAGGGCTAAAGCTGGAGGTGTTCTACCAAAGATGTTGATAAAACTCTGATCCAGCCTCTCGTCTATGGAGAACTTGGTAGCCTGGAGGTTTTTCACCATTACTTGACCAACATCATGATCTTTCCCTAGTGACATTTTCCAAAAAACATAAAAAAAAATTAATTGAAACTAGAAAGAGGAAGGAACCTACATGAGTTCCTTATGAAGTGCACACATACAAGAGCTTTGTACAGAAGTTAGTTCGAAGTATGTTTTATTCAAATGCAGCACCGGGAGTAGTACCTTTTGTAGAAGCCATATCATTGTCACCATCAGTTTTGGAGAACTGAACAAAATGGTCATTTATGTTTATGTAGACAGCGTCTTTGTCATAAAGTAGATCGCCAAGACCAGACATTGGTGCATAGAAGAGCTTCTCCTTGTCCCTCAAGCCCTTTTTCTTTGCTGCAGAAGGCAATGGGCATGGATCTGCTAGGCTCGACATACCGGCAAGACTAAAATCTCCCACCCCCGTTATATGTACCTGATGAGCATTATTATTGGACTGATTTCAGATCAAATTCATTAGAATAAACAAAGGTACAATTAGTCAATGGAAGCTACCAACACCAACAAGGATTTCAGTACAGATGCAGATACAATTTCACAGCAAGGGCTGGCACAACTCACTGTTTGCCTAACAAAACTTTATAGGAGGTTTAATTGCTGAAGTTATTATTTTCATTCACTTTTCTAGCATTATGCTTTGTTTGTTATGACTTTCTGGATTAACATATATGTATTCAGTATCTATCTTTCTTGTTTCTGGATGCTATAAAACCATCACCATGCTAGAAGTAAAGACCAACTTTGGTTAATGATAAAAAAACTAATGGAACTCTCATACAACAAATACCTTAGAACCTTTCTTCATGTTACAACCACGAAGATAGCCATACAAAATTATATTCCTGTCACACTTTTTGTCAGTGAGCACTCTGTGAGGTGGGGTCGTATCCTCAAAACGGTCAATAAGCAAATAGGGATGCGCCATTCTCCAGGTAAGAGGTGTTGGCTTTATGACCGAGATGAACCTTGCAAGGTTATGAACTTCACGTTTGACATACCTGGCATGAGAAAATTGAACCAGAGGAGCAGCTCTTTTAGATCTACTTATTAATAGATTGCCCAACTAATAGTAGCTTCAAATGGTGTTTCATAGTTGCGTCGAAACTTTATCGAAAAACTAATAGTGCTTCAAATTGTGTTTTGTAGTTTTGTCCATATTTTATGAAATGCAAGGGTTGTTTCCCAATACAACAACAACAACTAAGCCTTTTGTCCCAAACAAGTTGGGGTAGGCTACAAAAGAACCCAGCAGAAAAATCATCAATGGTAAATTGGATTTTTCCAAATTTTGCAAGTATAGAAAAGATTATACTCTGATGTACTACAGAAGTTTAGAACCAATAACAACGTAGTAATTATTTACAGGTGCGAGTTGATCGAAATTCAGTTGCAATGTTACCGCAGCTATTACGACACATAACACAAAATAAATTGCATACATAGTGATATTGAATAAAATCACTTACTTTCCATGAATGAGACCAGATAGATAAAAGAGCTTTGCCCCATGCATTATTTCAGCCCAAAAACGGTGCTTCAGGCGCTGTTTAGTTTTCCGTAACTTTTTAACATCCTTGAATCCATCTAAATGGGTAAGCACTCCCATAACCTTGGGAAATCCATGAACTTGCATAATGTTAAGAAATTCAAAAGTTTCCTGTGCATAAAACAAAAAAAACCTTATTATAATATCTTGCACTATGAATCAAATGCATTCCATGTAAAGGATACAACCGCAAGATTTCAAGAATTACCATCCATAACAACATATTTCATATGAAGACCCCAATTCTAGATTTTGGTACCATATAGGGGGTGTTCAGAGCAGAACTGGGTAAATTTCGGTAGATACCAGTTGCACGGTGGTGACTCGCAATGGACCTTTCCTCTTTTATTTTAACATTTTATATTATTATTGTTATAATAGATAGTTGTTGTTTTTTTCTATTTTCATGTTTAAGCATTTTACTCACTCTAGGCTTTTGAGACTCCACCATGATAGACAACAAAAAGTACCATAGATAACACTGTGAAACCAAATTGAAAGTGAATATTCACAGGATGTTACATACCATAGACAACAAAAAAGTACCATAGATAACACCTTGATATGTGAAGTATAAACAGGAATTTTCACCAACTTATCCTCAATTATGCCTTGATATGTTCAATGGGCAAAATAATATTTACTTTCAGTGACTCATACCATTTCAAAGCCATAGCTACCATCGATTAGCAATAGTGCGAGATCAGCAATCTTGGCCGCATCTATCATACCATTGATATCATTAGGGCACTCCACAAATTGAACTCTCCTGTGTTTTCCTATAACCACATAAATGAAAACAATCCAGTCGTCACAAAATTTTATTAATGTTTAGCAAGAACTAGCACAAATCTTAATACTTAGTAGGAAAACACATTTCATCGTACCTGATACGAGAGTGATAGGGCCATGAACTTCTGGCAAGTTGTGTTTTGTATAATACTTTACAAGACATTTTATCAAAAGAGACTTCCCAACCTAGACACACGACAAAGTAAGCTGTATCACCAAAAAGGTCATCTCCTAATTTAACAGTCAAAATTGTGAAATGAAACATACCTGAGGAGGTCCTTGAACAACAACAACAAAAGGTGGAGGCTCTCCGATAGATCGGTCCATGACAGGCATGTGAAGTCGCCTCTGCTCAATCTCCGCCGTGCGAGATTGAAGTTTTTTGGCCTTTGTTGATGAAGTGAATGCAAATGCCTACAAAGAAGAAACAATACAAACTGAAGTTCGGAGCTCTCCAGATGAATTTCTAACAACATAACCTCTGATTACCAGAAATTGACTATAAAGCAGTTCGTCAAGCATACCTTAGGGTTTTTCTTCTGATCAGCGCCTGATCCATCGCTGCCCTTGTTCTTACCCTTCTTACCCTTCTTAGAGGAGGCGCCGGACTTGTGCTGGCGATGCGCCTTGTGCGCCTGCTCGCTACCTCCTGATTCCTTCGCCATTGCCACCAGTTTCTTCTCTCTTCGGGGAAAACTCTACACCTAAGGCTGAGCGCGCTCACAGAAAGGAGGAGGCGAACAGAGAAGAAAAGGATTCGGAGCTTTTGGGGATTTGTTAGGATTTAGGGTTTAGCAAAACCGAACCGGAGCAAGTGTACGTGTACGATGTACCAGCAGTTGGATGCAAGAGCCGCCAAAGGAAAAAAAAAAAAAAAAAACAGGTCAGTTCGGTCAGCAGGATGTTCGAGTGAGCTGGCCCAACTGTAGTTTGATTTTACTCGAATTTTAAACCAAGTTGAATCGAGTCGTTATTAAGTCTTATATAAACTCAATTATTATGATTTTTTATATTTATATATATCAGTGCAAATAATTTATAATAATTATTATTATTTCTAAATTATATACATTTATGAACTAATTTGTTTTGATTTTTTATAATAAGATTGGAAAGTAAGTACATCTTCTATCAAATCAAATATTTAATGTCATAAATTGTATAATGAAATCATATATCGAACTCGTTTCGCAATCTTAGCGAGATGAATCAAACCAAATTGATTCGTTAATAATTCTAATTCGACTATATCAAGGCAAGTTAATTGCGAGTTTTTTAGAGCCGACACATTGATGAGTTACGGAATACGGATTTTTCATTGCATCCTTATCGGCGAGGATAGGAGCCAAATACCGATTATCGTATATTCGTATTATGTTATCGGATCGGTAGGAAACTGATCCAACATGATCTTATAACTCGAAAGTCCAATCTATATAGCACTAGTTTTAATTTAAAATTAGAACAGAAACTTGAAAGGGTAATACACCAATTTGACTACCTCAATATGAAAAATAAAAGAAAATTGATTACTACCATCGCGCATTCTACCATCGCTGCCATCGCGTCAGCGCTCGCAGGCTTCTGTCCGATGGATCCCTCATCGCGCCCCTCCCTCTCAAGCGATCTCCTCATCCAGCGAAGCGTTCCCCTCTCCTCACCTAGCGAAGCGCTCTCCTCTCCTCACTCGGGTACGCTCCCTCTCCCTTCTACGCACTCTTTCGTTTCTCTTCCTTTCCTCTCCCTTCCTTTTGTGCATCTCTCTCTCTTCCCCCTCCCTTCCTTCTGCAGACTTTGTTCAATTTGTTTATTGCATTTGTTCAATTTGTTATTTTAAGTGTTCATTTTGTTTTGCTGTGCATCAGATTTTTGTGTTTATTTTATATGTCTCACTTTGTTGGTGTAGATGTTCACTTTGTTCATTTATATGTTCAATTTGTTACTTTTAAGTGTTCAATTTGTTTTACTGTGCGTCAATGTTTATTTTTTATGTCTCACTTGTTGGTATATATGTTCACTTTGTTTATTCATATGTTCACTTTGTTACTTTTATGTGTTCAATTTATTTTACTGTGTGTCAGTGTTTATTTTTTATGTCTCACTTTGTTGGTGCATATGTTCACTTTGTTGGTGCATATGTTCACTTTGTTCTTTCATATGTTCAATTTGTTATTCTATATGTTCAATTTGTTTTCTTGCTTGTCAGATTTATGTGTATATGTTCAATTTGTTATTCTATATGTTCAATTTGTTACTTCTATGTGTTCAATTTGTTTTGCTGTGCGTCAGAGTTCTGTGTTTATTTTATGTCTCACTTTGTTGGTGTATATGTTCACTTTGTTCATTCATATGTTCAATTTGTTATTCTATATGTTCAATTTGTTTTCTTGCTTGTCAGATTTATGTGTATATGTTCACTTTGTTCATTCATATGTTCAATTTGTTATTCTATATGTTCAATTTGTTTTCTTGCTTGTCAGATTTATGTGTATATGTTCACTTTGTTCATTCATATGTTCAATTTGTTATTCTATATGTTCAATTTGTTTTCTTGCTTGTCAGATTTATGTGTATATGTTCACTTTGTTCATTCATATGTTCAATTTGTTATTCTATATGTTCAATTTGTTTTCTTGCTTGTCAGATTTATGTGTATATGTTCACTTTGTTCATTCATATGTTCAATTTGTTATTCTATATGTTCAATTTGTTTTCTTGCTTGTCAGATTTATGTGTATATGTTCACTTTGTTCATTCATATGTTCAATTTGTTATTCTATATGTTCAATTTGTTTTCTTGCTTGTCAGATTTATGTGTATATGTTCACTTTGTTCATTCATATGTTCAATTTGTTATTCTATATGTTCAATTTGTTTTACATTCTCACTATTTGATGGAAAAGGAATCATTGATGAAGGAGACAGAGGAAAGACAGAGAAGAGAAGAAAATGCACGGGGGTAGAAAAATTTATTTTAAGTGTTCAATTTGTTCAACGTATTATGAATATGAAGCAAAAAAAAAATCATACTAAGAGGTGAGAGAGAAAAAGACAGAGAGAAAAGGAGAGGCGAGGTCCAAGGAGGCGGAAAAGAGAGATAGTATCCGAAAAGGGAGCGTCGGGAGAAGGAGAGGGAATCGGAGGGGAGGAGAGCGCATCTGAAGATGAAGAGATGCGGAAGGGAGTGCGCACCAGAGAGAGGGGAGGGAAAATAAAGGTAGCGATGGCGCGCGATTGCATAAATCGCGATGGCAGTTATCAGTTCTGAAAATAAAATGTACCAAAGGCTGACAAGCTAGGTGGTAGTTTCGGTATAAATTTTTCATTGTAATTAATTTGTTTGTCCAATACATGAAATATAGATTATAATACATTTATATTTATATAATTTTCTTATCAGTTACTACAAGATCTAGTTATTTTTTCTCAATTAATTTATATAATTAAAAAAATTAAATAAAGAAAAAGAAATAACCAGTATAAATGCATTAAAAACTAGGTAATAAAAGTAAAATGTTGCAATTTGTTATCTAACATTTACATAAATTATCTTATATGCAGCTAGTACCAGTTAATTCTTTCATTTAAAAAAAAATCATCTCTGTAACTGTAAATCTGTAAATTGTAATTGATAGCTAGCTGATGATATAATTGAATAAGAACAAATGCAGCCTGCTAACTGAAAAACTCATAATATACAGCCCAAACAAAATTGGACTTTACCCTTCAACATTTGCGGGCCGGCCCATTTATCAATCATCGGTCCACTAAGACCATCTCCTTTCTGGCTCTCCCCTTTCAATTGAAGAAACGTTCCTCACACTTCCCCCAATTTCTCTTTCTTTCAACCTCCATTGGCATCCGTTTTCGAAGACTCGGTATAAATTCAAAACTGAAAGGAAGGAAGGAAGAACCGGCCTAACTCGAACTGTATAAATCTCTTCCTATTCAACCCCCTTTTTTTTTTCAACCAAATCGTGTCTGGTCGTGAAAATCGCTCAATAATCGTTAGATTTTTCAAACCATGGTAGAGTAAAACCAATTGGGTTTGAATCTTTGCATGCAATTTCTCTTGAATGCTAACCAACTCTGGCCATTTGACTTTGTAGTTGGCAATGCAGATGCTATTAAAGCTGCCAGATATCCTAGATTCATTCATGGTTTTGGTGCTGAGCTCTAATTTGTAATTGATGCACATGTCATGACTACAGATAACAGTTTCAGACTCCAGAGTTACTGACACCAGAGAAATGGATTCAAAGAAAAAGAGAAACAAGAAGAAGAAGGGAAACCAAGCCAAGAATGCTGATGAAACTACATCAAACATTGAAGAGGCTGTTGTACAGGAGAATGGCAATGGTTCAGCTGTCGTAGAGCGAAACCAAAACGGGAAGGTTGTCGTAAGTACAGAAGGAGCACCGCTGGTAGAGCAGGATAAGGAGTCTCAGCCTGACAAGCAGCAGCAGTCGCCCGTTCAGAATAGATCTGTTCATTCTGAAGCATCTCTATCAGAGCAGCACAAAGAGCCTAATGGGAAACAGCCATTACATAATGGGACAGTGTCAGTTAGTTCACCCGTGCCAGAACCTGATAGGGAGATGGATAAGCATAACACGTGTGAAGAGAAGTTTGTAAGTGCACCGATTGTTTTTTTTCCCCTTTTTTTGGAAGGTTTTGATTATGACACATTTCTCTCTGTAAAAGTAACTTTGTTGTATTTGTGCTTATGGATGTATGTTTTCTTTCAGGTGAAGCTACAAGAGACAGTAACAAAACTAGAAGAAGAGAGGGACTCTTGGTTACAAAAAGTGGTACGTTTTAGCTATGCTTTTTCGGTTTGATATAAATCATATATGTTTTTTAATTGTCTATAACACACCTGTAGTTCTACAAACTCAGTTTGATTTGTTATGGAATTTCAGATGAGCTTGGAAGATAGGCTCTTAAAAACGCAAGATAAAGTGGATACTTATGTTCAAAATGAGGTAATTATATCCTTTAATTTCATCATATTTGCAGAGAACAGCAAAATTGTTGTCCTGTTACTTTTTGTAAAGCCACAATCTCTTACCAACATAACATTAAATTTCAGCTCAGTATGGAGGATAAGCTTTCAAAAATGCAAAATAAAGTTGACATGTACTCACAAAATGAGGTAATTATATTTCGTAAATTCAACATATTCTAGAGATTAGCATAAGTTGCTTCAAACCTAGATAAATTGCATGACACTTGTCAACACTAATCCTAACTTCACAGGTTCACCTGGGAAGGAAACTCCAAATATTGCAGAATGAGAATGATATGTTGGCAAAAAAGCAGGTACCTAAGTATTCTTAAACATATTTGGCCGTGTATCACTTTATTTTGATGATTTTCTAATTTTCTTGCACTTCATCTTATCCTAATTCAAGTTTCTTATAGGTCAGCTTGGAGGATAAGTTTGAAAGAATAGAGGATATGAAGTACTCCTGGTCACTAAAGGAGGTACATACAGCACTAAGAGTGTTCTATTTTGATTTTGGAACAAAAAATTTTATCAAAATTCTGATAGTTGTACTGTCAAATTGTATTTCTTCTTCTCATATTTAGGTTTTTCTGCTTAAATTTTGCTCTGTCATATCTAAAAGAGAGTTACACACACACATACTTTGCATTATACAAGTAAATAGCTTACACCTTACAGTTAAGTTCTTTTGTCAGGGATCACTAAATGCAACAATTACTAGGTTGGAGGAGGTCAACAGAGTACTACAATTGCGGGTATGAGGTTTTTCCACAGACAGTTCTCTTTTGTTTGACTATCATCATCTTTACAACGAGTTGATATGTAGCTATGAACTGCCTCCTTTCCTATTTGCTTTGCACTTTTGGCCTATGTTTGGTAGGAGGATGACAGGTGTGTATAAGGGGACAACTCTTACCACAAACGTTTATTCTTCTACCAAACCAAGGCTTACTCTAAGGTCAAAATTATTGAGTAGCTCTTTTGTCTTTTCTAAATTAAAAAAAAATAAAAGTTCCTTTTTTACTGGTAAGGTGACTTAAATACCATAGCATGGCAGGTAATGGCACTTGAGCAATCAACAGATAATACTGGTCAGAACTTCCGCAAGCTGATTGAAAGCTTGTCCTCAGTTGAATCAAGGATTGAGACCCTCGAGGCAAAATCTGTCCAACGCAACCCGTCAGATGAAGTGGCAAAGGTCTATATCACTGGACTTCTCTTGAATGTTTTTGATAGCTTTATTTATTCATTACTTTAACAGTTTTCCCTCTAGCATGGCCTTGCAAAGCCGCAATAACATCATTGTGCTGCTTGCTTGGATGTTCTGATCGTTATTTTACTTTAATGAATTAGATGGAAGTGTAGTTTAGGAATCTCTAAAATCAATCAACCTGCTATTATTAGTTTTTGCATAGTCGCACATATGTCTTCAACTTAAAAATGGAACAAGATATTTTCTGTCTAATGGATTTGAAATATTTTCAAGCAGGTAATGGAAGAAAAGAGTTCGATGATAATTACACAACCAGCGGATGAACCGTCCAATCAGCATACCGGTCACTTTGTGGATCTTTTTAAGACGGTAAATAATGACCCAATTTACTTAAATAGTCCTATGAATTCATTCCAATTGTACATTTTCTATGGAAATATGGTTGTAATTGCTTTGCTTTTGTGGGAAAACAGGTGAATGAGATTGACATGAAACAAAATGAAATTATAAAAGACCTTTCCAATAGTGATGTTATTCAAGAGAGACATCTCAACATATCTTCCCCATCAGTCGAAACTATAAATGAAAACAGCGAAAATTTGCTCAAAGCTGGTCAGGCAATGCACTATCCAGGTAATGTGCCTGTTAATGCTGATGCAAGTAATGACACCACCATTACAGTTGATATAGACCAAGTTCAGAAATTAGAACTGCATCTGCCAAGTCTAAGTGAAGAAACAGTCCATCCACTACAAGATGTAGAGATTAACGAGGAACATGTGGCATCCAGTGATAAGACATCTAGAGAGGTCCCCTTGACAGATGCACCACTTATAGGGGCCCCGTTTAGGTTATTTTCTTTTATGGCCAAGTTTGTAGCAGGCTCTGATTTGGTGAACCAGACCAATTTGAAATCTGGTAATTGATTTTCTTTGTCGCTCTGAAATTTACTTAAAACATATGATTCTGGTTTAGGGCATCGATTTCCCTTTGTTCTTTTTAGAATTTTATACAAAGGAGATGTATACTATTAAGCGAAAAAGATGAATATTTATTATGGAATTGAAGAGAGTTGATTTCTGATCCGGTAAATTTCAGGATTACTATTTAGTTTCTAAGTTGAAGCAATTTTCCTAAAGCAAATTCTGCAGTAAATGAAGTTAATAAAGATAACAATCGGGCTTCTCATATTAGGTTGCAAGGAGTCGAGTGACTAGGAACGAATGGTAGTAATAACATTGCCTTTCGAAGATTGATAACTGTTTTTAAATATAGCTTAGTAGTTCAATGACAGGAGCACTAACCAAAGAGATCAAGGATTCAAGTTGTGTATATTTAATTTAATTTAAGAAAGATGGATGAACTTATTTTAAAAAAAAGTGCTCCTTTACCTAAAAGCATCATCGACTGTCATTTTTTGTGGATGCTTCTCTGAATTTTAGTTGGATGTATTTATTATCTTACTTTTCCGTGTTGGAATTGTTTCATGAAAGCGTCTAAAATTTTGATCATCAATAAGTTTTAGCAAAATTAATGTCTCGCATGATGCAATCTGGAATATTTCATCTTCTGATTTTATCGTAATTATGAGATCACTTCTATTCACTTCACCAATATCCAAACTAATGTAAAAAAAAAGGGGAAAAAATTATTAATAAAAAAGTTTAAAATAAAGAAAATAGAGATTTTTCTTTTTTTTCTAAAACCAGTGGAGGAGCGCGATTTTTTTATTATTACTATATATATAAATAGAAAATCTATGGTGCATACTAATGTAAGGAAGTTTCGGTGCATACTGATCTAAACTTTTGGATCTGTTTCAAAATAATTGATCCAAACCGTTCAATATGATCTCCCTATTGAAATCTCCTTGCTGACCAAATTTTAGAAACTACTATTTTTGAACGGTTAAGAAAAAATTAGATTATCGATTTTCTAAAATTTGAAAAAAAATACTTCAAAATTTAGAAAAAATGTAAAATTTAGTCGGTAAGGAGATTATAATAGGGAGATAATATTGTACAGTTTGGATCGGTCATTTTGAAGCAGATCTAAAAGTTTGGATCAGTATGCACCAAAGTTTATGTACGGTAGTATGCACCATATATTTCTCTCTCTCTCTCTCTCTCTATATATATATATATATATATATAGAGAGAGAGAGAGAGAGAGAGAGAGAGTTTTGCTATGGTGAGTCGCGACTCACATAAGGTCCATGAGTCGCACTCAAACCTCCTAGATTTGATTCAAAATGACAGATCCAAACCGTCTAATACGATCTTCCTATTAAAATCTCTATGCGGACCAAATTTTATATTTTTTCGAAATTTTTAAATATTTTTTTTTTAAATTTTACAAAATTGTTAATCTTAGTTCTGAACCGTTAAAAAAAAGCAGTTTTTAAAAATAAAAAAATACATAAAAATTTCAAAAAATATAAAATTTGGTTTGTATGAATATTTCAATAGGGAGATCATATTAGACGGTTTGGATCGGTCATTTTTAATTAGATCTATGAGTTTGTAAGCGCGACTCACCATAGCAAAACTCCTATATATATATATTTATATTGTAGCTCTGGTTCATTAGAATCTCAATTCGACCTATAACTGACCAAATTCAGAGTTCAAACCTTTCATCCTTGCATGCGCCTTCCAATTCCTCAGAAGCGCAGAGAATTTGCTTCCATTTTCCTTCCATGTCGGTCGGATAAAATTCCCTAATATCATGGTGACAGTACATATGAACCCAAAATTCATGGAAATTTTTTTTTCAACAACTTGCATTGCGAAAATTGTACAGCTTTTTGGACATTCGATTGGCACAAGTGATTTTGATCTTTCAGACATATCTCTTTGACATCATTGTAATATTCTTCGAATAAATAATAGGTGTTGTCAGTCACTTGTCATTGTCACTGGTGAAATATACTCTGTGTGACTGTGTCCTATATTTCGAAAGCAATGATACTATTCGTAACAAGCAATATTGAAATTTGAAAGTAGGCGTCTTTTTTTTTTTCTTTCATGATTATCGATGCAAGTATAAAAACCAGGATTGCCAACAACGGGTAATTAGAGGTTTTTGTAAACAGATTATAATTTACCCCTCCGCACTCCGGCTCTGCACGAGTAAATTTTCAGGGTAACCTATTGGAATTTATAGTTTCCGATTTTAGTTTCATAGAAAATCTTAGCATCATGATGGAATTTGAAGAAAACCGCCAAAGAATGTGCCTGACCCTGAAACGCACCGGAGTAATTCCCAACGGAACCAAAATGATATTAGGTAAATATTATGACCCATGTGTCAACTGTTAAGACTCAAGACTAAATTTGTACGAAACTACTAATCCAAATTTTGATTTGTTATCTCTAATTAAAATCAAAGGCCGGTAAAAATAAAAAAAAAAGTTGCTATCTTGAGCGAAACGTATGGTTCATGGCGCTAATAAATAATATAAAAAAAACTTGCTAGCCGCTATCAAGAATTATTTTAAGAAACTAATGACAAAAAAAGAGTATATGTATGTATATCTATTTAATTTTTTTTTTTTTTTGGGGGGGGGGGGTTTGAGGGTGTGGGGGTGATAGGGGTTCAATGCATTCCTGTTCGATGTTATTTATTTGTTCAACAAATAGTCATCCGACGAGATGGGAGCCTTCTATATAACCAAAGAAAAAAACCAAGTACGTAGTACAAAGTAAAAAAATAAATAAATAAAAGGAGAAAACCGGTACCGGAGTAGACAACAACCAGAGACCAGACCAGACCACAAACTAAGTCCATACTGTACGACGTTAAAAGATTCAAAGAGCAGTAGTTGGTATTGAAAAAAGGAAGATTGCAGTAAGAAGAAGCAATGAGCAATTTTGGATCTATTCGGCTTTCCATTCCACAGCTAAAATTATACTAGTCTGTAACCTACATCGTAAATTGAAACAAAAACCTCGTATCTAAGAATCGGTGCAAATTCTTCAAAGCTTTACTCACTTTTCCAACAACTGACGGCAACAATACTGAAACCTAGGTGATCCAACATCAATCAATAAACTCTTTACGTATTGTCCAACATCAGATATAGAATTATTAGCATTTATTTGACCATTGGACTCCTAGAATTGTCTTCTGATGATGCACGGCTCTCTGAACCAGGCAGTCGAATTTCTTCCATCATTCTAACCACATCTTCAATTTTAGGCCTCTGATGAGGGTTCCTTGCAGTACATGCCATTGCAATCTGAAGCATGTTCACCAGCTCTTCTTCTATGTTAGGTCCACCGCGCAGCAGCTCTGAATCAAACACTTCAGCTGTCCATTCCTCTCTCACTACTGAGTGGACCCACCTTGGCAGGTCGGCCATGTCATCTCGACCTTGAGACTGGAGCGGTGCCTTCCCTGTTTACAATTTTGGGAGGAAAAAGAAAAAAAATGCTTAGAGTGGGTAATAGAAAGAGATCTTTTGGTTCGCTAAGAACCATGTGTAAGAGCTCTCGAGTAACTCCTCAGTTCCGTCTTTCCTATTTAGTATGTATTAGCATGTGTGTCGCTGCTACCTTTATATTTAACTATGCATAAATATTAAGGTCGGTGTACAAGCATAAGGAGTTTGCAAAAACGTGCCTATAATACTCACCAGGAGACAATTAAACTACAAATAGAAACAGTACCTGTCAACATCTCCATCATCAGAACACCAAAGCTGTAAATATCCGATTTCTGAGTCCATTTTCTCGTTTCAATTACTTCTGGTGCCCGATAGCCAACTACAACACGCGAGGGATTGATTGGAGGGTTAATCAGAGTGCTAAGCCCATAATCTGAGACAAATGGGGTGAGGTCTTGGTTAAGGAGAATGTTTGTGGACTTGATGTTGCCATGAACGAGCTTTGAACTGCCTTCTGAGTGAACTTCTGAGTGAATTTTCATGATGACTTTTGCTGTTGAGAGTATGATATTGAATCTTGTGTTCCAGTCCAGGGGGATATTTTCTGTACCACGAGTCCCTGCTCAAGTTTTGAATACGAATATGTTAACAATGTCTTTAATTTTCTTTTTTGTCTTATTTATATTCCTCACTGGAGAATGCAAACATACCAGTGAGGTTCTATCCAGAGGCTTAGTTCAGAGCTTAAACATGACATCCTAGTCAAAAGGTGGAAACTAATCCTCCTAAATATAAAGAGGCAGATAATGCTAGAAGACTGGGAGAAAATTACGATAATCAAATGCATTATATATAGAGGATGTGAGTAATCATACCATGCAAAAAGGCTGAGAGGCTGGCACCAGCAATATACTCAAAAACCATAAGCTTCTCGTCTTTCGAGAAGTAATAGGCCCGAACTGGTACGACATTTTGGTAGCGGCTAACCTTCCCAATCAACTCCATCTGTTGCTCAAATTCCTTCTTACCAGAAGCCACATCCTTCAGTCTCTTCACAACCACAGTGGTACCGTCCTCTAGTACTGCTCTATAAGCAGTACCATAACTCCCCTTCCCCAAAACTTCAGCTGAAGCCCTTAACAGATCTTCTAGGTCAAAATTATAATTAGAACCCTCGAAGAAAACCACTTTGTTTCTATCTGCCACCTGGAGTCCGCTGCTTATCTCCTCCTTCGGCTTGTTAGCCCTTCTACCACTGCTAGCAGGCCCCATTGGTTTGAGCTCCTTGTCCGTTTCTCTATCCTTTTTCTTTGAGAAACATACTATTAGGATGGCTGTGAGTAATAGAGCCACTGCTATTCCACCTATAGTTATCGCAATTATGGAACCTGCATTTACATGCTTATGGGAAGGTTTTGAAGGAGTGTAAGAATTGGCCGGAGAGGATGGAAATGGCGGGGAAGCTGGAGAGGGAACAACAACAGAGCACCGAGAAAGAGGGGGCCCGCATAAATGCGAATTACCTTTAAAGGACTCACTGGGGAAACGTTGGAGAGAGAAAGGAATCGACCCGTTGAAATTGTTGTAACTAAGGTTCAGGAGCTTTAAATTTGGTTGGCTGAGGTCAGGAATTGGGCCAGACAGAGAATTGTTTGAGAGATCAAGAACAAATAAAGCAGATGAAACAGAATTTGGTATTTCACCAGAAAATTTGTTATTTTGGAGGTAAAGGTAACGTAGAGAAGGAAGAGAGAGAATATCTGGTGGTAGGTTGCCTGTTAACTTGTTAGACCTGAGGCTCAAGAGCTGAAGAGCATCAAGCTTGCCAATTGTGTTTGGAGGAATCGAGCCGAAAAGCCCAAATCCTGGCAGCCGGACAGAGAGAACACGGGTCCGGTTTGGGTTGCATCGAACTCCGTGCCATGAAGAACAGATTGAAGCATTAGATTCCCAGTTTAACTCGCGGATGTGGGCGACGGAATTAGAGAAGGAGAGGAGGGCCTCTTTGTCTGAGTTTAGGTCAGCTGTAGTCAGAGATAAAATTGATGGTAGGAGGAGAAAGAGAAGTGGTGAAAGTTTGGGGTGTCCATGCTTAGCCATGGCAGTTTGTTTATGAAAAGAAATGTATGTTACAAAACCTGTTAAAAAAGGAAAAGGAAGAGCACAATATTAATAGCTTGCTAAATCGTTATAAAAAGACAAAATTAAGACATAAGATGTCTGAGCTAAACAGTAAGAAACAGGAATAGCATTTTTTTTGTTGGCTTGGGGAGAGAGTAGCAGATGGTCCCCAAATCTAACATTTTCCTGGAAACGAATAAGAACATAACATACATACAATTATCATAGCATTGAGTTCTACCACTATAGTCAGAGGAATATTAACATGTGCAATTAGAAAGCACTAAGCACCATGAATCAATTCTTTCTTTTTTAAAATGCTTTTTCTCTACACCAATTTGGACTGTCAAGGAATTAAAGGTGTCGCTTTAGGATAGTGAAATTCCCTCAGCAATAGTAAAAAGGCTAGTCCGCCATTAGTCTGCAATTTTATTATATATTCAATAAACCAAACCGAATACTATGCAAAAAAAAAGTAAAGCCTCTAATATTGGCCCCACCTTGGTGAAGCACTTGTTTGTGATTGTCTCACAGCAAAACACTGGCTCTGCCACAATAGTACTTTAGGAAGTGAGATAGACCCCACATATAAGCTAAATCAGAGAAATAGACAAGTGGGGCCCTTTTAATAACTGGCGCCCAATTAAAGAGAAAAGTAGCAGACTTTTACACTAGAGAAGGTTTTCTGAAACTTACCTTACACAGAGCCTGTATTTTGGTCTTAAACAGAGAAAAGCATCATCATATATGCAATTGACCAATTTTAACCAGATTTAACAAAATATGGATTCAATATCACAGGTAATTTCAAGTACCAATATAGACTTAAACTCAAGTTTAAAAGCAAAATAGAAAAGCTAGCCCACCTAAAGTCTTGCCAAAGAAAAGCATCTCATACTTTAGCTTCACTTTGGTAAAAAGATGAAAGGAGGAAACCTCTTTAGTAGTTTGGTTTTGAAATGAGCTACTTTTCAACTTTGAATATAATAATGTATAGCAACAATAGCTTCAAGGCCAATACATTTCTCCAAAATCTGATACAGTGGTCCCAAATTTGGCACCTTCCAATATGTTTAATATGTTAAACCCAGTGAGCGTTTTTGAAGGAAGAAGCAAATAATAGAACCATAGAGGAATAAACAAAAACAAAAGCAAACAGGAAACATTAGGTTAGGATCCCAAACGAAAGAAGACACAAAATAGAAAAACTCAGATTTAGTATCCAATACCTTACCACTTGGTGCAATAAACAAAAAAGAAATTATTATCGTATCCACAATCAAATTTTCTTTTTGTGCGCATAGATATACAAAAAGGTACATAAAAAACAAAAGGTGGGAGCAATGACCATAAAAAAGACTTATGTGGAATAAAATAAGAAGCACTTGCACATAGGTGGATGATTGATCAATTGTTTACTAATGGCAAGATTTAGATATGTGGGGATGCCTTGAACCACACTCAAGTAAGACTAAAAGAGGGAATTATTTAAAACAAAAGAACCAGAAAATATGGGCCAGGCTCCAAACCCCAATCGCACAGGATTTCAAACTATAATTAACTATTATAAAAGGCTCCGTTTCCTCTCCTGTGAGACGCAGAAAAGGAGATCTCCACATTGGCAACACAATTAAGTAAAAAACAATGGACATCTCCTGTTACTTAACAATGGAGTTGTACTACAGATCGTGTCAATCGAGGGTGAAACTAGAAGGTGATTTATTGGTAATTCAAAAAAAAAAAAGAAGGTGATTTATTTACTAATATAAATATAATATAAATTTAATTAGTTTCGAATGATGCACAGTTCGATTGATCTGGAGTTCTGGACTCATCTGTGTACTTTGACTGAGAAATTTATTAATCCCAAAATAAATAAGTGAAATTAGTACTGACTTGTGTCAGGAATTTGGAATTTTCTGCAAATAAAAAACAAATTTGTCTATTATATCATGTGTTAGTCTTTCTAGTTTCTAAACCAGAAAATCAATTTGATTCGTATTTCAAAGAAAACGAACTATTCGACGCGAGTCGACTTCAGAGAAGAACATTTGGCAAATATTCCTTTCCAATGTTAGTCGTGATCAACAAAAGCTCAAAAGAGTTCCTTAAACCTAACAAAAATCTCTCTCTCTCTCTCTCAAAATAGGTACTGAAAAGCAACTCAATCAGTTCTAAGAAGATCAGTAACTCCACTTCAAACTTCCAAGCAAAATAAAATGCGACAACAAAGTAAGGTTGAACTTGAAAAATGAAAAGTGAAGTCTGAAAATGAGAAATTTACCTTCAAATTTGAGGCTTACAAAGCAGCTACTCCGAGCGAATCCAGAATCCGCAGTGCTTCAGTGCGAAGAGATTCTTAGATCGTTCGAATCGAATCGATCGAGAGAGAGAGAGAGAGACTGAGAGTGTAAAAAGGAAAAGAGAGCGAGATAGAGAAGATGAACTGGAGACCGGAGAGAATATGAGCTCGTCTTTTAGCGATGGATTTATAACTGCTCCTTTTCTTTTAAAACTAGATTGTTTGAATGTCGCGGCGAATTGGACAAAGATTTGTGTAGATATTTATTGATATTTTTTTATTATCGTATTATTTAAAGGTCTTGTTCTGTATTTTTTTGGTTATTTGTCGACATCTGGTAGATCATATCTAGGAGAAAAGTTTGAGTGGACAATTCAGTTTGTATACTAAATTTGTCAAAGAGTAAAGCGCAACTCTAAGCGGGAATAAAGAAAAAAAAATTAAAAGGAAGACGCAAAAGTAAATAAGAACATACATATAAACCAAACGGCGCATGTCTATCAAATTGTAAATCTTATTTGTTTAATTATGTTAAAAAGAATGAACCACGGCTGATCTCATCAACAAACTAAACTAATGCAATGGAATCCAGTGTCTAATGACACGTGGACGGAAGTGTACGACATGGCGTAGCACGATTTCGTTTATAATTGACACCATTGACTTTGCTATCTAAAATTATCGTGGCTTACAATGCAAAAGTCAAAGTAAAAAATAAGCCAGTATAGTATTCATAATTAAGAAGAGCTTTGTTTTTTTTATATATACGTTAAAAAATAGAAGATAACAATTACAGACAAATTAAATAAGACAAACGGATGTAATAAAACTATGCATGAGTGGACTTTAGCAATAGAAGACATGAATATGAACATGACAATAGATCGAATATAATGGTAATATTTGAGATAGATGCCTAAAAAAACAAAAGAACTACTTCAACATTTTTTGTCTAGTTTAGTATGCATTATTTGTACACGAATTCATAGGCATTGACTAATAAAAATGTAAGAAGACAAATTAACATGAATTATACAATCTCTGTCATGTATTATCTATATACGGATTTTTAGTCAACGATCGAAAGAATGGCAAATCTGTAAACTGATTAGAATGGTCCAGTAAATAAAGGTTAATAAATCTGACCTACCATAATAATCAGCAGACGTTGCAGAAACCAAGACTGTTGTGGGATGTGTACTTCTTATTAAATATAAAAGAGGATAACAAAAAAAAAAAAAAATTTACTCCAAATCCTCTAGCTTTTACGAGTTGGAAATTTGCATTTGTTATTTCTTGTCAGTATTCTTTAATCTTGCTTTTGCTTCCTTGTGAGCTTACAAACAAAAAATAATATCACACATATTAATTCATCTAACAACAAAAAAATCCTTTTATAAAGAATGAAAAAAAAGGTGTAGCAACATGCTAGAAATGTTCGAGCTAGGAGGAACAAAAATAAATCATATTGTCGCCCGCTAATTCCATCATCATAGTAGTTGCCAAATAATAATTAGGTAAGAGAACTTAGGGCCTGATCAAAATCTCTTTTTTTTTACCATGGGATTTCAATTCATTTCATTTCGTTGGAAAATTCTTGATCAAAATGAATGAATTTGGTGTCATTTGATTGGAATTCCTATGTAATTAGATCTAACGAAATCCTATAAAATTCTATGAAATCAATTGAATTGAATTGAAATCCCATGAAAAAAATATTTTGATCAGGGCCTAATTTGAATAGTGCCAATAGCTAATTCATGTTAAATATAAGGCCTTGATCAAAATCTCATTTTTTAACATGGGATTTCATTTCATTTCATTTCGTTGAAAAATTCTTGATCAAAATGAACGGATTCGGTATCATTTGGTTGGAATTCTTATATAATTAAATCCAATGAAATCCTATAAAATCAATTGAATTGAATTGAAATCCCATGAAAAAAATATTTTGATCAGGGCCTAAGTACTTTTTCTAATTCTACTACAACATTTTTGAAAATAAAAAAACTCAAAGCAACTACATTTGGTATGACTTGCACATGTCCGAGACATATTTATAACAACCTAATAAACACACTTTTAAGTTTCTTCTTCACTTAACAGATAAAAAATATACTTTACAATGGCAACTCTTAGAGCTAATTTAAAAAATATTTGCATTTTTATTTCAAGAGTTACTTGATAATAAGAAAAATTTTCAATGCAAGAAATTGCCTTATCAGGCTTGCAAACTTATTTATATGATTTCTGGTACAGTAATGCCTCGAGCATTTGAGGGTATATCATATCGTCTCAGTATATTCATTCAATTTGTAGATCTTCAGATAAAAAACTGAAACCTCAAGGTCCAGGTACACAACACCTGTGAACCATATTTAATAGGAAGAAAATACTTTGGAATAAATCTCAGGGTAACTCTAAGCAACAAATCTTAACCAAATTGAATTTATTTTAGTTTCTTCAACTAACATCTGTTGTGCAACAAAATGCAGCAAATCTATTGTATATATTCAACTTTTTAATGTAGAATCAACCCACATATCAATGTAGAAAAATCTTTAATTAAAAATATATAGTACCTTGCAAATATCATTGGCAAAAAGAACAGGCCTAATCTTTGCAGGCCAACCAACAAAGGGCACTAAGGACTTTCAAAGGCTTTTATTATCACCTAGTGACGGTAAACTGGCAACATTTTCCAGGGACTAAATGGTCCCCGATGCACACCTAAAAAAAAATCAAGTCCAGCGTCGATGTTAGACCCCACACTTATTACCTCAAAATTTAAGCTGTGTTTGGATTGGAGTGGGAAGAAGAGAATAAGGGAAGAAGGGTCCAAATTTATTATTAAACAATCCAAACTCTTCACAAAGTTACACACTTCCCAATACTTCTTTCCTTCTTTCCTTCTTCCCACACCTCATCCAAACGGAGCCAATATTTCAAAAAGAAAAGGATGATAAAAGAGATAAAATAAGAACCAAAATAGCTACACAAATTAACCGATTTTGATAATAATTTAGCGGAAAGCCTTGTTTTTTTTTCCTGTTTGCCATCCTCTTTCTGTAAAGTATACGAGTTTTATTGCCCATCACAGAACAAATGCAGGACAATTTCCCAAAAGAAAAAAGGATGCATAATATTACATTCGACCTCTTCTGGGTAAACGATGAAAAATTTAGACACAATAACAAACAAAGAACATATAGATGAATATGTATAGAAAAGAACCCCTCAGTCTCCAAAGCATACTTTGTAGAAAGAAAATATACCAAAAAAAACATAAATAAATTGGAAGGATGAATAAATATCCTGAATAAACCAAGCGGCAATCCAAAACCACCATAGCCCAGACTCCTAAATATGAATTTGAGAAATCCTGAAAAAGCAAAGCAAAAATTAATTCAATTTCTTACAAATGTGACAGTTTCCACACATAATGTAAACAAAAAAAATTTTACTCCTAACCTACACATGTTCATATCCCCCCTCCGTTTTTTCAACCTCTTTTGTCCATAGCAGGCGAAATTGAGCAGCTAAAGGCAATAGATTCGTCAAAGTCTTTAACCTTAGGTTCTAATGCTTCGATCACAGCTGCCACATGAGCAACTGCCTGAGACCAGACGAGCATTGACGATTCACCGTTCTGAAAGAAATAGTTTATAATCATTGAATAATAGAAATTGCAGTCTTTTACTGTTAATATGAGCAAACGATGCAGTTTTCATTTTATGGGGATTGTGGATCCCTTATTCATGAGGAAGCATTTTATGGTTTGGAACTTTTAATATTTACACGTCTCTTCAAGTTTAGTTAATTTCACCTATATTGATTACACGACTAATCCTTTTATAATTGCACAAATATCAATGGATAACTTCAAGAGTGATTGGTTGCATACAATAATTAGTTAATTACAAGTGCCTTCAGCCATATCATATGGAATCGACCATATAATCAACTACATGCTTCGTCTTTATTTTTTTGGAATAAGAGTATGCTTCTACTGTACTCTCCTTTGATAATTAATAATCGCTAAATCGGAAACCTGATCTTGACGTTCTTATTGGTCTTGTGACCATTTTTAATGGGCAAAATAAAAGGTTTCAATTACATGAATTTTGCATGTATATATTGATGTACTACACAACACCACTATCAGTCTATTAGCACTGGTAAATATATTCACCTGTTGGTGCTTCACTGAAAATGACTTTTTTTATCAAGCAAAACTCCATTATTTGCAAGCTCTTACAAACAGTTTTTTCAAACAACTGCCATTCTGCATTCGTTTGCTCTCTGGGCTCTAGGAATATCACCGATCTCACTTGAGTTTATCTTGGGGTTGTCCAAATCCTAAAATAAAATATAACATCAGATTGATATCAAAGTTTAAATTAGCTTGATCAGGTCATGTTTTAATCTCTGATGAGAAGATCTTTTTTAACAAATAATTCAACAATGCTTCTTAAAAAATTATCGATATTGTAATAAATGCTTCACCTTAAATAATGGCAGTCAATTTAGAAGAGAAACAGATTGAACCGTTGTTTAAAAGAGAGGTTCTAAAGTTATACCTGAGAACAATATTATGGAGATCATCTGAATATGTGACTTTGAATCCATCCCTCTTAGCGTTTGGATCGTTGGAAGAAAGAAGAAGAAGAAGGAAAAAGAAAAAAAAATTATAAACAATCCAAACTCTTCACAAAGTTACACACTTCCCAATATTTCTTCTCACTTCTTCCCTTCTTCCCTTCTTCCCACACCTATCCAAACGCACCCTTAACAGATTTGAACATTAGAGTGTGGTAATCAGTTAAGCACTGCAATAGTGGGAAAAAATAAATTTATGGTATAATAAAGTAGAGCAATAAGGAAAAAAAAGTGCATCTTTAAGCATTAATCATCGATTGATTAGAACATCTAGAGTGTAGAACAACTAATCAGGTAATTCTGTTTGTAATTAATTTGATCCATGAAATTTTATATTCCAACTTTCACATATTTTATCCAAAACGAAAAGGACTAATTCTTTTATATTCAATAATTGATAAAACATGATAGATTATCTAAGGCTTCTATTGTGTTAGCGACCTCTGTTTTCACATGCTAATCACCATCAAATATCTTATGTCCACCAACTGTCTGTGCAAAATGAACATGAATTTGTGGTCCGACAGACACAACTTCGCCATAAAAATAACCAAACAAAATAATTAAAAAAAGTAAAACAGAGGTACATACAACATCAATGCAACATCAGCTAAAAACCCAACGTAATGTGACAATTAAAACGACCACAATAACATGACAACCATACGCACTAAGAGCTATAAATTAACAACCAAACCAAGGACAGAAATTGTCAACAACAACATAATAACCATCTGTCACGTCCCGCACTGACGGGTCGCAGGGCGCGAGCCGGAACGGTATCTTCTGCATCCATCCGACGGCCCATCAACCTACGTCACAACAGAAAAACAAATAAAGTTAGATACAAACTTCAGTAACCGATTATTTAACGACGCAGCTTCTCTACATTTCATTATTATAACAAAATTCAATCAGATCGGATTAATCCACATAACAAATAATATATTATATGCAGATAATCGGGTCCAGGCAGTAAATCAGTCAGTCAGAGTGGTCCCTCCCCGATCTCAGGAAGATCAAGACCGGTCCCTCCCCGAACTCGGGAGGATCAGGGCTCAAAATTCATATCCAAATTCACATCCAATTCCAAACCCGATATCCCATAAAATATATCAATCACAATACAACAAACATATTCAATCAAAACCAAATGATAAATCAAATCATTCAATCAATATGAAATTAAAAAATAGAAAAGTCCGATTATCTGATAGAATGGTCCAAAAATCAATATACAAATCAAATCGACTATCCGACTGCGACGTAGACTCGAACTTTTGAACGGCCAATGAAATCAAATATGAATCGAATTTTCAAACTAAAATAATTCATAATTTATTTTGGTTTTCTCATTTTCTTTCGGATTTGGGTAAAAGATAGAATTATCAGAAGTATTTCATGAGATAATATGTGGAGTCAAGGTTTCGGCCGAGTAAAAAATTTCACATAATGAAATAAGGCATTAATGGGTATATAAATGGAGTTGTGCCACGTTGAAGAAGGATCTACACAGGACATGTACACGTATAAGCATGAGGTGGCTCCTTTTTTTCAATTCGGTGGTGAACCCACCGTTTTTCTCTCATCTACAAATCCAACCGCAGAATTCAACGGACCGGATAATTCTATGGATATTCAGAAATGGCACTGTTCATAGGCGGCGTGAATTTTGACGAAAACTACCCACTCAACTTTTATATTTATCCAATAACATTTTTAAAGGAAAACAAAAGCAACAACAGAATGTATAGCTTCTGAATTAAAATTCCTAAGTACACAATTGGTGGTATAAAACTCGGCGTAAGTATTGCAAGATATCAAAATAACAATTTGTAGAGGAACCAAAAAAAGTACTATGCGTTTGGAACTCAAATAGAAAAATTTGGTACTAATTTCGTATATATCATCTAAATTTCCTTTGAGCTTGCCAGCCTCAGTCATCATGACATCCTTCAGCTTTATTGCTCAAAGTGAAGTGATCACTTTAAAAAAAATACAGTTGACATCCCACAAAGACAAAAAGATAAACCAAACCAAAGAGTTTGACCTTTCCAACAAAAACGAAGTGGTCGCCTAGCTTGGTCACTGCCACGACGACATTCGCTGGAGCACCGCTGAGAGCCTTTAGGTATGTTGAGTCCTCCAGAGACTCTAGCAACATCAAGAACGAAGTCGATTAGCGTCTCGCCAAAACATACGATCAGATTCCTCCCAGACCCATTCAATGCCATTGATTAGTCTCGTTAGAAAGCGTTGAAAATAGATGTCTGTGGAATCGTCGTGGTGTGGATATAATGCTTGTTTGATCGATCGATGCCTCCAGTGCATTGCCATAACTTGAAGTGCAAGTCCTCTACAAGAAAAATGAGTTACAAACTAATTTGTAAATTCTTAAAAATTGAACTCAAAATTGAAGTAAACAAATGAATTACAAGAAAACAACAACAAATGCCTCTCCATTCACAATTGTATTTGTTCTTGTTTCAAGAGATCCAATCACAAACTATTTTTAATCGATTCTATAATAACAAAATACTGCAGTAAGTTTAGTATCACAATTTCAAGATTGGGATTTCTTGTGCAGTACACATCATTCTGAGCTTTGTATTATTATCAGTGACCTTTTTGTTAGAAACAAATTACAACTTTTCTTTTGAGGTTTCATCAAAGAAAAAGAAAAAAAAAAGGCAGAAAAAACTTTTCTATGGATGTCTACTCTTCGAAACTTCACTTCAAACCACTTCAAATGTGAGCTTTTTAGATGTTTAAGAGCCGAAAATAATTAGAAGGATAACATACCATTTTGCTTCCCATCCCTGAACTGTGCATTCTTAGATGACTTAAAAGGTCTCTAGGAACTTAGCGCTTTTTGAAATTCCAGCTTCTGCCTCGGCTTATCCCACTTGTGCTCTATAGGTAGGATCTGGATTATCCTAGGAAGTGCTCTTCTGGACGCATCCATGTCAAGGAATGCAAGCTGGTACCTCCTAGCAATGAAGTCAGTTGCAGATTCATAGTACTTATTTCACGCATAGTAAGCGACTTCTGCCTCAAGGTAAAGGTACCCGTGAGCTAGCCTCTTTCCAAGATTCTCATTCTTCAATTGAAGAACAATTGAAACCAGTCACTCACAGGTAAGAATAATTAGATGTGAATTTTAACAAAAAAAAAGCAGAAAATAAGGCATGTGAATATCTTAAGTCAATCAGAAGTTCGAAAAGTAAACAACAGTGAAAAACCACGTCCATTTGGAGCAATTGGTACCAGTATTGTCACTGATTGACATGTTACCAGATCTGGAAAGGAATCAATTTATATGTGCAAGCACAGAATAGTAGATATTAATAATACATATACCCCTCCCTCATACAACTTGTTTGGTTTGACTATGCCAAATATAGATACCTTTTTTTTTTTTTTGAGGAAACGCCCGTAGGCAGCCAAATATAGATACCTAAGCAGTATCCATTGAACCTAGAATACCTTTCCTTTTTAATTTGCTTCATGCGAATATAGTTTTGAGCAAGGACAGTGAATGATGTCAATTCTCACCCATAAGCAACTAAAATACGGAGCTGGTCTGTCACATAACATTTGTCGATTTTAGCTTCGACTGATTTTATAGCCGCATCAAACTGCATCTTCAGCCATGCTAATACATACAAAAGTGAGATTAAAAATAGAAAAGAATTGATAAAAATGATGAAATATATATACCAGCAAAAAAAATACCAGAAGCAACATATGAAGAAAAATATATTAGTAGCAAATAGTTAGTTTTTCTAACCTTTTATACGTGGTTACGGGTGACAAGGGCATCCTTTGGACTTGGATGTATGGTTTACTATCATTGTTGATGATCTCGTATGGGACCAACTTCATGTTTCTTTGGACCTCTTTGTCCTCGAACCTGGATAAAATAAAGGTGAGTATATCAGCTACATTATTGTCATAAATAACAAAGCAATTGCATTTGTATGACTCCACTCATGTTCCATTCACTCAACATTGCAATTCCACTTCCGTTTTATCAAATTAAAAGAATAATTTCCCTTTGAACACGATTCAGAACCCTCATGTATAGTCTGGATTGACAAAATGAAATGAACTCGGTGATGCAAATATCAACCTTGAACATAACTAATACTCGAAATTATCTAAATGATTTGTATACCACAACCTCAGAAACAATTTTATAATGACCCAAAGTGTCATATGAACCTATAACATTGATTCTACCACCGTGGCAAACCTCTTTCTTTCCTGAAGCAAAATGTAACATGAAGCTAACTCATCAAATAAAAAATTTCTAGTTCCAAAATAAATACTCGAAATCATCTAAATAGAAGAAACTAATACTAAATTACCAATAGAATAAAAAAAGAAAGTTGAACCAATTTGGACCGCAAGTTGCCTCACAAAAATCATAGGTATACCAAAATATCACACCGAAAATTGAAAATTACAGATGTAAAACGCGAAGAAGATTGCTCCGTTTCTCCTTCCTCCCCATCCTCAACCAAGCTGCACAATTCGGATGCCAATCGAGAGAAGACATCGCTGAATTGGTCGGTGTGGCTAAGAGAGGAAAGTCTGCAGAGTCTGCAGAAAAAATGAATCTCGCCCATTTAAGAGAGAGAGGCAGATATTCTCTCTAAATACTACCCAGATAATAGCGTTAATTGAACAAAGGAACAGAAGCACCCAATTAATTTTGCACTTAAATCCGATTGGGCAAAAAAATGAAGGAAACGAACAATTGAAAAAAGCATAAATCGATAAAATTTAAGAGTTGCAACGCCAAAATCAAATGTCAAAAATTCAGTAAAAAGGAAGAAAAAAACATACGAGAAGAGACTGGAGAAGAGAAGCGAGTCTAAGCAGAAGAGTGAGCGGCACAAATCAGAAGGAAATCATTCACCGATCGCTCCACCGCTCCATCGTCGCTGTTCGCTCCCTCCCTTCTAATTTCTCAAGGCCAGCTTGCTCTTCCTCTTCTTTTTTGTCTGTCGTCGGAGAAAGTGGATCAGCACACACCGCAAAGAAGAGAATGGTAAAAGGAATTTTCGGTGGAAATAGCAAGACCACGCCAAACTGTGTCTCTGTCCAAACCTTTTGGTAAATTTACGATTCTAATAGCATCAAATGGCCATTCCTACATATACAGATAAATTAAATAAATTAATTAAATCATATCTTGTCATCATCAAGGGAGGAAAGAAGAAGGATATGGTACCTTCACATAGATGCCACATCCAGTACAAAGTTCTTCTGAAAAATAGGCAGGTTTTGATGTAGATTTGACCTCAAAGCAAAGTTCCTATATAAAACAAAAAAAATCAATCATGCTACAAAACTTGAATTTCTCAATATAAGAAAATCCTGTGCTTTTTCTAGAAAACAAAGATAAGAATTGAGTCATCTGAGCAATCAAACTAAAAACAAAATTATGAGGGGGTTACGGCTTTATCATTGGCATGACATTGAATTGTTTGTGATCAATACAAGAGTGTTATATAATGTTACTTGATAGACGACTTAGATTTTGGCCAAAAAATAAACAGAGAACGTTTTCAAAGTAATGTTAAAAAAAAAACTTTATAACAGTCACACTTTCATGTATCTCAAAGCTTTTGGTACTAAACTGCATACCTGAGCTCTTAGCTGATTCATCTATAGTACTGATAGAGGGATCCCTTAAGTGGCTGTTGAGGCTTAACAGAGGAGTTTATTGAATATTCTTGTTCTACGCTTGGTAATGTTAAGTATTAGTATTCTGTGGGTATAATGAAATTTTGACATTATCTAGGATACATGCACACAATTACAGGTACCGTGCAAAAATTAGAAAATATTTTGTTTGGTTGCTAGACGAAAGCATCTTGCTGAAGTATAAAGCTTCAGAACTTGTTGTCATAATAGAACGAATCAAATCAATAGGTCCGAATTCACAAATCTCAATCTCGGAAGATGTTGCAAATAAATATTCATTCACATGGAACTGCAACTATTTTTCGTCGGCTCTGCGATAAAATACAGATTTTTAAGAGAAATAACGCAAATCGAGCGTGAAATCAGAGAAATAGAACTTGGCGGAGACAAAATTGGAGAATAGCAGGAGGCTGACCTATCTTAATCGGCAGAGTTGCTGTTTGCGAATTAGTAAAATGAAAGCACTGTCGCCATCACTTCCACTAACATATCTTCAGCGATGCCTGGATATGCGAAGGAGGCGAAGGCGCAACCACTTCGTCTGAGGTAGAGAAGTAAAAGCATAGCGAAGAGAAGATGTTTAAAAACAGATCTCCATCGATTTCTCACGTCGACAAGGGCGTCGATCTTTGATCAAATGTTACAACCAGGCTCTCCACGATTAAGAAATCGGAGAAAAAGGAACTCTTTTTCCCTCTTCTCTCCTGCTTCTACCACTGCCGCTCAAAAGAAATAACATGATAAAAATGGAAGGAAGAAACAACCAAAAAAAAAAACGAATGAAGACATAGCAGCATTTATTAACATGGACTAAGGCCGAAATACAAAAAACAACAAACGGCATCGGCAAAGGCCCACATTTAATGACAAACGCCTGTTGCATCGGACATACTCAAACGCAGCCAAATTCCTTTCCCACAACACCGCTCTCCCCATCCGCAAATCCAACCGCACGATCTAAAACAACGGCCCAGATAATCCCATAAAAAATGAGAAAGAGCACTGTTCATAGGCGTGAATTTTGACGAAAACTCCCTACTCCACATTTATATAGGTATAATATTTCTCAAAAAAAAAAAAAATTATATAGGTATAATGTATTTATATTTATAATTCTTTTAACCGTCTCGACTCAATTGTCCCATTTTTTTTTTTTTTTTTTTTTTGAGGAAAAGCCCGTAGGCACTCAATTGTCCCATTCATTCCATGCTTTTAAGGTAGCACTCCCAAGGATCTTCTACGGTTTTCTCTATGCTTCACTCCGTGCGGTAGAAATTTAAATTCGCTCACCTTATCATTGTTGTATATTTGTATTCGTTGAAGTAAACATATGTTTATTTATCGAAGTTATTTTTATTTAAGGTAATATGTGCATCGTGTTTCAATGTTTTGTTAATTGAAATTCGTAATTTTTATTATAGGACATGTTAGTTTGCAAATTTATTCTTGTGTCGTACAACATATCATGGCATCGAGAACTAACTCTTAGTCTAGTCTAGTGGTAAAGAGCAATGCACTTTGAGTGAAAGGTCGCAGGTTCTGGAGGAAAAAGGAGAGGTCTTTTATAGACATTTAATTTAAAAATAAGTCAAGTGACTTAGACTCCCAATTTATTTTAACAAAAATATATAATGACTCAGTTTATAAGTATCCAGAAAGTAACAAACTAAGAGATATAGAGAATGTTAGAAATTCTATCGTGATAAGTTTTTCAAAGTCTATTCGAACCCTAATCAATCAGGTCCGTTCACCATTTTAGATAAATTATTTAGTCTATTAAAAAAACAATTATTCATGGCTGAATTTTCCTAAAATGTTACATGGAAATGGTCACAGAAAACCAGCGCTCTTCTGCTATTATCAATTTGCCATCATAATATTAGCATCTTTATGCATGCCTAGGCAGTCACTTCGTTTGGATGGTGTGAGAATAAGAGGAATAAGAGAAGAAGTATTGGGAAGTGTGTAATTTTGTAAAAAATTTGAATTGTTTATAATAAATTTAAAAGTAGAAAGAAGCTATTCACTTATTCCTATGCCCATCCAAACGGAGCCAGTATTATTCCCCTCAACAACCTAAAAATGATATTGTCGTCACAATTGGCAATTCTTTCAGCACAACTTTTTTTCTTTATTTTGTAAATATAAACATTGGAATTTACTAATTTAGTTACCGTCATTGAAGTACAAAAAATCATTTGCATAGAACATCATAATTGTCTTTGTTTTTTAAATAAGAAAAATTAAATAACATTTGCTATTTTTGTGGCTAGGAATGAATATGTACGAGTAAATTGTATATGTGTACAGCCGGTTATTTACTTGCATTAACTACCCTTTATCATGAGAGGGCTTTTGATTCATGCTTGTCATTTTCTGACCGTTGTAATCTTAAATTATTTTGTTCATTCCTTAGCTAGCTCTGGCATTTATTGCGAGATTTAACTAGCCTTACCGTTGTGGTTCTTATGCACCCAGTTTTTTTTTTATATATAGAGAGTCAAAATAATGTTATAAATGAGAATTTGGTAGGTGGTAAGTGAGACAAAATAGAAGGTTTTATTAAATTACATGTTTTGTTTCATTTCATATTTGTATGTAGGGCTGTACAACGGACGGGTTTATAATTTTTTATCAATATTTTAACCCAATCCAATTATATCGGGTTAGAAATTTTCTTTAATTAACCCACCCGTAACCCAACCCAACCCATATAATTTTTTATATACGGGTTTTTACGAGTTTCCGGGTTAAACAGGTTATGATTTATATGGTACATAAATAAAATTAACAATATTAATTAAATAAAAATAACTTTACATGTAATATTGATTTATATAGATAATTTCAGGAACATATTGACTAAAATACCGACGCAAGCAATCATTCGAAGATAACTTCTAGAATTAAGTGAAAATAGATATATATATTTACACTATCGATAATTCTAACAGAATAATTCGAAGATAACTTTTAGGAATTTATTTGCTTCATGATATGTAAAACTCAGTAAAGTCGTAATCTCTAACAGAGGCAAGCAATAAATGTACGAATTAAGGGGGAAAAAAATGAGTTCGGTTGCAGTTTATAAAGTTAAGGAAATAGTACATATAAAATTCTTGTTCTTATGCAAAATACTTATCCACTTGTATATCACTAACTACACAATAAGGAATTGAGGTTAAGTCAACTGGTAACTAAAGAAAATTTAAACTTTATACACGGTACAAGAGTATGCTCCGTAACTTAATAAAATATGGTTTTTCTACAAATTCATCTATAAAAAATACATTAGCTCGGTGCTACCTTTCAAAATCATGTAAAGAATTTGTTCCATTGTTTATTTATATAATATAATACAACTATTGTGAAATTTAATACAGTGGTAACTAGAGTAATCATAATATTACGTCACTAAAATTTTTTGATAGTCATCGCCCTTTGATAAGGAAGAAGTATATTGATGGTTCAAGAAATATAATTTCAAAAAAACAACGACTTTTATAATTCACGAGCCAAACATTGAGCAACATTTATCACTAAGAAGGCAGAATAGTAAACTATTTATTTATCTTGTGTTGTCCGTCGGCGTGTGTTGTTGTAAAGAAAAGAGAGTAAATGTGATCAATTCAAGGAGTAAGCTGTAAAAGAAAATTTAATTAAAGAAGCAAGGTAATACGGGTCGGGTACAAATCGGGTTAAAAATCTTTAAACTTAAACCCAACCCAGTACAACCGGGTTGGTAAAATTAAAACCCGACCCAACCCGGATAATGTTTGAACCCGGTAAAATACGGGTCGGGATGGACGGGTTAAACGGATCGGACGGATTTTTATTTTTTTTTGTACAGCCCTAACCATACCCATACAAAAAAAAACTTCTAGAGTAATTATTTTATCTCTTGTATCTAAGTCTAAAATAAAAATTAGAAATAATAACTGTCATCTATAATTTTGTCATCCTTCGCCATTGCTAAACACAAAGTGAACACATAAAACAGACAAGATAAACATTTAGAAGATCAAAATGAACACTTACAAACAAATAAGTGTTGTCATCTCTTGTTCAAATTTTTATATGCACATTCAACTTATTTTTATTGAACTTATTTGTTTGTATGTGTTCACTTTGATCACTATATATGTTCACCTTATCTATTTTATATGTTCACTTTCTATTTAGCAATGGTAAAGAATGACAAAACTGCAGATGATAGTAATCAAATTCCAATAAACATTATATACGCCATCACAAGGAATTGATTTGGACACCCCCTAAAAATGATAGCACACCACAAAAAACTTTCCATGACTAAAATACCCTCATTAATTGAATATGCTTCAGGCCTCAAATAAAAAAGTTGTGTGGTTGACATAATATTTGTTCAACCGATATAAAAAATTTATAAATGGATAATATTGATATAAATTATTAATTTCTTATTTATTCTCTTAAATTTAGACTAAATTATATAATTCTTTGTCATTAAGATTTTTGAATGAAACTTTCGTTTGAAAGTTAGAAATAATACATTAGATATTAGAATTTTTTTAATAATATCCAAAAGACACCACATCACTTTTTCATTTTACTTTATATTGTATTTTCTTGCAACAGAAAATGGCACGCTAGGCCAATAAATTACAAAGCGATTAAAATATTTTTTCCTTTTTGTTTAAAACTAGTCTTGAATCTCTGATAAAATATGAAATTGAAATTGATGTCAGATGCTTAAGATAAACAATGTAAATTTGACATCAACCAATCTCTTTTTATTACTTTTTGAACTAGCGTTTCAATAATTTGTGTGTTTTTCTAAATTTAACAATTCGTATCTCTCACAATGAATTTGAGAAGTTGGAATTTGTCAGGATCATTATTTTTATGTTTTTGCTATTTTATGGGTTTAAGGCGGTATGGAGACTAGATGGAGCAAGATGAAATGAGTTGGAAGTGTAACAGAGGGTATTTTAATCATTAAAAAGTTTTTGGTGGTGTGGTATCACTTTTTAGTGCCACCACTTTTGGTTGCCACAAGTTGCCACAACTTTATATTTTAACAATAATTAAAAATTTTAAAATTCAAATGTCGAATCTAAACCATTGATCTTGTTAAATATAAGGAGCGATGTGTTTCTATATAAGTTTTATAAATTTTGAAGTTGATTTGATACTCGATCAAGTGGTCAACAAATGAACGAATCTGGTTAACTATGACTGATTTATTCTAATACGTTCATTGTTCAATCACTTGATCGAGTATCAAATCAACTCTAAAATTTATAAATCTTATATGAAAACGCATCGCTCGTTAAATTGAACAAGATCAACTGTTTGGATTCAATATTTAAAATTTGAAATTTTAAAATAATGATTCAATATGAAGTTGTGGCAACTTGTGGCAACCAAAAATGGTGGCACCAGAACCTTGCTCCACTTTTTATTGGTGTCCAAATCACTTCCCGCCACCACACTGTAATGGAATCAAATCTTCTTTCCCTGAAACTATAATGGGCAATCTAACAAGCTTGATTCAAATTAAAGGAAAAAAGCCGGATTGGCCTCGATTAAAAGAATCGATGAACGTATTGAACTCCAAAATTACGTTAGTTAACAATTGAGCCGATGACACAAATTGAAATGCAATCGCAAATCCAGTTTTTCAATGAATACATGAGAACCCAAAGCTTGATTTAAGATTTCTGAGGCCTCGTTATAAATTATTGGGCTTCATTTCTCTCTTTGGGCCCTTCTACTTTTTTTTTCCGATTTGGTGTAAGTGTAACAGGCCATGTTCGGATTGACTAAACGAGGGAAATTGATCAGTGCCAAATTAGGGCTGTCAACGGTGACCATTTACCGTTATACCGTTTCGTTTAAATTAAATAGAACCGTTTGTGGCCTAGAAAATTATATCGTTTTTTAAATGGAATGGTTGATGGTACAGTTGGTTATACCGTTTCAACAATTTCAATCTAATTTTTAAACCGTTTTATGTGTAATATACGGTTGATGGTACAAAAATTTGTTTCGTTTAATAAATAGAACGGTAAGTGACATGTCGGTATTGTACCGTGTAAAAAGTGACACGGTAACGGTTTGGTGTCATTCCGTGGTCGTTAATTACGTTTGACACCCCTAGTGCCAATGTGCCATCTGCAGTGTCAGCGTTATATTGTGTCATGTGTTATATGTCATTATTTATTTCATATGAGGTTTTAACTTTTCTTTATCGCATGAACAAATATACATAAAATAAATAAGGTGGACATATAAATAATTAAAGTGAACATATAAAAGTAAATAAGTTCATAAAAATAAATTAAATATGCTATAAAAATATGAACAAGGAATGACAAAACTTATTTTTTTATGTGTTCACTTTGACCAAACATATGTTTATCTTGTCTGTTCTATATGTTTACTTTGTTCAAGCGATTATAAAATTGCAGATGGCAATTATCATTTCTCAAAAAATAGAAAGCGCGCTCTTCTCTCTGGTCTCCACTCCCCTTCGCTCCTCCTAGCGCCTTATTCTCTTCCTTCCCTCACCTCCGCCACCTCCTCTTCTCTCCTCCGCCGCTCTCTGTCTCCCTCCTCCGTTTAGCCTCGTCTCCTCACCTCCACCGCCCTCCGCCTCTTCTTCCTTGTGCCATTCTCTGCCTGTTTTTTTTTTTTTTTTTTTTTTCCATCGACTCAATCTCTCTCCTTACCTCAGTGATGTAAGGTTTAAGATGTTTTTTTTTATGCACGCCTGTCGGGCAGTCAGGCTGATATCATCATTGGATTATAGTCTGGCAAATATCAACATTGTTTTTCCCATTTTTTCTATTATTTGGATGCCTATCATTGTTTTTTTGCTAATGCATGAAGGAAGGTTCCTCTCAATATAATAGTTACCAAAAAAATATATATATAAATATAATAGCTACAAGGAAACTGCACGGAAAAATCATTGATAGCCATGTTGTCTTATTAAATGACCTTTTGTCGCATCAATTCTGGACTTCCTGCCATTTTCTCCTAGGAAGAAATATTCTGGATGGATAAAGGTTTTAACTTTTCTTTATCCAAAGAGGCAAAAGAAATTCTTCCCAATTGCATCCCCACCACGGAATGCAAGGAGTTGCGAGCTACTAGGCAGCATCACACAACCAGACAAAGTGGAGAATAGTGACCTCTCTTTTATATTTGTCGAGCGCATGTTCGACTAACAAAAGAAAGAGAGATATAACAGGCATGTCAAATCAGGACACATTAGTTTAAAACTTTAAATGATTAAATTAAGAGGAATTACCAGTACCAATTGAAGCCAAATCAGCAAAACAAAGTATTGCTCATGGCTAAATTGTAACAATAAAGTAATTAGGAAATGACAATATTTAGTTATCAATAAGTAGTATATGTTAACTACTACTTAATGGAAATTATGACAATCATCATGACATAAATGTTGGAGTTATGTCCTAGAAATCAATAGTTTAATCACTTAAATATTAGTTTTATTGATGATATTTGATCATTTGTTCCGAGAGTTTATTATTGACAGATCACTCATGTTGAGGATCTGAATTGTAGATCTCTGTGAATCATTCATTAGAATGACAATAATAATATAAATTGTCCGTAATCTCGATAATTAACAAAAAATATTAATTATCATATAAGATTAGTATGCAAGTTAAGTGATGATTAAGTTCTACGAATCATAGGTAAAGAGTTACTAACTTAATTGAATATGTGTATGTTATTGGAACATAACACAAGACATGACTCAATGAAATAAATATATGGTTTGTGTTATGTGTCATTATTTATTTCATATGAATTTGATTCTAAGTTTGAGATGGTTCAACTTTTCCACATGAGGATATGTTCAATAAATATCGTCTAATGTTGATTCCTGAAAGAACTGCTATATTATCTTGAATTGTGCGGAAAAAAGTTATTCATCAAGAAAATCATATGTCCCTTATTAGTATACTTAGTGAGTGATGATATCTGTTTGGGCCCCTTGATGGAGTTGGATTACATGCATGCAAATTAGACGATCAACTCTAGATCAAGAAATATATAATCTACAAAAATGAAACATTTCTATCTTGGATTATATAATGATATCATGTGACATAAGAATCAAAACAAGAAAATATTTTATTTCTTATGCAGGATTGAAATATTATAGTTGTACAATATTTATTTATGTTAATTGAAAATCATAACATGTTGCTAGATACCGCTTATGATTATTAGAAATAAATAGCGATTTAATTTTCATGGCCAGCATGACATAAATCCTCGAAAATCACACAAATAGAAGGTTCTTAATCAACAGTGCATTGATATTAGTTTATTTGTAATGGAGAATGCAATATATGTTAAGTTGATTAATTAATTATATATCAGGGTGAACCGTTATAATTAATTATATCAAAGAGATCATATGAAACTAATTAATGTAAAGTCTAATCCTATAATAATTATCAAATAGTTGATAATTAATTTTGTTTAACACATCTAATATGATCATGAATTGTATTAAATAAATAGGCTATTTTTTGATTATCCAATATGAGCCCAACTTAAATATAATTAAAGGAGAGTATTAAAAGAAATTAAAGACCAACTAATATGGACTTGAAAACCCATATTAAGGCCTACCACGTTCTAACATGGAGTGGTCCCCAAAGGTTAGGTTTGGATGGCTATATAAGGACCACAGTTTGAAAGAAGAAAAACCTAGTTTTTCTTCTCTCTCTTTCTCCTCTCTAGCCGTCACCTTCTCTTCTCCTATGGAGCAATTAGTTGCTGCCATGAAGATATCTTTTAATGCATTTTGTAGGGTTTATGAGTTGAACATTAGCTACCATTAATCAAATAATGATTTGCTTGAAGAAATGTAGCATAGGATTAGGTAATTTCTCTTGTTTTGCTAGCACGAAACCTTGCGAGGTTAATTGATCTTTTTGTGGACCTTAGAAAGGAGAAGCACGTCATCTACCTCCATGCTATGGTCGAGTCTTGCAAATATGATTTTGCAAGAGGTATAACTATCCTACAACTCTTTCTCTTGAATGATGGATGATGTTGAATGCTTGGTACTAGATTCTCCGTGGTTGTGTTTGTTAATTTAGTTAATCAGTAACTAAAAATTAAAATTGCACATCTATGAAAGTTCTTAACAATAGAAGTTAATACTTTAGGCATGATTTATATTGTACATATACCATAAAAAAATACAAAAATATAGCATATAAGGGTTCGTTTGGATTATTCAAGAATGAAAATTAAAATTTATTATTCAAATAAAAAAATATTGTTCCTAAACAATTACAAATAACTTCTAGATAAGAATGTTATTTTTAAGTGATTTTAATATCGGTATAATTTTATTCCTAGTACATTTGAATCATCTTTTAATTTGGATTAAGAAGTGATTTTGAATAATATTTTCATCTGGATTAAATGATGATCCAAACATAAAATGAACAAAAATTTATTCTAAATTGAAGACCACTTAAAAATAACACTATTGATTAGAAAACTTATTCTCAATCATCTAAAAATTATAATTTTTCTAATTCTAAGTTCAAATTTCATTTGTGCGTAAACTTAATTGCACTATTGACTACGATACTCAATTGGCAATTGAGTTTTTTTCCCCCCTTTTATTGTATTCATGCTTATTTAAATTCTGAACTGGCTCTTGTTTGGCTAAATTGTTTACAATATTATACAAAACAAAAAAGCAAGATTACTTTATCGCCATGAGGATGGGATGCGCGCGCCATTCAGATATATTTTGTTTCAATAAAATCAAGAGACGTATTCTTAAACTTTTAATTGAGTGCCATTAAAATATTGAATCATTTCATGCACTCCCGCCTAGAGGTGAAAACGAATCAGATAGTGGTCAAATTATATTTGTATCTATATTTTTTTTTGTCGGATTTGAATACAGATATGAATATGTTCGGATACAAATACGAATACGATTCGTACATTTTCGAATTAAATAACGGATACAGATATATTTTTTCGGATACAGATCTAATGGACAATTAAAAAAATAACTTCCATATAAGAGGAAAAAAAATAGAAGCTAGGTTTTTTTTATGCTAGAACATAAGCTAGTTTCACTTTGTCCCATGAATCATCAAATAATATTTTTTTAAACCAGTTAAAACAACAATAATTAATAAAATCTATCAATTCAACAAAATTGGTCACAAAATATTGAAGAATAAACATGGTGATATATTACAGGATTTAAAAAAAAATATATCATGTCCAACATAGCATTAGTAGTAGATCTTAGAAAAAAGTTATCAATTGTGAATATCCGTTTATAAAAAATACGAATATGGATAAATATCCGTATTCGTTTATAAAAAATATGAATATGAATAAATATCCGTATCTGCATTAATATTGCTTTCCATATCAATATTTGTATCCGTATCTGTTTAGGAAAACATATGTACCACATGAATGGATACATATACTACCAATGGCGAAGGGAGGGGGAGGCTGGCAAAGGCCAGGCCTCCCCTAATAATTAGATTTTATAAAATTAGTTATTAAGTTTTAACTAACACTACGGGAAAAAGGACATTCTGTAACGGCACTTCTGTAACGGTTTTTCAAATAACCGTTACAGAATAGTGAGGCATAAGGTGGGAAAATTGGCGCCACAAATCTGTAACGGTTATTATTAAACAACCGTAATAACATTTCCGTCATGGTGAGGAAAAAAAATGCATCAATCTTCTGTAACGGTTGTTGGATAATAACCGTTACAGATTTCTTATATTTTGTAACGGTTATTATGCAACAACCGTTACAGAAAAGAAAAAAGAAATATATTAATATTAACAATCTTCTGTAACGGTTATTAGTAAATAAAATAACCGTTACAGAAGGTTAACGCTTTTTTTTTATTTTTTAATAATTCTGTAACGGTTATTTCCTAATAACCGTTACAGAAGGTTAACGAATTTTATTTATTTTTTTATGATTTTGTAACGGCCTTTTTTTATTTTTTTTATGATTCTGTAACGGTTATTTTCTAATAACCGTTACAGAAAAGTTCTGTATTTATTAGGTCTTCTTCCCCATTATCCCAACAAACTCACAGCTAGCGCCGCACTTAACTCTTTTCTGATCTTTTCATTTATTGCGATTGTGGTGTCCACTTCACTCCAAAAAAATAGTAAAAAATTTCTAAAAATTCTGAAAAAATAATAATTAGAAAGAGAATAAGAAGGAGAGCAGATTTAAGGTAAAAAAATTAAATTTGAACCATATTTTTTATTTTTATATTTTTTCCTTATTTATTTCGGTTTTTTCATTAATTTATGGTTATTTTATGTTTTTTTATATATTTTAAGATCTCATTGAATAGAAGAAGATCTTACATCGGCCGGATAAGTCGCACGATTCAACGGATCGAAAGTCACACGATTGAAAGTATATTTTCATGAACTCCTCTTTTTTTAAATTATTTACATTTCGTTAATAATTTGCATATATATATATAGGCATGAATTTCGTATTGTCATATAGGACCCAAATACCGGAAGTCAACTGAATTTAGGTCATTGCCCGTCCGAGATTAATCCATTAGGGATTAATCTCGGATAGTACTCCCGGTCGGGAGTACTACTCTTTGGATACGATCTGTCTCATTTAGGACAGCGAGTTGTACGTTAGATGCAATGTGTTGTTTGAGAAAAATTCGGCGGCATTTCCCTTGTGTTCCCACGGATACGTATGCACGAGCAATCGTGTGTTGGCGTATTCAGGGAACATAAGGGGAAATGCTGCCGAATTTTTCTCAGACAGCACATTACATATCCAACATACGCTCGCTAATGAGACATGATATCCAAAGAGCGGGCTAGGATGGTGACCGGTCCGAAAACCTAATATGACAAATTGGTCCGAAATCCTAATAATTTGCATAAATTTTATTGTTCAGATGGATCAGACGTGGATGTACTCAAGTAATCGATGCTCGTCTACATTTTTTAGAGGACTTGAAGAATTTATGGTTTGTGCTAAAGAGAATTTGAAAATGAAAGAAGATGATAAAATGTATTGTCCTTGTCGTGTTTGTCAGAATTTGTTGAAGTGGTCTAATTTTGAAGAAGTGAAAGCTCATTTGATTATAAATGGATTTCAACCGGATTATAGTCGGTGGACACTCCATGGAGAGAATGGGGGGGATTGTTGTAATAGCACAAATGTATTGGATTGTGTGTATGAGGAAGAAAATGTATCATTGGATGATGAAATTGATGATATCAATGTATTTGATGATGAGAATGTAGATGATGATAGAAATGTAGATAACTCAGAATTTAATGCTGATTTAGATGAAATTGTGAACAATGTGGATGGAAATTTTGTTGATAATGTTGAAATTTTTGGTATGTTACGTGAAGAAGATAAAATAGCTTTATATCCTGGTTGTGAATTGTCAAAACTTAATGCTGTTTTCAAACTGTTCAATCTTAAAGCAAAAAATAGATGGAGTGATGCAAGTTTCACATCTTTTCTCAAACTATTACATAAAGAATTTCTTCCAAAAAAAAACCAGTTGCCAGATTCAATTTATAAGGCTAAAAAGATGTTATGTCCTTTAAAAATTGGAGTTGAGAGAATTCATGCATGTCCAAATGACTGCATATTATTCCGGAATGAGTACGGAGACTTGCATAAATGTCCAAAGTGTATTGCGTCACGGTATAAACCGATGGACGATCAGATTGAAGATGAAGGTAGTAAGGGACCAGCTGCGAAGGTGGTGTTTTATCTCCCAATAATACCAAGATTCTAGCGGCTTTTTTCTAACGCGAAGGATGCCAAATTGTTAAGATGACACGCAGACTGCAGGAAAAAAGGCGATGGCATGCTAAGACACCCAGCAGACTCTCCAGATTGGATAAATATAGATAGGAAATTTGAAAATTTCGGCAGTGAACCTAGAAATCTGAGATTGGATTTATGTACAGACGGGATGAATCCTTATGGCAACATGAGTACCCGGCAGACTACGTGGCCGGTCTTATTGTGTATTTACAATCTTCCTCCCTGGCTATGCATGAAAAGGAGATACATGATGATGCCCTTGTTGATTTCTGGTCCCAAACAACCAGGTAATGATATAGATGTGTACTTGGCTCCATTAATAGATGACCTTGGTGAATTGTGACAGAATGGAGTGAAAATATATGATGCACACTTTAGAAGTGAGTTTAACCTTTGTGCCATGATATTTTGCACAATCAACGATTTTCCTGCATACGGAAACCTGTTAGGGTATAGGAATAAAAGAGCGAAAGCGTGTCCTATTTGCATGGAAAATACCCATTCTGTGTACCTGAAAAACTTTAGAAAAAATGTTTACTTGGGACACCGGAGGTTTATTAAGAACCGCAATCACCCTTACCGTCGAGACAAGGAAATGTTTGACGGTACTGTGGAAAAAGACAAGACCCCAATACCGTTATCCGGTTCAGGGGTGTATCGACAGGTGAACGACATTAATGTAAAATTTGATAAGAAATTTGCAAATGAGATACCCAAGGGGATATGGAAGAAGAAGTCTATATTCTGGAATCTTGAATATTGGCAGAGTTTGGAGATTAGGCATTGCTTAGATGCGATGCACATAATAAAGAACATATGTGAAGCTTTGATTGGTGCATGTTGGAAATTCAAGGGAAAACTAAAGATGGCGTAAATGCGAGGAAGGACATGGTTGAAATGGGGATCCGGCAAGAACTAGCGGCAAAAGATAAGGGAAAAAATCGAGCTTGGCTACCTGCATCACAATTTAATTTATCAAAGCAAGAGAAAAAAAGCTTATTAGAATGCCTGAAATCTATTAAGGTTCCTACTGGTTATTCCTCGAATATATCAAGAAAGGTTTCCATTAAGGACAACAAATTACTTGGTATGAAGTCACATGATTATCACGTCCTACTGACCCAGTTACTTCCGGTCGCAATTCGAGGAATTCTAAGGGAAGAAGTGAGGAAAACCATCACTAAGTTGTATTTTTTCTTTAATTCCATTTGCTCTAAAGTGATTGATCCGAATAGTTTGGACAAGTTACAGGAAAGTGTTGTACTAACCCTATGTGAGCTGGAGATGTACTTTCCACCATCGTTTTTTTACTCCATGGTGCATTTGACCATTCATTTAGTTAGAGAGATAAAAATGTGTGGTCCTGTATTTCTACGGTACATGTATCCTTTTGAAAGAGCCATGAGTCAATTGAAGGGGCTTGTTCGTAGTCGATCTAAACCCGAAGGAAGCATAGTGGAAGGATATGTGGCTGAGGAGGTTATTGAGTACTACACCGATTATTTGCAGGATGTATAACCAATCGGTCTTCCAAAGTCTCGACATGAGGGTAGACTTGAAGGAAAAGGTTATATATTAACTTCCAATGTTCACCTTATTTAGCACAAATGTTCACATAGATCACAATATTTGTTCATCTTATTTAGCACAATATTTGTTCACCTTATTTAGCACAATATTTGTTCACCTTATTTAGCACAAATTTTCACCTTTCAGGTACAATTGGAGCTAGTACTCATATACCGGATCTTGCAATGAGAACCAAAGCACATATGAAAGTTCTCCAACATCTTGCTATTGTGGCGCCTTACATCAATGAACATCTAATCGAGTTACGTGAACAATACCCTTCTTACACCGAAAACTTGATTACCATAGAGCATGAAATAAAATTTGTTCAATGGCTTGAAGATAAAGTACAGTCCCAGTTGAAAGAAGGAACAGAGGTCGATGAAACCGTGAAATGGTTATCAAGACGTCCTGATACCGTGGTCGAGATATACCAAAGGTATGACTTGAATGGATTTACCTGGTATACAAGAAAACAAGATGGTAAAAGTGTCGTGCAAAATAGTGGAGTCACTGTTGTAGCTTTATCTAGTGATAATGTTAGGTCGGCTACTTATTATGGGTGGATCGAAGAGATTTGGGAACTAGATTACCTGAAATTTAAGATACCCTTATTCAAGTGTGCATGGATCGACAACGGTCACGGTGGAGTTAAAAAAGACAAGATGGGGTTTATAACTGTTGACTTCAATAAAAGGGCTTATCGAGACGATCCCTTTATACTTGCAAATAAGCAAGCAATGCAAGTTTTTTACATTCAAGATCCGGCGGATAAGAAAAGACATGTTGTGCTTCAAGGTAAATGTTCATCTTATTTAAGTACAAATGTTCACCTTATTGAGTACAAATGTTCATCTTATTTATTACTTGCCACTTTCAGAAAAAAGACGTATTGTCGGTGTTGGTGATGTCGTAGATGAAGAAGCATACGACCACTTCGAGGAAATACCTCCTTTTTCTATCGGTATCGACGATAAATCACAGCCAATATCGATCAGTTGTAGGCGTACAGATAACACCGAAGGCGTGTGGGTCGATACGCGAAGGAAAAAAAAGAAAGTAGCTACATAATCACATGTGAGTTAAAAAACTGTTATGTGCTAATATAAATTATTCTTAACATAGATGTGCTAAATTGTTATGTTAATATTTTTATTTTTATTTTTTGCAAGTCATTAATTGGTGAAATATTTTGTTAACAAGGAGCTAATTTATTTTTATTTTTGATTAATTTTCTAAATTGTAATTTTATTTTGTTAGAAAAAATGTAAAACAAAATTAAATTCATGGGTAACGAACACCGAAATTAAATTCAGTCAAAACACTTAATAACATGCATGGGATAAAACCAACACCGAAAAGTTCAAAAAAAAATTGAAATTAAACCAATCTGTAACGGTTATTAGCTAATAACCGTTACAGAAGAGGCTAATCTGTAACGGTTATTAGCTAATAACCGTTACATAAGGTTATATGTAAAAACGTTTGAACTTCTGTAACGGTTATTAGCTAATAACCGTTACAGAAGAGGCTAATCTGTAACGGTTATTAGCTAATAACCATTACATAAGGTTATATGTAAAAACGTTTGACCTTCTGTAACGGTTATTAGCTAATAACCGTTACAGATTCTTCTATAACGGTTATTAGCTAATAACCGTTACAAATGGTTCAAACCCTCAGCTCCGACAGCCAGCCAGCAACTCCCAACTCTCTCAGCTCTCAGGTAATCTCTCTCCCTTTTCTTTCAAAATTTGAACTGTTTAAATTAGGGACTATTTTGTAAAATTTGAACTGTTTTAGGGACTTTTTTGAAATGCAAAATTTATTATTTTGCATAAATTTGAACTGCTTTTGGGGGCTGATATGGAACTGTGGTGCATAAAGTACAATTTTAGGGACTAATGTGCATAAATTTGAATTGTTTGGGGGCTGATATGGGGCTGTTATTTTCTTGATAATTTAGAATTTAATTTAATTAGATATTAGATATATATGCATTGTGAATTGATTATGAATAAGGAGTTAAGAAATTTATTTAAAATGAAAATTAGATGGAGAAGGATCAAAATGTCAATAAGGTGGGGGAGGAAACACCTAAGGTGGCATCAAAAAGGGTCCCATTTTACGGATCTCCCAAAAGAAGGGACGTCTCGGCTGTACGTCGTCTCCCTCCAGGCTGTGAAAGGAGCCCTGATTTTAGTATGGGAGTTAAAATAGATGAGGGATCTAGTGGAAATAAGGAGGAGGAGAAGAATAAGGAGGTTAAGGAAGATGAGAAGAATTAGGGTTGAATTGTCTTAGGAATTAATAAAATTATCTATGTTATTTTGTGTGAACTTTATCTATGTAATTTGAAGTTTATGTTATTGTGTATGAATTCATGTTTGAATATTATTGTGTTTTAATTAAATGAATTTTAAATTTATGTATGTTTTAATTATTTGAATTTTAAATTGATCTATTATTAATTATTTGAATTTTAAACTTGTCCATGTTTGAATATATTAATTATTGCGTCAAACATTAATATATATTATATATGGTGTTTTAATTAGGTAGTAATGGAGAAAGGTGAAGGAAGCAATTCAAAGGGGAAAAAGCCGATCAAACGAGTCTATGTTAGGCGCAATGTTCGTGCCAATACATCCTCTCAAAACCAGACGAACCAAAACCAAGCCTCTCAAAACCAGGGGCAACCAAGCCTCTCAAAATATGAACAACATGCAATTTTTTTCAAGCTTTTGATTGACAAGCTTGTGGCACCGTACACAGAATGGAGAGAAGAAGTCATTGTTTTGTCGGATGATGAAGTCATTGTTTTGTCGGATGATGAAGACTAGTTTTAGGATTTAGATTTATGTTTGGCTTAGTATTAGTTAATGTATTTTGTTTCTTATCCAACTGAATGTTTGGCTTAGCATTGTCATTGTTTCTTATCCAACTGAATGTTTATGTTTATGTTAATGTATTTTGTTATTTGAGATTGAACTTGTCGTTTAATGTTTATGTTTATGTTAATATATTTTGTTTATGTTAACTTGATTTGATTGCTTTCTTTGTTATTAATTATTTATTAATAGATATGTCTGGAGATCAAGATAGAGATTTACAGGGTGAATAAGCTGGTACAGAATCCAGCGATGAGGAGGTTACAACGTTTGAAATAAAGAAAAGGAGCAGAACGACAATGAAAGAGTTTAGGAGAAAAAAAGCTGCTGGGGAAAAGTATGAGATTAAATTTGACAAAGAAGGAGTGCCAATTGGTAATGAAGAGTCGGTGAACAAATTTGCATCATATTGCGGGTATCTGGCTAGAGCAAGAGTGCCAATCACAATTAATGATTGGCGGAAGGACGTTTCAAAGGAAACCAAACTTGAGTTGTGGTTGGACATCAAGGTGAATAAATTTTCACTTAAATCATCTAATTTAAATTTCTATGCTACCAATTAACTAACGTTTCGTTATGTTTCAGAAAATGTTCAACATCGAATATGATAAAGCCATGAACAATACTCTCAAAGCGATGGGAATAAGTCACAGGGCTTATAGAAGTAGGATTGCTGACGAGTATATCACAAATGCCGATCCAAACAATCCCCAAAATCCATGCGATAAACACCCAATCTCACAAAAAGAATGGGAAGAATTTTACATGAAAAGGACGGGTGCAGATTTTGTACAAAAAAGCAACAAAGCGAAGGAGTTGAGAAAGAAATGGAAAGAGCCTCATAGGATGGGTTCCACTGGCTATAGAGGAAAAAAAGGTTCATGGAAACCTACAAACAAGATTGTCATACCCGGAGATTCTGAAGGGGCCGGTTCCACGAGCATTACCATCGGCGATTTGGAACCGAGGAGTCAAAGGTATTTTATGGAAAGGACTGTGGCTACGAAGGATAAAGGTACTTACACATGTAAAGACTTATTATATATGCTAACTTCAAATTCTGTTTTGTGATTATTAATAAGATTTGTTTGTTGCTTGTTAGATACTTACACGTTCCATAACTCTGATTCGTCGACTATTGAGGCATTCAGTCGGTTGAGTGCCATGTCTGGTGAAATCAATTCCGGGTCAATACCGGAACAAGAAGTCTTAAATCGGGTGGTTGATAGGCCGGAACATCCAGGAAGAATCAGGGAATATCCTTTATGGACCAAGAAGGAAGATGTGTATAAAAGAAAGCCTAGAAAGGATGCACATGAAGGATGGATGGCACCAGACCAGATTGAAGAATTGATGAGCAGGGTTGCAGCTGAAGCCGCTGAGAAAACCAAAAGGGACTTGATTCACTCTGAGGAGATAATGAATGCGGCGAGACAACAAGCTTTTCAGGTAATCTTTTTTGACAATCAAAATGTAATCAAAATGAATGAAAACTATTCTTCATCATCCGGTTGCTTGATAATTTTCAGGAGGTGAAACAATGGTTGGCCAGTAGCGGATTGCAGGTTCAAGCACCGCAGCAATTTGTGACGCCGTACCAGCCATTCGTTGAAGCTGAGGTAGACTCAGGAATGCCAAACGAGGAGATATTTCGAACGGTTGCCTCAAGCTATATGCCTCAGGATCCGAGAAGCGTTGTTCAGGTTCATATTGATCACTTTTCTCTTTTCTATTTAGATTTATGTTTGGCTTAGCATTAGGGTTTCTGATTGAACTAAATTTTTAGGAAGAAACGCCGTGCGATCTCTTTTCCCTTGATCACCTTAACCAGAAGATTAAGGTGGCCGAGGGAAATATTATTCCGAGTGTTGTTGGTCAGATCGTACACGGCGTGCCACTGACTGATCAGCAACTCTATATCCATCTTCTCCGAGTAGGCGATGATTTCCGTCAGTGGCAAGTCCCTGGTAGGTCAGATGAGCTATTAGGAAATAATATAGGAGGGCGATTCCCATGGCCGTCATTTTTGGTGGAGATAGGCCACAAGGTATCGTTTTATTTAATTATGATAATTTATTTCATCCATCTCTACTAGAACTCACTAATTAATTATGTGATGACATTGAATGCAGAGTTTGATAAAAAAGAAGCCAGATGCGAACAAGGCGGTGGCGAAAAAGGTGATCGAGAGTCCAAAGGTTCCAAGTGCAGGTTCATCCAAAACCTAATTAGTTCAATTGATTGTTTCAGGGTAGATTGTTGCTCAACGTTGAATAATCTATTCTTTTGTAACTGATTATTTCAGGGTCGATTGTTGCTCGCGATCCGCTACTTGAGCAGGATGCGATTAAAAAGCTTACCCCATCCGAACGAGAATTGTATGAACTATTGATGCTCCAACCAGAGCTTGAGAAAAATTTTGAGTTGCATAAATGTGATGTTTGGGGTACACACAGCGGCGAGGTTAAGTTTAACGATGAATTGTGCGACATCCTCCAATGCTTTAGAAGAGAATCTCTAAACGTGTCGATCGTCAAGTTGTACTTTTGGTATGAATTTTCAACCTTTAAAATATTTTTTTAAAGTACCATATTCAATTGGAGGTGAAAAAAGTATGAATTAATTGTTGGAGTTATGTCCTAGAAGTCAATAATTAATGACTTAAATATTAGTTTATGTTATGGATGATATTTTATCATCTATTCCTAGGTTTATTATTGACAGATTATTCAGGTTGAGGATCTGAATTGTAGATCTCTGTGGATCATTCTTTAGAATGACAATAATAAATCTAAACGGTCCATAATCTTGATAATTAACAAGGAACATTAATTATCATATAAGATTAGTATGCAAGTTAAGTGATGATTAAGTTCTACAAATCATAGGTAAAGAGTTACCAACATAATTGCATATGTATATGATATGGAACATAGTACATGACTTGACCCAATGAAATAAACATATGGATTGTGTTATGTGTCATTGTTTATTTCGTTATGATTTTGGTTCTAAGTTTGAGATGTTTATCTTTTCCACATGAGGATAGGTTCAATAAATATTGTCTACCGCTGATTCCCGATAAGGGCTGCTATACGGACTTTATTTATGTTCTCTTGAATTGTGCGGGGAAAAGCTAATCATCAAGAAAACCGTATGTCCCTCATTAATTCACTTAGTGAGTGACGATATCTGTTTGGACCCCTTGATGGAGTTGGATCGTATGCGCGCAACTAGGCGATCAACTCTAGATCAAGAAACGTATAATCTGCAAGAATGACACATTCCTATCTTGGATTATACGATGATATCGTGAGACATAAGAATCAAAATAGGAAAATATCTTTATTCTCTTATGCAGGATTTAAATACTGTAGCAGTACACTATTTATGCGAATTAGGAATCATAACGTGTTGCTAGATACCGCTTATGATTATTGGAATTAAATAACGATTTATTTCCATGTCCAACTTAGAATAAATCCTCAAAGGGTCACAAAAATAGGACTTTAACCATACAGTGCATTATTTATTTATTCGCAATAGTGCATATTGCGAAAATATGATAGTTTGATTAATTAATTGTATAGCGTTGCGGACCGTTATAATTAATTAAGTCAAAGGGATCATATAGAAATAAATCAATGCATATGCTAATCCCAAATCAATTATTAATGAGTTAATAATTAATCATGTTCAACTCATTTAAAATAATTGAGCTATTGGGTCTTTATTTAATTAGTTAAATAAAAGTCCAATTTGAGGTTAGTTGAAAGAGCAATTAAAAGGTTTGAATTAATGGGCTTTTAACACACTTGGTGTAGCCCACAAAAGCCTCTCTAGGGGCCGGCCACAAGAGGGTATAATGGTCCACAATTAGTTGTGGTAGGTAGGTGTAGAGAGCACTATATAAAGGGGTCAAGTTTTGGGGAAACCCTAGCCTCCACTCATTTTTCTCTCACCTCTTCCTTTATGGCCGAAATTTTCACCAAGGGAGAAAAATTTCAGATTTTTCTCTATGCTCTCTTTTCTCTCCTCTCCTTTCTAGCTCATGGGTTGAGCACTCCTCTCCACAAATTAAAGTAATTAATTGCTAAATGAGAGAGAAAACCTAGAGGGGTTAGCTTGTTTCTTCCTCTTGCTAGCACAAGAGTTGAAGATTCTCATTGGTGGACTCGAGGCCGATCAACCGACGAAGGAGGAGGCGTATGGAGGCACGCCACCAACTCCCATGCCGTGGTCAAGCCCCGCGAATACGATTTCGCGGGAGGTATAACTTTCCACCCCTTCTCTTGGTGTCGATTGAACTTAAGTGCTAGATCCGTTTGTGTGTTGTTTTAATCGCTTAATTAAGAGTAATTAGCACAAAAAATTAAAATTAACGCCTATTCTAACATTAATATCCGTGAGTGTAGGTTTTGGATGAATGAACTTTCAGAGCGAGAAAACAACATCACCGTATTAGATCTAGAGATGTTGGCTGCTACTAAAATCAAACAAGAACAAAATGTTGCTGCGGACTACTTGATGAAGTCATTCGCGAAATATTCATCCAATTATATGGTTCTGCCTTATTTACAAGAGTAAGGACAATTATAACTAATAAAATATCAATTATCTCGTTTACATGTTTGGTTTAATTTCATGAAAACAATAATCTCTATTCTTGCAGCTTTCATTGGGTCCTTCTTGTTATTAATGTCGAGAAGCGCACCATTCAAATAGCAGATTCTATCGAGCGCAAGAATCCAAAAATATTGCTTAAGGGATTCATAACCCAGTAAGTTTTCGTTTCTAAATGAGATTCTGATATTGAGATAAAGGACTACGTACGGTTCTATCTAAGCTATTAATGATATTGTATGCAGGATATACAAGCGATACCTTCTGGAAAATGGAAAATATAACGCAAGGACCTGAACAACATTTGATTGGTACAAAATTCAGGTACGAGACTTAAAAAATATATTAGTTACCTAGGGTTTCTGAAACTATGCAAAATCTTAACTGTCTTTCTTGTTGGATCTTAATTAGTGTCCGATACAAAAGGGCAGCACAGAATGTGGATATTTCACAATGCTCGCCATGAAAAACGTATTATCTTATTGGATAGGAATTCAGGAAATACCTCATGTAACTAACTTATTCTTTTAACTAATAACATTTGATCAAACAATTATATTTTAGAATTTCATGCTCTAACTAATAATATTTTTGACTAGTTTATCATAATATGCAGACAATCGAGCCGGTTGGAGTACCATACAACAAAGAAATGATTGATGGTATCGTGACAGAAGTTATGGACTTCATGCAAGGGGTATTATTTGATTAAAATGTGTTATTTGATGACTTGCATGTTTGATATGATACTTGCGATATATATAAATACTTTGTTTATTGTTTGTGTGATATGCATGATTATATATGTTTGATATATGTGTGCTTTGTGATATATATATATATATATATATATATATGTTGCATGTGCTATCTAATGTAAATTGGGTACCAATTTGGTACCAATTCGGCTAGCAAATTGGGCTAGCCAATCAAACAGGCGAAATCCAAAAAAAACAAAAAGAATTTTGTAACGGTTATTAAGGAATAACCGTTATAGAATATTATAATTTCATTTTTTTTAATTATAAACATTATCTGTAACGGTTATTACCTAATAACCGTTACAGAAGACTGGCTTCTGTAACGGTTATTAGGTAATAACCGTTACAGATGTTCTCCAAATACCGTACCTGTTCCGTCCACAATACCATAACGGTTATTAGATAATAACCGTTACAGAAGACTGGCTTCTATAACGGTTATTAGGTAATAACCGTTACAGATGTTCTTCAAATACCGTACATGTTCCGTCCACAATACCATAACGGTTATTAGGTAATAACCGTTACACATGTTCTCCAAAAAACTATACCAGATTTCTCTTGCATAATACCGTAACGGTTATTAGATAATAACCGTTACAGAAGAGGGGGCTACTGTAACGGTTATTGTCTAATAACCGTTATAGATCTGTAACGGTTATTAGACATTCTGTAACGGGGGCTACGGTAACGTTTCGTGTACCGTTACAAATGCCTTTTATTAACCATTACAGAAGCCAAAATTTCGCGTAGTGTAATATGATTAATAATTTGGTCCCTTGGCCCCCTTGGTACTAATCCAAATGTAATTTTTGAAGCCCATCATCAAATCTTTCTTCTGTCTATAGCATTTTTTCTCTTTTTTTCTATTCATTTTTTGATTTAAGAGAAAAAAAATCTAATAATGTTGAGCGACGCCAACTCGCTTTGACGTTTTGTCGCTCTAGCTTCATGCAACCATCCTTCTTCTTGTGCCGAGACTGCACCCTTACTCTTCTGACCTCTGTCATGGCCCCGCTATTTCTCTATAGTGGCGAAGGATACTACTATCCGAAACCATTATTTTTCAGCCACAGATAAGGGTCGGAGCGGATATTATCTGCCCCGTTTTTACCCCTACAACGTAGCTTGCCTCCTTCAAACATCAAATAATGCTTATAGAGAGAAAAATTGTTAAAATCTCAACAAAATATTCGAATTTCCCTATAATTTGTCCCGTAGATCCTGCATTGCAAAACTATCATGTGGCGCAAGTTTAAATCCATATCCATCACAAACATCACAACGCAATTATTTTCCGTTTCATTTTGGCATCCATCTAGAGAAACACACAAGCATACTAGCCAAAATTTTGAAAATTTGATGCCCGCTTTACATAATGGCGGCGTTGCTTAAATACAAGCCAAGTCGTACATAATTATAATTAAATTTAAAGTGTCCACTTGCATAGTACCGTAGATAAGTATACTTCCACAGTTCCACCTACATTTCAACATGCACGAATATTGGCGGTTCGGCCCTGGAAACACGACACAAAAAGAAACAAAAGTGTAACAATATAGAAGGTGGTCTGTTGACTCTATTGCAAGTCATTAGTCTCCAATTAAATAGGGTCTAGTCATAATTTGTGCGCGAGTGGGAAAATACTATTCCACTTCAAAACATTTTATTAGTGCAATTGCACCTATAAGCACCATTTTTTGCATCCACAATTGGGGGGCCAAGGAGGAGAGTCGGTGATTTATACAATTAATGGATTACAAATCGTTAGGCAATTTGGTAGTACCATACTCCCTTTTCTCAAATTATCTAACCCAACAACCGACTCAACACTTCCCAGAAAATAGGAAAAAATTTTTTGCTTGTAATTTTGATAAATGATGAATGAATTCCATGATGCATGAATGAAGGAATTATTAACATTAAGAAGTTGTATTTTAGTAATTTTAATATTTATTAATATAATGACCATATATATATATATGTATATCAGAAATTTGAATTATTCACTGTGCGATATAAACAATCGATGATATTTAATATTTTGGAGGAACAAGTATTAGTTGTTTATTCTATGGATTACTGATATATCAAAAAAATGCACCACATTAAAATGTCCTTATTAGAAAATGTGTCCACGCCCATTTTCTTATAAATTTTTCTTGCAGAAATAAAAAATGTATCTCCGTAGAGAGACGTACTAGCTAGATCCATCAACCATCTTATTGTGCCATGGTTCACCATATAACAGCATTTGTTTAGGGGTAAAAGAAAAAAAAGAAAAGAAAAAGATATTGATTCGCATTCTTTTGTAAGATTATTAACAGACTTTGATATAATATGGACATATAAAGTCAATCCAACCTTTCCTTTACTTAATAAAACAACAAGGTCGATTTAAAATAATTTTGTTACTGTTATTGTATGATAATATAAAATGATAAAAATTAAGTCAAAATAATTTTTTGACATAATTTTTATCATTTAAAAAAACAATTTCGTTACAATTATTGTATGATAATATATAATAATTAAAAATATTATAACACTACGAACAAATACTTCTACACAAATAAATAAGAAATAATATTAAATATTTATTTATATTCATGGGATATTTCACGTCCTTGTGCATAGACATGCTATGTTGAACTGTGTCGATTAAGAAAGAAAGCGACACAATACATCTAATGGTAAGGTACATTTAACACGGCACGTTGACGGAAATTGATTTACACACTCCTAAAATTGATAAAACATTCTTTTTTAGACTAAAATACCCCTAATTAATTGAAAATATTACAATAATGATGATATCTCTAAACAATACTTTCAATTAATTAGGGTATTTTAATTTAAAAGAAGTGTTTATCAATTTTAGGAGTGTGCAAATCAATTCCCCACGTTGACACGGTAACACAACATATGTCTTTAATTATACCATTTCGTGCATGTCGTAACGTATTGGCCATTTTATGTTATTAACACAACAATATTATAACACTAAAATACTTCTAGACAAATAAATAAGAAATAATATTAAATATTTATTTACATTCATATTGTGTTGGGATATTTCACGTCTTGTGCATAGACATGCTATGTTGAACTGTGTCGATTTAGATAGAAAGCGACAATATAGATGGTACGGTATATTTAACACGGCACGCTAACACGGTAACACAACACGTGTATTTAATTTTACCATTTCGTGCATGTCGTAACGTATTGGCCATTTTGTGTTATTAACACTACAATATGTTCTTGTAAACGGGCTGCAAATTTAAGCAAGAATTTACCTTAGAAATACTTGTGCAAGGCCTAAAAGCATGAATTTATCTTCGCCTATTACTATGACATAAAAACTGGAATTGTTAGAGACCAGTAACGTAATGACCGGCATTGGACTGGAGCCAATTTACCGGTATTGTACCGAAGTCCGAGATTGGTAGTTTAGCTTGTTAGAAGGGGTTATAATATATGTTATTTGGAACAGAATTATTAAGATTCCCAATCATATTGGTGTTTGACAAACCGAAGAAAATTTGATCACCTTTTTTTTGTTTTTCTGTTGTGAATTAGACCAAATCGTGGTGTAGGGATAAAACCCACTTTTTAGGCAAGCGAGGTCTACTTTGGACACGGAACACAGACAAAATCAGGAACAGATACTCGACAGTCCTTGAAAGGACCGTACCAAACAGTCATTTTTTAAAATTTAAAAATTTGAAAATTCAAATGCTGAATTCAAATCGTTGATTTTGTTCAATTTTACAGACGATGTGTTTTCATGTAAGTTTTATAAAATTTAGAGTTGATTTAATACTTGATTAAGTGACCAAATTATAAACGTACTAGAATTAATCAATGATAGTTAACTAGGTTCGTTCATTTGTTGACCACTTGATCTAGTATAAAATCAACTCCAAAGTTTATAAAATTTATATTAAAACGCATCGCTCGTAAAATTGAACAAGATCAACAGTTTAAATTCAACATTTGAGTTTTCAAATTTTTAAATTTAAAAAAAAAAGAAAATGGTTGTTTGATACAATCCTTTTAAGATCGTCGAGGATCTGGTTCCGACAAAATCATTTTCGTTGGAGGGAGTTGACTGGAAATGATACTGGTAGGAAATCAGTACATGGGTCCCATGCATGATGTTAATGGCAAATCCAAATAGCGTTAAATTAAGAAAAACGAAATCAAAATGGTCATTATATAAAATGAGAAAAATAGCGTTAAATTGAATGTGTCAATAGTTATTCGAAATAATCGCCAATATGTCACTATTCGTTATTCTAATAAAAAAAAATGTGTTAGTGATATTCTTGAAATCTAAAGTAAAATGCTAACAGTGCCAACTTATTTGTGAATTATGATCTCAGGACTCACTACTCAGGTTCGATATATAGTAGCAATGTCGAGCTTAGAAATGGCCCAATTTTGATTTCTTCAATGGATTTTAAAAATAGTTAACCTAACTTTACTCAGATTAAGCATGCCATTTGCAAGATCGAATTAAAAATTTAATCATACACCCTGTAATTTGACAAGTGACTATCAACATTATCGAATTCAAACTATACAATTGCTAATTAATATATCGGGGTGGTATTTGATACTACAGAGATAAGTTCATATATACATTCTTTTTAACTTGCATTGCTGCTTTATGTAACCTTTTTAAGATTACTTGTAAATTACAGCTAAAATTAAATTAAATTTAAAATATTCAGAAATAAGAGGATATTGAACTAAGTTATAATTAATTTAATTTAATAAATAACAAAAACTGGATAAGATATATTTTAGTATAGTAACTTTACGTGACTCATTTAGAAAGAGTATAATTAATGAAGCAAAATTATAATCAACTTAATTCACCTGGCTTTACTTTAATTTAAAAAAGTTTCTTAAAATTTAAAACTTGCTTTACTCTTGCTCCATTTACTAAACAAAACTACGACAAGTTAGAAACTAATGTTGAGTTTGGATCGTCAAAGAATAAACTTAGGATTAATTATTCGTACTAAAAAAATATCATTCCTAAACGATCAAGAATAAAGTTTGGATCATTTAAAAATAGGAATTTTTAATTCCTAATATGTTTGGATCATTTTTAAAGTTTGGATTAAAAAGAATTCCCAACAAGTTCTTAATCTGTATTAAGAAGATGATCCAAATACATTAGGAATAAAAAATTATTTCGTATGTTAGACCATTTAAAAATAGCACTCTTTTATGATCATTTAGGAATATTATTTTTTATTTCAAATAATTAATTTTTTTTTTTTAAGCGATCCAAACCCTAAGATGCCGAAACAAAGGTGCAGTACATTTACCCGAGTCAATTTTACGTAACCTTCTTTGTAATTTCTCGTAAATGATGAGATGAAAGAAAACCATGGATAGAATAAGGAAAAGAAAAAAAATTTGGAAAACAATATATAAAACCATTTAATTTTTGCTTCTAGCGTGGTCAACTAGCCATAATGCCATATAGTTAATTTTCAAGTGGTTCGCATATCAATATCAAATTTCTATTAGTGGAATGCTGGACTCATTCCTGGAGGAAAAGTTTGATCTTGAATATTAAGATAGATTATGGTTACACGTATCATGCATCTAGAATGTGCCGGTGTGGTGGGATTCCCTCATCGCAACCTAGTTCGTCAGTGGACTTGCATGAAGTAGGAAACTAATGATTTATATAATGGTTGCAGTTGGTACTTAAGGCGCGTTAAGTTGTACGTATGATATATATAGAAAAATTTTGCCGTAAGAATCAATTTTGAATCGGGTTTTAATTACAATTATTCATGAGTGATATATTTTTTAAAATATGCGGTTGAGATTAAAATCCGATTCAGAAATTGATTCTTATGGAAAAATTTCTCAAAATATATGGAAAATTCTGTCATGAGAATCAATTTCTGAATCAGACTTTAATTGTAATTGTTGATCATGAGTGCATATGAATTAATCTTTATTCAAAATATGCGGTTGAGATTAAAGCACGATTCAAAAATCGGGGCTGATAAGGATCATCTCCAAGATCCATCATCCCCAACATCCTCTAGCTTCTCTATAGACGTGTTTTCTATTTTTAGAAATGCGTTAATAGTTGCTTTTCATTTTCGAAAAGTTTTTTCCATCATTCCTGTGACTCATCCCCTTCCCTTCCTCTCCCTCCCTTCCCCCCTTCCCTCCCTCTCCTTTCTAGAACAGTTAGCATTTTTTTTTCCAGCACAATTATTTTTTTTTTCTAGAACAACTAGAACAGTTAATTATTTTTCAAAAACAGTTAGTAACATTAAGTAGAACATATTACTAACTGTTCTAGTTAATATTGTAATTGTTCTAGTTAATATATATAACTGTTCTAGTTATGATATATAACTAGAACAATTATATATATTAACTAGAACAGTTACGATATTAACTAGAACAATTATATATTAACTCTCTCTTTCATTCCCTCCCCCACTCCCCCCTCCTGCTCCTCTCCTCTAATTCGCTCATCCTCTCTGGACTTTCTTATTCCATCATCCTCTCATCTTTTCTGAACTTCTAAAAATGAAATTAGTGCATTTTCTAAAAATAGAAAATATTAAACGCGTCTTTAGGAGGATGATGGAAATGATAGAATCTCAAAAATGATCTTAAGCAATTTTGTTCAAAAATTGATTCTTATGACAGAATTTTTCTTTTTTTTAAAAATAGAGTTTTCACATCTAATTACTAATTACTGCACTTACCAATTAAACAAATTTATTAGTACCCATTCAAAAACATTATTATATTAGACTCACGGCTTTACACATGACTTCAGATTTTTGATACTATACAAACATATGTTAAAAAATTTGTATGTTGATCTGAATATATAAAAAAGGACATTTGTGTACGAGAGTGATAATTGCAATTCTAAGCAGTATGCCTGTATCATCCGTATGATTCTAACTCAAAAATAGAGAGACATCAAATGTCTTTTTCATTTTAGCGCATCACTTCCTCTTAACTTCCGTTTCCTTTCTCTTTTCTTCCTTATCTCATTTATATTAATAAACTGAACATATATACTTAATAAACTGAACATATATACTTGCTAAACTGAAAAATAGAAAGACACTCCAGTGTCCTTTCCATTTTAGCGCATCCCTTTCTCTAACTTATGTTTCCCTTTCTCCTATCCCCTGTCTCATTTATGTTAGAGATATGTCCTAGAAGCCAATCATATCTGGCTACTTCTATAGTTTTATGTCATTGATGATTTCATATCATTTGTTCCTTGATTTATGTGTTGACAGTTCATTCAGGTTGAGGATCTGAATTATAGATCGCTGTTTTTCATTTAGTAGTAAATGACAACAATAAATCTAAAACGTCCATAATCTTGATAATTAACAAGAAAAATTAATTATCAATAAGATTAGTATGCAAGTTAAGTGATGATTAAGTTCTATAAATCATAGGTTAAGAGTAACCAACTTAATTGCATATGTTTATGTTATTTGAACATAGTACAGGACATGACCCAACGAAATAAATATATGGATTGTGTTATGTGTCATTATTTATTTCGTTATGATTTTGATTCTAAGTTTGAGATGTTTATCTTTTCCACATGAGGATAGGTTCAATAAATATCGTCTACCGCTGATTCCCGATAAGGGCTGCTATACGGACGTTATTTATGTTCTCTTGAATTGTGCGGGGAAAAGCTAAATCATCAAGAAAACCGTATGTCCCTCATTAATTTATTTAGTGAGTGACGATATCTATTTGGGCCCCTTGATGGAGATAGATTGTTTGCTAGCAACTGATACAATTATCTCTAGATCAAGAAACGTATAATCTGCAAGAATGACACATTCCTATCTTGGATTATACGATGATATCGTGTGACATAAGAATCAAAATAGAGATATACATTTATTCTCTTATGCAGGATTAAAATACTGTAGCTGTACACTATTTATGCGAATTGGGAATCACGACGTGTTGCTAAATACCGCTCGTGATTATTGAAATTAAATAACGATTTAATTCCATGTCCAACGTAGCATAAATCCTCAAAGGGTCACACCGATCGAAATTTAACCAAACAGTGCATTAGTCATTTAATTCACATCATTGTGCATTGCGAAATATGATAAGTTGATCAATTGATTATATACCGATATAATTGATTAAGTCAAATAGATCATATCGAAATGATTTAATGTATTTGCTAATCCCATGATAATTATTACTTAGTTAATAGTTATTTTAGTTCAACTCAATTTAATATAAATAGTTATATTAAATTAATGGGCCAATATTTATGTATTAAATATATAGTCCAAATGAAGAGCATTTAATGGTGGATCAAATTAATTAGATTGTGGATCAATTAATGGATTGTGTGAAAGCTAAAAAGGCCTCTTTGTGGCCGGCCATATAGGTAGGTGGTAGGTAGGTGGCATACTTGTAAATAGTTGGAACTATTTGCTAGGGTTTGAGCATTATAAAAGGACCCTTGTGGAGGCTCCTTGCTCCTCTCTCTCTCTTCCTCCTTCTAGGCCGCCACCACCTCCCCTTCTTCCTCTTTTGGCCGCCACCAAACATCATCCCTTCCACCATTATTGCTCATGCGTTGAGCTCCATTTCTCCATCTAATTAAAGGTTAATTAAGAAGACGAGAAAATTTGGGATTAGCCTTGACCTCCGTAGCTACTAGCATAGCTTCTAGGTCTTGGTTAATTTCGTGGTGGACTCGAGGTCGAGTTTGGATCGAAGGACGAACGGAGAAGCGCGCACCACCTACATCCTAGCCTTGGTTCGAGCCTCTTGATTACTATATCAAGAGAGGTACAATGAACCTTCTCTTTGTGTGAATGGCTTTATGTACTAGATCTTGGTTGTGCATGCTTGTTTGTGGATAATTAAGAGTAATTAACTATAAAATGAAAATTATGCACTTAACTAACAGTGGTATCAGAGCACATGGTCGTACTTAAGCTTTTTTTGACACTTAATTAAGAGAAATTTGCTAATTAACGGATTAGTAGAGATGATGCGTTTGTTTGCTGTCTGGAAATGACATTTTCTGTATTGTTTCGCATTTTTTGCTATGATATGTTCTCTAGAAGATTTTTCCATCTACATAAGAGTTGTAGATCTGTGGATTTTGATTCTTTTGGCGTTAGATTCATATTTTTCTGAAATTGTATGGATTTATTGTGAATAAAACGGCGACAGTGCATAGAACCAGTTTCTCCTCGCACTGTTCTGTTTGAATGGCTTGAAAGATTTATATTTTGAATATAAGTACCAGTGTTATATGGCTAGAATTAAAGAGGACTTGAAGCTCTTTCTGATCATGTATAGATTGTTATGTGACTCGGATTAATTTGTGGGTTTTCAAGTATGAAAAGGAAGATCTTCTCAGATCTAGTTTATTGAGCAAATCGATTGTTCTAATAAACCGTACCAACTGAGAACTCCTTTAAAAATTCTATTTAAATGGAGTTGTTCTATTTTGAGTTAGAATTCCATAAAAATTAATTTCATAACTTTTTATAGAAGTTTGGACCTTCAACTGGGTTAAAACATTTCGATCGACAGTCTGTTCCAGTACAGGATTTGTTGATTGTTTAGTATGTAACTTGAATTTATTGAACTGAACTTAGTTGTTTTCTTTTCATGGATTGTTAGCCTATAGTCTAATCTAGTTTTTCTATGTATATTGTATATATAAAAACTGGATAGAAGGTGGTCTAACAGACCAAATGGTTGAGAGGATAAGCTGAAAATCTCATAACGGTGTTTCGTGCACTTGTAAGAGATTTGTCTTTTTTTATTCTCCCAGATGGTTTAAGATCTCTTCTTGAAATTTTTACTGGTAATCACAATTATGATAAGGAGCTTAAGTAATTTATTTGAGAATTTTTGGAGACAAAAAACTATTGATTTTGTTGGATTCCATTAGTTACGTTTTTTTGTTAAATTCTACTTTCTAAGTATTCAAATTAGTTGAAAATCAATTAGAAAACTCCTTCTTTGATCTCCATTCAGTTATGGGATGTTTGAAAGATTTTTTAAATGAATTTAGACAAGTTTGGTTGTTTAAAAGTGAGAATTTATGCACGAAATTTGCTTATGGCAAACAAAACGCAAAGATGCTTGAAAATCGTTAATTGGAAACAAAGTGGACTTGTATGTGCTAACTTTATTTTGTAGGTGGAAAGTGGGTTTAGTATGGCTCATGACTCAATGCCTTGTGGTTGTAAATTGAATGCATGTGTGAATGTTTGTAATGCGACCTTTGGTGCCATTAATTAATTAATTGGTTGATTAATTTTTGATGTAACTTGTGTGGCTTGCATGCCCCTAAGACTAGGATGGGAATATGATGTTTTCACATATAGTTTTGTTCCTTTATTTTATATAGGATTTAGATCCTTATAGAATTTAGTGGGAGGGACAAGGATTAGATTAGTTTTGCTCTATGGACGATGTGGCGAAACTAATGCAAGCGGGAGCCATACAAACCCACAACAATGGATGAGATGCTTATATGATTGCTTGTGTTAGGTTAGGTATGGGTGTATGCTTACACGACCACCAAACAAGTGTCATATGATTTGTTAGTCCCAAACTAAAATCGAATAAGTTAAATCGCCCTCCTTCTCTCTATTCCCTTCACGCCGATTGTCACACATGGCGCGGTCCGCCCAAGCGGACGTCATAGTTGCCAATTCGGTAGTCGGGGTGCAAATAGCTAAGATTTGCAAGGAGAAAATAGTGAGAAGTGACTTTTCGATGGACCCAACTAGAGTTTGGACACCAGGCCAAGTTCGCTTATGTGAACCAAGAGTCATGGTAAGATGATTGGTTGGAGAACCTACCTTATCTAGTCATTTTGGGTGACGTGCCATAGCAGGTCCATTTTGACGAAAATAGGGGTCTTGAAAATCACTATACTTAGGGACTTAAAATAGTGTAGTGAAAGTTTTACTTTTGTTAAAACTAAAACAAAAACATAAAACTAATTAACCTTTAAATTCGATAATTGTTGTAGATGTCTTCCTCTTCTTTAACGCTTCGGTCTCTTCTTGAGAAAGAGAAACTCGCTTTTAATGGTGCCAATTTCTTGGATTGGCATCGCAACCTAAGGTTTGCCCTTAGGTTTGAGAAAAAGGAGTATCTCCTTACCACTCCGATTCCCTCGGCTCCCGCGGACACCGCTTCAAAGGATAAGCAAGAGGAATATGAGAAGCACGTCAATGACGACATGGAGATGTCGGTCTTGATGGTTGCGGTCATGGAATCGGAACTCCAAAAGAAGTTCATTGATAGTGGTTATGGAGTGTTTTAAATGATCACTCGTTTCAAGAACATGTTCCAAACCAAGGCCCGCACCGAAAGGGCCCGTCTTATCAAAGCCGTCGCCAACACTCGCCTGGCGGAGGGTCATGAAGTCGGGCCACACGTCATGAAGATGGCGGGGTTGTTTCGGCAGCTTGAAAAGCTTGATACGCCCTTTCCTTCGGGTGCGATTCAAAACTTCATTCTCAACTCCCTCCCTCCAAGTTTCACCGGTTTTGTTGTGAACCACCGGATGAATGGCATGGACAAGAGCATGGATGATCTCCAAAACATGCTCGTTGAAACGGAGGAGAGTCTCAAGAAGGAGAAGGGCCTAATGGATGTTCTTGTCGTGAGTGACAAGAGCAAGAAAATCAAGAAGCGAGGCCGTAAATCCAAGAAAGGCAAAGGCCCGGTGACGCCCCAAGGTCCGGCCAAGGGAGCTCCCGTGGGTTCCAAGAAAAAGAAGAACCCGACCACTCCCGAGACTATTTGCTACTACTGTAGCAACAAGGGTCATTGGAGGAGAAACTGCCCCAAGTACCTAGCCGACAAGAAGGCGGGAACCGTCCAACCTTCTTCTTCAGGTATATTTGTCATCGAAACCCTTCTCGCTACCTCTAACACCGATTGGGTATTCGATACCGGTTCGTGTGCTCACATTTGTCGAAATGTGCAGGTCCTAAAGAATAGGAGGCGGCTCGAAAAAGGTGAAGTTCAACTCCGCGTCGGGAATGACACGTGCATCTCCGCTATGGCCATTAGGAGCGTGGATTTAACTTTACCTTCCGATTTTGTGTTGGAACTAAAGGATGTATTTTTAGTTCCCTCTATCACTCGAAACATTATCTTTATCTCTTGTTTGGACATGGATGGTTTTGATGTTGTAATAAATAAACAAGTGTTTGACTTTGTTTCGAAAGGAAGTTCGTTTTTGTTATGCGCATTTATTGAATGGTCTTTATGTGCTTGATTCTAGCGGACTTATCTTGAGTGTTGAGAATGACAATAGCAAACGTAAGATTTCATATGAGAATGCAACTTTGATGTGGCATTGCCGCTTAGGTCATATCAATGAGAAGCGCATCAAGAGATTATAAACCGTTGGTCTCTTGGATCAATTCGCTTTCGAGCCAATTGACACATGCGAATCTTGTTTGATAGGAAAGATGATTAAAGCGTCTTTTCCCAACAAAGGGACAAGGGCAAATGACTTGTTAGATCTCGTACATACCGATGTATGTGTACCTATGAGCATTTGTGCGCGTGGAGGTTATTCATACTTCATCACATTCACCGACGATCATAGTAGATATGGGTATATCTACTTGATGCGTCACAAGTCCAAATCCTTTAACAAGTTCAAAGAATTTAAGAATGAAGTTGAGAACCAACTTGGTCGAAAGATCAAAGTCTTACGATCCGATCGAGGAGGTGAGAACTTGAGTCATGAGTTTGGCGATTATCTAAAGGAGTGTGGAATCATTCCACAACTCACTCCATCCGGAACACCACAATGGAATGGTGTATCCGAAAGTAGGAATCGAACTTTGCTTGACATGGTTCGATCGATGATGAGCCAAGCCAATTTGCCTATGTCCTTTTGGGGATACGCGCTCGAAACCGCAGCTTTTACACTAAACCGTGTTCCATCAAAGTCCGTTGAGAAGACGCCCTATGAGCTTTGGTTTAAGAAGAAACCAAGCATGTTGTTTCTCAAGATTTGGGGTTGTGAAGCTTATGTGAAAAGGCTAGTGAGCGATAAGCTTGGACCCAAATCGGACAAATGTCATTTCGTAGGATACCCTAAGGAAACGAAGGGTTACTACTTCTACAACCGCAATGAGAACAAGATAGTTGTTGCTCGTTATGGTGTGTTCTTGGAGAAGGAGTTTCTCTCAAGAAGAAGTAGTGGGAGCAACGTGGTTATTGAAGAAATTTAAGAACCACAACAACAAAACATACCTCAAGTAGGAAATGTGGTTGTTCCCAATATAGTGCCAAATGAGATTGCACTAAATGAGGTTGCACCAAACGAGATTGTAGCTGAACCCATTCCACAAGTTGTTGCGGAAGAAGCGGTTCAAGAACAAACTCCCTCAAATGAAAACTCAAACATATCGCGAGTCGATAATGTTGAGGACGCACCTGCACTTGAAGTTCAAGAACAAAGTCCACAAACCGTTGTGGAACAAGTTCAAGAACCTCAAGCATCTACCATACGAAGATCGGCAAGGCCAAGTCGTCCACCTATAAGGTATTTAGGTTTGCACGACGTTCTCGTCATGGAGAGCGATGAGCCTTTGACCATTAATGACATGAAAAGAAAACCCGACTCCAAGGAATGGCTTAAAGCCATGGAATCCGAAATGCAATCCGTGTATGACAACAAGGTATGGACCTTGGTTGATCTTCCCAACGGAGTAAAACCCGTTGAGAACAAATGGACCTTTAAAAGAAAGGTCGACATGGATGGCAACTTGACCATTTACAAAGCACGACTCGTAGCGAAAGGTTACAAACAAGTTCATGGTATTGACTATGAAGAAACCTTCTCGCCCGTCGTTATGTTCAAGTCAATTCGGATCATGTTAGCAATTGCCGCATTTTATGATTATAAAATATGGCAAATGAATGTCAAAACCGCCTTCCTAAATGGAAATTTGGAAGATGATGTGTACATGACACAACCCGAGTGTTTTGTGGATCCAAAGAATGCTAACAAAGTATGCAAGCTTCAAAGGTCCATTTATGGATTGAAGCAAGCATCAAGGAGTTGGAACAAACGCTTTGATGAAGAAGTCAAGAAATTGAACTTCTCTCAAAATGAGAAGGAACCTTGTGTCTACAAGAGATTTAGTGGGAGCGTGATTGTGTTTCTTGTTCTATATGTTGATGATATACTCTTGATCGGGAATGACATCCCCGAGTTGAATGCAGTCAAGGATTCATTGAAGAAAGTGTTCTCAATGAAAGACTTGGGCGAAGCCGCCTACATCCTAGGAATCAAGATCTATAGAGATAGATCAAAGAGGATGTTAGGTTTGAGCCAAGATGCATATATTGACAAGGTGTTGTAAAAACACAACATGGCTAATTCCAAGAAGGGATTCTTGCCTATGTCACATGGCATTTACTTGAGCAAGACTCAAGGTCCGACAACTGAGACAGATCGGGAGTACATGAAGCGGTTCAAGTATCCATCTGTGGTCGGATCAATTATGTATGCCATGCTATGCACTCGTCCTGATGTGGCACATCCGATTAGTGTGACCAGTCGATACCAAACCAACCCTGGCATGCCACACTGGACCGCAGTCAAGAATATCCTCAAGTATCTCAAGAGAATCAAGGAGAGCATTCTTGTATACGGTGGAGACCAAGAGCTCGTTGTAACTGGTTACACCGATGCTAGTTTCCAAACCGATCGAGATGACTCCAAATCACAGTCTGGCTTTGTATTTCTGCTCAATGGTGGTGCCGTAAGTTGGAAGAGTTCCAAGCAAGATACTACGGCCGATTCCGTTACCGAAGCGGAATACTTAGCGGCTGGCGAAGCAGCAAAAGAAGCCGTATGGATCAAGGAGTTCTTGACCGAGCTAGAGGTGGTTCCAAGCATCTCAGGTCCAATGGATATCTACTGCAACAACACGGGAGCCATAGCTCAGTCTAAGGAGCCTAAGTCTCACCAGAAGACTAGGCACATTCTACGACGATTCCATCTCATCCGTCAGTTGGTCAATGACGGTTGGGTCAAGGTCAAGAAGGTGGACGGTGCCGCGAACACAACGGACCCTCTGACAAAGCTTTTGTCTCGAGCCGCGCATGAGTTGCATGTTGCATCCATGGGGATTAGGCGCATGCCTGATTGGCTTTGAGTTGTATCTTTTATTTAGGCTTTAGTATGAGACATGTATATATAGATATTGCATTGAGTACTATGCACTGGATAGAAGTCACTGTTGATTGACTCTAGGCCAAGTGGGAGATTGTTAGAGATATGTTCTAGAAGCCAATCATATCTGGCTACTTCTATAGTTTTATGTCATTGATGATTTCATATCATTTGTTCCTTGATTTATGTGTTGACAGTTCATTCAGGTTGAGGATCTGAATTATAGATCGCTGTTTTTCATTTAGTAGTAAATGACAACAATAAATCTAAAACGTCCATAATCTTGATAATTAATAAGAAAAATTAATTATCAATAAGATTAGTATGCAAGTTAAGTGATGATTAAGTTCTATAAATCATAGGTTAAGAGTAACCAACTTAATTGCATATGTTTATGTTATTTGAACATAGTACAGGACATGACCCAACGAAATAAATATATGGATTGTGTTATGTGTCATTATTTATTTCGTTATGATTTTGATTCTAAGTTTGAGATGTTTATCTTTTCCACATGAGGATAGGTTCAATAAATATCGTCTACCGCTGATTTCCGATAAGGGCTGCTATACGAACGTTATTTATGTTCTCTTGAATTGTGCGGGAAAAAGCTAAATCATCAAGAAAACCGTATGTCCCTCATTAATTTATTTAGTGAGTGACGATATCTATTTGGGCCCCTTGATGGAGATAGATTGTTTGCTAGCAACTGATACAATTATCTCTAGATCAAGAAACGTATAATCTGCAAGAATGACACATTCCTATCTTGGATTATACGATGATATCGTGTGACATAAGAATCAAAATAGAGATATACATTTATTCTCTTATGCAGGATTAAAATACTGTAGCAGTACACTATTTATGCGAATTGGGAATCACGACGTGTTGCTAGATACCGCTCGTGATTATTGGAATTAAATAACGATTTAATTCCATGTCCAACGTAGCATAAATCCTCAAAGGGTCACACAGATCGAAATTTAACCAAACAGTGCATTAGTCATTTAATTCGCATCATTGTGCATTGCGAAATATGATAAGTTGATTAATTGATTATATATCGATATAATTGATTAAGTCAAATAGATCATATCGAAATGATTTAATGTATTTGCTAATCCCATGATAATTATTTCTTAGTTAATAATTATTTTAGTTCAACTCAATTTAATATAAATAGTTATATTAAATTAATGGACCAATATTTATGTATTAAATATATAGTCCAAATGAAGAGCATTTAATGGTGGATCAAATTAATTAGATTGTGGATCAATTAATGGATTGTGTGAAGCCCAAAAAGGCTTCTTTGTGGCCGGCCATATAGGTAGGTGGTAGGTAGGTGGCACACTTGTAAATAGTTGGAACTATTTGCTAGGGTTTGAGCATTATAAAAGGACCCTTGTGGAGGCTCCTTGCTCCTCTCTCTCTCTTCCTCCTTCTAGGCCGCCACCACCTCCCCTTCTTCCTCTTTTGGCCGCCACCAAACATCATCCCTTCCACCATTATTGCTCATGCGTTGAGCTCCATTTCTCCATCTAATTAAAGGTTAATTAAGAAGACGAGAAAACTTGGGATTAGCCTTGACCTCCATAGCTACTAGCATAGCTTCTAGGTCTTGGTTAATTTCGTGGTGGACTCGAGGTCGAGTTTGGATCGAAGGACGAACGGAGAAGCGCGCACCACCTACATCCTAGCCTTGGTTCGAGCCTCTTGATTACTATATCAAGAGAGGTACAATTCTTGAACCTTCTCTTTGTGTGAATGGCTTTATGTACTAGATCTTGGTTGTGCATGCTTGTTTGTGGATAATTAAGAGTAATTAACCATAAAATGAAAATTATGCACTTAACTAACAATTTATACTTAATAAACTGAACATTTATACTTACTAAACTGAACATATACATTCATTAAATTGAATATTTACACTTATTGAACTGAACATTTATACTCACTAAACTGGACATTTGTACTTAATAAACTGAACATTTATACTTAATGAACTAAACATTTGTACTTACTACTTACTAAACTAAAAAAGTAAAAAGATGCTCCAGCATCCTTTTCATTTTAGCACATCCCTCCTTCTAATTTTCGTTTTCCTTTCTGGCATCTCCTTTGTCTCATTTATACTTAATAAACTGAATATTTATACTTACTAAACTAAATATATATATTTGAGCATTTATACTTACTGAAATGAACATTTATACTTATATACTAAACTGGACGTTTGTACTTAATAAACTGAATATTTATACTTACTAAACTTAATATTTATACTTAATAAATGAAACATTTTTATGTGAGCGAATAGAAAATAAAAGGAAGACACAGATGGAAGGGAGAGGAAAGAAGGAAAAATATTGGAGTGAGATGAGACATGATGATACTAGTGAGGATTGATTGAAGTAATTCCCATTTACGTATTTCCATTTGAGACAATTTTATGCTTGATCAATTTTCGTCTCTCAGTCATGTGGCATTAGAATAGCTTGTTTTTTTTAGAAATGCTTGGTAGCGGCTACAAGTGAGAATTACAATAAAAACACAAAATAAAAAACAACGCAACAAACAGACATGACATAGCAACTACAAACACATCGCAACTCACAACAACTATACAGTAACATTAGAATAGCTTGTTGCGTCAAAAATTGCTCGCGCAAACTCACAACAATTATTTTAATTTGTATATGCTGATGAAATATATATATTTTTTAAAAAGTGATCTTTGATTTTTTAAAATTAAAGTTACGTGTGAAGTTTGAATCCTTGACTTTAAAAAAATTTCTAGTGTTCTTACCACTAAGTCACTAGATCACATGCTATGTTATGTTTATGTAAGTTAGAATATATATATACTTCTTTTAACTAAGTATATAATAAGACTATTGTACGCATGTTATTTACCTAACGACGTTTAATAACATTTACATATATACACAAATATTCGACTAGCAACACAGCACTAGCATACACTACACAAATGTTCGGCTAGCATACACAAAAATTTGGCAAAACAGAGTGTGATATATTATTAATTTATTGCTTTTAGAAATACATAGGAAGCGTCTGACAAAAACACATAATAAGTGGAAAAATATTGGCAAAAAAAACTTTACAATCAATAAATTATTTTCAAATAAAGTTATTAGTATATAGATAAATTCTTTATTTGCAAAACAAATGAATTTCGTTTAAAATCTTATAATAAATAAACTATTAATTTGTTGAATTGCATAATATAAAAGAATGGATATATAATTTTTTTCATGAAGTAACTAAACTTTATTTATAATTCAATTCTAGTTACTGCTTTTAATATTCCTGAAGTCATCAAACGTTTAAATTATCAAATTATAAATTATCTAAATTTGATCCCTACACGTGAAGATATTTGTACATAGACACACATTAATTTCTAAATCCTTATTCTTATTCTTTATTTAACCCCTCATCCACACACACGAATATTAGATTTGCTAGACCAAGTCAAGCACACCGTGTTATTGACTAAAGTACACCGTGTTATTGACTAAAGTATTAATAATCATCTTTTTAATTTGTTGCCATGCATGAAGGCAATCAAGGCATGAATGATGGGTCCAGCAATATATATCCCTAATGTATAGGCCATGCCATTAACATATTCACAAGCCAATCCCATTTTCTTAATTTCGCCCGTGTTACTTATTCACACCAAGGAGCTCTAATTCATGCATGCAATGCTACATTTTTCCTCACTGGGTACTCTCTCTCTCTCTCTCTCTCTCTCTGCTCTCTCCACATCTTTCTTTCGTTCTCTCAAAACCTCTCAAAGCATCTTTACAAAAAAAAAAAAAAAAAAAAAGAATCCACTCTAGTGGAAGATGAAGGAAGAAAGATGAGTAAAACAATTGAAATAAGGCAATATATATAGAAAAACAAGCTTAATGGTCTTGTTAGTTACCAGCATCAGCTAATTTGGATTCCACTTCTTGCCAATTCTAAAATATAATGATTATTCGGTTTTCCTCTCCTTTCTTTTTTATTTTTTAATTTTTTTTGTTATTTTTGCTAGCTTCATGGTCGGTTGTAATTTTCAAACATGAGAAACACAAAAAATACGTGCCGTTGAAAACTTATCTTCGGATAAAGTCGGTGCTAGAAAAGCTCAGCCCGCCAATTACTTAATTAATTTGCTCTTTACAAATGGTGACAAGCTTTATAGAAGAAAATTAAGGAAGATGTGCTATATATTCTTTCTTTTTGTTTTTAATTAAAAAAAGCCGTATATCTTGAACATTGTTTACATTGAGGACCCTTAAGCACCACACTCTTGTGTTGTGTTAATTAATCTCAAACTAAGCTCAATTAATCTCTTCTCACTATCTCTCTCCATCCAGGTGACTCCAAAATTGACACCTCAAAATCTCACCTCAGGAAAGCATTAAGCTTCATCATCTCTCCGATCCTCGCAATGTGGAAATTCTTCCTCCTATTACTCACCAATCTCTTTGCCAAGACAACATTGGCATATAAAACTGGTCCCTTTTTTCCGAACACACTGTTCGACTCGAGTTATTGCCTAAGCTGGAGGGTTGCAGTTGAGACAAACAATGCCGGACCGTGGGGCACCGTGCCCATGGAATGTGTGCTGTATGTTGGGAGGTACATGCTTGGTGGGCAGTACAACAGAGATTTGAAAACTGTGATGGAGATGATCGGAATGTATCTCGATGGAATGGAAGCCAGTGATGATGGCATGGATGCATGGGTGCTGGATGTTGATGATACATGTCTCTCCAATCTCTTGTATTACCAAGAGAAACAATTCGGGTAATGCTAGTAACTGCTTTTATTTTCAATATTATACCAATTAGTGGGCCTAAACTATTTAAATAGAGCCCATTATAAGGGGCTCATCGTCATATTATTAGGCCTAATTTCGGTCTGAATTTCTGTTCTAGTTTGTCTTCATGTTTTTTTCTCTTTTGTAAGAGAGATTCAAGTGATGATGGTTGGAATATTTTCAATGTTCTTGTTAGTTGTTACTTCTTTTGAAGTTTGTCTTTCCTCATGCATGTTGGTTCCATTTGCACAAGCTAAAAGATACACGTATATTCTTCGATTTTTTTTTTTTTGGGGGTAGCAGTGACCATGATTATATTTATTTATTTTTTTATGGGTTTGTATTTTCATATAGAGGGATGCCATTTGATCCTGCCGCGTTTAAGAGCTGGGCAGGAAAAGGCATGTGCTCAGCCATCCTTCCTGTACTCGACTTGTTCAACAAGCTCATCGATCGAGGATACAAGGTTTTCCTTCTCACTGGCCGAGATGACTTGACATTTCGTGACATGACCACTGAAAATTTGCAAAATCAGGGATATCTCGGCTATGAACGGCTCATCATGAGGTATATAACAGAAACAAGTTTGTTAAGATTGCCTTATTTCCAAATCAGTCACTAGGAAATAAAATATGCTTTGCGCATTTGCTAAATTGTACATCTAAGAAAATTACAGGACAGCAGATTACAAGGGAAAAGGTGCAAAATTCTTCAAGTCAGCAATGAGGAAGCAGTTGATGGATGAAGGGTACAGACTAAGAGGCAATGTAGGTGATCAATGGAGCGATTTACAAGGCGACTATTTGGCCGATCGTAATTTCAAGATCCCTAATCCCATGTACTATGTTCCCTGAGACTATTTTATTTCTTTCCTCGTAACGAGAGGGGGTTAATGTGTTTAAGGAGGAATTTATGATGTCCAGATGAATATCACTCATCTGTAGGTGAGGCTTGTACTTGGTTTAAAGAAAAAAGTTCTCAAGGTTAAATATATTTGAATGAGATTGTGACAGAGCCAATTGTTTACAAAATGTTTTCATATGGATTGCTACCAACGTGCCTACAAAATGCTGCAATTTTTTTTTTTGAACCATCCAATCAAAATTTAAACAGTTCAGATCGATAAATTGTTTTATGGGTATTAAATTTTTGCATCGATGGTAAGGTGGCCTGGATGGATGCAAACTTGTGAATTATACACCATACAAGTAAGGCTGAAATAAGACTAGAAATAGAAAGACCTTTTAATAATGTTTGCTCCCTCTTCTTTCTTTTGTTTGTTAATATTTTTATTGCGGCTTCTACATCTGGATTCTATCGCAGTATCAGAGTATAATAGTCTCAAAGTATAACGGAATCCTGATTACAAGCTTATAAGGTCCTACAACATTAAAAAAAACAGCTCGAACTTGTGTTTTATTTCAATATCAGGGTAAAGAAAGAAAAAGATCTCGCTACATATATTTTGATTGTTTTTGGAGACTGTTGTTATTGGGTTAATTAAAAACTAGTTAACAGGAAAAGAAATTATAGTTAAAGAGTTTCACAACACCAATAAGTGACGGAGGGAGGTAAAGTCTACATTGGGTCAATTTATATTTTCTGGGATCTCAGTAAAAGGCCTTAATCAAAGGACACTGTACATTTGTAAGATACATTCCCAAATTCAATAAGGCCATTTGATCCTATGAATGACAAACTGCCAAGGAGCTCCGCACGCTTTTGTTTAGAGTGCTATTTAATTTGGGCCAAGATTTTCATCGTCCAGTGCCAACAGAATAGTATTTCTCCACCAGTTTCGCCTCTATTATTTCAGTTATTATAAATTATATTGTGCCATCAAGAAAGGAAGTTATTATCGAGTCATCTAGAGGAAACCAGTAAACTGTTCAAGGAATGAATCAAAATTTTGCCTTTTTTTTTACATACCTATGTTCATAAGTCTTTGATACTTATAAAAGCATCTAAAGAAAGGTCATAATAATTTCACCAGAGGGATTCAAACAAGCGTTAATATCGATTATAAACCATTAATTTACATGATATAATTTGATGTGTGGTCTAGATGTTGATTTTTTTTTTAAGATAAAAGATCACCCTTTGATGAAAAATAGTCAGTCGGCATTAACAATTTATTTTTTCGAATAATACCCACCTGTTGTATCTGAAAGATTCAACCAGATAAATTTATATTTTCTAATATTATTATGTTTCATTATTTGCCCACATATTGAGACATCGTTTGCTAGTTTCACAGATCCATCAGCACTAACAATAATACCAAAATATTTGAACTCCTTTGTAGAGTTTTGTTATATGAGTTCAAGCACACATGACCATGCATATTTGCTAGCATTTCCTCATTTCTTTTTGCTTACAGTCAAGCACCATCTTTCTATAAGATTGATTTCTTTTTGTTTACATCTAATTTTACTCAAAACTTTTATAAGGAGTGAAATCAGTGCCCATAAAAAGCTTCGTCAGAAACTCCTGGTGTATATTATCAGTAAGAAAATGAGAAGCTTGGATATGAAAAGCTTGATTTTAATGATTGGTTGAACATATATCAGGAAAGAAATGAGTTGTAGTCTTCCCCCCCCCCCCCCCCCCCCCCTAAATTTAGAATACTTGGGATTTAATTCGATGTGGTGTAGCGATCTGCAGTGGGTATATCAGCATTACTATTAGCCGGTGTTTTATTCCCTTTTATTTTTCATGGTCAATTCAAGCATTATTAATTGGTGATTTGATTTGGGTTTTAGGAAAAAGTAATTCACTTGCTTGTAGTAGTGCGATGCCCCCCCCCCCCCCCCCTGATTTTTATTTTTTAAAGACATATTTAATTGCGATTTATGTATACCAGAATTATGAATTTATGACCACTGGGTGCAACCCAATATATATATATATATATATATATATATATATATATATATAGAGAGAGAGAGAGAGAGAGAGAGAGAGGATTGCTAAAATACTATGCATAGTACGGATGTCTTTCGTGCTACGGATTTGTTCTTGCATTTCATGCTTCAAACAACCGATCCAAACCGTTCATTATCTTCTACATATTGAAATCTTATTAGAAACCAAATTTTACATTTTTTTGAATTTTTTTACTATTTTTCTCGAATTTTTGAAAATCACTGTTATTGAAGGGTCCAGAATTTATTAGATTAAGTATTTTAAAAAATCTGAGAAAAATAGTAAAAAAATTCAAAAAAATGTAAAATTTGGCTTCTAATGAGATTTCAATATGTAGAAGATAATGAACGGTTTGGATCGGTTGTTTGAAGTATGAAATTCAAGAACAAATCCGTAGCACGAAGGGTATCCGTGCTATGCATAGCATTTTAGCAATCCTCTATATATATATATATATAGAAAGTTTAATATGCACTATAGTGCATAGAGCTTTCTATGCACCGCGGACTTTTTCGGGGGTATTTTTGTAAATTTACAAATCTTATTTAACCAATCTAATCTACATATTGAAATTTCATAGCAAACCAAATTTTACAATTTTTTTGATTTTATTACTATTTTTTTTCGATTTTTTAAAAAAATGCCATTTTTGGAATATTGTAAATAGTATAACATTCCAAAAATGGCATGTTTTAAAAAATTCGGAAAAAATAGTAATAAAATCTCAAAAATTGTAAAATTTGGTTTGCTATGAGATTTCAATATGTAGATTAGATTGGTTAAATTAGATTTGTCAATTTACAAAAATAAGCCCGAAAAAATCCGCGGTGCATAAAAAGCTCTATGCACTATGGTGCATATTAAACTTTCTTATATATATATATATATATAGAGTTTTGCTATGGTGAGTCGCGACTCACAAGAGGGTCCGTGAGTCGGGCTCAAAACTCCTAAATCTTGTTCAAAATGACCGATCCAAACCGTTCAATACGATCTCCCTATCGAAACCTCCATACTGACCAAATTTTATATTTTTTCGAAATTTTTAAGTATTTTTTTCGGATTTTTAAAAACTGCTATTTTTGAACGGTTTAGAACTAATTAGATTAACGATTTTCTAAAATTTCAAAAAAATACTTAAAAATTTCGAAAAAATGTAAAATTTGGTCAGCATGGAGGTTTCGATTGGGAGATCGTATTGAATGGTTTGGATCGGTCATTTTAAACAAGATTTAGGAGTTTTGAGCCCGACTCACGGACCCTTTTGTGAGTCGTGACTCACCATAGCAAATATATATATATATATATATATATATAGACATATAGTCCTTTTTTTAATGGAGAAAAATATATAGTCCTTGATAGTGATTTCCACCAAATTAAACAAGCTGGTGGTTTTCATTAATTGCCAACGTATCAACTGCCTTGTTTAAGGTCAACATTTTATAAATAGTGTTTAGTTTGGCTAAAAAATTGAGGTGGTAATTAATGGCAAACTACATACATATAAAGATAAAATGAATTTATTGGTTGAGAATAAGGTAGGAAGAAGGAATAAGGGAAGAAAGAAGAGAAAATTTATTATAAACAATCCAAACTTTTCACAAAGTTACACACTTTTCAATACTTCTTCCCACTTCTTCCCTTCTTTCCTTCTTCCCACACCTATCCAAACGGAGCCTTTAAGTCTTCTTATTGCATTAAAATAATATGATGATTACGATGATATCTAAAGTAGATCAAAACTCTAAAATAATAAGTCATATTGTATTTTTTTTTGTTCATCTGAGACTTATCATGCTATTTTTATGTTTTGCATATTTTTCGTATCTAAAATATATTTATGCACACCTGACCTTCAAAAAATAAAATATATTTATGCATAACTTTTGTTAAATATAATTTTTTTATGGAACGTATCTTATTTAAAATTAATATTAACAAATACTCTCTTACAAATATTTAAAAAAAAAAACAACAACTATTTTAGCAAGTAGCTTTTCTATGCATTCATGCCCAATGTGAAAGGAATACTCTTTTTACAATGGCTGCCGTTAGACGGCATTGCCTTGGCATTTCCCATTGAATAGCTGGACAGTTCGGCGTATTCCTAATAGCAGATGAACTGACACAAGAAAACGGGGAAAAAAAAAACCAAATAAAACAACTCTAAGCCTAATAAGATTCCTAAGATTTCTTGACACACTTTATTTACTAATGGTGAGTTTGGATCGTCTAACAATAAAATTAATAAAATTAGAATTAGTCATTCGAAGTAAAAATATTATTTCTAAACGATAACAAATAAGTAATTTGAAGATTTAGGCTTTGCTCTAGAAGTTTTAAGAGGGAATGAAGATAGATTATGGAAGAGGAAGGAAGTAAAAGGGAAGATATCGATGTTGAACTTCACTTGCTACAGAAGATATCATAAAATGTCTAATTAAAAACTTGAAAATTAATCGGGACTGATAAGGATCATTTTCAGATCTCATCATCCTCCATCATTCCTGAAAACACGTTTTCATTTTTTGAAATTTATCTTAACTGTCATTTCTATTTTTGGAACCCGGCCCTCATCTCCCCTCCCATCTGTTTTACTCCCTCTCCATCCCTTCGCTCATCCCTCTCCCCCTCATCCTCATCTGATTTGCTCTCTCTCTCTCTCTCTCTCTAATTATAACAATCCTCATAGAGGAGAGGGAGGCAGCGACACAGAAGGGAGAGAGCGAACACAGAGGAAAGGGATATAAAGATTCTACTTAATACATAACAGTTCTACTTAATATATATAAAGGTTCTGCTTATAAATATAAAGGTTCTACTTAATATATATAAAAGTTCTACTTAGTATATATAAAGGTTCTACTTATATGCATAACAGTTCTACTTAATATATAAAAAGGTTCTGTATGAATAAATATATAACAGTTCTACTTAATATATATAAAGGTTCTACTTATATATATAAAGGTTCTGAAAAATCTTTTCACTAAAGAAAAAAAAAGAAGAAGTTACGTGGCAAAAGAAAATAATCAGGACGAAGGAGGAAGGAGGAAGGAGGAAAGAAGAAGGAGAAAGAGACCAGAGATAAGGAATAGAAGAGGGGATGAGATAGGGTGAGAAGAGGATGCGATGGGATGTGGATGACATTTAGTTATTAACGCGTTCAATTATTAACGCGTTTGGATAGGGATGACGGGAGATGATAGAAGATGGGGATGACGGAAAATAATTCCGAAAATTAATGGCATTTATAAATTTATAATTTGGTAGTCTTTCGTATCCTACTTTTGAGTTTTGAGTGGCCAAGTCAATCAATGACTTGATCATTCTAAAAGTTGCTGTCGAAAGGTAAAGAAAATTATAACCTTTATTTTATAAACTATCAGTCATTGTGTTACTTTATCATAATATTGAAGCGGTAAACTAGTTGTTACTTATTACCCAAAAAAATTACTTATTACTAAATCATGAAAGTTCAAAATTACGCGTTCATGATCTTATCTTGGAGAAACCGCATTATGAATCACAGTTCCTATGGTTAAAATGTTTTTCTCGGAATCACCTCCTGCTAATGATATAACATGAAATTATTAAGTTTCTGCGCAATTTACAAGATAGTGAGATATGGGGAAAATAAAAAAAAAACAAAAAAGGGTATCCATAAATAGAACGACTTGTCTTAATTATTATATTATATAATGCATCCGTACTCCGTACGTTTATTAATCCGAAAGGTTTGACAGATTAAAAATAGAGTGGTTATTTAATCGGGCCATTGCCTCCTTGGGAGGTTTTGTCAAACATCTCCCAAAAAATGAAATAGACCTAAATTTAAGTAATATCTCAAATATCATTAAGACGATTTTTTTAAAATTAAATCTTAACTTCAAAGTTAAGTATAACGGATCGACTGGCCACATCTATTCGTTGTGCAAGTACCTTTATTTTTGCTCTTATTTGTTCTTTTTATTTCATTTAACAAGTAGTGAATAATGACTCCGTTTGGATAGGTGTGGGAAGAAGGGAAGAAGTATTAGGAAGTGTGTAACTTTGTGAAGAGTTTGGATTATTTATAATTTTTTTTCTTCTTCTTCCTTCTTCTTCTTCTTTCTTCCAACGATCCAAACGCACACAACAAGTAGAAACCTATCAAAACACATGAATTGTGTAAATTTTTTTAAAGCGCAGTACCAGAGTGTGACACGGAATCTGATAATTTCCAACTAAATGCGTCTTTTATTTTATAAGAATGAGTTGGACGTCCACTTTTCTTTTTAATTTTAACATTTTTTTTAAGATAAATTGGGAGTCTAAGTCATTCAACTTATTTTTAAATTAAATATCTATGAAAGATCTCCAATCGGGTTTCGAATCTGCAACCTTTCAACTTATTTTTAAATTAAATGTTTCTCTTGTAATTTTAACATTAAAAAGTTGAATTTTTATACCTGAGTTTGTAGCAAGATAGTGAGGCAATTTTGATGTAACTAGTTATTACTTTCCAACATGGAAACGCAAATAACAAACAAGTCTTATGAAAAAAAAGGAAGAGTTTTTTTTTTTTTTTAAAGATCACTTTCTTTACTTCATTTTAAATAGTATTATTTTATCAGTAATGTCAGAGTCAAACAAATTTAACCCTTGAGCTTGTCAAATGCGATCATATTTCATTTTTCAACCAATTCAAATCACTCAATTTGTTTTCTACAATGAAATATTTGGACCCTCTAGTTCAAAAAATGTTGATAAAAAATAATGAAAATATTCTACAAAATATAAAATTTAGATTTCAAAAAAATTTCAATAAAGCAGTTCAAATCGACCGTTTGAAATTTCGATTGTTAAGTTTCGGATCGCGTTTGACTCTTGCATTACTTTTATTTTATTATGATTCCGCGGCCATTTTTTTAGTTATCCAACGATTTTAGAGGTTAGTAGGTTACTGATTTATGGAGGGAAAAAAATAGAAGAAACAAAAATCTGACCAGATTAAATGATGCCCAGACTCAAATGGTAACCTTAGGTGAATTGTTGGGAAAGCATGAAATCCAAAATTCGAAGAGTAAATAAAAATCTGACTTGTCAAAATATTCAACCTCTCAATTTATTAATTATTAAAATAAAAACGAAGGTAGTAAGGTGAAGGATTACGGTAATGACCGGTTCAAGTGTAAAATGATAAGGCCAAATTGGAAAGGAACGTGCCACTTCACAATGAAATATTTCATGATAATGATCTTGAATATTAAAAGGGTAGGAAATTAGGTATTAGATCTCCGTAATCGACAACATGAAAAGGCTGATATACTTTTTCCCCCATTTTGTTTATCTAGTTAGATAGGAGTTTGTAATTCAAGAGGAACGGATATTTATTATCCGGCGTTTCAATGATTTCAAAATTAGAACACGGGACGGGCAGTTAAATACGACAACTCCAATTTTAATTAAAAATTATGAAATGTGGTCAGGATTTTGTACAATTATAAGTAATTAATTAGCCATTTGCAATTATTTGTCTACAAAAATAAGCACAAAATAAAAAAATTGTAATCGAGTTAGAATCTTTTCATACGGGCCAACTTGACAATCTCAACAAAAGTATCTCAAATGAGATGAAAAGATTTTAAAATAAAAACAAATTTACAAGTTATTATTTTAATATATTAATAGTACAATCATTTCATGTAAACTGATTGTCATTTCATATTCTTCAAAGATCAAATACGAACCATTATAAATTTAAAATTTAAAATAATTGTCATATTTTGTATTTTTATATTATTTTTTTTTGTCCATTAGCAAATACCAACTTTAATTTGCTGTTAATAAATGCCGACCCGATATCGTTGGCTTACTCGGGCTCCTTCGATTGTGGATTTGTGGTTAATGTGTTTGATATTATCGCATTATATTATCTTTATCACGAGCAAACCATTTTTATCTAGAACATCCACCCGTGAGCATTTATATTTACCGGCATATTAATCAAAACTTGCATTCAAGAAAGATAACCCATCAATTTCAGGCGGATGCGTAACCTGGGTTCGGTGGGTCTGTAAAAGGGAACGATTTGTCAAAAGGGAAAATTCACCTTTGATAACTTTTTTAAGAAACTTAAATCGTTTCTCAATAATGTTTACATAAATTCAGACCTTCGATGTCCAGAAAAAAAAAAAACTCTATGTTGGTCTTATAACTTTGAAATAAAATAAATTGTTTCTTAAAGTTTTTTTTTATAAGATGAAAATCAAGCCTTCCAACTTATTTTGAAATTAAATATCACAAAAAGACCCTCCAACCATATTTCGAACCCACGACCTCCACTAAAAATGTGTTGCTATTTGCTATTTGCTATTATACTAACATAAATGATAATTGTCATCAGCGAATTTGCCATCGCCCGCCATCGATCGCCAAAAAAAGAAAAAAAAAACGCGCTCCCCTTTTTCCCCATCTGTTCTATTTCCCCTCTTCTCCATTTTCCTTCTCTTCTCTCCGCCTTTCCCTTCTTTCCCTTTCCCCTCCCCTCCATTTTGCTCCCACCATGTTAACTCGGACATGTTATCAAAGTGAACATATATAGAAATAAAATAAACACATACAACAAACAAAATGAACATATACACCAATAAAGCGAAACACATAGGCTGTGTTTGGCAGCTCACCGAATATGGTATTCGTGAACAAAAAATTTCACGCGCAAAACCAAACACGAATGCAAACTCAGGTGTTCGCGAACACAGCCCTATTCGCAATTCCATCATTTTTCGCAAACTCAGTTGTTCGCTAGATGCGAACTCAGGTATTCGCGAATTCCATATTCGCCTAATTCGTGCATCCTGCCAGACATGGCTGTTGGTTAAATATTTTCTCTCGATTTGCCGATTTGCAAAACAACACCGAAACCCTAAAACTAACATTTCCATTTAGTGTTTAATAGCTAGATTATTTGAAGAATGGATTAAAGCAAGTGTGGCACAAGTTTTAGAGCTTCAAGAGATTGTTTTGGACTAGTTAGAGTCAATAGTTTAGGTATATTTAATATCTAAACTAATCTCAATCAATTTGCTGGTAAAATGCTCAGTTTTTCTGTCAAGCGTTATACAACGCTATTTGCCGTTACACAACGCGAAGTTAATTCGCTCTTAAATTGCAATTTTTCTGACAAGATTGGAACAGCGTTACACAACGCTTAGTAGCGTTGTGCAACGCTAGTTCATTTGCTTTTGAACATGTTAAATCTGTCATCTCACCTTGTCAGAACGTTGTGCAACGCTAGTTAACGTTACATAATATTTCTATTTCTATGTTGTGCAACGTCATTCAGCGTTATACAACGGTGTTCTGGAGCAGGCAACTCTACACTGCTCAGACAGCGCTGCTGTATGCATGACCCATGTCCCATGCATGCAGCAGGGATGCAAGTTGGTCTTTTTACATGCAAAACTGCAGGTTACGTTGTACAACGCTAAATAGCGTTGAGCAACGTCCACGTTGTGTGACGCCGTACAGCGTTGCACAACGTTAGTCTGAGCCATGCACTTCAACTTTGCTCAAACATCGCTCAGCAGCGCTGCTGCATGCATGACCCATGTTCCATGCATGCAGCACGCAGGCTGTTGGCGTTTTTGCATGCAAAAGTGCAGGTTACGTTGGCCAACGCTGAATAGCGTTGAGCAACGCGAACGTTGTGTAACGTCAGTCAGCGTCATATGACGCTCTGACAATGTTGTTTGAGTTTGTCAGAACTGCCTTCCTTCTTTTCAATTCTCCGTTGTGCAACGCTTCTTAGCGTTACACAACGCTCTGACAAGTTCCAACGGTTCTGTCGAGCATTTGCTTTGGACTTTTGCTGAAGCGTTGTGCAACGCTATAGAACGTTACACAACGCTCTGACAACTCACAACGGCATTGTCTGTGACCGTTTGATTTTTCAACGGCTAGTTTTGCGTTGTACAACGCCATATAGCGTTGTACAACGGTAGAGTCTGTTTTAACTGGTTTTTGGAGCTGTTGGCGCCCTCTATATATATCGGGCCTCTTGGAACTGTTGACACACTTTTGAAACCTTTGAAATTCCTCCTTTTTGAGCTCTAACCAGTTAGACCTTATACCCTCTTGTGTTTGAGCATTAAGATAGTAAAATTATTGAGATTAGAGTATGTCAACCAATCCACTAGTGCTAATCGCTAGATTTGTTGAGTGATTTGGTTAGAGCCTCAATTCTTTGAGTGTTTGTGTTTGTATAATTGAGTTAGGCCAATCCACCTTGAGAGTGCTTGTAACAAGGTGATTTGGTTCGAAATTGTAGTCACGTTCGTTGTGGAATTGAACGGAGCGCGCCCCATTACGTGGTTGCGGAACTCCCGGAGACGTACGGCTAAGGCTAGCTCTACCTAGCGGGTCGGAACTCCGTAATCATATCGCGTGTTCAATCTCTCTATCTTTCTCTCTTTACTTTATGGTTTTGTGAATTGCTTGTGACTTTTTATTTTTAGACCAAACTTGAATTGAACCAAATATTGACCATACCGGTTTAGAAAGTCGTTTTTGTGCCTATTCACCCCCCTCTAGGCCTTTATTTAGGGACATCAATGGCCATATAGTATAAACAGATTAGACAAATAAAATAAACACTTATAACAACAAAGTGAACTGACATTAAACAAAGTGAAATATTTATAATAATAAAGTTAACATATATATAAAAGATACAATTAAATAAGAATAAATAAATCAAATGAACAAATCGGAGGAATAAAATGAAAACATGTAACAACAAAATGAACATATGCAATAAACGAAGTGATCATATGTAAAAAATAAAATGAACTGGTACAATAAATAAAGTGAACACGTATAACAAACAAAATGAACATATACAAAATATAAGAAAAATAAAAAACTACGAGATATGAGATTCAGTGAAAGAGAGCAAAAACAAATAGAGAGAACATGAGCACGTAGAAGAGAAGGGAAGATAGAGAGAAAATGAGAGATCTAAATTAGAGAATAAAATAATATAAAATGACTTACAAAAAAAAAGAGGAGGAGAAACCATGGAAAAAAGGAAAGGGAGATAGCACAGAAAAGGAAAGAGAGGGAAGGGCGCGCGAAAGGGAGAGGGAGGGAAAAACACACATAAAAGAAGAGGGAGGGAAAGGAAGGTGTGATGGGTGAGGAGAACGCCTCCGTCAGACTCGCGATGACATCTTCTTTGCGATGGTGAATAGTAATTTGCTTAAACTAATAGCCAAGTTATATTTGCATCAATTAGTTTTAATTTTTTTTAAAAAAAAGAGTTGGGATAATTAATTTTATTAATTTCAGAGAAGTGAAAAGAGTCAACTTCATTTTTCTAAAATTCAAGGTTTGAATTAGTGCAGTGAAAGTCCAAGAAGGAACTTGACTTTTTTGAAAAAAAAAATCAAGTAAAATCGGTGCAAATGAAATTTAATGGACTAATTTGTTTTCTTAAATAAATTTGCCAAGTAAACTTGGCCAAGTCAATTGATTTTTTATTAGCTGTCGAACTAATATCTTGATCTCCCATTTTATTCACAGGATCTTCCATTTTACAGGATTCATAAAATGCACATTTGACTGTTGTACAATACACATTTGAGTATTGAGCTTGAGCCATTGCATACTTAATATTACCCCAAAACACATTACACAATCATTTCTTGTTAGGACACTAGAAAATTTGACACAATCTAACACGACAAAATTCGACACGCAACATAGCATAAACAAGAATTAATTCGATAAATTAACACAAATTTAGTTATCAATATTGATTATTTTAACAAAATTAAATTTTAAATTTAATTTATAATACTACATCATATTATCTACCATCATTGGCCTCATATTTTTCTTATTTAATTCTTTTTTTATGAAAAAGTATTAATAAAAATTTAAACTCAACTAAATAATTAATTATTAGTTTTTAGTAAAAATTTTCCTTTATTTTTAATTTTTAAACTTTAAAAATAATAAAATAAATTGACATGACTTGACACGACTAACATGACGTGTCAACACGACATGACGTGATATGTCAGTCGTGTCGTGCCAAAATATATCGGCGTCGTGTTGGCTCATTTTACCCTTTAGCACGACGATTTAAAAAGTATGTTCGTATCAATCCAATACAATACGAGACTCCGTACGCTTGAACAATTCTACAGTACAACTTATTAGGAACCGCTATGACATCATTTAATATTTTAATTGGACTAGAGCGCATAAAACTCAGCTCAAGAAAACGTGAAAAGAGAAAAATAAGCGTGAGTTAGTTTCAGCGCTGACGTTTGCTTCCTCACTCCCATTCCGAGTTCAACTGCCGTACTTTTTAATTACATCTTTTATTATTTCGAGCCTCCTTTTCAAACCTCACTTTCTCCTCTCCAATCGCCGTACTTTCTTGTCTTCTCAAATATAAACACAAACAAAGAGGATTAAATTCCCACCAACTCTCCTGATCAATTCGGTCAATCTCGTGCGCTTTCGTGAATTTAAAAACGCGATTGCAAAGTTGGATGGGGTCTCTTTCGTCCCTTTCAGTGTCCCCCAAACGACTCAGTCAGACTAAAACGGCTGAGAAATATCTACTACTTTTGTTGTTTGCTTTCATAATTGCTTTTTCTTCGCCTCCTTGAGGGTTGTTCTGCATCCATCCCTGGTGCGTCGTTTTATTTCTTGTTTGTTTTAGTTTATCTTAGTTGTTTAAGTTCACTCTTTGTTTGTGTTTGTGTTTTTCCTGTTGCTTTTTAGAAGTAGTTCTTGTAATCTCGTTAATTTTGTGCAATAATTGAATTTGTTAGTTAAGCTGAAATGGGTTTTTATATTTGTGCTTAATCTTATAGTAAAACACACAATTTTGATTTCTCTCATCCTTTGTGGAGATTTACACACATTATTTTATTTCTGCATCACTGGTTGTACACAAAACCATTAGTCTGATATCAGTACAGTACCCATCACCTCTTGTTCCTTCATCACACTAGCATATTATATTATTAACAATTTACCTGGTAGTATTCTCAGGCGGAGGTTTGTGATTGATACAAGGGAAATTGGAAATTCTACAAAGCTCATTAAAACCACGGGTTAGATGACAGGAACCAAATGGCTTCTTCTATCAGTTCCCTTTTGGGTCATATTATCTTGTCTCCATGTTCAACTAACCAATGCACAGATGCTCCATCCAAATGAAGGTGAAAATTCCTTTTTCACATTATTTATCAACCTCTGAGGGCAAAGAAAAAATGACCTTCTGTTTTTTGTCTTGAAATGCAGTAACTGCTTTGAATGGTATAAAAAAGAGCCTGGTGGACCCGTTGGACCACTTGAAGAATTGGGGAAGTGGAGATCCATGCAATAAAACTTGGACTGGAGTTATATGTTATAATACCACATTGAGAGATGGCTACCTGCATGTGCTAGAACTGTCGGTTCAAATTTCAAAACTCGCAATTAGTTTACTGCATTTTTGGCAAAATATGCATTTCTTTCTTTTTTTCCTTTTTTTGGAAATCTAATGCTTTATTTTATCTGTCACTGTTTCTGTTCCTTTTTTTATTTTTACAAATGTTTAACAAAAATGTGAATATTAGGCATGGTGGAAGCTAATTTGATTTTTCATAGCAAAAAAATCTGTGCATGCCAAAGCATTTAGCTCTTTATACCAATATCCCAATGCTATTAAATTCTGTCTGTCAGTTATATCTCTATCTAAAAGCAACTGTAGTAGAGATGCCATACTTCAGAAAAATTAGGGATTTCACAGGGCAGGTATGCCAATCAGTTTAACTTAACATCAAATTGTAGTTTATTTGTTGGGTACTTGGTTGTCCTTTCAAGGTTCCTTTATTTTGAGCCCCTGCAGTTCATGCAAGCTATATCAGGTTCAGCCTTTTGAGGTCTATTCAGCCAGTCAGGTTCAGAATTCTGATCTTTATTGGTTATTACCTGGCTAACCTGATGTGTAGTCATGGACTTAGTTCTTTTTGTGGTTCTTTTTCCAGACAAGTTGTTTGGGTTATAGTTTATTGGTCTCAGGTTGGGGGTTTATCTGGTTTTGAGTTGTTGACTTCTCAGAAAATCAGTTGAGTCAGCTTGTGCAGTATGGTATGTTGCCTATTATGTTTTACGTCTAGGCGTCTTCTTCTACAATGACCTTTTAATTTTTGGAACATCATAATGCTTGTTCTACATTTGGATTTTATCTTATGAACAATAGCTTTTGTTTTGGAAATAAGTTTGTTGGAGTATGCAGTAAAGGTTTACCCTTAATTTTTTTGAAATAACATTGCAATTTCAAATACCGACCCAAACAATCAAACTGAAATTGTTCATAATTATAAAAATTATGAAAGTCAAACAAAATGTCAAATTTTGTGGCCTTGTTGTTCTGACATATAATATATTTCCTATTGTATGCATAGTCTGAACATTTGTAATTCATATAAGACCAGTGTTGCAGTCATCACTGAAGTTTCCATGTACTATTCTATTGCAGACAGCTTCTAAAGATGAACTTATCTGGAACTTTATCTCCTGCTGTTGGTAATCTGACCTACATGAACATTTTGTAAGTTAAAAGAATCTTAGTAACATTGCATAGAATCAAACCTATAAGCTTCAATTTTGTAGTAATTTAATGGAGTATTTACGCGGCCTTTCTCTCTCCAGGGATGTTATGTGGAATAAAATTACTGGAAGCATACCTGATGAAGTTGGGAATATTACTTCCCTGAAACTACTGTAAGTGTTACCTTTACTCATCATACATCACACATCACACATTGTATGTTTTAAACTAACATGTTTGCCATTTATTTATTGCTTTCATGTTCTTTGCTCATTATGTTTGGCCATGTTTTATGCCTGGTTTAACTTGGTTGTTATCTTGGATTATTGTATATGATTTATATTTTTTCAAATTCATTATTTTGCTTATTAATTGGTTATCCCCTAAACAATCCATAACACACCAGTTGGGTCAGTACTACGTCTGTTAGTACTGTTCTCCTTTTATTGTGCATTGTTTATTATTATATATGTTATGACATGCTTTCAATTTTGCAGGCTATTGAATGGTAACCAGCTGAGTGGTTCACTGCCAGACTCAATTGGTTACCTTCCAAACTTGGATAGGATACAAATTGACCAGAATAACATTTCTGGGCCGATACCCAAGTCATTTGCCAACCTCAATATGACAAAGCATTTGTGAGTTAAATTCTGGTTTGTGTTCTTTTATAAATATATGAGTTCAATTTTTTTTTTTATGGAAATAATGACTTCACTATCTTCTTTCAGCCACATGAACAACAATTCACTCAGTGGCCAAATTCCACGTGAGCTATCCCGACTGCCCAAACTTGTTCACTTGTAAGTCTCTAATTTATGATTAAATTTCAATTCAAGTGCTTTAGACCTTTCGACTTTAGTACCTACCACATCTTGTCAGTATGTGTTCCTTGTATTTTCTGTGGTTTATTTTGTGTTTGTTTTGGGCTTTGTGACAAAGAAATGATTTATTGAAGCTCCAGAGGTAACTTTGACTGTGATTAGCCATAAAAACCATTTATTGGCACTATATTACCAAACTTTCATACAGATTTATGGACCTGATGGCCAAGCTCTTTTTTTATGTCTACTTGCATGAAACATTTTATTTATTTGTTTGTTTTATTTTTGCAGATTGTTGGATAACAATAATTTATCAGGTGATCTTCCTGAAGAGCTGTCTGAAATGCCAAGCCTTCTGATCATGTGAGTAGTATTACTCTAAAAAAATATTCTACTTTAGAATTTTAAATCAATGGACTTATTTTGTTTAATATGATGTTCAGTCGTCAACTTGTTGGGTTTAGATCATCACGTAATTTATTCTTCAATTTATCCGTCAATTATTGCTGCTTGAAATTCTTTTACATTAAAGGATGTTTGCTACTCCACTGTGAGTTCAAGTAGATGCATTATTCCTTCAACGAATTTCATTGTTTTGTTTGCTTTCATGCTGAGTTAGGTGATGATTTCTTTTCTCCAAAATTGCAGCCAGCTTGACAATAATAATTTCTCGGGGTCACAAATACCACAATCTTATCAGAATATGACCAAGCTTCTGAAGATGTAAGCTAATTTTCTTTTTAAATGTCATTTATTTATAGATCCTACTAATTTGAATATCGGGTATTTAAAGAGCTTGCTGTGTTTTCAGGAGTCTGAGGAATTGTAGCTTACAAGGAACAATTCCTGATCTCAGCACTATTCCACAACTTGGCTATTTGTAAGTCAAAATTTCTGTTTTAGTTTGTCTACTATAAATTAAAAGGGAAAAAAAGAATATATATGATTCTGGGCTTCCCTTTGACCCCTAACATTTTCTTTATTATACTATACAAGAACGGAAGAAGTTACCATCATTCTTATCTTTTCTTTTGTTAATTATTATATTGCAGAGATCTTAGCTGGAACCAGTTAACAGGATCCATACCGAGAAATAAACTTTCTACAAATATCACCACAATGTATGATTGGGAGGTTTCTCTTTTCTGTATCGTATTATTTTTTTATTATTTTTTAAATGATTTCTTCTGTTCTTTTGATGTGTACTAATGTATCTCTAAAAGGCCTCTGACAGCATCCTTATCTTGTTTGTTACTTCCAATTTTTTGCAGTGATTTTTCTCACAACCTACTAAATGGGACCATTCCTGACTTCTCTGGACTCCCTAAACTTCAGAGATTGTAATTATTCATTTTCTATTGTTGACAAGTACAACTGATCTCGTTATTAGTTCTATTGAATTGGTAATGCACTTGAGCCTCTTTTATGTTATAAATTTATCTAATGCAGGTCACTTGATCACAATAATCTGTCTGGTACAGTTCCATCCGATATCTGGCAGGGCATATCATTCACTGCAAACCGTACCCTTATTTTGTAAGATTTTGACAGATTGACATCTCTTTTATCTATAATTTATTTTAAAGTTATAAGAACTTTATCCAATTGTTTTTGTTTTCAGGGATTTTCAAAACAATGATCTCACAAATGCATCAACCTCTCTCACTGCTCCTCACAATGTCACCCTCATGTATGTTTTCCTTTATATTTATCTCTGTCATGTAATTGTCCTTGTAGTCAATCTTCTTTAAGTTCAATCAAAACACTTGAATGTGCACATTTGGTATCCAATATTGCCAAATTCGTGTAATGCATTTGTTAATGCTAAAAATCATTTTATTTTCAGGCTGTATGGAAATCCTGTATGTTCAAATGCAAACCTAGTCAATGCAGTAAGCCAGTATTGTGGAAACCAGACTGTCAACATACCAGGAGGCACTGAGAACAACAGCACTGCTTCCAATTGTGGCCCTTGCTCAAACATCTTGGATTATGAAATCAACCCATATTCCAATTTCACCTGTTTCTGTTCTGTACCATTTACAGTCGGGTACCGGCTAAAGAGTCCTGGTTTTACAGATTTTCTACCTTACTATGATGATTTTCGTGGTTACCTAACCCATGGGTTGGAAATATCACTCTATCAATTGAACATCCAGTCGTTTCTTTGGGAAGAGGGGCCAAGGGTCAGGATGAATTTGAAGTTCTTTCCTGACGGCAACAATACAGAGTTTAGTAAACAAGAATTAGAAAGGATAAAAGGAATGTTCACGGGTTGGTTGATTCCTGATTCAGATATATATGGTCCCTATGAGCTTCTCAACTTCACCGAGGGTTCCTATCAATTCTGTGAGAATATATGTTTAATACATAAATCATTTTAGTTACACCACTGGACAAGAATAAAGTGGCTGATATAATTGCTACTGATTCTTGTTCAATTCTTAATGTAGTGTTTCCAAGTAATAAGAAATCTGGTTTAAGCACTGGAGCTGCTGTGGGTATTGCCTTGGGTGCATTTGCTGGTGCAGCTACTATGGCTACAATTTTAACCATAATTATAATGAGAAGAAATGCAAAGTATCGCACAGGTTCCAAGAAAAGATCTGGTAGAACATTCTCTTATCTTAAGGTTTTTGTTTGCATTCTGAGCATTAATACCATTCAACATGCGGCCAATTTAATCCCTCAGCATTCATTTTTCTCTTGTTTCTTCTCCACTTATTTGACTGCTCTTTGTTTGGCAAAGTTCCATTTGACAAATAAATTTCTCAAAAAATGTGCAGTATCGAGAATACCGATAAAAATTGATGGTGTAAAAAGTTTTACATTTGAAGAAATGGCACGAGCTACAAACGAATTCAGCAGTTCTGCTCAGGTAGGCCAAGGAGGGTATGGCAAAGTGTACAAAGGAATCTTGGATGATGGGACTGTGGTAGCTATAAAACGTGCACAACAAGGCTCTTTACAGGGTTCAAAAGAGTTCTTTACAGAAATTGAGTTGCTCTCGCGATTGCACCACCGCAACCTTGTTGCTTTATTGGGCTACTGTGATGAAGAAGATGAACAGGTATATGTATATCAGTTTTTCTTCTCTTACATAATATGGAGTGTCTTGTAGTAGTAGAAAGTTCATGTTTGTTCATTAGTATGCTTGTCTTTTCGCTTTGACGATATGATGGCCTGTAGTCTATTTGGCTTGAGCGTAATTTTAAAAATAAACATCTAATTAAATGTTTTCTTCCTTTTGTTACATTGTATCAGATTCTTGTAGTAATTTGTAGGCCAAATAGTACTCAGGGATCTTATATTTAGTACTATGCACTTAATTTGAATATTGCTGCAAGTGGTTCATAGAATTAACAGAAATGGAAGGGACTCTGTAATCTTCTTCATAGTGCTGGGACATTTTAATGGATGTCAAATTTTGTCATTTCTCTTAGTAGTAGTGTGATCCTTTGTTTTCTAGAGCTTATTGGCAGAAATTATCTTTTGCTTTTGTAGGTTTTGAGTCTCTCTACTATTTAGAGTGGCCCTCTTCTTCATTGTTTTTCCTTTTCTTATACTAAAGAACTTTGATCTCATCTGTTGACAAAATTGATAAATACAATGATTTTTCTTTTGTAGATGCTTGTGTATGAGTTCATGCCCAATGGCACTTTGCGTGACCATCTTTCTGGTTAGTGTACTTTTGTTCTCAATATATGCTCTATTCTATTTTACAACACATCTGAACTGAACAAGAAGTTTGTCATGAAACAGAATTTGTGTATGGTTGTGTATCTTTAAATTGAGCTGTTGGATACTTGTTAGCCCAGTTCCAAATAGCTCTTTATGGAGCCTTATGAGCTCCGAGGTTTAAATTATGGTTTTAAATTGAATAATTCTTGCGTAACAGGTAAATACAAGGAACCCCTGAGCTTTGCAACAAGGCTGAGGATTGCATTGGGCTCTGCAAGGGGCATACTATACCTACACACAGAAGCTGATCCACCTATATTTCACCGAGATATTAAAGCAAGCAACATATTACTGGACTCAAAGATGGTTGCAAAAGTTGCAGATTTTGGTCTCTCACGCCTTGCTCCAGTGCCAAATATCGAAGGCGATGCACCTAGTCATGTCTCAACTGTTGTCAAAGGCACACCTGTAAGTATTTTTTTTTGTTTTGCAGTTGAACTAATGAATTGTAAATTGGATCCAAAGTTTCCTTAGTTGTGTACTGATGCTGGATCTTATCTGTGAAGTGTGATTGCAGTTGTGCCAGTGGGGCATAAGACTCAGTTTAATTAATTTTTTACATTAATCAACCCTTAATCCTCAAGCATAAGACTCAGTTTAATTAATTTTTTACATTAATCAACCCTTAATCCTCAAGCATCTTTTGTCAAGCTCTTGGACCTGACTTAATCTAGCCTGAAACTATGAATTTTGCAATTAAATAAGGATAAACCAGTTGCAAAAAGATAACAAAAAGCATATTGTATGGCTAAAAGAATGTGCTTAGTTGCTTACCCTTGATCCATTACTTGACATGTGAAGGAGATAATATACAGTGTAGAATGCTATTAATTTTTCTGCCTATTTTATAGTCAAAATCTCCCCCATCTGCTGATTTTTTGTGTTCATTATTATGGCAGGGTTATCTTGATCCAGAGTACTTCTTAACACACAAGCTCACTGATAAAAGCGATGTGTACAGTCTGGGCGTTGTGTTTTTGGAGCTCTTGACAGGAATGCAACCAATTACTCATGGCAAAAACATAGTTAGAGAGGCAAGTAATATTATCATTAGTGGATTCAAGCTCCTAATAGAATTAGGCATTGGTGTCAAATCAAATAAATGTATCCTACTTTTTATTTATCACTTTATCACTTTTCCTGTTTTTTCCCCTTTTGGAATTACAGGTTCTAATGGCTTCCCAGTCAGGCCATATCTTCTCAGTCGTGGACAGTAATATGGGCTCGTGCTCAGCTGAATGTACCCAGAAATTTGCGGCATTGGCCCTGCGCTGCTGCCAGGACGAGACTAATGATCGGCCATCGATGAAGGAAGTTGTCAGTGAGCTGGAGGCCATTTGGCGCCTGATGCCTGAGGCTGAGCTGGGCGCATCAGGATCACTGCCAACATCAGACTATGTCAAGAAGGGGACTCCCAGTTCATCTTCATCTTTCAATGTTGAGCAGCAGCAGCGCCAGTTTGTTTCTTCATCTGATGTTTCAGGCAGTAACCTCCTTAGTGGTGCCATGCCGAGTATAGCACCAAGGTGATTTTGGTACTTGCAATACTCTTCAATGGTTGCTTGTAACAATGGCATGGATGGAGAAAACATCTGATATTGGTAGATTTGGCATCTTGTGTTAGCGTAGGGTATTGGTTTGCAATTTTGTTTGTGTATACTGGAATTTATCTTTCAATATAAGATTGCTTTTAGTTGTGTGTTGTATTCGTAGGATGTAATAAAAGTAATGAAGAGGCTATAGAACCAATGACTACTGAAACCACTATAATATGGCAGAAAGAACGAACTCTTCGTATATCCGAGTTGTAAATTAAAAAAAAGAGATAATTAGTTTTATGCCACTGTGAATTTTATCAATTAGAAAAATGCCATTCTTAAATTGCTAATTAAATTTTTGCCATCATAAAATTGCTAAAATTAGTTTTATGCCACTATTTCTCTAAAACCATACAAAATTCTAAAAATACCATTACCAAAATTGTCATTCTTCATTTTTAATGACTAAATTACCCCACATTAAAAACAAACCCTTAAATAAAAAAAGAAGATGACGCTGAGGTTGAAATTTATTAATTATTGGCACGGTTTTATGCCTATTGAAATGTTACTCATATCATATGCATGAGACATATGTGGTATAATTTGAATGTTGAATTTTATAATTTTTTTCTCCTCCACAATATCACTTAATTTTATGCATTCAACCAAAAAGAAATTTTATTTTTTCTGTGATCATATATTGAAGAGCTTCATAGTTTAATTTTATGTATTCAACAATTAACTTTGTTGTCATAGAATAATTTTGATATTTTGTAGTGGCATAAAACTAATTGTTATTGATTTATAATGGCATAAAACCAATTATATATTTTGCGATGGCATATCACAAATTTTCTTGGTTTACAGTGACATATTTAAAAGGGTAAAATTGTCCTATCAATTTCTGATGGCATAAAACTAATTTCTATTATTTTAGAGTGGCATGAAAATAATTTGCCATTTAGTGATGGCATATTCCTAATTTCAAATATTTGTAGTGGCATAAATCTAAATCACCCTAAAAAAAATGATATATCATTAGGAACTTGAAGACCGCATTAAGATTCGTTCAAATTTCAAGAGTAATTCTTCGGGTGCCAAATGTTGAATCTCCATGTTATAGATTAATGTTTATTCAACAATAATGATTCAGAATGGTTCGGTACATGGTTAATAAAAAATGGAAAAATCAGAGTACCCAAAAATCGATTTGATCCCCTTCATCTTGGAGTTGGCCACCTCTTCAATTTTACATGTTGTGATGAATATGTTCTTGAAATTTGATCGAAGTCAATAATCTTTTGACAATTTGTTTAGAATTTCATTCATGTACTATATTATGTATGATTAAATTACAAATAATGGTCTGCAAAAATGTGGAGGTTATGCTAACTTTCTAGTTGTAAAAATTTTTAAATTACAACTTACATTCTTAGTGTTTCTTGTTTTTGTACTATCAGATAAAAAAGATGCACCGTAAGGCACCAAAGACCAAATTTAACATTGCAGGATCTTTTGCCGCAAATATTACCAGTTCGGTGTCAATCTAGTAATAGATCCTAAAGCACTGTTTGTGATAACATAAAATTTAAAACATAGAAACCAGGCATCTTCAGATTATCGTTATTGGATTACACATCGAGACTTGACAAACAACAAGTATAACGCAACAATAGTCCTGAGGCTTGCTATAGAGAGCAATATGCAGAGGTTGAATGCAGTCCCCAATGAAAAATTTCGCAATTAATGATTCTCGAGATGAATTTAGATATATTAAGGGTGCGTTTGGATAGGTGTGGGAAGAAGGGAAGAAGGGAAAAAGTGGGAAGAAATATTGGGAAGTGTGTAACTTTGTGAAAAGTTTGGATTGTTTATAATTTTTTTTCTTCCCATCTTCCTTCTTCCTCTTCTTCTTCTCTCATCCAAACGCACCCTAAGAGTAAAAATCCTCTGAAAGGAAAGAGAATCAGATTTGATAGTTTATCCTAGGAACAAAAAAGAGCTAATCTCAGAAACAAAATTTGTTTATCAAAAGACTTCCTTCAAGTGTTGTGTGAAAACTTGTATTTGCATTCAGGGCACTCATAGAAAACAGTTTGGCCTTCATCAGCTGAGCGTAGCTGTAATTTATTATTTTCAAAGGTTATTTTCATGAATGAAACAGGGGAGAAAAGATGAGGAAATTGAAAGGTCAAGCCATTGTAACTAACCTGCTTAGTGTAGTATTCGAGCTGTGGATGGTTGCATTTTGGACACGATTCATTTACCTATGTAAGGAAAAAATATATATATGTACAAAATTTAGCAACCTTACTTCAACAAATAAATTTTGTTACTTGTCCAGCACACAGATATTTGACATGGGCATTATAGACATTCCTCATGTTCTCAGCAGGAATTAGGAAATGTTGTGAGTTGGTTAATCATTAAGAATTGAAAAGATAGCTAAATAACTTACAACTGCTCTTTGCACTCCTTCATCCTGCTTTGGAGCTGTTTCAAGGATGACAAAAGGTTCAAGCTTCAATTCTCTTCTAATATCCTGGAAAACAATAGGTAAAAAAAAAAATCTCTATTGGATAAACAACAAGATAATAGAAGCAGATTCCTGTGCACATGAAAAAAAAAAAATAATAAAATCATCCCACTCCATGTCAACCTCGGAGAATCTAATTACAGGTACTAGTTAAAATTGTAGACAAATAGAGATCGAACATGCGAGAAGTTGAACAAATTGAAAGATATAACCTCCGCAGTGATGGTATAACTGAGCTCTATCCCATGGATTTCTGCAATTGGAAACCTCTTATCAGAAACATAAAAAGATTCTGCTTGCTTGCTTGCTTATCCAAAATTTTAACAAAAAAAGTAAGAGAATAGAGAGAGAGAGAGAGACCAGAGGCGTTGCGCTTGAAGCCGCAGAGGGGGCAAGAAGCGAACTCAGGAGAACGGAAGGAGAGAGAGGTGCCGCAAACCGCGCAAAAACAAAAGTCTCTCGCCGCGTAAAAGGCCATGCCGATTGCCGCGCCGCTGCTGCGTGTTGTGTCTGCTCTTCTGTTTTGATACTCTCAGATTTTAGCCCTGAAGTGAGGATACTTTAGTCATTTTGGAAGTGAATGAGTAAGATGAGAGTGAGCCGAGCAATTCCCCCGGATTCGATCTATTATTTTTTCAAGGAGCTCCTCAAATTTTTAATATTGTTGATTTTGCTGCGCAATTTGGGGTTTTGGGTTTTACGAGGGAACTGAGTTTTTTTTTTATCATAGCTTAAACAAAATAAACATATAAAATATACAAAATAAATATTTAAATAATCAAAATAAATACATACGAACAAATAAATTTAATAAAAATAAATTGAATATGCATATAAAAAATCTAAACAACAATAGAAAAAATAAAATCTAACATATAATTGAATAAAGTGAACATATAGATAAACAAATTGGACATAAAAATAAATAAAGTTAACAAATACGAATGCAATGACACGGAATGATGCATGGAGAGATGATAGATAATAATGTTCCGTTTTTTTATTGCTATAGAGCTACTAATATGAATGTGAATTCTAGTTGTTTTTTTGTATGTGATGTAATATTGCGATAGAAAGATTTTAAAATTTTTTGTTATCCCTAATGCTGTTTTATGTCATGAGGAGCATTTTTTAGAAAAATATTACACAAAAGTTTAATTCATTCCATATATAGTATTAAGAAGTTACCAACGTATAAAATTTCTTGTAACCGACTTTTGATTTTTGAACGTGTTGATCTTATACTAGCGGTTTTATTTGTTCATCAAAATACTCACGCATTTATTCTTATAAATATATAAATATAAATGAATGCAATATTTTCAATGATTACTAAAATAAGAACCAAGATAAAAAAAATATTAATATTTTAATACAAGTAAAATACAATTATTACACTTATTTCCTGCATCATACTTTAATTTTTCTTTTTCGATAGTTGCATTATACGTATAAGTACAGTCTTGATTGATGAATCCATCGGCCAAATTATATTTCAAAATTTTCAATTTTTAAAAACTCACCGGATTTGAAAACTACTGACCTTTTCAATAACAATGTTTTTTAAAAAATCTAAAATATTAATAAAATTTTAAGAGCTTCAGATTTCAAGCCTGTATGCTTGTGATAGGCTCGACGAGCCAGCGTAAAAACTAAGCCCCATATACAAGAAATGGAGAGTCGAAGTGTCATTTCTAGTCTACCCAACTTATTTGAGACAAAAGACTCTGACCTAATAATTTTTTTTTAAATAATATATTTATTTTCCTATAATATTTTAAAACGAAGATTTGCCAATATGTTTGATTTGAACGGATCTAAGAAATACCTACATAGTTTTTTATTTCAATTTTTTTTTTTTGGAAATAAGTGGGAACACTCTTCCTTTGGAAGAGCATCCGATAAGCAAACTAAATACCTATAGGGTGCGTTTGGATCGTTGGAAGAAAGAAGAAGAAGAAAAAATAAGAAGAAAAAAAAATTATGAACAATCCAAATTCTTCACAAAGTTACATACTTTTCAATATTTCTTCTCACTTCTTCCTTTCTTCCCTTCTTCCCAGACCTATCCAAACGGAGCCATACTTACATAGTTTCAGTTGTAACTACTGGGGTGACCCTGAATAGTGAATCCCTCTATTCACCTTATGTCCAAAGGAAAAAAAAAATGTTAAGTGTATTTTTCTTAAATAAATGTGTGCGATTATTATTGTGTTTGTAGCCTCTTTTTTCCTAAACACATTACACATGTGTACCGCATCTTTAAAACTGACGCAGTTTTTGATTGATAATTACCGTGTAAAAGCGAGAAGATAAGGTCGGCTCTAGCAGGCTTGTCGTCAACTGTTCAACTAGAGCCCGGCTCTTATACCTCACGGCCTATGTCAGCCCAACGCAGCCTACTCCCTATTACCGATTTACTGTATCCTTTATATTATAGATATTGTGTATCACAATAGATATTTTCAAGACTCCAATGTCAATTTAATAAAATTATTATTAATTGACTATAAGAAATGATTAAATTAATTCCTCACTTCATAATTTAGTCTTTCTTTGTTAGAAAATTCCTTCAGAAGTGTTTTACATGAATAGATACAGATACGCCGCCACAAAAATACCGCACATCTACATGCCTCAGCGCGTACGCGGTGCGCCATGCTTGTGGACCAAGTCTACAAGGATCACTATATATAATAATGGGCTCCGTCTTGGGGTTTTAGTTTTCACTTCTCAGCCGTCGCCGCCTTCACCTTCGTTGTGTAATCATTCCATCTTCCATTCCGCCATGGGGAGAAGTAAGCTCCACCTCTCTTTCTATTTCTTCTCGTATTGTATCTAGATGTGTAATCTCTACTTGTACCTCCTACTTGGAATTGTTACATTACCAAATCGAGCTTTGTTAGGTTAGGAATTCGATCTTCTCTTCTAGATCCGCAAATTCGAAATGTAAACACACCTTGACCTTATCTGTGGATTGCTAGATGAATGATTTCATTTCAGAAATTACTCGAGTGTTGTGTTTGTTTGGTGGATAGGAGGTTAGGTTGAATATATTACGAACTTTTAATCCTCAAATTGTGCGTGTGATGTATTTTCTAGGAGGATTGTATGAATCTCTGGGCGTGGGGCTTGTGTTTAGAACTAGCCTTGTCTAAAAGTTACTTAACTTTGTTCCTAATTTGTACAATGTTAGATATGCAATGTCCTAAAGGAATGAATTCATAGACTTCTGTTATATTATCCGGGTTTCTTGTCATGTTTTGCTTCAGTTAATCCTGGGAAGCTGTGATTTGATACTAAACTAAATTCTGCCTTGTTTATGCTATCATCTCTGTACTTTTTGTGTTTCAATAATAATTAGGCATTGTTATTTCAAACATAAATTGTGGGAAACACAAGTGGAAACAAATGAATTTCGGAGCAATTTTATGTTGTAGGTAATTTACACATTATTCATTCTGTTACGAGTTCTGAAATTTTTTCATAAATGATTTCTTCAGGACCAGCTAGATGCTACCGCCAGATCAAGAACAAGCCCTATCCGAAGTCGCGCTACTGCCGTGGTGTGCCTGATCCAAAGATCCGTATCTATGATGTCGGCATGAAGAAGAAGGGAGTCGACGAGTTCCCATTCTGTGTCCACCTTGCCTCCTGGGAGAAGGAAAATGTCTCCAGCGAAGCTCTTGAGGCTGCTCGCATTGCCTGCAACAAGTACATGACCAAGTTTGCTGGTAAGGATGCCTTCCACCTACGTGTCCGGGTTCACCCCTTCCACGTGCTTCGCATCAACAAGATGCTTTCATGTGCTGGAGCTGATAGGCTCCAGACCGGCATGAGGGGTGCCTTTGGAAAACCCCAGGGGACCTGTGCCAGGGTTGCCATTGGTCAGGTGCTTCTCTCTGTCAGGTGCAAGGACAACAATGCTCAGCATGCTGAGGAGGCTCTCCGCCGTGCCAAGTTCAAGTTCCCTGGCCGTCAGAAGATTATTGTCAGTGGCAAGTGGTATGTTGAAGGTTTCGAGTATTATGTCATTTGTTACTAGGTAAAAGGATTCATGGTTGTGAGTCTAATGCTTGTGTTTCTTTTCAGGGGATTCACCAAGTTCGCTCGTGCTGAATACTTGAAGTACAAGAACGAGGGCAGAATTATCCCTGATGGTGTAAATGCTAAGGTATGCATTTTATTTTAACAGTGCTTTTACACCTTTAGTATTCTGTTGAGATCTTATGTTAAGATTGTGACCCTGTGTTAGTAGTTATGAATATAAATTGAGTAAAACTTACCTTTATAGATTAACATGTTAGCCTTCTCTGGGATTGAAATACAAATATAAATCTAGTTTTTCTAAACTTACCTGTGTTAGTAGTTATAAATATAAATCTAGTTTTCCTAATAAGTTTGAGCCGGTATTTACTTTTTTTTTTATGTAACAAAGTTTTTTTATTTCTATTAGCAAGTACCTTCAAAGTAGTTTGCGGAAACTTTACATATTGTTGCGTAAAAAATGTGCTGAACTCACTTAAATAGGCAATAAGAGTTGCAAGTTTTTGCAAGTTTGTCTTGACTAAATCTTCTAGTTGTGTTACTGGTATATAGTTCCATGTTTCTTTTGATGTACCAAAAGGTTGTCTCTTTCTAATTTTGTAACTATGTTCTATTTCAGCTTCTGAACTGGCGTGGATCCCTTGAGGGCAGAAAACCTGGAAAGGCATTGGCTCCACCCACAACTGCTTAGACAGTTGTTTAGTGAATTCAGTGTCTGATCTGTTCAAATATTATCTTTTTTCTGTTGATTGTAAGTGGTTTTCAGCTACTTCTGTGTGAAGACAGTCGTTTGCTGCAAGCTTTTACTATTTTTGATAGTTTCTTTGTCATGACTGTTATATTATGGAGATACCTGCTGGATCATTTTGCTTCCTTAATGTTAGTTTGTTGGATTCTGATTATCTATGGTGTTTTTTCTTGGCTGTTACTCAGATCGCTTTAACTAAAAAGTGTTGTTTATTTCTGAGCTTAGCATTTAGTTGTTGATGCTCATCGCTCAACATCTGCGTGGTAAATAAAACTAATATGACGTGAAAATAATTTTAAATGTTGTTTTGAAGTGTTGGTACTAGTATACATTTGAGTTCAAGTATAAAAAGGTTAATTACAATAAGTCACTATTACACTTGCACGATTTAATCCTGCCAAATACGACTTAGACCGTCATTTTTTTTAATCGAAATGACTAAAAATGAATATTTAATATCAAACTTTTGACTTTTGAAATTTGAGAAATAAACATGTCAGGACGTAGATATCATGCGCAGGCAGGCTCTGACAGCGCCACCGGCAATGGCGCAGGCACGGATCCATATCCTCTGGAAATCTTAAAAGGATTTCCAGAGTGGACATCTCTAGTCGCTGACCGTCCGATCAAAATGGACGGTCCGATCTTAAGCACTCCATTTATCCCTCAAAACAAAACAAACAAAGAGGTTTCTTGTCCGAAGTGGTCGGTCGCTCTCTCTCATCTCCGCCTCCTCTCCTCTTCTTCCCCTCCTTTTTTAATTTTCTCTGCCAGCTGCCTGGAACTTCTTTTGTGCTCAAATTCTGCAAAATCGTCTCGACCCTTCTAACTCACCCTCTCTCTCCTCGAAGTTCTCCCTTGCTGTGACGGATGAACGCGACGCCTGCTTCTGCCACGCATCGGATGGAGAGGCTCCGCACTGAGCAGTGGGACCAGCCTGTCGTTCAGTGCCTTCGCCTCATAGAGAGGTGCCTTGGCCTACAGTAGCCCGGCTCCAACAACTCCTTTGAAGTTGCTGGCTATGGCTAGAGAAGGGTTTGTTGTTTTCCTTTTATTTCACCTCTTTTTAAACCATTAACTACATTTTATTCTTGTTTCAATTTTTTGTGCCTTTCAACAAGTAGGCCTTATGCTCAATTGCACAGGTGAATATAGTGTATATAATTGGCTTAATTGATGCAATTTGCACAGAGAAATCTAATTTGGGCTTTAAAGTTAGGCTTAATTTTTTTATTTATTTATTATGTTACCGCTATCTGTTTCATATAGAAACAAAGTCAATGCATAGTTGCATACAACATAGAGTTCATACTTGGACCAATATCCATCCTTTGCCTATCGACACAACCTAAAATACTCCATGTATCATAGGTACCATTGTGGTACCAGCACACTTAATTTTGTATTACCTAAACTCTTGCATACAAAACCAGTTACAAAATGCCAAGACTAACTTAAACAAATCACAATTGAATTCTGGCACACACTGCCATTTTAAGACAAAAGTGAGGCTAATTTAATTATCCTGTGATGACTTACAAATTTGACATCTAGCAATACAGGACATGCAGAAGAAGACCAAATTACCGGTATTTGCCAGCATTTGGAGTCGAGGCTTTTGTTTTGGTTTTTTCTCTTTGAATTTTTAGATTTTTTTTTTGGATTTTTTGCAAACTAATTAGTGCTAATTTCTTTATCAGTGTACTTGAATTGGTGCAAACTTAGTGTATGGATATGTTATTTTATTGATATGTTGTTTGAGTTGTAACACAATTTGTGAATTAGTGTACTGAATGCTCGATGAGTGATGAGCTTGACACAAAATGGTTGCTCCTAAACTTGTGCTTTCCATTAAGAAATAAGACAACCATATATAAAAAATGGCAGTTAAAACCATATATAAAAAATGGTAGTGCCACACAGTAGTTACAGTTAAAAATTGAATTTCGTAATAATACAATTCAAAATCAAATGTTACAACATAAGCCTCAACTAATTCGTTTTTCTTACGTCACAAAAATGAACACTAAACTGCTAAACCCATTAATCCAAAATAGACTAAGCATTTCTCACTTAGAAATGAAATGAAATGATAAAACTGTTTTGTAATGAAATGAAAAATCAATACAGTATAGATGCTTTATATTGAAAGAATCTTGAAACAATTTCTTGTACCAGTAAACTAAAGACAAAGCAATGGTAACTGTAAATGTAAGAGATGATTTTATTGATTGAATAATTGATCATTCCAGAATGACACTAATTACAAGTATATATAGACCGGTTAATCTATGCCTAAAACTTGATTACATCATCAATTAGGTCATACTCTAGACCAAATACACTTAATCTAATCCTAACGGCTAACAGTCATATTATGATATATCGCTGAGAGCGTCGCTGAAGTTTGCCAGTACAAGGTAAGGTGCTGTGTGCTTTAATGGAGATCACCGGTACATCATCTAATACATACAAATGAACCTTGGAATTAAGTAATATTCTAAATGTTTACCTCCTTCAACAAGGCTAGAAAGCTTGCTTCATATAAATGCAATGTCTCTTGACTTCAGATGGGGCTAGTACCTCCTTGATCTCTTTCTCCTTCCTACGTACAAATGCAATGTTTCATACAAAAATCAAATTTGCTTGAATAATTGTAATGCCAGGCTCGTAATTGAGGATTGTGGAAATCACACTAGAAATTTAGCCTTTTTCTTAGAAGTAGAACCCATCCATATCACTCGAAATTGATGATTGTGAAAATTAAATTACCTCGGACTCGTCTGGTGCAAAAAGTAAGAGAGGAAGCTCCGTCTTAATTACTTCTGTCGATTGGTTTTGGGGCACGATCGTGATGTCGGAGAAGAAAAAAGGGTTGCGCGCCACAATAGAAACCCTTCGTACTTTCGTGGATTTCGTATTCTTTTAGCGCACAAATTTCTTTGATTGTTTTGTTTTGAGAAATAAATGGAGCGCTTAAGATCGGACCGTCTATTTTAATCAGACGGTCAGCGGCTAGAGATGTCCACTCTGGAAATCCTTTTAAGATTTCCAGAGGATACGGATCCGCGCAGGCACACCCATAGAAGCCAGTGGGAGTGGCGCAGGTATCACTGCACGAAAACTTTATTTTTATGTCTTTGAGGTGGAGCATAAACAATAGTTATTTTTTTTTTTTTGAAAGAAAATAGAAGTTACTTGATTTATTGCTTCAACAGTGAAAAAGGACATATTGCCACGTTCTTGGAAAATACAAATAAAAAATAGAAGAGTAGTTCCTAGGTTTGCAGCTTTTATACAATAACAGCATGTACCTTTCAATGTGTGTTGCACAAATGTTATTTGAGAGTAGAATCTATTTTCCTAAGTTTTTCACGTTAATTGAGTTATTGATAATACTCTTCAAAGTTGATTGAGTTATTGATAATACTCTAAACAATAAAGTTTAAAAATTTCATACAACTTAAGAGTTGCTTGATACCTCATCAAAAACATGAGGCGTTACAATTAATGTTCAATATATTTAATAAAATATAAAAATTACACTGAATTCTAATAAAGGCAATTGTTTTTTTAAGGAATGCAAAACCTTTTTTTTTACATATAATAAAGGTTAATGTTTTTTTTTAAGATAAGGCTCTGAACTGTTTGTTTCCTTGAATTAAATCATGCCGGCATGTTAATATACTATTCCTGTATAAAAGTCACAATCCTAGAAAAATATGTCCTAACTCTCCTTTTTCTATTTGTACTTTTCATGAACATGGCAATATGTCCATTTTCACTGTTCAAGCAATAAATCAACTTCCTGTGTTCGTGTTCCCTCCAACTTAAAATAAAAATAAACCTTTTGTTCAATGATGCACGCGCCACTCCCACCGGCTTCTATGGGTGTGCCTGCGCCATTGTCGGTGGCGTCGTTAGAGCCTGCGCAGGATATCCGAGCCCTGACATGTTTGTTTCTCAAATTTCAGAGATCAAAGGTTTGGTATTAAATATTCATTTTTAGTTATTTCGCTTAAAAAAAATGACGGACTTAGATTTCATTGATTGGAGTTAACCATCTACTTCATCCAAATTATGAAAGATAAAGGCGGCCTTTAACATTCTTTCGTTTTTTTTAATATTCCCCTTCGAAATAGAACAGTCTTTTTCACTGGAGAAGGATCGAATTTGATCCAAAGATACAAGGGAATAAGAAAAGTGATGAAAAGTGAAACTTGTACTCTAATCGATCTTATAAATTTTACTAATAACTTTGTATTGAAAAGAAGTAAAATGCTTCTATATACTTATGTAAAATCAGCCATAAGACTGCCAACTGTATATATATAATAATCGGGTGTACGACCACAACTGAAGCAGTAGCCACGGAGCAGGAACCTTCTGAGCGCCATTTGCCAGGACAGTCAAGTCCAGGCCGCGGTATAACATAGCAAGTGTGGCCGCACCCCAGTTATATCTCACTGACTCAGACCTGCAAATAAGAAAAAATAATTTTCGTTAGTTTTTCGAGATTTTTAACTAAGTTATTAAGTTAGTACTAATGTAAGAGATGTTCTTAATATTTACAATTACTAACCCGAAATAACTCCAGATAAAAACAAGTAACAGAATCTCCTGTGGTATCTGGAAACATCTCGCAACCCATCAACTCCAACACCAGGGCCCGTGTATATCTATCGATCCTATCTGCGTCCTCTAACCCAGGCCCCTCTGCCCCACATATCACGTGGTTTCCCAAACTGTACTGCGTGACATTTCCTGCATTACATAAACATCACACACACACACACACACACACATATATATAGAGAGATTGGCTAAAGTATACTCCAGCATACAGATAGCCCGTATGCTGGAGTCGTTTCTCACAATCTAAAATGCATACAGTCGATCCGAAGCTTTCAAATTGTTCTCCATATTGAAATCTTCTAGGGAACTAAAATTTATATTTTTTTCGAATTTTTTTACTATATATTATGCTATTTTAAAAAAAAACATTGTAAAAGAGTTGTAAATGAGTATTTCTGACCATTCAATTTTAAAATAGAATAATATATAGCAAAAAAATTCGAAAAAATATAAAATTTGGTCTTAAAAGATATTTTTATATGGAGAACAACTTGAACGGTTTGGATCGACTGTTTGAATTTTAGATTTTGAGAAACGACTCCAGCATACGGGTTTAATCCGTATGCTGGAGTATACTTTAGCCAATCTCTCTCTCTCTCTATATATAAATATTAAAACAGTGTGTTTAGAAATAACTTTTGTCCCCTACATTTCAACCTTATTAAAGATAAAAATAAATTAAATAGCCCTGCATGTAACTAGTTATAATGTGAATGCCCTTAAAATTCCAAAGAGCCATGTTCAGAGCAGCGGAAAACGCTGGAAATTTCCAGACTCGGATGATTCATAATTTGTACAGCAGCCTACGTATCGGATCCTCCGCGGACCTCAAAAGGTTTGCAGATGCAGATCTTTATTCGAACCGTACAATTTAATCTAAATGGATAGATATTTATGAACCGTAGGAATCTCGACGAATTTGATATTAATTATGGACATCCATCATTGATCAGACGGTTCAAATTAAAAATTTGCAAAAATATAAATTCATACAATGGGAGTCAAAATTTTCTAAGGGGCCGTTTGGATGGATAAGGAATGAGAAAGAATAGTCTATTTCGGGCGGAAATTTATTCCTAACCATCTAAACTCTTCATAAAATTACACACTTTCCAATATTTTCTGTCTAGAAATAGACTATTCCTTTTATTCCTAAATAATCCAAACAGTCCCTAAATGACAGGTGTGCTCCAGAAGTCACGGTGGAAAGGCAAGGAATGGAATGGGAGAGTCTGAGAGATGTGAACCAAATTGATATTACGAGCTGTAAGAATTTATGAATTGTACAAGGGACCAAAATCCTCTGCTGCGCGACACAGGTCATAATTTTCATTCCAATTGTCCGATCAAATTTCGACGGTTAAATTTTTTCGAGCCTGTCAATTTAGTATAATTTACGAGATCATCCATCATAGATGAACAGCTACAATAGAAAACTACAGCCTGTGCCGCGCGGCAGAGGACGTGAATTCTCTAAAGCATACAGGTGCTCCAAGGATCTAAATCCACTCTGCCCGTAGGATCATTTTTGAAGAAAATCTGGCCGTAGAATCTAATCCAATCATTTCTTTATTTTCCTCTATTACTCGTACCTACTTTCGCTAGCGCTATCCAGTTCCTGCATCTTCCCAATTCTTCGTCGAGTTTCGAGTCAAAAATTAGGCTGTGAAGAGAAGAGAGCGAGGGCGAGAGACAGAGAGATGAAGATCATTCCGATCCCTTGCTTGGAGGATAACTACGCTTACTTGTAAATCTCTTTTATCTCTTACTAATCTCTGTCTACTTTTTCAACCGGTTTCGTTTCTCTTATCTTTTCTATTTGTTAGATTGAATTTGTGCGAGTTTGTTAATGTAGAATAGTAGATGAGGCAACAAAGGAGGCGGCTGCTGTCGACCCAGTCGAACCAGAGAAAATCATTCAAGCCGCTACCGAAATCGGCGCTTCTGTCAATGCCGTTCTCACTACTCACCATCACTGGTTTTCTTTATCATCATCTCTCTATTGCTATTTCTCTTTATTATTATTTTTTTTTTCATCAAATAGTTGTTGTCATATTTATGTGTAACTGGTTTATTGACTTGTCGAATAGGGATCACGCGGGTGGGAATGAGAAGATGAGTTTGTTAATTCCAGGAATAAAGGTGTATGGTGGATCAGTTGATAATGTCAAGGGATGCACAGATAAGGTTGAGAATGGGGATAAGTTATCAATTGGAAATGAGATTAACATATTATGCCTCCACACTCCCTGGTAGGTGCTGTTTTCCATTTCTATTGGCATGTAGTTTCTTTCACTGCACTTGTTTATTCAACTGACAAGGTTCATAAATGGAATACTTGAGTTACAAATTTGGGATTATTCAATTTCTATCAATCATATGATTCATATCTTATCTGATTAATGACATTTACTGAATTCTTATAGTTTTTTACCCCTGACAGTAATGCCAATTTTCATGTTTTAATGGATATGTGAATATTCTAAGATATATTAGCTTTCTACCTAGCCAAATTAATTATCCTTAATTACTGGTTATTGTTATTTCGATGCTATCCCGACCTATGAATTATTTCCACCCTTTCTCTGGAAATTTTAGTTCAATGTAAATGATTGTTGTGTACTTGTACTCTTGTAGTGTTAATTTAGAAGTGTAGCTTTGTCAGGTTCTAAGTTCTAAACTCAAATGATTTGTTAGGGTTTTACATTTTACACTTTCAGTAAAATGGCTCATTTCATGCCAACACTCAGGACTAACTAAATTTAGTAATTGTGTTGGTTAATGCACCAGTCGAAATTTTTGGGCACGTTTGGGAGTTGGGACCACAATGTTTACTTGAAACTTTTGGTTCTAAAATAGGAAATGCTCGATTCTGTAAGGTTTATGCAGTTTCTACTATTGCGGTTTTATTTTGCAGTTTACTAGTATTGTAAGCTTAAATCATGCTAATGGGTTTTGTTTTATCAGCCATACGAAAGGTCACATCAGCTATTATGTGACTGGCAAAGATGGAGAAGATCCTGCAGTATTTACTGGTGACACCTTGGTGAGTAGATCCTCAACTCTATACAGTTAATTAATTGCCTATATCTTGAGATACTAATCTCTCTTCCTTAACCCCTCTATAGTTTGTTGCGGGCTGTGGAAAGTTTTTTGAAGGCACAGCTGAACAGATGCATCAATCTCTTTGCGTGACACTAGGCTCTCTGCCAAAACCAACTCGAGTTTACTGTGGCCATGAGGTATGCTGTCAAACTGCAACTTCTTTCTTTTTTTTCTGTACAATTTCTAGTGGACACCATCATTCAGAGGCTTTTTTGGTTTCTTGAGCTTTGCTTGTTATTCAATGTTTCTATGGTCCATCAACCATCATAGGAACAGTTATTTAAAAAGGGCTGATTTTGCTTCGAAACAATACGGGATCTGTAGTTAATGTGCATTCGTATTGAAAAATCTATGCTTCATATTTACAACAGAGTTTGTTTTCTAAAGAATTTTCTTCTTTTTAACTGTTGACAGTACACAGTGAAGAACCTGCAATTTGCTTTGACTGTTGAACCAGAAAACGAGAAGACAAAGCAAAAACTTTCCTGGGCGCAGGAGCAACGCCACAAGGGTGAACCCACAATTCCTTCAACCATAGAGGGTGAATTTGAGACTAATCCTTTTATGCGTGTTGATTTACCTGAGTTACAGGTACTTAAATACAACTATGTGGCAATTTTAGACTTCTTTTTTATTTTTTCCTGCTTAAGTTGATTTAAGTTGCCATGTAGGCTAAAGTCGGGGCTACTTCTCCAGTCCAAGCTATTGGGGAAGTGAGAAAGAGGAAGGATACATGGAGAGGTTGATTTCTCTGTTAATTTTAAGCTTCAAAAGGTGAGAAATTGTTTGTTGCGGGCATGTATCAACTCATCCACCCAATACTGAGTTAAAACATGTTTTCATGATTCTAGCATGCCATACTGGTATTTAGTATCTGTTCCATGAATCTGGTTTGTCCCACAGGGCATGCTGAGTTAAAATAATTTAAAATCAGATGTGGATAAGCTTATGCAGAGCCAGTACAAAATAATTTCTCTTAGAAGAACAGCAATGCAAACTTCTGTAGTTTGTTACTTTTCTCTTAATTAGTTTCTTGGTCCTTCAACAGGTCCAGCTGCTGTTAGAGAAAGTATGCTTTGAACTTTTCCCAGTTTAATGAGTTGATGTCTTTTATCTTGTAATATGTCGTTTGTACAGTGTAAACCTACAAAGTACAATAAAGCGTCTTTGTTGCATGCTGCAGTAATGTTCTGTCTTCATCTGTACTTCGTTATATTTGAATTGCTTTTAAGGAACTCCTGTTTATTTAGATTGGAATTTCAATGTAGTGCATAATTTGTGAACGATTAAATATATGCATATTTGCTTAGTCTTACGAAACGTTCGTGAATCACGATTTGTTGATTCCACAGATAACTTGAAAAGTTTCTTCTTTTTGTTTAGACGTCATCTGCTATTCTCCAAAACGGAGATGACAGTTAATGGCATCTCAGGCTTAGAATAATACAAATCGTGACGAGTGGTATAACATCTGATGGTCACAATAACATCTGACAGTTAACAGCATCTCAGGAATGCAATTAATACATCTGATGGTCACAATAAAACAATTAAATTACCCAAAATCAGTACCATGCGATGTCTCCATGGTCGAAGCTTCACTGCACCTAATTCATGGATATTACTCGATACTGACTGACAAGTGGTCACTTTCGGTTTTCATATAAATGTAGACATAGAGCTTGGGTTTCTTTTTTTGGGAATAACTAGCAGGTTGATTAGGTCATTACCTCAAAGCTATTTACAAATATGTTGTGTTCTTAATATAAAAGGGTTAAGATATCAAATATCCCTCAACGTTGTTCTAAACTTTTTTCTTCTTTTCCTTCAGAAATGGTAACAAAAGAAACCTGGTTAATACTTGTGAAAAGAAAACGTAAATACACTTGGTAATTCAGCCATGCAGTCTAGTGGTAATTTGGTATTCATAAACGATTCAGAGGTTGGGCTGACTTTTGGGTTAACGGGTCGAATACGAATTGAAACTTCCTGGGCGAAGCGCTACAATACCTTGTACCATAGATGGCTGTATGGATTGATTCTCACTTCTCAGTTCTCACTCCGTTTGTTTTGAAGAAACAAGCGTCTAACAAACTTTCAAAAAAAAAAAAAAAAAAACTTGTACCTTAGTTGGCATTTTCAACCTTTCAATTATAAAGTCACATTACAAACATTACAAGGAATTTTTATTTATAGCCAAATAACTTAACAAAATCTTAAAAAAAAAAATACAATTTATGTTTTTAATGAATGCATAGAAGCATTCCCACCAGACGATTTTAGATTCCACTGTCGAAGGGAGAAGGCAACGCAGTTGCGATGGGCTGATTTATCTTGACGATTAGTGTCAACAATGATCCACTGGTGTCTGCGCTTGTATAGAAGCAATTTTGAATTTCATATGGTATGGTATCTAAAAGTGATCATTTCTTTCCATAAACCCTCAACTTTATCATAAAATCTGTATAACCAATTTCTAATAATTCCTTATTCATCAATTCTAAATTCTCAAACCTCTTAGCCTCCTTGCATTTTACGAGAATGCCCATATATTTTTCCTTGATCGGTTCCATTCCTAATTTTTTTTCTGGCATAAAATTTGGACGATATATAAAGAAATTGCAGAAATAGCTACAATCAACTATACTATTCTTCCTCACGAATATATAGTGAAATAGTGATACCCAATCTCGGAAATTCCGTATTTATCTTTGCAACCCTCTTAACTTGTTTTCTATTTTACCAATTAAAATATATATTATTTCTTAATACCTAAACAGATAATAGGAAAATGAGTGACTTTACAATCTGAAGTACTAGCAAAAAAAATCGTTCCTCCTCTGAAAAATCAAGTTGGATTATGATTACCTTACATAAAATATATCTTATTACAGGTGCAATTATACAACAGATATGTTACAGTACTGGGAAAATTTCTCATGCCAAGCTAATTGCCAAACCAGTTTCCAAGTTTCAAATGGAAACCTAAATGTACATCCAGAAGACTAAGCACCAGATTCAATTTAAATATAGAACAAATTAACTCACAACCAAGGAAAAAGAACCAAGAATTGATCAAACTTCTAATCTAATGGCAGCATTGTCAACTGAGTCATTCTGTTGGGCCCACAGCTGCGAGTATCGGCCAGGTTTTGACAAAAGTACCTCATGGGGACCTTGTTGCACCACTTTTCCATTTTCCAATACTACAATCTGAAATGTTTGCAATACACAAGTACCAACAGGTTTTTGTAAGCATTCATCTTTCTAAAAAGATAAAAAATTCAGAGGGTACTTTTAGTCAGAACGTATTAAAAAATCCCTAACTCTCCTATTAATGTGAATCCTTTGCAAATGTTAAATTTATGTTGACAGTAAACGGTACCAATATAAATAAACCTTACAAAACATCCAGGTGTTATCTTAAAATGTGTTAAGTGAACCTTACAAGACATCTAAGGTTGTCGTTTTTTATAGTGAAGCATTCCTTTAATATGAAATTTTAATGGTTAAATATAACTTCATTTTTTACTTTCTAATGGCTTAGTTTTCAATTTACCAAATACAGAACTTTTCACTGATAATAAAAAGACTTTACTGGAGTCCTCAGGTCAAATTTTTACTATCTTGTAAGGTTTTCTGCATAGTTATAGTTCAAGACTTGCAGTTGTTAAATAAAATAAAGACCAGTACCTCATCACATTGCATGGCAGTTGTGAGACGATGAGCGACAAAAATTGAAGTTCTGTCAGTTGAAAGAGTCTTCAATGAATTTAGTATGGCTGCCTCAGTCGTGCTATCAAGTGCACTGGTTGCTTCATCACACAAACTGAAATGAAATTTCAAATACCCAATAATTATCATGATATCAATAAAAACCGTTTATAAACAGGATAAGCCAAGGAGGCATACAGAATTGAAGGGGCCTTCAAGAATGCACGAGCAATTGATACCCTCTGCTTCTCCCCACCACTCAACTAGCAATATGATCAGATTATAAATTCATAATGTCAATAGATATTTAGCAGTAAGGCGATGACTCACTTTAGGGACCAAACTATTTCATCATCATACCTTTAACCCTCGCTCTCCAACAATGGTCGAGTATTTCTCAGGGAAGTTCAAAATAGTATCATGGATGGCTGCACGACGGGCAGCTTCATATACCTAGGTTATTGAGATATAATTTTGAATAACCAAAACACATTTATAAAGAAAGTATGATATAATAAGTAAGGATACTAACCTCCTCTTCAGTCGCTGATAACCGACCATATTGTATGTTATTGAAAATCGTATCGTTAAAGAGTACCTAATAGAGTGATTATGGACAAGAGAATAGTTGTTTTAATCAAAACATTTATTTAAAAGAAACTTATACAGTCCCTAGATGAAGATAAAATATTAAATATTCCAACAATTCACAGAAAAATCTTTGGGGGTGGGGGGAACAAAAATTAACTAACATTCTACAGCATCCATTTTCTGACAAGAAAGGGATTGATTAATAACATAGGTAAAGAGGCTCACAGTATCCTGTGGAACAACACCAATGCACTTGCGTAGACTTTCTAGGGTAACATCTTTTATGCCTTGGCCATCTATTCTTATCTGCAAAAAACAAAAATATTAAAAACTCAAATTGTATATAAAATTCACTAAAGTTCCCTACACCATTAAGAACGCTACCTTAAGAGATGTTATCATATCATATTGTTAAATTATAGAGTGTCTAGGTCACTCAAAATTGTTAAATTTCCAAAGATTCCAAATACCACCTGAAGATAGAAAATTATCATTTTGTGAATTTGATTTGTAATTGTTCTGTTGTACATTTCATTTATAGACACAATCAAGCACATTGGTGAATCAAACTATAAAAGAATTGGCAAAAATTCTGGTTCTCACCGCTCCTGAATCAGCATCAAAGAATCTGAACAACAACCTAATTATAGTCGACTTTCCTACAGAAAGAAGTTGAAATGCCAAGAATTAAACAGAAAAATGTGTAGATGTTACGAGCTTTGGTTGGGGTACACAAGAAAAGGGACAGAAGGGATAAGAGAGAGATGGAGATAAAGGAAAGACTATTTGTTATTGATTTCTGCTTAATTCTAATACAATCCTTAGCTCGTAATATATAGAGCTTTCTAAAATATGGTAACATATCAATTCTCAATATCAGCTAGCTAATAGAAATAGAAAGATACATAAATATATTGAAATCAAATAATATCTATTAAATCTGATTTCCTTAAATCTAAATATATCCTATTATATTATTTCCTTAAAGATCTGTAACATTTCCCCCTTCCATGAGAATCAGCTTGTCCTCAAGCTGAAAAATGGGGTAACAAATGCAAATATTATCCAGGTGCTTCATTGGTAATCAACAATGATGAATGCTCAAGATCATCATCGTCCACGACCTTTAGCCATAATAGTCGCTTGCGCTTATGACCTCTTGTGTATAGCTCATCATAATTAAAGCACAAACCCTTATGACGTCTCTCAGCCAGCTCAGTTGGGGTGAGGCGGCATAAAGAACGTTGATATGGTAGCGTCATCATTTCAGGAGGTTCAAGAAGAATACTTGTAGCAGGAGTCATGCGGTAGCAATGCTCGAAACTGCGAGCTAAGCTCATGGCATGTTGCAGGTCAGAATGTTTGTGTAACTCGACATCGGTGCGAAGAGGATCGGAGAAACCAGCAATAAAAACATGCCTCTGTTGAGTTCGAGTAACCAAATTAGCGGTGAAAACATGGATTTGTTGAGTTGGAGTAACCAAATCAGCGGTGGCGCGAGATTGTGGACGGTGGTTCTCATCTGTTTTGAGAGGATGCTCTAATGCAAGCAAACGATCTTCAAACAGAGTTAGGCGACGCATGATCTCGTTCTGACCATGGAGAAGCTGTTGGTTGCTTTGGAGAAGATTTTGGAAGGCGGTTGTGAAGTCAAATGTGGCTGGGGTTGTTTTATCCTTAGACATCGTGGCTGTCTCTGATACCAAATTGTTACGAGCTTTGGTTGGGGTACACAAGAAAAGGGACAGAAGGGATAAGAGAGAGATGGAGATAAAGGAAAGACTATTTGTTATTGATTTCTGCTTAATTCTAATACAATCCTTAGCTCGTAATATATAGAGCTTTCTAAAATATGGTAACATATCAATTCTCAATATCAGCTAGCTAATAGAAATAGAAAGATACATAAATATATTGAAATCAAATAATATCTATTAAATCTGATTTCCTTAAATCTAAATATATCCTATTATATTATTTCCTTAAAGATCTGTAACAGTAGATTTCTCGAAAGAGAAGTTCATAAAATTTGGCCGTAGGATATACACATAATAAGAGCCTACAAACTGAGCTAGCTACAAAGTACCATAAAATATACATATCGGCACTAATGCAGCTATAGCGATACAGGCACTTCTCCAATGTTCTAATAAAGTTGGATAGCTTTTATACTGTAAGTTCTTCATACTTCATAGCATTTTAATGCAAAACACTAAAAAAAAGTGCATATACAATTGAAAGTTAACAAATGGAGGAGAGTGCATTAATGCGATAGAAGAAAAAAACAACTAAATTAAAAAGACAAATAGGTAAAAGTATATATCAAAGTTTGTGAAATCAGAGCATGAGAAGCACAACATAGTCCCAGCCACAAGGCAAAGTCAGGATAGTAGCAGAGAATGCCAAGCATTTGTTGTGCCCACAAGATATAGACATTATAAAAGTGCAAAGGCCTCTAGTTTGGACACATTCTGACGAACCTCTCTGATTAAAATGTGCATACTTAAAGGTAACACATCATCTGGTCTAGCCAGTGCATATTGTATGCATTTTCATCAGAATAAATAAGATAAAGGCATGATAGCATGGAACAGCTGCGCAATAACAGAATAAAAAGATAACATAATGAATTTCTTACCACTTCCACTGGTTCCCACAATGGCAACACTTCTTCCAGCTGGTACTGAAAAAGATACTCCATCAAGAACCTTCCTTTCAGACAGATACCTGAAATGCAAAAAAATTATTACTAGTCATAAGTCCCACAAATAAAGAAGAATAATTGTGTTACTTTTGTCAACAGATTTAATCTGGAGTATCTTTGTGATCATTTCAAAAGATTGTATGGACGATTTCTAATAAAACCTACACCTTATAAACATGATACCAAAAGTAAACCTAAAATCTTAATCTAAAATTCTAATGGGCAGCAAGGAAGTTTATCTTGCAAGTAACAAGAGCAAGCAATGATAAAATGCTACCAACAGGTGTGCTTACTTTTTATGTGCAGTAAAATATAGAACGACCAAGCAAAGATGCTTACCCAAAATGCACATTATCAAATTCAATCGATCCACCCTTAAAATCTAAAGGATATGCATCAGGCTTGTCCTTGATGCCTGGTTCTTCCTGTAAACCCATCATAAAACACCTGTTAAATTAACCAAAATAAGTAAGGATGCAATGCACCGGTAAATTATACTTTAACAAGACATATCTCTTGCTTACAAACAAGGCTCAATTACATTAGTAAGGAAATAAGTTGTGAATTTCTTAGGCAATATCATTGTTGGAAAATAATTACGTATGTCAAAAAATTTAACTGGCAATAAATTGATAAAAACAATCAGAAATTCACGAGTCCATATGTTGAAAAATACTGATTGTGTGATTTAACATGGCCTGCAGATAAAGATTTATACCTCGAGCAATTGAAACATAGACTTCATATCTATCAAGCTTTGTCTTGTTTCTCGGTATACACTTCCCAGGAAATTGAGTGGTACAGATAGTTGAAAAAGCAGTCCATTCACCATGACCTATATGTTAGCATAAAATATGTCATACAAATAAAAAATCTTATGAAATTCTAGTAAAATGAATTTGTGGTTATCATATAGAGAATAATGGATTGATCTTAGTCACAACAATCCAGCCAGCATTATCTGGACTTAGAAAAACTCAGTAAATAACTCCGATTTAATGTTTGTTAGGAGCTTTCAAGGTGCTGCTGTTCAACTTCTTGTAATTATCTAGAATATAGGCATGTAAATGACAAAAACATTTACCTTCAAGGCTCAAGATTACATTGAAGAATATAACAAAAACAGCAAAAACAAGAAGAGGAATTTACCAAGTCACCAACAGTCATTGCACCACTCATTATCCCATAAGATGAAAGGACCATTGCAGTGGATAAGGCAATGCTGAATATAACATTCTGCCCGAAATTTAGAAATGCAAGACTAGATTGCGTTTTCAGTGCTGCACCCTCATACCCTGATATTATCCAAAGAATATTCTCTCAGCATACCACAACCACATGGTGAACAATATCTTTTAATTAGTGTTGCCAATAAAGAATATCACGATCATTTTCTAAAGTAAAACAAATAGTTGAAGCTAAGTACAAGAAAAAGAAGGAAATGTATACTCACTCTTCAAGTACTTGTCATACTTCTTAACTTCATGAGCTTCGTTGTTGAAGTACTTAACAGTCTAAGATATTATTAATAATACAGAAGACATCAATAATGAGCCAAGTTGGAGTTAGACTAACACGAAAAAATATATATAGATTCATGATATGTACATTACATTACCTCATAGTTCAAAAGCGAGTCAATTGAAACTGTGCTCGCGTCATTATCTGCTTTATTCATTTGTTGCCTGAATTTAGTCCGCCACTGTTAAGAAAGAAACTATATATTAATTTTAATGTTTTATTTACACTTATTCCTGAAAAAGAATATTGGACAAGACACAAAAGCAATAATACCTGTGTTACCACCAAAGTGAAAGCAACGTAAGCAGCAACTGACAGTGATGTTATCCAAGCAAAAGAAGACCCAAAACTGTATGCAAGGATAGTTGACACCATGCCTATCTGATAGATAGAAGCAAGCAAAGTTAGAATGATAAGTGCCAACTAAGATTTTTTTTTTGAAGAGCTACAATATAAAAGATTGATGAACAAAAATTTGGGAGTACCTCCAGTATTGTAGGTACTACATTGAACACCATAACCGAAAGGATATAGTTGATAGCACGGCTGCCTCTGTCTATGATGCGATTCAGACCACCAGTTTGGCGGCTATAATTTGCAACCAAGAAAACAACAGGAAAAAAAATTGAAAAATAGTGGGAAAATATTCTTTGAAATTATATAATGACAACGAATCAGTAGTTCACCGCCCTTAGAGGTAACAGAATTGTGGAGAAAGAGGCTGCATTTAAGCATAAGTACCTGAGATGGTACCGAAGATCAAGTTCATGTAGATGTGCAAATACCTAAAACAGAAGTGTAATATGAAAAGCATGTTCAACACCAAGATATATAATGGAAGTGGAAATTAGAAACAGTAGATAGTTTAACAGAAATCTCTTTTCTTGTGGTTGTAAAAAAAACTGAGAATAACATAGAATAGAATAAATTATTTTAATTTGTCATTTTGTTTATGTACAAAAAAATCAGCTTAACTAAAAAAAGAACACTTTACGACTAAAAGGGTACCTTCCGAGACACTGCACGAATTGCTCCCAGTGCTACCTTAGAAAAAACGGCATTTCGCAACTCTGGTTTAAAAAAAAAATGAATGTGAGAGAGAGAACATAACTATCTGATAAAAGAAAGCCCAAAAAAAGGGGCACCGGGGATGCATGTCTTTTAGAAAATGAAGATATACCATTACATGCTGCTGCACCCGTTCGAGCGATACCATAACCTATTAAAACAGCTGCTGGGCTAACAAATAGTGCCAACAGAGTTGCATTAGCATCATTAAATGATGCCAATGCCATCTCTGACCCGGCAGTCATAGCTGTCAGCCAATCCACCGCAAGCTTGAAAATTATAGGCACTTGCACATTTATAACCTAAATAAAAAAAAAGTTTCAATTACATCTCCAATGGCGACTTATGATAGAGAGTATAAATCTATATAATTAAACTTTAAGAGATGAAGTTCTAGGTTAGTTTCAACCTTTGCACCGATAAGGAGGCCAAGAGCAAGAAGAGTCCTGAGACGAAACTCTACACTATCATTTAACAATAACTGCTTCACAAGGCTACGCAAGATCCTAGTATCGGCTATTTGATTGTCAGCATCCTTCTTGGAAGAATCTTTCTGTAATTTGTTATTATCCCCTCCTGCAGGCTTTGCTGTTGTTGCCACCTCATTGGATGACGTAGAAAAGGATGATGCATGTACCTTCTGAAGTTGCCTCTGGATAATATTAATAACTCACTAGTGTGAGGAGGAAAGTAACATTATTTTTAGAATTTAGTCCATCTCTTTTACCCTCGAACGGTTACTGCAATTTTTTGCCTTTGCATTTTAAATTCAATACATTGCCTGGGTCATTAGAAAGTAGACCAAAGCATCAAGCAAAGTTTTAATAAAACAAATAACCTCACCGTTGTTCCTATTCATTAATTGCATTAGGCTCATTAAAACTGGGACCACATTGAATATCCCGTCTTGCAACTGATTTGCACAACATCATGAGGCTGATACCAAACATCTCAACAATACTAAAATGCTAATTAAAACTGATATTCCAGGGTGCACTAAGAAATGCAGCAAAATTTGGTTACTTTAAAAAAAAAAATCACTAATAAAATATCAATTCCACTGTCTGCACTATCTTACATACTAATCATAACAAGGTTCTCCAGGTAAGCATTACTAAAAATTATACAATGCAGTATCTTATACTAATTATAGTAAGTTTGTTTCTGGTAAGCATCACTAAGGATTATACAATGCATTGCAGAATTCAATTCTCACACCCCACTCCAGCACCAAGTAAGAATTTCCAAACAACCCAACTCCGTTAAATTCAAACCTTTTATAACCAAAAACAGTAACAAAAAAATTACCAGGTCCCTGGAAATCTTCCCACCAATGACAGGAAAGGAATCAGACAAAAACCCAGAAAACCCTCTAAAATCGGGTGTGATGGGAGAAACATGGTGAGGTCTGGCAGCGGGAGCTCGATCGAACCAATCCTTCCTGTACCCGATCGATCCGAGCGCGCGAACCGAGACGGGATAACAACTGTCGAATCGACACAGAAGGAGCTGTCGCGCGCCTAGTAGCCTTGATGCTGCCCTCATCAGTGGGAAAAGTTTTGAATAAAAATAGGCCTTCTCTTTGCTTTTTTTATCTGATGATGATTATGATGATACTTTTTGTGGGGTTTTTTTGTGATATTATTTCATGTTTTTTGTGATTGAGGCTGCGCGGCGCGACCGCCTTGTCGTTTGTTTCTTCGGGAATCGGGTTTGGTATACGGATCCGATCGGAGGTGGGTTGACTGCAGTTTCACTGGAATATGGGGTCCCCATGAGATTCGGTCTAAAACATTAGAATAAACACTAAGCTTTAATTATAGTATGGAGGTTTATTTTGGTACCATCTCCGTTTCCAGGAAAAAAAAAAATGCCAAGATGGGTTTACCAAAAAATCAACAACAGCAATGGTCGTTCAACTTGGCATTTTATATATATATTTTTACTTTTTTTCTAAAACTCACCATGGCATTTTTTTAATTATTTTTCTGCTTTTTTGAAAATGCACCTTGCATTTTTGTTATCATCTCGGGAAGAGAGAAACTTGGCCCAAGAACGTTCCCTGAATTTGGTCCAAGTACATCGCTTTACTCTATCATTAATTCTACTATTCTAGTAAAGTTAGCTAGCTATGACTGTTACTAAAACCTATGAGACAGATAGACAAGAGTAACATATGGATATTTTTTAAAACCTTTTGATCCTCTATTTTTGAAAGAGTAACATATATGAAAATTTCTTTCAAAAAAATTATATATGGAAAATGACTGATACAGTGATACTAATTCAGCAGTAATTTATTAAATTTTTTTGTTTGGCACCAGCTGATGTTTTGGCAATGAAAACCAATCCAGCGCTTCTTTCTGCTCATTCTCTCCTCTCCGGTTTCTTTTACGCCCCCATTTTTCTTTCCTCTTCCTCTAACACCTACTAAAATAATTTAGGATTTTTATTTTGTTATGATATACATTAAGAGTTTGTATAAAATTTGTTGGTATGCAGAACATATATATGTGTGTTGTTATTTAATGCCCTGATCCTATAAAATAATTCGTTTTGACAATACTTTATGAATTTTTTTTTAAATCATGACTTTTTACATGAACATTAAAAAGTTACGTGATAATATCTAAACATTTTTTTTCTTTTCAAATCTGAAATTTTTTTTCTTTATTCTAAAGTGTTTCTTTTTAGTCTACCTCCAACTTGTTTGAGACAAAAAACTTAGTTGTTGTTGTTGTTGTTTATTCTAAAGTGTCACACCCAGGGGCGAAACTACGTGGAGAAAGGTGGGTCCATGAACCCACCTCAAAAAAATATTTTCTTAATAGTATATTTATTTGTAATTAAAAACAAAGGTCACAAGAAGTTAGGGACCCATCTCAAAAATTTGAAGGACCCAGCTAGACATGTCGTGTTTGATTTGAATTGTATAACGACGTCTAAAAAATCGCATAAAGATCCATGTAGCATTTGTTCCTGACTAATCGTCTTCTTTCTTCATCCCCAATTAATTTTATTAAGACAAAATTTAGAATAGAATGGAATATTTGGATAAATAATTATTTGTAGCATATATATACTAGCGTGAATCTCGCGCATTGCAAAATTCGTCTATATAATATTTTGTGAACTTTAGGACATAATAAACAAAAGCTACCACATAAGATAAAAAATACAATTCAGATATTATATAAAAACTGCCAGTAAAAATCATAAATACTATTTTTGTCAAAACAAATTTCGAGCGCCACAAAAGATAAGAAATATTGTGGTTTGAATAGTGGCCAAATTCCTCTGTATGCCTCATATCTTTATATATCTATAATATAGAAAAAAAGTGTTCAATAAGATTTCTAATGAACCTATTATGTAAAATTATGAGAAAAATAAAAATTCATAGGAAATTGTTGTATTTTTTTATTGTCTTGATTTTTGAATTATTATTTTGTATATTAAATATATTATTCTAGATTTTCTATTGTTATTATAATATATATTTGATTTCTCATGAATTTTTTATATCACATTATTTAGAGTTCTTTATTTAAAAAATATTATTATACTATGTCTATATTAAAAGTTACATCATACATATATTTTCAGTAAAAAAAAAAATTACAGACCCTGCTGAACACGAAATCTTGACTTCGCCACTGGTCACACCCGAAAGCTAGGTGTGGACAATCGCCCCTGCCACGAGACGTACGTGAACCACGCCCCATAAGACTCAGAATCGTGCTATAATTTTTTTTTCTTTTATTTAAATTCATAGGTCTCACAGAACAAAATTGCACGTGCCAAGATATTTTTATTTGCCAAATATATCTTACATTATTCATATTACAAAGCCTAGAGCATATGTTACAACCAATGTTTTCAAATTCCTACCGGCCATCAAACCGGCCAGACTGACGGTAAGCGGTTTTACCGGTTTTACTGGTTTGTGCCGGTTAATACCGGTTTGTGATGATTCTAAATAATATATATATTTAATAAGAATTCTTGACAAATGAGGCCGCTTGGCCCAGTGGGTGGTGCTGTTGGCTTCGAGGATGCCCACCTAGGTTCGATTCTCCTCACAATCAAATGAATTTGGGAATTTTGCTATTGGGAAAGCGGAAAGGACAAAGCGGTTAGTGCCGATATTTCCGAAATTTCAGAATTTTGACCGATATTTTTCGGTTATTGACCCACGGATATTAGAACTCTTTCCCTACCGGGTGCTGACCCGAAATCCGGTTTTACCGGAAATTTCCGGTAACCGATAGGGTTTTAAAAACACTGGTTACAACCATTCTCATATTTTACCATTCTTATGCCCCATTATCTTGCACTATCTCACTATCTCATACTGAACGTAAGCTTTGAGACTACTAGTCTACTATATCATGGGAGCCGCTTCTATATCTTCCCCCATGTAGTAATCCCCTCTATTTGGAACTACTGGATGAAAATATTAAATATACATATGCATATATCTCTATATAGAGTGTTCTAGTCTTCTAGCTAGATCTAGGTACAGTAGTATGTTATCTCTATACAGAGTGCTCTAGATCTAGGTACAGTAGTATGTTATCTCTAACAGAGTGCTCTAGATCTAGGTACACTTGTATGTCATCTCTATGGCTCCGTTTGGATGACTTCTTCCCGGAATAAGGAATAAAGAATAATCACTTTTTATCAATAAATTTATTTCTAACCATCCAAACTCTTCACAAAAGTTACACACTTCCCAATAAATTTACCCATTCCTAATAAATTTCTTCCCTTCTTCCTTCTTCCTACTTTATTCTCAACGCATCCAAACGGAGCCTATACAGAGTGCTCTAGATCTAGGTACACTTGTATGTCATCTCTATACAGAGTGCTCTAGATCTAGGTACAGTAGTATGTTATGCTCCAACCCTGGCAAGTGTACTTCTTATTGTAATATTGTACATTCGAAGGTTGCGATAAGCCTTGGTATATTACCATTCAACCGACGAGGCTCATGGAACCCCAATTCGCCGGGGGAAAGCGTGTAAAAAGCAAATGTATGGAATGAGAATAATTCTCAGTGTGAGTTTTAGTTCCGGTACCTAGATCTTTGTACAAAAATCCTTGTTCTAGAATTAAGACCCATAAATAATGATTTAATTGAAATGATTAACAAATTAAAATACAGAAAAGTCCACGATCAGGCAGAGTACCGGTGGCACAATGCGAAATGGTCCGATCATGGGCATCATTTCAAGGATACATGCAATCAACATGAAATTATCACATGATCAGCATAACCACAAGATAATTTAATTGATAGATTATAGTATAAATGTAAACATATCACCCAAGTTTCTCATGGCTGTCCGAGAGAAACCCTTTCCCTAAACCCAAGGGTCCAGCATCCAAGTTGACAGACAGAAGAAAACTACCAGTCAATTAAGCGCTAATAACCTTGCTGGACAGGGGCTAGCTGGTCACTGGGGAGTGAACTAGATGATCGAATCAATTATCATGTTATGCTAATGTGGTAAAAAGGCATCTTGATTCCGTTAACTCATTGAGTCAACATTAGTCTGTAAAAATTCATAATCATTTCAAAAGACAAACTAACGGTTTCCAAATTCCAAGCGGATTCTATGCCACAACATGAGTTAATTTATTTTAGGGCTCCTATTCTAGAATGGTGAATTAGGATTTTTTCAAACGATTATTTGCAAACATGCTATGCATAAATTTAAAGTTACCGAATAACATTTTTAATAAATAATCTGCGTAATTCCACACCTTCTCCTGCGTTAGAGGTCTACTCTTGATTACTTCGTTCATGTATCACAGATTAATATTTATAATCTGTTAATTATAGCCTTGGTAAAGAATTCGGGTTCATTTGTGTAACCAGACTGATGGATGTCATGAGTCCCAATCCAGAAATTACCAGATAGTTTGAGTCATTATTCCATTTAATTGTTAATGTTATAGCCATTAATATTTATTACTTTATTACTAATTAATATTCAGAGTTAGAAAGTTAGAAGTCAGAAAATCAGATAATCGTTAAAATAAAATTGCAGAAATGAAAAACAAAATAAAAAATTGAGAAACTCAGAAAACATCTTTAGAAAACAGATTTCATTTTATTTATTTTGGGATCAGAAATAGTCTTAAATTGTTCGAATATCTGTCTTTTGTGGTCAGACGTTTGATCATCATATTCATATCTGATATCCCATTATCAAGCTCAACATAATTTATTGAGTCCAAGTGTTATTCGTTTATTTGGGTTCTGAATAGTCCGCTTTATTATTTATTTTCGGTAATTACTACTTACCATTCACAGGATTGTCATCCAGCGCCATCCGCAGTACGCTCCCCTCCCTTTCGCGTGTCCCCTCCCTTCCCTCGTCTTCCTCCCTTCCTTCGCGACTTTACTCCCTCCGCTCGCGTCTTTTCTTTCTTCTCTCACTTTCCTCCAGGTGCGTCTCCCTCTCCCTCTCTCTTTCTTTGTGAATTTTTTCTCTCCCTCCGCTCTCTTCCAAGAAAGCCACAAAGAGATTAAGAGAGTTAGCCTTACTAGCCATGGTTTTTTCTTTATCATTGGCCATTTGTTTCTTTTTTTCTCTCTCTCTCTTCTATTTTATGTTATATATGTTCAATTTTATTTGTTATCCCTGTTCAATTTATTTGTTATATCTGTTCAATTTATCTGTTATTTCTGTTCAATTTATTTGTTATTTTCTATTTTGTATATGTTCACCTTTATTATTATTTTTTTTTGCATGAGTTCAAATTATTTGTAATATATGTTCAATTTATTTGTTACATATGTTCTATTTGTTTATCTTCACTTTTTTAATGAGTTCACGATTTTTGTTATATATGTTCAATTTATTGTTATATCTGTTCAATTTATTTGTTATTTCTATTTTATTTATGTTCACCTTTATTTTTTTGCATGAGTTCAAATTGTTTGTAATATATGTTCAATTTATATTGGTCTATCTGTTCAATTTATTTATCTTCATTTTTTTTAATTAGTTTATGGTGTTTGTTATATCTCTTCAATTCATTGTTATATCTGTTCAATTTATTTGTTATTTATGTTCAATTTATTTGTTATTTCTGCTTTATATATGCTCACCTTTATTTTTTTTACATGAGTTCAAATTGTTTGTTGATCGGAGGTGAAACCTAGGTCAAATTAAACCTCAAATCTAATCTAATGCAGTATAGCTTGAGGGTCGAATCTACAGGGACGGTTATTCTAAACTATAAACCTTAAGTAACTTAGTTTAATTGATCTAAGGGTAAACAAGTCAAAAAGTTGGTTAATTGATTCAAAAAGATTAAATTTAAACTAAAGGAATTAATTCTAAACTCTAATTAATCTCTAAATTACTCTAAAAATTAAGGAAAAGATCTAAACTCGAATTAAGGACTTAAACTAGAGTCAATTGATCGGGTTCCACTTCCAGGCACTATCATGGCGGGTCGCCAGAATAGTACGATAATTCAGTTTAATTAGTTTCTAAGTTCTCTAAGTTCAGGTCTTTGGCTTAAACTCTGGTCCAAATACTAACTCTCGTTCTTGATTTGGTATTACTAAGTTTTAACCTTTAAACCTCCCTAAAAACCTAAGTTTCAACTCTCGTTCCTTGGCTTAAGTTTTAGGGTTTGCTTTAACTATTCGGTAGGATATCCTAAATCTCTCGATCTTAGGAGGGAATAAACCTCTCGGCTAACTTCCGGTTTCACCTTTTAGGTATACTAACTATCCTATGGTATGGGAATACAAATTGTTTTGTATTTAGGGAACTTGGTGCTTATCTATTAGGCAAGGTCTTAACCTAATGAGCGAACCTTCAAGACAATTATATTCATATTCTCAATTCAAGCAATTAAACTTAAGAAAAGTAAAGCAACTTAGAAAGATTAGAAAACTAAATTAAACTTCCTTAATCTACCAAGTCATGGTTCCCTACAATTGCCCCTAAACTAAACTACTCACTACAAGACATACTAAACATAAAGACAACAGGTTTCAACAGACTAAACATAAAAAGACAGAAAATAGAGAAAGAATACAACAAAGAACTAAAAGAAACGCTCTCAGCTTGAATCCTGGCGGGTCGACAGGAGACAGGCTGGGTGCGATTTCTGCTAACTCCTCTTAAATCTTGCTCCAAAATCTGACTTTTTTTGAATCCTCCCTTCTGGTGGTCTTCCACATCATTAAATAGGCTTCAAGGACGGTTCTCATGCGTGGAGATCATGTCTGGTTCCTCCGAAAATAGAAAACACGCTCTGCCAGAAATATCGTCTCCAAATTAGGTCTGTTGGTTTGAGTCTGGCGGGGTCGACAGAATCCTGGCGGGGTCGCTAGAACAGGGGCCTTATCTGGTTTGACCCTGTTCCTTTGCTCCATTCGCTTGGATCTTGACTTGCTCCGTTTGAACTCTACTTAGGGCCCAATTTAGCACCAAATCGTCATTGAACCTGAAATTAAACAAGGGCAAATAGCAATACCACATTTCTAACCTAAATTATATTAAAATCTAACTAAAACACAAGCATTTAATTGAAATTAAGGCCTAAAAGGGTTGAATATTTTGATGTGAAACCCGCCTATCATTTGTAATATGTATTCAATTTATTTGATATATCCTATTCATTTTATTTGTGTTACATATTCACTTTGTTATCTATATATGTTAATTTTTATCTTTTGTCTGAGTTCAAGTTGTTTATTGTTTCTGTTCAATTAGTTGTTGTATATGTTCAATTTATTTGTTGCATCTGCTCATTTTGTTTCTTTATTTAATCAATTAGTAGTTGAAGGGAAATTGAGAGCGAACAAAAACGAAGGTGGGAGAAGGGAAAAGGAGAGAGGGGAGAGAGAGAAAGGAGGGGAAATGTGCGGGGTTAGGGAAGGGTAGGGAGGGGAAAAATGAGAGGGAGGGTGAATGGAGAGAGAGAGGGCGCGCGAAAAAAGTCGGAGGCGAAAAAACAGTATGGATGACGCGGATGATTTTTCGCTGAATGACGGTTATCACTCCCGTTTATTTTCAAGCCCACAACTTTTAATTTATTGTTAAATCCCAACAACAGATTCAAGCCCATCATAAATTTATTAAGCCCACAGAAAATTTTGATCCGAGCGCGCTGGGCCTAAGCCCTTTTTTTATTTCTTTCTTTTCTTCCCTTTCGAGTTTCGACCCATTTTAAAAAGTTGGGTCCTAGTTCGGTAGATTTTTTTTTTTTTTTTTTTTGAGGTAAAAGTCCGTAGGCTAAAACTATTAATATAAGTCTTACATCAAATATTACATATGCATGTGCACTTCTTTAATCTACGGCAACATACAATATCAATCCAAACAACCTAATCTATTAATACACATATAAAAACACATAAAATCAAATAAACTATAATTACAACACATAATTATTCTTTTTGAAAATGTCATTTACTGACAAGGTTGTGTTGGGAGTAGCCATTGGCTCATCTGCAAATCAAATAAGGATCCGTTTGGATGATGTGGGAATTAGAGGAATAAGAAAAGAGGTATTGGGAAGTGTGTAACTTTGTGAAGAATTTGGATTGTTTATAATAAATTTGGTAGTAGAAAGAAGCTATTTTCTTATTCCTAGGCTCATTCAAACGGGACCATAAAGAAGAAGCGAGCAGTCTCTAGAGTCTAGAGCTGATCCGGTCAGGTACAAATATACAATGTACAACTGATAGCCGGGCCCAGATACGATATTAGAAATATAGATTGGAGTGGAGCGCTGACAGTGGGCCCAGGATTTCAAGAATAATTGAAGAAAACGATTTGGGAGAATGAATTAGAAATTGAGCTGTATCTTTTCTTATTCTTTTATTTTTTCTTTATTAGTTGATGTTGATTTCCTCTCCACTATATAAAGAGAACAGCAAGTTTAATCAAGAATTCATTTTCTCATATCTCCTCTCTCTCTCCTCTTGTTCATCTCTTCTATTCTCTACTGATCCTCTATTTCTTCCCCTTTTCCTCTCTGTATCTCTTCTCTCTCTCAATCTGATCTCTCACTTTTCTCAAATTACTTCTCAATTTATCCAATTAATCCAAAATATGAAATCAGATCATTATAGAAAAGTTCAAATATCAACTAAAACCATTTTGGCACAGATAAATATTTAGATGCTGAGCTGGTATCCTCTAAAAAGTTCAAGGACTACAATTTGAGTTCTCCCATTTTTGTTTTATTTGTTCTTCTGTGCAACCTCCAGTCAATAAGAGAGCTAATTTCAAGTTTTAGTTTCTAGCCACACAGCTAAACTAAACAATTGATATTGTCAAGTACGCTTTACCAAAATATTCGCATCAAAATACAGATAAAATAACAACAGAAACAAAGATTAAAGAATATAAATGCTCAGGTCTTGCTCATGACAAGGACAGAAAGATCTCATTACTATTTGGAGGTAAAAATTCGAAGTTGCTGACATAAGTTGCAGCTTCCATTGCTATACAAACTATAAATAGCAACAAATTAACAATTCCTTTAGTTGACAAAAATCAATGGTTTTAAGCATATTTGATTTTGAAAGGATATACATGATAATTTCGGCATTAAATGATGATTGATATGCAAGTGACAGGCTTGGGAAGTACTTACATTGAACTACACCAACAATTTACAGTCCGGCAGCAAGCCAGTGCTCATACTGTTCTCTCAGATATACAATACATTCTTTTGTCAGACGCAAATAAAAACCCCTATTAGTCTATCTATGTAATGCAAAGCAAGAACTGAAGTACCTATTCAATGCAAATATGAAATGTGGAGATGATTAAAGTCCACAATAAGGTTCTAGAAAAGAATCCTGAGAAAGAGAATCATCCATCCAGCCATAGAGAAAACAGCAAAGATGTGAACCCAGAATAAAATTGTTGCTGATTCTTTTCCACAGCCACGTAAATTGGAAACTGCTCCTGTAAGATGTAGTAATAATAGCATTTAGACAAACTTAAATTAAAGTCCCTTCCATAAAAAGCACAAAAACCATTTCATAATGTGCATGGCCAAGGAAAACATTACCCAAAAAAAAAAATTCATGTATAGGTTTTCTAATTTTTTTTTTTTCATTTTAAGATTGAGATGTAAATGTATACCAGAGAGAACAGAAGTGGGCATTGAATGCTGGATCAGAAGAACAAACTTGAACATCTTGTCATCCTTGGGAAACAAATTTAGTTTATCAGCAAGAGTTACAATGCCTAATCCTGCTGGTGGAACCAATATCAACCGTGCAAATATTATTGCAATAGTTGTCTTCAGTCCAAGCCGTTTAAATCCAACACCAGGGCCTGAAGAAAAAAAGAATTATTGACCTTTATGGAATCACTTAGGCAAGAAGACAATAATAATAAATAAAATGAAATCCATAGAGAAGTTAAAGAAGGTAAGAAGAAATACCATCAACGAGATTGCCGCCCAATGCCAGTAAAATGCAAGGAATCATTGCCTCCCTGAAAATACATGCATATCGGTACATTAGAATTCAAATACTGCACATTTTTACACAAAATAAAACATGCCAAAAGCACTGTATCATTTACTTATTTTAAATTTTTATCAATAGGACGAGCTGAATTTCCGGAAGGAGTGGTAATGGTGACATTTAAAAAAAAAAAAACGATTTCAAAAGGTCTGTTTCATTGAAATGAAATAGATGTTTACAAGCTAATATACTGCAACGAACCAATGATATCTACAGTATTCCAATTTATACCTAAAGTCCACAACCCATTGAAATAACTAATAACCATCTCCCAGAAATAAGTTTCCACCATATGTCCAAAAACATTTACAAACTTGACTATATATTGCAAACAAGCATCATTAAAAAAAAAAAAAAAAAACTAAAACTGCAGAAAATAATGTCTTCTGGTGTTAATGGTGCCAGTTGAATTGTCATCTCGACTTCTTTCACATTAGTTTATAAACAAACTAATGCAATTTATGATTTAAAAGCTCAGTGAAAGTTCAAATAAAAATATGTCGCCTAAATTTACTCAAGTCTAGCTCCATAAGAAAAGAAATAAAAAAAAAATTACCCAAGAATCAAGCAGCTATCAGTGAAGAAGAACAAAGGAGCATCATCAGTGAGGACCAAGTTCTTCAAAAATGGTACTACCCCAATGCCAATTGCAAGAATCTATTGGATACAAACCAAAGTTTGTCAGTTTGACAAATGAAACAAAATAAAAGAAAAAACAAGAAGGGAAGACATTTGTACTATGACTTAAAACTCACAGAAGCAACAATAGGGGGTTGAAATATCTGCTTCAGCTTGAATTTATCAACAAGGTAATTCCATCTATCTTTTAGCTGCAGGAAGAAAAGGTAGTTTATGCATTGAGTCAGGATTGTCGCTCCAGCAGAATTATAATTTTTGTAATCCAGCCAAATAAAATGAACTTACTGTGGGTACTTTAGCAGTAATCACAGTTTCCCTTTCAGGATCTGCAGGTGTTAGTAGAGGGGCCTTTTCTGGGGAACTCTCGTCTTCATATGCTTTAGTAGGAAGAAGTTTGGGCTCATGTATACTATCAAAAGTTTCACCGGGTGGTGGTGCGAGCATTTGAAAAACATAAGTGTACAGTATGATAGCACCAACCTAAACAAAATAAACAGAAAAACAAAATTAAACTATACATACCTCGATAATTGACAACTAGAGAACTTACCCATTGACCAAAAATGTACAAGGAAAATTGACAAAAAGAGAACTTACCCATTGACCAAAAGAGATATAAGCAATACCAGCTTGGCTGCATGTGTCCCCGAAAGGATTTGATGCGTCCCGGCAGATCGCCGCTAGTAACACAAGGGGAATGTTTCCAATGTTTCCTTCATAGAAAAAAATATACCTTCCAGTCACGAAACACACATAACAATGTAATAAAATAATGTAGAATGTAGTTTAAATTGACAGGATGCAGATGATGGTAAATTAATAAATTATATAGCCAAATCCATGATTACAGCTTATGTAATAATATAAATATATTACAATAGTGATGAAGTGCTTTATTTGTTTCTTACTATTCTTCACACAAAAAGTGGACTTACCAATTCCGATGTGAATAATGGTGAACTTGAAGTATGGGTATGGTGGTCGAATGATAGAGGCAACAACAAGCCCAATAATTGAACCAGAAATTGAGCCCAAAACAACATTTACAGGAATAAACCACCTACAATTTCAATTTTTAATTCATAATTATTTAAACCTCTAATTGTACCAGAATAGCTTGTGTTTTAGAATTATAAATATGTGATTGAAATGCATACCATTGTAATATTTTCTGGAGGGTGATAGCACGCCCAAGCTCAGAGAATATCAGACAAGGCAGCAGAAGCGAGAAAACCAGCTGCAAGACATACATAACAAGAAAAGGTAATTATCGAATCTAAAATCAAAAGATCAATTAAAAACAACCCAGATGTCAGAAAAGTAAGAAAATAAACAGGGAAGAGTGACATTACCCCATTAAGAAGCTTCCTACCATTAGGCGGTAAGATGTTTATGTACTTTGAAGCCATGAGAAACCCCATGAAACACATGGTGAATACTTTAACAATAGGAAGAACTGCAAATCTTAGAGAAGCAAGCAACGATGCACTAGTACTACTGTTATCCTCCATAAGTATCCCCATTAATGATTTCTCTGCCATTTTTCACTAATGTGTTTTTTAAGGTACTCCTGCCACCAAGAGAAGCACTTTTGTTTCGCTGACCTGGGCGGAAAAGAGTGTCTAAATGGCTGTTAAGTTTTGTTTGGTATATATACTTTGCTGGAGCCAAAAATGCATACTGTTTTGAAGATGCATTGATATTAAGCAAAATACATTTTAAACTGGTATATGAAACAGTTATTACTTTTTCTTATATATTGTGCCCACAGTTATACTTCAAAAAGAAGACAAATTGGACAAGGAGTTGACAAATTGTATTATATAACAATTTAGGACAGATGGAATCTAATTTACAGGTATTATATTTGATTTAAAAAATAAAATACGACATTATTTTATAGGTCATCAAGATAATAAAAGAGCTTTACAAAAATATTTCAGAATAGTCATCCAGAACATCCACAAGAGATAATTAAGTAAAATGATGCATTGACAATGAAATTATTCAATATATATCATAGTAACCAAAAAATATTTCAAATTGAAAATATAAATTCATGGATGCATTGTTGGATAGATAGAACTATTAATGTCATCCAATTTGAGTATCATTTGATAACTAACCCAGGTTACATCACATTTCGACCCGTCAAATGTTTATAAAATCGATCAACAGTAAAGATGCACCAAATTCTGTAATGATTTATGACCAGGACATTTGTATCATATAAATAAAGCCAGAAATAATACTTCTGATTTTAATTTTACATCTAATGATCATCAAGGTTGTTAACAGTTAACACATTGTCAATTTGATCTTAATTCTAATTTTGTTGAAAGTTTATGTAAGATTGAACTGCAAGAGTTGCTCAGTGATATTGAGATTCCCTGACATATTATGAAAATCTGTAACTCTGTTTTTGACGCGGAATTTCAAAGATGACAAGAGGAAGATGATTCTTAAGGACTCGGAATTACAAATAACAAAAGTTTTGAGGAGAATATTTGCAAAAGGGCATAGCAAGATGCCAAGATGTTTGACTTTTTTAGACTTTTTTTTTTTGCAACATTATCCTACAAAACAATCAATATCTTTCTCGAATATCCAACAGAACCATTTCTAAAACAGGAAAAAAAAAAAAAAGAACTAGAAAGTCAAGCCTGACTGAAATCTTCAGAATTTGTCAAATTATTCCCCTATTCATGATAGTTACTTCAATTTTCAAGAGTAGAGTTTTACAGACACTGAAAGTCTGCAACTGACTACCATTCAGTCATAATTCAAAAATATTGCTCACCTCCTTTAAAATGCAGTAGTAATAATCTAATAATTTCTGAGTTGTAAGAACAAACCGAAGTTCATTTGTTTAACTAAACGCTCGTATAAAATCACGAACAGATCCCAACAAGTCAATCAAATAGCAAAAGAGGATTAGAGAAAGGACCAAAGTAGAATATAAAACTTAAATAGCTTGAATTCGAGTAGTACCTTCAATGATTAGAAATGGAGCTCTAACCTCTCTCTCTCTCTCTCTCTCTACCAGTCTTCCTTTCTCTTGTGTGCGTTTAGGTTTAAGTTGGAATCAGGCTGAAAGAGAAGGTGACGACAGATCGTTTGAAATTAGTTAGTCACTTATATAAGGGTTTTCTCAAACTGTCGAAGACGGTGCGGGTGATTAGGACTAAAATCCGTCGCTCCCAAAAAAGTAATAACCAAACTTTTGGGAAGATAGGAGAAATTATATTTCTACCCTTTCTCCCGGGATACACATGCACCGGGTGTACAAGGCCGAAGGAGTGCCTCGAGAGGCACCAATCGTCTCCAGTGATGCTCGGTGAGCTGTCACTGTCAGTGTCAGAGAACCGCAGACACTGGAGAGGTTGCCACGATGGGTGCTATTTTTTCTTTTTCTTTTATTTTTCCTTAATTATTGAAGCAGATCTCGTAGGACTGTTTCATTAAAAAAGAGGAGATCCATGAGATTGTTTTCCGTCTTCATTCAAGTTTAGACGTGTTCTATTATTGGTCAACTTAACAATAACTGGGTTTGGAATTATACAATAGAAGTACTGAAACTTTTTAGATTTTTTTTTAAATAGAGTTGCTCATTAATTAGTTCATTTGCGCGAATAGGGAAAATTTTTATCAATGACAAAAATACTCCTGACAATTTTAAAAAAGACAAAAAAGACTCTGAAATTTTAAAAAGAGCACAGTTATAGCGGTAATAGAATTGGCGTAATAACTCAGCCCTATAGCGGCAATAGTATTACCGCTATAGGGGACTATAGCGGCATTGCTATTACCGCTACATGGCTTTTTTTTTTTCCCCTTTTCGGACTGACACACTTTTCCCAACTTCGCATAGTTCTTCGTTTATGCTTGATATCACCTGAGGATCACTCCTGAAAAATATAATCTCAAAGCATTCAAGCACGTTTAAAAATATAGTTCTTCGTTTTTACATTGCAATATTTTTCATATATTAACCATAAAAAAAATTTCATATATTTTTTAGAAAAAGATTAATATTTTTTTCTGAATAAAATTTTTTCCATTAAATATTTTTTCCATAAACTAAATTATTCTATTTTCCATTACACAAAAAAAATTCCTAATCTCCATACATTTCCATTTAATTTTCCAACAATTCCATACAATTTCCATCATAATTTACATTGAATATTTCAGAAATAAAATTTAAAAAAACATTAAATATTTTTTCATACATTAAATACCAATTATTTTTTTTCCATTCATTTTTCCATACATTAAATAATTCCATACCATTTCCAATCAATAATTTTCATAAACAATTCCATACAATTTCCATCATAATTTACATTGCATATTTCAAAAATAAAATAAAAAAAACATTAAATATTTTTATACATAGACATATTTCAATGGAGTAAATAGTGGAGATGGAGATTGTTCTCTGTAAGTGGTGAAAATGGTGAATTTGATTATAATAGGGGTAATGTTGGTGAGGTTAATTCAGGCTCGAATGATGACAAATTAACTGTAAATGTGTTAAATGGGGAGTACCAGAAGCTGGGATTTAGAGCTGATGAGAATGGCAATGTCGAATCAAATGGAGAGGATAGTAAGCTGGTGATTGAAAATTATGAAAATGGAATGGAGGTGGTTCAAAAGGAGAGAATGAAAAGGCTCAGGCACAAAGGGAGGTGCTTAGGGCAGCAGTGATTTTTCTGCGTGCAACATTAATTTTTAAAAAATGACTAAACTGTCCTTTGAGCAACTTGCTCATTTCGTTAGCATGATTGCATCTCTGAACACCATCATTAATTCATTCTATCAACTACTTCAGCCGCTCCTCTCCCAAACTCATCAATCCAATCTCTACTAATAGCAATTAGCGACTGCCAATTCCATAGTGTCCTCTCTCTCCAACAATCCATTCCCATTTTCAATAAAAGAAAATTTATTAAACTCAAAATTAAAGATAAAGACATACCTACAAATTCAATAGAAAAAATAATTTTGGCACTGTGTTCTAACATTATAATAAAATTTTAGCAGTATCTGTCTTTTAAAATTTAGCGGCTGCACAATATTGATAGAGAAATTATTAAGAAAAATTTTATTTATAAGCAATCCCTCGTTAAAAAAATCAAAACAGAATTAAGTTTGAATTGAGGGTATTTTCGTCCATGGGATTATCTAAATGTTGCTCCAAGAAAAATTAATGTTGTCCAAAGAAACTCTCAGGCACAAACTGATCAGAGTACAACGGGAGATGTCCAAAATGGGTCCCACGAAGTCTGAAAGTGGAAAAGAAGGTCAACACTGTCGAGCCTGAAAGTGGGTCCCACGAAGACAAGGCTTCTGAGTCAGAAACTGGTGAGACTCAGGGGTGTCAGCCCGTCAGTCCGAAAAGGAAAAAAAAAAGGCCTATAGCGGTAATAGGAATGTCGCTATTATAGCGGTAATGCTATTGCGGCATTTTTATTACCACTATAGCTGTGCTCTTTTTAAAATTTCAGAGTCTCTTTTGTCTTTTTTAAAATTATCAGGGGTATTTTTGTCAACAACAACAACAACAACTAAGCCTTTTGTCCCAAACAAGTTGGGGTAGGCTAGAAAAAATCTAATAAGAGAACACATCCAAGAACAAAACAAAACATAAAAACATACTAAAAATAAGAGTAGCCATACTAATAATAATACCTATAATAATAATAGTAATAGTAGAAACCTAATAAAAATTTTCCCGCGAATAGATGTGGTCGGAAATATAATATAAAAAATAAAATGACTGAAATTTAGTATTGATTTATTTAATATTCGGTACAATGTTGGTATTTTTGTACAATGCTGGCCATGGGTTTTTTTTTATATTTGAGAGAAATAAATATAGAAATTTTTGTTCAATGATAAGTAGAAACGATTGCTTAATTAAAGCTTTAATTATAGAGTAGTGTGACTTACACATGTAATTATGAACTTTGTACTGCAAATAACATGTACACGTTATATAAACACAATCAATTGCACAGAAGGGGGAATGGTTGAGACCACTCAATTTCTTTTTGCCGTCTATGTAAATTGTACCTCTTAGCCTGGATCATCTAAGAATAAACTTATAATTAGTTATTCGGAATAAAAAATATTATTTCTAAACAATTAAGAATAAGTTTTTTTTTGGATTAGAATGTTATTTTTAAGTGTTCTAATCTAGATTAAATTTTTATTTCTAGGTTGTTTGGATCATCTTCTTAATGTGGATTAAAAATTAGTTGGGACCACTTTTTAATCTGAATTAAAAGGACAATCAAAACATCTTAAGAATAAAAATTTAATGTATAGTATAGATGTTGGACCATATAAAAATAACATTCTAGTTCTCAAAAAAAATATTCTTGATTGTTTTGAAATAATATTTTTTACTCTCAATAACTAATCTTTTTTTTTTTTAGAAAGCTTGACAGAGACTGTCAAGAGAGCCTCAATAACTAATCTTAATTTTATTCTTAGATGATCCAAACACCCCGATCGCATCCAAAGAGGGGAATTGATTTGAACACCCTTCAAATCGATAAAACACTTCTTGTTAGACTAAAATATCCCTAATTAATTGACAGTATTACAATAATGATGATTATCTCTGAACAATACTTTCAATTAATTAGGAGTATTTTAATCTTAAAAGAGTATTTTATCAATTTGAGGAGTGTGCAAATCAATTCCCTCCAAAGAGCTTTTGCTTTGTTGCTAAAAAGATTTTCAAAGCAAATGACATTTTGACATTGTTCGAAATAATAAAATACTAAAAATAGCTTTGTCCTTTCTCCGTTATGGAAGTCCAGCTAAATAGAATAATGTGTTTGCTATCTGATCTTTAATAACAATGCTAATTAATATTCTGTCAAATAAAATTAGTTAATTAGGGCGCGGGGAACCAAGGCCAAAAAGACTTAAACGTTAAAAAAAACATGATATAATAAATAATAAAGGGTTAATTAGATTTATGCCACTGTGAAAATTTAAAATTAGTAAAATACCATCACTAAATGACAAATTAGTTTTATGTCATTACAAAATAGTAAAAATTAGATTTTTGCCACCAAAAATTTGATTTTCCAATCTAATTGGACTTGTTTGTATCCAAGTAGTATTGACAATGGTTTGTCAATCTAATTGGACTTCCATTTTTTTTTTTGGTACTGTATCGTTTTTAGGTTTGTCAATCTAATTGGACTTCCAATTGCTTCTGTAAACAATAGACCTATGACCTATGTTTCAGTAAACAATAGACCCTGTTTCTGCCAACAGAGTCGTGTATTGTCCCCTCCTCTACCTCTGCCTCCGGTCCACAAAATAATTTTTGTTTGAGAATTTAGAAATTCACCTGTCCATGGAATCGAGGGTGATGAATGGAGCAAATAGAGGTAGCATTTGGGAATTTTTAGTATTTTTTTTAAACGTAATTGGTAGGGTTTATTAAAAAGACAATTTGGAAATTTTTAAAAATAATGAGAGATTTCAGGATGTCATTTTTAGTATTTAATCATTTTAGGAATAAGATAATGATATATATTTAATTTACACAATTTGATAATGGCATAAATCTAATTAGAAATCTAACAGTGGTATATCCCTAATTAACTATTTTTTTATAGTGGCATAAAACCAATTAATCCAATAAAAAATAATTTTGTAACATTAAAAAATTTACTTATCAAATAAAAATTAATAGTTTTTGAATTGTAGTTAACAAAACATAACTCATATTTCAATTGCGCTCGCATATATCATGCATTCCTTACGAGTCTTCTATTTGAACATTGTCAATTACAAGTAAAGAGAGACAGAATAAAATATTTTAATTATTTTTATATTTGAAAATTTAAGGTTTATACTATCTGAGATATATATAAACCCATTGAACTTAATGAATGAGATCATATTTTAGACACGATACTAACAGCTGCGAGTGAAAATGCAAGAGAAAAACGACAATAGTTCCAACTGATTTTACGCAAAAATAAAGGTTGACTAGATCTTATTCCATTCAATGTGAATAACGTAACAAAATTAAAATATTTGGATTAAAATGGAACAAATTTAGAGATATGAAGAAAATTCAGAAGATTTAGATAACTACTGAAATAATAAGATAATGAATGATTGATACACCAAAGAAAATCCGCAATCGTGATTAGAAGTTAAGATTGATACTACTGAAATTCCAACAATCAAGTAAATTGGCTTTTCAAAAATTCAAGAGCCATATAAATATTTCGGGAAAAAAGAGCCATATAAATACAGTAGAAACTAGAAAGTATAAAAGACAAATTACTTTAGTACCCTCCGTACCCAAAAAACAAAGATTAAATTTTTTCGGAGGTCACTGAAGTTTATACATAATCTAATTTTAGTCACTAAATTTTGATTTGTCCTTCTAGAACAACTGAACTTTGATTTTGTCCATTTTTAGTCACTCCGTCACAATTTCATCCGGTTCTGTTAACTTCTTAAATTGGGGTACAAAATTTTAGATGCCAATCAAATGTTACTCACTTTTTTTAATCTCCGTATCTGAACCCCACCTCCGACTATCTCCATCTTTCTTAGATGCTCTCTACCTCCTTTGATTCACTCTTCCCTAACTCTCATAGCACCTCGATCTCTAACCAAACCAAACTGAACTCAACCTTTTCAAGCCTCTTCTCTTTTCTCTCCCCCTTCAGCACTCTTAGAGTCTTAGTTCTCTTCCTTTATTGCTTTTTCATAGCCACCGTCTCTTCCCTCTTTCACACTCTGTATGTTTTAATTAATACAAACCTTCAAATTTAAGCAATTTTCAACACTAGCATAGCTTGTTGATTTAAAAAGGTACTGTGACAATCTAATAAAAAATGAATTTTTGTGTCCAATTTTAATTTTTGAACAAATGCTTTATTAGAGTTCAAAATAGTACCGTTAGAATTTCAATCGCGTCAATTGAATTTTTTCTTTGATGGGCTGTAACTGGGTACATGAGCCTAGTACAAGAGTACTGCTAATTTGTCACAGTTTACTGGTATAATTTTTTCAATGGCTAGAAGCCTAAACTCTTTCACGTGTGCACACAAAAAAATTTGAAACAAGTTCTTCTACAGCCTGAACTCTTTCCTATCTCAACACTGGTCTTTTTTTTTTTTGAAGGTTGGCGATTGCCAACAAATCTCAACACTGGTTTTAACTTCCACCACAATAGATAGCGTGAGAATTGAAGGAGCTCGATAGTGCTAACTGAGGTCAGGTTTGAGGGAGTTGAAGGAGCTCGAGAGTGCTTTGGAGAGAGACACATATCTTGAGAATTGAAGGAGGTCGGGTTTGGTCGAAGAAGATCGGTTGTGGGAGGTAGGATTCAAGAATTGGAGGAGGTTAGAAGTGTTTTGAAGAGATAGAGAGAGTTGGCAGAGATATGGATAAAGAGAGAAGAAAGATAACGGTTTTGATTTGCATCTCAAATTTTGTACCCTAATTTAACAAGTTTAACAGGATTGGATGAAATTGTGACGGAGTGACTAAAAATGGACAAAATCGAAGTTTAGTGGCACCAGAAGGACAAATTAAAATTTAGTGACTAAAATCGGATAACGTATAAACTTTAGTGACCTCCGAAAAAATTTACTCAAAAACAAAAGATAAAATACAATTATAACAAAATGATGAATGAATCTTGATACGTTAAAGAAAATCCGAAATCGTGATTAGAATTTAAGATTGATACTACTGAAATTCCAACAATCAAGTAAATTGGCTTTTCAAAAATTTAAGAGCCATATAAAAATTTCGGGAAAAAAGAGCCATATATAACAATACAGTAGAAACTAGAAATATAAAAGACAAATTACTTTAGTACCCTCCGTACCAAAAAAACAAAAGATAAAATATACAATTATATAAGAGTACGTACCATGATATAAGTTTTTTAAATCAGACTTTAAATTCAACTGTTTATAATCTATAGTATTTTTTTTTAACTTAACGATCGTGTTCAAAGTCCTGTTTTAAAATTTTTATTTATATAAGGATTTCCCAACATAAAATATAGTGTAATGCTAGAGTGAAAAATATTTCATACTTAAGTTTGTTAAATGTGATTAGATCTCGATTTTAAAATTACAACGGTCAATTTGAACCACTCAATTTGTTCTCTATAATGAAATTTCTTTTTAGAGATCAAAAGTCTAACTTGTAACCAGTGTAAATTTTGTAGGTTAAATCAAATAAAGCATTAAAAGGCCATCGATGATCTGAAATAAAAATATTATTTTGACAGTGGGAACCGAAGTTTAACTTTTATTTGCCGTCTCCTTTCTAAAAGTGCCTCATTTAAAAATTTATTTTTTAAAATGAAAACATCTCCTAATGTTTGTTAATTCTTTTTGATTGAAAAATGTTTGTTAATTGTCATTAAAAACGCAACATTGAAGAACAAATGGACGCCTCCATTTCCTGGGGAGCTTCAGTTTTCTAATTTCGTAGTTGGTCTGCTATGGTTCATACGGGGACAAAGATGTCTTCTTATATAATAGGAGTTTTCAATCAGACGGTCATTGAACCTTTGGACCAAGATCTCGTCCAGATGGCATTGGATTTCACCTGGCCTCTGCTTGCCTAGCATGGTCCATCGGTCCATGGACCATGGTTCCCATTTCTTCCCCAGTTGGCAGCTGGGTGACAAAGACGTACCCTTTTTTATCCTTTTCGCTATGATAAGTACAGTTCTGCTTCTGCTCTCGTCAATTCGTCATGTATGGACTATTAAAAATACCTATTAGCAAACCATAAAAAGAAAAAAACATAGTTATAGAACGACTGCATCTGTATCAAAATAATTCGTTCAAAGAAGAATATCTACGGTCCATATCGAAAATATGATTCAGTTCATATAATCATCTACGTTCATTTTAAACCCATTATCTCTAGAATAATGCATGACAAAGCCACTAACTATCTGTGCTGAATTCTCACCTTCTATCAATGTTTGTTGCAGTTATTTTTTTTTAAGAGACGCTGAATGAACAAAACTATAGAACAAAATTTACTCAAATTCCTGCCGCAAAGCTTCTGATCCTAAAATTCTAAAGACGTTTAACATGTAAATACAAGAGTGTTAAGGCCCTTCAGTAAATTAAAAAAAAATTAGGTTACTTTTTTTATTTTTTAACTTATATAAGTATTAAATTTCAATATATTATAGTCACTTTCATAAAATGAAATTCCAATTTGACCATAATTTTAATTCATCCTAAACTCTATATAGACATCATTTCTACCATGTGTCATGCAACTCGCTTAATCTGTTGCACTAGCTGACAAATTATAATAAATTTAAACACGCGCATCGATCATCAACTTGATCAATACTCCATCGGGTCTTTTTCTCTACTATTGTAAATTACCTTTATCGACATAAAAGTTTTGAAAGAGCTCCTTTTAGGTAGATATATGTACTTGTCACGAGTTTATTTTAATGGTCTTCTAGGAGAACTCTAGAAATGTAATTGATTTTTAGAAGGAATTAGCTGTTAAGATGGTCTTCCTTGTACCAAGATATGAAAGTACTTTAGTGTTGATGATAATGAAATTTCGCTTCAAAAATTCAAAAATCCAAGTTAATAGTATAACATTAACTAGTTGATCAAAATAAAGCGTATTAAACGAGGTGTTATTTGTTGCTTAGTTTGCCCCTTAATTTATTTTCGTCAGATATAATTTTTGTTACGTATATAAATCTGATAATTCAATTCTATATCTTTAATTTGTTTTTCCAATGTAATGCACCCACTAATTCACTAACACGTGATAAAAAATGTTTTATTTTGTGTTCTAAATTTTTATGCGGTACTTACTAATTTACAATAGCTTTTAATATATTTTTATAAGCTTTCTGTCAAAATATTATGATTAAAAAGTAAACTAATATTACAACTTAGGGTGCATTTGGATTTCTTGAGAATAAAGATAATTTGAATTAAATATTCAGAAAAAATATTTATTTGTAATTGGAGTAAGAATGTTATTTCTAACTGGTCTAAAATTCGAAATTAATTTTTAATCCGAGTGTGTTTAGATTATTTTTTTAATCGGAATTAATTAGTTAGGTTAAAGTTTTAATTCGAAATAAAAAATAATAAACTCATATGTATTAAAATTTTATCCTGAATTGGAAACACTTAGAAATAACATATTTAATTCAAAAAGTTTTATTCTCAGCCATCTAGAAATAAAATTATTATTTCTTAATAGCTAGTTCCACTTTATTCTCGTTTGATCCTAAGTTTCGAACTTACCCTTATTGAATATATTGTAATGATTTTGGCTCCGCTAGGTTGCGATTAGCATTCAAGACTTCATCAATGAAAAGTTACGAGCATTTAATATTTAAGGGAAAAAAAATTTCGGACATATGTATCTGGTCGGTGCTCTGAAGCACTGACAAAAAATTTAAAAAGAATACAGCATTAACGTGACATTTTTCAAATACGTATCATATTTTTCTACGTTCGATATTAATTTAGAATACTCAAATCTCTTTTCTTTTATAATTAGAGATAATTTATGAAACAGTCAAAAGTATTTTTTTTTTGTTAGAAAAATTTTGATGGGCAAATTACTCGCTGGAATTCAAAATTTAGCTGTAGCGCAATATTAACTGATTATTTTAATGTTATCGAAAACTATGATTTAGCTCATTTTTAGTGGCTCCGTTTGGATACCTTCAAGAATAAGAAAATAACCATCTTTCTTATTCCTAACAATTCAAATTTATTATAAATATATAATTCAAACTCTTCGTAAAGTTAAACACTTCTCAATACTTCTTCTCTTATATTTCTCTTATTCCCACACCATCCAGTATTATTGTCTAACAAGTATATAATATAATCGCAGAAAACAATTGTTTAAAAATTTCCCTCAGTAAATCTTCATTCATTATTAGAGAAATTCGAGGACAGTTTAAAAGGACACTTCCAGTAATCCATTCTCTCGTTCAAAACGTAATTTTCTCAACGTGTCACACTTTACCAAATCGTAATAATATAATAATACTCGCAGTTACAAAAGTCATCTGGAGTAATTAATAAAGTAATAAGAAAAAACCGCATTATTTCGTATTTGGACCTCGTAAATTCAGTACATCCACACACTTGGCAACAGAACCAGGCCCTGTTTGACTGTTTGTTACGTGGTACCGTGTTGTACCGTGTATGTATGTAACGCTGTACAAAAGAAGTAGCATTGAAAAATGTGTAGACTATAATATTGTATTGAACGACATAGCATTGAAACTTAAAAATTTCAGAATTCCACAATGCACGATCCTTATTTGTACACTGCAATTATATTTTAACCTCTGTCAAAAAAATATAGCGTTGAATTAATAACTTTTTATTTTATTCTCCACTTCAAATTTCAACTCCGAAGCAAATAAAACTAGCTTGCATGTTCGATCAGGTTTTTTTTGAACCACATGTTCAATCGACTCTAAGCCTAACAAGTATAAACTTCATTAAAGTTGTTTTATTTATTTATTTATTACGAAGAGACGAAAATCAATTCTCTCAGCTGATTTCAAAACGTGAGAGTGCACCATAAACGGTCAGTGACTTTATGGTTATCTTAGAAGTAACAAGTTCAATTCTCACTGGATGCAGAAAAGAGATGGACTCTATTTCAAAGAGTAGGCTTATATGCCTCTATAAATAATTAATTTTATTTCCAAAAAAAAAAAATTAAAAATCAATCGAATTTCAAATTCATATCTCTATTTTAAGATACTAGTAATCGCATTTAACCCAACGTGTAAGTAATTTTTTATATGTAAATATAAATATATATATACTTTTATATATTAAAAATATTTAATTTCATCAAATTCTTTTTCTATTTCTTGTTTAATCAAAGCAGTCATATGGCAACAGTAAACATATAGTAAATTAGTGCAAAATACCATACATATATTACGGCTTGTTGAATCTGTGCATACAAAGGAATCCATCTATACCACTAAAAGCTAATTAACGGTTGAAACACGGACAATACAAACAAACAAACATAACAACTAACTCTTTTGTCCCAAACAAGTTGGATTGGCTAGATTGAAACACGTAAAATAAAAGTAAAAATGAAAAAAAGGAAGAATCAATCCTATTTTATTTCAGCGATATAGTATAATTTTTTTTTAATTAAACGGAGAGTCATTAAACTTATATATCATTAGTTTACATCTAGTCATTAATCAAATTAAATTTACAAGATCAATGATCCAAAAATTTTTATATAATTTAATTGTCTAAATAGTCTAATATTACACCTTTTGATCTAATCGTTTACTCCGGATATTATGGTTAGCCACTTAATCAAAAGCTAATTCTAGCTTTTTTTTTTGTTACAGTGATTTTAAAAAAATTAACTAATGTTGCCAGAATAATAACGTAAAATGTGCAGTCATAATGTCATGTGGTATAGATCCGAGACGTGCATGGTTCGTGCTGATCGCTTACTTTGCATGTGCCAAAGGGAACAAAAGTTGAGAAATATTTTAATCGAAATTGCTTGTCAGACACATTCTATCATTGCATCCTCATTAATTATCTATTTCCATTTTTGTCTTATTTGCATTCTTTACCATCCAGTGCTATCTACCCCTCTCCTATTTTTCCCCTGACACCTAGTTATTTTTTCAAAACAATTAATATTTTTTAGGACAATTAATTATTTTCCAGAACAGTTAATATCATTTTTTAATTGTTCTACTTTTGTAAATTAATTGTCCTAGATTATAATGGTAATTAATCACATTTTTAGGACCATTATTTTTTTAGAACAATTAGTATTATTTTTTTAATTATTCTAGTTCTGTAAACTAATTGTCCTGGTTATTTAAACAAATTGTCCTAGTTCCAAGGACAGTTAATAACATTTTTTTAGGACACTTAATTTTTTTTCATCACAATTAGTATTATTTTTCTAATTATCCTAATTATGTAAACTAATTGTCTTGATTTTGTAAACTAATAGTCATGATATTTATATTTGTTTGTTCTTGAATTTTATTTTGATATTGAGTGCTTATATATATTGTCCTGATTTTGTGCCGAGGTGGGGTCCCCAAGGAGATGAGAGGAGGGAGAGTGAGCAATAGGAGTAAAAGGGGTGATGGAATCATGAAGGAAGAGGACGGGTAGATGGGATTAAACACAAAATAATGTTTGACGCTATCAGAAGTTTTTATAAAACTTTAATAAATTATTTAAACTGCTATGAAATAACATACAAAGACTGCCGCATAAGATTAGAAATAAGCGCTCCCATCCCAAAATTCGTATTAAGTTTATTTCGTACTTTGCATCTGTAAGAATTTTCTTTTAAGTGAAGAATATCGCATACATAGAAAATAATGGAACGACCAAGTTGATTCAAAACCCACCGGTTCAGATCGGACCGAACCGGACCAGACCTGGTTCTTTGAGGTCCGGCCCTTCAAAATTCAGTTTTTCTAAAATATCAGATCCGGCCCTTCCAAGCCCTAGTCCATTGTAAGTCCATCAAAGGACCAAGGGCTAAGGACTTTTGGCATATCACTAGTAGACACAGTGGATGATAGGGATGAGATTTAAAAAACGGAAAGGATGAAGTTGTGCTAAAAAAGTATTCAAAAAATATAAAAAAAAAATGTGCTTAGGGATGATGAGAATGATGAATGATTGTCTTTTGATTTCCAACCTATACCTCGAATTACTTATCCAAATTTTATCAACTAATTTATATTGTTTTTCCTAACTAGACGTGGCAATTCATCTATTTTCCTAACTAGACGTGGCAATTCATCTGTTAAGCAACACAGTTAATTAACAAACTCCAAACAAACATAATAATATTAAAACTCAACAAATAAATCACATATGCTAATCAATCATCAAATATCACATGACAAACTAAACAAAAACTACGTTTACCATAAGACAATAACAGAGAATAATAATAATTTGCCATAAAGTATCTAAATAAGTAAAAATGGGAGAAACACAATAATAAATCAAGTCTTAAAGTCGTGTGCTACCGCCGTCATGCCAGAAACACCTCCAAGTGTTGTGGAACTTAGCTGACCAGTAAGGCAGTAAGGAATAGCCTCCAAAACTTGCTATAAACCAAGGAATGTATGTGGAATCAATGTAGGAAGGTGGAATATGGTGGCTAAATGCGAGATACCTCTACTACAAAAACAACATAGATATATAGCAACCCTCCGCCTCTCTGGACATCCTAGAAATCTTTCTTATGTTGCAAACCACCTCAGGAAAGTTTCCATCAAAGAAAATCCCTTTCCAAATGCTGCTGAAACATATCAAATATGCACAATTCGGTGTGAATTTTGAGAATTTGGTTTGAATGGTTGGATGCATGACCCATGCATGCGGATGCGGGTGTGTCAGGTGTGTCGGCTCTGCTCCAGGTCGAGTCCTGATCTTAAGATAGGTTAGGAATGAGTCGTCCAATGATCTAGCTTGCTGATTTTCTATAAAATAAAATAAAACATGGACAATGCCAAATCCTGGCAAACAAATAAAAAAATATGGTAAATTTATAATTTAGACACAATTTTGATATAAATTCTGGTCTAAATAACAATATAAATGTGAGATATGAACGAATCATGAGGATATCCTTGCTGGGCCCGATTTTAAATCTTATGTGATATTTTAAATCATGAGGAAGAAGGGAAGAAATTTATTGGGAAGGGGTAAATTTATTGGGAAGTGTGTAACTTTTGTGAAGAGTTTGGATGGTTAGAAATAAATTTATTGATAAAAAGTGGTTATTCCTTATTCCTTATTCTGGGGAGAAGCCATCCAAACGGAGCCTGTATGACCAAAGAAAAAAAGAGTTAATTTCTGTCCCTCTTCATTAGTCAAATACGAATAAGGACCACAAATGAGCATTTTGAGCTAAATGTCTCGTGCCATTTCCATTCATATGCTGCAATCCTCTTAATTTGCAATTGGCTTTTAAAGCATATGGCTGAATATATTACAATTACAACTAAAATTAGTTCGACAGTCTTAATATATTTCATATATGATCTGTATATCCATATGCTATGATTCTCTTTGCAATTGGCTTTTTAAGAACATGGCTGAGTATATTTACAATTAATATGGTTGACTATATTTACAACAAGATTAGTTTGACCATCTTAATATATTTTGATATATGATTATATATCGATATGCTATGATTCACGTTGCATTTGGTTTTGTTAAGCATATGGCTGAACAAATATTTACAACCAAATTAGTTAATATATTTCATATATGATCTATAAGGTATGCACATATTAAAAATCAAAGTTAATGTTAACTTAAATTTAAAAAAATTAATGAAGTTAACTAACCAAAAAAATCCGTCGAATTAGCTTCAAATAAACATTCAAACAATAAATTGATGAAGTTTATCTCTATTTATGTAATATAAGTCAAGCATCTAGATTTCAATATTTTTAATTTTTAAAGTTGTGTTCTAGCACTTAAGCTCACCGAAAAATACTTTTTTTTTTAAAAAAAAAATCAAAATATAAACGTTTGGCTTATCAATGACAAATTGAATGTTTCTTATTTAAAGTTGATCAATCCGATATTCTTAAAATTTAGTCACAAATTCTAGTGACTGCATATTTTGTTGTTTGATTTGATACATAAGATTTAGTAGCACGCAAGGTATTTCATTTTTTTTAGCACAAACTATAAAATCATTTGATTGATATTGACGGGACGGTACAAAGAAATATGATTCTTATAAAGCTTTTGCTTTCGTGAAATATCTGATTGTAGGATCAAATATGTTCCTGGGTAATTTATATTTTTATTTCGTGGTACAACAAAAAAAAAAGGCTAAAAGATGGATCTTAGATATTCAGAATTTCAGATGTGCTTTTTTTTTTTGGCTGTTTGTCATTAGTAAACTCGTAGAGGATAAATAAATAGTCCTTTTGATATTAAAAAGTCAATGTAAACAAAGATCTGTATGTAATTTTTTTTTTACTTTTGTCTATTGTTTTTTTTTTGTATTATTCAATTTTATTGAAAAAGTGAGGTTTTAACGAACACGTCATTTTTTTTTTAAAAAAAAAATCTGCATACTGTGAAATTTCAAAATATTACTATTCTCTAGATTTTAAAACAGAAACTGTATTGTTGACCAGTAAAACTGTTTAAATATTAATTTAAAAAAAATATATAGAAAGCACAATAATTGCATTGCTTATACCCTGAAGATTACATTCTGTAACATTTATATGGTCAAGCGCAGTGGCGAAGTTAGGATTTCGTGTCAGCAGGGTCCATAAATTTTTTTTGCTGAAAACATATATATGACTAGGGTGAATCTCACGCATTGCGCGATTTATTCATATAATTTTTCTACGAAATTCAAAACGTTATATAAAAAAATACCATAAAAAATCGAGAATACTATTTAAATATTATATGGAAACTGTCACAAAAAAATTCTAAATATTATTTTTGCCACAAAGAATCATGCACCACAGAAAATCCGAAGCGCTGTGCTAACCATAGTGCCCCATGTGTCTCTCATATCGGCCAAGCTTTATATATATATATATAATGTAATGTCTCATATAAATATAATATAATAATAATTTTTAAGTAAATAACTCTAAAATAATGTTACATAAAAAATTTACGAAAAATCAAATATATATTATAATAGCAATAGAAAATCTAAAATAATATATATAATATACAAAATAATTATTCAAAAGTCATATTGACAATAAAAAAATACAATAATTTTCTATGAATTTTCATTTTTTTCATAATTTTACAAAGAAGGTTCATTAGAAATCTTATTGAACACTTATGTTTCAATATTATAGATATATAAAGATGGGAGGTGTAAGAGGAGTTCGATCACTATTTAAACTATAATATTTTTATCTTTTGTGGCATGAACATTATTCAGTATTTTTAGTGATAGCTTTTATATAATATACGAATTGTATTTTTTATCTTGTGTAGTAATTTTTGTTTATAATATCATAAAATTCACAAAATATTATATAGACGAATCACGCAATGCGCGAGATTCGCGCTAGGATATATATGCTACAAATAATTATTCAACCAAATATTCCATTCTATTCTAAGTTTTGTCTTAATAATAAGATTCATCGGGAGAAAGGAAGAAGACGATTTTTTTAGGTGTCGTTATACAATTCAAATCAAGCACGATATGTCCAGTTGGGTCCTTTAATTTTTTGAGATCGATCCTTAACTTCTTTTGGTTTATTTTTTTAATTACAAACAAGTGTATTATTATGTAAATTTTTTTTTGAGGTGGGTCCATGGACCCACCAACTTACACACAGCTTCGCCCCTGGTCAAGCGTTTCGAACAAAAAAACCTTTATTTGGTCAGAACGCTTAACTAATTTGTTGTAAAATTCTTTGTAATTGCGAGGCTGTCGTTCATAATTCTCGAACCCATTTTGAAATACAAGATAAATTATTAGTCAACATAAGCTTTTACAGGGTTGTCCACGAAACACGCCGTGAGAAACGAACCAATACATAGGGTCCAAACAACACGAAACCTTACCTCTAATTAATATATTTACACGGTTGCCAAGGCAAGGTGCCACACCAAATTCCCATCAGTACCACTACCAGATGGAATCAATATTGGTAAAATATTTAGTTTTGAAAATAAAAACACAGTGTGGAGTGCGACCTGTTGGATTTTGAGAAATCACCGGTGTAAAATTATTTTTTTTAAAACAACAACTTATGGTACCGTTTGAATGCGTTGAGAAAAAAAAATAGGAAGAAGAAAGAAGGGAAGAAATAAATTATAAACAATCCAAATTCTTCACAAAGTTACACACTTTCCAATACTTCTTCCCTTCTTTTTTTTTTCCCACCTATCCAAACGGAGCCTATAAGATTATGTTTGAGACTTTGAGGTGTATCAAGTTTCTATTTGAAAAAAGGAAGTGCTCCTCTAATGGGCTGATGCTGGTGTCCGCTTACAATTTTTTTAGTGATTTTTTTTTTCTCTCGACTTTCACTACATTCTAGTACTTTGTAATTTGTAATTGAACTTTTTTATAATTTTTTTAATACAATTACTATTGGCTACTGGCCAACCAGCTCCTCTGGGGGAAAAAAAAAAGAAAATAACCAGAGTGTACATTGACGAAAGTATCTTATGAGTAATAATAAATGCACAGATTTTTTACGGTCAGAATATTAAATGTGTCTGTTCTTCTCAAAGGCTGAAATATACCATCCTTCTTTTTCAAATTTTCAACAATTCTTCGAATAAAAAATTTTCTGGCATATGTATGTAGTTACATTTTATTTTAGGTATTTTTTATAAAATATCTTACACTCTTTGAAACAAACTCTTTTTTTAAAAAAAATAAAATAATTTGATAAAATTGTGTTCTGTTATAGATTTTTAAAAGGAAAATTACTACAATTTAAGATTTCAAAAGTTTGATAGCACCATATTTATATGCTATGTTAATTGAAAAGAGAAAACAAACAAATTGAGTTCAAGATCCTTAAAAAAAAAAAGCAGAACAGGACACGTGTTCATGAATGTCGAACATGTGTTGAAGATGGAAATGAGAAAATCTAACACAAAAAAGTTCATCGTTCACATTCATTCCAACTGTATACTTACACGCACTTCTAAACGTTAACATAAAATAGCTAATTGTGTTCGAAAAGTACAAAATAGTGTTGAACCAAAAGAACGAAACATAGTATTATTTTATAAAAATAAATTTGAATTGACAAATAAGAATTTCGAGCGTGATCTCCATTAAATTCCGATTCGATGCAATGTACAATTTTTTATTTTTTCTTCTTATTATTTTATGGGCCACCCCACCTCATTCCTCTCGGAATGTCAGAAAACTGCTATTTAAAAAAAAAATGTCAAGAATATTTAAAAACTTCTGGGCCACCGTCCTATTTCAGAAACTACGTTATTCAGCTGCCGTAAAGTCATGGGCGCCTTTTGTAATTTTGTTGCCTCCATGTAACTCTGTGAAGAGTTTAAATTATTTATAATAAATTTATACTTAAGAATAGAAAATTTCTCAAATTTCTCAAATTTCAACTTTCATCCAAACGGCCCCTATGATTTGTTCTGTGCTCAACTGCTTATGCACGTTCATTTTTCCCATTGGACTCTGTTCTCCAGCGGTTCGGAATTGCCTGGGATCCGCTGCTTCTGTTGTTATGACTTCTTTGTTTTGTCCGTGATATATCAAATTCCATCTGGACCGTTAGATTTGGAAAAGAAAATCCCCAATGTTTTTCAAGATAGTTCATGAGATGTCCAAACTACCCAGCCCTTTTATTGGAAAACTGCGAGCTAAACCCACAAATTCTGTGCATTGTAATTTTGTTTTTACTTCTTAACTATAGTTTGATAATGGTTGAATCACACTGTCACACCGAGAAATAATTAATTATGGAAACTACACATAGCAGACAATTTGTTACTGATTAGTTATATTACAACAAAAATGCACCTATTAGTCAGCTCAGCCTAAAAGATTCATCCACAGAGAGCCAGCTGAAAAATTCTCAAACAGAAGACTTTGTGAACAGATCTCTACACAGCCAAGAGGCCCAAAATACCACTTTTGACCCCACAGCAATTCTGACCTTCTAAGGGCTAAAACTTTGTTTCAGAACAACTGAACAAGTGAACAACTACTGGTCTAGGGGTGCATAACGTGGAAAACGACCACGAAAGTGGTCATTTTCGTTAACCGTTGCATTGATGCACGAAATTTTTATACTTATTGCGTTGATTGTTGCATTCGTTTAACACATGTTGCGTTGATTGTTCCGTTGATGGGAACGATCAAAACGGTTATAACCGTCTTTGACTACCTAACTGTTTTGCATTTTATTAAGATGTAAGAAAATAAACTATTCTGCAGTTTGTATGAAACAGAGATAGAGAAATGACATGTTAGGTCATGCGGGAAAGGGGAAGAAGGTACTATAATCATCTCTTGCTCTCGACGGCGATTGTACTCGATGGTGCAGAGGCGAGAGAGATAGATGTGATTGTGTTCGGCGGAGAAATGACGGAACGACGCTGCAGAAATCTAATTTTACTCATTTCTCCCTCGATCTCTCTGTTGAGGTCCTCTGCAATCTAATAATAAAACCATAAAAAAAATTTTAGACGAAATGCGCGAAATAAACGACCACGAAACGTACCAGTTTCACTAATCGTTCCGTTCTGAGACGAAACAATATTTCTATTTGCGTTGGTTGTTTCGTTCCTTAAACGAAACTGAAATCTTTATCCGTTATCGTTCAGTTCCGGACGAAACGAAACGAAAGAACGATTGAAACGGCTACCGTTTTCAGCCCTATACTGGTCTTGCCATGTAGTTTTGGGCTTGTCAATTTTGGTTTGGGTTCTAATCCATGGCCTTATAATTCCCTGTGGAGTACTGGAGATGTACTTTGTGCCGAGAAATTGCTCCATAGACTAAACCCTGGATTCTGCTATAGGTTTTCAGCACTGTGTGCTGATTGTGAGGGTTTTTGCATTTGTTGGATCTGTTGAAGGGGTCATAATCTCCAAATAAGCTGAGAGGAAAAAAAGGGTAAAAAGAAGAAGCTTTTTAGTGGTGTGCAGCAGAGATAATCAAGCATAGGTTAGTAAAACATAAACGTGTGAAATGCTTGCAAAAACGGTTCTCTCTATTTTTTTTTTATTATTATTTTTTTCCCTTTTTGTGTACATTTGTGTTATGTGTACATAAATCAGATGTCCGTGAGCTGTGAGCAAAGGAAGTAAGAGCCAATTCACAAGACATGATATGATCTGCATCAATTACAATTGCTAATTTAAAAACTATTACCCATAATTTTCCCGGTCCAGAATTTCTTCTTATATTTCTGTTTATACTCTTTTATTAAGCATCCAAATCATTCAATTGTTGAGATTCAATAAGAAGGTCTAATGTACTTAAGAAGTCTGATCTGATTGTTCTCAGTATTAGTATTACTGCAGAAAAATGGCTTTACTGAGACAACAAATGCGACCAGAATCTAAATAGGCGTAGATCTCATATTTTCCCTAAAAAATTTAACGAAACAGTAGAAGTGCCTGGAAATGAGTGCATGCTGATCGGAGATAGCACTTACAGAATTAATCAAACCTGTAAGACCCACAAGACTCAAAAAGTAAAGAAAAAATACACATATTGTGTTCAAAATTCAAGATTTACTAATGTTTGGTACACAAATTACTGAAACTAATCTAAAGGCTTACGGCTAATCTATGATTGAAACAATAACATAACAGAAGAAAACAAGAAAAGAGAGAGACTTTTTCAAACAGAAGAATTTTAACACTCCCACACTAGCTCTTCTTCTTCAGATTTAATAGCTTTGTACTGCTTAACAGCAGAGCGGATGTCACTGTATTTCCTTTGAAACTCAAAAAACTCCACTAAATTATGCAACACGACATCCTGGCAGTCACCGAAAAAAGGCCTGACAGCAATTGCATTGTCCAAAGGCCTTACAAATGACATGGGATTGTCATCAACAAATACTGATAAATCCAGCCTTCTCCCAGTTGTGGTTATATTCTTAATTAACCTTCCATTTCCAATCATAGTGCATGAATCCCTGTATAACCTGTGTGAAATGAATTCCTTGTTTGGATCAAGCCAGTCTAGAATTGGAGATGCATAGTCTCTGGAACCGGCAGTGAAAATAACAATCTCAAAATCAAAATCAACTGCGGCGCGGAATAGCTCATCAACACCTGGACGTTTAATCACATAATACCACTTGGTCCCTCCTTTGGTCTCTTTGCGCATTCTCAGATCATATCTATAAATAATAACATGCTGCCTTAGTTTGGTTTGGAATTATAACTTTATAAGGTGAACTATGTATTAGTTTAATTGTACTTTTTTTTCGAAAATATTAAACTTCTGCTGTATGATCAAAAGAAAAATTGTAAGGGAAGTTTTCTAATAATATTTTATACAAATCCTCAATAACATTACCTCTTGGGTGGAGATTGAGATTTTGTGGTGATTAAGGTATTGTCAAGGTCGAGGAACAGTGTTTTCTTGTGAGTTGGAGGGAGGAGATTAACTTGTTTCTGTGCCAATGGAGAAAAACAATTTCTGACCACCGGTGAAGAAGGTTGTGAAGAGTCAGGAAATTTCGAAATAGGAAGCAATGACGGATGAGTAGATGACACCCGGATCGAGCGAATGACTAGCCAGAACTTGTGAAGTAACCATCCAAGGTAGGAAATGCTACTAGTTACAATGACCATGATTCTGGTGACAACGAATTTGTGGATGTCTAGAATACAGCAGTCTGAGTCTGCATCCTGAATCAATGCAGATTGGAGTGTTGCATTTTCCATAATTTCCTCTTTACTTTTGCTTCTGTTTTTGTTTGCTTAAATTAGAGTCCATACATGCTATTTTTATCGTCCGTAATACAGTGAGAAGCCACAATATAAGGTTCGTTCTTTCCAAACTAAGTATTAACAGTAATAGTAGTATTGAACACTGCTTAAAAATTATGTCAATTTACGGTGTCTAAAAATAGAATTCCATATATATGATGCACTCTTATGTAGGTTTTGAGAAACACATGTAATTTCACTATTTCAGGAACATGGCATCTACTAATTTATGGTATTGGAAATTATTAAAACATATATATTTTATTGATTTGTGACCATACAGTTATACCGACGTAAGAAATGATTTCCCAAGTTCGCCTATATTTTTTGAGCCCTGAGAAGTGACAACAAGACCTGATGTACAAGTTCTTTTTACGGAATATAAAGAATATGAGACACATTTTCTGACTAAAATGCTGTGTTTTTTTTTTTGATGATTTTCAACAGAACGGGTGTCATATCAATTTAGAAATAATTTCATGCATATTCAATTTTGTATATGAAAAAGATTTGGGTGGAAAGTGTGCGTTTCTTTAACTCTGAGCGCATGTATGCTCATGTAACACATACAATTCAGAATATCAAAACATGAGAACCAGCTCGATCTTGGTCTAGTGGTAAAGAGCAACACACTTTCATTGAAGGTTGTAAGTTCGAAACCTGGTTGGGAGGGAGGGGGATGGAAGGGGGGGGGGGGGATCCTTTGTGACATTTAATTTCGAAATAAGTTGGAGCCTTGGAGGGCTTGACCCTATCTTATCTTCTGCATTTTTTTTTTTTTGAAGAAAGAGGAGGTCTTTGCCATCCAACTTTTTCTGAAATTAAAGGTGTATGCCATCCAAATAGTGCCTCTTCTCCATTTTTATTTTAAATGACTGTTATATTTGTTTTCTTGATTTTACTGCCTATTTAGTTTTTACACAAATTTTGTCCATGCAGTATACAATTTCTAAATATATTTAACACTGCAGACTTAAGGTGCAAACATATAGTGTCTATTCTGCATCTTGTTATTTTTAAACGACTTCTACCTTTATTTTGTCGATTTTACTACATATTTAGTTTTTACAACAAAATTTGTCCTTGCAGCGCCTCATATATATAAGCTTATTGAGATCAGCTGATGTTCATGTCTTCCAGATATCCAATGCCTTTTTTTCCCCGTACATTGTTTCATAAGTATTTGAAAAGATTAATTGACGATTTAGACATCATATTTTACCACCTACTTGAGTTTTAACGGTGAACCCATTGAGCTTTTCATTGAGCACCTTCTGTGTATTGTGAAAAGTAAAAAAAATATAATGCAAAGCAAGCCACTGCTTTCAATCAGCAATAACAGAAATACTGAAGTTCAATTGACTTTGATATATTGGTTGCATTACATCAAAACCGCTTAATTATATATTAAGGCTCATCCGGTGTGATGCAATAAACAAGGACTTCAGCTTGAATTTGGCATTGGATAAGGTAAAACACATGTCGCTCTCAAAATATTGGAAGTTGATCATTAGGGGTATCTAACATGGTTAACGACCATGGTATTTCCCTCTACTGTTATCGTGCCATTTGAAAAACGGTATGAAACTGGCATGCCACTTACTGTTTCGTTAATTAAACGAAATAGATTTATGTGTCATCAACCGTTCCACTTCAGAAATTACACATAAAACGGTTTGAAATGAGGTTGAAACAGTATAACCATCTGTGCCACACACTGTTTCGTTTAGAAAATGATGCAATTTTTTGTGCCACTTACCCTTCCGTTTCGGCCGAAACGTGGTGGCAAAACGGTAAACGAGTACCGTTGACAGGTATACTGATCATAGAGCTCAGCCATTATTGTGTAAACATTCTGTAACTATTTATTTTTTTTTGAACAAAAAACAGGGATCTAGTCCCTATCTTTCATTAAAAAAAAGTTAAGTACAGAAATCAGCCAGTGGCTGACTATAAATATCAGTAAAAGACATTCTCTAACTATTAAGGTGCTCAAGTTAAAAAGGACAAGGTGGTATGCATTAAAGCGATTACCTTACAAATGAGTACAATTTAACTGAAAAGATCTTTAAAGAATAAAGATGAAAGGGAAAACTAAAATAAAATTAAAAAGATCACTTCAACTACGACAGGTTTTTTAGCATTATTTATACACTGCTGGAAATATATATCATCTGATGCGCGCTTGCACAAAACAAATTCGTTTCAAGATTTCAATGGTTCTCTACAGAGAAATCTACTCAAGAATATCACTGAATTATTGAGATTCGTGCTGGTCAGATGTATATAAATAGTGACTCACTGCATCTCTGATGTCATCAAATTTCCAATGCATATCAAAAAACCGCAATAACTGGAGTAGCTCAATATCATGCGGATCACCATCGAAAGAGGTAACTTCAATCGCATTTTGGATTTGCCCAACACACCCTCTCGGCCCTCTCACGCAATCATCTACAATGACTGAACGATCAAGTCTCCTCCCAGTAATGGAAAGATCCTTAACAATGATTCCTTCACTGGTCTCATGGCAAGAGTCAATATATAACTTGTGTGATATGTATTTCGCAACAGGGTCAAGCCAATTAATGACTTTACATGCAAAGGGTCGGGTAGCAGCAGTGAAAATGACAACCTCAAAGCCTGAGCTGATTGCCTCATGCAATAACTCATCTATCCCTGGTCGTTGTGTCACATAAAGATCCTTGCCTCCTTCCAAGGCACCAGTCAATGTGAGGACTCTTAGCTCATTTCTGTTTTGATATGATGAGAAATTAAAGACTTGAAATTAAGCACAAAATAGTTTTGCCAATTATCTAAGTGGAAATTGAATGTAAAGATATATGACTCAAATCAAACTTACATAGATGTCAAGTTATTGAGTGTCAATTTAAATTATCAAATTATTTTGGATGCACCTTAACATTACCTATCAGGCACTGGGTCGCTTGTCCCAGATATTAGCACACCATCAAGACCAAGGAAAAGTGTTTTCTTGTCAGTAGGGGGAAGAGATGTGGACCGCGGTGTTGACACCTTTGAAGGGGATTTTGGCTGAGTGATTGATCTTCGAGAGAGGGATGCAGAGAAAGTTCTTTTCTTTGGCTGATTGCTAAACCAGTTTGTGTACGACCAGAGTTTGTAGATCAACAGACAGGTAAATGGAAGGTACACCAAAAACACAAGTCTCACGGCTATGCCGAGTACCCACTTGATGAAGGGATCGGGACAGGGGACATTTTTGCCATGTATGCATTGAATAAGCCTCACTGGCAATTCGATAACACGAATCTTTGATGCAGCAGGGGGTAAAGTTAGGAGTAAACAAAGACAGATTGCACATGAGAAGAAGGTAAGGAACAAGATGTGAGAGACAACCACCGCAATTGTCAGGGACTTGCCAAACAGCCGTGCACCTGGAGCGATGCCTACCAGCTGTTGGGTTAAGGGTGTATTTTTCATTCTTTCTCTCTTTTTTCCTGATTTAGGAGGAAGGGCTCAAATCAGGTTCTATTTCCATGACTGTACTCGCAGGAGAAGATTAATATATGTGAAACGATGCAAAATCCTTAACAAGAAGAAATTATATTATTAAAGTACAATTTACCAAGTACAAAAGACAAGGTTTTTGCAAAAAATAGTATGAGGTTGTGTGAATAAATTTGGATCTCAGTTATTTTGGCGCGGAAGTATGTGGCTGAAATTACATCTTGTTATTTAGTTTTGGCTGCTTGTTCTGGAATATATAAGTTGGCGATGAAAGGATTTGCAGGACAAACAAAATTTTATGAATAAGTATTTAAAATGGGTAAATAAAATCCCCCCCAATTTGGATAAAATTCCTTGGATCAGTGTTCAATAAATTGCTGTAAAAAAAATCTTGTTGTATTATTTTGATTTGATCATCCAATGATTTCCATCGAACAGGAACAGTTAAAATAGCAGGTGCTACTAGTTCTGAGTTTTAACATACAAAATGGAGAAGGATGATTCAATGAAGTTCACAAGTTCAATGCTATTTGTGCCGATGGGCACATGCAAGGGTTAACTGGTTAAGGCTAACATGATATATTTAGAGTTCAACCCTGTCGAATTAGCTTGCCTTGAAGAAGGCTAACTCCAAATCTGTTGGGTCTTTTGCTGACTCTTCGCTGAACTTAATTTCGGTTCAACACAGCCCATTAAGTCCGATCCAAGTTGGGTGTGTTAGAAAGTGTTTGAGAGCCAGAGAGAGCGCTCTCTCTCTCTTTTTTTTTTTTCCTCTGGAGAGCATGCAAAGAAAAAGGTCTCAGCAGTGGGGTGTCATACGATCTGGTGCACTAATGGTTTCTTCCCTCTTTAGTTTCCTCTCTATGCCTTTTGTGAATATCCGTCAGTATTGCAAATTGCAACGACCTGTGGTGTGTTATGACGGATGAGCCTCTAAGAAAAATTAAATCGTGCTTGGCATTGTTTTGTGGTATAAGAGAGAACCATTTAATCGCCATGGTTAGTGGGGATGTTTTGGTGAATCCTCTGCAAAATTGGCTCGTTTTTCCCTTTCTCTTATAATACCTTGTTGACTTGTATTTGATGCACACAATGTGTTCGATGAATGTTCATTCACATTTTTTTGTTTTGTCAGATTCCTAACAAAATAATCATTAAAAAGCGGGGGAAAAATTAAAAGAACCATGTTCTCTCAATAACAAGCCAAAGCTTCATCAACTTTCTTTTTGTTTAATAATAAATTCCTAATTGCATAATTACAGATTAAACAATAAAGCAAAAAAAACATAACATAACATCATTATAAATTAAGAAAAACATATATAACGAAGGGGGGGGGGGGGGGGAATACAATGATTGTCCTTCAAATTAAATGAAAACATTTTGAACCTCCATCTGTAAAACATCTTCAACCAAGGTCCTCAAGTGATGTGCTTACATCATGTGGGTATGTAGCCGGTAGTTGGGAGAGACGAGGTGTACCGACTCCGTGTATTATACTGGCAATCGTAAGGTTCTAAAGCTTGACCTAGAGTGATGATGGTTAAACTAGAAGATACGATCACCATGAGCAGCCCAGTTAGTATCATCACAACCAATGTTGTCAGAAAGATACAATCACCTATCCTATTGGGATGATCCAGCCCTGACTCTCGATCTGAAAAGATACAACCAGCACCAGCCTTCTTGTCATTGTAATCGGCATTTACATCGTGTGTGTTGTTGCCTACATAAGCAGCTTTATCCGATTCCATGTTGTTATTGCCTGCTTGATTATATTGAAATAGGTTGTCAATCTCATATTAAGCTATCATATAAATATATATGGACTAATAATAACAAAGCACTTTGCTATTCCGGTCATCAATATTTAATGGAGATAAACGAAATTTATCCTTGGTCAATTGGTCTTATCATGTGATTGGAATTTTCTAGATATATTAAATTGTCAGGAAGGATTCACTAGGATAACCTTAAAATGTTCAAAACACGCACCTTGATTAATGTACTAATTAAGTGATAAACTGATAATGAGTATGAAAAATAGATGAAAGGTCATGTTGAGCCTTATATAATAAAATTAATATGCAACATGCAAAAAAAACAAAGGAAAAAAGAAAGAAACGCAAGAGAAACATACAAATTACATTTGAGGCTTATTCAGTTACCAACTTTGAAAGTTCATCCAACAAGCATTGATTTGTTGAGCAATTTCTCTGGTATTTGCGAGATAAAATAAAGACCACATCTTTCTTTGTTTAGAAAAAAAATTGGTCAATTAATTAACAAAACTCCGCGAAGGGGATCCAACAAAGGAGCTTCCGCAGATGCCGTGCAGATACAAGAGAATTCTCTAGGAAACTGGGGCCGACTAAAAAGAGAAAATCCAAGGAGCTTGTGGAAATCAAAGAGAAGCAACAATTCACTAGACTCCCTGGTTTTTCCCCCTGTTTTCCTTGCTATTGTAAGGAAATTTCTAGCGCTTTCTCAGTCAACTTGCTTTACTTGGGCTTTCATTGAATTGCTCTAGTCCAACTTGCCCCAATCCATAATTTGGAAGTAGTGTGAAAGTTTTCCTGGGTGGATCTAAGAAGAGCTAGGTTTTCAGGCCGCATTAGACTGTCGCGCATTACCAGTAACCCCTACGGCAGCATTGAGGAGGGATCTTTCATTTTTCTATTGAACTATCACTCAATCTCATTAATCTTTATGAGAATCACTGTCATTCCTCTTTATAAATGTACGGATTCAAAAACGTATCACCCGTAGATCTACCGTGTATCCATTTCCTATATTCGATTTTGATCTGTAACTAAATACTATTCAATAGTCGAAATGATATTAAGTTTTGATTTTATATTCTATAATGGAAAGAGCATTGATTAGGATAATAAATGTTTTTTTTTATTTTGTAAAGAGACCATAGATAAAAATCTTGTATCATCTATAATATTTCAAATATTTTTATTATAAAAAATAAGAAATATATCTTTTTAATAAATATGTCTTCTATGTTGATGTGTTGATTTTAATTTTTTGTCTAAGTGAGTATATTTTCTAGTTGAAGTAAAAATATATTAACATAACTATTTTTCTAAATAAGAAAATAATCTATTGCTAATATTCGTGAGAATTAAAGTAAATCACATATAAAAACAATAATAATTTTTTTTTCTAAATAGGAAGATTACCTTATTTTGTGTCTTTTGCTCCATGACTGGTTATATCTGGTAAGAAAACTTTACTCTGGCATGCCAAACATATTACTTATGTATTACCATAAAACTGAAAATTTAATCTAACAATTAGCACTGGGACTGGGTTATGATGCAATATAAAAAAACGCTATATTCCAGTAAGCAAACTGATATAGCCATGGAAATAGTTAATGATCCAGGTGCACAAGGTATAATTTCCTTGTCAGACAACTTTTGCATTTGGAAAAATTCTATTAATGGGTCAAATATGGTGTCGACCTTGCGATGGAAAAATTGTATTAATGGGTTAAATATGGTGTTGACATTACTGTAGAAAATTTATTGCATGATGAAGTTGCTATGACCTTGCGATTTGTAAATTTTAGTGCACTTAAATGGGTTAGATATAGTGTTGTCTATACACAAGATTTAATTAATTGCTAAATAGATTGTTTATCTTGCTTCTGATAGTCTATTTTTTATTCAATATTGCAGTTGAAGTAATGTTAGGCCCTTTCATGTATTTCTCAAATCACAATTGAATTAGTTTTAATTTATTATCATATAGGTTTTCTTTTGAATCTCAAACCAATTTTCATCATCCAATTGAATGCGTTTTTATTGCATTATCATATAGGTTTAAAGCAAACAGTAATGAACTAAGACAATGTTTAGTAGTAAACTTTGACGACCATGACACGAATCAGCTCACTATATCCCCTCACACAATCATACTTCATAAGAAAATTATTCCCATATAAGGGAGAAACAAATTTACTCATGCAAAAAATGCTGTACTGTAGTTAAGAGGTAGGCTATAAAATAAAGCCATATATACTATAATTACCGTTAGTAGCTCTATCAAATCCCATTTATTCTCTACTGGCATTGGCACCACAGGATGTCGAATTGACAACATATGGCACTTATTCAATTATAATAAAGTGGCACTGAGCCAAGGTTCTTTCCTGAATTGGATCAATTATAATAACGTGGCACTGAGCCAAGGTTCTTTCCTGAATTGGATAATTATTATCTCCAAGAGCTATTTAGAATCGAATTTCACGATAATTAAAAGATTGTCATCGAATTTAACTAATTTTAATTTCCGTTGAGATGTTTCATGTTTACAACCAAGCAGAGCTTTTTAGAAAAGGCAATCTTATGGCTGAGTTAAAGGTTAAGATAACAATCTTCACACTCACGATTATAGACCTAATGTTTATATAGAGCTCATTTTTCTTGACAGTAGCTTATTATAACACTTTTTATTGGGTTTCTCCTAAAGCACTAATAACAAGGATGGTCTCTGTAAGGTACAAACTTTTTTTTACTAATTATTGGTACAAATGTTAACAATTTTCTACTACTAAAAAGGATAGTCTCCCTAACAATAGTCATCTAAGGTGCAATTTCTTTACTATTTTGTTGGTCTGTTCAAGTTTTCCTGATGTTGGCATGTCTGATTGGTTTTAGCTAACCAGTACACTCTAGTACCTGTCTCCCCTCTTTTTGTTTCCCCAATTTATATATTTGCCTTTTTGAGATCGTTAGAAGTCAAAACCAGTGCAAAAAACCATATCCCAATCACTGTATTAGAATCTAATTGATTGTATATAGGAGAAAGAAATACAAGAAATCATTTGTGGGAGAGAAAAGGAGAAGTGCCCGGTTGCTGGCACTTGAAGTAGTCAGCAGTGATACATCATTTGACCAAAAGCAATGGAAAGGAATCACTGCTGTTGGAACTCATGAGGTTTTTATTTACTCTTTCCAGTTTTCACTCGACTTAAATATTTGAGAATTCTGTGTTTCAAATTAATTTCTCTTTTGTTTGCCCTTTTGAGCATCTCATTCTGAGTAATTTCCATTTGGGTAACACGTTACAGAAATAATTTTATGATATGTATCCTGTATAGCTTGTAATTTCTGTACAAAGTCATGAACAATTTTTACTTTGTTTGGTGCAGGCTATGTATAATACTAAAGAAATTGGTGAGGCGAGTAATGGTAGGCCATATTTCATGCCAGCTTTTCCTCCTTTTTTTTAATATAATTTTCTGTTTTCTGCAAAGTGTAAATAGCTGCCAGAAGCACTAATGTTTCTATATAGTCCAACATTATAACCCAAAATAACATTTTCAGGCAATTCTTCAAGCAATGGCACTACCAATAAAATAATTCAACACATCCTTGATGTTCTGGAATTGTAAGTTCTAAAGCATATTTTACTTTAATCTCCTAGATAGAATTTGTACTAATCGCCTCTATGGAAATTCGTTTCACAAACTGTGAGCTACCATTAGTTGGTTAGCATATTGAAATGCTTTCTCATGTGATCTATGATACTGTGACTGGTATCATGGACAATGCATCAATAATGCATACAATATGCTATATTTAAAATCCATCCAAAACAATCTAGTTGATTTCAAACATGCATCTCTTTCACAGAGAGTGTTATCTTAGTCGAACTCAACTAGATATGACTTTCATCAATAACGTGCCCAGTGATCCTAGCTCTTTTCAGATGCTAATCAACATGAAATTTGTTTTTATCTGCTCGCAGGAAAGATACACATGAATTATTCACCATGCCTGATAACATGCAGGTAACGAGTTCTATTTTGTAACACATCATTCAGCCAAGTTTGTTTTTACCCAAAACATTATTTGATTTTTCATAACAAAGCAATAATTTATTTGCAACATACAATTCACCTTGTTCCCCTTGTTTCCAGATTGATGATTACACCGAGAGAGTAAGAAACCCAAGCGACTTTGCAACACTAAGGCAAAAGCACATTGATGGAATGTATACGAATTTGGAGCAATTTGAGGTTCATAACTGTTTTAGTGAACTTCATGGTATTATCTGTCTGTTCTTTTAGTTATCTATAATACTGATGTTGTATTTGCCTTTTTGTCATCAAATGCAGTGTGATGTTTATACTGTGTTTAAGAAAGCAATTACTATCAACGACCACAATACCATTCCCTACAAACAGGTATCCAAATCAGTTCAGATAACTTTTCCATTGCACAAACTTGGAACAAGGCCTAAAAGTATCTCAGAAAAGCACAAAAATATAAGGATGAAACACAGATAGATAAATTTTGACAATATCATTGTTATTCAATTTGCTTCACAATCTTCAGGCCATTTTCTTACAAGATCAAGCAAAACAAGTTTTCGAATCATTGAAGAACAACAACAAAAACTCAAAGTCAGCCCACTCTGCTTGGCCGCAGAAGCGCATCAGGGGTAGGAAGAAGCTGAGGCAAAATGAAGAAACTGCCCCACCATCCTTTAATCAAGCTCTATCTAGTGGTAAAACCAATAATCACATCTGTTCCAAAAGAGAAGTGGGAAATCAAGAAGGCACTGTCACAAGAAATGAGCATAATGCGTGTTTGAACGGCACCAATAAATATATGAGAAATGTTCAGTTGAAATCTAATAAAAATTTTTGTACTAGAGAAGGTATGAAAACATCCAATCTGTTGTATGGTATCTCTGTATTATTCTTTTTTTTTTTTGGCATTCATGATAAAGCATGAAATACCAAATCTACCCCTCAGAAAGATTAGATAAAGACCACTATTATCCACCGTCTGCAGTACTGGTGACGCACAAAACTCCAATTCATCCTTCTTTCAGCTTACACATCCATAATGAGGAAAAAAAAATAAAAGAAAGAAGGATAAACATAAAAGAAAGGGGCCTTACTATTTCTTAACCAAAGCCAGCTTACCAGTTTTCCTGAATACATTTTCAATCCCTGCCTATTTCTTTACTCAATTGTATTAGTTTAGGACATTCTTTAATGTAATTATGCCAATAAATAAATAGCTATGATCATGTCAATTCTTTTTTCAGAACCTCATATGATGGGACCGAGAATAACATACCTGGCTGACAATGATACAGACTTTGGCATAGTTTCTTCTACTTTTGGAAGCCAACATCCTTATCTTGCAAATGTAAGTATCTTCCCTATTATAGGTAGTTTTCCAACACTCAACTTGAAGTGCTTCCTGGTACTATCCTGGGCACTACTTCATATTGAAATGCCTGGCATGGTACCATCTGGCTTAATATTGATTTAATACGGATTGAACTTGACCATTTTTTGACTGGAGTACTTGAAATCATAGAAATTAGTTCTTCGGAAGCAGCACATCTAAAAATTCACCCATGTTTATCAATTTTCAGAATGCACTTACGCCTAGATATCAAGAGAGCTTGTGTAATTTCACAAAAAATGCTGGTATGTTTGCCCAACAGGCTGCTGAGGAGAGATGTCAAGTATACAACAAAAAGGCCAAAGATCCCTACTTTACAAGAAGAGCCTCCCTCTTCCCACAAATCAGTAACAGCACCTCTGCTCGTACCTTTGACTCAACAAGACCTCCACAGTTCTTCCCTCAGAACATGACATTGTACGACAGTACAGATTGCAAATTGGAGACTGATGATCTGCTAAAATGGTTCCGTTCGATTGGCACACCTGAATTCATTCGAAAGGGAAATGCTGTTGGCAAGACCTTGAAAGAAAACATACAACTAGAAAACAAAGATAAGAAACCTATCAGTCGGCAACAAATCACAGATTTGCAACAGAAAGGATCAGACGATTTAAACCAGAAAGGAATCAGTTCACCGCTGAAGCAAGCAACAAGACTGAAAGACAAAAGGAAGGATATAAAATATCCAACTGCATTATGTTATTTTAATGGCGTTGGATCAAGTCAATTGGGATTTAGTCAATATGCTAGTTCTTCTAAATCATTTAAACCAGATGAGTAATACTCCCTAAAGTACTTGAATAAACCTAAGTTTTCAGCTCAAAAATTTGTTGTTTGTTCCCTTAATATGTGAGTTGGAGAAATATTTAGCCAGTGAAGTAGAATGCATTTTTCATATTTTAGAGCTCAAGGTCTTTTAACACATTTCTTAGTAAAATACACAAAGATAACTCATCTATTTAAATACAAACACACAACGTATCTAATTCTTTCTTTTTTAATGCCAATAACAGTATAATAGAAATCAAAACTAGGCATCTTGGAGTATTTTAGCTTTACCCAAAACTCCAGTCCCCATCGTCCATTGTTTTATTGGAGGTTCTCACGGAACTAGGACAAAAACTTAACACTGGTTTTAGCACATAATTTTTTTACCTTTTCTAATTCTGATTTTGTTGTTTTGTGTTCAGTGTGAAATATAACCTACTATTAGGTTTGTTTTGTAAAATTGTATGGTAACTGAGAATGTGGACAAGACTAATGCGCAGATAGGAGATTACAAAAGGTGATTATTACTTCTGTTTAGGACAGAAATCGGGTATATATCTGTATATATCTGACCAATTCCTATCCCAATTACAACCCAAAAAAGTCAATCCCGAATTTTCAAAGATTATTTTCACTTAAGACCCTCTGACAAGAAGAAATCATAACCTTTATATTAGCAGTAAGCAAGCGGGATTGGTACCAAACTAGTACCAGCCACCCACCCCACTGAGTCACTGACCCACAGCCTCGCAAACAGTCAATCGTCATTTTTAATCTAAATAGACTCTAGTTTAATCCTAAACCTTTCAGCCTATATTTTGATAATCTGGCCTAAAAGATGAGAAAATAAATTTCAAATATGTACAGTATACTAGTGTGGATTCAGGTTTAATGACCACCCAAAACTATGGAAATTGATTACTGCCATCTGCAGTTTTGCCATTCCTGTCATCGCTAAATACAAAGTGAACATATACAACAAATAAAATGAACATATAGATGATCTAAATAAACACATACAAACAAATAAGTTCAATGAAAATAAGTTGAATATGTATGTAAATTGTTGAACAAGTGATGACAACACTTATTTGTTTGTAAGTATTTACTTAGATTGTCTATATGTTCACCCTATTTATTGTATATGTTCATTTTGTATTTAGCGATGGTTGGAATGATATATTTGCCGATGACACTTATAATTTCTGCAAAACTATATTTGTATTTTGTTCGGTTGGGATCGTTTCGTACGGATTAACAAGTTCTCCTATAGATGTATGTATTTATTTATTTGTAGTCTTGCGCATTATATGTCCTTGCGTTGGCGTGTAGTTTCTACTGCTCTTGTATTATTATTGTCTTTCTCTTGGTCTTTTGATTATCGCCGTAATGGAGTAATGAAGGAGAATATGTTTATTTAAAAATTCTAAATTTTTAATGCAAAATCCCCAAGAAGTTAATATTTAATAATGATTGCGAAGCGATGGTTGCCACAGAAAATCAAAATTATCAATGACAAGTGCCTGTTACTGGATTTTCATTTATCTTACATGTAAGATAATAATGATACGCGATGGCCCTGAAAATATGATCGAAAAGATGTCTATCTTAAAATATATTTTATAGGATGTCATTTAAAAAAATATTTCGCTAAAGAATGCAATCAAGTGGATATCTCTTTCACCAAAGAATGCCAACATATTATTTATAAACAATACTCGCTTTTTCAAATTTTCATCAATCATTTGATATTTACAAAATGACAAACATAATAGATATTGCATCATTCTCAGATAGAAATCTAGACGTGATACATGTATAGATCATAAAAATTTGACCTACAATAGATTGAAAAATGAGAAATACATGGGGGCATGAATTCTATTCTAGTAGATAGTATGGTAAAATTTTTATGAATTTTATCTTTACATTTAAAGATATTATAAATTTGACACCAAACTAAAATCCCTATATCATTTTTATTTCAAATATGCAACAAAAAGTTACTGCCAACACAGTTTTCATATTTATACATTTGGACCAACGATTTTATGATATATATAAATTTTGAAAATTGCTTTCCATCTTTCCATAGATTTTATCATCCCGATCATCTTCAAATCTTCATTAATTATTTAACATGTCTTTATTAATAAAAAAGTCCAGGGAATGATTCTCTCTTTTTTTTAGAATACAATTAATCCAATGTACTCCCCTCCTTCCTTCACTGTTTTTTTAAGAGAAATGCTAGTGTCCTATATATAGGACGGATGAGTCCGTCTAATATGATTGTTTTCACATTTTTAAATTTCAAATGATCGATCCGAACCGTTCAATATGTTCTCCATATTGAAAACTTACAAGAAACCAATTTTTACATTTTTTTATTTGTTTACTATTTGTTTGGTATTTTTGAAAATTCATGATATAAACATTATGGATCATCCAATAACAACGATTTTCAAAAATACCAAAAAATAGTAAAAATTTTCAAAAAAAATATAAAAATTGGTTTCTTATAAGTTATCAATATGGAGAACATATTGAACGGTTCGGATCGGTTATTTGAAAATTAAACACATGAAAACCATCGTATTGGACGGAGTCCATCTGTCCAATATATTAGACTCTAGCATTTCTCTCTTTTTTTTAATTAAGTTTCATTTTCAAATATTAATAGAAATAATTTGGAAAAATAACTAACTATTCTGGTTAATGTTACTAACTGTTCTGGATAAATAACTAAATGTTACGGAAAAATCAATAACTGTTCAAGAAAAATAATTAACTGTTTTGGAAAAATAACTAACTGTTCTGGTTAATATTACTAATTGTTTTGGAAAAATAATTAATTATTCTGAAAAAATAACTAACTGTTTTGGAATTTTTTTTTTAACTAAAACAGTTACTAAAATTCAGAAGATGGCCGAAAAAAATAGAAGGTAAGCGTGGGATCATGGGGATGATGGGATGATGGGATGAAGGGAGGAGCTTCATTAATGACATTCTAAAAAAATCTCCATCATCTCCATCATTCTCTTTTCTTTTTTGGAATGCAATTAATCTAACTATTAGAGGATGATGGGGATGATGAATTTAGAGGATGATCCTTATTAGCCCCGATAAATTTTGCTATACAAGGTATTGTTGATACTGGATATTATCAACGGATCCAAAATGATTTTACAGAAGACGTCATGTGTGAAATTGTACAGTTCCCCACAAGTTTTCGATTGGTTTTTCCAGAAATATTTATGTTACTCCTTCACCACCAAATCTCCTTGCCATATATGTGTGTTACTTTGATTTCAAACTTTTTGAAAATATTGAAACACATATTACTGACTTAACGCAACCTATAGGTACACCAATTTTTTAAAATTACTACAATCATATAAATTTAAAATTATAATTTTTAATTAAATTAACTTATTAAGTAATGTTTTTGTTTTCAATAAATTTTTTTTATTAAATCAAATTTTTAATATTTCAGAAAATTCTAAATTTAATTAGTTTCTGGCCATCCAATTTTAAAAAATCTAAAAAATAATTAAAAATTTTGAAAAGTATAAAATTTGGTTTAAGATAATTTCATTATGGAGATCACATTTAGCGGTTTGGATCGATCGTTGAAAATTACAATAGTTGAATCTTAGATCGCATTTTTGACATCAAACACATTTGATTCTAATATTACTAAAATAAAAATAGTAAATTATATATATATATATATATATATTATGGATGAAAATAAAAGAAAAAAAATCTTATAATGTAATAAAACAAAATAAGACGGCTTGAAGAATTGGGGGTTCGTGCATCTCCTGGAAATCGTGTTATTGGAAATGTGCAAGATGGGTCTTGCACGACTCTAGAGGAAGGGGGTTTTCGTGGCACCAGCATCCTCTACAGCCATAAAAAGGACTGCTCCAAGCAGTTCTTTTTATTTTTTTTAATTTGTTTAAATTTTAAAATTCAAATGGAGAATCCAAACCGTTGATCTTGTTAAGTTTTATCGGCGATGCATTTTCATATAAGTTTTATAAAATTTGAAGTTGATTTGATACTTGATTAAGTGGTCAACAAATGAACGAACCTGGTTTGATTAATTCTAATACGTTCATAATTTGGTCACTTAATCAAGTATCAAATCAACTTCAAATTTTATAAAACTTATATGAAAATGCATCGCCGATAAAACTTAACAAGATCAACGGTTTGGATTCTCCATTTGAATTTTAAAATTTAAACAAATTAAAAAAAATAAAAAGGACTGCTTGGAGCAGTCCTTTTTATGGCTGTAGAGGATGCTGGTGCGGTTTTCGTGCGGATGGGCGCCATGAAAATCCAACACGAAAAGAGTCAATTCGCGTTCTTAGGACGGTGGTACGTGTTACGTACGCACAACTTGGGACCCGAATCTGGTGCCGCGCGGCACACCGTGCAGCGCGCGTACGAGCCGTCTGATCTGGATCGGACGGTTCATTTTTTACGGACCTATCAATCTAGGTTACATGCACGGGGCTCCCTTGTCCATTGGATCTTGATCAGACGGCTAGAATGTCGCGCTGCACGGTGTGCCGCGCGGCACCAGATCTGAATTCCACAACTTGAGACTTAATTTCATATAAAATCAATCCATTTATTTTACAAATAATTTTATAACATATATATATTCTATAATTGAAAAGGGAAAAATATTAATTAATTAAAATAATTTATGCCGACAAGACTAGCAAAAATAATAGTTGACTAACATTTTCTATTAAATAATGGGGTATTTGTTTCGTAAAAAAGGTTGCAACTAAACGTTCCCTACGTAAGGTTGAATAAGAATGCATAACTTATTACAACTAAGAAGGTTACATAACTTATGTATCGGATTCTGCTTCTCTCATTTGACATTTGTACTCTTGAATTAATTCTCATCGGTTCTTAATGTCCAGCGCTAATGTAGTTCATAATATATTAATGGTGCCAATGGTATGTAACACTTGTATGATACTTGGGTCAGCTCTTACATATAATGATCTCTTATTTTTATATATATTTTGATTGTATTTAGCACCTAAATTTTACACAAACTAATATAATTATCTCAGTTATTGCTATGTTTTTCATGATTTGACTCTGTCGCCGCTTCTGCATTTATTTTGTATGATTTTTATGAAAAATTGAAGACAAAAGCATATCAATTGAAGACCGTACTTGCTAGATGACTCATTTCATACTCAGGCAGGTGCATTATGGACTAGAAGAGAAACTATTAGGTCGAAGTATATACCAGACATCATGCGAAAACCTCGAAACCAGCCCATGGAGATATTTCTAGTGGAAATTTCGGTTCGAAATTTCTATGAAAAAGTGAATTTTCACAGGTTTCAGAGAAGGAAAGGCTGTTGGAGTTATATCTTAGAAGTCAATATTGAATGACTTAATTTTTTAGTTTATGTTATTGATGATATTTGATCATTTGTTTCTAAAATTTATTATTGACAGATCATTCAGGTTGAGGATTTGAATTGTGGATCTCTGTGGATCATTCATTAAAATGACAATAATAAATCTAAATTGTCCATAATCTTGATAATTAACAAGAAACATTAATTATCATATAAGATTAATATGCAAGTTAAGTGATGATTAAGTTCTACAAATCATAGGTAAAGAGTTACCAACTTAATTGCATAGATGTATGTTATTGGAATATAGCACGGGACATGACCCAATGAAATAAACATATGAATTGTGTTATGTGTCATTTATTTATTTCATATGAGTTTGATTCTAAGTTTGAGATGGTTCAACTTTTCCACATGAGGATATGTTCTATAAATATCGTCTACCGCTGATTCCTGGTAAAGGCTGCTATACGGACGTTATTTATGTTCTCTTGAATTGTGCGGGGAAAAGTTGTTCATAAAAAAAAATCGTATGTCTCTCATTAGTATACCTAGTGAGTGATGATATCTGTTTGGGCCCCTTGATGGAGTTGGATTGTTTGGCCAACTTGTGCAATCAACTCTAGATCAAGAAACGTATAATCTGCAAAAATGACACATTCCTATCTTGGATTATACGATGATATCATGTGACATAAGAATCGGACAAGGAAATACTTTTATTTCTTATGCAGGATTTGAATATTTGTATCAGTACATTATTTATGTGAATTGGGAGTCATAACGTGTTGCTAGATACCGCTTATGATTATTGGAATTAAATAACGATTTAATTCCATGGCCAACATAGCATGAATCCTCAAAGAGTCACACAAATAGAGTTGTAACCATACGATGCATTATTTATTTGTTCGCGGTAGTGAGTATTGCGAATATAAGTTCTATTTGCAGCCCGGCATAAGCAAAGACTTTTGGTTGATAAGTTGATTAATTAATTATATACCGTTGCGAACCATTATAATTAATTAAGTCAAAGTGATCATATAGAAATAAATTAATGCATTATCTAATCCCTAAATAATTATTAATAAGTTAATAATTAATTTTGTTCAACTTAATTTAATTAAGTGAGCCATTTGGGCCTTCATTTAAATAGTTAATTAGAAGCCCAAATATAGGATGGTTAAATGAGCAATTATAGTAATTAATGGACTAAATACAATTGTTGTAGCCCATTAAAGGCCTATCCAAGGCATGCCATAGAAGGGTAAATATGTCCATGAATTAATTATGGAAATTAGGTTTTGAAGAGCTATATATAGGGGTTTCAGCTTTGGAGCAAAGCAAAATTTTCTCTCTCTTTTTGGCTGAAATTTTCCAAGAGAGAACAATTTCGAAATTCTCTCTTGTTGCTCTCTTCTTTCCATCCTCTTAGCTCATGTGTTGAGCAAATCTCTTCCTCTATTAAAATAGTTTAATTGCAAGAGAAGAAAAGGATTAGACGTGATCTCTAATCGCTAGCACGGTTTCGGATCGTGGTAATTTTCTTGTTGGACTCGAGGTCATCCATTGGAGAAGAAGGAAGAGAGGCGCAATACGCCACCGACTCCTACGCCATGGATTTTTCCTTCTTGATACGATTCAAGAAGAGGTATATCCATAATCCATTTTCTCTTGGTTAATTGATGTGTTATATGCTCACAAGATCCTTTCTTGTGGTTGTTTGCTTGTTTTATCTTTATTAATTGTAATAAAAAAAAATTGTGCATCCCAACCACTTACTAACAAAGACAACCAAAGCGTACCCTTGTCCTAACTTACCTCTAGCCAAAGCGTGCTCATGCCATATATGCACGAGATTTCACAGAATTGAGCATCTAGCCTCCATTGTTTGCAACAACCTTGTGACCTAATTTCTCAATTTTCATTGCTCTTCCCACAAAAATCCTTGAAGAATAGAAGCGTTTGGAAGCAACGACAGCTAGACAAGTTCAGTTCTCCATCGACTCCTCGCTCGAGAAGAAGAAGTGAAGGCATAAAAGATATTTTGGTTTACTCTTATATGCTTTTATTTCATTATTTGATGGATATACAATCAAACATCCATTACATAAGTATTATAAATACTTATGCAATTTCTTACTGCACAATCAAACGCCTCCAATCATATTAAACATATATAGGCCGATGAAATTCAATTACACATCAATAATTGGATCCCGCACATGCATTTCAAAAGTCAATACCAAATCTACGCACAATCTTCGGAAAGTATCAGATTTTTTTTAAAAAAATTTTGGTCATTTTTTTTTTTTTTTTTTTTTGTTGTTGGCAATGGCATCTAACCTCTCTTGTCGTTTGCAGAAAAAACTTTTAGTATCCCACAGAGATCTCAGACAAAATTTAGCCACTTAATTATACAGTTGACATTTTATTTATGCGAAAATAAAAGAAAGGCTAGCAAAACTAGCCAATTTTTTTTTTTAGAAAGAAACTAGCCAACTAGGAATAGGAAATAGGTCAAAAAGGAAATTGCACTCAACACGGTACAAAAAGAATGTATTGTGGTTCGTAAGCATCTCTAGACTAAGAGTAGGTAGATACAACTTGAAGAAAAGTTACCGACCGCAACAAACGGCCATACAATCCATAGAATATGCATGTTGCTCATCAAAGAAACTTATGGTGCCAATAGCAGGCAAATAAATTCAACATGTAAACACTTAAAAAAAATGAAAAAGTAAATATTGAAAGATACTTAAAGTGGATACATGCATCCACACTCCGAATATTTTATGCCGATTTGATCACCAACGTAAACCATACAGAAAAGCAATGGCAATAGTTTTTTTTTTCTTCTAAAAGACAGTGTCACACTGACACAGTAACATCATAAATCCCACTTCTAGTTGTATTCCATTGCGCCAATTGGAAAATTCGACTAGTTTAATAGAGATAAAGATGGAAGTAGTCTTTGAATTTTAAATATTTAAAAAAGAAACTTTCAATCAAATTTCAAATTGCATTCTCCACCATGAAAAATATTGATTTTAACTTAATACATCATTACCTATACAGTAGCGTAGCTAGAGTTTCATGTTAGCAGGGTCCATAATTTTTTTTAAATATATGTACAACATAATGTTTAATATAGAAGAAATCACTCGTAAGAGGAGACAAATTAATTTATGATTTTCTAAGATGGGTCCTTCGAACTTTTTTAGATGGGTCATGTAATTTTTTTTTACTTACACATAAGTACTACTTCAAATAAAATTTTTTTTCAAGGTGGGTCCATGGACCCACCTTTCAGGCTATAGCTTCGCCCCTGTACCTATATGACGTGTTTTCTCTTTTTTATTTTCGAAATATGAATAATTAAGCACTAATTATCTTTCTATATATTTTTGTTGCTCATCCCCATCATTCCATGAATTTTTCATCCAGTGTACTCCTCCCTCCCTTCCTAGCACCTATGTTTCCCTCCAAGGGCAAAGCTACATGTTTCTTGGACCCACCTGATTTTTTTTTCTTTTTGAGATAGCATTGTTTTGTAAATTAAAAAAAAATAAGTATGTAGGTATCCATCTTAGAAATTTAAAAAATCCAAGTGAACATATCGTGTTTGATTTGAATCACATAGCGACTTTTGAAAAATCGCACATGGATCCATATCGCTTCATCCCTTCCTATGCAATGAAACCTAATATAGCAAAACTTAAAACAGAATGAGAGAATTTTAGATGAATGATTGCCTTGTAGCATATATATAGACAAAAAAAATTCAAAGAGAATCCCAATAAATCTATTATGCAAAATTATCAGAAAATGAAAACTCCTACATAATTATTATTGTATTTTTTTAATTTCTTGAATTATTATTTTGGATATTGAATATATTATTTTAGATCTGAGGTTCTTATTGTAGGTATTTTTTATTTCTAGTCAATTTTTTTATGTTACATTATTTTATAGTTGTTAATTTGATTATTATTATTATACTATATCTATATTAGATGTTATATCGCACACAGTTTTTAACAAAAAAAAAATTATGGTCCCTTCTGACATGAATTTTTAGCTACACCCATGTTTCCCTCCCTCCCTCACCTCGTTTTTGCCCATAGCAATTAACATTTTTCAATGACAATTAACTTTTTTTAAAGACAATTAATAATATTTTTCAGGATAATTAATTTTTTTTCAAAATAATTAACATTATTTCCAAGACAATTAACTTTTTTTTTCAAGGACAATTAGCTTGTTTTTCAAGGTAAAATATTTTTAAGAACAATTAACATTTTTTCTATGAGAATTACTATCTTAAACTAGGACAATTAGTATTATAATATAGGACAATTATGATAATTATGAAGACAGTTACTATTATAATGTAGGACAATTAATATTATTTGTTAGGACTGATATCTCTTATTTATATATACGTTCTGACCATACTTGGCACCAAAATAATACCCAAACTAATGATATTCACTGTACTTTTGCATTATATTTGGCAAGATTGAATATTACCGTGAAATTTGACTTGTTTTGTAGGAACCTTATAGATTTGATATAATTATTACATAAAAAGGTGGATTTTGGAGAAACAAATGACTGAATAGAATCCATAGCACTGTAGAACTCATCCTAAGCTTTCCAACGATCTTTGAATCACCTCGATCGGAGTCTGGATGAAGAAATTATGGACAAAATACTATGAGTGCTCGATTGTAGAATTTGGGTCCGAAATCCATGTATGGAAACCCTTGCCCTAGCCGCCTCCTAGACTTTCCCATGGTGTATTTAAGCATGAATTTCGACCAGAGAGGAGAACCTACCTTCCATAGCATATTTTCCACCTTTCTACTACCATTTTCATGCCTTTCTCACGCCGAAAGGCGTGGGATTCCACCTCTCACAACGGAGCACGACCATTATAGCAATCTTGGAGCGATTATGGATGCAACGGCGGTAGAACCGATCCAACCACAGCTTCGAACGATCGATATCTCGAGTTAGAAGCGATATTTGGCTTATTTCTTCTTTTTTGGCTCCGTTTGGATGGCTTCTTCCCGGAAAAAAGAATAAAGAATAACCACTTTTTACCAATAAATTTATTTCTATCAATCCAAACTCTTCACAAAAGTTACACACTTCCCAATAAATTTACCCCTTCCCAATAAATTTCTTCCCTTCTTCCTTCTTCCTACCTTATTCTCAACGCATCGAAACGGAGCCTTTCTCTTGATATTTTGATCACATGGAGTTTGTATCTTATTTTGTTTGCATGTTAGGCTAGTTAATGATGTCTTAGGGATAGTTAGTAGATAAGTTTAGTATTTTGTTATGACTTGATTACTTATGCTATGATTATGCGATATGTTTTGTTGAGTATTATATCTAGCTTGATTAATTTGATTGTTTGTTTGATTGTTTACCTATTGATGAACTGCAGCACCACTAGGACAATAAACTAGAACAAACAATTGATTAGTTTAGTACTTGAGGTAAGCCAATCGCTCGAAAGAGGAGGCCAGTTTGCAATCGAAAGGTGTAGCTTTTATTGATCTGACATGACTTTAAATACCTCTAGAAATCCAACCAAACATACTTAAATAACTAAATCAGAACGAAAGTATAGGTTTAGTTATTTACGTGGTAAAAACCAAGTTCCAAACCAATTTAGAACCAAAATTGGGACAGCTGAGATTAGAACGTAGACTTGGTTGTTTAGTAGCCTGCACATAACATTGTGTAAAGATATCAAGTCGAAACAAGAGGTCTAAAGCAAGTTTTGGACCGAAACATTATGGATTTCGGTCCGAAATGTACCTCTGTCTTGATGAAACTCGTAGGTCGAGGTGCTTTAGAGCTAAACTAATTGAGCACGAAACCCTAGGACATCCCTTGCATTTATTTAGAGTCCATAAAATACCAAAAATAATTTATTTAATTGTACTTTAGATAATTATCTTTTTTAAATCTTAAAACTCCAAAAAAAATAATTGTCTAGCTTTCATGAGGAAGTAAAGTCTGGTAATCATTTGTACCGTCACTTGAGTTCACAAAAGCGACTAGTGAGGTTAGCTATATGTTATAAATTTATTTGATACCTAGGTTTCAAATTCCTTCATCAAATTGGCGCCGTTGTCGGGGACGGTGTTGATATTAGAATTTTTTTAGTAACGAAAGACTAGATATTGTATCTTCCATTTATTTATTATTTATTTATTTAAAAAGAAAAAAGGAAAAAAACTTTCACTTGTATTTAGGGATGAAAACGGATCGGATACGGAGCGGATGTTGGTCTTTCCATATCCGCATCCGCATTTTTTTTCCAGATACGGATACGAATACGAATGCATTCGGGTACGGATACAGTTCGGATATTAAACGGATACGAATACGGTTCGGATATTATCGGATACGGAGTCGAATACGAATATATTTTGTCGGATACGGATTGCATTTTAATCTTTATTATTTATTTATAATAGTAGTTTCTACAAATATAATGATATTCAATATACTCATGTCTATGTTAGTACTTTATCAATATTAGAGAAAAAAATTAATTTCAGTGTTGTTATCATTTATAATCGTCTCAATTAATAGAAAGTAAAAATAATTTTATGTTACTAGTCCAAATAAAAATATTTATTATAAGAAAATTTATTTAATAAAAATTAAGTATTATCTAAATTAAACTATTCTCTAATATAGAGAAGTAATTATATTATATTAATCATCTTATGACGTTAAAGATACGGATAAACGGATTAATATTTATCGGATACGGATAATATCCATGTCGGATACGGATAAAGAGCGGATATTGGTCTTCCCGTATCTGCATCCATATTTTTTTGACGGATACGGATACAAATACGGATATGTTCGGATACGGATACGGTTCGAATATTACGCGTATTTTTCGGATTCGGATACGGATCGGAGCGGATTTTATCCGCTCCGTTTTCATCCCTACTTGTATTACCATATTTTATTCTTTTCTGAACCATGGACATGAAACAGAGGACAATTGGAGACAACAAGGAGATCCAAAGGATGCAAGCATGCAATGGTTACATCACCAACTCGATTTGGTGAACAACAAGATAAAGGCAACATCCAAGGAAAGATAGAGCGAGCATCAAGATCGACTCAAGTATCAACTCAATATGGTGAACAACACCATAGGGAGAGCATGTGGGGGAAGATAACTTGATGCAAGACCCATACATGATGCATATAACTCTGATTTGGCTAATAACTCTTGTTTTTCTTGGTATAATGCAAGTTCAATGTCTCAAGATGAATCTAAATCAAATTTCATGATTGAAGCTTCTAATTCTCAATTACTTTTGCAATTGTCAAATGATGAATTGATAAGTGAAAATTTTATGGACAAGCAAAGAAAACAAAATGAGAAAATTCTTGAAAATTTTAATTCTTTATCATCTAAGTTCAAATCTCTTACTACACAATTAGAAAAGATGCTTGAGACCACAATTGTTCAAGAACCTTGTTCCTCATATAGATCACAAAATGAACAAAAAGATAAAATGACATTGCAAAGTAATGAAGAATTAGATATGTTTAGTTCTTTGAAAGAAATTGCAAATTGTAATGAGACTGATAGTGATGATGAGATGCAACTTGAAGAACAAGAGAAAGTAGAAGAACCAAAGATTGTAGCACCCGCATCCAATTTCCTTTCAATTTTCATTCCACTTAGATTAACTTATTTTGACAAATCTAATGAGTTGGAATTGAAGGATCCTTCAATAAGTCCTATCATTGATGATTTGAGAAGATGGAAGATGGTGGTACACCTCTCGAAGTCGAGGCATCCGACACGAAAAATAGAAAAATCACCAAAGTCTACTTGAGCTCTCAACTTGGAAAATACTTGAAGAATAATGATGTGATGGAAGACAACAAACCACGGATCAAGTATCACATCAAAATCGAGCGAAGAAAGATGATATCAAAACAAGAAAGTGTTAAGCGTATTTCAAGGATCTTTCTCAAGTACTTTTGGGTGAATTATGATGCGCTAAATGGGCGTAAAGTGAAGATAAAATGAATATGAGAGGTGGTCAGGCTCGTGAGTTAAAATAAGAGCTTCTTGGGAGCCAACCCAAGTCCTAAAATTTTTATTTAATTATTTAGTTAAATTTTCTATAAAAAAAAACTCATGGTTGGTTTGGATTTTATTGTTGGAAATGTAGGTTTTGATTGATTGTAGATGTCCTACTTGCGACTTACGCTAGAGCACCACAGGTCGAGCAACAAAGAACCACACGACCACTCACGACCTCATGTGAGATGCATGCCACAAGAAAACAAGCCACAATGTTTGCACACTCCAACACAGTTTTCGCATGCTCCAACGAAGATTTTGCACGCTTCACTGCCGCACACATGCTCAAAATCAGATCCAACACCACCTTCGACTCCAATTGCAGTGCTTTATCTTGTGGTGCCCTTGGTTTTTGCATATGAGCATTCTCCGCTCGCTTGAATTTTTTTAGAATCGGTGTTCCAAGCGCCGCTCCACCGCCGAACTCTGAAAACTTGCGGACGATTCCCAAATTTTTTTCGCTACGCTTGCGTTTGGATGAGAGAAGAAGAAGGAGGAAGAAGGAAAAGAGAAAAAAAATTATAAACAATCCAAACTCTTCACAAAGTTACACACTTCCCAATACTTCTTCCCACTTCTTCTCTTCTTCCCTTCTTCCCACACCTATCCAAACGGAGCCTACATTTGTTGGGAAACCTTTGGTGCGCACAATGTCAATTTTTCAGGCAGATTGGACAAACATAGAATGTGCCGATGCATGTCGCAAGACTGCCGCCGTCGCTCGATCGGACGTCTCACCGCCGAATTTTGAAATTTCAACGATGAAATCAGAATTTTCTTCGCAACAAACTTGAAGGTCCTTTCTATGATCATGTAGTCTAATTTTCATGGAGAATGGAGCAACATAGGCCAAAATTCATTACATTGAATGAACATTTCGGTCCAAAATGGTCAGATTTCGGCCCGAAATGGAAGATAGGCATCACGATTTTTGCATAAGAATGACTCGGTACGTTCCCATTTTTCCTCTTTTTACTTTTTCTTTGAATGTGCAGCCCTAAGTCAGTGCTTTGTTCAGTTTGAGGGGAAATAAAGAGGAAAAATGCAACATTTTGGTCTAAAATTGTCGTTTTTAGGTCCAAAATTTTCATTGATTTCATTATTTTTTTGCATTTTAAATTCTGAAAAATTTAGAAATCAATTTTTGATGCATGCTTGATTTTTGTCTTGGTTGAATTAATAAAATTACTCACTGTTTCACATTGTTTGAATTTTAAAAGCATTTTTGAAAATTTTTCTGAAGAACTTTTGATGTTTAAAATGTTTTACATTGATTTGTGCACCAATAGACCGAGTTAGAAATTAGTTTGAGAGTTTAGAACATGAATTTGGATGCTTGAAAATTGTCAAAATGGCCTAAGCCAATTCTCACAAGTTTTTGTCGAGTGAACGATTTTGTCTTGCAAACTTTTGTTTAAAAAGGGATTTTATGAACTTTGAAAATTATAAGATGAATCTGGATGTGTGTTTGAATGCTTGAATCACCAACGAGCAAAAAATCTAAATTGACTAAAATTAAATAGTTATGAAAACGAGGATGCACCGAGACTTTCTTCCACCAATTTAGCCACAAATTGGAGGGTATTGGGATTAATTATAAGTTGTCAGGAATTGTAACTCAAAGTTCTCGAACTATAATTGGGTAGTTTATAATTAATTTCTATCAGACCTGGTGCGAAAGCATTGGTAAAGGAGTTGTTGAGTATTATGGCCCAAGTGTATCGTGGCCATAGTCGAGCAACACTCGTCCAACCTCCCTAGCATGACATGTGCTAGTGGCAAACTTAAGGCCAATGACACCGCATTATATCCTCTAGGGTGCAAAGCCCCACGACTCGACTTGAACAATTTAAATTGGTGAAATTAAAATTTCTTTGAGAAGGATTCATTATGAAATTTTCAGCTTTGATAAAATTACGAACAGATGAAATTGAGTTTGCAATTGTTTTGACAAAGAGAAGCTAGGGTTCTTGACTTGAAAAATAAAATTCATTAGGGCTAAGAGATGCACAAATTTAATTTGAAAGAAAACTAAGCCCATGTCCTTGAAATAAATTTTTTTAGCTTGCTTTAATTTATTGTGTGAAAATTTTTGAGTAAATTTGAATGATCGATTTTTCATGGCATTGTTTGGTTTGAGATGATTTAATTGTAAGCCTAGGTATAGTCAATTCCTTTAAGCTTAAGAAAGTGTTTGAGGACAAACAAAAATTTAAGTTTGGGGGGATTTGATATCTCCTATTTATATATACGTTTTGACCATACTTGGCACCAAAATACTACCCAAACCAATGATATTCACTGTACTTTTGCATTATGTTTGGCAAGATTGGATACTGCTGTGGAATTTGACTTGTTTTGTAGAAACTTGGTGGATTGGACATAATTATTACATAAAAAGGTGGATTTTGGAGAAACAAATGACTGAATAGATCCATAGCACTGTAGAACTCATCCTAAACTTTCCAACGATCTTTGAATCATCTCAATCGGAGTCTGGATGAAAAAATTATGGGCAAAATATTATGGTTTCGTTTGGATGGGTGCAAGAATAAGGGAATAGCTTCTTCCTACTCCCAAACTTATCATAAACAATTCAAACTCTTCACAAAGTTACACGCTTCCCAATACTTCTTTCCTTATTCCTCTTATTCCCACACCATCCAAACGGAGCTATGAGTGCTCGATTCTAGAATTTCGGTCCGAAATGTACAGATTTCGGTCCGAAATCCATGTATGGAAACCCTTTCCCTAGCTGCCTCCTAGACTTTCCCTTGGTGTATTTAAGCACGAATTTCGAACAGAGACGAGAACACACCTTCCATAGCATATTTTCCACCTTTCTGTTAGGAACTCAAGTCCTTGTGCAATTTTAAATTTTTTATTAACGTTTAATTAGCATTTAACTATTGCAAATAACGGATCTAGTCAAACAAACGGTTTAACATTTAAATCAAGACATGTAGGAGGTTACCTCTTCTAGTATCGTAACTAGAAGGCTCGAATCCTTTGCGTAGGAGTTGGTGGTGTGCTCGTCTCCACCACCAAGTCGCCGGCAACCACCTCGAGCCCACCTAGAAGTTTAACCAAGTTCTAGTAGTATGTGCTAGCATACTTAGAATAAGGCTAATTCTCTCTTCTATTCCAATTAATCAACTTGTTTAATTAAGTGGAACTAATACTCAACACATGAGCTCCTATAGAATGCAAGAGAGAATGCAAAAATTAAAAAAAAACCAATTTTCTTCATTTCTTTTCATTTGGTGGCGGCCACGGTTCTTGAGCAAAAAAAATGGAAAAAATGATTTTTGGCTTAGGTCCTTTTTTGCCGAAATCTATTTTTCCTTTTAATCCCCAATTAACCTAATGGCTAGTGTAACTAATTACACTTATGCCATTAAGTGGTCGGCCCTCTAATTGGACTTAAATGGATTAATTAATCCAATTAATTAATTTTCCAATTAACACATTAAATCTTATATTTAATGGCCATTTTAATTGCATTCCATTCGGGCTCAATTAGACTTGATAAATTAGACCTACTTATTTAATATAATTCTCACAACTATATTAAATATTGTTGAACAAGAATAATTATTAACTTATTAATAGTTATTTTAGGATTAGCATGTACATTAAAATATTTTTATATGATCCCTTTGATTTAATTAATTATAAGGGTTCGTAACGGTATATAATTAATTAATCAAACCATCACATTTTCACAGTATTCACTACTGTGAATAAATAAATAATGCACTATATGGTTAAAGTCCTATTTGTGTGGCCCTTTGAGGATTTATGCTATGTTGGCCATGAAAATAAATCACTATTTATTTCCAATAATCATAAGCGGTATCTAGCAACACGTTATGATTCCCAATTCGCATAAATAAATACTGTACCAATACAATACTTCAATCCTGCATAAGAAAATAATATCTTATTGTCTTGATTCTTATGTCACATGATATCCTTGTATAATCCAAGATAGGAATGTGTCATTCTTGCAGATTATACGTTTCTTGATCTAGAGATGATTGCACAAGTTGCTAGCAAGCAATCCATCTCCATCAAGGGGCCCAGTGGATATCATTACTCATTAGGTGTACTAACGAGGGACATACGGTTATCTTGATGACCAGTTTCTCCCCACACAATTCAAGAGAACATAAATAAAGTCCGTATAGCAGCCTTTATCAGGAATCAGCGTTAGACGATATTTATTGAACCTATTCTCATGTGGAGAAACTGAACCATCTCAAACTCAGAATCAAACACTTATGAAATAAATAATGACACGTAACATAATCCATATATTTATTTCATTGGGTCATGTCCTGTGCTATGTTCCAGTAACATACACATATGTAATTAAGTTGGTAACTCCTTACCCATGATTTGTAGAACTTAATCATCACTTAACTTGCATACTAGTCTTATTTGATAATTAATGCTCCTTGTTAATTATTGTTTGACCCTAAAAATTATCGTGATATGCTACCATGGGATCAAATCCACAATTTGAGAGATAAACGGATTGACGCAAGGAATTGTAAGGGACCCGTCCAGGAATACATGGAATAAGATATATGAAAATTCATGAGACTAACAGGGGATGCAGTCATGTGATCGAAAGGCAATACCATGGATCCTTAACAGATTGCAGAATCATGTCTTAACAAAATTTTATTTTTATTAATGAAATTTTTATTTTGTTAATAATATAAAATTTTATTAATACAAAGCCCATTGGAAACGCTGCCCAGTCAGACAGCCCATTTAAAAATGCAAAAAAATAAAAAAAGCCCGCAACGGCCCATTTCAGTCTCGGCCCATTCTTCTTTTTATTTTTCTTAGTGGGGCCCACTGTCAGAGCCTTCTTCTCCTCTTCGCGAACACAGACTCGAACCACATTAGACCCTCGTCGCTTCTCCCTCTTTTCTAGGATTCAAATTCCGCACAAGTGACGCGCCAATGGCCTGACGAGCGGGTCCCACCTGTCATTCTCCATCCTTAACTCTCGACAGGAGGCATTGATTCACCAATCCTTCGAACCCAGGCCGTACGATTGCATGCCAAATTGGTCACCTGAGCCCACTCGATTGCGACCCCACATGTCATAGAAGCAGCAAGCACGGCAACATCTCATCAAATTGTCGTAATCTCTGCCTTAATTGGCTTGATAGCTTGTCAAATTAGGGGCTGGCAATCAGCTTGCGACGGTACCATGTCGATCAGTGAAGGCATTTACACCTCAAACCACTTGCCTCTGACCACCTGGCCCCACTTGTCAGATGGGCCCCACATGATGAATGGCGGCCCATGACCATTAATGCAGATGGTTGAATCCCCACTCATTTCTCTCCATGACCATCAGACCCCACTGGTCAGACCTCCAACTTCCAAGACAAATGATAACTGCCGATTGAAGGCTTTCAATTCTTCTTCCTGTATCGGCTTCACCACACGCAAGCACAAGGCAAAATTGTCCCTCTTCCTCTCTGACTACTAGGCCCCCACACGCCATCTCTTTCTGGGAAACAACACTGTGATGTAGCCCCACCTGTCAGCCTCATGATGTTCCTTGTTTTATCCCTTTTTACCAATGACTTTGAACGGCTCAAGAGCAATTATCTTTTCCATCACTGCATCATAGGGCATGATTGCTTTTTGATAATAAATGACAAAGGTGTGGGACCCACTTGTCATAGGACAACAATGTTTAATGCAGATGGAAGGAAGGGGTGACAGTAGGAAGTAACAAGTATTGAATGTAGTGAGGAATAGGTGATTGTGATGAGACAAACATAACATGGCTGTAATTGTGTGATAAGGACACTAAAACCTATACAGAAGCATGCATTGCTTTAAAACCCTTTTGAGGATGATGTGTACTTCTGAACAATATTCCTTGTACAAAATGTGTTAAAAAAAATGCTTTGCTAAAGAAAGGAAAAAGGAAGAGAAGGAAGTAAGACACCTATAAATGCTTTGTGAACCAGAAATGTTGAAGTATTGCCATTATAAGATCAAATAAAATGAAAATGAGCATCATGGCAGACAAGTTACAATCCCTATGCAAAGAAGAGAGAGTGAGAAAATGAGTTGCATCATTCTACCTTTGCTGATGACTTCAATGCAGCCAAGAAAAGAAGAAATTGATGTGCCTGGTTTGAAAGTGATTAGTGAATCAAGGATGTTGGATAGTCACAGAACCAAGCTTAAGCGTCAGAAAGGAAAAGATTGAGTAAAAAAAATGATAAAGGAACAAGAGAGTAGCTGCCTTGTTGGTGAGGCAGTAAATGCCACAGTGGCAATTGCTGTGGAAAGTCAAGTATGCCCTTAAGGGCATTTCTGTCCATTAAACTTGCTACAGCTCCAAACCCCCATTTCCTATATAAAAGACCCCAGCTCTCCATACAAAGAGAGAGAAGCCAGTTTGACCCCTTTACATAGCATCTTAAGCTCTTCACACTTGCACTGCACAGCTCATGCGTTGAGCACCTAGGAATAGAGAGAAAGCAATCATAATCCTATAACCAGTGTAAGAGAGAAGAATAGTGAAGCTTGGTGTTTGTTGAAACTACAAAATGTAAGTTTAAACAAGTGTCTTGGTCTCTTTGTTCATAGAGATCAAGGCATATGATTGTTAGTGCAATGTATATAATTTGCTCTCTCTGTACTTCTTTTACCCCTTCTTTCTTTTTTTTTCTTTTCTTGTTTGCTTCCAGCATTTCTTTAGACTTGTTTGTTTCTTTCTTTTTCTCCTTCATCTTTTCCTACTTCATAAATAACAAAGCTTAATGAGATAAAAAAAAACAACACAACATATCAATGGAATTGTCAAGGACAGCAGGTACCTCTCAATGCCTCAGGCCATGAAGCCCATCCAGAGAGAGAATAAGCTCTCTGGATTGAAGATCATCTGAAGCCATCTCAGAGAGAGAATAAGCTCTCTGAGGCATGCCTTGTGAAGACCATCCAGGGAGAGAATAAGCTCCCTGGAATGAAACCCCTTTTGAGTGAGAATAAGCACTCAAATGGTGTCCCTTCATCAACCCCATCAGCCCCATTGCCTCACCACTCAAGCCATGGCTAAACCTCCTCCTGTGCAATACCAAAACTTGCTTATCTAGATGACATGCTGCCCAATTCTTGTCAAACCTATAATCACCTAAAATAAGCCTCAACCAACACCCACATGTTGCCTAAAGCTAACCCTCACAACTGCCATCAAACCTCAGCCATACCCCTCTCTGACTTACCAAAAACCAAACTATCTAAGGAGATATGCTGCTCAATTTTTTGTCAACTCCTGACAACCTAAAACAAACTTCCACAGTCACCTCTTTCTTGCATACTAAAATCAAGCCATTTAAAGAAGTTATGCTACCCTACTTTTGCCATGACTCAATCCCTTGATAAAACAAACTCTATCAGTGACTATGCCTCAATTGAGCCCAAATATGACCTTAGCGGTCCATACCCAGTCAAAATCATTAAACCATGTCTCAAAACTCTGCTATAGCTAACAATCCATAAGTCAAAATAGTTCTCATCGCCAGATATTCCATTTGTTTCTCTAAATTTGAACCCAGGACCTATGGTTAGCTAATAACATCCCATGTCATAACCATAAAGTCATGTATTCCTTTATTGTGCAATTGATGACCAAACCAAGTTACGGACGCATGACTTCCTACTGAGTTTTCATCCTAATTGAGGGAGTGAGGCAACTCAGTAAAAATAATAGTGTGTAAACGTGGTTAAGGCAATTCGAGGTGGAACTTATTGTTCAGGGGACTCGAGCAATGAAATTGAAGACACAATGCCCTTCCTGTACATGACATCATGCCTGTGGATGCACTATTCAGTCACCTTAACTAACAGAATATCGCCTCCATCAACTCACCATGGTCAAACCAATGCTGAGGTGAGGTACCATGCAAGAGGCCTCCATTTCCTAAATTAAGCATACACCGAGCCTACTACGAGTACCACAACGCCCCTTGGCCATCTAGCCTGACGTCGACATCATCAAGGAGGTGCAATGGCCACAAACCCATCTCAAAACCCTAGCCGTGAGAGGAGGAGGCCAATCGCAACAGAAAGGGAGATGATATGGACGGAAGACAGGTCCCAGAACAACGGAGAGTCACTACGACACCAGACAATCCCCTTTCCATCATTTGAATAACTCTCGATCGACTCGACTAAGCAGCCATGGCGGGATACCTTTGGTCAGATCGAAGGAAGAAAAAAAGAGAGAAGAGAAGGAGCTGTTTATGTCTCAAATTTCAGTGAACTCGATACATGAAGGGACAGCCGCTGGCAGTGGACCCCATGAGTCAAAAGAGTTATTGGCTCACAACAAACCTGGTTCACGGAGTAGGCAAACCATTTTTTATGAATCCCGTCCCATTTCCTGTGATTTTCTGTGGCACCCATGCGCAGCGAGTCACTGACAAGAAGCATCATCCAACCATTTATTGACACCTGTCCCCTCCGTTAAATGACACCAAAATAGCGCTTATTCTCTTTGCATATTGAATTGGCCCAATAAGATTATGCCACGTGTCCTCCTTTGATTATCTGGACCAATGAATTGCTGGAAACCTTTGAAAAATTCATAGAAAATCAACCACAACTAGGAAAAATACAAATCCAATTCCTATGGAATGAGAAAATTATGAGGAATTTAACCATACCATAATCCTGATCTAAGCCATGCCGAAACCAACCTAGAACATTTAAAAAGGGGGAATCCAGAACCTGGCCAATCAGAGATTGCCACGTCACTTCCAGGATTATTCTAAAACCCAGAAAACTTCCAAAATTCACCAAAAATCCTAGGAAACCCAGAAAAATATGAGGAAAATTCCTGTAAACTCAGAAAATCACAAGGAATTTAATTCTGCTGAAATCATGACCAAAATCAGGACCAAACCATTTTTTAACCCTTTAAATGGTCAACCACGACTTGCCATCTCAGCAGAAACCTTGGAAAAACCATTAAAAATCACAGGAAACTCAGAAAGCTGCATAAAAAAATTCCTGTGAACCCAGAAAATATGAGGAACCCAACGGTATCAAGGATTATTGCCGAAACCCGACAGATGACATACTTGGTACCACAGCTACACCGAGACCACTGCCAAAACCAGGAAACCACGCACCCTAAACCTTTCAGAGTAAACCGATAAAAGGATGGACAATACTCTAATGCCAAGCCAAGACTCAAAATCCAGTTAAGGCCCATAAACCAATCCTAAAAATGGTGCAAAGAAACAAAACCCGAAATTGTCTGAGCAGGACTAAATTGGGTAAAACTCTGAAACTCCATGACCAACTCTGATAACCACCAAAACCCAAAAGAATTAAGTTCAATGTTGAGAACCAGATTAGGGACTCAAAATCCCTTTTCAGAAAATAGGAATAATCCAATTCCACCAGAAACAACCCTGTACCCCGGTAGACCTAGAGCCTGACGAGGCCAGAACCCACCAGCCGAGGAACAGACCAACTCGAAAAGGTACACCAATCAACCAAAACCCCAACACTGGAATACCCAGAACAAAAATGAATAGTCTTGTACCACGAATAACCCAGATCCTGACAAGACTGGCACCCTATTACCCGAGGAACAGACCAACCAAGGCTCACCAAAACAAAGGGATAAACCCAAAACCAACACCAAAACAACATTGAACCCCGGAAAAACTAAGTCCTGACAAGATTGGAACCAAGCAACCGAGAAACAGTCCTACCCAACCTAGCGGAAACCTAACAAAACAAACAATCTTTGGTCGTAAACGAAAAAGGTCGAATTGAGACTACACACACATACTGATCGTATTTCGCCAATGCGGTCAAGTGACCTCAATCTGAGAGCAAACAAAAAGAAAGCTAAGGCCAACATTTCATTTGGGAAGATGAAATTAGGAACGATGTAAAGTTAAGTTCTGAGCATCTAAGCCAAAACCTTTCGACCCCGGTTACCCGAATTGCCAGTGAATTCGATTTGGATAACCACCCGACTAAAAAGAGCATTAAACCGGCCGTCTGGAATGACTTGAGGAACCATTTCAGATACCATAAACCCTGGCTATTTAAGCAGCAAGACTCGAATAGTTTTTGCGATAGGGATAAGATCCACCCAACAACCCCTGATATTCAAAAACTTTAATTGAATAGACCCGCAACAGGGATATCCCGAGGGAATAACTCAGAAGTTCTCCCTAAAAACTCCAACACACCTACTTTTGTCTTTCAGAACCATAACCTGATGGACCACATTCCAAGACTCTGGCGCTCAACCAAACATATCAACCAACCTTGGGTAGCTACATGAGTCCCCTCTTCAGAGACAAGCCTCAAACTGACCTCATGAGATAATTCGGATATGTCATGACCCATGAACCAATCTCAGGAGACAATTTGAACAAGTCACTGGCCCCTCCCGATTCTGGCGTCCGGCCAAATATATAATCCAGTTCCGGATGACTACTTGAATCCCCCTTCTAAATATGAACTTCACATCGCCCTCATGAAAGCAGCTTGGGAAATCTGCGACCACCAAGTTGTCGGTAGGAGACGATTTGAACAGTCAACACCCAAATCATAATGCTCTTAAGGCTGGTCAGATCAACGAAGAATTTGATCTGGGGAGCCACCCCTCGCGCTTAACCGGGATTTAGTTTCGAACAAGCCAAGGCCCGTGCTGAATCTTCAGAACATCAATACGCCAAGGCCCGATGTTTCCAACCAATTTGGCATCCTAGCCGGAAACTAGGAACCAAGTTACCAACATCTGACTGGCAATCAGATGGACCCTCCAATGATTCGATTGATCACCGAGTCATCCACCCTCTAACTAGACCCACCTGGCTGGCAACCAGGTGCATATTGCATTTTTCTCCACCTCAACTCCAAGCATCACGCTCGTATCTCTGACGGGCGGCTAACTCTGCATCATACTGGCATCCACCCCAAATTTTCGGTTGGCTACCGAAGTGCTTATCGACGACGTCGAGGCACATCAACTCTCAGTGGGAGCCAGACCATGATATCTTGATCAGGTGATTAAGATGTCTGCCACATACTCTATGCCAACGAATGAGTATAACCTCGATGTGCGAGACTGCCAGAGTGGTTCTGTCTCAAGCGTCACCCGCGCACCTCAATAACGCCCTCTACAGTCAGGCGTTAAACTGTTATCAGGAACAATATTCAGGGACATGATGATAACAGATAGAATGGCCGATATTACCGTCGCCGACTGGTATCGAGTCATTCACCCGTTCTCAGGAAAACGACCAACCCAAAAATGAGCCTTAAAACCAACCACATTGAACTTTCTTCCCTGAAGCTCAGACCTGAACAGGGTCTCTGCGAAATCTCTCCAAGTCATCAGAATCCAAACAGGAGCCTAACTCAGGTTCCTTGTATTATCAAAATCCCAAATTCCTCACAGTTTCCTCATATTATCAACTAAAGTGGCAAGAACTCAAATTCCTCATATCAGAACCCGAAAATCGGGATAACTTCCAGCAATCAAAAATCCGAGCCAAAAACACCAGGCCAACATCAATTGAAGGGCATCAAGCCGAAACCTCTACAAAGGCAACAACTCAACATCTACCAAGGCAACTCCAAAACCAAGAGCACGGAACCAACTGTCCTGCGATCAAATCCATTGATATGTCAGAAACAAAAAAAAAGAGAAGAATAACCCCAAAACAACAAAAAACTAAAAAACCTCAAAACGCCAAAAATAGAATAAGTCCTCTAACCCCCCGTAAACGCTAATTGTGTTAGACAATTTCCTAGCTGATCAAAGACATAGAATCCACCGATATCCCTTCGAGTTTCCAGATCTAGAGGTTCTCTCGACCATGTCAGAGGTAATTAACAGTAGGGGCTTGCGCCTACTGGAATAACTGACGAAACCGCCCAAATAATAAACTCTCGTGGGAAGCATTAAGGCCGTACAGTTGTCTCGCCCGTAAAGGAGACGGCCGTATCGTGACCTTAAGGCCCGCGAGAGGTATCTGATCCGCATGCTTTTTCCGCCCTCAGTCCGCCAAAAACGGACACCGTCACCCATCAACCCGGGAGGGCAGCCGAAAGGTGCGAGACAATTATCAAGACTATGGACACTTTAGAGATATTATTGTCATTCTAACGAATGATCTACAGATATCTACAATTCAGATCCTCGACCTGAATGATCTGTCAATAATAATCTCTAGGAACAAATGATCAATCATCATCAATAACATAAGCTAATATAATAGCCACCAACTGATTGGCATCTAGAACATATCTCTAACAATCTCCCACTTGGCCTAGAGTCAATCAGTAGTGACTTCTAGCCAGTGAAGAACTGAGAACGATGCCATATATCTATATATATACATGTCTCGAACCTCAAAAGAAATAATACGCTTAAAGCCAGTTACTCATGCGTCCATTACGTATGGATGCTCAATAGCATCTCGTATACTACTTAAGGTAGAGGTTATGTTAGAGTGTTCGTTGTGTTTGCGAACCTATCCACTTTTGTTTGAACCTGTACATATATATACTCTTATATCCATGTTCTTGATCATCATCATATGAGATCAAATGATAATGTCATAGATCATAGTTGGATCACCAATTAGATATTCGATTCTTCAATACTAAGCTATGGTTCGAGATGCATAGAACCATATTAGCTTGACTGAGGACTTCTTGATCCAAACTATCCTATTTCGTTGCTTCACAAGTTGCTATGTATTTTACTTTGGTGACGGAAACGGTTGTAATATCCCATTTAGAATATCTTCTAAACTTACAATACCACCTTTAAGTAAAACATGTAGCTCAATTGCGATTATATCAATCTTTCGAAATCTGGCATCAGTGTAACAACTTACACGAGCTCCTTTTCATCATAAATGAAATACATATTTCTCTTTCTCATAAGATACTCGAGAATATCATTTGATCATTGCCCAAACATGATTCTTTTTGTATCCACTTGACAACTGCTTTGTCACATTCCTTGAATACAACACATTGGGACATGTGCATAAATGGCGTATGTAATGAAACTCGTAATGAAAGAATGCTTGAACTGTTTCATGCACTTTTCTCAAGTTGAATTGCAATAAACCGAGTCAAAATCAAGTTATATGCCACATGACGTGGTTTGACATCCTTTATTGGAGTCTACTTTTCATGTTTCTAGAATACTTCATCATTATATGCACATTTGCTCAAACCTAACATCCATCATAATCTATCTGCATAGATTCTGTTTTCTAGAATTTAGGTGATCTTGCCCAAGAAATCATTCTTCAATGAGATCTTGACAATATTCATTTAATCAACGTTATTTCCCAATTAATATCTAGTTATCTTGTATAATGCAAATAACACAATTATGCTACCACTGAATATCTTGTCTATACAAGATACTTTTGACGAAGGTCAACTCCTTGTCTTCCTTGTCAAAATATTTATTCCACATTGCTCGCTTCGATCCATTAATGGATCCTTGAAACACGCATGTGTTTCTAGCAATACATCAATTAAGACCTCGATTTGTGTCATATACACAACATCTTTCTTCATTCAATCAGTGAAGGTGGTTTTGATGTACCTTTCCATATATCAATATATATGAAATGTAACTATTGCTAGAATGATCTTTATTGATTGACTTATATATAGCTACAAACGAGAAGTCGTGTTTTGTACATAGTCAACTCGCCATCGACTTAGACATAGCTACAAGCGTGAAGCTGTGCTTTGTACATAGTCGACTTATCATCAATGTCAATCTTTCCTTTAAAGATCTGAAAGTTCTTGATGGATTGCTCCTTCATGAACATCAACAAAGGTCTATACCTTGTCGTTACATATGGATTGCACTTAAAGATTACATGGGTTTAAACCATACTTGTGGAATCAGGTACTTCCATCAGTTCTTTAATTATCAACGGATCCTCATATGCCAGGTACGGGGATGTCATGATGTCTATGCACCTTTCGGTTAGACAATCACTTTCGTTGACCTTTTGTAGGATTAGTGCTCGAGATTCATGAACTACTTTCACAACAACTTGTAGAATAAATTCTTAATCCTCATATGTATTGAATTTCTCAAACATCATCAGCTCATGAGATGTTTAAGTCATCATTAGTAGCGAGCGTGCTCATGAACTTCTTCCTTTTACAACAACTAGTGAATGAAGTTCTGCTCAACTCCCACTAAGCACCATGTATGGAGTGACAAGTTTCCCACAAGGGTACTTCTTGTAGTGACACATAAACTCTTTTAATGTTCACTTTACTCCCACTACTTCTTCTTGAGAACGTTATTCTCTAAGATTACGTCATGATGAGCAACAACTAGTTTGTTCTTATCATGTTCGTAGAAGTAGTACCTTTCGATTAATTTAAGGTATCCTACAAAACATTAAGCATCCTATTTGGGTCTAAGCTTATCAATCAACAAACTTTGAAATAAGCTCCTTAACACCAAATTTTGAGAAACAATGTACTTAGGGATCAAATCTCATAAGACATCTTTCTCAATGGACTTCGACTAAATATTATTCAGTGTAAACAGAATTGTCCTCGAACACGAATCCCTAATATGAGTCGATTAAGTCAATCCGATTCATTACTAATCGAACTATATCAAATAAAGTTCGATACCTCCATTCTTAGACAACACTATACTAATATAATGTTCATAATGGAGTGAGTTATGAAACTATTTTCACACTCTTTAGATAATGGATCAAATCATATGACTTAGCTATTTACCATGATTAATTGTAAGACTATTACCTTTCTTGAATGATCTTTCAACTTCACTATTGAACTCCTTTGAACTTGTCAAAAGATTCACACTTATACCTTATCAAATAAATATGTTAATATCTACTTTGATCGATGGCTAAGTGGTAAAGTCTCAACAAACTTTCATTACACAAGTACATATAGGTCTACATACATCGACATGTATAAGTCCTAATCAAGTCACTTGTAATAAACATGATCTGCATATCTCAATTGATTCACGATCGAATTGATCCACGAGCTCTACCCTGTGTAGACTCTCTTAATGCGACTCTCGTTTATGTATGACTAAGCGGTTATTTTACACGAAAGTCAAATACTTTATGTGAAGTCTTACGCATCTTATTTGTCATTCAAAACTCGTTTATACATTTCAAGCATATTCAAGCAATAGGCATGAAATCATATAAACAAATCCATAATAAAAAGAACATCGCTTGTCTTTTACAAAATATAATCATTCATCATCTATATGAATAGATATAAAGTTTTAGGATGTAAGGAACGAGGTACTTGACCTACAATTCCTATTAGTACAGATAACTCTACGTATCCAATGGTAGTAGTTTAAGAGAATAAACCAGTTCCTTATACGGAGTTCACTTCACTACTCTCGAATATTCTCTTATTCTTCATTGCTTACACATTTCACTAAATGCGAGCTCATGAACTAGTACCCAGTTACTAGTGTGAATTAGAGACAGCGAGATAATTTGAACGACAAATACTCTCGAAGTGTTAGAACATTTCCAACACGATAATCATGGTACTTCGGACATCCTTTCAAGTGCCTCTATAAACGACAAATGAAACATCTCATGTGACACATGGTCATAATTGAGGGTCTCGAAGTCTCGACTCATACTTAACCGAAGTATTTCTTAAATACTTAGTTAATTACAATTTGCACAAACAAGTTTACGAACTGTAACATAATATCCTTCATTTAATTAGGAAGAGATCGTATGACAATATCAACAATTCTTGATATCGGAGATCTTGATATCTCTAGTTTCCAATTAGTTGCTCAATCCTTTCAGTTCGCAAGCTAATGGAACTTTCATGTACCTTCTTAAAAGAAGTTTCTCTTACTTAATTCATGCTCCATTACTCGATCATAAATGATTGAGTCAACATTTACTTTCTCTAAGAACTCCTTCTTGAGTAAGTGAATTCGAGCGTAGGAGTCAAATCTAGTCCGTATGAATTCTCCAATCCAAAGGTCTAGAGATCCTAAAATGAGGATATCGGCATTCGCTTTATCAAATAACTTTTCGTAAAAGTCAATCAATCATCACGATTCTACGTTTGGGAAGTTGAGGAAATAAATTGGGAATTAACATACTCAAGTTTCTCTTCACTAAGAACATGTCTTAGGAATCGGTACTACTTCTCCAAGTAAGTTCCTTTAGAAACGAGCTTGTTCTATTTCAAAGATTGATCGCAACACATTTAATATCTATAACAATTTCAATTTAAGATTATTTAGTTTATGCAATGTTTTATTCATAATATTAATAATAAACAAAACTCCCACTACATTTATTTAATGTCCCAAATGTAGTCGGTTTCCAAGATCCCCATTTTCGTTGAGAAGATGTCAGCGTCGGCATAACACCAAGACAACTAGATAGGGTAAGTTCTCTAACCAATCATATCAACCATATGACTCTTGGTTTGTGAAATGTCTCATATACATCCACAAACTTCGCCCCGATGTCCAATCCGATTAGGGTCCATCGATAAGTAACCTCTCTCTATTTGCTCCTAGTAAATCCGATTTACACTCCGACTTTCGAGGGTTGACCAATGACGTTCCGCGTCGGCGGAATGCATCATTTGGACACCGTACGGCGTGAAGGGGATGGAGAGAAGGAGGGCGGTCAGCTTAATCAATTAATGAGACAAACTTTATGTGACTTTGTTTGGTGGTCGTGTAAACATACACCCATACCTATCCTATGATATTTCATAGCATTCAAACAATCACATAATAATAAGCATCTCAAACACAAGCATTGTTGTGGGTTTGTATGGCTCCAGCTTGCATATTAATCTTCACTGCATCTTCATGTAGTAAGACTAATCTAAACCAAGCTTCCCACTAATTATCTAGATCCTATCTAATAATTAATGAAAATAAATACATGTGTAAAAGTCCTAATTTTCTCCTAGGCCTTAGGGGCATGCAAGCCTCACAAGTTACATTAAAATTAATCAAAATTAATTAATGGCACCAAAGGCCGCATTACACACATTCACACATGCATACAATAACAAACCACAAGGCATTGAAATCTTGAGCCATACTAAACCCACGATCCTCCTACAAAAACGAGTTAGCACATATACAATATACATATTTCACTTTCTTATAATTAACTTTATTAATTAGAGTCTTTGTGTATGCTCGTCGCTCGTTTTACAAATGCAAAAGAGGTTTAACATTACAACTATTTGTTTAAACCTTCAAAAATTAATCTAAAAATTCAGAACAAAAAGGAGGGTATTAAAAGAGTATTCTAATTAACATTTCAACTAACTTGATTAATTAGAATATATTTTAACTAATTAAAATAAATAATTTGGGACCCGATAAAATCCGATATTTTTCAGTCACCAAAAAATCCGAAATAAATCCAGAGAACTTCTTACAATGAGTGCAACTACCAGTAAATATTTCATGAAGAGATCATTTACCATCAGGGAGAATCAAAAAAGACAAATCCTGATATTGTGCGCGAAACACCGTTATCAGATTTTCTATTTTTCATCTCAACCTTTTGGTCTAAAGGACCATCTTCCTTACAGGTTCCATATAAATAATTTATATAGAAAACTTAGAATATGCAGTTGGCTATCTATTCATGGAAAAAGAACCAGCAAGATCTATTTAAAATAATCGAGTTAAATGCCACACAAGTAACAAGTCCTGTTCTGAAACAGACTGACGACCGAAAAGTTTTGATCTAATTGAAGCATCAAACCTTAATGAAAAAATATGAAACTAATTTTCGCAGATTTCTAACTCAAAATAGAACAATTATATTCAGACACCTTTCTGTAAAAGTATTTTAATAATTACGGTTCATCAAAACAAGCAACTTGATTGGAAAAACAGATCTTACTATTTCTTTCCTTTTCATACTTGAACACCCATTTAAAAACCGAAATATGTAACAATTTACATATATCCAGAAAGAGCATAAAATTTAGAATAACTCTAGCCAAAAGATTCAGGTAGAAATTTTCCAAAAATACGTCTTTTTTTGCTAAACAAACATAACTGTACAGCAAAAAGGCAGATCTGCGCACCGTTATCGTTTAATTCACTAAAAATTCACAACTACTTATAAAATAGTGAAACCAGTGCCAAAAGAACAGCGACTCAAATATCTATAACCTCCAGTAAGAAAGAAAAATTTTCAGAAAGATATGCATCACGAAAAATAAGCAACAATTCAGAAAAAATAGATTTTTCAGAACAGCAAACATACACATCACCAATTAACTTCGTTAATTACAATTATCTTGATTTAAAAAATGTTAAACGTTTGAAAGACGACCAGCGCTCTAATACCACTGTTAGAAACTCAAGTTCTTGTGCAATTTTAATTTTTTTATTAACGTTTAATAAGCATTTAACTATTGCAAATAACGGATCTAGTCAAACAAACGGTTTAACATTTAAATCAAGACATGTAGGAGGTTACCTCTTCTAGTATCGTAACTAGAAGGCTCGAATCCTTTGCGTAGGAGTCGGTGGTGTGCTCGTCTCCACCACCAAGTCGCCGGCAACCACCTCGAGTCCACCTAGAAGTTTAACCAAGTTATAGTAGTATGTGCTAGCATACTTAGAACAAGACTAATCCTCTCTTCTATTCCAATTAATCAACTTGTTTAATTAAGTGGAACTAATGCTCAACACATGAGCTCCTATAGAATGCAAGAGAGAATGCAAAAATTAAGAAAAACCAATTTTCTTCTTTTCTTTTCATTTGGTGGCGGCCACGGTTCTTGAGCAAAAAAAAATGGAAAAAATGATTTTTGGCTTAAAGTCCTTTTTTGCCGAAATCTATTTTTCCTTTTAATCCCCAATTAACCTAATGGGTAGTGTAACTAATTACACTTATGCCATTAAGTGGTCGGCCCTCTAATTAGACTTAAATGGATTAATTAATCCAATTAATTAATTTTCCATTTAACACATTAAATCTTATATTTAATGGCCTTTTTAATTGCATTCCATTCGGGCTAAATTAGACTTGATAAATTAGGCCTACTTATTTAATATAATTCTCACAACTATATTAAATATTATTGAACAAGAATAATTATTAACTCATTAATAATTATTTTAGGATTAGCATGTACATTAAAATATTTCTATATGATCTCTTTGATTTAATTAATTATAACGGTTCGTAACGGTATATAATTAATTAATCAAACCATCACATTTTCACAGTACTCACTACTGTGAATAAATAAATAATGCACTATATGGTTAAAGTCCTATTTGTGTGGCCCTTTGAGGATTTATGCTATGTTGGCCATGAAAATAAATCACTATTTATTTCCAATAATCATTAGCGGTATCTAGCAACACGTTATGATTCCCAATTCGCATAAATAAATACTGTACCAATACAATACTTCAATCCTGCATAAGAAAATAATATCTTATTGTCTTGATTCTTATGTCACATGATATCCTTGTATAATCCAAGATAGGAATGTGTCATTCTTGCAGATTATACGTTTCTTGATCTAGAGATGATTGCACAAGTTGCTAGCAAGCAATCCATCTCCATCAAGGGGCCCAGTGGATATCATTACTCATTAGGTGTACTAACGAGGGACATACGGTTATCTTGATGACCAGTTTCTCCCCGCACAATTCAAGAGAACATAAATAAAGTCCGTATAGCAGCCTTTATCAGGAATCAGCGTTAGACGATATTTATTGAACCTATTCTCATGTGGAGAAACTGAACCATCTCAAACTCAGAATCAAACACTTATGAAATAAATAATGACACGTAACACAATCCATATATTTATTTCATTTGGTCATGTCATGTGCTATGTTCTAGTAACATACACATATGCAATTAAGTTGGTAACTCCTTACCCATGATTTGTAGAACTTAATCATCACTTAACTTGCATACTAGTCTTATTTGATAATTAATGTTCCTTATTAATTATCAAGACTATGGACACTTTAGAGATATTATTTTCATTCTAACGAATGATCTACAGAGATCTACAATTCAGATTCTCGACCTGAATGATCTGTCAATAATAATCTCTAGGAACAAATGATCAATCATCATCAATAACATAAACTAATATAATAGCCACCAACTGATTGGCATCTAGGACATATCTCTAACACTTTCTACTACTGTTTTCATGCCTTTCTCAAGCCGAAAGGCGTGGAATTCCACCTCTCACAGCGGAGCACGACTATGGCAGCAATCTTGGAGCGATTCTGGACGCGACGGCGGTAGAACCGATCAAACCACGGCTTAGGACGATCTCGATATCTCGAGTTAAAAGCGATATTTGGTTTATTCTTTCTTTTTCTCTTGATATTTGATCACATGGAGTTTGTATCTTATTTTGTTTGCATGTTAGGCTAGTTAATGATGTCTTAGGCATAGTTAGTAGATTAGTTTAGTATTTTGTTATGACTTGATTACTTATGCTATGATTATGTTATATGTTTAGTTGAATATTATATCTAGCTTAATTAATTTGATTGATTGTTTGATTGTTTACCTATTGATGAACTACAGCACCACTAAGACAATAAATTAGAACTAACAATTGATTAGTTTAGTACTTGAGGTAAGCCAATCGCCCGAAAGAGGAGGCTAGTTTGCAACCGAAAGGTGTAGCTTTTATTGATCTGACATGACCTTAAATACCTCTAGAACAACCAAACTTACTTAAATAACTAAATTAGAACGAAAGTATAGGTTTAGTTATTTACATGGTAAAAACCAAGTTCCAAACCAAGTTAGAATCAAAATTGGGACAGCTGAGATTAGAACTTAGGTTTGGTTGTTTAGTAGCCTTCACATAACATTGTGTAAAGATATCAAGTCGAAACAAGAGGTCTAAAGCAAGTTTTGGACCGAAACAGTATGGATTTCGGTTCGAAATTCATACATTTTTGTCCGAAATGTACCTCTGTCTTGATGAAAGTCGTAGGCCGAGGTGCTTTAAAGGTAAACTAATTGAACACGAAACCCTAGGACACCCCCTGCATTTATTTATAGACCAGAAAATACCAAAAATAATTTATTTAATTGTACTTTAGATAATTATCTTTTTAAATCATAAAACTCCAAAAAATTAATTTTTTACCTTTTGTGAGGAAGTAAAGCCTGGTAATCATTTGTACCGTCTCTTGGGTTCGACCCTAAAGATTAACAAAAATGACTAGTAAGATTAGTTCTAGGTTATAAATTTATTTGATTCATAGGTTTCAAAGCCCTTCATCAAAGACCATTAAAATATATATCAAGATAATTAGTATCATAAATATATGATGTTAGGAGGGAGGGAGTAAGTGCTGGATGGGAGGTAGGGTGGGTAACGCTTGATATTGATTATAGCCATAAATAGAAAGGATGATGAGAATACTGGACAAGTATTTCGAAAATTGGGAAAAAAAAAATCCATTTTGAAATGATGGGATGACGCCAAGGAGACAATGATCTTAACTAATTCTAGTTTTAACTACTACGGATTCTGAGAAATTGAAAAAGCTAAAGATATCAAAGAACAAATAATACTTGTGAAGCTGTTAGTAGCAATCATCAAATTCCTTGGAGCACTTCTATTAGTTCTCATCTCACGCTCACAAAAACCAATCATTTATAGGTGTTGCTTAAGCTAGATGTTACTAGCATGAAATATATTTCTTTTTGAGTAACAAGCAACACAATACTTGCAAGTTGCATGTGGCATTGAAAGCATTCAAAGAAAACCCTTGTGTTGCATTAACTACTTTGCTATATATCATTTCATTTTGTTCAGGGCCGTATAGTCAGAGTCATGCCACTTGGACTAGCCTTCCTCTCTCCTCTGCTGATTTGTCAAAGAAAGAAAATAAAATTTTCTCTTGAATGATTAAACAATTCTCTCTATGGAACATGCAAGCGCTAAATGGTGTGGCATGTACGATACAGAGCAGGTTGCTGAACCGAGGCGCGCGCCAAAAGAAAGAATTATAAATGTCCAATATTTTTTCCGGACTTTAAATAGACCTAATTTTTTTTTTATAAAACTGTCTGATTTATTATGACCAAACTAAATTTAAAAAAAAATGACGTGAAATGATACACATTTGTTCTATAGGACGTAGCCTCAAAACGATAGTTTTCGAATTCAAAACAGATCGTTACTTTGGGAATTATGTACTTTTCTAAATTTTGAACTGATTTCAGCCCTTTAAAGAATAGCTAATTGTATCTTTTTGATTAATTTTGAATAAAAAGCTCTAGTTTCTTTCTTTTTCTTTTTCTTTTTTTTTTTTTGAAGATTTTGTATACTGTCTTGTAAAAGAAGAAACGCTACTAGTTGTATTATATGTAACAAATTGACAAGATAAATCCACGAACTTCTTACTACATATAGAAGTATGAATTCTGGATATTATCGACTCGCCACACCATGTAACGGTTCTATCCAACACACAGAGGATTTACACTTCATGCCAAAGCCAAAGCTGAATTTTGTTTTATTGCATATATAATTGGGTTCCCTTGAGTATTTGTCCATATATCTAACCTCTCTCTCAATTAGTGTGCAGCCCATTGTTGTCATAAATCCTTTGCTGAGGCAACAGAGCAACGACCAGTACTATACTGGAGAGAAAAGTCGACATAGAAACATGGAAGCATTGACAAAGAAATTGCTAAGCTTATGCTTGGTAGGGTTGTGTATTTTGGGGCTATACTACTTCTACTATGTAGTATGGTTTGTACCAGAAAGAATTCGTAGAAAGCTGCGGATGCAAGGAATCGGTGGTCCGAAACCGTCTTTCCCATATGGTAACATCTCAGAGATGAAGCGGCTTACGATAATGGAGAAAAATAAGAAAGATGCAGAAGCCATGAAAGGAACAATAAAGCATGACTACCGATCCGCAGTATTCCCATATTATGAGAAATGGAGGAAAGAGTTTGGTACGTGTTCATACTATTTATGGTATCTTAATAATCTTTTCTTACATTTTGTTGTTACTAGTATTTTATATATGTTATCTACATAATTTTTTTCTCATACTTGCTAATCTTTATGTTCACATAAAAAGCATATATATTATGCATGGTATTTTATTATTTTATACGTTAATTATATTGATGCATATATACAGTTTGGACTGATGAGCTCTCTAAAAAAAAACAGTACTGTGAAATGCATAATTTTTTACGGCAGTATAAACAAATTATGCTTTATCGTTACTGTATCTAGAAAATTTTTCTATATCAATTTTTTTTAAAAAGAAATCTATTATATTTGGCCGTCCTATATATCATACCGACCCAACTTCGAAACTTAGGACCATCTTCAAAATAACTGTGTTTGAATTTCATTTATTTATACCAATAAACATTTATATTAACATTTTGTCCAAATAAGAGGACATGAACGATAATTGGCCTTACCTTGCATGAGCTAGGTCTCATCAAATGATGTGATTGCATATTCTTTTGTTGTTATTAGGATTTTTGTCATGGAACTTGATTGCATAGATAGGGTTTACACGGCTTTAGATTCGAACTATTCTTTGGACTATAGCACAAACATGAAGTTACATATAATTGAAGCACCTTTTGCATCAATATCCTTGCAATAAATTCAATTTTTATTTTCGTCTAGCACATTATTGCTCCAAAAAGCAAAATATATATATCTGTTTGCCTCTCATCATGCGTTGACCAAGTTGACGCTTTGGCCAAGCTTTTCCGAAATTTTTTTTTTAACAATTTTTAAGGATTTAAATAATTAAAAGAAAAATAACTAAGGACAAAATTTTTGGTATCAATGCGCATTTGAAAAGGACAGGCACTTTAAGTTACTTTCCGTAGGAAAAGTTTTGGTCATTTGTTTTAGTAGATGGTATCTCGCGCCAGGAGTGTGTAACTTTCATAAATTTTTTGGTGAATGAAATTTTTTTTCGTCGAATTAAATAAAATTATAGCTTGGGTCAAGAAGCTGTCAATCTGCACAAGATGACATGAATGCAAAAGGCTTGGATAAATGAAGTGCAGTCAGCACATGCAATTCTTGTCCCGTTGTCGTTTTGTTACACCTTGTGTATTAAGTTAACGAGGGATTTTAAATATATATATATATATACGATAATTTACAAAATATAAAAAAAAAGTATTTTGAAAGTGAACACTTAAAAAATAGTTCATATTTAATAATTATATCATCCACTAAAAAACACTGAAGTAATTTTATAATTAATCAAAATACTTGAAATTTGCCATATTCAAATACAATGATCGTTGATAGAATTCAATTATATATACTTTTAATATAAATTTGACACTAACCAATCCATAAAATCAACAATATGTCTATAATTTAAAATTGTTTAATTAATTTTTTTAAGATTATTCTGAGTTAAAATCAAGAGACTTTAATTAAATAAATCTAGGTAAATAATTGACAATTTAGTACAAATTTTTTTTGATATCTTGATATAGCTAGTATGAAATGAATTTGAAAATTATAAAATTTCATGTGAATGCATTCCTTTGTGTAGCATAACAAGATCAACCATTTGGATTTAAACTTTTGTAACATAACTTGAAATGGAAAGTTGTAGCTTTCGATGACATCAAAAACTGTGACACAAGAACCTTTTTCCTTTTAGAATTAAACATGATTTTACATTTATTATAGCTACAATTGTAATTTCACATTGTTTTCTTCAAAACGGCATAGCCAGAACAACAATAAAATTATTTTCATTGGGTTCAGGACTAAGGCAAGTGTCCCGCCCTGCGATGTATAAAATTTGTCCTTGAGCCATGTTAAGTATAATTAGCATTTTCCTAATTTTTTTAAGTATACATATGATTTTTTTTTTTTTTACTATCAAGTAAAACCATGGAGAATCTATAATTCAATAAGATAGTAGCCAATTTGTTTGCGTATTTCAACGACAATATAAAGAAATAAATTACTTAAATTACTCTAAAAAGAAAGGGATAATTTAGTAATGGTTTATATTGATAATCTCAACAAGCTTTTCAAATTATTCAAATTGAGTTAAAAATTGTAGACATATTGTTGCATATCTCATATCTGGAAGAGTACCAATAAAATTTTATGAATGTTTAGTAGCATTTGGTGATACATTAAGAGCTTTTATTTCAAGCTGTCAAAAATCTGAATAAATAATTGAACATGCGTCAAGTTCCAGCATTTTGTATAGGCATAATATATGTGGTATATAGATCGTATAATGTTGGATTTATATCTGAACCATTTAATAATTATTAAAATTTCTAAAATGAATAATTATCTTCTAGTTTTCTGCATACGTCAGCCCTTTACATTTAAAAAAAAAGAGAGAGAATTTAACACAAAAAAACAGAGAATTGGAAACATATTGGGCCCATAAGAGCGCCCTTCCAGCGAAAATGATCTGAAATTTCCAAATTATGCATATTAGTAATGAGCATTGGACAACAAACTCACCCAAAAAAGGGATTTTGTGGGGGGGGGGGGGGGGGGGGGGAGATTTTGTGTACCTAGGCCCCAATGCATGTGATGCTAACAAAAAGCACTAACTATAACGGAGAAATATAAACAAAAATGGAATAAAAGTAACAATAAATGTCGCTGGTAAGGTCAGATATATTGGCCCCCTTTTCTCCGGACCAATTCTGTGCCAATTTCCTGACAAATCTCAGGCTCACCAGAAAAGGATTCAATTTAAAATAAGGGCCCTGACTTTACTAACTGCTTGCTGTATTTGGTGTATACATGTACAACTCTCCTTTAACAATATCCTACTGAACTGGAAAACGTGTAAACTGTAGTTATATGTTTTAAAACTAAATGATTCTCTATTAAATTCATTAAAAAAAAAAGATTCTCTATTAAATACTGTTAGATAGGACAGTGCTGGTTCAGTGAAATCAAGTTTTTTTTTTAATAGTAGATTATATGTAGTGATATGGTTTATTATTTTTTTATCATAATTTTTTTTCCTTTCAAAACATGAATATAATTTTTATAGTAAAACAACGAAGTCATTGATCATAGTATTGTACTCCACATTCTTGCAATTACGTACTAAGAAGAGGACAGTAATTTGTATTGTTAATTACTCACATCTTGTTTAAATACTAATTGTCGAGTGGACAGGCCCCGTGTTTGCGTACCGGATGGGGAAAGTGGTGATCGTGCATGTAAGCGAAGCGGAAGTGTTGAAGGAGATATGCTTGTGTGTGTCATTAGAACTGGGAAAGGGCACATACTTGAAGAAGACACATGAACCCCTCTTCGGCCAAGGCATCCTCAAGTCCAACGGCCCCGCCTGGCTCCACCAACGCAAACTCATCGCGCCTCAATTCTTCCTTGATAAAGTCAAGGCAAGTTCATGTGTTTAATATATACTTTTTCCATGTTTATTTTCAGTTCTAAAAACATTCAAGCACAAAACCATCATTTTGCCATACCATGTATAATAAGACTATAACCTTACCCTTCCTATTATATGCATTTTTTATTTCTTCTTCTTTAAATTACTCTTATTCTTACTTGTACTATTGGCACTTTAATTTTTCTTGCTTGACATTTTATATATGATAATTAGAAGAATATCAGCATATGTATATATATTCATCACCATATTTACTAATGCACAATTAATATCATTGTTCTTTTCATAACCAGATGTCCCTTTCCAGCATGATACTGTCCACCAAACTTTATAACAGTCATTGTGCAGTACTATATATACTTTCGCTCTTGCTATTGTATATATGCTGTTGCTTCACGCAATATCTATATATTTGCATCTTTGTAATTCCACTTGCTTGGCTTTTTACATATATAATTGACAGTCTGTTTACATAAATAGTCATTGCCACCAAATGTCTTTTTCTGGCATGGTACTGTCTACCAAACTACTAAGCTAACAATAAAGAGAGATTTGTTCTATATATAATTTATCCATATAGAGCCACTAGTTATATTTTTGTGATTTTTTTATGGTAGGAGATTCTCCATTTTTTTGATCCACATCACCCAATAAAAAAAAAAAAAGATCACGGTCACAATCTTGAAAAATAGTGGTTTAGTTTTTTTACCCAACCTTCAATTTATCTGTTTCAAAAAGGACAACTCAGACTGGCCTTATATACCATTATCATTCAGATTTGCACAATTCTTTGAAATGATGCTATCTAGATTCCATACATTTATTTAACAGATAGACAGTTGGTGGCTGAATAATTCCTCATTGTCCAGCCCATAAGCTTTAATCCTGAGGGGAAAAAAAAGCATTGTCCAGTGGAGGATGTCTTCACTATTCTATTCCCTGGACGTCACCTAAATTGCCTTCCTACGTTATATAATTTTCTTATTCAATAGGCAGATAGTGGCTTTCCCATTTAGAGAGATTTGTTCCCTGTACAGCTGTACTTCAATATTCTATTAGAGCACATGCATTTCACATCATTTTTCAGATGCATGTCTTTTGTATAATGTGTATGTCTTTGTCCCTAAATTCTTTCTCAATTTATGTACCCTTAAATATGACAAATTTCTTAATCACAAAAGTGAATCATTTTAATTTGGAGAAAGACCTTAAGCCCAGGCCTCAAATTAGGTCCATAGGCTCCAGGACCATTAACAGAGAACCAGTTTTTATCAGAGTAGAAAAATAAATAGAGATGTATTAATGATTCTTTAGTTGAATTGTCAGTTGGGTAAACTTTTGTTGATCGAAATTCTAATAAAAATATAAACTAAATCGTTAAATTTTTTTTTATAGTGTGGTAAGTATATAATTTAATTGGTTTTCAAATTGCATTAAATCTGAAATTTGCCTATCTAAATTCAAGAGAACGTATCTGTAATAATAATTTGTTTCTCAGATAAGTCCCTCTATAACTATGTTTGAACCAGCAAGCGGCACAGAGGATGGATTTACCACCTCCTACACTACCCACAAGCTTTATACAAGAGCTATAAATAGTAAATATAATTAAGGTCTCATGTTCAAATTGTAGGGTATGGTGGATTTGATGGTAGATTCTACAAATCCATTACTGAAATCATGGGAAAGAAAAATAGAGCAGAATGGAGGAATGACAGACATCAAAATTGATGATGATTTGAGAACTTACTCTGCTGACGTCATCTCACTCGCATGTTTCGGGAGCAGCTATGTCGAAGGAAAGGAGATATTTATGAAGCTCAGAGTTCTTCAGAAGATCATTTCAAAACCTAACATGTTAGCTGAAATTACTGGATTAAGGTTTGTGATTATTTATGATAATATTTCAGTGATAGAAAATTAATTTGGTATAAGGTTTTCCAACTAGTCATTTCTAGTTGAAACATATGCAATGAAAAAGTGGTGGAGACTACTTCACTTGTTTTGAAAAAGAAAAATGATACATAGTCATTCCGGATTATAACCAGTATTAAGGAACTAAAAAAAAAGAAGTGAAAGGACGTAAGTGTAATCCAACATGGTTCTCTTTTTTCAGAAAAAAAAGTAATAAATGTCACGGCTTGCTCACACAAAAATTGCATCTATTCAAGGTATCTTCCAACAAGGCGTAACAGGGAGGCATGGAGGCTAAACAGAGAAATTCATACCCTGATACTAAAGATTGTGAAACAGAAGGGAGTTCAGGAAAGAAATCTTTTGAGCACAATACTGCAAAATGCGAGCATGGAGAACATGGGGACGAAAGAGGCCGAGAAATTCATAGTCGACAACTGCAAGAGCATATTTTTCGCAGGGCATGAGAGCACGGCTGTCACTGCCACTTGGTGCCTCATGCTTCTTGGCATGTATCCCGAATGGCAGAAGAGAGTCCGTGCTGAGGTGCATGATGTGTGTGGGGGGAAAGCCCCTGATGCCAAATCAATTCAGAAGATGAAGACAGTAAGATCTTTTTACCAACTACTTTGAATAAGTTCTGTGTTCTGTGATGATTCCAATATTGCAAATCTTTGTAGAGCATAAACATTTTCTTTAATGGAATGATGTAGGATCATATCAAGCATTTCTCATTATTTCGAGTCAATAAATTTATAAATCAAATCCATGGAGGTATTTTTCAACCTATTTAAAAGTTCCTTCTTAAGGAAATCAATTCTATAAAAAAAAAAAGATAAAAACTGGACTATTTGCTAATAGATGGAAGTTATTATTATTGATCAATATTCTGATGCATAAATCAATATTGTCGTCTTTTGTAGCTAACAATGGTGATTCAAGAAGCTCTGCGGCTGTACCCGCCAGGCGCCATCGTTTTAAGGGAGGCACTACAGGAGATAAAATTAGGCAGCATTATCGTACCAAAAGGCGTGAATGTATGTGCACCAGTGGCAACACTGCATTATGACCCCAACATATGGGGAAAAGATGTGAACGAATTCAACCCAGAGCGATTCGCCAATGGACTGATTGGTGCATGTCGACCCCCGCATATGTACTTGCCATTTGGCGCCGGGGCCCGCACATGCCTCGGTCAAAACTTTGCTATGATGGAATTGAAAATTGTGCTTTCTACAATAATATCGAAGTTCAAGTTCTCACTCTCGACAAACTATCGGCATTCTCCTGTCTTGAGGCTTATTGTTGAACCAGAGTATGGAGTGAACTTGGTCTTGGAGAAAGCTTGATTTGTACTATTAGCAATGGTATATAAATTAGAACAATAGACTAGATTATCATGACATTTTTCTAGTGATGTTGTTTGAAATTATGTAGTGCATATGATACATGATACAAGTTAATTAGAATGTGATTAGTGCTTAGTTGTGTAAGATAAATCTGTTATTGAGTTGGATATTGCAAAGATATAGAAGTAAATAATAAATTTGGACTAGGTTTATTCATCACAAGACAATAATCACGCCCTTAGGAGCAATTGAACACATTTGCAATTAATGCAATATTCATGTCCTTAAACAAATAGAAATACTTAGTGGTAAGTAATGCAATATTGACACCGTCAAACAGAATAACAGATGATACTCTGTTTTGATTTTTTTTTTTTTTTTTTTTTTTGAGGAGGACCTAATATATTGAACATGACTTACTGCTAAAAGTTAGGATTAGAACTGGTAAATTGAAGATCGCTCCATTGAGATGTTATTGTTTTTTTAAAAAAAAAAATGATAATCATTTTTGAGCTAAACCAGGAATGGGGCCTACGCAATTGATTAATCAGGAGGTTCTTGATGCTAATTAGGTCGTGTAAATTAAGGCCGCAAGGAGAGTCAATATTGTTTACATCGCTTGTGAAATTGAAAGATTGTTTACTTGCAACACCAGATATATAACGTCTAATCGCTTTTTTTTTAATCCCAAAATAGAATTATTGAATCGAAATGTTGGTTTTGAAATTGAAAACTGCTTTCTTTAATTCTTTGTTTTAAGAAATCCTTAATAAATAAACCAACAAATATACATAACACGGTCATTACTGTAGACATGCTTCTTATATAAATAAACTCAACAGAGATACCTGTCTTAAAACCTCTTTATTACGGAGCAATTAAAGAACCGTTAACGCCATTAAGACCCTTCTTATATTCCCTCCTGTTTCGCATTTAAATTACTGGACCAGGTGTACGAAACAGATTTCTCTGATTAAACAAGCTCCGTTTTTTCCTCTCTGTTCGCCCTTTTCAACCCCTTTCAACAGAGAAAGTGTAGAACAAAACAGAAGAGGAGGTTTCTAAAACAAAATTGGCAAACGCGTAGAAAATAAGAAACTAAGACTAGATTTTAAGAGCTCTGTTTCAATCCACAGCAAGTACAAAAAGGAGTTGAGATTTTAGAATCTCTATTTCAATCCTCCACAAGTATATCTATTCTCTATCTCTCTCTCTCTCTCCCATCAAGTACATATCTTTTGCTTGTGGTAAGTTGATCCTTTTCTTTTTTCTTGTTGACAATTTCTTCCAATTCTGGGTTTTCTTTTTTATGTTCAGAATATTTTCGCATGCATGATGACTCTGCAATGCTTTCTTCCAATCCAACATTTGGAGCATAGACATAATTTTAGTATCATAAAATAGATACTGTCATGCATAACAGCACATTGACACTTTTGCTCTCACCATATCAACTGCTATTTCTTCTCCTATTGTTTATATTTAGTTTGTGAGAATGTATTAAATATTTGAGACTTGGAACGAATGTCTTTAGATCGATGAATTATGCACATAATCCAATAGATTCCTCATTTACATGATCATCTTGCTTATAATAGGCATTTCTTTTACTGTTTCTAGTTTCTATATGCAGAAAAAAAAATGTCAGAAAATGAAGCACACATATCATTAGTGGATAAAATAACAGAGAAGTTCCACGATTACTCATCATCCTCTGATTCTGATGGCGAGGTTCCATCAAACGTTTTAAGAATTAAAAAGCATTTGTTCGGGCGCACTGAATCAGTTCATAATGTGCTTGGCGGTGGAAAAGGTAAAGTTTTCACCCAAAAATGAGTACACCGGTAGAAACTAAAAAATGTGTGTTATATCTGATCTTGCTATATTATGGTTTTGGTTATATTAGAAAATAAACCATTTTTGGGATTTGTTTTCCCTTGATTTACATTTTATTTATGGTATCAAATAAAGCATTTTTCATATAGTTTAAATTTGGTATAAATAACTTATGTTGCAAATTTGACTGTGATGCAATAGAGTGGCTATAGATAAATTATCCTCCATATTTTTTTTTTTTTTTTGATAGATGAATGCTTTATTTGATACCTGGGTTGGCCTCCCTATTATATTTTATTGTATCCTTAATTGTATAATCCTGCCAGACCAGAAAGGTCACCATTGCTAACACTTCATTGGATCCACCAACATACCTTCTTCCCTTTTGGTTTTGATTTGTCACTTGATTATTCTTATTGAACAGTTTTTAATGCTAACAATAGAGGTATGAAAAATGCATCGTCAAGAACTAGGTTTGGCATACATCAAGTTCCAAGGACCAGTATTAACATATTTACTATTGCATTGTATCTGTTATTAGAAGTAACCTTTTGGTTTCAGCTGCTGACTTAGTACTGTGGAGGAACAAGCAAGTGTCAGGAGCCATATTTGCTGGTGTAACTGTGATATGGCTTCTCTTTGAATGGATTGGTTATCACCTTATGGCTTTCCTCTGTCATTTTCTGATACTTGTCTTGGCTGTCTCTTTTGTCTGGTCTAATGCTGCTTCACTCATCAACAGGTTGTGTGATGTCTCCTTTTATTTACTTCATTAAACAGAAATTCCTAAAGATGGCATTTTATATTTTCGATAAGAAGTTATCACTGATCTATTGCTCACAATTGTGATTTAATTATTACATATACAAATGTGAATTCAGGTCCCCACCCAAGTTTCCGGAGGTTATTTTGTCAGAAGATATATTTTTGCAGATGGCTCAAAGTGTTAGGCATGAGATCAACGAGGCATTCATCACATTTTGTTACATTGCTTCTGGGAAGGATGCCTTGGCCTTTGTAAAGGTGAACTATTATTCAAACCACTTTTTTGTATCATTTTATTGAGAATCGCACATGCTGAAAATGAGAAATGCTGCAGGTTATTGCAGGTCTCTGGTTACTTTCTGTTGTTGGTAGTTGGTTCAGCTTTCTGACCTTATCTTACATTGGTTAGTTATTTTCCCAATCCTGAACTTCATATAGGTCATAATCACATTAAATCTCAATTTATGAAGGAGCGGCTCAGTTGAGATATTTAATTACTTCTTGCTTATTTCCATGCAGCTTTTGTGTTAGCACATACGGTACCTGTAATCTGTGAGGCATACCAGGATCCAATAGACAGCACCTGGTACAAGTTCATGGATCAAAGTAAGAGCCACTTGACCAAGATCTCAGTGGCAATTAAAGAAGCAATTAAGAAAATCCCACATCGCCCAAAGCAGGAATGAATGTTATTGAAGTAACAATCAGCCTGCACACAAATCTTGAGTTGGCAATGACGAAGATATTGCTATATTGTGTTCATCTCCCGGGTTGTATTTCTGCATATGATTGGCATATATTTTTCTATATACAAGTTTTCCTGATGTATATGGATCTAAAAAAGAATTACAGCCATATTTTCAACTAATATTGTAGATTAACCTCGAACATGAATGGAATTGATATTGCAAAATCTTTCATTACATATTACAAGCATCTCCCAGGACATGGCATCTGCCATTACTCAAAGAACTAAAATAGCTACATTCAAAAAAAAAAAAAAAAAAAGGCATAAGCTTAGATTACATGCTCACAACAAACTCAATATCTAACTACAAGATAAAAGTAGCCCAGAACACACTAGGCCGAGTGGTGGTCAGATTTTGGGGGTAAAAATGGCTCCCACCAGCCAAATTCATATTTTGGGTATGGTGCCGTCCAAATCTGTGGCTTATCAAATTGCAAGTCAACTGGATTGCTAGCCAAAGCTTCATTAAGTGTATCAGCCTCAAAGTTGTTTGCTAGAACTCTGTCTAATCTCAGCTTCATGAACCTATAATTAGACAATAAAATTAAGACTGATCAAACTTTATCAATCCAGCCTGTGCAACGTATTTGGTTATGTGATAAGTACAATTAAGTATAGAGACAAGGCCTAGTACTAGGATGCATGCATGTGGTCTAGTAGCTCAGGTGGTAAGAGCACTGGACTGACTTCTAAGAGGTCCAGGGTTCAAGCCCGCATGCTTGTGATAGGCTTGGCAAGCCAGCGTAAAAACTCAGCCATATATACAAGAAATGACCAGGGTTGGGGTGTCATTTCTAGCCTACCCCAACTTGTTTGGATAAAGACTCTGACTTTGGTCAGTATACTTATTAAAAATTTCCCTTGTCAATATGTAAACGAAAGCTACTATTGTAACAAACGCTTCACTGCTTAAAACTAGATATTCAAAAGTCAGCTGACTGAAATTACAAAGAAGGAAAAAAAAAAAATTACGTGATCCAAGGGCTGTCCGTGGACACAAGAGCAACTGCCGGTCTTTTAAGCCGCTTGGTGATATCAGGGAATTTGTCAAGAAATTTGGGCTCAATGACAAGCCAGAAGTCCTGCTCTCTGTTGCGCTCTCCAAAATTTCTAAGCCTCTCATACATGAGCTCCTTGAAATGCTCCTCTTCATCCAGCATGAATTTTGCATTTGCAACCAGAAAGTAGTACCTCTTTGGCTTCTCCTACATAATTTATACTATTTCGCATTAATAACTTTAAATAGCTAAGCCAACTAATGTGTCATCTTAACAATATAAAACCAGAATAATTTGATACTATTTTCTAATTTTCCAGAGTATATCAGCATTACATGTTTCTAAAGTCTAGGAAAAAGCATATCCACGGGAGAACAACCTTTTCTTTTTTCCGTTTTTGTTACCTCAGCTAGTGGCTCTGGTGAGGCTGCAATTCGAGATTATGAGTGCTTTTGGAGACGATTCGAAAAACATGTTATAAAATTAACTCAAATCAAAATCATTTTAGTTGCAAATTATTTCAGTTGGCCAATTAACTAGTTGCTGTCTACCAGTGCCCTCAGTATGCCCTTTCTCAGCAAAAGTACCCTTTGGCATAAAACACTTTTTGGGGTTCACTATATTATTTTATTTTCCTTTTTTAACATGAGATGAGAATCAACAAATTACATTTGTGTGGTTCTTTGGGTAGGGATATCAGTAGCCTCCATTAATTTACATTATTGACAGATTCAATGTAGATCTACATATCATACCTACAATTAGCTAGCCAGACAACTCTAATTACACAGTACAACAACCTCAGTTAGTTCACAAAATAAAATAAACCCAAGAAAGAAAAAAGGATAGCGTACCTGCTGAGATGGCTCAGACGACCCGGATTGGTCAGAATCGACAGCAACAGCTTTAACGGGAGAAACCGAGAGGTTTCTCAGAGCGTGCGAAGAGACGAGCTTGGAGCCTGCGCCGCTCGGCTGGAGATGAACTGAGTGAGGGCATGGCGAAGATGTGAAGGTAGAGAGCTTGTGCTGATTAGGAGGCGCGAACGGAACGCATGGCCTGAGAGAGAGAGTCGCTGGTGCCACCATTGGAGCGGAGAGGGAAGTGATGAAGTGACGAAAGCTTATCTGTTAGAGAGAAATTTTTTTTAAGTTTTTCACGAAGGTGGTGAATTGGTGATGTGACATCTTGTGTGTCTCATGTCTGTTTGGGCTTTACTGAGCTCCTAAGCCCATGGTTTAGGAAACAAGCCCGTGGTTTTGGGGTCGGATATCAGCGAAACATAATTTTGTGCCGAAAAAATTATAATTAACATTACTGTTCACTCGAATTTCGATAATAACAGTTAAAAATTCAAAATTTTAAAAATAACGTCGCTGGATCGTCATCCGAATTGACGGAATCGCAAAATCCTTGGATCGTCGTCCGAAATGACGATCAAACCTAATAGTATATTTTGGTCAATCCTATAAACGTTGTCCCCTCCAATTAATATTATATTTTGGTTAAAGTTTATACAGCATGACGTACATGGAAGGATTGACTGTGATGTGAACATTTTGAGGAAATTAAGGTGCAAGCATAATAAGAGTTTTTGGGGTAAATACGAAAAAATTTATAGCACATCATCAAGTTCTCCCTTTCTTTTTCAATAACTATTATTAATTATTATAAATATTACTATAATTATTAATTATTATTATTATTATTATTATTATTATTATTATTTATTTTGAATTATTAATTAATTTAATCTTATTATATTAACTATAATTAATTACTAATTAATTATGCCAAACTTACACCACTAACCATACTAATCTTTATTTTGCCAAACGAACCCTATTAATGACTATTGGAACCAGTAACACTGTACTAGCTAGATGTTGCTCCTAAAATGTACTAGAGGGGTAGAATGGTAAGGGTAGTGATTTGATGGGGTTAGTGCTAACTTAAGGTTAGTAAATATTGTTTGGCGCGGTATATTGAGGTTAGTATTAAGGTTAGCAACTATTAATGGTGTAATTATTATTAACTTTTATTAATAATTATTAATTTTAATAAAAATATTATTAATTATTAACTATAAATTATAAAAATAAACTATTATTAATTATTAATTACTTTACTTATTATTATATTAACTATTATTAATTACTAATTATTAGTAATCCTCATTAATTATTAATTAATAATTAATATTACAATAACTATTATTAATTATTATAATATTACTATAATTATTTATTAATATTATTATTTATTTTGAATTATTATAAATATTAGTAAATTATTATTATTTATCATTATTGATGACTTCTTTTACTTTCAAACACGTTATATAAAAAGGTAATTATTAAAATTAAAATGAGGTTAGTATGGTTAGTGGTGTAAATTTGGCATAATTAATTAGTAATTAATTATAGTTAATATAATAAAAAATAAATTAATTAATCATTATAGTAATATTTATAATAATTATTGTAATATTAATTATTGGTAACTTATTAATTACTTATTAAAATTAGTAACAATAATTAATTACTAGTTATTAGTAACTATAATTAATTACTAATTACTTATTAAAATTCATTATTAGCTCAATCCCTTCCTATCCGTTTTATAAAAGGGTAAAAAGCCTTCTTACCCAGTTATAAAACGGGTAAAATGGAGAGAGAATGTACCCCTTTATAAACTGCGTAAGAACTTTTTTCTTATTAAAAAAATTTAATTAATTCTTTCTATTAAAATTTTAGGGGTGTAAATTTTTATTTAAAATAATTTCGGTGAATTTTGTGTTGAAAAAAAGCATATTTTGGAACCAAGATATATAGATTTAATTAACGATCTATCAAACAATGCTAATCAATTATAACAAAGAAGAATATATGTATTAGACCTTAGTTTTTAATGTGATATTGTCGGACCCACAAAAAATACCAACATCGACTTCCATCTTCTTATTTGGTTTGAAAAAGAAAGGGAGAACTTGATGCTCAATCCTAATCTGGTGGCGCGCTACACCACGTGTCGCGCACCTACGAGCCGTCTGATCTTGATCGGACGGTTCATTTTTTACGGGCCTATCAATCTAGGTTACATGCACGGGGCTCCCTTATCCATGTGATCTTGATCAGACGGCCAGGAGCTGCGCGACACGTGGTGTCGCGCAACACTTGATTTGAATTCACTTGATGGTGTGCTATAAAATTTTTCGTATTTACCCCAAAAGCTCTTCAGTATTATGCTTGCACCTTAATTTCCTCAAAATGTTCACATCACAGTCAATCCTTCCATGTACGTCATGCTCTATAAACTTTAACCAAAATATAATATTAATTGGAGGGGACAACGTTTCTAGGATTGACCAAAATATATTATTAGGTTTGATCGTCAATTGGAATGACGATCCAAGCTTGGATCATCATTTCGAACGACGATCCAAGGATTTTGCGATTTCGTCAATCCGGATGACGATCCAGCGATGTTATTTTAAAAATTTCGAATTTTTAACTATTATTATCGAAATTCGAGTGAACAGTAACGTTAGTTATATTTTTTCGGTAATTTTGTGTGGTTCTTAGATAGAGAATTAGAGATCAATGAAATATTATATATTTTTTTAAGAAAATTGATTAGTGTCATTGTTAGAAATGTCAGTGCTGCCATCGCTAAGCCAGCGATCCCCTCCCCAGTGCATTCTTTTTTCATCAATCGCACTTTATCTCGTATGTAAATATTCAGTTGGATAAGTATAAATGTTCTGTTAATTGAATACAATAAAAAAATATAAATGTTATCAACAAAAACGTTCATTTGGATAAGTATAAGTGTTTAGTTTAGCAAAAATGAATGTTCAGTTTCATAAGTACAAATGTTCAGGTTATTACATATAAATGTTCAGTTTATTAAGTATTACTTTTAGTTTTTTTTAATAGGTGCATGTCAAGCGATGGGGTCACGAACCGGAAAAAACCATATGAAAAAATAGAAGGGGTCATGAACCGATCCGGTTCAAATTAAATCTTTTCCGACTTTGTCCCTGGCGAGCCTATCTCCAAGGCTGACGCGACTGATGCGCCAGCCCTATATAATAAAACCATAGTTGACGTATTTAACTGAACATTTTTAATTATTAAACTGAATACATTTGTAACAGACAGCAGCGATGGCGCGGGATGATTTTTTTTGCGATGGCACTTACCATTCATGTGTTTTTTAATATTGATATTATTATATTATGATAATTATATAAAATGAAAAATTTATTATGTATCATGATGCATAAAATTTTTTATGCATCATGAAATTTTCAATCAGATTTTGTTTAATCCACAAATCTAATTCAATCGCTACAATTAATAAATAAAATTTTATGTTCTTTGAAATCTTTTTACTTTTCTTTTTATAATGGCACGTTAACCCACGGACATCCAAAACTGTCACATGATTCAATTTTGGAATATAATTAGAGTTTAATCATTTTTTATCTATTTAGTCGTTTTGTAATTATATATATTTTTATTGAGAGAGTAATAAAAATGTTATAATATTTATAAAAATACTACTTTAATTAATTATCATTTACAATTCAATAGAGGACACTATCTGACTCTCGTACAAGTCGAAATTTATATTAAAATCCATCTTTTAAGCATAAAGTTATGTACTACAAATATTATTTTTATAAATACTATAGAGATCTAATGAGTATTTACTATTCACATATAGTGATTACGAAAATTTCGATGATTTAGGTCCTGATCAAAATGTTTTTAACACGGGATTTCATTTCATTAGAATTTTTTGATAAAAATGAATGCATAAAATTAACAGTTTTATGAATATTTAAGCAGTAATAAAAAATGCATGAAATTATTTAACAATCATCTATAATCTAACAATACGTTTTATCTTAAAAAAAAAATCTAACAATACGTTAATAGATTTATTTTTTAATATTTTTATTGGGAATTGATTTGAGAAAAATTTGCCAAAAGAGCGATAAGTCATTGTCATGTTATTTTTTCCTTTTTTTTAATTTCTTGACTTGAAAATGAAGGAGAAAAATTTAAATTGATGGCCTGTAAAATTATTAAATCATATGTGACTATATCTTGCTAGACAATAATCCATATGCAGTATATAAACCGGACTTTCCTGCGAATTTTATTTTACTTTTTTTTATTAAACATTTTAATCACTAAACAAGGGGCAAATGCGTACAAATGTCATATCTAAAATGGATATTCAATTGATATAAAATGAATGGCTGCTTTGTATTCGATTAATAGAATTTAGAAGTAGAATAATATGGTGGAGTTTGGTTTGAAGCAAGGGTACATAACTTCACTATGCATTATGCACCATTTATGTAATCAAACAGAGGTTGTATAAGACTATATAAGTTATTATATCTAGGAAGGTGCCTTAAGTTATGCATTCGGTTTCCAATAAAAAATATAATATTTTTATTGTCATTTCTAATTATGTCCTTCGATTTATTAAAATAATGATATATGAGGATATTTTATTCTTTTGACATTAATATTTACATGCACTAAGTTATTTTTATACTTATTCAATAATCAAACATCCATTACATAACACTACATAAGCACTTATGTATCCTTAAATCCTTCAACTCTTTACTCCACAATCAAACATGAACATATACCTTAGTTACTTTTGTTACAATGTTTGACCGACAATACTTTTCACTAAACAATATAGAGAAACAAATAACAATTCATAATATTTTTTCTTTATTTATTTAGTTTTGCTTTCCTCAATGCACCGTATACAAGCCGAGTTCGAGTGAATTGGAGACAACTCAAACTCAACTCAGTTGTAACTCGAGCCAACTCGAGTCGAGTTAGAAATACTTTTCAGTTATTTAAGCCAGCTCAAACTTATTTCGTTTCCAAATCAAGTTGGCTCGCTTGTAGGCCGTAGGGGTAAAAATGGGGCGGATACAGAGCGGATAGTAGTTATACCATATCTGTATCCATATTTTTTTGGATATGTTCGGATACGGATACGAATATGAATACGGTTAGGATATTGTCGGATATGGATACGAATATAAATATCTTTTGTCGGATATGGATGATATTTTGTTCAAATTATTTTATTAAACAAAATACAATATTCGATTGGAACAGTGTAATGTTTACTTTTTTTTATGACTAGTATGGAATGAACTCAAAAAAAAAAAGAAGGCAATGACAAAAAAAGAAATAAGTACTTAGTCACACATATCGAGACATCACAGAAAGCAAACTTTAATCAAATTTATACAAAAATTGGCATAATATTACAATAAAAAAATGATAGTGGAATTCTGATGCTATATAATTGAAATAACTATATGTCACATTACTGTATACAAAGCGGATATCCATTTTGTATTGAAATACAGACACTAATAAATATCTGTATCCGCACTATTATTGCTTCCCATATTCGTATCCATATCTGTTTGAAAAAATTCAAATCCGCATATCCGCTATTTTGCGGATACGAATACGGATCGGAGCGGGAATTATCCGATTCATTTTCATCCCTACTCGCGTGTCACGAACTAACTTGACATAATTGCGTGTACTCCAAAATAAATCTTTTTATTCGTATATTATTTCAACATTAAAACTAATTGATATATATAATATTAAAAACAATAAAAATGATTGTCAATTTTATTTTTTCTATTGATTTGAATCAAAATATATCTGGAAACTCTATATTATAATTTATACAATTATACCTACCTAAGGCTCTGTTTGGAGGCTCCGTTTGGATAGATGTGGGAAGAAAGGAAGAAGGGAAGAAGTGGAAAGAAGTATTGAAAAGTATGTAATTTTGTGAAGAATTTGGATTGTTTATAATAAATTTGGACCTTCTTCCTTTTTCCTTCTTCCTTCTTCCAACCCCATCCAAACAAGACCTAAAATAAAATATACATATTCAATATCTGATTAGCTCACCCTGAGCCGACGCCGAGACGCACAGATGTGAGCTCACTCGAGTCTGATTAGCGTAGAGGACTGGTAGATGTCGCTAAAGACAAAAGCGTTCCGGTCCAGACTCCGGACAGCTGTCCCACTTTCAAGTGTTACATATCATCCTCACACCATACACCAAGCGCAGCCAAAATTTATTGAATTCTTTCCCTTGATTATGTCTTCCAGTCTTCCCCTATTCACATTTTTTATTTTCTCCTCTCCAATAGAAATCAAGAAAATAATACCCGCCTCCTTCGAGATTGCTTCGACTGCTCGACGCATTCTCACTGGTTTAATCACCAACACCAACACCAACGCCATATGTTAGCGCCACCACTTCCCAACGACTCTCAGGCGAACTCCGCCGCGCCCTCCGCCACCGCCGATTTGGAGCGGCGGGTGATGGCGGTCGTCAAGGCGTCGGAAGCTCGCCGCGACCCTCCGATGCTGCGCGCCGTCGAGGTGGCGAGATGCTGCGTCTCCGACGAGAAAGATGGCCGAGGCTTAGGGTTCCCTAATGCTGAGCTGGCGATGATTTTGGTATCTAATCTCTGTTTCTCGCACAATTCGCCTTCCATGTGGAAGCTTCTTGATCAGACTATGGCGAGTAGGCTCGTCTACCCTTGGCACGTACTGGCTCTGCTCACCCCCAGGTGAGACTAGAGGAGATGAGAATTGAGACCTCAGAGGTTTCTCTATTTGTTTCTTTCTTCCTCTGGTAACATTTGCAACCGAGTCCTTGATGTTCGAATGTTTAAAATTTGTTACAAATTTGAGTTTCAGCATACCGTTCCTTGTTTCTCGGTACTAAACAAAAATAAGTTAGTGTTTTTACTAAAATGAATTACGATTACTTGTATTTTAATTTTTAAGAAAACAAATGTTTTGATTTTACTGATTCTGCCAATCAAGCTCCAATATTTTTTTAATTACAATTACTTAAGCAATATAGTCCCTTACTTTCCCAATAAAAATAAGTAGCCCCCTATAATTTCTTTTTAAATAAAAAATTGACCACTTACTGTATGCAAGTCGAAATTATGTGTAAGAATCCTTGTGATGACTCTTCAGTTAGCATCTTACTAGGTCCATTGTGTACATCAAGCGAACATTGATAAATTTTTTCTGTCTCTCAGCTATCATGGAATGAATGTCCAAATTCAATGTCTTTAGAGTTTTTGTTTGGTACTTTTCAGATTGATTCCTCACCGGAGAGCACAGCCAGAAGCATATAGACTTTACCTGGAGCTAATGAGAAGATATGCCCTCTCATCTCCTTCCGTAGAAACTGGGGTGTGCAGGCAGAAGTAATAATTTTTCAATATATATATATTTTTATTAGTCTCCTAATCCAACTTGCAAAAAATAATGTACCTTGCTTTAAGTAGTAACTACCACCAGCATAACACTTTTTTTTCTAACAACAATAATAGTCTTAGGTGGGTATCTTAGCCTGGAAAATGCCCAAATCCACGAGTTTACTGGATTAAAATTTTCATCTCAGCTTAGGTCGTCAATCTTACATAATGCATATTTCTTGTATTCCTAATATAGCAGCATTTGTGAGTCAATGAGTCCTACTGCTGTAATTTGTATTCTGATTTGTCTGTCAATGACACCTTCAATTGGGATTGATTGCTTTCTGAGATAGTCATACTTGAACATTGTGGCTTATTAACCGTCATTTCTTAAACAAATCATTGCAATAACTTTTCTTTCCGCATGCTTATCACAGGATTACAAACGCCATGCATGATGCTTTACAGTTCTTTAATGCCTACCGAGCCAAAAGAGTTTATTTTGGAACAACTCTTATTTCGTTCATTGTGAATGCAATAACTGCCTTGATTGACTCCTCTCTTGAAGATTGGTGTCTGCCTTTTGCGTCCAAAGAGAGAGCCATGGACAAAGGACCTCATTCTATGGATCTAGGAACAAAAAGTGGATCAAATAAGAAAGACCAGCTAAGACAAACTAATACTTTTACTGCATTTGAAGTTGTTGAAAATATGAGCTCAAATAAAAGGATACAAATTCTACTACGGCTGGCTCATCTAAACATGTATGTATTAAGTGTATATTATTTATACTTGTCAGCTTCTGTTATTTTTGTGTTACTGTTAGATTTACTCCAAGCTTGTTTATTTTCTTTTTTCTTGTTGAGAGAAGTACCATTCAGTTCCAATGGTAGCATTAACTTTAAAAAATACAAACCAAGCCAGTTCAGTGCGGCGTGCAAACATCAATTCACACCACACTGCATGATTATTATAATTGTTCAAGAACACATTTTTTTTCACTTGAAGCAAAAATCAAAACAACATTGAAGCTCTGTTATCCGTCACACTTTTGAAATTTGTTGAAGGATAAAATATGCTTGGTTTATTATATCCCCATTTCTAATTTTAATCTTATGCTAGGTTAGGCCTGAGCTGTTCAACAGTTTACTCCAGAGGCTCCGTTTTGTCGAAGCCCATAAACTGTCCTCAAAGAACTTGACATCCATAAATCATCTCCTTGATAATCTGTTTTCAAATGTACAAAAGGTCATGAATTCAGGATACAAGCAAAATGAGCGTAACCTCCTTAGCCATATAATTGATACTGGGTCAGTAAACTCGCCATTGTCCCTCCTGCCTGGTGCCGGAAAAGGCGGTTGTTGGATTTCAATTGATATTTTATTGGAGAGTTGCATGGATGCGAAAACTCTCATGCCTATTGCTGCTTTTGAACTACTTACAGGTGCTCTCCTTCATGCAACTTTGTATCACGCTCTTTTCTTTGAGAAGTGTTTTCTGGCATAGCCTTATAAAAACAGTGATTTGACTTACCGGATGCATGTGGTGGTGCATACTTTCTAGTATTGGAAATGATTATTGTTATTATTTTGCTTACTTTATTTGTATAAATGCCCGACTTCTTTAATTTTTATTGTTCTTCGCTCTTAAAACAGAATCAACCATGACCTTACAAAAAATCAATCAAGCCAGTTGGCAAGAGACCTTCCAAGCACTATGGATCTCAGCTCTTCGACTCGTCCAAAGGGTTGGTACTTTTCCTTTTTCTTTTTATTGTTTGAGTTATTTTGTTGTCCAAATTTGCACCTTTGCCTTTGAGCGCAAACTAAAAGAGATGCCATTGTTTCTTCAAATACAGTTCTTGAGTTTGTCAGGTTAAATTGGACTTTTGACAATTTTCCAATCAAATCATCAAAACACCACCTGGTCTACCTCTAAGATACTGTTAGCAAACTGACACTAAAAACAGGTTTGGTTTCCAAAAATTACCAATATAAAGTTGACATTTCTTCATTACATAAACCAGGATAAAGAACCAATAGAGGGCCCCATTCCTCACCTCGAAACAAGGTTGTCTATGTTATTAGCTATCATTCCCTTATCAATTGCACCAATTCTGAAAGAAGAGAGCGACACAATGCATGCTGAAGGAACTGGTGTTGCTTCTAGAAAGCAGGGTTTGGTTGCTTGTCTCCAGTCCTTGGGACAGTTTTCCAGTCTTCTCTTGCCACCACAGTCAGTGGTTAGTGCAGCTAATGATGCTGCTTCAAAGGCAGCCAAGTTTGTCCGAGATTTTAAGGCGGGAAGCAGTGGCCTTGGGATGATGGGTCATAATGACACTTCTACAAAAGCAGGTTCCTTTACCACTTTCCGCATTAGTTCCCCTACATGAAGAAATTTATTTTGGTTTTATTAGTTCTTTATTTTTCATTTTCCTGGTCATTATTTAGGGTGCTTATTCCTGAATATGGTTTTATTGACTCTAGAGTTTACTAATGATAGGGTCCTTATCTACTTTTCAGATTTGACTTTGGTTATTCTGATTGAATTCGAATTGGTTTCAATTTATTTCTTTTGTTGCAGTGGGAAATTTGTTGCATCTTGTGGTAGAAGCTTGCATTGCAAGAGAATTGATTGATACATCTGCATATTTTTGGCCGGGCTATGTGTCTCCACCCTTGGCTTCAAAAGACCAGAACTCGATGCTGATTCAAGAGTCCCCTTGGTTGAACTTCATGCAAGGGGCCCCTCTTACTGGATCTCTTCAAAGTGCACTTATAGCAACTCCGGCACCAAGGTAACAATGATACTATCAATTCTTAAAAAAACATTGTACTTAATTATGTTTTGTTGGTCTTGACTTTATAATCCTCTAATTGGTCTTTTAAACATGTATTAGTGTAGCTGAGCTGGAGAAATTAAATCATCTAGCACTGAATGGATCAGACGAAGAAAGATCAGCTGCTTCTAAAATCTTATGCGGTGCTTCTTTAACTTGTGGCTGGAATATTCAGGTTTATTTAATGTTCATTCTGTGAGGTTTAAATTGCATTTAGCGGTTTAACAGCAATAAAATGGTTTATAGATCATAGTACTGGTATATCTAATAAATCAATTTTACCATGTTTCATAAAGCACTATCAAGTATGAATATGGCGTCAACTATTGGAAATGATATGATATATAATTAGGATGAATTGGTATACCAAAACAGTGTTTGGAATCGGAAAAGCCTCGTATGATGAGTTTGGTTGTAATGTCTTCTTGGGATTACTTTATACCCACTGGCTCTACCTGAAGGGTTCCTATCCCTTCTGTTTTGAGTCTTTCTAAGAGGAAAGGAAAGGTGGAAGGAGAGAAATCTTAATAGCTCATACTAGCCAATAATGATACAATGCTATCATTTGAGCCTTATCTAATTAGTACAGGACGTTTAAACTTAAGATCAGGGTGCTGGGATTTGCTCCGAATGGTTTCCTCTAGGGTGTGTTTGGATTGTTGGAAGAAAGAAGAAGAAGAAAAAAAATTATAAACAATCCAAACTCTTCACAAAGTTACACACTTCCCAATACTTTTTCCCACTTCTTCCCTTCTTCCCTTCTTCCCACACCTATCCAAACGCACCCCTAGACAGGAAAATAATAATTGCTGCTATATTCCATTCTATCAGCAAAGTATGCAAAAAGATAGGGATGCATATCTCCTTTGCGAAGGCCTTATGAGAATGATAAAACATAATCTAGCCGTGATAAACACAATATCTAAAGGCATCCAGTTTAATGCATCTATTTGGATTTTATTTGTTGATTGATTTCTAAGAAATGAGCTTTGGCTGCTTGATTTTATTTGGGCTTTTATTATGTTGTGATTTTCCAGGAAACTGTGGTGCGTATGGCGGTGAAATTGTTATCTCCTCCAATGCCACCTGATTCTCCAGGAACTGGAGATGCAAATCATTACTTGACGCATATGCATATGCTGAATGCAGTCTTATCATGCCTTTGTCGTGTCGATTCTGTTCATATTCTTTCAGTGTATGGCATGGTAAGTTAACTCTTTCATTATTATTTCTATGGCTGTTGTTATGTCAGTCACCTTGAGTATTTTTTATTCCCATGCTGTTCAAAGATTGTTGGTACTGAATTGTAAGGCAAAATGGTAAAAAAATAAGACCATATAAGTCGAACACCCTAGGAACAAAAATGGTTATTTCCTATTATTTAGTATCACTAAATCAACAATCTGAAAACTCAAAGAGTTAAAGAGTCCAGAACTAATGAGAATGTATACAATTTGATTCTCCAATACCTGTGCAGGAGTAACTAGTAAGGCATGCTGCTCCTTATTGGTTTTCTTCTAGTAAAGAGTTGGCTCAAAGTTACTACTAGATTGTCTTTCACCATAATTTATAGACCTTACTCAACACAAAAGATGACTCAGACAAAGTATCCATCTCAGTACAGACTGACAGTAGTTGTAAGGAACCCAAAAGTACATTTATGGAAATTCAACAGCTCGATTAGCATTGACCAAATCAAACTTATTTTCACTTTCAGGTTTCAGAAGTAGCAGCAATTTTGATGCCACTGTGTGAAGTCTTCGGTTCATTTCCACCACCTTCTAATTACCATTCCAGCATTGGAGAAGAGGTCTCGGTCTACTCGGTTTTCTCCTTTGCATTTCTTTTCCTGCTCCGCCTATATAATTTCTATGCACCAGCCCAAGCAAACACAGTCTCTGGCAGAGCAGGCCCAGTTCGTCATGAGCTGAACCTTGATTACCTCCTTTTATTGCGAAATAGCCGTATTGGTGCTGGTCGAACAACAATGAGTGGTAGTAACAGTGCAGGCAGTAATAACCCTTCTCGTGATTTACCAGTCCAGTTGGTGTACATTGATTCTTTTCCAAAGTTGCGTGCATGGTACTTCCAGAATCAGGCATGTGTGGCCTCAGTTCTCTCAGGCCTGTGTAACAGGAGCCCAGTTCACCAGACAGCAAACAGGATCTTGAATATGATTTGCCGTAAGATGAATAACAGTGCAGGGATATCATCTAGTAGCACTGTTACAGGTACAGGTACCACTACCACAACAACCTCGAGCAGTAGCATAAGTGGGTCATCAGGTAGTGCTTCAGAGGATGCTTTTCCGAGGCCATTGCTTCCTGCTTGGGAGGTGTTGGAAGCCATACCATTTGTTTTGGAGGCTCTTTTGACCGCATGTGCCTATGGATGGCTGTCTTCCCGAGACTTGACTATAGGTGTTCTTGAATCCCCACACTGTCTCTCTCTTTCTCTCTCTGTTGTCAAAAAATGGAACCTGAGTGGGACTAGTTATTATTATGTACAGGGTTGAGGGATCTTGTGGACTTCTTTCCTGCTTCCCTTGCAGGGATTGTGAGTTACTTTTCAGCTGAGATTACTCGTGGGATATGGTCAAACGTCTCGATGAATGGCATAGATTGGCCGAGCCCTGACAAATCTCTCCATTTGGTTGAGGCAGAGGTGAAGGATATCCTAGCTCGTGCTGGGGTTCACATCCAGAATTGTTATCCACGTAAGTACATATTTTCTTCAATAATTTTTTTTTTCTGGTAAAAAGAGGAATGGTGCTCATGTCGAGATTACAGGAAGTTTACGTTTGAATTGATCTGTCATCATTGGCTAGAGATTATTATTGAGAATTCCTTGTTTTCGGGTATCTTCTATAAACGTTCAAAAGTTTGTAGCTTCTTTCCATTGAGCGGGGTAAAAAAAAATGCTCTAAAGTAATGTATTCTATCAAATAGTTGCTTTGAACTTGCAGTTACATTTTTACATTTTTCTGTTTACATTTACTCATCTACTTGTTCATCTTTTGCATATGCTGTCTCATTCTGTGGCTGTGTTCACCCAGGTAGGGGAACTGCACAGACCATACCAATTAGCAAGTCAGACATAATCTCAGCTTGTTATAAAGTACCTTCTCTTTTCAGGAGGCATGCCACCAATGCTTCCACTACCCATGGCAGCACTCGTGAGTCTAACAATCACCTTCAAGATAGACAAGAGCTCAGAATATAGTCGAGGTATTGTGGGTCAGGCCTTGGAGAACTGTGCTGAGGGTTGCGCCTGGCCAAGCATGCCAATAATTGGTGCCTTGTGGACTCAGAAGGCCCCGCGCTGGCACGACTTCATAATCCTCTCCTGCACCAGATCGCCCTTTGTTCGAGATAAAGATGCCATTGTACAGCTTACACGTAGCTGCTTCAAGGCATTCCTAGGACCCAGCTCCAATGACAGCTCTTCAATCTCTTACCCACGAGGAGTAGTCGGCCTTCTTGGCCAATCCCTGGCTAATAATTCTGACCTTCGTCCTGGCTTTTTATTCCTGCGGACTTGCCGCACATTTCATGACACACACTTTATCAGTGAGTTGATATTCAAGCAAGTGCTGGAGTGGACCCGAAAAATGGCAGGTGAGTGGGCCTCAAGTGGACCTGCGAGATTGAAATCTGGACAGGCTTCCCTTGCTGCTGCTGTCAGTGGTGCTCGCCAGGTGGCAATACTGGGTGCAAGCCTGTTGTGTGTGGCAGGACGCACATTATTGGTACAGGTGTTGTTTGAGGAGACGGTACCAACGATGCTGTTGTCATCAAATCAGGAGAGATCCGGCCACATTGGTTCTATCTCTAGCATATTAGAAGGGTATGCCATCTCTTATCTAATGGTTTTTTCAAGTGCACTGGTATGGGGAATCAGGTCCCGCACAGCTGTATACAAAATAGGGAGCTTTGAAAGACGTGCACGCTTGACTGCTACTCACATGGATTTCATGGCCCGGGTTTTGGATGGGAACGTAATACTAGGTTGTGATCCTGCCATGTGGAAGGCCCACGTGTCATGTTTCGTGGGTCTGGTTGTCAGGTTTGCTCCGGCTTGGGTGCAACGTGTTAAAGTCAGTACATTGAGGAAATTAGCTAATGGGCTCAGGGGTTGGCATGAGTGTGAGCTTGCTTTAGCGCTTCTAGAGCTAGGTGGTTCCCCAGCAATTGATGCGGTTATAGAGTCGCTATAATCACATTTTCTGTGGTTAGTTAGCTGTGTAATATTGCACTTGTAGGATCTTTTTGCCTCGCTGAAGTAATTTTTATTTTGATAGGAGGATAGTCTATGCAGTGACTCTTTTGAGTCAGAAATAATATATATTTTTATAATTTAAAGACAAAATTTAGAAGCTTCCTTTCTTATGAAAATTTGGTAAAATTAAGTATGTTATTTAATACAATAATACTGATGAAAACTAAAGTAAGATAAAAAGAGGAAAGTTTTAGGTGATGCATATATAGAAACCTATTTTAGGGTCAGTCAGTTGGGCCATCGGTCTATATTAACCATTTAACATTTCTTGCCGGTAGTTGAAATATCGCAACAGGATTAGCTTTTCGTCATTAATTAATCCTGTAGGTACCAACTTTTTATTCTTTCGTTGAGTGAGATACACAGAAAGGAATTTGGGCTTATTTTATATTTTTGACGTAATGGGCAAAAACTTTTTCAAAGGAGTGGCTTTCCATTTTGGGGACTGGAGTAAAACTACATACGTGCTCCCCTGAAGAAAATACATATCCTTGTTCCATCGTAAATTTCCACCCTTCGACGCTAAGAAATAGTAGATGATGATTGGATTTAGGAAGTTTAAAAGTTTGACATTAGCCGCTGCCAGTCTCTCTGTAATAAAATAGTAAAAGCAGCTGCCTAGGTCTCTCTCTGTCTGTCTCTGTCTTGGTAAATTAATGGCAGTGAGCCGTTTTTGCTCCCCAGTTTAAGAAAAAATAAAATTTTCATTTCTATCAGAAACAGAAACCAATGCAAGTTTTCTAGGTTGGGAGGTCTGAGAATTTATTTATTGCTTGAAGTTTGAACAGTCAACTTCCCTTCTCAGGAGATTAGGCAGGGCCCGGATGCTTTTCAAATGAAGCGAGTTCCACTCCAGTTGTCCCAGTCAATGGAGGCAACCGCTCTGTTAATTTTCATACTTTGAAAGAAGACAATGAGGGTCAGACTTGATTATTAAATTTTGAGACGGATCAGGCTTAATTATTAAATATTGAGTAGGATTACTGGGACCTAGCCAGCTGCACCAAGCACCATTGATACTACCAGGACACAAACTGATACTAATAGCCGTTACTAACAGAAAAGACAAACAGACTATCATGAATTCAGCAGAGATGCAATGCATTTCAAGCCAAGGCTCCCTTTCATTGTTTATGGCAAACGTGGCTTTTTGGTCCCACTGCTGTCATAGAATTTGAACAAAAAATATTTATAGGTATATAATTAAGTTTATAGACTAATTATGTATCAACTTAAAACTCACTTTGAAGTTTGAACACATCAGAGGCCATTCTATTTAAATTAAATAATTAATCATTCTAAAATTGAGTATATGAAAAACGGTGAAATTGATATCAAATTTCATTATAATTTACATATAAATTGTTTTAAAATTTCAAATTTCCAAACTTCAAATTATTATTTTGTATGATTGTTAAAATTATGAAATTAACATATTGTCAAAGAATCTGCATTCTTTATAAAACATGAAAAACAATTATTATTTAAAAGAGTTATGTTTAAATATAAATGCCCGAATTCAAATTTGAGATCTCAGCAATGGGTAGGTTTGGTTAGAGGTGAAGTTAGTGAAGTTAGAGGTCTAAATTAGTACTTTTTAAGTTAGTGGTTGAATTTTTGTTACGGAAAAGACTTGGCAGATTTGTCCACTTAATTTATAATTATTTTAAAAATAACCATAGTACGTATTGCGAAGATCAGTTATCAAGGACATTTCATCCCAAAAAAAATAAAAAGGTTATCAAGGACAACATTACACAATACAATCCCGTCGGGTCACTTCATATGTACTGTAAGAAAAGTTCGAGCAAACAAAATAATAATAATAATGTTGTAACGCGGATACCATGGTATGTATGAGTAATCAGATAATGTATACAGTATACGTGAGATCCTGGTTCCTGGATTTGATATCAGGAATTCTTTCGGAACTGTTTTAGCGACCACGCCACATGCTAGTCACATGATCTTACTTTCCACTTTTTGTAAAACAGCAATAGCCGATGCTTTACACCGCACATCCCAGTTCGTATTTTTGCTTTTTCTTAGGAAAATCCCTGACCCTGAGTAGTGCATTTTAGTTACAATCGTGCAAGAAGATGACTGAATACAATTTTTCTCTTGCTTTGTGTTTAAAAAACTCGAAATTCACGTAGCTCAGGTACGTGTGATGCACTGATGCCCATCATTAATAAAAAAAAAAAAACTATATCGTTAGTAAGACTCGTATATCTGATTTATAGATTAGAGATTTACATTTATTTAGCAAATTAAATAAATGCAAAACCATTACTAAAGAAAAAAAAAACTATCGCTCTAAGGATAGAATTGGTTTGCTTTCAGAGCCAGACAAAAAGGCTATAACCTCAATCACCTTCTTGATCGGAAAGAGATTCTAGAACCATCAAAAGTTTAGTTACAATCTTGATTTATAGGGCGAAAAAAAATGCAACATTTTTTAATCCGAATTATAGCCGAAAGTCGATTAAAAGGATATTTTTCAGAATACATGTGAGTTTTATATACGTCCTTTCTTTATATACATCTAAGAGGTAGATATCCAAATGAGATCTTTAATTTTTTTGTTTTATTCAGAAAAAAAAAATTTCAACCTTTCACTTATTCCAAGATTAGACTTTGATGATCGAAGACCTGCAATTGCGAACAAATTTTTATTATGCGAAATGTAAATACCCAATCTCGTACTATCATTGAATATAACCTTTTCACCCTTTTAGATATAAATGATTATTATTTAAAACTATATTTTTAAAATGTAAACCATGGGAAGATCAAGGTAAAAATATAGATGCACCTTGGATTTATTCCAATTTTTTTAAGAAAAAAGGCTTTTTATTCTCCTATGAAAGTTAACCAACAACTCGTTTAGAATCACTGGCAAAATAAGTGGTAGAAAGAGAATTCTTTCAAATTATTTTTATTTTCATAGAGTGTGCTCATCTAAATTTTATAATTTTTGGAGTTTATTTCGTACTAAATCTAAATGTCAAAAATTGAATTCATTAATGGATCTGCTACAATAAAATAAACTTAAAAACTTGTAAAATTTTACGTGTATATATTTTTTTCTCGTAGCATGAACTACATCAATAGTTTGATATTGGTATTTAAATTTTTAAGAAATGTAAATGAAAATGATATTGTGGAATTGCAACGATCTTTCTTGTTATAATTTTTCCCTTTCCAGCTTTTAACAGGTGGTGTAAAAAAAAAAAAAAAACTACCATGGGTGAATTGGGCGGCAAAAAAACATTTTTTTGGGAAAAAGTCGTTGGTTGACGCCAATTTGGAACTTAACAAACAGAACGCAGGGGAAAAAAGAAAATCCAAAAAAGCGAGGGCACCGACATCATGCAATACAAAAATGGGAATATGCAGAAGGAAACTTTCTCTCTTAATATTGATGATGCGTGTTGAAACTCATAAAACATCTCTACTCCACATATACGCACGGATCAAAAGATCCTACACACCAGATTTATAATATGTAAATACATGTTTTGATCTTGATCTTTGATATATAGGATATTGATCGCTAGACGGAATAATAATATGTTTTGATTTTTTTTATTATAATAAAGAAACAAAGTGAACAATATATCTACCTATATCGTTGGTAGATTGAACAATATATCTTTATTTTCTAATACTATTTTGTTTCTTTATTTGTCCATATATGAAGGCATAGTTTTTTAAAAAAAAAAACTCATAAAACAAATCAAATAATTAAAGAAGGATGATTTAATTCGTAAACAATTACAACAAGTCAACAACTAATGCCAAATAATTCCGTGTTAAAATGCTTTGTGACCGCAAATTTATTTACATATTTTAGCCACTGGTAGAAAATGTACATGATACTATACAATTTCGCTTATTTAATAATTCCGGGACACTGCATTTAAAACGCAAACTAAACCGTATTGATGCTGATAGGAACATTAGAGTACAAGCCAACTATGTAATTTGAAACATGCGAACGTGTCAATTGCGGATGTGTTGTTGTCAACTTGTGATATGTTTAGTAGCTTAAGGCCATGTATCTCTGGCTCCGCCACCAGACAACGAATAACATGACAGGTGGAACAGTATATATCTTAAAAGAAGAGGATATTGAATACAAAGTTGCTAATTATCATCATTTAATATATTAACACCCGTCCATTGACTCCTCCATTGACCAATTGTGGGTAAACAGTGGTTGGAACAGTCTTTCATCTTGGCCGTTCATTTTGGGTTGGTCAGATCGCAGGACTTGGATGCAATATGTACGGTTACAAATCCTGGTCGTTGCTTGCTTCCTTCTTCTCCATTCGATTTCCTCTCTCTAACACAGTAACGCTCTCGATTCTAAATTCTTCTCTTTTCTCCTCTCTTTCTTTCTCGATGTCATTCCTCGGTACTCTCGCACCATCCCTCCCTCTTTTGAGTCTTTTCGCCACCTGCCCTGTCGCCCCTCTCTTTGCGCTGTCGACCATTGATCTGAAAGATAACCTTCCTGTTGGTAAGGTTTTCTCTAGCAGATCAGTACCTTCTTGATTTAGTTCGTCTCGATCGTCATTGTGGGGCTTCGCATCTCAGTCGGAGTTATTCCGTCGAGTTCATTGTTCCTCTTCTTCTAGGTGAGTACCCATTTGAGACCTTCTCTCTCTTTTCTGTCCCTTTTCCTTGACTGCTTCTGATCCAGGTTCTTCTTTGTTGGATTAGTACTGTCAAAGAAGCGACAAAGGAGATGTAGCGCTGTAATTTTTCTCTTTCTTTTGGGTACAGTGTTGGACTTCTTTCTCGATCAGCTCTTGAGCAGATAATGAGGAGAATTATTTTTCATTAGGGCGCAAAAGGAAAAATGGAGGCTATAATGGATCAAATAAGCTCCAGGTCTGCTGTTTGCTTTCAAAAGTTCCTGATTGTCGGTATTACTTATTTTCACCTCTTTTCGATTTTTGCTCAACATTATTACGATAAATCCATAGTCAATACAAACTAGCAAGAGATTCATGCCTATCTATTTATTACTCATAGATGAGTCAGATAGATTGCCAAAATACATGTGTGGCTTCATTATTGCTTATCATTCTTCAGTTTATTTGTTGTTCGATTGTTCAATCACACAACAACAATATTTTTTTGACATTTAATACAATAAAATGACATGAAAATCTTTCACAAAACCAAACTTGCAAATTTTGGCTGTTTATTTGGTATTGGAACAACTCTTTATTTGCTTTTGTTGATTTAGGTTATAACAGCAGAGCTTACTGCTTAGAAAGAGGAACAAGGATGTCACTGCAATTGTGCATTCTGAGTAAAATTTTACCTTAAAGACTAGATTTTTTTTCTGAATTAATGTATAGTTCTTACATATCTTGGCATCTCTTCTGTTCTTATCATCATCTCTCTTCCTTTTTCTCTCTCTACCCTACCCTAGGTGACAGAACTCGCTGCTACCGCTTTTCGACGTCAGATTGTCGCACCCTCTGATCTTAGCTGCAAACTTCAACTAAGGAAATAAGCAGAATGTCACTTCCTCCTATGGAAGAGTTCTGTTTTGAGCATGAATCAGGTTCGACAACTCGCTTCACCCATTTCATTTTATTTTGGGCATGAATCAGGTGTGTTTATTTTGAGCACGAATCAACTTGCTTCTCCTGAATTTTTCCTTTGATTTCTCCTGTTTATTTGCCCTCCCCTGAGGTTTCCTTTTTTTGCGATATTAACAGTGCAGTCAATCGGAAGATCAGTCGCTCCTCTTTGGATTTTAGGCTGATCAATTATGTTTCCTTCTCGAATGCAGGTACCATGGTAGTGGCTATGGTGTTGCTATCAATTTATTGCTCTACATGGGAGCTTTTGTGCTATGTGCTGCGTAACTGATTGAGGGCTCGAGAAATAAAACTGCAACAAGGGCTCTGCAGCATACCAACTCATACCAGTAAGATAAACTATCAATATGAAGCCTCTCAAGTTCACGCCAGCTCAAATATATAGTATTTAAGATTATTATATTATGAAATTTTCTGAAATTGAACAGCTCAAAAGATATAATAAAGGACAAAATAGGAAGTTTTAAGAAAATAAGTATATAACTTTTTACAAGTCGCAAACAGATTTTAGTACTTTGAGAAATAACTTTTGGTCTATGTTACAATTTACTTTTTAGCACTTCTATTGCTTTTCATGTGTTCAACAACTCAAGTATCTACGTTGATTGCTAAGTTTTTAAATTCTTTTTTCCAGTTTGAGAACTTCTGCTACATGCTCATGGAGCTCTGGCATTGTCTTATTTTGCATGAAGTGCTTCGCCAGGAAAAAAATGAAGGTATTATTATGGAATTTTAAAAATTTTTATGCTGTCATGTATCTTAAAATTGAGGTATTCATATGTATATTGAACTGCCAAGGTAATTTTATATTTATAGATGAGTAAATAATAGTTTTTTTTGTCTCTAAATCTATGTCTAAAACAATTTTTATCTAATATATCTGTTATCGATGCAATTGAGTGACCTGCTAGGTGCTTAGTTCCTTCTTTGATTAATGATAGGTAATAAGAGCAATATATATATATATCTATATCCCCTCACAATTTTCTATGTCAGATTTATTCCAAGCTAGGTACAAATTTTATTTTCTGTAATGTTTCATATGCGGTCATTGTTGAATAAACAGACTTGCATTAGTTTCTTAATGTTACTTCTCACTGATTTTCCATGCATAGGACGATGGATGGAGGTTACAGGAAGTGGTACCAGCTGTTCGAGGATGATTCCTAAGGTTATTTCTCAAATTTGTGCTTAATATCTTTAGTTCCTGATTTGTCGTCTTTTTTTTTCCTATGATTACAATAAAATTCTGATACGATTCTATTTGGTATAGAAAATTAATCTTTTCTTACAGTTGATTCAAGGTCGAATTTTTTTTTATAAATTACAAATGAAAAAGCATGTCATTTATTTTACAATTAGGAGGAATAAGTTTGAATGAGAAAATTCAAGTTTTAAGAGTCTGTTTATTTACATTCAATCATTTTATATAATTTTTCTTCTTTCAATAATATTACGCCATTAGTCTGTTTATTAGAAAGAATGTTTATTTTCGTAACTTTCTGATATTTTTTTCCTTTTCTCTTTTATAATTTTTTTTTGTTTATCGATAAATAAAGGGTGTTGCAAATGAGACCTTATTTTTCATTGCTTTCTTAAGTTTGGGCATATGGGTAAGGGTATATTAGCCAGGCTTAAAAATAATTCTGAAACATTTGAGTTGTAAGAATAGAGTTCGACTGAAGTATGTTGCGTTCAGCTAGGCTTCATGTAAATCTCAGTATAATTTAGCTGATTCATTTGAGTGCATGAGCGCATTTTTCCTTTCCAATGATCCTTCCAAGTTTTAAACAATAAAAATTTGCACAAACTGCATATGTTGCCTATTTAGTTGATATATTCTATAGGTATTAATTTCCCCCATTTTGCTTTCGCGTGAGGACAAATTTCTGTTGTGCTATGTGATAAATTAGATTCAATTTTAGGTGCTTCTTCGAAAATGTAGGTTCATAGATATTTTGACACCCTTGCTAATTGTGTTATTTTGTTGTGCTTACATTATTATCCTTCATAATTAATTAATTATTGATATTTTATGACGTGCTGGCTACTGTTGCCAGTTTCAAATGAGTTTTCTTTGCTTTATCACTCATTCATGTTATTTATTGAAAATGCAAGTCTATTCAGATATATTGCATCAGAAAGTAGACGTATAATTTGGGTCCATATATTACTGGCAAGTTCAAAGGTCCCTGTCAGTTCTTTGTGAGTTTAAACCGACAACGGTTATTCTCCTGAGTGGGAATAACAGAAGCATGTTGGGCATTGTAATATTCAGAAAACTTTTTTTCCTGTTATCTCGCTATTTTGATTGTTAATTTGCTAATGTAGTTTTTTCAATAGAATTTTGGCAAATTCAAGATGTGGTTGGCTGCTGAAAATGAGATTTTTTTTTAGGCTAACAAATGTTAAGTTGATGACCACAACGCCAAAGCACCTGAACATGGACTATGTTGACAGTGTCGAGGTACACATTTGATTATAAGTTTAAGATATGTATAGTGACAAATAAATGTAGTCAGAAAGAAATTTTGGTTTGAAATAGCAAAATATTTTCAGTTTTACCCCTTGCTGTATTTTTTCGTTCTAATTCTGTTACTATTCTAAAGAACATGCCAGATTCTTTTTAATGTGATTGCAAATATCGAAATTCTTTTGTGTGCTAATCCTGATATAACTTATAATTTGATTGCATTTCAGGATAAGAAATGGATGTGATATTGCTTAGAATCTGATTGCACTGAAGGAGCATCATAAGGTTTTCTATATTTCTTCTCATCTCATTTTCAGGTTAGTATGTATATGGAGATTTCTCATAAGTTCATATATAGTGAGGAATTGATACATGGCTGAATTTTGGGGATTGGCTCACTTTAATTCAATTGTTTGGTTTATGTTCCTATATGCGTGGGTCAGTTGTTCTTAAATTTTGATTCATTCTGGTAACTATAGTTGATAGGCTGACCGTATAATGGAGTAATACACCGACAAGGTTGAGCTTCTAAGCTATATTCGGCTCCTAAACAAAAGATCAAGTCTTGGTGAAAGAACTTTGAGTCCTGAACATGTTATGTGTTGGTATGTTTATCCTTGCTGCATTCTATTTTGGATTGGCTAATTGGCAAGGATATATAGGTTATTTAGCGACAAATTAATTACTGAAGGTGCTATTTTAAAATTACCCCCTTGGAATTGAAAAAGGCTGAATTTTCATCTTTTTATTTTGTGTTAAAAATTTGTTCTCATTGTTAGAAACTTATATCGTAATATGCAAAATGACAAGTCTATTGTGTATCGATGGCATGAAGGCATAGTAATATGTGTTTTCTTTAATGGGAATTGAGTCATTTTGAGGTTTAGTACCTTCATAATAATGCTGGCGTAATAGATCAAATAGTGAAGTCTAGGAGGGTGTGATAATTGTGAGGAACAAAGTGGTCATGCGCATTGTGCATTGTGGTATTTTGCAAGTATTTCTATTTCTATGATTGAGTGGCATTTTTTTACGATAAATTATTAAAATCAAATCAATATAACATCTTCGTTGTTTATTATTCACATATATCAATTAAGAAAGAGGAGATCGCGTGTTGCCCGAGAATAGCACTATAGATATAAGTTGGATGTCTGATAAGAGAATAGAAAGAACTCAGAACTCAATTACTGTGAATTGAACCATGAGTTCTTTTAACAAAATATATATTATAGCATGCACTTTGAATTTTCTCCATACATATAGCGCACCTATAGTTTGTGTTGTGCCCTTGGTGATAATTTGACCGTTAATTCATTTATTTCTATATTTTGTATTTTGTGAATGTATGATTTATTTATCATTATACTAATGTAACGGTACCCTCTGGGCTAATTTAAAGAAAAAAAAAACCACATGAATGTTGTATCTTCAATATAATATTTGAGCTTCTTTGAACAACCTATAGGATACAAGAGCATTACTTTGACGATTTGACTCATGTGTGCAACAGTGGAAAGGAAAATATGAGAAGGCTAAAGCATCACCAAGAATCATAACCATACAGATGCATGGAGCCAAATGAGCTATGTGGTTGCTGAGGAAGTATAATTTTTTTTTCTTTATGCATTGGTAGTTCCAATTATTCTATATATATATATGAATTAAACATGCTTACTAAATATTAGGTTGCAAATCATAATAGGTCGATGCTTCAATGAGATTGATGCGCATGATTTTATGATGAAGAAACCTTCAAATCAGATCACCTGATGCACACTCAAAAAGTAAGAATTGCGATTTATAAATGTGTGATACCGTTTTATAAATGAATTGGTTGTGTTGACTAAGTTCAGATTGTATAATAAACACTCTATATATATCATTTGATATGGATTTAGGCCATGATTAGTATACACAATGTAAATGAAGTTAAATGTGTATATCTTGGTATGAACAGGTCTGTGGGGGCGCGATGAGCTCTAGATGCAATTTTGATATAGGCTCAGGTTGTGTACCAATTCCTGGTACGAGATTTCAGGTTCTGGTATGGAAACATAGATGAGTTTGTGAATTCTGAAAAAACTTTGAGAGTTTAAGTAAAGAAAAACAGAATTTTCTTTTATAACAGACATGAAATTTGTAAATTTCCAACCTTAAATGGGGTTTAGGTGTAATTCCTGGTATTGAGTTGTAGATGTAATAAACTCAACAACAAAATAAAACACTATAGTAGTAAAATTTAACAAAAAAAATAGATGAGAGAAAAAAATAGGTCGCGCAACGCGCGACGGCGCCACTAGTTTAATATATTAAGGCCCGCATGTTGACTCTGCCTTGACTAACTGTGGGTAAACAGTGGTTGGAACAGTCTTTCATCTTGGTCGTTCATTTTGGGTTGGTCAGATCGCAGGGCTTGGATGCAATGTGTACGGTTACAAATCCTGGTCGTTGCTTGCTTCCTTCTTCTCCGTTCGATTTCCTCTCTCTAACACAGTAACGCTCTCAATTCTAAATTCTTCTCTTTTCTCCTCTCTTTCTTTCTCGATGTCATTCCTCCATACTCTTGCACCATCCCTCCCTCTTTTGAGTCTTTTCGCCACCTGCCCTGTCGCCCCTCTCTTTGCGCTGTCGACCATTGATCTGAAAGATAAGCTTCATGTTGGTAAGGTTTTCTCTAGCAGATCAGTACCTTCTTGATTTAGTTCGTCTCGATCGTCATTGTGGGGCTTCGCATCTCAGTCGGAGTTATTCCGCCGAGTTCATTGTTCCTCTTCTTCTAGGTGAGTACCCATTTCAGACCTTCTCTCTCTTTTCTGTCCCTTTTCCTTAACTGCTTCTGATCCAGGTTCTTCTTTGTTGGATTAGTACTGTCAAAGAAGCGACAAAGGAGATGTAGCGCTGTAATTTTTCTCTTTCTTTTGGGTACAGTGTTGGACTTCTTTCTCGATCAGCTGTTGAGCAGATAATGAGGAGAATTATTTTTCATTAGGGCGCAAAAGGAAAAATGGAGGCTATAATGGATCAAATAAGCTCCAGGTCTGCTGTTTGCTTTCAAAAGCTCCTGATTGTCGGTATTACTTATTTTCACCTCTTTTCGATTTTTGCTCAACATTATTATGATAAATCCATAGTCAATACAAACTAGCAAGAGGTTCATGCCTATCTATTTATTACTCATAGATGAGTCAGATAGATTGCCAAAATACATGTGTGGCTTCATTATTGCTTATCATTCTTCAGTTTATTTGTTGTTCGATTGTTCAATCACACAACAACAATATTTTTTTGACATTTAATACAATAAAATGACATGAAAATCTTTCACAAAACCAAACTTGCAAATATTGGCTGTTTATTTGGTATTGGAACAACTCTTTATTTGCTTTTGTTGATTTAGGTTATAACAGCAGAGCTTACTGCTTAGAAAGAGGAACAAGGATGTCACTGCAATTTTGCATTCTGAGTAAAATTTTACCTTAAAGACTAGATTTTTTTTCTGAATTAATGTATAGTTCTTACATATCTTGGCATCTCTTCTGTTCTTATCATCATCTCTCTCCTTTTTTCTCTCTCTACCCTACCCTAGGTGACAGAACTCGCTGCTGCCGCTTTTCGCCGTCAGATTGTCGCACCCTCTGATCTTAGCTGCAAACTTCAACTAAGGAAATAAGCAGAATGTCACTTCCTCCTATGGAAGAGTTCTGTTTTGAGCATGAATCAGGTTCGACAATTCGCTTCACCCATTTCATTTTATTTTGGGCATGAATCAGGTGTGTTTATTTTGAGCACGAATCAACTTGCTTCTCCTGAATTTTTCCTTTTTTTTGCGATATTAACAGTGCAATCAATTGGAAGATCAGTCGCTCCTCTTTGGATTTTAGGCTGATCAATTATGTTTCCTTCTCGAATGCAGGTACCATGGTAGTGGCTATGGTGTTGCTATCAATTTATTGCTCTACATGGGAGCTTTTGTGCTATGTGCTGCGTAACTGATTGAGGACTTGAGAAATAAAACTGCAACAAGGGCTCTGCAGCATACCAACTCATACCAGTAAGATAAACTATCAATATGAAGCCTCTCAAGTTCACGCCAGCTCAAATATATAGTATTTAAGATTATTATATTATGAAATTTTCTGAAATTGAACAGCTCAAAAGATATAATAAAGGACAAAATAGGAAGTTTTAAGAAAAAAAGTATATAACTTTTTACAAGTCGCAAACAGATTTTAGTACTTTGAGAAATAACTTATGGTCTATGTTACAATTTACTTTTTAGCACTTCTATTGCTTTTCATGTGTTGAACAACTCAAGTATCTATGTTGATTGCTAAGTTTTTAAATGCTTTTTTCCAGTTTGAGAACTTCTGCTACATGCTCATGGAGCTCTGGCATTGTCTTATTTTGCATGAAGTGCTTCGCCAAGAAAAAAATGAAGGTATTATTATGGAATTTAAAAAATTTTTATGCTGTCATGTATCTTAAAATTGAGGTATTCATATGTATATTGAACTGCCAAGGTAATTTTATATTTATAGATGAGTAAATAATAGTTTTTTTTGTCTCTAAATCTATGTCTAAAACAATTTTTATCTAATATATCTGTTATCGATGCAATTGAGTGACCTGCTAGGTGCTTAGTTCCTTCTTTGATTAATGATAGGTAATAAGAGCAATATATATATATATATATCCCCTCACAATTTTCTATGTCAGATTTATTCCAAGCTAGGTACAAATTTTATTTTCTGTAATGTTTCATATGCGGTAATTGTTGAATAAACAGACTTGCATTAGTTTCTTAATGTTACTTGTCATTGATTTTCCATGCATAGGACGATGGATGGAGGTTACAGGAAGTGGTACCAGCTGTTCGAGGATGATTCCTAAGGTTATTTCTCAAATTTGTGCTTAATATCTTTAGTTCCTGATTTGTCGTCTTTTTTTTCCTATGATTAGAATAAAATTCTGATACAATTCTATTTGGTATAGAAAATTAATCTTTTCTTACAGTTGATTCAAGGTCGAATTTTTTTTATAAATTACAAATGAAAAAGCATGTCATTTATTTTACAATTAGGAGGAATAAGTTTGAATGAGAAAATTCAAGTTTTAAGAGTCTGTTTATTTACATTCAATCATTTTATGTAATTTTTCTTCTTTCAACAATATTACGCCATTAGTCTGTTTATTAGAAAGAATGTTTATTTTCGTAACTTTCTGATGTTTTTTCCTTTTCTCTTTTATAATTTTTTTTGTTTATCGATAAATAAAGGGTGTTGCAAATGAGACTTTATTTTTCATTGCTTTCTTAAGTTTGGGCATATGGGTAAGGGTATATTAGCCAGGCTTAAAAATAATTATGAAACATTTGAGTTGTAAGAATAGAGTTCGACTGAAGTATGTTGCGTTCAGCTAGGCTTCATGTAAATCTCAGTATAATTTAGCTGATTCATTTGAGTGCATGAGTGCATTTTTCCTTTCCAATGATCCTTCCAAGTTTTAAACAATAAAAATTTGCACAAACTGCATATGTTGCCTATTTAGTTGATATATTCTATAGGTATTAATTTCCCCCATTTTGCTTTCGCGTGAGGACAAATTTCTGCTGTGCTGTGTGATAAATTAGATTCAATTTTAGGTGCTTCTTCGAAAATGTAGGTTCATAGATATTTTGACACCCTTGCTAATTGTGTTATTTTGTTGGGCTTACATTATTATCCTTCATAATTATTGATATTTTATGACGTGCTGGCTACTGTTGCCAGTTTCAAATGAGTTTTCTTTGCTTTATCACTCATTTATGTTATTTATTGAAAATGCAAGTCTATTCAGATATATTGCATCAGAAAGTAGACGTATAATTTGGGTCCATATATTACTGGCAAGTTCAAAGGTCCCTGTCAGTTCTTTGTGAGTTTAAACCGACAATGGTTATTCTCCTGAGTGGGAATAACAGAAGCATGTTGGGCATTGTAATATTCAGAAAACTTTTTTTCCTGTTATCTCGCTATTTTGATTGTTAATTTGCTAATGTAGTTTTTTCAATAGAATTTTGGAAAATTCAAGATGTGGTTGGCTGCTGAAAATGAGATTTTTTTTTTAGGCTAACAAATGGTAAGTTGATGACCACAACGCCAGAGCACCTGAACATGGACTATGTTGACAGTGTCAAGGTACACATTTGATTATAAGTTTAAGATATGTATAGTGACAAATAAATGTAGTCAGAAAGAATTATGTATGGTAGGAACATATTAACCAATTTTCGTGTATCAGGTTGCAACAATGGACGAGGTGAAATACAATTGACGAATATCTCTTGACAACTTCTGTCAAGTTTTAAAAAAAAGTAAAAAGAGAGAGAGAGATGATGATGAGAACATACGTCTTATGCATATCTATTTTATGTTTACCTATCTGAAAGGTAAGATCTAAAATGTAGCATTTCAGTTATACAGCCATATAAGAAATTCATTTATCTGTGCACAGATTGATTAGAACCGAAACAAAAGAAATTAGGGAAAGCTTCCAATCAGCCATATAATAAATTCAATTATAGGGAAAAAAAAATTTGGTATCTTCTAGAGTTCTTTTTGTATTGCAGCATCTCCAAATAGTATTTAATTTTTCATTAATATATTTTTCAATTCCTCTATTTGGTACTAAATATTTCATAATATCATGTGCTTCTCTTATTCAATATTATAAGCATGATTGTTCAGTTTTGCTTTTATATAAGTTTCTATACTGTTATTTGTTGAACAAACAAGCAAAACAAGTATTTCATTAGCAATTGTGACGTTTTATCTTATTTTTAGTACATTCCTCATCTCTTTGTTCAGCTTCTTTATAACAATTATCTATTATTGATATAGGAAGAGCAAGAGAGCATGAAAAAAACTCTTGAACATTTATGTTCCTATCTTTCTACATATATTTTTACTATTATTTTTTTCATAATTTTTTAATTTGCAATATGGTTAATAGATATAATTAACTGAACTACAAATAAAACTCTGTAATAGTAGAATTGCAAAAATAGATGAGAAGAAATAATGGATTGAGGAGGTCGCCTTTGATGAGGAGGAAGAGGTCGCCTTTAATGAATTGCAAAAATAGTACAATTGCAAAAATAGAATTTCACGACAGTCCTCTTCACTGCCTCTTCTATACTGACTGCATGCCAAATAAAGAAAACTAAAGTTGGAGATGGTTTGAAGCCTGATCTATCAAAGCCTATAAAAACTGCAAAGAAACCTTCAGGTATGTTGAAATATCACAAATAAATCTTTTACTGAAAAAAAAGTTACAAAAAAGCTACTGAAATTTCACCTTCAGTTTCTTTTCTTCTTTTACAAGAAAGGTAGCTGATAGGTCCAAACCTGAAAGAAAATCTATTTGCCTTTTTCAAGTTCTCAACATTTTTACTTTCATGTTCGAATTATTGCTTCTCTTAATGGTAAGCTTATTTCTTTCGTTATTTGGGCTTTTTTGGATGTTGCAGGTTCCACTATTCGAGCGTTCGGGGGCCATTGTGTGGTGCTTCTCCCAGGTCGCTTCCTCCTCTCTTCCTCGCTCCTTTCTCTCATGTTTCTAAGTCACTTGTGTTCTTTGCCTTTGTTTTTAGTTTTATTTGCAATTTATTTCTATGCGATTCGTGTTTTAATTCCTATCTTGGTTACAATTCTCAAAGTAAATAAGGATATAGTAAATGTCCTTTATATACATGTACATAATTAGTGTCATCAACAGTACAATTAGTATGATTTCATATGACGCTAATTTAAAAAGCTCTGCTATACTTCTATTAGTTTCATTAGATTTTTATTTTTTCCAAATTGGTTTGTCTATCGTATGGATGACTTCGATTCCAATGTTTGCATTTCCTGTTATTTGATTGATGTTTAAGTAAAACATCAATTGACAATAAGTTTATATATTTCAATACAGATTTGTAGTGCTAGGAAATCATGGTGCATGAACATTCCAAACTATTTTTTTTCCTCATTAAGGTTACTCCTTATTTGTAACTGTGGAAAAATATTCTCAATCTAATTTTTAATAGGTTAAGAAGGTTGCTACATGCTATTGTTGCTCAACTATCCAGAACCTGATGTTCTCTTGCCATCCTTTCTCTCATTACTAGAGTGACTTACAAGACCATCTACAAGAGGTTGCTCAACATGTTGTTTTGGTCAGTTTCTTATGTTAAACCGACAGAAATTTTGGTTTGAAATAGCAAACTATTTTCAGTTTTACCCCTTGCTGTATTTTTTCGTTCTAATTTTGTTACTATTCTAAAGAACATGCCAGATTCTTTTTAATGTGATTGCAAATATCGAAATTCTTTTGTGTGCTAATCCTGATATAACTTATAATTTGATTGCATTTCAGGATAAGAAATGGATGTGGTATTGCTTAGAATCTGATTGCACTGAAGGAGCATCATAAGGTTTTCTATATTTCTTCTCATCTCATTTTCAGGTTAGTATGTATATGGAGATTTCTCATAAGTTCATATATAGTGAGGAATTGATACATGGCTGAATTTTGGGGATTGGCTCACTTTAATTCAATTGTTTCGTTTATGTTCCTATATGCGTGGGTCAGTTGTTCTTAAATTTTGATTCATTCTGGTAACTATAGTTGATAGGCTGACCGTATAATGGAGTAATGCACCGACAAGGTTGAGCTTCTAAGCTATATTCAGCTCCTAAACAAAAGATCAAGTCTTGGTGAAAGAACTTTGAGTCCTGAACATGTGTATGTGTTGGTATGTTTATCCTTGCTGCATTCTATTTTGGATTGGCTAATTGGCAAGGATATATAGGTTATTTAGCGACAAATTAATTACTGAAGGTGCTATTTTAAAATTACCCCCTTGGAATTGAAAAAGGCTGAATTTTCATCTTTTTATTTTATGTTAAAAATTTGTTCTCATTGTTAGAAACTTATATCGTAATATGCAAAATGACAAGTCTATTGTGTATCGATGGCATGAAGGCATAGTAATATGTGTTTTCTTTAATGGGAATTGAGTCATTTTGAGGTTTAGTACCTTCATAATAATGCTGGCGTAATAGACCAAATAGTGAAGTCTAGGAGGGTGTGATAATTGTGAGGAACAAAGTGGTCATGCGCATTGTGCATTGTGGTATTTTGCAAGTATTTCTATTTCTATGATTGAGTGGCATTTTTTTACGATAAATTATTAAAATCAAATCAATATAACGTCTTCGTTGTTTATTATTCACATATATCAATTAAGAAAGAGGAGATCGCATGTTGCCCGAGAATAGCACTATAGATATAAGTTGGATGTTTGATAAGAGAATAGAAAGAACTCAGAACTCAATTACTGTGAATTGAACCATGAATTCTTTTAACAAAATATATATTATAGCATGCACTTTGAATTTTCTCCATACATACAGCGCACCTATAGTTTGTGTTGTGCCCTTGGTGATAATTTAGACTGTTAATTCATTTATTTCTATATTTTGTATTTTGTGAATGTATGATTTATTTATCATTATACTAATGTAACGGTACCCTCTGGGCTAATTTAAAGAAAAAAAAAACCACATGAATGTTGTATCTTCAATATAATATTTGACCTTCTTTGAACAACCTATAGGATACAAGAGCATTACTTTGACGATGTGACACCCCGGACCCACGGGGATGCCGCAGCCGCCGCGAGCGCATACTACGACCCGTGCACCCGCAAGGCTCAACCAATCCTACTATGCAAACAACACTTATTACTTCCAATTAAAGTACAATATCAAAGTCTAATCTTACATATGTCACTTGAATTATTAACTAAAGCTACAATACATAAGCAACAGTCTGGTCATAAGGTATTGGACACCAACCAAAACACACGATGGCCTACTAGTCGCCAAGCTTCCGCTGCGTCACTCTGATCCAAAACCTGGAACCCACAACCAAAGTGGAAACAATGCAACAAGCAGAGAATGAGATAATTATACAATTATCTCAGTGCGGTATTCAGTTCCAGCCACACGAACCTTGAGTACATGTTTCGGAACTAACTACCGACCGAGTTTAAAAACAACAATTAAGCAATACATATTATAAGATACGATAATAACAAAATAACATTTGCATTAACAAATACATTCATATAAGTCCATATATAAATACATTTCATGCAATGCAATAAGCTCGGCAATTCATTTGATTATCAAAACAATCACAACCATCAAGTAACAATGCAAATGCCGGCTCGGTTTGGTATTATTCAAATGCAAGTCTGGTCTATAGATGTCACGAGTCATTTGGTTCCACCCCAGAAGCAGGGATCAGAACCTACTCCTCCCCAGGCACAGGGATCAGAGTAAAATTCAGAGTCAACTGGTTCCTCCCCAGACACAGGGATCAGAACCTACTCCTCCCCAGACACAGGGATCAGAGTACAATTCAGATTCAATTCAGACAAATCGGACTTTCAACAAGTACCTCAAGACGTAACACTGTAGACCTCGGATTAAGCTTAACCACACCGATTGACACGCCGGGTAGCGAGCCCGCGTACAAACGAAACCAGTGCCATTCAACCGTACAAGAGTACTTAACCATCCATACCATTTCCATTCACATCAATCGGGTAACCATTCAATATGCATACATAACATTTATATTATTATAACAAAATGGTAAAATGCAAATATGCTTGCAATTCAATCAATTCAAATATGCTATGCAAGTAATAAGTTCTAACAATAACTCAAGTTAGGTGTGGAATCCGCACCTGATAGCAAAAGCATTTCATAAGAAAGCAAGCAAGCAAGTAGCAAACAACATCAAGCATAGACAAGCAATTGTAGTACTTCATTTGTATCGGTTACTTCTTGCTCCGATACGTTTATCCAAGTCTAACAAACAAAATTTATATCTAAGTACTTACTTTAATAAATCAAACTAGCAACAAGAAGATACAAGCAACAAATACTTAAATACAATCCCAAATTACGACATAATATGTGGTCGGGTTAAGGTTTACCACAACTTAACACAAACAAACATGACACGAGTAAGTTTAAGGCTTAAACCATACATTTCTAATCTTCAAACCACCAAATAGTACCTAATAAGTTCTAGAGCTCTTCACGAGCTTTCCAACGGTCTTTGAATCACCTAAAACGGACTCCGGATGACCAAGTTATGGTCAAAACAAAATCTGTTCTCAGAGGGAACAATCCGGACCGAATTGCAACTAATCCGGACCGAATTTCAGAAGCTGTAATTTCCAGAGGAACCAATCCGGACCGAATTATTGTCGATTCGGACCGAATTCCAGGGTCAGAACATGGAATATGGACAGAACTTTTATATAAACTCACTAAACTTGTACCGGTAACTTAATGGCTTAAACCAAGTACATTCAAACACAAAATTAACCACTTAAACTATTGAAATTTTCAGAGATTACTATCTAACTTAACAAATTAGTTAAAATACCAAAATTACTAGAAATAATTTTTAATCCATAATTTAAAAGGTTTAAATCCAACTCTCAAACAAAGAATGAAATGCAACTTGTGAGAAAATCATTGCATGCAACCTTATAGCTTAACCAAAGCCTCATGCATCTACAAAACTTAACCAAAACAGAAAATACTCGATCAAAACTTGCATGCATACCAAAACTTTAGTATAAAACTTAAATTTTGCAAATGTACCATGCATGCAACTATACCTCATTTTGAAATCCAGTTTAATGCACAAATCACTCCAACAATTTCAGAAATTCGTTTTAAACTCGAAGCTTGGTTCATGCATGATAAACCACACACAAATCAAATAAAACACTAAATGTAGCTAACAAAACCTTGCATGCAACTAATACTAATAGAAAATATCATTTTCAACTCTTTATTAAAGATAAATCCCAGAAATTGTTCAAGAATCGAAATGATTTGAAGAAAAACGAGTTCTTACCAAAATGGTGCTCAAATCCGAAATTTCTTGGCTTGCATGTACTCTCCTCACCTTCTTCTTTCTAAATATGATTTTTGCCGAATTTTTGAGCTAATTTAGCTATTTTCTATGGAGGGTTTTAGGGAGTTTTGAGCTTGGAAAGGAAAGAGCAGAAATTTTCTGTTGGAGGAGGAAGAAGTAGGTGGGAGAGAGAGAGAGAAATGGGCTGGTGGGGAAAAGGTGAAAGGGGGTAAATATTATATGGTGGACTTTACAAAATGGTCCTTCATCTCCTCTAAAATCGCTGGTTCACCCAAATTTCAGATTTAAGGCACTATTCTGATAAGTTTGAGACCCATTTAAATTACAGAAATTTTGTACTCAACATGAAAACAATGCTTAAAATAATTTTACATAGCAACTAAAATAATTAAGCATGCAAAAATTAAAATTCTAAAAACTGGGTATCACAGACGATTTGACTCATGTGTGCAACAGTGGAAAGGAAAATATGAGAAGGCTAAAGCATCACCAAGAATCATAACCATACAGATGCATGGAGCCAAATGAGCTATGTGGTTGCTGAGGAAGTATAATTTTTTTTTTCTTTATGCATTGGTAGTTCCAATTATTCTATATATATATGAATTAAACATGCTTACTAAATATTAGGTTGCAAATCATAATAGGTCGATGCTTCAATGAGATTGATGCGCATGATTTTATGATGAAGAAACCTTCAAATCAGATCACCTGATGCACACTCAAAAAGTAAGAATTGCAATTTTATAAATGTGTGATACTGTTTTATAAATGAATTGGTTGTGTTGACTAAGTTCAGATTGTATAATAAACACTCTATATATATCATTTGATATGGATTTAGGCCATGATTAGTATACACAATGTGAATGAAGTTAAATGTGTATATCTTGGTATGAACAGGTCTGTGGGGGCGCGATGAGCTCTAGATGCAATTTTGATATAGGCTCAGGTTGTGTACCAATTCCTGGTACGAGATTTCAGGTTCTGGTATGGAAACATAGATGAGTTTGTGAATTCTGAAAAAATTTGAGAGTTTAAGTAAAGAAAAACAGAATTTTCTTTTATAACAGACATGAAATTTGTAAATTTCCAAGCTTAAATGGGGTTTAGGTGTAATTCCTGGTATTGAGTTGTAGATGTAATAAACTCAACAACAAAATAAAACACTATAGTAGTAAAATTTAACAAAAAAAATAGATGAAAGAAAAAAATAGGTCGCGCAACGCGCGACGGCCCACTAGTAGATATATAAGCATGGTATGTATCTGAAAATTATAAAAATATTGTTAATTTTAATTTATTATTATTTTACTTTTATTTTATTTCTTAACTAATTAATCATAATCGAAGATATAATGTATTTTCAATCATTTTTTTATAAAATGTCTGCGATGTATCTGAAATGCAAAACCTTTACCAAAAATATACAATCATTTTTTTTTTCACAAAGTATTCCACACAACTTGTCTAATTGCTTAATAGATACTTATTTTCTCGGAGGAACATCAGAGAAACAATTCTTGTACTAATTAATATGTTAATTAGCTTCAATACAGACGAAAGTAGATCCAATTGTTTGAATTTATCTAAGATATTACAAAAATTGACAAAAATACAATCAACAACAATTATCAATTGAAGGCTAATATATTACCTTAGATTAAAAAAAAATAAAGCACATTTAAGTACAAACAATATCAAACAGATTGTTATTTGAAACTAAAAATGGCAAAGTAATATTATTGCTTCACTAAAATGTAGGCAAAATAATCATAAAAAAATAATAAAACGTGGGACGAACCAAATGACACCCCGACTCACAAAATAAAACCTAAATAATATATATTTTTTTGAATCGGATAGAAACACAGTAAACGTTTTAACCCAGTGGAAGTGGTATTAATTTGTATGTTTATGACGTGTTTATAGTGTGGATAAGATCAATAAATGAAATGATTCATGTCATTACTCTCACACAGAAGATAAAACTTAAATTCTTTTTTCATCACTCAGACGTAGGAGGAGTTATCATCTCATCTTTTCGCTTTATTTAAGGATAAATGGATAAAATAATAATAAATAAATGACTTTTATTTTTTTTCTAATGAAAATAACAAATATCTAAATATCCTCAAGTCTTATCTCCTTACCAAACAGAGCATAAGTCTAACAATTATCGGATAAGCATATATTTTTCTGTAAAAAAAAAAAACAATCTTCGCTGATAGATACGTTTCCTGTAGTAAGTCAATAGTCCCTATAAACCAAATTATTTCATTAATGTCCCACGAAATTAATCATCGCCGCATGCATACCTAACAAGTAACAAGTGCACAAGAAATGAACAGTTAAATACACAATAAAACCAAATGCAACCCACTTAATTGTAATCACCTAATAATAAAATCAACGCAGTTCCATGTCTGCTTACTATTTTGTTTCTTTTCCTGGGTTTTAGTACCTTTCGATGGCTTCACCGAAACCGAATTCAAAATTCCCAAAATGGACGCCTCCTGTTACTTTCACAAACGTCTACGTGCCACGTGGCACCGATTTTGCACTCCCACCTGCCGTTGCTTTCACGTGACGCAGAGGTGCCATGTAAATTACCTACAGCTACAGGGGCATTAACACAAAAGGCCTCCGACCGAAGAAATTCTAGACCACTTCCTTCACTTTCACACCTCAAAATAATTTCAATTTCTTACTTCATATCTACCGTCTTGAATTTCACATAAAAAGTTACATTTTTGAATGGGACCGCTGACATATATAATTTTATGCCATCCTCCTCAAAGTATAATAGTATTTACAAAATAATTTAATTAAAATAAATATTTTCAGATACCGGTAAAATTCAAAATATAAAATAAATTATATATTGAATCTTATTACTCCTAAAATATGTCAAACTTCCAAATTAATTTCTCATCTGAAAATAGAGTGCTCATGTCTGTTCATGTCAATGAAGAAAAAAAAATGTATGCTCGTGTTAGAAAAAAAATTGAGGGTGTTCCGACCAGTTAATTCACTTTACTTATAATTGAATTAAATTTATCTTGATTAAAACAATTCAAATGTTTGGTTTATCTATCTCCCTAGGTTTAGAAAATTAGGCTATCAAATTGTTTATTTACATTTCGATTTTGGCGATTGGGTAAAAAAAACTGAGACTGTGTATACGGAACCGTTTTTTTTTTTACAAAAGGTAAAAAATATTTCTTATATTTGTAGTTTTGGTTTTCCAAAGTTCATTTTCATTTCTTGTGTGGGACTTCGACAAAATTAGCATCTGTCATAGGCTCATAGCAGATAAATTAGCAATTAGTGACTAACATATTGAAATGTTAACCTTCATCATGAAAGAAACTTGCAAGTCCCCGACCCTGTGAGGGTTAAGTTTAAGAATATCATATTATTAGGGGGTGTTTCATAAAGTAATTTTCCTTTAAAGTTTAAAAAGTAATTCTCCCGTGTCTGTCTCTGTTTCCAAGGCGGATTCACGAAGGTTAGGATCCTCTTCAATCGTAGTTGAAGAATAGCACTCTCCTAAGAAAATCTAACCGTTAATTTTATATTGGACTGTCCAGATCACATCAACGTAAGAAGTGTCCAAAACTGTCCGACAAAGACGAGAGATTATCATTTGTGGGACCACTTGTCATTGACTGCAACAACGAGTAACCGACGCTAGTTGTTTTCCTGTAATATAAAGCAAGTGGCAAAACCGTGAATAACTGCATTTGTAATGTCAATCATGCACCGAGGTCTCTGCCATTAATACTCTACTCACTCACTCTCTCTTTCTCTCTCTACTGATCTTCCTTCGCTGCCACTCTCTCTCACTAAAATTTATATAATATATATATTTTTAAAATCAATTCTGTTACAGTGATTTGATTCCGAAAGAGCAGAAGAAAGAGTGCGGACTAGGGTTTCTTCAGTCGGATCTGGTAAATATTTCAAACATATTTTAAGCAATCTTTTGTTTGCTTTTTTGTTTTTTTTTTTTAATCTTCGAAAATCCTTTGGAGAGTGGAGACGCCCAATGTTGTCGGTTGTGGGGTTGGTTTTCTCACGAATACTCTCTTTTTGTCGTTTCTCGATCGAAGAATCGTGCAATTGAGAATTGGATCTTAGCAAATTTCACTAAATCTTGTGTCAATTTGATTCCTCATCGATCGATGTTTAGGGGTTTGAGATCTCTGTGTGCTTTGATCGAAATGCTACTAGAATAGAAGAGCACTTTTTCGTAGTTTAAAATGCGGATTGGAAATATTTGTGGTTTTTGCATCTTTTCTATGTGTTTCTGGCATGGATTATTGTTGCTTTGCTTGTGATTTGTTCTGGTGTTATTTTCTTGTCCGAGGTTAGTATTGGAACACATCGTAGTTCTATTTCTCTAGATTAGCTTGAGAGAAAAATGAATAAAATAAATGATTGTTTTCTTTAATGCATGTAATCTATTACACTAATAGTAATAGGGCTACATTATTAGTGCTAGTGCATCCTTGCTTTTTGTATTTACTAATTTGTGATCCTCCTTCCTTTAATTTAAAAAGAATACTATAAATAAGAGAAGAGATTCATTGCTTTTGTTTTTTGCTTTGATTTGAACTTGGATTTTTAAATAATTCTTTTCCTGTAATAAGTTAAAGTCAATCTGACTTGATCCCTGTGATTAATGTTTTCTGGTTATCTTTGTTTGTTTAATTAGGTTTTCTATTGCTGAGTATGAATTAGCCCCTTTCAAGAGTTAATTCTTCTCGTTAACACTTGGAAAATGGAGAGAGGCTTTGACACACTGCTTGATTATGCTATCTTCCAGACATCATCAGTTCAAAACAGGTACGAATGAAATAACTAGTGCTTATTTAATGTAAATTTATCCTTCAGTTTTATGGCTATTAACATTAGGTGGTAGTAACTAATTTTTCATCAACCAGATATGATGCAATAGTTTGTTGCAAGGGTGAAACAGAGAAGCTTGTTTCTGGACCCCTTGATCCAATATATCTGTTTCTACCAGATGCAAAGGTTATTAGATCAAAGTCATCAAATGGTACATTCAAGCTGCAGTTAAAGGACGTTACTGTCTCACGGTGGTTCAATAAATCCACTCTCTTGAGGTAGTCAGTGTAAACCTTTTTATTGGTTTTTTGAAATCTTATATTATTCTTTTCTATTTGGTACATAATTTTGAGTTTGTTATATTTTCAGATTTTTGCATGCAGTAAATTCACCTGATATGCAGAAATCTGCTGGTGGAATCCTAAATGAAATGTCTCAGTTGGAGGAAACTAGAAAGTTCCATCTTTCTATTTATTCAAAGGTAATAAATTTTAATTCTTTTTTAGCAAATAGAATGAAGTTCAGTGATGTATGAGCTTATCTAATTTTATGATTTCTTTCTGTTTATAGGATCAAAATCGCCTTGGTGGCATCTCAGGTATATTCAATTTTTAGTCTCTGATCTCATAATGTTTGTTTTGTTTATTTTCTTCTTCACGTGTTTTTTTATATTTTTATTAAAATTGTTGTTTTGTTATGGCAGGTGGCTTCTTGGATAGTGTGGGGATGGTACAACAAGTAAATTCTTCTCTAAACATTTGATCTTATTGTTGTTATTGTTTGACATGCCATATGGTCTATCAAGGTCAATAAACACTAAAAGAAATGCTGTAGGAATGACCGAATTTAATTTTATCTACCGTTTTTCTACCAGTCTACCTCTCCTAACAACATAAAATGTGAAAGAGGATTTGCTGTAAATGTTTCCCTGCGAATTTAGCCTTTTATTCAGGGTGTTGTCCAATTTGGACATCCTCTGGTTAGAATGTGTGTATTAGGTATTAGTTGGTTTTTATGAGTTTTGCAAGGCTAAGGTTAATGAACTGGGTTTCTCCCCTTTATTATTCTAGGTAAATGCTGGGACAGTTACATCAGAAGCAACAAAGTAATCTCTCTTTTCTGTACTTCCATATTTTTTATTTTTTTTATCTGATCTCTTCTGCATTATTAATTAATAATTTTTGTAACTAACATCTTTTTCACAGAAATGAGTTACTACGGGCTCTAGATTTGAGACTGACAGCATTAAATGAAGAACTGGCTGGACTTTTTAGCAGGGCTGTAAGCTCTAATATTTCCTCGGAGGAGTTATCTTATCTTGCTTCATTTGTTCACCATTTTTGTACACCTGATTTGAGGTATTTCTCCTCGGTTCCTTTTACTAGTCTTTGAACTGTTATCTATTCCCCATGAGTTTGCTACATCAATGCGGACCAGAATATCAATATCTGGTCAGCTGGTGTTCTGTCTGCGCTGATGGATGCTTTTTATTTTATGCCATTCAGGGATCTCATATCCCAGAATCTTGAAACAATATCAAACCAACATCCTAACGAACGGAACAACAGTAACTTCTGTGAACCTGAGCCCATTAAGCCTATTAATACTACTGGTGTGTCCCCGGCTAAACTAGCCCAGGTTGAGCGTGCAAGCTCGAGTGGGAGTGCAGATGAGAATAGCTCTTCTGGCGATGAAGAATCTGAGACTGTGATAGAAAGAAGCCGGCCTGTTATGCGGGCCCCATCCCCTAGACGATCGGCCTCACCGATGAGAAGGGTTCAGATTGGGCGGTCTGGTTCCCGCCGTGCACAAGCTATTGCCATTAAGAGCCTCAGCTATTTCCCTAGTAGAGATAGGTCAACCTTTGACAGAGGTCCAGACGACAGTGGTGAAGAGGAGGGTGACCAGTCCGCTAAAAAAACTGAAGTTAATGTATCAAGGATAAGTGTTAAAGATGCAATCAGTCTTTTTGAGTGCAAGCAGAAGGATCATGGTGGTGATGCTAATACAAAGAAAACTTTTGGGTTTGTTAGTACCAATAAAGCAGTTTTGCGTCGGTGGAGTTCTGGTATGGGCGAATCATGTACTAGTCAAAATACTTCTACTGATTTTGCTTCTGAAAAAAATGATTCTACCAATTTAATTTCTCATAGTGATGAAGTGGAGGAAGTGGTGAAGGTTGAGATCCAGATCCAACCTGAAAAATCCGCACCCCAAGAAGGGTTAATAGAGGCTCCAGTGAGTGTCACTGAAGAAGAAATGAAGTCTCAACATGAGGTGGTCAGTGACAAAGCATTGGCTTCTGCTGAGTGGAATCGTCAAAAGGAAGCAGAACTTAATGAGATGCTTCTTAAAATGATGGGTACCAAACCTGGTAAATATGGCTTGATGGGATCAAAACCTAATGATCAGAAAGGAGAACTCTGTAGCCCGAACAAGGAAAAAGGAGATGTGAAGCTTAGGGATGAGACTAATGTAAAACGAGTTACTAAAAAACGACTGCAAGAGACTACCAAGAGGCCAGCAGCTGTTTCTAAAACTGCTGGTGCTGTAAAAGAAAAGAAAATCTCACCAATTCCCCAGCAGAGGCAACCAAGGAGAAATTCATCTCCTCTAGCTGCACCCAAAAAGGAGGTTTCGAAAGCAACAACACCAGCTTCTTCTAGAAAGGCATCTCCAAGGGCGTCTCCAATGCCATCTACTCGTAGCTCTTGGTCAGCTGGTCCAACAGCAACAAAATCAAATTCCTCCCAGAAAAGTATAAGTGGAAGCATTTTAAACTCTAGTACCAATAGTAATACACCAATCAGCAGGCGTAAGCCACAGGTTACACCTTCAAACCAGCCTAGCCCCAAAACTGAAAAGCCCATTAAAACCACCAAGGGAAGCTTAACTGGCCCAAAATCACCTGCTAATGGACAAGAGGAGAAAAAGCCCAAGGCAGCGGTGAAAACAAGTAGAGTTGCGAAATTGAAAAATTTATCTTCTTCAGTGGACGAGTCTTGTGCACCAACAAAACCGAGTTTGTACAACAAGGTCACTAAGAAGAGCAGTGTAGTACCATTGGAAACTAAACCGTCTTTGAAGAAAAGCTCATTGCCGACCAAGGTTAAAGCTTCTGCTGTTGCCTCTCCAAAGGACAGTGTGAAATCTATTAGAAAGTCCCAAGACAATGAGACACCATCTCCTGTGGCAGCTGTAGCATGTACTGAAGTACCAGAGGTTGTCCCAGCAGAACATGATCATGATACTGAGGTAAAAGTGTCACCTTATGATGATCCAAATGTGAAAGAAATAGAGAACGTAGCCGAAGTGCATTTACAAGCAACAGAGAGCAGCTTTCCTGATTCAGCCCATGGTACCATCACTTCCACTGAGGTACAGACAGAGGATGACATGGGCATCTCATCAGCTGCATGGGTGGAGGAAGCTGACCAGGAGGCTCAAGTGACGTCTGAAATAGGAGAACAGACACTTGATGAAGGCTGTCCCACTGTCTTGGAGCCAACCCTATCCTCCAGTCCTAAAATCCGGCACTCTTTATCTCAAATGCTACAAGCTGATACTCATGAACCCGAAATCATTGAGTGGGGTAATGCCGAGAACCCCCCAGCTTTAGTTTTCCAAAAGGATTCGCCGAAAGGCTTTAAGAGGTTACTGAAATTTGCCAGGAAGAGTAGCAATACTAGTACTAGCAGTAACAAAGGGGAGGCAAATTCAAATGGGTGGGCCAGCCCTTCAGTTTTCTCTGAAGGGGAGGAGGATGCAGAGGAACTCAAAGGTGTTGGTGGAAGGAATGCGGGCCTATTGCAAACCAGGGGTTCTGGCCCTCAGAGGTTTCTGAGTGAGAGCTTTGATGGCGGCTTTTCAACTAAGAGAGGAATTGGTAGTGGAAAGATGAACACTATAGCTTCAGGTACGGTGCTTCTTTGCAATAGAAGATGTGTAGATGATATTCTTGTTCTTTATTTTTGAAACTACACCCAAGCAACCCAAATTAGATGGGCTTGTGTTTACTGTCTAGAAGGAAATGTTGTGTAGTCAAGTCAAGAACAAAATGTCGTGCTATAAAGAAAGGGAAAAAAAATGGTCATTGTTATTATCTTGTGCCCTTGTCATAAAATATAGAAGTGGCTAGGTCCTTGTCCGCAAATGCGGTGAATGATTATATGTAATTTGTGAACAATTTTCTTTTTTCTTTTTAAACTTAAATGCAACTACCCATGTGAACTGAACTGAGGAAAAGAGAATTTGGGGTCAGTTTATCTGCACAATCTTTCAAAGAACCATTTTCCTTTGTTCTGTTTACATAGTAAATGCACCTCTCTGATGATTGGCCCACTGGTACAGCATCCACACTGAAATATTTTATGTATGTGTATATGGTGATATGCTCAGAAAGTTTTCTTGACTACATTGTATGTTGGCATTTTTTTTTTTTTTGTTCAGCTCAATCAAGCAGCATCAACATAAACTCATTAAACTCAGACAAGTTGCGTGAAGGGAATGCTCCCTCAACAAAAGGTAACTTCTTTCTAACATGTTGTATGATATAAATTTTTGTCTTGAAAACCAGAGCTGACATCTCATGCTTGTAACTTGTGCCCAGAACTTTAGGCCTGTCGCAAATGACCAAATTTGGATGATGCAAAAGATTTGTTATAATTCAATAGAAACCTGATAATTGGGAAGATTTCATTATATTCTTCCAACCCAGATTGAAATATACTCTCATCCGAAGGAAACTTAACTGGTTTTATTTTCTTCATATATGGTTATGAAACAATTGGCTCGTAACACTAGACTAGGTTTTTAGTCGAAGTAAGTTGCGTGGAAGGATCAAAATGATTCTACATCATGGTTTTTGTTTTAATAATTTAATAATCATACGTTTTGATTTTTTTTCCCTCTTAAATTGCACCTAAAATTCTTGTTTTGCTTTTTCACCAGCATCGAGATCCTTCTTCTCCCTCTCAAACTTTAGGAGCAACAGATCAAATGAAACGAAGCCGAGATAGCATATCTCAATTTTCTAAAATATTAGGAACTTATGTGAAGTTTTAATAGTTACAAACAAAATATGTAGATTGAGATTGGTGAAGTTTATCTAGGTGAAGCTTCTCAGTTGTTCTTTTGATATACTGTTTTTTTTTTATTATTATTATCCGATTTTTGTTTGTTTACTGAAAAGATCTATATTTTAAGAGTGTGCACCGATGTAAATTTGATGTTTTAACGTTTACATGCTCTTCTGGAAGAATTGCCGTCGGTATATTTTGCCGATTGTTTTTGCTAAAGAAAGCAGTTGTGGATTTATTAGAAACGTCGGAAGCACTAGGCATTTCTGATACAAAGATGCCATAGTACCTTACAATAATCTTGGCAATGTGTTTCAACATAGGGGCCGTTTGGATCGCTTAGGAATTTAGAATTTGAGGAATTTTTTATTCCTAGGCATAAATTTATTGAGAAGTGTGTAAATTTGTGAAGAGTTTGGATTGTTTATAATAAATTTATGCTAGGAAGATGAAATTTCCCAAATTCTCTAATGAATCCAAACAGGCCCATAGGTATTATCCGTTAGACTAGAAAGAAAAAAAAATTAATTGCAGCCGCGCGCAAAAGAAAGATAATCTGGCGATGCACGGCACAAATTCACAAATTCCTAGACGGGTATTGATGTTTACCATCCTCTTTATTTCCATCCAATCATCCATTTAGATCCAGCGATACTTTTAGCATATGATATACATGTGACCTCTTCGCATCTTTTAAACCCAGCGTCTTTTGACTCTTTGCTCCTCATTTTTCTCTCTTCTCAAAATTAGGATTTCGATCTTCTTCTCCTCCACACCGACTCCGTCTCCTCCACTGAGGATGGGAGAGGTGGTGCGAACACACGGCGGAGTGAACTGGGACGACGATGCGGTGTGGAATAGCGGCCGTATGAAGGCGTTGAGCGGCTAGCGCTTCGATTGGGAACCTCTCTTCATCTTCTGGCGCCGCCTCATGTCGTCTCTGGCCTCCGAATCTCCTTCATCCCCGCTTCTAGAATCAAGTATGTCTGGTTCCGACGCCGGAGCGCCGCCACTGGTCTCTCCGTCTCACCACTCTCCATCCCTCAAGTCTTGCACGAAATGCACGTCTCACCTTCTCTACTCGACGACAATGGTCGAGATCATATCCTCATTTTCAAGCCTGTTCTTCAGGTTTTAGTCTTATCATTTTCTTTACTTTTCTTTCTTGACGAATTATAGTACGATTAATTTTAGTGCATTTCTTTTTCTTTCTTTGCTGATTTGTTTCCTTTTATATGTAGCAAAGGAGAGGCATTGGACTAGTATCAAGGAGTAAAGCTATCACTTGGGACGGCACCTGTTGGAGCTGTGTCAAGCCTTGATTATGATTTACTGAAGTAGACTAAAGAAGTTGCAGAAACATATTGATGTCCTTGATCACAGTGGGGAAAGGTGATTTCGTTTGTTGTTGTTATCCACTTTAAACATGAACAACTGTCTTGTATTTCCCAAGAAATGGTTACTTAATTTTCTGCACAGACCATTGAGTCTAGATTGGAAAATTGAACAATCAGGGTTCAGTGCCAGCATGCACTGCTTGAATGATTTAGTTGCCAGCAAATTGAACAATTAGGTTCAGGTACAGACTGATCTATTTGTCAGATTAAGAGATCATGTTGTTGACATAAGGGATAATCTTATATTCTATTGTCAGAAATTGTTTTTGCATAAAGTTGCCTGAAATGATTATTTAGTATAAAATTGTGATCTATTTGTCAAATTAAGGGATCATGTTGTTAACACTTTACATATGTATTTGTATTCATATTACGCAGATTTGGGCTGCGGTTCAATCGAGTTGGTGTGGCATTGTGTGTTTGTTCTCCACCAACATTCAGATTTTTAGCAAACTAAACATGTGTTCTAATATTTGTATGAATTGTAACCAATTTGTATTGTTTTGGATTGTTAAAACTGATCATGATGTATTAGGGATCATATTGTTGTTATTTTTTTTATGGATCATATTAATGTTTTATTTTTGTACTAGTTATTGTTATATTACAAAGCTATCTAATAGAACATATAACGCATGTTAAATCATCCCTTGTGCTAACAAAATACTAAACACTTATGTACTGTTTCCAAATTTGACGGCTGAATTCTTGAAAAAAGAATATAAAATCATTATTATGTCATTTTATAAATGTATAAAACTGAACACTTAACGCAAATTAACCCATCTCTTGTTGTATTTAGTTTGTAAAACTGTTGAACATTAATCTCATCCCTTAAAGCATCAAACATATCACTAAATGCTGACGTCAGCACACGTCAGATGTGCACAGAGCGCATATGACGTCAGCGCACGGAAAATCTGAAAAATGTGGGCCTGAGAGCTCAGGAGGCCCATTAAAATGTCGATGTGGATGGTTGGATGGTTGGATGGTATATTTATGGATGGTTTGTATCATTCCTGTTTCTAGACTCGGGTATATGGATCTTCAATTTAAAAATTCCTGTTAGGCAAAGAGCGCCTTGAGTTCTATAAATAGTTAATGAGAAATACTAGTGTCCTATATATAGGACGGATGGGTCCGTCTAATATGATCGTTTTTACGTTTTTAAATTTCAAATAACTGATCCGAACCATTCAATATGTTCTCCATATTGAAAACTTACAAGAAACTAATTTTTACATTTTTTCGAATTTTTTTACTATTTTTTTGGTAATTTTGAAAATTCATGATATAAACATTATGGATCGTCCAATAACAACGATTTTCTAAAATGCAAAAAAATAGTAAAAAAATTCAAAAAAAATGTAAAAATTGGTTTCTTACAAGTTTTCAATATGGAGAACATATTGAACTGTTTGAATCGGTTATTTAAAATTTAAAAATGTGAAAACGATCGTATTGGACGGAGTCCATCCGTCCAATATATTGGACTCTAGCATTTCTCCTATTAATACATATATAACATTTAACCATATAATATCATTTACAATATAGACGACATAAATATTGGCAGAGTGAATATGGAGTAGGATCCGTATCCTCTGCCGCGCGGCACAACCGCACTTCTCATACGAGGCGTCCGATCTGATCTGGACGGTTCAATTTTTTCGAGCCTATCAATCCGGTATTTTCTAGGGGCCATTCAGATTAAGATCAGACGGTTGGGATGAAAAGTGCAGCCTGCCGCATGTGAATTCATTTGGTGTAGCCTTATGAAAAACTAGCGGGGTCTCGCGCGTTGCACGATCTATTTTTTTCTTAAATTATACTATTATAACGGTACTTGTTCACATTGTACGATCAGTCTATGTTTTTTTTACTTAATGGTTCATGTTGAATCGTTACTATTAAAATTAAAGTTTTATTTAATTTAATAAATGGATTGTACCCTTTGTTTTTTTTCCCTATTTTGTTTTCTTGAATCGTCTACATGGCAAATGGGAAAAAAATGAAACTGAAGAATGTAATATATAACATTGTAAAGTATTGAAAAAAAGAAAAAAAATCAATTAACCCAAACTTGTATGTCGCAAGTAGAATTCTTGTGCGTAACATTAAATAAAAAAAGTTAAATTTGTAAGCAAGCTCAGTTTTACTGCAACTTTATTACTCGTATAGTTGTATTTGGTACCAAGTATAATTTGTATAATAGTGACCCAAATAAAAGAAAAATAATCTGATCACTGGCCATGAGCAAAAGGCAATGAAAGTATAATCTGATACATTAAGAATCCAGTAAGTATGCTTGATTTGTAAGAATCCAGTTTGCTTAATTTGTAACAATCTTTCATATCCCATGCAATTTGTATGAAGGAGCAAGAATCCAGTAAGCTAATTATTGTCAATTTGCTGTTGCCTTTTGCTTTAGGAAGAAAAACAAACAACCAATATACAAAAGAAAAAACTGCACCAACATCATTTGATTTTTTGATAATTGTCCTTATATACCACACTTATTGCTTGGTTTCTCTGGGAGAGATTTGTGGAATTGGCAAATTGCACAGAGAAAGTAAATAAACTATTTAGATTCCATTTTAGCATTTTGACCTAAGAAGAGCCAAGCCTAAGAAGCCTTAATCAATCTCAGAAGAGCTGAGCCTAAGAAGCCTCAATCAAACACAGTAGCCCCAAAAAATGAATATGGAAAAGAGCAATTTATCTGGATAAATGAAGAGTACAAATTAAAACCAACCAAAGAAAAGAAAACATGCACATGAATTGAAGCAATACAGGGTGGAAAATAAGGGCAAAATGGTCCATTTCATGAATCAGCTCTGTGCCTCATTGCATAACTGAGCTGAAGGGAAAAAATAAACAATATAAAAGAAAAAATAATTAGCCCAAGCAAGAAAAATGTTCTCACCTGCATGCAGGAAGATTATATCCTCATTAAGCTAGTTAAAATGACATTATTTAACTAATTCTCGTTCGATCATCAGACTCCATCAGTACATCGGTAAAGATAGGCAATACTTTCTACAATTTTAGAAATAAATAGCATATAAGATACATAGCATATACATGAAATGTTTCTTTTCTCTTGAAATGAAGGCATCTGAGTTGCACATCAATTCACCCAATTATTATAAGGGTAAGATTTAGGTTGATTAGTTTTGTGTGTGATGGATGAAGTGCTTACAGGGAGCAAGTAATGGATGATGTGAACAGTACCTCAGTGGGTGAAGAAGAAAGGTGAAGAACATGCAGAAAGCAGACAACCAACCAGCATATTGCAGATGACAGATAAAAAATCATCAATTGTCAGTAGCAAGAAGCGCAGACAGAAAATTATGTATGTGATGCACATAGTAAGAGAGAAGCTAACATTATATATATCATTGAGCAGAAACATGAAGAGCATAGGTTTATTAGTATCAAATAAGTACCGGTAAACCTTACTTTTTTTTCATCCTATTTATTTAAGAGCATAAGTATTGGTAACCCTCAGTTATTTGATAAACGGCTTAAGTAAATGTGAGCATAGGTTCATTAGTATCAAATGACTCTTATAAGTATCTTTATAGAAGAAATATTAAATTGACAGAGAAATATCAATAGTTAAATTGAACCTGGGTCCTTCCCAACATAAGTTCTTCAGCCTTAATCTGGATGTGGCAAAGAAATAGCTAAAATCAGCATGCCCCCATAAATATCTTTATTCGAAAAAAAGATATGAGAAAATGAATTAATTCTCTCTATTGAAACATACACATGTACATTAAATCCTTTTAACTAATCATGATTTTCTCTAAAGAAAACAATAAAACATACAAACTGGTGGCTAAATAGTCCTATTAACGCTTCGAGAAAGTAAATTAATCTTAGAAGCAACAATGTCGGAGTTTGACCATATGCATTGAGCAACAATCTTGGAGTTTGACCATATGCATTGACCTTAGAAATTTCTGACCAAATTTCAAATAACATTGCAAAAAATAATCTAAACATAAAATGCCACATCTTCAAAATTACCTCCTGAAAATAGTTTTCTCTATGGCATAACTTCAAACCTCTTAGCTTCTCCTCTATCCAAACTGTAGGTATGAGAAAGAAGCAAGGTGGAAACAATGATGCCAGGACATAGCATCATAAACCAAGACTGCAAGCTGTTGTCCAAGGTCGAAATTTGTGAGATCAAATAACAGTACATGGAAGCATCAATAATTTTGATAAAAATATATATAAGTAATAACAGTAGAGAAAAACCTAATAGCTATAGTCTACGGCAAAAAAAAAAAAAGGAGAACTCTTTTATGTAGTTCTCAGAAAATACTGATACAATGGCACTAAACAGGCATGCTTTATGATTAGTATGTGATGACTGTTTGAATTAAAAACAAACGGTGGCTTTTTAGGCTTGTCTAGATTTGCATTTTCATTCTTTTGCAATGGTAATCTGTGTTACATTTTCTATTTGCGATTTTGGGTGTTCGTAAATGGTTTGACTACAGTTGATTGATCATAAGAAAATAAAAACCACACATTCATGTCCCTAACTAATTGATAGAATCAAGTCAATATTACTGTAAATCGCACTACAAAGTAGAAAATAACATTAAATTTGAACTGTTATAAACGATGACAACAATGATAAAAGATAGTAAAACAATTTTAATGTGACCTATTTTCTTCCTTTACCAATGCCACCAAAAAAAAGAAAAGTCAAATTGTATATACAGTCCGACAAAGAGAAAAAGAAAAAACCAACCGATACACCACGAAGAAACACCGGAAGAGCAGGACAAACAACACAAAGAAACCGACGCACATACTAAAAGCAGCCACCGGAATTCGTCCGTACGCGAACCACATGGGGAACGCTCTCTGCCTGGTCCTTCAGATGCAGCAGCGAGAGAATGGGAGAGAGAAAGGGAATCTTCAGCATATTTTCGGAAGACTCAGATCAACCAAATCGGACGGTCCAGATCGATAGAAAGAGATGAACGATCCAGATCCAGTTACTGTTCGCCAACAGTGCTTAGCTACAGTGTCGGATCCGGATCTAAATAGTTCGGATTAATATATGTTTCGATCGATGTCAAAAAGTTGTTAACGAAAGCAAATATCAACGGCATAGACTTGGAACAGTCGAACTTATCAAAGCCCCACTTCCACTGGACAGTAAGTCAGTAAATAATCAAACATGCAGAACAAAACACGCATCTGATACTTGAATTTGCGAGAACATCTCATTGGCCCCATAAAAACATTCGACTCTAAGTAAAATTTCTCCTTGTATTTCAGTCATGAACCTTTAATTAATCAAAAATCTTCAATTGAATCCACGCATATACAACGCTCATATTCAACCGAAGTGAAAGAACTCCAGATAAATCCCAGGATTCGTCAGAAAAGTTCAGAAACTAGGAAAGAGAACGTTATCGCTATTGAAAGATGAAAGATATGAAAAAGGAAAATGGAGAAAAAGGGAAGTGAGTCTGTCAGACAACCACTGGAACAACCCAGCAGACCGGAGCCAGCTGGGAACGATCCTCTACAGCTGCCGATTCCTCGCAAGGAGAAGATCAGAGCGGTTAATCACGCTCTGGTCCAGTGGTCATGATTCATCAACCAGACTTGCTTGTCTGTCTCCTTTGCTCTCAAGGATACAGTAGTACGATCCTATAGAACAGATCCTGTTCAAGTAAGGTCGTGCTCTGGAGCCTCCAGGGTGTCTATATATATGCTGCTGATTCTTGTAAAATTCCAATTGTGGGACAAAGAAGAGTTAGGAACCGGAACAATGCAGCCTGGTGAGCTGGTGGCCGTGGGCCCGTGGCTGGAGATTAGTTGGCAGCTTTAGGGTTTTGCTCTTTTATCAACCGGAGCTGATAACTGCAATCAAGCAGTCAAGCAATCAAGCAATCATATGTCAAAAATAGAAAAAAATCGCTGTCAAAAAAAGGAAAACAAGTTACTCTCCCCTCCGCGTCGCTCTCACCCTGCCTCACCCCCTCACGCGCATCTCTCGCCCATTCTCTCGCCCGTCGCTGTCGCGCCCGTCGCCGTCGTCGTCGCGCCCGTCGCCGTCGCGCCATCCCGTCGCCGTCGCCCTCGGCCGTCATGCCATATCGTCGCCGTCGCGCCATCCCGTCGCTGTCGCCCTCAGCCGTTGCGACATCTCGTCGCCAGCGGGCAGCCCTGCCGTCACCGTCGCGCAGCTCAGCCCTGTCGTCGCCGTCACCCAGCCCTGCCGCGCAGCCCTGCCTTATCAAAATCAGAAATTAAAAATTATTTACTCTCTCACTTATATTAAATACTTCCTTACTACAATTATTTACTCCCTTATTGTTTTTAGTTACTCCCAAGCAACAGTAAAATCAAATCTGAATATTATTTACTCCCATATAGATATTAGATACTCCTTTTGTGTTAGTTATTTACTCTCTTATAATTATTTAGTTACTCCTAAATAACAGCAAAATCATATATGAATATTATTTACTCCCCTACTTGTATTAAATACTCCCTTAATAGTACTTATTTACTCCTTTGTAGTTATTTAGTTACTCCCAAACTACAGTAGAATCAGTTCTGAATATTATTTACTCCCTCATACATATTAGATACTCCTTGTATACTAGTTATTTACTCCCTTATAGCTATTTAGTTACTCCCAAACAACAGTAGAATCAGATATGTATATTATTTACTCTGTTGTATATATTAGTTACTCTCTTATACTGATCAATTTCCTCCCTTGTAGTAATTTAGTTACTCCAAAAAACAGCAGAATCAGATATGAATGTATTTACTCCCTTATACATATTAGATACTTCCTTACACTGATTAATATCATTCCTTATAGTACTTTAGTTACTCCCAAGTTGTAACAGAACTAGATCTAAACCTCTTTTTTCTTCCTCAACCAGATCTATAAGAGAGGGAGCAGTGAGGGGAGGCGGAGGTGGAGGTGAGACGGAGGAGACGAGAGGCGGAGGAGAGCAGAGGCAGATGCGAGGCGGAGGAGGTGAGAGGCGGAGGTGAGGCGGAGGCGTAGGAGAGGAGAGGCGGATGCGAGGCGGAGGCGGAGGCGGAGGAGAGGAGAGGCGGATGCGAGGCGGAGGCGGAGGAGAGGAAAGGCGGAGGTGAGGCGGAGGCGAGATCGACGTGAGGAGAGGGGAACGAAGGAGGTGAGAGGGATGACGCTCTGATTGCGTGAGGGGAACGAAGGAGGCGAGAGGGATAACGCGCATGATGAGGGTGAGGGTGAGGGTGAGAGGGATAACGCTCTGATTGCGTGATTGTAGAAAGTGTTGATTACTCTAAGTAATTCCCTTTATCAACACCCCATAAGGCCCAATATCAGGCCTATTTAATATATATGGGCCTCTTTTCTTTAGGGTTTTCTTTAACAGCATGTTTGGTTTTAGAAAAAAGGATGGAAAGGAAGGAAAAATACAAAAAGGAAAGGAATGGAAATAGGATGGAATGAAAAATTATTTCCATCTATTTGTTTGGTTTATTAATGAAAGGAAAGAAAAAAAATTCTCTTCCCTTCTTTTTCTCTGTTTGGATGTTTTAATTAAATAGAGGTAAAATATGGCTAATTAAAAAATAAATGACCATTATGACCTTGGACTCCTTAGCTTGTTCAGACCAAACTCGGAAATCTTATTACGTAAACCAAAAAGATATATTTGTACCGTACAGGTACAATGTGCCAGAACGCAAGTGTAAAACAAAGAATTTGCAGCCTCCCATGCCTTGTAGTTGCCAAACCTTCAGGACCTAATAATAAATAAACATGCAGTAAGTCAGCAAATTAGTATTCACTAATCAATTATTCAAAATTAACCTATTGCAAATTTAAAAGAGATAATGGGGCAAAAAGCAAGAAATGGAAATCAACAAGCATATATGATTGATAGTAAGACTGATAAACTGTCTTTGCAAATAATAAGTTCATGTTAATTTTTTTTGAATAAAGAAACGTGGGTGCATAAAAAAGTTTGTGAATTTTTCAATTAAATTAGGAAGAAATACGTGAGAAAAAGGGAAAGAATAAAGAATAAGATACTGGGAGATGAAAGTAATTAAGTATGCCAAATTCAAAAGAAAGAAACGAAAATAATTGATGCTTCTTTTCCGTATATTCTTTCTGATGGATAAGCATACAATTAGTACCTTCACTCAATCGAGTTGTAGAGAAGACCAAGAAAGTAATAACGAAGGAAAACCTAGAAGAAAAAAGTGAATTGAAAATTGAAAATTATCAGAGAGCAAACCGTAGTAGTTGTGAATGGCAGAAAGGAGGGATTTCTTGCTCGGAGAGGAATCGCTAAAAAAAAGGAGGAATTACGAGGGCACCTAGGTCCAACGAAAATCTTCGATTTTCTTCCCCTTTCGTTACACTCCAAATCGGAGTGTAATATTTTTGTATAGGAAGGAACAATAGCGAAGGAAATAAAGTTCCGTAGGTTACCTTTTTTTCTTCGGAAAAATTGATATCCAAACAGGGTAAAGTTGAAATTTTCCTTCCCTCCGTCATTTTCCTTCCTTTTTCCAAAAACCAAACAAACTGTAAGTGAAGCTGGATTGTTTCTTTATTTCTTTCTCCAAGGGAAGATGCATTGTTCTTAATTTCTTATTTTACTTATTTTTTAAATTAATTTTTTGAACAAGTGAGGTCAAACAGAGTGCCGCCGCTAAATACTAAAAATTTTGGCAGCTTCTGTAAAAAATACTAAAATTTTACAATTGAATTTTAGCATTGAGAGGAATTGTGGTGATTCTTCCATAATATAATCAATCTCTCTTTGTGAACTCGACATACCATCTCATTATTATTTAATAGATTCATCACTTTCTTATAAGAATTTGTAAGATAAACATGTAGTTCGTGTTGGAATATTTAATGTGGCCTATGATAATTAATGTGTGAGCCAAGTTTATCTAAGATAATTAACTAAAGGGTGCATCATAATTTGATGGAAATTCTGATGGACCAGATTCATTGTACTTGATCCCTTTAGTTGCCTCAGCATTAAATACTCTATAATCTGAAATTTTAAGGCACCCTTTCCCATAATTCTGCCATTAAGAAATTTCAGTAAAGAAAAGAGAAAAACGCCATTGTTGACCATCATTATGGCTGAGAAAAACTCAAAGAAGATCAATACTAACGCTTCCGCCTAATGACTAACGATTTCTGCTCTTCAATTTGGATACGGAGCAGATGTGATAGAAGAGGAGTCGTGCATGGCTTGCGGGTTTCAACTTCATCCACTCAACACTCGATTTCGATTAGCGACGGCACGAGGTATTTTACGATTCCTGGTTAATTCCGCATTCTAGAATCGTTGTTGCCCTTACAGTTGGTATCAGAGCGGGTTATACCGCTAGATTGCCTTTATTGAAATAGAATTTCATAACGGTTAAACAGAAATTCTGTTGTAAGTGTTGAGTGGATTGAGTTTTGTCTGATTTTCTTAATTATCTGAATTCGTGGATCATTATCTCAAGATCCGCTTATCCGATTTGAGTGAGGTTTTCAGAATTGGAAAGATCTCTGGGTCTACTTTCCAAAGAGACTAACATCTTGAAAATCAAGCGGGTGCACAGGGAGATAATCAATTCGCAATCACAAGAGGTCAGAATGTCAGGGTTCTGAAATTTCTGACCTTTCAGTAGTACGGGACAGTTTTCTCTTAATTGGTAATTCGGATTTACATGAAATTTTACTGGGATGTAGATATTTCATATATCTTTCCATAGAATGTAAATTTGTAAAATTCCAATAAAGTATCAGTGAGAAATGCTGTCTGCAAGTTAAGTCTGTCTGACAGTTTGTCGATTTTTCGTCTGGGATAGTCTGTTTTTCGAGGGCTATACCTTTTGATCTATAAACTTGTTTTTGATGAAACTTATGTCACTGGAAAGATCTTTGAATCTAGTTTCCAGGATGATCAAGAACACAGAAAACGGATGATTATAGAGAAAGTTATCGTCAGATTACCAGAGAGTGTTCAGGCTGTCTGAAAGTTTTTGGATGAACTCTGGTCGCACCTTTTCGTGTAGGACGACCCGTCCTGGGTTTGGAACGACCCGTTCCAACAAAGTGTGGTCCAGAAATGATTTTTATGACAAAATTAAGGTACAATCAGACATATTATGGTTCTCTCTTGTCAATTGAACCTTGTAGATTACTTAATTATTATGTAAATCTATAGAATAGTCACAAATTTGTTCAGAATACTGAATTTGTATATAGATGGTTGGCATCTTTATTGAAGGTTGGTTAGTCAATAGTGATATGCTTGAATATATTGTAATAGTAAAGTTATGCATATGAATAATTTAAACCATACTAAGTTACTCATACTAAGTTACTTTTAATAATTTGGTCATTATCAATTTTAATAACTTTAATTGTAATTATCATTTTATTAAAAGAAAGTGTGTGATATTTTATTTATATATATCACAATAAAGCTTTACATTTAATAAATTATGATTGTCAATTTTAACAACTTTAATTGTCATTGTAGTTTATTAAGTGGAATTTTATTATTATTAATTCAATTTGTTTCTGCCCAACGGTGATGCAAATTGATTTCATGGAACAACTATTTTGTCAAAGTTGAAATTTTTAAATATTAATTTCAGTTTAATTAAGTATCATTCCTCATAGTTGTTTATTTATATTATGTTATTTGTGATATTTTAGTTTACATATCACTATGATGTTTATATTTAATAAATACTAAGGATGTCAATTTGAACAACTTTAATTGACATTTTAGTTTATTAAATAGAATTGTCTCATAAACTTCAATTTATTTCTGTCCAACGATGATATAAATTGAAAATGTGAAGAACTTTATGTTAAAACTGAAATATTATTTGGCATTTTTATTATTCATTTCAGTTTAATTTTATTTTGCTATGTGAATATTAGTCGACTATTAACCACCTTATTTTTCCTGAATTTAACAACATTGAATAAAACTAATTTTTCCAACTTGGAAAGAATGAACTGAGATTTGTCTTGGTAATTTAGAACTGGACCAGACATTATGATTAGCCTTTTGTTGCTACTACGAATAAAAGTAGTAATAATGAAATACTAATTTTGCTAAATTATATCTCAAATTTGATGATATCAAGTTTGGATTTAAAGAAAATATTATAAATCAATGTATATATCTCAGGGTTAGTGGGAGTAATTTATCATTCTCATTTTGTTCGTGGATGATATTTTATTAGTCAATAAGAAATTCACTTTCGGTTATTTATTTGTGCTTGTATATATCATGATTAATTTTATGGAAGAGTGCTGAGCAGTTTATAATGTCATCTTCCACTATGCAAGCAGAATTTTTGTGGCATTTTGTAAGGTCACCTATCTTATTTTTGTAATAACGCGACTGCTATTTTGTCTTTTAATAACAACAAATTAAGTAACATGTCTAATGGATTGACATTAAATATCTTGTTGTTAAATACAAAGTCAAAGATATGACAATACAAATACAACATATTAATTGAGAATTATGTTAACTAATTCTCTCAATAAATTATAACCACCCATTTTTGTCGGCACGGGTCTGGTTGCTAATTATGATTTTGTTGTATTGAATTATGTATTAAGTTATGATGTGAAGCTTCAAATTATGAGTTTGACTTTGAATTATGAAATTTGCTTATTTCTTATGTTGCGCATTATGTTTAATTTAAGCAAATTTACTTAAGTGGATCGAATGAATTATATTAACCATTTGTTGGAAAGAATACCAATGCTATAATTAGTGGGGGTCAAATAACATTAATAGTTATTTTGATTGTATTAGTTTAGTTTGGTATTTCTAACTGAACAAGGTTTAAGATGTTGGCCAATTTTGAATTTGTGCTTAATTATGATGTTTTCAGCATAGGCCAAGTGGGAGAATGTTGGAATATTTAATGTGGCCTATGATAATTAATGTGTGAGCCAAGTTTATCTAAGATAATTAACTAAAGGGTGCATCATAATTTGATGGAAATTCTGATGGACCAGATTCATTGTACTTGATCCCTTTAGTTGCCTCAGCATTAAATACTCTATAATCTGAAATTTTAAGGCACCCTTTCCCATAATTCTGCCATTAAGAAATTTCAGTAAAGAAAAGAGAAAAACGCCATTGTTGACCATCATTATGGCTGAGAAAAACTCAAAGAAGATCAATACTAACGCTTCCGCCTAATGACTAACGATTTCTGCTCTTCAATTTGGATACGGAGCAGATGTGATAGAAGAGGAGTCGTGCATGGCTTGCGGGTTTCAACTTCATCCACTCAACACTCGATTTCGATTAGCGACGGCACGAGGTATTTTACGATTCCTGGTTAATTCCGCATTCTAGAATCGTTGTTGCACTTACAGTTCGTCTAATTGTATCTCTCTGCATGCACATTTTATTCCTGATAAATATCAACAACACGGCATATTTTGAGTACACAAAATGATTTCTGATGCATAAATATGGACTGGCGGACACAAAATGTGTATAGTTGATGAGCATGTATGCAAACAGTTATGTTAAAAATACTTCGATTAAAATAAAATTGAATTAGAATCTTTATGAGTTTCCCAATAAATATTTTTGTTCTAAAAGAAAAAGCGAGAAAAGTTCGATCTCTTTGGTAAATCTTAATGGGCCAAAACACAACCCAAGGCCTTTTTAACATCTCATGACCCACAAAGATAGAAATGGCGGGAACACCACACCACACTTCTCTCTCTCTCTCCACCTCGAGCGGAGCGTACCACTTCCACTCGACATTTCAGATTCTTCTCTAAGAAGCATACCTGCGTAATGCAATCGCCATCAATGGATTCTACTCTAAAGGCAAGTTTAAAGAAAAGTTTTTCTAAAGTGGCTATATTATTTTCCGAGTAAAATTGACGGTTCTCTTTTGGTTTTGGCATTTGAGATGGCAGAAATACTTCGGATACTCCCAGTTTCGTCCCTATCAGAAGGAAGTCATAGAGAAGGTTCTCCAAGGAAGGGATTGCTTGGTTGTCATGGCTACTGGCAGTGGAAAATCTCTATGGTAAATCACACCTTTTTTTTTATGAAAATAATATTTTCATTTCTGTCCTGGAAGTTTTCTAATTTCCATTGCAAACCTTGCAGTTATCAAATTCCTCCACTAGTTGTCAGGAAAACAGCAGTTGTTGTCAGTCCCCTTCTGTCCCTAATGCAAGACCAGGTATGCTTATTACTATTAATACACAACTCTTTTAAGAACTTTTTTGTGCTTTAATTCTCTGAATATTGGTTAATTCTTCTGATTACAATAGGTGATGAGCTTACAACAAAGAGGAATTAAGGCAGAGTATCTTGGTAGCACTCAGACTAATAAAACTGTTTTATCTGATGCTGAAAAAGGGGCTTTTGATATATTGTACATGACTCCTGAGAAGGCTTGCTCTCTGTCTCAAAGGTGAGTGTTTTTCTTGTTTGCAAGTACGGAGAAGCTTTTGAGTTTTTTTTTTTTTTTTCATATGTAACATTTACAATCACTAAGTTGATGCATTTGCAAATAACACCTAGTTATTGGAGTGACAAGAAAGGTGTATTGTCTGGTCCTATTTGCCCCTAATTTCAGCAAGCCCTTCCTTGAAGCACATTAGAACTATAATGTAGACAGGATGTATGTTTTGGTTATCATTGTTGGAATTGTGTTCTAAAAGTTATCTTATGGTGATTACTTTTATATGTTATATTTATGAATTGGATGTTATTACATTTTGTTCCATGAGTTTATATTCGTATTTAGAAGTGTTCAAGAAGATGCTCTTGGTCTTGAACCGCAGAACTCTAAATAAAATGAATATATATCTCTAAAATGTTCACAGGTCTTGGATATTAGCAGGAACACTAATATGCCATACAAGACTGTCGTGTTGATTAAAAGTACGTTGTAGTTCTGTAAATGTTGATAAAGGATTATCATTTAATAACACGAGTATATGAAAAGTTTCATATATTGAACAGACCTAATTGATAAAAATATTATATGGATTGTGTTTGTGTCATTAATATTTTTATCGTGTCATTAATTCTAAGATTGATATGATATATTTTCACATAAGAAATATGCAACGTGATTATTACTTAAAGCCATTTGAAGTTTGTGGTGATAAAAGTAATAGTTCTTTGTATATAACTTGTGTAGGATGGAAATATATATGTCAATAGCTAATTGCCACTCATGAATTGAGGAATGATATTATAAAGGGCCCCTTGGTAAAGTAAGATTATAAATGGATCCAATATAACTGAAGTGCAGTTATAATTATATAATCATACTTATTGGAGACCAAGAAAAGATTATAATACGAAGATGACACAGCCCTACTTTGTATAATAATCATAATATCATATGGCAAGGAATAGACACAAGTAATGTTAATAACATTACTAGAAGGATCGTGTTTCGTAAAAGGATTTGCTAAACATCTATATTATTTGGGTAGCTGTAATGTATGCTAGAGTACCGCTTACAGATTATGGAATAAAATGTTTTATTCCATTGCCAACATAATATGGATCCTCAATATAGGTCACACCAACTGAATGGGAAACAAGAAATATATTTTCTATGTACAAGGTTTCATGTTGTATGAAACAAAGTGTACAAATAGAAAATTATATCACATGACGTGATTAACTAGCAAGGAATAAATTTATTGAGATGTGAATATTATGAGTATAATATGTGTTTCACATAATATAATAATATATGAATATTATTATAGAGTGCATAAATTTATTTAAAGCCCAAGCCCAAATATTTTTAACAAATGAAGAGAGAAAGAAGGTTTTAAATTCGGGTCAGAATTTGAGTCAACTTTAAACTGACAATTAGTATAGCAAATGATAACCAAATTGGACAAATGATATATGAAAATTATAGCCCTGGAAGTGTAGAATCCAATGGTTCAAGTTTCATGTCGTTTGGAGTTTCCTACAGAGAGTTATCAATGTTTTAGTGCTGCAACGTCAGAAATTAAAGTGTTGTTTTAATTTCTGATTAGTGGCTTTGAATGCTATACGAATTTGAAAGGTTTATTCTGATGTTTTAAAGATAAAACAGATCAGAATTTGAGAACACAAGTAAGTCTTCATGTGTTGAAGCTTTGGCTTTCTCATCCTCTAAATATTTGTTAAAATATTCTATCGATTAAGCAATTGATCAAGACACGGGTGGTGAAGCTAGGTGTTGACGGGGAGTTCGCTAGCACGGATTCAACTGTCATTCTTGTTTCGGATTCAAGGTGAACCGAAGAGGAATAAAGCTTCGTTAGAGACAATAGGTATGACTCAACAATCCTTCTTATAGGAATATATGTGATTGTGATGCAAATATAATATAGGAAAGTTAGCGATAATAAGAACGATCTTAGATGTTATCGGTTAATAAAAATTTTAAATTACCCGATTCGCATCATGAAATCCTTCAATCATGTCATGGAGAGATCTGTTTGAGTTGATTAGGGGGACAATTTGAGTTATTTAATCAACACTGAAACCTAGGTTTTTGATAGTGGGGTGTTGTTTGCAAATATGCTGAAAAGAACAATCAAATTCATGAGTTTTAAATTTTTATTTGCACATATGTTAACTTGCTGGTTTAATTTGGCTAAACAATTAACTCAGCAAGTTTATTGGTCTGTTAAATTGTGGTACATGGAGAAGTTTACTTGTAAATAAACTGGAGCATGTGTAATATTTAATAGGTTTTGGGTAAATTTGCTTGAAGCTGGGATTTGTTCATTGGCTGTTGATGAAGCACATTGCATATCTGAGTGGGGCCATGATTTCAGGTTTGAAATTGCACTTGTTATCTCTATTATCGCGATAAAATGAAAATAACATATCATCATTGTTTCCATCTCTTATGAATTGAATGATGAAAGCTTTGTTCAGTCAGGGAACAAAAGAAGAGGTAAAAAAAGCAAGGCTTATTTGAACACAATTTGGGAAATCAGATGAAGCTGTTAGTGATTACAAATAAGTTTTTTTCTTTATTATTAATACCAAACTATTGCCTGGTAGAAGGGCAACCATCCTTATTTCTACCAAATTCAGAAGAAAACAGTGCCTCAGTGAAAATGTGTAGGACCTGTGTCTTTTGTTTATTCATTTGAGTACAAATGGCCTGTCTTCTTTTTTTATTTTTTACTTGTTTTTTTTATAACTACATAAAGAAATGAGATGGTGCATTGACTCTTTGTCTGCTTAGATATTGTTCCATACTGAATCTTTTTGTAATTTATCTCTTCAGGAAGGAGTACAAACAATTGCATTTGTTACGTGACGTTCTCGTGAATGTGCCTTTTGTAGCTTTAACTGCCACCGCAACTGAGAAGTACACATACTACTATATATTCATCCTATTTGAACTTAAGTTGTACAATAATTAATTGCCATGATATATAAAATTTGGTTTCGATACTACCAGGGCTCGATCACATTTTGGGGATAATTTTGCTAATAGTCCATACTCCATAGTTATATGCATCATATTAAATGAGAAAACTCATCATGTCAAGAAAACTCATCATGATGTTTGAGAGTTTTATGAGAATTTTTTCATTTTTGCATGGTGCTATGGTATTTTTCTTTTTTTCTTTTAGCTTTTCAGGTTTCCAGTGTTTAGTGTTACTTTGGTTGATTTACCGAAACGTACATTTAGTTTTTATGCACAGCTTCTGTGTGAAAAGGAAATGCTAAATTCTATATATTCTGCTTCCTTAGGGTGCGTAATGACATTGTATGCTCCTTACTGCTAAGAGAACCTCAAATCACCATAGGCTCATTTGACCGCACCAATCTATTTTATGGGGTCAAGTCATGCAACAGATCTGGATCTTTTCTTGATGAGCTTGTCACTGAAGTTTTAAAGTATTCTGCCAGTGCGGGGTCCACCATAATATACTGTACCACCATCAAGGACACTGAACAGGTTTATCCTATTATTTTTTTCTCATTTTGTCATTGCAGAAAGTTTAGTTAAGGGAGATGCTTGAAATTCGTCAACTGATAAGCTATTTTACAATTCTTTGTTCAGTAAGAGAAGATGTTTTGCAGCTCAAGTTGCTGTTGGCATTCTAGAAACTTGCTTTTTGTACCTGTTTTGTCTGAATGCAGATTTATGACTTTATAAATTTATCCTCTATATTCAATGCAATAACCTTTATTAATTTTCTTACTGTAAATATTGTTTCGACTTGTGACATATATTTTGGTCCTTTTCTTGCATATATGATACTCTATACTTTTAATAAACCTTTTAAAAGAGGTCTGAGTCGTCTGACTCTCTGCAGTGCTAATGTTGGCAAGTTCTATTAGGCATTAAAGAAGATAGTGTTAATACTCTCCAGGTTTCCTAATTGCATTTTTGGCTATGTGAAACTTGATGAATTTAAGTACCAACATAAACGATTTCTGTAATTTTCCTGCATATGTCAACTTGGCTTGGCATCAACCCAGACACAATGAAATGTCAATCTGGATATAATTAGTTTCTAACATATCAAGGAACCTACTATTGTCTGTCAACCCAAATATGCGAAGTGTCGAAGAATAAAACATGTATTTATAAGTGTCAAACTTGCATTATGGTGGCGACATTTAGGCAATGGATTCTCTGGTAATAAACATATTTTTCCTTTCATTACAAGAGCATTATTGAAATAAAGTGCTCTCTCTCTAGATTAATGAGGTGCTGAGAAATGCTGGAATTGAGGCTGGTATGTACCATGGCCAGATGGGCAGTAAAGCTCGGGAAGAATCGCACAGGTGTATTTTTTTTTGTTTATTGTACTGCAGTGCTTCTTTTTGTAACTAAAGCTGTTCCTGCCACAACCAAATCTTAAACAACCTTTTTGTAGCTTTAATCATTTTCGTCATTTCAAAATAGGAAGGCATGATTTTACTATAGTAATAAAATATACCTTCACAATGTCCTTCATTCAACAACTTTGATCTGAATATTTTACCAAGTATTATATATCATTATTTTGCAATAATTTCCTTTCAGATGTAAGACCATTATTAATTTATTTTTGTCCTTGTAGATCATTTATAAGGGACGAAGTACGTGTTATGGTGGCTACAATAGCATTTGGCATGGGAATCGACAAGCCTGATGTGAGATGTGTTATACATTTTGGGTGCCCTAAAAGTCTCGAATCATACTATCAAGAAAGTGGCCGTTGTGGCAGAGATGGCTTGCCGTCCATTTGTTGGCTTTACTATTCCAGGGCAGACTTTGGCAAAGCTGAATTTTACTGCTCAGAGGCACAAAGTGTACGCAAATTTTACTTTGAAACAAGCTAGAAACGGTCAATTTGGAAATCCAACCTGGCAACGTCTTGGTTGATCCAAACTTGTACAGTACCAATTCTATATAAAGTGGTTACAGTTTGAAGTGTTGAAATCCTTGTTTGAAATATTATTGTTGAAGATCCTTTCACCTTGTCAGGAAAATCAAAGAAAAGCTATTATGGAATCATTTATGGCAGCTCAGAAATATTGTGCACTGGGGACTTGTCGTAGGAACTTCTTGTTGGAATATTTTGGGGAGAGAAGTGCAAGTGACTGTGGTAAATTCTTCTTATTTTTTTTCTCAGTTCTTTCATAGATGCACTTTTATTGACCGTCTTTTTTGGGATTGGTACAGGAAACTGTGACAACTGTACAGGGCCAAAAAGGGAAAGAGACTTGTCAAGAGAATCTTTCTTGCTTTTATCCTGCATTAAATCTTGCGGGGGCCGCTTCGGCCTTAATATGCCTATTGATGTTCTTCGTGGATCTCGTGTATCTACACATTAATATAATCTATTGCTTCTCATGTATATCATACCATATGATCTATTTCTGATTCCTTTAAATTTACTGTGATTCTACCTTTCATTTTCAGGCTAAGAAAATAATTGAAAATAATTTTGACAAGCTGCCCATGCATGGTCTTGGTAAAGACAATTCCTCAAATTGGTGGAAGGCACTTGGTGGTCTCTTATTGGCTCATGGTACGATAGCTTGCTGTGCATATTTACTCGTATGTTGCATTAGTTTATAGTTCTTTTGAAGTACAAGCATTTAATATTTGACGGCAATGATAATATCTTTCTTTGTAGGTTTCTTGAATGAAACTATTCGAGATTCATATCGGTTTATTAGGTATGTAAATTTCCGTTCTTCTATCATTTAATATCAAAATTCATCATTAGAAATCTTCATATATGCCCCTAAAAGAACCCAAAAATCATGTACGATACCTAGAAACACAAGAAATCTTATAGCACTGAGATTACTTTTCATTGCTTCGTTGGTGAGGATTAATAAAAGGACAGAAATTTGGCAAAGGATGTGTGTTTAGGATAATTTTTATATATGTAGAGGCACAGTTAATATTCCTTATATATTGTGTAGCACATTATGATCCTTGTTTTGCAGGGTATATATGATTTGATACTATAATGGAAAAAAATGCAAGTGCCCTAATTTTCTTGCTTCTATGTGTATTAGCTCACAAACCATACTGTCATGTGCGATATTTTTCAGTGTTAGCCCCAAAGGGGTGCAATTTCTTTGCACTGCCAACACAACCCAACAGAAGCCGTTGCTGTTAGCTGTGACAACAGAGATGATAGAAGAGGAGGCAGTTGATTCTTCTCAGAGTAAAACAGGGGACCATCAATCTGTCACTTCCTTGGACTCATATGGTTTTACTGAGGTATTGCTAATCCACTCGTGCATGTAAATTGTTAACACAAGTCACATTGAACTAACACTGAACATGCTTTAGTCAACTAGAATGCTTCATCTTTAATCAATTAAAATGATGTAAATTGAGTCCCAGTTAAACAAAAGATGGCATTCTTCATACTGGTTCGTGCAAACTTAAAACAAGCATTGGAATATAAATGGTTTGGTCATGTAATCTGGGTTTTGAAAAGAAGGGTACATAAGTTGTAGGGAGAAGTAATATATGGTAACTGTGTATCTTTTCCAGAAGACTTTGAAACTTCAATCTTTGAAATAAATTGTTACACATTCAAATGTGGAATACATATTGAATGCCAAGCACAAATGGTTGGAATTTCTGGTCTAAACTTCAATCTTGAATTCACCTTGTTTTAATAGTTTGATGCTGTGATAATTCTATGGTTTTTTTGTCAGAGATGAGTTCCTCATATACTATGTTCTTTATTGTAGGCTGAAACAAAGCTTTATAATATGCTTGTGGGTACAAGAATGAAAATTGCAAAAGATAATGGGACCGCACCGTAAGCAATAAAAAAAAATTCTTAAACTGTGTAATTAATTCATTCATAGTTCTGTAAACTGTTTCCATAATTTCTTGTCTAGATATGCAATATGTGGTGATCAAACAATCTTTAAGATGACAAAGATAAGACCATCAACTCGAGCTAGATTGGCAAATATTGATGGTGTAAACCAGGTAAGAAACATTATAAGGAGCTTCATTCACAGATATAATATATATATTGAAGATAAATCAAGGGTCAAGCCCCAGTCTTTTATTAATTTTCACAAAGAAACTTAGGCAAATGATTTTGTCACCAAAAATTTGGCCTGGCCAAGTTAACACCAAACTGACTTTTTTGGCTTTATTATGTGATTTTTCTGGTGTAGTATTTTTTTTATGCAAGGTATGTAGCCTATAATACAATATGCCATTAAGTTTTGGTCCCATATGCCTTTGTTGATCTGTTGCAAGTTCTGATAGCACTTAATAAACCCTTTATTTATGTACCTTTTATGGCAGGGAAGGTTAGCTAACCTTTTTTTTTTTTTTTCTTCTAGATATTTTATAAGTTTTTTCTTTTCATTTTTTTAGCACTTTGTGGAAAAGCATGGCTCTATCTTTCTTGAAACAATCAGTCTGTCATCGCAAGAACTAAATCTCCAACTGGACTGTCTGGGGTCCACAGTTCATATTCAAAGTAGTGCACCAAAGGCATCGCAACAAGTCTCTCAGAGAAAACCTGCTGCAGCCAAAATTGAGGCATGGAAAATGTGGCAGAATAATGGTCTCTCTTTTCGTGAAATTGCTGTGAGTCTACTTTTGTTCCTTTTTTTTATATTTTTCTTCAGTTTTGCCCTTGTAAAAACTCGAAACATCTTCTATTTTACAACATATGTTTTCTATGTAAAGAGAACATGTGGAAGTTGAAAACTGGCCTTCTTTTGCCCTTGATTATTTTTAAGTTTCCATCTCCAGCACCTGCAAAAGAGTAGGTTTTGGAGGGTGTAAATAGCAAGTTTTACAAGGATTTTTCTGCAAAAGACCTATGAGAGGATGCAAAATTGTATCCACTACTTATCTTACTTAGCAGATAGATCCAGAATTTGAGGTGCTTGACATTAGAAGTTACGATGAAGTGATATTCTAGATTTACTGATTTAGAGAAAACCTTTTACACTGCTCAGCTTGGGCATTCTTCCCATTTGCCAGTTACTAGGGTTAATATTTTAGAAAATCAGAAAAAGCCAAGAGGGTTGGAGGTTGGATTAAAGATTTTTTTTTTTTTGGGTTTATATTTGGGCCCCTCAGCATAGAAGAGAGTAGGTAGTATGGAATTAAGGGCCAATTGTTGCTGTTTATAGATTTTTTTATAAGGCCCACTCAAACTCTTGTAAGCTTTATGATTTTGCAAGTACCAAAATGGACCACAATAAATGGGTACATCAAAGGTGCTTCCTTGAAAAGAAGGCAAAAATAAGGAATAGTGTAGGTCCTGTACTAACCATGGAATTAATATTTGCATATCCAGAACTCGCCTGGAAGGCCAGCTCCTATAAAAGAGCAGACAGTAATTTCATATATACTTGATGCTGCTCGGGATGGATGTGAAGTTAGATGGGCCCGGTTTTGTGAAGAAATAGGTCTATCAGTAGATATAGCCTTGCAGATTGAGATGGCTATTTCCAAAGTTGGAGCCCGCGACCGGTTCAAACCAATCAAAGAAGAACTTCCAGAAAACGTGAGTGCTAAAAGATGAATACATTTTCCTTTCCAGGGATGGGGCTTGGGGCCTAACAATACTTCCATAATTTTGCATAACAAAACTTATTTTGTTGGAAAACATACCATAATGTTAATAGTTTCTTAAGTGTGTTATCGATTACCAGTCATGTCAATATAAAGGTTTCATAGTTAAAAAAAATTGTTTAAAATTAGATAATGTAAATAACCTTATTAAAAGGAATGCTTGTTAGTAATGTTTAAAATCTCAAGTTAACTTCACAAATTATGTTTCTGAAGGGTTGTTTTGTTAATTATGCTTGTCGTATTCATCACATTTCGAACTAACAAAGAAAACAAGTAGTGCTAAATACTTGGGTTATTGCTTTATAATTTCCTGGAATTGTGGGCTTTCTGCATTTCCTCCATAAGTAGGAACCTGTAAAACTTCGCATTTATTTTAATGGCACGTGGATCTCTTATTTCAGGTGACCTATGATATGATCAAGGCCTTTCTGACAATGGAAGAACTGGGTCTCTCAGTCAAACAAACCTTGACTGGCACATCGTCTGATGGTCAGACTGAAACAACTGGTGGCATGGAGCAACACCACAGGTGTGTCGAGTCGCCGCCTAAGAAGCTCCAAAAAGTTGATGAACATGGTCTAGCATCCCTAAGTGCTTCCGAAGCCACAGAAGATGCAATTATGGAATGGGTGAGAAGCCATGATGGGGTAAGTTTTGTTATGAGCTTGTATTTAGGGACTTGTACCAGTATATATTGGTAGATGCAACCTTTTCAGCTAAAAATACTGAAACTGTTATGTAAAAACAGGGTAAAGTTTACAGAAGTCTAATTCAGCTCAATCTGTTTTAGGTTTCCCTTGAGGACACAATTAGGTACTTCGGTGGCTCAAAGAAAGATTCAGTGATTGGCTTATTGGACTACCTCGAAGGTGAATTTTTATTGTTCAAGAAGAACGACTTGTATATAGTTATGTAGGAACTTAATAATAGCAAACCAGTGGTAGGAAAAAGTAGTTTCTTATACAAAATGTGGGTCGCTGTTAATTTTGTAAAGGTTTCTAGAGCTTTAAATCGGCTTTGTGTGGGCTGCTCTAGGATGCTTTTGTTCCCTCTTATGAGAAGTGAAAAGTGATACCACTTTTGCATTACGGGTGAAGCAACCGTCCGAAGTTCCATCTCAGTACAATTTAAAATATTCAGTGCACATTCCATTGTGGCACAACCATATGAAAATATGAAATATCTATTGACACTTTTCTCAAAGCTTGAAATTATAAAAAAAAAATTTAAATCTTAGATGTGCTTCGTATCAGTTAAAGTATGTAAAAAAAAATTGTGAAATGTAAATGTCTTTTGATCATCCGTCACGCAATTTTAAACATTTTAGTTATGTGAAAGCTTTTGTTTGATGAATGTTTAAATAATATTTAAATTATGTCAAAATTTGATATGTAATATGTAAAAAATAGAGAACTTTATGGGTAATAACTTGAGATTAAAATTATGGTCAAAACATTGAAAAAATATCCCATTACGTGATTCTTGGAGGGAAAATATAATAAGTTGGTGATTCAAATAATCAAATGATTGTCCCTGTAAATGTAAGGCTCCGTTTGAATGCGTTGAGAATAAGGTAGAAAGAAGGAAGAAGGGAAGAAATTTATTGGGAATGAGTAAATTTATTGGAAAGTGTGTAACTTTTGTGAAGAGTTTGGATGGTTAGAAATAAATTTATTAGTAAAAAGTGGTTATTCCTTATTCCTTATTCCGGGAAGAAGCCATCCAAACGGAGCCTAAGTTTTGAAGCTTCAGTGCAGTTCTATTGTGCGCATCGACATTTTGACCTGAGGCGTACATCTGTAATAGTACAGCTCTATTGGGCGGTTTAGATGTGTTAGATTTTTTTCTGATGTTACACGTGCAGGTAGTTCTCAGGCAGCCACGACGGCTTGGACTGAGTTAAAAAATTTTACAATAGGGGTCAGCAAATTAGATATGAGTTTAAATGTTAATATTATTATATGAATTATATAAAAAGCATGATTTGTATCTGTGGAGAAAATGGGATGTTTGGCTCGGTCCGAGTTGGCCTGAACTCGGTCCGAGTTGGACCGTCTGAATTTTCTTTTTATGATTTATGCATATATGGAAATGTAATAAAAAAAAATATTAGCCTACCTATTATAAAGGAGGCGCCTCCCTCTTCCTTTCTGACCTATCTTCTTCCCCAATTCTCCCTTGTACTCCATTATTATTGAAAAGAAATAAAAAAAGTGATGGTGTGTGTGCGTGTGGATGTAGGTACGATTTCGTACTGAACCACGTTAAATATTGTGTCTTTCTGTGATTGTTCTTTAAGTTTTCATAGTATCAGAGCAGTAGATCTTGACTACTGTGTGTTTTTTTTATCCCTGTGCGAGTTACTACACAGTTGCTACTTCTTCTCTGTGCGAATTACTGCACAGATCTTACCGAAACCTCAACCAGAACTTTTAATACCCCTCACCACGATCTAAACCATGAGTACCCCTAATGATTCAATCCCTAAAACCCCTATCCCTGATCCTAATCCACTAGATCCGATGACCCTTATTCAAAGCTTGAATAACACCTTGTCCCAATTGCTTACACAACCGAGACCTCCATCAAACACTCAAAGCCAGGAGGGGTTCACCTCCGCGATGTCGATCAAGTTAGATGGGTCGAACTTCTACCTCTGGTCGCAGATGCTGCAGATGAAACTCAACGGGCGAGATAGATTGGGTCACCTTGATGGGTCAACTCGGCCAAAGCCTTCAGACGAGGAAGCTTATAAACGATGGTCGGTGATGGATTCTCAGGTGAAAGATTTCATGATTAACTCTATGGACTCATCACTAATAGGTACCTTCTTACCTTACTCTACTGCACAAGAGGTATGGAATGCAGTCAACACCTCTTACTTTGATGGTAGTGATTTGTCTCAAATTCTGGATCTCAAAAGAAAAATTAGTAAAGTCAAACAAAATGGTAAATTGGTCCAGAATTTTTACAGTACTCTACAAGGGTTATGGAAGGAATTAGACACTCGTAGACCTAATCCTATGGAATGCCATCATGATATTGAAAAGTACCAGAAATTGGTTCAAGAAGATAGGGTATTGACTTTTTTAGATGGTTTAGATGATAAATTGGATCTGATCAGGACTAGTGTTCTCCAAATTAATCCCCTCCTTACCGTAGAAGAGGCATTTGCCTTGGTAAGGAAGGAGAAAAGGCGACAAATGGTCATGTTGAATGGGGGTGAAGTTGGGGACAGTTCATTGGCCATGGTAGCAAAAACTCAAATCTTGAACCTCCAGAAGTCTAATTATCCTCCAAAACCAAACAACAAAAAATCCGTACCACATGGCGGGTGTACCCATTGTAAAAACCCAAAACACTCTGTGGAGCAGTGTTTCAAATTGATTGGTTATCCAGACTGGTGGGAGGAGAATAAGAAAAAAAGGCAAGGGAAGGCACACATGACAGAAGCCCAGGCCACAGAAGTAAAGACCCTACCAGCTGCAAATTTGGCCAGTTTAAGTTCTGGAACACTGTCTATTTTGCCCTCTGTCGAGAGGAATGAAGGTAAAGTTTTTTCATTAAACACTTCTAGTACTGACTGTTCTTGGATTATTGATTCAGGGGCAACTGATCACATGACCTACAACAGGGAAGACTTGGTAAGAAAATCTGTTCCAAGAAGAAATGAGATTGTTAATGCAAATGGAGAAGTTTATCCAGTCACAGGGGCTGGAGAAGTTCAATTTTCCTCATCCTTAACTCTTTCAAATACACTCTTGGTTCCCTCTCTTTCATCCAAACTCTTGTCTGTAGGACAGTTATGTGAAGACCTAAATTGTGTAGTACTCATGTATCCTGGATTTTGTCTTTTTCAGGACCTCTTGACGAAGGAAATTCTTGGTCGTGGTACTAGAAGAGGAGAACTGTATCATTTAGAAGACTTGGCTGCTGGACAGGCACATTTATCTGCTGGTTTACACTCAAGTAGGAAGTCTTCTATTTGGATATGGCACAGGCGATTGGGTCATCCATCTTTTGGGTACCTAAGAAAACTTTATTCTAGTTTGTTTTCTAGTTTTGAGAATGAGATATTTGATTGTGATGTGTGTATCAAATCTAAGAGCCATCGAGCTCATTTTGGCAAAATTTTGGATGATGATAATAATCATAGAGTTCCTTTTGATTTGATTCACTCTGATGTTTGGGGACATTCCCCGGTTGACTCTCTAGTAGGAAATAGATGGTTTGTCTTATTTGTTGATGATAGTACTAGAATGACTTGGATTAATGTGGTAAAACAGAAAACTGATGTGCCACTTGCCATTACTTCCTTCATTACCATGGTGAAAAATCAGTTTGATAAGAATGTCAAGGTTTTTAGGAGTGATAATGGCAGGGAATTTGTCAACAAAACACTAGGAGAGTTCTTTAAAACCAATGGGATTATACATGAAACTAGCTGTGTAGGTACACCTCAACAGAATGGTAGGGCAGAGCGTAAGAATAAGCAAATCCTAGAAATGACTAGAGCAATGATGCTAGAAAATAATGTTCCTCATTCTTATTGGGATCATGTCGTTACCTCATCGGTATATTTGATTAATAGATTACCTTCTGCTGTTCTTAAATTTCAAACACCATTGCAAAAACTCTCAGCCTACCATGTGATTCATTCAGTACTCAATATCCCACCCAAAGTGTTTGGCTGCGTAGCCTATGTCCACATACAAAAACATCTGCGCTCAAAACTTGATCCGTGTGCTGAAAAATGTGTGTTCATAGGTTATGGTCAACATCAAAAGGGCTATAGGTGCATGATTCCATCCTCTAGAAAAGTCTATACCACCATGGATGTGACATTTATTGAAAATGAAGGGTATTTCTGTAAAAACCAGACTCATTCTCAGGGGGAGAGTGTGATAGACAATGAACTCTGGTTCGATGCAGTAAGAAATGATGTTTTTGGTTCGAAATCTGAGATTTTCTCAAATGAACCTGTTCAACTCGGTCCGAGTTCGACTCATCTCGGTCCGAGTTCGACCCATCTCGGTCCGAGTTCGGGCCATCTCGGTCCGAGTTCAACTGAATGTGAGCATTTGAATTTAGAAATGGACCCACTGGTTAACTCGGGTCCATCTGAAGAAAGTTTGGAAAGTGAAGATGAAGAAATGATACAGTCTCCTACTTCACCACATGATCAATTTCCTGAGTCAGAGGTAAGTAATTATGAACCTGTTATTTCTGAACCTGTTACTACTAATCATGGTTATCAGTTATCTTTCAGAATCAACAGAGGCAGACCACCTAAATGATACAGACCAGATGAGAGTGGTGAAGGCAGGTATGCAATGGCAAATTTCATGACTATGTCTCACATGCCAGAATCTGTGAAGGAATTTGACAGAACTCTTGCATCAGTTCACATTCCAAACAACCTGAATGAAGCCCTTGCTGATAAAAAATGGGTAGATGCAATGAAGACAGAAATGGATGCTCTTGAGGAGAATAATACTTGGGAATTGGTGGACAGACCGAGAGATAGAAAAACAATAGGTTGTAGGTGAATATTTACAGTAAAATGTGGTCCCACTGGAGCAATTGATAGGTATAAGGCTCGGCTGGTTGCAAAAGGCTACTCTCAGACATATGGAGTAGATTATCAGGAGACGTTTTCACCAGTAGCCAAACTTAATACAGTCATAATACTTTTGTCCATTGCAGCAAATCAGAACTGGCCATTGCATCAGCTCGATGTGAAGAATGCATTTCTTCATGGTGACATAGATGAGGAGATTTATATGGATATTCCACCAGGATACAGTCACTCAAGTAAGCGTTCACTTGTATGCAGATTGAAGAAGGCACTATATGGTTTGAAACAATCCCCAAGAGCTTGGTTTGGTAGATTTTGCAGTGCCATGAAAGGATATGGATATACCCAAAGTGATGCAGATCATACCTTGCTCTTTTGTAAGAATAAGGAAAAAATTGTGATTTTAATTATATATGTTGATGACATGATAATCACAGGAAATGATGCTGAAGGAATTCAAGGCCTTGAGAAGAAACTTTCCTAAGAATTTGAAATGAAGAATCTGGGAGGATTGAAGTATTTTCTAGGAATTGAAGTTACACGCAGCAATGAAGGTATATCTTTATCTCAGAGGAAGTATGTACTGGACTTACTAGCTGAAACAGGTATGTTGGATTGCAAACCTGTGGACACACCAACCAAACAGAACAAGCTAGGAATTTTCCCTGATCAGGTACCAACCAATAAGGAACAATATCAAAGATTGGTAGGAAGACTTATCTACTTGTCACACACTCGACCTGATATTGCCTATGCCGTGTCCGTGGTAAGTCAGTTCATGCATAATCCCAGTGAACACCACATGGAGGCTGTTATGTGGATTCTAAGATATCTCAAGGGATCTCCAGGACGAGGTATTTTTTTCAGAAGAAATGGACATCTTCAAGTTCACGGATATACAGACTCTGACTGGGCAGGAGATGTAACTGATAGAAAGTCTACATCTGGGTACTTCACTTTTGTTGGTGGCAATTTAGGTTATTTGGAGAAGTAAGAAGCAGAAGGTAGTGGCATTGTCAAGTGCTGAAACTGAGTTTAGAGGAATAGCTAAGGGACTGCAAGAGTTACTGTGGATCAAAAGGATACTCAAGGATCTTGGCTTCTATGAATGTGAAGAAATGAAACTGTTTTGTGATAACAAGGCTGCCATTGCTATATCACAGAATCCGGTGCAACATGATAGGACCAAGCACATTGAAGTAGATCGACATTTTATCCGACAGAACATTGAAGAAGGAGTAATTAGTATTCCTCATGTAAGAATGGAAGAGCAACTTGCAGACATACTAACTAAGGGTGTGTCCAGTACTAATTTTCATGAAGCAATTGACAAGTTGGGCATGCGAAATATCTACCTGCCAACTTGAGGGGGAGTGTGGAGAAAATGGGATGTTTGGCTCGGTCCGAGTTGGGCTGAACTCGGACCGAGTTGAACCACACCCCTTTGGCTCGGTCCGAGTTGGCCTGAACTCGGTCCGAGTTGGACCGTCTGAATTTTCTTTTTATGATTTATGCATATATGGAAATGTAATAAAAAGAAATATTAGCCTACCTATTATAAAGGAGGCGCCTCCCTCTTCCTTTCTGACCTATCTTCTTCCCTAATTCTCCCTTGTACTCCATTATTATTGAAAAAAAATAAAAAAGTGATGGTGTGTGTGCGTGTGGATGTAGGTACGATTTCGTACTGAACCACGTTAAATATTGTGTCTTTCTGTGATTGTTCTTTAAGTTTTCAGTATCTAATGGAGTTTAATAATGGTACAATCATCATAAATTTATAAGGGTTCAAATATGCATCTTTTTTAACAATATAGGTGCATAATATTAAAAATGCATCATAAATAATTCATTTTGAAATAAATAAAAAAGATGACAATAACACCCCTTTAATCTACTTAAATCCGTCAATGAACAACAGATCATCCCAAATAAAAAATGCACCTGGTGAGTAGGACTGTCAACAGTATATGTTTATGCCGTTCCGTTTTGTCAAAACAGAGCGAATAACGGTATAGAAATCTATTTCGTTTCGATAATGAAACGGCAAACGACAGGGACTGGAACAGTATAATGCATGGTTTTTACTGAAATTTCATATTTTGTACATGTGCAATTCTGTTTCTTTTCACCACGTTTGAAAGGCCTACTGCAGGGCAGAGCCATAGGGTTTTGACCTCATGTGCTCAAAATATATGTATATGCATATTTTCTTTATTTTTTAGAGTTTTTTTTATAATTTGTCACCCTAATTTTTTTATTTGACAAATCAGAAAAGCAATATTCTCCATCATAGATAAGTTTCAATTTAATTGTTCAATCGTCAAAATTTTGTTCCCTGTCATTAGGGCTGTCAATGGAATGTCGTTTCACATGTTTTAGTTCCCTTTCGTCCAAATGGAAGAGCTAAAAGAAGGGAAGTCGGTTTTGTTTCTGAAAACGAAATGGAAACAGAACATGTACCGGTAAACATGAGTGTTCTGTTTACGGAAAATTGTGCTGAAATCAATGGAAAATGGAGAACGGAACATTCAATGAAAGGGAACTAAAACGTGTGAAACGACATACTGACAAATAAGTTCAATGAAAATAAGTTGAATATACATGTAAAATTCTAAACAAATGATGAAAACACTTATTTGTTTGTAAGTGTTCACTTAGATCTTCTATATGTTCATCTTATTTGCTGTATATGTTCACTTTATATTTAGCGATGACAGGGATGATAAAACTACAGATGACAGTTATCATTCCTGGTATTAAGATCAATTTCCTTGAACTCATTAGACGGATCAAAATATTTTAGTTAAAAATTTAATCTAATTTAATTATATCAGGTTGAATAAAAAAAATTAACCGACTCATCTATAATCCAATCCAACCCAAATATTCTTTTTACATACGAGTTATTACGAATTATGCGGTATCAAACGAGTTGTGATTCCAATGGCATAAAAATAAAAACGACCAAATAAATAAAATAAAAATTACTTAGCACGTAATATTCTCGACAAATAACATTTATGAAACAAAAACAACAACGCTAGACATTAGACAACAACATGCAAAGATCATCTACACTTATTATTAAAATGTAAAATAAAAATTAAACTCTTTTTTACCTATGGATCAAAATTTCTTAAGTCAAACTAAACAGATTGGGTACAAATCAGGTTGTCAAGAGTAAAAATATAACTCGATCCGATGCAACCGGATTCATAAAATTAAAATCTCATCTAACCGGATTTATTTATTTATTTTTTCTTTTTTGTACAGAGGCCTACCTCCTACCTAGACCTGTTTAACGTTGTAAACGACAACGGAATGGGTCGTTCCGTTTGCCGTTCCGTTTCAACAACGGTATGCACTGGAACGATTCGTTATTCGTTCCGTTTGTAACGGAATGGACGGAACGTAGCGGAACGATTCATTTTACACTGTATTTCACACAACGGTATGCCAAAATCCATTCCGTTTACCGTTCCGTTTTGGAAACGTATCATGAAAAATGATTCGTCATTCGTTCCGTCCAAACGGAACGTACACGGTACACGGTAAACGGTATACCGTCAGCAGGCATACTCCTACCTCGTGGTGTAACCGTGCAAGAGAGCGATTTATCATTTGAGATCGGATCTGCACGTGGGGTTCTTACTTCTTAGTTCGATATACCGCTGTTACCGCGTCACGTGAAAGAGATCAGAAAAAATAGAAACTTCTCTCGGTCTGCAAAGAGAAAGCTCAACTTGCTGTGACACTAACACTAAGTCGAGTGGTTTGGTCAAATTTATATTAACGAGGTCGTTAATGCCTATCGAGTGATTTGTTGCTTTTTTATCTGTTTTCTGAAGAGTGATTAGTAGCTGATTTGCACTCCAAGTCACCAGGACCCTTGTTTCAAGAATATCAGGTTCTTCTGTAGCATAGGTCTACAGTCATTGGTCTGACGAACAAAAGCTTAGTGCATAATTGTAGATTGAACCGTACAGAGAAGAAGCACACGATAAACTATTCAAAACTGTCCATATTCTTTCGATCTAGCCTTAAAAAGTCTTTATGATTAATCTATTTTTATAACGAATTACAACAATATCTTTGAAAATTACGTCTACAATGATTAGTTTTCAATTTCATACTATGATATGAACTTAATTAAGGCTTCAATCTAGAGTTTTAAAATTAAAAAAAATAATAGACATGAGACATTTCTTTTTAGAAAGTGAAATAATACACGCATTGCGATATATTAACTAAACTCGTGCATCTCGTTGCTAAATCTAAAAAACAATAAGATATCTGAACATTTAATTTTTCGAGATTCAAATGGAGGCGATCAGTCAATATTGTGATTATTTATATTTCGACTATGTACATTATTTCAGTATTCGCTTGAAACAGAGATGTTATTATATTATATATTTTCTCATAATTAGAAATTAGAAATTTAAGAAATTTTGAGTAAGGAATTTATTATTTAGAAGTTTATATTTTTAGGGTGCCATTGGATTCCATGAGGATAAGAGGTTATTCCAAATTAGTTCTTAATTTAGATTAAATGATCCAAACAAATTCGGATGATTTTTTTTTTCAAGTGAGAACCATTTAGGTCCAGGGCGTTATATATCCTAGACGTGAGGAATAAAACCAACAAATTCTTAGATTGTCTTTGCTTTTTTAATTAATATTAAAAAAAAATCTCATGATTCAATCAGAGGAAATAATATTCTTAATCCAAACAAGTTTAATATTAACCATTTCGAAATAATGTTCTTAATACAAGATACCCAATCATAATCTTATTATGAATTAAAGGATCAAACCACGACCTTAAGAAATATATTCAGTACTCATGACACGATGATAAAATTTTCAAAACATAAATTCCTCATATTCTATGATAAAATACAATATTTTATAATTAATATGAAGCATTATTATATAGATATGTCGCACCGACAAAATTATTTGCAGCTTCAATACAGATTAGCGTATAAATATGTAGCACATTGCGGGTTCCGCTGAGATGTGATATATATTTTTTTTCTAATAAACTTTTGGCAGGAACTTTACTGCTAAGTGGTGAGTTACTCTGAATGCATAAAATGATGACCTTACTTAAGTAAAGAAAAATTATAATTGCCAAAAAAGCTCTTGAGAAATTGATAAATTTCACCTAAAAGAAGTTTGTAAATCGTACCAGCTAGTTCTCCGTCATAATTTATTTTAGAGACAACAAATTCAATTTTGTTGAATGCAGAAGAGAAATAAACTCTATTTCCATAAAGTGAGTTATGTATCTATAAACAAATGACTTTGTTACTAAAAAACTAAAAGACATGTTTTCTAAATTCACAAAATTATCGCGAGCAAATTCTACAAGAGACTAAATAGCTTTCAAAGAGATCTAATCTAATATTCAACTTAAAAATTAGGGAAAAATGGAGAAAAAATCGATAAAATTATAAATTACTATATTAAATTCTGAGTCGAGAATTAGCTTTTGGTCTAGTGGCAAAGAGCAATGCACCTTTTGACTCATTGAGTGAAAGGTTGCAGGTTCAAAACCCGACTGGAGAACCTCCAATTTATCTTAAAAAAAAAATTCTGAGTCAAGAACCATGAATTTATATTTTAAACGATGAAGTAGCCAGATAAACAAAATTTAAGCAGAAGTTGAGAGAGGCGAAATGCAATAGTGTGGTTCTACTAAAATTTAAGTAGATGCACAAAATGAAGGAAAAACTAAATATAAGTTAAAGTTTGTCATCGTTATGGAAGTTGTTTTTTTTTTTAAAGATAAATTGGAGATCTAAGTCATCTAATTTATTTTTAAATTAAATGTTTATAAAAGATTCTCTAGTCGGGTTTCGAACCTGCGACCTTCCACTCACCAAGAGCTGATTCTATTCAATTGAATGTAGCTGCCTAACCTCTTCGAAGAGCTTATTTATTTATTTTATTTATATTTTTTGGGGAGGGGCGGGGTGGGTTCTTCCTTAGATTACTGTTCCTAAGAACTATAAGACGAACAGTGTAAGCGTCTCAAGCTCTGTATCAGTACAAGTATATGTGATGTATCTCAAGTAAATTAACGTAGCAAAAGGATATATTTTTAGATTATCAAACAGAAATTTTTTTTTCATGACAAATACAATATCTATAGCACTACGCCATTACCAAACCTAAATCATGAATAAACATACAAACATTTGATAAAAATGTAATGTATTATGTACATCATCTTGTAATACCTTACATTATTGGATTGCTAGAGTGGCTAGTGTCAAACATATAGGACACATACTCTTGTCCAACGTGATAAAATTTTAATTTTTAAGATTGGAATGGCCGATCCAAACCGCTCAAATTGCTCTATGTTATAAAATCTTTATGGAGACCAAATTTTATATTTTTTCAAATTTTTTTTGGAATTTTTCAATATGCTCAATTTAAAAAGTTCTGAACCCTTCAATTTTGAAAATTCGAAAAAATAGTTAGAAAATATGAAAAAATATAAAATTTTATTATCAAGGATATTTTAATATAGAGATCATATTGAGCGGTTTGGATCGACCGTTTGAAATTTTAATGTGCGACGTTTGGATCGTGTTTGACGTCCTATATGTTTGATTCTAGCATTACTCATAAAAGTATAAATTTAGTTTAATGCGTTGTCCATTTGTTTAAGGCAAACTATTTAAAGGAAAATGTAGTAGCGCAGTTATGGGATACTACTGACAAATGCAGATAAACAGCAGAATGATATACATGTAAGGTCCTAATTGTAAAAGAATGCCTTGATGCAGAGAATAAAATTGACTTAGCATAGGATATGTATTATTATAGTTTGTCTCAATACATTATTATAAGCTCTTTCTAAAATTAGCAAGTTCAATTAGTTAATTAATTAATTAATTAATTAAATCAGAGGTATGGTGCTATGCTGATATTTGAAGGAAAGTGCTCCTTTGTGAATCTGTTGAGTAAATAGCAAAATATGCTAAAAAGGCTTGGGAATTGGGACATATAGACCAACCGACATTTGTTATGATAATTTTAGGATATAATAATTAAGATTCTTCACTTTTTGTCCGTTAGCAAATCTGGTACATTGGTACTGGTCCTCTAGAGAGACAAATAGCAGTAAAGAAAGTGACACAACCATGAAGAAAAGAACAAAAAACCATAGAGCTATTTTGATTAGTTTAGGTGTTAGGTCCACAAAATACTCCACTGAATAGGAAAATCAACCAATCAAATGCTCTCCATCCACATTTTAAACTTATCTTAGACTTGCATATAGGAACTAATTCAGTTGCCAAGATTGTAAATATTACATATTGTTGGGAAAAAAGAGTTGGTTTTGCTGCTTGTTTTGAAAGCTAATGATGGATGGATCCAACAATGCATGCTGTGTTGATAGTGACCAACGTAATACAATCTGAAAAAGACAATGCATCTCTTCTCTATATGATCACGTTTTTGTGGCCTCTTGTGTCCACACTTGAGTTTGGAAGCAGAAGGATTCTTTAATAGAGTTTTGACTTAAGCTTTACCTAATTTTTATTATTTTAATGTATTTTAAGTCAATGATAGCAGCCAGGTAGAGTACACATGTACTGTGTGGCTTTCGTGAATTAAATTTAAAAATTTTTAAAAATTATATTTAAGTTACATACTTGCTACACCATACATAGTAATAAGTTCGCAATTCATATAATTCGACAAAACCTAAATTTTTTTATTAAGATATTGTACTGATATTTAAAATAGTCCAATGTTTTAATAAGACAAATATGACAATTCAATGGTAGACTGTATAAATTATCAATATTAAAGAAAAAACAAGCAAATCATAATTTCCCACAAACCTATGAGATAGATCGTGTTGACATAACAATTTGTCAAATTTGAAATATTTAGAAAAACGTTGAAAAAGAGTAGCATGAAATACTAATACTATTTAGTAATCTTCCAACTATAACCTATTAACCTATACAATTTACTTTCAATCTTATGTTCTTCAAAGCTTGTAAAATAATATGACAAAATTATATAATTTACTTTCATTGCTAAAAAAAAAAGTTTCAATCAGTTTCGGTAACCATAATACAAATGTAAAATTATATAATAAGAACAAACACATCCTTATAAATGATAATTAAGCATTTCGATAAGCAAAATACAAATTTCGATATATAATGTCAAATTATATAATGATTTTTCTATTCAGTCATTTCGATAAGCAAAATTACAAATTTCAACTTAGATAACAAAACCAATGCACTCTGTCATAATAAATACTTTATTATGATCTCTACTATGCTTTTCCTCGCAATTTGAAGCCAAACCGTTACATGGAATCCACTGAATAGATGACCACAGAAAATATCCTAATACCTCCAGCCAGCGCTTCTCTCCAAAATTAATCAAGTGTTGCATGGTTGCACAAATTCTTCTGAAATAAACAAAGAATAAGCACCCCCTATATTTACGCACACACTAAACCCTTCAATAAAAAAAAATTAACTATTTTTTGGCACCAATTTTCAGGACACAAAATACCTCTCTCTCCCAATCAAAATCTCTCTTTTTTGTCTCTGGCCAACTCCACTCTTTTGCTCTTTTTTTTTTCGCTTTATTATTATTCCTCTTAATCCGAAATCAAAGGAAGAAAAGAACCAAATCCAGACTCCAGACTCCAACAATCCAAAAATAAATAAATACGCATACATCCAAAAAGCGAAGAAGAAGAAGAAGAAACAAAGAGAGAACAAAACAATTAAAAAAAATTGTAAGGTTATAGATACAAAATGAAGGCATCGGCGCCACCTCAGGCGCGGCGGCGCAGGGGTCCGAGCTTGGTGGTGCTTGCGCTCGTCGTCTGCTCTCTCCTCGTCCCTGTCGCCTTTGTTTTCTTCTTCTCTGCGGGTAATTCATTCCTTTCTCATTTCTGGGATCTGCTTTTGTTTTCGACGAGGTTGATTCTGATTCGCTTCAAACCATCGTTTTCATCTGCATTGTGCCGTCTTCGAGAGAGATCGAGAGAATGATCGGGTGAAATGCGATATTTGGGAATCAGTTTGATTGTGCAATTTGTGATTCCTCTTTCCGTGAAATGTCAGATCCAAGAAGCTCTTACAAAATGTGCAATTGAATTTTATTACAGAATGAGGATGATGTTTTGTATTATTTCAAATGTACTGAAAATATCTTAATTAAGCCCCTTTTGTTATTTTCTCATTGTTGATGATAATGGTCTGAATTGACTCATTACAATTTTTTAAGAGTGTGTGTGTGTGTGTGTGTGTGTGTGTTAGGGTGTTTGGGGGTTGGCTATATGTAATTCTATCTTTCTAATATTGTACATAATATCTTGAATCTTGGTTCAGGGTATGGATCTTTTGCAGATGAGAGGCCACAAGAGGTACCATCCTTCTTAATCTTTAGTTCTCTTTTGGTAAATTAATAATTTTTTTTATGTATAATTGTTGTTTGCTCAAGTACCCAAAATTTTTTTTTCTAGGATTTTGACTTACATTTGCCTCATTGGAGCAATCGTGATAAAGATCAGGTCAGATTTGTAAACTGCAATTGATGTTCAATACTGTATTATATTAATTCTATATAACAGGAGTAATATGTTATGATGGTTTATATTATTGTTATTTTAATACAGGACGTCCCGCATTTAGTACATGAAATTAAGGAGTTACCTGTCCCAACTATTCCAACTATTCCAGAGGTTCTTTCCCATTTTCTTTATTAAAAGGAAAAAGGCACTGCAATGCTACTTTAAAAACTATACAAAGACTTGTTACTGAAGAAGTTTTACTTTAATTTTTGTTATAGGTCAGTACTCAAACAACAAAACAAGATGACTCTTCAGGTACTAATCTCATTTAATTTCTCCATCTAAAGCTAGTTTTTCTTATTTTGTTATATTTCCTTCTACCAAGCGTCCAGTCGTATAATGGCTATGTTTATTCTATGATCCTGATACTACAAGATACTTTAATTGTCATTTGGCCCTTCCAAATTAATTCAAGGAAAAGGGAAGACAATGAAACTGCTACTCCATATGATTTACGCACTGTTTGCAAATCTGATATCACATTGCGCTTATTGTGATGCACGACTCAATGAAAGTGTTAATTATATTAGTGGTTGGGTGATCACTTGTAGTTGCTCATCATGCAATACTTTGCTATTTTATTGTTTTGACCTTAATGTTTTTACCATTGCAGCTGTTCCTAAACAGATTATTGTTCCACCCAAGCCACTTCCCTCTCCCAATGTGACTGTAAGATTTGATTGCTCCCACCATTTTGTATATCATAAGACACGACCAAGTATTTTATAACATAAGCCAAACTATGCAGTTACATTTTTTCTTATTTTATTTATTTGTTCTTTTTTTTTATAATTTTAAGAGGGGCAACACAGATGGCGCTATTAGATTAAGCGAGGAGAACAAACAGGCGTGCCAGATCGAGTTTGGCAGCTACTGTCTTTGGTCTTTTGAGCGACTAGAATACATGAAGGATGCAATTGTAAAAAGGCTAAAAGACCAACTTTTTGTGGCCAGATCTTATTTTCCCAGTATTGCTAAAATTCAGGGAAAAGAGGCACTTGCTCGGGAATTGAAGCAGTGCATTCAAGACCATGAAAAGGTTCTCAGCGAGTCTATTGTTGATGGCGACTTACCTTCTTTGTATGTATTTATGTTTATTTATTTGTTCATTTGTCTTACTGAGGTTGCAGTTCTTGTTAGCAACTGCTCTGAGCTTTTAGCTAGTTCTGTTTTGTTGAGCAAAACTGGTGTTAGCAACTTAGAGCACCAAACTATGAGTAACTTTTAGTGTGTTGTTACCAGTATTATTCAAGACTGTAAGGAAAAATTCACGCACATACAAACACATGTTGCTGGAACAATAACACTGTTTTTGTTCTTTTCTTTTATTTCCAGCATAGCAAAGAAGATGGAGAGGATGGAACAGACAATAGCTCAAGCAAAAGCATCCCCGGTTGATTGCAATAATGTCATCAGAAAGCTTTCACAAATTCTTGGATTGACAGAAGATGAGGCGCACTTTCACCGAAAACAGAGTGCATTCCTGTACCACCTTGGTGTTTACACCATGCCAAAATCCTTCCATTGCTTGACAATGAGACTGACTGTAGAGTACTTCAAGTCTACACCATCAGATCCTGATGGGTTTTATCTGGAGAAGTTTAATATGCCAAAATACAGACACTATGTTCTGTTTTCTAAACATGTGCTTGCCGCTTCTGTTACAATTAATTCGACGGTTATGAGCTCTGAGGTATGCACATAGAAAAAAGGAAAATGCCAAATTTCAGTGTTGATTTTCTATTTTAGAATCCATAAAGTGTAGCTATTGTTATTTGCAAATGGCACCCGATTCTTGTTGTACTAGCAGCCATCTCCTTGGAATTTTGACATATTTTAATTGATAGATTAGCTTCTTAAAGAAGATTTGTTCCAGTATTTGCTCCTGAATTCCTTAATACTGAGGGAGTATATTCATTCTCTCATTTCCAATATTGATTTAATTGTTGAATTCAATGTTTTGTGTTAGAACTATTAATGAAGAGGTGTTACTGAGTTTACACAAAGAATGTGGGAAAGTTTAGTCAATTTTCTCTTTACTTAAACTTGGTGTTAACTTTTAGATTTTGTGCTTTATTTAAACTTGTTATTATTATGAGTGAGAAATTGGGTGCATATGCTTTGAAGTAAAATGTGGGTGCTAATTGGTATTTGCTGAAAGCTATTAAAATTGAGCTAATCTATTGTGAAATTTTAATTTTTTGTCACCTGATTCCTATTCCTTATGATTTATTATATATAGGTGACAGGAAACATGGTTTTTCATGTAGTGACTGATAAGCTGAACTACTTTGGCATGAAACTCTGGTTTTCAAGACATTCTTTCAAGGAGGCAGCTATTCATGTAATAAATTATGAAGAAGTAATTACGCAAAGCTTCCTAAAAAATGTACCTAGCGAGCTATTCCTCCCAGAAGAATTTCGAGTTTCAATTCATGACCCTGAGATGCCTCCCACAAAGTCCCGTATGGAGTACATTTCGGTTTTCAGCCATTCGCACTTCCTCCTCCCTGAAATTTTCACAAGTCTGAAAAAGGTGGTTTTGTTGGATGATGACATGGTGGTGCAGCACGATCTTTCATTTTTATGGGACCTTGATATGGGTGAGAAGGTGAATGGTGCAGTGAAGTTTTGTGGTGTCAAATTGGGGCATCTTAGGAAGTATCTGGGTGATAATATCTATGAAGCAAAATCTTGTGCATGGATGTCAGGGTTGAATGTCATTGATCTGGAGAAGTGGAGGGAGTACAAGGTCACTGATAAGTATCTCCAACTTCTTGAACAGGTTAGCGAAATATGATTTTCTGTCATTTATTTATTTGTTTATTGAATTACCTGTTTATGCGATTATTCCCTGAGTCTTTGTAAAAGCTGTGAAAGATGTTTGCTTGAACATAAATAGGAAAATGATTTGTCAAGTTAGTAGTGGTAATGCAAAACTTCCACTGGCTTTTTACCGGTTCTGGTAATGATCAAGGAAATGCTCAAACATATATTTAAACATAAAGGCTATGTCATATGGATTAACAAAACTCGGGCCTTATTTTAGTGGAAATTTGACATATGTGCTTAACCTGATACTACTTAAATTTTGCAGTTTCAAGGTGAGCGGCCAACTTCTCTACAAGAAGCAGCTTTGCCTCTAAGCCTACTCACGTTTCATAACCTCGTCTATCCCTTAGATGAAACACTGACAGTGTCAGAACTTGGATATAATTTTGAAGTTGACACTGACACTATCAGTAATGCTGCAGCTTTGCACTACAATGGGTTAAGGAAACCTTGGCTTGATTTGGGTATAACAGCTTACAGGAAGTACTGGTGGCGCTTTCTAACTAGGGAAGAGCAGTATATGAATGACTGCAACTTGCATCCCTAGCTGAAATATTAGAATTCTTTTGGGGGTTCGAGCTATTTTTCCCTAAGGGAAAATTGTAGGGTGCACTCATGACAGGACCTGGTTGAGAAAAAAGGTTTTGGTATATATGTCAAGGTGCAATTGCACATGTTAGTACAAAGCATAGGTTTCTGAGATATGCTAGGCTTTAATTGGTTAGTTGGCACAGATGAGACAAGACTGTGCCGTCTCAGGTTAAATTTTGCACACACGATTCAGTTTTTTCCCTTCTCTTCCTTTTTGTTTCCTTTTTTTTTTTTTTACTTTATATTGCTGTCCTTTGTGAAGCAAAGGACATATAGGTTTGACTCCAGACAGACAGATAGGCAGGCAGCTAGTTAAATTCATTGTTTATTGCTAAACATTGATTAATTTATTAATGATGTAATCATTTTTCCTATGATGATTCTGTAATACTAGTCTTCTTGATGATCATACTCTGTGTCATTAAGGTAGGTAACCTAAAAGCTTGCACCATTTGACATTACACATAGCTAACGTCAAAAGCTATTATAAAAGAGTTAAAAACAAATAAAGTTTAAAAATCCCAATTTTGGCGGTTAACAACAAATCTTATGTTTTCATTTATTAATTTTTAAACTTTTTCAGTCCCCTTCCGGTGACAACTAAAATTTAACATCTCTAGATCATAGGTTTCATTTACAACTATGTTGTACGCCAACTTTCAAATTGAATGGAACCCCTCAAACGCTCAACAGACAACAGTGATCTTTGAACATAATTTTCAAAATAAAAAAAGGCAATCTCTGAACGGTCGCTTCCAAAGAGAACATCAACAGCTTTTCGTCAAAAGAAATTTGGATCAGAATTCAGAAAATGAACCCGGACCAACCCGGCCCATTAAAAATGTGAATTTCTTCGATACATCGCCTTCACTTTCAGAACTTCCAATTCGCGGGAAGAAGATCTACCGATCTACAACAATGGCGAAGAGGAAAACCAAAAGCAACCCTTCACTTTCGCCTCCGCCTCCTTCCCATTTCCCATGGCCTCTTTCCTCCTCTCCGCCTCTCGCCACAGCTGCGACCATCTGCCTCTTCTCCCTCCTCGTGCGGGTCATGGTCTCACTCGGCCCCTACTCTGGCCAGGGGGTCCCACCCAAGTTCGGCGACTACGAGGCCCAGCGCCATTGGATGGAGATCACTCTTCATCTCCCGCCGTCGGATTGGTACAGGAACTCATCCCACAATGATCTTTTGTACTGGGGCCTTGACTACCCTCCCCTCTCGGCGTACCAGAGCCGCGTCCATGGATTGATTCTCAACGCCTCTCTACCTGAGTCTGTCGCGCTGCGCTCCTCTCGTGGGTTCGAGTCTCATGCTTCGTGAGTGTTTTGGATTTTGTTGGTTTTTTTTTTTTTTTTTTTACTTTTTTTCAAGCGAAGGGTTTTTGTTAGATTGTGTAATGTTTTTAACAATAGAATTCCAAAATTGGCTTGAATTCTAGGTTTGGACATATAATGCTGGATAATTTGGTCCGTTAGTATGACCTTGCTTATGATCGATTATTTGCTTTCCAATAGAAATTTCTTATTGCAAATGACAACCAAATGTAGGATGTTTGCCTTTTTTCTGGGTGGCCTGGTATCTATTGTCAACTAATAATTCACAGTTACATTATGTTGTCGATAGAAGTTTTTTTTTAATGAAACTTTTTAATGCATAGTTATCCTTAATATGTGTATAGGAAATTGCTGATGAGATGGACAGTGCTGTTGTCTGATCTAGCCGTGTTCTTTCCAGCTGCTCTTTATTTTTTGTGGGCGTATTCTCAGTCAAATTTTGGTGAAAAAAGGGCAATAATGTGGCTTCTGGCGATGATTTTACTAAATCCATGCTTAGTTTTAATAGATCACGGCCATTTCCAGTACAACTGTATTAGTTTAGGTCTCACACTTGGTGCAGTTGCGGCCATCTTGTTGAATAATGATGTTGTTGGTTCGATACTTTTCACTCTTGCAATGAACCACAAACAGGTCTATCAAACTCTCCCTCCTTTTCTCAATATGAATCGTAAATATCAATACATATACCATGTTCTATGTGAACATTAGATATGCACCAAAGAAGCAAACAGCAAATGAAATCAGACTGTGTTGTCCACACCACCAGGTATTGTGGATGGTGGCATCAGTGCCATTCAACTGGAATTGTGCTGATAGAAGGAAATAAAAAATAGATTAAATTACATAAATGGCCCAAAAAAATATTATTCATTTACCATTTTGATCTTCAGGTTTCAAAATTATGGCGTTGGTTATTAAAGTTTTAAATTTCTACAGATGTTTTATGCTGAGGTGTATGTAAATGTTATCTTTTGATTAATTATGGCGGCACAAATTGTGATTTTATTTCCATAAAATTGATGTCAGGGATAATAACATTAAGGCGTTGATTATTTGTATTGCTTGCACAAGAATTGATCAAAATATAATTCATTTAATTGATCTTAATATAGGACCAAAATTGGCATAAATTGAAAACTTCTAGTGACCAAAACAACAACTTTGGAACTTTAAGGACCAAAATGGTAACGAGTGATACTTTTAAGGACTATTGGTGTAATTTACTCTATAAGATAACAAATGTCAAATACATGGGGTATTATGATGTGTCCTTTGAAGGTCTGGTACGAGCAGTATCTTTTGTATTAAATCAATGCCTTTATGTTGCTTTTACAGATGAGTTTATACTATGCACCTGCATTCTTCGGCCATCTCCTGGGGAAATGCTTTAAGCGTAACTATTCAATTCTTCATGTCATGAAATTAGGTTTTGTTGTCTTGGCAACATTTGCTTTTGTTTGGTGGCCTTATATTCATTCCACAGAAGCACTCTTCGAGGTAAGTTTTACACAACCTTTTCAGTAGACAGTTCTAAGAGCTTATAATATCAGTTTTGCCCTCCCAAATGGCTGATAGCCTGATACTAAAATAATCCTTAAAAATTTACCAAATGTAAGACGTTCATTGGACAATTGAGAAGATGTATTACATCATTTTTCTTTTCTGTGGAATTGGTCTTCCACAAATTTAATCATCATTTATAAGCTTTTCTATTTTGTTCTGCAGTGAAATATCTTGCATTGCTGAATGTTGACATTTGTGTGACCAGGTTGTTTTTAGGTTAGCCCCCTTCGAGAGAGGCATCTACGAGGATTATGTGGCAAACTTTTGGTGTAGCACCTCAGTTTTTATTAAATGGAAGAGGCTCTTTACTGTCGAGCCCCTTAAGCTTATGAGTTTATCTCTCACTGTGCTTACATTTTTACCTTCCTTGGTTCAGCAAGTGAAATATCCGAGCAATCTAGGGTTTTTATACGCCCTCATGAACAGTTCATTTTCCTTCTTTCTCTTCTCCTTCCAGGGTATAATTCTTATCTCAGGTTTAACTTGTCTTGTTTTACTCAGAAGGGTAAAGTTTGTAATATGGGGGAAAAAAGAACTTTCAGATCAGCTATTCCAGGGTTTTGGATTATAGTAGAAGTCGGTTTTTTAGCTCTGGCAAATATCTCAATCCCTTTGGCATCTGTCTTATTTTTAAAAAAGAGGCCTGGGTAGGTCTGGCTCTGACCTGATCTCACATTTGAAGAAATGCCAATCCAGACCTGCATGCTACCCCCATTAGATTAGTCTGAACATAAGTTTGGTTGGGTTGGATCCACCATGTTGACATGGTTGGTTTACAATACATAATGGAGTGTTGATCTTTTTTATATAGTTTTGGATGAGACTGGCTAATTAAATCTTTAGGCTTTTTGATATATTTCTTTTGAAAAACAGCTACAAATAAATGTTAAACTGATTAGGTTGGTCAGGTCTGGTTGATGAATATATACCAACCTGGTTGTCTGTTTGGACCGATCTTAACAGATTAAGTTGGGTAAGGTTGTGCATACTGTTTCATTTTGTTGGTTAGTCTTTAATTTTAGATTTGATGTTTGTGGCTCCCATTAGTATTTAGTTCATTTTGATCCGCAGTTAACCAACAAAAGTGCATTTTGAAGAAACCATAGATTGCTGAATACTATTAGTACATAATTTTCTTTTGATTCTATTTGTTGTGTTTTTTTTTATTGATATTGGCCTGGTTGTATTTACAGTGCATGAGAAATCCATTTTACTTCCAGTTTTACCGGCAAGCCTACTAGCATTACAAGAGCCCCAGCTTTACAGTTGGTTGACTTACTATTCCCTTTTCTCCATGTACCCATTGATATGCCGAGACAAGTTACTTCTTCAGTATATTGCTAGCCTTGGTCTCTTCTTGCTTGTTTTCTACTCGCCGGATAGGGCCCATAGTGGTGTAAATAGAAGTCGACTTTATTATAAAAAATTAATTTGGTTTGTGCCGTTACTAGGCTCAGTGGTACTTCATGCGGTTTATTTGCTGGTGAAACCTCCTGAGAAATACCCATATTTGTTTGAGGCCTTGATGATGCTACTATCCTTCTCTCAATTTGTATTTTTCACCTTATATTCTAACATTAAACAGTGGAAAATGTCTTGGTATGCTAGTGGGAAAAAAGATTTGTAATTGGAACGATGATTGTGTTCTTTGTATTTTTTTATTCAAGTATTATTTTTCTTTAGGTATTATTCAATTTTGATTCCTTTTAGGTTGTGCTTAACTTACAGTATACTCATTTTTGTAGAATATTCAAGTGAAATGATCAATTGAATTGTTCTGGTGTTCATATCGATTATCATGGTATTCGGGAAGAGGTACAGATGAGACCAGTTCTGGTCAATTTTCGACAGTGTAGTTTGAAGACCTAACAGGTGATTTGCTGTCTGGTTGTATCGGTTCGGTTCCAAGGTGGTTCACGTACCTGATTTCTATTGCGTGATGTTAAATTGGTGATAGGGTGGAACGTGAGAGTCCAGTGAGAGTCAAGTAGAGATGGTCAAGTGATTCTGTCGTTTATGTCAGAAAGTAACATGTTTGACTTTCGCTAGAAGCGGAAAAGAAATATATTATGGAAAATAAAATAAATATAGATGGTTAGTGATTCTATTATTTATCTAAGAAAGTAACATGTTTGATTTTTCGCTAGAAGCGGAAAGAAATAAAAACTATATTTCACATGGTGTGTATGCTTTCCTAAATTAAATAATCTTATTTCAAAAATATTAAACTAAAAACTATATTTCACATGGTAAACTCATCTAGTTTTCTGATCCTCTCTGGATATAAATTCTTCGTCAGCTGTAACAAATAAAGATAGTCATCATAACTTTCACAAAATCAAGCATTGAGATGCACTTACTTGTAAAAGCATATTATTTACAGCAAAAGTATAATATATATTTTCAGATTTTACAGGGGGCATCGATGAATTTCCTCCAATACTTTTCACCATGTCAGACAGCGGGGCCAGAGAAATGAAGAGAGTACCATCTCTTCCCCACATAACCCGCGACGATCAGCTTCCCTCTTCGATCTAGAAAAGAATTCAAAATCGAAAGCATTTCGAGCGAAGTTCACAGATTTTACTTGTTTCAGGTAATTATTCTACCGCCTTTGGTTTGAAAGTTGAAACTTCAAAGGGTGTTTTTATAGGTCTCATGTACCTGTTTTTCTTTTCCCCATATGCGAAAGAAATTTTTTGATTTAATAAGGATTTAGTGTTGTTTGCACCATTAGGCGGATAGCCACGTATTTTGGTTAAACTAAACGAATGCAAAATATTGAAAAAGAATATAATAAAAATATAAATGTTTTATAGTTTGTTTGAAAGGTAGGTGGAAGACCAACTTCAATTAGTGGATACAGACTATAAATATATAATATTGTATTACAAGTGAAACATGTTGGATTTATTGACCCGTTACTAGTGGAGTATGTAACCTTGAAGTCTATTATTTTCATGATAACAGTTTATGAAACTTTTAGTTGGAGAAATTATAGATAAGTCTTTGCCCCTTGATCAGTTAAACTAGAAATTAAAAAATTTATCAAAATTGATATTTAGAGATAAAAATGAAAACTCTAAATTCTTGTGCCTTCACTTAATACAAGGAATAAAAAATATATTGTATTACAAGCACCTATCTATACCAAACTTAGCTATTAAGAAAAATGTTGAGAGAAAAAAAACAAAGGCGCATCTTAAGGCCTCGTAATAAACTTGTAGAGAGAAGAGCAAAAGAAATAGATAGGCATATACAAAACATCTATTTTGGCTCTACTTTGGTTGATAATGAATACCCGCCACTATACTCAAATGAATTGCTACTCACATCCTTTGCAGGGAAAGAGTCGATGTAAGGGTGCCGAGTCCCAGCCCCTTTTCCATGGAACTCAGTTGCAGAGGAAGAAGCTGAGTTAGAATTTGTATAAACTCCATCACTTTGTAACATCAATTCAATTTCCTTAACAACTTCACTCATGGTCGGTCGGTCTCCTGCCATTTCTTCAACACATCTAATTGCCAGATTCACAAATTTAGGGAAGGCTACGAGGTTGTTTGTGCTTAGTATTCTTGGGTCAATCATGCTTTTCAAACCACAGTATTGTTCATCTGTCATGTCTAATTCAGACTTGACCTCTCGTACTATGTATTTTCCCTTCTCTAGTGGTTGTTTTGCGATTATGAGCTCCAGCATTACAACTCCAAAGCTGTATACATCGCTTTTCTCTGTTAATTGTTGTGTCATGTAGTATTCTGGATCTAGATAACCCTGCCAAGTGAAAAATTTAAGCTTAGTCAGTATCTCATGTTGATATTCAGGGGCGGAGCCAAGGTGGGGGCCCTGGTGGGCTTGGCCTCCCCACATTTTTAAATTTGATTAATATTTATAAGCTAAATTTAGTGAAAGTATGGGTAATTATGTAGATTGGCCCCTTTAAAAAAGTAAAATTTACATATTGGCCCCACTTAAGTTATTTTTCTGGCTTCGCCCCTGTTGATATTGATATTAATGAAGTTTGTTTTGTAGATTCAGTACCTGTCATATTGGTCCACTACAAGTTAGAAGTCATTCTTCTTTTTCTTTTTTTTTCTTTTTTTTTTCTTTTTTTTTTTTTTTTTTGCTTTTTCTGGCCTACTATAAAGATCTGACATGTGCATGTTTAGTTACCAACTAACTAACACAAAAGTAAAGCTCGAACTAGGCACAGAAAACTTACAAGTGTTCCCTTCACTTGGGTAGAAATGTGCCCCTTATCACTATCTGAGACTAACTTGGAGAGACCAAAATCAGAAACTTTTGCACTTAAATTCTCATCCAACAAAATATTGCTCGATTTTACATCTCGGTGAATGATTGGAGGATCTGCTAATTCATGCAAGTAAGCCAATCCTTTAGCCGAGCCAAGAGCAACGCGAAGCCTTCTTTTCCACTCTAAGTGCACCCCACTTTTTCCTGTTTTATTTTCCCCATATATATAATTTAAGCACATTATAAATAAAAAAAAATAACAAACGTTTCAGACATCTGTAAAGCATCATTGATGACAATTTCCGTCACTGGTTTTTTTTATTCGGTTTCTACTTTCGCAATATTATTAATAAATTTTGTGATATGTTTATTTCAGGAATATACCAGAAAGGCTATCTCTTAGTGTTCCATTAGGAATGAACTCATAGACAAGCATCTGTTCTCCTTGCTCGAAGCAGAAACCGACCAACCCGACTAAGTTTTTGTGATGGACACGAGAAAGCAACTCAATTTCAGTCTTGAATTCATGACCACCTTGCATTGATCCCTGTTGGGCTCTTTTTATTGCCACAAGTTGTCCAGATGGGAGCATTCCTCTGTACACCTGAAATTGACAACAAATAGCATACCATTTTTGTAAGGCGTTTTATAATTCTTACGAGTAAGCAGGTGAAATGCCTATTGTTTGGTTTATAATTGTACCTTTCCATAACCTCCATATCCTATCTCATTGCTTTGTGAGAAATTATTGGTGATTTTCTTTAGTTCGTCAAATGAAAACCATCTTGCTCCTTTCAATTGTGGTGCACCGCCACTGTCCTCAGTACGACTCCATGATGCTTTTACAGTAGCAAATTCACCGATCATGAGTTAATAAAGATGAAATAAATATATTACCTGATATGGCAAAATGAGTTTTATCATTCCTTCAACTTTAGAAAAAGAAAATTACCAAAAGGTCTGCTTAATTCCATTGCCTTTTGAGCCTTTTTCTTTTGTCTGATGGCATAAACAGCTGCTCCAATAAGTGCAATTACAAGTATTGCACAGCCCGCAGAAATTCCAATTATGAGACCAGTGTTCTTTGCTGAGCTCCCAGAATCTTCAACTACATCCGAATTCATAGATACTTTCACTTTTAGTTCAAAGTAATATGATAAACTATATAAAAACATACAAGTACATATAATTGGCTTATTTAATACCATTGAAGGGATAAGGGGAAGCAATGAAATAGTATGGCCCAAACTCATGGGGTGGCTTGTAAGTCTGGTTACTCAAATCAAATCCAATTCGCAACACCTCTGTTCGATTTAAGAACATCCCGTCAGAAGGAAACAGCTTAAGTTGAACTTGGAGATACGAATCACTGTTGAAAAATGGGTCTTGGAGATAAACCGAACCAGGTGTTAACCCAAGCTTTGTCCAAAGGCTCATCTCGAGAGATTGAAACAGACTACTGTTCGTTATGTCTCGAAAGAAAGGTGCTCGGAAAAACAGTATTCCTGCGTAAGGATATGCACAAGTACAACTCTGAGGGCTGACGGACTGATCGGCGGAGCAAGTTTTCGAGTAGCACTTCGCAAGGCTTGTTGAATAAGGTTGTGCTGGCTTTTGATTGAAGTTGCAATATAGAGATTTAAGAGTATTTGATAATTTATTGCATACTGGATTTCCCGAGAGCCTGCATTTATGTGACTTGTTTAGTTACAAATGTGTGCAAATAAAATATTTAAACAAGCTCAATGTACAAGGACCTCCCGGTTCACTATCTATCAGGTATGCTAATTTTTTAAACAATGCAGATAAAAGCAAAAATTTTCCTTATCTGTCCACTATTAGGTATTGGTTTATTATTTGTAAAAAAAGAAACCCCTGCATCTTTCATACTGACCATAAGCCCAACAAAACAAGCAATCAATAGTTATTTAGAGGCCATTAAACCAATCATTGAACCAGAACTAAGAATTAGAAAACAGTATTCATCTCGATCTACCCAGTTCTGAACTAAACCAGGAATGATCTATAAGGTATAAAAATATTTTGTACAGTGAATTAATTTGGAATAAATTGCTTACGCTATGCTTCCATTGTAGTCGGAGACAACATCAACTGAAACTAAATCATTATTTTTGAAGCTAACTATGTTTAATTCTTGGCTTACACCCTTGCTGATGTCAAGTGTTCCATTGAGTGCATTGTCATCAAGGATCCTGTGCAAATGCAAATAAATAGAGATTGAATATACTGTTTGCAATTTTCTTTCCCTTTTTATTTTATAGATAGTAGTTTTGTAGCTTACACTTCCTGCAATGGAGGTATGCTGAAGAGAGCTGCTGGCACTTCCCCTTGAAGCCCCCCTGATTGTATAATTCTGAATCCCATGTGCGAAAAGAAAACATAAAATCAAATATTAAAATTTTATAGTTAACAGGTGAAAAATATGATTCTTTTGTTTGAAACTTCTAAAAATAACTTACAAAGCTGTTAGAGATGATAGTTCTGAAAACCAAGCTGGGCTTTCTGAAGGATCAAATGTGTTGTTGCTCAAATCACTGAGATTTTTACCCACAAAAAATGGTAAATTATAATGCTTTTTAAAGAAACAAGTTGGAAATAAATTGTTAATTAATAGAAAAGTTAGCATTGTAGTGTCAAATTCTTACACATAATTTAGTTGATTCATTTTATAAAGGTCTGGAAGCGGTCCACTTAGCTTGTTGTTTGCCAAGTTACTGGATGACATCAAAATATCAATTTAGTGATGTCTAATAAAAAGCTTATCTGATTATGAATTTCAACTGCATCAGTGAAAATGACTTACAGCTCGTTGATTTTGGTCAGATTGTTTAAATTGGAAGGAACTGAACCAGTTAGGGAATTCCGATCAAGTCGTCTATAACAAAGAAAAAAGATGGAGGTTATAATTCATCCTAGTAAGTTTAAAGTCAGTGGAATCTTTATTTTTTTTTTAATTTTATTTTGGTTGCAAGAGCACTTACAGGACCTCTAATGTTTGAACAAGTCCTAGTGAAACAGGAATGTTTCCTGTAAGTTGATTTCCATCAAATAGCCTGAAATTAAAGCCAACTTCTTGTGAATGCCTTATGGTTAAATTAAATGATTAAATATGAAACTATGATTTAGGTACATACACATGTATCAGACTCATTTGCGAACTGAAAAGTGCTTCAGGAATGGTACCCGAAAGCTGGTTCTTGTTGAAATGGCTGAAAATAAGTTAAATATGACTCTAGTAAATTTGATAATTCTAACATGGACATTTTTATTATATCTGTAATTAAAAATTATTAAAAAGACTTACAAGTGCTTGGTGCGGATAAGCAGATCTAGACCTGGTTTTGTACCAGTAGAAACTGGAATTGGTCCAGTCAATTGGTTGTCAGCCAAATCAAGCCAGTACAAATTTGAAAGTTTACCTAAAGATGGAGGTATTTTTCCAGAGAACTTGTTTGAATTGAGTGCCCTGGAAGAAACAGGAAAAGTTACATATGTTCCCTTGCTCTAATTTTATATGATTATAAATTATAATTAATGTTAAATTTTTCAAAACAAATGAATAATTTAGATTTAAATACTAGACAAAGCTCTTACAAGTAAGATAGGTTTGATAAGCTTCCTATTGTATCAGGAATTGTTCCGCTGAAGCTACAACCAACTAAAATCCTTTGAAACAAAAGAAAATTCTTGATTATAGGGTAAAAGGAACAATGCAAAGTTTTTTTTTTTTTTCTTGCATTAGTTTCAATATTGTTTCTGCTGATTTTTTTCCATGTTTCCTTTTTTCAGGGTTTTCCATCTTAATTAAAGCAATAATTACTCTCATTCAGATACCAAACAAAACATGAATGCTTGGTACACAGATATACCAGCAGGTACAGTAAATCCCTTTCTACTCCAATTATAAAACTTTTACACTGCATGTAGATTTAATAAATTATGTAATTATTAGTCTTACAAAGTAGTAAGTTTCTTTAGGTCTCCGATGTTTGGAGTGAGAGGCCCGCCAAGGTCCTTATTGTAAGAGAGATCCCTGAGATAGCATACAGTTGTTGTGTCTATATAAGAAACAGGAATAAAAAAGAAAAAAAATATATATTAAAATGATTAGTTCCTTACAGAGATTGCAACTCGCTAAGCTGCCCGATATCACCGGTGAGAGTACCTTTAATTCCCATGGTTGATAGTTTTCTGAAAGAGAGATAGAAGTCTAAGTGCCATACTTATGCAAGTTGAATGTGTGTCGTGTGTGTTGGGGTGGGTTGGGGGGGGGGGGGGGGGGGGGGGGACATTGGTGGTGGAAAGAGCGGCTTTGAACACACTTACATCACAGTTACCCTTGAGTTACTACAGCTAATGCCTTCCCATGGTGTATCACAGGGGTCGTCAGATCGTCCCCAGCTTGGTGGTTTGTTTTCCCATTGATCCATCAAAGCCCGAAGTACAACAGCTGTATTTTCAGGGTCATTTTGCCAGAAGAAAAAATTAATTTTCATTGGTTCATATAGGCATAAAGGGAATCCAAAGAGAACGTACTTTATGAAAAATAATTTACAAAATTAGAAAGGAGGATGTATGGCTTATTTCAAGTTGTATGTTTCTCCAGCGGATAATTATTTTAACAAAGGCCAGTGAGGTTACAAAATATAAATTGAACTTTATAATATCAATAATTTAATTCTCAAATCAAAATAGACATATATGATAAGTCTCTTTAGCAAGGACATTAATCCATAAGTTTCTATTAAAGCCTAAAAAAAAGCAGAGTATGGTACTTACTATCTTGGCCATTGGTATCTCCAAAACCACTCCAAAAGCTTAGATTGAAAACCAATAAAAGTAGAAGCAATTCCCTCATCTTGACACTTCTTCCAAGTACCACTACCACTTCAAGTTACAATTCTCTCTTTGGCTAAGTATTAAAACAACCTTTGCTCTACACCAGTTTGGTAGGCACAGAAAGAGCAGAGCAACACAACCACCTCCACCATGTCACTAAGTCTATGATTCCTTTCATCATGAACTCTTGGATTGAAGGCCTTCTACCTTAACCATGCAAAAGTTGCTTTTTATTTAACCTTTTTCCCTCTTTTTTCCCACAAAAAATGATCTTAGCTTGTCTTGAAAGCTAATCAACCTTCTATCACTAGTAAATTGGATGAGAATGAGCAAATGAAGATATTAGTTGTTAGATATAACCCACTCTGTAAGGCAAGTCCAAAGATCACTCGCTCATATGAAGATGATGATGATGATTGGCGGGTCATGTTGGGGACAAGTCAATAAAGGACGACTAAAAAAACCTCAAAGTAGATGGCTCTTGCAGAAATTTCCATAACATTTATCTTTGGAATCCCCAGCTTGCACCCAACTTGTTATATAGAGAATGAATCATCATTGAGCAAGTAAAATTGGATTCTTTCGTTCTGTCAAATACGTGTGTCGTTACATTCATTGAAGTGTGAATTAAACATTTATCAATTTTATGCCAGACTATGCATGGTAATGTGTTGATATTAGATACAAAATTGAGCAAGGTAAATATATAATTATAAACAATTTCTTAGTTTTCTAATAAAAGCGTTCCTTCCTGAACTTGTTAATTGTAGAATGACATATTTTCTTGTGTTACTATCAAACTTGTCAAGGTTAACCTTGAGGGATGTATTTAATTGCAACTTTATAATTTCAGTTTTCCATTATTATTGAAGTAACGGCTCTCTCACATCTATATTATCTTTTTATGCTTCTTTCTAAAATCCAACACATTTTCTTTATCTTGAAAAGACTTGGTGTGTGCATTATTTCTGGTTTTGTATACAAAAATTTTATAAATACATTGTTCCAAGTGTTGACCATTGTGTAAAGTCAATTGCTGCTTATTTAAGAGAGAGATATAAAACAAAATGGAAAATAGCGGTTAGTGCTAACTAATTCATGTGATGATAGTTCTGCAGTAATGAAAGTTCTAAGGACCACTTTTATATTTATATTTGTTTCTTCTTAATCATTCTATGTCGTAGTTTGGCTGCAACATTGATAGCTGCATGATTAGCTTTTGTTTTTTCTTTTCTCTGAAGTAAGCATAAGCAATCAATTAATTCTTATTCTGGACACAGCTTAATTAATAAAGCCTAAGCTAGTTTTGAATGCTGATAGTGTAACTTGTAGCAAAATTGTGAATAGAGCCACACATGGTATAGCTGTACTGTTTACTCAAATTTTGATTTATCAATTTAGGTTGATTTACTTTAATTTTTGGTCCAGTAAAGTCTCTATCAAATAAGCAAAATGGTGAATTTTCCTCCTCTCCATTTCTTTCTTCTTTGAACCTCTAAATAAAGTGGCCCAAACCATCAGATATATAAATAAGAGTGTTTTGTTTCACAATTGTGCGTCAATTTGCAAATCTTCAAAATATTTCCAAAGGTATTTATTGAAAGTTAGTTGAGTGGGGCCTCTAACCGCCATTAAATTGGGTTTCATGGAGTATGGATACACGATTACATGGCCCCCACGCTCGCTTATTGGATGTCCCTAGTGCTTTTTAATTTTTAATATTTAATTTTAGGTTTGTCATGGTTGTCAATTTTAGGCACCATTTAACTCAAATCCCATCGAAGTTACAATTTGCAACTAGCAAATTTACTTGTATAAAGGTAAGAGCTTATAATATTTTACTGTCAATTTTAAACATTTTGGAAATAAAATTAGAGTGTACGGAAAAATCATATATTATTCACTCAGGTGCGTTTGGATCATCTAAGAACATAATTAGAATTAGTTATTTAGAGTAAAAAAATATATTATTTCTAAACGAACAACAATAGTTTTTTTTGGATCTAGAATGCTATTTTTAAGTGATCCAACATCTAGATAAAATTTTTATTCATAGGATGTTTGGATCATCTTCTTAATACAGATTAAGAAGTAGTTGTGGCCATTTTAATCCGGATTAAAAAAATGATCAAAATGCTTTAAAAATAAAAAATTAATCTGTATGTTGGACCACTTAAAAATAACACTCTAGATCCAAAAAACACTTATTCTTGATCGTTAAAAAAATAATATTTTTTATTCCGAATAATTAATCTTAATTTTATTCTTAAATGATCCAAACACCCCAATGTGTTAGACTGCTTGGGCTGTAAATTTGGTATCATTGACCTCATTTACTCCGTATTAACTGAATTAAGAAAAGTTCGTGTGCATTCATTGGGCTTTGGATTTACAGCAGACATGAATTTGTTGCATACACCGGTTTTATTTATACCAAACTATTTTTAAGTTTTTATTTTTATAGATAAAACTTGAATTAAGTCTCCCAAATTCGGAATTCACATCCTCCACTCCACTCAAAAATATTCTTCTCAGTCATTCGCAGAGTATTTATTTTAAAGTTAGTTACTGTTACAATAAAAAACGTTGATCAGTCCTCCCAAAAAAAAAAAAAAAAAGTTGGTCTCTGCTTTAGTGGGGTGATAAAATAATTTTTCTGTTCTTAACTGTGTTAATTTATTAGGAGTTTGCAATTGCTTACTCATATATGGTGAAAAAGGCAATGATAACAAAATAAAGTTTTTCCTATGTTTTACGCTTTCTTAGAGCTTTATAGGGATTCAAATCATTTTCAACATGAGCCATGAGTACTTTTTATTCCATACTACAGATTAAAAGAAATAGACATGCATGGATCGAAATTTAGATGAAATTAGATCCCTGTGATTCTTAATTGTATGTGAATTTATTTAAGATCAACATATCCTGCAATGGTTGTATTCAGTCTGATAGTGAGACTAGCTAGTGATGTCGACACGCTTTGAATGCCAAAAGTTTATACGTCTGAGAGGTACGAAAGAATCGACGACTTCTGACTATTCATGCATCACAATTCTACGCACAGAGACAAAGTTCGTTCATTTTCTTTAAAATATCATCGCCGAATGCCGACTACTAATAATAATAATAATAATAAGTGGTAAGAACACTAAGCTGGCTTTCAAAAGATCAAGGTTCAAATTTCATATGCATCTTTAATTTCAAAAAATGTTAGATGACAGAAACCTCCCTCTTTCTTCAAAATGACTCGCCGCCAGTGATAAATTAATGATGAATGAAATGGAAGGCATTTTAAAGAACATTATATCATCACCTTTTAAAATTTTTAACCATATATTATGGCGCTGTGAATATAACTTTATTAGGCTTCTTTTGATCTCTTTTATACTTTTAGTTAGCTACCTAGTTTTACCAAAATTTTTTTTTTTTGGTGAGAATTTAGACTAGCTATCTTTTTTTTTTTTTTTTTTTTCGATTGTAATCTTTGATTCCCCCTCGTCCACAGTACCGAATAGTGGCACAAGGCGTCGCAATTAATGATATCAAATTCCATGTTGCAATTTATAGTGGAATCTATTTCACTGCCACAATTTTAATTGTCCAAGATCTGGGTTTATATTTTTGTGCTTTGTTGCGTTTTCAAACATACTTTGTTTATAAATGAACATTACATCATAAGATACAGAAATGAAAAGCTAACTCTATCAGAAGTGATAATCAAAATTATAATCATGACAATAACTCAAAATTTGGGTACGAATTCAGAAATTCGCCGGGCTATCATCCAGTTGTTTCTCATCCTCAATTTCCACCTCCAAAATTTCCTAACGATCAAACATTATCTCAAATGAGTCTTCAGAATAAACCATGAATTACAACATAACAATGAAAGGAAGACAAATTAACTTACCGGAATGCGATTTTTCAAATAATTACCAACACGCGCTAGAACAGTGGCACGAGTGTGCCAGAATCTGCCTTTGAGCCTCAATTTCACATAAGGGCCATCTAGTTCTGCTAGATCAACCTCTCCTGTATTGTGAATTTGTGATAGTAAATAAGCTCAGAACAAAATGAAGATGGATTTCCAAAACCAAGGTAAAAGTTGGTAAATACAAAAAAAAAAAAAAAAAAAAAATCTTAATTTTTTTGAACCAAGCAAAATAAACCAATTTTTTTCCACTTTCATTAAAGAAAGCTACAACAGTAATACATTATCCATCCAGATAGTCAAAAGAAAATGAAAGTTTCCCACTTTCCTTACACAGGTACAATTTATCAATCGGCACCAGTGCTAACAGTATCATCTTAATTTCACATGTATATAATTGAAAATGTACCAGTCATTCCAACTGACGTGTCGAAGATCTGAGCTAGCTGAAATCAAAGCAAAACAAATAAATTTTAGTAAAGTTGCAAAAAAAAAAATACAAAGCAGCAAGCAATGGGAGGAGAACAAAAATGCCACCTCAGATCGAGCATCGATTAGGACTTGATGTATATTCTCCTCTGTAAGGTCAAGTTCTGGTAGAGACGCTGATATTGCATTAAATCGAAATCTCTGCCTCCTAAGACGATTGCTTCTGTGCTTTAATGCAAAAGTTTTCAAATTTTGGCATTTGCAAAATTTTGGCGGGGAATTGAGAGAAGAAGGAGAAGAGAAGAGGCGTGAAGATGACACAAACACAACTGGATGGAGGTTGATGTGAAAGGTGAAGACCATTGTTGGGATTTCCGATTTCTTCTCCAATTACCCAACATCAACACAATATACAATCAATCACAGATTAAGATTACATACATACATATATCAATTAGGTTTCACAAAGGGAGGGTTTTGGCGGTGGAAACGAGAGAGCCAGAAAGGGATAAGGGAAGGATAAATCCCATCTCCAATATGCTAAATTTTTATAAATAATAATTTTCTGTGGAAATTTTATGTTTAGGAATATTTATTTTATATTTCCAGTTGTAGTATTGTCATTATCCTGTTAAAAGTCATACTTCTACATTTTTTTTTTATCAAAAATAGTTTTAAGCTATTTAGCTATTAATACAACGTTTTTGCATACAAATTAATTCATTTATATTTTTCACATTATTACATTTAGAATCAACTTAATATAATTAATAGTTTTGAAATTTCATTTTGCTAGTATAGTTTCAGTTTAATCTATGGTTTCCGTTACATCTATTACTATTATGTTTTGAATAAAACTTTCATTAATTATAACATTTCATCTATTAATATTTGCTAGAATAGTGCAAGATTGTCATCAATCTCTATTGACGATAGTAGAAGATGGGACCAGTGGCGAAGCTAGAATTTCATGTCAGGAGGGTCCATAAATTATCATACCATATTAAATCAACCCTCACTAGAAACTTCCCGTCGAAGAAGCGAAAAATTGAATAGGCTCTTTGCCAGAAAGTATCTGAGATGGGTCCTGCAAAAATTTTAGATGGGTCCCCTGTATTTTTTTTATTTATATCTCGGTTCTATTCCAAGTAAAAAAAAAAAAAAAGTTTCAGGTGGGTCCAGGATGGGACTGTAGCTTCGCCCCTGGACGGGACTATGACTCGGCGAGAACACGCAGTGCAAGACATGGTGCATAGGAAACTCGTATTAAGAGGAGATCCGAGCATGCTTCACATTCGTATGAATTATCGATTTTCTTACACTCACAAACGAAAATTACTATCTACTATCTCTCCACGATATTTGTGTCGTCACGTTTATATTTAATTATATATCGAGTTTGTTTATCTATGTATTCACTTTATTCAATTATGAGTTATTAAGACGCATCCCATAATGACGCATGGCACAGAAAGAGCAGAGCAACACAACCACCTCCACCATGTCACTAAGTCTATGATTCCTTTCATCATGAACTCTTGGATTGAAGGCCTTCTACCTTAACCATGCAAAAGTTGCTTTTTATTTAACCTTTTTCCCTCTTTTTTCCCACAAAAAATGATCTTAGCTTGTCTTGAAAGCTAATCAACCTTCTATCACTAGTAAATTGGATGAGAATGAGCAAATGAAGATATTAGTTGTTAGATATAACCCACTCTGTAAGGCAAGTCCAAAGATCACTCGCTCATATGAAGATGATGATGATGATTGGCGGGTCATGTTGGGGACAAGTCAATAAAGGACGACTAAAAAAACCTCAAAGTAGATGGCTCTTGCAGAAATTTCCATAACATTTATCTTTGGAATCCCCAGCTTGCACCCAACTTGTTATATAGAGAATGAATCATCATTGAGCAAGTAAAACTGGATTTCTTTTATACAAAAAAAAAAAAAACTATTTCTTATTTAAATGGATCAAGTCAGGTCAATCCGTTCAACCATCAGATCGAATACCTCTTTTGATCAATGAAAGGGGTGGATGGGTATGATCGATTTTTTTTTTTGACGTTAAGTACGTACGAGCTACTTACAAATTAGTATATAACATACCTTTTTACTGGTACACGGTTCTAGGTGGCAAAGCCTTTCCTTTTTTTTTTTTTTTTTTTGGGTGAGAACTTACAATCCATACTGGTGCACAATTGTTAGTGTGATATGGTACACGGTATGCTAATTTGAGGTCTTTACTAGTGATTAAGAGCACATAACTGAATGCACAAACTCAAATATTGGAGACCAGCAAATATTTTAAGTATGAACTCAGATATATAATGAGGGCATCATAGTCAATTTTTGTAAAAAAAACAAGCAGGGCTTCAACCCCGCCAGTCCGCCACTTTCCATTAATAGAAAGTATCAGTCAACTTCCAATAAAGGACTCCACAAATGTAATTGACAATTTAGACCCAAAGAACACAGAGGCACCTGGTAGTGGCACCCATATCTAATGGTACCTGTTAACCTTTTATAAAATAGTCAAATTGAATATGTCAAATCATTTCTTCTCTGTATATAATTTACACTCACCAAACTTGATTCTCATAAATTAACCTTGTACTCGACTAGTCGTTTATAGCAAAGTAAAGGTGTCGATCCCACAGAGATGGGTATGATTACTATTCTTATTGGTTCGTTAAATCTAGACAGTAAAAGTTTAGAAAGGTTTTTGAGTCACAAATAGAATAAATAAAAGAGAAATAAAGAAATGCGATTGCAAGTAAGGAAATAATGCAAAACAATGCGAGTAAATATTTTTGGGGTTTTCTAACAGTTTAATATATGATGCGAAATGTGCCTTAGGGTTCGATTTCACTTAGGTTTGGTCGCAGGGTTGCGAAACATACCACTTTCGTGTCTCTGTTTCACTAATCCGGTCCGGATCGTAGCCAATCCGGTCCGGATTCCACTGCGTGAATGCTGTGATTTACTCAATTGCTGATTTATTCAAGTCAAGGGTCCATCTAGCCATACCTAAACTCCCTAACCCTTTGCTGTCACTTATTGGGTACGGTATTTGGTATAGAACCTAGTGTTAACCCTCATCGAATGCATTGCACCCTCAACTTTCGTTTGCCGGTGGACCTATTCGAGTTTACAATTGGTTTTCTGCGAGATATCTAACTTAGACTTTCGCCTAATTAGAAGTGTTTACTTTTGGTTACTAACTGGTCGACTTTCGCCATTGACCTACCTCGAAATACTAGTGAAAGGTTCAGTTATTATAATGAGTTGATGTCTCAAACAAGTGCGGCCGTACACAAGCAGAGCAACACAAGTAATAATAAACACAAAACACAAGCAAATCAATAAAACTCCCAAAGGTAATTGACTTCTTCCATCAATCAAAAGAGTAAATCAAGCAATCCAAACCCTAAGCTACATCTACCCCTAAAGCATCAAGAGTTTAGCCTAACATAACTTCAAACAACAAGCAAATAGCAAGAGATAAAATCACACAAGCCATAAAAACAGAATTTAGAGAGAAAGTATGAGAGAAACAACAAATATCCAAGTTTTTAAGTTGTAAACCGCTGCCGTCGCGCTAGAGAACACCTTAAGACCTTGAGAACTCGTTGCCACAGCAAAGCCAAGCTCCAAAACGTGCCTTGCCTCTGCCCTAGTCGCCCAAAGAAGAGAGAAAAGCACCCTCAAACCCTAGATCTGCTGCTGGAGAGAGAGAAAGAAAGTTGTGGAATGAGGAATGATGCCTTTCCAAAGATGGAGCACGCCTAAATTGCCTCCCCTGCCTGCCTGGACGTCCAGCTACCTTCCCCCAATCACACACACGAAATTACCTTGCTTTCCATAAAAGAAATCGCCTTTAATTTCTGATCAGAACCTTCTTTATATGGCAATCCGGACCGGACAGGATGCAATCCGGACCGGATTAGAGCCACTGGATTGAGTTTGCATAAGGATCGGGTCCGGATTAGGAGGAATCCGGGCTGGATTGTAGAGGTTGAGTGAGATAGGCTGTGGAGTGGTTGGCCTTGTGCGTAGGCGGTGCATCGGGCTGAGTCGAGACTTGTTCTAAGCTAGGAATGAGTCGTCTAGCTATCCAATTCGTTGCTTCTTTGCTGCTTTCTTCGAGTTCCTATAAAAATAAAACAAAACGCAACGGCAGTGCCAAATCTGGCAAACAAAAGCGAAAAACAAGATAAAATCACAGTTTTAGTTATAATTTCGATGTGAAGTCTGGTCAAAATATCGATATAAATATGAGATATCAAATCCCCCCAAACTTAAAACTTGCTTGTCCCCAAGCAAAAAATCTAAACTCAGAAGAAATGACAGGACTTAGACTTAATATCGAAATTAACTTAGGATTAGAAATTTAATCAAGTGCACAGTTTAAATCAATTTCAATTCACGCTTTTCAACAATTGTTCAATTGAAATCCTCAAACAAGGGTTAAGTTTGTTTCATTCCAATTCATGCAGCTCTTGGCCCTTAGAAAATTTTGATTGACAAGTATGGACCCTAGCTTTTCTTTATTTAATCACAATGCAAACCCAAGTTTATCTGCCCGTTCATTTCCATGATTCGCAAAAATTTGTAAAAGAATTTTTGCCGAAGCTAGAAATTTTATAATGAACTATTCTCAAAAACAATTTCGATTTTCACCAATTTGGATTGTGCAAGTCGAGTCGTGGGGCTTTACACCCTAGAGGATTTGATGTGTATCATTGACCTTGAAAATGCTACTGGTACATGTCGCACCAGTGAGGTTGGTCCAGTTTTTTATGCAATTTTGTTACGGTCCACTATGAAACTAGTTGGAGCTACCCAATCGTCCTCGAGTGCTTTGAGGTACAGATTCCTGACAACTCGCAACTAGTTCCACCCTCCAAGTTTTGCTACTGGTACATGTCGCACCAGGGAGGTCGGTCCGGATTTTATACAATTTCGCAACTAGCTCCGCCCTCAGATTTTGTGGTTGAGTTGGTGGAAAAAGGTCTCAACACTCCTCGTTTTCACAACTATTTAGATTTCAGTCAATTTAGGTTTGCTCGTTGGTGATTCAAGCATTAAAAGCAATTTCAAACCAGAAAAAGTTCATCTTATAATTTCAAAAGTCGGCAAATATCTTTTTTGAACAAAAGTTTACTACTCACAAATCTGTTCACTCGGCAAAAAGTTTCGGTTTTGACTAACTTGTATTTAAACAATTTTAAGCAACCAATTTTCAGATCCAGACAAGTACAATTTCGAAATTCTTCAGTCCATTGGTACACAAATTAGCCTAAAACGTCTTAACAAACAAGAGTTTTTGAAATTCAAATGAACCTTTGTGAAAAGAAAAGAACCACAGGGTTTTCAGCGTGAAATTCCATCGAGAAAAGTTGATCAATGCACTAAATTAAATCTCCAAGCCTCGCAAAACTACTGTGATAAAATATCAAACACCAGAGGAGAATCCGGGCCGGATTGGCTTGAATCCGGACCGGATGTTCAGAAACGTTTTGGACAGAGAGAAGAATCCAGTCCGGATTCAAGGGAATCCGGTCCGGATTAGAGATCCAGAAGACAAAACAAGTAAAAAAAAATTCAAATTTCCACAAGTTTTTCAGACGGTTCAAAAATTTACAAGTGAAATCACGTCTGTTTCATTTTTCCTTCCTCCCCAAACTTAGAGCAGTGCATTGTCCTCAATGCAACACAGAGAAAAATAAATAGGAGAAAAATTCAAGGTATGAAAAAAGGAAACTTAAATGGGGTTGTGATTATCTTCTAAAAACATTCAATTCCTCTGCTGATACAATTGACAGGATTGCTGCACAGGTAAATACAAAAAGAAAAATTAAGTTCAAAATAATGTGACCTGAATATAGTTCTCGTAAAGAAATAGATCGTATGTAATTTCATATGGAGTTTAGATATATTGTATCTCATGTAGATAAAGGGCACCTGCTCCTAAATTCATTGAAGATTAAAAAAAAAAACAGAGATAATGCCATCATACACTTCAAGTTTGATTCCAACAGATCCAACCATTCATATATGGCATGCAAGGCCACTGAGCAAAGAAAGTGAATTTAATTGTTTTTCAAATTTAGGTTGGAACTGGGTCCACAACAGGTGGTTCCTCACCAAATGACCACTACTGTTGGATGCGGCCTGAGGATATAGACTACCCAAGACCTGTTACTGAATGCCACGCATGCTCTGACCTTGCGGCTGAGATGGCTGCGGCTCTTGCTGCTGCATCCATTGTTTTCAAGGACAATAAAAAGTACTCACAAAAGCTGGTCCATGGTGCCACAACACTATTCAAGTTTTCAAGGGATCAGCGGGGCAGATACAGTGCTGGTGGAAGTGATGCCTCATTTTTCTACAACTCAACAAGTTACTGGGACGAGTTTGTTTGGGGTGGTTCATGGATGTACCTAGCCACAGGAAATAGTTCCTATCTCCAATTAGCGACGAATCCAACCATGGCTAAGCATGCAGGGGCATTCTGGGGTGGGCCTGACTATGGTGTATTTAGTTGGGATAATAAGCTAACTGGTGCCCAAGTGAGTGTTTTCAAGGATACATTATTTTTCTTTTTCCTAACAGATAGCAAGAACTCAGAAATTTAAAAAAAGAAAATTATGATTCTTCATTTCTAGGTTCTTCTTAGCAGATTGAGGCTTTTCCTTAGCCCTGGCTACCCGTATGAAGAAATACTGAGAACTTTCCACAACCAAACTAGCATTATAATGTGCTCCTATCTTCCCATTTTCACATCCTTCAATCGGACTAAAGGTTCGCACTACATCATTTAAATCAACTTGTTTTAATGTGTTGTTTCCTGAGAGTTATTTTTAATCTATTATTTTCCTAATACAGGTGGGCTGATACAATTGAACCATGGAAGGCCCCAGCCTCTACAATATGTAGTCAATGCTGCTTTTCTTGCCGCTGTTTATAGTGACTATCTGGAAGCAGCCGATACACCTGGGTGGTATTGCGGTCCCAATTTCTATCCTACTGGCGTTTTACGTGATTTTGCAAAGACCCAGGTACATTTATTCTTAAGTTTAATTACTGAATGCATCCCAATTTTTCATTTCCTTGTAGTACCCGATTGAGCAGTGGCTGAAAAGTGAAAACTATGTTTTGGTGATTTTAAAGCAAAAAAAAAAAAAAATGTGCAGCACTATACTAGAATCTGGTTGTAATCTCTGTTATGGGGATGGGGAAAATTAACAACACTGGAAACTCAAAAAATTGTTTTCGAAATCATGAATTGAAGTATCTTCTTTGGTTTCAGATTAATTATATCCTTGGCAAAAATCCACGAAAAATGAGCTACGTTGTAGGATTTGGCAACAAGTACCCCAAACACGTCCATCATCGTGGTGCCTCAATTCCGAAGAACGGGGTGCACTATAACTGCAAGGGAGGCTGGAAATGGCGAGACTCCAAGAAGCCAAACCCTAACACCGTAGTGGGTGCAATGGTTGCGGGTCCAGACCGACATGATGGTTTTAAGGATGTTCGTTCCAATTATAACTACACAGAGCCAACTCTTGCTGGCAATGCTGGTTTGGTTGCAGCTCTAGTTGCTCTGTCTGGCCATGAGAATACTGGGGTTGATAAAAACACCATATTTTCTGCTGTGCCGCCTATGTTCCCCACGCCACCACCTCCGCCAGCGCCTTGGAAGCCGTGAATGCATACATTGTTGGAATTTTTTGGGCGGAATCTGAAGGAGATTTTATGCATTCTTTCTCATCCCATTTATGGTGATCTAACAACTGCATGCGAGGTGTCGAGCATTTTGCATGCGGGATCCTTTTTATGCAATGTCATGCATTTAGATTCGTTGGTACAGCTTTTTTTTTATGTATTGATATAATATGATACCTCTAGACTTCTAGTCTGAATGTGTTTCGTATTTTATGTATCATTGTATGTAGGTTTATATTAGGAGACTGAACAATACTTGTGTAGTTTTGAGTGACACCCTTATTTCTAACAGTTGTTTACTTGTATGCATATATGAGTTTGATGACGGGCTACTTGTTCTGTTCACTTTCTTTTCTCAATTGATTTATTAACGGGCTGCTTTGAGCCCGTTATTTATAGGCCATTTTGATCTTGCTCCGTTATCTTATAATCTACACAGCCCAATACATTTTCAAGCATGAAAGAAAGCCAGGCACAATTTTCAAGACGGAGTTGATAAATGTAACCAGTACCAAAGGTAATCAGCCAATCATATCTAAAAATAGAAAGCGACGTGCTGCCAAAAATAGAAAGCACACTAGCTCTCTCACGCGCCTCCCCTCCGCTCACCTCCCCTCTATTTCCACGCGCCTTCTCTCCGCTAACCCCCCTCTGTTCCGACGCGCCTCCCTTCCGCTCACCCCCTCTGTTCAGTCGCGCCTTCCCGCTCATCCCCTGTTTCGACGCGCCTCCCTTCTGCTCACCCCCTTTCTGGTCCGACACGCCACCTCTTCGCTCCCCCTCTGTTCCCGTAGCGCCTCCCTGTGTCACCTCGTGCCACCTGTAAAAATACTCCCTCGTACATATTATTTACTCCCTTTATTGTATTTAATTACTCCCTAATAAAAGGTACACAAAGAGTTATTACTTACTCCCTTATTCTTGATAAATACTCCCTGTTACTATTTTGGTTACTCCCCTGTACTCGTTATTTACTCTCCTTATTGTATATAATTACTCCCTAATAAAAGGTATGCAAATATTTATTACTTACTCTCTTATTCTTGATAAATACTCCCTCTTAATATTTTAGTTACTATCATGTACTCGTTATTTACTCCCTTGATTGTGTATAGTGACTCTCTCTCTTATTCTTGATAAATACTCTCTTTTCGTCTTATTAGTTACTCCTTTACTAGTAATTATATACTCTCTTACCTTAATTATATACTCCCTTATCAATAATTACTAATAAAGTTATTATATATTCTCTTGTAAATAATTTACTCCCTTATATATATTTAATTACTTCCAACTCGTAGCAGAATAATAATTAAAAATATATTTTCTCTTTTCACCTTCCTTCTTCCTATACCAGATGTGATCATCTTTCTTTTCCCTCTCTACTCACAAGATAAGTACCTCATCGGATTGAAAAGATGGAGTTGTGCCAGATTGAGAGGTGAGGAGGTAGAGAGAAAGGGAAAGGCGCGAGTTGGAGAAAGGAAAGAGCACGCGTAAAGGGAGGGAGAGGAGAAGGGAGGCGCAGGTCAAGAAATCGCGTCATGGAAGGGAGAGGTGAACGGAGCACGTGAGGAGAGGAGGAGGGTGAGGGAAAAGAGCTTCGTGAAGGTGAGGGTGAGGGGAGTGCGTGAGGGGAACGTCGCGCGTGAGTTTGATCGCTTCATCGCGTGAGAAAGGAGGGAGTGCTCCATTTGATTGCTTGATTGCTTGACTCTTGATTGTATAGATGAATTCCCTTTTCAAAAATGATAACGGTCATTTGTAATTTTGTCATCATTTGAACAAAGTGAATATATAAAATAAACAAGGTGAACATATATATTATCAAAGTAACCAGTAAACACATACAAACAAATAAGTTTTTTTTATCTGTCTCGCTTGTTTAGATTTTTATATGCATATTCAATTTATTTTTATTGAACTTATTTTTTTATATGTGTTCACTTTGATCATTTATATGATCATCTTGTCTATTTAATGTGTTCATTTTATTCAAGTAGTGACAAATCTGCAATAAATAACTTCCTACAATTTTTAAGCCCTTCCTATTATAATTACGTGTTGTGTTGCTCAAGTACTATAATAAAGTAACAATTTAAAATTAATGTCGGCTTCTTAGTTTTAAAGCCTGTAAGTTTGAAGTTTTGAGCTTAATAAAAGGGCAGTAAAACTGGGTTGTTTGATCCAGTGGTTTCGTTCTTTTTCCTTAATCAAGTGGTTTTTGGTTCGATTTACGAAAATAGTATTTATTTTCAAATTTTTTATAATAAAATCGCTGATTCCAAATCAACTTTCAAAAAATAAATAAATAAATAAAAGGGCAGTAATAGATGTTCGGCGTTCTTAAATTTTTGGGCTTGAAGTTTTACTCGGGTCATTCCCTCTTTAAAATGAGGCCTACTTAGCAAAAGAAACAAAAATAGATCATCAACATACGTCGCCAAAAAAAAAAAAAAAAAAAAAAAAAAGACTTAGTGCTTACTGCTTAGTAGCCGATTATTTGACGGCTCACTTCTCTGTACTAATTTTTTTAAAAACATCACAACTATGAAAAAAATATTTGGGCCGTCAATATCAAAACAAGAATAATGGAAGTTTAAGATAACATGCTAGATTGCTAGGTCGAGATTTTAAAAAACGCAAACATTTCTCATAATTGAACGAGTCCATCAACACAAAATCAAACTTAAATTGAATTTACTGTAAATACTTTGAGACAAATTTGAATGATTTCGAGATAAAAATGTTGATCGATTCTGTCCACCTTAAATCGCTACAAGAAATTCTCTATTCAAATTTCAAGCAAGCGACCTCCATTAATTAATTGCATTGTTCTTAGTCAATAGATCAATAACTTATTCTCGAGATAAATTTAATCATAGATTTTTATCAATATTTCATTTTCTTATATTTACCTCTTTATTGAGTTTAGGCGTATATATAATTCTTAAGCTCAGTCAATTTCCCACACTTAAATTGTTGACGCACTTCACATCAAAACATCCGTAGCTAACTCCATAGCTACTCGTCTACACGTGCAGCTTCGTATCAGCCTCCATTTAAGAAATATTTTATTATTTTAAGTAAAAAGGTACCTTGGGGAAACAAAATAAGTAATAAAAGAACACAGAAAATTGTAGGGAAAGGGTACAAAGCAATAAATATCCTTGGTTTCGAGTACAGTTAGGTTAGGTCAGGACCTCGCCTCCGTAATTGCAACGAAGTGGTACCATTTGAACTCGTTCCATTTTACGAGAAATAGATTAGCTTATTACCTACTTCAATACAAATCTAATCCACACGAGAGAGAAATTGACAGAATTTGAATTGGATAAGCCCCAATCAATTGGTCGGATGCATATTTGTTTTTTTTTTTCTTTGAAGTTCGATACTCGATAGTGTAAAACACAAGAAATTTGACACTTTTTGTTAGGTAACAAAGAAGTTAAAAAATTTTAAAATTTGTGAACAACACATTAATTGCAATGCACCCCGGCTGGCGCCACCCATTCAACAAATTCACAACTTGAGAGGTAGGTGCAAACAATAATCCAATGTTCAGGCCGCTTTAAATTCTTCTATTGAAAGATATGTATCATTCTCATTCATCTGCGATTGTCATTTCTATTTGTGTTAATTATGAATCATGTTTGCAACAAACACTAGTTTTGTTGTCTTTTTACGGACAATGAAGTACATGTTATTGTCGGGCGAAAACAAATTTCGTTTTTTAAGGCTGACAAAAAGAAGTAATTGTTATTTTTTTATATAGTGAAAGCAATAAAATTTCTGTATAATTGCAGCCAGTTTGTCTGGTAAGAATAGTATGAGAAGGAAATATTTACTATATTAAACATAATTTGTTTTTTTCTTATCTAGATTCATGGTCTGTAATGATTGTGAAAGAACTGTTTGTATAAGTATGCACATTTGTACAGTTACATTGTTTTGAAGACCATACCGAATACCTGAAAATTTTGGTAATACTCGGAACCGGAACACTGACAGAAATGGAGGTATTCAATATTGTTAGAGAAAATACTATACAATTTCATATTAAAAAATATCAGATTTCGGCCACTAGTGGTCCGGTAAGGTTTTAAAAACATTGGTAACAAATTTTCAAATAGATATGCTACTCCAAGAATGGAAGTGTTGAATTATTCAAAAATGATCTTGAGTAGGTGGCAATTGATTTTGATATTTTGTGGAAGAACATTTTCCATTGCTAGTTTATAATTTATGGTCTCCACAGTCTAGTTAAGGAGTAATGAGTAAGACTGGTAGTGTCGTAGAAGGGGGTCCATAAACAAATACATGCATGAATTATTAAATATGAATCCATCCAAAGGTTGTGAGATTTTGACCATGACTGGTTACTGGTTAGCAGTGAAAGCACATTGTTGTAGGCATTTGGTGGCACATGCAAGCACATGCAACCTGAAAAGAGGTACTATTTTCAAAAAGTGATGCTACAGTCTCTCCTGAACATATGTGAAATATTCTAATCTGGTCAGGATCAGAGCACTATTTAAAGTTTAAACTTTCTCTTGAAAACATATTATTAGTTTTCATCAACTATCTCCTTTAACTATTCAGTTTCTGAGATCCAGTACGCAGAACTTGATATAATTTTTTCTCCAAATTGCATTTGAGATGCCCATTCAAGAGAGAAAAGGCCTTTGATTATAATTTCAAACCATACTACTAGGAATTAACATAGGCCCACATGCATAGTGAGTAGAAGTTATGTTCACGGATATCAGTGAAAGCATGATTCATCATGTGTTGACCATTCAATTAGTAATTGGGATCTATATTGAAAGGAGTACTTCTCAATCACTAGCTAGAAATTTTCAGAAATATGAAAGAAATTAAGGTACTGTAGCTACTTGTCACAACTTCACAAGTGTAAAGAGACAGCATTGAATTAATTTCCATGACACCAATCATAACTACTCTACTCTGATTTAGCTTCTTTGCAATCATATCTTTTCATGTCCCACAAAATAACTTCAAATCTTTTGATGTAACTATGTTGATCAAATGTGAATTCTGATGTTTTTTGAAAATTCCAAAAAAAAAGAAATTGCCCTTTTCATGTCTGATAGTTACAAGCGAGGTAGACAAATTTCCATCATGTTTGTAATTTAGAAAGAAAAATGAAATTGAAGGGGACAATCCACCTCCAGTTTTTGACCAACTGCTCGTTCGCAAAAGAGACAGACAGCTGCATTTCTACTACAGCAATTTACAAATTAGGCCTCCCCATTGTACATATTGCTCCAACATGGCGCACTGTCAAACTTTTCCAAAGTAAAAATAGACACACGAAAAGTTGTTACATAAATTTAAGGCGCTTTTATAGCCTCTTTACACTTTACCCTGGCTTTCATCCTTTATCTAAGTTTGGATCTAAGATCATACATTCGTACTAATGCACCAATGTATCCTAACCTGTGATATTTTTTAATATCAAAATTCTGACAAGAGAACATGGAGACCATGAAGGTGCAAAGACTCGGAGGTAAGCTAATTGGGTTCAAAATTGGCAGCGGAATTGGTAATTTTATTCATAGCTTAACGTAAAATTTGGCATGATACTGTGATTATACCTTTATTAAACTAAAGATGTACACCTTGGCAGGCAAAAACCATACGACAAATAATCCTCCTTTGTTAAGTCTGGAAATGCACACCTTATCGTTTTAGCTTGCTTGCTTTTTTTTAGTTTGTCTAGCTGTTTTAGTTTCTTTATTTATTATTTTTTTTTTTTTTGTTCTTGTACCCAGGTAGCCACTATCTGGTTTCTCCAAAAAAAATTCTGGAAATGGAAAAGGCACATGTTGGTTTTTGTTACGCAACCAAATGGTGGTAACTCCAAATTAAGCTTATCTGCTTTTAACATTGAATGACTGGATAATATAGAGACAGATAAAAAACTTCGATGTCATTGTTATGACCATTGTAAGAATTCTAGTACAAGATTTCAATAAATAAGGTTTTACTAGTTACTGGTGCAGCAAGTTCCGTTCAGTACCGGTACTGCTACCATTCAATTCACGTCCCTGCTAAACAGGTTCATTGCTACAAAGTAGAAGCCTTTCTTATCTATCAACATGAAAATATGAAATAAGTTTTACATTTCTCTGTATTGTCTCAAGCAATTGAAGATGAACTTAATTAAGCATCGAGACAAATATTAATCTAAATCATATTGGCTCCTATCATACATCAATGTTTACCTGCTAGCTGTGTCTGACTTGTTACTTAGCACATTGAACATGTTGCAAACATCGTTTTCATGAAGAGAACAACAATGTAATGAAGTGTCAAGTGCATTGAATGATAGTAAGACACTATCAAATGAAGCAATAATTAGTTCCCACAGGATGAAAAGTCACAACTCGCTGGCAAGAGATAAGGCAGATATAAAAGATGAATTATTTGCATATTCTTTCCCTTTCTTTCTGTCTATAATAAGACTGTCCACTACAATTACAATAGCAGATCATTGTAAAACGTTTTGTTACAAAGTAAGAAACAGTAAAAGCCATTCACCCTCTTTTCCATCTCTCTTTCATCATTCTTCCCATCACTTGGGCAAAGCTGTGATATACCCTCTGTCATTCCTCATTTAATGCTTGTACTTCCTGTAAGTTAACTTGCATGCAGCCAGACCTACTCTTCCTACCTCTATTATTACCATAATGTCTAATAAATAACATATATGCATGGCATCTTATCTCTGATACCTCCTGAACTGTTGCTTTCCTGTTCCTTTCTTACAAGCAAGTTGCATTTTCTTTTTTTTTCTGTTTATGTGGCTAAAAAAGGCCTTTAGATTGTGGGAGACAATGGAGGGGCCTCTTTGTAAAGTTCTCTAAAAAAAAGGGCTAGAAAGCTGCCAATCATCAATACAGAAAAAAGAAAAATGAGAAACTATATAAATCTTAAACTAAAGTAAAAACCTATGCTGACACTTCTCTTTTTTTTTCACTATATTATTCTTACTATCACTTTTCTTCTTTAAACTCCTGCTAGTACTATTCCTGCAACCAAAATCAAAACAAAAGAAAAAGAGGAGAAAGGAACTTGTTAGATCAAACCTCAACAATATAGCAACATGTATAGTGGATTATTAGTGCATGATTGCTCTAACTTGGCAATAGAAATTGAGCACAAACAACTCTACCTAGGCCTATCAAACTACAGAGTATAGGCGCACTAAACAGATTTATGTGTAATAAAGGTGTAAGATATTTTTAGATTTTATAGAATAAAGAGATTAATTAGTGCTAACTTTGATTAGGATGGGCTCATGCACTACTGCGAGACAGGGTACCTTTCAACTTTACATTCCAATCGCCCCATGATCAGAAGAAATCCTACAATAAATAAAATGTTAAACATAAAATTAACAACAGTCAAAATCATATGACAATACTACAAAAACATGTTTTATATTTCTTTTCAGACGCAACTACTAATGACGTACGTCTCGACCCCCCGGATCAAAATTTAACCTTTCGGCGACTCACCTAGTCATGGGGAGAAAGTAAGATTTGGCAGAAGCCATGTCTAAAGACGTAGCTGGGGACAACAGTGGAGATCCCAAGAGATGACCATTGCCGCTAGCACTGTTAATCGAAGAAACTTCGGCATCTGAGACCGAGAACGGATCAAGCCCGAATGCACTTTTGGCTGCAGTTGGAGATGCAAAGGGACTGTCTGGCAAGTTGTGCTCCACACTACTGCACCACACAATCATGTTTATTTAATCAATTCCATCTAATTAAATACTTGAGAGAATGGTTTTGGTAAAGTGTAACAAGGAGTTGCTAACAAAAGACCCAAACTGAAAAACCATTGCACAATTCAACAATACTAAAGCATTGCAGAAGAAATAACAAAGTGGTCCCCACTGCCACCACTCCACCAGCCAATTTAATTGGCGAATTAATTGGTCGAGCAAAGCACAGTGGCAGCTCCAATAAAAAACAAAATTTGGACTGGATTCTGTCGAGTGTCGACATTATTTTTAGATTACAAATATAATCAGCTTCTGGGTTTAGGGAATTTTATAGTGTTTTTTCTTTTAATTTTGTGTGAACCTTTCTTGGAAGTCGCTATCAGCGTTGGGGCTCGCCTCATCAGTAGATTCCTCCTTATCAGCTGAAGCTACGTTGACCGTTCTCTGCTGGGGAAAGCTGCTCTCATCTGTGGGACTTTTACCTATTCACCCCCATAATTTCTCAAAATTACATTTTACTCTTCAATGTAATTAGAAATGGCAAGTAAACATAACAAACATGTTGAGGTTCTTTTGCCATTTTCTGCTAAATAGTTACACAGATGTTGACAGAATTTATAAGGTTTCCTGGCCAAATAGGTGGCAGTTGGCATTGAAGTGCTATTTCATCTTTTGAATTTTCCTTTTTGAGGAAATTAAAGACTCTGTATACAAAACCAAAGCCACTTATTAGAGCACTGTAAATTTGGAAATCTGATTTACTTCTCCCTACGAATGCTTGACTTCAACAAAATTTTACTTCCATTGACCTTTTTATTTTTTTACTGTGAAAGCAGTTTTTGCTCATGTCACTGTCCTGCACGAATTACTTTTGTTATACTTTTCTTTATTTCAGATAAAAGAGATATCAAAATTTGAAAAAAAAAGGCAGTAAAACATAAGATATGTTTAGCAAAATACTAAGAAAAAAACCTTCAGTACGGGTCTCGTCAGGGCTAATAGAGCTGCTCCTTGTACCAACAGCAATTGGTGCAATAGGTGGTGATCCGACAGCCGTGGTCGAATGAAGACCGGCATTGCCATTTCCATGCGAGCTAAAACTCCGGGACTTGAGATCGAGCAACTGTAAACCCATCAATCTCCTGCTCTGTAATTCAATTGCTTGTTGCAATTCAGCTGCTTGTTGTTGCTCTTCGAGCTTCCTTCTTATCAACATTTCGGTTGTGTTATTCCCATGAAGCATTCTTGCTCCTAGTAAAAGCAGAAGTAAAATGTATTAGACAAAAGCAATTCAAATGTGCAAAAGAACTCACATATAAAATTGTAAATACCTAATTGTTGGAGGTCAAATGAGTCTCTCGAGTCAAGGCCGGTAGGAGTTGTACAGCCAGAGAAATCGCCTCTATCTCCAGCAGGCTTGGTCCTGAGAGGAAAACCAACAATTATTAGCCATAATATACAAATTCAAGGGTTGAAAGTGTACAATGTACAAATGCATACCGGTACTTTTCTGGAACTTTGCCTTTCTCCTTGTATGGCTTCACCAAAACTCGTGCATCACAAATGAAATGTGGATTTCCCTTAGCAAGAATCAACTTCACAGTCTCAGGATATACAAATGTCACAAAGCCAAACATGCGTTTCTGCTGGTATGGGATCCTCACGTCTTGTACCGGCCCATAAATACTTTAATTCAAAAAGATCGAAAGAACAGAATACTTCAGTAAAAAAAAATTGTGAGATAACTAGGGGCTTGATTAATAAATTTGAAGTCAAATAATACTAACCTGAAGTAATTTGAGACATCTTCTTCTCTGAAGGTGCTATCTGCTGGGAAGGTCAAATAAATCTGCCTAGAGCTAGGATTCATCATGTTCATAAAATCAACTCTATCGAACCGAGATCGCCCCATGAGTTTGTGTGCATCATCTCCTCCTAACATGAGTGCTGCCGCTGCAGCCACAGCCCTAAATTTATCATTATTAAAAAAAAAAATTGAATTCAGTCATTCACATTTTGCAAGAGGATAATTTAAAACAAAATTAAACTAAGTTGTGACACAAATGGATACCTCTGGTTTTCACTCTGTTGCTGTAAGAAGAAATTAAGACACTTGCTAGAACCAGATGGTGAAGCAGGCATGGAACCGGTAGGTGAGAAAGGAAACCCGCTAGCAGCTGCCATGAGACGCTGGCTCTTTGACCGAAGCAACAGCTCTTGTTCAAGCATAGCGCTTTCATCCGGCAAACCGTGCACGAACCTACAGCTGGTACCATTCTTGCAATAGCCTCTCGCGTAGTAGAGACAAGGTTTCCAGCCGAGACCGTCGGCGTTGCTTCCCGAGAAGCATATATCGCTCACCGAGCAGCTCCTCCTGTGGTGGCCATTACCAATAGCAGCATAGTCCATGAAGTCCCCTTGTGCCCCAGTTTCATTGAGGAAAGACATTTGATCTTGCAGCTGTAGCTCATCTATTAGATCAGTACCGGCACGTGCACCAAAGAACGGTGAAGTGGGTCCACCGGTACCATTGCAACCAGGGCTAATAAGCTCGTCAGAGGCCTGTAGCTCATCCACCAGACCGTTGCTAATGGTGCCGTTGCAGCTATTGCTCCGAGAGAAAACCGGTGGAGGTGCCCATGAAGACGGAGATGACACTGACAGAGGTGAGGGCAGACGGGATGCAGAGTTTTGCCTCGAGAGATGGAAAGGAGATGGTGCAGTCGAGACTGAAGTCGGTGTACCAGGGTTTGAAGATGGTACAAGGCCAAGTTCTTTCCGGGCTTTTGCGATCACTGATTGGAGGAGGGTTTCAGGCCCGAAAGCTAACCGAATCATCTCTTTCTCACCATGATCTTGAATCAAGAGAAGACCCATGATTTTTGCAGCGTTTTCAGGGTCTAGGGTTTGAATTCTAGAGAAAACAATCCTTGTTGCTTCATACGCATCCATGGAAGTTGTGTTGTATATATGCCTATCTCAGTGTTTGATTTTGATGGTCTTTGAGGTTTTTTCTGCTTCAATATGGGGAAGGAAGGAAAGAAGGAGATGGTTATTAGGATAGAAGGTTAACCCAAAGAAAGGGAATCTAATAAAAGAGGTGTGAAGCAGTGCTTCATTATATCTCTTCCACGCTCTCTCTAAATCTCTTTAGTTATGTCACTGAGACCACTGTTTCACTGAAAGAGCAGACTGTCCTGACTCCATTTCCAAAGCTAGATGGAGAGAGAGAATTAAAGAGATATTAGGGTTTGCTGTACCGAAAAGACCAGCTTGAAACCTTTGGGCTTTCTGGCTAGCTAGCTACCTACTAGTATACTGTTCTCTCTCTTTGCTATGCATGCAGAGGCTGAGAAGAGGAGAAAAGAGAGTGTGTTGTGTGTGTGTGTGTGTTTTTCACAAGTGCAAAAAAAAATTTCAACCTAAGGGATTTCAAAGCCTGATGGATAGATCTAGATCTGCTCAAATAAGGACACTTCCCACTCTCTGCACCTGAAATCTTGCCCCCCTTTTTTTTTGAAAATAAATAATTTCTTTCCTGTGGGCCTAAACTAAATTTTTGGAACTGTTGGGGTTTTTCTAATCTAATTTTAAAATTTAGAGTTTAGGTTTTTATTTGATTTCCCTTTCCAAGAAGCACCATTGGTAACGAGGCCCCATCTCTGGGACCCGAATCCCGTGTAGCGCGGGACACCGTGTAGCGCGCGTACGAGCCGTCTGATCTTGATCGGACGGTTCATTTTTTACGGGCCTATCAATCTAGATTACATGCACGGGGCTCCCTTATCCATTGGATCTTGATCAGACGGCTATGATGCCGCGCTACACGGTGTGCCGCGCGGCACCAGATCTGAATTCCCATCTCTGGCCTCTTTTGTCTTTCTTTTATTTCTTTTATTGCTGCTCTCTGGTGTTGTTGTTGTTGCCCTTTCACGATGGGTAAGGAGTTTTTTAATGTATATTTTCTTGGGAGAAGATAAAAGTATAATTATCTATCAAGTTTTTTAATGCACTGTTCACACACTCTACAATGACATAATTAATAGTTTAGGGGGGTGTTTTGTAATGAAGTGGATTTTGGATTTTTTTAAAAATGGTCAGAAGACAGACAGCAACAGAGATTAACGCTCTGATTAATCACATCTCTTTTGCCCTCCACTTTGAGTTCAAATATTTCGGTTGCAATAAACCCTGCTTCTTTGTGGCTTCTGATACAATTCTATTTGTACATGATGATCTGGTAATATATTAAATAATAAAAAGGGCACATTAATATTTAAAAAATCAAATATTTGTGTTTGGATTTTAATAAATAATATAAATTGTTTTAAATGGGATTAATGTAACATGCATATATATGCACACAAAAAAAAAAACTAGGGGGCTGTTTGGATTCCCCAAGAAATTTGGGAAATTTCATCTTCCTACCATAAATTTATTATAAATAATCCAAACTCTTCACAAAGTTACACACTTCCCAATAAATTTATTCCTAGGAATTGCAACTTCTCCAAATTCCTCAAATTCCTAAGCGATCCAAACGGCCCCTAGATTGGGTTACATAGAAATTTTAACGAAAGTGCATTTACTTTGAAATTTATAATGTTTTTAATTTTTGAAAACTAAAAAGATTGAATTTAGCTGATATCCATTTACCTGTATATGACTTGTCAGAATGAAGAGTGAAGACTGGTTTTGTTGGATAATAAATTGTTAGATGTACCTGTCAATGCCACAGAGGATCTGATCTCCTTCGTTTTGATTGTTTGGGAAATTGGAATAACATCCAAATTATTTCATAACAATCCGGGTCTTATGTGACTTGGTCCAAGTAGCCGATTAATGTTCACAACGATACTGGGATAGATATCTAGTTAACCAATGGCGTGCAAGAGTTATTATTACCTTATCCATAGAAAATTTTGCACTTTATCGCTGTCCTTGCTCGGTGATAAAATATAATATAGTTAACTGTAAGGTCATTAATTAGCTTATCTATTCGTAAGCTTTTTAATAGTTTATATTATATAAATAACATAAATTTGCTTAGCGATAGCATAAGTTCAGCAAAATAAATCTTGGCATTTTCTACATCAGTACAATCAATAGTTTTTTTTGCAACAGTTATTGAAGGATCAAGATCGAAGTTAATGAAATTCAATTATTAATGTAATAGTTTAGTGTATATTTCAAATATTTAAACTTGAGGAATATATTTTAACACCATCATTTAATTCAATTTAAAGTATATTTTAAGACCATCATTGAATACCACTTTGAAAGATAGCTGAACGACAGGTAAAATTTCTGCGAACATACAATTATACAATGACACAGTATATAATTAATAAAACTAAATAAAACAACCATTTAAAGGAAGTTTTTAAAACTATCGAGACATCCATGTTGATCTTTGTTAATTTATCAATGGATAAATATATTGGGATCCCGCGCCATGATCTATCGATCGTAAAATAATTATCCAATGTTTGATGCGTTGTAGAAGTAATTATATACTTTTGCCTTGCTTCTATTTTATCACTTAATAAACGAATATAATAATTTTACATAAATATATATTTTTTTTGCATATATAACGATTCCTTGAAATTTTTGGCCTTTCATAAACAAATATTATAAATTGTTGATATATATAGAGAATGGCTATACTACTATTCATATGTAAATTGGCTTTGTAGGCTAGACTTTTGAACTGTTAGATTTACTCAAGATCAGTGCAAAGATCTCAGTTAAGGGCTTAGATAGAGGCGCTGAAACTCTCCTTCGCGTTAACATTTTCCGTTTCTCGCTCTGTTAAACTCTCCGTCTCTCTCGCATGATCTAAATTGCGGCCCTCTCTCTCTCTCAACATATCGATCCTTACAAAAAAGAAAAACATCGGCTGATCCCAAAAAAGAAAATGTAAACCTGAGTCTCGCCTCTCTCTCTTTCTCTCTCTTAGTCGCCTGATCCAAAAATTTCTGCTCGCACTTCTCGCCTGTCGTACCTCTTTAAAATTGAGGAGGGTTCAACTTTCGCTGCAGTCTCAACTCTCCATTGTGGGTATCGATCACACTTGCAGTCTATTAAAATTGAAGTTTCTGTCTGTATGAAATATGAAATTAGTCCTTCTCTCTATCACTTAATATAGATATCATCACCAGACTGTAAATTGTTATGTATGCTATTTCAAAAAAATAAAATAAAATAAAAATGTCCGTACAATCACCAGCATTATTTTTTGCTGTGACTGTAAATACTCATATTAAATAAATTTCTCTCTGTCGCCTTAATTCAGTGTAAGAATATGCAACAAAGATTGTTGTATTTTTTTGTAAGAATATAATTGTTACCTTAATTCAGTGCTTTTAAACATACATGAGATTTAGCTTACATGAGACATAATTGACAGTAGACAATGCGCTAGCTTACATGAGATATAAATGAGACATTTAAAAATGCTGCTTCATGCTTGCTCTTAGCTTACGTTGTTAGCTTGACAGGTACAAGCATGCTAGCTTAATAGTATGACAGGTACATGACGTTGTTAGCTCGACAGGTACAAGCATCCACTAAGAAATAAATATAGATGGTACCAGCTACTACATGGTACTGAAATACAAGCATACATATTGATATATAGATGGTACCAGCATACATATTGGTACAAGCATGCACTAAGAAATAAATATAGATGGTACCAGCTATTACATATTGATATCCATGGTACATGGTACCAGCTACTTCAAGCATACAAGCATACATACATGAGCATCCAAGCATACGAGCATAAGATATAATAGCTACTGAAATAGGTTAGATAGATGTAATTTTGACCTTATTAAAGAAGATTAGATAGATGTTTTGGTTTGCATTTGTTTCAGTCTGATAGGCTACTTGCATGGTCAATTGCCATTAAGAATTTTTTTTACCAGAATATGCATCTTGCTATAGCTATTTATTTCAAATCAAAGTATGAAGACAACATTATGTACCTATTTTTTAGCTGCCATAATACAAGCCAACATGAAGACAAACATTATGAAGACAATTAAGAAGACAGTACCAGCTACTAAAACACTAAACCAAGCATTCATAGTACAAACCAACATTAAGACAACATTATGAAAACAGTATCAGCTACTAAAACACTAAAACAACATTAAGACAACACTACACCAGCTACTGACTATCTTACATGATCAAATTACAAACACAATTTATGAAGCAAACTATAATTAAAACTCAAATTATAGATCTTATATTTTTCAACATCATGAGGACTTCAAGAGGACTATCTTTCCAGCATAAAGGGTTTCCTCGTTGATTCCAAGAGTTATGACTTTGAGTGCTCATTCTAGTTCCTGGAAAATATAATGTGATTACATTCAATCAAACTATACAATTAAGTACAGAATTAAATACACTCAGTCAAACTTTCAGTTGTTTCAATCTCAGATTTTTACAAGGAAGCATGCAACGGCAGATTCAGTTCAGATTTTAACCTTAAATACATTCAATCAAATTAACTCCAGGCTATGAAATTAACTCAAATTAAACTGTCCAAGCTATGACATTAATTGAAATTAACTCCAGACCATAAGAACTGCATGTCTCAAATTAAGGTTGGTGATATGTATTTTCAATAGATTGTTAATGAGACCATTGTTTATCTCTTAGAGGACTTTATTCCAGGAGTACGGGAAGGCTCTTTAGATCAGATATGCAATAACTTTGTTTAAGGACTGATGTTGCCAGTGAGTCAGTGATAACAATGCTGTAAAATTATATTCACGGTGCAAATCAACTTCTTTCAGTCAAATTAACTCCAAACCATAACTGAAAATTAACTCAAATTACTAGAAAAAAAAAAACCTGACAGAATTTCAACGAGAGAGTAAGATAGAGCTGAAAGAATCTAAAATTTCAAAGAATCTGCCAACCTTCATTTGTTCACTGAAAGAAGAGAAAGACAAAGCCAGAGGTTACCTTCGATGTGTACTCTCTGGTGGAGAGAGTCAGAGAGAGAGGCATAGGAGACTGATCTAAGGAGAGGCTGATCGACTTTACTCTGAGAGGTTCTGAGCACGTTACAACGAGATGTGTTGATCGAGGTGCAACAAGAGGAGGCGGAGGCGTGTTGCAACGAGAGGAGGCGAAGGTGGAGAAATCAGGCTAGGGTTTCTAATTGAGGCGGCGTGCTGATCGAGCGCTATTCTCTTTTGCAAGAGAGAGTGATTTAGTTTAACTGAGAGAGACGAAGCTTAACAGCGAGAGAGACGGAAAAAATTAGAGTGGAGGGGATAGCGCCTATATCAGAGCCGTTTTTTCATATATCCGCACGGATCTTGAAACAATCAAACGGTCCAAAAAACTAGCCTACAAGAGCTGTTTACATATGAATAGTACTATAGCCATTCTCGATATATATATACATATATTTTTGCACATGATTATCTGCTGATATAGAATTTCTCAATATAAATAATATGTTCGATATTCGCAACGATTCTTAATATAAATATATTTTTGCACGCTTTATAAATTTTGTGCCGATGAACCATTGTGGGCTGATTTGGCTAGTTTTCCAATCAAACGGCATAAACTTACTGTTCTATTGATATAGATGTATTTCCTGTTGAAAAAAAAAATATATAGTTAAAAACTCAAAATTTCTATTTGATAAATCCGTTTATAAAATATTGATGGACAGTTTATCTTTTTGAACCGACTATTCATCATCCTTACTTTAATTTCTTTTTTCCATTACGCATCCATTATGGGGGAAAGGCCGAAAGGCACATAAGAACTAATCTCAGAAAAAGTCTTAAAATTCACCGTCTCTCTCTTTCACCGAAAACAATAATATACAGGTGATATATAAACTAGTGGGTATTCGCGCGTTGCGCGATCTAATATTTATTTTTATATTTTTTAATTAATTTCAGTTATAGTTTTATCTTTACATGTGCTATTCTTTCAAAGATATCTTGCAAGCTGACATAAAAAATTCGAAATATTTAAATTATGTAAAATAACAATAAAATTGTAAATAATTTTATACTTGCAATCTATATAATCAGAGGAGGCAGACTAAAGACAATCCAATTCCGCTAGCGTGCGACACCTGATGTAGCGCATCCAGAGCTGTCTGATTTTGATCGGACGGTTCAATTTTTACAGACCTATCAATCTAGATTACATGCACAGGGCTCCCTTGTTCATTGGATCTTGATCAGACGATGCCACGCTACACCTGATTTGAGTTTGACTAAAGACCAAAATTGTTAAAAAATATAGAGAGACACCTATGGTTGATTAGTAGTTAGAATTAAAAACACCAACAACAAAACACGGCAAGTCTTTACTGAGAAGTATACCATAAATTATTACTTCCACTATTCATTTTTTTTAAATGCCCCTTATACTTACAGATGCATACATCATTTTTGTCTACTGGCATGTAGTGAGGGATGATTGCCTCTTTCTGTTTCCATCATGTTTATGTTCTGCCAAAATAGCAAAGTTACAAACTAAACTATGTCGGGGAAGAAAATTTTATGTTTAACAACCATTTCTTTTTAATTTTTACTATAACAGAAATGATGCTTCTTCTAGAAATATATAAAGCGGCATATGGATATTATAGAAATATATGTGCTATGCGATATACATAACATCCAGTTTTTGAAAATCCATATATATCTCCAGTTTGATATCATACATATGGATAAAAGAGTTTTTGGATTCTCAGAAAAAAAGGAATTACCTTTATGCAGACTTATTTTTACTGGCACACCAACTTACTCGTGTCCTTCACATTGAATATTTTATCATTGACTCTTTATTCTCTTTTTTTTAGATATTTTCTGTCTTGATTTTCCTACAAATAATAGCAAAGTAATCGAAGTTAGGCATAGAAAAATGTTAGTCAATGTAAATGGCTCAATTAATTATAAATTGCAACCTATAAATATGTCAAATATTGTTTGAATTAGATGCTGCTCATGTGGCATAACAATTGCAATTTGACAAATCTAAAGATAAAATATTATGTTGAGGATGCAGGTTTGTTGTGCAATTTCTTTTATTGACAACCTAGCAATTCACCCAATCGATTACTTTACTCTCTTCTTAAAAAAATTGACATATTGGAACCACCATGTTAGAACCATAAATGATCAAAAGTAACTTTATAATGCTATATACCAGTAAACATGAGTACAAAGTCTGTGATACACACAGAAAAATAAAACCAACAAAAGAAAGATTAGTACCCTAACAGTCTGTGCAACAATAATCTGCTAACAAAAAAAATAAAAAAACTAATCAACTGTGCTTGTTCAAATCCTATGATGGAACACTCCAATATAAGGATGGCCATTAGAGTGTCTTCAGGCAACCTAAACCTGCTCGATCCAAAAACCGCGCGTGCCTGTGCCTGGCGAGACAACTGGCCTGCTCCGCCCATTGGATTCCCTCCGCTGTGCCTGTGCCTGCCTGCAGGTGGCTGAGGTAGATTAATCGGACGGCGAGGTCGCCTTCAGGTGGCTGAGGCAGATTGATCCGACGGTGAGTTGTGAGGGTAGCGGAGCATCGTTTGATTCTGAGAGAGAGAGAGTTCGGAGAAAGCATTGAGCTGTTGCGGCTAAGGCAAGAAGGTGCATGTGGGCCTGCCTGTTATGGCCCGTTACATTTAAAAAACCCACCCTTACCTTACATGTTTTAGTTTCGGGCCAGGCAAGCTCTGCTCCTGCCTCCAGGCAGGTACATGCAGGCTGATGGACTTCGGGTCATTATGACCATCTCTACTCCAATATGACTATGATCTAGAATTCTTTCCTCTTTTACCTTAAACTATATTTGAGTAGAATTATACTGCACAAATGATTGTTTTCAAGGTACAAATTAAACAGTCATGACATGAAGATACTTGAAGAAAAATTTGATTATAGTGCATAGAGGTAAAACAAATGAAGATATCTTAACACTGTATCTGAAGATACAAATGAAAGACCAGTATCCTAAGAAAGTAATGTCCATCTTTTATTTTTCCTGAAACTTAGAGAGGGGTAAAACGGGTAGCACTACCTGTCATTAAGATATCCCAAGGCATACATACACACATGGAAACTGAAAACCAACTGGCATAACACATTCAATCTGCGATGCTTCTGAAAAGAGAATTTGATTTGACCTTTATAATGTCTGGCCTTTAATTTCTGGCAACATTTTCTTTGTAATGCCATCATGTCAACTAAAAAAATCAGAAAATAAAAAAGATTTTGGCAACATTCCTAATATTGATTACAAAAACATACACAACAAACACCTCAATTAAACTGATACAAAATTGTACCTTAGTTCCACTGCTGGCATTGATTCTGTGGTGCATAACTTTCTTTTTGGACACAGATGCACATCTCCTCTATTCTCATTGCAAACAGTAAATAGAAAAGATATTTAACATGCTTCAAAATTTATCAAATATTGTAAAACAATTGAACTTAAATAACTGAAGACATGGTTCTTAAGTTTATTGTGCCCCTAAGCAATAAGCTTCTTTAGCATGTACAATTTTTGCAAGATCGCATCAGGTTCGACACATAGTTTATTTAATTTCATCTTATTTTTCTGCAAATCTCTAAAAAAGTTGTGTTATATCTTTCTCTAAAAAACATAAAGCACTGAGCATAGGCTTCTTTTCTCCTGTGTAATCCTCTAAGAAGTCTCTTGCATCATAAGCCTAAAATATCTAATTATCTGGAAAAGAAAATATAATTAAAAGGAAAAAAAATTTACAGAGAAAGCTAACAATAATCTTGTATGACCCCCCTATATTTCCTTTGAATTACCCACATATATACACACGGTCTCTTACTGTTTATCATGTGGTGCTTCATATCAAATGAATGTTGTCTAGTATAATGATCTCTTTAGGCAAAGAAAAAGTTGAGCTCTAAACCACACAAAATCATTTAATACCATTTTTTTCCACAAATAATTGCTTTCAAAATGACACCTCAAAACCAAAGACTGCTAACTATCAATCTGTAAACTACCTGTTGATTTGTGCGCACATTCATACTTGATAGATATAGCCTTTTCGGATCGTCTGACCTGACACTGCAAGAAATCACGATAAAAAAAAATCTGAGTACAAACACAAAGGCGCAAAAATTCAATTGTGATTATTCTCTATTTTTATTGGAAGCAAATTTCATGTGTAATCAACCAAACAACAATCAAGGTTCTTATAATGCTCAGCAACCTAATAACATTGCTATAATTCATGAGCAGCTAGAGAACTTAGTGCGTCAAACAAAAACAAAAGGCTAAACCGAAAAATAATATTAGTGGACCGACAAAAACCTAGAAGATGCAAAAACTATATAAACAGCTCTAACCTTGTTCTTGTGGTTACTTCTAATTTTTTTATTTCCTTCTCAATTAAATATTTGTGCATTAGATTCTTCTATCATAGAAAAATTTGTATTTGCTACCAATGCATTAGAGTATTAAAATTCATGGTCATGTCTACTATAATTATGCATCCTTCTGTCCTATTTTCCTTCAATCATAGCCAACAATTACAAAAGCTGATATCTTCATCCACATCTACAGTAAATGCATACATACACAGAGAGATAATAAAATATGTAAATAACTAAATAAATATTAACTGCTTACAGTCTATGTAATCATTTTGTAATTCTTATTCGTCGACCAAATTTGTCCGATTAGGCAAACAATAAAAATCTAAACTGAGCAATACATATTGTCATGTTAAATTAAACACATCTAAGTACCAGAATATTGAAAAGAAAAAATCTATAGCAGAGTGCATGGCAAAGTACCAATCTTAAAACTGCTTGAAATCCAACGAATAAACTAAAATTTGATGAATCACCAACTAACTCAATAAAAAAATAATAAAAAAATATATAGCAAATAATAAGAATTGTCAGAGAAGCAATTACCATGAAGTTTTTATTAGATTCAAGGAACATGAATCTAGAAGCGAAGAGATACTAACCAACCTATATTTCTTTTAAAGGTCAGCTCATGGAAAATCTGACCCACCAAAAATGATAAATAGCGTGAAGAGGTGCGAAATATTTTTAAAATATCAGAAAATTTTACATTGATAATATAAAGAAAGTAATTGCTGACCTTAAAAATAGGCTTGCCGTCACTGGTTTGATCAGCTAAGGTCCATGGCACATGATTGCTGCACAATTCATATATCACAGAACTATCAACAGAATACAACTGCAAAATTATGAAATTAATTGCAACAATCTCCTGAATACCACATGCCAGAAATTATTCGTATAATAAGAAGAGATCGTCAATCCAAGATTCATTGGCCAAGCAACGACTCATTTCTCACATCTACCAATTTAGGTTTGAAGTCTGAACCTTTTTACCTAGGTAATCAATACATGTAGAAATCGAATGTAATAAGCCTATAAATTCGTACTCATCTGTAATGGTATTGAAAAATATACAGACCCTTGATGGACCAATGGCAATGTTAAGAAAAAGCAAATAAATTTCAGATTGAGAGATGGAGCGAGAATCAAACATATATTAGGCATAATAAACCAATATTGAGTAAAATATATATATATATACACACCACTGTAGTAGTGGTAGAACAATGAAAAGAACTACTTTTTTTTTAATGATACTGGTATAATAACCAAAAGTAGATAAATATTTCTTTCGAATTTGCCCTTGCTAAATGCCATATCTACTATATGAGTTGTAGGTGTACTTTTTTCACAAAATGGACCCTCAATAATCAATGATAAGAAAAATTAGAGTAAAGTGAAATAATTACCAATCACTTGTTGAAAGTATATGAACAATAGTTCATTCAAGTGTGAGCCCAAATATTGTCTATCGTCGTCACTTTCATTCATCATCAGATAGCACCAAATGGGTAACTGTACAAAAATAAAAGAAAAAACAACAAAAAAAATTATGAAATCAAACGCTAACCTGATTACCCAAAAAAAAAACAAAATATAAACATTAATACCAGCCAGATCGAAGCAAATCTCATGGACTCCACCAACCTTCGATTCTCTCCATTTCTTTATATAATGGTAGGAGATCCTTTTTATTCTGCACATGGAGCAAAAAAGAAACATGTTAAAATTATTTACCTGATATGTCTTTTCTCTCAACCTTAGAATCAGCTATTTGTTGGGTGCTCGAAATCCAGTAAAATAACAAAAAGGAAGTTATTGGAAAGGAAACTAAACTCTAAAATTAAAGGGCAAAATTAAGAAATAAGGTTACAAAATCGCATTAATTGAAGGGAAAGGAATGATATCAGCCAACAAAATAAAAGGAACGCAGTAAAAAAGGGATAAAAAAAGCTAAAAAATAATATCAAAGAAGAGAAGAGAAAGAGGAAACTAAGAGAAACACATGAAGTGAGAGGAGCAGAAAAAATAAAGAAAAGGAGGAGATAGAAAGAAAAATAATAAAAAAAATCAAGAACAATTAGAAGTTCCATACGCTGAGGAATTACCAAGAAACAAAAGAGAGTGACCTTATCCATCTCTCAGCATCTCTCTCTCCCTCTCTCTAGATGCATCAAAAGAAAAACTGATGGTGAGATGGAAGAGCTAGACTCAGACCACGGAGAGCCAGCAGAAAATCAGGCAACACTAAATCGATGGCACACAAAGCCTCGCGTAGACAGAGATAAATGAAGATCGAAGCAATACACCGCAAAGGATGAGCATAGAGAGAGAAACAACCACAGAGACAGTGCGGTGCACAAACCATGTTTATCCTCCAACCAGACTCCGTACACAGGCCACATGAGCGATGGAAAGATAGAAAGAGAAAGATTAAAAAAATGGAGCAGATCAGAATTCTCTAGAAAGATGCTAATCTGACGCGAGATAGGAACCGAATCAAACGGACAGAACGAACCGCAGGAAACCAACGGCCCAGATGGAATAACTGTTCTTCAATAGTGCTAACTACAGTAGGTGAGTGGAACGGCTATTGATATATGTTTTGATGATAAGGGATAATTTCAAGATCGCCATCATAAGTCACAGCAGGCTTTGGTGTGCTTTCGAGTTAGGTTTCTTTTTTTTTTTAAAGGTCTCGGCGAGGAATCGTCTAGCCAATCACCAAAATGCATGCACGTTTGGATAAATTCTTCCTGAGATCACTAATATCTCATGTTATAAAGAAATAATATAATTAACTTTGATTTGTTCGCCGAGCGTCTCATAACTAATGATATTGATATGTTTCAATCAACACTCAATTGCTACATCATCTTGCCGTCTAAAAAACTAACATGTACGTTTCCTTTTTTCTCTTTAGCATATAGGTGTGGGAAGAAGGAAAGAAGGGAAGATGTTGGAAGAAGTATTGGAAAATGTGTAATTTTGTGAAGAGTTTGAATTGTTTATAATTTTTTTTTCTTTCCTTCTTCCTATTTCTTCTCAACGCATCCAAACGGAGGCATAAATTTCTAATTGTCTCTTCGGAGATCCGATAAAAAAATTTCCAATTATATCCAAATTTTGGCGCTCCATCACTTTTTCAATTTTTCTTTCTATTAGATGATCGAAGTACAATAGTACATAGACTCTAAAAACTGTACGGGACTTGAAAATCACACTTCAATTTTAAGATACTTCTTTTGACTGCGTAGCAAATACGATTACTCGCAAGAGATGCTAGCTGTAAGTAAGAACAATTATAATTTTGTAGAAAAATTTTGATCTACCCATGAAAATTTTGTAGAAAAAATCGCGGTAGTGTATATAATTTTACCACTACTTTTTGTAGCATAACATCTCGTTTAGGTTTGGATCATCTAAAATTAGGATTAAAAATAAAATTCTTGATTGTAAAACTCTTATTCTTGATTGTCTAGGAATAATATTTTTTACTCCGAATAACTAATCTTAATTTTACTCTTAGATGATCCAAACGCACATATATCATTGAGGAGAATTCCAATGCCACAAAATTTTGAACCAACTAATATCACAACCTATCAAGTTTATTAATATTTTAACATTAAAATTCAAATTTTGATTCCAAACTGTTGGCTTTGTTTAGTTTAATATATAAGTGATTTGTTTCTCTATATTTTTTTTTGTAAATTATGGATCAAATTTGATACTCGATCAAGATATCAAACTATGAACGTATTTGAATCAATTTGTCAAATTAAACGATCGTTATTCACTAATTTTAAGTATCTCAATAGAATATAAAATGAACTCTAAATTTAAAAAAAAAATGTATAAAAACTCCTTTCTTGATCAATTAAACAGGTTTTGACGAAATTTGAATTTTTTAAAACTTTAAAATATGAATGAAATAGAGTAATTGTAATATTTTTTTTACGCTAAAACCATACTGTAATTATTATGTCTATTATAAACTTCTTAGCTTTACTAGTTGTAATTGACATAATTTGGCGAATTTCGTGCGATCATTACGGGCCCTTATGTGAGATATACAAACTGCAAAAGTATGATTTTTCAACTTTACACTTTCGTCCCATCTTTTGGCTCTGCTTTTGTTGAATCTTTTGTAACATCCTTTTGTAAATTTGCGCTGAGACTAATCATGCACTGCTTACACACACTGTGGCAAGGACCTCTTGCTTTTTACTGCATCATGTGCATCTGCTCGTGAGAATGAAAAGAAAAGAAAAGAAAAGAAAAAAAGTAAAATTAAGAACAGAAAGAAGGAAAGATGGGTCATGGCCAAGTGGGTGTGGCAGCTTGACATGGGTTTGTGGGGCAGTGTGTTTGTGTGTGTGTACCAGTGTACGAGATAAGAGAGAAGAGAGGAGAGAAGAGGGAGGATTCGGAAGGAGACGAGACGAAATTAAAGGCGCAAGAGAAAAGGTACTAACTAGTTCCAGAGACTCACATGCAATGGGTTTCATCTGCTCTGATTCTATGTATTTGGTGCGTGTGGTTTTGTGTGCAACTGAACATATGCCAAGTACACGTGATGCCTCTCGGACTGAGGTGAGCATATTGCACGTGTGAACTAAATTGGCGCGTGTGACAAGTGGAAGAGATCATTATAGTTTTCATTCTTTCTTTTCTTTCGGAAATGTCTTTAGAAGTTGATTACGAAATGCTAATCCAAGTGTGGTCCTATTCCCACAAGGAGACAATAATTAAAGGATTCTATTTAAAACAAAAAAAAACAAGTTGGTTTGCTTAGTTATATAAAAACAGAATGGCACAAAAATAGAACTTAATTATCTTCATTCAAACAAATGTTATTGGTTGACATAATAAGTCCTTGGTAATCCATTCTTACGTCTTTGTAATGATGGGGGCTTATGTATGGTTAGCTGCGTGTCTTATTTTACCGAAGTGGATTACAAGTGATAATGGATCGGGCCATATCGGGTTTGCAAGTTTGGATCCAATTATTTTTTTACAATCAAAACTTTCAAAATAACTTGTTTGGTACAATTTCAACTTTGGTCTCACGATTTCGATTCATTTTGTTCGTTCAACCCAACAAGATTGAATTTTTATGTACGATTCATGATAATTCCGACGAAATCTAATTTAATCTGATATAGCTTGAAAACAGTAGAGTTCACATGTATAGTGTCTTTTTTAAAATTCTTAAAAACATATATCAAATACCTTACTAAATATTTAATAATAAAAAACATCTTCATGGACATATTTAGTCATACAATATGCATGTATTATAACCCTAATATAGTAATACTAATAAAGAAGATCAAGAGAAAAATTAACAAAAGTAACGTCAATACTCAATACTCTACGAACAATATCGCATAGATCTAATATTTCCAAATATATGATTTTAAAAGAATCAATTTAATTCTCGCAGTGATAGAGGTGGAGGACTTGAATTGAAAAATAAAATGAGGAAACAAATTCTCTTCCACCTGCACTGACGACAAATAAATAAATGCACGTTAACAATAGGTTGCGGATAAGGTTATTTCGTCTCCAACTCTCGTATTAATCTAAATTGAAATTCTGTGGCGTCGCGACACCTGATATAGCGCGTCACACTAGGCATTTGATCAAGATCCAATGAAGTCCTGTGCATGTAACAGATTGATAGGCCGTGAAAAATGAACCATCCGATCAAGATTAGACGGTCGTAGGTACGCAACACCTGATGTAGCGCGTCAGCGAATTCGGATTGCTATCAATCTCGGTGCGTCATATTTGTTTGTTCATTTTTTATGTTTTTACCAAGCTTTTAAATTTCGATTTTTTCGGTATGACGGTCCAGATCCCCATGTTATTTCGATGTTATAACGGCGATATAACGGTGTAGTGTTTTTTTCAAAGTCTGACACACATCAATTCTATAACTATCAATTTATATGTTTATACATCTCCAATACTCCATACAAATAGCATACAGCCATACCAAATTCAATATACTGCAGTGTACCAATATTGAGTAACAGTAGCAACTTGTAGCAATTTAACAATAGTTCAATATTGAATACACAATTTAACAATAGTAGCAATAACAGCTTGTTATTTCGCCGAAATAACTGAAATAACGCGTTATATCGCCGAAATAACTGAAATAACGCGTTACGTCATTTTCTCAATTAAGACTGTAACGTTCATGCGGTTTGACACAGAATACCACTATTTCTGTTATTTCGCCGTTATTTTGCCGAAATTTAGAAGTTTGGTTTTTACAAATGTGAATTATACTCGACAATTTGGCTCCGTTTGGATAAGTTGTGGGAAGAAGGGAAGAAGTGGGAAGAAGTATTGGGAAGTGTGTAACTTTGTGAAGAGTTTGGATTGTTTATAATAAATTTATTCCCTTATTCCCAAATGGAATCCAAACGGAGCCTAATTGACTCCGGCAAAAATAAACATTTTCCTATGCGTTATATACTGATATTATTATTATTTATTGATATTTGGACCGTACTTGACACTCAAATAACACTCGAACTATTAAATTATTCAATGAATTGCTATGATTTTCTAGAAATTGACTCTACCGTCGTCTTTTCTCTTATTTTCAGGTTTCTTGATGATTTCTGGTGGATTCTCAAATTTTCGATGGATTTTGGCACTTGGCATGCGCTAGATGACTCATTCCTACCACTTGGAGGTATTGTCCAAGCCATCGTTTGGACCGAATGACTCATGCTCGGACTGAATGTAATTTTGCTCGGACCAAAGGCACAATTATTGCATAAATGGGGGATTTAGGAGAAGAAAATGGACAAATAGAATCAATAGCATTGAAGTGCTCATCATAAGCTTTCCAACGATTTTTTGAATTGCCTCAATTGAAGTCCGGATGAAAAAATTATGGCCGAAATACTACACTTCGGTCTGGAGCCATCTTGGACCGAGTAGACAACCGACAAAGTGCATTTGGCAAGTTTTCAAGCATGGAAACTCAATATTTTGGTATGATTTCTTACCATGACGTCCTAACCTTCTTTCCAAGTTCAAAAGACCGCTATTTATGTGCCCCTAGCCAAAAGAAGGGGATCCAACCCATCATACACGAAATCCCACCATCTACCACGTTTTGGCAACTTTCCACCACCGTTCTCGCGCCGAAAGACATGAGATTTCACCTCTTTCAGTTTGAGCACGACCATGACATTGTCTTTGGAGCAATTCTAGGCGAGGCGGCGACAGAATCAATCCAACCACGGCTCTGGACGTTTGGTATCTTGAGTTAGAAGCGATACTTAGTTTATTTTATTCATTTCTCTTGATATTTGATTTGATGGAGCTTGTATCTTGTTTTGCTTTCATGTTAGGCTCGATATATGTTGTTTTAGGAGTAGGAAAGTAACGTAGATTTGGGTGTGATGTTCTGACTCGATATGCTATGATATGTTTCGTGATTTGTTTGTTGAGAATTATGTTAATTACTTTATTTGAATTGCTTGTGAATCTCTAATCAACTTCTAAATATACCGCCACATTTAGTTAAGCCTAAGTTAGGATAATCAAGTTAATTTGAGTCAAGTAAATGGGATAAATGGTAGATACTAAAGGGGAGATTAATTGACATCAAAAGTGTAATTTTTATATAGTTCAAAAGGCATCTAAATATCTTTAAGAAATCCAACAAACAAGTTTAGATTAGTTAACGCCTATGCCAAAAGTTGTGGTCTAATTGATCTAATTAGGTTAGGTTGTGATTAAACCAGTTTCTAGTCCAACAAGCGAACGTTGAGGTTTGGCAAATCTAGGTTTAACCAACAAATCTTAGCACAAAACATAAAGTATCATAAAAGGTCAACAACACACTTTCACCCTCTGTTCGGACCGAACTGAAGCTGGTTCGGACCGAACAGAGAGTTGATTGCTTGAAAACACAGTTCTATGTACGAAAATGACGAGTCATGTGTTATAGAGTCTAAACCTAGGTGAAATCTGATCCCTAAGACGTCTTTTATACCGTAAAAACACCAAAAACATCTCTTTAAGAATTTAGATTTATTAAAACACCCAAAAATATTTATTTACTTGCAACTTTAGATTTAATCAACCAAAATTCCATAAAAATTAATTGTCTAGCTTTCGTGAGGAAGTAAGGTCTAGTAATCAATTGTATTGTCTCTTGGGTTCGACCCTAAAGTTCTACTCCAAAAGACTACTGAGATTAGCTCTAGGTTTATAAATTTATTTAATATCCTAGACTAGACTTTCATCATATACTTAAGCAAATGTATGGAAGTTTGATTCATCATATACTTTCATCAACTCCTGTTTAAAAGGATCTTTGTTAAAACCATACATCAACTTTGATATTGCCAATTGTTGTATTAATCAAAGTTTTTTTTTTTTTTGGTAATGCGTAACCAGATTTATAGGTCAAGCACTTATCCGTTATTTTCGAATAGGATATATATATTACATTGATAGTCATTATTTTATAACCGTCAATTGATCAAATTAACACCTTATTAAAATTTTAAAAGTACAATTTTAGATTTTTTTAATATTTTTATATAGGTTGTGTATCTAATCGATTGATCATCCATAAAGTAGTTCAAAGTTTTAATATTTCAGTTATGGCAACACTCGATCAAAGGACAAAATAGTTTCCAAAATGCATTAGATATTAAATATGATCTATTTAAATTATAAAAATTATATATTTGTTTTATTAAAAAATAATTTAATGCTTGTTTATTTAGGAGGCGGGAAACCAAATCTTCTAGATACATTCTCCTTTTCTTTTTATTAATTGATGAATTGGAATGCGTCTGGTCACTCTCTGAAGGATGCCAACAATTAAGGAAATTTTAAAAAAAATTTACGGGTCAAGGAACGTTTAATCATAATTAATTAGCGACGAAATCCATGACAATAACCGGGAATTGTCATTTCAACGATGGTTTTCAAGATTTAAGAAGCAGAGAAAACTACATTTATAACCTAGTTTTGTGCGTGATTATTGGCTCGCTGCTTAAAGGTGATTCAAACAATCATTATCCTAGTCGCAAGCGCCAATCAATAAAATTGATTCAAAATAGCGACTAAATTTCAAAATCAGAGCCAGCTGTTGCACAACTTGACCAAATCAAGCAACCAACAGGACAAACAAAACTTGCGCTATGTAGTCTTTTTCAACCAACATATTCCATCAGTTTCAATTCCTCTCATAATCTCCTTCTCTCCAGACCCCAGTACATACAATAATACACACATTAAAAAATGTAAATTAAATTTCAAATAGTTAATTTTTTTTTAAAATGTAAGTTTTAGTCTCAAACAAAAGATTTTAATACGAGGATCGCATTAAATCATTTGAATCAGTAAGTTAAATTTATCCAAATTAAGATCCAATCACAACAGGCCCATACAACTTACTGACTATAGTATTTATCGGAAATAATTATATGAATTTTATTTATATCATTTTTATGCGAATACTACAGTTCCACTGTCATTCGAACAATGGAACTATAGCAAGTAGCAACACATGGAGATCCTACACTCCTACATTCCAATGGATATATCCAGTCCTATACAATGAAGATGATCTTTTTATCATACTTTCGGCTGTAGATCCAGGAGCTGCCATAATGGGAAATAGAATTGTAACATGATAAATGTGCTCTAAATGAAGCATTATTTACCAATTGCCATCAAGGCAGTTAGTCTTACTAACTGTTTGACCCTAAAATTTCGCGATTGGAGACATAGATCGATTTACGAGGAGTTTGAGAAAACCAAGAAAAATAGTAAATGGACCCCAAAAATCATGGAAAAATATCCAAAATTCCAGGAGATGATGAGGAAAATTATGGTGCTTTCAGATCGGTCAAAGGAGTTGCAGAACCTCCATATTATGCAAAGAGGCCCATGATTTTGGAGAAATTAAATAAAATAGGTGGAGGGGTCTTTTTAGAAAATTCTTGGTTCCATCAGATTCTACACATTTTTATGAGGCTGTGTATCAAAATTTAATGGAGAAACTCAATAGAAAAGGGGTCCAAACAATTTATTTAGTTTCAGCAACAAATGGAAATTGGCTTTCATGATGAAATGGAGAGGTGCGACATATAGAGAACTGGAGAGAGGAGCCAGCGAAGTTTAAACCTCCCTCTTGCACAGGAGCAATTTAGGTGCATCAGTTTCTCATACACCACGCACAGAGGAAAGGGGAATTGAGCATTGGTGTATTAAGAACGGCGTGCAGCCGGGACGAAGAGTTGGGATGCTAATAAAATGTGTCTCATTAAACCTTACTTGTGGGACCCTCCTACGAAGGGGTCATCTTCCCCAAACAAAACAGAAGGGAATTCACGAAAGGGAAAGAAAGAAAGGAGGGAGATGCACTGCACCTGCGTAACTACCCCCAACCACTTCCGTTCAGACCCCATCTGAGTGGGCCCCAGTGTAGTACGACGAGAGCCGTTGGATGACGATAGATCTGTGGGAAAGGGCCAGGATCAATTGGCGCCGTTGCAAACCCAAACTACCATGGTCAAAGCCAGCTCCTTCCTTCTGTTGACCGTCCAAAGGAAACACAGAGTCATGCCCTCTCTGCCCTTGGATGAGGGTTCGATCCGTGTGCTCTGGAATGGAGGGTTGTGATCAATTGGGGCTGTCCCTTCTTGAAGAAGCCAACCTGGCCATGGTTGCCTATATATACCCCTGTTGAAGACTGAATGAAGGACCTCCACAGACCTTTCTTTCACACTTCTAGGGACCTCTGTTGATTTTCCTTCAGAGCTCTCTGCACACGCACACATCCAACTCAGAGCTTAGGTAGCGTAGTTTGTAAGAGGCATTTCAACAAACAGTTGAAGTGCATAGGTAGGATAGGAAAATTAGGTGAATCCAGAGTTCGATTGTGGCTTGTATCTGAAGAAAAAGGTAAGAGAACACGTAAGAAAGAGGTTTGCAAGTCAGATCCATGAAAGAATGATGTAAAATCTGGATCTTGTTTGGAAGAAATTTGCTTGAGTTCTTTTCTTGCTGGTATTTGAAATTGAACCTCAATTGATCTATGTTCTTGATTGAAATTACGTTCTTGACTTGAGAATTCGTGTGAATTTATTCTCTCTCTCTCTCTCTCTCTCTCTTTCTCTTTCTCTTCTTGATCCATCACTTGACTGTGCCACCAGCTCCGTCTGAGGTCTCCTCAGATTTGAGCTCTTTCTAAGCTTTGGTTGAGGTCTCCTCAGCTCTAGCTCTTTACCACGACTAGGGTTTCCTTAGTTCTGGTAGCATCCTCCTCTTCCATTGGCCATGGCCATGGTAGGAAGGACCTTGTCAATTACACAAGGAAGAGGGGAGATGCTGCCAAAATTGTGTCAGATTAGTTTGTTTCAACGTGCATTCGAGCCTAATTGAACATCCAGTACTAAACCAATTATTTGAAATCTGCTGGACTTTAGAAATGCTTCCTGTGCCTTTAGTAAATAAAATGAACTGTGTTAATTTAAGCACATTATGTAGAGCTTCAAAGGCTTAGTTAGTTTTATGACTTTCAACTGATATCAGTTAATCAAATCCTATGCTGTAAAAATAGCTCGTTCTTCATTGACTCTCTTATGCATTCTTTCTTGCCCTTTCTGGTTAATTGCATTTCCTGATTAGATTGCATCTTGAATAAAGTCAGAGAATTCATTGACAAAAGTTTCAAATATATTGTGTAAAAGTAAAACATTGTATACTATCGTCTAGGTTATAAGAAAAGGAAAATGAGTGTAAAGTGTTTCAGGTATTTGTTTCATTGACTAACGATCATGATTATAGAATGATCAGGTGCTGTAACCGAAGGTCTTTGTGATAGTACCAGATTTGTAATCCGTAAATTACAACTCCAAACGCAAATGCTTTACCCACTAATCCAAGGAAACGCAAGATAAACCTGGATCTCCTTCGTGCTGTCTGCGTTCACACGATCTTGATGAGCTTAGCCTGGCCAATTAGGGTGATAAAAATCACTGGAAAACGAAATAAAATTATATAAGGATTTAATTGAATTTTAACTTTAAACCAACGTACAAAATTCTCCGTCCCCTGATCAAACGACGACAACACGGCAGAAATGAAGAACATCACCGTGTCCCTCTCCCTCTCACGATGCCAGAGAACCCCCGCCGAGGAGCTGCGATGGTCAGAGTCGATAACGGATCTAGACCCGTTGCCATACGAACCCGTTAGGCGGAAAATAAAGCCCGTCCCTTTTCGGCGCCGAGTTTTCTCTGATCTTCTGTGGCAAATGAAATGTGTAGCCTGTCAGGGACCCGTCACACAGAACTAGTGCGAGGGGTAGCGCCTTTATGACATCAGCATCTCCAATCAGCGCCAGTCAGCAACGGTCAACAGCCACCTCAGTCTCTTTAGCTGACGTGGGTCAACCAGAACAAGCCAAATCAACATGAAACTCCAAAAATTCATTAAAATTAGAAGGAAACTCAGAAAGTTATAAATAAAATATCCATAAAATTCTAAAAATCAAAATAAACCAACCTCACTGATACTTTGATATGAAATTGTGTCAAAGTAGTGGCCTTTTGTATTTTTGAAGTATTTTCACTTTAAAAATAAATTTTATAAATATTAGAAAATTAATAAACTCATTTATAAAATTCTAAAATTGAAACTAAATACTTTTGAAATAAAAATTCCAAATATGATATCTTCGAAATTAAGTATTTTCAAATAAAATATATATTTTTCACAAATATGAAAAGTCTAAATAAGTCAACATTACTAAATATCTTTTAAAAAGGAATTTGAGTACTTTCAATATATAAATGGCCTTAAGCGTGATATTCTCTAAATAGAAAGGAATTGTTAAAAGTCAAAGGTACAAAAGGCCAAAGTGAATAAGAATCACCAATATCCCTAGCGGAACATTAAGAAATTAAAAGTCAAAACACGAAACCCGAAGTCAAAGCCAAAACCTCTTCGTTTGAGGAAAAGTCCCTCGCTGGGATTGAGATCAACCTCAGATGACTTAAATTATCAAGTGGCCCCCAAACGACTCCATATCAAAAGTTCCTCTTTTCAGATGAAAACCATCCCTTAAGCCAAAATCCTTTAGAAACTCAGAGATCCTTAATTGGGTCCCGTCGATTAGGTTTGGTACCATCAATTAAGTCTTTCACAATAGCACTCCGTAAATCTCTCTTTTCTTAGCCCATTACATCAATACCCTTTACGTTCCTTAATCAGAGGTTCTCGTAGGCAACTACGAGGTAATTAACAATAGGGGCTTGCGCCTATTGGAAAGAAAGGACCCGCAAAATTAAGAAACTTCTTTAAGTAGCGACTCTTTACAGGGTTCTCTTGTGTTGAGAGATACCCGCCATGGAGATCGAAACCTTAAGGGAGGTGAATCTAAGGCTATGTTCCCATTGTTCTTTGAGAAATTCTTTCGAGGGGAATAATGACGAAAAAGCTGCGACACTAACAAATAAGTTTTTCCTTTTTTGTAAGCAGAGTGCAATATATATACGTATGTGGACATATATGTATTTCGAACAATGTGGTTGCAACTTGCAAGTTGCAAGTATATTGATGCATTGCATTTTCTTTTACCTTTTTCAATTTTTTTTATTGTAACTGTAACTAAATGGAATTAATTAAATAGCGCTGATAGGTAAACCAAACATATATAAGAGGGACCAAACTTCAAAAGGCACACTCAATTCTATTTGGAGGAGATATGCGCTAGTTTAAGTATTAACGTAATTTATTTAGGACCAATTAATCCTTCATAATGTAAAACGACTAGAGTTCTGTCTATGAAAAAAATTTAGTCCATTCACATCGTACAATATTTTTTGTTTCTCCTACGCGAGATTAAATGTATGAGTAATGCTAGAATCAAACATATCGGACGTCTAACATGATCCAAATGTCGATCATTAAAATTTCAAACGGACGATCCAAGTCGCTCAATATGATCTCTATATTAAAATAACCTTGAAAATCAAATTATATATATATATTTTTTTTCAAATTTTCTAACTATTTTTTTCGAATTTTCAAAATTGGAGGGTTCATAACTTTTTAGATTGAGCATATTAAAAAATTCCAAAAAAATAGTAATTTTTTTTAAATATAAAATTTGGTCTCTATGGAGATTTCATAACGTAGAACAATTTGAGCAATTTAGATCGGCCATTCTAATTTTAGAAATTAAAATTTTATCATGTTGGATAAGTGCATGTGTCATATATATTTGACACTAGCCACTCTCTAAAATACAGGAAAAAATAGGTAAACACTTTTTCAAAAAAATAAAATAAAAATAGGTACACCAAACAGATTGTTTTAGCGCTGTTTTTTTGTACTTTTTTTTTTTATGCACAAACAAACTGAATATTTCATAAGTAAAACATCTACTACAAGACTACTACCATTATATCTAAACCGTCCACCCAAACTTTTGGTTTTAGTTATAGTACCTGGTCCCTATATGCCTTGAGTAAACTTATGAGCGCCTGAACTTCAACTACATATATATATAGTACACTATAATCAGCAATTAAGCAGTATGTTGGTACCACAATTAATCTAAAAACACGTTACAAGATTTGTCTTTTACAAGTAACTTACAACTTACAATTGTATGTTTTGCTCAGACTTCTAGTAACGATTACAAATTTTTTATAACCGGTTGTTGGAGAGTCAATGATGCCCGTGAGTCTCGCAGAATGCTGGTACATGATGGGACTGATTTCTCTCCAGTTTCACATTTGCGAATTGCGAGTTCTTGTTTTTTCTTGTTTATAGAATGTATCAGATCGTACACTTTATAATTCCGTATGTGCAATCAATGAAACTTATGCGGTTTATTATATATATCACATTATACTTCCATTTTCTTGTTGACTCGTATGGACAAATTCACAAACATGACGCACGATGGCGGAGTGCATTATTAATGTTAGTGTTAGAACAATTCATTTTTATCTTTTGTTATTTTGTTTCGCACACGCAGATTCTAATTTCTACGGTTACACCACTGCATCTTCTAAATAATTTGTTGTGGGATTTTAGTTTGATCAGGTCAATTCCTAGAAAAAAAAATGGACATCTATCGTAATGAACTTAAAATAGTTTTGACAATATTTATTTTACCTTTTTTTATATAAATATGGAGGTCAAGTTTCTCATATTTAAATATACATCCTCTAGTTTAATTAATTTGGAACGTGTATCATCCATTTAAAGTGTTTTTTTTTTCTTTTTGCTCAACTACTAAACCAAAATCCAGTTCTAGAATTATTTAGATATTTTTATATTTAACCAATAAAATAATTAATCGTTTTCAAATTTAATGATTGAAATGCAATCTATACTCAGTCCACGTCATACACATGAAGAATGATGGGAGTGTTGCTGTTCACGAACCAAGTTGAAATTACAATGTTTGATATTTTACGGTATTTGATAAAGTATAGAGAAAGTTTAATATGCAATATAGTGCATAGGAATTTTTATGCACCGCGGACTTTTTCGGAGATATTTTTATAAATTGATAAATTTAATTTAACCAATCTAATGTACGTATTGAAATCTCATAGCAAACCAACCAAATTTTAATTTTTTGAGATTTTATTACTATTTTTTCTGAATTTTTTAAAACATTCCATTTTTGGAATGTTGTAAATAGTACGATATTCAAAAAATGGTATGTTTTAAAAAATTAAAAAAAAATAATAATAAAATCTAAAAAATTGTAAAATTTGATTTTTTATGAGATTTCAATATGTAGATTAGATTGGTTAAATTAGATTTATTAATTTACAAAAATATCCCCGAAAAAATTCGTAGTACATAGAAAACTCTATGCACTATGGTGCATATTAAACTTTAAAGTATTACATGAAATTAAACATGTATGAAATCTAATACAAAGATTTCACAAATTTAATTATGTATATGTATTTATAATTTTCTATAATTTTTAATTCTTTTAGTTGATGTCAAAACTTGTTGTGAACATAATTAATGTAAATTTATCTTAATACGATTCAACGCACAGCATGATACTCACCAAGCCAATCGATTTTTCCTTCGAGAATCTTTTTCTCCTAATATTCTACTCGGTAAAAATATCATAATCGTTGAATAGGCAAGTAGTTTAATACACGACATATGGATCTTAAAAAGTTCTTCGCTATTACATATTCTTGGAGAAGGTTATTCTTTGTTTTTTGTCCTCTTTTAATTTGTTCAGCTTATAATTAGAGCTTTTTATTTTCATATATATATATGTGTGTGTGTCAGGGCTTTTCATCCTCGTTTTTCCTTCTTCTTGTTATCTATTCTATTATTCAAACTTTGATGTAAAAATAAATCATAACATTTTAGTTTTTAAAATTATATAAACCAATATTTTCAATACCATGTCGGCACTTCTACTGGTCTGGTGATCGAAATTCGATATTTTCTGAAATTTTCTAGTACTTTCTCTCACCAAATCAGATACCGCTATTTTGATCACTACTATGGTACTGGTATTACCGGAAATTTCCAATAACCGATAGGATATTGAAAATACTGATATAAACGGATACGAGATCTGATCTCTTAATTTTTAGAAATCAGTCTAATTAATTCTCCTGTCAATAAATTATTAGATCGCCTGATTCTTGGTTATAATTATACAACGCAAACGAAATATCGACTCATAAGTCATAATAACATTAGCATGTGCATGTTGTCAAACTTATTCTCATTTGTTAGCAACTAATTAGCATGGGGTCGCCATCGCGGCATCGCCTCAAACTTGTATATATGCGGGCCCCATGTCCCCCTTGGAGTCTTGGACAGTTGGAGTATTTGATCGAAAATTTAAATATCTTTATGTACACTAACACTACTCTTTGAGTTCAGATATACTAGAGTCTATAATATTTTTTAACCAATCATTTGCATTGGTTGTATGTGATGGAGAGTTTTAATTGATTAATTAATGCAACCTAACGGCGCAAATATATTATCTGTTCGCTTGATTTCTTCGTAACTGAGGAGAAAAAAAATGACGTAGAAATATACCTCTTATGAGCTACCAATATTATCGAAATTTAATATTTGACTAGTCATTAAGGCCCGTTTGAATCGTATGAGAATAGAAGGAATAACTTCTTCTTAAATGTAAATTTATTATAAACAATTCAAACTCTTCATAAAGTTATACACACTTCCTAATACTTTCCGCCTAAAAATAACCTATTCCCCTTATTCCTAAGCAATCCAAACGGAGCCTAAGTTTTGATCGTCCATATTTTTTTTAGAGCCAACGTTCTCGCCTAGTTTTGAGTTTTGTCAAATCATGCCATCCAACATTATTAAACCACAAACAATGAAACCAAAGTGAACAAGAAAGTACTTAATTAACAGGAATTATAAGTGCCATCGGTAAATATACCATCCCAGCCATCGCTAAATACAAAGTGAACATATACACCAAACAAAGTGAACATATAAACGATCTAAGTGAACACTTACAAACAAATAAGTGTTGTCATCACTTGTTCAGGAGTTTACATGTATATTCAACTTATTTTCATTGAACTTATTTGTTTGTATATGTTCAATTAGATCGTCTATATGTTCACTTTATTTGCTGTATATGTTCACTTTATATTTAGCGATGGCTGGGATGGTATATTTAATTAATATATATATAAGAGACACTCTATATACTATTATTTAATTGAAATAATCATCAATGGCGAAGATAAGAGAGAATGCTTGTTGAAGGACCGTCAATAATCGGTGGAGCAGAAATCTAGTCGATGGCACTTCTCAATTTGACCTTGAATTTTTTTTTTATAATCAGTGAAATAGAAAAGGCAATAAAAAAATATTAAAAAGACAAAAAAAATTGTCCTATCTAGGTAGGCATGCAGAGCCAGAAAGGGTTCGCATACAATATCATGATTGATATTAATTTGTTGGCTCTACAGAAATAATTAAATGTAAATTATAGATGTCAATAATAGAATATTTTTGTAGTTTTATAGGATTTAAATATGATTTTTTAAAAAATAAACATATTACACAAAAAATATTAAGTAGTGTTTTATTTAAATAAAAAGGGGTGATATTCACACCATCTAGCCTTTAGGCCATGTAGATTTGTTAGTCCCTACATGTTCGGTTGAATAATATTGATATTAGTATTGATACTGGTATTGATAAATTATTTTTCTTTCTTTACATTATTTGTTTGTCGAATTAACCATTGTCATTGGATCTCTTTTTATAGTTTTGATAATTGTACATATATTTGATGAAAATTAATTAAATGTCCATTTTGCTATTAGAAAATTGTGTTACTTGATACGTAAGACTTGATCAAATATCTTTCAAATTAAGTGTAATCATAAATATCTTATTTTAAAATAAAATATCCAAATTTTTTTTAAAAATTGAAATATTATTTGGTCGCTGTAAATATATTCCTATCCATACCACGCCTGCTGCGGTGCCAAATCTTTGTCGGATTGTGGGGGCCACAGTAAACGACGCAGCGTTAACTTATCATTTGTAGAGACAGATTAAGTGCTGTCTATGTAATGTGAAGATTAAAAACTGGAAAAATAGAGAGATCTGTCCCACATTTGGAGCTAGCTGCCAATTCAATTGCCTCCACCCTCCATGATTACATCCCCTGATCCTTAGATAGATTGCCTCTATTATTGTTTTATTGTCAACAAAAATAACTGTGTGTGTCTTTAATAAAAAAATAAATAATGTGTGTGTCCATAATTTTATATGCGCATACGTCCATGGATTAACGTCAAATCACCTGTTAGTTCAAAAGAGAAGAAAGAACATTATAAATAGATTATTTAATTCAAATAAATTCTCTCTCTCTCTCTCGGAGAGCAATTTATAAAAAGGATTTTTCTGCAAATTCAAAATTGCTTTATTTTCAAATATAATTAGGCAGACTATATAAATATAAATAAAAAAATAAAATGACTAGGTAGTTCTGGCTGTATAATTAATCTGACTAACTAATAAGTAAATAAAAAGTATTGTTTTACGCTAGCTAAGTGTACAATAATGGACAAAAATTTTACAAAAAAAATCATATTTGGATTGTGAAGAAAAATCACGAAAATCTCTATTATGAGTTAGCAAATTAAACTGTTCTGGAATTCAGATATGTTTGCCTAATGGAAATAATATTGAGATAGCAATATTCGTTAATCCGTCAAAAAAAATAAAAACTCAAGTTAAATATTATTCTTAATCTGTACGTGGTTTGGTAGCTCAATATAAAAAACTAGACTGACTTTTAAGAAGTCAAAAACTCATCAAGTCTGATATGCATTTAATTTCAAAATATGACGACTATGATCTCCTCTTTATTTAAAAAAATATTATACATTCTTACTATTTTCACTTTAGAACTCACCCAACCAATTTTCACCGAAACAATGCTTGATATTGATACCGGTGTACCATTTGGACCACTCCCAACAAACCACAAAAGAGTTCAGTCTATTGCTATTACTAGGTGAATTCACATCCTCTGCCGCGCGCTGCTGGCCGCACTTTTTATCTCAACCGTCTGATCTAATCTGAATGGCCCCTAGAAAATACCAGATTGATAGGCTCGAAAAAACTGAACCGTTCAGATCAGATCTGACGGCTCGTATAAAAAGTGCGGCTGTGCCGCGCGGCAGAGGATACGGATCCATTACTAGGTGGGGAAGGTACTTTGGTAGTACACTATTACATACTACTCCCTTCTGAAGAAATTAACCATGGTCCTTGGTCAATGGTACAAAAATCTGGTCTGAAGAATTATCATTTAAAATCCTCACCGATTCGGCGCCATGTGATACATACTGCTACTTTTGTCCATTACCGGGTGATCTGCTGTGACTAAAATTCTAAATATATGATCATGAATTTTATCAAACTTGAGTTCTCACATCAAACGATCGGCTACTTACACAATTTTCATTGTTAGATGATGAGAATATCAAAGTCATTTTTTTTCACATAATAGTTTATGAAAAATTACAATACTAATGGAAATAATCAGGATCATCAACACGGAAACTTAGAGGGGATATTTGGATTTCCCAAGGAATTTGGAGAATTTCATCTTCCTACCATAAATTTATTATAAACAATCCAAACTCTTCACAAAGTTACACACTTACCAATAAATTTATTTCTAAAAATTACAAATTTCCCAAATTCCTAAGCGATCCAAACGACCCCACTAATAGTTACTATACTAGGCATTCGAAGATAGTAACACGAAAGTATGAAATTCAACTTTCTCATATGTGATTCATAGCATTCAAACATTTCTATTTTTTTTTAAAGGAATGACATTTGCCGTATGTTTCACATAGTTAGAAATTTAGAATTGACAAATTTGGTGCGTAAAATGAAATATTAAATTATATAGAATTGAAAGTTAAAGCAATTTATACATTCAACAATAGTTTAAAAAAAAAGTGTTATAATTTTGTCATTAGTTTTGATAAAAATGTAGTCAAATCGAAATTTGAGTATTGCAGGATGTTCTATTTTGATATAAATCTTAATAAGTTCGGAGTCATAGAAACTAAAATGATAATTATATTATTAAACCCGTTGTGATATACTAGCTGGAATCATACATAGACCACGCATAGCTAGGGGGTATATCTACGTAGGCCCACATGCTGACATGCACAATTGTGACTTGTGAGTATGATCCCTCCATTGTCAAACAGACCGGAAATATGATCAATATCCTCTGATCAGTTCTTGCTAAAATATGGACCTTCAAAGTTCAAAGGGTGCCTACGGGCGTATTGGCAAAAAAAAAAAAATAATAATAAAAAGAAAGTTTATGGGATGAACTACAAGTCTACAACCCAAAATAATGAAAAAGGAACATGGTTTTAGGCATAGAGTGAGATTTTTTTTTAAAAAAATATTTACTAAAATTTTGTTTTTACAAGGTAAAAAGCAATTGCCATGAAATAATTAATCTTAGTTGAGTTTGTGAACATCTCGATCACTCATGTTTTTCAATATAGTTTTTTTCCCTTTCTTTTACAAATTTTCACATATAGACTGATTAAACGAAAAGAAATAAAGATGCATATAAACACTGGGACACTCAAGCTACTAATAGTCTGTTTCACACAATCACACCTACGACCATTTGCAAATTATGTTATTCAGTCATGTTTTAGTTCCATCACCTTATATGTATTCAAATTTGCATTAGTCTATAATCCAATAACACGCATTAACGCATATTCAGATTTTGAATTCGTCTAGTACCTCATTTCGCCGCAAAAATCTATGCACACGTAACACAAAAGTGTGGATTAGCAAGAAAGTTTGGGGGTCAATTGAGATGTATTTTTTCATATAAAAATTACATACAATTTAGATAAAACATTACAATCATACTTGTACCATTCACATACATTTTCTTTTTAAGATTACTTCTATACATCCTTAAAGAACCAAAAAAATTTCAATAATTTTATGTACGATAAAGATCATTTAACAATTACTTATTTCGACAATTATATAATTAAATTAGAATTTTAATTGAAATTCAACATTATAGATAAAAATTATCTGGTGCAGTATCATGTTTTAAAAAACAATGAGGCTTGGTTCGTGTTTAAATATTCATAAAGTAATTTGAAACTTTTAAAGGTTTGGAAATTAACGACTCTTAATGCATCAGAACATAATATTCAAATTATAAAAAAAAATCTTAATGTCGTGTCTACATATTTAATTTTTTTAATTTTCAAATTTATTTAAATTGATTTTAAAAAAATTACAATATTTATTCAAATAAATCATTATTAAATTCATGTCCTTTCTTTTTACAATTTAAACTTCTGCCTCCCTTACTGCATGATCCACTGATTTTGGAGTGGAGAGGGACGAGAGAAACGCCAAACCAAGACCCAAGTACCCAACCAAACATGCATGCCTCCCCATGTGAGGTCCTGCCTCGCTCTTTTACTAAAACCCTAACTTTCCGGACTAAATTAGCGGTGCTGGACTGCTGGTGCTGTATATATCTTTTGCAATTTGCATGGAGAAAGTAAGAGAAAGGGAAAGCAAAGTCTCTCTGTTGGCCAAAAGTAACACTGCTTTTGATTTTAGACAACTCATCTCCAATATTTGGTGTAGTGCGTGACCATGACTTGTTGCATTTGTCCCGTTACCCACCAATTTTTTTTAAATCTTGTACTAAATTTTCCTACAGAATTAGTAGGTAAGTTTCAATATTCTACATACTACTATGGTACAAAATCCCAGCACAACATACATTATAAAAAAAAATAACAGCGATTAGTACCAATTGAAATTCTTGGACAAAAATTAGTCAATTGGCGTTTCTGAGGAGCCTCTATTTATTATCCAAATTAAATGCTCAAAACATATCAAACATTAAACAAAATATAGTTTCATTGAAATCCTAATATATTCAAACTTGGAGGTCTGACTGGCTCTGGCACACTACTTTAATAATCGAGGCTCATGTATACTTTAGAGATCGTAGGATCAGATCAGAGTTTCGGATTAAATTAGCGGGCCAATGTGCTGATGTAATGCCAATACATGTGTTGCATTATTAGGTATTAAAACAAAAACCTTAAATTAATCATAAAAGTTGAGCGCAGACATCCCCACTTCTAATTGCATCTCAAAACGATGTCTTTCATAAGGACAACTAGCCTCTTGTGCTTTAATTAAAGTGCTATAGAGTGATGGATTTTGTTAAGTATTTTAGTAATATACAGATTTTTTTCCCCTATATATCTTTTTTACATATACTGTACAAACAGACATATAAAATTTGGTGACTCCGGATAATTTAGATAATTATTGGCCTAGTGGTGGCGCAGTTTAACAATTGATCGTGAATATAGGCTAACTTGGCAAAAGAAAATGACAATGATTAGGCAAAAATGCAGAGGTTTGGATAGAAACTTTATAGGTGCACAACAGAAACCAAAAACGGATTTGATCTCTAAATAAAAAAGGTTAGAAAAATTAAAGGAGACGATATATAATTAACACCTTTAAAATTAGATGAATTCATTCCAACTAGGAAAAATTCGGATCAGTAATGTGATGCAGTGATGCTATCTATTGGCATTGACGTGCCAAAGATGAATTATTCACATTTTTTTCTCTCGCCGCAATATTTATCTGTAAGCTAAGATATAAATGTGTTACTATTCAATTTATTGAATATTATATGAGTTAAATAAACGGGTAAACATATTTTATCGACACCCACACAAACTTTTTGGGTAAATTGTTTTTGATAAAGGAAAAATACTAATTAAAAATTTGTTTCAATTTAATAATTATGTGTTTACAGCTTTTTAACCTGTACATATGCCCTTAAGTACTTCATAATCGATTTGGCTAAATTATTTGTAAAAACATCGGTATAGAACTCGCAATTTATGTGAAGTTCGGCAGTTATATATTCTCCAAAAGTTCTCGCGACATAATTTTACTTGATGCATTTTTGTTTTGTATAGTGCATTAATTAACTTAACAGTCAAAATTGTTTCCAGATGCCAAACTACTTTTGCATATCAGGTTATTAGATGCTCTAATTTCATGAAAACCGGGCACAAAATATATATATTTTGGTAAATCATGAATATATATTTTTTAGATATACTGGACAGAGATGTAAATCATGAATATTGTTTCACTAGTTGCACGGGACAATTAAAAATACTCGTACGTCATATATATCTTAAATAAAGAAAAATCAATAAATAAATCAAGAATTAGCAAGATGAGAAATATGATGGGTCCATGCAGTGCCATCACCTTTTCTATAATTAGTATATCCAGTTATCCACAACAGTAAACATCATTAGTTGGCGATTGAAAAGTGAAACAAAAATTAAAGTGAAAGATCATTTTATGTATTGGGGGTCTGATGATAGTATTAAAAAAAAAAAACTTTACTAGATTGATCTTACTATATCTTAAATTACTATATCACGTATATGGTGCATTAATATTGGAATAATAAACGAATTCATCCTCTGCTCATTGGCCAAACAGCAGTTTATTTATGGTTTATTTATTTTATTCTTGGCACACTACATGCTCTCATTATAAACTTCTTACGATATTACCAGGGTCAAAGCTCTTCCTAATCATGATGGATGCCCGGATTAAATTTACTACAGTAGGTAAAAATAATGAAATATCAAAATATTACTGCATCAAGTCATAATAAGTCATGTCATGGTAAGGCAATACTATTTCATAAGTTTTTTTTTTAAAAAAAAAAATTCTTGACAGTGTTTACTGTTTTATACGTTGCACGGGGCATTATGAAAGTGAGCTGCATCCTGCATGGCAGCATGGGACATTCACATCGCGAATAACAACCATGCATGATTATTAGTTATCTTGTGATAAACATATCTAATTGTAGACCTATGATTCTGTCTCTCCTTTTATTTTATTAAATTTCGGCTCTCTTGATCGTGTATTTGTCAGGGTTAGAGGGAAGTAGGACCGGGGCAGAGAGATGGTCTCAATTGTAGGATAGTGGATTTTTAATTCATTGACCAATCTAGTATTTATATTCTTTGTTTTTTTATTATCATGTTTTTTTTTTTGTAAAAAGAAGATGTGAACATAATTTATATTTAATCCTTTTAACCTTTTGTAATAAACCATGGACGGATCCAGAATTTAAATAATTACGAACATTAAAAACTCAGCCGTAAGCCCACTATCACAGTCCAATACCAACAGAATCATAGGTATAAATAAAATTTGAGCTATTTTTTTTTTGTTCCAAAATTTGTAAAGAACTTCCTACTTGGGCTTTGAATTGTAAAAATTAAGTTTTGGCACAAATTATTAAAAAAAATATGGAAGCTTAGTTATAAAGAATGAAATGTGGATGCTTAAAATATCGATATAAAAAGAATCAAAAATTTCAATGATCAATTAAAAGTATCGCATGGTTCAAAGTAACAAGTTTACTATCTTGTTACTTTTTCTGGTGGAAAGGTAAGAAATATATAATAACATATGTAGGATATGATATTACTATGATTGGAAGATACCCTCTTTAATTAGTACTTTTCACCGCGAGACCGAATCACCGAAGTAAAAATTAACAAATCCTGATTGGAGCGGCTAGGTAGTAGTGTAGTACCACAATGGTCCAGGCCAGAAATGAATGCAACTACTCCAAGTATTTACTAGCCACAGTTTCCCTATTGGCTTGATTCTTTTTACTGCACAACAGATCTGGTCATTGAAACAAGTTCAGAACTGGATGAAAGAAATGCAATCATAGCTCTCTGTATGATTTTTTGTACCATCAGATCAGATGGCAGTGCTACTGAGTCCATACAATGTACGAATTTGGTAGTGCATGCTTGCTTGATTGGGAACAAGCTAAAGATGATTGATAGACTTGTTGTGAGTGTAGCATGTTATGTTTTTGAATAAGAATTCAATGATAGATAAGTGATCTATTACTGAGTATACTGGCACGGTTAAATGGGTTTTGGCACCTCGTCATCATCATCTCGCACGTCTCTAGATTCTTGAATTAAAATGTCTTAAATTGTTTTTGGCATTGCATCATTCTTTTTTTTTTTTCTGATCATTGTGCCTTCTTTAACTGTAACCTTTCAAAAAGAATGGAAAAAGTGTCATTGGCAGAAACTTTATAATAATTTATTTAAATAATATTGTTGGATTTAACTAAATAAGTAATTCAGAGAAAAGCTAACATGAACATGGTAGCTGAGAGACTTTATGACAAAGGATATCCAGTGCATGATTCGATCAAACTTTATAAACTAAAAAAGAAAAGATAGAGCTGGAAAAATATGTGGTTGAGAAACAAGAATCCAGCTACCTTATCAGAGACAGGAAAGCTACGTTGGCATTTTCTCAATGCAAGTATTCATTGCAAAACATAGAGACTGCAACTTTAATTAGAGTTGTTGTCTGATCTATGCACCTATATAATCTTGGGCCCCTTTGGGTAAAATTTTTGGGCCCAGTTTTCCTTGTTTGTTCGTTACTCTACTCTCATACTACTACCCAAAGTTCTGTTTTTGTTTTGTCTTTAATAATTAAATAAATACTTCTTCAAATTCATAAACTACAATTTCCTAATTACTAACCGTAAATGAAGGCTATCTAGTACATGGGGGTTTGATACCGATATATTTACAATGTTGTTGTATCAAGTATTTTGCATACGCCTTGCTAAGTAGTTGTACTTTCAATCACAAACGATTGGACCTGAAACATGTTTGAATTTTAAATAAGCAATTTGCTCTGACAACTTCGCAAAAATAAAATATTTTTAATGGAATACAATTGTATTTTGATAATACTCAAATTCGATTTATCAAGAAAACATCACATCAATATAACTTGCTATATGCATGATCTATACACAATATTGAAAAAAGTGATATAGGTTATAATTTGATACTGATTTCCCATTTGAAAGTAGTACCATTATGTGTCTCATATACTCATTATTTAATTTAACTATAATCCCGTGGATTGGGAGCCGAATTTGCTATTGTGGTTAAGGATATATCCGACCAAGTATAACATTGTATCCTGATAGGGGTTTATTTGAAGTTCTAAATTTTTCAACCAAGCAAATGAATGAACCATGTACAAAATAAAATAATTTACGTTTTTTCGTGCTTAAGTTATAATGAAGTATGAACTGAAACAAAATTTCACTTGGAGAAAAAAGAAAAACATATCTATTTACCAAATATAATGCCATTGCAAAAGTTTCTATACCATATTTCTGTTCGACGCCCAATATTGGGTCTATCACGCTAGTTTTAGAGCCGAATATGAATTGGCAATGCCCAAAACTAATACCCCATGTTCCGAGAGATTTGAAACTTTTTCTTGTACGAGCAAAATTTGATTTGTGAAACAATTTCGGGGATCAAGATCAACGTTTAATTTTGGGCCTATTCCTTTCTTGGAGCTAGTGTTCATCTGCAACGTCCAAAGAAAAAATGGCCCATGTGACAAACAAATTTGGAATATCATTTTATACGAGGATAAATTTGGTTTGGAGTAGCGATTCTAATTTCAATGTTTTATGCTTAATTCATTTTTCTTTTTTGTAATCATGAAATTTCAATGACCTCTGTTCTACAAAAAAATCAAGTATCACAGAAAAGAAGATTGGGATCACGTAAAAGAAAATGGATAGAATTACCTTGAGTGTATTTCGTTGTTTTGTGAATTACAAGCTCAATGATGAGTAATCATGTTAACGGTAACACCACGGCTAAATATTTATTGACACGATATCTGACGCAACAAAAAACAGCATTATGACGACAGAAATGAATCGGTGTATCATAATCCATCCAAATTAGCACCGAATGAAACAACTGTAGTTTATAAAAAAATTGAAGATACAGATAACTAGAGTATAACAAAACAAAAAGAGGAGTTTGCATTCTGAAATTTATCATTTTGATTACAAAATTAAGACTTCTAAATAAAGTCGCTATTAAAAAGAAATACAAAAACATTACTCAGCCAACAAAGCAAAATATTGTGACAAATTTCGTCTTCAACTTTTTTTTTTTTTGATACTTTGACAGAGGCTGCCAAAGAGAACAAAACAGAAAAAAGAAAAAAGAGAAAGAAAAACCACAAAAGTCACAATCGCACCATCACCAGCAGTCACGGAAAATCAGCAGTGCTTGAAGTAGAGGGTCGACTCACTCAGAATCCAGTTACACAACAACTCAATATTCCTGCTATTCCTTCTGAAGATACGGTTATTCCTCTCCTGCCAAATGGCCCAGAAGAAAGTCGTTAGCCGTGTTTGGAAGATGAGAACAGTGCTTCTCTGCTGCAGAGTTGCTAAGAGGGATTCTCTAGCTGAGAAAGATTCCACCAAAGGAGGCAAGCTAACATGATTCCTCAGTCGTTGCCAGGCCCGATTGGCGAAGGGGCAAGAAAAGAAAAGGTGGAGGCTGTCCTCGAGGAGAGACTGGTTGCACATTACGCAGTGTGGGGGCAGCGGCAGTAGGTTCCTTCTCAGTAGTTGCTGCTGTGTTAGCAGTTTATTGTTAGACAGGAGGAACATGAAGAATTTGAGGGAAGGGGGAACCTTGAAGCTCCAGAGACAGGTTAAATTATTGGATAACTTCCCCGCTGTTGAGAAGGTATTGTAGAAAGATGAAACTGAGAAATTACCATCGGCATTCCATCGCCATATTAGGTGATCATACTCATCACTGTGTAAGGTAGTTGGAAAGTCCAGCAAAAGCAACTGAGTTGTAAGCTCCCACGGTCTTGGCAACAGAAGGTTCAGTGCCGCTATGCCTTGTTTATAACTGATTCTTTCTCTTGGTGGCTTAGCTGTTCCTTTGAGGATTGGTACTAGTGGTTTTCCAGCCCAGTTATCGTACCAGAAGGAGGTATTGATACCGGAAGCAATGGAGGATCGAGTTGAGATTTGGAAAAGATGTCTCAAGGATCTAATGTCTTTCCAGAAGAAGGACCCATTCTTATTCCAGACTATAGGAGACACGTCTCCTCTGACGGGAGAATAAATCTTGGACGTAGTTTTGAACCAAAGTGAATTGTGGTTGTTGTACAGGAACCATAGCCATCGAAGAAGAAAGGCTCGGTTTTGCAGTGAGATATTTTTGAGACCCAATCCCCCCACTGCTTTTGGAAGGCAAAGTTTGTCCCAAGCCACAAGATGCACTCTTTGTTTTCCATCCTGATTGGTACCCCAAATGAATCTTTTCCTAGCTTTGTCAATGGCATCAACTAGCCATCTTGGCAGCAAGAAAACTGACATGAAGTAAGAAGGAAGGGCCGTCAGAACCGAGGAGGCGAGAGTAACTCTACCGGCTCTGGAAAGGAAGCAATTTTTCCACCCTTGTAACCTTGACTCAATTTTTTGAAGCAGAGGCATGAAACAAGACCTATCAGGCTTTCCAAGAGTCAATGGTAGTCCCAAATACTCGATTGGCAAAGATGAGGTATTAAAACCAAAAAGATGCATAACTGCATCAACTTGTGTTGGTGTCAGGCACATAGGGACAAAACTGGATTTTTGTGTGTTTATGCATAGACCAGAAGCCAGTTGAAACAATCTCAGCACTAACTGCAGAACTTGCAAAGCATTTCCCTGAACCGTTGAAAAGATAAGCGTGTCATCTGCGTACTGTAAAATGAAGAAGGGGGCCGTGAATCGGAGAGAGATGGAACTGTGTAGCGCAGCTGAGGTGTTATGTAACATTTGAGAAAGTACATCAGCCACCAAGATGAACAAAAAAGGAGACAACGGATCGCCTTGTCGGAGCCCTCTTTTATGACTAAAGGAAACGCCTTTAAGGCCATTAATGAGAACTGAGGAGACAGAGGTAGTGAGCAGCAAGTTAATCCAAGAAATAAAAGCTGAAGGGAAGCCTCGTAGGGTAAGAACTCTGTTGAGGAATCCCCAATCCACCGTATCGAAAGCCTTGTAGAAATCAAGTTTTATCATGACACTAGGGAAACTTCCTGAGTAAAGGTGGTTTAGCAATTCCCTCGCAACTAGGAAGTTTTCAGAAATTAGTCGTCCCTTGATGAAGCCCGTTTGTGAAGAAGAAATGAGTTTGGGTAGAAAAGGTTGTAGTCTCATTGCTAATACTTTGGAAATGAGCTTGGGAATGAAGTTGATGACACTGATTGGACGGAAATCCGTCAATGAATGTGCCCCTTCAACTTTAGGTAGCAAAACTAGGTTGGCTTCATTGTATCCTTTTAGGGACAGATCAGCATTAAAGAGACTGTCAAAAATGGAGAGCAAATCAGGTTTTAGTACAGTCCAGTTCGTCTTCAACTTTGTTGAATTCTTATCAAAATAGTACAAGAATGTACATAAAATTCAAGACAACATTATATGCCTAGCAAATTGCTAAGTGCAACATCAGTACGTCAGGTTGAACAGGATATTACTGTGATTCAAGATTAAATTTACAAGATACTTGAGAGCATCTTTTATTCAGCATCGACATCTCAACAAGAATTGAAATAATTATAACTCTATATACACTTAAAATCAACATTGGTGGAGAAACTATTCTGTAAAACCTTGGGGACTACTTATCATAAGCATAGTAATTAGGAGATGAGCCAAAAATCGCATCGGTCCAATTGCGTGGTTCATCATCCTGACAACAAGAATAAGATGTATATTAGTGCTGAACAAGAGCAAAACCTTTCTTTTAAAAATGTTCATTTTTAGTTTGAAGTAATCAAATTGTCTTGCTAATATGGCCACCTCTTACAAACTCAGTATTGCAATTAACTTAAAAGTTTGGTCTTGTAGGTTTGTTTGACCATAAATCTTAATATTTGCCACATTGTCATTTTCTTGTTGAAATAGAAATTTACTACACTGACCCAGTTAGGTTTATTAGAAACATCCTCCCCATGCAAGACATAACTATCGCCAGTCGACGAAGAAGATTGATTCTGCTCATAGTAGTTATTTTCTTCATTATATCCAAAAGACATGTTATTATGTCCACCACCATGAAATGTTGGATACTGCAGCACAAAAATGAAAACCAAATAAACTGTAGAACCTCAAAAAAACATTGATTTGGGTATCACATCGCACAAAAGATAAAGAAATGGTACTAAATGTTTTGTAGAGTAAAAAAGGCTAATTGTTTATTTGTTATTAAGCATATGTTGTAGAGTAAACAAAGATTTTTTTTCTTGCATTTGAAAAATATAATGGTTATAAAGCATTGATTGGTTCAGCTGTAAATTAACAGAATAACAAAAAAACAGAAATCTGTTTTCTTCTTTTAAGAGCAAGAGGAAACTGAAATACAGGAATGGTACTAAATGCACCCTAACATAACCCAAAATTTGGTTTCCATTTCCTTTTCCTTCTCTGATGGGGTTAACTAAGCTGAACTGGGATTTTTAATGTTCAAAATTCAAATAGGCCTTAGAGCATCTGACACTTAAGTCCAGGCCCAAAGCCAAATAAACATGCCTCTTTTGTAAGCTTATTGCCACTAGCCATGGCGTAATATATCAATAAGATGATCTGAAACTTGTTGACCAAACATACTAATAATAACAGTAATATGGCAAAAAAAAGAATCAAGCTAAAAACTTACATCCTCTGATCTAACTGCTTCCCCTTCCAAATATTCGCCATAAAACCCCAAATTCTGAGACCAAGATGGTTTAAAAGGCTCAAGCGGTTCATATTGGGTATGCTCGTAGCTTTCTCTCTCGTAACCATTGCTTAAATTTATGGGGTGATGCACCTCTTCTCCACTTTCATAATAAGACGAATTATTACTCTATCATGAGAAAAACATTGCATGGATCAAACAACTTGCTTTCTTATTTCTGTTATTAATGAAAGATGTGGGCAAAGACCCACATTTTTAACTCAAAAAAAAAGTTTTGTTTCTTATTAAGGTAATTTCATGCATTGTATTAATCATCAATCTTTTATGTCATGCATTGTACTACTGCTAAAGGATATGTCATGTAGTGTTGTATACCCCTCCAGTATTTTATTGAACTGTGCCTAAGCTAACTACTACCGTCAATCTCCAATTTTATTGGAGTGTACCTAAGTTACTCATACAACATTCTTTTAAGTAAGCTAGTTAATAAATCATGCATTTTATACCCTTTATGTAGGAGCACTACCTTTTATTAGGAGTAACTGCTTCCTATAGAGAAGAAATAAGGAGGGCCCATCCTAATGAGCCATGAAGGGCGCTAAGCAGGATAATTTTTATGCTTTCTAACGGGGCATATATTAAACCGTAACTTTTTACATGAGTGCATCATATTTCTCATTTTACATGGGTATATTTCATATTGTACAATTTTTCATGTATAAAGGAAATCAGTTCTCATGGATAAGACTAAAAAGGAAAAAATAGGCCCATGTACCTCATATGAGATCATCTTCTGAGTCCATGTTTGATCAGTTGGTTCAACCTGAACATGCAATGGCTGTTCATGATGGTGCTTATTGTAGGAGTAGATGGGAGTGCTAAACAAATTATTTTCTTCCCCAGACTCTCCTTCAACATTTGATGAATATCCCTAAAAGATAGTACAAACATTATTTTTATGCTTTCTAACGGGGCATATATTAGACCTTAACTTTTTACATGAGTGCATCATATTTCTCATTTTACATGGATATATTTCATATTGTACAATTTTTCATGTATAAAGGAAATCAGTTCTCATGGATAAGACTAAAAAGGAAAAAATAGGCCCATGTACCTCATATGAGATCATCTTCTGAGTCCATGTTTGATCAGTTGGTTCAACCTGAACATGCAATGGCTGTTCATGATGGTGCTTATTGTAGGAGTAGATGGGAGTGCTAAACAAATTATTTTCTTCCCCAGACTCTCCTTCAACATTTGATGAATATCCCTAAAAGATAGTACAAACATTATATTATAAAAAAATATAGCTTACATTAGGCAATTATCGTTAGGAGACTTACCCAATTATTGTGTGTCCAATCATGATAGGCGTCGCTGTAGTTATGATCATGGTCCCAATTACTGGTACGCTGCTCATAGTCATAGTAGTTGTCTCCATAGTGGTTATTGCCATATGCGTCGTACTTTTCATCATTTCTCTTTCCATACCCTGAAGGCCACTGCATTTGCGGAAATAAAAATATTAGAAACATCATGGATGAACATTTTCATTGAAGCATAATTTTTCCCCTCCCTTTATTTTTCTTTGTTTTGTTTTGATCTGTAAACATTTTGCATTTCTAATGGACTTGTGGATCGGTACTAAATCTCAACTCAAATTGTGGTATTATTTGATCTGCATTTATTTTATCAATTATGCCATGAATTATAAAACAAAGCCTCAGTAAGGATTGCAATTTGCAAGTACAAAGTCAAATAAAATCATGAAAAACTTATTATGAGCTTAATTGCTTAAATCTACTTAAATAAGAACTAATATGGAAGCTGCAGTATTATTTCAGTGAAAGAGGTACTCAATCCAATAATCTCGAATAAACCAACAAATTCTACAGCACAGGTATTGGTATGGAATGGTACAAAATAATAGCTGATCAGTATTCGTACCTACTGGAACTACAAATATTAAAACAGCCCACAGTTGATACCTCAAATGCCAAAATGAACAATTTAAAACAACAAAAAGACAACAGAAGCGTGGCTTTGTGAATTTAAAATGGGCTTAGAGCATATTTTGTAAATAAAATAAATAAAGAAATGCTCACAGTATCCAATCCATCTGGATATACTTGAACAGCACTCGACTCATGATACTCCAAAGTCTGTACACATGGCTGTTCCACATGCACAGTCACCGATTCAGTCGCGCTCCTCTTGTTAGCATATATCGGTGTACCATACACATCAATACCGGCTCTTCTCTCGCCGTAACCCTGAGCATGGCCAAAGAGAAAATCCAAGCCACGCATCATGTGGTTCCAGTAGTCGAAATCTCTCACCTGTTCTTTTCTTGGACAGCAGTGCTGTGGGATGGAGAATGGCCATGACCTGAAGATATCGGGCTTGTAGGGCACTGCCTGATATGCTTCGCCATATTGATACGGTTCAAACCTACCACATTTTAACACAGCTTTAACCAGGACAGGAATTTGCTGATAAATCCAACTTGTTTAAAATATTTCAAATAATACCCATCACTGAATTCATCATACCATAACATTCAAGAGATGAAAGAGATATATTTCTGGAATTAATGACAAAAACAAACTAGAACCACGTGTGAGTCTTATTGCTAAGCTCAACTTAATCTAAATTAAGCTTTGATGGTCTAGATGCAGGATTATAAGAAATTACTGTGAATTGATTTACTTTAAAATTTCTCAATGTGACAAATTTGAACAATGTAGTACAAAATTAAACCTTATTTTTCTCTATCTATTGCTACTTGCTAGGCATTAGTAACGGACACATTAAGCGCATATAACCCCAAATAAAAAAAGGAAAGAGATAAGAAAATTAGTGAGTACCAGGGTTGCTCCACTACAGGAGTAACGATAGGCTTCTCCGACTCTGTATCCACCACGGGAGTGCTGATAGCCTTCTCCGACTCTGGTTCCACAACAGGAGCTGGAGCTGTCACAGGCTCCGGCTCTTCCTTGGGCTCTTTCACTGGAACAGTATCTTCAGACAAATTCACCTCTCCAGTGGAAGCGACGACTGGAGGAGAAGAGGCGGGGAGAGAAAGTGGGTAGCAAATAGCGGCTGAAGGAGGGAGAGGCGCGCCATAGGTTTTGGTGATGTCGTAGCCTCCGAGGTAAGGATGCGGGTTGAAGTCGACGAAGTCGTCCTCGTTGAAGTCATCGGGGATGCCAGCCATGAGTTGCGTAATGATTGGTGTGGGAATAGGAATGGAGGCGAGGATAAAGGTGGAGGAGATAATAAAGGTGGTTGGCAATGGCCAATCGCCATGATTAATTTGGCACAGTTTGGTGATTTAAATTGATAGGGATTGATTGGTCGATTGTAATACAAGCAAGTCGTTAATTGGTTATGGCACAGAGTGCGAGAGTAAGCTAATATTGTTACTAATTAATTAATTGTCCTTCGAAGAAATGGGAATATCATGATAATCGTGCTACGCTATTACCTAGCACTAGCAGCATGTAGTAACTAGTAAGCGTACTGCGTAGAGCGCACAGAAGGGAAAGTCTTTTTTATCAGGTGGAATGATCTCCATTTTCAGAAAATTGAGGGTTGTAGTAACTTATGGTTTTCTCTTTTAGGATAAGGGACTGGGGACCTCCAGTAGGACAACCTGAGAGGACCTTTCAGCGGGAACGTGGCGGTTGTTATGCACCCATCAGCGGAAATTTGCAAAATGGGTATAAATTTCATAATTAAACACGAGCTATAATCAAACTCTATACGAACTCAATGTTTATTATTTATATATATTAAATATTTATTTAAGTAAGCAGAGTGCAAATTTACCAAGTCTCAGTTCATATTTTAATTTTTATTAGAGATTAAAATTAATTATATTCTACATTTTTTTATTTATAAAATTAATATTTTATTTTTTATAATAATTTTTTTTAAAAAAGCTAGCATATATATCCAAAAAATAAATACATTGTATATATCCAACATGTTACAAATTTGATAATAAAATTATATATCAAGCTAAATTGGATGAGTCAATTTTACATAAAAAGTCGAATCAATCTCAAGCGAGCCAGGAGTTTTATTTTATTTTTTTTCTGGTCCTAATCGGACATTTTATATTGACAGTTAACTTCAATGATTTTGGCCCATAAAAGGCATGATTCTCCTGATTTTGATTAAACTTTTATCAATACATGGTTTTACTTAGCCCATTGAAATGAGTTCTTTTTATCAACAAAGATAAAAAAGATACGAGTGATTTGTATTCAATTTAAATCGATTATCTTTAGTTTTACTATTCATTTTTTAGTCGCTACATTTATTGGAGGAAGGATTGTTTAATGATCATTTGCTTTGATAACTGTAATAAATATTTAAATAGGGCAAATTCTGTAGTGGTTTTTTATATAAATCAAAATTCAGATTATTTCTTTAAAATTACAAATGACTGCGATTGATCAGAAATCAAGTTTGGTAAAAAATTAGTCCCCACCAACATATCTATTTAAATAAAATTATAAATTAATATATAGAGGATTGCTAAAATGCTATGCATAGCACGGATGGCCTTCGTGCTACGGATTCGTTCTTGTATTTTATATTTTAAGCAACCGATCCAAACCGTTCATTATCTTCTACATATTGAAATCTTATTAGAAACCAAATTTTATATATTTTTATTTTTTTTACTATTTTCTCAGATTTTTGAAAATCACTGTTATTGAAGGGTCTAGAATTTATTAGATTAAGTATTTTTAAAAATCTGAGAAAAATAGTAAAAAAATTCAATAAAATGTAAAATTTGGTTTCTAATAAGATTTCAATATGTAGAAGATAATGAACGGTATGGATCGGTTGTTTGAAGCATGAAATGCAAGAACGATCCATAGCACGAAGGACATCCGTGCTATGCATAGCATTTTAGCAATCCTCTTAATATATATATTATTATATGCATGGTCTAAAATTATGTTATCTAAATGTTATTTTTGTAGAAATGGTGAAATTTGCTATATAATTTATTTTCAAGTGATTTTATTTCCTAGTAACTTAAAATTAATTAGTTATTTGTGTATCGTTGAATTGTAACCAAATTGTACGAAATTTACTTGATACTTGTATATGCATGTAATTACATGTATATAAATTGATTTAAAAAATATTATTAAGATTGTTGATAAAAAATAAAACATAGCCAAAACATAATAAAAAAAAATAGCGGATAGATTCAGTGCATCCAATTCTCATGCCAGATGCTTCTTCCTCTGCTTTCCACATGGGATTTAAAGTCCATATTATCCTACCAATGTGGGACCCAATGGCTCACTCAAGCTCTTTTGGAAGTTTGGAATTGCCTGGCGAGACTTAAGTAGTCGCTTTATAGGTTCTTTAGCACCCAAAAATTGTTTTTGTAACTAATCAATGTGACGTTGACCTTGCACTAACCTCTATGAGATCCACTTTTAACTTTTCCTTAGTTTACTCCTTCAAACTTTTTAAAAGAAAAGTAGAAAACCACCAAATACACTTCTCACTCCAAGAATAAAACGATCTCAATCTCATTCAAACTACATTTTTTCAACAATCATGATGTAAGTCTAAAATAAATAAATTATCAAAATAAAATCCCGTTAGTCAAAATTCAATTTAAAAAAAATTCTAAATATATTCAATAGCTACTAAACCCCAAATAACAGCTGCTCTGAGCTGTTACTTGGTAGTTTCTCTCTCCGCCCCCACCACCTGACCTCTCCTCTCCTTCCTTCCCTCACAACTGAGAAAAAAAATCTCCGAAAAAAGAAATTTCAAATATGAAAAAAAAATAAAAAAATAATACAATGAAAAAAATTCAACGCGTAACGTAAACGAGCCGGATCGATCAGAAAAGAAAAGAGAGAAGAGAAGCATTTCTCATTTCAATTTCAATTCCTCTCTCTCTATAAAAGCTGGAGGCGCCACAGGAATCGGCGAAGGCGTCCCCGAACAACGGCCAGATCCGTTATCGCTCTCCGTCCGCCGCCGAGCTGACTCAGCACTTCCCCTCCTCCGCCTCCTCCGCCGACGCCAAGATGCGCCACCGCTCCGGCGCCCGCTACGAGCCGCTCAACGACAAGATCCATCGCTATCGCGGCGTCATCCTCATCGTCTCCGTGCCGCTCCTCTTGGTCTCCATCGTCTTGCTCTTCATGCCCAGATCGCCTATCGACGCTGTTACCACCACCAGGAAGACTGTGCCCGGAGGAGGAAGCGTTGACGGAGAGAAGAAGTACGCCGTGATCTTCGATGCCGGAAGCTCGGGCAGTCGTGTGCATGTCTATTGCTTCGATAAGAATCTCGAGTTGCTTCACATTGGGAAGGAGATCGAGCTCTTTGTTCAGGTATCGTGAGATTTGGCTTGCTGCTTTCTTTGCATTGAAATGAATCTGTTGAGGTGTGAAATTGGAGTAGATCTGAGTGGGATGGCCTCACGCTGAACTTGATCAGAGTGTTATTATTCAATGTAGATGATTTTGTGACATAATTGTGATTCATATCTACTCCTTCTGGTAAAAGGCCAATGGATCTGTCTAAATGAAAATGTTTGACCACCGGATTAATTAAGCAATTATAAAACTTTATATAGGTTGAACTGTATTCTGAATCTATGGTTTTGTATAAATGAGATTTGAGAAAAAGAAACTAATTTAAAAAAAACCAGTCTTGCTTATGGAGGATGTTGAAATCATAGTGCATTATTTAAATAACAAGTGGTTTCAATTGTTCTTGAGTAAATAGAATTCTTGCATACTAGTTCGAGGAGTTTTATTGAGTTGGTAAAATGTTGACTGAAAGGACAGACCGGGTTGCGCTAATTATTAAAATTATTGTTTGATTGAACAAGTCTAATTTGAATGTGGAATGCCTGGTGGTATGTACAACGGTTCATTCAGTGACACATATGCTTTTGAAAAGGACACTTATGGTACCCTTATATAAATTTATGGAAGGCCACAATCAACATCCTAATTTCATTCAGATACTCCAGCTATGGTATTACTTCATGTATCAGCAATAAGTAGTTATAAACCGTTACTAGCAAAATGCCCTCATGAAAAGCTCAGGAATTTTTATCATCTGTTATTTGCACCTTTAGAAAAAGCCGGGCTTGAGTGCATTCGCTAAGGATCCAAAGGAGGCTGCAAATTCCCTCATTCCCCTTCTAGAGAAGGCAGAAGCTGTGGTTCCACAAGAATTACGGGGCAAAACACCCGTCAGAGTTGGGGTAACTTCTAATTTTCTGTACAATATTGTTGTCTAACTGTCATATTTACGGCAAAATTTGGAGATTGATATAATTTTTGTAACAATTGCTCCTAGGCAACAGCTGGCCTCAGAGCATTGGGAACAGATACATCTGAAAAAATTTTACAAGCGGTAAATTTTATATTTTCGGAAGATATTCCTCCTTTTACTTCCATTTTCTCTACATGCCAATTTGTGTAAGATTATATTATATGAAATACCTGATGTGCAGGTCAGGGATCTGCTGAAAGAAAAAAGCTCACTTAAGTCTCAGTCTGATTGGACAACAGTTCTTGATGGAACCCAGGAGGGTGCTTTTCAGTGGGTACAATTTCTTACCTACTTAGCCTTCTTTTATTAATTTTATGTACTACCAGTTAGTTGTGTATCTTTTCTCACTTAATTTGATGAATCTAATAGTTATTTAGGATTTTCATAAATGTTTAAATTCTAGCCTACTATGGTAGGTTATATACAAATGTGACACTATGCAAAAATGATCACATTGAGTTGAGGTACAAGCTACTTAAAATTTCCATAAAAGTATGAATGAAATAATTAAGTTAAAGAAGGAAACTATGCATCTAATTCAAAGAGGGAACTCCAAATAATTAAGAGCATACAACAAAAGACACAAGTAATCTTAAGATAGCAGTTTGGCTATGGAGAAGTGATAAATAATTAGTTAATTACATATATATTCTTAGATCTGATATATATTGAAAACATATTAGGTTACAATTAACTATCTTATCGGGAAGTTGGGAAAGACATACGCAAACACAGTTGGAGTTGTTGATCTCGGAGGTGGTTCAGTTCAGATGGCTTATGCAATCTCTGAAGAAGATGCTGCAAAGGCCCCAAAAGTGTCTGATGGGCAGGATTCTTATGTACAGAAGCTCTTTCTTAAAGGAACTACTTATTACCTTTATGTACATAGGTCTGAGATCTACTACTTGGATTATAAATATGATCGTTGCAGATATCACAAGGAATACGGTTTTCTAAAATAAAATGTGTTTGTTTATCTTTTATTTAGTTATCTCCATTATGGCTTGCTAGCTGCCAGAGCTGAGATCTTAAAGGCCAGTGAAGGGGGCAACAACTGCATACTAAATGGCTATCAAGGTACTAATGCTGTTACATTATTAAGTCTAAATATTTAAGGGTGCCATTAAGCATTGATCTTCATTTTTGTTACTCCTACTAGCACTGACTGTTAGAGGGTCAGTTATCATTGCAGGGAAGTAATTATACTAAAAGGATGCCTAACATGGACATCCATGTATAATTGTCTTCTGTTGTCGCAACGGTGTGGTCTATTCTGGCCTTAAAAAAGCAAGGCCCTGCTTTACAAATCTTAATGAACTAGATCCATATTACTGATAACTCATACGGGGGGATTTAGATCCGGGTCATCCATCAGAACCAGATGTGAACCATAGGATTTCATTGCACAGTTTTCACTTCATACCATTCCTCGGATGAATAACAGTGGACAGAGATCCCATTGATATACCTAGATTGATCTTCTGTGACATTGTTTTTCTTGTAGGAACATACAAGTACGGTGACAACAAGTATGATGCGTCAGCTGCGTCGTCAGGCACCAGCTACACCAAGTGCAGAAGTGATGCAGTGAGGGCTCTAAAAGTCGATGAGCCAGCATGTACTCATATGAAGTGTACATTTGGTGGTATCTGGAATGGTGGCGGCGGTGATGGGCAAAAGAACTTGTTTGTTGCCTCCTTTTTCTTTGACAGAGCTGCTGAGGTAATGATCCATTTTTTGTCAGAGTTCCATTTTTTATCCTCTGATTGACCAATAGTCAGTACTCCTCTCATTTACAGACATCTTTATGAGTATTCACCTAATAAAGACACTGATATCTATGGATCAAATTATTTTTACTATCTCACAATAAAAGGTACAATTGTGCTAGATCAGAAAGGGTATGGCATATCAAAAAGAAATACTAGATCAAAGATTGCTCTTTGTCATTGTGTTTACCATATTCATGTATCTTATGTATGTGTTGAACTTTTCAGGCGGGCTTTGTTGATCCCAAGGCTGCAGTAGCAAAGGTGAAAGCTTCGGAGTTTGAAGATGCTGCTAAGCGTGCTTGTAAATTAAACATCAAAGATGCAAAAGCCACATATCCTTCTGTTTCTGATGACAATATACCATACCTTTGCATGGACCTGGTCTACCAGTTCACACTCCTTGTTGATGGCTTTGGTAAATTCAGATAACACTGAAATTATTTTGTTATCAAACAAGAAATAAGTATATTTTCCTTAGAACTTACTGTGAATTTTCTATTTCCTTGTAGGTGTGGATCCTTACCAAGAGATCACTTTGGTAAAGAAGGTACAGTATGGAGATGCCTATGTTGAGGCAGCCTGGCCCCTTGGCAGCGCAATAGAGGTCGCTTCATCAGCATAGAAATGAGAAGCTCATGTTATCACACTTCTATTATTTTTAATTTTTTTGGGGTAGTAATTTTTTCGGGCACAGATAGTCTATGAGAGCCCTGCCATTTTTGGAGGTCATACTGGGTTATATTTTTCGATTGTTTTATTTAGATTGTTTTTGTTCAATTTATATGTAATTTGTGCTGTTACACATAAACGGACAATTAGGAATTTTAGCTGTATTGTTGCCAACCCAGTTTGAGTTTAAGATCACATTCTTTGATTGATGGTCCAGTGGTGATCAGATGGGTATACTCCCGTTTTCTCTCTTAATTTATATGACAGTTGATACATTAATTGAATTCTTTCATTGACTAATTGTAATGTATAGGTGCGTCGTAGCATTGGTGCATTATGGTTGCTCAATTTATTAGCGATGCAAGCAAATATGTTGCTCTTTTTATTTTTTTTATTAGATAGAAAATTAAAATATATTGTTGTTCGTCTAGTGATTAATGTCCAACCAAAGATTTTGGATCTTGTGTTTTTATTTTTTTATAAGTAGTGATAGAGATAGTTTTGGTTTTTGGTTTTATGGCTAAGAGAGTTTATTCTGTTTATATTGTGCAGAACATCGCTAAATATCTCCAAGCTATCGGAATACGTTATGTTCAAGGGAAAATTTTTAATATCGGATGTCAGCTTTGGCAAATATAAATTAAACAATACAAGTTATGTCCAACTGTTTGTCATGATTCTTATATTGCAACGATGGAGCACGCCAAATTCCTTGGAACAGACTATATATTATGCCAGACCCAAAACAACTAAAGTCTTAAAGTCACACTAACAGTTTCTTGTACTTGCTTATATAACAAAATTAAACCTTTTTACTTTGAAAGTGAGCATAAAAAGTGAATGGTGGCTACCAATGCTGTTAGATTATACAGAAAGATTAATCCTATTTTGCATCTTTTTAGTGAAAAAAAATGCAAACAAGATTGTTTGCATGACATGTTATACATAACAATAAGGGGTTATCAAAATTACAAAATCTTTTTGCTTTGGAAAAATGCCTTCAAATGCCATATTTGCAAGCTCGCAACTCCCAAGCAAATAGCAAGAGATAAAAGGCTAAGAGAGCTCATTTTTGAAGCTGTTTCTTTGTTAAACATTTGTGTATCAGCTTCCCTTCAGAAAAAGCAAACTATTTTATTAGTGGTCCTAATTATGTAAATTGCATGTATGATCTGTAATCAAAATGTTCAAATACCTTTGAAAGAAAGGAAGTGGGTCAATCCATTACCTTTCTCGAAGGAATATCATCTCATCATGAATCATTTTGACAGCATTTTCCAATTTCTTCAATTCCAGCCCCATTGCCTAAAACAATATCGTTCGTTATAGCTTCTGATTTTTTAAAATCAATAATTTTCTTTTCACTGAATTGAACATATATAGAATGAAAACTTACATTGTCATATTGTCCTTAATTAAAAATTACAAACAGGAACTCATACCACATTATCTACCTTTTTTATTGTTTTGCTACAGTTAGACGGTAGTACTGGTTGCGATCTTATTAAGATTAATCTCTGATGTTCCTTTCCAGTTTGATTTAATTGAGTATTTCAGGGTTTAAATTATCAGTGTCTTACCCCAGCTGAAACTGATTCAAATTTCGAACATTTAATTGCATTTTGTGGTATAAATCCTGAAATTATACCTCAAGGTTTCCCTTTTTAGTCGCATCACGTGGACTCCGAGCTCTGGTCCTCAAGTTCCATTCCATATCAACTGACACAGAAGCGGTTAGTTCAAATTTTGGGGACCAGAAACAGGCCGTATGACTGCCGGCGGTCCCTACCTCGAAGGAGAATTGCCCTGATTCAACACTTTGTAATGGTGCAGTTATTCTCCATTTGGACCACTCACCTATAACATATAAAATAACCACTAAACAGTTAATTTTGCAGTAATGCGCCTAAATGAGAAAGATCCTGAACCAATGCCGTGATCCCCTAATATCTACATTTTTCTTATATTTTGGTAACGTAACTCTTTTGAGTTTCTAATTCTACCTTTTATCGAAGATGATATTAACTTTTATAAACTTTAATACCTTATTTTCATGGTTAAATTGATTTTTCTCATTACCAACTCGCCTTTAAAGAAATCAATTCAACAGAAGAGGCTACCCAAATTATGAGATTAGACCCTCCAATCTCTGATAATCACATTCGTCGACTGAACAAACTAGGCAATAGCATTTGCCTCTCTTAAACTAAAATACAGTTATTTTCCACCACACATGTAATCATGTTGTCACCTGAATTTCAAAAGTTTGACACAAAATGCTCAGCTTAGTGCAAAAACAGAACAAATGCTGTAGGCTTTTTTCTAAGAACCCTTATACAATTACATACTTCAATGGATATTAATGCAAAATGTATAGTTAACACAAGATCGCACTCCTTAAGATAACAAAACCAACAAATCAGGAAAGGAAAAAACTGCAATCAAGACAACAGATCAGTGTGAATTGAATTCCAATTAGTTTAAAGAGGAAAGAATTACACGAGTGGAGATAGTGAGGTGGGAAGCAGAGGCATTGACAACGCGATACTGAGCGTAGGAGACTGTTCCATTGTGGAGGTCTTCTGTTAGGCACTTCACTTTGCCAGATGGCACATCTAGGATGATTGCGTGGATCGGCGTAAGTAGAGATAGTGATCGTAGAACTAGGAGGAAGAGAGAGAACCAAAGAGAAGATCGCATCCGAAATTGCTGACAGAAATAGAAAATTCCTTTTTTTTCTCTTTTTGCTTCAGTGTTTCTTTTTCTCTAGTCTTCTGATTTGATTTTGGAGCTGGTGTGTGATGGAGACTGGAGATCTGCGCCGACAAAGAGAGAATGGCATCTCAATTTTTGTAAACGGGAGATGTCCATTCTACAGTATAGGTTGAAATGATAGTCGTCTCTTTGATTTCTCGACTGGCGAGGAGATGAAATGATATTTTATGAACCGTAACTAACCGTACAAAGATATGTTGATATTTTGTGTCCAGAGTTATATAATCATTTGTGTGCTAAATTTTTTTTAGTTTCTCAGTGGCTATGATTTTTCGGAAAAATTTCAAGTATACCTTCTAAAAGTTCAAAATTACACATAAACTTTTGAATCACAAGTACCTCAACATTGAATTTTGGTAGAAGAAATGGGCTGGTGTATTATTAGGTTGTATTTGGCTGGGCTTAAGTTTAATGATTTGATCTCCTTTGCTCCTCTGATTTGCTTGACGGATAAGCTTGCGATCATTATTTTTCTTTTTTTTTTCTTTTCCTTTTCTATTTTCTCACGGAGCATCTGACGGTTCAAGTTAATTTCTAATTCATTTTCACGGGTTTTGAATAAAAAAAAATTAAATTAAATAACAAAATTAAAACCGATTTTCTCTTCCACCAATCTACCTCTCGCAACTTACCAAAACAAAAAATAATACCTTTATCGATTGTTTGAATTGGACTCAATAATAGGTCCTTTTTTTTGTTTCCTGATGATGATAGCAATAATTATTGCGTTATGTCATCTTCTGTTTCGGGTGATTATTGGCGTTCAAATAATAGCTATTATAAAAATTGAAAATGTATAGCATTGCTGTCCGAATTGTTGGGCCTTTCATAATTTATCAAAAAAAGATATAGGATCCATGATTAGACCGAATTTGCGAATCATGTGGATTTATTTTTATATAAAAAAAAGAATCAACTTTAATAGTGATACATAGTTAACTAGTCATTATCAATTTATCATGAAAAGATTTTGAAGGAATGTCATAACAAAATTAATAATATATATAGTCATGCCTAATAAACAAATAACTCGATAATTTTATCTTTAATTGGTCAAAAGAAACACTACACGGCAACTTTGTATTCTAATTTACATTTTGATCTCATATTGAACCCAAATCAGCCAGAAGCATTTTCATCTCGATTTTACCCCTCTAGGTGCCGGTGCTTTTGTCAATAGGTACAACCAAAAACAGAGCAGCTTCGACTAAACTAATTTTATTTTTTTCTTTTATTTATTATTATTATTATTATTATTTCAAAAATAACCCGCACGCGCTTCGACTAAACTAAGTGCATCTATAACCAGATACGATAATAAAGTTAAAAATACATGACACAACCTACTTTGTTGTTATCGAAATTACCGATAAGGACAACAAGTATTTGTGAATCTGATATTTCACTGCGAGGCTTCTTTTCAAGCCATCCTTGCTGCTTCATAATTCATATCAACACGATGTTAAATATAAAATATTAATTTATAATAGTATTTCTTAATTAACAACAAAAAAAATTATATATTCATACTATCTTTTCTAATGAAATCCTTATTCGGCTCTGTTATTGATAGAATGAATCGATTTATCATTTTTGCAAATTGATCTTCTACATTCGATTTCTTCTTTGGAATCATAGAATACCCGGGGGAAATAGAATGAATTGAGACGATTTTTTGTAAATGCCTAATTATCCTTAATAGATCCACCAGTTCTTTATATGTTCCGATCGCCGTCTGAAGGGGACAAAAGAAACACCCAATTTTCCCTTCCAAATAGCCTTCTCTACAGGGAACCTCTCCGTAGGACTAGAACCCAGATAAAGTTCTGACTATCTGTCAGAATAAAATTAACAAATCGTGAGTTAGAACTCACAGTATTGTAAGGAAAACATATCGTAAGGTGGAAATTTGATCTTCTCTAATTTTCTTCGGTAGTTTTGATGACAAAATTATTGGTGTTTTTTCTTAATCTATCTATTTTAAATGGACGAAAATGAGATAAAATGTGCCACTTAATGACAAATTTTCAGAATTAAATAACCAAGACAATTGAAAGAAAAATTTCATCAAAATCAATGCACCCTTTAATTAAAATTAATAAATGAACTAGGTTCATATTTATTAATGTATAGGCCACATTAAATTATAACACGCCATGCTCCGAAAATGTCTTAACTCAGAGAGTGAATATATCTAATAATGTTGTTATTATTTAGTTATCTATTTGATAACCTTTTTTTTTTTGAAAGGAAAAATGTAAAAAAAAAATTGTAAAAAGTTAAAATTTTTGGGGATATTAGCTGTAGAGAAAGCAATTTAAATTCTATTTAATTAATTTAGTGTAATTCCATAAAATTTTTAATATTTGGATTTTTTATACAAAATTTTCAAAACAAAACATATATTTTCAGGAATAATGTATATTACGCACGTGAAGTGTCATGACATACCCTTGTTCTATGTATGTTGTGGAACTGCTCGGTGTTTTGTTACGCGTACATTTTATGTCATGTAATTCTCAAATACATTTGTGTCAACACATATGTCAGCATATCGCATGTCAACATTCAAATCGTAGGCTCTGTTTGGATGCAAGAAGAAAAAGAGGAAGAAGGAAGAAAGGAAGAAAAAAAATTATAAACAATCCAAACTCTTCACAAAGTTACACACTTCCCAATACTTTTTTCTACTTTTTCCCTTCTTCTCTTCTTCCCACATCTATCCAAACGGAGCCGTACGTATTATGTCATGTACATATAGATAAAAAACATTATTTTTATTTCCTACGCGCTAAATCGAAAATGGCAGACGACATTTGATTTATTATTAATATTATGCATCCAATAAACAAAAAAAATACATTATTAGATCCTGCTAAATCAAAACTAATAAAAACGAAAATTTTGAATCCGTGTTAATATATTATATCTAACTAGCAAAATATGTCCTTAATATGTGAGCAAATAAAGAAATAAAATAATATAAGATGATAAAAATATATTTCTCGATTACAGATAGATATGTTGTTTAAGTTGTTTTTTTATTAGACAGAAAATTAAACTATATTGTTTTTTCGTCCAGCGATTGGCATCCAACCAAATATTAAATTGATTGAACAGTATAAATAGATGGATACACGTGAAATCTAACGTGTAATTCTTTTTGGATCCGTGATTTATAAGGAAAGCAGAGATAAACTAAAGAACACACTATCAGATATTCAGATTCGTAGTAGAACGGTAGAAGAATTAAGATGCTAATTTGGTTCAGATTATGAATCTCATTGACATTGACATACTAACGCGTTTGTTATCTATGTGCGTTTAGCCGTTTATTACCAATCCGACTCTGCTGTTGCGCGACACAGCGTGTAGCGCACTACGAGCCGTCTGATTTTGATCGGACGGTTCACTTTTTACGGGCCTATCAATCTAGGTTACATGCACGGGGCTCCCTTGTCCATTGGATCTTAATCAGACGGCCAGCGTACCGCGGATCTGAATTTGTTTATTACTCATGCTCTCTTGTTCACGCGTATAGAAATTGCAGAGTCAATCGTCAAGATCAAGCACAAACTAATTATTTAATCTGAAGTAATGGACAAATCCAGAATATTGAAACTAGAGAAAAGAGACGCACTTTGATCTTGTGTAGCCCACCTGCCGGCGAGATGTCACAAAATTCCGGGCGATCATGTGGCCCACTTGTCACACGAGCTCGACCTTAGTATATATTCTCCCTAGACGTGGTCTTCATACGCCATCTCTAACCGACACTGCGCCGTAACGGCCGTTGAGTGCATAACTGGCGTCTTTTGTCTCTAATGGCGCACTTATCCCAGACCAGTATCTTGTCACTCTCTCCAAATAAAATGAATATCTGGACCTGGATCACAGGGAATACCTCGTCTGGACCCACTAGCAGTCTAATGGTAGATTCAAGGATGGTTTACAACCAGGCGTATTCAAATTAATTTTCTTACTCGAACTCTTTGCCCCCTTGCTTAGAAGCTCTCTTTCTTATATGAGTGGAATTTTTCTAAACGACCCACAAAGAATTCTTGAGTGACATATTTATCGGGAAACGTATAATTAGCCGAGGAAGACAAAAAATGAAAAAAACATTCGTCAGTACAATTTAGATTCGACGTTGGACAAATTCAGAAATTTTTAAAAAGAGATATAATTTCCGAACTAATATATATATATATATATATATATATATATATATATATATAAGAACAGGCCCGTAGGGCCTGAACTCAACTTTAATCACAATCGTTTATTTTAAGAGTAATGCTAGAATCAAACATATAGGACGTCAAATATGATCCAAACGTAGCACATTAAAATTTCAAACGGTCGATCCAAACCGCTCAATATGATCTCTATATTAAAATATCTTTGATAATCAAATTTTATATTTTTTCATATTTTCTAACTATTTTTTTCGAATTTTCAAAATTGAAGGGTTCAGAACTTTTTAGATTGAGCATATTGAAAAATTCCAAAAAAATAGTAAAAAAATTTAAAAAAATAAAATTTGGTCTCCATGAAGATTTTATAACACAAAACAATTTGTGCGGTTTGGATCGGTCATTTCAATTTTAAAAATTAAAATTTCATCGCGTTGGACAAGTGTACGTGTCCTATATGTTTGACACTAGCAACCCCCTTATTTTAAACAAGATTAATTCATTATAAAAGAAATTAACTGTTGCAATTAAAACCTAGTTCAGAATTTGTATCCATAAAACAATTTTTATTATTTTTTAAATTCCTAACTTCTTACATAATTACCTAAAATTTCACAAGTTTGGTATTTGACACACCACCTGTTATACAGATTAATAAATAATTCCTATTAGATATTTCAAATGCTTCAAATGGTTTCAGAGATTGTGAAACTCATGAACTCATATGGAGAGTTAATATTACAACATCGTTTCGCTTTTGTTAAAATAAATGTGCAATATAAAATCATCAACTTTTGTTTCTTCAACTAGTTGATAGATAGAAAAAAGCTTAATTATAAATTGATATTTGCATACGATTACTTGTCTAGCCCATCAATATTAGTGATCGGAACTAATCATTTAAATACATCTGAAGGCTCGAAGTTCGAGAAGTTAAGCTTAAAGCACCTTAACAAGCTTAAACATTTCTTATTTTTATTCATAAATAAAATTATAGCGGTTAATTACTGTAAAGATTAAAAATTTAAAAAATACCATCACTAAATTACAAATTATTTTCATGCCATCACTAAATGATAAAATTAAATTTATGTCATCCGATAATTAATTTGACCATTACACCCTTTTAAATATACCATTATAAAATAATAAAATTAGAAATATGCCACTGTAAAATATTAAAATTAGAAATATGTCACCTTTAAGTAAATAAGTGATTTTGAAATCTCAAATTTCTAAATTTCAAATCTGAAAAGTTGAAATTTTTTTTTAAATTTTAAATTTAAAATTTTTTTTTTGAATTTAAAAGTTCGAGTAAATCTGAAATTTTAAAATTTGAAATTTAATTCATGTCAATAAATTTCATTTTCATTCCTTAATGAGAGGGTATTTTGGACATTTTTTAAAAGTTAGAGTGACATTTCTCTAATTTGAATGCCATATCTCTAATTTTGACCGAAAATAATGACATGAAACTAATTTTAACCATTTTATGGTGGTATAAAACTAATTTATAATTTTAGAGTGACATATATCTAATTATCAATTTTTTATTGTTGCATATATCTAATTATTCCAATTATAATTATGATTCATGGGTATTGATTTTAAAACTTAAAATTCATCCGCTAGACTGCTAGTCCATATAAAAATTACGAACATAAAAAAAATCGGCAGTTATCCTACAAATAAATTGACCAATATGTAGGCGTGTCCAAACTTCAAGCTACTTCAAATAACAAGTATTTCATATACAATAAAAATTGTACATTATTAGTTACTGAAAAGTTATAAAAAATATTATCTGGCAAACCAACTTCCTTCTGAGTTCATTCCAACATGGCTTCCACTGGTCTTCAGGTTCACATCAAGGTCAGTATCGCTATTTAAAAAGATAAAATAAAATAGTCAAATAAAAATAAATGAAAGGGCCATCAGAGAAAAAAACCTCATATTAAAAGTTTAAAGCCCATTATACCAACACCGTTCTCTTCTTTATTCATCTTCTCAACAAAGACGGAGACACAATTCTCCCTTTCTTTACTCGGTTTAGGTACAAATGCAATAAAGTGGCACCGAGAGAGACTGGTTCATAATTTATTGAAAAGAACCCCCTCAAAAAACCAGAAATCTCCTCCGAACTAATGGCGAAGTCCCTGGCCGGAGGGGGTCGGCGCAGGGCCGGTCTTCGCGCGTGGGTCGTGCGCGTGGGGTCCAGCATCGTGATCTGGACGGCTGTGATGCACCTGATGCAAATCCTGGGTCCCGCCTCGTGGCAGCCGAGACTTCCCAAGACCTGGCCCACCGCAGCGTGCCTGGACCGAAGGGACCCGCTCCGACCTAACTCCACCTCCATGGACGCCGCCGCGGCTGCTCTCGGCGAAGACGGTGGGGCCCACCTGTCACCCCCTGCGCTGCTTCCTAGGAGTGAGTTTCTGAGCCCCAATTTGGTGGATCTGTGTAATTAATTTCTCTGATTTTATGTTACTTTTTCTTTACTAATTTTCAGGTGCTTATGAGTGAAATATAAGTTTGGTACATTAGAATTTTATGCACTTTTTAGGATTTTTTTTTTCGGATTATTTACCTAAGTTTTTAGCTGGATTGAACCAATGTTGGATTGGGTTGTTCTGGATTGTTTCTTATATTAGAAACATATTATTTGATTTTTGGTGGTCTTAGAGTGAAATGAAAATTTGAGGAAGTAGAGTTGGGATAATTGAGGTCTTTCTTGTTAGGTCTGTTTTACTCCATTAGTGATCCTCTACATTAAGACAAAACTTGGGGAATTTCATTGGAGTTTGTTGGGAAGGAAATAGTTTCTCTTTTGGGTTGTCAAGTGGAAAGTAGATTCTGTTCTTCATTCAAACTGTTTTTGTTGATTTACTTTCTTCTAATTTTTGTTCAGTAACTATGGAGAGAGAGAGGACCAATGATCAGAAGGGTGTATTTCTGTTTCTTTTTTTCTATATTTAGCCGGCAATTATTATTCAATCTGTTTTGGTTGCAACTTGTTATGTTCCTTTTTGTGTTTCTAAAAGTAGCTATTAAGATAGCTTGACATAGTAATCTTTCAGTCGGTGGAATTGCAAATGCGTTGCATTTTTGTTTTATAGTCAATCAATGTATTTTCAGTATGTTTTTTAGGTGCATCTCCTTAATCAAATATGCATTCAATTTTGAAATTTTATCTGGTGAAGATTTAATATTAAGTTGCCATGTTTGACTAAATTAATGACATTGAAGGGTTCAAAGTGCATCTGGACTGCTTATATCAGCAATTTCTAGCAATGTGAAAGGGGATTTTAATATAATAATATTCACTAGGGTACACTGAGAGATATAGTATGGAGTTGAGATGTATCATTTGAATTATGTTAAAAAAAAGCCTTTCCTTTGGGTGGCTGATATATGCCTGGTATAATATTATATTATATAATTACATTGAAGTGATTTTTTATTAAACTTGATGTTGAATGAAATAATATTCCCTGAGTTGCGTTTATAAATAATTAAAAGTGCCCACCTCTCTCTCTATATTATTATTATTTTGAAGATTTTGCTTGTGCATCATTCTATGCGTTATTTCTTTCTGCAAACTTTCTTTTGAAATACATATGTGCCTGCCCACTACCTGATAATCAACTCTGAATCCTTGCCATTAATTTCTCCAAGATGATTTTGTATTGATATTACTTAGTACAACATAACATTTTACTTCACATGTTGACCTTACCAATTTGGTTCGTTATTGTTGGTTTTTGTACTCGAAACTGAAAAATTCGGTCCCTTGTGGAGCATTTCTATTGTGTGTGTGTGTTTTTTTAAACTATCTAATTTGTAAGTTTTTCTCAGCCAATACTAATTATGGTTGCATACAGGATTATACAAAAGTAACGGCTATCTGCGTGTTACATGCAATGGAGGCTTGAACCAGATGAGAGCAGCAGTGCGTCTCTCTCTCTCTCTCCATCCTCCACAAAATCTTTTTTTTTTATTTATCATTCTCTATTTTTTGCTTTTCTTTCCCAAATTTGTATTCATTATTGATCCGAAGTATTAAGTTTTTCAGATTTGCGACATGGTCACAGTGGCCCGGTATTTGAACCTGACGCTAGTGGTTCCTGAGCTGGATAAGACCTCCTTTTGGGCTGACCCCAGGTTTTGTATTTATGTTTTTCTACTTCTCTTGGTTAGATTTATGTATTGTATTATTTTGGTTTGCTATATGGTATACTTCTTGCTCTTTTGGCAGTGATTTTGGAGACATATTTGATGTTGACCATTTCATAAATTCGCTGAGAGATGAGGTTAAGATTGTAAGAGCACTTCCTCAGAAAATCAAGCGAAAAGGCAACAGAGAACCCTTGTCTATGCAACCCATCAGCTGGTCCAGTGAGAAATACTACCTGCGACAGGTACCAACATATTGCCTCTTTTGTAATTTAGGCCCAATATTACTTACACCTGTTAAATTTAAGCAATAGAAAGAGGTATTATGCCAAATAATAGAAATTTTCTTATTTGTAATGTGCAAATTCTTCTTCTTAAAGCTCAACTCTAGCCTGGATAATGACAGAAAATATTCATGTAAGAATTTTCAGTTGAAATCACATGAATGATTATATGAGAACCTTACGAGTGGTTATGTGTGCTTAAATTTGACTTGGATTTTAACATCAAGGCTTGTGCTGTAACAATCATAAGAACAGTTGGTCATTGCAAACATGGCAAGTGTAATGAATGCAATTTGCCAAAATTATATATATATATATATATATATATATATATATATATATATATATATATATATAGAGAGAGAGAGAGAGAGAGAGAGAGAGAGAGAGAGAGAGAGAACACTTATGTGTACGGATTGTCTCCGTACACATAAGTCGTTTTTCACAACAACAACAACAACTAAGCCTTTTGTCCCAAACAAGTTGGGGTAGGCTAGAAAGAAACCCAACAAGAGAACACATCCAAGAACAAAAAATAAAACATATAAAAAGATACTAATAATAAGACTAGCCATACTAATAATTAGTCGTTTTTCAAGATCCAAAATTCAAACGGTCAATCTGAACCGTTCAAGTTGTTCTCCATATTGAAAAACCCAGATAGACCAAATTTTACATTTTTTCAATTTTTTGCTATTTTATTATGATATTTTCAAATTGGAGGGTCTGAAATGCTCCAATTGTAGTGTTTTTTGAAAATATCATAATAAATAGCAAAAAAATCGAAAAAATAAAAAATTTGGTCTATGTGGGTTTTTCAATATGGAGAACAACTTGAACGGTGTATATATATATATATTGGATAAAATACACTCATGTGTACGGATCGTCTCCGTACACATGAGTCATTTTTGAAGATCCAAAATTCAAACGGTCAAACCGAACCGTTCAAGTTGTTTTCCATATTGAAAAATCCAGATAGACCAAATTTTACGTTTTTTTCGATTTTTTTTGCTATTTATTATGATATTTTCAAATTGGAGGGCCCGAAATGCTCCAATTGTAGTGTTTTTTGAAAATATCATGATAAATAGCAAAAAAAATTGAAAAAATGTAAAATATGGTCTATCTGGGTTTTCAATATGGAGAACAACTTGAACGGTTCCGATTGACCGTTTGAATTTTGGATCTTGAAAAACGACTCATGTGTACGGAGACGATCCGTACACATGAGTGTATTTTATCCATTCTCTATGTATATATGAATAAATAAAAATGAGTTGTAAGGTTGCTAACCTAGCCTTGTTGTTTCTGAAATAGATACTACCTCTAATAAGGAGGCACAAGGTGATGCACTTCAACAGAAGTGATGCCCGCCTAGCAAACAATGGCATCCCCATGCGTTTGCAAAAGTTAAGATGCAGAGTTAATTATGAGGCACTGAGATTTACCCCTCAGATAGAGGAGCTGGGAAGCAAGCTTGTTGCTCTTCTTCTCCAGAGGAGCTCTTCGTTTGTCGTGCTTCACCTTCGTTATGAGATGGATATGCTTGCCTTTTCTGGGTGCTCTCATGGGTGCTCTGAAAGGGAGACTGAAGAGCTGACTAGAATGAGGTTTTTCTTTGTTCTTTATGCATATATATCATTTAATTTGAAATAGCATACATATCTGTAACCCTAACATAAGGGGTGCTGTTAAAACTCACTCTATAGTAAGGTAGGAACTAGGTTTAATTTCTCTGTTCCATTGAATAGGAACTGTACCAAATAACTGCTTGTCGACATAAGAAGCTTGCTTTGTTCCACCTCCATATCCTTCCATAAGATTTTTATTTAATTTTTAGTTTTTGAAAAAAGTATGCACAAGGGAACTGCTTGTTGCCGAAGTTTACTAAAAATATTATTATTGGAAAAGCATTTCATTATTATGTCTTTACTATTGGTTGGTCTTATCTGTGCAAATTGAAAAATGTAAAGGCACAATGAAGAGCAAAGGGACCCAAAATTGAACACTTAAAAAACTTATATACCATCGGAACATTGATAAGACACTCAGAAGGTTAAATAGAAAGCCATAATTTAGGCATTTAAATTTCAGATAGTGTCTCGCTTTCATATTGATTATACTTCAATACTATAAATTAAAGTGGTTAAAAAATTTAACCAGATTCAGGGCATATCCGTTAAATTGGAAGTTTGCAAAATTTATAAGCAGGGACCTCTCTGCAATATCCGCAGTAGGGAAAAGTTATTTGAAATTTCCTTTTGCACTTTTAGGTATGCATATCCTTGGTGGAAAGAGAAGGAGATAGATTCAGAAAAGAAAAGGCTCGATGGATTATGCCCTCTTACCCCAGAGGAAACGGCTCTTGTGCTAAAAGCTCTTGGCTTTAGTAGTGACACATTAATATACATTGCCTCTGGTGAAATTTATGGAGGTGAAGCAAGGATGGCTAGCTTAAGAGCTGAATTTCCTAAAATAGTATGTCCCGTTTCTTACAGAACCAATGAAAACTCTTCTTTTGACAGTATAATATTAGGCTGATTCCAATTTTATTGCTACTTACATCCTTAGTTAAATCCAACTTACCCTCATGAACCACCAAGTGCTTTTGGCATCTTTTGCAATTGCTTCTAGAGTTAAGTTTCTTGAAAACATGCTCACACTCCAGTATTTGTGGGCGCCAGTGAGCACCTGTTTGGGCTATTTTCAATAAGACTGAATTATCTAAACAAAGGCTCTTATATTTTTTACTTTTTGCTTTTTTTGGAAAAAAGGTCGTATCTGGTACCACCAGTTATACCTCAGGATGCCATACACAAGTTCAATACATATTTAAAGAAGTGAACCTCCCCTACCTGAATAAATTGCAAATTACTTAGTTAGTAATTGAGTGACGAGGTACTAGGATGGATAGAAAAAAGGACATATTTTCAAGTCCAGCCCCCATGGGAAGAACATAAAAAACCTGCTAGCCTTTCCCTCAAAAATTATAAAAGGGCTAAGTTGTGTCTGGTATTATCATCTTGACTCAAACAAAATGCTATCTAACCTTACATTTTACAAGGAATTCATAATGTAAATGCTCGTTAGGGTGAAATAGCTTAACAGAAAAGCAGGGGCAATATGGTCAATTACCTTGCAATATTATACCAATATACCTTTTTAAGGGAGTGTTTTACTTGCATGATATTTGTGCTTATGTTTGCAATTCTGAACACCAGAAGTGGTAGTGAAGCCAGCATTTGACCAGTCCAGATACCGTACCACTTATTTTGTTTTGACAAACCATGTTTGCGATCCAATGGTATTTAATATTGTTGGAACAAAATGATAGGTGAGAAAAGAGATGCTTCTATCTGAAGAAGAGCTTAGGCCGTTCAGAAACCACTCCACACAAATGGCTGCACTGGATTACCTTGTTTCCATAGCGAGCGATGTTTTTATCCCGACATATGATGGAAACATGGCCAAAGTTGTTGAAGGCCATCGCCGGTTTGTTTTTTCTCCTTTATTTGATGAAATTTGGTATTGTTCACTAACAGATCTGCAGATAAAATCATCCCATGTTAAGGGCTTACTGTCTAATTGCTTTTATAGAGCTTAGTAGCTGGATGTCTGGATTACATTATGTCATAGATCTTTCTGGAGACATCCTTAATTTATAAATACATAGCTGGATTGCAGAAATAGACTCATGTAGGAAAATAGGCCACACACCTTCATTATTATTTGCATTAGTTAAATTTTTCATTTGAGCAACAGATGTGGATACCCAACTGACATGTTCTTTTAATCTCTTAAGGTTATAGGATGTCTTTTGCAAATATTTAAATACCAGGAATATTTTTGCCTGTTTGCTTGCACCAGTTATGACAAAAAAGTCACATGATTTTGCTTACAATTTTATTAACATAAAATGTAGATATACGGGGTTTCATAAGACAATATTATTGGATAGAAGAAAGATTGTGGAACTATTGGACCTCTTACAAGATGAGGAATTATCATGGGATGAATTCACTGAATCCATGAGAGAGTTGCATAAAGATCGAATGGGTCAACCCACTCGGAGAAACGTTTTACTTGGCCGCCCGAAAGAAGAGGACTATTTCTATTCCAACCCCCAAGAGTGCCTTGCAGTCCCTCAAAGACGATATCCTCATGAAAATAGCAATGCTAACAACAAACTGAGGGACTCTGATATATAAATGGTCCCTTTGGTGACTTCATGTGAATTTGTTGGTTCCTTGTATATTATGAAATTAGCCTCGACATGCACAATTGAGGCCTCTGACCCAAGGTTCTAGGCACAAGAATAGAAAATAATAGGAGGGGGTAAATGCAAACTGGGAAGAAAAGGTTGTTAGGTTGTTCTGTTATTATGCCTGTAGCCGCATTTTTGCCGGCTGATTGTGCCGGAGTGCAATCGATAATCTTCTTACCCTTTTTTTTGTTATTATTTTTTTAGGCTTATTATTGTAGGAGGGGGCACATGGAAATACAGGACCGTCTCTCTGAGTTGTAGATTTGATTTATTATATATAATTTTTTTGGCTAAAAAAAAGAATCATTTGTTGGTTCATATTATGTAATTTTTTCCTTTCTTCATTTGTTTTTTGAGTTAAATGCGAAACGCCAAAATAATTCCATGTCGAAATCATTAATATGGTAAGACGTTTACATTCTGTACTTATATTATATTATATTTTCGTAGGATATGTTCAGAAATCTGGTGTCAAATTATTTAGTTATTTTGAAATAAGAAATTGCATAGGATGTGTTGACGAGAATCTAATTGAAGTTGGTTGACCAGTTGAATTTTCTCTGCAGCTCTTTAAGTCCAAATCATGCAAAAAGATTATACCGGTAGTGTCATTCTTGATCAGCTTTCTTGCAAGTTATTTTGACGAATTTGTACCCGGTTACCAAAATATAGGAAAAAAAATGTGGTCAGAAAAATAAGAATGGTAAAACGAATATTTAAAACGAAATAGTTATCAGGTACTTCACACCTAGACCCTTACTAGTAGTTTAAACTTCCAAGCAACAAGATTAGTGCTAAAGACGAATGTCTATTTGTACTAATTCTCTTGTTAAATATTATCAAGTCAAGATTCGGATAAGCATTAAAAAGAGTTGGTTTCAAAAGAAAGCTGAATTTTTGAGCTGTTCATGCGGAATTCTTGAACTTTACTATGGGGTCGTTTGGATCGCTTAGGAATTTGAAGAATTTGAAAAAATTGCAATTCCTAGGAATAAATTTATTGGGAAGTGTGTAACTTTGTGAAGAGTTTGGATTGTTCATAATAAATTTATGGTAGGAAGATGAAATTCTCCAAATTTCTTAGAGAATCCAAACAGCCCCAATGTTGGTTGTGACTTTTCAAGTACAAGATATCCAAGCTGCTTTGGTTCTCCATATTTAATTTTTTTGTTTCTTTTACTTCTTTTACTAATCTGTGGTAAAAAAAGTCAAAAGGATATGTTATCTGGTCTGATGGTTAATATTTTTATTATTGTAGCACGTGTTCTTATCCACTTATTTGTGCTCTTTCCACGGTCCATAAAAGAAGAAAACCAGTGTCACACTTGGCACGGATGCTATTCTATTTTTAGTACCGAATGAATTCTTATCGAGAAAAAAGAAATCTAAAACAAAATGATTTTTTACCACCTTGACCCACTTACGTTTGAAATTCACGCTGCGCAAAAAAATACATGTGGTGATCTCTCTTTTTATATAAAAGAGAAATAAGGAAAGAAGTATTGAGAAGTGTGTAACTTTGTGAAAAATTTGAATTGTTTATAATAAATTTGAAAATAGAAAGAAACTATTTCCTTATTCTCAGGCTTATCTAAACATAGCTATATATTGTAAGTAGTGCCAATAATAAGAGACGCATTTTAAGTTTGGCGTTTCTATACTTTCAAAGTTGAATCAACAACTTGATATCCTTCATTCTGTTAATAATCTTACAATATATATACTCTCATGTAATAAACCAGTTTAATTAGCATAATTAATGAAGTTTCTAATTATTGTGTATTGCCTATATTACAATATTGTTGTTATGAAACATGAAGCAGTTCATGTACCTACAAAATGACTTGTGGTATACTAGAATCCACCATGCATGGTTTCATCGACAAGTGCCAAACTAAAAGTAAGGATAAACATGTGAAATAGTCATATAATACAATTTTCTCGTACTTCATAATAGTAGCACCCAATAAAAAAAAAAAATCAAAACATTGTTCTCGTATTTTACCTTGACCAGTCTTTATTATTTTTTCATAATGCGTGCGTCAAAGGAAGTGGCAGGTTCGAAATGACTACAATTCTACGACAAGGAAGGAATACTCTTGGTATATACATATTGCATGGGATGATACCATGGCCACGCATGCATATATGTTATCCGCGTCATCTACGGATGCAACGTGCTCTCCATTTCTTTTGTTTTAAAAATATTTTTTATGGCTTTATATTATAGACTAAGGTTAAGTTTTTACTCAAATCTCAGTTATAGATGCTTGATAATTTCATTAGAATTAATTACAATAAAATCGAACTACAAAGGGACAAATATGACTTTTTATTTTTGGTAAAGAAATAGAGAAATGCTACGGTCAAAGTAATTTGACATATCGTTCTATCAAATCCGATTATATCTCAAATTTAAAAGTTCAAATGATGATCACATTGAATGATTCAGATCAGTTATTTGAACTTTCCAATTTGAGATAAGATCGAGTTTGACTCCGACTATATATAGCTTTGACCGTAGCATTTCTCAAAGCGATAAAATAACTATTCATGTTTTCATGGTAAATTCAAAGTAAAATGGTGATGAACACACGATTGTTTTTAAAAATTTATCGCTTTTTTAGCGAGCCTTCAACTACAGGGGAGTTTATTTCAAGATTTGGATCAAGTATTTGAATACTAAAGAATATTGTGGGTCTTAAATAGAAGAATATTAATTGAAACAATTTCGAGTATTAGTACAAAATAATTATAATTTCAAACCCAATATGTTTGTAATTACAAATAAGCCCTTATTTATCTAGATATAATATTGCATCTACAATCTAAAGGGAAATGTTCAAAATTATTTTTTAGAGAATTGGTCGCGACTCACGGACCCTCCGGTGAGTCGCGACTCACTTTGCATCTTGATATATACTCTTCAATCTAGGAGTATTGGTCGCGACTCACCGTAGCTAAACTCTATATATATATATATATATATATATATATATATATATATATGCGCCTCAAGAATGTTCAAATTAATTACGTAGTAATTGGAGAGTAGGTTTTGTTGAGATTATGGAGGAGAGAGAGCGGTACCGATCGGTACAGAGAGAGATCAAAGAGAGATAGGAGTGGTGGTTTTTGTTTTCGCACCCAGGGGACTCACGCACGGGACACAGAGAAAGAAAAAAACTTTTTTGGTGGGCGATACCAACAGCCCCATTTTTCCATTCCCTTTATTAATTAGATTGAGTCTTACAAATTTACACAATCAACCTTACTATATAAAATAATTACAAAGAGACATAAATGAAAGCTAAATGAGGAGGGAACCCAACAAACTCCTCCTCCCGACTCATGGAGCGCATCCATCAACTAAACCCGCCTTTTCACAACAAGCTTCAAGCTTCAAAGACGGTACCGGCTTCGTCAACATATCCGACCCATTCTCGCTTGTGTGGATCTTCTCCAACACCAATTTCTTCTTCTCAAGCACATCGCGTATCCAATGATACCTCAAATCTATATGCTTGGACTTAGAGTGGAATGTCGAATTCTTGCTCAAATGAATTGCACTTTGACTATCACAAAACAACACATACCTCTCTTGCCGAACGCCTAGATCATGCAAGAACTTCTTCAACCAAATTAGCTCCTTGCATGCCTCCGTAATGGCTATGTACTCGGCTTCGGTAGTGGAGAGTGCAATGCATTTTTGCAACTTAGATTGCCATGACACGGCTCCATTTCCAAAACACATCAAATAACCGGATGTAGACTTCCTCGAGTCTATGTCACCGGCCCAATCGGCATCCGTATATGCCACTAATGTTGGGTTCTTGCCACCAAAACAAAGACAACGATTGGTTGTACCCCTCAAATACCGAAGTATCCACTTAACGGCATTCCAATGCTCTTTGTCGGGGTTAGAAAGAAAACGACTTACCACACCAACCGCTTGAGCAATATCCGGTCTTGTGCACACCATAGCATACATCAAAGAGCCAACAACCGATGCATATGGTACATCTCTCATCTCCTCCTTCTCCTTGCCACTCTTAGGACAACCATTACGTGACAACTTAAAATGGTTAGCAAGAGGAGAGGAAACCGGTTTACACTTGCTCATGTTGAATCTTTCAAGTACCTTCTCAATGTACTTCTCTTGTGACAACCAAAGCTTGTGTTCTCCACGATCTCTAGTGATTTTCATGCCAAGAATTTGCTTTGCCGAACCCAAGTCTTTCATGGCAAATTCTTTTCCAAGACTCTCTTTCAACTCTTTGATCTTTTCTAGATCCCTTCCAACGACCAACATATCGTCAACATAGAGCAAGAGAATGATGAAATCACCATTAGGAAATTTCTTCACAAAAACACAATTATCCGAGATGGTTCTCTCAAAGTTGTTGTCACACATAAAAGATTCAAACCTTTTATACCAATTTCTAGGTGCTTGTTTCAAGCCATAGAGGCTCCTCCTCAATTTGCAAACCAAGTGCTCTTGCCCTTTTGTAACAAACCCTTCCGGTTATTTCATGTAGAGCTCTTCCTCCAAATCGCCATGGAGGAATGCGGTTTTGACATCTAGTTGCTCAATCTCCAAATTCAAACTAGCGGCCAAACCGAGCACAACTCGAATTGATGACATCTTGACCACCGGCGAAAAGATTTCTTCAAAATCAATTTCCTTCTTTTGGTCAAATCCTTTCACAACTAGCCGAGCTTTATATCTTGGCTTTGCCTCTTGACCCTCGGATTTCACACGATACACCCATTTGTTCTTGAGCACTTTCTTGCCTTTTGGCAACTTTACCAATTCAAAAGTGTTGTTCTCATGCAATGATTTCATCTCATCTTGCATGGCTTCTAACCACTTATTTTTGTGCTCCGACAACATGGCTTCTTCATAACATTCGAGCTCACCACCATCTACAAGTAATACAAACTCATTAGAAGAGTACCTTGTATTAGCCCGTCTTTCTCGACTTGACCTCCTTAGTTCTTGCACTTGAGAGCTATCACTTGAAGAGGTTTCGGTTTGAGAATCATTCTCTTCATTTTGTGGGACATTGGTTTCGGTTGATTGGCTAGAATTTGGGTGATTGGTTTCGGTTCTTAGGTTGTTTCTTGAAATAGGAGTTAGGTCAACATGGCTACTTGAAGCGGTTTTGGCCTTGTCGAGGTTGCTCAAATTTTCAATGGTTTCTTGTTCAAAGAACACCACATCTCGACTTCTCACTAATTTCTTTTCAATCGGATCCCACAACCTATATCCAAACCATTTTCATACCCCAAGAAAACACACTCTTTAGTCTTGCTATCAAGCTTTGACCTTTCATCCTTGGGTATATGCACAAAAGCCCTACAACCAAACACTCTTAGATGGTCATAAAAAATATCTTTACCTTTCCAAACCCTCTCGGGTATGTCACCATCCAATGTATACGAAGGAGAGCGGTTGATCAAATGAACCGCGGTGTTCAAAGCTTCACCCCAAAAGCCTTTGGAAAGCTTGGAATGAGAGAGCATACAACGAATTCTCTCACAAATGGTGCGATTCATCCTTTCGGCCACACCATTTTGTTGTGGAGTTTTGGGCACGGTCTTCTCAAGTTTAATACCATTGGTCTTGCAAAATAATTCAAACGGACCACGGTATTCTCCTCCATTATCCGATCGGATGCACTTCAACTTCCGACCGGTCTCTCTTTCAACCTCCACAACCCATTGCTTGAACACTTCCAACACTTGATCCTTCGTCTTTAAAGAATATGCCCACAACTTTCTTGAATGATCATCCACAAAAGTAACAAAGTAAAGAGCGCCGCCAAGAGTTCTATCTCTCATAGAACAAAGATCGGTGTGAACTAAATCAAGCACACCCGGCCTCTTACTTGTTGGATTTTTTTTGAAGGCTACACGATGTTGTTTGCCCGCCAAACAATGTGTGCATGAGGTAAGTGAAGTACCATCAATAGGCACATACTTCCTTTTAGAAAGAATCTCAATGCCCTTATCACTCATGTGACCCAACCTCAAATGCCACAAATCGGTTGAGTTACATTCGGCGGCATTCACCTCACCACACACCTTCACTTGAGTAACATAGAGCGAACCGGATTTGGTTCCTCGAGCAACAACCAAATGACCCTTCAACAACTTCCACTTCCCACCAAGGAAGCAACTTTGATACCCCTCATCATCATGGGTACCCACCGAAATTAAATGAAACCTCATATCCGGCACATGCCGAACATTCTTGAGAGTAACCTTGCATCCTAAACTAGTCTCCACACAAACATCTCCAATGTCAAAGATTTTGCAAACTCCATCATTCCCCATTCTAACAACACCAAAATCACCTTCCTTGTAGGAAGTGAACAAGTCACGTCTAGATGTGACATGGAATGAGGCGGCGGAATCAACCACCCAAGTGGAGTCTTGACTAGTAAGATTCACAAAACCCTCATCGCAAGCTATGAACACTTCATCATTTGTAACAATTGCGGTGGTACTTTCTTTCTCATCATCTTCTCTTCTTCCCCTAGATTGATCTCTCTTGGAGCCATCATTCTTGGTTTTCAACTTCCGGCATTCACTTCTCTTGTGGCCGGGCTTTTTGCAATAATAGCATGTAATCCCCTTTCTTGACTTGGACCTCCCCTTTGACTTATCCCTATCATCATCACCATGAGCATTCCTTTGAGTACTCCTTCCATGATTTTCGGTGACAAGAGCCGAAGACTTACTAGTGATCCCCAACTCCTTACGCCTCAACTCCTCATTGAGCATGCTATCTTTAACCATGGCTAGGGTCACAACACCATCGGGTGCCGAATTACTCAATGACACCACTAAAGTCTCCCAACTATCGGGTAAGGAACTCAACAAAATCAATGCTTGCAACTCCTCATCCAACGCCATTTTCATGGTAGATAAACGGTTCACACAATCTTGGAACCGACTCAAATGATCCGATACCGAGGAACCTTCTTGGTATTTCATGTTTACCAATTTCCTAATATAGAAGGTCTTATTTTGAGCGGTCTTGCGCTCATACAAGCTTTCAAGCTTTTCCCACAACACCTTGGCATCGGTTTCGGATGAGATATGGTGATAGACGGAATCATCAACCCATTGTCTAATTATGGCTATTGTCTTCCTATTAGACACTTTCCAAACATCATCGGTGATATTAGCGGGTTTGGTACCCGAAAGGGATTCATATGCATCCTTGCAATACAACAAATCTTCCATACGAGACTTCCAAATGGAGTAATTGGAAGATGTAAGCTTAACCATGGTACCACTATTACTCTCTTTCATTTTGGACACAAACCCTAAATCCCAAATGCAATACACCGGTCAAAGAGAACCTCACCTCAATACGGCGGAGTAACGGCCACTCGCGACTCGACGGCAACAACCCGATCGATGTCGGAAACGGAGGTGATCAACGGCTGCGGCTCGGCAGCGGCTAGGGTTTGACGGCGGTGACTCGACCGCTAGGGTTTCCGCAACAGCGACTTAGCGGCGACGAACCTTGCGCTCTGATACCAGTTGTTGAGATTATGGAGGAGAGAGAGCGGTACCGATCGGTACAGAGAGAGATCAAAGAGAAATAGGAGTGGTGGTTTTTGTTTTCGCACCCAGGGGACTCACGCACGGGACACAGAGAAAGAAAAAAAACTTTTTTTGGTGGGCGATACCAACAGCACCATTTTTCCCTTCCCTTTATTAATTAGATTGAGTCTTACAAATTTACACAATCAACCTTACTATATAAAATAATTACAAAGGGACATAAATGAAAGCAAAATGAGGAGGGAACCCAACAGGTTTAGTCCACTTGATAATGATTAAAATATTCTAATTATTGCTGTACATGATTTATTGCTCTTTTACCTATAGAAGAAAACTATAATTTTGATGAAGCTACGAACATAGCTCTTAATTTTCTTGCTTTTGAGACGATAAATTAATTTTAATGTTTACGAAGCCAATCCGCTCGAGCTAAGAAAGGAGCATTTCGATAGTGTTATAATAGTCACGATTATCTCGTAATTATATTATTTGATTTTCTCCAATATTTCATTGCAAAATAAATTAAAATTCGCCAACAATGACCGTTCATTTTTATATACAGCAATATATGGTTTGTATATAAATTTAAAACAAAAACAAATAAAATATACATGATAGATCACTCCAAACTCCAGGCGCACACACTCTCCATACATACGAAACTTCTTTTGATATCTTTCTAGAGACATGTAAGATGTCTCTTGATATTAAATTCCAAATGTACTCATGCTAGCTAGATTAGAAAAAAAAAAAATTATATATAATGAATGAAAGAGGGAAGCAAAGATTGAAGAGTATTATTATTATTATTATTATTATTATTATTATTATTATTATTATTATTATTATTATTATTATTATTATTATTATTTGTAGTTCTGTTATTTTATTCGAGAATCATATCATTTTATAAACATGTTAAGCTCTTAGGAATGTATTATACGAGTTAAACAGAACAAAATATAATTAAAATGAATAGTCAAGAATTAGTATATAAAAATAAGGATAAATCCTACTTGTATGGTTTATTTCACATGCTAATATATACCCAAAAATGCAACCGATATTTCTGAAGAGGTGGCCACAGTAAATTAAGATCGTGGAAGGTTATTAATGATGAAGTATTAACAAGCATCAAGTATTGGAGGGCTCATGGGCGGACTAGTTCATTGCAAAATGTGCTTCGCAGTTCGCACACTCCAATTTTTTATAAGGCCCTTACAAATTTTAAAATTTTATACTAATCCTTCTTAAATTTTAATTAAGTTCTTATTTGACATCCTCTAAAAACTGAAACAAATCCATACTATAACTTTTTATCCCTCTTATTAAGAATTCTGATTCCGCCCCTGGGAGGGCTTGAAGTTCTAATCTTCGGATGCAGCACTGCAAAATCCACAGTACTACTACTGCTACCAAATTTTATAAGTAGAGTTTGTGCGAATGCTAACCAATGTGCACGCATCTTGATAAGAGCCATAGCGTCGCACTATAGCTGTGCGTGCAGCATCTGATTTGATTACGCAGGGACTAGGCTCTTGTGGGCCACTTTTTTTTATTATTTTAACTTAATTTTCCTTTGCTAGGCAGACCATTTCTCTAAAGTTGAGAGTCCATAAATAGTGTAACTATATCGAATCTTATGGAAATATAAATGAAAATACTTCGAATGTCATATAAATGAACTCGTGCATCAATCTAGAATTTAATCTAGTGAAAAACAAGGCAATATTCCCATATTAATTATTTTTCCTCTCCCCATGTTGTTAGTGATGTTTGTTTAATTGTTTGTTCTGCTCCAAGTTAATTGAAATCTTTTAGTTGATAATGAGTGGTATACAGAGATATATTGATCCAATCAGTTTGTTCCAAGAGGTCCTTATGAATTTCCAATCAATTTGGTAAACAAAATAAGTCCTATGAATTTCCAAAACTGCACAATAGTCAAATAAATCAATTAAAAATAATAGTCAAAGGTACCTTAGAAGGTTCGTTTAACGGCGATGATCTTCAAACCTTTTTCTTCTTGTACTTCTCCTCATCCATCTCTCAATCATCTTGCAAGGGATTCTCTGTGACTCTTTTGTATAACTTGTAACAAAGTTGTCATTTATAAATTGTAATCAATTAGTTTTTCCTAAGCTGCTGGCTAAAAGTATAAAACTTTGTAATTCACTTTTTTATAATTAAATACTGTTTGAGGGATTTGATCCTAATTTTCTTCAAAAAAATACATAATCCAAATTCTTTAAAAGAAGCCCATATCGGGGAAAAAAATGTTTCATCTAGCAAACATTTACGATTCATGTGACTGTATACAAGCATTGTAACTAGTTGCATAGTAATTAACACACTGTATACGCCAAGCAAAAACCAAAACTCATGAACCAGTCAATTTCTCTCCCTCCATTTTTCTTGTGGATCTCATGCGGCCACAACTCATATCCATTTGCGCGGCTCCAACATTCCCCATCTCTATCACCAACTTTTTGAACAGTAGCAGAGTAGCTCCAGGAGTTGTAATTTGGTTCTATCATGTTGAGCTTTTGAGTCATCGTCACCTCCTCCGTCACGATGCCGCCACGAAATGTCGCGTTCGGACGACACGTATCACAAGGAAAAACCGAGCACGAATCCACTGACAACACCGCAGCTAACTTTATGTAGAAATATAATTCATTTCAAGGATATATTTTTATTGCGAGATGTGAACTTACACACTCCATATTTATCTATCCACATTGCACGTCGCTGTTTGATAGCACCACTTCCAATAATAGATCTTTCCCTTTGCATGGCCTCCATATTACTCCTGAAATTCTTCTTTTATTCCAAAGATACCCAGCACTGAATTTGTATTACTAGAGAAACATATATTTATGTAAAATCGATTATGGAATTTTAGTTTTAATTATAAGATCCTCTTGTGTGAATCATAATTGATATTGGTATTTTATTTTTTATATGAATAGACATACTTTTTGGTACTTTAATATGTTGATGCTGTATCCAATTTCCGAAGTTGAGGGATTATATTTTGACTTGTGTACGTATGCACTATCTAAACTCTAAAGCATACGGTGACATAAAGAAGTTACAGGTTTTATTTTATTATAAAATGTTTCGAAAAATATTAGGGCCCATAATTGCAACTCCATGCATTACTTAAATAATTGTATAATATTTAAACTTCCTGTGCATGTAACTTGTCACAGTATCCATGCTAACGACAGGCACTTAATCAAGTACTTTTTTTCCTCTGTTGAGATAATTTCATTCTATTTACGTATTACAACTTGCTAGTGGGGGCCCACCGAGGCTTCTGGGCCTATCTCGATTTGCCACATTTGTTAACCCTGGTAAGATGCTTTCAGGTTAAGATAAGATTAGGGGTGCTTTTTTAGTGGATTAGCGACGAGATTAACTAATCTCTGCTTTCGTAATTCTTAGACCTTTGTTTTATATTTTATCTTGTGAGAGACACTTGTTCTCACCATAGCTTAGCCACGTGGTAAAAAATTTAAAGCATAGGGATAGGATAGCAATAGCATACTAAAATGAAGAAAAAATAAATGAAGGGGAGAATATTTGGTAGCATATTTTGTAGGGGAATAGTGAAGTCATTAAATGGCTATTTTCCTGGTAAAATTTTTTCGTACTTTTGAAATTAGTCTACCTTTGATATTGGCTCATCGGCTGGTACCTACCAATCAATTACTCAAAAATAGAACAGTACCGTATCATCTACGTTTTCTCTACACCTGTACCAGAATTTTGCTATGTGCATGAAACAATACAAATCAAATATGCTTAGGTACCTCTTGCAATTAAAGTGTGACGTGGACGGCCATGATGACATCTGGGCCCAGCAGTTTGGTCCAAATCAGCAATCGGGCCACGGCTCGACAAGTGTCCATCCTGCTGGATGCTGACATCAGAGTGGTGATCGACATGCCATCTAGCTCTAGTCTCTTTCCTTTCTACTCAATCTCTTCCCCTCTCTAAATTCCCAAGACTACCCCATGCCATGCGGACGTGATAGAAATTGGAGATAATTTCAAAAGTCCCATGTGAATTTCCAAATTCACCCATAGATCTTTCATCATATGGCAGTTTTGGCCTGTGCTTAGGTGGACAAAACGACAAAAGGCCTTCAAGCATAAAAGCACCAGAGGTCTCCTCCCCAGAAAATTTCAAATCCTTTCTAATCCTCTCTAGCCATAGGAGATAGATTGGCAATTAGGAATAGACCTACTTACCTACCTCTAGCAAACCCTAATAATCAACCATAGAAAACCATATATAACAAGATTAAAGATCGAGTGAGAAATCATGTCAAACCCAGCACCACTGCCACCGGGGTTTCGTTTCCACCCGACTGATGAAGAACTTATACTTCATTACCTACGCAACCGATCTGCCTCCATTCCTTGCCCAGTTGATATCATAGCTGAGGTTGACATCTACAAGTTCGATCCATGGGACCTTCCTGGTAAATACCTTCCTTTTCTTTTATTCCTTAATTCCTATATCAATCTATGATCTATCAATTGCATCTATAATTTTGTTGATCTAATACATATAATATACTGTAAGCTAACTTTGATCTTATTATTGTTATTTCTTAAAATTTTGTGTAGATAAGGCTATGTATGGTGACAAAGAGTGGTACTTCTTCAGCCCCAGGGACCGCAAATACCCAAATGGGATCAGGCCCAACCGAGCTGCTGGATCTGGGTACTGGAAGGCAACTGGTACGGATAAGCCGATACAGAACAGTGTGAGCAATGAAAATATCGGGGTTAAGAAGGCACTGGTTTTCTACAAGGGAAGGCCACCAAAAGGGGTGAAGACTAATTGGATCATGCATGAATACCGCCTCGCTGAGGCTCAGGCAAGCAACAACTACAGACCCTTGAAATTCCGCAACACTTCCATGAGGGTAAATCTGATTTATTTTATTTTATTTTTACAATTAAAGCCTGTTTGTTTGGTTATAAGAAAAAAATATAAACAAGTTGTGCACTTTAAAATATTATCTTATTTTTGTAGACGTAGTTGTCACTGCATCAAGGATTCAAAGAGTGATGTATATGATTTTGTCCATATATTTAAGTATAGTTTGAAGGGTATTTAATAGCAAGGCATATGGATGATAGGGGTATTAAAAATAATAGCATCAACTAATATGCATGTACATCATTGATCATTGTGACGACACAAATCCTGTGCGGTAACCCTTAATTAGTTATGAAGCCCATACTTTTCCATTATGGCAGTGGATGCCAACTTGAGATGCAAGACCTTTTTTTTTGTATACTTCAACAAATTAAAGAAACGTTCTCTAGGAATCTTTTTATCTCTTATCCTGATGTTAGCATGACAGTGATGCATGAAGAAAATTTAATTACATTCAAATCAATCCACTATTTATTTTAGTGACGTTGCGTTAAATTTTGTCAATTTCTCCAAATAATTGCAGCTTGACGATTGGGTCCTTTGCCGGATTTACAAAAAGAGTAACCAATTATCAACAGTGCCACCACTTGTTGATCATGAACAAGACGACTCAAGCTTTGAAGAGAACTCCATGAACTACCAACCTATTGGAAGAATACCGAAAACTTGTTCGATTTCAGATTTTCTCGTGGATAGTTCGACAATGGCACAACTATTTGACCTGCCTGACATGACTGGACTAGATCATAATTCCATCTTGGCAAACCAAAACCTGAACCAGATGCTCATGGCTAACAACAATAGCATGGTACTACCTGTCGGTCAAATGGGCTCATCTATTTTCATGGCAGAAAACTCTTTGAAGAGGGAAAGAATTGGTGATGTTTACTTTGAGGAAGGAGATGGATTTTCAAGATTAAACCCTAATAAGAAGCAAAATAGGACTTGCATTGACACAAATTTTCCAAATCAAGTTAATGGTCTTCAGCAGACCTTGATTGGACAGCCTGTGTATGGCCAACAGTTGCTGTTAAATTCTACATTAGGAATGCACTAATAGAGAATTTAAGTTTGTATTAGTTTGTGTTCTATTGTTTGGACTAGCATGAGCTAGGGTCTTTTGCCTTTGCAATTTGCGACCAGATTTGTAAAACAAATTGAATGATTAGAGATGAGAAAGTTTGAATTTGCCACTCTCAGAGGATAATTCAGATTGAAAAAAAAAAGATATCTTTGTTTTATCGGGTGTTGCAAACTCAAAATAGTTTAGGTCCTTGCTATTGTAATCTACTTATTGTATTCTTGAGATGAAGAAGAAGAAGAGCAAGAGGCCTGCTCGTTAGACATGGCAGCTGTCTGTTTCCTTTTCTAAAAGTCATGATTGAGAGAAAAGTTCTGGTCAGAAATTCAGAATTCCAATAGGAGAAGAAAATAGTTTAATTTATAGGACTTGTTGGAGATAACATTTCGATACAATTGGTATGAGGATATATGGTATGAAATTAGTTGCATGACTCCATGACTCTTGCTTTTTCTTTATTAAAGTATATAATGATGCCATGCACAACTCCCAGCCGCCGGTGTATGGAGATTCTTCATATATATATTTATTCATTTATATTTATAAGCTGTTGAGTGATTCTCTTGTAAATTAAGGAATATGTTTGGATTTGATTACATGCATATACCTAGAGACTAATTTGATGTCAATCCAAAGCTCCTGAAGCGCTTTTATATAACCATCTACGTAGGTCTATCTAGCTAATTCCAAATGGAAGTAAGTTATGGAGCATATACTTTAAAAATAGTTGCATGTATTATCATAGTTTTGTGGGCCACATCAGGACACACTTAACCATATATATATCCAAAAACCAACAGTCCAACACAAGCAAGTGGGGCCCCAGGAATCATTGGGAGATAGAGAAAGGTTCACATTCCTTGGAGTTGCATGGATATAATAGACGTTTGATTCCTTTAAAAAATATCTCAAGAACATTCATCAATCATGTCGGGTTCATTATCATGCAGTCAAGTTTTTCTCTATATATTTAAACTGTTCTCGTTTACAATTTTGGAAATACTTGTTAATGTATGAAGCCAAATGATAATGGGCCGTGGCCCATGCTGGCCCATACGGAAATAAAATAAAAGGGACGGAAATGAGAGAAGGGGATATGCGCATCATTTCCAGAGAGGAAGAACCGATCTCCTTGAAGCTCTTTGTCTCCTCTTTGAAGCTATCTAGGGTTTTGCTATTTCTCTTGAATCTCTTATTAATTCCACTTCTAAATTGTGAGAGAGTGTGAGTGAGAGAGAGGAAGGTTGATAGCTTGATGATCTCCATGTACTTGTAAGAAACTCTTGATTTAGTGGATTTGCACCGATCGCTCCCGTGATTTTTTCCCTTTCGGGTTTCCACGTAAAATCTTGTGTCTCTACTTTATTTTCTTGTGCTTGATTGTGCTATTGTTGTTTGGTTCTCAAGTGGTACCATCATAGTTTTGTTCTAGTGGGTATTGTTTTATGCCCGTCACGTGTTTGTCGAAATTACTACCTCCTTGTTTACTTGGCTTCCGCTGTGCCTAGACACCTGTGAGCGTGTCCCAACAACTGGTATCAGAGCGTGTTGGCTCGTTGGTGTCAAGAATAGGAATTTGAGACTTGAATTAGTGTAGGTCTAAGTTCTTGAGTATTTCGGTGGTTACACGTGTAGTGGTGATAGAATGGAAAAAGCTATGGAATTTGAAAAGTTGAATGATAGCAATTGGCCAATTTAGAAAATGCTAATGCAAGATTATTTGGTGGTAATGGATTTGGATTTACCATTGATGGGACCGGGTGCACAACCTATTCATATGGAGGATCATGAATGGGAGTTGTTAGATCGGAAGTGTTTGGCGGCTATAAGGCCGTGTATTTCACCATCTATCTTGTTTGATGTCTACCAATGTAAAATCGCTCATGAGCTTTGGACCACATTGGAGCGATCATATGAGCAACTTTCGGGTGTAAACAAGATGCATGCTATGAAGCGGTTATTTCTCTTGAAAATGAAAGATGACATTTCAATTAGAACGCATGTAAGTGAGTTCAACTCAATTGTGGCTCAATTGAAATCCTTGAAGGTAAACCTTGATGAGGAGGTTTTATGCTTGTTACTTTTGAGCTCTTTGCCTACAAGTTGGGATACTCTTGTGACTACCGTTGCAAACACAATGGGCAACCAATTCAAATTGAGTGATATTGTTACTTCATTGATGAATGAGGAAACTAGAAAGGCTACAACCCAATTGGAAATCGGGCCTAGTGAGGCATTGACGATTGATAGGAGACGGCCGGTGACTAGGGGCAATTCCTCGGGTAAGAAAGGTGGTTCTCAAGGCAAAGGAAGATCAAAGTCTAAAGGCCGAAAATTTTCTTGTTGGCATTGCAAGAATGAAGGTCACTTGAAGAGAGATTGTTCTCTCTTGAAAGGCAAGCAAAAAGAGAAGAAGCAAGATGGTGAAGCAAGTATAGTTTCCGATGAGATTGGAGATGCGGTGACTCTAAGTGTGACAAGTTCCAAGAAGGAGAACATGGATGTTTGGGTATTGGATTCGGGTGCATCATTCCACATATGCTCGGATCGTTCTTATTTTGTCAACTACAAGGATGTAGATGGTGGGAATGTCTATCTTGGTGATAGTCGGCCATGCAAAATTCTTGGAGTTTGTGATGTTGAGCTTGAGCAAGCCAATGGAAGGCGATGTAAGTTGAACAATGTGAGGTATGTTCCCAAGATAATCAAGAATCTTATCTCGGTGGGTCAACTTGATGATGGCGAATTTGTCGTATCTTTTGGTGAGGGATCATGGAAAGTGTCAAAGGGTTGCATGACATTGATGAAGGGACACAAAGATGGAAGTTTATTCACTCTTCATGGAGCGCCTCGAAAGGGTGTTGTTGCTATGGCAAGTGAGCATGGTGATATGCACATGTGGCACAACCGCCTTTGTCATTTAAGTGAAAGAGGTATGAAAGTGTTACAAAATGAAGATTACATTCCTTCTTTTGATTGTTAATCTCTTGAATTTTGTGTTCATTGTGTAATGGGAAAACAAAAGAGAGTGAATTTTAAGAGGAATGAGTCCCATAGAAAGGTGAAACCATTGGAATTGGTTTATTCCGATATGTGTGGTCCATTTAATGTCAAATCCCTTGGTGGTGCTAGTTATTTTGTTACTTTCTTAGATGATTTTTCTAGGAAGTGTTGGATTTATCCTTTGTCCTCAAAAGATCAAGTTCTTGAAATCTTTAAAAACTTTAAATCTCGTGTTGAAAAAGAGAGTGAAAAATCCATTAAGTGTTTACAAACCGATAATGGTTGTGAATTTTGCTCTAATGATTTTGACAATTTTTGTGCGAGAAATGGCATTCGGAGAGTGAAGATGGTTCCACACACTCCACAAGAAAATGGGGTCATTGAGAGGATGAACCGGACCATTGTGGAGAGAATTAGAAGTATGTTGTCTCACTCGGGTCTTCCAAAATCATTTTAGGCCGAAGCGGCTAACACGGCGGTTTAACTCATAAACCGATCACCTAGTGTGGCATTGGACGGTGGCATACCGGAAGTCGTATGGAGTGGCAAGAAGATCTCTTATGGCCATTTACGAACTTTTGGATGTGAGACTTATGTGAAAATTCCTAATGTGAAGAGGAATAAGCTTGATGTCAAGTCACGGAGGTGTGCATTTGTTGGCTATGGCGGTGATGATTTGGGTTATAGGGTGTGGGATCCTATTGAGAAGAAGACAATTAGAAGCCGAGATGTCATATTCCGTGAATATGTGATGTTCATGGAAAATAATGAGAAAGAGCAAAGTGAAGAAAGACATGTGGAGGAGCATGTTGATGCTAGTATTGCACCCAAAATGCTAGCGGATCCTCAAGCAAGTGGTCATGATAATGAGGATGAGAGTGAGCCGGTGGAAGCGCATGAGAATGAAGGCATTGTTGAAGAAGAGCACACTAATACCCCGGTACAAGAGTTGAGGAGGTCAACTCGGATTTCAAGAGCTACACAAAGGTATTCACCTTCCTTGTATTATGCTTTGTTCACGGATGCGGGTGAACCCGAGTCATTTCATGAGCCTATAAATTGTTCGGAGAAGGCTATGTGGCTAGAAGCAATGGAGGATGAAATGAACTCGTTGCATCTCAATGAGACTTGGGAGTTGGTTAAACTTCCAAAAGGAAAGAAGGCATTGAAAAATAGGTGAGTATTTGTGTTGAAAAATGAAGTCGATGGTTCTAAGCGGCATACGGCAAGGTTAGTAGTCAAGGGCTATGGACAAAAACATGGTGTTGATTTTAATGAGATATTCTCTCCCGTTATAAAGCATAGTTCCATAAGGATTGTTTTGTCATTGGTGGCTAATTTAGACTTGGAGCTTATGCAACTTGATATCAAGACGGCTTTCTTGCATGGTGACTTGGATGAGGAGATCTATATGTCACAACCGGAAAGTTTTGTTGATGAATCAAACCCTAATCTTGTGTGTAGATTGAAGAAGGGGTTGTATGGTTTGAAGCAAGCCTCTCGACAATGGTACAAGAAGTTTGATACTCTTATGCAAGAAGAAGGTTTTGAAAGAAGTGGCTATGATCATTGTGTCTACATGAAAGGAAAGGTGGGTGGCACTTTCACCTTGTTGTTACTTTATGTTGATGACATGTTGATTGCTAGTAATGATTATGATGAGATTGAGTCTCTTAAGCTTGATATGTCTAAGAGGTTTGCAACAAAAAAATATTGGGCATGCGGATTCATAGGGATCGGGGGAGAGGCAAGCTTTGGTTAAGTCAAACGGAGTATGTTGATAAAGTCCTTGAGAGGTTTGATATGGTGAATTGCAAACCGGTGACTACACCTTTGGCCGGTCATTTTAAATTGTCTAAAAAGAATTCTCCAAAGAATGCTCAAGAGAGATTGAAGATGGAAAATGTTTCATACTTATCGGCCGTTGGTAGCTTGATGTATGCTATGGTGTGCACACGGTCGGACATTGCACATGCAGTGGGAGTTGTCTCTCGATATATGTCTAACCCGGGATGGGAGCATTGGCAAGCGGTGAAGTGGATACTTCGGTACTTGAAAGGCACTCGTGGCTTGCGGTTATGTTTTGGAGGAGATTCTAAATTAGCAATTAAAGGATATGTTGATGCCGATCATGCGGGTTGTAGTGAGACAAGGAAGTCCACGACGGACTTTGTCTTTACTATCGGTGGTGGAGCCGTTAGTTGGATGTCTCGACTACAAGACATTGTTGCTTTGTCTTCCACGGAATCGGAGTATGTCGCATTGACCGAGGCGGTGAAGGAAATGCTTTGGTTGAAAAGGTTGCTTGCACAACTTGGGTTGAAGCAAATGGAGTATGTGGTGCATTGTGATAATCAAGGTGCCATACATCTTTCAAAGAATACGGCATATCACTCAAGAACTAAGCACATTGATGTGCGATACCACTTCATTCGTGATGTTCTAGACCATAGACAACTAGTCGTGAGAAAGGTTCACACGAAGGAGAATGTTGCCGATATGTTCACGAAGTTGGTGCCTCCCGACAAGGTAATATTTTGTAGGAGGCAATCCGGGTTGGTTGAATAACTCGGGTGTGTTTGTAGCGAGGTGCAAGGTGTATGTTTGTGAAGATCAAGGTGTATACTTGTGTGATCAAGTGGGAAGTTTGTCTTCAAGTGGGAGATTGTTAATGTATGAAGCCAAATGATAATGGGCCGTGGCCCATGCTAGCCCATACGGAAAGAAAACAAAAGGGACGGAAATGAGAGAAGGGGATATGCGCATCATTTCCAGAGAGGAAGAACCGATCTCCTTGAAGCTCTTTGTCTCCTCTTTGAAGCTATCTAGGGTTTTGCTATTTTTCTTGAATCTCTTATTAATTCCACTTCTAAATTGTGAGAGAGAGGAAGGTTGATAGCTTGATGATCTCCATGTACTTGTAAGAAACTCTTGATTTAATGGATTTGCACCGATCGCTCCCGTGGTTTTTTTCCTTTCGAGTTTCCACGTAAAATCTTGTGTCTCTACTTTATTTTCTTGTGCTTGATTGTGCTATTGTTGTTTGGTTCTCAAGTGGTACCATCATAGTTTTGTTCTAGTGGGTATTGTTTTATGTCCGTCACGTGTTTGTCGAAATTACTACCTCCTTGTTTACTTAGCTTCCGCTGTGCCTAGACACCTGTGAGCGTGTCCCAACAATACTTTTTCTGGTTGAGTTTAATCGCCGCTGGCAGTTCAACTTTCTATATTGTTGTATTTCTGAGTTCTGACCAAGCAACCCCAACTGCAAGAAATTTTGCACAACACATTAGAAAAAAATGTTTAACCAAAGAACAAAGATGCACTTTTTTTATTCAAAACAATTTCTAAGCTATATTTTCTCTTGAAATATATCGATCATTCTTGCTATCTGTACGGGATACAGTTTGGTTCCATTTGTAGACTATGATGGAAGCTTTAGTCATGTTCTGTTGTGTTTTAGAGAAGCTCTGTGTCAGAAATTAAGAAAAAGAATGAAACTGACATTCATTGCAATTGCAAGTATATCTGTATAGTGGGCTTTCAAGAAAGCTTTGCCTTTAATACATTTTTTGTTTTTACTGTTTTTCGTATCAATTTATTTCTTCTTTCCTAGGACTGCATTTACCAATCGAAATATGATATTAGTAGATTTTATCATAGATGAAACAAAACTAAATTTAGGAATGAGCCAAAAATAAGAAACACTATATTAAGTGCGTTGTTTCTTAATTTACACAAGCCAACTAAGAACCGGTATAAAGTATAAACAGCAAGTAAGAGCATCTGATTAAATAAGCAGCTTATAAGCAAAGAAAAAACTGGATATGATGTTTTGAAATAGCTGCTACATTGCTGTGTTTCACCCATGTTGTACAAGTTTCAAAGCTACAATGGCTGGCTGGGCTGATCTCCCCTTGGACCTGCTGAACTCCATCTCAAACCGCCTCGATGTCGTCAGCCTCCTCCATCTCTCCACTGTGTGCACCTCTTGGGCATCTGCCATTGGGTGCCGCCTTCCGGCCCTCCCTTCCTTCGACCCTGACCAACCAATCCCCTGGCTCTTTCTCCAGGTTGAACCCTCAACATCCAATCCAAATCACTCTGATTTCACCTTCTACGACCTCAACTCCGGCAGCTCGTACTGTGTTCCAAGTCCTATACCGTACCCCTCCATCTGTGGTGCCAGGTGGCTTGGCTCCAACAATGGCTGGCTTGCACTTATCAACTGGCAACACCAGTTCCACCTAATCTCGCCTCTCACTGGGGCCCACCTACTGCTCCCGTCTGTCAAATTCCCAGACAACTACCAAGGTATCCTTGCTCGTTACTGGAGCAATAACAGAGCAGAATGGCACTATTGTGCGAAAGTAATTCCTTGCCAGGATCCAGATCGTCGATCCGGTAGCCATAGCGGTCTTTTGGTGTTGGCTTTGTTTTGGCCGCATGGTTTAGCAGTGTGGAAGGACCGTGGCAACAAATGGACCTGGTTGGACCTTGAAACACGTTATAAGGATGCCATTGTATGCGGTGGGAAGATCTATGCAGTCGCACATGATTTTCTGCATTGTTGGGAAGTGACAGGTTCTTCTTTCAAAGAATGGGATATTCGCACCATAACAAATAGAATGCTGAAACCCCATGCCAATTACCTTGTTGAGTTTGGAGGCAAACTTCTGATGGTATGCCGGAATAAAGAATGGAGTCGACTCAGCCACAGGATGAGTGTGTATGAGCTTGATCTTTACCAGAGAGATGTACTGTGGAAACCTGTCGAAAACATAATGGATCATGCACTGTTTCTGGGCATGGGCTATTCCCGTGTTGCATCCACCTTTGCCCTTGACGGTGCACAGGAGAATTGCATTTATTACGTCGACGATGATTACTTCTTTTGTGATCTCAGCATCAAACAACCTTTTCCTGATCATGATTCAGGAGTTCACAACCTCGAGAAGAAAACTTATGAGCGATTCCCTGTTGACTATTCTCCACCTGCCGCCTGGTTCTGGCCTCGTGAGTTGTGAACTTGTGATGTCAAATAGCAGTATAGGACCGATCTGGTTAATTAGGTTTAATTTGATTTGGTGATATGAAATCAAGATAAATTAAGCGTCTTATTGAAAAAATATGTTATTTAGTTTACTTTATATTTTGTATTGTTCTTTTCATATTGTATCATCCGTAAAGTCAGGAATATGTGATTGTTAAAGAATTTATTTGTCAAGCGAGTTTTATCAAAGTAAAAAGCTATTGGTTTTAATTAATATTCCTATATATGATTGGTTCTGGAAGCTATTCTGTCCGATGGGGCCTGCGATAAATGATATAAAACTATGTTTTCAAAATAGCTAAAAAGATGGCGCACTTCCTCATATTTACTGGTAAGTTAAACTAATTAAGCTCAAACATATGCAATTTCATTCGTCATTCACTTTTGAGTAAGTCGGAAATGTTTCTTTATTTAAAAAAAAAGAATGAGTTAAAAGCCATTTATTTTTTTCCTTTTTTTTTTGAAATTAAGTACATACGGAGCTTGATCTTTTGGAGGAGAGCATAGTACTCATATCATTAAACTGTTTGAGCTCTTTTTTTAATTTTCCTAAAGCAATGATGGTTTACAATTTTAATCGGTTGCCTGTCGCAGTTAGTTAATTTGGAGGTGAAATTAACTAAACAAGGTGCTCCGGAAACTCTCTGATTTGGACAGGAGTTATTCCAATAAATATTTGTAACTGGATGAAATCTTTATTTAAAATTATAAACAGAGTGTGAATGATCGATCATGATTAAAGTCCGGTTTAAAATTTCTGTCTACCGTAGAATTATCCTTAATTAATTGGATACTTTTTTTTTTTTTGAGGAAATGTCTGTAGGCTTTCATTAAATGGATTTAATATTGATAATTTGATAGAGACGGGGTACAATATGAATCGGTATCACTACTCTTTACATACTTAAGTGCGCTTATAGAAAATTAATTAGTTGTTCTGTATAGCAAATTAATGATATATATATATTTTTCCTTGTTTTGCTGGGGATTAATTATAACATTACATTACAAGCATGCCATACAACTTCTATTCCATTCCATATCAATTGTTGCATTCGGAAACAAACATTAATTATAACATTCCATTACATAAGTAGGAGATGCGTACACACTACACAGACGCAACTTTGAGACATGCAATAGAAAATAAAAAGAGGAGAACACTGTAAATGAACCCAAATACAACTACAAGAGAGTGATAGTGACTTAGTGAGCATGCCATACATGCATGCAAATTATTGTCTGAAAGAAAACAGTGCTTGATCGCGTCTGTTTCGCTACTGGCCGTTGAGACTGGAGGCTTTCTCACAGGGGCGATTGCAGGGGTCCAGTAACAAAGTATGGCACCGGTACAGAGGTGTGCTAGCACTGATACTGTCAGTCTGTGGTTCGACTTTCTCACAATTTGTGCACTTTGGGGGGCACTCAGTGAACAGGTCTTCACACCGGCACAACGGCGGGAATGATCGGGTGCAGATATTGCAGGTCTTGCAGCATGTCCCTGCTTGTTCCTTCATTGTATTCTCTGCTTCCGAATATCAATTAAAGAGCAATAATCAATTAATGTCATGTAGAGGAAATGAAATTTGACAAAAAGTACGTAGATGAGGTGGTACCAGTACCTGAAGAAGCATGATGAATAAGAATGCAAGAAATAACAAAACAAATGAAGAGTGATGATGTTGCAACTCTCGCCATCCTTAACGAACTAACTTTTGCTTTCCCTTTTTTCCTTTCTCGATCTCGGTTGCTTGAAGGATAGAGTAGAATGGATCGATGAGATTATATATATGCATACATATATATGGCGAGAGGAGAGCACGCGGTTCACGCGGATCGCTCCGTACATATAAGACTAGTGGCACAGTGGCCCTACATAATAATATATATTACTATATTAATATATATATATATATATATATATATATATATATATATATATATATTTCAAAGACGTTGAACACGCTGACATGGAGAGAGCAGACAGACTTTAAGATGGGTGGAGTACGTGGTGCTATATTATTTATGTAATAACATGTTACATGAGAAGAGTTTCGGTGAATAAAACATGCTAAACGTGTTACGTGTAGACTGCAGATATAGATAAGATTTGATTTAAGAAGGATTGAGCGACGCAGCGCCAGCGCAACCCCATGTCCTTATTATCTGCACTTATTAGTAATGAATGAGTCACGTGAGATGTTTTCACTATTGCAAGTACGGGCCGGGCCGGACCGGATAGAGAGAGAGAGAGAGAGAAACCCAATCATATTCTTTTGTACACAGGAAGGATTATGGATGCATGACGTGTAAAACGATCAAGTAACTGGACTGTTGTATTGATCGTTGCGTTTTGGACACGAAATTGATTATCATTTGTGTTAATCGTTTCGATTGAAATCACGAAAATATACATGGACGAAATCATTTCATACTTGCGTTAATCGTTTCGTTTTTAAAACGCAACTAAAATCTTTAACCGTTTTGTTTCGTTTTAGACGAAACGAAAAGACAGTCGAAATGGTGTCCGTTTTCAGACCTAAGAAGGATGGATGGATATGATCCAGTGGGCCCAGCGTACTCCTGACGACTTAGAGCCCATGGACAGGGGTGTCAAACGTGGCCGAAAACCACGAAATAGGCCTGGGTCAAAGGATCCAAGAAATTTTTAATTTAATATTTCTATTATAAAAGGGGAGGGGTGGGCTAGCGCACAATGGAATACAGGAATTATAAGTGCCATCGGCAAATATACCATTCCAGCCATCGCTAAATACAAAGTGAACATATACAGCAAATAAGGTGAACATATAGACGATCTAAGTGAACACTTAAAAACAAATAAGTGTTTAAAATTGCAGCCAACTCAAGCTTAGCAGCAACGTTTAGCAACATTATTGCATGTGCCTCCTAGCTCATACTATAGAGGCTAATTGGATCATATGGGAATAAGAGTAATTTTCTATTTTCTAAACATAAATTTATTATAAACAATCCAAATTCTTCACAAAATTACACACTTTTTAATACTTTACGCCATATATACCATCCATAGATAATATCCGTTCCCATTGTGGGACTAAAGTTCCCTTCTAAACCGGACAAATAATATATTTGGGCCTGGGTCATTCTCATATCTACCTCTCATTACTCAAATACTCAATGCTCATTAATTCGAGTAATATTGTTGGGCCCGATTAGTCCGAACAACAATTATATTATTCTCATATATCAATATATGAATTATTAAATTTATTAATAACATTATATTATTAATTGTTAATTTTTTCAACATAAATTAAAAGGCTATAAATTTCTCAAAATAAATTAAAATATATAAATTAGTTTTTTTTATTAAAAATATATTATTCTAATTATTTTTATTATTTTATATATACAGCCGTATCCGAGTTTTTTGAAAAATGTCGTATCTCAGCATCCACATCGTATCCGATACGATACTCGCACCTGCACCCAAATAACATAAGGTATAATTAACTGCGTCACGTACCGTTTCGTTTAGAAAACGATATGATTATCTATGCCACAAACCGTTCCATTTCATTTAAACGAAACGGCATCACGTGCCTACTTCTGCGTTGACAGGCCTACCCATGGTTATTTAAGGTATGACTCAAGCTGGGGTTTTAGGAAAATTTTTATAAAAGACAAAAATACCCCTAATATTTTAAAAAAGACAAAACAGCCTCTTAAATTTTAAAAAGAGCACAGCTATAGCGGTAATAGCAGTACCGTTATAATTCAGTCCTATAACGGCAATAGCATTACCACTATAGGTGCTATAGCGGTATTATCACCGCTATAAGTTTTTTTCCCTCGATCTGACACATTTCATTTCTCCTTTTTTGGTCTGACACATTTTTTTGTTTTTGGCTGACACCTTTTGAGGTTCCGTGTATACTTTGAACAAACAATTCAAACAAGCAATCATTATAAACTACCTAAATAGTACATTCCAAAATTAATTCATGGCCTCATGGGTCTATTTGCATAGAAGTAAGAACTATTAATAAATTGTTAGAAATGTTCATGTAAAGTTGTAAACTCAATTTGATAACTTGATATATTTGCTTTATGTTGGAGAATTGAAGGACAGCACTTTCTAAGTTTAATTCAAATTGAAAAGCAATTACACATCTTCCTGACGGGATAGCGACGTGTATAATAATTAAATAAAAGGCAAGCAGATGCGCATGCACTGATGTAAATTTGCCATACTTGAACAATTTTTTGACTTTGGCAACCGATTAAAACTATGGAGTATGGAAGTATGGATCGACAAAATAAAAACCCCATGAGGAGTAAAACGTGCGGAACTGGGTTAATTTCCACACCTAACATGATCCAAAATGAACACACAACGAAAATGCAGCCCAAGAAAAAAATATATAATATATTGAAAAGTGGAAAGCTCCACCAATTTTAAAAAATAATAATAAAATTTTCCTAAAAAATATTAGATTAATGCATATAAAAATGACAAAAGAAGAGTTAATGATTGTAAATAGAAAAGTTGCATATTTATATTTTTTTTTTGTCTTTTGTCCGTAAAATATACCTTCAATCAATTTATGCAATAACGAAGACCAACTTTTTACATTTATTAAAAATCAAATTTTAACAATAGAGACGTTCACTATTATGAATAAATTATGTATAAAATTTGATGAATAAATTATGTATAAAATTTGATGAATAAATTATGTATACACGGAACCTCAAAAGGTGTCAGCCAAAAATAAAAAAATGTGTCAGACCAAAAAAGGAGAAAAGAAATGTGTCAGAAGGAAAAAACCTATAGCGGTGATAATATTACCGCTATAGCCCCTATAGCGGTAATGTTATTGCCGCTATAGGACTGAATTATAACGGTACTGCTATTACCGCTATAGTTGTGCTCTTTTTAAAATTTAAGAGGTTGTTTTGTCTTTTTTAAAATTGTTAGGGGCATTTTTGTCTTTTATAAAAATTTTCCGGGGTTTTATCTTTTTTTCGTCTCATCTCTGGTACCTCTGCCGTTGAATTGGACAGGATAATACAGTGATTCTGTACTTCTGCCTGACTACTGAATGATAAGTTATTTAGTTCGGTATAGATAATATACCTTACTAAATTTGTTTTGTAATTTTTTTAGGTACATAATCGTGGGGAGCAGCATCTCGATGTAAAATCAGCGTGGTCCCGCATTCATAGAAGGAAGAACTAGATCAGTGTGGTCCCCGCAATCGTAGAAGAGAGCTTCTAGTTCTGCCCACTGCACAGCTCTGCCCCCTTCCACTTTGTTCAAATAAGCACTTCTCATCTAATATTTCTTTACGTAAAACTCCATAGTTATTCGCATGATTGTGCATTGTATCAACCCTGCACTTAACCTGTTTGTGCCGAGGTTAAATTCAGGAAATAGATGGCTAAATTTGTGCCAAGTTTTTCCTGTGATAATTCAATTAAAGTGCTTTACAAGCAGCTTGTGAAACTTCAATCCAACACTTTATTCTGCAACTCAATTTCATCTCCATTTGGGTTTAAGAGGATAAATGCCAGGGTGCGTTAGAAAGTATGTAAGACGCTGTAATTTCTTTTTTTTTTTCCGAAAACTTGAAGGTGCGCACACAAAGAAAGCAAATTAGCAGCAATACAGAAGCCTCTGAATCCTTGCATGACGAACTCGTCGCTAGGTTGGACAGAGAGAGAAGAGGATTTTCATAAGATCTCAGGTACATGATAAAACAAAGCCAACCAAAGTGGCAAAGTATGTTATTTCCAAGTGGTTTGGTACTTCCGTTATTTACTCGATTTGGTTATTTGGTAAGCGGAAATTTCAAAGATATTGCTAAATAAATGTTGCCTTCGAATTTTTGGCTTTTTTTTGTTTTAGAAAGTTCATGGTGGAACTAAACCATGATTATCAAATTTATAACAACAGAATTGTTTATTTGTAAAATGTGACTTTTTTTTTTATCATTAGGTTGTAAGAGGAAAAAAGATCTTTGGGTCACGCACATACATACGACTTCATCTGTCTGTAGGTAAAAGGAAACAACAACCTTTCATGAGTTTGTATTTTATTTTTAGGAAAATTTGTTGTTAACTTGTGATTATCTTTCTCTAATAAAAGTGTGAGAGAATTTAAAAGTAGTAGTGTTCGCATCTTTCCGACCAGGGGCGAAGGCTATGTGGTTTTTTGGTGGGTCCATGGACCACCTCAAAAAAAAAATATATTTAGACATTACATTTGTTTGTAAATAAAAATAAAATCACAAGAAGTCAGGGACCCATTTAAAAAATTTGAAGAACCCAGGTGAACATGTCATGTTTGATTTGAATTGCATAACGACTCCTAGAAAAATCACATAGAGACCCATGTATCATTTGTTCTTGATAAATCGCTTTCTTCTTTCTTCCACAATGAATCTCAACTTAGAATAGAATGAAATATATTTGGATGAATAATTATTTATAGCATAATTTTAGGACATAATAAACAAAAGCTACATGGGTTATTTATAGCATAATAAACAAAAACTACATGGGACATAATGAAATATATTTGGATGAATAATTATTTATTGCATAATTTTAGGAGATAATAAATATATTTGGATGAATAATCTCATCAAGAAGAAAAGTTCTCTTAGCGTCGGAAGCAGGATTAATTGAGCCATTTTAGAGGGTTATATAAATTGGATATTAATTTGGATTGCTTTTATGGGCTTAAACTTTGTCCTTTGTTTAAAGAGGTTTTTTTTCGAGAAAACTGAAAACATTATAATATTGTGCAGTATGGCTTCTCTCATTCTCTGCCATGAACTCATGTGATGAAAATTACTTCTTAGCTAATTCAATTGATAGTTCGTTTAGTTCCTTTCCAATTCTTTATTTAAACAAAAACCAGCAATTCTATTTAGTCATTTATTATACTCTGTATATTCTATACTGTGGAGGTGGGATTCCCAAACATATAAGTCGCCTATATAAGAAATGTTAATAAATTTTATTTAAGGGTATAAAATAATAATAACTAGTTCTAAACTCGCGCGTTGCGCGATTCATCCCAGTCAGAAAGAGCTATGAAATGGTTTCCTAATGAGTCCCGATAATTCCTACATTAGAGCATGATAACGGGATTTTTTCAATTTCACCTCCTTGGATAATTCCTACATTAGTGTATGCTAGGAATAAAGAATTTGACCTTTGCTCAATTTGGCATATGTTTTGATGATGTGAAGTTCCAAGGAAGTAGAGTATCCACTGTAAAACTAACAATCACGTTATATTGCTGATCTGAGAGGATTTGATAAAAAAAACAACTACAATTAGTTGCAGCTTGCAAACTAACAATCACCTTCTATTAACTGGTCAAGTGTTTTTAAATTGAAGAGTTTACACTTCTTTTTTCTACCAAATACACCTAAACTGGACTAATAAAAATATAAACATCACTGTCTTCGACGACCCACCAAAATTTTTTATAGCGAATAATTATAAAACAATTGGATTTAGTAATAAAAAATAATATTTAAATTACAAATATCAAATAGTAACTTGACCATACACAAGTTACAGAGTTGTTATCGATTGACAACTGGAAAAAAGATATAGCAATGAAACCTTTTTATCTCAATAATTTAAGAATCACAATTACGAAAAAAGAAATTTAGCAAATCATGAATCAGTTAGTACCTTTATGAATTGAGAAGGTTGTGGATATTAATCAACCGCACCTCCTCGAAAATCTTATATCACAACTATCCAAATAATTTAGAAACGGCACTAAAATATTTCTGCACAGAATGTCAAGCAAATATGCATACATTATGTACCGGAAATTTGGAGCATGAAAAAAATGGTAAAAAGAATTGAAATGCAATACCTAATCTAATCTGCACAGATAATGAGGACATAATGCATATTTCTGACCCACCATTCACTAAAATCTAATAGTATCACATATGTTTGTATGAATAGAAAGCAAAGTTAGTATCACATAATGCAAATTTTGTCCCATTCACTAAAATCCAACCTGCCCAGAAAAAGAATAGAAGACAAATTTACATGAAGTATATATGAAATGCATTGTTCAATTTTTTTTTTAATAGATTATAACCAAGTTGCAACCTGTGTATAAATATTTAGTTCTGAAAATGAGTATGATAAACTCACCATGAAATAGGAAGCAATGACGGCATCACATCTTATTAAATGCACAACAATTATTCTTGTTGGATATAATTTTGGGTAACCTAATTAGTAACTGCAAAAATGATGGGTTGTCTGATCATCAGAATTCCTTAAACAGATGATTTTCTTTTCGAATAAGCACAGTAAGGTATGCAAATTTATTTTAGTAAGATAGACATAAATGTTAATCAGCATGAATAAACCTTGTTATAGACACTAATTAAAACTTTCCCTCACAAAAAATCGTCCATTTAAGCCTTGCAACTAAGAAATAGAACTATGTAAAATGGTAAAAAAAAAATATATCACAATCTGTCTTTGCTGGTTCAATCTTCATTTATGGATTCAATTTGAAATCCTTTATTCTGTTATTGTGTTTCCCAATATAAATTAAGCACACATACTGATTAGGATTTTTTTCATCATACTGGAGGCTAAAATTTATCAATTATAACAGAAGAAAAAAGAGATAAAGAAACTATCCTTGGTTTAAATTGCACACAGACTTAACCAATTGTTATTTGCAGAGAGGCGAATGCACATTATTGAAATTCCTACAAAGAAAAAAAAAATGTTAAATTTCAGTATCACTCTTTTTGCAAGGAAAAAAAATGTATCAAGATCACAATATTCATACTAAAAATCAGTCTAAATTACTACAGACAACAACTTTTCCTATTTATTGTAATTATTGTGGTCATCGAAAAACTGAAGCTAGCAAAAAGAAAACTACAACAGAATATAAATATCAACTCATGTATAAAATATACATGCTACAGTTTCTTTTGTTCCCATTTTACCCTTCTTAGTTAATAATGAAAAAAAAAATTAATTATTTGTATGAGCGTAGAAGTCCTAGTTGAAAATGTCAATTATTTAAAACTTTTACATTCTAATTTATGAATACAACATAGAGAAACATTTTTTAAAAAAATGTCAATTGTTTTTCTTCTTCATAACTACTAAATACTGACAATCCACAAAAAAATAAGTTAGTGTAAAAAAAATATTTATGTCACACGGAAAACATTCACCAAGATATAGATAAAATTTACATTGGTAAATAGCAATGTCAACTTGTCTGTTGTTGATAGAACAGGAGGTGGTGCGCCACAGTTTTATGCATAGGCCAACTTGACCAATCTCCTCATCTCCTCAAATCTACAGTCAGTTAAAAAAATAAAAATGTGGGACGCTAGAAAGTACATTGGAACTAAACATTAGCCCTTTTGTCCATGAATTGTTATTGTAATGGATAAGAGAAAATTTTGCTTGCTAAATATAATTTCAATATCTCATTGTACAATTTGCAGAACCCATGAACAACCAAGGTTTTTTTTTTTTTTTGCCTCTACTTATTAATAGAAGGTAGACATAATTATACAATGATTTAGACCTAAAATAATATTTTAAAGCACACCTGATGAATGTAACAAACCTAGAAAGTGCATGTTATTGTTCTCATCCTGCACATATTTATTACAACCCTGCAAAGTCAAATGAGATTAAGAACATAAAAATAGCAAAGAAAAAAAAAGAAAATTATTAATCAAGCGACATTAGTAGGGTGTAGGTACAGCTAGTATAAAGCTATTTGTGGAAATGTTATGGTGAGAGCATGAGGAAGAACATCCCACAGAAATTCAGACCCAAGCAAAAAATCAGAGCAAAAATCACCTCAAATAAGTGAAGATGGCTAATTTGATGAAAGATAATGCAGAGAAATCAACAACCTAGGAGAAAAGCAGCTCTGAAATTCACCTAACACCAATCCCCAAAATCTGAAATCAACACAGAAACATACACAATTACATGATTAAAAAAATATGAACTGCTTTAATAATGATTGATTACTAACATCTACCAGCCAAATTTAGATTTAGTTTTGTGTTACTGTGATCCAAAATAAAAGAAAAGGAACCACTGAAAAGCTGCGATCCAGCCAGCCAGCGAAGCAGAGAAGGAACCACTGAAATTGCAGCCAATCGGTACCCATCTGAAAGAAAAACCGAGCAAGAATGAAAGAAACCATAGATTCATACTCAATCGCTACTCATATGAAAGAGAATGAGCCGATCTATGCATCCATACCACCGGAATCGCGAGATGAGATCGAAGTTCGCCATGATTTCAAGAAAAAAAGAGCGATAGACGCCGTCACTTTTTTTGCCTTGGGAGTCGCGTCAGAGGAGGATCGTGTTCTTTTTTACTTTTCACCTCTCCTTCGTCTGATGTTGTGGAGAAGAAACCACGAGGAGATGGAATTGGAGACGGAATTGTAGATGGAGGTCTGGCGGCGGATGAGTGACATAGAAAAGCAAGAGAAGAGATGGTTGGAGACGGAGCGATCTCACTTTCTCTCTCCCTCGCCAGGCATAAGGTTTGCGTTGAGGACAACAAAAGAGGCAGATTCTTTGGGCATAACGACATCGGAGAAAACAACTAAACTAATCTAATTTGATGGATGAAATGGACGACTGAGATCGATTGCTGACGTCATAAAAATACACTGTAGAAAAGGACCCTGGAATTGGAGTATTTTTTGATAATATTGATAATATAATTAATCTCAAATGCTGGGGTCGGAGGTGATTAGCAACGGGGCTTTGATATGGTTAAAATGCTTTGAAGAGATGAGGGAGAACTTCAGGTCCACACAAGGAAAAGGAATAGAAGTCCAAGGCCTAGTTTGCGCTTAGAAAGTCCAAAACAAAATATGAGTAAACTAGTTATGAACTTATGATAGAAATAGATATAAATGCTAAAATTAGGGCTGAAAACGGTAGTCGTTTCGATCGTTATTTCGTTTCGTTTCGTCTGAAACGGAACGGTAACAGTCAAAGATTTCGGTTTCGTTTAAGGAACGGTACGGATAACGCAAATAGAAGTGTTGTTTCGTCTCAGAACGGAACGGTTAACGAAACGGAGCTGTTTCGTTATCGTTTATTTCGTCCGTTTCGTTATTCAATTCTACGGGAGTGCTATTGAGTTAATTTCAGAGAAGGGGCGGAGAAAACTAGAGATAAGATTAGATCTTCTTTCTGCGCCGCTGAATACACCTCGCCTAGTCGCCTTTCTCTCTCCCTCATGCCTCTGTCTCTCCCAAATCCTTCTCTTTCTCTCCGCCTCCACCAGTAACTCTCTCTCCGCCAGTACCTCTCCCTCCTTCTCCTCAACCTAGTCGAACACCACATCAACCTCAAACCAACCCCTCTCTCAACTTTCCCTCCTCCCTCTCGCACTCAACCTAAACCCTAAAACGAAATCCCCCTCTTCTCCTCTTCCTTCTGCCAAATCCCTCTCTTCTTCGAGATGAGCTTGAAAGAAGGAAGACAAGGTCGCCACGGCAGTGCAGAGGCGGTGAGGAGATCAAGCCAAGCTCCACCACACACAGAACCAATCCCATCGGACTAGAATACAAACAAGACCAAAAAAGGAACAGAGAGGTCCAACAGAGGGGATAAGGCAGCGCCGCCATGGCTGGGTGGTTAACTCAAGAAGCAATTCAGAGGTCAGTTTATTACTTTCATGGTTGGATTTTGGTTTTCTGTTGAATTTTTTGCTGGTAAAGATTTTTCAGAAAAAAAAGGTTTAATGTGAGATGGGATTTTTTGCTGGTTCATTACTTGAATATCTTCTGAGAACCATTTTGATTTGGGTGCTTTTTGGATTTGATCTGAGACAGTACCAGTACTAACCTTTGTTTAATTTCATTTTTTCTGTCATACTTGATTTGATCTGAGAAAACAGTATCAACCATATTGATTGGGGTGTTTAATTTGATCTGAGACAGTACCAGTACTAACCTTTTTTATTTGGGTGTTTAATTTGATCTGAGACAATACCAGTATTTTAATTCCTTTTAAATTATCTAATTTTCCTGTTAAATGTTATGTTTGGAGCTAGTGACATCTAATTTTTTTCATTTTGTGCAGTAGTAAACTACTGGAAATGAATTTTGTGCAACAAGGATTTTGAAATTGACTGAACTGCTTTTGAAATGTTATGTCTATAGACTAGTTTTTTGAGACTGTTGTGCTTGATTTGCAAGAACTGTTGTGCCTGATTTGTTGCGTATGATGTATTATGGTATGTATGATGTACTCCATGGCTTTAGTGTCCATTTAGTGTTGTATTTAGTTGTATCCTTTCAGTTGTATTTTGGTATGTATAATGTATTCAGTGTTGTATGATCATTTGAGTTTTTATGTATTTTTTCTCGTCTCTGTGTAATAAAACTGGAGAACGGTTAAACAGTCAAAGACGGTTTTAACCGTTCTGGTCGTTCTGGTGAACGCCACAATCAACGCAACTTGCTTTAAACGGATGAAACGATCAGCGCAAGAAGAAAAAAATTTTCGTTCATCAATGCAACGATTAGCGCAAATGGTCAATTTCGTGGTCGTTTTAGACGATATGCACCCCTAGCTAAAATGCACTCTATGATTATGGCTGCATAACGTCTAAAACGATTACGAAAACGGTCGATTTCATTAACCATTTCGTTTTAAAACGAAATTGATCAACTATTTGCTTTAATCGTTTCATTTTGGACGAAACAGTCGAAATCACGAAAATACAGATGGACGAAACCGTTCTAAGCTTTTGTTAACCGTTTCGTTTTTAAAACACAACAAAAAATCTTAACCGAGGACGGTGAAAAAAGTCAAGTACTTTCTAGCGTTTTCTTAGCGACCGCTCAAATAAGTTCTTTTACTCCTCCACATCTGCACAAAGCCTGTCTAAAGGGAAGGAACGGTGACCGTTTTCACTCCTATCTATGATCATTAAAGTAAGTCTATGTGGCGGGAATCGGGGTGAAAACGGAAACTTTATAATCATTAAATGCTTTGTAAAGTATTTTAGTCAATCTACATATATATAGATTGGCTAAATTATATTCCAACAAAATTTTACAATAGTTCTTAATTTAAATACCATTTTAAAAGTCAGAATTAAATAGTAGTTTTACCGAGGGCTGGATTTCTATAACTAGAGCCTAAATATATTATAATCCAGAATCATATTTTCTTTTTGAGGGTCAAAGCATCAGATTTTCAAATCCCAAATTTTAACTCTTTTCTCTGCTAATCTTATATTATAATCCAGAAGTATCAAATTTTATTTAATTATGTATTTATCAAATAAATAAAAAAAATCAGATTGTTCTTGCTCATAACCTTTTCAATTATAGGTCTGTCAACTCTACGATTTTCATTTGGCAATTGACATTTCGAAAGTCGGTTTTAGATTTCCTTAAGAAGTATACAAATTGAAAAGACTTGAAGCTAGTGAGTTTTAAATTGGCCATTTCTATTGAAATCTCCTACTCAAATTGAATTCACACCATATGAAATCACAGATATAATTCTTCTTCTTCTTCTTCTTCTTCTTCTTCTTCTAATTTTCCTGATTGTAACATAGAAGTTTTTTTTTTTTTTTTTTTGAGTTAACACAAAAGAAGTTGATAGAGACGGTGTACCGATGCTAAGTAATAAGATAATTTAAATGGGTTTAACATTAACAGAGACGGGTGAGTCGGCATTATTTGTTTTTATTCTTTCTAGATAGCAAAATATTCAAACAATGACGAAATGTTTCAAACATAATCTGGTGACTCATGGTTCAAGAGTTTAATTTATTAGTAAGAAACCTCAAGGAGAGCATAAATCAGACGATAATACGTAGCACTATATTCAAACCTAATCAAACCAACCTAAAGTTTGAAAGATGACATTTTATCTGACAGCAGATTTGATTTACCTTCTTCTTCTACTAATTTTTTTTTTTAATAAACTTTACATGTATTGTTTTTTTTTAACACCTTCTAAATGTTGATTGCAGCTTCATTTCTTATAAATTGCTATCACGAATTTCGATGAACGGGTAGAATTTAATGCAACGGTGTAAATTTGATACACATGATTATAAATGTAAATAGTATACAGATTTGAATGGTTAAAAATATAGAAAAGGGAAGTACAATGTTCATACTTGACAAAAATAATCATATTTAAATATATTCCAATAGATGACAACCATGCATATTCAAATTTATATATAATTCACGCTACAAGTTCAAGCTTATTCTATTTTGTCAATAGTAAGTTTTATTTAAAATTTAAATTTATACAAGAGTTATACTATTTATCATTTTGCACATCAAAACCTACAATAAATTATCAAAAACACGATGATAAAACAAGTGTTTTCCCTAATAAATTGTCGATATTTTGTTAGAAACAAAAAAAATCTTTACCAAAAATTAGACTTTCCACGAAATCTTACTCCCCACATGTGATTGATTTTTGTAATTTCTTCCAATAGTATTGCTTTACTTTTAATTTGCGTTATTGCGTATGCTAAAGTTTTCTGTCCCAATTGGGGGACCAATTTCACCCAGTATAATTATTTTTTTATGTCAAATGTCAAAACTGAAAAAGTTTTAATTTTCACTTGGTAAGAAGGCAATTTGATGTTAATGTTAAAAAAAGATAAACTGCAGGAGGTTTAAGAAAAGAAAATTATGCCATTTAATGATTTATAATTCTTACTTTGACTAACATTCAATGCAAAAAGGTATCAAACTACACAGGGAGCGTCTCCACCAGTTAAAACGTAACTGAACAGTTACACTGACTGCATTTAATATGTGATGAAGCCATGAAGGTAGTCGTGCGTCCAACGCACTATCAATTTCTATTTTTTTTTTCCTGAGTAAATTACACAATCACACATAATCCATTAGTGTCATTTTAAAAATAGTTTCTCTATCGGCTTATTCGTCTCAATCTAATAAATTCTGTCACAAATTATAATTAATTTTTTGTGGTCGAGAGAACAACCGACAGACAGAAAAATATTTGTTTGAGATTTATTTTAGCACATCATTTTTTAGTGAAGAAAATTTTAAAATTAATTTTGGCCATAAATTGTAAAAAAACCCATAATGATTAACTTATAAATATGCGAGAAAATTAATTACCATTTTAATTATTTTTATTTTGTTATTATTGTAGTAAATGTATGGATATATATAATATTTTTTTGTGAAAAGATTTTGTCTTTGAATAATAACTATTTTATCGAATCAATCAAGGCTGTTTATACTTTTTTTTGGTGTTTCAAACGACTCATTAGAAACCGCATATCAAAAGTTTTATTTTATTTTATTGTGTAAGAAAGAAGGCTGTAAATTCTCGCAGCTTAAATGTCCATACTAATTTTTCGGTCGAGTTTTCAACCCGTCGTCCTTAGTCATTAGACCAAAGAATAATTTTTCAAAAAATAAATTGTACAAACAGGAACATAAAACTTGCAATAATTCAATTATCATGACCATTTTATTTTAATTTTGTTAGGAGTTTGATTTCTATTTTTTTTTCAAAGAATAAAAAGCTTCTATGAAAGCTAGTCTTTAGATTAGCAACTATTTTCAATGTAAAAAGAAAAACAACAAAGAAGAAAGACATCATTTCTTCTCGAATGTCAAAGAACAATAATACCAGCAACAAACTGTACGTACAACCCTTTGTTAGAGCCAGATAATAGCAACTTCTTTAGGCCTGCTCGTGTTTATTTTTGGCACAAAAAAAAACCATATATTAATTATTTTTTAACAAACGGATCATATTTCGGAGAACAACAAAAAGTAAAGCACGACGCTGTATGTAATCTACGTTTTTCTCCAGATGTTTGTGCTTAACAAATAACAACTAAGGAATATGATTACAAAAAGTAAAAAATTTGTTGAGATAATCCAAGGATCCAGCATAGTTACCAAATATAATTGAAAACAAAGGTTCAGCAACAAGTGTACAACCCTTCTTTAGTGCCGCGTAATAGCAAATATTTTAGGGCTGTACCTATGGCCATTTTTCTGGAAAAAAAAATTAAAGAACACTACATTAATTATTTATTTATTGAGGAAAAGGATCATAGTTCTGAGAAAAAAATATACATACATGATGCTATATGTAATCGACGTGTTTCTTCCGATATTTGTGCTTAACAACTAAGGAATTTGATTTTTTTAAAAAAAGTCAAAGATTCGTTGAGAAAATTCGATGATCAGCTATATGTATACAAAATATTAGTTGAGAAAGGCTTTTTTTTTAATTTGTTTATTTTAAAAAAATTAAGGCGCAGGGGAACTTTACAATTTTAAAGATTTGCAAAACAATAATTAAAAAAAAATCTATAGCAAAGTTTTGAACTCACATTTTTTTTTCTATTTAAAATGCTTACCCTTAAGCCCCTAAATAAAATACTGATATTTATGAATATTTTTAGAACTTTTACCTCTTGCAAGAATCAGATTTTTTTTTTATAAAAAATATTTAACTAGTAAATCGAAATTACACACCATAAATAATTGTGTATTATATACTTGTAAATCTTAATCCATGGGAAGCTTTCAATTCAATACTCAATTTTTAATTATTACATACGCTGGATTTAAATAGTTTTTAGCTGCAAAGGCGCAAAATACATAAAAAAAAATAAATAAAGCATATGATAAATAAAGAAGAAAGATTATATATTATAGAAAAGTAAAATTTGTTAAATTATACACCCCGGAGGCCCGGACGAACATTTAGAAGCGTAACAATTTGCTTCTGTAAATTCTTTACTGCCAAAAGTAGTTTTTGTTATTATTATGAAAGACACGTTGTGCATACTGGATGCATGAATTGCTTAACAGCGAAGCAGTGAGCATATCTTCATGTAATTCAATAAATATTTTTTAGTGCAAAAAAAATATTTTATTTCATTATTAATTGATTCGGTGAAGCCCACAGTGAAACTGAAAAACCGCCAAGTGGATAACAACAAAAATTGGGAGGTGAGAAATGAGAATGGTGAAGTGGTGAGGTGAGACGAATAGTCAATAGACTAGAGCCTCTCAACCGCGTGATTCGTTCCCTCTCATCTCACAATTTCTATTCGCCGAGCCGCATCATTCATATGCTCTCAATTAACAAAAGAAACGGATACGTCTGTTTCCAATTATATATCCCGTCGTTTAGTGAAGATCTTATATCCAACGGTCTATTTTGCAAACAACAATCAACGGACATTTTCAATATCAGAAGACAAAGGCGGAGCGGAAAATCAGGCTAATCTACCAGTTTTCTTATGCTTTACAAACAAAAATTTCCTAGTTGAGCAAACGTCTGCAGTTGGGTCCAGACAGACTACTATGTCTCCAACGCCTTCGAAAAAGTGACTCGCAACACGTAATTACACATGAAATCTGAAACACGGATAAAAAATATCCCGGACCCAACTCTCTCCCCACTCCTCAGTCTTCTCCGCCTATAAAACCAGTGCCCGTTGATCACCATTTACTCTAGACCCTTCTAAAACCCTTCTCTCCGATCAAAACCTCTCGCCTCCGACAATGGAAGGTCACCACCACTTTGGCCACCACCACCAGCCACCTCCTCCCGCCTACGGCCAGGCTCCGTCTCCTCTGACCGCGAGTGCTCAGCCTCCGACTGTCAAGATCTTTTGCCGAGCCAACGAGGGATACTGTCTCTCCGTCCGTGATGGCCAGGTCGTGCTTGCTCCGGCCAACCCCCGTGATCCCTTCCAGGTTAGCAGATCGATCGCTAGATCTCTCTTTTAAAGTTTTTGATTTGTTGATTTCTCGATTGTTCACTGATTTGTGGTTGGGATTTTGAAATTTTGATCGCGAGATCAGCACTGGATCAAGGATATGAGGCATAGCACCAGGATCAAGGACGAGGAAAGCTTTCCTGCATTTGCTCTGGTCAACAAAGCCACTGGTCAAGCGATCAAGCATTCTCTTGGTCAATCTCATCCAGTTAGTAATCAGATTTGAAAAATCTCACTTTATTTACTATTTAGACCGAGTCTCTTTTCAAATCGGAGTAATTTCTGTGTGTTGTTTCTTGTTTTTGGTCAGGTGCGTCTGGTACCTTTCAATCCAGACTACCTTGACGAATCGGTGCTGTGGACCGAGTCCAAGGATGTCGGGAATGGTTTCAGGTGCATCCGCATGGTGAATAACATCTCTCTCAACTTTGACGCCTTCCATGGCGACAAGGACCACGGTGGGGTCCACGACGGCACCACCGTTGTTCTCTGGAACTGGTGCAAGGGTGAGAACCAGAGCTGGAAGATCGTGCCTTACGGTGACGAGGCCATCCCAAACCCGGCTCACGGTGCACCCGGTGTGTACCCACCTCACGGTGCACACTCGGCCCATGGCGGACCTTCTCAGCCAACTGTCAAGATCTACTGCCGTGCTAATGAGGGTTACAATCTGACCGTGCGTAATGATACCGCTGTTCTGGCTCCGGCGAACCCAAATGATGGATACCAGGTGATCAATTAATCCTTGACAGTTATTAGTCTTTGTTTAAGCACGTACACTTTGGTCCCTAATATATTGCTAATTTGTGCTGTACAATGCAATGTATATTGTATAGCATTGGATCAAGGATATGAGGTACAGCACCAAGATCAAGGATGAGGAGGGATATCCAGCGTTCGCCTTGGTGAACCAAGTCACTGGTCAAGCACTCAAGCATTCTCTTGGTCAAAGCCACCCAGTAAGCTTTAATTAATTATCAATTAATTACAACTTCAAATATGTAATTGCATACAAATTTTCATTTATTTGGCATTGATTAGGTGAAGCTTGTACGTTATAACCCGGATTACCTGGATGAGTCGGTGCTGTGGACCGAGAGCAGGGACGTGGGGCATGGGTTCCGGTGCATCCGCATGGTGAACAATATCTATCTCAACTTTGATGCGCTCAATGGGGACAAGGACCATGGAGGAGTGCGCGATGGAACCGGTCTTGTGCTCTGGAAGTGGTGCGAGGGTGATAACCAACGCTGGAAAATCGTCCCCTGGTGTAAGCATTTTATTGTTACTCTTGTTCTTTTTTCAAGTTTTCACTTTTCATGGTGATTTACTTTTTCCTGATTCTTCAATTCTTTGTTTTTCTTATAAAATGTATCAACTGTGATTTGCAGGAAAAGGAAACTAGTCAGCTTGCCGTGAGCTCGTCCGCTGGTTTTCTGCGTAGTAGGTTAATGCTGCTTTTTCAGAATAAATGGGTCCCACCGTACTGTTATCTTATCTCTCTTTTTTCATTTCTATCTCTGATCATCATGTTTTGAAAGAGAGATAAACCTTGGAGTTGGTGTTTTTTTTTAGAATCTGTGTCAGGGAGTTGGTCCTTTGTGTTGTGTTAATTTCTGTGGCAGTCTTTTATCCATCTGATCATGAGGCTACTTTTCAGTATACCAAATGTTTCCTGTGATGTGATGGCTTTTATCTTTACTTTGTTGGGTGTTATTATTGGGGTTTGGTGAACTGCCCAATGGTTCCACGGAACCACTCCAATGCTTATGCATAGTTTGACAAATGTAGCATTGCTTGTGACGTTAATCTTGGGAAGTGCTTAAGCAAAATCAAAGCTCTCTAGCAAAATAGCATTTAATTGTATGCTCTTCTAAATCAAAGCTTTATTAACTCATAGATGGATTTGGATCGTAGATAATATACTTAAGCAACTATAGTTGTCTTCACAAACCCAAGTTCAACAAATAATTTTAATATGAGCTCCCAAGCACATAGCATTTCACTCGAGTACCTGATATCAAATCAGGTCAATATGGATTTTGTTTATGAGGCTAATTAATGTATGTGTAATGTCTGAAAGAGCTACCGCAAGAAAAATATAGGTAAGAAATGAAAATTCAGATCCGCTGCCGCGCGACACAGCGTGTCGCGCGGTACGCTGGCCGTCTGATTAAGATCCAATGGACAAAGGAGCCCCGTGCATGTAATCTAGATTGATAGGCCCGTAAAAAGTGAACCGTCCGATCAAGATCAGACGGCTCGTAGTGCGCTACACGCTGTGTCGCGCAACAGCAGAGTCGGATTGGTAAGAATGATCATACTTGTCAGTTTTTTTTGAAGAAAAAATAGAAAATCATAAATGTCAATTAGTCAATCTATTGGAGTATTTTTGAAAATGGTCTGGAGTAGGAGATTTTAATTTTAATTTAAAAACGGGGGTCTAGATCAGATGAGGTAAATATGTGTGCAGTGAGTAGTCTATATATATATATATATATTGAAAAAATGAGTAGTCTATATATATATATATATATATATATATATAGAGAATGGCTAACGTGCCATCGATGGCACGGAGGGTCCCGTGCCATCAAGTCATTTTTCGAGATCCAAAATTCAAACGGTCAATCCAAATCGTTCAAGTTGTTCTCCATATTGAAATATCTTTGGAGACCAAATTTTATATTTTTTTTAATTTTTTTTTGCTATTTATTATGATATTTTTAAAAATATTATGATTAGAGTATTTCAGGCCCTCTAATTTGAAAATATCATAATAAATAGCAAAAAAATTCGAAAAAATGTAAAATTTGGTCTCCAAAGGTATTTCAATATTTTGATCAACTTGAACGGTTTGGATCGACCGTTTGACTTTTAAATTTCGAAAAACGAGCCGATAGAAAATTGATGGTACGTGTCATCGATGGCGCGTTAGCCATTCTCTATATATATATATATTTTGAAAAAATGAGTAGGCTATATATGTGGCATTTTCAAAATAAAAAATCCTTAAATTAATTTATGGCGTTCGAGAAGAAGACCAATAACTTCAGTATCTGTAATAAAAAAAAAAGTTCGGTCTTATTTGCGTGTTGTCTTAGTCGGTTCAATCAACAACACATGTTCAACTAATAAACAAGAGTAGAATAGAAAAATACGACCTTACGGGATCATTATGTAGACTGAACCGACCATGCAGTCAGCTCAGCTGGGCAATTTTTTTAAAAAGGGAAATTCTGATCTAGATTTCCAACTTTACTAAATGTATTCCTTGAAGATTTTCTGATCTTCATTTTTAACTTTGCGAACAAGAAATTAAATTATTTTTTCAGGTTTGGAAAAAAGTTATATAGTTTCTAAATTTTATTGGCTTGAAGTTAATTTTTAAAACTATAAGAAAATGAGTATAATTTTATAATGATTACTAATAATTTTCAAGAAGTTAAAACTAATTGATGTAATTATAAGTAAAAAAATGGGAAGGAAATTTCAATTTTTTTTAATATGCCCCAATTTATCTTCAAAAAAAATATATATATATATATTTATTTGTGAATCATCTGACTGATTCAAACCAAAAATTTAATGCATGAGAGGACCACTTCTGATGTTACGTACGAGGAACATGATCCCCACCAAATCACTCGCACGTTTTCCTCTGATGATCAAGCACGTTGTTTTTCTTCTAACAAATTCATACACACGTACGGTCAGATAAAATAATCTCACAATATCATGTATACAATTTTTTTTATGATTCCAATCAACTACGGTCTACGGGTCATCATTATTTAAATATTTATTTTTGTTGTTGTGAGGCTGAATTCAGATCTGGTGCCTCGCGGCACAGCGTGTAGCGCGACATTCTAGTCGTCTGATCAAGATCCAATGGACAAGGGAGTTCCGTACATGTAACCTTGATTGATAGGTCCGTAAAAAATGAACCGTCCAATCAAAATCAGACGGCTCGTACGCGCGCTACACGCTGTCCCGCGCTACAGCGGATTCGGATCCTTGTGAGGCTCGACTCTTGAGATATGTAACCTGCTAATGTCTACTCTTTGAAATTAGGGTCGAATTAATAATTTAAATCTCGTCCATCCAATTAAAGACGGATAAATAGACTCTAAAACTATCGTGATTGTCTTTTAGTAGGTTAGCTCGTACTTTTTTTTAAAAAAATATCAAGGGGATTGTTAATTGTCTCGGGATAATAAATTATTAATTTCTATTCGGCTCACTTATTATTGACATGGCGTTGTGTGTAAATTCACCTAACTAAAAGTCTAAAAGTTTATAATATATAATAGAAAACAAACGATGTAAATTTAAAACGCATTGCATGAAACCCTCATACATTAATTAATATTTATTAGTTAAAATTACAAAATTTCCATCATGACGCTATGTAATTTGTTTTTTCTCGAGCCTTTATTCTATATATTCAGAATTTCAATTACAAAAGCTTACAAAAATAATAATACTAAAGCTAGGAGAACTAACTTTTGGTCTAGTGGCAAAGAGCAATGCATCTTGAGTGAAAAGTCGCAGGTTCGAAATCCGACTTAGGGGGTCTTTCATAGACATTTAATTTAAAAAAATAAGTTCGAAGGCTTGACCCCCAATTTATTTAAAAAAAATAGTACTAAAGCTAGAAATAACGATTCAAAATCATTCAATTACAGAATCTAGCATTATCGCTCAACAAAATAGTTTATGTGTTCAACGCAAAATTTGTTGGTTGGTTCCAAACAATAAATCCAATCCATTGAGATAAATTTACATTACAAATGATGCAATTTTACATTAGATATATAATTTTAACTTTATTTAATATCAAGCAAGGCTATTCAAAAATTTAAAACTAATATTTAAAATGTTCGTATTTGCATTCAATCTGTATGGTTACCTTATAAGGATCTAAGAATTTCTCATTATCTGTGAGAAAAAAACCCACAATTTTTCTAAGAATTCATCCGGTAGACATCCTCGAAAATCATTTTTTCAAATCTCATTATTATGCTTCACATATTCTAGCATTTAATATATGATTTTACTAATTGTTTGTAAAATAATCTTATAAGCAAGGCTGCTCGTATTTGCCTTCAATCTATATGGTTACCTTCTTAGAATCTAAGGGTTTCTCATTATTTGCGAGAAAAGCACAAATTTCTTCTATAAATTTATTATGTAGACATCCTCGCAAATCAATTTTACAAATCTTATTATTATCCTTCACATATTCTAACCGTTAGTATATGGTTTTACTAATTGTTTGCAAAATAATCTTACATTCATCACATAGGAGTTGAAGCAATCAGAAATACAATTTTTTCAATTTAAATTATTTTCTATACCAATGCACTTCTTTAAAGTGTAACTTCAAATATTTACACCAATAACATCCGGTAAGAAAGACTTGCATCTAAAATTTTCATTGTTATTTGAACAAGTATTTCCTCATTTTTATAATTATTGGAAATTTCTTTAGTAGTCCACGTCATCCTCTCGGGATTTAATTATGCTTTGAAGTTCAACCTTTTTCTACTGTAGTCATTGTATCCAATTAAACAAAGATTTCTGATTTGTTGACATCAACAGTGTGTTTCACACAAAAGTATTTCATTTTAAAATAAGTGTCGTGTAATTCACGACAATGGCATGAAAAAGAAGTATGATTTTTCACATCTAACGCATGATGCAAGGGACAATTCTTTAACAAATAAAATTTTGTCAATAATTATCGCAAGTTATTGAGTCAGGTACTTCATTCTTAACATAAGTATTTTAGTACTGTAATTGCAATTTGAGACAAGTTAACATCCATTGTAATATGTAATATTTGTAATGACCATGCTACTGATAGTGATGTGAGGTGTCTAAAATTATAAAACATTCAATTCCAAGCTGAGATTTTACTGTTCATTTAGAGTCTATCCCATCCGTCCGATTAATGGATCGGATCTTCTCCCTTTGATCTGCGCCATTCATTTGCATTTTGCCCTTTATCGTCGTTCTTTTGTTGTTTCTGCATGTGGTCTCCTGTGATGCATCCCCCCGCTTTACCCTTTTTAACAATGGGTTGCACTGAAAGAGGCAGTGAAAAGTTCATAGAAAAAATAACAAAACTTTTCACGTGCTGGACATACCATATGCTAGAACACACCATCCATCTATGTGGAACTAGATCACGTGAACAAAAGGAGAAGAGGATCAGAAAAAAACGGCGGTGTATCTGATCCAGTTCCAATCTGATTATTTTTTGCTTCCATCGTGTGCACCTTTTTAAATTTATAAGTATGGGGTCCTCAAATTTTCATACCGAGGGAATAAATAATTTAATTTCCAAGGTCAAGGTGCTTATTAGGTTCTTTCATTCTTTGTAATTGGTTCTTCTAATATATGAATGTGAAAAAAATGTGGGCATAGTACGTTGTGCTATATATTATTATTATTATTATTATTATTATTATTATTATTATTATTATTATTTATATAAAGATGTGTTGTATTTTCCTCTGAGCATTGTTATTTTAATTTTTTGGTTAAATGTAAGCTTTAAGCTTAAGTAAAATATACGTCTTCTATTGCATATTATTTTTTCCTTTCTACCATTACATATATTAATCTGATTAACTTTTTTTGAAATTTCAGGTTTATGATGAATGAGCTGGGAATCTGTATTCGACTGAATGCACTGCAAAACTTTTGGTTTGTTGAAAACATTTAAATTATAAACATTATACATTTCTCGGTTGTATTCAGGTGAAGAGGTAAGTGTCTTTTATTTCAATTGTAAAATACCGACATTAAACCATTACCTCTATGCATTGAACATCATGGGTTCTTAGTTAATATTGTCTAATAAATGAACTTTCATTTTCCATCATTTGTGCCTTTGATAAGGTGCTATACAGATCAAATTGATACGAATATGACCGGTAGCCCTCTAGAAACTATAATATAGAATGTAACTCTTATAATTTGTGATCATATATATATATTTTGCTATCATATTATGTGATTTGTTTTACTAAAATGATGAACATTTTTTTTTAACATGATACAGACGTTTCGAGAGATGCTGATCTTGATGGTGTTGAAAAAAATAATAATCAACATCTTAACCACTTGAACATGAGAGATGTTATCTGGTAAAATAACTATTTGGCTCCAGATTTTTATTTTATTTTTTGGTTGAACAAAAATTCATATTGTATTTAAGCTGTTGTTATTAATTAAAACATATTCATGTTGACCATTTATCGCGCTGCATTCACTAGTTTTTTTTCATATCTTAAACCTTTCTATAAGTTCATATCAAAAGATTCATATTCATTTGAGTCAATATAGATTATTATTAATTAAGTTTCATGCTAGTTCTGTGTAAAGAAGTTGAATAAAGTAAGCTTAGTAAAAATACAAATGTTTTTAAAGAAGGCTTGTACTTATCCGACAATTTTAAACAAAAATTACACGTGTCACGTCATTGACATAATACAGACGAACTGAAGATGAAATGAAGTTGCTACTGGCAAAAAAGCAAAAACAAAAAATTACTCTCAAATGTAAGCCCTGCAATTTAAGATGCAACGATCTAAGTATTGATGGAATCCTTTCAGTCTATGAGATCCATCTATTCTTGAGATAATCTACTCGAGGGAATCGCTTTGCTCGTTTCCTTACTTAGGTTCCGTTTGGATGAGGTGCGGGAATAGACCTGATTAACGTTGCTAACGATCACAAAACTGCCGTCTTCCGTTATCGTTTAGATTCAGCGAACGACACAGATAGTCCTATCGTTAACCAGTTCGTTTATCAAACGGTACAACTTTTAGTTCCGTTAATCGTTTACGTTTAAGTAAACGGCATAACGGTTAAACGTTTATACCGTATAATTTGTGCCTTTATGAAGGATAACGAAATTAAATTCAGAAAAAAATTATGCAAAATGTAAAAAAAATCACACATGATATAAAGAAAACATGCATACATTAATACAATAACGTATCAGTACAAACACCAACAAAATACTCCAAGTTGCAGTACAAACACTAATGATCGAGGGTGTGAACCAAGGTCAAACAAATAAATCCTTGTACTCGACTAGTCGCTCGTAGTAGAGTAAAGGTGTCGAACCCACAGAGATGGATATGAATATTATTCTTATTATTTCGTTAAATCTAGACAGTAAAAATTGAGAGGAGATTTGTAACTCAACTTGAACAAATTAAAGGAAGATAAAATTATGCAATTGCAAATAACAAGAGTATGCAAAACAATTGAAATAAATATTTTTGGGGTTTTCTAACGGATAGAGATGTGATAATAAAAACGCCTTAGGGTTCGATTTCACTTAGAACTGGCCACAGGGTCGCAAGACCTAGCACTTTCGTATTCGGCCTTGCTAATCCACTGTGTGAATGCTATGGTCTACCGTTTCGTTGATTTATTCAAGCCAAGGATCCATCTAGCCAAACCTAACTCCCTAACCCTCCGCTCTCGCCTATCGGGTACGGTATTTGGAATGGGATCTAGTGTTGAATAACCCTCATCGAGTGTATTGCACCCCCAACTTTCGTTGTTCGGTGGACTTACTCGAGTTTACCAATGGTTTTCTACGAGGTATCTAGTTAGATTTTCGCCTAACTAGAAACGTTCACTTTTGGTTAATAATTGGTCGACTTTCGCCATTGACCTACCTCGAAATACTTGCACAGGACTCGATTAATATAATGTAAAGAAGTTCCCAACAAATGCGCGCGTACAAAAGTCGAGCAATACAAGTAGTAAACAGTCCAAACACAAGCAGTTTCAATCAAAATCCCAAGGGTAATTGACTTCATCCATCAACAAAACAAATAAACCAAGCAAAACCTAGATCTAAGCTACATCGTTCCCTAAAGCAAAGAGTTTTTAGCCTAACATACTAAGAGTAACAGTGCAAATAACAGAATATAGAACTAAACAATCCATAAAACCAGAAAATAGAGGAATCAGTACTAGAAATACACAAATAAACCAGTTTCTGAGATAAAACCACTGCCAAATGCACAAGAGAGGGTAGGGAATCCGTCGGAGCAGCAAGCAACAGCTCTTGCTTCGTCTATGTCCCCTGTCCCAGTCGCACAAGCCAAGGAAAGGAGCCAAAAACCAGATCCAGATCTGCTGGGGAGGAAGGAGAGAGAGAATGGAATCCAGAATGGCCCCCTCTATACAAGGAAGGCGCCTATAACATCCCCCAGCAGCTGTCACATTCAATTCCCCTCAATTTGGGCGGAAATCGAGGCTTCCAAATGGAGAAAACGCCTCCTGAATGCTGCCAGAACGCTTTCCATCTATAGCAATTCGGTCCGAATTAGGAGGAATTCGGACCGAATTGATGTCGCTGGATTTCAGAAGATCAGTCTGCACAGGAATTCGGTCCGAATTCAGGGGAATTCGGTCCGAATTGCAGGGTCTGGTTCGCGAAATGCCTTGATTCGAGCGGGGCTACTTCATTGGGCTGAGTTGGGGCTTGGTCTAGGCTAGGCATGAGTCATCTAGCACCTGAATTGCTGCTTTCCTTGCTGGTTTCCTTGGATTCCTACAAATAAGATCAAAGTGCAAAAAGGCAGTGCCAAAACTGGCAAAGAAAGGCAAAAACAGCAATAAATCAAAGCTTTAGTCACGATTTCGATGTAAAGTCCGGTCAAAATAGCAATATAAATATGAGATATCAAATCCCCCCAAACTTAAAACTTGCTTGTCCTCAAGCAAAACTCTAAACTTAGAAGAAATGACAAGACTTAGGCTTACGATCGAAATTGACATTTGGAGTTTGGAAATTGATTTAGTGCACAGTTCAGTTTGATTTCGATTCACGCTTTTCGAGAAATGCTCAATTGGGGTTCTCAAACTAAGGTCAAAATGTTTTGATTCTGTTCAGGCAACCCTCGGTCCTAAGGAAACCTTCACCGAGGGCTAAGGGTCCTAGCTTCTATTCATTCAATCACAATGCAAACCCGAGCTTATTCACCCGTTCATTCCCATGACCCGAAAGGTTTTGCAAAAGAATTTTTGTTCTAATTAGAAATCTTATAGTGGCTCCCTTCTCAAAACAATTTTCGATCTTTCACCAATTTTTGATTCTGCAAGTCGAGTCGTGGGGCTTTGCACCCTAGAGGATTAAGCGCGAATCATTGACTTCGAGTGAGCTACTGGCACATGTCGCACCAGTGGGTTTGGTCTAGTTTCTTTTGCAATTTATTTGCTACGGTCCACTATGAGACTAGCAGGGACTACCCAATCGTCCTCGAGAGCTTTGAGGTATCGATTCCTGACAGCCCGCAACTAGCCCCACCCTCCAAGCTTAGCTACTGGCACATGTCGCACCAGGGAGGTCGGTCCGGTTTTTACACAATTTTTGCTACTAGCTCCGCCCCCAGAGTTTGTGGTTAAGTTGGTGTAAAGAAGTCTCATCGCTCCTCGTTTTCACAACTATTTTAAATTGTCCAGTTTGAGGTTGCTTGTTGGTGATTCAAGCCTTAAAGCAATTTCATTCACGAGACAGGGTTCACTTTGCAATTTCTAAGGATAACAAAGTCTTTCTTCAAAATCAAGCGGTTTCACAAGTCCGTTCACTCGGCGAAAGTTTTCAGTTTTGACTAACTCATGTTCAAATGATTCTTAAGCAACCATGTTTTGGACCCAAAAGCACTTAGTTTCGAAATCCCTCGGCCCATTGGTACTCAAACAAACCCAAAATGCCTCAACAACTAGAGTTTTCGAAATCCAAATCAAGATTTTTAGAAAAGAAGTTAAACACTGAGTTTTTGCAATGAATCAGTATCAAGAAGAGCTTAGCTATGCTTAAAATCAAGTTCTTAACCCTCAGAAACAGTTTAAAAACGATCGTGACTCACTTCAAAGAAAACAAGGAAGAATTCGGACCGAATTCAGATGAATTCGGACCGAATTGGACGTTCTGTTAAAATTCAGCTTAGCAATTCGGACCGAATTCATCTGAATTCGGACCGAATTCGAGGTTCTGTCCAAAAATTTCTCAACACGCACAGGAATTCGGTCCGAATTCAGATGAATTCGGTCCGAATTAAAGCTTCTGTTTTGCGAAAATTTTTCAGAAAACAAGCAATTTGACGAATTTTTCAAGAGAATAAGGGCTTGTTTCGTTTTTCCTCCCCCCCAAACTTAAATAAGGCATTGTCCCCAATGCAACACAGAGAAAAATAAAATAGGAGGGAAAAAGGAAACCAACCGGATCAGAAGAAAGAGAAATCATGCCCGCCTGAGGTGCGCGCGGGCTCATCATCCGAGTAGTGAGGAGGGTTGGTGAAGATGTCGTAGGGGTCGATGTCTTGCTCTGGATAGTACGGCTGCGGGGCATTGTCTTGCCAATAGCCGTGCTCGTAGCGGAAATTCCATTCGACTTGGTTTTGCTCGATGACATCAACACGCTCATTGAGACGAGCGATTCCCTCGGCATTTTCTGCTGCTAGGCGTCTTGCCTCACGTGCATCCTCTCTAGTGGAGATAGAGAGGTTCATGAATTGAGAGAACCAAGCCGGTTGGTCCTGAGGCATGCCGTGTGGATGGGGCATTTGTGGTGCAGCTTGCGGTTCTTCCTCCATGGGCATGGGCCCTTGTGCTGCGGCTTGATCTGCCGGTATTTGGTGGGGTGGGAGGAGCCAAGTTTCAGGCCGGTAATCAACCGGTGCACCATAGGATAAATCGAGGTCGGGGCGACCTTCCATTTGCAACTTGTATTGTATATCCCCGTCCTCCCTCACTATTCTTATGAAATGGACATCCGAGAACCATTTCAAATTCATGAGACGGGGTCCAGAACACGTCTCCGTGGTATTAATCTCAATCCCCTTTTCTTTAGCAATCAAAGTAACATACGCCCCCATTGTAATGCTCCCTCCCGTTCTTCCCTTATCTCTTACGTTTCCCCAATGCATCGCCACGAGAGAGAGAGAGGAGAGGAGAGTAGATTGGTGGGTCGATCTCGTGGAGAGGTGGACCGAGTCGGCGGCGCGGCTAGGGTGGTGTCGGCGCCGAGAGAGGGAGGTTTTAGGAGAGGGGATTTGATTTGAGTTGATTTTGGGTTCGGGTAGGGAGAGAAAGGAGAAGAGAGGGAGAAAAGAGGGGGGGTACCGGGTCGGGTCTGGGTCGGATCCGAAATTTTTTTTTTTTTTTTTTTTTTGGGCCTGGGCTTGCCTTTGCTTGTTGTTGGGCCTTTGTTGGGCCCCCCCCAAACTTGAATTTTCCATTGTCCTCAATGGTATTCTAGGGCTGTCCTCAATGGAATTGTCGAGATTTGAGATTCAAGACTTCGATTCGTACTGGATTCAATCGAATTCGGACCGAATTCACCCCCTTCTCTGAAAATCGGAAAATAAGATTGGCATTAGTTTCGGATGTCTTGGCAGGAAACCCAAGCTAAATAGGTGTACTATATTAAGCGTTAGAGCAAAAAGATAAATAAGAGAAACATTAGCGTTAGAAAAATCTAATAAATAATTTAAAATGCGAAGAAATTTGAAATAATGAGATTAAAATAAAGAGAGAGAAAGTGAGAGAAAATCTTGGGTTGCCTCCCAAGTAGCGCTTCTTTAAGGTCATTAGCTTGACCCTCAGTCGACTCATAATTCGGGTGGATCGAGAAGCGAAACGACTCTTGCTTCTCCTATTTCGTGATTGGCGATGTAGTGCTTCAGGCGCTGTCCGTTGACCTTGAAAGGTTCGCAATTCTTGTCGCATATGTCCACCGCTCCAAAAGGATAAACTTTCACGACTCGGAATGGTCCGGACCATCTTGATTTGAGCTTTCCCGGGAAGAGTTTGAGCCTCGAATTGAAAAGCAACACTAGATCGCCTTCTTTGAACTCCCGCCTTGATATATTCCTATCATGCAACAACTTCGTTTTTTCTTTATACAACTTCGCATTTTCATAGGAATGGAAACGTACCTCATCTAGCTCATGTAAGTCCAGGATTCTCTTTTGACCTGCTGCATGCAAGTCCATATTGAGGGTACGGATCGCCCAAAGCGCTTTGTGCTCGATCTCAACCGGTAAGTGGCACGGCTTGCCGTACACCAATTTGAAAGGGCTCATGCCAATCGGGGTTTTGAAAGCGGTTCTGTACGCCCAAAGTGCATCGTCGAGCTTCATGGCCCAATCCTTTCGTGTTCGCGTCACCGTCTTTTCGAGAATGCTCTTGATCTCACGGTTTGAAATTTCGACTTGACCACTCGTTTGCGGGTGGTAGGGAGTTGCCACCTTGTGCGTGACCCCGTGTCTCTTTAAGAGGTTGTCGAATTGACGGTTGATGAAGTGCTTGCCTCCGTCGCTTATCACGGCCCTGGGGACACCAAAACGAGGAAAAATTATCCTTGAAAAGAGTTTGATTACCGCTTTTGAGTCGGCTGCCTTGCATGCGATCGCCTCGACCCATTTGGATACGTAGTCCACCGCCACCAAGATGTATTCATTTCCGTAGGAGGAAGGGAAGGGTCCCATAAAGTCGACACCCCAAACGTCAAAGACTTCCACCTCTTGAATCGGGTTGAGAGGCATCTCGCTCCGCTTGGATATGTTTCCCGTCCTTTGACACTGATCACAAGACAAAACAAAGGAACGAGCATCTTTAAACAAAGTGGGCCAGTAGAGACCAGATTGCAATACCTTAGCGGCCGTCTTGGAGAAAGAGGCATGTCCTCCATAAGCTGAGGAATGGCAGTGAGCGAGAACGGGTCGGACTTCCTCGTAAGGAATGCATCTGCGGTAGACATCATCGATGCCCAACTTGAACAGGTAGGGCTCCTCCCAAAAATAGTACTTGGAGTCCGATTTGAGCTTCTTTCTTTGTTGGTAAGTCATTTCGGGAGGCAGCGCACCGCTAGCCAAGTAGTTGGCCAAATCTGCATACCAGGGTGCCCTGAATTCGGACCGAATTGGCTGGAATTCGGTCCGAATTCCAGGCTGAGAAATCCTGTCGGCAGCTCCAGAGGAAGGAATTCGGTCCGAATTAGCTGGAATTCGGTCCGAATACTGGCATGAGAAAATTTCTGAAAATCCAGAGGCTTCAATTCGGTCCGAATTAGGGGGAATTCGGTCCGAATTACAATGAATCATCATCAGATGTTCGTCTGGGAACGATTCGTTGATCGGTAGCTCTTTCCCTTCGCTATTTTCAACATGTAATCGCGACAAATGGTCGGCCACCGAGTTTTCTGAGCCCTTTTTGTCCCTTATTTCGAGGTCAAATTCTTGAAGGAGTAGAATCCACCTTATTAGCCTCGGTTTCGCATCCTTTTTGCCCAAAAGATAACGGATTGCAGCATGGTCTGTGAACACTATCACTTTTGATCCCACAAGGTAGGATCTGAATTTGTCGAGGGCAAAGACGATGGCAAGCAACTCCTTCTCCGTGGTGGTATAGTTCAGTTGAGCTGGGTCGAGCACCTTGCTCGCGTAGTAAATCGCCACGGGTTTCTTGTCTCGCCTCTGACCGAGAACGGCTCCCACCGCATAATCACTGGCGTCACACATGAGCTCAAAAGGCATGGACCAGTCCGGAGGTTGCAAAATTGGTGCGGTGATAAGAGCTTTCTTCAGTTCCTGAAAAGCATGGAGACAATCATCATTGACAACAAAATCGATATCTTTTATCAATAGATTAGTGAGAGGTTTAGCAATTTTTGAGAAATCTTTGATAAAGCGACGGTAGAAGCCGGCATGTCCCAAGAAACTTCGCACGTCCTTTACGTTGGATGGCATTCCGAGCTTCTCGATCACTTGAACTTTCGCTTTGTCGACCTCGATTCCGTTTGCCGTGACCACGTGTCCCAGCACGACTCCCGTCTGTACCATGAAATGGCATTTTTCCCAATTCAAGACAAGATTGACTTCTTCACAACGCTGCAAAACTTTAGAGAGGTTAGTCAAACAAACGTCAAACGAAGTACCATAGACGGAAAAATCGTCCATGAATACCTCCATAACATTTTCAATCAAATCAGAAAATATGGCCATCATGGCACGTTGGAAAGTTGCTGTTGCATTGCACAGCCCAAAAGGCATTCTCCTATAAGCAAATGTACCGTATGGACAAGTGAATGTGGTCTTTTCTTGGTCATCAGGGTGGATGGGTATTTGGAAGAAACCAGAATAACCATCTAGGTAGCAAAAATAAGAGTGAGAAGCAAGTCTTTCGAGAAGTTGGTCGATGAATGGCAAGGGAAAATGATCCTTGCGAGTGGCAGCATTGAGTTTACGGTAGTCGATGCACATGCGCCATCCCGTCACCACTCGGGTTTGGATCAGCTCGTTTTTCTCATTTTTCACCACGGTCGTCCCGCCCTTCTTTGGAACGACATGGACTGGGCTGACCCACTTGCTGTCCGAGATCGGGTAGATAACTCCAGCATCGAGGAGCTTGAGAATCTCCTTTTTAACAACCTCTTTCAGGTTGGGGTTAAGCCTCCTTTGAGCCTCGATGGTTGGTTTGTGGTCGTCTTCCATCAAGATGCGATGTGTGCAGAAGGATGGATGGATGCCTTTCAAGTCCCCAATCGAATATCCGATCGCCTTTCGATGTGCTTTTAGTTCCTCCAAGAGCTTCCCTGTTTGCTCATCATCCAAAGCAGCGTTAATAATAACAGGGTAGGTTTGATTTGGTCCAAGAAACTCATACCTTAAAGTGTCGGGCAGGGGCTTTAATTCGACTTGAGGTGGCTGACCAGGGGCTGGAATTCGGTCCGAATCAGGAGGAATTCGGTCCGAATTCTCACATGAGAAAATTGCAGGAATTCCAGCGCCATCAATTCGGTCCGAATTGGGTGGAATTCGGTCCGAATTGGGTGGAATTCGGTCCGAATTGATGGTGTTTTGTGGTTCTGGCTCTTCTGTCGCCTCTCCCGTCGATTCCTCCACCGCTATTACTTCCTGTATTTCGCTGAGGAACTCGTGGTAAGTCGTGAGAGCATCAAGGTACCGGTCTTCGAGTCGCTTTTCGATCGGAATCTCCTCCACATCGATTTGGTAGCAAGACTCGAGCTGGTTTGAGCATTTCATAGCTTGGTCGATGGAGTATTCCCATTGCTCACCACCGACTCTCACCAGAATGGTCCCGTCTCTTATGTCCATCAAGATACCTGCAGTTCTAAGGAAGGGGCGTCCCAAAATGATGGGAACATCCTCGTCTTCCTCCATGTCCATTATCACAAAATCACCAGGTACAAAGAATTTACCGAGCTTGACTGGGATGTCCTCGATCTCACCAATGGGCAGTCGGATTGACGAATCTGCGAGTTTGAGAGTGGTGTTTGAAGGTTTCAATCTCCCGATGCCGATCCGGTCGAACACAGATTTGGGCATCAAGCTCACGCTTGCTCCATTGTCACACAGGGCCCTTTTGATCTGAGCTCCACCAATAGTGCACGGTATGGTGAATCTACCCGGATCGTCCATCTTGACGGGCATCTTCTTTTGAATCACCATGTTGCAATGCTCTGTAATCCCTGCACTTTTGAACTCTTCTAAAAGAAATTTGTGAGTAATCAGATCTTTTAAGAATTTGGCATAAGAGGGAATCTGAGTAATTGCATCAGTGAAAGGAATGGTGATTCTCAAACCCCTAATTACCTCTAAGAACCTTTTAAACTGCTCGTTTACCTTTGCTTTGGCCAATCTTTGAGGAAATGGGGCCTTTATGCGTTGATCGGGAGCCTTCAGCAGTGGATTTGGGGCAGATGTACGTTTGGCCCCTTCGAATTCGGTCCGAATTGGCTCCGATTCGGTCCGAATTAGAGGTTCTGGAATTTGCTGCGCTCCAATTCGGTCCGAATTAGAAGAGATTCGGTCCGAATTCGCTTCAGGTCCAGCGGCAGATGCGACCTTCGGCTGGACTTCTTTGGGCATAGGTGGGTCCTTGTATTGGGTTCCACTCCTGAGTATGTGCACCGCGTTGATCTCCGCGCGAGGGTTTGGCTCGGGTTGACTTGGGAGCTTCCCTTGTTCGCGAGTGTTTTGAGATGCAAAGAACCCCTCGATCATCTTTTCCACTCGCGAGGCGGCTCCGGCTTCTTTTTGGAGTTTGGCCATTCCATCAAGGAGCTTCTCATTTAAGGCGTTTTGAGTCTCAACAAAGTGTTCGAGCTCAGGTGTAACGTAGGGTTTTCTTTGAAAATTCTGCCCTCGATCGTTGTTGGGCAGGGGACCTCGATTTTGATTCGGTTGAGGTGGGTTTCCAGGACGGTTGTTGTATATTCTCCTCGGGACAAACCCGCGGTTTTGAAAATTGCCTTGGTTACCACCGGTCTCATTATTCCCACTAACTCCTTGGTACCAGTTACGGACATCCTCAAAGGAATTGACTTCCTCTGGTGCGGGATCTCCGTATTGGAGAGGGCAATCTGGAGATTTGTGCCCTTCCTCCCCACACACTCCGCACTCTTTCGAGAGCAAGTGAGTGCCACTAATCGATTGCATTTTAGCAAGCTCGGCTTCCAGATAGGCGATCCTATCGCGAGTGTCTTGGACCTCCTTAACCTCGTGTCGAATTGGGTTGCCTCTCGACGGGTTAGGTGCCGGCCAATTGTAGTGCAACGCACATCTCTCAATAGCCGCACGTGCTTGCTCCGCATCGAGTTGTGTGAAGCTTCCACCTGAAAGAGCATCAACATTCACTTTAATACCGTCATAAAGACCGTTATAGAATGAATGGATGGTCAACCAATCCTGAATTCCATGGTTAGGACAAGAGTTCTCTAGGTCTCTAAACCTTTCCCAGGCTTCTCTATACGATTCATCACCCCTTTGTTTGAAATTTGTGATTTCCCTCCTAATTTCAAAAGCTCTTTTTGCTGGAAAATACCGTTCGAGGAAAATACTAGCCATGGCTTCCCAACTATCTATTGACCCTCTTTTCAGTGTATTGTACCATTTTTTTGCCTTATCCCTAAGAGAAAAATGAAACAAGAGAAGTCTAATAGAATCCGGGGAAACCCCGTTGAATTTCAACAATTTGGTGCAATCAAGAAAAGCTTGTAAATGTGCATGTGGGTCCTCTTGGTCAGCCCCATAAAATTGGTTTTGTTGCACGAGCGCGACATGCGCAGGGTTGATCTGCATGTTATTTGCGGCGATTCCTCTAATCACAATCGGTCCATCCACGTCTTGGACTCGAGGGGCAGAGTGTTCGCGGAGAGTTTTGTGTGGCCCCTGAGCTTCGTCGGGATTAACCGGTGCTCCATGGATGCTACCGCCGTCATTGAAATTTCCATTGCGCTCTTCCTCGAAGACGAGTCGCTCTTGCTCGAGGGCGAGTCGTTCTTGGAGAATCCTTTGCTGTGTGGCCTCTAACTCAAGGCGTAGAGCCTCAAGTTGCCTAGCTTCATCAGTTCGATCGGCCATTGGAACGCTTGTTCCTTCGCCCGTCTGCAGATTCTGCAGGAATTCGGTCCGAATAGGATGGAATTCGGACCGAATTGGACTCTCTGGAATTTGCCGAGTTTCGATTCGGACCGGATTGGGCGGAATTCGGTCCGAATTCGGTGCTGGTTGTTGTTGCTTCTTCCCCTTGCGAGCAGCGGCTTGCGTTGTGCTCGAGCTAGAAGCTTCGTGAGGGTTGTCTCCCTTACCCCTTAGGTTGTATTCGTGTGGAATTTGGGGTTGGGTGTTTCTTGATCCTCTAGCCAGTGTTAACCTACACACAAGAGATACAACAACAAATGTACCGAATGAGTAAAAAGAATAAAAGAATGAGTCTAGTCTCTAATTACTTTAATAAGAAATAATATCATAACACCATCCCCGGCAACGGCGCCATTTTGATCGAGGGTGTGAACCAAGGTCAAACAAATAAATCCTTGTACTCGACTAGTCGCTCGTAGTAGAGTAAAGGTGTCGAACCCACAGAGATGGATATGAATATTATTCTTATTATTTCGTTAAATCTAGACAGTAAAAATTGAGAGGAGATTTGTAACTCAACTTGAACAAATTAAAGGAAGATAAAATTATGCAATTGCAAATAACAAGAGTATGCAAAACAATTGAAATAAATATTTTTGGGGTTTTCTAAAGGATAGAGATGTGATAATAAAAACGCCTTAGGGTTCGATTTCACTTAGAACTGGCCACAGGGTCGCAAGACCTAGCACTTTCGTATTCGGCCTTGCTAATCCACTGTGTGAATGCTATGGTCTACCGTTTCGTTGATTTATTCAAGCCAAGGATCCATCTAGCCAAACCTAACTCCCTAACCCTCCGCTCTCGCCTATCGGGTACGGTATTTGGAATGGGATCTAGTGTTGAATAACCCTCATCGAGTGTATTGCACCCCCAACTTTCGTTGTTCGGTGGACTTACTCGAGTTTACCAATGGTTTTCTACGAGGTATCTAGTTAGATTTTCGCCTAACTAGAAACGTTCACTTTTGGTTAATAATTGGTCGACTTTCGCCATTGACCTACCTCGAAATACTTGCACAGGACTCGATTAATATAATGTAAAGAAGTTCCCAACAAATGCGCGCGTACAAAAGTCGAGCAATACAAGTAGTAAACAGTCCAAACACAAGCAGTTTCAATCAAAATCCCAAGGGTAATTGACTTCATCCATCAACAAAACAAATAAACTAAGCAAAACCTAGATCTAAGCTACATCGTTCCCTAAAGCAAAGAGTTTTTAGCCTAACATACTAAGAGTAACAGTGCAAATAACAGAATATAGAACTAAACAATCCATAAAACCAGAAAATAGAGGAATCAGTACTAGAAATACACAAATAAACCAGTTTCTGAGATAAAACCACTGCCAAATGCACAAGAGAGGGTAGAGAATCCGTCGGAGCAGCAAGCAACAGCTCTTGCTTCGTCTATGTCCCCAGTCCCAGTCGCACAAGCCAAGGAAAGGAGCCAAAAACCAGATCCAGATCTGCTGGGGAGGAAGGAGAGAGAGAATGGAATCCAGAATGGCCCCCTCTATACAAGGAAGGCGCCTATAACATCCCCCAGCAGCTGTCACATTCAATTCCCCTCAATTTGGGCGGAAATCGAGGCTTCCAAATGGAGAAAACGCCTCCTGAATGCTGCCAGAACGCTTTCCATCTATAGCAATTCGGTCCGAATTAGGAGGAATTCGGACCGAATTGATGTCGCTGGATTTCAGAAGATCAGTCTGCACAGGAATTCGGTCCGAATTCAGGGGAATTCGGTCCGAATTGCAGGGTCTGGTTCGCGAAACGCCTTGATTCGAGCGGGGCTACTTCATTGGGCTGAGTTGGGGCTTGGTCTAGGCTAGGCATGAGTCATCTAGCACCTGAATTGCTGCTTTCCTTGCTGGTTTCCTTGGATTCCTACAAATAAGATCAAAGTGCAAAAAGGCAGTGCCAAAACTGGCAAAGAAAGGCAAAAATAGCAATAAATCAAAGCTTTAGTCACGATTTCGATGTAAAGTCCGGTCAAAATAGCAATATAAATATACAAATGCGCGCGTACAAAAGTCGAGCAATACAAGTAGTAAACAGTCCAAACACAAGCAGTTTCAATCAAAATCCCAAGGGTAATTGACTTCATCCATCAACAAAACAAATAAACCAAGCAAAACCTAGATCTAAGCTACATCGTTCCCTAAAGCAAAGAGTTTTTAGCCTAACATACTAAGAGTAACAGTGCAAATAACAGAATATAGAACTAAACAATCCATAAAACCAGAAAATAGAGGAATCAGTACTAGAAATACACAAATAAACCAGTTTCTGAGATAAAACCACTGCCAAATGCACAAGAGAGGGTAGGGAATCCGTCGGAGCAGCAAGCAACAGCTCTTGCTTCGTCTATGTCCCCTGTCCCAGTCGCACAAGCCAAGGAAAGGAGCCAAAAACCAGATCCAGATCTGCTGGGGAGGAAGGAGAGAGAGAATGGAATCCAAAATGGCCCCCTCTATACAAGGAAGGCGCCTATAACATCCCCCAGCAGCTGTCACATTCAATTCCCCTCAATTTGGGCGGAAATCGAGGCTTCCAAATGGAGAAAACGCCTCCTGAATGCTGCCAGAACGCTTTCCATCTATAGCAATTCGGTCCGAATTAGGAGGAATTCGGACCGAATTGATGTCGCTGGATTTCAGAAGATCAGTCTGCACAGGAATTCGGTCCGAATTCAGGGGAATTCGGTCCGAATTGCAGGGTCTGGTTCGCGAAACGCCTTGATTCGAGCGGGGCTACTTCATTGGGCTGAGTTGGGGCTTGGTCTAGGCTAGGCATGAGTCATCTAGCACCTGAATTGCTGCTTTCCTTGCTGGTTTCCTTGGATTCCTACAAATAAGATCAAAGTGCAAAAAGGCAGTGCCAAAACTGGCAAAGAAAGGCAAAAACAGCAATAAATCAAAGCTTTAGTCACGATTTCGATGTAAAGTCCGGTCAAAATAGCAATATAAATATGAGATATCAACTAACAAAATACTCCAAGTTGCATTTCAATTACATTACCCACAAACACCAACAAAATATGACAAGTTGCAAATCTAAACCCTAAACCCAGATCTGAAACTTCATTCTCAGAATTCATTGAGGAGCCAAAGACATGCAAATATGCAATCCAGGCTTCAACCCAAAGAACAACAAAAAGTATCATCATTGAATATCATTGCTTCAGATCTGAGGAGCCAAAGATATGCAATCCAGGCTTCAACTATGTATCAAGGCACCAAAAATATACTAAATGAAAGGCAACAATAACTCAACAAACTAGAATTGGCTTACTGAGGGGAGCCAACTGAAGTACACAAGTACACAACATTAATCCTCAATGCTACCTCCTTCATCAATAGTCCATAGAGGCTCACCAATTTTTTCACCTTTTTCTGTAGTAACACAAACAATGAAGCATGTTAATTATTTGCACAAAGTAAACTACAAAAGAAGCAATTTAAAGAAAACAATGAGTCAAGCATGAAAGATACCATTAATTGATGCCCTCAACCAATCTTGAGCACAAAGTAAAGCTTCAATGCTCTCATCATTGAGAGAGCTCCTAGCTGGACTGAGTATTCTGCCACTTGTACTAAATGCAGATTCAGATGCTACTGTTGAAATTGGGACAGCCAAGATGTCCTTAGTTAATTGAGACAGTATTGGGTATTTAGGAGACTTCAATCTCCACCAAGCTAGAATGTCAAAGTCCTCATCAACAGTTGCTTCATCAACTTCAGTAGCTATTTAAACAAATAAATAACTAAAGATTAAATATAAATGAAAGAATTGGAAACTTAAAAAAGATCAAAATTGAAAAAGAAAGGTTAAGTAGTACATCACCTAGATAGTCTTCTAGCTCAGATTTTGGAGGTTCACTGTTCTTCCTTTCTTTTATATAGTCTTTCAATGCAGCCCTAGAATTAGTTGCACTACCACTAGCACTAGCACCAGCAACAACAATTGTTTTTTTCCTATTACGTACAATTTTAATTATCAAGTTAATATAAGAAAAATAACACTTAAGACTTATATAAAATCTGAAATGTTTATACCTCTTTGACACTCTAGCTCGGTTCTCATCACTTGCATTTTCTTCAACATAATCATTGAACAATGCTTTCATGCACTCTCTCAAATTTGCAATGAAGTTATCACATTCTTCAGGAAATAATTCTTTCATGTAGTACTCAACGACATAAAGTTTACATCTAGGATCAAGCACACAAGCTATTGCCAACAGAGAATTACCAATGGACCAATACTTATCAAACTTGTCAGTCATTTCAGCCCCCATTTGAACAATGAATGGAAATGGACTACTGGACATCCTTTTAATGCTCAGATAAACCTCAGCAAACTCAGGGAAGAAAAGATTTAATGTTGGATACTTAGTGCCACTCAATTTTAATGTGGCTTCATAAAAGACCTTCAAATAACTAACTAAACATTCCACTGCATCCCATTTGAATTCAGCTGGTTTCAAGTAGTACCTCTTATCAAGGTTACTGTACCTACATAGGGCTGGTTTCAACTCCAAAGCTAGTACCAACATCAAATATGTGGAGTTCCATCTTGTTGGAACATCCCAAGCTGGCTTCTTAAATGGAATTTGACTCTGCGATAACAATAAAAGAATATATTAAAAATAAAATATAGGATGCTAATAAGTAATAACAATAAAAGAATATATTAAGAAATAATATAATATATTAAACATAACCTGAGAGCAAGCCAGCTTGAATTTCTCCATCCTTCCTTGAGAGTGTTTAATGTACTTCATCGTGTCGCGAATATCTCTTATCTCATCCTTTAGAACACTTAATCCATCTTGTACAATCAAATTTAGGATGTGACAACCACATCTCTGGTGGAAGACTTGACCATCCACTGGTAAGTCATCTTGGATGGGTGTCTTTGCAAACAGTTCATTGATGCAAGCATCATTGGAAGAAGCATTATCAAGGACAACACAGAATGCCCTTTTATCTAAGTTCCATAATACCAATTTTTCATAAAAAGCCTCAGCTATGTGTTTACCAGTATGTGGGCTTGGCAATGGCACAAATGTGATGATCCTTTTTCTCAAAATCCATTTTTCATCAATGTAGTGACATGAAATTGCCATAAAATCCCTATCTCTACCCTTGTTGGTCCACAAATCACTGGTAAAACTAAATCTACAAGTAAGTTGCCCCAACTGTTCATAAAGAGTAACATGTTGTTCTTCATAGAACTTAATGCAGTCTGATCTAAGGGTCATTCTTGATGGAATTTTGAATGAAGGTTGCAATTCATTAAATAACAACCTCAAATAATAGTGGTTGACACAGTTAAAGGGATATTCATGGGCTATTACCAACATTGCCAAAGCCTTTCTACATTTCATCTGATCAAAGACCCAAGGAATAAGTTCTGTTCCTTCTGTTTTAATAACAAAGAAAATAAAATTTATCAGTAATAAATCAAAACAACTGAATGAATTAATATAAGTCATAATAAATGAATTATATCAAAACAATTAAATTTACCTGCTGATTTGGCAGCTTGCAACATTTTTTGCAAAGCATCACGCCTATTTCTAGGAAATTTTTTACACCCTTTGTCAATGTGATTCTTCATAGAAGCAGTGCCTCTTTGTTGCCCTTGTAAATACTTGGCACCACAATATTTGCAAATGGCAGAATAGCTGCCTTCTTCATCAACGGGCCCCTTGTTGAAATATTGCCAAACTTTGGCAGTGACCTTCCTTGTTTTTCTCTTTTTAGGATTTGCTCCTTCCTCTTCACAAGGAGGTTCTTTCTCACCATCTTGACCAGTGGTATTAGGATTATTAGGGTCAGTATTAGGGTCATTAGGGGCATCTTTCTGTATTCTTTCAATTTCCTCTTGGGTCTCAAAGTGCAACCCAGCACCCATGCTAAACCAAACAAGTGTCAGTTCAAATGAAGTACAGTATGTCAGTATCAGTTCACAGTTCAAATCAAGTACAGTATCAGTTCACAGTTCAATCAAGTGTAGTATCAGTTCACAGTTCAATCAAGTGCAGTATCAGTTCACAGTTCAATCATCAAGTGCAGTATCAGTTCACAGTTCAATCAAGTGCAGTATCAGTTCACAGTTCAATCAAGTGCATTATCAGTTCATAGTTCAATCAAGTGCAGTATCAGTTCACAGTTCAATCAAGTGCATTATCAGTTCACAGTTCACATCAAGTACAGTATGAGTTCACAGTTCAATCAAGTGTAGTATCAGTTCACAATTTAATCAAGTCCAGTATCAGTTCAAACAACAAGTGTATCAAGTGCATTGTCAGTTCAAATCAAGTGCAGAATCAGTTCAAACATCAAGTGCATCAAGTCACAGTTCAAATCAAGTGCAGAATCATTTCAATCATCAAGTGCATCAAAGTCACAGTTCAAATCAAGTGCAGTATCAGTTCAATAATCAAGTGCATATCAGTTGCACATCAAGTGCAGTATCAGTTCAATTAAGAAGTGTATCAAGTCACAGTTAATGAAAAGTAATTAAACGTACTCATCATCTGATATATCTTCCTCAGGTATATCAGACAGTCTCTCTGAACCAGAACCAACCATGCTATCTGCTAAGATAAAGAAATGAAAATCATATCAGAAAAAGAAAGAAAAAAAATATTGAATAAAAGCAAAAAGATATTGAATAAAATTGAAAAAAATAACCACCTTAAGTAAAAGGAATCTGCTGTGAGCTCCTCTCTTTCTAACTTTCTTCTTATTTGTATTCGTCTCTGCCTCTCTTCTTTTTTTTTTTCTTCTGATATGCTGTTTAGTTTCTCATATATACAATATAGCAATAGAAATATCATGATTGCTTGTGGCGACATGATCCTAACAGAGGATCTAGTCACCTACTCACCTATCTCACAATCACATATTCACAGTCATAGATATCAAATTATAACCTACCTAATCACTCTAGATTTTAGTACAAATCAACAAACAAAATGATGAGTTTACCCCTTCTCGAGGGTCAAATCAGATCTGAAATTGATTGAGAAAAAGGAAGAAATACATATCTATAGATAGAGAGAGAGAGAGAGAGAGAGAGAGAGAGAAAAAACCTGTACCATATTCATATATAGCATCAGAAGACTAACAGTCGCATGGGAGAGAGACGAAAAAGGGGACAACAGAAGACTAACAGTCGCATCGAAGTTTCGCACGCTCTGACGCTCAGCCGCTCCGGGAAGAGAAAGAGGGAAAAAGGAGGAGAACAGATCGAGGAAAAAGTGAGAGAGAGTCAGAGAGATTGAGGCGCAGCGGCGCAAGTTGCGACTTAGGGTTTATTTAAAAGAGTCTCGCGACTCTTCGCTATCTCCAGACGCCCTTTCAGTTTCTCTACTATCTAAAAAATTCTAAACATATAAAATTTAGTGGTATTTACACGAGATAACGGAATAACGATAACAAAACACCCTGTTCCGTTTACCGTTCGTTTATTACTCTGATTTTTCGGCCTATTCCGTTTGACGTTTCATTTCGGTAATGGAACTGATTTCAGTGCCGTTATTCGTTCCGTTCAGATAAACGGAACGGAATAACGTTTTTTTTGTTTCCGTTGGCAGGCCTATGCGGGAAGAATGGAAGAAGGGAAGAAGTGAGAAGAAGTATTGGAAAGTGTGTAACTTTGTGAAGAGTTTGAATTGTTTAATAATAAATTTTTTCTCCACTTCCCTTATTCTCTTCTTCCTATCCAATCCAAACACAGTCTTAGAGATTCACTTCCATAATGACTAAAACACCACCACTGTTTGAGCACAGAGACAAAAACGATGAATTCATCGTGTGGAGAGTATTTTTTAGTAATTTAAAAGAAATATGAAAGTGAACTCAAAACACGGGAATGAGGAAAGTGATTCTCGGAAAAAAAAATGTGGCCCTGATCGAAATTCTATTTTTTAACATGGAATTTCATTTCAATTCATTTTGTGGAAAATTAACAATCAAAACGAGCGGATTTGATTGAAATTTTCATATAATGAAATGATCGAAATTCTGTGAAATCAATTGAATTTAAATTAAATCCCGTGTTAAAACATTTTGATCAGGCCTATGTGTCTTTGGTTTTGAAACAGAAATGCAGTAGTTTGATGCATTTTAAGTCATAAAGTTCTGTTTGAGCTCGTTGTGATTATCGATAGTGTTGAATGCATTTTTAAATAAACTAAAAATTTTTTGCAGATGTACTAATGGCCTTGAAAATTAATTGTTTGTTGGGATATGCCAATTTTCTCAAGTCGGATCAGTATTATTTTATTGCTATTTGTACTTTAGATTAGACTAAATCGGACCCAACTGGAATAATGATGGGTCGATCTAACTTTAATGATTATTTCTTAATAATTTATCTTTAACTAAATTAAATTAATATAAATAAATATTAATTAAATCATTGTCAGTGTAGGATAAAAATTTTAATTATTAATAATTTTCAAAAGTAAACTGAAAAAAAAATCAAAATTATTTAGTGGACACATGACTCAACTCAACCAATGACGGAAGTAAAAATTAAGACCCATATTCGACCCATTTAGTCATGGGGTAGGTTTAAGTTGGATTGCGACGAAATATATGACCTCTCTCATTGTTAATCACACTGCACAATTGAAACAATCAGGCGCTGATCAAAATGTTTTATCCATGGGATTTTATTTCAATTCAATTGATTTCAGAAAATTTCGTTGGTTCTAATTACATAGGAATTCTAACCAAATGATACCAAATCCATTCATTTTGATCAAGAATTTTGTAACGAAATAAAACAAAATGGAATCCCATGTTAAAAAAAAATGAGATTTTGATAAGATCTTATTTAAAAATAAACAATGTATTCAGAAATGAAAAAAAAAACAGAAATCACTGCTTTTTTAATTTGTAAGGTATTGTACTTACCTCAGTCTCTAACTCTATATTCATGCAAGCTTTTAGACAGGGCTAGTCCAAAATAGTTAAAGCTTATAATACCCATTACTCGACTACTCAAGGCATGTAATAATATGATTGGCATATGGTGGTGATGTGGCGTGTTCCCACTGATGGACAAGTTCACAGTAAAACTAGTCTTAGACGATCGCCAGCTCTCTTCATAAATATAATTTTGTAATGAACAAACATGTGTATAAAATAAATAAATTGATACCACTGATCTGATACAGCAGCTCTGCTTTAGATCAAATTTTATTTTGGGTCAATAGAAATTGAGTCGTCTTTGTAGTAAAGAAAAATAAAAATTATAAAATTTCTTCCAGTACTGGTCATATTCTGTTTCCATACGAAACAATTATGACACGTAATTTTAACTGTTGATTCAATTGAAGATCTAAACAATTCTCTCGGGCTCCGTTTGGATGGTGTGGGAATAAGATGAATAAGAGAAGAAGTATTAGAAAATGAATAACTTTATGAAAAATTTGAATTGTTTATAATAAATTTACTTTCTTATTTTTTTATTCTCTTATTCTTAGAGCTTATCCAAACGGAGCTTTTTAGAAAGATTTTAGAAGTTGTGTGATTTAAATGGGCCCAGATCCACATTATAATTGCGACATCGTTAAAATTATATCAATGTTATGAAAGTTTTCGAACTACTACTAACCACGTTAAAAAGTAGCATGGAGGATAAGACGTATGGAACTATTCTTTCTTTTCTAACCTTTTAATTATCTTTTTTTATAAAATAGATACCGAGCATCAATTGCCATGCTGTGCTGACAGAGCGCATGAGCCAACCGTTCAATTGAAATTGGCAAATTCATATTTGCATCGACATTCCGACATAATGGCTCCGTTTGGATGCTTTGAGAATAAGATAGAAAGAAGGAAGAAGGGAATAGATTTATTAGGAAGGGATAAATTTATTGGGAAGTGTGTAACTTTTGTGAAGAGTTTGGATGGTTAAAAATAAATTTATTGTTAAAAAGTGGTTATTTCTTATTTCTTATTTCTTATTTCGGGAAAAAAGCCATCCAAACGGAACCAATAATAATAATAACATAACATAATGACTCGCCTGTTTACAATAGTGATCGTAGTAATTAATTAGCAAGTACACTCTTCAAATGTCATAGAAAAATAGTCACACTTTTATATACTCTCGTTGCGTTATTTAACCTTACCTTTGTTTTTTTCACTTTTTCCGTAATTTGGAAGGTATCTATTTTTACTCATGGCCTCTCACCAAATGTGACAAGTTTAAAGTAACGAAAAGGAATCGGAATCAGAGATGTCTACATGATAACATGACTATAAATGCAGGGGAAAATTAAAGTGACCAGAGAATCAAGCTATCATGAAGTAGCTTAATACAAACGCAGCATTTTTTTTGAAATTTAATTAGATTCCTGCACACTTAAAATATGACCCCACCAATCATACCATCAATTACACACCGGCCTAGCTATATAACCATCCGAAGCCATGAACCTTCTGCTCAAGCGCACCAAGCTCCATATATACACAAAGCTCAAAAACCAAAGCTTGTGACAAAATGAGCTCCCGCTGGTTCCGCCGCCACCGCGAAGATCACTACTGTGACGAGGACTCGGTGCCAGTTGAAACCGTTTATAATTGCAATTATGCCACCCCTGGCTATCATCATCCCTTGTCGAATGGGGTCTACCAGGACACCTATGGAGGTGGCAATGCACTCCCGCCACAGCATACTGTCAGGATCTTTTGCCGGGCTAGTGATGCCTACTGTATTACCGTCCGTGACGGAGCTGTTGTCCTTGCACCCAAAAATCCCAAGGATGAATATCAGGCAAATATTTTGTCATCGCTCATCACATCATATTTTTTTTTAACTATTATGTATTAAACATTATTGAGATTAATTGATTAGTATTTAGTGGGTTACACTTATCACTCTTTGTATTTGTTGGTTGTCTGAAATATACAGCACTGGTTCAAGGACATGAGGTTCAGCACAAAGATAAAGGATGAAGAGGGTTACCCGGCCTTTGTGCTAGTTAACAAAGTCACTGGGCAGGCTATCAAACACTCTTTTGGGCAATCTCACCCTGTAACTAATTCATATATAAATTATTAAATATTGATAATATATACTCTTTACACATAAGCAGTTTAATTAATATTTTCTAGCCCTAAAAAACTGTTATGCATATGCCAGGTTCAGCTTGTGCCATACAATCCTGATTTCCTTGACGAGTCGGTGCTGTGGACTGAGTCCAGGGATGTGGGAAAGGGGTTTAGGTGCATAAGGATGGTTAATAACATTTATCTGAATTTTGATGCTTTCCATGGGGACAAAGATCATGGGGGCGTTCATGACGGTACCCAGATTGTCCTTTGGAAATGGTGCAAAGGCGACAATCAGAGCTGGAAGATTGTTCCGTGGTGTAAGTTACTTTATTTCTAATTAGTTTTCTTTCACAAATTATATTGAGCTTTTAATAGAAAAAAATGTTAAAGAAGTTGACATGATATAATTCTACTGCTATTTCAGGAATTAAATGAAGCTCTGGTATATATATGATGTCAACTTGATCATCTGCGTGCTCCTGAAAGTTTGGTTGATCTTGGGAAGAACAACTTAGCCAACTAAGTTTATGTAGTATAATAAGATCTGCTCTATGATCAAGTTGGCATTGGCTGTTTAATATGTACGCAAATCTAAATATATCTGAATATGATGCTTGCAAAGGGAAAAAAGAAAAGAGAAAAAAAAGAAGAAGATTGAATGGGGTCAATTGTGTCCTTCAATTAAATCAAATAATCAATATGTATTCTTGTGAATGATCATTCATATCTTGTTTGAAAGAAACATGTGCCCAGTCTTTATGCTTCCGTCTTCAGATGTGATCGCGGAAAAACCTAATCAAAACAAGTCCTTAGGAATCACCGATCTAATCGTTTGCAGTGATAGCTTAAGGATCGAATCTACAGAGACGGTGTTAGAATATCGATCTTTTACCTTATTTAATTAGCTAGACGAAGGTTCAAATCAATTTAGGGTTTAATTGATAAATTGAAGAAACATCAAATCCAAAGGTTGATCTAAGTTTGATTGAGAATGCGAGTTCTAACACAATAACACGAATTAGGGTCAATTGATCGGGTTGCTCTATCTGGCACTATCCAGGCGGATCCGCCAGCTTCCTGGCGGGGTCGCCAGAATAGTTCGACAATTCGGTTTAATCGGGTTTTATCTTTTCTAAGTGCAGGTTTTTTGGTTTAAACTCTGGTCCAAATACTAACTATCGTCTTTTATTTGGTATGATTAAGTTTCAACCTCTAAACCTTCCAAAAATCCTAAGTTTCAACTCTCGTTTCTTGGCTTAAGTTTTAGGATTTGTTTTAACTATTCGGTAGGATATCCTAGATCTCTCGATCTTAGCAGGGAATAAACTTTTCAGCTAAATTTCGGTTTCACCTTTTGAGTATACAACTTATCCTATGGTGAGCAAGTATGAATTGATTTGAAATTAGGGTTCTTTGAACTTAACTATTAGGCAAGGCCTTAACATAATGAGCAAACCTTCAAATACTTATCAATTCACAATCACAAAACAAACAATCAAGATCAAGTAAAGCAAATCAACTCAGAAAATATATAACCCTAAATTAAATTTTCATTAATCTACCAAGTAAAGGTTCCCTACAATTGCCCCTAACAACAATTCTAAACTAGACAAGACATAAAATCATACAAACCAAGGTTTTCTCGAATAAACAAACAAAAGATAAAAAGAACAGATAGAATACAACAAATGAACTTCGATTCCCCTCTTCTTCCTCCTCTGCCTGCCTTCGAACGACTCCGTCCCCTTTCGGGCGGATCCGCCTGGACCTTGGGTTGCGCGTCGTGTAGAAGCTCTCAAATCTCTCTCTAAACTTTGATTTCTCTCCAAATTCGATATCCCTTTCTCCCCTTGAAATCTCCTCAAAACATGTTTATATAGGCTTTATAATTGATGGGAGGCGCTCATAATAGTAGAAAAATACTTCTAGATGTTATGGGAATAGGGAATAACCGTCTTCCTAAGTTAAAACTCTAAAACAGACACTTTCTGCTAATTCAGGCAGTTTCGGACGGACCAGCTTGAATTCGGGCGACCCCGCCAGAAATCTGGCCGAGAACAGATTTGGAAATTTCAGCACTGCGCCTTGTTCGTATTTTGCCCATAATTTCTTCATCCGAACTCTGTTTGAGGTAATTCAAGAACCTTTGGAAACCTTGTGAGAAACTCTACATCTTCAAGTAATCATTTAAGTCATGTTCTGGTCCAAAATCTGCATAAAAATAGGGATTATTGTAGTAACGCTTTCTTTGACACAAATTTAATTAAAACTAACCTAAATATGTTAAAATCTAACTAAAACACAAATATTTAGTTGTAATTTGGGGCCTAAAAGGATTGAAATATCTATATGAAATCTGCTGATCAAATCTTCGCAAGCTTAAACATTACTTGTCCCCAAGCAACTATCTAAATCTAAGAAGATCGTTTAGGACCTAAATTACAATTAAATAGCTGGTATCTACAAGTTTAGGAAAATTTCTCAACAATTACAAATATCACAATTCAAACAATTTGGGTTTGAACATATCAAAAGATTTTTCAAATTCATTTTCAAAATCAAGTTTACTTCGTGACCATTGACTTTCCACAAGTAAAACCTTAAAGCAATTGTAGTCTATAATTTATAATCCAATTGGTTTTCATGTTTCACAATTGACTTGGCAACAAGAAACAAGATCTAATCCTTCCAACACAAACAACAAGTTCAGCTTATTCATTTCACAAACAAGAGTCAAGTAAAAACACCGCAAAAATTTTCGAAAACACATTGAAGAACGACTAAAGTGGGGCGAAAAAAAGGTACAACTCCCCACCCAATCGTCTCCAAAGTTTTAGGGTTGGAACTTATTACTTCTTCTGGGGCTAGGAGGGTTTCCCGCGGCGGAGAAGTCGGCCAGATAAGAGTGGATTTTGAAGGAGGTGTGTTTTGAAAGTTATCTTTATTAATGATAATTTATGTATTGTTCATGATGCTGAATGTTATTATACATTCTTGTTACTTGAGATTGATATGTTATATCTTTAGAAGTGTTCAAGAAGATGCTCGTGGTCTTGAACCATAGAACTCTTAAGATGAAAACATATAATCCTAAATGTGTTCACAATCGTGGTAATTAAAGAGGAAAAATAATTACCGAGCAAGATTGTCATGTCGATTGAAAGTATATTGTAGCTCTATAATTGTTGATAAGTGATTATCATTCAATGACATGAGTATATATAAAATGAGTATGCTTTATATATGTTGAACATGACCTAATCGTATGGAATATTATATGGATTGTGTTTTGTGTCATTAATATTTCCATCGTGTCTTTGAATCTAAGATATGAGATGTATAGATTTCTCACATGAAAAACATGCAATGTAATTACTGATTAATATCATCTTTTTACTGATCTTAGTTATCTGTTAATGGAGGGAATTAATAGTTCATTGTGTATGACTTGTGCGGGAGAAATTTATATGTCGATTATCATTGTCTCTCAGTTATTTGAGTTATGATAATACTGGGCCCCTTGGTAAAGTGGAATTATATAGCATGCAATATAACTTATGTAGTTATAATTATAATTCACTTAAGAGACCAAGAAAACGAATATAATGCAAAAATGACACGATCCTATTTTGCATATTATTCATAATGTCATGAGACAAGGATAGACACAAATCAAGTGGATCGAGTACGTAATGACTATGTTATTTGGGTGGCTATAATGTAGTGATAGAACCTCTTATAGTCTATAATATAAAATATTTTATATTATTGCCAAGATGACATAGATCCTCTGTAAGGTCACACCAACTAAAGAGAAACAACAAGTGTTTTACATTTTATATGATGTATGAAAATACATGTAATAAAATGCTAAAATAATATGTCATGAAAATTGACATGCTTAGACCATAAATAAATTCATGAAAGTATATGAATATTATCGGTATAATGTTGGAGAGCATTATAAGAATAATATAGACATCATATGATATAATAATATATTTTCATATTATTAGTTCATGAATTAATTTATTAAACAATTTATAAAATATATAAAAATATGAAAATATGTTTTTCTTTTTTTTCGCTGGCCAACAAACTTTTCATTTTTGGTTTTCTTGCGATTTTTCCATATCCTGAGATTTCTTGCGCAAAGGAAAAACAAGAAAAGGAAATTGAAAAATAAATGGAAAGATGATATTTCTCTCTCCTCTTAATTATTGGCTGACACCAATTATTTTAATTGGTTTTCTCTCTTGTGCAAAAAAGAATGAGGCGCGGTTCTGTTCACTTGCGCAAAAAGAAAAAGAAAAAGAGAAAAGGAAATTTTCATATTTCATATATTTTTGCATATTAGTTTAGTTATCAAAAAATCAAATAGTTTGTTGATTGAAGATCTAAGGTGGTTGGATCTAAGCTTGAAACTCACCAGCAATCTATCTAAGTGTTGGTTGAGTTTGTTGTTTAGGTTCAAGGTGAACCAAGAGAAGGAAACACGCTAAGCGGCAGGAACAAGAACCGAAGGTTTCCCAAAAGCCTAGAGAGGAATCGACTTCTCTCTACCAAGAGATTTGACATTCTCTTTAGATAAAATATTTCTCATCCTCAAATAAAATTATTTGATAGTTTTGTTATGCACATAAGATGCTTGATTAAATGTTTAATCGTTATCTTGTTTTCTATTGTCATATAAATAAAGTCCTTTATGTATCGAGTCAAATAAAATTTAAAAATTCCGCTTTCTTGACATACACACGAAATCCCAACAGATTTGACTTTGAGGATTTTTTTCCTCTTGTTTCTTTTTTTTAATACCATGAATCTCTTTCTGTTTCTTACCCATGATTTATGGAGTTCTTTTAATTCACAAGTACCTATAGCCTCCTACAGTGTCCATAGCACTGCACCGCTTTTTAGTTTCCCTTTTTATATTTTTTTCCTTTTTTATTTATTTATTTTTTGTTTACATCTTCGACTTTTAGTAAACTTGAAAACAACGGTGTAATTACTAATTCTTGTAGCTCGTTCCAAAGTTTAACTCAATTTTGTGTCGGGAGAATTGTTCTAAGGACAATTTGGGTATTCATTTAAGGGTGGATGCCTAAAAACCGATTTCTCAACTGGTCAAGTCATTCATTTAACTCAAAAACTTTCTTGAATCAAAACTAATCGAGATAACTTATGCACAATACTTACTCCTACTTTAAAACTCTACAAGTGTTGGTCGGTCAAATTCAAATTCATTTTTAAAAACGGATTTTGTGACATGTCCATTACTTTGTTGCTTAAAACTATGACCTTAATTATTGTCAATGGACTCCCAAAACTTACTTAAATGCAATCTATATGACATCAATATGCAAATCCTACATGAATGCAAATTAATAAACCGAAATGCTATGATGCAAATCCTAGATACAAATTCCTATTCTCTCCCCAAGCTTAAAACTTTGCATCATCCTTAATGTAAAGGAAACAAAACTTAAAAGAGAGAAATGAATAAAGAAACTTATCGGATCTTTGTAGAGGCTATGAAGGATCGAGTCACGCAACATGAGCCTTGCTTGCTTTGATAGATCATTTCACTTCAAGTTGTCTCTAGGTTCGTCTCTTTGGAGGTGTGTCTTGCAAGTAGTGGAGATGGTTGGTTTTGGTTGAAGATAGACATCGCATAGGGGTTGGTACGATTCTACCCTTGGATTAGGGTTTGGTGAAGGCTTGGTCAATGACAAGATTGAGCAAAAATTTGGTTCGTCGACTAACCAAGGAAAACTCAAAATCTAGCTATTGGTATAGATTTATTTAGGTTAGGGTTTAGGTCTAGGTTTTGGTCTCAGGTGGATTTCAGGCGGGATCGTCTGGTTTCTGGTGGCCTCGTCTGGAACAGGTCTGGGTTTAGGTGGTCTTGGTATGATTTCTGGCGGGTCGTCAGAATTCAGGCGGGGTAGTCTGAATCCAGGTCAGGTATGAAACGAGATGGTTTCTGCGCTATCTTGAGACTTGTTGGGTTGAGTTGACTCATATGCTCCTTCATGGCGTATTTCCCAAGCTTGAGTTCTTGCATATAGTACGATCTTTCAACAACCTACATCCTTCTTCCATGTGTTGTGATGTTGCGTTGAAGTTCAATTGTCATTTCGACACTTGCATGACTCGAACGGTTGTGCTTCAAAAAGCTTGTATGTTCATCTAAAATCTGAAACCAACAACAAAGATCAATGAGTTATACATAAATTAACCTAACTAAACTAAACTAATGAAGAAAATTGAAATTTTTGTCCTTGGTTGCCTCCCAAAAAACGCTTGTTTTAGGTCATTAGCTCGACCTCCTTGCATTTGCTCATCTTATCTTCACTTTTCTCCCTCTCAACTCATCATAGTTCTCCCAAAAGTACTTAAGCGGGCATCTTAAAATATGCTTGGTGTGTTCTTCTTTGGATGTCATCTTCCTTGGCTTGATTTGGACATTAAATTCCTCCAAGCATAGTTTAAGTGTGCTCAAGTCGGTTTGGTTGAACTCTTTGTTTGTTTTATCGGATGCGACGATCTTCTTTGCATCACCACCTTCCAATTCTTGTTCGAATACCTGAAAAGAACGAAACATGGTGATAGAAAATATTTTTGGATTTTTAAGTTATGATAAAATAAATAAGATACAAGGATAAAAGAGTGTCTATACTAATTAACTAATGCAAAATACCAATATTCTAGCAAACCGTCCCCGGCAACGGCGCCATTTATTATCGCAGGAAAACATAATCAAAACAAGTCCTTAGGAAACACCGATCTAATCGTTTGCAGTGATAGCTTAAGTGTCGAATCTACAGGGACGGTGTTGGAATATCGATCTTTTATCTTATTTAATTAGCTAGACGAAGGTTCAAATCAATTTCGGGTTTAATTGATGAATTGAAAAAGAATCAGATCCTAAGTTTGATTGAGAATGCGAGTTCTAACACAATAATACGAATTAGGGTCAATTGATCGGGTTGCTCTACCTGGCACTATCCAGGCGGATCTGCCAGCTTCCTGGCGGGGTCGCCAGAATAGTTCGACAATTCACTTTAATCGAGTTTATCTTTTCTAAGTGCAGGTTTTTTGGCTTAAATTTTGGTCCAAATACTAACTCTCGTTTTTTATTTGTTATGACTAAGTTTCAACCTCTAAACCTCCTAAAAATCTTAAGTTTCAACTCTAGTTTCTTGGCTTAAGTTTTAGGGTTTGCTTTAACTATTCGATAGGATATCCTAGATCTCTCGATCTTAGGAGGGAATAAACTTTTCAGTTAAGTTCCGGTTTCATCTTTTGAGTATACAACCTATCCTATGGTGAGCAAGTATGAATTGATTTGAAATTAGAGTTCTTTGTACTTAACTATTAGGCAAGGCCTTAACCTAATGAACAAACCTTCAAATACTTATCAATTCACAATCACAAAACAAGCAATCAAGATCATGTAAAGCAAATCAACTCAGAAAATATAGAACCCTAAATTAAATTTTCATTAAACTACCAAGTAAAGGTTCCGTACAATTGTCCCTAATAACAATTCTAAGCTAGACAAGACATAGAATCATACAAACCAAGATTTTTTCGAATAAACAAACAAAAGGTAAAAAGAAGAGATAAAATACAACAAATGAACTTCGATTCCTCTCTTCTTCCTCCTCCGCCTGCCTTCAAACGACTCCGTCTCCTTTCGGGCGGATCCGCCTGGACCTTGCGTTGCCGCGTCGTGTAGAAGCTCTCAAATCTCTCTCTAAACTTTGATTTCTCTCCAAATTCGATCTCCCTTTCTCCCCTTGAAATCTCCTCAAACCATGTTTATATAGGCTTTATAATTGATGGGAGGCGCTCATAATAGTAGAAAAATGCCTCTAGACGTGATGGGAATAGGGAATAACCGTCTTTCCAAGTTAAAATTCTAAAACAGGCATTTTCTGCTAATTCAAGCAGCTTTCGGGCGGACCCGCTTGAATTCGGACGACCCCGCCAGAAATCTGGCCGAGAACAGATCTGAAAATTTCAGCACTGCGCCTTGTTCGTATTTTGCTCATAATTTCTTCATCCGGACTCTATTTGAGGTGATTCAAGAATCTTTAGAAACCTTGTGAGAAGCTGTACATCTTCATGTAATCATTTAAGTCATGTTCTGTCTAAAATCTGCATAAAAATAGAAATTATTGTAGTAACTCCTTTTTTGAAACAAACTTAATTAAAAGTAACCTAAATATGTTAAAATCTAACTAAAACACAAATATTTTGTTGTAATTTGGGGCCTAAAAGAATTGAAATATTTATATGAAATCCGCCGATCAAGATGTAATGATTTATATCAGTTTATGCAAAAGATGTACATGGATTCAATATAGCAGTTTGAAACAAAACCGAACTACTTAGCCGAAAAATCCTGGTATTACTAAGTATTTGACCCATTGGTCATGGTCATGAAGACTGCGTTATTGCATTGTTTCAATTGTCCAACTATCATCAACTCCACTCTCTCTCTCTCTCTCTCTCTCTCTCTCTGTGTTTTACACGCCGAATATATCAAACAACCTCGTGATTTTGGAGGAGAGATAATGAGAGTGAATTACATTTCATGATTGATTTGAATGGAAATGGGATTGCCAGTATATCAGTTTTGTGAGACAAACCAATCACACTATGGCTATGTTGTTTCAGCAAAGTATTCGAAACCAAAAAATTGTGCTCGGTTCAGAAATTCATAAAAAAAAACATAAAAAAAAGCTGCACTAGTTTCTAAAACAATTTTCTGTACAATATGGATTGATTTTTAATTTGTTTCATAAGTAAATATACAGTAGAGTAATGAAGAATTTTGCACCATACACAATCGCATATCTGGTTTCTCCTGCCTGGCCAACATGCATCTGCTGCAGAAAATGCAGAACTACATAAAGTGAGAACGTCGAAGAGACTGGCAATTAGGGGACATCCATATAGGTGCACGATTAAACAGCATTCGACAAAATCGATTCAGAAAAAAGGAACAATTTTATAATAGAAAGATTTAAAGATACACAAGGTAGGTGATATTGTGACCAATTAATTAAGAAATTAAATAGAATAGAGAAAACTAGGAGTAACTAGAATCCTTTTCCAAAAGACAATTACTGTAATTATTTTCTCTTCTCTATTAATTGTAGATCTGAGTAGCACACAATAAAAGAGCAGAGGCATCATCTCGGAGGACGGAAATATGCATAAACTGCAAAGAAAGACTGAACACATGTAAGAACTAGAAGTATAAATGCTGCAATGAGAGATATCACCGCCCATGGACTGCTAAAATAATCGCGTATCAATCTTGCTCGCTGCCTATTCCAACTTGACTCGTAGTGTCTGTTCACTTCCTTAAATAATTCTGCCAGAAAATGATCTTCCACTAAAATCAGGCCTTGGCAGAGCTGGTTGAAGAAATGTGTTAATTCCTCTTCACTGCTAAGACAATTTTCTATGACACCGCACTGCTGTAATATCAACACATCTTTTGTTGTATTGACTAGTGAATCCAGGAAGGAAACAAAGCTTGTCAGTTGGGATTTTTTCATTTCGGCAAACTTGCACTGCTCGAATGCTACGAGGTTCATTAAAAGAGGCTTAGTGTTGTCATTGATTGTGAATCTAGGAATTTCTAAGACACCATACTGGAATGATATGTCGAGCATATGACATGGTTTTCTTTTTCCTCTGAACTTCACGCCTGAATCTTGCAGCTCAGCGGCACAAGGGATCACCATGACAGATCTTTCATTCTGATTAGCATTTGGAATTGCAAGTGTGCCTCTACTCAGAGGAGGCAATCTCCTCCTAAGCACCCAATAAAGGCAACAAAAAAGCAAATCTTTGATCCTATCTGCGGTCCACAGTTTCAGTATGGATAGATTAATGGATTTCACTCTTGACACGGCTGCTATCTGAGGGTTAGGCACTGAACAATGATAACAGAGATGGACCAAATGATTAATTTCTAAAGGAGGGTTTGGAATAACGTGTGAGATACTTGTCAGTTCATGCGTCATGTAAGAGCGTATAAAATTAATAAATTTGCCTCGGTGTTCTTGTTTGACACCAATTTCACACAATTTCTGGACAACAAAGAAAGGTATTTGCTTTTCCAGCAACAGCAAGTCTGAGCTTATGAATGCCCAGTTCCATCCAACTTCAAAAATGGACGAGAGTTTCTCCTCATAGCATTTCAAAAAGTACTGGATCACGAAGCAGCCATCTAGAAGCATCATTTGTACAAAGCCATCACTGTCGAGATTCACTGTCTCACTATAGCACCTCCGGGTTTTCTCTTCAAGTGCCTTCATCTCCGATAAACAGAGATTCAAGCTGATGTTGTCCCCACGGGACAAAAAATCCCGCAATAGCCGCCATTTTTTCTCCTCCATGGTTCGGAGGCTTTCCTTTCCATGATAGAATGGGCCAATGGAAACCACAAATGGCTCAAAGATATTTTTCTTGCTTTTGCGAATATTGCTGGGTATACGAAAGATGGTAAAGCTCTCTATTTCATCTTGCTTGCCCCATAGTGTGTCGAGTTTTTGTTGCATGAATTGGGACAGGTCAGCAAATCCCTCGTTGACTGTAGTTTTTGATGGATGAGCAGCTTCTAAATCGGCAGTTATCTCAGCTTCTTCCATGAATGTATGCTTTGTGGTTGTATTTTTGTTGTTGGTTTAATGAATTGAAGGATTTTGGTTTAACTAGGCTGTGCTTTTGGTTTTTATAAATTGCTTGGGTCATGACTGATGGACATGGGTAATTCATTGGTGCTCAAATATAGGCTCTACATGATCTATCACGACATTTATTTTTTTAATAGATGAATTTCAAAATTCTGAAGTATAAAGCATGATTAGGCGTGTAAACGTTCTTTGTTTGGACCGATATGGATACAGTTAGCTGAATTGATATAAATTTAATCCTAGGAAACATATATAGCACGAACGTGCATGTAAATGCTTTATACTTTTAGTTAAGGTTATAATCATTCCTTTTTTCTTTTGATTGAAAAACATTAGTTAGGCCTAGGCCGTAATCATTAGTTATTTTGTTAGTTAAAGAACATTCCTGTACCAACTCAATAAATTAACTAAGACATTTCAGCATGTACTGCTATTTTGAAAGAATTCATGAATTATAAGTGTCATCGACAAATATACCATCCCAGTCATCGCTAAATATAAAGTGAACATATACAACAAATAAGATGAACATATAGACGATTTAAGTGAACATTTACAATAAATAAATGTTGTCATCATTTTTTCAGAAGTTTATATGTATTCAATTCAACTTATTTTCATTGAACTTATTTATTTGTATGTGTTCACTTAGATCACCTATATGTTCACTTTATTTGCTGTATATGTTCACTTTATATTTAGCGATGACAGGGATGACAAAACTGCAGATGACAGTAATCAATTTCCGAAAGAATTTAATGCAGAAACATATAGCTAGCGGAAGCTAGTTTAAGTTATCAATAACATTAATTTGTTATTTTTTTTTCTCTTTGAGCTCGGTTAAACAAAAAAAGAAAAATATAATTATGAGCCATTCCCTCTTAAAGAAAATATAATCTGGACCGATAGATGCCATTTGGGCACTCTGGACGAGTCGGACTATCATCGGGTGTGGTAGCCCATATCCTACCCTTACCCTTTAGAAAATATTTTTATCTATACTCTATTCTAATCCGTTAAAAGTAAGATAATGATAGAACACGGATTATAACAATAAAAATTATATAATATGAATAAATAAATTATAACAAATTAATATATTAATAAAGTGTAATATTAAATAATTTTTAAAATTTTTAATGTTTTCTATGCTGTGTAAATGGAAAGAGGTTAAGAATTAGAATATCTTAAATAAAATTCAATAACTTAATTGACCAATCTCTACTTATAAACGCACGGACCGTAGAGGTATTACACGCTAGGTCTGGCATGTAAACAGATGTTTCTGCTGTTCGATCAATTTGATCTATTGTTGGATATCAATCGCCAAACGAAATAACAATATATTTTGGTTTTACGTCTAATAAAAAAACAAATTTGAATAACATATTTAATTATTTGTATCACTAGTAGATTAAAATAACATATTTTTATTATCTAACAATATTTTGTTTCTTTATGAGGACATTTTAGGCTAGTCGTATTATAAGATGTCATATCTATATCATATAATTGTATCTTTCTAATTAGAATATCTTTCTAAGAATTAGAATGCTGTTCCGGAGACTCCCATGGCATTAAATCGGTACAATAAATGAATTTGCATCATAAATACAGTAATGAGATAGGATACACGACAACAATGAAAAACACAACAGAAAAAGAAATGGCGATTTCTGAAAGAACTCCTAGCTAGGTAAATGATGGAAGCCACCTTTCTTCTCGCGTTCTTCAATTTTGAACCTCCAAACAATGGTAAGGAAAGAAATTGAAAAAGCATCAGCTTGATCTCGGGGGAACAAAGTAGGCATAAACAGCAAAGAAAGATTGCACACATGTAAGAACCAGAAGTATCAAAGCCGCAATGAGAGAAATCGCAGCCCATGGACTGCTAAAATAGTCGCGTAGCAATCTTGCCCGCTGTCTGTTCCAGCTTGATTCACAGTATTCGTTCACCTCAATGAACAATTCAGCCAAAAAGTGACCATCCAATAAAACCGCGCCTTCGCCAACCTGGTTGAAGAAATTAGTCAACTCCTCTTCGCTGCTCAGACAGTTCTCAACGATCCCGCACTGCTGTAGTATCATCACATCTTTTTGTGTATTGACTAGCGAATCCAGGAAGGATGCGAAGCTTGTCAAGTGTGCATTTATTTCACCCAACTTGCACTGTTCAAATGCTACAAGGTTCGCGAAAAGAGGCTTAGTGTCATCGGTGATTGATAGTCTAGGAATTTCCAAGACACCGTGATCAAATGATATGTCGAACATATGGCGTGGGGTAAGCTTTGGTCTGAACTTCACTCCCGTATCTTGGAGCTCAGTGGCACAAGGGATCACCATCACCGATCTATTCCTGGTAGTAAATGGGATTAGAGGTGGCCGGCCTCGATAAGTAACTGGAAATCTAAGCACTCGTATAAGTAAATCAAGAAGAAAATATTTGATTCTACTGGGGCTCAGCATTCTGGATAGGTCAAATGATTTGGAACTCAATACAACTGGTCTTTCCGGGTTGGGTACGGAACAGTGGTAACAGAGATGGACCAAATGGTGAATTGTAGAGGGAGGAGTTGGAAGATTGGGGTTACCAGTTGGTCCCCGTGCTGCCATAACAGTGGCAAGATAATTCAGAAAATGCATTTGGTCATCCTGCTGCATGCCAATCTCGTACAATTTCTCGACAATAAAGAAGGGTATTTGGTTCTTCAGCAAGAGCAAATCTGAAAGTATGAATGCAGAATTCCATCCAACCTCAAAAATTGAATTTGAATTGCCTTCACGCCATTTTAAGAAGTACTCGAGCACAAAGCAACCATCAAGCAGCATCATCTCAACAAAGCCATCGCTGTCGAGATGCACCGTCTCACTGTAACACCTCCTTGTTCTCTCCTCTAGCTAGCAGCCTCATCTCTGATATACAGAGATCCAAATTTATGTGGTCCCCACGAGACATGTAATCCCGTAAGAACCGCCATTTCTTCTCTTCCATGGAGTGGAGGCTTGTGTGACCACGGTGGAATGGGCCGATGGAGACTACAAAGGGCTCGAAGAGATTCTTCTTTGTTTTACGAATGTTGCAGGGTGCACGGAATATGGTGAAGTTCTCTGTTTCGTTGGGTTGACCCCATAATGTGTTGAGTTTTTGTTGCATTGATTCTGACAAATGAGATGATTTGACATCTACAACAGTAACCTCGGATTCTTCCATTAATGTCCTATTTGAAGGTGATTCTTCCATTGGTATCTCTTCCATTAGTTTTAGTTTTTATTGGTATTGTGAATGGAAGTGCCTTTGTTTAGATTGAGCCATTGTTCCTGGTCTTTAAAATCAGTGCTTATTTGATCATTAGTGTAGCCCCATCTCTTCACCATTTCCACAAGAAATTTTTTAAGTGTTGACTTCACAAATAGGCAAGACTTGCCGAAAAAAATTAAAACTGACGTTACTGTTCATTCGAATTTCGATAATAACAATTAAAAATTTAAAATTTTAAAAATAACGTCGCTGGATCGTCATCTGAATTGACGAAATCACAAAACCCTTGGATCGTCATCCCAATTAACGATCCAAGCTTTGATCGTCATCCTCATTGATGATCCAAGCTTGGATCGTCAATTGAATTGCCGATCCAATTTGAAAAGAATATAAAATGTCGCTGACAAGTCTGATGTATTTAATTACGCCAGGTTTCCAAACTTTCCAACTTTTTGTTTTTATTTGCAATTTTAATTTTTGACCCTCAACTTTTTTATTATTACAAAACATAAAATTAATGATTAGTAATTAAATATAATTGAAATTTCTATAATGAAATATAAGTAATTAAGTATATAATTAAATTATTTATGTTAAATACATAATAGTGTATATGCGTATAATACTTATGTTAAACTCTATATATATATATATATATATGTATAAATAAGTATTATACACATATACAATATTATGTATTTAACATAAATAATTTAATTATATACTTAATTATTTATATTTCATTAAAGAAGTTTCAATTATATTTAATTACTAATCATTAATTTTATGTTTTGTAATAATGAAATAGTTGAGGGCTAAAAGGTAAAATTGCAAATAAAAAATAAAAGTTAGAAAATTTGGAAAGTTGGAAAGCTGGCGTAGACCTACTATTCGTAGGTGGTAGCTACATCAGTTTTGTCAGAGACTTTTTATTTTCTTTTCAAATCGGCAATTTGCTTGTATCGTCAATTGGGATGCCGATCCAAGTTTGGGTCGTCATCTCGGATGACGATCCAAGGATTTTGTGATTTCGTCAATCCGGATGACGATCCAGCAACGTTATTTTTAAAAGTTTGAATTTTTAATTTTTATTATCGAAATTCGAGTGAACAGTAACGTCAGTTTTAATTTTTTCAGCAAGACTTGATAGATCACACCTCATTCCATGTACTTTATTATAATTTTTTTCTGAAACGACCACTACGGGAAAAAGGACCTTCTGTAACGGCACTTCTGTAACGGTTTTTGAAATAACCGTTACAGAATAGTGAGGCATTAGGCGGGAAAATTGGCGCCACAAATCTGTAACGGTTATTATGAAACAACCGTAATAACATTTCCGTCATGGTTAGGAAAAAAAATGCATGAAGCTTCTGTAACGGTTGTTGGATAATAACCGTTACAGATTTCTTATATTCTGTAACGGTTATTATCCAGCAACCGTTACAGAAAAGAAAAAAGAAATATATAAATATCAACCATCTTTTGTAACGGTTATTAGTAAATAACCGTTACAGTAGGTTAACATTTTTTTTTATTTTTTATTGATTCTGTAACGGTTATTTTTAATAACCGTTACAGAAAAGTTCTGTATTTAATTAGGTCTTCTTCCCATCCCAACAAACTCACAGCTAGCGCCGCACTTAACTCTTTTCTGATCTTCTCATTTATTGCGATTTGTGGTGTCCTACTTCACTCCAAAAAAATAGCAAAAATTTTCTAAAAATCCTGAAAAAATAATAATTAGAAAGAGAATAAGAAGGAGAGCAGATTTAAGGTAAAAAAAAATTAATTTTGAACCGTATTTTTTATTTTTACATTTTTTTCTTATTTATTTCGATTTTTTCATTAATTCATGGTTATTTTTATTTTTTTATATATTTTAATATCTCATTGAATAGGAGAAGATCTTACATCGGCCGGATAAGTCGCACGATTCAACGGATCGGAAGTCACACGATTGAAAGTATATATTTTCATGAACTTCTCTTTTTTTAAATTATTTGCATTTGGTTAATAATTTGCATATATATATAGGCATGGATTTTGTATTGTCATATAGGAACCAAATACCGGAACTCAACTGAATTTAGGTTTATTGCCCGTCCGAGATTAATCCATTAGGGATTAATCTCGGATAGTACTCCCGGTCGGGAGTACTGCTCTTTGGATACGATCTGTCTCATTTAGGACAGCGAGTTGTACGTTATATGCAATGTGTTGTCTGAGAAAAATTCGGCGGCATTTCCCATGTGTTCCCACGGATACGTACGCACGAGCAATCGTGTGTTGGCGTATTCAGGGAACATAAGGGGAAATGCTGCCGAATTTTTCTCAGATAGCACATTGCATCTAACGTACGCTCGCTAATGAGACAGAGTATCCAAAGAGAGGGCTAGGATGGTGACCGGTCCGAAAACCTAATATGACAAATTGGTCCGAAACCCTAATAATTTGCATAAATTTTATTGTTCAGATGAATCGGACGTGGATGTACTCAAGTAATCGATGCTCGTCTACATTTTTGAGAGAACTTGAAGAATTTATGGTTTGTGCTAAAGAGAATTTGAAAATGAAAGAAGATGATAAAATATATTGTCCTTGTCGTGTTTGTCAGAATTTGTTGAAGTGGTCTAATTTTGAAGAAGTGAAGGCTCATTTGATTATAAATGGATTTCAACCGGATTATAGTTGGTGGACACTACATGGAGAGAATGGGGGGGATAGTACTAGCACAAATGTATTGGATTCTGTGTATGAGGAAGAAAATGTATCATTTGATGATGAAATTGATGATGAAATTGATGATGTCAATGTATTTGATGATGAGAATGTAGATGATGATAGAAATGTAGATTACTCAGAATTTAATGCCGATTTAGATGAAATTGTGAACAATGTGGATGAAAATTTTGTTGATAATGTTGAAATTTTTGGTATGTTACGTGAAGAAGATAAAATAGCTTTATATCCTGGTTGTGAATTGTCAAAACTTAATGCTGTTTTCAAACTGTTCAATCTTAAAGCCAAAAATGGATGGAGTGATGCAAGTTTCACATCTTTGCTCAAACTATTACATAAAGAATTTCTTCCAAAAGATAACCAGTTGCCAGATTCAATTTATAAGGCTAAAAAGATGTTATGTCTTTTAAAAATTGGAGTTGAGAGAATTCATGCATGTCCAAATGACTGCATATTATTCCGGAATGAGTACGGAGACTTGCATAAATGTCCAAAGTGTAATGCGTCACGGTATAAACCGAGGGACGATCAAATTGAAGATGAAGGTAGTAAGGGACCAGCTGCAAAAGTGGTGTTTTATCTACCAATAATACCAAGATTCCAGCGGCTTTTCTCTAAAGCGAAGGATGCCAAATTGTTAAGATGGCACGCAGACTGCAGGAAAAAAGGCGATGGCATGCTCAGACACCCAGCAGACTCTCCAGATTGGATAAATATAAATAGGGAATTTGAAGATTTCGGCAGTGAACCTAGAAATTTGAGATTAGGTTTATGTACAGACGGGATGAATCCTTACGGCAACATGAGTAGCCGGCAGACTACGTGGCCGGTCTTGTTGTGTATTTACAATCTTCCTCCCTGGCTATGCATGAAAAGGAGATACATGATGATGCCCTTGTTGATTTCTGGTCCCATGCAACCAGGTAATGATATAGATGTGTACTTGGCTCCATTAATAGATGACCTTGGTGAATTGTGGCAGAATGGAGTGAAAATATATGATGCACACTCTAGAAGTGAGTTTAACCTCCGTGCCATGATATTTTGCACAATTAATGATTTTCCTGCATACGGAAACCTGTCAGGGTATAGGAATAAAGGAGCGAAAGCGTGTCCTATTTGCATGGAAAACACCCATTCTGTGTACCTGAAAAACTCCAGATAAAATGTTTACTTGGGACACCGGAGGTTTATTAAGAACCGCAACCACCCTTACCGTCGAGACAAGGAAAGGTTTGACGGTACTGTAGAAAAAGACAAGGCTCCAATACCGTTATCCAGTTCAGGGGTGTATCGACAGGTGAAGGACATTAATGTAAAATTTGGTAAGAAATTTGCAAATGAGATACCCAAGGGGATATGGAAGAAAAAGTCTATATTCTGGAATCTTGAATATTGGCAGAGTTTGGAGATTAGGCATTGCTTAGATGCGATGCACATAATAAAGAACATATGTGAAGCTTTGATCGGTTGCATGTTGGAAATTCAAGGGAAAACTAAATATGGCGTAAATGCGAGGAAGGACATGGTTGAAATGGGGATCCGGCAAGAACTAGCGGCACAAGATAAGGGAAAAAGCCGAACTTGGCTGCCTGCAGCACAATTTAATTTATCAAAGCAAGAGAAAAAAAGCTTATTAGAATGCCTGAAATCTATTAAGGTTCCTACTGGTTATTCCTCGAATATATCAAGAAAGGTTTCTATTAAGGACAACAAATTACTTGGTATGAAGTCACATGATTATCACGTCCTACTGACCCAGTTACTTCCGGTCGCAATTCGAGGAATTCTAAGGGAAGAAGTGAGGAAAACCATCACAAAGTTGTGTTTTTTCTTTAATTCCATTTGCTCTAAAGTGATTGATCCGAATAGTTTGGACAAGTTACAAGAAGGTGTTGTACTAACCCTATGTGAGCTGGAAATGTACTTTCCGCCATCGTTTTTTGACTCTATAGTGCATTTGACCATTCATTTAGTTAGAGAGATAAAAATGTGTGGTCCTGTATTTCTACGATACATGTATCCTTTCGAAAGAGCCATGGGTCAATTGAAGGGGCTTGTTCGTAGCCGATCTAAACCAGAAGGAAGCATAGTGGAAGGATATGTGGCCGAGGAGGTTATTGGGTACTACACCGATTATTTGCAGGATGTACAACCAATCGGTCTTCCAAAGTCTCGACATGAGGGTAGACTTGAAGGAAAATGTTATACATTAACTTCCAATGTTCACCTTATTTAGCACAAATGTTCACTTAAAGCACAATATTTGTTCACCTTATTTAGCACAAATGTTCACCTAATTTGGCACATTTGTTCACCTTATTTAGCACAAATGTTCACCTAATTTAGCACATTTGTTGACCTTATTTAGCACAAATGTTCACCTAATTTAGCACATTTGTTGACCTTATTTAGCACAAATGTTCACTTAAAGCACAATATTTGTTCACCTTATTTAGCACAAATGTTCACTTAAAGCACAATATTTGTTCACCTTATTTAGCACAAATGTTCACCTTTCAGGTACAATTGGAGCTAGTACTCATATACCGGATCTTGCAATGAGAACCAAAGCACATATGAAAGTTCTCCAACATCTTGCTATTGTGGCGCCTTACATCAATGAAAATCTAATCGAGTTACGTGAACAATACCTTTCTTACACCGAAAACTTGATTACCATAGAGCATGAAATAAAATTTGTCAAATGGCTAGAAAATAAAGTACAGTCCCAGTTGAAAGAAGGAACAGAGGTCGATGAAACCGTGAAATGGTTATCAAGACGTCCTGATTCCGTGGTCGAGACATACCAAGGGTATGACTTGAATGGATTTACCTGGTACACAAGGAAACATGATGGTAAAAGTTCCGTGCAAAATAGTGGAGTCACTGTTGTAGCTTTATCTAGTGATAATGTTAGGCCGGCTACTTATTATGGGTGGATCGAGGAGATTTGGGAACTAGATTACCTGAAATTTAAGATACCCTTATTCAAGTGTGCATGGATCGACAACGGTCACGGTGGAGTTAAAAAAGACAAGATGGGGTTTATAACTGTTGACTTCAATAAAAGGGCTTATCGAGACGATTCCTTTATACTTGCAAATAAGCAAGCAATGCAAGTTTTTTACATTTAAGATTCGGCGGATAAGAAAAAACATGTTGTGCTTCAAGGTAAATGTTAATCTTATTTAAGTACAAATGTTCACCTTATTGAGTACAATGTTCACCTTATTGAGTACAAATGTTCATCTTATTTATTACTTGCCACTTTCAGGAAAAAGACGTATTGTCGGCGTTGGTGATGTCGTAGATGAAGAAGCATACGACCACTTCGAGGAAATACCTTCTTTTTCTATCGGTATCGACGATACATCACAGCCAGTATCGATCAGTTGTAGGCGTACAGATAACATCGAAGACGTGTGGGTCGACACACGAAGGAAAAAAAAGAAAGTAGCTACATAATAACATGTGAGTTACAAAAACTAATATAAATTATTCTTAACATATATGTGCTAAATTGTTATATATATTAATAGTTTTATTTTTATTTTTTTTTGCAGGTCATTAATTGGTGAAATTTAACATATATGTGCTAATTTATGAGCAAATTTATTTTTAATTTTTGTTTAACATTCTAAATTGTTGAACTTATTATTTAACATTTCAAAATTATTATTTGTTCTACTTAAAATTGTTCTAAAATTGTTCTAAATTAAAGTTTAAAATTGTTGAACAGAAGGCTTACGAAAACAAACAAAAAGCAAAAAAAAAAATTAAACAAATCTGTAACGGTTACTAGCTAATAACCGTTACATAAGAGTTAAATCTGTAACGGTTATTAGCTAATAACCGTTACAGACTGTCATATATATTAAAAACATTTGATCTTCTGTAACGGTTACTAGCTAATAACTGTTACAGACGGTCATATATATTAAAAACGTTTGATCTTCTGTAACGGTTACTAGCTAATAACCGTTACAGACGGTCATATATATTTAAAAACGTTTGATCTTCTGTAACGGTTACTAGCTAATAACCGTTACAGAAGATCAAACGTTTTTTTAATATACACCATCTAGCCGCTGTTTCGTCACTTCTTTCCAAACTCGAAAACACTCTCAAGCTCTCGCTGTCTCTCCAAACCCTAGATCTCAAGCACTCGCGGCCTCTCTCAAGCACTCGCTGTCTCTCTCAAGCACTCGCTGTCTCTCTCAAACACTCGCCTCTTCCTCTCCCTCTCAGGTAATCCCTCTTCCCTCTCCCTCTCTGTCCCCCTCCCTCTCTGTCCCCTCTTCCTCTCTCCCTCACTGACTCCCCTCTTCCTCTCTGTCCCCTCTCCCTCTCTGTTCCCTTACAGATCTCTGCTCTCTCAACTCCGACAGCCACCTTTCCCTCTCTGCCCCCGACAACACTCTCTCGAAGGTAAACCCCCTTTCTCTGAAATTTTAATTTGGGGCTGTTTTGCTTAATTAGGGACTGAAATGCTTAATTTGGGGCTGTTTTTGGGGCTGTTTTGCTTAATTAGGGACTGAAATGCTTAATTTGGGGCTGTTTTACTTAATTAGGGACTGAAATGCTTAATTTGGGGCTGTTTTTGGGACTATTTTGCATAATTTTAATTGTTTTAGGGACTATTTTGCAAATAGTAGGGACATAATTGTGAATATGCAAAATGCTTAATAGGGACAGAAATGTTTATTAGAATTTATTATTAGAAATGTTTAATAGAATTGATTAATGAAATTGATTATTACAATTGATTAATTATGATTAAATTAATTATTAGAATTGAATCAAATTATTAGAATTGATTAATTATGATTAAATTAATTATTAGAATTGAATCAAATTATTAGAATAAATGGACAAAGCCGAAGGTAGCAATCCTAAGGTGAATAAGGGAAAAATTGTGACAAAGGACAAGAAAAATACAGATGTGACCAAGAAGGAGACGGAGACAAAGCCGGATACCAAGCCGGAGTTCGATGTCACTCGTCAGAGATATGTGCCTCAGTGGATGCGAGATAACCCTCTACCTAGGCGGTCTGTATCAGCTGTGAGGCGCTATCCAGTTAGTTGCGGACGAACAACTGCAGATGGGGAGGAGGAACCAGAGGAGGTGCCAGAGGAGGTGCCAGAGGAGGTGCCAGAGGAGATAGTGGAGGAAGAGAAGGAGTGAAATTAGGGTTTAATAATTATCTATGCTATTTTGTATGAACATTGTTAAATGTGTAATTTTTGAACCTTAGGCTATTATCTATTTATCTAAATTATTGTCTATGATGTGTGAACCTTAATTTGTGTAAGAATTGATGTTTTATCTATGTTTTAATTATTATCTCAATTATTTTGTAAGAATTTATTATCTCAATTAGGTAGTAATGGAGAAAGGTGAAGGAAGCAATTCAAAGGGAAAAAAGCCGATCGAACGAGTGTACGTTAGGCGCAAAATTCGTGCCAATCCATCCTCTCAAAATCAAACGAACCAAAATCAAGCCTCTCAAAACCAGGGGCAACCGAGCCTCTCAAAATATGAACAACATGCAATTTTTTTCAAGCTTTTGATTGACAAGCTTGTGGCACCGTACACAGAATGGAGAGAAGAAGTCATTGTTTTGTCGGATGATGATGATGAAGTCATTGTTTTGTCGGATGATGATGATGAAGTCATTGTTTTGTCGGATGATGAAGACTAGTTTTAGGATTTAGATTTATGTTTGGTTTAGTATTAGGGTTTCTTATCCAACTGAATGTTTATGTTTATGTTAATGTATTTTGTTATTTGAGATTGAACTTGTCGTTTAATGTTTATGTTTATGTTAATATATTTTGTTTATGTTTGTTTATGTTTATGTTTATGTTTGTTTATGTTTATGTTAACTTGATTTGATTGCTTTCATTGTTGTTAATTATTTGTTAATAGATATATCTGGAGACCAAGATAGAGATTTACAGGGTGAACAGGCTGGTACAGAATCCAGCGATGAGAAGGTCACAACGTTCGAAATAAAGAAAAGGAGCAGAACAACAATGGAAGAGTTTAGGAGGAAAAAAGCTGCTGGGGAAAAGTATGAGATTAAATTTGACAAAGAAGGAGTGCCAATTGGTACTGAAGAGGCGGTGAACAAATTTGCATCATATTGCGGGTATCTGGCTAGAACAAGAGTGCTAATCACAATTAATGATTGGCGGAAGGACGTTTCAAAGGAAACTAGACTTGAGTTGTGGTTGGACATCAAGGTGAATAAATTTTCACTTAAATCATCTAATTTAAATTTCTATGCTACCAATTAACTAACGTTTCGTTATGTTTCAGAAAATGTTCAACATCGAAGATGATAAAGCCATGAACAATACTCTCAAAGCGATGGGCATAAGTCACAGGGCTTATAGAAGTAGGATTGCTGAGGAGTACATCACAAATGTCGATCCAAACAATCCAAAAAATCCATGCGATAAACACCCAATCTCACAAAAGGAATGGGAAGAATTTTTCAAGAAAAGGACGGGTGCAGATTTTGTACAAAAGAGCAACAAAGCGAAGGAGTTGAGAAAGAAATGGAAAGAGCCTCATAGGATGGGTTCCACTGGCTATAGAGGAAAAAAAGGTTCATGGAAACCTACAGACAAGATTGTCATACCCGGAGATTCTGAAGGGACCGGTTCCACGAGCATTACCATCGGCGATTTGGAACCGAGGAGTCAAAGGTATTTCATGGGAAGGACTGTGGCTACGAAGGATAAAGGTACTTACACATGTAAAGACTTGTTATATATGCTAACTTCAAATTCTGTTTTGTGATTATTAATAAGATTTGTTTGTTGCTTGTTAGATACTTACACGTTCCATAGCTCTGATTCGTCGACTATTGAGGCATTCAGTCGGTTGAGTGCCATGTCTGGTGAAATCAATTCCGGGTCAATACCGGAACAAGAAGTCTTAAATCGGGCGGTTGACAGGCCGGAACATCCAGGAAGAATCAGGGGATATCCTTTATGGACCAAGAAGGAAGATGTGTATAAAAGAAAATCTAGAAAGGATGCGCATGAAGGATGGATGGCACCAGACCAGATTGAAGAATTGATGAGCAGGGTCGCAGCTGAAGCCGCTGAGAAAACCAAAAGGGACTTGATTCACTCTGAGGAGATAATGAATGCGGCGAGACAACAAGCTTTTCAGGTAATCCTTTTTGACAATCAAAATGTAATCAAAATGAATGAAAACTATTCTTCATTATCCAGTTGCTTCATAATTTTCAGGACGTGAAACAATGGTTGGCCAGTAGCGGATTGAAGATTCAAGCACCACAGCAATTTGTGACGCCGTATCAGCCATTCGTTGAAGCTGAGGTAGACTCAGGAATGCCAAACGAAGAGTTATTCCGAACGGTTGCCTCAAGCTATATGCCTCCGGATCCGAGAAGCGTTGTTCAGGTTCATATTGATCATTTTTCTCTTTTCTCTTTATATTTATTTTTGGCAGCATTAAAGTTTCTGATTGAACTGAATTTCAGGAAGAAATGCCGTGCGATCTCTTTTCTCTTGATCACAACAACCAAAGGATTAAGGTGGCCGAAGGAAATATTATTCCGAGTGTTGTTGGTCTGATCGTACACGGCGTGCCTCTAACTGATCAACAATTGTATGTCCATCTTCTCCGAGTAGGCGATGAATTTCGTGAATGGCAAGTCCCTGGTAGGTCAGATGAGCTATTGGGAAATAATACAGGGGGCCGATTCCCATGGCCGTCATTTTTGGTGGACATAGGCCACAAGGTATCGTTTTATTTAATTATGACAATCTGTTTCATACATTTCTCCTAATGACTTATTAATATGATGTCATTGAATGCAGAGTTTGACCAAAAAGAAGCCGGCCAAAAAGAAGCCAAAGGCGAAGGAGGCGGCGAAGAATGTGGAGGAGAGTCCAAAGGTCCCAAGTGCGGGGTCGTTTGTTACTCGTGATCCACTCCTCCCTAAGGATATTATTGACAGGCTGAGCCCATCCGAACAAGCAGTATACAGACTGTTGATGCTCCAACCAGAAGAAGAGACAAACTTTGAGCTGCCTAATTGCAATCCTTGGGGTACGCACGATGGCGATGTTAAGTTCAACGTTAATGTCGAGGATATTGTCGAATGTTTTAAAAGGGAGGAGCTATCTCAATCGATTGTGAAATTTTACTGCTGGTTTGAATTTTTCAACTTTAATGTTTATTTTTTTCTTCATTCAATTCATTCAAAATTGAAATTGTTGAACTTTGATATCCATGTTTGCAGGTTTTGGATGGAAGAACTTTCAACAAGGCAAGAAGAGAATGAGTTCTCCAAGAGCATCACCGTACTGGATCCAGAGTTATTGGCTGAGTGGAAATTCAAACACGAAGAACTCGGTGCGGTGAATTACCTAACGAGAGCATTCATGGATAATCCATCCTCCTATCTTGTTTTGCCGTATAATCAGCAGTAAGAAATATAACCAATATGGCTACTAATGAAAGAATTTTGTAGTTTCCTTTAATTCCACCAAAATAATAAATCTCTATTAATTACAGGTTTCATTGGGTTGTCCTTGTTATTAATGTCGAGAAGCGCACCGTTCACTTTGTTGATTCTCTGGAACGCAAGAATCCAAAGTTATATATTAAGCCATTCATATCTTCGTAAGTTTCCATTTCTGAATTAAGTTAAAGCATGATGAGATTTTTCAAATTAAAAAATATTAGATTTTGTTGTTTTAAATAATATTGCATGCAGGGTATACAAGCGGTATTTAGTGGAAGCCGGAAAATATAGCCAAAAGAGCAGAACATGATTTGATTGGTACCGAATTAAGGTACAGAACTTATCAGTTCAAGATATTATTTGTTTGTGAAATTGAAATTAACTAAAAAAGATTGTGTTTCTTTTGTTGGAATCTTAATTAGGGACCGATACAAAAGGGCGGCATAGAGTGTGGATATTTCACAATGCTCAACATGAGGGCGATATTAAGTAGTTGGACTACGGTCGGAGAATTCCCTGAGGTAATGCTAAGCCGATTTATTATTTTTGGATTTCATATTTTTATTGGTTTAGGGCTTAGGGTTTACAAAATTATTTGACTTTATCAATTGTTAATGATCAAATTGCAGTATATCGAGCCGGTTGGACAACCATATAAAAACGAAGACGTTGATGCAGTCGTTTCGGAGGTTATGGACTTCATGTATGGGGTATTATTTTAGGAAAATTTTGACTTGATTTGGTGTTAACTCTATGTATAGTTACTTTGTTAATTTTTGCTACATATTGATATATGTTTTGTGCTTGGTATATATATGTGACATCTGATATATGCATGATATATGTTTGTCTGCTGCATGTTGGATTGTATGATGTAAATTGGGTACCAATTTGGTACCAATTCGGCTAGTAAAATTGGGCTAGCCAATAAAACAGGCGAAAACCAAAAAAAAAAGAAGGTCTTCTGTAACGGTTATTAAGGAATAACCGTTACAGAATTCATAATTTCATTTTTTTTATATCAACAATATCTGTAACGGTTATTCCTTAATAACCGTTACAGAAGACAGGATTCTGTAACGGTTATTAGATTATAACAATTACACTGGATCCTAAAAAATAGTAAAATGTATTTTCGTCAACAATAGGATAACGGTTATTATATAACAACCGTTATAGAAGCCAGTCTTCTGTAACGGTTATTATCTATTAACCGTTACAAATGTTCTCCATAAAACCGTAACTACATTTCCGTCCACAATACCATAACGGTTATTAGATAATAACCGTTACAGAAGCCAGTCTTCTGTAACGGTTATTAGATAATAACCGTTATAGATCTGTAACGGTTATTAGACATTCTGTAACGGGGGCTACTGTAACGTTACGTGTACCGTTACAAATGCCTTTTATTAACCGTTACAGAAGTCGAAATTTCGCGTAGTGGACATTCCTTTATTTTTAAACTTTTGAAATTCAATCATTCAGACATTAGAAAAAGTGTTAGACAACTTGTTTATCAAGAAGGTTCCTGTACCAACCCACCCAATCACTCACAGAGACGGTAGCATGTAGTCATGTAGAGCTAGCTGTTCTACGACGATTTAATATATATTGTCACTAAGTAGTAACTACCTGTTAACAGAAATAATTGTCATAAAATTGGATATAAATTATTCATACATAATCGAGTGTGATTGTGCATGACCGAGCTCCTCCCCAAATTGTACTTAATGTATTCTGGATCATTTGATCTGATTCAAGCGGTCTAAATTAGAGAAGAACCTCTCTGAATATGACCATACTGAAGAGGTATCGACTATAAAAATCGGGCTGATATTTCCAAGGGAGATTGAAACTTAGGCCCTACATTCCCCAGTTCTAATTAGGCTGTTATTAGGGCTTAAATTCCCAGCAATGCAGAGTTTAGCTGATGACTAGCATCTTGGAATCAGAACTGGGTAACAATAGAAACTCAAGATCGAAATTGCCAAATAATAAAAATAATAATAATAATGTAGAAAAATAAAGTTATTGTCCAATTCTGAGACCTTTGGGGGCAGCATTCTCTTTCCTCATCAGCCATTAAAGGTCTTGAAAAAATTATATTATTTTAGAACAACTTGATAGACTATCACACCAATCGGTTGTGACATACTAACATCAATGAAGATCAGGGAACACCTATCTCTCTCTCTCTCTATCTCTCTCACGTCCATTGAGTTATTTATCTTAGATTACTTTATTACTATCTATAATATGTATTTATAGAGTTTTAAATGTGAGAGATAATTAATATTTAAATTTTAATTTATGGGCAACTGGTATCTCTCTGTCTCGTTTTCTCTTTCCTGGCTGTAGAAACCTTAACAAACTCCAGCGCTGTCATCTTGATCCGTACCATAGCTCAAGCTTACATTCAGTATATCTAAAGTTCGGTAAAAAAAAAAAAAAATAGTTAACGATTCAAATAGAAAAAAAAATTCTGTTAACCAAACAACGGACATGACAGGGATTAAATCGGTAAATTACTATGTACTTACTGATGGGTTACGAAATATTGAGGGCATTAATTAGACCGTATCCTGACTGTACTTTGGCATTCAAGTTGTATAACAGTAATTGTGCTGTTATTTGAAAAAGAGATATGCCATTGCCCATTTGGAATGAATAAGTTGTTACTGGGCCAGTACATTAAATCATAATATTCGGTGTTTGGAAAATCCTTTCTCGGTCCATTGCAATAATTCGCTGATATGCCGTAGGGCTGAAAACAGTAGCCGTTTCGATCGTTATTTTGTTTCGTTTTGTTCGAAATGAAACGGTAACGGTTAAGGATTTTGGTTTCGTTTAAGGGACAAAACGGTTGGTGCAAATAGAAATACGTTTCGTCTATAGAACGAAACAGTTAACGAAATATATCAATTTCGTGATCGTTTGTTTCGTCCATTTCGTTTAACATTCTCCGAGAGTGCTATTATATGGATTGTAGAGATTCATATGGTGAAGACAACATGATTGTGCGAGGTTTTAGATCTAATTTCTCCGTTGATTTACCATCTCTTCGTCTTTATGTCTCTTTCCTTTCTCTACAGCCCCTTTCACCAAACTCAAACCCTAATTTCTCCGCCGATGGAGCAGTACTCGCACAATGCATCAGACGGGAATCTACTAACCCATTTGACTAGCAACTCAAACTCGAAATTCTATTGCGCGACGTGGGGAGGTGAAGCGATGGAGGGGAGTAAGGGGGGCCCGGACAAGGTGCAGCTGAAGGAGGAGGAGGGTTGGTGGCGGAGTGGGAGGAACTAGACAAGCGACATGTGGCGCATAGGGAGGGAGGGATAGGAGGAGAGGTTGAGTGTGAGCCGTGAGGTGAAAGAGGGTGTGAGTTGTTGTGGCGGGGGCCCAGGTGTCATTTCCCCTCACCTCCGTGCATGCCATGGACATGCGCTTCCTTGCAACTGCAATTCCTGCGACAGGCACGGCCAGTGCGAGTACTGCTCCGTCGAGGCACTAGCCGTCGATGATATGACATGTTGTTGGTCACAGACTTAATCAATTGCTATTACGGATTGATCTGATCATAAATGAGATTTTTGGAGTTCTTTTTTTGAAAAAAATATTGGAGTTCTTTTTTGCCAAAAATTAGCTAGGGGCTAATTGAAGCTTCACTCTTTGGATTTTTTTTTTATTTCTTGTAGTTATTGGTTTAATTAGGTTTATTGCTGATGCTCGATATGTCTTTGTTTTAGTTACTTTTTTGCTTTTGATTATCATAAACATTTGTACTGATTTGCTTAGACAATTGAATACTCTGTAAAAAGCTTCAATTCTGGCATTGATTTTGCCAGAATATACATATGTACTGATTTGCTTAGACACTTGAATTTCATTTATTCAAATTTTCTGGGATTTATGTTTTAAAAAGGATTTCATTAGTTTTGCTATTATTTGATGTATTTCTGTAAATGGCTGGTACCTAAAAAAGCAAGGTTAAACAAGTTTAAACGGTTAAGTCATTTTTATCGTCCAAATTGAACGCAACAGTTAACGCAACCAACGTTCTAAAGACGTAACGCAAAACATAAAAAATAAAAATTTTCGTCTAACCAACGGAACGATTAATGCAAACATCTATTTTCGTGACTGTTTTCGACGTTATGCAGCCCCTAATCTGCCGAATAAAAGAGCCCAATGAACGTTCGTTATTGAACCGGGTGCCTCATCCTTTGACCTATCCGAATCCGCTCAGTTCCATTTCCGTTACCACAAGTCCACAATACCACTTCCGTTGTCTCTCTCTCGCTCGCGAGTTGGGTCGAGAGAATGCACCGCCAAAACGAAAAGGCCTATTCTCTTCTTACCTTTCTCTTGTAGTGCCGCCTCCTTTTCTCAAGATGACACCAGGTGTTTGGTGGCACCTCGCGTCTACGTCTGTCATAGTTGGGTTTTTGACTTTTTGTTAGATTTTGAAAGCTTGGAGGAAATTATGAGATCGGCTGACAGCTGCTATTTTCTCACGTAACACACACCTCTGATTTTTTATTTCTCTTTGTGTTACAGCAGTCTGCGCCTGTTATTTTCTGAGTACAAGAGTTGAAGTTATGAGTATCAACATTAATTGCTCTTGTCGAGTCGCTTATTGTTATGTACTTGTGTTTAACACAGGCCGTCGGCACTTAATGAATCAACCTAAGCTCAATTGCGCCTTTACTACTTAATTAAACCAATAGGAGTTTAACTAATAATTAATTATATCTCTATTTGGCATGACATCTATAGTACAATTATAAACTCAAAAAAAATCTATAGTACAATTAATATAATCTGTGTGAATTTTTTGCGCGGATTTTAAAGCAAAGCACACGCTCAAACACCGAAAACAAATCCTATCCGTTGTTTTTTTAAAATTTTTTTAATCTAAACCGTTTATCCTATTCGTTGCGTAACTTCGGTTTCTTTCCCGTGTTTAACTTTCTCATTTACAGCCTCGGCGCCTCTTCAGTTTCTTTCTTTTAATTCTCAATTTTTCTTCTTAATTCTTTATTTCCTCATTTTGTTTCTTGTGGAGATAGGAAGAGCAGTGGGATAGAGTCATAGAGAGAGAGAACTAGCGATGGCAGAAACGGAAGGAAGGAGCACGGAGGAAGGCATGCCTCTAGTAGACCCGACTACGGTTTCTCAACAATTGTTTCTCCGAGCCTTTTGCTTCGGTGTCGACCTCATCGCCATCCAGCCCATCATCAATGCTGACGTAAAGGATCCCCTCTCCTCTCTATTCCATCTCCACTGTCGATCAAATCTTACTCAACCGCTGCTTACACATCTCCAATTTCACGCCTCAGTCATCCACTTCCCAATCCCAACAGCGGTCACCTCTCCGTCTGCAAGTCCGCCAATCACGTTCCAATCCCAAACTTTAGTACTCTTTCTCTCTCTCTCTTTCATTCTCTCTCTATCGCTCTATTCTTATATTAATTTTGAGAAACAATCAATATGAACCAATATTTGTGAAATTGCAGGGGGAAGGTATACAAACTGTTGCTGATTACTAAGTCTGTAGATTCGAAAAAATAGATTTTTTGAGTTGTTAACTATTTTTAGCATTAGTCATGATATTGTGCTCAGTTTAGTTATCAACACTTACAATTTAACTTGAATTAATACAGTTATATATCTGAGAACTCTTTAATCAGTTTGAATTAAAAATAATGATTTCATTGTTGCATGTTGAAATCCTTCTTAGCCATGCATGCCTTAGTTTACAATGGTGAATTGCTGGATATTTAACAAGTGTTGTGAGCATAAGGAACCAAAGGTTTCAGAAACCGATTTTGTGATTATACCAGATTTAACAAGTAATCATGGTAGACCTTGATGACTGTTGTGATGCATTTTCTATAAAATTAAACTCCTATTTTCAAATGTTATTTATTCTTTTTATGTTCAGTGATTTTTTTTTTATAATTTTACATATTTTTGACTTAGAGGTGGGTGTTCAAGATCATGGGCTTCATGTTAGTGACACTACAACTGTTGTCAGGTACAATTTTCCTTGCCTCGCCATTCATGTGTTTATTCATCTAATTTGATTGCTTATTTTTTTTGCATTCTTTTTTATTTGTATAATATTTCCTTTTAATCACAGATATTTTTATTGGATTTGAAGTCTATTAGAAATTAGGGGCTGATAAGCAATGTTATAAATATGAACATTGAAAAAATTAGAGTATGATAAAAAATAATAAACTATGTATTTGAGCTATATATAATATTTTTCCGATTAATAGTGCTATTGTTATAAGCGATAACAAGAAATGAATATGTAAAAAGCGAAACTTTGTGAGCAATTCTTCTTCTTTTTTTTTGTCTACGTTATTCATCTTTTAATTCAAATCCGAACTGAGGTTAAGTACGATTGGACTATATTTTTGCAAGGTTTATAACATTTTGTTGTTCCTTAGTATTTCTTTCAATTTCAGATCGGAACTAAGGACTAAGGGAAGCAACATCGACTGTAGGAGCATCTTTGCTTCAACCTCTTGCAGACTATCATTTTCTTCGAGAGGTAAAATTTATAAGGACAATCGAACTGTTCTGACATAAGGAGGCATTTGGATTTTAATGAATTTCTATGACTTTTACTACAACTGGTAATTGAAGATAAACCCATATGTTTGATTTTTTTTTTATTAGGTGTGGACCGTGTGGTACCAAATACATATCAATAAAGGTTTATGATTTCTTTCATATTATTTATTATTATCTAATAGACAATCAATATTAGATAGTGTTTATTGATTCACTATTAATCAATATGAAGAACCTCACTGATGGCAAAGTTGCGATATATGAACCTGACATTGATTCAGTTAATTAAACACCCATATTGAAATTTCAAAATATAGACCAACATATATTTTGTGGCATATTCATATATACTTTTATATGTGTCAGATTATACTAGACCGGTGAAGACCCGTTACGTCATAACACACGATGGTAAATGTTGCCATTGTGTATTATGATTTTCTTACTCTTCCATGGTCTCTCTACATCTTCCTTGGAATAGGTTTTACCCCATTTCTCTTTTGTCTGATGGCGCCCCTCTCTCTTCATTGCCCCTCTCCATCATCTCTCTACTTCTTCCATCGCCTTTTCCGAATGGTTCTCCGTCGCAGTGGCTCTTTCTCTCCATCGCCTCCTATGCGAGTCGCCTCTCTCTGTCGCCTCTCTCTATCGCCTCATGTAGAAATTCAAGTCGATACAGGTTTTGTTTCTTGCGATGCATGGCTAGATGCACAAATCCCACTTGATTGATTGTGACAAGGCAAGTTTTTACCTATTTTTTATACATTTTTTCTATTTATTTTTATAGCTAGGTCTTTGTTTTTATTTTACGCCTCAAATTTTTGGGTGGGTGTTTTTATTTCTTTTCATGAGAGATCCCCCACACACAAAAAAATAAAATAATAATAATAATAATAATAATAATAATAATAATAATAATAATAATAATAATAATAATAATAATAATAAATAAAGTCCACTTGGCGTACACAATTCATCAGCTCCTCACACCCCTCCAACTGAACGCCATATCGGACTGGAAATTTTTTTAAAAAAAATAAAAATCCAAATAGTTGAATTATTTTTGGGCGATCCTCTTTGTGATTCTTTATTTTTATGTGTGATTCAGGGTTGTTGCATTGTGTTCCTAGCTCCTAACTCTTTACTCCCAACCAATGATATTTAGACTGTATTTGATTTTGTCATGCTATTTATAAGATGTGATTTCTCATGTGTTTTATTTTATGATAGGAAGATTTAAAGATTGAGATTTAATAATTTTTCATATTCTTGTTGTTATTATTTTAAAATTTTGGATTTATTACCTTTCCTACTAATCTTATTATATGATTCAGTTTTGTTTAAAGAAATTGAACTCTTAGGTCCATTTAGTACTGATGCCGTTATTTTATCATTTGGTTGGCTATTCTGTACCACTTAGTATATGTATATGATATATGATATATGGGAGCAAATTTTAGTTTCGTTGACCCTTCAATTTAATTTAAAAATTTTTAAGGCAAAGCAACTCATTTTCTTACCAACCATGGATAGATGCATAAATCAAGGGAATCTTTGATGCTGCCATTATTATTTTGTATTAAATGTGGTTTAAAGTTATATTTGAATACTATTTATTTTCCTTATCTAGTGCTTAGAGAAATCAAATTGGTATCAAAATCATCATTATTGTCGCACTCTCCATTAATTTTATATCTACTGCACAGGTCATCCCTATCTGTGAAATTTTGTGAAAAAATGACCCTTCTTCTCTTCTCTTTTTATCTAGGTTATCGATTATTGATCATTTAATTTAATTTCAAATCTAAACTGAGTCCTGGTACTATTGGTGCTATATTTTTTGGAGGATTGTAATTATTGGTTGTTCCTTCGTATTTTTTTTTCAATTTCAGATCTGTAGGGAGGAAAAAAAGAAGTGATATCGACTGCAGGGCATCTTTTATATCTTTTATATTGTGTGCTACTGATTTTGAAGGAACAACCAAACAATCATCTTTTGGATGGTGGTTTCAGTATATTCATCTCTTACAATTAGGTAACTTAATTTCTTTTTTTCTTATTATTTTTTTGAAAAACTTTGAAACTAACATTGAGAAATAAAAATTATAAATGATCTAATATTTTTCATGTATTTTTTTGTGCAAACTTCACTACATTAATTCCTCATGTTGGATTCATGTATTTGTGAAACAGAAAGCTACACGTGTTATATGATAAGTCAACAAGTAATAACACATCAATTGTTGCTTTAAGCATCAATTTTTCTATTGTGAGTTTTTTTTCTAATTTGAATTAATAATAATGTGATTTGTCTTTCTTTTTATTATAAAGTTAGAAATTGTATGGCTAATTTGTTTAATTTTTTTGTCAATTTTGATCAGATCTTTTGGCATAGAAGATCTCAGTTGATGAGAGAGTGAATTCATATTGATTTTAGGTGTCTTGGTATATATTGGTAGGACCACTTGAGATCAGGTATGGTGGTACAGAAAGGTGGGAGAAATTAGGGCTGGTATGACACAAGTACAGGCTTGATACCAGTTGCATTCAAAGAAAGGCATTGGTACAAGGGTAGGTTTTTTAGTATCAAAACAGTGAGGAGAAGGAAGAAATAATGTTTGTTATGGTGATTGTTAATTTTGCTGAGCTGATTTCTTAGTTGGTACAGTGGTTGGTACCAACGAATTGGGTTTATAGTATGCAAAAGGCAATTGTCACTACTATGACCGTTATCATGTTCGTTGACCCGTTTAGTTTAGAATTAGGTGAGTTTACTTTAGTATATTAAATTCTGCCTAAAGTTTCACGTAACATATTGAATTTGATATATATATCATGTCTTGATATTCAATAGTGCATGTACTTAGTACATTCTAATAATTGTAAAATTATTTATCTTACATTCTATAAGGTACATTTAAATTTTTCTTAATATTTAAACTTTTTATGTAGTCTAGAATATGTTTATGAGCTGACATATTCAATACGATTGGATTATACATTGTAATTATGCACATAATGTGCAGATTTGAAAGATTCTGAGTAAATTTGAACATTTCAAGCTATTTTACATTCATTTTAAGTCATTTCATCACAATAAACTATATTTATGCTTTTTTATATAGTCTAGAATAAGTTTACGAATTCACCGATTTAAAACAATTGGATTATACATTATAATTACGAATATAATGTGCAGATTTTAAAGATTTTGAGTATATTTGAGCATTTCAAGTGATTTTGCATTCAATTTAACTCCTTTGATCACAATAATCTCTATTTATACTATTTATATTGTCTAGAATATGTTTATGAGGTCAATTATTCAAAAAGATTGGTTTGTACAATGTAATTATTTACATAATATGCAGATTTTTCAGATTTTAGTATATTTCAGAATTTTAAGTGATTTTTCATTCATTTTAAGTCACTTGATCTCCATAATCTCTATATATGCTATATATAGTCTAAAATATGTTTAAGCGGCTAATTAATAAAAAAGATTGGCTTATACGTTGTAAATATTCACCTAATGTGGAGATTTTACAGATTCTGAGTATATTTGAGCATTTTAAGCGATTTTGATCTCATTTTAAGTCTTTTGATCTCAACAATCTACATTGAAGCTAGAATATGTTTATGAGCTAAATTATTCAAAACAATTGCATTATACATTGTAATTATTCACATAATGTGCATATTTTGCAGATTCTAAGTATATTTGAGCATTTCAATTGATGTTACATTCATTTTAAATTATTTGATGACAATAATCTATATTTAAGCTTTTTATATTGTCTAGAATATGTTTATGAGCTCAATTATTCAAAACAATTGGATTATACATTGTAATTATTCACATAATGTGCATATTTTACAGATTCTAAGTTTATTTGAGCATTTAAATTGATGTTGCATTCATTTTAAGTTATTTGTTGACAATGATCTATATTTAAGCTCTTTTTATATTCTAGAAAATGTTTATGAGCTCACATATTCAAAACGATTGGATTACACGTTGTAATTATTCACATAATGTGCAGATTTTACAGATTCTGAGTATATTTAAGTATTTCAAGTGATTTTGCATACATTTTAAGTTATTTGATGACAATAATCTACATTTATGCTCTTTATATAGTTTATAATATATTTATGAATTCATTTATCCAAAATGATTGGATTATACATTATAATTATTCAAAAAATTTGCAGATTTTACAGATTAAGAGTAGATTTGAGCATTTTCAAGCGATTTTAAATTCATTTTAAGTCATTTGATCACAATAATCTATATTAATGCTCTTTATATAATCTAGAATATGTTTACCAATTCATTTATTCAAAAGCATTGGATTATACATTGTAATTTATCACATAATGTGCAGATTTTAAAGATTCTGATTATATTTGAGTATTTCAAGCGATTTGGCATTCTTTTTAAGTGATTTGATCACAATAATATATATTTAAGCTCTTTATTTTGTCTCAAGCTTTTAAAAAATTCCGTTTTTTCTGTTTTATCGCCGTTTTATCTAGATTTTTGTTCACACCACACAACCGTTTTATCCGCTATATCGCCGTTTTATCCGTTTTATCGTCGTTTTATCACCGATAAACGCTGAATCACCACACTACCGCTAAACCGCACAAATCGCATTTTAAAACCTTGTTTCGTCTAGAATTTGTTTATGATATAACTTATTCAAAATATTTGGATTATACATTGTGAGCTCTGTTAGGAAGACTCGACCCCGGCACCAAGTCGATTTGGTGTTGTATGTCCCGAAGAGGTGGGAGTCCATCAGGAAGCTCTCCCAGAACATCTCTGTATGTGGCTAGGATTGGCTCAACCAGTCCTCGGGGTGGCTCGCTAGGCTCGTGTTCTGTGAATGTGGTCGAGGCCACAATCCAACACATCCTCTCAGCTTCAAGTTCGGTCTCAAACTCATCTGTGGGCATACAAAATATTGTTTTTCCTGTATTAGAGAAATCTTTTTGCAGAGGTAAAATGTGTACCTTCTTGTCTCCCAACTGGACTGAGTAGAGATGCTTGCGATGGTCGCCCAAGGATGAGGTGTGATGCATCCATCGGAACAAGATCTGCTCGAACAGTGGTGGAGTAGTTCGGGCCGATTGAAAACAGTGGTGGAGTAGTGGTGGACAGTGGTGGAGTAGTGGTGGACTAGAATATATTTATAAACTTACTTATTCAAAATGATTATATTATACATTGTAATTAAGAAACATAATGTGCAGATTTTATAGATTCTGAGTATATTTGAGCATTTCAACCGATTTTGCATTAATATTGAGTCATTTGATCACAATAATCTATTTTTAAGCTCTTTATATAGTTTATAATATGTTTATGAACCATTTATTCAAAAAATTGGATTGTACATTATAATTATTCACATAATTTGAAGATTTTACAGATTCTGAGTATATTTCAGAATTTCATGCGATTTTGCATTCATTTTAAGTTATTTGATGACAATAATCTATATTTATGCTCTTTATATAGTTTATTATATGTTTATGAACTCATTTATTCAAAATGGTTGGATTATACATTATAATTATTCACATAATTTGCAGATTTTATAGATTCTGAGTATATTTGAGCATTTTAAGCGATTTTAAATTCATTTTTAGTCATTTGATCATAATAATCTATATTGTTGCTCTTCATATAGTCTATAATATGTTTACGAACTCACTTATTCGAAAGCATTGTATTATACATTGTAATTTTTGACATAATGAGCATAAAGATTATGTGGTTATTTGAGCATTTCATACGATTTCGCACTCGTTTTAAGTGATTAGAATACAATAATATATATTTAAGATCTTTATATTGTCAAGAATATGTTTATGAACTCACTTATTCTAAACGATTGCTTTATACATTGTAATTACGCACATAATGTATAGATTTAAAAGATTCTAAGTACATTTGAGCATTTCAAGCTATTTTGCATTCATTTTAAGTCATTTGATCACAATAAACTATATTTATGATTTTTATATAGTCTAGAATATGTTTTTATGAAACAATTAGATTATACATTGTAATTACGAATATAATATGCAGATTTTAAAGATTTTGAGTATATTTAAGCATTTCAATCGATCTTGCATTCATTTTAAATCATTTAATTACAATAATCTATATTTATGCTCTTTATATAATCTAGAATATGTTTATGTGGTCAGTTATTCAAAAGATTGGTTTATAAATTGTAATTATTTACATAATGTCCAGATTTTACAGATTCTAAGTATATTTGAGCATTTTAAGCGATTTTTCATTCATTTTAAGTCATTTGATTACAATAATTTATATATATTCTTTGTATAGTCTAGATTATGTATATGCAGTCAATTATTCAAAAACATTGGTTTTATACATTGTAAGTATTCACATAATGTGCAGATTTTTCAGATTCTGAGTATATTTTAGCATTTTAAGCGATTTTGCTCTCATTTTAAGTCTTTTGATCACAACAATCCAAAATGATTGGGTTACAATATATAATTACAATATATAATCCAATCGTTTTGAATATTTGAGCTCATAAACATATTCTAGACTATATAAAGAGCTTAAACATAGATTATTGTCACCAAATAACTTAAAATAAATGCAAAATCGTTACAAATGCCGAAATATACACAGAATTTGTAAATCTGCAAATTATGTGTGTATGCAATGTATAATCCAATCATTTTGAATAAGTGTGTTCATAAATAAATTCTATACTATATAAAGAACATAAATATAAATGATTATTATCAAATGATTTAAATTGAATGGAAAATAGTTTGAAAAGATCAAATATACTCAAAATCTGTATATTATGCACATTACGTGAGTAATTACAATGTATAACCCAATCATTTTGAATTATGAGCTCACAAACATATTCAGAATCGATCCAAAATCGATTTTGTATTCATTTTAAGTCATTTGACCAGAGTAATCTATATTTGTGATCTTTATATAGTTTAAAATATGTTTCTGAACTAAGTTATTCAAAACAATTGGATTATACATTGTAATTGCACACATGATGTGAGAATTTTTAAGATTCTGAGTATATTGGATCATTTGAAGCGATTTTGCATTCATTTTAAGTCATTCGATCACAATAATATATAATTAAATTCTTTACAAAGTCTAGAATATGTTTATGGGCTCAATTATTTAAAACGAATGGATTGTACATTGTAATTATTCACATAATATGCAGATTTTACAGATTCTCAGTATATTTAAGCATTTCAAGCGATTTTGCATTCATTTTAAGTCATTTGATCACAATAATATATATTTAAGCTCTTTATATAGTCTAGAATATGTTTATGATATCACTTATTCAAAAAAATTGGATTATACATTGTAATTATGCACATAATATTCAGATTTGAAAGATTCTGAGTATATTTGAGCATTTCAAGCAATTTTGCATTAATTTTAAGTTATTTGATCACAATAATCTATATTTAAGCTCTTTATGTTGTGTAGAATTTGTTTATGAGCTAAATTATTCTAAATGATTGGATTATACATTGTAATTATTCACATATTGTGCAGATTTGACAGATTCTGAGTATATATGAGCATTTGAATCAATTTTGCATTTATTTTAAGTCATTTCATCACAATAATCTATATTGATGCTCTTTGTATAGTTTAAAATATATTTATGAGGTCAATTATTAAGAAAGATTGGATTATACATTGTAATTATTCACATAATATGCAGATTTTACAGATTCTAAGTATATTTTAGCATTTCAAGTGATTTTGCATTCATTTTAAGTCATCTGATCACAATAATGTATATTTAAGCTCTTTTTATAGTCTAGAATTTGTTCATAATATCACTTATTCAAAACAATTGGATTATACATCGTAATTATGCACATAAAATTTAGATTTGAAAGATTCTGAGTATATTTGAGCATTTCAATCAATTTTGCATTAATTTTAAGTCATTTGATCACAATAATCTATATTTAAGCTCTTTATATTGCGTGGAACTTGTTTATGAGCTTAATTATTCAAAACGATTGGATTATTCACATATTGTGCAGATTTTATAGATTCTGAGTACATTGTAATTAAGTCATTTGATCACAGTAATCTATATTTATGCCCTTTGTATAGTCTAGAATATGTTTATGAGGTCAAGTATTAAAAAAGATTGATTAATACAATGCAATTATTCACATAAAGTGCAGATTTCACAAATTCTCAGTTTATTTGAGTATTTTAAGCGATTTTGCGTTCATTTTAAGTCATTTGATCCAATAATATTTATTTAAGCTCTTTATATAGTTTAGAATATGTTTATGAACTCACTTATTCTAAACGATTGGATTATACATTATAATTATTCACCTAATATACGGATTTTACAATTTCTGAGTATATTTGAGCATTTCAAACGATTTTGTATTCTTTATAAGTCATTTTAACACAGTACTCTATATTTATGATTTTTATATAGTTTAGAATATTTTTCTAAACTAAGTTATTCAAAACGATTGGATTATACATTGTAATTGCGCAAATAGTCTGAAGATATTAAAGATTCTGAGTATATTGAAGCATTTCAAGCGATTTTGCATTCATTTTAAGTTATTTTATCGCAATAATATATATTTAAGCTATTTATATTGTCTAAAATTTGTTCATGAGCTCAATTATTCAAAATGATTGGATTATACATTGTAATTATTCACATAATGTGCTTATTACACAGATTCTAAGTTTATTTGAGCATTTCAATTGATTTTGCATTAATTTTAAGTTATTTGATGACAATATTCTATATTTATGCTCTTTATATAGTTTAGAATATGTTTATGAGCTAAATAATTCAAAACAATTGGATTATACATTGTAATTATTCACATAATGTACATATTTTACAGATTCTAAGTTTATTTGAGCATTTCAAGTGATTTTGCATTCGTTTTAAGTGATTTCATCACAATAATATATATATAAGCTATATATTTTATCTAGAATATGTTTAGGATATAAATTACTCAAAACGATTAGATCATACATTGTGATTATGCACAAAATGTGCAGATTTGAAAGATTCTGAGTATATTTGATCATTTAAGGCTATTTTGCATTCATTTTAATTCATTTGATCTCAATAATCTATATTTAGACTCTTTATATAGTCTAGAATATGTTTATGAACTCAATTATTCAAAACGATTGGATTATACATTGTAATTACGGATAAATGTGCAGATTTTACTGATTCTGAGAATATTTTAATATTTCAAGCGATTTTACATTCATTTTGAGTCATCTGATCACAATAATCTATATTTAACCTCTTTATATAGTCTAGAATATATTTATGAACTCACTTATTCAAAAATATTGGATTTTACACTGTAATTATGCTCAAAATGTGCAAATTTTCTAGATTCTGAGTATATTTGAGCATTTCAAGCGATTTTTGCATTCATTTTAGACATTTGTTCACGATAATGTATATATTTAAGCTCTTTACATAGGCAAGAATTTGTTTACGAGCACACTCATTTAAAACGATTGGATTATTTATCGTAATTACACAAATAATGTACAAATTTTAAAGATTCTGTGTATATTTGGGTATTTCAAGCGATTCAGTATTCACTTTAAATCGTTTGTTGACAAAATTCTATATTTATGCTTTTTAAATAGTCTAGAATATGTTTATGTGAATATTTAAAACGATTGGATTAGACATTGTAATTATTCACATAATATACAGATTTTACAATTTCTGAGTTTATTTGAGCATTTCAAACGATTTCGTATTCATTTTTTAAGTCATTTGACCACAGTAATCTATATTTATGATCTTTGTATAGTTTAGAATATGTTTATGTGGTCAATTAATAAGAAAGATTGGTTTATACATTGTAATCATTCACATAATGTGCAGATTTTTACAAATTCTAACTGTATTTGAGCATTTTAAGCGATTTAGCATTCATTTTAATCATTTGATCACATTAATCTATTATTTAGCTCTTTATAAAGTCTAGAATATATTTATGAGCTCAATTATTTAAAACGGTTGGATTGTACATTGAAATTATTCACATAATATGCAGATTATACAGATTCTGACTATATTCGAGCATATCAAGCGCTTTTTCATTCATTTTAATTCATTTGATCAAAATAATGTATATTATGCTCTTTATATAGTCTAGAATATTTTTATGTATCACTTATTCAAAACAATTGGAATATACATTGTAATTATGCAAATGATGTTCAGATTTTAAAGATTCTGAGTATATTTGAACATTTCAAATGATTTTGCATTAACTTAAGTCATTTGATTACAATAATCTATATTTAAGCTCTTCATATTGTGTATAATCTGTTTATGAGCTCATTTATTCAAAACGATTGGATTGTACATTGTAATTATTCACATAATGTCCAGATTTTACATATTCTGAGTATATTTGAGGATTTGAATCGATTTTGCATTCATTTTAAGTAATTTGATCACAACAATATATATTTATGCTCTTTATATAGTCTTGAATAAGTTCATGAGGTCAATTATTAACAAATAATGGTTTATACATTGTAATTATTAACATAATGTGCAGATTTGACAAATTCTTAGTATATTTTAGCATTTGAAGCGATTTTGCATTCATTTTAAGTCATTTGATTACAATAATCTATATTTAAGATTTTTATATAGTTTAGAATATGTTTATGAACTCACTTATTCTAAACGATTGGATTACACATTAAAATTATTCACATAATATACAAATTTTACAATTTCTGAGTATATTTGAGCATTTCAAATGATATTGTATTCATTTTAAATCATTTGATCACAGTAATCTATATTTATGAACTTTATATCGTTTATAATATGTTTCTAAACTAAGTTATTCAAAACAATTGGATTATACAGTTTAATCACACACATATTGTGCATTCATTTTGATTATTCTAAAGATTCTGAGTATATTGGAGTATTTCAAGCGGTCTTGCATTCATTTTATGTTATTTGATAAAAATAATCTCTATTTAAGCTCTTTATAAAGTCTATAATATGTTTAAGTGCTGAATTATTCAAAACGATTGGATTATACATTGTAATTATTTACATAATGCGCATCTTTTACATATTCTAAATTTCTTTGAACATTTCAATCGATTTCCCATTCATTTTAAGCCATCTGATCACAATAATCTATATTTAATCTCTTGATATAGTCTTGAATATGTTTATGAGCTCAAATATTCAAAACAATTGGATTATACATTGTGATTATTCACGTAATGTGTAGATTTTACATCAAGTGATTTTGCATTCATTTTAAATCGTTTGATTACAATCATCTATATTTAAGATCTTTATATAGTCCAGAATATGTTTATGAACTCACTTATTCTAAACATTTGAATTATACATTGTAATTACGCACATAATGAGTAGATTTTAAAGATTCTGAGTATATTTGAGCATTTCAAGCGATTTTGCATTTATTTAAGTCATTTATCCACAATAATCTATAATTAAGCTCTTTATAAAGTCTAGAATAAGTTTATGAGTTCGATTATTCAAAACGATTTAATTGTACATTGTAATTATTCACATAATATGCAGCTTTTACAGATTCTTAATATATTTGGGCATTTCATGCTATTTTGTATTCATTTTAAGTCATTTGATCACAATAATGTATATTTTAGCTCTTTATATAGTCTATCATATGTTATGATGATATCACTTATTCGAAACAATTTGATAATAAATTGTAATTATGCAAATAATGTTCAGATTTTAAAGATTCTGAGTATATTTGAGCATTTTAAGCGATTTTGCATTACTTTTAAGTCATTTGATCACAATAATCTATATTTAAGCATTTTATATTGTGTAGAATATTTTTATGGGCTCAATTATTCAAAACGATTGGATTATACATTGTAATATTCACGTATTGAGCAGATTTTACAGATTCTGACTGTATTTGAGCATTTCAAGAGATTTTGCATTCATTTTAAGTCATTTGATTACAATAATCTATATTTATGCTCTTTATATAGTCTATAATATGTTTATGAGCTTAATTATTCAGAACGATTGGATTATAAATTGGAATTATTCACATAATGTGCATATTTTACTGATTATAAGTTTCTTTGAACATTTCAATCGATTTTCCATTCATTTTAAGTCATCTGATCACAATAATCTATATTTAAGCTCGTCATATAGTCTAGAATATGTTTATGAGCTCACGTATTCAAAACGATTGGATTATGCATTGTAATTATTCACATAATGTGCAGATTTTTCCGATTCTTAGTATATTTAAGCATTTCAAGCAATTTTGCATTCATTTTAAATCATTTGATCACAATCATCTATATTTAATATCTTTATATTGTCTAGAATATGTTTATAAGCTCACATATTCAAAACAATTGGACTATACATTGTAATTATTCACATAATGTGCAGATTTTACCGATTCTTAGTATATTTAAGCATTTCAATCAATTTTGCATTCATTTTAAATTATTTGATCACAATCATCTATATTTATGATCTTTATATTGTCGAGAATATGTTTATGAACTCACTTATTTTAAACGATTGCATTATACATTGAAATTACGCACATAATGTGTAGATTTTATAGATTCTGAGTATATTTGAGCATTTCAAGCGATTTTGCATTTATTCAAGTTATTTGATCACAATAATCTATAATTAAGCTCTTTATAAGAGGAATAATATACTACACTCTGGTGTATACATGCCCCATTGACGTAGAGCTGGCCTCAAATAATTCTGAATTGGGTTCAGACTTGATTGAATTTGGGTCAGCAATAGATGTGCAGCCACCAGAAAAAACTACCTATCAAGAAATATTACACCCGGAGCAACAAAGTTATTATTACTATCAAATATTTTCTATCCTACCTGACAAATTTGGAGTAGAGTAGAAAGACGCTTGGTGACTAGAGATCCGGCGTCACCCATACACTGATTTTTTCTACCGTCGGATCGCTCTAATTTTCGTGGTAAGATTTTGATGAAAGGCTGGGATAGAGGCGCTAGAGGCTCTCCGTTTTCTCCGTTTCATTAAAATTTTCCGTCTTCTGTTGAATCCTCCGTCTGAAGATTCTTTGTCCTTCAAACGAAAAAAAAAGAAAAACCTTGACAGCCTCTGTCACCTCTACCTCCTCAGCAACTCTTGCTTTCGCCCACTTCATCTCGCAATTCTCTCTTTCATCGTATCGACACCTTTCTCTCTCCTTCACTCTTTTGTTGACCTTTCCTCCCTTCTAGCGCTCTGTGCTCCTTGGATTCGTCGATTGACAGTTTGACACCAGTGGAGGCAAAACCAACAATAGAAAGGGGCGAAGGTCAAATTAACAAGCGAGAAAAGATACCTTTATTTATTTTTTTATTCATTTGCGATATTAAATGTCTCAAATCAAAGATTCTTGCCTTCTTTTCATTGTTATGAAAGTTCTAACTTATAGCGTACATATATATCAGAGAAAGGGTATGATGTGCGACCAAAAACAGAACAATCGTCTACGTGTGTTAAGATATGCGAGCTCAAATTGGCAAATCCTAAGAGAGAAGCGCGCAGAGTGAAGTGACGAAAGTACAAACTACGAGAGAGAGAATCGTGCAAATAAGAATTTTGGCGTTCAATTTGGTGCAAACGGAGATGAGACCAAGAGTGCAAAGAGAGGTGCGAACCGAGAATTAAAAGAAGGAGACAGAAATTTTAATGGAAATGGAGAATCGAATAGCAATCAGCCCCATAATCCGATCCACTCAACTTATCTGGTGAATGATTTTTAAAGTGATCCAAAGGCTCAGAAATTCAGTGTGTAGTATATCATTCCTCTATAAAGTTTAGAATATGTTTATGAGTTCAATTATTCAAAACAATTGGATTGTACATTGTAATTATTCATATTATATGCAGCTTTTACAGATTCTGAGTATATTTGAGCATTTCAAGCGATTTTGCATTCATTTTAAATCATTTGATGACAATAATCTATATTTATGATCTTTATATAGTTTATAATATGTTTATGAACTCATTTGTTCGAAAGGAATGGATTATACATTATAATTACGCACATAATTTGCAGATTTTACAGATTCTGAGAATATTTGAATATTTCAAGCGATTTTACATTCATTTTAAGTCCACTGTTCACAATAATCTATTTTTAAGCTCTCTTTATAAAGTCTCAAATATGTTTATGAACTCATTTATTTGAAAAATTGGATTATACATTGTAATTATGCACAAAATGTACAGATTTTAATGATTTTGAGTATATTTGAGCATTTCAAGCGATTTTTTCATTCAATTTAAGACATTTGTTTACAATAATCTATATTTAAGCTCTTAACAAAGTCTATAATATGTTTAAGAACACACTCATTCAAAACGAATGGATTATTCATTGTAATTACACACATAATGTGCAGATTTTACATATTTTGTGCATATTTGGGTATTTCAAGCGATATTGAATTCATTTTAAGTCATTTTATAACAATAATCTATAATAAACCTCTTTGTAAAGTCTAGAATATGCTTATGAGCTCAATTATTCAAAACGATTGGATTGTACATTGTAATTATTCACATAATATGCAGATTATACAGGTTCTGAATATATTTGAGCATTTCAAGCAATTTTGCATTCATTTTAAGTCATTTGATCACCATAATGTATATTTAAGTTCTTTATATAGTCTAGAATATGTTTATGATATCACTTATTCAAAACAATTAGATTGTAATTATGCACATAATATTCAGATTTGAAAGATTCTGAGTATGAGCATTTCAAGTGATTTTTCATTCATTTTAATTAATTTGATGTCAATAATCTATATTGAACCTCTTTATATTGTCTAGAATATGTTTATGAACTCAATTATTCAAAACAATTGGATTATATGTTGTAATTACGCACATAATTTACAGATTTTACAGATTCTGAGAATATTTGAATATTTTAAGCGATTTTACATTCAATTTAAGTCATCTGTTCACAATAATCTATATTTAAGCTTTCTTTATAAAGTCCCGAATATGTTTATAAACTCACTTATTTAAAAAGATTGGATCATACATTGTAATTATGCAAAAAATATTATGATTTCAAAGATTCAGAGTATATTTGAGCATGTCAAGCGATTTTTGTATTCAATTTAAGACATTTGTTCACGATAATCTATATTTAAGCTCTTAAAAAAGTCTAGAATATGTTTGAGAACACACTCATTCAAAATAAATGGATTATTCATTGTAATTACACACATCAATGTGCAGATTTTACATATTCTGTGTATATTTGGGTATTTCAAGCGATTTTGCATTTATTTTAAGTCATTTGATAACAATAATCTATAATAAAGCACTTTGTAAAGTCTTGAATATGTTTATGAGCTCAATTATTCAAAACGATTGGATTGTACATTGTAATTATTCACATAATATGCATATTATACAGATTCGAAATATATTTGAGCATTCCAAGCGATGTTGCATTCATTAAGTCATTTGATCACCATAATATATATTTATGCTCTTTATATAGTCTAGAATATGATTATGATATGACCTATTCAAAACAATTGGATTATACATTGTAATTATGCAAATGATGTTCAGATTTTTAAGATTCTGAGTATATTTACGCATTTCAAACGATTTTGCTTTAATTCTAAGTCATTTGATCACAATAATCTATATTTAAACTCTTTATATTGTGTAGAATATGTTTATGAACTCAATTATTCAAAATTGGATTATACATTGTAATCACGCACATAATGTGCAGATTTTAAAGAGTCTGAATATATTGGAGTATTTCAAGCGATTTTGCATTCATTTTAAGTTATTTGATCAAAATAATCTCTATTTAAGCTCATTATATAGTCTATAATATGTTTATGTGATTAATTATTCAAAACGATTGGATTATACATTGTAATTATTCACATAATGTGCTTATTTTACAGATTCTAAGTTTCTTTGAACATTTCAATCAAGTTTCATTCATTTTAAGTCATCCGATCACAATAATCTATATTTAAGCTCTTCATATAGTCTAGAATATGTTTATGAGCTCACATATTCAAAATGATTGGATTATACATTGTAATTATTCACATGATGTGCAGATTTTACCGATTCTTTGTATGTTTAAGCATTTCAAGCAATTTTACATTCATTTTAAATCATTTGATCACAATTATCTATATTTAAGATCTTTATATTGTCAAGAATATATTTATGAATTCGCTTATTCTAAACGATTGCATTATACATTGTAATTACGCACATAATATGTAGATTTTAAAGATTCTGAGTATATTTGAGCATTTCAAGCGAATTTGCATTTATTTTAGTCATTTGATTTATGAGTTCAATTTTTCAATACGATTGGATTGTACATTGTAATTATTCACATAACATGCTGCTTTTACAGATTTTGAGTATATTTGAGCATTTTAAGTCATTTGATCACAATAATGTATATTTAAGCTCTCTTTATATTGTCTAGAGTATGTTTATGATATCACTTATTCAAAACGATTGGATGATATACTGTAATTATGCAAATAATTTTCAGATTTTAATGATTCTGAGTATATTTGAGCATTTCATGCGATTTTCCATTAATTTTAAGTCCTTTGATCACAATAATCTATATTTAAGCTTTTTATATTTTTTAGAATATGTTTATTAGCTCAATGATTCAAAACGATTGGATTATACATTGTAATTATTCACATATTGTGCAGATTTTACATATTCTGATTATATTTGAACAATTGAAAAGATTTTGAATTCATTTTAAGTTATTTGGTCAAAATAATCTATATTTATGCTCTTTATTTAGTCTATAATACTTTTATGAGGTCAATAATTTCTAAAATATTGGTTTATACATTGTAACTACTCGCATAATGTGCAGATTTTAAATATTCTGACTATATTGGAGCATTTCAAGCGACTTTGCATTTATTTTAAGTTATTTGATCACAGTAATCTAAATTTAAGCTCTTTATATAGTCTAAAACATGTTTATGAGCTCAATTATTCAAAACGATTGGATTATACATTGTAATTATTCACATAATGTGCATATTATACAGATTCTAAGTTTATTTGAGCATTTCAATTGATTTTGTATTCATTTTAAGTTATGTGATGACAATATTCTATATTTATGCTCTTTATATAGTCTAGAATATGTTTTTGAGCTCACATATTCAATATGATTGGATTATACATTGTAAGTTTTCACATAATATGCAGATTTTACAGATTCTGTGTATATTTAAGCATTTCAAGCGATTTTTCATTCACTTTAAGTCATTTGATGGCAATAATCTATATTTATGCTCTTTAATAGTATGTTTATGAACTCACTTATTCGAAACGATTGGGTTATACATTATAATTATTCACAAAATTTTGCAGATTTTTCAGATTTTGAGATATTTGAGCATTTTTATGCGATTTTGAATTCATTTTTAAGTCATTTGATCACAATAATCTATATTGATGGTCTTTATATGGTCTAGAATATGTTTATGAACTCACTATTTCATAAGCATTGGATTATACATTGTAATTTATTACTTAATGTGCAGATTTTAAAGATACTGCGAATAGTTGAGCATTTCAAGCTAGTTTACATTCGTTTTAAGTGATTTGATCACAACAATATATATTTAAGATCTTTATTTTATCTAGAATATATTTATGATATAACTTATTCCAAAACTATTGGATTATACATTGCAATTATGCACATAATGTGCAGATTTGAAAGATTCTGTGTATATTTGAGCATTTCCAGCGATTTTACATTCATTTTATTTCATTTGATCTCAATAATTTATATTTTACATTCATTTTAATTCATTTGATCTCGAATATATTTATGAACTCGATTATTTAAAAAGATTGGATTCATTTATATTTTCGAAAAACTAGCATTAATTATATACCGTTTTCTCTCTTGCATCAATCAACAACCTTGATTTAGTGGAGAGAAAATAGCTCAACACATGAGCAAAAGAGAGGGAGAGAAGAGGAAGGTGGCGGCCTAGAATGGGAGGAAGAGAGGAGAGAGAAAAGTCTTGGTGGAGGCTCTCATAAGTGGTCCTTATATAGAGCACAAAACCTAATTGACCTCTTGCATAATTACAACTATGCCATCCAACCTACCACCATAAATGGCTGCCACGAAATGGGCCTTTATGGGCCATTAAACCCCTTCATTTGGACCATTAATTCATATAATTAAGGTCCCTCAACTTTGCTCTTTAATTGGGCTATATATTTGCTATTTAAATAACGGCCCAATTAATCAATATAACCATTTATATTGATAAGTGTTGAACTAAATTAATTATTAACTCATTAATAATTATTTTAGGATTAGTTAATGCATTAATTTATTTCTATATGATCCATTGACTTAATTAATTATAACGGTTCGCAACGGTATATAATTAATTAATCAATCTTATCATATTTCCACAGAACCTACTGTTGTGAATAAATAAATAATGCACTGTGTGATTAATGTCCTATTTGTGTGACCCTTTGAGGATTTATGCTATGTTGGTCATGGAATTAAATCGTTATTTAATTCCAATAATCATAAGCGGTATCTAGCAACACGTTATGACTCCCAATTCGCATAAATAGTGTACTGCTACAATATTTCAATCCTGCATAAGAGAATAAATATGTTTCTCTATTTTGATTCTTATGTCGCACGATATCATCGTATAATCCAAGATAGGAATGTGTCATTCTTGCAGATTATACGTTTCTTGATCTAGAGATAATTGTATAAAGTTGCATGCAAACAATCTATCTCCATCAAGGGGCCCAAACAGATATCGTCACTCACTAAGTGAATTAATGAGGGACATACGGTTTTCTTGATGATTAACTTTTCCCCGCACAATTCAAGAGAACATAAATAAAGTCCGTATAGCAGCCCTTATCGGGAATCAGCGGTAGACAGTATTTATTGAACCTATCCTCATGTGGAAAAGATAAACATCTCAAACTTAGAACCAAAATCACAACGAAATAAACAATGACACATAACACAATCCATATGTTTATTTCGATGGGTCAAGTCCTGTGCTATGTTCCATAACATACACATATGCAACTAAGTTGGTAACTCTTTACCTATGATTAGTAGAACTTAATCATCACTTAACTTGCATACTAATCTTTTATGATAATTAATGTTCCTTGTTAATTATCAAGATTATGGACCGTTTAGATTTATTATTGTCATTCTAAAGAATGATCAACAGAGATCTACAATTCAGATCCTCAACCTGAATGATCTGTCAATAATAAACCTAGGAACAGATGATAAAATCTCATCCAAAACATAAACTAATAATTAAGTCATTAAATTATTGACTTCTAGGACATAACTCTAACAATCTCCCACTTGGCCTAGAGTCAATCAGTAGTGACTTCTAGCCAACGAAGAATTGAGAACAATGTCATATATCTACATATATACATGTCTCGGACCTCAAAATAAATAATACGCTTATAGCTAGTTACTCATACGTCCACCACGTATGGATGCATAACTGCATCTCGTATACTGCTCAAGGTAGAGGTCGTGCTAGAGTGTTCGCTGTGTTCGCGAACCTATCCAAAAATTGTTTGACTATATATATATATATACTCCTATATATATTCTTGATCACCATCATATGATATCAAGTGATATCGTTATAGATCATATTTGAATCTCCAATGTAACATTGGGCTCTTAGGAGTAAGTTATGGTTCGAGATGCTTAGAACCATAATAACTCAACTAAGAAATCGATCCGAAATAAACTTCTTTTATTGCTTCACAAGTTGCTATGTATTTTGCTTTGGTGACGGAAACGGTTGTAATATTCCATTTAGAACACCTTCTAAATTTACAACACCACCTTTTAGCAAAATACGTAGTTCAACTGTGATTATATCAATCTTTCGAAAAACTAGCATTGTAATTATGCACATAATGTACAGATTTTACAGATTCTAAGTATATTTGAGCATTTCAAGTAATTTTGTATTAATTTTAAGTCATTTTGATCACAATAATGTATATTTAAGATCTATATATTATCTACAATATGTTTATGATCTCAACTTTTCAAAACGATAGGATTATACATTGTTATTATTCACATAATGTGTTGATTTTAAAGATTTTGAGTAAATTTGAGTATTTCAAGCAATTTTTGCATATATTTTAAGTCATTTGAGGCCAATTATTCAAAACGATTGGATTATACATTGTAATTATTGACATAATATTCATATTTTACAGATTTTAATTATATTTGAGCATTTTAAATGATTTTGCATTCATTTTAAGCCATTTGTTCACAAAAATCAATATTAAACTTCTTTATATTGTTTATAATTTGTTTATGAACGTGATATTGAAAACGATTGGATTATAAATTGTAATTATTCACATTATGTGTAAGTCTGAGTATATTTGAGCATTTCAAGCGATTTTTACATTCATTTCATGTCATTTGACCACAATAATCTATATTTATGCTCTTTATATAGTTTAGAATATGTTTCTGAACTAAGTTATTCAAAACAATTTGATTATACATTCTAATTATGCACATAATGTGTAGATTTTAAAGATTCTTAGTATATTGGAGCATTTCAAGCGATTTTGCATTCATTTGAAGTTATATGATCACAATAATCTATATTTATGCTCTTTATATAGTCTATAATATGTTTATGAGGCCAATTATTCAAAAAGATTGCTTTATACTTTGTAATTATTCACATAATGTGTATATTTTACTGATTCTAAATTGATTTGAGCATTTCAATCGATTTTGCATTCATTTTAAGTTATTTGATGACAATAATCTACATTTAAACTCTTTATATAATCTAAAATATGTTTATAAGCACACATATTCAAAACTATTGGATTATACATTGTAATTATTCACATAATGTGCAGATTTTACAGATTCTGAGTATATTTAAGCATTTCAAGCGATTTTGCATTGATTTTAAATCATTTGATGACAATAATCTATATTTATACTCTTTGTATAGTTTAAAATATATTTACGAACTCACTTGTTAAAATGACTGGATTATACATAATAATTATTCACATAGTTTCCATATTTTACAGATTCAAGTATATTTGAGAATTTCTGGCAATTTTGCATTATTTTAAGTTATGTGATCACAATAATATATATTTATGTTCTTTATATAGTCTAGAATATGTTTATGAGGCCAATTATTCAAAAAGATTGCTTTATACTTTGTAATTATTCACATAATGTGTATATTTTACAGATTCAAATTTTTTTGAGTATTTCAATCAATTTTACATTCATTTTAAGTTATTTGATGACAAAAATCTACATTTAAACTCTTTATATAGTCTAGAATATGTTTATGAGCTCACATATTCAAAACAATTGGATTATATATTGTAATTATTCACATAATGTGCATATTTTAAAGATTCTGAGTATATTTAAACTCTTTACATAGTCTAGAATTCTTTTATGAACACACTAATTTGAAACGATTGAATTATTCATTGTAATTACACATATAATATGCATATTTTTTAGATTCTTTGTATATTTGGGTATTTCAAGCAATGCATTTATTTCAATTCATTTGATCACAATAATCTGTATTTATGCTATATATATAGTCTAGAATATGTTTATGAACTCACGTATTCACAATGATTGGATTATACATTGTAATTACGCCAAAAATGTCCAGATTTTAAATATTTCGGGTATATTTAAGCATTACAACCTATTTTGCATTCGTTTTAAATGTTTTGATCATGTTAATCTATATTTAAACTCTTTATATACTCTAGAATGTGTTTATGAGCTAAATTTATTCAGAATAATTCGATTATACATTGTAATTATTCACATAGTTTACATATTTTACAGATTCTGAGTGTATTTGAGCATTTGAAGCGATTTTGCATTCATTTTAAATCATTTGATCAAAATCATTTATATTTAAGATTTTTATATAGTCAAGAATATATTTATGAACTCACTTATTCAAAACTATTGCATTATACATTATAATTACGAATATAATGTGCAAATTTTAATGATTCGGAGTATATTTGAGCATTTCAAGTGATTTTGCATTCATTTTAAGTCATTTAATCACAGTAATCTATATATATGCAACTTTTATAGTCTAGAATATGTTTATGTAGTCAATTAATCAAAAATATTGGTTTATACATTGTAATTATACACATAATATACAGATTTTGCAGATTCTGAGTATATTTGAGCATTTCAAGCGATTTTGCATTCATTTTAAATCATTTGATCACAATAATGTATATTTAACCTCTTTATGTAGTGTAGAATATGTTTATGAGCTCACTTCTTCAAAATGATTAAATTAAACATTATAATTATTTACATAGTTTGAATATTTTACAGATTCTGAGTATAATTGAGCATTTCAAGCCATTTTGTATTCATTTTAAGTGTTTTGATCACATTAATCTATATGTAAGCTCTTTTTTTTAGTCTAGAATATGTTTGTGATATCACTTATTCAATACAATTGGATTATTCATTGTAATTATGCACATGATGTGCAGATTTTAAAGATTCTGTGTATATTTGAGAATTTTAAACGATTTTGCATTAATTTTAAGTCCTTTGATCACAATAATCTATATTTAAGAATTTTATATTTTGAAATATGTTTATTAGCTCACTTATCCAAAATGATTAGATTATACATTGTAATTATTCACATATTGTGCAGATTTTACAGATTCTGAGTATATTTGAACATTTGAAGAGATTTTACATTCATTTTAAGTCATTTGGTCACAATAATCTATATTTATGCTCTTTATTTAGTCTAGAATATGTTTATGAGTTCAATTATTCAAAACAATTGGATTGTACATTGTAATTATTCACATAATATGCAGCCTTTACAGATTCTGAGTATATTTGAGCATTTCAAGCGATTTTGCATTCATTTTAAGTCATTTGATCACAATAATGTATATTTCAGCTTTTTTATTGTCTAAAATATGTTTCTGATATCACTTATTCAAAACGATTGGATTATATATTGTAATTATGCAAATAATTTTCAGATTTTAATGATTCTGAGTATATTTGAGCATTTCAAGCGATTTTGCATTAATTTTAAGACCTTTGATCACAATAATCTATATTTAAGCATTTTATAGTTTGGAATATGTTTTTTAGCTCAATTATTCAAAACGATTGGATTATATTTTATTGTAATTATTCACATATTGTGCAGATTTTACAAATTCTGAGTATATTTGAACATTTGAAGAGATTTTGCTTTCATTTTAAGGTATTTGGTCACAATAATCTATATTTATGCTCTTTATTTAGTCTAGAATATGTTTATGAATTCAATTATTCAAAACGATTCGATTGTACATTGTAATTATTCACATAATATGCAGCTTTTGCAGATTCTGAGTATATTTGAGCATTTCAAGCGATTTTGCATTCATTTTAAGTCATTTGATCACCTTCTACGACCATTCTGATTTCATCTTACCCTGACCATTCTGATTTCACCTTCTAGGACCTCAACACCACCACCTTGTACTGCATTCCCAGCCCCTTACCGTACCCCTTGGTCCATGGTGCTCGTTGGCTGGGTTCCAACAATGGCTGGCTCGCATTTATCAGCCAGCAGCACCAGCTCCATCTAATCTCACCCCTCACTGGGGCCCACCGCTTTCTCCCATTGATCAAACTTCCAGATGGCTTCCATGGAGTCCTTGCTCATTTCTGGGGCAATGACTCGAAGACGGCCTGGAACACCTGTATGAAAGTAATTCTCTGCCAGGAGCCAGATCACAGTTCTGTTAATCATAGTGGGCTTTTGGTATTGGCTTTGTTTTGGCCGCATGGTTTGGCAGTGTGGAAGGACTGTGGCGATAAATGGACCTGGTTGAACCTCAAAACACATTACAGTGATGCCATTGTATACGATGGAAAGATCTATGCAGTGGGATGCGAAGTTTTGCATTGCTGGGAAGTGACAGGTTCTTCTTTCAGAGCATGGAATATTCTCATCATAAGTAATACAATGCCGAAGCTTCATGCAAATTATCTTGTTGAGGTTGGAGGTAAACTCCTGATGATATGTCGGAATAGGGACTGGGGCGGATGCAGCCACAGGATGAGTGTGTACGAACTTAACTTTTACCCGAGCGGCATATTTTGCAGACATGTTGTACGGATAGGGAATCATACCATGTTTCTGGGCAAAGGCTATTCCAGTATAGTGTCAACCATTGGCCTTGATGGTGCACAAGGGAATTGCATTTATTATGTGGATGATGATTACTTCTACGGTGAAATCGGTGTCCAACCACGATATTCGTTTAATGATTCAGGAGTTCACAATCTCAAGAAGAAAACTTATGAAAAATTCATTGTCGACCATTCTCCACCGGCCACCTGGTTCTGGCCTTGTGCTTTCAGATAGGACTGGTCTGGTCAGGTTTTATTTGATCTGATGATATGGAATAAAGATATATGCAGAGTCAAACTTATTGTAAAAATTATTATCTAATTGGTTTATATTTTGGATTGTTATTTTTCATAGTGTTATCATTTTTTTAGGGCCATTTTTCATAGTGTTATCACTCTTCTTAGTTAGGAATATGTGATTTTTAAAAAAAATTATTTGTTTTTTTTTTTATGAAAACAATTTATTTGTCAAGGGAGTTATAGCCATGGTTAAAAAAATCGGCAGATTCCGATTTGAATCGGTTGAATCGAATCGGAATCGGGAGTGGCCGGGTCGATTTTGGTGGTTTAGAGCGGAATCGCGTTTTTCTATCTGGAATCGGCCGGAATTGGATGGAATCGGCCGAATCGACTGATATTGGTCTGAAAAAGTGAAAATTGAAAAAAAAAATTAAGAAGAAAACTTACCGTCTCCCCACTCTCTCTCTCTCAGATCAATCATTGAGCTTGAACCACCGTCTCCCCACTCGCAATTATTGGAGATTTAGAGGTCTAGACAAGTGGAGAGTGGAGACTGGAGAGCGACTACCCATTGATTGCCCATCGCAGTGGAGACTGGAGACCATCGCTGATCGCCACCATCGCTTTGCCTGGCTTGGTAATTGAGCATCGATGCTTTTTTTTTCCTTTCTCTTTATTTTCCGTCTGTGCCTCCGTGGCATGGGTTTGGGTCTAGAATCCCCATCCGCTCCCGCGCGGGACTGTCCAGCGTAGCCTACGAACCGTCTGATCTGATCTGGACGGTCCGGGCCTATCAATCTAGTTACATGCACGGGGCTTCCTTTGCCATTGAGATTAAATCAGACGACTGTGATTCCTGCGCTGCACGGTCCCGCGCGGGACTGGATTTCATTTCTTGGGTCTAAGCCTCTAAGGTTGTTGGGTATAGAAAAGGGTATACCTTAGAGGCTTAGACCCAAGATATATGATGAACGTTTCAAACAGACTAAAATAGATTGGCAAAGCTGGTAGGTCTTGAGAAGTACCAGCATCCTAGAAAAACATTATTTGATATATGATGAACGTTTTGAAAGTTTTGATAATTCGCCAAATGACTTGACATTTCCAACAATCGATCTATATTTGACGGCTTTTGATGGAAATGCCAAATAATATATAAATTGCATAAAATTTGTCATAGGTACATTACAATTTTTTTTAAAAACACTCTTTCGTTTGATTTGAAAATGGTTGTTAACATTATTAAATAGTTCACTCTCAATGAATTTCCATTTCATCATAATAAAACCTCATAAATTTTATGGAGTAGAATGATGCGAGTTTATTTCACAAAATCTTATTGCTAAGCATGTACCATGCAACTACAAAGTAAGAGAAACTTTGTAGATGTTGACTCCATCATTTATGATTGAGAAATGAAGCATGAATTAAGTAAGAGAAACTTTTTTTAAAGAAGGTACATGAAAGTTCCATTGGCTTGCGAACTGAAAGGTTTGAGTAGCTAATTGGCAACTAGAGATATCAAGATCTCTGATATCAACCATTGTTGATATTGTCATACGATCTCTTCCTAATTAAATGAAGGATATGATGTTACGTTTCGCAAATTTGTTTGTGCAAATAGTAATTAGCTAAGTATTTAAGAAATACTTCGCTTAAGTATGAGTCGAGACTTCGAGATGTTAGGCAGTGTGTAATTTTCAAATTTTAGTACTAATTACTATTTAATTAAGCAATTAAACATCACACACAACGGATCTTGCACAAAAGCCAATTAACACAAGAGAAAAGGGTAGATTTTTACCTCTCTTGGTATAGCAACCAAGAGGTTCGATTCCTTGGCTTAGGAGTCGATGGGGAGCTCTCCAAATGAAATCCAGTCGATGGGGAGTCGATGGGGACCCAAGAAATGAAATCCAGTCCCGTGCATGTAACTAGAGGCTTAGACCCAACAACCTTAGAGGCTTAGACCCAACAACCTTAGAGGCTTAGACCCAACAACCAAGAGGTTCGATTCCTTGGCTTAGGAGTCGATGGGGAGCTCGATGCTATTTGTATTATTTTTTTCAATATGTACGTGTGTAAGTATTTTTACTTTATTTTTAATGAGAAAATGAATTTAAATATATAAGCTAAGTGATGTATAAGGATCTTTATTATATTGGGCATGTCCCAACCAAATCTAAAATATTGAACAGTTCTATTCACTTTTCCTGATTTCTTGTACCGAACATAAAGCATGCCTGGCAAATTTTTTTCGTTGAGTGATATTGTTTGGTTTGTATTGAGTCTATGAACCATGAAATAGCTGGCTCCACCTAATAGTGCATGCACAACAACATAAACACAGCCCTTTAGAACGTGTCCAGCCATATTACCGAATGCAGCAGGACCGGACCCCACAAACCTTCCTTCTCCACATGGCTGCCCGAGAAAAATAAAAAAAAATAACAGGATGACCGTACTGCATCGTCCATATTGCATACACACCAACAATCCCAAAAACGTACACCGTATCTCAGGTGAGCCCACATGGCAGGGATCATCCCGCAAGATAGTTGCATCTACACCTCTAATCTGTGAAACATGTCTACGATCCGATCCGAAAGAGCAAGCATTCTGCGGTCAACGTCAAGAGGGACACCATGTAGCGGATCACAATAAGCATAAAAAATGACTTACAGTCATTGGAAGACCCACACCCAAGTCGGCCACATTAAAACAAAGAGTTCAAAATCCAAACCACCAAGGCAAGGTGCACCAATTAAAACCACGGCTGCACGTGCATTGAGCCCACAGATTCAGAAACTAAGAGCAGGCGTTTGGGCAACCTGCGAACACTTAGCCCACAAAATTATTGAACCCACTGCTGCCCTGCCCAAACTGGATCACAAATTGCACGCACAGTACAAAAACCCATGTATCAATCCAACTGACCAGTGGTCTAGGCAAAAACAACCCATCACATAAACAACCACACCAATAAAAAATAGTACAACAAAGGCCGGCACTGTTCATCCTTCATTCAGGATATATAGGTTTTTCAATAAGTCAATAATGTCACAGAAGTTGCATGGGCTGATGGGCCGAAAAATAAACATGGGATCGTTTGAATTGTTGACGCATGGAACACAACATGGATGCTCTGTGCCAGCATCTAACGGTTTTATGCATCATCATCGCTTCGTTCATGGTATGGTTGTTAGCCTCCTCACTTACATGAAAAACTTGTGCATAGCATGGGGTGGCGCGTGGTGCGTATATAGTGGCCCATGTAAAATAAAGACTGCTTCAAATTAGAAAGAAAAAAAGTTTCAGTAAAGATATAAAAAGACGTCTCATAATGTATCATTTTATAAATATGTAAATAACTTGATAAAAAATATGTTTGTGAAACGGTAATTCTGTTTTGAAAATTGAAATCGCCAAACAAAGTTCGATAAGAATAACAGAAACTAATTCAAAAAAAAAAAAATACATCGTATAATAATGGTATAAGGTTGAACTCAAAAGGTTATATATTATTATTATCTTACCGAAAAGTTGACATACGGTAGCAGTAATGGAACATACTCCAAAAACACCACCAATTATGGTAGCTAGTAAGTTTACTTCAAACATCAATCTTACACATGATGTGAGAGTGCAAATCCAATCACAGACTGAAGTTGTTAACAAAGTATCTAGACACGTACATCTCTCATTGATTTGAAAGGTAAAAGAAAAAATATAAAAATTTGAAAGCAGAGCAGGCCGGTGGTTAACTAACAAATTTTTGTTTAACATAAAACAGCAGGATAAGGTTTGTTCTTTAAACAGAGGCACTAAAATGAAACACAATGGAGTCAAAGGAATATTATTTTGTCTAGAAAACAATTAATGGTTCTGATTAGCAGTATCAAATATGATTTATTTTATTTGTACACCCGGCCACTTCGAAAGCGACTCATAACTGATACTCCCACAAACAAATTAAGAATTTATTTTATAAACCGCCAATGACCTTCGTTCTCTCGCAATTATGTAACTGTGTCACAATGTGCAACCAATAAATTCAGACTTGAGTTATGTTTTTTATTCAAAAATAATTATTTTAAGTACATGTGGCTATCTTCTTCCCAGCAGGGAGACCTAAGATCAGTCTATTTTTGAAAAAGAGCATATATTATTAAAAGAGCAATAATATTTTGTTCTGTACGAATTGTTTTCTTCTCGATTTTGATGGACTTTTTAGATTTGATTATTTGCAAATTGCATCATTCTTATCGCCTCTTGGAATTTTGAATTCAACCAAACATAATTGAAGTTAGAAAATACGCATTGGTTTTGTTTTATATATATTATAACGCAGTGTCAAATAGTCATTTGTCAATCAACTATTGGAGAACAAATATTCAAATCGTATTATAGTTTTCATACAATGTGCAGAAAGAGTACTGGTGGGAATGTGCCTATTATCTTTAGTGGAATTTTAATTACTTTAATCTAAAATTGTCTCAATAGTTCTCGAAATGGATAGTGTACTACCACCAAAATTATTAAATTTAAAAAAATAAATTTCCTACAAATTTCTATCACCATCAATACTTGACATTAATTACAAAAAAATAATAATAAAAAGACCCACATTTGAAACACATCATCTTAGCAGATCTATTAAATTAATATTCGGTTTTACAAATTAACCTCATTCAAGCGATTTAGACATAATCTGGGTTGTCTCATCCAACGGCCGAGATTAATCAAGAGGCTTGATTAATGTACAACAATTAATTGAGCTAGTATAATTATGGAACCCAAAAATACCGCCATCATCTCTGACTAAATATCGGGGGTTGGGTCCAGGTAGTACGGACATACCAAAGAATCAATCCTCTCTCCATTTAACATATATTGGAGAAGTACCTAAATAAATGATACACAGAAAAGATGTGAACTCATTTTTTTTTTCTGTTTCAGTTCTACGACTTGAATGTTAAGTTAGATATATTTTTTATTTCAAATTTATTGACACAAACAAGTGAGTCATTATGTGAGGTAATGGAGGTCTCCGTTTCTAAAATGGAGATAAAGGCATGTTCCTATGCACTGTACACAAAGCAAGACACACCATCAGACTTAGGATGGAAGTTTGGTTATGGTAGGATAATAGTTATTAACATAGAAACAAAATTGTATTAGAAAATTTTGTAATGGAGAGAGAGTGGCTAGGCTAGCTATACTAAGGACTATGTTGCCTAATTCTTAGTATTCACATCTCTCTAGCTGGCACGGCCGCTTCTCCTATCGCCAACTAACCATGTGGGATTTTTAAATTTCTCCATTCTAATATAAAATTGGAGAAATCCTGCTGCTATGAAAACATTGCTAAGTACTATCTTAAGAAATATGTTAAATTTATGAAATTATTTAAGTTTTTTTATTAGAAAAAGTACAACTCCAGTGCCTGCTTTTTATTCAACAGAAACACCAAAATGTGTTGTTTCATCTTGCATGCACCCTTTCTCTACAATATCCGGAATGAAATAGATCTATAACATTTTTTAAATTTCTTTCTTGCTAAGTTATGTTTTAGCTTTAGTTATATGTCTTATATATCTTACAAACATATAGTATGTTTGAAAGTTTCCTCTAATTTTGTCAATTTGTTCAATTACCCACTTAGGCAAAGGAAAAACAGACTAAAATAGATTGGCAAAGCTGGTAGGTCTTGAGAAGTACCAGCATCCTAGAAAAACATTATTTGATATATGATGAACGTTTTGAAAGTTTTGATAATTCGCCAAATGACTTGACATTTCCAACAATCGATCTATATTTGACGGCTTTTGATGGAAATGCCAAATAATATATAAATTGCATAAAATTTGTCATAGGTACATTACAATTTTTTTTAAAAACACTCTTTCGTTTGATTTGAAAATGGTTGTTAACATTATTAAATAGTTCACTCTCAATGAATTTCCATTTCATCATAATAAAACCTCATAAATTTTATGGAGTAGAATGATGCGAGTTTATTTCACAAAATCTTATTGCTAAGCATGTACCATGCAACTACAAAGGAAGAATCTCTCCGGTCTTGTGGCCAGTCTTGTGGAAATTGAGAGGATTTTGCATGCAATATGTCATCCTGAAATTGTACTCGAAGAAAAGATTTGTGTAATATAAAATTAAAATATGGCTCCCCTCTGTGAAATTCAATTTCAGTAATTCAGATTTAGTCACCTATCAAACAAATCTTCCCTTTCAGCGTCTCTAACCACCGAAAGAATTAATATTTCTTTCAAAATAAACAACATATATTGCCTCTTTGATTCAAGAGACCACACAATGAGTCAAGAGATATGAATAAAGAAGTGGGACCTACCAAGGTGTACCATTAATTATATCAAATTATTAAATGGTCCATTAATTATATTAAATCCGGCTGCTTTTCGGCCAAGTCATAAACTTAATAAATATTTGCAGAGAAGTAGAAATACTGAAATGGTGACTGGTTCAGAGAAGCCAATTATGACATAATCATGTGCTGTATTGATTTCTCGCTTGTTGCTTATCCGTACAATAATGGCGACATAGCATGTCGCTTGCTAAAGAAACATGATCGATATGCACATCAATACGCCAATTATTAGCTTTGTTTAATTAACAGATTAATCTGTCAGTTGTAGTACTTGAACTGAAAAGCAATGCATCACAGAAAGGATGGTATGTGAAAGTGGGGCTTCATTCGTATACTTATTTTAGTTTATATTCTTTCTTACTTTTTTACTTTTCAGTTTCCATGTATCAATAAGATCTCCCCTGAGGAACACTTTGCTGGTGAAATTATAGGCCGAAAATAATCTATTTTTTACTCCAAAAAGAGAAGCAAGGAGATATGTGCCCCCAAAATTTTCATATGCCACAAACCCACGAGTGAGTAAATCTATTGTGAACCATGGTTCATATAAGCTTCCGTGCACCATGACCATTTTGGTCGGTGGTTTCACAAATTGTAAAATCTAATTTAACCGACCTAATTTATATATTGAAATCTCATAGCAAACAAAAATTTACAATTTTTAAAATATTTTTACTATTTTTTTCGAATTTTTTAACACTTGCCATTTTTGGCTATAAATATATTAATTTATAAGCCAAAAATGGCAAGTTTTAAAAAATTCGAAAAAAATAGTTAAAAATTTTTAAAAATTGTAAAATTTTGTTTGTTATGATATTTCAATATATAGATTGGATTGGTTAATTTAGATTTGTCAATTTACAAAATCACCGGTCAAACGATCGTGGTGCACGAAGTGCTCTATGCATCATGGTTCACAATAGATTTACTCTATATACTTATTGTTGGGCACCAATATATAAGACTCTCTCATAATAAATTACGACCAAGTTATAATATTTTTAACGGTGCGTTGTTTTTAATATAATCAGTCGTTGATTGCTGTTTGACGTAGGCTGTCAATGGTATCCTTTTAAGCGTTTATCCTATCCGTATCGTATTCGATAAAACGGGTATGGATAAGATTTTATTTTCGTTAAGTTATCGGATATGGGTATGAATAAAAGAAAATTTCGTTAATTTATGTTGGGTAAGGATATGGGTAAGACTATTTCGTATTTGTTAATTATCCGTACCGTTAATCTTTATCATAACAAAAAAATATAATTGCAAGCTTCAATTAATATGTTAATAACAAACTAAAATTCCAAAGATATATTTGTAAGATTTATGTTAATAATTAAACTAGACAATTAAATTATAAAATTTGATTGAAATAATACTACATTAAATTAAAAAAGTTATAATGGTAAGACCCAATTGATATGTTAATTATATTTTTTCATTCACGGGCTACATTAAAAAAATAATAAATTTTTTCAGAAGATCCTTTCTTCTCAGTCGTCATTTGAGAAAATATTGTATAATTAGTAATTATTTACGTAATTTTTTTGTGAAAATTGACATGAGAAGATATAGTATGATTTTATTATATTTAAAGTATTATTCAATGTTACACTTTATTAATATATTTATCTCTATTGTATAATATTTTTTCGTTGAGTTATTAACATTATTATCCATTTTCTACCGTTACCCTACCCTTACCGTTAATTCTTAACGAGTAAGGGTACGGTACGGATAAAGTCAAATTTTAACGGATAAGGGTAAGATATGGATAAAGAAAATTTTAATGGGCCGGTACGAATATGAAAAATGTCTCTATCGTATTGTACCCTATCCATTGACAGCCCTAGTTTGACGGAAGGTTCTTTTGAAGAGAATTTTATTTAAAATCAAGCAATTTCAGAAATAGTCTAATGGCTTAATTATAGTTTAATCGTATTTTTTTAAAACCTTGATTGCAACATTTCGCCTCCATTTCAATGATAACAGTGCGCTTTGAAAAAAAAAATTACGGATGTTTAATGAGTAAAAGAAATGAGTTTTTTAAATAATTGAAATTCAATGACAGTGATACGCGCGACTCACCAATTTTGATAGTAAAATTTTTTATTAAGTGAAAAATTATAAAAATTGAATATCATTTTGTGAGGTCAAAGATGATGTTCTGACTCGTCGTCAAATTTGTTATTTTGAACTTAAATTTCTTTTCTTGTTTTTATTTTTTTTTTACCCATTTGAAAATTTAATTCTTATTTTGTAAGAACTCGCCTTTGGTAGCTAATTCAAAACTTAATTCATGGCATTTGAAATTTAATTAGCTCCACCACTAAATTAATCATTATTGTTTTTTCTAAGTTGCAGTCAGTTCAATTTACCCATTTGTTATTAGAGTCGGTTTATTATCTAAATAGATAAAAATCATTACATTAATTATATTTTTTTTTGTAATTAATCCCCACCCACGTATTTTAACTTAATGCCGGTTCTTATTTTGAATATCATATCAATTGTTATTAAACATCAGTTTTTATTTTGATTTACATAATGTTTATTTAGTTCATCTATTCCTTTTCCAAATTTATATCCGCAAACACCAAAAATGTATTAACTAATAAAAAAAAAAGTTTGGTAGATCAAGCACAATGCTATGCATTAGCTACTCAGAAATTACCAATTTACCATGGAAAAGATTGTCCCGCAAATTAATATGAATCGGTTGAAACAAATAATAATAGAAGGAAATCATGAATAAGAAATGACCCACGTGGTTTTGTATAGAACTATAGATTCGAGCACATGCACACTAGTGCGCCACAGAAACGCTGCGCGACAAAGTGAAAGAAATTAAACTTGTTAGGCTGTAAAGAGTATTTTTATTTATTTCCTTGTCGAGGGATGGCGGACTAATTAGTAATTACCTCCGGAATTATAGCTCGTCTTCATCATTCAGTAATAAATATTCGAATTGTACAATAATCATATTGAAAACGGACAAAACATAAAGAGCACTGTGAATCTAGTAAGGTAACTTAGATATGATAGTTAATACACATTCGGTCAAAATTATCAAATTGGCAATTTGGATTAGTCCTTATTTACTAATCAATCGAATAGAATTATACACATAATCATCAAACCTGCACTTAAAAATACATATATTTGATTCAAAAGAAGGCAAACAATTATTTTGTGAATATATCACTAATTAAGGCAAATTTTGGTGGATTAATTAATTTAGACTAAAATCAGTTAATTTTGGTGGACCAATTAAGACTAAAAGGTCACGATTATAACTCAATTTTATGGGCTGAAAATACATATTGTTTCTTCAAAATTATAAGCGAAAATTATTGATTAGGGCTCAAATCGGACCGAGATAATGCTTGTTGTGACGAATGTCATATAGAATTTACGTGTTATAATATTGAAATCAGTCATGACAGGTAGCGACATTATTATTTGACAAGTACACATAAAAACATTAGTTCTAATATTATTACGACACTCATCTCATTGTTTTATCGTTTAGCAATAACAGAAAGCTTAAAAGTACTGATAAGAGCCTTTTTACTTGTCGTGTAGTATCCTTATCAACTCAATTGTGTCTTTCTTACTGAATACATTTCCAAAAAACATGACTTAGAAACACATGTCGCTCATTTAAATATACCAAAATCATAACGGACATGCAATGACCTATTTAAGAAAGCATTTTGATTAAATATCTTATCATGATAAACCGTAATTAGTGAGGAAATCTAATGATTATCCTAAAACATTGAGCAATAAAGCAAACGGTTTTCCTTATTTTCCGTCCTTTAGGTGATGTTTAGGTACGATACCACCTGTAATCATTAACATTAAAATAAACTAATATATTAAAAATAACAAAAAATATTAACATATAGTTTTTATTATCTAATAGTATTCTATTTTTTATATTAATTTCTACTCTATTTAAACACACACATATAGAAAATATGACTATATAAATACTTCATATGAACATTTTACCTACAATATTGAAATTGACATTATTCAAGATAAATTTAGAGTAATAAATTTTATTATGATTAATCAAAGTTATAAAAAAATAAATGTACCAAAAATTCTTAAATGAAAACTCAAATTCAATATTTATATAATGTTTTAAGCTATATATATGCTCTATTACATCAAACTAAATTTATTTTTAAAAAGAAAATGAAAATAATTTTGGTTTAAAGTTAGGGAGTTGCTAGTGTCAAACATATAGGACACGTACACTTGTCCAACGCGATGAAATTTTAATTTTTAAAATTAGAATGGCCGATCCAAACCGCTCAAATTGTTTTGTGTTATAAAATCTTCATGGAGACCAAATTTTATATTTTTTTCAAATTTTTTTACTATTTTTTTGGAATTTTTCAATATGCTCAATCTAAAAAGTTCTAAACCCTTCAATTTTGAAAATTCGAAAAAAATAGTTAGAAAATATGAAAAAATATAAAATTTGATTATCAAAGATATTTTAATATAGAGATCATATTGAGCGGTTTGGATCGACCGTTTAAAATTTTAATGTGCTACGTTTGGATCGTGTTTGACGTCCTATATGTTTGATTCTAGCATTACTCTTAAAGTTAAGTCAATATTATTTATTTATCATTAATAGAAGTGTATTTCTCAGTTAGCATGAATTTGGTACATATTAGGGGCAAGGATGCTTCACCATTGGCCGCAGACGATACGTATAGAGAATCAATAAGAGGTAAGAATTACTAGATGACGTCATGAAATAGTCAGTATGGACCAATTCAATCTGTGGGTCCCAGATCTAAGGTCAACGAACCTATTGGCGGTCCCACATCCCATTGTTTATTAATTTATTCTACCACTTGCTCTCTCTCTCCTGTGAGGCTGTGACCCACCGGGTCTTTCTCTTTTATTTCCGTTTCTGGACCTGGAATCCGTTTTCCAAAGATTAACGAGATTTGATTCTATCTCCAATTCTAAATACAGGATATATCCATTTCCTTCAATTTACTCCTAGAAACCCACTTTACTTTCAATTAAAATGGGCAAGGAGTTGATAGGAAACAGAAAGAAGCAAAGGAAATTACGCATCGGAGTGAGGTGAAAGCGGCGTCAGTTACACGTAGGTAAATCTAAGAGGCTTCTACAGCTGGAGACACTTGTCCATGGGCCCCACCGTGGACCCCACAGAAACGGATTCACCGTTACCGTGACCAAAATTCCTTTGTAAATTGTTACTACCGTGTACCATCCCATTCTGTGCCTTTGCAGAATAAAATCCATGTTACAACAATAAATAATTTCTACCATTCAAAACCATGAAATTCATGTTATAATATAAAACTAACCTGTCATTCAAACCAATTCGTGGAAGTTTATATGTTTCAAAAGTCCTGTACGTATAAGTTTTAATTAATGATAAGATCCATGATTATTAATTAGTTGAATCCTGAATAAAATTTTTAATTAAGTACTCTGTGTACATATTAAGTTATATCCTCCATCATATACATATAACCGAAAAATCACAAGAAAATTTCTTCAATGATAATATATTTGATGCTGTTGAATTAATAAATCATAATTCACGATAAAAAAGATAATGATAGTGTTAATTTTAGTATTTAAATTTTTAATTACGGGCAAACTGTTTCGGTGAGCTTTTCTCACAACTCCCATAAATTTATAATGGCTATTACTATTCAACATTGTCTAGATAAGATTAACACTTAAAATGTACATATTATTTGATAGATAAATAGTATCAGAAGTTTGTTCAAAGAATGAATATGTCTGTACACGAGATGCCAGTTAAGTTTTACTCGCACAACCTTTCTCCTTATTTCACCAAAAAATATATATAATTTGTAATTTTCGTACAACGTATTGTTTGGAAGTTTACATGACTTTGGGTAATTAAGGAATGCGTCATATTTCTTTATCTGACCCAGAAGACCCTTTTTTTATTCATATGTTATGTAATTGTTAATACTTAATACCAATCTAAAGATATGTTTAGCGAGCTTCTTTGAACCTTCCATAGCTAACAAGTTGACGTGACTTTATTAGTTTTTAATATATAAATCGAGAAAACTTTGAATTCAATTTTTACTTTAAAAATTACATGCTAAACTTAATTTATAAAATATTGTTAAAATCAGTAGAGATTTAGAACATTTCAAAATTTTGTACTTTTATTCAATTGAATATTGAATTTAGAAAACAATGTGGAAATTAAAATCATTAATTGATTACATTAGTTTTAAGATATTGAATGATTAACTGATGTCTTTTATAATCAGCTTTGATATACATTCATGTATGTTTTTGTTCCACTTAATTAAACATTCATCATAATATATACTTATTATTTAATTACATTATGAACTCAATTTTTCATTATTAAAATTAGCCACGAGCTAGTTGTTAATTAATAATGTAATCAATTAATGAGGCTGACTTGAATAAGTACATACGAAGAAACCAATGTGGATATACTAATAAATATGATAACAATAAAGAACAATTCAACTTACCAAATGACATACTAAACAATGTTATTAAGGCTCGTTCTAACCTTTTAATTATTTATCTTTACTAGATAATCATAGAATGAAGTAGGCGCAAAGAAATAGCAAGTCAGAGCAATGCCATGTCAGTGTTTTTTAATATTTCTTTTGTTAGGTAATACATTTATTTTCTTTTACTTTAATTTTGAGTACTATGGTGTTTTTTTTTTTTTTTTGAAATTGCGCCCGTAGTACTATGGTGTTTTTGTCAGTTTACACTTTACATATAGTTCAATCTCAAGATGTGCTCCATCATCAATCAGCCAACATGGGTCTAGATTGCCTAGGTAGGTATTTTGGCATCACCCCACTTTTATCCTAGGTCAATTCTCTCTGTTTTTACTAAAAATGGAATAGACAAAGAAACTGAACTTCCCCTTCGATTGGACATCTCCAATTTATAACAAATAGAGAGGACAAGCAGTCCTTTCAATTTTACTATAAGGGTAAAGTCAACGAGTCAACACCTCCTTTCCTACGTGTGTAAACAAGGAAACCATCGAACCACAAAGGCAGTTAAATAACTTGACAGTGATTCTAGTTAATAACCAGGAAAGATTGTGTGTGCCTTTCTATTGCTACAAGGTGTGTAAATTATATTATACAAATAATATACGATATAATTAGAAAAGAGAAAAGAAATACACCTAATAATTGGAAGAATAGATAAATCCGGCCATTACAAAACAAAAGGCAATAACAATCTAGATAATGACGCCTACCCTGAATGGAATTCCATTCCGAAGGCTTCTCCAACAAGTGCCTTCAAAACCACGGATCTTCTGGTCCCCACCTTCCTCACACCTTTCACCCCCTTCATCTATCCCTATATAAACCCGACCCCTACCTCTTCCCCTTGAATCCTTTACCACACCTCAAATTCAATCCATCCCCTCTTTCTTTCTCTCTCTCTATAGAATTTCTCGTGTTTCTCAAGTTCTCTACTTCTGTCTGAAGGAACTCAGGGCTGTTGTCTCTTGATTTCAGTTGTGTGAGTGAAGTCATGCAAGGTGCAATGCAGGAGCAAGATCAGGCGGCCATGAATTTGCCACCGGGCTTCCGGTTCCATCCGTCGGATGAGGAGATCATCACGCACTACCTCACGCCGAAACTCATGCTGCGTAATTTCTCTCCTGCTGCCATTGGAGAGGTTGATCTCAACAAGTGTGAACCCTGGGACCTCCCTAGTAAGAAACTTTACCTCCTAAATGAGCCTTTCTTGAAAGCTTTTTGCTTTCTCTAATTTTCTTTGAAGTTTTGATTCTGTTGAACTCATATATATATATATATATATTTTTATGAATTGCAGAGAAGGCAAAGATGGGGGAGAAGGAATGGTGGTTCTTTTGTCAGAGGGATAGGAAGTACCCAACTGGTACGCGTACCAATAGGGCCACCGAGGCGGGCTACTGGAAGGCCACCGGCAAAGACAAGGAGATCTTTCGGGGCAAAGGCGTGCTAGTTGGCATGAAGAAAACCCTAGTTTTCTACACTGGACGAGCCCCACGAGGCGAGAAGACCAACTGGGTCATGCATGAGTACCGTCTCGAAGGCAAACTCCCCTTCTCCAACCTCAACAATTCCTTGAAGGTACTGATCGTGTTGATCTATTCATGATTTTTGCTTTTTAAAGTTAAACTTAAATCATATGATTCTAATTTATGGGTGGCTTTACTAATTGATGTGATGATTTTTGGATTGATTATTGTGGATTTTACCAATGCAGGATGAATGGGCGGTCTGTAGAGTCTTTAAGAAGCCTGGTGTTGTGCCGAGAAGAAACCCCACTACACCAGGTCTAGATAGGTTCGACTCGCTCATTAACGGGTTATTGGAATCACCGACATCGCTCCCACCTCTCGAAAATTTTGAACCGATGACATTCTATAACTCCGGCATGTCATCCGGCTTCAACTTTGACAATCAGATGTCAGCCTCCACCTCTTTCATCCCATATGAAGACCCGGTCCAGGCAGGCTATATGGTCCATCAGGAGCCAATAAGGAGGCACTGCAAGGCCGAGCAGTCGACGAACCAGCCGATTCCAAGCCTCTCCCATGAAACAGGTCTGAGTGAATTGGTCGACCGCAACAACGAGATCTCATCGGTTATCACTGGGCAACATGATGAGTTGGAACAACCTGTGTTTGATTGGGGTGGCATGTGGAGTGTCTAAATTAGGGCTGTAATTAATTTGAAGATTTTAACTGGATTCAGTATTTGGTAGCATGCAGCTCTTTGTTACAAAAAACAGTTGAGTAGTCTTTCCATGGATAGAAGATTTACTTCTTCTCTAGTTTATATTTAGTCCTCCTTGTATATAACTTATATCCTATGGTTTGCTTAGTATTTGCTTGTATCTCTGTAAGAGGTCTAGGGTTTGTTAAATAGCTATGTATATTTAGGTGTGATGGTTGGGTATATTATGGTGTGTTAATTAATTAGAAATAAAAGAGAAAAATAGAGAGAATGATAGTTGTAGTTCTATTATATAAGATAAAAAGAAAGAAAAAAATAGTTTGACAGTAGCTATGCTAATGCAAATTTGTAATGCTGTAATGTTTGAATTAGACCATATATATATATATATAGAGAGAGAGAGAGAAGCTTATATGATTTGAAATTTTGAACTTCTTGTCATGGCAATAAATTATCTCCGTTCAGCTAGACCAGTATGCGCTTGAAAATAGAGGCCTGTTTTCCAAATTTAACAAGATAGGTTCTTCACAATAAATTTGTCTATTGATACAGTGAGGTACTGATATCAGTGATACATATTCTTCACCAAATCTACCATGACATCTACCAAACACTATTGTTCTTCACCATCACCAAAGGAATGATAGAGGACATTATTGTTCCCAGAATCTAGACTGGTCCTTTAATGGTGCATTTCATCTTCTTGTACAAATTAGGGGGCAACAAATGAAATATACACCTTTCATCTCTATGTCTGTGTATATAAACCACATGAACTTGTGCATCCTGTGAGCTAAATGAAAGGCAATGAGGAACGGTGTATAGAGAGAGAAAGAGCAAGAAAGAGTGGTGCAATTTTCATGTGTGATTTGCTTTGGGAAATAGTTATCTTACTTTCCATTCAAAGCAAAGGGGTGTTGTTTTGTTTTATAATTTCATTTTGTTTCTACACCTGTGTTTCAAAGACTTGGTGTGAGGAGAAGGACCGCCCTTTGCGCCCTCTTGTGCTTCCTGTGCTTCTTTCATGCATTAAATTCCGGGATAGGAGAATCTTCTCCCAACATTCATCGCTCTCCAGTTCTAACTACTACCCCCAAACAACTGGACATCTCCAATTTCCCAGATTTTAGCGTCTCTGGATTTTGAGAAGACCAATGATTAAGATAAAAAGTGGTTTTCGACTTTAAGCGTCATGATCAAGAAATGAAAAATATTTTGAACAATAATTATGTTAAATTAAACATTGGTTTTAATTAGTATTTCGCCATCGTTTTTTATGTCAAAAGTATCAAACTTTCCTATTTGAACTGTTATAAACTTTAGCATATATATACGTTTATTTAGACATACATAATTGACTTTCTCAATAAGTATTTTTTTAATTAAAATTTGGATATATAATATGATTTCTAAATTTAATGCCAATTAGAAATTTTATTTCTGCACGGAATGATAACTGGTTTTAATTTAAAATAAAAAAAAACTGATGGCACGAAAAAATTACCTGGTTATACCATACATTAACACCTAATAATTAGATTTGTTCTTACGCTCCTCTCTTTGTGACACGTAATTTATCTTGTCCGTAAAGAAAAACATGTTAATAAATACGTTATCCTATTTTTATGAAGCAAGAGAAACCAAAAAAAAATTCTTATTTTAAAAGTAATCAACCCGATATTTTGTTTAACATACGCGATAACGTCATTTGTTTTTGCAAACTAAGATAGCGATTAAGGTGATAAGATGTGATATTTCAAGGATATAACTATAATATTTACTTTCATTAACTTGTATGTATTTTATATATCCTTAATATCCACATTATGAAATTTACAAAAGTTAATATTAATATCGTATTAATTATTTTGTAATTTTCTATTCTTAAAAATTATATATAGCAAGAGATTACGAATGAACTAGGTATAATGGATGCTTCCATTTCCCATAGAAAGAGGAAAATTCTTGCTTCTACCACTGGCACTTTATTGGTGGAATTGGCTCGTCTAATTATTAGCTTTATCTTCAATCTTAATTTGCCTCTGCTTGTGGTTTCTGACGAAATAATTTCTATGCTTCCAAAGGACTTGAATATAAAATATTTGTATAGCGAATAAATTACATTAGGACAGTGAGTAGGGAGTAGGGACAGCTGGTTTGTTTGCATACGCATCAATTTCATCAGTACCATGATTTGGTCAAGTCGACATGGAAATTGTGATCATTACGGTACAAAGGAGAAAAACCTTGCATAATTCTCAATCTTATTTTCTTTTAAAGTAAGAGAAAAAATAGAATCCTCAAAAGAATAAAATCTTAATTTTGAAAAAAAAATAAAACAATTATTCATTAAATTATATTTTGAAAATTATCAATATTATAGAAATAATAATAACATGGAGGATGACGACAGCATTAAATATAATGATGATAATAATAATTTCATTAAAACTACATAATTATTATTATTGGATTGGATCATCATTAATAACACAAATGTATTTTTTATTTTTTTCCTATTATATTACATGTTTTTACCAATTATTGGAACATCATTAATAACATAGAACGGTTTAGCAAAAATATATTTTTTTAGAGAATATTCTAAAAAATATGGAAATATTATAACAATATAATGGCGTTAATAGTTAATTATAATAATTAGCATTGTACGAACAATTCTTATAATATTATTGAAAGTTTACAAAAAAATATTATTATTATTGTTATTAGTTATGTTAATGTTAATATATTGTTATATTATTCTTTTTATTTATTTTAAGATTAAATTTTATTGTGATTGCATTATATCTATTATTATCAAGACCATTGTTGAATGATAAACATAATTTTAGAACCTAAAAAGAAAATTATTAAGAGTCTAATATTTTTCTAATAAAACGGGGAGGAAAGTGGGCCTTGTCCCGGAAGATCTCTTCTTCCAAAAGTTTGAAGAAAAACTTCCACATTATTTCAGTCATCATCTTCTACTTTATTACAATAATTATGTGGCACTTTTTTTTCTACTTTTTTTTCTCGGAATAATTATGTGGCCTACCCCAACTTGTTTGGGATAAAAGGCTTAGACTTTAGACTTTAATCTTATTTCGAAAAAAAATTCATAGTACCAAATAGCCATCTTCAAGATTATTTACAGTTAACTACAAATTAAAATTGACAAAAGTTTTGCAATTTTTACTGAAACAATATTTTACATATCTATAGATAAATTCTTCATTTAGTGTCTTTAATTGAAAATTCTATGTGGTTCATGGGAAATGTCATTTGTTGACGCCCGTACATAGGGCATTTTATTAAGAAGAAAAAAATGAACTTAGCCTCCGTTTGGATAGGAGAAGAAGAAGGAGGAAGAAGGAAGAAGGAAGAAAAAAAATTATAAACAATCCAAACTCTTCACAAAGTTACACACTTCCCAATACTTTTTCCCATTTCTTCCCTTCTTCCCTTCTTCCCACACCTATTCAAAGTTAATTAATGAAGAATCATGCATGCTACAAAAGTATTAATGATGCATTCATAAATCCAGTACTAATGCATTCAAATGTTTTTTTTTATTTAAAAAGACTTTGTTCCCAAGAACATAATACATACAAGGATTTACGTTTGAGGTGCATAATTTTAAACTTCTTTTAGAGAGCAGTTAATGTCTTCCAATTATGCAACGTACTTTATACCGTAATACAACAACATTGATAATGTTGTTGACTATGATGTGGCTACAATAATAACAATTATGACAATGATAAAATAAGGATGCCAAACGCAAGCTTAATTAAAATTTGTTACAAATAAAAATAGAGCAAAACTAGTCCAACGTCTGGACCATCTCCATCTAACTCGCCCATTTTCAGATTTTTCAAGTCTCGTATGACCAATTTAAACAGTTAAATGTGATATTCATATTGAAATCTAACAAAAAATATATATAGTTTTTGTAAGTTTTTTTTACTATTCTTCGTCAGATGTTTACAAAATCATCAGTTTAAAGAAATATGAACCATCTAAAAAAACAATTTTGTAAATATCTGAAAAAAAATAGTAAAAAATTTTTAGGAAAGTAGACAATTTGATTTTCTACTAAATTTTAACATGAATATCACATTGAATAATTCGGATTTATTGTTTAAAATTTAAAATACGAAAACAGATGCGTTGAACTATTTTTAAACTCCTTACTCATAAAATAAGTAAATCCGAATTATAAGATTATCGGCCTTTTGTTTTGTGTAACTCTATTCTAGGAAGACTGGTGGGCCGGAGAGCAATAAGCAAGGTAATGAAAGCAAAGTCTTTCTATTCTAGTGCTCCGTTTGGATAAGGTGTGGGAAGAAGTGAAGAAGGAAAAAAGTGGAAAGAAGTATTGGAAAGTGTGTAATTTTGTGAAGAGTTTGGATTGATTATAATAAATTTATTTTCTTATTCATTTTTCTTTTTTTTCCAAATGGAATCCAAATGGAGCCTAGAAGAAGAGACTAATAATTTGCAGCTCCTCAAGAAAGAAGATGTAATTAAAATAGGTATATATGCGCTGCCACTTCCGAAAGTATATTTATGATACAGTCTAACTAACAAAACAACAAAGTCAAGAAAACCATACTATCAAAAAAGAAAATTGAGATCTTGCACAAACATATGCTCCCTGATTTAGCAAGGGGTGTATAGAAAAGGAGAAATAGTATGGTACCTGTTCTAATATACATAACTGGTACCAATTCCACAGCTCCCTAATAAGTAATAACAAACCCACCATTTGACAACAGCAACACATTTACACTTAGCATGTACAGAGAGTCGAGGTTAAAAAATACGCCTAGTAAAGGCGTCAAGCAAATCAAAGCAACCAAAATATTGAGAGTATTGAGAACCAGCTCTTGGTTTAAATGACAAAGAACAATACATCTTGAGTGAAAGGTCACAGGTTCGAAACCCGGTTGAAGAGTCTTTTATAGATATTTAATTTTAAAATAAATTGGATGGCTTAGATTTTCAATTTATCTCCAAAAAATAAAAGGTATATATTGAGAACATTGTTTGTTGGATTTTCATTATAGCTAAAACGGAATAACAATTCGGATCAGGTCAAATCGCAAATCAGAATAATCTGTCAATAATAAATAAAAAATAAACGATCAAATATCATCAATAATATAAACGAAAAAACTTTCAAAATAATCGACTCCTAGAATATAACTCCAAAAGTTAGTGTTTAAATTAATCATATTCCTAAGATAAAAAAGAGAAAATACGTTTTTCAAAGTATGATGGGATAATAAAATTTGGGATGATTCTTATCAATCTGACGCATGCATATTTTATATGATGTCATTAAATTTTATAAAAAAAATATATAGAAAATGAAAGCAAAAAGAGAAAAAGTTCTTTGTCAGAGACAAATTCTGAATTATTTGTCCAGAAAGTAATAGCGAGATTCCGCATTTATAAAATTAAACATAGAGAATATAACTCTGGAGGTATATATATCTAAAGATCTAAATCCATACCAAAAAGATTTTATAAAGCAAGGTTGGCAACTTGGCATGCTAGATTGACATATAGCAAGCCTTGCAAGCCACAGCTGATCTGATGCACTCCAGAATAAATTCTAGTATTCTACCATAAGAGTTTCCTGAGCAAGGCACGTGACAACATATATATTATTGCACTATTAATTTCTGCTCCGTTAAGAACATGAGGGGTCTAATACTCTAATATGAATATGATGTCATCCAACCTCCTCTGGAGGGACCCAGAATCCCGTGTAGCGCGGGACACCGTGTAGCGCGCGTGCGAGCCGTCTGATCTTGATCGAACGGTTTATTTTTTACGGATCTATCAATCTAGGTTACATGCACGGAATTTTCTTGTCCATTGAATCTTGATCAGACGGCTATGATGCCGCGCTCCACGGTGTGCCGCGCGGCACCAGATCTGAACTCCCTCTGGAGAGCACCGAAGACCGAACCCCCACCTCCCCCAATCGCCATCGTAACATGCCACGTCAGCATTCAATTGGGTCCCACTACTTCTGTTTCGCATATATATAGGTTGGCATTAGGCTTTCTGTTGAAGAAATGATAGCTGGTCATACAATAAGAAAAAGACTTTAGACAATCAGAAAAACATATCCTCTATTATATTCCCAAGTTTATAACCCTACAATATTAGCGCTTCTACATGGAGTTCAATTTGGGTGAAAAGTCCATTGTATTTGATTTGTAAAACGTGAGATGAAAACTATTAATTTCCTGTGTTTAACTCAATTAATTGCATCGGAATAAAACATTAACTTGGCTTTTCCTTCTTTTTAAAGATTTATAACGTTAATGATTACACCAAAGGTTTAAATAATAGCAGATAGCGGGTTGGTAGCGGACGACCTCATGTCATAGCGGATAGCGGGTAGCGGTTATTTAGCGGCCGCTATCGGATCATAATGGACCCGTACAAATGTACTTATTTATTACGTTATACACATATTTTTAATTAAAAGATAAATATCAGACTACATTATATGTATGTTATGATAGTTAAATTTAACACATACACTTTACAATCTATTATTGCAATAGACAAATCTCATTGTAAATAATATTATATCAAGTTAGTCAGAGTTAATAGGCCAAAGATATATTTGTAATACTGATTTTATACTAGCAAGTAATAAATTGTGTCGCTATATTTCTCTAAATACCATTATAATGCATCTATATTTTGCTAATTTTACCATTATAGCCACCAAAAGAAATAAAAGGCCAAAATAAATATAATTTTAAGTAATATTACTATATACCAATGAACACCGCTATAGCGACACTTTTAGTTTAGCACCGTTGCGATCTACTAAGTCGTACCGCTATAGCGGGGTATTGCGGTTCATAGCGGCACTATTTAAATCACTGGATTACACAGAGAAGGAAAGCAGATGGATAGACAGATAATTTGATGATTTCATCAAATAGAGAAGGGCTCTAAAAAGAAAATGTTAAAACATGCATTCTCTTTAGCCCTTTTTCCATTTTCTCTTTCAATTATTCATAATATATTAAAATTATATGATATCTTATTCCTCCAATATTTGGGTTGCAAATAAGATGAGCTCAGATGAGCAAATTTAAACTTTAACTTGATTTGATTATAAGTCGACTCAAATTGAAAATCAATCGATCTCAAACTGATTAATTTCAAATCAAGCTCATGATCAACACTAATTAATAGGTTTATGTAATCTGATTTTATATTAAGTAAGTAACTTAAAATTTAAATTGTAAAATAACTAATTTATATTCTTTTCTACACGATGTTTATTTTTCAATAAAACTGTTGCCTAATATAAAAAAAATTAATAAAGTACAATTTTATTGTCAGTTTGACCAGCATAGATTCTGAGAAAATTATGTACCAGTTTATCAATTATATCTTCTTAATCAGTACTTTTGAAGGAACAATTGCATGACATTGCAATATTATGAAGAGCAATAGAAGATTAAGCTTAAAATAATATATAGTGGGGTCATCCATCCATCCTCTGACACAGAAATATAGCAAGTGGATGTTGAGATGACGTGGAACGAATGGATTTGAAGACTAAGAAAGATTAGAAAGCTTTTTAGCTGTCAATTATATTAGTTGAGATGGCACTGCGTTAGAATCTCTTCACTATGTTTTGCTTCATTTTCATGGACACATCTCTTATATGCTCTGGTAGACCTTATTGTTTGACTAAATATCATCTTCCTTTAACAAAAGTTTGTTGGATATAAGAGATGAAAAGACAAAGTAAACTTTTTAAATTTTGAATTAAGACAAGCATTTAAGTTTACAAAAATGGAAATGGAAAAGTACAAGTATTATTGCATAGTATATTTTGATAATGATATTGGAACGTGCTCTCGAATACATATATTTTTTTTTTGACAGATCGTAATGAAAAACAACAATTAAAGGATGGAAGATACTAAAGTATGTATATAGCGGTCAAGGCGCAAGATGTATACACACATAAATATATATAGAGAAAATATATGGTGCATATTAATGTACGAAAGTTTCGGTGTATATTGATTCAAACTTTTGGATCTGATTCAAAATAACCGATCCAAACCGTCCAATATAAACTCCTTACCAACCAAATTTAACATTTTTTCAAAATTTGTAAGTATTTTTTTTCGAATTTTTGAAAATCGCTAATCTAATTTTTTTCTTAACCGTTCAAAAATAGCAGTTTTTAAAAATCCAAAAAAATACTTAAATATTTCGAAAAAATGTAAAATTTGGTCTCCAAGGAGATTTCAATGGGAGATCATCTTGGACGGTTTGGATCGATCATTTTGAAGCAGATGCATAGAGGGTTCCGTGCACCACGACCGTTTTGGTTGGTGTGGTTTCAGAAATTGTCAATCTAATTTAACCAACCCAATATATATATATCTCTCATAGAAAATAAAATTTTTAAATTTTTTTACTATTTTTTCGAATTTTTTAAAACTTGCTATTTTTTACTATAAATTAGTGTATTTGTAGCCGAAAATGACAAGCTTTACAAAATTAGAAAAAAATAGTAAAAAACTCGTAGATCTAGTTCAAAAAATTAGAGTTGTGCTATGGTGAGTTGTAACTCACCAAAGGGTCTGTGAGTTGTGATTAAAATTCCTAGATCTAGTTTAAAATGACCGATCCAAACTGTCTAATATGATATCCTTATTTAAATCTCCATGAAGATCAAATGTTATATTTTTTTGAAAATTTAAAGTATTTTTCGGATTTTTAAAAATTGTTATTTTTGAACGGTTCATAACTAATTAGATTACTGATTTTCTAGAATTTCAAAATAATATTTACAAATAATATTTACTGATCATATTAGACGATTTGGATCGATCATTTTAAACTAGATCTAGGAGTTTTAATCACAACTCACAGACCCTATGGTGAGTTGCAACTCACCATAGTAAAGCTATATATATATATATATAGAGAGAGAGAGAGATGTTATGGTGCATCGCGATGTATTAAGGGCTTTGTACATCGCGACCATATATAGATAGTTTTACAATTGACAAATCTTATTAAACCAATCAAATTTATATATATTGAAATAGCGTCTTCCTAGACGAAAATTTATTCCTAACCATCCAAATTCTTCACAAAGTTACACACTTTCCAATATTTTTCACCTAGAAATAGACTATTCCTCTTATTCCTAAGCGAACCAAACGGTCCCTATATATATATATATATATATAATATCATTGCTATTGCTATGTGGTAATTAGTATGCAATTTAAATGAAGATCAAGATAGCTAAAAAAATTAATTAATATATGTTCTTTACACCAATATATTAAAAATATAAATAAGAAGCGGTAAAAGCAACAAAAGAATTATATCGGAGGGATATTCAACCTACTTTGGCCAAGCAAAATAATAACTGATTTTTATTTTATATAAATTAATTATTCATGTTATATATTTAATATATAGGCATTGAATTTGTTTGACAAAACATATATAATAATACCTGGCTCTTTAGTTTCTCTACATGTGTGTGTTAGAATTGAGGTTATTATAATGCATCACGATTATAAATTAAGAAGAATTAAACCAGTTCGATCTTACACATTGTCATGTTATTACTAATTAAATTTAGAAAAAAAATGCCTTTCCCTCAATGATTTATATCCCTTGATTTTATTGCATCGGCACTGAAGGTCGGAGTAAAAGACATAAATTAATAATAACTAGCTTTAGATTCGCGCTTCGCGCGATGAGGGGAGTTTTAAGGCTAACTTATAATTTTTATAAGGGCTAGAATTATGATTGTAAATATTTGAATAAATACCAAATTATCTTACAATTGATTTTTTTATAGTAATTAATTACATAGTTTTGTATGTGTGTCATTTATAATATATTTATCATTTATATCGGAACTATTATTTTTGGATATTTTTAATTTCAAGATAACTTAATTGTCTCTATCATTTTTAATATATAGAAAGTGAAGGGTGACATGTAATCATTAAATATTTTTGTTAAAAAGTGTTAGAATTATGAAAACAAAACCTGCTGTATGTTAGAGTTATGTCCTAGAAGTCAATAATTTAATGACTTAATTATTAGTTTATGTTTTTGTTTGACCCTAAAAATTGGCCATAGTTGAGAGACCGTTATATGGGATCTGGAAACCTCATGGGCAAATAAACGAGGCGTTCAGTGCATGGATGAATTTCTAGAGTCGATTTCAGATTATCCCGAATCAGTCAGAAAACGCATGCATGGATATGATGACCGAAACTTCAAGACAATTGGCTCCAATTTTCAACATTTGTATTAATGCTAATATTGACGAAAGAATGTTAATTTAGCGTTAATGCAATATGTTTTTTTTTCATTGGATCCATGTAAACCACAATTCATGCCTCAACACAAGGAAAAATAATTGTATGATTTTTATGTATATTTATACATGAAATTATATGATTATACATCAAGAAGCAACAAGGAATGAGAATTCAGTATTTTGAACGACCCTGGATGCATCAAGATTCGTGCACCAACCAATTCAGATCCGACTAATTGAAATCCCATTTTTCTCTTTGTATTTCTGGGAGCCCAATTTGCAAACAAAAGAATACAACAGCAGCCCAATTTATAAAATGTTACAGGCCCAAGGAAAATAAACGATGATAGCGGCCCAATCCTTCTCTCGGCCCAGCTCATCTCCCTTCCTTCTTTCGCTCCTCTCGTCTCACTGAGACATGGCCCCGCCAGTCAGCATCTCCTGCTCGCTGAACGCCTCCGTCTCCGTTCCGTCCCTCTCACTGAGACACGACCCCACTCGTCAGTCTCCTCCTTGCAGTTACTGCTTCTCTCTCGCAATCAATGCCTCCTCTCCCTGCACACTCGACCCCACATGACAGAAACGGAATTGAAGATGACTGTCAACACCTCCTCCTCTCTCTCCGTTCCTGTGTCAACCGCCATCCCCCTCTCACGCATACCATGATGACAGACACCTCTCCGCAAAATTTGTAGAATTCCCGTCTGTGCATTCAATAAAAGACGATGGTGGGAGAAGAACTTGGCGCCCACTCTTTTATTGTCTCCAGTACACACAGAATTGAGAAGACTCAGACTCAAAACCTGCAATTCCAGATAGCACGAAATTAAGAGACATCAGTTAACGAAAACCCAAATTCGTGATGGAACAACATCAAGGAACCACCCATGATGATGTTTAAATTGTCAATTTGAGAATTGATGGAGTGGAGCTCGAAGCCAGGGAACAGCCATACTCGAGCAGGAAACCATACTTTGAAGAAGTTAGCATTGAGGCTGTGAGAACCCCAGTGGTCAGAAAATAAAAAGAACAAATTGTGAAAAGTGCAGGATTGATAATTGGATTATTGGAGGCTTAACAAGATATAGTTGTGCTTGAGTCTGAAAAATGCAAAGATAAATTGAGGATTATACTCAAAATGCGTACATCTGTTATGACCTAATTAAGAACAAAGAAGAATGGATTAATCAAGGCCATAAGCTGAAATGAAAATCGATATGGCATGTGGCAATGGAAAAGTCCATGCTGATTTATGAAGATTGATTACCTTCAAGTACTGTCAGGATCAAAAAGTCCATGGAAAACAAAGAATTGAAAATAGTCAAATGGAGAATGGAACACTTACCTCTACTGGAGACCATGTAGGCCATGTATGAAGCCACTGTGCAAAGAAAGTGAAATGCCAGAAATGACCTCCAAGGGCAGAAATGAGAATTTGCCTTCATCTACAGCAGCCATCCCTCCTCTTCTATAAAAGAAGCCCCCAAGGAATATTGAAGAGGACCCTTTTTTTTTAGACCCCTTCTCCCTCCTGACCAATAGACACATACTCCATCTTCTCCTTAGCTGTTGCCACAACATACCACACCTTTGGCACTGCACAGCTCATGTGTTGAGCATCAAAAGAGAGAAAGAAAGAGAGAGGTTTTGCTAGTTGATTAGGTTAGCCAGAAAATAAAAAAGAAGTGTAACCTCCTAGCAAACAAAATGTAAGTTTTAGGGGCCTTGGCTCTTTGTACATAGAGCTCAAGGCCGTGAGAATATATTCCTACATAAAATATATGCATATGTTCTTCCTTTACTTTTTTTCCTTTTCTGATTTGTCTCTAGCATTTTATTTGTTTTGTTTTGCTGCCTCTCCTTTTCCCCTCTCTTACACCATAAATAAACAAGAGACATAATGAAATAAAAGTATTAAAAATAAAAAAACACAACATATCAATGGAATTATCAAAGGACAGCAGGTACCTTTCAATGCCTCAATGCCTCAAGCCATGAAGATCATCCAGAGAGAGAATAAGCTCTCTGGATTGAAGATCATCTGAAGCCACCTCAGAGAGAGAATAAGCTCTCTGAGGCATACCATTTGAAGACATCTCAGAGAGAGAATAAGCTCTCTGAGATATGCCTTGTGAAGACCATCCAGGGAGAGAATAAGCTCCCTGGAATGAAGCCCTTTTGAGTGTGAATAAGCACTCAAATGGTGTTCCTTCATCAACCCTGTCAGCCCCATTGCCCCACCATTATAACACATTGCTGAACCTCTCCTTTGCCTTGCTAAAACCTGCCCATCCAGATGACATGCTGTTGGATTTGTGTCAACTCCTAACCACTCAAAAACAAACCCTCACCATGTCTAAATGTTGCCTAAACTCAGCCCAAATAACAATCATCAAGCCATCTCAATCACCCTCCCTATCTCACATCCCTACAACTGCCATTAACCCCAGCCATACCCCTCTCTTGCTTTACTAAAACCAAGCTATACAAACCGTTATGCTGCCCAATTTTTACCAACCCCCTAATCCCTCAGTAAATAGGCTCCATCACATTGATTTGTTGCCTAAACTTAGCCTCTATAAACAGTCATTTGATCTTAGCCATGCTTCTCTCTTGCCCTGACAAAATCAGACCTGATAAACTGTTATGCCGCCTATTCACTTTCAGTTCCCAACTCACCCACAAATAGCTTCAATCATGCCCATAGGATGCCTAGAATCAGTCACCATAACAACTCCTAAAGCCTCTTAAAACCCTCTCTTACCTTACCATGTCATTCTAGGGGATCATGTTGCCTCATTACTGCCAACTCCTAATCTACCAAGGAAAGAGGAAGCCTTTACTTTGCAGCCATATTGAAACCCATTCTATGACAAATTGGGTCCTATGTTATTCACCCATCTCTTTATCATCACCTGTGCCTTATTAGTTGGTTTCCTGTCGACTGAGAAAACCTGTGGCCGAAATGAAATCAAGGTAGTGTCATGTATTAGGGAATTCTAAACTCTGATTGATGACATGGACCCCCTTCTGAATAGGCATCCATACTCACAACTCGATTATTAAACCCTTGGGGATGTCAACAATGGCCTAACATCAATTCGGTGCCATAACCAAGCTCAAATCGAGATAAAGATCAAAACAGAAAACACAAACCTTGGTTGCCAAATTGAAGGCTTAAGCATCTTGAAAAACGTCCCCGTTCACTCTCAAAGGTATTGACAAGTCGCCTGTGTCATCACATTGCGGTAACTAGGAGCTCGTCGCTATGCCAGACTTTGATCAAGATCAAACTCACTGCCACCGACCTCAATTGGCCCAATTGAAGAGGCACTGCATCTCAGGATCCACTTACGATATTACAAAGCCCATCCTCTTCCCGCATTTACTGCTAGAAAGCCTCACCTTCACGAAAGTCATTCGAAACCCTAACTACGGCGGGAGAAGCCAATTACGGCGGAGGAGAGGCCTCTATGTACGGCAGATAGGTCTCTCGATACCCAAGAATCACCATGAAATCAAGGAGGACGACATCAACTTCCTGCGGGGACCTAGTCGCTTTAATTAAACTAGCCATGGTGGCATGGGCTTCAACAGATCGAAGAGGAAGAAGGAAGTGAGGAGAGACCCCCCATGTCATATCTGGAATTTGTATAAACTCGGCATATGGACCATCAACTGACTGACAGCAGGCCCTACAAGTTAAAGAAAGCGCTGGCTCGTAAAGACCCGACCCATACGACTAATAGGTTATTCTTAACAGAGTCAGTCCCATTCTTACCGATCTTCTGTGGCACCCATGCGCAGCGAGTCACTGACAAGAAGCATAATCCAACCATTTGTTGACACCTGTCCCCTCTGTTAAATGACACCAAAATAGCGGTTATTCTCTTCGCGTATTGAATTGGCCCAGTAAGATTATGCCACGTGTACCCCCTGATGACATGGACCAATCATATTGCTGGAAACCTTTGAAAATCCATAGAAAATCAACCGTGACTCAGAAAAATACAAATCCAATTTCTATGGAATCAGAAAATTATGAGGAATTTAACCATACCATAACCCTGATCTAAATTACGCCGAAACCAGTTCAGAACAATTATAAAGGAAAATCCAAAATCTAACCAATCAGGGATTTCCACGTCATTTCCAGGATTATTCTGAAACCCAGAAAACTTCCAAAACCCACCGAAAATCATAGAGAACCCAGAAAAACATGAGGAAAATCCTAATAAACTCAGAAAATTACAAGAAATTTAGTTCTGCTGAAATCATGACCGAAATCAGGACCAAACCATTTTTAACCTTTTAAATGGTCAACCACAACTTGCTATCTCAGCAGAAACCTTAGAAAAACCATTAAAAATCACAAGAAACTCATAAAACTACATGGAAAATTCCTGTGAACCCAGAAAAATATGAGGAACCCAACGGTATCAAGGATTTTTGCCGAAACCCGACAGATGACATACTTGGTACCATAGCTATACCGGAATCACTGCCGAAACCAAGAAACCCACATACCTTAAACCTTTCAGATCAAACCAATAAAGGGATGAGCAATACTCTAATGCCAAGCCAAAACTCAAAACCAGTAAAGCCCATAAACCAATCCCTAAAGAGATCCAGCGGAGCGAAACCCGGAACTATCTGAGTAGGACCGAATCGGGTGAAACTCTGAAACTCCATGACCAGCTCTGATGACCACCAAAACCCAAAAGAATTCAGTTCAATGTTGAGAACCCGATTAGGGACTCAAAATACCTTTTAAGAAAATAGGAATAATCCAATTCCAACAGAAACAACCCTGTACCCCGGTAGACCCAGAGCCTGACGAGGACGGAACCTATCAGCCGAGGAACAGACCAACTCAACAAGGTGCACCAATCAACAAAAACCCCAACACTGGAATACCCAGAACAAAAATGAATAGTCTTGTACCACGAGTAACCCAGATCCTGACAAGACTGGCACCCTATTACCCGAGGAACAGACCAACCAAGGCTCACCAAAACAAAGGGATAAACCCAAAACCAACACCAAAATAGCACTGAACCCCGGAGAAACCAAGTCCTGACAAGATTGGAACCAAGCAACCGAGGAGCAGTCCTACCCAACCTAGCGGAAACCTAATAAAACAAACAACCTTCGGTCGTAAACGAAAAAGGTCGAATTGAGACTACACACACATACTGATCGTATTTCGCCAATGCGGTCAAGTGACCTCAATCTGAGAGCAAACAAAAAGAAAGCTAAGGCCAACATTTCATTTGGGAAGATGAAATTAAGAACGATGCGAAGTTAAAGATATGAGCATCTAAGCCAAAACCTTTCGACCCCGGTTACCCGAATTGTCAGTGGATTTAATTTGGATAACCACCCGACTAAAAAGAGCATTAAACCGGCCGTCTGGGATGACTTGAGGAACCATTTCAGATACCATAAACCCTGGCTATTTAGGCAGCAAGACTCGAATAGTTTTGCGATAGGGATAAGATCCACCCAACAACCCCAGATATTCAAAAAACTTTAATTGAATAGACCCGCAACAGGGATATCGCAAGGGAATAACTCAGGAGTTCTTCCTAAAAACTCCAACACACCTACTTTTGTCTTTCAGAACCATAACCTGATGGACCACACTTCAAGACTCTGGCGCCCAACCAAACATATCAACCAATCTTGGGTAGCTACATGAGTCCCCTCTTCAAAGACAAGCCTCAAACTGACCTCATGAGATAATCCGGATATGTCATAACCTATGAACTAATCTCAGGAGACAATTTGAACAAGTCACTGGCCCCTCCCGATTCTGGCGTCCGGCCAAACATATAATCCAGTTCCGGATGACTACTTGAATCCCCCTTCTAAATATAAACTTCATATCGCCCTCATGAAAGCAGCTTGGGAAATCTGCGATCACCAAGCTGTCGGTAGGAGGCGATTTGAACAGTCAACACCCAAATCATAATGCTCTTAAGGCTGGTCAGATCAACGAAGAATTTGATCTGGGGAGCCGCCCCTCGCGCATAATCGGGATTCAGTATAGAACATGCCAAGGCATGTGCTGAATCCTCAGAACATCAATACGCCAAGGCCCGATGTTTCCAACCAACTTGACATCCTAGCCAGAAACCAGGAACCAAGTTACCGACATCTGACTGGCAATCAGATGGACCTTTCCAATGATTCGATTGATCACCGAGTCATCTACCCTCTAACTAGACCCACTTGGCTGGCAACCAGGTGCATACTGCATTTTTCTCCACCCCAATTCCAAGCATCACGCTCGTATCTCTGACGGGCGGCTAACTCTGCATCATACTGGCATCCACCCCAAATTTTCGGTTGGCTACCGAAGTGCTTACCGACGAGGTCGAGGCACATCAAATCTCAGTGGGAGCCAGACCATGATATCTTGATTAGGTGATCAAGGTGTCTGCCATATACTCTATGCCAACGGATGAGTATAACCTCGATGTGCGAGACTGCCAGAGTGGTTCTGTCTCAAGCGTCACCCGCGCACCTCAATAACGCCCTTTACAGTCAGGCGTTAGACTGTTATCAGGAACAATAATCAGGGACATGATGATAATAGATAGAATGGCCGATATTACCGTCGCCGACTGGTATCGAGTCATTCGCCCGTTCTCAGGAAAACGACCAACCCAAAAATTCCCAAAAACGAGCCTTAAAACCAACCACATTGAACTTTCTTCCCTGAAGCTCAGACCTGAATAAGGTCTCCGCGAAATCTCTCCAAGTCACCAGAATCCAAACAGGAGCCTAACTCAGGTCCCTTGTATCCTCAAATCCCAAATTCCTCATAGTTTCCTCATATTATCAACCAAAGTGGCAAGAACCCAAATTCCTCATATCAGAACCCGGAAATCGGGATAACTTCCAGCAATCAAGGATCCGAACCAAACAGAGAACACCAGGCCAACATCAATTGAAGGGCATCAAGCCTAAACCTCTGCAAGGGCAACAACCCAACATTTATCAAGGCAACTCCAAAACCAAGGGCATGGAACCAACTGTCCTGCGATCAAATCCATTGATATGTCAGAAAACAACAAAAAAAGAGAAATAACCCTAAAAACTAAAAAGAAAAGAAGAATAATCCCAAAAACAACAAAAAACTGAAAAACCTCAAAACACCAAAAATAGAACAAGTCTTTTAGCCCCCCGTAAACACTAATTGTGTTAGACAATTCCCTAGCTGTTTAAAGACATAGAATCCACCGATATCCCTTTGAGTTTCCAGATCTAGAGGTTCTCTCGACCATGTCAGAGGTAATTAACAGTAGGGGCTTGCGCCTACTGGAATAACAGACGAACCCCCCAAATAATAAACTCTCGTGGGAAGCATTAAGGCCGTACAGTTGTCTCGCCCGTAAAGGAGACGGCCGTATCGTGACCTTAAGGCCCGCGAGAGATATCTGATCCGCATGCTTTTTCCGCCCTCAGTCCGCCATAAACGGACACCGTCACCCATCAACACCGGGAGGGCAGCCGAAAGGTGCGAGACAGTTTTGAATGATATTTTATCATCTGTTCCTAGGTTTATTATTGACAGATCATTCAGGTTGAGGATCTGAATTGTAGATCTCTGTTGATCATTCTTTAGAATGACAATAATAAATCTAAACGGTCCATAATCTTGATAATTAACAAGGAACATTAATTATCATATAAGATTAGTATGCAAGTTAAGTGATGATTAAGTTCTACAAATCATAGGTAAAGAGTTACCAACTTAATTGCATATGTGTATGTTATGGAACATAGCACAGGACTTGACCCATCGAAATAAACATATGGATTGTGTTATGTGTCATTGTTTATTTCGTTATGATTTTGGTTCTAAGTTTGAGATGATTATCTTTTCCACATGAGGATAGGTTCAATAAATATCGTCTACCGCTGATTCCCGATAAGGGCTGCTATACGGACTTTATTTATGTTCTCTTGAATTGTGCGGGGAAAAGCTAATCATCAAGAAAACCGTATGTCCCTCATTAATTCACTTAGTGAGTGACGATATCTATTTATGTTCTCTTGAATTGTTTGCATGCAACTTCATACAATTATCTCTAGATCAAGAACGTATAATCTGCAAGAATGACACATTCCTATCTTGGATTATACGATGATATCGTGTGACATAAGAATCAAAATAGGGAAATTCATTTATTCTCTTATGCAGGATTTAAATACTGTAGCAGCACACTATTTATGCGAATCGGGTATCATAACGTGTTGCTAGATACCACTTATGATTATTGGAATTAAATAGCGATTTAATTCCATGTCCAACATAGCATAAATCCTCAAAGGGTCACACAAATAGGACTTTGACCATACGTGCATTATTTATTTATTTGCAATAGTGAGTATTGCAAAATATGATAAGTTGATTAATTAATTAAATAACGTTGTCGACCGTTATAATTAATTAAGTCAAATGGATCATATAGAAATAAATTAATGTACATGATAATCCTAAAATGATTATCAATATATTGATAATTAATTTTATTCATCACACTTCAATTTAATTAAGTGAATTAAATTAAAGTATAGGCTTTTAATTTAATAGTCTATTTGAGCCTAAATTGAATGTAACTTGAAAGGCCTATTAAATAATTGATTTAATATGGACTAAGAGAGATTGAACAAACATAACACATGGCCCATGAGGCCCATGTACATGGCCGGCCACATAGTGGCAAACTTGTAATTAGTTACAAGTGTTGAGGAGGGATGGTTCTATATAAGCACCACTTGAATAGGCAAAACCTAATATTCTCACCTTGCCTCCCTTCTTCTCCCTAGCCGCCACCACCATTCATGGGCAGAATTTTGATTCTCCCATGATGGTCTCTCTCTCTCTTGCATTTTCATAGGTCTCATGTGTTGAGAATAGCTATTCCAAAAGGTTAATTGCTAGAATTACTTGAAGAATGGTGAAAAGGATTAGCTATCTCCTTTCTCTTGCTAGCACAAGAATTAGGACATGGCCAAATTCCTTGGTGGACTCGAGGGCGCCATGGAGGAGGCGAAGGAGAGCACCCCATCGATTTCTATGTCGTAGGATCGAGCCCCGCGAATACGATTTCGCGGGAGGTACAAATTCCACCTCTTATCTCTTTGTGTCGAATGAGCTTATGTACTAGATCCTCTCTTGCTCTTTGTTTAATTGGATTAATTAAGCGTAATTAGTCACAAAATTAAAATTGAGCAGTTTCCTAACAGTGGTATCAGAGAACATGGTCGTACTTAAGCTATTTTGACACTTAATTAAGAGAAATTGGCTCATTAACGGATTAGTAGAGATGATGCGTTTGTTTGCTGTCTGGAAATGGCATTTTCTGTGTTGTTTCGCATTTTTCGATATGATGTGTTCTCTGGAATATCTTTCTATCTACATGATAGTTGTAGATCTGTGGATTGTGATTCGTTTGGCGTTAGATTCACATTTTTCTGAAATTGTATGGATTTATTGTGAATAAAACGGCGACAGTGCGCAGAACCAGTTTCTGCTCGTACTGTCCTATTTGAATGGCTTGAAAAATTTATATTTTGAATATAAGTACCAGTGTTCTACGGCTAGAATCAAAGAGGACTTGAAACTCTTTCTGATCATATGTAGATTGTTGCATGACTCGGATTAATTTATGGGTTTTCAAGTATGAAAAAGAAGATCTTGTCAGATCCAGTTTATTGAGAAAATCGATTGTTCTAATAAACTGTATCAACTGAGAACTCCTTTAAAAATTATGTTTAAATGGAATTGTTCTATTTTGAGTTAGGATTCCAGGAAAATTAATTTCATAATTTTTCATGGAAGTTTGGACCTTCAACTGGGTTAAAACATTTCGATCAACAGTCTGTTCCAGTATAGAATTTGTTGATTGTTTAGTATGTAACTCGAATTTTTTGAACTGAACTTGGTTATTTTCTTTTCATGGATGAATATTCTATAGTCTAAACTAGTTTTTCTATGCATATTGTATATATAAAAACTGGATAGAAGGTGGTCTAACAGACCAAATAGTTGAGAGGATAAGCTGAAAATCTCATAACGGTGTTTCGTGCACTTGTAAGAGATTTGTCTTTTTTGATTCTCCCAGATGGTTTAAGATCTCTTCTTGAAATTTTTACTGGTAATCACAATTATGATAAGGAGCTTAAGTAATTTATTTCATAATTTTTGAAGACCTAAAACTATTGATTTTGTTGGATTCCATTAGTTACGTTTTTTGGTAAATTACTGTTTTTCTAATTATTCAAACTAGTTGAAAACAATTAGAATACTCCTTGTTTGATCTCCTTTCAGTTATGGGATGTTGAAAGAACTTTCTAAATGAATTTAAACAAGTTTTGTTGTTTAAAATTGAGAATTTGTACACGGAATTTGCTTATGGCAAACAATACGCAAAGATGCTTGAAAATCGTTAATTGGAAACAAAGTGCTTGTATGTGCTAACTTTGTTTTGTAGGTGGAAAGTGGGTTTAGTATGGCTCATGACTCAATGCCTTGTGGTTGTATTTGAATGCATGTGTGAATGTTTGTAATGCGGCCTTTGGTGCCATTAATTAATTAATTTGTTGATTAATTTTAATGTAACTTGTGTGGCTTGCATGCCCCTAAGGCTAGGATGGGAATAGGATATTTTCACATGTATTTTGTACCTTTATTTTATATAGGATTTAGATCCTTATAGAATTTAGTGGGAGGGACAGGATTAGATTAGTTTTGCTCCATGGACGATGTGGCGAAACTAATGCAAGCGAGAGCCATACAAACCCACAACTATGAGATGCTTATATGTGATTGCTTGTGATTGCTATGAATTGTCATAGGCTAGGTATGAGTGTATGCTTACACGACCACCAAACAAGTGTCATATGATTGATAGTCCCAACTAAAACTCGATTAAGTTAAATCGTCCTCCTTCTCTCTATCCCCTTCACGCCGATTGTCACTCATGGCGCGGTCCGCCCAAGCAGACGTCATGGTTGCCAATTCGGTAGTCGGGGTGCAAATAGCTAAGATTTGCAAGGAGCAAATAGTGAGAGGTTACTTTTCGATGGACCCAACTAGAGTTTGGACATCGGGGCGAAGTTTGTAAATATACTTAGATATTCACAAACCAAGAATCATATGGAACGATATGATTAGTTGGAGAACCTACCTTGTCTAATTAAGTAGGGTGATGTGCCATAGCAGGCTCTACTTGATGAAAACCGGGATCTTGGAAAACCAACTACATTTGGGACATTAAATAAATGTAGTGGGAGTTTTATTTGTTATAAATAAAACAATTGCATAAACTAAATGACCTTAAATTGATTTTGTTATAGATGTTAAAATTGTTAATTTTGTTGCGATCAATCTTTGAAAATTAACAAACTCGTTTCTAAAAGTATTTACTTAAAGAAGTAATACCGATTCCTAAGACACGATCTTAGTGAAAAGAAATTTGAGTATGTCAATTCCCAAAACTTTCCTCAAACTACCCGATCGTAGCAACGCGATGATTGATTGACTTTTGGCGAAAAGTTATTCAATGAAGCGTATGGCTAATATCCTCATTAGAAATTTCTAGACCTTTGAATTAGAGAATTCATATGGACTAGATTTAACTCGTACGCTCTTATCCACTTACTCAAGAAAGTGTTCTTGGAGAAAGTAGATATTAACTCCATCATTTATGATCGAGTATAAAGAGTATAAGTTGACAAAGAGATTCTTCTTTTATAAAAGGATACATGAACGTTTCATTGGCTAACAAATCGAAAGATTTAAGTAGCTAATTAATAACTAGAGATATTGATCTCCGATATCAAGGATTATTGATATTGTCATACGATCTCTTTCTAGTATTAAAGGATATGACGTTACCTTTTACGCACACTTGTTGGTGAAAAAGGTAATTGGTTAAGTATTCAAGAAATACTTTACCAAGGTATGAGTTGAAATTTCGAGACTCTCATTTATGACCATACGTCACATGAGATGTTTCATTTGCCGCTTATGGGAGGCATTTGAAAAGTTGTCCGAAATACCATGATTGTAATGATCTAATCCTAAGAAGTATTTGTCGTTCAAATTATCTCACTATCTCTAATTTTACACTAGTAACTTGATACTAGTTCATATGCTCACATTTAACGAAATGTGTTGGCAATGAAAAATAAGAGAATGTTCGAGAGATATAAAGTAAACTCCGTATATGAAATGACTTGTTCGTTTAAGTCATTACTATTGAATACGTAGAGTTATCTTTATTAAGAGATTGTTTAGGAATTCAAGGTTGCATATCTTAATCCTAACCTCTCAAAATTATCTCCATTTCATATTCAATGATGGATGATAATGTTTTGTAAAAGATAAGATCTTTTATTATGGATTTGTTTATATGATCTCATGCATCTTGATTGAATTTGCTTGAAATAGATAAACAATTTTTGAATGACAAATACAATGCGTAAGACTTGACATAAAGTATTTGACTTTCATATTATATATAACCGCTTAGTCACATACATAAACGAGAATCATATTTCGAGAGTCTACGTAACGTAGAGCTCGTAATTCAATTCGATTTCAAATCGATTGATATGTGAATCATGTTTGTTAAATGACATAAGCGCCTTTAACCTATGAAGGTTTAAGGACAAGTGACTTGATTAGGACTTTTACATATCGATGTATAAGGACCAATAAGTACTTGAGCGATGAAAGGTTATTGATACTTTACTACTTAACCAACGATCATTGTAGATATTAACATATCTATTTGATAAGGTATAAGTAGAACCTTTTGACTAGTTCAAAGGAGTTCAAGTGTAAAGTTGAAAGACCGTTCAAGAAAAAGAAAAAGTCTTACAATTAATCATGGTAAATAGTTAAGTCACATGATTTGAAATATTATCCAAAGAGTATGAAAGTAGTTTCACAACTCGCTCCATGAGGAATAATATATCCAAGAGTGGAGGTATCGAACAATATTTTGTATAGTTCGATCGATAATAAATCAAATTGACTTATTCGACTCGTGTTAGGGAATTATGTTTGAGGACAATATTATTTACACTGAATGATGTCCCATCGAAGTCTATTGAGGAAGATATCTTACGAGATTTTTGATCTCTAAGTATAATGCTTCTTAAGATTTGGTGTTGATAAGCTTATTTCAAGATCGTTGATAAGCTTGTACCCAAATAAGACACTTAATATTTGTAGGATGCTTTATATTAAAAGGCACTACTTCCACGAATATGATAAGAACAAAGTAGTTGTTGCTAATCATAGTGTAGTCTTGATGAATTGAAATTCTCAAGAAGAAGTAGTGGGAGTAAAGTGAGCATTAAAATAGTTTATGCGTCACTACAAGAAGTACTCTTATGGGAAACTTGTCACTCCATACATGGTACTTAGTGGGAGTTGAGCGAAACTTCATTCACAAGTTGTTATGAAAGAAGTTTAATAGTATGCTCCTTCCAATGAGGACTCAACCATCTCACGAGTTGATGATGATTCGAGAAACTCATGGAATATATATGAGGAGTCAAGAACTCGTTCGACAAATCATTGTGGAAGTAGTTCATGAATCTCAAGTACCAATCCTACAAAAGATCAACAAGAGTTGATTGCCTAAACCGTTTGGTGCATTGGCTTCACGACATTCTCAAACTTAGCATATGATAATCCGTTGATAAACAAGGAAACGATGGAACGATCCGATTCCACATATATGGTTCGAATTCATATGATCTTTAAATAAAAATCATGTATAACAACAAGGTAGAAACCTTGGTTGATGTTCATGAAGGAGCAATATCAAGAACATTTAGATCTTCAAAAGGAAAGATCGACATGGATAACAAATCGACTATGTACAAAGCGCGGCTTCTCGCTTGTAGCTATGTCTAAGTCGATGGCTAGTTGACTACGTACAAAGCACAACTTCTTGCTTGTGGCTATGTATAAGTCAATAAAGATCATTCTAGCAATAGTTGTATTTCATATATGTCGATATATGGAAAAACACATAAAACCACCTTCTTCGTATGAATGAAGGAAGATGTTGTGCATTTGACACAAATCGAGGTTTTATTTAATGTATTGCTAAAAACATACGCATGCTTCAAGGATCCATTATTGGATTAAAGCAAGTGTTGTGGAGATTGGAATAAAAGTTTTGACAAGGAAGTCAAGGAGTTGAACTTCGTCAAAAGTATCTTGTATATACAAGATATTCAGTGGAAGCATAATTGTATTACTTGTATTGTTCAAGATAACAATTCATTAAATTGGAAATAACATTAAGAAAATGAATATTGTCAAGATCTCTTTGGAGAATTCTTTCTCAATTGAGAACTTGGGCGAAATCGCCTAATCCTAGAAAACAAAATCTATAAAGATAGATTATGATGGTTGTTAGGTTTGAACAAATATGCATATATTGACGAAGTGTTCTAGAAACACGAAAGTTACACTCCAAGAAAGGATGTCTAACTGTACGTCACATGGCATGACTTGAGTGTTAAATTCGGTCTATTGCAACTCAATTCAAGAAAGTGCATGAAATAGTTCAAACATTCTTTCATTATGAGTTTCATTTCGTACGCCATATTTATGCATATGCCCCAATGTGTAGTATCAAAAGGATATGACAAACAGTTGTCAAATGGATACAAGAGAGACACATTTGGACGATAGTCAAGAATATCCTCGAGTACCTTATGAGAAAGAGTGATATAATGTTTCATCTCTTAAGATGAATGAAATCTTGTGTAAATCGTTACACTAATAAAAGTTTTTCAAAGGATTGATATAATCACGATTGAGCTACATATTTTGCTTAAAAGGTGGTGTTGTAAGTTAAGAAAGTGTTCTAAATGGAATATTACAACCGTTTCCGTCACCAAAGCAAAATACATAGCAACTTGTGAAGCAATAAAAGAAGTTTATTTCGGATCGAGTTCTTAGTCGAGCTACTATGGTTCTATGCATCTCGAACCATAACTTACTCCTAAAGAACCCAATGTTACATTGGAGATTCAAATATGATCTATAACGATATCACTTGATATCATATGATGATGATCAAGAATATATATATAGTAGTATATATATAGGGTGAAACAAATTTGGATAGGTTCGCGAACACAACGAACACTCTAGCATGACCTCTACCTTGAGCAGTATACGAGATGCAGTTATGCATCCATACGTGGTGGACGTATGAGTAACTAGCTTTAAGCGTATTATTTATTTTGAGGTCCGAGACATGTATATATGTAGATATATGACATTGTTCTCAATTCTTCGTTGGCTAGAAGTCACTACTGATTGACTCTAGGCCAAGTGGGAGATTGTTAGAGTTATGTCCTAGAAGTCAATAATTTAATGACTTAATTATTAGTTTATGTTTTGAATGATATTTTATCATCTGTTCCTAGGTTTATTATTGATAGATCATTCAGGTTGAGGATCTGAATTGTAGATCTTTGTGGATCATTCTTTAGAATGACAATAATAAATCTAAACGGTCCATAATCTTGATAATTAACAAGGAACTTTAATTATCATATAAGATTAGTATGCAAGTTAAGTGATGATTAAGTTCTACAAATCATAGGTAAAGAGTTACCAACTTAATTGCATATGTGTATGTTATGGAACATAGCACAGGACTTGACCCATCGAAATAAACATATGGATTGTGTTATGTGTCATTGTTTATTTCGTTATGATTTTGGTTCTAAGTTTGAGATGATTATCTTTTCCACATGAGGATAGGTTCAATAAATATCGTCTACCGCTGATTCCCGATAAGGGCTGCTATACAGACTTTATTTATGTTCTCTTGAATTGTGCGGGAAAAAGCTAATCATCAAGAAAACCGTATGTCCCTCATTAATTCACTTAGTGAGTGACGATATCTATTTATGTTCTCTTGAATTGTTTGCATGCAACTTTATACAATTACCTCTAGATCAAGAAACGTATAATCTGCAAGAATGACACATTCCTATCTTGGATTATACGATGATATCGTGTGACATAAGAATCAAAATAGGGAAATAAATTTATTCTCTTATGCAGGATTTAAATACTGTAGCAGTACACTATTTATGCGAATTGGGAATCATAACGTGTTGCTAGATACCACTTATGATTATTGGAATTAAATAGCGATTTAATTCCATGTCCAACATAGCATAAATCCTCAAAGGGTCACACAAATAGGACTCTGACCATACGTGCATTATTTATTTATTTGCAATAGTGAGTATTGCAAAATATGATAAGTTGATTAATTAATTAAATAACGTTGTGGACCGTTATAATTAATTAAGTCAAATGGATCATATAGAAATAAATTAATGTACATGATAATCCTAAAATGATTATCAATATATTGATAATTAATTTTATTCATCACACTTCAATTTAATTAAGTGAATTAAATTAAAGTATAGGCTTTTAATTTAATAGTCTATTTGAGCCTAAATTGAATGTAACTTGAAAGGCCTATTAAATAATTGATTTAATATGGACTAAGAGAGATTGAACAAACATAACACATGGCCCATGAGGCCCATGTACATGGCCGGCCACATAGTGGCAAACTTGTAATTAGTTACAAGTGTTGAGGAGGGATGACTCTATATAAGGACCACTTAAAGAGGCAAAACCTAACATTCTCACCTTGCCTCCCTTCTTCTCCCTAGCCGCCACCACCATTCATGGGCAGAATTTTGATTCTCCCATGATGGTCTCTCTCTCTCTTGCATTCTCATAGGTCTCATGTGTTGAGAATAGCTATTCCAAAAGGTTAATTGCTAGAATTACTTGAAGAATGGTGAAAAAGATTAGCTATCTCCTTTCTCTTGCTAGCACAAGAATTAGGACATGGCCAAATTCCTTGGTGGACTCGAGGGCGCTATGGAGGAGGCGAAGGAGAGCACCCCATCGATTTCTATGCCGTAGGATCGAGCCCCGCGAATACGATTTCGCGGGAGGTACAAATTCCACCTCTTATCTCTTTGTGTCGAATGAGCTTATGTACTAGATCCTCTCTTGCTCTTTGTTTAATTGGATTAATTAAGCGTAATTAGTCACAAAATTAAAATTGAGCGGTTTCCTAACACTGTGTTCATCTTGAACAAAACCAACTATCTTAAAGTTTTTCTAAGTTTTACCAATTTGATCAACTTTTATTTTTTTATTATCGATAATCAATAATAGAATACCAATAAAATTAAATGCTATCTTACAAATAATTTAAATTACTTAGCAACAATGGATTTCTCATAATTACTATTCATATAAAACTTGATGAAAAAATTAATTTTCAAAAATCGCCAAATATTTTAAAAGTTATGCAGTTTTATAGAATTTGTAAAATTTTAAAAAGATGAAAATTACTAAAAAATGTATGATCATGTTAAAAAATTTATGTAGCATGATTGGATTTGTTATAATTTTGCTATTATTTATATAGAATTTTATGCAAAAAAAAATTATAAATTTCTTTGAATAATTAAAAATCTAAGATCACTTGGCTCTCTTCTAAGAGGTCCAGGGTTCAATCCCGCATGCTTGTGATAGGCTTGGCGAGCCAGCGTAAAAACTCAGCAATATATACAAGAAATGATCAGGATCGGTGTGTCATTTCTAGCCTACCCCAACTTGTTTGGGATAAAAGGCTTAGACTTTAGACTTTAATTAAAAATCTAATGATATTTATGAAATTGCGGAGATTCAATATTTTTTAGATTAAGAAAATTATTTAAAATAATTATAAATCTATAATTATAAAATTTTACATAATTAAATTTTTCATATATCTGTCAGTAATTAAATAAATTTTGATAGTCAAATGATTTTTTCAAGGCCTCCAAACAATTTTAAAACGAAAACTTTATGCAGATTAAATTTTATGAGATTCAAAAAATTATTTAAATTATTTTATAACTCTATAAATTAAACATTTTATATTCATCAATTCTTTATATTTTTGTGTGCACACATACAAATTTTCATAACCAAATGAATTTTTAAAGATACCTAAACAATTTAAAAACTAAACTATATTTAATCTAAAATTATGAAATGGAGGTGTCCATTGTCTTATAAAATGGAGAAAAGATTGTGCTGACATCACCCTTGCACTGTAGAAAATACCCCTAGAATTGGAGTATTTATAGAAGATTGTTTCATAGTTAATTTTTGAATCCTCACGCAACAAGTACTAAGTTTCAGACTCAGTATTGATTTGATTAATTATATATACGGAGTGATAAGGATCATCTCCAAAATCCATCATCCCCATCATTCCAGTAATGCGTTTTTCTATTGTTGGAAATCATCCAAGAGGATGATGGTCACGCGCATGCTTTCCTTCCTCTGTCGCTCTGCTTCCTTCTCGCGTATGCTATCCCCCCCCCACCCTTCCCCCTCCCCCCTCTCCCTCCCACGTACGTTATCTCACCCACCCCTCCCCCCTCCCTCACACTTCATAACCGTTGAAATTACTATACATAAATATTGAAGTTAATATCGTAATTGTTGAACTTAAATAGATAACTGTTGAAGTTAATATCGTAACTGTTGAAGTTAATATATACAATTGTTGAAATTATTATCGTAAATGTTGAAGTTAAAATATATGTATAACTGTTGAAGTTAATATATACAACTGTAATTATTAACTTCAACGGTTACGATAATAATTTCAACAATTGTATATATTAACTTTAACAGTTATGAAGTGTGTGGGAGGGGGGGAGGAGGGGTGGGCGGATAGCGTACGCGGCAAGAGGAAGGGGAAGGGTGAGGGGGGAGCGGGACAACGTACACGGGAGGGCAGAGGAGGGAGAGGGACAGCGTACGCGGGAGGGAGGAGGGGGGAGGGGGACAGTATACGCGGGAGGAGAGAGGAGGGGGAGAGAGGGGAGGGAGACAACGTACGCTGAGATGATAACGCGGGAATGATGAGAATGATAGAAGCTTAGGATGGTCCTAAATAATTTCGATTATATATATGGGCCGGGGTCAAAACATCCTTTGACATATTGGTCCATAAATTATTGTTAAAATTCTCAAATAGTTCAAAAAATTTTACTTGGGGTGTAGAAATTGACAAATGATTTTGATACTTAATTTAAATAACATAGCTTCCAAGTCCCAAATTAATTACATCGAAAGTCTTCAAAAAGAACGACGATGCATCAGCATATCATGAATGAGATCATATGTGAGATATTTTCTTCTCTTACTAAAAATGAAAATAAAGAAGGTTTGGGCGAGTGCTGAGGTTTTAAGATGCACTTCCAAATTTTTAAAATTATATTTATCTCATCTTTGTACCTGACTAGTTAGCTCTCAGTGTCACAACTCACAAGTAAGAATGTAAGCCATGTCCATTGATTAATGCCAACTTTGTACGACTCGATAAATTTAATTTATTCATTTGGATTTTTGATCAATTATAATGTTGGTATGTTTTTAGTTTGTGGTGTGACTAGTATTTGTTCTCTTGTCATAGTCCTATATTGTATAGGCTGAGGTTACAGTTTGTACACTGCAATAGTAAGTTAGAATAAATGTGCCTCCAAATCATAAATATTGAAAGCACCAACACATTCATAATGGAAATTGAGAATATTTTAATTTTAGTAAGAAAAGCGAAATTGCTTTGATTGGGGTTTTGCTAAATAGTTATACGGTTATCATGCTAATCGTATAGGTGGTTGCTCTATTTATGGCACCTGAGACCTGACATTGATTTTGTACGCGTTTTAATTTAATGAACTTGAGTTTAATTGGTATTGTCAAATCAAGTGATGTTGAATCTAAGATCTGTCAACACGGACCAAATACAGATTTATTGCGTACATTCCATTCCAATTGCATAATTGAAGTACATAATTTCATTATCAAATTTTAATTAAATATATCCGAAATACATATAGAAACGTTGTACATCATTCACATGTGAATCCTGCAATATGCAAATTACGTTACTGTCATCATGTATTGATTGATACCTAATATTCCTTGATGACTTCCACTAGGAAATCGCTTCATTAATATAATGGACTTGGAGCCATGCTTAATTTAAAGTTTAAATTCATGTACTGAATTAGGTTCTTCAATTGTGTATGTCATGTCAAATACGATCGTATTGGAGTCTCGTGTTATGTAGTATTGACAAGAACTAATTTTTTAATCATGTCATACTAAATGATCAAAGGAGTCAACACGACACGCATTTTGACACACACTACGCCAAAAAAAAGCATTAGTACCAGGCTTTTAGTACCGTTTTTAAGAAAACCGGTATATATATTAGAAGATGGCAATTCCGTAATTGTCAGTCAATACCTTTAGTACCGGTTTTTTTAAAAACCGGTACTAAATGTTTCTGGAAAAAACCTTAAAAAATGGGTTAGCATTAGTACCCGGTTTTTCCAAAAAACCGGTACTAAAAAATGCATCTTTAGTACCGGTTTTTTAGAAAAACCGGTACTAATGCTAACCCATTTTTTTTTAATTATCTGTCAACTATTAGTACCGGTTTTTTATAAAAAACCGGTACTAATAATACGCAGATATTTTCAGTTCAAGGGATATATCTCCTCCTCCTTCCCTTTGTATATTACTCATCTTCACTACTTCATGACCATTATTTTCCATCTAAAACCGAAAGTTTTTTTCTCTTTGTAAAACCTCATAAAAAAATAGCTAAAAATTGTTAAAAATTCCAAAAAATTGCAAAATAAGTAGAGAAAGCAAAGGAGATCAAAGAGGAAGAGAAAGTTTTTCTATTGAAGAGGAAGAGGGCGGATTGAGAGAAGACAATTTCGGTAATTTTTATTTTAACCCTCAATATTTTTTTTTTGGATTTTTTTCGATTTACTATGCATATACATATTGGTTAATTGGCATTTGCATCTATTAGTTTAGTATTGTCATGTAGGACCAAAATGCCGGAATTTGAACTATTTTAGGTCTTGCCCGTCCGAGATTAATCCATTAGGGATTAATCTCGGATAGTACTCCCGGTCGGGAGTACTGCTCTTTGGATACTATCTTGTCTCATTTAGGACAGCGAGCTGTACGTTAGATGCGACGTGTTGTGTGAGAAAAATTCGACGTCATTTCCTCTTATGTTCCCACGGGTACGTACGCACGAGTAATCGTGTGTTTGCGTATTCAGGGAACATAAGGGGAAATGCTGCCGAATTTTTCTCAGACAATACGTTGCATCTAACGTACGCTCGCTAATGAGACAAGAGTATCCAAAGAGCGGGCTAGGATGGTAACCGGCCCAAAAATCTAATATATTGCATTAAATCTATAAACCCTAAACCTTGGCTTTTGGATATATACAGATGGATCTGAGGGAGAAGTACATGTTTGACTATTCAAGAATATCAGATGAATTTGTTGGACTTGTTGATGAGTTCATAAAATGTGCAGAAGAACATCGAAAGTTGACTGGAAAGCCCAGAATTTTATGTCCTTGTAAACGCTGTCTGAACTTTGAGAGACAAGATAGTAAAGTGATTAGATCACATCTGATTCAGCGTGGATGGATGACAACACCAAAATACCTCCGTTGGGTTTCACATGGAGAAAAATTGGAAGAAAATTTAGATGCCGGAAGGAGCAATATTAATGTATTTGATGATTTTGAAAATATTGTACAAAATGATTGGGGGCATGATATAGAGGATAATGTAATAGTGGGTGATGATCATATAGAAAATTTAAGTGAACCACAATATAATGATGACATTAGAGAAAATGATTTGGATGAAATGATGAATGAATTACCCAATGATTTTATTGATGATGTTCCTGATGTGTTTCAAAAGTTGGATGAAAACTCTCATATACCCTTATATCCTGGTTGCAATGAAGATAAATTCTCAAAAATAAAAACTGTTTTTAAGTTATATAACTTGAAAGCTAAAAACAATTGGAGCGATAAGAGTTTCACATCTTTGCTCGGTCTTTTGCGAGAAATGCTTCCAGCAGACAATACATTGCAAGATACAACTTATAAGGCCAAAAAATTATTATGTCCTTTGAAATTAGATATAATGAAAATTGCAGCATGTCCGAATGATTGTATATTGTTTCGAAATGAGTATAAGAACCTCCAGAAATGTCCAAAGTGTAATGCATCCCGGTATAGACAAAGGGACGGTGATTTTGATTACAATAGTAGCCATATCAAGTGATGGAACATCATCGGAGCCGTATTATGGCTGGATTGAAGAAATTTGGGAATTTGATTATAATGCATTTAAAATACCAGTGTTTGAATGTAAATGGGTGCTCAAAAGCGGCGTGAAGACTGATAAAAACGGATTTGTAACCGTTGATTTAAAAAAATTGGGATATTCTGATGATCCTTTTATACTTACAAACAAACAAGCAATGCAAGTTTTTTATATTGCTGACCCGGCTGACAAGGGACGACATGTGGTACTTCCCGGAAAAAGACGCATCGTTGGCGTTGAAGATGTCGTGGACGAAGAAGAATATGACCAATTTGATGAAATAGCACCATTCTCCACAGGTATATATAATTAATTTAAATCTATAGAAAATATTTTACAGAATTAATACGAGCAATTTGATATATATATTATTATTATGTTCACAGGTATCGATGGGACACCGCAACCAATTGAAGAGTTAGCAAGTAATTTGCGTTCCAATCAGGAAGAAGGCGTGTGGGTAGATCGACCGAAGTCACCAAAAAATAAATGAATTCGGAAAAAAAATATTTGTAATTAAGATTATCTGAACAAGTTTGTAATAAATATTTGAAAAGATTATCTGAACTGTTATTAGAATGAAATGGAAAATGACTTTTATATATTTGAAAATATTTGAAAAGATTATCTGAACAAGTTCATATTTGTAATTAAAATTTTACATATTTTTATAATCAAATACAAACAGAAAAACTAAAAGAAATGGAAAATGTCACGATCTTTAGTACCGGTTTTTCACTAAAAACCGGTACTAAAGATCTTCTGAATTGGGGCCCAATTAATTGGATAAAATTCTGAATTTAAAACGTCACTATCTTTAGTACCGGTTTTTAGTGTAAAAACCGGTACTAAAGATATTCTGAATTTAAAACGTCACGATCTTTAGTACCGGTTTTTACACAAAAAACCGGTACTAAAGATCAAACCCTATTTTTTTATTATATAACACGCCCCCCCCAAAGCTCCTTCGTCCGAAACTCTCTCTCTCTCTCTCTCTCTGAAGATCAAAAACCCTATTTTTAAAGACAATCCTCGAGCTCTCTCTTCATCTCTTCCTCTCTCCCTCGGCCGACGACGACGACGCACCTCCTCAAGTCCTCTCTCGACAGGCTTTATCTCCTACACTGTAAGTCCTCTCTCTCTCTCTCTCCCTCCTCTGGCCCTCTCTCTCTCGTCCTCTCTCTCTCTCTCTCTCTCCCTCCTCTGGCCCTCTCCTCTTCTCTCCACTGGCCCTCTCCTTATTCTCACTATCTCTCTCTTGTCTTTCTTCAACAGCCGCCGACAGCGAAGAGCCGACGGCAGTGACTGGCCCTCTCCTCTTCTCTCTTGTCTCACTATCCCTCTCTCTCCCTAAGAAGGTATCATCTCTCTCTCTTTCTATTTGCATTTGTGAACTGTTTTGGGGCTATTTTGAATAGAAATTGAAATTTGAATTGTTGTTCCAGTCGAATTGATTGTATAGAAATTGAAATAGAGAATTGATTGAGAATTGATTGTATGTGATTGTGAATAGAAATTGAAATTGAGAATTGATTGTATGTGATTGTGAACTGTTTTGGGGCTGTTTTGGGTTAATTTCGGGGCTGTTGGACTAAAATGCAATGAAATTGAATTGAATAGGAATTGATTAAATGAATTGAATTGAATTGAATTGTATATAAATTAAATTGAAATTTAAATGGAAATGTGTATATAAATTAAAAGGTAGTAATGGACAAATCGGAAGGAAGCAACCCAAAGGGGAATAAGGGGAAAAAACCCGTTGAACAAGTTTATGTCCGACAAAAAAACAAGAAGGAGACGGAGACGAAGACAGACACTAAGGCAGAGTTTGATGTCACTCGTCAGAGATACGTGCCTCGGTGGATGCGAGATAAGCCTCTCCCTAGGAGGTCTGTATCTGCTGTGAGGCGTTTTCCAGTCGGTTGCGGACGGACTCCTGCAGATTGGGAGGAGGTCCCAGAGGAGGTCCCAGAGGAGGAGCCAGAGGAGATAGAGGAAGAAAAGAAGGAGTGAATTTAGCGTTTAAGTGTTTGAATTGTTGTTTTAATTAATATCTATGTTAATTTGAACCTTAATTTGTATGAACCTTAAGTTTGGAAAATATTATTTTGTTTTATCTATATCTATGTTTTAATGTTTTAATTATTATCTAAATTAAAATTCTTGTGTATGAATTGATTAACTATCCATGATTGAATATATGTTTTAATTATCATCTAAATAAATTATATATGGTGTTTTAATTAGGTAGTAATGGAGAAAGGTGAAGGAAGCAACCAAAATGCGAAAAAATCCATCGAACGAGTCTATGTTAGGCGAAACGTTCGTTCCAACCCAGCCTCTCAAAATCAGGCATCTCAAAACCAGCCTAACCAAAACGAGGCCAAGAAGCCGAATTATGAAGAGGCTGCAATATTTTTCAAGTTTTTAATTGATAAGTTTGTGGCACCGTACACAGAAATTAGAGAAGAAAATACTGATGACAAGAAGCCGAAAGATGAAGAATAATATTAGGGTTTACATGTTTGGATTAAGTGAACTTAGTGTTTATGTTTAAGTGAACTTTATGTTTATGTTTAAGTGAACTTAGTGTTTATGTTTAAGTGAACTTAGTGTTTATGTTTAAGTGAACTTTATGTTTATGTTTAAGTGAACTAAGTGTTTATTTTAATTTGAGCTCTATTAATTTTTGTGTTATGTGTTTGACTTTGTGCATGTAAGTTGTGGTATGTAACTTGGATTTTAAATTACAGCAATGTCGGACAGAAATGATCAGGATCCCGGGATGAACCCGAATGACTCGAGTTCAGAAGAGGAGATTATTGTTAGTAACAAAAGGGGACAAAGATCAACGGCTAAGTGTTTGAAGACACGCAAAAAGATAGCTCCTGGACAGGACATGAAGGTCGAGTTTAACGAGAAATGCAAGCCGATTGGCGAAAATGCAAAGGCATTCACAAATTGGTGTGTTTCAAAAACAAGAGATATGATTCCTTGCAGGTATTAATATGAATTTGAGATATGAATTATCATTTGATTATAGTATTAATGCACTTATACAAATGAAATGAATGCAGTTATCCTAATTGGATTGCGGTGCCAAATGAGTTGAAAAAAAATTTGTACAAACAAATAGTACAGGATTGGAAACTTCCGGATGACTTACCACTGGATGTTAAGAAGAAGATTCTACATAACTGTAACGAGTCTTGGAGACATTGGAAAATTCGATTGGTGAGAGAATTTCCTCTATAATACATGTTCATTTATAAACGATTGATTTAGCATGAATTTTAATTATAACGTGTATTTTTGGTCATATCAGAATAAGGCTTACTTGGAGAATCCAAAGGAAGGTGCACCCCCACCATGGGATGTACAGAACATCTCGAAGGAAGAATTTGAGGCAATGCAAGAGTATCATTCCAGCGAGAAGTTGAAGGTATGAAAATGAGTATCTTTCGCGTTTACTTAATTGCTTAGTTTTTTTTTGTTTATACTAACAAGTCTTTTGAATCTGCTACTAGAAAATGAGTATGCAAGGCCGTCAAAATGCCGCAAAAAGGGACATGCCCCACAGACTGGGATCAGGCGGTTATATAAGTGCTGAATCCAGATGGAAAGAAGGAGAAAAGGTACATGGTGCGTCATCGGTTATTACCAAGGATATGGATGACAGGACGTACAGTTGGAGTAGAGCACGTGCAGTAACGGATGAAGCTACCGGTGAACTTGTTGTAAAAAATCCTAGGGCTGCCGAGGTGGTCGACAAAGCAGTAAGTGTAACAACTCAAATAACTTTATTTTGTGAATTCAATGAGTTCAATTTTGTTTAACTTTATTTAGTACCGGTTTTTAAATATCTTTAGCACCCCCCTATTATTAGTACCACTGCAAAACCGGTACTAAAGATTTATAATAAACCGGTACTAAAAAAATAATATGGCGTAGTGATATCACGATGTTGACACGTTGTGTTAGTCGTGTCAGAATATTTTATTATTTTAAAGTTAAAAAATTATTACAAACTTAAAAGTAAAAGAGAAATTTTACTAAAACGTCATAATTAATTATTTGATTGAGTTTAAAATTTTCATTAATATTGTTTTACAAATATAGAAATTAGATAAGAAAATATGAGTCTAATGATGGTAAATAATTTGATGTAGTATTATAAATTGAATTTAAATTATTAATTTTGTTAAAATAATCAATATTAATAATTAAATTCGTGTTGATGTGCCGTGTCAATTCGAATTCGTGTCGTGTTGCGTGTCAAGCCGTGTCTTGTTGGATTGTGCCAAACTTTCTAATGTCCCAACACTACACAATTATGACACGACACAATAACACGATCATGTCGTGTCAATTCTGTACTCGTGTCATGTCATACCGTGTCAACACGCACACATGTCATCTCAACATGATCGTATTGTGTCATTTTGGAAAATACTATATTGAATGTAACTTAAAATTCATGAAGATGTAAATTTGTCTTATGAATTTTTATTTACACTAGATTATCTTTTAATCCAACAAATGGAACCTCGTTTGTCCTCCCATCACTTTAGGCACTTCACTTGAAAGATATTTTTAATCTCACATGTTGCTAACAAATAATCTGTCTTACGGCATAATTATTTAGAATATTCAACATTCAAATACTAAACTGAAACCAGTGGTCTTCTGTTTTTTTGAGTGATCATACAAACACTTGAACTTTTATAATATTTTGCATTTAATTTATAAGAACCAGTTATTGGTTTAGTGACAAAAAGCAATGCACTTTCAAAAAAGAAACTTATTAATATTTATAATATTTGAAAATAAGTTGTGTGGTTTAGACCCCTAATTTATCTTAAAAAAAATTTGCATTTAATTTATACAAGATGATTATATTAGAAATAAATTTACTTTCTACAATTCTGAATTGTAGATATTAACTGTCCGATACTTCATTGATTATTTTAGGTAGATTTTTACCGCGTCTTTTGACGTTGGTTTAAACTTGACGGTCTATGTCAAGATTTCCAATATATATACATTATATAATTATTAATATTGAGTTGCAACCCTGACGGTCTACAGCAAAACTCTCTATATATTATAATTGCTATCAATAAGCTCTCAAAATATACGTAATTTTAACAGTGCATCAGCTTATTAGATGAAAATAAAATTAATACTTCGAATTTATCATAAGATTTATCTTATTTAAATATTAATGCATGATAATATTGCGACTACTTTGTCACACAAAACACTATTACAATCCTTTTCACTTCACAAGCACCTATGTACTTTCTGTAATTCTCAAGAAGTCCCTTACTTTTTATAAATTGGACCGCATATACTTTGCCGTGGCCCCAGTTGCTCTGGTTGAATAGGGGAAACTTTTTTTTTGTTTTTTTTGGCAAATGGGGCCATAGATATTTTCTTAATCAAAACAGTGCATACAATACAATGCAAGCAGCTTAACAGAAGTTAGAAATTAGGGAAAAGTGACAGATGAGTTCAGACTTCAGAGCTGATAAAAGGGGGAGAAATTTTAATTGTTGTCTCAGTGTAAAATGGTGAATATCCAAAGATCTACATGACAAATGCACAGTGCAAAAGAGTAATTTTGTTTGTCCGCATATGCAAAACTAATGGTATATATAAGTCACTGTAATACAATGGTATTTGGTATTCGTCAGGTAAACTGGTAAAGTGAAGAAGACGAAGAATAATAAGGCTGTTTTCTTGGTAAAAGGTAGTATTAAGTATCATTTATTTATCAATTTGGATCTTAAATGTTCAAAATATTACTTTAGTTTTTAAATGTTTCATTTTGTATTTACTTATGCGACTGTTACTGGTAAAAGAAACTTGGTGGAGATTCAATACCATGCATGTCATACTGATTTTACCATGGCAAAATGCATGTAGATGTTATTTTTATATCGCTTCTAATTTTATTGATACTTAGGCACCAGTATGTTCCCCATCAATTTAAAAAAAAATGTAATTATTTGATAAGATTCGATGATCAATACATGAACTATTCCTTGTTAATTCTTTCTAGATTCTACACATCACATACTTCCATGTCATCAAGGTCAATTTTGTTAGTCTTTTCAATTGTTTTCATTATCCTTTCAGTGGTCCGAAGTTAAAATCCTATCTCTAGTTTCTGCGGAAAAAATTTGGTAAACAAGGAATTAAAAATTTTATTATGGCATGAAATAGTAACTAGCATTGTCATGAACTAAGGCAATGCTAAAACTTTAAGCACACTCAACTGATGTAAAACGTGGCATTATCTTGGTGGTTTCATCGTTTGATTGTGATTTCAACACATATCTCGGAAGCATTTTTTGCGTATTATCTATGTCTTGTCTCCATTTATCTCCTTGGCTAATTTTAGATCACTATTGAGACATCACTGTACTTGGAAAGATATGATAAACAAAGGTTAAGGATTAGATCACAAGCTAGCTGTCAGTAATACATATGAGACGAACTTTTCTTATAATTTCGTTTAAAACAAAATTTTCAATCTTATTCAATTGTCCTAACCAGGTCTAACAAATTGACTTTGAATTATTGATGACAAATTAAATAGTGCCAATGCTTTCAGTCAAAAAAAAAAAAAAAAAACACTGTACACACACAATCGGGAAAGTGCAATATCATGATCTTTAATTAGATATGAGAATTCTTTGATTGTGATTTTGATCTCCCCTAATTTTGGAAGTATTGTAATTTTAAACTTTCTTAGGTTCAATTTTCATTAAGCTATATTTTCTTTTTTTTCCTCTTGTGAAAGTGGTTATGCACTCATCATTTTATTCACAATAAAGTATAAGCTAATCAGGATATTGACTCTATATTATTCAAAAAAAAAAAAAACTGTTACATGGACACTCGCGCACACACACGCCAAAAGAACAATATCGACTTGGTAATTTACGTTAAATTTGGTACAGATATTATCCTTTTCCTCTACCAACATAATATATTTTGTGCAGTGTATCTTGATTATGATCAGTAAATGTTTTATTTATTTAGTTTCTGGCACATTTGTTTCAATTGCGTATAAATTTTCAAACGTCTGCAATTTTTTGTTTGTGAGATGGATATTGTTAAAATCCTGGTTTATGCACTTATAATTTATAAATTGTCTCAACAGCAATATATCTATACGTATAAAATTAAGTCATTTGACATTCCATTGGAGAAAAGAACATATATATGTTGGAAATTTGGGTAGCAACATACTTATCAAATGAGAACAAAGAGTCAAAAAAATTTTTGTGAAAAAAGTCTCTTTAGATTAGGTTGTGCGCTGTGATAAGGGGAAACAAAAGGATGATTATGTGGGTCTTTGTCTTTCTTACATAGTTAATCAAGAGTCCAAGCAAAATACTCAACAGCATGCTGATATCATTTTTCATATCTGGCATCCTCGATCGAGATAATGCTTGCTGGATTCTACAAATGTAGACAGGCAGCAGGCATATGATATTATGATCTCAGGATATGCTTTTCAATAGTAATTTTGCTAGGTTAGCACAGTAAATAAGTAAAATACATAGAAATAGAATCATATATAAATAATTTGTTATGATCAATGTAGGAAATATATTAAGACAACTAGTCCAAAAAAATAATATAGCATATATCATATCTATCATGTATAAGCAATCCAACAACAATAAACCCTTGGGACCTCTCCTGTCTCCATTTAAATATTCAGAAAGTTCCTCATCACTTTTCCAAAATGTTTTCTCACAATTAGAAAGTAAAATGGATAAATTTGCAAGCAAGTTGATGCAATTAAATCACAGGAAAAAACTGGTATATAAAAAATAATTGGTGCTTAATTTATAGTGGTTTTATTTCCTAATATGCCGTGGGCATGATGAAAATATGCATCAAAATAAGAAAACATACTCTTGAGTCTTCAACATTTAAGTCCTCAACATAATTGCAGAACTGATTTCACTGTAAGCATTGATGAAAACACCCAGTTGAGATTGCAGTACTAATGGTTCTATTTTTAAACTTTTCTTATCTCTTCTAAAAACTAGAGAACAAAAATTGGTCCCCTAGGTAGCTCTTGATTGAATGGTTCCTACTTTAGAAAACCAAATGAGTACCAAAGAGAAGAGGAAAGGCATAAAGTGACTTTTTGCAAGAAGGGGACCATGATCATGGGTCGACCATCATAATTCAATAAAATCTAGGCCGGTCCGGTTATCATGTCACTGTGCTTTTTGTTTGGTCTAGAAACTGATCATTGCACCTCAATTGAAAATGAAAGTTGGGAACTTCAAAAAGAGAATGCACCATTTAACCAGTTTGAACTTTGAACCACAAAAGATAAGTTTCCTTGTTTGGTGAATACTGATGATTAGTGATTAGTGACTATGGTCTTGGGGGTCAAATATTTTACTTGAACCACAAAAGTTTGCAAATTCATGTAAAATTTTTGTTTTAAGATAACATAAGAGTTAAGCTCTCCAACTTATTTCAAAATTCAATGTCATAAAAGACCTTCAGCCGAATTTTGAGTTTGCGACCTTCATTGAAAGTACGGTACTCTTTGTATCAATTTTTTTAGTGACTTAGGTTTGAAAATAGAGATATGTCATTATAAACTGACAGATATTTTTATATCATTATAAAATAATAAAAGTTGTTTTATATTATCAGTCAATTAATATAATCATTTTGTTTTTCAAATATTCATTATAAAAAAATAAAATTAAAAAAAATAAACAATCGCAAAAAAAAAAGTATTATGCCTACAAATCGATAAGTTTCTCAGTGGCATCTGATTTTTTTTTCTTCTTAATAGGCACTATTCTAATAAGGGTAATTTGGTATAAAACTAATTAGAATTAATCGTATCTTTGGAATAAAAAATAATGATATAAAACTAATTTTAACAATTATATAGTGCCATAAATCTATTTAATAATTTAATGATGGGGATCAATATAATAAATCTATTTCGCACTCAGGCATAAATACAATTGTCCAAGCATGGAAATTTTTGGCTGAGCTCAACCTATTCAGAATTACGGCAAACCAACTCAACAAACAATCCCAACCCCCTTCCCTCAAGGTGGTGCACAACCGCCGTTAAAAAATCTCATTTTCAGCACCTTAAAGTTTCACTATACATCTCAATTATGTTTGGGAAGGTTATGAAGTACCTCAATTGCTTACCAATCCCGCCTCATCACCTCCTTCCTCCCTTCGACGGGAAGACTTAATTTGTTCCTTGACCTCGACCATACCCTCATTGTCTCTCATAAAGTACCACCGCCGGAGAAATTTGCCTTGGCTGATCAGATAGTTTTGACACCAAGGAACACGACACGGTATTATTATAAAACGGCCAGGTTAGAAACTCGCTCCTTTTTTAACACCTGAGCTATAATTTATCAACTAAAAAAAAAAAAAATCAACGGTTGCAGATTTATCTTTTTTTTTCTGTTGAGCCCGAGTTATCGCACTATAAACCGACATTCAATGATATCATCTTATTATTTTATGTTGTAATTAATTTCTTATGATAAATCGTTTTATTCTATAATAATTATGATATAGTAATTATTCATATGTCGACGTCAGCCATTTTGTGAAAAATCATACTTGATTATGCATCATCTTGTCAAAATAATGGAATAAAAAAAAATCATTCACTTTTTTTTCCATTTTACTATTCATTATTTATTTAAAACTTACGAGTCCATGAAGAGTAAAGGCTAACATTGTACTCTTTGGGAGAGAGTGATAGAACATCGCTTGAGACGGATGACAAACATTTCGAAAAACCAATTTGGTTTTATGCCTGGAAGGTCAACCATGGATGCCATCTTCCTAATAAGGCAATTGATGGAGAGATATCGGGAGCGAAAGAAGGATCTACATATGGTTTTCATTGATTTTGGAGAAAGCATACGACAAAGTGCCAAGGAAAGTTATGTGGTGGGCACTAGAAAAGAAGAAAGTCCCCACAAAGTATGTTACCCTCATCCAAGACATGTATGATGGTGCCGTTACTTGCATCAGGACATGTGATAGTGTAACTAGTGACTTTCCTATTAAAATAGGACTACATCAGGGATCAGCTTTGAGCCCGTATATTTTTGCCTTAGTGATGGATGAGATCACGAAGGATATACAGGGAGAGATTCCTTGGTGTATGCTCTTTGCGGACGATGTGGTGTTAGTCGATGAGAGTAGGACGGAGGTCGATAGGAAATTGGAATTGTGGAGACGAACTCTAGAGTCCAAAGGGTTTAGGCTTAGTAGAACTAAGACGGAGTATATGGGGTGTGAGTTTAGTGGGATACGACCAGTGGACGGAGATGTCTGTCTAGACGGGCAGGTAGTACCTACGAAAGATACTTTTCGATATTTAGGGTCGATGCTGCAGAGCGATGGCGAGATAGATGAAGATGTTAGTCACAGGATAAGAGCGGGGTGGGTGAAATGGCGACAAGCATCAGGCGTCCTATGCGATAAGAAAGTCCCGCAGAAGCTAAAAGGCAAGTTCTACAGGACAGCGATTAGACCTGCGATGTTGTATAGCGCAGAATGTTGGGCTACTAAAAGACGACATGTCCAGAAGATGAGTGTAGCTGAGATGCGTATGTTGAGGTGGATTTGCGGTCACACGAGGAAAGATCGGATTAGAAATGATGACATACGAGATATGGTTAGGGTCGCACCAATAGAGGAGAAGCTGATCCAACATCGTTTGAGATGGTTTGGACATATCCAACGCAGACCTCCAGAGGCACCGGTACGTATCGGAATTCTTAATCATTTCGAGAACACCCGGAGGGGGAGAGGGAGACCAAGATTGACATGGGAAGAAGCGGTGAAAAGAGACCTTAAAGAATGGAACGTCTCCAAGGAGTTGGCGATCGATAGGAGCGCTTGGAAGTTAGCAATTCATGTACCGGAGCCATGACGTAGGAACTTAGGGGTAGGAGCGATGCCATAGGTTTGTAGGTCCCTCTATTAGGTCACGGTCGAGGTCTAGGTTTCTACTATTACTATTATTATTAGAGGTATTATTATTAGTATGGCTAGTCTTACTATTAGTATTTTTATGTTTTGTATTTTTTTTTTTCTTGGATGTGTTCTCTTGTTGGGTTTCTTTCTAGCCTATCCCAATTTGTTTGGGACAAAAGGCTTAGTTGTTGTTGTTGTTGTTGTTGTTGTTAATGGACCAGAGGTGTCGAGCAGCTTCTCCGTGCTGCTGTTGCATCCAACTTTGAGATTGTCATATTAATTTACTTTCTGGGAGTAGATTGTATGCATCTCCTATGATAGACTGGCTTGACCCCAACAGAGAGTTTATATCACACAGGCTTTACCGAGATACGTGCACCAGAAGTTCTGGTGGCCACCATCACAAGGACCTCACTGTCACGGGAAGGCGACTCGACCGGTCAGTAGTCATCGATGATCACCCAGAATTGTATGGGAAACACCGCCAAAATGTGATTCATGTTTCATCGCTTCATGGTTATCCAAGGGACGTGGAGACGTTGCTAAAAGTCCAGTCATTTTTCGAATTAGAGAGGTCGTTCAAGGATATGCGTTGTGCTGCGCAGACCTTTGTCAGAATTTTTGGATATTGACTTTAGTTTAACATGCTAAGGAATTAGGAGTAGTTGTTAGTAAAGTTTGAAATTATGAAGAACTAGCTACTGCATCGCGCTTCGTGCGATGAAAGTTAAGCCACAATTGATTTTATTATTGTTATAATGTATTGAGGCTGTTATATTTTTTTGGCCATAAACGGCATTGTCTGGGGTTACCGATATTGAAAGAGATTAATACCTGCAGAAAGAGAAGTTTGAAAAGGAAGAGATGAATAAAAAGAACAAAGAACAAAGAGCTAAATAAGGTTATGGTTGGCAAGAATTTACCTTTATTTTTTGTCTATTTACTCGAACTTGTTGGCTCAGAGATAACATGCTAGATAGTTGATTTCATGATATATATACGTAAAAAATCATATAAGCAAGATAGTTTTATTTATTTATTTACATTTTTATTACAAGAACGTTGTCCTCAGGTCAGAAGAACTGTAATCAAGCACAAAAACTGTCTTTTTACATAAAATTAACATAGATATGCAATTTTTTATTATTTTTGTCTGGTGCAGTTCTAAAAGTCATCAGCCAATATATATATATATATATATATATATATATATATATATATATATATATAGTAGAGAAGCCAAAATGCCACATTTTCTCCCTGTCAGCTCTTTCTTCAACGTCCAACACTTATTTTTTTTAATTTTTTTTTTGTCAACGACTTGTTAGGCATTTGTAATCCTGGTCATATTTCGCACATCGAAAGATTATATCCAGTGCGATGATTGTAACAATAACTAAATTGAATGTCTAATCGTAGTTGTATCACATTCACATTTTTGTATCTCAATTAGGCAAGAGAGCGCCCAAAAAAGCTAAACAGAATGGACAGCACCTTTATAGTGTAGCGAGATTGTCTCGTTCTTTTGTGGGGGACGGGACATCTTTAGTGGCATCTGTCTTGGGGATTTTCAGGCTTGGTTGTGCATGTCTGTCAGAGTGTGATTGCAGAGTACTGAAGGATAAAGAAATGATTTTAGAAAATTAAACCATCAGAAAATGCATATGTTTAGTGGTTTTGTTTGAAACAATTATCAAGGATTGTTTATAGTTCTATGTATATAATTATCCTCTACTTAAGCTATACCTTCCATCATCTCCTGATGTTATATTTGATAGATATTTGAAATATTAATTCATGATAATATTTCTGAAATTATTTAATAAGGATCACGTAATTTATATAAAATTAAATAAATCATAAGTTATAACTCACAATTTTGTAGAGAAGACATCTTGATGCGGAAATTTGATCTTTTCCAATTTCCCTTAGTCCAAAATGATGGCAGAAAATAATGGCGTTTTTTCTGAAATTTTGGTTTTCTTTTGTTGGGCGAAAAAAATATGGAAAAAGGTGCAACTACTTAATAAAATTTCAGAATTATGACTAAGGTAATTGAAGGGATCAAATTCTTAATAAATCTGGTCCATTGATTTTCCATCAAAATCAATGCACCCTTTAATCATATTTCATAAATGAACTTGGTTCATATTTAATAATATAGGCCGCATTAAATTATAATTAATATTAATAATATTAATTATAACATTCTCCCACTTGGCCTATAAAATATCATAATAAAACACAAATTCTGAATTGGCCAATAAAAACATAAACCTTGTTCAGTTAGAAACACCAAACTAAACTAATATAATCAGAATAACTAAAACTGTTATTTGATCCCTATTAATTATAGAAATGACATTCTTTCCAACATATGGTTAATTAAATTCATTCGATCCACATAAGTATATTTGCTTATATAAATTACATTAATGCGCAAACATAAGAAATAAGCAAACAATATAAATTCAGTCAATACATAAATGAAGCTTCAATACATAACTTAATTAATACATTACTGTTCATTACAACATCACAAGTCACTAACCAAACCCATGCCGGCTACATGCTCTTTGAAAAGAGTAGGTGGTAGTGCTTTTGTTAGAGAATCAGCTAACATAGATCTTGTATTGATGTGTTGTATGACAATAACATTATTCTTAATTTTCTGTCTAACAACAAGATATTTGATGTCAATCCATTTAGTAGCACCTCTGGACTTGTTGTTTTTAGAGAAGAAAACAACAGCCTCATTATCACAAAATATCATGAGTGGTCTTGCTATACTTTCAATCACTTGAAGTTCAGGTATGAAATTCTTCAACCAAACTGCTTGACCAGTGGCTTCAAAACACGCCACAAATTCTGCTTGCATAGTGGAAGATGCAACTAAGGACTGTTTGGCACTCTTCCATGAAATTGGTCCCCCTGCAAGCATGAATATGTATCCTGATGTGTCTATTCTTTGTGTCTACACATCCAGCAAAATCCGAATCTGAATAACCAATGACCTTAAGGTTATCGAACTTTCTGTAAGTAAGCATGTAGTCTTTAGTCCCTTGCAAATAGCGTAAGACTTTCTTAGCAGCTCGCCAATGATCCAGTCCTGAATTTGATTGATATCGGCCGAGCATGCCAACTACAAACGCAATATCAGGACGTGTGCAAACTTGAGCATACATTAAACTTCCAACAACCGAAGCATACTCATTCTTTTCCATTTGCTTACGTTCTGATTCAGTTTTGGGACATTGAGCCTTGCTGAATTTGTCACCTTTGAAAATAGGAGCAACACTTGGAGAACAATTTTGCATGTTATAACGCTTAAGCATTTTCTCGATATATGCCTTTTGTGATAAACCTAAGAGACCACGAGACCGATCACGGTGGATTTCAATGCCTATGACATAAGAGGCTTCACCAAGATCCTTCATTTCAAATTTCTTTGAAAGAAAACGTTTTGTCTCGTACAACATGTCTAAATCACTGCTTGCTAACAAAATGTCATCCACATACAAAACAAGAATGATAAATCTGCTCCCACTAACCTTGAGATATATGCATTGATCAAAAGTGTTTTCTTGAAATCCAAATTCTGTTATGACCTCATCAAACTTGAGATACCACTGCCTTGAAGCTTGCTTTAACCCATAAATTGATCGTTTCAACCGGCAGCCCATATGTTCCTTGCCTTTAACAACAAAACCTTCATGTTGTTTCATGAAAATTTCTTCATGCAAGTCACCATTAAGGAATGCGGTTTTCACGTCCATTTGATGCAACTCAAGATCATAATGAGCTACAAGAGCTAAAACAATTCTTAATGAATCTTTCTTTGAGACAGGAGAAAAAGTATTATCATAATGTATACCTTCTTGTCGCGTAAAGCCTTTAGCAACCAGCCGGGCCTTGTATCTTTCGATGTTACCATGAGAATCAGTTTTAGTTTTGTAAGCCCATTTGCATCCTACGGGTTTAACACCATTAGGTAATTCAACAAGGTCCCAAACATCATTTTGTTGCATTGAGTTCATCTCATCATTCATGGCTTCTAGCCACTGAGATGACTTATCACTTTTCATGGCGTCCTTGAAGGAGATAGGATCATCTCCATGACCTATATCGCCACCTTCTTCAGTAAGGTATACAATATAATCATCAGGTATTGCAGTTTTGCGTTCCCTTTGCGACTTGCGTAAAGGTTCTTGTGGCAGCAATGGTACTTCTTCATTGTTAGTAGCATTACTAACATTAGTACCTTCATTTTGTGATAATGGAGAAACAGAACTTGTAACCTCTGAAATGACCGAAGTTGGAACATAAATTCGACCTTCTTCATCGAGGTTTATAGTTCGTTTTTCATTACTCCCACTAATGTTGCCATTTTCAAAAAATACTGCATGTCTTGTCTCAACTATTCTAGTGGTATGCGATGGACAATAAAATCTAAAACCTTTGGATCTCTCTGGATAACCTATGAAAGAACAACTAACGGTTTTCGAATCCAGTTTCTTAATTTGTGGATTGTAGACTTTTGCTTCAGCAGGACAACCCCACACACGTAAGTATCCTAGTTGTGGTTTTCTTCCAGTCCACAATTCATAAGGTTTTGCTGGAACGGATTTACTAGGAACTCGATTGAGAACATGTGTTGCTGTTTTTAAAGCCTCAGACCACAAAAATTCTGATAAAGTGGTATTGCATATCATACTTCGTACCATATCCATTAACGTACGATTACGCCTTTCAGCCACTCCATTTTGCCGAGGATCACCCGGCATAGAGAATTGATGAATAATACCACTTTCTTGAAGAAACAAAGCAAATGGACCTGGACTTTGACCCAAGTCAGTGTGCCTACCATAATACTCACCGCCTCTATCTGATCGCACTACTTTAATTTTAAGATTATGCTGATTTTCAACTTCAGCCTTAAAAATCTTAAATTTGTCTAGTGCCTCAGATTTTTCAGAAATTAAGAACACGTAAGCATAGCGTGAGTAATCATCAATAAAAGTAATGAATGATTTGTGTCCGTTGAGACTCGGAGTGGGAAAAGGACCGCATATATCGGTGTGAATTAATTCCAATAGTCCCCCACTTCGAGTGGCTCCTTTCTTATTTCCCTTAACAAATTTTCCCTTAACACATTCAACACATTTTTCAAAATCAGAAAAATCTAATGTTGGGAGAATTTCATTTTTAATGAGACGTTGCATTCTATCTCTTGAAATATGACCCAATCTGCGATGCCATAATTTGGAAGAATATCCAATATCACGATTTCTCTTTGTGCCACGTTTGTGATCAACACTATTAACATTTAGGGACAATAAAGAATCAGAAAAGGAAGAATCCAAACATAATTTATATAGATTATCACATAATAATCCAGAACCAACAAACTTAGAGTTATGATATAGTCTCAACTTATTATTTCCAAACTGAAACATAAAACCACAAGCATCAAGTCTAGAAACAGAAATTAAATTCCTAATCACACTAGGAATATAAACTACATCATGCAAATAGAGAATAAAGCCACTCTTCAAGACTAAACGAAGAGTTCCTACGGCCTCCACTTCAGCCTCTAATACATTGGCTACTTTAAGCTTCCTTTTTTCCTTTTCCAGCATCCTCACGGAAAGGAATCCCTGCAATGAGTTCGTAATGTGCACAGAGGCACCAGTGTCAACCCACCACGTATTTAAGGGAACATCAATTAAAAGAGACTCACAAATCATATAATTAAACTCATTACCCTTCTTGGCAAGCCACGCTCTGAACTTGGTACACTCCTTCCTTACGTGTCCAGGTTTCTTGCAGTGATTGCACTTAAAAACACGTTTTGTACCAGATGTACTTGCTTTGTTAACACCAAGACCATCATCTCTCTTATTCTTTCCTTTACCATTGTTCTTTTTCTGTTTTGGACTTTCAATGGCAGCATGTGCAAAGTCAGGTTTTTCAGTCTTAAGCCTTTCTTCTTCTTCAACACACATGGCAATCAATTCGCTCATTTTCCACTTCTTTTTCTGCGTATTGTAATTGATCTTGAAAGGACCAAACTGAGCCGGAAGAGAAGTCATAATGAAATGAACCAAAAATCCCTCAGAAATTGTCATGTCCATGCCATTTAATTTTGCGGCCATATCATTCATCATCATGATATGTTCACGTACACCGCTAGTCCCATTATACTTGGTAGTGAACATTTTCATTATGAGAGCACTTGCATTAGCCTTTGATGTACTCTTAAACTGCTCCTCAACAGAGGCTAAAAATTCTTTAGCAGTAAAAAGTTCACCATCAATATTCTTTTCAGGAATGCCTCCCCGAATAGCCAAAGAAATGGTGCTTTTGATAATCATGAGAGACATGCGATTAGAACGCTCCCATTTTGCATAAGCAGTTTTTTCTTCATCTGCAGCATCATCCTTTGGTTTTTCAGGTTTATCCAAACGTAATGCTTGGTCTATTTCAAGAACACCAAGACCAATCTAAATTTGCTCTTTCCAAGTTGAAAAATTAGTTCCATTCAATGGTGTTATTCCAGTGATTTGATTACTAATATTGCTCAATGCTGCAAATTCATGACAAATAAAATGCTTACTATTAACTAAAATCCACAGACATATAAAATTAAATAAATTAGATCAACTATTATTAGGAGACTAATAATTAATTAATCTGAAATAATAAAACGCCAATTAATATTTCAGGTTTGATAGTTGATCCACTAAAATCAATTCATATCACCGTTGGGCAGAAATAAATTGAACATAAATTAAAAATTTTCATCTAATAAATTATACTTGACAATTAAAGTTGGTAAAATTGACATCTATAATTTATTAAATGTTAAGCATAATAGTAATATAATAAACATAATGTAAAACATAGTTCCTTTTAATAAATTGGCAGTCACAATTAAAGTTTGTCAAATTGATAACAACCAGATATTAAAAGTAGATTTATATGATAAAAAATTATATATAACATAGTATCGTTGGATTACTTAGTATATATAATATAAAATCATATAAGGATAAATTAACCGTATATAATAATAAATATTGCAGTATATATAAATTAGTTCTGTATATATTAAACCATATATGAAGTAATACGGATTATTAATTCCATCTGATAAACAAAGCAATAATGAAACGGAGTAACCTTTTGTAAATCGCATGTACACCATAAACATAATTTATATTAATTAATGAAATCTCCTAAAAGTACACACCAGTGTAAGGTGCGTACTAACATAAAGGAGAGAGTGCAATTAATTAATCTTTCTTAACTAATAATGGGGACCAGAAAAAGAAACACGGTAAAGGGAAATAAATATATGGATTCTCTACAATTCAGGTATATATTGATCTGTCCTTCCCTAATCTTAACCAAGTAAGGCAATTTCGAGTTCGCCGACAATTGGCAAAATGTAGGGTTGTGATAGGGTTTGGACAGAGAAACTGTTCTACCTCTTTGTATTCAATCCACTCAACAAATTCCCTTTCTCACCATGCGCACAGGGGAAAGAAATACTTCACAACTCCAAAGGATTGCACACAGAAATTTTAAGATACGAAACTAAGTTTTGTAGTGATTTGAAAATTACCATTAATTACCGATTTGGAAATTTCATCAAATACAGATTCGGAAAAAATATCATTAATTACTGATTTAAATACGAAACAAAATTATTAAAATTCAGTAATTGAATCCGAAAAATTATATTGATTTTATATGAAATTACGAACCGCTCCGATACCAAATGATAGATATTTGAAATATTAATTCATGATAATATTTCTGAAATTATTTAATAAGGATCACGTAATTCATATAAAATTAAATAAATCATAAGTTAGAACTCACAATTTTGTAGAGAAGACATCTTGATGCGGAAATTTGATCTTTTCCAATTTCCCTTAGTCCAAAATGATGGCAGAAAATAATGGCGTTTTTTCTGAAATTTTGGTTTTCTTTTGTTGAGCGAAAAAAATATGGGAAAAGGTGCAACTACTTAATAAAATTTCAGAATTATGACTAAGGTAATTGAAGGGATCAAATTCTGAATAAATCTGGTCCATTGATTTTTCATCAAAATCAATGCACCCTTTAATCATATTTCATAAATGAACTTGGTTCATATTTAATAATATAGGCCGCATTAAATTATAATTAATATTAATAATATTAATTATAACAATATTAGCTGAAAATTTCTTTCCAACAGAAACTGATGCTGGTGAGACAGTAGATCTTCCAGCGCATCAGGGCAAATGGTAATAAATTGTGCAGGTATTGTGAGGAGAATTCTTTTTGTGTGAAAATATAAAGAATAAGCTCACTGCGGTACTGAACATAGCCAGAGATGGTGTCGGAAGCTCTGGTGGTGGTGTTGTTTGTCCCTTCTACATGGTGCTCTTTTAAAATAGGTGATGAGTCATCTTTTTGCCTGAAATATTGAAGAAAATATGTTATGTCGATATGGTGAAGTGATCAGGAAGTGTGCCATGAAGGCTATAATTCGTCGAAATGAAGTGTTACCATGAGTAGACAGGTTCATCTTTTGAGTAGTCTTTGCAAGCATCTATTTTATCTGAACAATAAGAATTCATTGATAATGAGTACATTAGTATATAAATGAGAACATAACAATAAATAATTATAGTTGTGAAAGGTGATTTATCATATGAATTATTATTTGCTGACAAAAAAAATACAATGATTGGTTAGTCAAGTCAAAAAATATTTCTAAACTCTAAAATAATTAAAAGAATAATAATTAAGTCAACAATTGCAAGAAAAGTAACTTCCACAACAACCGAATACCTTTTGAGCCTAATCTGAACCACCATTAAAGAAAATTTTATTCTTATCAAATCAATCTGAATGAATGAGCAATCCGATACTTGTTTTCTTTAAAGAATACTGAAAGAAACCAAACATTAATCTCTTATTTTGGCAACAGATAGATACCACCGCTGAAGCTTACTACATCATACTTGATTTCAAGCAAGTAAATTTGCGTACCTTTGATTGATGCAATATGTGAATCCTGATGAAAGCTTAAAACCTAGGAATCAAATAAATTTATAAACCTAGAGCTAACCTCACTAGTCTTTTGGAGTACAGCTTTAGGGTCGAACCCAAGGGACGGTACAATTGATTACTGGACTTATCCTTTTTCAAAAGCTAGACAAGAATATTTTGGTGGAGAAATAATTGAAATAAATCTAAGTGCAATAAAGTAGATATTTTTGGTTGTTTTTGTCGAATAAAATAATCTAAATAACTAAAGTAAGGTTTTTGGGTTTTCAAACAGTATAAAAAGCATCTTAGGGTTCAGGTTTCACCTTGGTTTGGACTCTAGAACACAGAACTTATCACTTTCGTGCATCGAACGGTGTTTTTCAAGCGTTTACTTCTCTGTTCGGTTCGAACAAGGATCTGTTCAATCCGAACAGGAGTCTGTTCAATCCGAACAGGACTCTGTTCAATCCGAACAGATGGTATAAGTGTGTGGTTTTGACCTTTTATGATACTTTATGCCTTGTGCTAGGGTTTGTTGGTCAAACCTAGATATTCTAAACCTCAGCTGTCGCTTGTTGGACTAGAAACTGGTTAAATCACAACCTAACCTAATTAACTCGATTGGTTCACAACTTTTGGTATAAAATTCAATCAATTTAAACTTGTTTGTTGGAGTTCGTAAGAATATCTAGAGGTCTTTTGGACTTGTCTAAAAGTTACACTTTTGATGTCAACTAATCTCCCCTTTCGGATCTACGATTTATCCCAAATACTTTATCTAAATTATCTTGATTAACCTAACTTTAGAACTTAACTAAATGTGGCCATTCATCTAGAAGTTAATTAGACTTAACCAAGCAATTTAAACAAGCAATTAACATAATTCTCAACGAAACAAATCAACAACACACATCATATCATATCAAGTCAAATCACAACATCCAAACCTAAGTTACTACCTTATCCCTAAGACTACATAAATTTAGCCTAACATAGTATTAAAACACACAGCAAATAACATAGAAATCACAAGATACAAGCCCATTGAAAATAGAGAAGAAAACATAGAAGAATAAACCCAATACTCCTTTATGCTTTCGAACTACGATCTCTAGGCAGTGGTGTGTTGCAAGATGGTCACCAAACTCGTCTCCTTGCTGCCGTCGCTTCAAAGGACCAAGCTTTGATGATCTCCAATGGTGGAAGAGAGAAAAACGTATATGGAAAGAGGAATTTTGTGGTATGAAAGGTTGAATATCTTTCCTTCAGGTCTAGAGGTGTATATATGGATGTCCCAGGTCACAAGGATGGAAGGCTAGGGCACCAGGGCACAAGAAATTGCCATTTCCATCAGTTTCTATGTAAAAAATAATGCCTTATGTGATATGGCGGCACCCTGGTCAAACCGAACAGATCCTTGTTCGAACCGAACAGGAGAGAGAAAGAACAGCTGCACAAATCTGCTGTTGTGATGCCTAGTCGGATCGAACAGGCTCCTGGTCGGGTCGACCAGGAGAGAGAAAATGACGCCTGGCTGCCATAGGTGCTGGTCGGATCGAACAGATGATTGTTCGGGTCGACCAGGAGAGAGAAAAGAGCCTCCAATGCTAGGAATGAGTCGTCTAGCGTGCGTGCAACGTCGGGAATCCATCTATATGCTCCAAAATCATCAGAAATCATCAAAGTCCTGTAAAATGAGAGAAGAAACGACGGTAGAGCCAATTCCATGGAAATCATAGCAATCTATTGAATAATTCAATGGTTTGAGTGTTATTTGAGTGCCAAGTACGGTCCAAATGCCTACAAATAATGACGATATCAAATCCTCAATTTAATTGCAAAATACAAAATCATACATCCAGAAATAAAAACAATAAGCACCAAACCGGAACTCACTTTAGAATGTATCCCCTAACATCAGCAAAGATTAAAATCTGACCTTAATTGCACCCTTAGATTTAAAGATTAAAAATCACTAATTGCGGATTAATTAGTTCTTTAAAATTCACATGAGTGACCATATATCTATGCTAAAAACACACCAGTAAGATCCATATTTTCCAATTTGTTCATGTTTAGGAGGAACATTGCTCTAATATGAATATACAATTGATTCTTTACATTTGGCAGAGGATACTATGTGATGACATCGAAAAGATATCTAACCAAAACAATCTTCAAACAAAGCATCATTGGCCAGTGCTTGTTGTCTAAATTGATGAAGGCAAATCTATAATGTGACACAATCAGAGCGAATTATGTAAGAGAAAAGCATCACCGGCCTCAGTAAAAGAGTAAATATCAAGAGGAAAAAATATAGCACCATACCTTAAGCATCAATTAAGCGTTGATATACAAACCAACAGCTGACTAATAGCTTGAATGTTGTTAAAATTGCATCTATCGCTCAATCTGATCCAATAAAATGCTAGAAAATCAGCCAAGATGGAAAGCTATAATTAAAAGACTAAAATAAATTTATAAGTATATGCACAAATTCTTACCCTATCGCCTCTTTCAGCCTAGTCCATTTTCTGTGGTAGCTCTTCTAGCAATGGCGCTACTGTCCTGAAAATTAGTATAAAAACAAAATAGAAATTAGGGAAACAAAGAGTTCTCTGTCAGGAAGAGAGAGAGAGAAGAGGTCTCAACTGAGACAATCAAAAGAAGCAACAGTGGACAACCTAATGGATTCTTGAGAAAAATAAAGAGAATAGGCCATGCTACCTCGAAGATTGTCAGGTTCTGGCATAAAAAATGGGGAACCGTCAGTACTGAATCCCCATCTTGTCTGTTGCTAAACCCTAAACCATGGCAAGGATTGAAAGGAAGGGGTGCTTCTTAGGGTTCAGCGGATAAGAGAGCGAAAAAACACAGAGAGATGGAAGGAAAACCTGGCAACGCCCCAGCTACCGTCTATAGGTCTCACAGGATGGCTTTTTTTTTTTGGCACTAATCCAATTCTCTTTACAAACATCGATACCTAAGTAGTTAAAAGCTTAAATCCTTTATTTTCCTCTGAAAATCTAAAATATCAACACAAAAGTGTGAAGCAATGTATAGATGGTGCATATTAAAGAAACACAGCGTATTTATAACAAAGTACCTCCAAGACTTGGTGGGAGTATGAGGTGCCATCAGGAGACCATGAAATTGAAACCAAATAGTTGTGCAACCAAATCGGAGACTAAATCCTCACTAAGCAAGAAAAAGAAGAAAAGAAAAGGTAAGAAGCAGAAGTCATGTACCTAACCAAGTACTGAGAAGAGAAGGTCTATCTGACCGCACGGCGTCCCAATTCAATAATGACAGAAGGCTCAGAAGTCGCAAATTCCAAACCTACATGGTGTAGAAGGAGAAGAATAAGAAAAAATCAGGCCAAAATAGAGCACAAAATCGTACAGAAAATAACAAAAGGAGAATTCAGATCTGTAAACACTTGAGGAAGAGAAAGAGAAGAGTGAAACAGAAACCCTTGCTCATTAACTCTTGTGTTGTTCAAAATAGAAACAAAAACCTGGTAAGACCTTCAGCCATGGCCATCATCAATATCTCTCAGCCCCCATCTCGATCAACGGATTGGACTGCTCCTCAGGTTTTTGATCTTCTACGAATCAAGAGAGAGCAAGGAGGCGAAGCAGGACAGCGGAAAGGTAGGATCTCACTGTGGCGATTGATGAAAAGACGGAGAAGTTTCGAGAGAGAAATTTTACCTTCTCAGGATCTCTCCGCTTTTAGAAATGATCTTCACAGGCAGCCGTACAGAGCGGAATGACTGCAAAGTAGGAGGAGGAATGGCTCTTGTCCGGAAAAAAAGTGAATCGGATCCAATGCAGCCGAAAACAACGCAACATGGCAAGTGGCAAGGCAAACAATAAAGGCGCACAGCAAGGGGCCAGAGAAACCACAACATAAAAACGAAAGAAACCAAGCAGGTGAGTGCTAGGAAACACAAAGGACCAGGATGAAATCCATCAGGCACAACATAAGAAACAAACGGCTGAGATTGAATGCTAATTCTACAGTGCCTTCAGGTTTGAAATTGAGGTATTTATGATTTTCAAGGAACAGCTGTCATTTTTTTTTTTTTTTGATACAAGCAGAGTATATATAACTACTCTGATACTTCTATTGAAGAAGCATACCAAATTACACAAACTCACCAAAGGACCAGTAGTCATTCATCAAGACCTTTTGTTGTTGATTTGATTGCATATTTTTGGGTTCTCTCTCTCTTTCTTTTCCCTCTTTTTTCTCTTTTTATAAGGCAGAGCATAGCAGGTCAAAAGCCATGCTTGTGAAGACGTTGATGAAAATTGGAAAGTGAACATGTCAATATGGATCATTGTGCTAGCTCGTTGGTGTAGAATAGAGATCATGTAGCTCGAACCCTTGTTCGGAAATCCTAATCAAAGAATAAGAACAACTTATTCTATGTTTAGTTTGGTCTTGAACAAGTTATTTTGAAAAAAAAAAAAAAAAACATCTTGTTGCAATAAAAATAAATTTGTTCCTTTTTCAAAGCTTGTTCCAGCTTACATCCAAATAAAAGAGAACACACCTATCGGCTATCGCCGAAAAATGGACTGCCTTTTATGTAGCTTGATTTAATTTTTTCCTCTTTATCTTTTCTGATGGGTGGCTAAGCAGCTTCTAATGTAGTACCGCAAATAGGCCTAAAACCCACTATTAAATAAGTTTCGGTCCTGGCCCAATATGTAGTTCATTTTTAGTTTTTCTATTTTGCACAATGGATCAGCAACTAACATGAAAAGGTGGGGCTTCTTGTAGCCTATTTAGGGATAACCAACTCATTTTTCCTCTTTATTTTTTTCCCCCTCCTTATTAATTTTTTTTTTCACTTTTAACGGTTTTACAATACAATTCTATGACCTTTCTTCTGCTAAAATGGAAGGTGAAAGCAAACCACCCCTCTTCCTCATATGGTCCGCAGCCGGTGCCGATACAAATTTCATTTTCACCACCATAAGAATTTTGCTATGCATCTCAATTATGTTTATTGTTTTAGACCAATCTCGCAAGGTTTGGAGGTACCTAAATAGCTTGCTGTTCTCGCCTCCTCGTCGCCTCCTCCCTCTCTCCGACCAGAAAACTCTGTTCCTTGACCTCGACCATACCCTCATTGTCTCTCTTGAAGAGCCGCCAACTGAGAAATTTGCCGCTGGTGATCAGATTATGTTGAGATTCATGGAGGAAACCTTGTATGTTTTAAAACGTCCAGGTTAGGCAATCGGCCTCTTCAACAATTTGAGCTGATTTTAACCAAAAAGAAAAAAAAAAAAATCAGCAGTAGATCTGTCCGTTGTCAGTCGAACCTGACTTTTATCACACTATATATATACCTGACAATCAACATTATCATGTAATATATTCTTAATTTTATAAATTTGAATTCTGAGAAACGTCACTAATTAGGAAAAAAACTAATTAATTTCATAATATATTTATATGATATATTAACCGTTTTGTAAAAAACCATACTTAATTATGGCCACATGACTGCCTTGTACAATAAGAATAAACTAATAATAAAAGAAGAATGATGAATTTGCTTTTTTTCATTATGGTCTATAAGTTTCATTTTATAAATACGTATGAGCTAATTAAGAGCAAAGGCTAACATTATCTTTATTGTCCTTTATGGAGGTGTCGAGCAGCTGCTCCGCTCTGCCATTGCATCCAACTACGAGATTGTCATATTTACTGCAGGGACTAAACTGTATGCATCTCCTGTCATAGACTGGCTCGACCCCAATAGAGAGTTTATATCGCACCGGCTCTACCGAGATGCATGCACCATCACTATTGATGGCAAGTGTCTTAAGGATCTCAGTGTCACAGGAAGGCGACTCGACCGGTCCGTCGTCATTGATGATAGCCCAACAGTGTATGGGAAGCACCGCGAAAATGTGATTCCTGTTTCACCATTTCATGGTGATCCGGGAGATGTAGAGTTGCTAAATATTCTGTGGTTTTTTGAATTTGAGAAGCAGTTCAAGGATTTGCGTCTTGCTGTTAAGAACTATTGAATAGGCCACTGAAAAAGAAAAAAAAACTCATTGTCAGAGTTCAAATTTGAATACTGGCTTTAGCAGAACATGAAGGAAGTTAGGATTAGTTCTTTGTAGAATTTAAAATGTTGAATAACTAAATGCTATTAGTCATTCATCAACACATCTGTTGCTGATAGATACTCTGTTTTTTTATTCTTCTCCTCTTTTGCTTTTTTCTTCTCCTCTTTCTTTGGAATAAAACAGAGAAGGTTAAAAGTCATGCTCATGAAGATGTGCATTAAAATGAAAAGTGAGCATATATAGTATGGAGTATGGACCAAAGTACTAGTTAGATGGTGAAGAAGGTGAGTCGCAGCAGATTGACTTGTACACAGAAAACCTTCTTTATCATGATAATCAGTCAAATTCATATTTAATTTGCTTCGGCTACACTTATATTTTCAATGTATTGTTAAGTTTCAATTTTATATGTTTAATAAAGGAAAATTTTATATACAATTATACATATATAAAATAAAAATTAATATATATGATCTCATTACTTTTCTATATCAAAGTTTATGAAATTCTCAATTTTATTTTTCAGTGAAGTAAATAAATTATGAACATTAATTTAAAAACTCATGGTTTACTTCAATACAAAACCAAACTAAAAGTGTAATAGCAGAAACTAGAGTTTGTGAGCTATAACAAGCCTATCCAGGAAACCAAACAGCCGTTGCCAGTATCACTTAGCATTAGGTTGGAGGTTATTCTTTTTTGAAAGAAAGCACCTGTTTGGTTCACCCCATATCATAACAAAACTAAGAGTTTAGGCAGTGGCAGAGTCAGGACTGAGAAATGAGGGAGGCTGAGCGTTCAAGGCCTAAATTCCCAACACCCAAAAAAAAAAAAAACTAAAATATAAAGGATGATATTAAGTTTTAGTTGAGTTAGTTAATTAAATTCTTTGCACTTCAAGTTTAACGAGTTCTGGTAAAATCAAATTATATATTGAAGCGCAATTTGGTTACAGAGAGGAGGGAACCGTATCCTCTGCAGGGATTTTAAAAGTCTGCAGTGCAGTTCTTTCATCCATGACCATCCGATCAATGATGAATGCCCCGTGATTAATATCGAGATTCGTGTGGCCCCTTAATCTTAACCGTCGAGATTAGATCAGACAGTCCTTGATGAAAGAACCACACTGCAGGTTTTTTTACAGAGGAGGGTCCTGTCGCCAAAGAAATCTTAGCAAATATTTACAGTTTTTGATAGAATTTGCAAGAGCCATTTTATGAGACCAGTTGTCTCTTCTTGAAAAGCAAATGGATGTTGGAAAAAGAATAAATACGGTTTAAAAAGTAGGGCAGGACCAATATTGACTATTAAGTTCAACTATTAAAAATTCAGTATTTAGGGTCACCAACCGTGACTCAATTACAAATGCAAGAACAAATTCCATACAAACAAACAACAAGCTATAAGTATCCTAACTAGTCCATACAAACAGAATGCATACGGAACTAATAAAAAAAGAGATTGCAAAATTTTAATTCAGACACATAGCCATTCTCCCATGGCCTTGGGTTGGTAATTATTGGCATAGCCTGATTTTCAATCCCTGTATTTCCAGTATTGTTCTTAGCAAGTCCAGCCTACTTTATCTAGTTTTGTAGAAAAAGCTACTCCTCCATTTCTGTGTTGCCACATAACAGAGCAAGTAACAACTAAAAAATTACCCAGAAAAGGTTCACCAACAAAAGTCATTGAGGATACAGGAATCATAATTTTATGTACAATGCTTTTCGTTTGCATAAGTATTTGCACATACCTCCTTTGCATATATACTCGATTCCATGGGTTATAAAATTAATAATGGCAAGAATTGCATGTAGATACCTAAAAATCATGTTATTCACCAAAATATCAATTCCAACAGTACAAATTTTCTTCAGTACGTTATTATGTATAGGAAGTTATGAGCCAATAGTTAAATAATATTGTGAGTGAATGAATGGCTTTCAAAATTTTAAAAATCATGCTCTCTTAGTTCTGAAAAACAAACCCCTCGAATCGAAACTAGCACCTTTGCCTATCCTGGAAATGATCAATGAGTTTGTGAGCTTAGTTTTATTTTGACATGGTAATTCAAAGTTCAAGTGAACTGAATTAATTATAAAGAAGCTCAAACCAATATGCTGGTGCTATACCAGGCCTAAATCGTAAGCAGTAGTAAAGAAAGATATAGGAAAAGGGTTGTGCATTTATGCCAGATGTTCCTGATTGACTGTCCATTTCTCTGAATTCACAAACTGAATTAGTATAGTCTAGTACAAAAGATTTAAAATCATAACTGCTGTGAAAGTTATACAAATTAATTAAAATATTTTTCGTTGGAACTTTTTATTAGATGGATATATAAGTAATGAAGACCAACTACTCATATAAGAAATCTGAAATTCATGATGAGTTGCTTGCTTGTGTTGGAGCTTTTTATTCGCGAAGAGGTTATGCAATATTCCGTTCAAAACAAGACAAGTATGTGAATTTATGATGCGATAGAGGCCGGCATTATTGAAATTCTCATATATTCCAGTGGATGAAATAAGAAAAGATTGCCTTTGAAGTGGAGGGTATTTTGAGATCCACTCTTGTTTTTCTCATTCAGTTTAGAGCTGAAATGAGGGTATTTTGGTCATTTAAAAAAAAAAAATAGAAGTGAATGAGTAACTTGGGGTGTCCTGAGCAATTCCTCATCTCCTCATCTCCATCTAAGCGATGGATGCGAGGTTGGAATAGACACTCGAGCAGTGAGCAGTGAGCATTGTTGGAAATATAAACTCAATTATGGTTGCATGGTCAAATGTTTATGGTTTCTAGGATATTAATTATGTTTAGGAAGTTGTGTGTTTTTATTGTCTAGAAGACTATGCAATTTAATTAGGTAGTTGAGTATTTAATTATGAAGACTAGATTGGCTATATAAACAATGTAAGAGTAAGAGAAAAAATTCAGAACTTAGAGAACTTAGAATTTAGAGAGAAATCTAATTGTAAGAGTGTTTTATCAATATATGAATGAAAATTTTCAGTTACTAAGTTTCTCTTTATCTCCACTAATATACACATAGCCTCATATCAAGAAGACGATCCTATCAGATTGGTATCAGAGCCGATGGCAAGTACCGGTGTTTCGACGTTTGGGCACATGCCGCTGCCCCGTCTTATGAAGAACAACTACGACAATTGGTGTATCCAAATGCGAGCTCTGCTTGGTGCGCAAGAAGTATGGGAGATAGTCGAAGATGGCTACCAAGAGCATGCCGACACGACGGCGTTGACGGTTGCACAAGCAAGGACATTGAAGGAGAATCGCAAGAAGGACAAGACCGCTCTCTACATCATTTATCAAGCGGTTGATGAGTCGGGTTTTGAGAAGATAGCCGGTGCGGCATCTTCACATGAGGCTTGGAACACTCTCGAGAAAGCATACAAAGGCGCTGATCGAGTGAAGCAAGTGCGGTTGCAAACACTTCGAGGCGAGTTTGAGGCCTTGAAAATGAAGGAGACAGAAGGTGTGTCAGAATACATCACAAGAGTACAAACTGTGGTGAACCAACTCAAGAGAAATGGTGAGCCTCTTGCTGATGTTCGAGTTGTGGAGAAAATACTTCGTTCATTGACGAACGAGTTTGAAAATGTTGTGTGTGCAATAGAAGAATCAAAAGACTTGAATGAGATGACTATTGATGAGCTTTCGGGCTCGTTGGAAGCACATGAGCAAAGAAAGAAGAAGAAAAAGCAAGAGGTGCTCGAGGAAGCACTTCAAGCGAAGGTGACATTGAAAGAAGAAAGACCGACCAGCAGCGATCGAGGTCGTGGTCGAGGTCGAAGTCAAGGTCGTGGCCGTGGCCGAGGTGGTCGAGGTCGCGGACAGCAATACAACCGAGACGAGAAGGAGCAACATGGCTCATTTGGCAATGGTAGAGGCCGAGGAAGAGGAGGTAATAAGTCTCATATTCAATGTTATAGTTGCAAAAGATATGGTCATTATGCATATGAATGTCATGATAAAAAAGAAGAGAATGAGAAAAGAGATGAGAAGGTTGGAGATGGTGTGGTGTTGCTTGCTAGCAAAGAAGCAGCTCCTAATCAAGAAACGGTGTGGTATTTGGATACCGGTGCAAGCAATCATGTGTGTGGCTATAAGCACATGTTCACCGAGATGCAAGAAGTTGTTGATGGCCATGTTTCATTTGGTGATGCATCAAAAGTAAAAGTTGAAGGACAAGGTAAAGTTCTCATTCAGTTGAAAAATGGAAGTGAGATTTTTATCACAAATGTTTATTATGTGCCTGATATGAAGAGTAATATTTTGAGTTTGGGACAATTGTTGGAACTTGGTTATACTGTGGTTATGAAGGACAGAACTTTGTATTTGAGAGATAAAAATGATAGATTGATAGCTCAAGTTGAAATGACCAAAAACCGCATGTTTAAGCTGAATTTGATGAATGTGCAAGCTAAATGTTTGAAAGCATGTGTGGTTGATAAAGCATGGTTATGGCATTTGCGGTTTGGTCATCTAAATTTTGGTGGTTTAAAAGAGTTGTCAAAGAAAAGTATGGTGAAGGGACTGCCACATATTGAAAATTGTGACAAGTTTTGTGAAGGGTGTGTGTTTGGAAAGCATCCAAGGAGTTCATTTCCAAAAGAAGCAAGCTATCGAGCGAAGAAGCCGCTGGAGTTGATACATACGGACATATGTGGTCCGATCACACCAAACTCTTTGGGTAAGCACCGTTACTTCATTACTTTTGTGGATGATTTCTCAAGAAGAACTTGGGTGTATTTTTTGAAAGAAAAGTCAGAGGCATTTGCTGTTTTTAAGAAGTTTAAGGTGCTGGTTGAAAAATTAAATGGCAATTACATAAAGGCGGTGAGGTCAGATCGAGGTGGTGAGTATATCTCAAAAGAGTTTGAGTATTTCTGCGAGGAACATGGCATTCGAAGGTTCCTAACAGCACCATATTCACCTCAACAAAATGGCGTGGCTGAAAGAAAGAATCGGACCATACTCGACATGGTTCGTAGCATGCTGAAAAGTAAGAATATGCCAAAAGAATATTGGGCTGAAGCAGTGCAATGTGCGGTTTACTTGCAAAACCGATGTCCAACAGCAAGCTTGGAGAACATGACTCCACAAGAAGCATGGTGCGGTGTGAAACCAGCAGTATCTCATTTGAAAGTGTTCGGAAGTGTGGCTTATGCGCACATTCCGGATCAGCGAAGGACAAAACTCGATGACAAGAGCAAGAAGCTGATTTTTATCGGCTATGATGAAAGGTCGAAGGCATACAAACTCATTGACCCAGCAACAAATAAGGTACATATTAGTCGTGATGTGCAGGTTAATGAAGAAGCCGTGTGGTGATGGAATTCTATGGAGGAAAAGTCGCATGATGTTGAGAAAGAGGTGCAGATCATTGCGAGCTCTACTTCGACAAACACAACAATGCAAGCCGATCCGAGTTCGAGCTCAAGCGATGATGATGCGAGAACACCTCGAACCAGAACCTTGCAAGACTTATATGAAGCAACTAGCGAGTTGCATTTGGTGTGCCTTTTGACGGATGCCGAGAACATCACATTTGAAGAAGCTGCTCAAGAGAAGAAATGGCAGCAAGCTATGAATGAAGAGATGAATGCTATTGTGAAGAATGAAACTTGGGAACTTGCGACGTTGCCTAAGGATCATAAGCCGATTGGCGTGAAGTGGGTCTACAAGAAGAAATTGAATGCTCAAGGTGAGGTTGAAAGATACAAGGCAAGGTTAGTAGCCAAGGGATACAAGCAAAAAGCGGGGATTGATTATGAAGAAGTATTTGCTCTTGTTGCAAGAATGGAGACTATTCGCTTGTTGATTTCATTGGCTGCCCAAAACAAGTGGAATATTTATCAAATGGATGTGAAATCAGCATTCCTCAATGGTGTACTTGAAGAAGAAGTCTACATCGAGCAACCACCAGGTTACATTAAGGAAGGACAAGAAGAAAAGGTGCTGAAATTGAAGAAGGCGTTGTACGGGTTGAAACAAGCTCCACGAGCTTGGAATACCCGCATTGATACATACTTCAAGAAGCACGGGTTTGTGCAATGCCCGTATGAATATGCTTTGTATGTGAAGGTATATCATGATGACATTATGTTTGTTGCTTTATATGTTGATGACATGATATTCATGGGAAATAATGATGATATGATTGAGAAGTTCAAGATGGAAATGTCAAAAGAATTTGAGATGACAGATTTGGGACTAATGTCATACTTTTTGGGGTTGGAAGTAAAGCAAGACAAATCTGGAATTTTTGTCTCGCAAGAGGCATATGCAAAAGATGTGCTAAAGAGGTTCAAAATGAATGATTGCAACCCGGTGTGCACTCCAGTTGAGAGTGACACAAAACTGTCCCGTTATGATGAAGGCAAGGCCGTAGATGAAACTCAATACAAAAGTTTGGTTGGATGCTTGCGCTATCTAATGTGCACAAGGTCAGATATTGCATATGGTGTCGGCTTGGTAAGCCGGTACATGGAAGAGCCAAAGATGTCACATTGGAAAGCCATAAAGCGAATTCTTCGCTATGTGAAAGGTACTTTATCTCATGGCTTATTCTATTCTCGTACTGACGAGTTTGATCTTCTTGGATATACGGACAGCGATTGGTGTGGAGACATTGATGATAGAAAGAGCACCGCTGGTTTTGTGTTTTACATGGGAGACACGGCATTTACATGGGTGTCAAAGAAGCAACCAATTGTGACTCTATCAACTTGTGAAGCGGAGTATGTGGCTGCATCTTCATGTGTATGTCACGCATTGTGGTTGAGAAAATTGCTAAAGGAGATGAATTTTGCTCGAGATAAACCAACCGAGATTCGAGTCGACAACAAATCAGCAATTGAGCTAGCAAAGAACCCGGTGCATCATGAAAGGAGCAAGCATATTGATGTTCGCTTTCACTTCATACGCGAGCATGTAAAGGATGGCGATGTTGAGTTGACTCACGTGGCAAGTCGTGATCAAGTAGCGGATATTTTCACTAAGCCGCTTGGAGCAGAATTGTTCAACCGATTCAAGAAGCTACTCGGGATGAGTGCTGGAGCATAATTGAGTTTAAGGAAGGATGTTGGAAATATAAACTCAATTATGGTTGCATGGTCAAATGTTTATGGTTTCTAGGATATTAATTATGTTTAGGAAGTTGTGTGTTTTTATTGTCTAGAAGACTATGCAATTTAATTAGGTAGTTGAGTATTTAATTATGAAGACTAGATTGGCTATATAAACAATGTAAGAGTAAGAGAAAAAATTCAGAACTTAGAGAACTTAGAATTTAGAGAGAAATCTAATTGTAAGAGTGTTTTATCAATATATGAATGAAAATTTTCAGTTACTAAGTTTTCTTTATCTCCACTAATATACACATAGCCTCATATCAAGAAGACGATCCTATCAAGCACAACCCTCTCTCCACCCCCATCCGAGCTTCAATGGCAGCTCGTGTCATCACATTTCTCGCATCTCCTAATTCCTCTTTTTAAACCTCACTGGTGCCTCAACTTGCTAGTTGGTACCCCACTCCATGCTACACGGCTCAAAAATCGTACAACTCACGATTGCTTGGCTTGCACTGGTGGCTGATGGGCTGAGCGCCGTTTCCCCCTTCCAGCTCCAGCTATCTCAGTTTGATTTCTCCTCTTTTTGAAATCTTTATGGAGCTTGATGATGTCGGTTGGCTTAGCGTGCACATAATCTGAACTGTTTACTTACTTTGCTTGATTAGTTGATTGAATGTTGTCATCATCGTTCATGCTTGAAATTGCTTCCATTGGATTTGTAATGCAGCTGAATAGCTGATAGTATTGATTTGATTTTGAGCAGAACTTTTTTTTTTTCCTTAAGAGAATTCAATTATGGAAATGACACAGCTTGCTTTATTTGACAAGCGTATATGCGTCACAAAAATTCCAGCCTCCTTTTTTTTCTAGATTGAGATTGTGACTCTTTTCGTGTTATTAATGGAATGAAATTGCACATTTGGAAGTAAATATTTAAGAAAAAAGGTCTATTTTCATGTAGCTCTGTTATATTTTGCGTCTTTTCATATCCTTTGTTTCTATTTTGCACTATGGAACAGAAATTAATAAGATAATCAAAGTATGGAAATCTCGGGCGGAGCTCAGCTATTTCCTTTCTAATATTTTCACAATATAAAATTCTACGACCTTTCCTTAGCTCTTCAACAATTAAACCACCCCTCTTCTTCATGTAACACGTAGCCACCACTGCAGCTTGCAGACCTCATATTCACACACCATGAAAGTTTCACCCTCCTTCCGCCCTGATGATCGTGACCTCCTTCCTCCCTCTGACCAGAAGACCCTGTTCCTCGACCTCGACCATACCCTCATTGTCTCTGTTCAGAAACCATCAACTGAAAATTTTTCCTCGGGTGATCAGATGACGTTCACATCCTTGGGAATAACAAATTATATTCTGAAACGTCCAGGTGAGGCAATTCATCGTTATCCTTGAATACCTGAGCTGATTAATCAACCCAAAAAAACAAAAACAAAAAATAAACGTTGCAGATTTATCTGTTTGTCTCTTGAACCTGAGTTTGCACTATATACCTGACTATCAACGATATCATCATATTAATTTATGTTTGGTTAACTCTTATATATGTTTGTAAATATAAGTGTGGAGAAACGTGATTAATAATTCTAACTAATAATAAGATGGAAAGCTAATTAAATCTAATTCTACAATTATGATATATTGACGCTTCATATCAAGTCAGCCCGTTTTGTGAACAATCATACTTATAAAAGAAAGAAAAAATAAATGAAACAAAATGATGAATTCTTGTTTTTCATTATATTATCCGAAAAAAATTCAGAACCATATGCTAGTTAAGAGTAAAGTCTAACATTATTATTATTATTATTGTACTCTTAATTAAGGTGTTGACCAGCTTCTCCGCTCTGCTGTTGCATCCAACTACGAGATTGTCATATTTACTGCAGAGACTAGACTCTATGCATCTTCCGTCATAGACTGGCTCGATCCCAACAGAGAGTTTATATTGCACCGGCTCTATCGAGATGCATGCACCATCGATGCCGAGGGCCAGTATCTCAAGGATCTCACTGTGACAGGAAGGCGGCTCGACCGGTCAGTGGTCATTGATGATAGCCCAACAGTGTATGGGGATCACAGCCAGAATGTAATTCCTGTTTCACCATTTTATGGCGATCCAAAGGATGTAGAGTTGCTAAAAATTCTGTGGTTTTTCGAATTCGAGAAGCAGTTCGAGGATTTGCGCCTTGCCGTGAAAAACCTATCAAACATGCAGATAGAAAGGAAAAGAAGAATTCAGTCAAAAAAGAAAAGAAGAATAAAAACAATGTGTGAGTGTCAATGCAGGAATGGTTATGAAGGGGTATTGTGGATTGATTTGCTTGCAGGTTTTTTCAAATATGGTGGAGGGTTGCTTATAATTGCATTGTTGTTTGTGTTTACATTTTATTGCTGGTGTGTTGGATTGGTAATAGAGTAGTCTGCTCTTTGGCTCCGTTTGGATACCGTGTGGGAAGAAAGAGAAGAAGGAAAGAAATTTATCATAAACAATCTAAACTCTTCACAAAGTTACTCACTTTCCAATACTTCTTCCACTTCTTCCCTTCTTCCCTTCTTCCCACACCTCATCCAAACGGAGCCTTTTAGTATAAGTATTAGATAAATGGCACACCGGTACCTAGATGTCTTAGCACTGGTGCAGTGGAATGTTACTAGGTGGAGGTTATTTGGACATGTTTTGTAAGATACTGGTATAATTGTAGTTTGTAAGTGTTCTTTTCTGATTAATCGGAAAAGGGTAGGCCGCTCCCTTACTATAAATCTGAATAGTGGTTTTATTATAATATGCTAAGGAATCTATGAATAATAGTTTTATGTAGAATTTTGAATAGGTAATAGTAATTAAGACTTCTGTTGTTGATTTGATTCTCTGTTTTTCTTTTCATCTTATTTGGTGATGAGACAGAACAGGTCAAAAGTCATACTCATGAATATGTTAATTAAAAATGAATAGTGAGCATGTATGTGTTTAGTACAAACTAGTTGTGGTGACTGGTGACTAACAACGGATTGACCAATATACAGAATACCTTCTTCTGTTATGTGGTGTGTTATTGTTATGTATTCATTTTAAAAGTTTAATAGCAAAATTTTGTATACAGATGAAAATAAATTGAAAACCTATTATATAAAATCTACACTACGTTTTCTATATAAATGTAAAATTTATGGCATTCCTTATTTACATGTTAGAGGAAAAGATATGAAATAGCTTTATTTTATTTACACTAATTAATAATTTTCGGCGTACCGGGGTCAGACCGTTACAATGGGATGTCATATCCGTGGAATTCATATATATGGCTCCATTTGGATAGGTGTGGGAAAAAGGAAAGAAGGGAAAAGTAGGAAGAAGTATTGGAAAGTGTGTAACTTTGTGAAGAGTTTGGATTGTTTATAATTTTTTTTCTTCCCTTCTTCCTTCTTCTTTTCTTTCTTCCAACGATCCAAACGCACCCATAGAGAACTATATGCATTTTCTTTTCCGCTGTTTTGCTTTCAATGCGGAGGTTTTTCTAAATAAAAATAGACCAGAAAATTTGAAAATGTGGTTGGGTTCCCATATAGTGGGGTTTAAATCTAACATATACGTCTATGTTTCCAGGAAAAAAAAAGAAAAGAAAACATGCATTTTCCTTGTGTTTGATTAGTAATTTCTCCTTTTACTTAATTGTTAAGCGTGAAAAATCAATCAAATAATCATCGAAAAATATTATAAATGCATTATTTTCATTTAGGTATGTAGTATAAAAAAAATCAGACTTTTTAAAGACTTATTGAAGTATTTAATAAAGTTTTTTCTTACTTTAGTAATATTTGTATTTAATAATTATAATAACGGTACCCATTATTATTTTTATAATTATTCAGTTTGTATTATATAGGAAGGGCATGTTAAAACTGAAAAGTAAATACACACTCGTTTGATCAGCCAAAACTGAAAACTTGAACCAAGATTTTTTTTTCACCCTTTTGACAACTAAAACAACATAATTGCTTGTTCTGACTTCTGAGCAGAAGTGATTTGACCGGTCAAATATATTAGCACTTATAATCCCATCGCTCTCCCACTATCTCACTGACGGTCAGCCCTACCTGTCAGTAAGCATCAGCGCATTTACTGCGAAAGTCTGGATATTTGCACTTTGAGGTCTGATTCATATCCTTGAAATTAAGGATTCCAAGTCCCCCTCCCCTTCTCTCAGTCCCCCTCCGCCTTCTTCCCATTTAAACCCTCATCTCAGTGTGAAAGAAAACCCCAAAACAATGGCATTCTTCCGTGCCCCATATCCGACTCTGCCACATCAGCCTCCACTTCAGTCTTCGTCGCTGGAGACGACGACTCTTCTGGTGAAGCACTTGCCAGAGGCGATGACGGAGGAGATGCTCTCTCGCCTCTTCTCCCATTACGGCGCTTCCTCTGTACGACCTTGCGCCGCTGGAAAGTAAAGTATCTTTCTTTCTCTCTAATTTAGGTTTTAGCTGCAGGTTTAACTGATCTCAGTCTCTATGTGATATTTCCAAGCAATTTGTAAATTGCTTTATGATGCCTGTGAAGTACTTGGGTTTATTTCTATGATTCATATAAATGTGACCCTAATTTGTTCCTTGTAGGTTGAGAAATTGCGCATTTGTAGATTTCAAAGATGAGGCAACAGCATATCATGCCCAGTGTCAATTGAACAGGTGATTCTCTATCATTGGTATTTTTATTACATTATTGTAAATTTTATACTAAAGTCGGCTTAATTGGTTTAAATCAAGCGGAATTAAATTGACATAAGATTACCATTTTTACAGGTTGAGCTTCCTCGGCAAAGTACTAGCTGTTGAAAAGGCCAGTCAGATAAATAAAAAAGGCCAAGATGAAAAATCTGAGGAGATACTATCTGGTTCAAAACCTGTGCAAAATGACGCTTCTATAAATCAAAAGAAATTAACATCTGGGCCTGAGCCGATTGCTCCGACGCTTGGAGTCGATTACCCGTTTCCTCCGCATCTTGAGTAATTCATATATGCATCTTTTGCATTTGTTAATACTTTTGATATGTGAAACTAAATTGAGATAATTCAGGTACCAGTATCCCCCTCCTGATGGGAATATCCTGACGAACATTGTTAATGCCTTGATTGCGGTGCCTCGTTTTTATACTCAGGTTTGGTTATATACCTTACAAATTGTGTGTGTTTTTGTTCTTGACCACAAATGAACCTTAGATATCACTTACCACAGGGCCACTTATTTTGTATATCTAAGGGTTACTCCAGAAAAATTGTTAAGGTTTGCAAACTGTTGGTGCAAATAATTTAGTGGCCTGTTATTTATGTCAGGTATTGCATTTGATGAACAAAATGAACTTACCAGTGCCATTTCGTATGGCTTTACCAACGCCACCCTTACCGCCTCCTGTGGCAGCCCCACCACCACCTCCACCGCTGCCTCAAGAAAAGCCATCAACTGCTGATCTCTCTAGTGACGAATCTGAGATTGAGTCATACGATGTACACTCTCTAAAACTGTGTTCTTTTTGTAACTGTAATCTTTCTCAGGATAGTATTACTTGAGAATGAAACTTTTCAATAATGTTAACTGTATTGAAAATCAGTGAATAAAAAAGCTTGAGGGTAAAAAAATAAGTTTAGAAGTGGTTTGTTATAATTTATCGAGCCTACCTTTCAAATTTTATGCAACTGAGTATTCACCAAGGATCCTAAATTTGGGTCATTTCCAGTTCAAATTTTTCGATGAACCCTAAAATATTTCCCAATTTCAAGATTTTGTGTGTACATCATATGTGTACAACATAGATCATGACTAAAATGTTGGATTTCTTATATAAACTTTACTTTTGATGATCGTCAAATTGAATAATAGCCAAACTAAACCTAACCCAAAATTTTGCATATCCTAGTCATGACCAACAATGTGTTATTTATTAAAACGAATGTTCAACCTAAAGCAAGGTTAACTTAACAAAAATGATCAAATGTCCTACTGAAATTTCATTTCTGAACCTTATTATTATTTGGATTTGATCAATATGGGCTCCCTTAAACATGAAAGAAAAGAAATATCTTTTAACAAATGTGGCTTGAACTGCCAATATTTGGGTGAAAATATGCAAAGCCAGTGTTGCTATTTGCAGCATGCGAATCTATTTCATACAAAAAAAAAAATGTATTTCATTATTTGTTCAAAACAATCCAATACCTGTTATCAAAAATTTTTGTAGGAAGATGAGGAAGGAAGGAAGAGGAAGAAAGTAAAAAGAGAAGTCATTGTGGGGCCAGCTGTTGACAAATCAGTGGCCCATGAATCAGTCGGGTTGAAACCTGTTATAGTTCCAAAAGAGCTCCCTGTCATAAAAAAGAAAACCCCTGTGCTTCAGGTATTTCATCAGTTCTGTTGATTTTTTTTATAAAGGAATATGCAAAACAAAACACTCAAAATTATATTGCATGAAGAAATTTGTAAATTGCCACTTCTGTGTCAAAAATTCAGAACCCCACATTGTTGAAAATATTTAAATAAGGATCGAAGGCATTAGCTAGCTCTCTATAGGTATTCATTACTGAAGGGATGGAGAACAATATCTGGCAAATAAACCATCTCTATAATGACTTCACTCTCCACTTTCCAAGTTTATATCTTATGAAAATTGGGTGTATTTTCTTGTCTATTATACTTGCAATATTACACGATGAATTATAGATATAAGTTGCTTTTATAAATTCTATTGTCAATGTCACATATTTTAATGTGCTATTTCAATAATTATGATGATTCATGGGTATGTAATTGTATGCCTTAGTATGGATTTTATTTTTAGTTTCAGTTTCACTTCAAATGAAGGGGATTTGTGCAAATATCTCAGCAAGAATATAATTAAGTTGCAATAAAAATTGTAATTGAGCACCTCTTGTTAATTCTAGGATGTAGATTATTATATTTGGTCATATATAACCCAAGCTTCAACTTAAAACTACCCAGAGACTAATTTGAAGTTACAGTTCTTCCAGTTTCTTTCCCTGCTATTATGTTTTGTGTCTCTTAATTTTAGCTGATTATTAAATGAGAAAAAAATAACAATAGCCAATGAATGTCTTAACGAACAAACTTGTCCAAGAGTAGTCTCATTGAAAAGTTCTTTCGGTCTTGTTAATTTATATGAAAAATATGTACTTTACAGATGATTGTTTTACAAACACAACATTCTATTGTGTCTTTGAAGTAATCAGATGCTGTGCATTGACAAAAAAAAAAAAAAAAAAGAAAACCTTTGAACTCATGGGTGCCATTGCATTAATTGTTGCTTCTTTTACATGCCAAATTGGTATCTCAATGTCTAACTCATTGGTCGTATTCTTTGCTTTTAGATAAAAATTGCTTCCAAGCCTGTACGCCAAGGAATTAGTGAAGATAGTAGGGATGCAAATGAACAAAAAAAAAATACAGATATGAAGGAAAAGGAGATGATTGAAGAAAAATACTTCGCAACCACAGAAGAACTAGAAAATGGAAAGATGCCTCCTGAGGAAATATTATCTCTACCTATGTTTAAGGTACATGATATGGGATATGTTTAGACAATTCAGTATTACCGTTTCTTAGTGTAATAAACCATCTTTTAATAAATTGTTTTCTAATTATAACCATTAGTGTTTTTCTTTGAAAAATCGCTTCTCTTTTGCAGAATTACTCACCTGGGAATCCAGCTAGTGTTCTATACATAAAAAATTTGGCTAAGGATGTTGTTTCAGAGGATTTTTACTTCATCTTCGGTAAATAGGATTATTACATTTGTTTAACTTGAGATGTTATCCGACTTACTGTTTGTGTTTTACTAGTTCCGTGGTGTAACTTTTTATTAAAGGTTCACTTTTTGGAAGCTATGAGGGTGCTAGGTCAGGTCTCAGTATCAAGCTTATGCAGGTTTTGTTGGAGATGCTCTTAATTTATTATATTTAAGTTCTTTTTTTGTGAAAATCAAATTGTTTATGAATATTGTTAGTGCAATGTTGCAATGTACAATAAAAATTTAAGAATAATAAAAGGAGTTCCCCTAATGTATCTACTAGTTTTATTAACTAATGGTTGGATTTGTCATAATAGGAAGGAAGAATGCGCGGCCAAGCATTTATTACTTTTCCATCTGTTGAACTTGCTCAGCATGCACTGGTATGTCACAAATTATCATTAACTCGAAGGACCTGTTAAGCACCAACCTGAATCAAAAGTGTATAGGGAATAGGGGAGCCTTGAAAGTTGAGCTATTTTCGCACTATACCAATCATGCGTAGTGGAATTTGTGCCTGTTGTGTCCGATTGAAAAGGAAATCTTTCACTATTCCATTTGGTTAGAATAGAGAGGAATAGCAACACGATTCCAGGTTTCCACTTTTTCATTACTTCATTCAGTTAAGAGTTTCCAGTCCTATTCAGCATCTATGCCAACACAACTCCTCTATATGAGAGGATAAAAAAATTCTCTCCAAAACATGCACATTTCAATTCACAAGATCTGAGTGTTGCTATCAGCACCTAGAATTCTTTTGGGCCATCTTCAGGTAGCAGTTTATCATTGGCTCAGTTGGCTGATATAGGTTAGTTCCTCGGATCATGACAATTTTGCCTTTACCTTGAGTAAGTTCCTTTTCTATAACCAGAAATTGGAACTGTAAGCGGCAATGGGGTTGAAAATTGTTCTGGTTGTTTTTCTGCACTTGTAAGGAAGAGTCTTCTTAACATCAACATCCTTTGTTGTTTAAAATGGCTTGGTGTTCTTGCACTGGCAGCAGCCACAGGACCATGTCTATGGACTGAACTTGGATAATTAGTTGCATTAGTCATTATTCTGTTTTAATTTTTGCAGAATTTGGTAAATGGGTACGTTTTCAAAGGAAAACCGATTATCATCCAATTTGGTCGTAATCCCGCTAGCAAAGCCTTCTAATTTGCATGGTTTTCACATTACAATATGGGTTGATCTGTTGGGCTGATGCATTGTAGGACGACCTCATGAGGTCGGTGCTGCACATCAGTTGACTGCTGCTTGTGATTGTCTGTTTCTATTGCTTGTGAAGAAAAATGGAAACAAGTCCTCTAAGGAAAGAAAATATCACCCTGGTGTAACAGATTCAATGGGTCTGCAACCTCTCTATCTTCTCGGTGTTTATTTGGTGAAACAGAATACTTCTTGTTTATAAATATTTGTCATTGCTTATAATATATTTTCAGCTTTCACCATGTTGCTCATATATGCTATATTTGCGAATTGTAGAAACAACTTTTTTGATATGTAATTGTACGACTTATTTTCACAGTCACATACCTACCAAACCGACTGCGGTACCTATGGTGGGTACGTCTATTGTAATAGAAGTTTGCAGTTATTGTTCTAAATTGTATTCTTTGTGTTACTGTTATAATAAGAGATCACTCAAAATCGATGACTTTGTACTAGCGTTCTTGTACAACCAAAAAAATATTTCATTTCCGACTTGTGTAGAGCTTAGGTTTCTCTTCTTGAATAATATATCAGATGATTCAAGAGATATTTGAACTTACTGTTTAGATCGAACAGTTATAGTGAATTTGAGTACTCGTTTATCAGTAATTTGTTCACAATGTCAAAAGATCATAATGATCAGATCTAATTTCCATATTTAGAGGGAGCTGACGTCTGATTCGTGTAGGACGAAATTTTCCAAGCTCAAAAGATAGACATGATAGTGGACATTCCACATTCTAATTTGAATTTGTGAGGTATTCTTTCTCAAAGAAAAAATAAAAGTCTAATTAAAATGTGCATCGACTGTGAATTAATTGCATGTGTCGCAGAAGATCCGAAGTCATGCTACCTTAAATAATATAATAGAGGATCACGTGGTATCTGTGTGCAGCAAAAATTTTGCTTTTCATTTGTTATATTGATTGGATGATTGGATATAAGCGATCCAAGGGCTTTTCTGGCAACAAAACTGCGGCATGAGGGCTCTTAGATACACCTTTGCTGATCCCTTCAGCTTTGCTAAGGATAGTTTTACATGAGGGAGTATATATTTAGAATAAGGGATTATACAGTTAAATATAAGAAAGTATCTTTCAGTTATTAGAATTTCAACATGTTATTGAGTAAGGTATGAATAAGGAATTATATAGTAAAATATAAGTGAGTATCTATTGAAAGCTATTAGAAGTTCAACAATAAGGAATTATATATTTCCTATATATATAAGAATAGAGAAGTATCTAGTAAGGTATGAGAAGTTTTACCATATGCTACCTGATTGCTATCAGTTCAAATATTTAGAATAAGAGATTAATATTTGCTATAAGAGAATTTCTATTAAGGTTATTAAGAATTCAATTATATACTATCTGGTTGCTATCAGTTTAGATATTTAGAATAAGATTATAGAATAAAGGAGTATATCGATTAACAAGCATGTGCCCTCTAATCAAGGAATGTACATAAAGAAGTATATACTTACTAATATGTGGAGTTAAATATATTGAATAAGGAAGTATACTGAACGAGGTGTGTATCAAAAAAATTTGCAATTAGATTAACAAGCATGTGCCCTCTAATTAATGAATTTACACAAAGGTGTATATATTTACTACATCAAGGGTTAAATATTTTGAAAAAGGGAGTATATGTTCTAGATGAACATGTATTAATTTGCTTCTTTTTTTTTTCAGATTGATATTGACGATGACAAATTGGTGGATGCTTATCGGTTAGTGAGGGACCTTACAAATCAGCTGCAATCGAAATTTGGCACCTTGCAAGAATGTCTACTTGAATCTGATGCTTGATTCTTACTTTGGAATTTGGATTTGGTTGTAATGATTAATGGTCTTTTTGATGTTTAGTTTGAATGGAAGGTGGCTTTGAACTTAGTTGTAATGATACATTTTAGTTTGAACAAATGGTCACCTTGAACAGATGGTTTTTATGTTTGTTGTTTTGACAAATGTTTCTGCAATTATTATCTTGTGTCTAGTATTATATGTATTCATCTTACTGTTAGGCTGATATCAAAATTATATTTCAATTGTATGTTGTTTGATTAAAATAAGTACTCCCTTAGTCTATTTGAATTTATTTACTATGACTTTCTATTTGAATACTAATTGTGGTACAAATAAGAAAATTTAAATTTATTTTATTATGTACAAAATATGTACTCCCTTATTTGATTGTTTATAATTGTCAATTTAAGGTAACACGAGCTGCACTGCTGCAGGATCCATTTGAGTGAGCTTCTAGCCTTTTAATGGAAGAATGAAATTATAGTCTTTCCGAAGGTTATTTCATCTCTTAAGCCCAAACAAATCCTAGATCGCTCAGCTGGCCCAGTTTAACGTCAGCGCCCATCCCGAAAAATTTAAAAATAATATTAAATTAATATAATATATTAAAAATAATATTAATATAATAATTTTTTTTAAATAGTATCACAAGATTGGAATCTGAGTTTCCGAACGCAATTAAGGAATCCCGGATTCCGTAACAAGCTAAGATCGGAATCCGGGATTTTGATCTTATCTTTTTTTTTATAGATTATTTATTTATTTAGTTTATTAGTTTATTAATTAGAAAAATAGATAATATATTGTAAAAATATTGAAAAAAATATGAAAAAATCAGGAATAATTAAATTAAATTATATATATAATTTAGTATTTTTTGGGAAATTTTTTTCTTTTATTAGTTTATTAATTAGTTAATTAATTATAATTAGAAAAATAGATAATATATTGTAAAAATATTGAAAAAATATGAAAAAATCAGGAATAATTAAATTAAATTTTATATGTAATTTAGTATTTTTTGGAAATTTATTTTACTTTTATTAGTTTATTAATTTGTTAATTAATTGGAAAAATAGATAATATATTGTAAAATTATTTTAAAAATGTGATAAAATAAGAAAAAATCATATGAAACTTTATATGTAATTTAATTTTTTTTCCTTTAATAAGTAATATATTGATAATAAATTATTAAAAAAATTAAAAATATTAAAAAATTGATGGTATTAATTTAAAATGTAGGGAAAATTGTTCAGAAGAGAGTTAAACCGCTTCTACTCGAGGTTAACTTTTCTATATGTTCATTTTATTATTGTTTGAATAGAAATGCTTGTGAATTGCATATAGATTGTATGTTGTTTGAATGATTGAATGATTCTTGTAATATTTAGCAAGAGGGAGAAGAAAATAAATGTAATATTTGTGGTGATGTTGTAATATTTAGGTCATGCAATCATTATTCTATATTTTTTTGAGAATTTTTGGAAGCTTCCTTGATGGCTTTCTAGCGCAAAACTTTTCGCATGTAGAGCTGTCTCGTACTTGGGTGTTTCGTACTCATTGTCTTTGGTCATAACAAGCTTGTGTTTTTTCCATTTATTTTTTATAGTTATGATTAACTTGGTGTTTCAAAAAAAAAACAAACAAATATCACAAGACAAATCTAAAAGACAAAAGACAAAGAAATAAAGGTCACAATACAAATATCCATGTCATACATAAATAAACAATATAAATAAGTCCTACATATCATAACCACGTCATACATAAATATACAATACAAATAAATTCTAAAGATGTCCAGTACCGGGGATCCACCTCCCCTCACTCGAGGACCAAATAAACGAAGGACCTGGCGGCTGACGAGGGTCTCGTCCACAAGCAAGTCCGACAGGGGGTGGACGAGGAGTCATCTGAGGAGTGGAATGACGAGACGGTGTACTAGAAGAATGTTATCTATTTCAAAAAAAAAAATTACATATAAAGTTTCATATGATTTTTTCTTATTTTATCATATTTTTTAAATATTTTTACAATATATTATCTATTTTTCCAATTAATTAACTAATTAATAAACTAATAAAAGGAAAATAAATTTCCCAAAAAAATACTAAATTACATATAAATTTTAATTTAATTATTCGTGATTTTTTCATATTTTTCAATATTTTTACAATATATTATCTATTTTTCTAATTAATTAACTAATTAATAAACTAATAAAAGGAAAAAATTTTCCCTAAAAAATATTAAATTACATATAAAATTTAATTTAATTATTCCTGATTTTTTCAATATTTTTACAATATATTATCTATTTTTCTAATTAATTAACTGATTAATAAACTAATAAACTTAATAAATAAATAAATATATAATATATAAAAAAAAGCTAATAGATAGAAAGAAGACTTCGAAAAGCAATTTCCATGAGCACTCCTTCCCTGTATGGTCTGGAATTGAAGAACCTCGTAAGTAAATAGTGTAGCTACTGAAAATACACTAGTGCGCCTGGATCTAAGATCGAAATCCGGAGTTCCGATCTTAGCTTGTTACGGAATCCGAGATTCCGTAATTGCGTTCGGAATTCCGAATTCCGATCTTGTGATACTATTTAAAAATTTTTATTATATTGATATTATTTTTAATATATTATATTAATTTAATATTATTTTTTAATTTTTCGGGCGCCCATCCATGCCTCTTTCTGGCCCATTATCAGGACCGGCCCACGCGAATCCAAGCGAACTTTTTCACGGTCAGCAAGAAATTTTCATCTGTCCGTCCACTTAGATCGGACGGCGCCCACAATGAATGATCTGTCCCACCACCGACCCACTAGGTTAAAGTAAAAATTAGCGCCCGTTCTCGCCGCCGTAACAGTCGCTGATCTCAGTTCTCGAAGTTCTGACGCGTCTCGCACACACGCGTCAGGTATTTAATACATTTAACACACGCGTGGCAATTAATTCTTTGTTTAAATTCCCTTCTTTAAATTCTGCTTTAAATTCTAACAGCTATAATAACAATGTTTCATCCTGCGATTTGTTTTAGTTGCAAGTTATATGTATTCTCTAGGAATGAATATATGCTATTTCTGTTTTGTGATAAAAAAATCTGCTATTTGTCTCGTAATCTGAAACAACCTGTTAAATAAATCTGCTATTTATCTCATAATCTGGATCAACTTGTTGTTTATTCTTTCAGAACAAATATCTAGTCAAGAATGGATATATGCTATTTCTGTTTTGTGATAAAAAATAGCAATTAAAAATTATCTTTTTTTTAGAGAACCATCTTCATCTAGATTAGTACTACTTTGGTTGAATAAATATGTTATTTCTCTCAGGAACCTGTTATTTCTACAGTAAACCTGCTAGTAAACACTGGCCTGGAATAGAAATTTGTGACAGAACAAATATGCTATTTCTATTTTGTGATCTAACTATTTTCATTTTATGTTTATTTAGAATGCCAATCGCTATAAGAGTTTGGTGCACAGTTCACGGTGAAGTTCCAAACAATTACAACTCTGCATGTGTCCAAGAAAGCTCCCCATGTGTAGTTATCACAATGAATGACCGCAATTTAATGGTTAATCAAGGCGGTCAAATGTCTAAGCTGGTGCGTGGTCAAGAGGAGCATGACCTTGTCATGATGACTGATTGTGGATTTAGAAAAAAACATAAGGATGACCCTACTGGGGAAGCATGTGGTGGTATAATCACAAGAGATGGGCACTTAAATTTTATTCATGCGGCTTCAGTACCATTTGGCCAACAAAGAACCAGCAATCTGGGTGAAATCCTCTCTTTCTGTAGAGGGATGGAAATGGTTCTTGCTGAAGCACTGGCAAGACCTCAATGCACGATGATCTGGGCATTAACAGATTCAAAACATGCCGTTGATGGTTTTAATTTTGGTATTTGCGAGCAAGTGTGGGGGTTGGAACCATTTAATGTTATAAATTTAATGAGGCGTGTGGCTGGTTTAGAGGAGTGGGCAAGCCCTGGGAAGGTGGTAATTGGTGCTACTGGCCAGGCAGTAGCTATAATTCCAGGAATTCTCACAACTGGTGGGCCCTTGCTTAAAGTTTGGAACATCACAATAGGAGAAGGAGAAAATAGAAGAAATCTTCGCCTCAAGGTGCAACACGTCAAAAGACAATTGAACCAGTCCGCCAACAAGCTGGCACGCATGTTTGTTCCGGAGACTCTTTGGCAGACTGAAGACGATCTTGACCCGTTCATCTTTGACGACCGTTTCTTATATCGAGTTATTAAAGATTGATATCTTTTTTTTCCTTGGATTAGTTGTTTTTGTTGAAAAAAACATGGTGGCAATTCTGTTTTATTGTTTCTTTTTAGATGACAATATAGAATGATCTCACTCCTGTTATGATTGTTCCTATGGTGCAAAGGTTTCCTGCAGGCAAGCAACAGCATTTGTTTCTCCATAGTATTTGATTTTTTGATCTTATAATTTTGTTGTTGTAAGAAACTCGACTAGATGTGAATCTTTTTTTAGGGAATAGAATTTTGTTAATGAATGCACAACTTTACTTCATTATTATCTTTCTTTACAAGTTATCTTGCATTTTTCAAGCTCATAGACAGCTTTCCTTATCATGCATATCAATTATTAGGTTCTTTTTTTTTTAGTTTCCCTCGTGCTCCTGTTTTTTCAAGTCCTTGCCTGAATTCTTAAAGGTGTCCGCAAGCGATCTTTTCTACTTCTGCAGCAAGCATGACCCCTGGGGGGTTAAGTCAACATATGCTCTCTGATTCGTTGATGTTTTTCAAATTGCACCATACATGGAAGGCCTACATCTGCCCCATCCACAAGTGCCGTTGTTTGTTTCTAGATGATGATTCCCTTGTTCTGCACCTCATCAACGAGCACTGTATGTCTGTATTTCCTGTCCGTTCCTTCAACAGAACCCCTCCGAGGAGCAGAGGTGTGCCAACGCCCTTCGTACGCTAGTGTGGAAACCTATAGATGCCAGGGCTGCGGCCAGGCATTTTGAGTTTCTATGCTCTCACTCAGACGCTGATCTCCTTGCTAATTTGGAATGGCCATTGTCCCATGACCTTAAGAGGACCAAACTCCTGGCAAAATTACAAATGAAATTTGAGGAGTTGTTAGGCTCCCTAGAGAGGAGGATGTCCTTTCCATTGCTCTCTAACGGCTGTTTAAGGGCGCTTATTGCAGTGGCTTCTGAGGATATCCTTGCACGCCTTGACCTGACAAACACCGCACCGCCCTCTTTTAGAGTCCTTTTGTATTGCTCCCCCCTCTCCTTCCGGTTCATGGAGGCACAGTCTCTCCACTGTTTTCTCAATCTCGTGGAGGCGATACGCAATTTAGTTGAGGATCAAGCATCTCGAAATGGAGAATTGGAAGGGAGCCGAGACAGCAATGCGGTTTTCTTTGCAGCTGACTCTGAATACTTTGTTCTAGATGGTGCGAAGTTAAATCCATGCAGGATGGATGGGAAGCTTACGGGCTCTTGGTTGTTCAAAGCACCTTATTACGGACTCTGAAGCACCTACACTGCTAGTGTCGACGACGTACCGTCTGCTAGCTCTTTTGTCAGGAAGCCTTCTAAACGATCGAGAAATAATTATGATTATTGTCAGGTTTGAGTTGAGATACCCGTGCATTTTCATTTTCCTATTTTTTTTTTCCTCTTTTCCTTTGCCATTTGTTATTGATCCAGTAACTTATCATTGTGTCACCACGAGATGCGGCGCTATCTTCAACTTATCGGATGTACTTGTGAGGTGCAATTCTTTGAGCTTCAGCTGCGCCGGCTCTGTGCTGTCGACCTCCACACTTATATTCTGCCACTTTTGAAATCCTGCCTGCGGGTTTGTAATTTCATTTTCATACAAAGTTATTTTTTGGTTTATAGAAAGAAAAACAAAAAGATTATGTTTCACATATTCCCTTGTAGATGAAATTGTATCTGTCGACGCTGTGGGTGTGGGGATTGGGTCTGTGACAGGGGATGCTGTCGAAATAGAGGATGCTGGTGAGGTAAGAGGATTTCGACTCAACATTACATGAAAAAAAAATAAATAATTTGTGTACGTAAGCCTTATTGGGTATACCCGCTTTCTGTACTTGGTTTCTAAACACTTGGCTGATAGTTGTCAGTACTGAATCTGACTGGTCTGGTATATGTTGCAAAGTGTGGGGCTTGGGTCTGTGACAGGGGATGATGTCGAAGTAGAAGATGCCGATGAGGTAAGAGGATTTGGACTCATAACATTACATTGAAAATTTGTGTACATAAGCCCTGTTGGGGACGACCCGCTTTCTGTACTTGGTTGCTAAAAGCTTGGCTGATAGTTGTTTGTACCGATCTGACTGGTCTGGTATATGTTACCGAGTGGGGGGCTTGGGTCTGTGACAGGAGATGATGTCGAAGTAGAGGATGCTGATGAGGTGAGAGGATTTGGACTCAACAATACAAGAAAATTTGCGTACTTAAGCCTTATCAGGTACTACCCGCTTTCTGTTCTTGGTTGTTAAACACTTGTCTGATAGTTGTCGGTACTGTATCTGACTGGTCTGGTATTAGAAATTTGCACCTGAACGTTTCTGCTTGGTCAGACGAACCTTAATCATGTCGGTGCATAGGACGGGGGACCTTACATTAGCTTTTATACAACCTATACTGCAAGGTGGTGTAGAGCACTCTGAGGAGCATTCGCATTGCAGATTCGAAGAAAAAACTGCCTCCGAGGATGGCAGTGATGTGATGACGCCTGACAAAGAGTTGTATTCTGCTCTTCCGGATCCCGGAAGTAGTGCCAACCGTGGAAGAAGTAGTGGCAGCAGTGGAAGAGGCATAACTGAAGTTTGTCCCATGACGATAGACGGTGGAGATGCACTGGGGGGAGACCCTCCTGGTGCACACACAGAAGACATGTACGGCAGAGTACCCCAGGTCGGATGTGCTGATGCAGCTCCTTCCAGGAGCAGAACCGGCACAGGGGCAGCGACAGCCGAATCTGAGGCTAAACATGAAGCCATAATGGAGTCAGATGCCGAACCTGAGTTGAAAACCGAACCGGAAGATGAATTTGAAGACAGACATTCCAGGGAATTTGCTGATTTAGCTGGGGAAACCAACGAAAGTGGTCTCTTCATTTGCATGACGATGAATGATGTTGCGAACTATTGCCTAGAACTAGAACCAGCCAGATTGCGTAATGATGCATTGGATATTTGGGGATTTTCAAACCCTCTGAAGTGCTGGCGCTGCTTTGTCTGTGAAAAGAGGTTTCCAGATCAGAAGTCTCATATGTTGCACCTTGAGTCTTACCATGACCTGGGGATTTCCTGGGATGCCGATTGGTTTGTGCCTTCTCAAGTCCAGCAAGGTGGTGGATCAGGGGTGAATGAGGGTGTTAAGGAAAGGATTTGTAGGCTGGATGATTCCATTACAGTTGAATGCACTCGCAGAACATTTATCGTGGAAATGGAAAAGATTCGAAGTTCATATCAGTATGAAGACCAGGGAAAAATGCGAGATGTCGATGGATTTGAGCTAATAGTCTGGCGCATAAATAGAGAAATCTGTTTCTTGAGGGATATGATTGATGTCAAATGCAGACGATGTTATTGTTCGCCATCTGAGGTTGTTGTCCCTTTATTGCCCTTTTCTTTTCTACTGTTGAAATCCAACTTCGTGCAACATCTCTCTCTCTCTCACGCTCTCCCCCTCCCAGTCTCACCCATGAATTGTTGTTGTTATTATTATTACTTTATTAGTACTACTACTTTTACTGTTACTACTTTGCAGAGTGTTGAGCAAGATGCTGAGGTTGGACAAAATTTTGGTAGACTTAAAAAGTTGAAGCAAGAGCTTTCCAATTTGTGCATCCCCGATAGCAAGAATGAAATCTTAGTGTACGTCAGTTCCTTCCTGAAGGTAGATGTTCTAAATCTGCTCTGGCTTTCCAGTATATATATATATATGTATATATATAAAAGGGTCATGCTAATGTGGACAGAAGAATACAGACCGTCCATTTGCTATATATCGGACGGTGCGTAATAAATAGCGCACCTCCAATGTCTCTGTTAAATCTAACGGAGATTTTTGGCGGAAGGGCAAAATAGTCTATTTACTCGAACCGTCTCTTCGTTTATTTTGTACAATCCTCCGCCAGACCGCCACCGCCAATTCTATCAATCTCTCATGCAACGATCCGTCTTTGGATCGGCACCGAGCATGAAATCGACAGTGTTCGTATCATCACCGAGCATAGATCTTGGATGTTGGAATCCATCGTAATTCTCGAATTCGCCTTCCACCAATGAAAGGTGGCCTATTTCATATGTTGAACTAGTTTCTTTCAGTTCTAATTCTGAATTTTGTATGATGCTGCAGTTGATGTTATAATATCAGAATGGATGGGCTATTTCCTTCTAAGAGAGTCCATGTTCGATTCTGTTATATGTGCCCGAGACCGCTGGCTCAAACCTGATGGAGTCATGTACCAATCTATTTTCTGTCTTTCTCTGTCGCAATCACACACACACACACACACACATCACAAACATACCAACCATCTAACTAGATACCTTTTTACTAAGAATATCATTTCTTTGTTTAAATTTAAAGGTTTTTTTCCTCCTCATTTCCTGAAAGCAGTGAGTGCCAAAAAACTTTCAGGATTGAATTTCCTGTTTAGTAAATAAAGTGTAATATAAAAAATAAAATAAAATAAACTAATCAGAGCACTGAGCACTTTGAAATGCTAAATAGCAAAAGAAGAATTTGTGGTGGACTCAAATGAATATGTTCTATATAATAAAAGAGCTCCGGAACTAAATTACAATATTGCATCTCTCTAGAAGGCTTACCTGGGAAGTTTGGTAATGCCAACTTTTGTATAAAGATAAAACCGCCAAAACTTTTAGTTCTTAACCTTTTTTTTTTTTTTTTTTTGAAATGTGTAGGTATCCAAGTCATGCCAGGATGTGGCTAGCACCAATTCGATCTGGCATAACTGATCAGAAAATGGAGGATCTAAATTGTGCCATGAATGATTGGCATAGTTTTGTTGATGAAACTGAGGCACATTATGGTGTAAACATGAGTGTCCTGAGAAAAGCATACCGAGAAGTCCACGACAAATTCTTCTTTTGCTATTTAGCATTTCAAAGTGCTGAGTGCTCTGATTAGTTTATTTTATTTTATTTTTTATATTACACTTTATTTACTAAACAGGAAATTCAATCCTGAAAGTTTTTTGGCACTCACTGCTTTCAGGAAATGAGGAGGAAAAAAACCTTTAAATTTAAACAAAGAAATGATATTCTTATTTATTCCCTTATAGCTAATTATTTACTCCCTTATAGCTAATTAGTTACTCCCAAAAGACAGCAGAATCATGTATGAATATTATTTACTCCCTTATACATATTAGATACTCTCCTATACTGATTAATATCATCTCTTATAGTAATTTAGTTACTCCCAAAAGACAACAGAATCTTATATGAATGTCATTTACTCCCTTATACATATTAGATACTCCCTTATACTAATTAATATCATCCTTTATAGTAATTTAGTTACTCCCAAGTTATAACAGAACTAGATCTAAACCTCTTTTATCTTCTTATTCTTCTCGATTTCTACTTTTTTCTTCCTTAACCAGATCTGATTAGAGCAGTGAGGGAAGGCGGAGGTGGAGGTGAGACAGAGGAGACGAGAGGCGGAGGAGAAGAGAGGCTGAGGTGACACGGAGGCGGATGCGAGGCGGAGGAGACGAGAGGCGGAGGAGAAGAGAGGCTGATGTGAGACGGAGGCGGATGCGAGACGGAGGAGAGGTGAGGCGAAGCAGAGGCAGAGTAGAGGCGGAGAAGAAGGAGGAAGGGAGAGTAGAGGCGAAGAAGGTGGAGGCATAGAGGATGAGGAAAGTAGTGGCGGAGGAGACCTGAATCGAGAGAATTGAAGGTGAAAAGGAGGGGGGCAAAATAAGAGGTAAAAGGAAGAGAGGGTGAGGGAAGGGGAGTGACTCACGCGAGATTGAGGAGGCGCGCGTGTATGATTGCTTGATTGCGCAGAGCGCTGATTACTCTAAATAATTCCCTTTTCTATCGTCTACTGCTACATCTACTGGGATTTGTACACCATAGTACCATACAACATACTGAGAGTCCATGGCCTGCAATTTTAGAGCGATTAGCTGCATTCGCTCGAGTTAGGGGTGCATAATGTGTAAAACAATCACGCAACTGGACTGTTGCATTGATCGTTGCATTTTGGATACGAAATTGATTATCATTTGCGTTAATCATTTCGTTTTGAATGAAACGATCGAAATCACAAAAATACACATGGACGAAACCCTTTCATATTTGCGTTAACCGTTTCGTTTTTAAAACGCAACTAAAATCTTTAATCGTTCTGTTTCGTTTTAGACAAAACGAAACGAAAAGACGGTCGAAACGGTCGCCGTTTTCAGGCCTAGCTCGAGTATTGGATCCGACAACTTTTAGTTTTAGTTTGTTGAACCCTCAAATGACAGTTAATAAATACTTGGAGAATGATGAAAAAGTGAATAATAAGCTAATAAAATCTGTTGTAAATTAGATATTTTGTTAACTATATATGCAGTATTTTGTTTTGTTTCTAATTGCTTCTGAAATTTGCAATTAATTTTATGAGACATTTTTTCCTTTATTTTTTTTAATATTTATGGTTGCACTATATTAAATTAGCGTTTTATATTAAAATCAAAATGCTGACTAGAACCATTGGGACCAGTAATAATTCGCCACGTCAGTTGTATGTGTGCTACGCGCCTACGCCTACATGGTTAATGACTTCAATTAATCCCACATCTCAATCTTCTCTCTTGCTCTTGCTCGCTCAGTTCGACTTCGACCAAGCCTATTCCATTTCCACCTTTTCCCTCCTATTTCCTCAGATCATGAATTATCAAGCTTCTAAATTTCGGCGAAATAACGGCGAAATAATAGAAATAGCGGTATTCTGTGTCAAACCATATGAACGTTACAGCTTTAATTGAGAAAATGACGTAACGCATTATTTCAGTTATTTCGGCGATATAACGCGTTATTTCAGTTTTTTCGGCGAAATAACAAGCTTTTATTGCTACTATTGTTAAATTGTGTATTCAATATTGAACTATTGTTAAATTGGTACAAGCTGCTCAATATTGGTACACTGCAGTATATTGAATTTGGTATGGCCGTATGCTATTTATATGGAGTATTGGAGATGTATAAACATATAAATTGATAGTTATAGAATTGATGTGGGTCAAACTTTAAAAAAAACACTACACCGTTATATCGCCGTTATAACATCGAAATAACACCGAAATAACATGGAACTTGGACCGGCATACCCAAAAAATGGAAATTTAAAAGCTTGTGAATTATTGAATTATTCGCTCTAACTCAACTTCAAAGAAGCCTTTCGAGGTCATCAAATCCCATCTGATTTCCCCTTTCTGGTGTTTCTGTAAGTTATTCTAAATTATTTCTCAATTCTCTTAATTAGAGCTTTTCACTAGAGTTCTCTCAGTTGGCTTTTTAGGTATGTGCTTCAATTGAAAGTATTGCTCCGATAAGCTGCATTTTGGAGCTTTAAGTTTAATTACATGTTGTTGGATTCCCCTTTACTCCCATCAAGTATACTATTAATCTAATTAAAACTTGTCGAATTTCCAGGATGGCTGTTTCATGCTCTGGGTGCGCGATCACTGGTGGCGGCTTGCCTTTTGAGAGAGCAAAATGCTGTAAGCATGAACTATTTGGAGTCTTGCAAGGCTCAAACTTGGAATTCCTCCAATGCAAATACCCTTTGTTCACTTCCTCATCAAGAGTATGTTAGCTTTTGCCTTTTTTTCTATTTAATGTTATTCAAACGCTGAGTCTAGTATATTATTATTAAATAATAATGACTAATCATATGGCACTTGTGACACACTAAAAACTAAAAAGTAATTCAATTTGATATAATTAATTGGTGCAGGTTTTGGGACATAAGGTAAATGTATTCCCAGGGATAAGTGATTGTTTTTGGGAGAAACACTCGACTCCTCTGCTGGACACAATCAATTCTCCTCAAGATTTGAAAAATCTTTCCATCAAGGTAAACTTTTCTAGTTCATAATTGTACCCTTTTCGTGGCAGAACCACTGATGGTGAATTTTACTATATGGTAACCCCAGAAGGAAAATGAATAATACACGGTTCAAAAAAAATGTTAATCTTAGACGGCCTTATGGCCAGCTTTTCTATCTGAAATTCAAATCAATCCAACCCCTTTATGCAAGTCTTAAACTGTTTGCATTACATGGGAATCCAGATATAAATTAAATTTTGAATATGCTGTTAGGAAATTGCCCAATTTTAATTTTGTGACTAATTATTATTAATTAATCCAATTAAAACATAAGCAACACGAGATCTAGTACTTTAAGCAATAGACACAAAGAGAAAGAGGAGAAATCGATACCTCCCGCGAAATCGTATTCGCGGGGCTCGACCAAGGCATGGGAATCGATGGCGTGCCTTCTCCACCGTCTCCACCACGTCTCGTAACCGCCCTCGAGTCCACCAAGGAGGATTAATCACGTTCTACAAGGTACGTGCTAGCATACCCAAAGAACAAGCCTAATCCCTATGGTTTTCTCTCTTGCATCAATCAACAACCTAGATTTAGTGGAGAGAAAATAGCTCAACACATGAGCAAATAAGAGGGAGAGAGGAGGAAGGTGGCGGCCTAGAATGGGAGGAAGAGAGGGGAGAGAAAAATCTAGGTGGAGGCTCTCATAAGTGGTCCTTATATAGAGCACAAAACCTAATTGACCTCTTGCATAATTACAACTATGCCATCCCACCTACCACCATAAATGGCTGCCACGAAATGGGCCTTTATGGGCCATTTAACCCCTTCATTTGGACCATTAATTCATATAATTAAGGTCCCTCAACTTTGCTCTTTAATTGGGCTATATATTTGCTATTTAAATAACGGCCCAATTAATCAATATAACCATTTATATTGATAAGTGTTGAACTAAATTAATTATTAACTCATTAATAATTATTTTAGGATTAGTTAATGCATTAATTTATTTCTATATGATCCATTGACTTAATTAATTATAACGGTTCGCAACGGTATATAATTAATTAATCAATCTTATCATATTTCCACAGAACTTACTGCTGTGGATAAATAAATAATGCACTGTGTGATTAATGTCCTATTTGTGTGACCCATTGAGGATTTATGCTATGTTGGCCATGGAATTAAATCGTTATTTAATTCCAATAATCATAAGTGGTATCTAGCAACACGTTATGATTCCCAATTCGCATAAATAGTGTACTGCTACAATATTTCAATCCTGCATAAGAGAATAATTATGTTTCTCTATTTTGATTCTTATGTCTCACGATATCATCGTATAATCCAAGATAGGAATGTGTCATTCTTGCAGATTATACGTTTCTTGATCTAGAGTTGATCGCTTAGTTGCGCGCATACGATCCAACTCCATCAAGGGGCCCAAACAGATATCGTCACTCACTAAGTGAATTAATGAGGGATATACGGTTTTCTTGATGATTAGCTTTTCCCCGCACAATTCAAGAGAACGTAAATCAAGTCCGTATAGCAGCCCTTAACGGGAATCAGCGGTAGACGAGATTTATAGAACCTATCCTCATGTGGAAAAGATAATCATCTCAAACTTAGAACCAAAATCATAACGAAATAAACAATGACACATAACACAATCCATATGTTTATTTCGTTGGGTCAAGTCCTGTACTATGTTCCATAACATATACATATGCAATTAAGTTGGTAACTCTTTACCTATGATTTGTAGAACTTAATCATCACTTAACTTGCATACAAATCTTATATGATAATTAATGTTCCTTGTTAATTATCAAGATTATGGACCATTTAGATTTATTATTGTCATTCTAAAGAATGATCCACAGAGATCTACAATTCAGATCCTCAACCTGAATGATCTGTCAATAATAAACCTAGGAACAGATGATAAAATATCATCCAAAACATAAACTAATATTTAAGTCATTAAATTATTGACTTCTAGGACATAACTCCAACAATCTCCCACTTGGCCTAGAGTCAATCAGTAGTGACTTCTAGCCAACGAAGAATTGAGAACAATGACATATATCTACATATATACATGTCTCGGACCTCAAAAGAAAATAATACGCTTAAAGCTAGTTACTCATACGTCCATCACGTATGGACGCATAACTGCATCTTGTATACTGCTCAAGGTAGAGGTCATGCTAGAGTGTTCACTGTGTTCGCGAACCTATCCAAATTTATTCGACACTATATATATATACTACTATATATATTCTTGATCATCATCATATGATATCAAGTGATATCGTTATAGATCATATTTGAATCTCCAATGTAACATTGGGTTCTTTAGGAGTAAGTTATGGTTCGAGATGCATAGAACCATAATAACTCAACTAAGAACTCGATCCGAAATAAATTTCTTTTATTGCTTCACAAGTTGCTATGTATTTTACTTTGGTGACGGAAACGGTTGTAATATTCCATTTAGAACACTTTCTAAACTTACAACACCACCTTTTAAGCAAAATATGTAGCTCAATCGTGATTACATCAATCCTTTGAAAAACTTTTATCAGTGTAACAACTTACACGAGATTTCTTTCATCTTAAGAGATGAAACATTATATCACTCTTTCTCATAAGATACTCGAGGATATCCTTGATTATCGTCCAAATGTGTCTCTCTTATATCCATTTGACAACTGTTTGTCATATCATTTGGATATTACACATTGGGGCATATGCATAAATATGACGTACGGAATGAAACTCATATTGAAAGAATGCTTGAACTATTTCATGCACTTTCTTGAATTGAGTTGCATTAGACTGAGTTAAACACTCAAGTCATGCCACGTGACGTACAGTTAGACATCCTTTCTTGGAGTGTAACTTTCGTGTTTCTAGAACACTTCGTCAATATATGCATATTTGCTCAAACCTAACATCCATCATAATCTATCTTCATAGATTTGTTTCCTAGGATCAGGTGATTTCGCCCAAGTTCTCATTTGAGAAAGCATTCTCCAAAGAGATCTCGACAATATTCATTTTCTTAATGTTATTCCCAATTAATGAATTGTTATCTTGAACAATACAAACAATACAATTATGCTCCCACTGAATATCTTGTTTATACAAGATACTTTTTGACGAAGTTCAACTCCTTGACTTCCTTGTCAAAACTTTTATTCCAATCTCCACAACACTTGCTTTAATCCATTAATGGATCCTTGAAGCATGCGTATGTTTTTAGCAATACATTAAATAAAACCTCGATTTGTGTCAAATGCACAACATCTTCCTTCATTCATACGAAGAAGGCGGTTTTATGTGTTTTTCCATATATCAATATATATGAAATACAATTATTGCTAGAATGATCTTTATTGACTTATACATAGCCACAAGCAAGAGGTTGTGCTTTGTACGTAGTCAATTAGTCATCGACTTAGACATAGCTACAAGCGAGAAGCCGCGCTTTGTACATAGTCGATTTGTTATCCATGTCGATCTTTCCTTTTGAAGATCTAAACGTTCTTGATGGATTGCTCCTTCATGAACATCAACCAAGGTCTATACCTTGTTGTTATACATGGATTGCACTTTAAAGATCATATGAATTCAAAACATATATGTGGAATCAGATCATTCCATCGTTTCTTTGTTTATCAACGGATTCTCATATGCTAAGTACGAGAATGTTGTGACAACCTATGCACCAAAACGGCTTAGGAAATCAACTCTCGTTGATCTTTTGTAGGATTGGTACTTGAGGTTCATGAACTTCTTCCACAACGATTTGTTGAATGAGTTCTTGACTCCTCATATATTTCATGAGTTTCTCAAACATCATCAACTCGTGAGATGGTTGAGTCCTCATTAGAAGGAGCATACTATTAAACTTCTTTCAAAACAACTTGTGAATGAAGTTTCGCTCAACTCCTACTAAGTGCCATGTATGGAGTGACAAGTTTCCCATAAGAGTACTTCTTGTAGTGACGCATAAACTATTTTAATGCTCACTTTACTCCCACTACTTCTTCTTGAGAATTTCAATTCATCAAGACTACATTATGATTAGCAACAACTACTTTGTTCTTATCATATTCGTGGAAGTAGTGCCTTTAATATAAAGCATCCTACAAAAATATAGTGTCTTATTTGGTTTAAGCTTACAAGTCGACAATACTTGAAATAAGCTTCTCAACACCAAATCTCGAGAAGTATTATACTTAGAGATCAAAATCTCGTAAGATATCTTCTTCAATAGACTTCGATGGAACATTATTCAGTGTAAACAATATTGTCCTCAAACATAATTCCCTAATACGAGTCGAATAAGTCAATTTGATTTATTACTGATCGAACTATACGAAATATTGTTCGATACCTCCATTCTTGGACATATTATTCCTCATGGAGCGAGTTGTGAAACCACTTTCATACTCTTTAGATAATATTTCAAATCATGTGACTTAACTATTTACCATGATTAATTATAAGACTTTTTCTTTCTCTTGAACGGTCTTTCAACTTTACACTTGAACTCTTTTGAACTAGTCAAAAGGTTCATACTTATACCTTATCAAATAGATATGTTAATATCTACAATGATCGTTGGTTAAGTAGTAAAGTATCAACAACCTTTCATTGCACAAGTACTTATAGGTCTTTATACATCGATATGTATAAGTCCTAATTAAGTCACTTGTCCTTAAACCTTTGTAGGTTAAAGGCGCTTTTGTCATTTAACAAACATGATTCGCATATCAATCGATTTGAAATCGAATTGAATTTACGAGCTCTACGTTAAGGAGACTCTCGTAAAGCGATTCTCGTTTATGTATGTGACTAAGCGGTTATATATAACATGAAAGTCAAATACTTTATGTCAAGTCTTATGCATCCTATTTGTCATTCAAAACTTGCTTATCTATTTCAAGCAAATTCAATCAAGATGCATGAAATCATATAAACAAATCCAAAATAAAAGAACTTGTCTTTTACTAAACATAATCATCCATCATCGAATATGAAATGGAGACGTTTTTGAGAGGTTTTAGAATTAAGGTATGCAACCTTCAATTCTAAACAAACTCTTAATAAAGGTAACTCTACGTATTCAATGGTAATGACTTAGACGAACAAGTCATTTCCTATACGGAGTTTACTTTACATCTCTCGAACATTCTCTTATTCTTCATTGCTAACACATTTCGTTAAATGCGAGCATATGAACTAGTATCAAGTTACTAGTGTAAATTAGAGATAGTGAGATATTTGAACGACAAATACACTTTAGGATTAGAATATTTCTAATCGTCACAATCATGGTATTTCGGACAACCTTTCAAATGCCTCCCATAAACGGCAAATGAAATATCTCATGTGACGTATGGTCATAAATGAGAGTCTCGAAATTTCAATTCATACCTTGGTGAAGTATTTCTTGAATACTTAACCAATTACCTTTTTCACCAACAAGTGTGCGTAAAAGGTAACATCATATCCTTTAATACTAGAAAGAGATCGTATGACAATATCAATAATCCTTGATATCGGAGATTAATATCTCTAGTTATCAATTAGCTACTTAAATCTTTCGATTTGTAAGCCAATGAAACGTTCATGTATCTTTTTATAAAAGAAGAATCTCTTTGTCAACTCATACTCTTTATACTCGATCATAAATGATGGAGTTAATATCTACTTTCTCCAAGAACACTTTCTTGAGTAAGTGGATGAGAGCGTACGAGTTAAATCTAGTCCATATGAATTCTCTAATTCAAAGGTCTAGAAATTTCAAATGAGGATATTAGCCATACGCTTTATTGAATAACTTTTCGCCAAAAGTCAATCAATCATCGCGTTGCTACGTTCGGGTAGTTTGAGGAAAGTTTTGGGAATTGACATACTCAAGTTTCTCTTCACTAAGATCGTGTCTTAGGAATCGGTATTACTTCTTTAAGTGAATACTTTTAGAAACGAGTTTGTTCATTTTCAAAGATTGATCGCAACAAAATTAACAATTTAAACATCTATAACAAAATCAATTTAAGGTCATTTAGTTAATGCAATTGTTTTATTTATAACAAATAAAACTCTCACTACATTTATTTAATGTCCCAAATGTAGTTGGTTTTCCAAGATCCCGGTTTTCATCAAGTAGAGCCTGCTATGGCACGTCACCCTACTTAATTAGACAAGGTAGGTTCTCCAACCAATCATATCGTTCCATATGATTCTTGGTTTGTGAATATCTAAGTATATTTACAAACTTCGCCCCGATGTCCAAACTCTAGTTGGGTCCATCGAAAAGTAACCTCTCACTATTTGCTCCTTGCAAATCTTAGCTATTTGCACCCCGACTACCGAATTGGCAACCATGACGTCCGCTTGGGCGGACCGCGCCATGAGTGACAATCGGCGTGAAGGGGATAGAGAGAAGGAGGGCGATTTCACTTAATCGTGTTTTAGTTGGGACTATCAATCATATGACACTTGTTTGGTGGTCGTGTAAGCATACACCCATACCTAGCCTATGACAATTCATAGCAATCACAAGCAATCACATATAAGCATCTCATAGTTGTGGGTTTGTATGGCTCCCGCTTGCATTAGTTTCGCCACATCGTCCATGGAGCAAAACTAGTCTAATCCTTGTCCCTCCCACTAAATTCTATAAGGATCTAAATCCTATATAAAATAAAGGTACAAAATACATGTGAAAACATTCTATTCCCATCCTAACCTTAGGGGCATGCAAGCCTCACAAGTTACATAAAAAATTAATCAACAAATTAATTAATTAATGGCACCAAAGGCCGCATTACAAACATTCACACATGCATTCAAATACAACCACAAGGCATTGAGTCTTGAGCCATACTAAACCCACTATCCACCTACAAAACAAAGTTAGCACATACAAGCACTTTGTTTCCAATTAACGATTTTCAAGCATCTTTGCGATTTGTTTGCCATAAGTAAATTCCGTGTACAAATTCTCAATTTTAAACAACAAAACTTGTTTAAATTCATTTAGAAAGTTCTTTCAACATCCCATAACTGAAAGGAGATCAAACAAGGAGTTTTCTAATTGTTTTCAACTAATTTGAATACTTAGAAAAACAGTAATTTATTAAAAAACGTAACTAATGGAATCCAATAAAACCAACAGTTTTGGGTCTCCAAAAATTCTCAAATAAATTACTTAAGCTCCTTATCATAGTTGTGATTACCAGTAAAAATTTCAAGAAGAGATCTTAAACCATCTGGGAGAATCAAAAATGACAAATCTCTTACAAGTGCACGAAACACCGTTATGAGATTTTCAGCTTATTCTCTCAACCATTTGGTCTGTTAGACCACCTTCTATCCAGTTTTTATATATACAATATACATAGAAAAACTTGGTTAGACTACAGGCTATCCATTCATGAAAAGAAAACAACCAAGTTCAGTTCAATAATATTAAGTTACATGCTAAACAATCAACAAATTCTGTACTGGAACAGACTGTCGATCGAAATATTTTAATCTAGTTGAAGGTCCAAACTTCCACGAAAAATTATGAAATTAATTTTCCTGGAATCCTAACTCAAATTAGAACAACTCCATTTAAACAGAAGTTTTAAAAGAGTTCTCAGTTGGTACAGTTTATTAGAACAATCGATTTGCTCAACAAACTGGATCTGACGAGATCTTCCTTTTCATACTTTAAAACCCACAAATTAATCCGAGTCATGCAACAATTTATACATGCTCAGAGAGAGCTTCAAGTCCTCTTTAAATCTAGCCATAGAACACTGGTACTTATATTCAAAATATAAATCTTTCAAGCCATTCAAACAGGACAGTACGAGCAGAAACTGGTTCTGCGCACTGTCGCTATTTTATTCACAATAAATCCATACTAATTCAGAAAAATGTGAATCTAACGCCAAAAGAATCACAATCCACAGATCTACAACTTTCATGTAGATGGAAAAAACTTCCAGAGAACTTATCAAAGCGAAAAACGCGAAACAACACAGAAAATACCATTTCCAGACAGCAAACAAACGCATCATCTCTACTAATCCGTTAATTAGCCAATTTCTCTTAATTAAGTGTCAAAATAGCTTAAGTACGACCATGTGCTCTGATACCACTGTTAGGAAATTGCCCAATTTTAATTTTATGACTAATTACTATTAATTAATCCAATTAAAACATAAGCAACACGAGATCTAGTACTTTAAGCAATAGACACAAAGAGAAAGAGGAGAAATCGATACCTCCCGCGAAATCGTATTCGCGGGGCTCGACCAAGGCATGGGAATCGATGGCGTGCCTTCTCCACCGTCTCCACCACGTCTCGTAACCGCCCTCGAGTCCACCAAGGAGGATTAATCACGTTCTACAAGGTACGTGCTAGCATACCCAAAGAACAAGCCTAATCCCTATGGTTTTCTCTCTTGCATCAATCAACAACCTTGATTTAGTGGAGAGAAAATAGCTCAACACATGAGCAAATAAGAGGGAGAGAGAAGGAAGGTGGCGGCCTAGAATGGGAGGAAGAGAGGGGAGAGAAAAATCTAGGTGGAGGCTCTCATAAGTGGTCCTTATATAGAGCACAAAACCTAATTGACCTCTTGCATAATTACAACTATGCCATCCCACCTACCACCATAAATGGCTGCCACGAAATGGGCCTTTATGGGCCATTTAACCCCTTCATTTGGACCATTAATTCATATAATTAAGGTCCCTCAACTTTGCTCTTTAATTGGGCTATATATTTGCTATTTAAATAACGGCCCAATTAATCAATATAATCATTTATATTGATAAGTGTTGAACTAAATTAATTATTAACTCATTAATAATTATTTTAGGATTAGTTAATGCATTAATTTATTTCTATATGATCCATTGACTTAATGAATTATAACGGTTCGCAACGGTATATAATTAATTAATCAATCTTATCATATTTCCACAGAACTTACTGCTGTGGATAAATAAATAATGCACTGTGTGATTAATGTCCTATTTGTGTGACCCATTGAGGATTTATGCTATGTTGGCCATGAAATTAAATCGTTATTTAATTCCAATAATCATAAGTGGTATCTAGCAACACGTTATGATTCCCAATTCGCATAAATAGTGTACTGCTACAATATTTCAATCCTGCATAAGAGAATAATTATGTTTCTCTATTTTGATTCTTATGTCTCACGATATCATCGTATAATCCAAGATAGGAATGTGTCATTCTTGCAGATTATACGTTTCTTGATCTAGAGTTGATCGCTTAGTTGCGCGCATACGATCCAACTCCATCAAGGGGCCCAAACAGATATCGTCACTCACTAAGTGAATTAATGAGGGACATACGGTTTTCTTGATGATTAGCTTTTCCCCGCACAATTCAAGAGAACGTAAATCAAGTCCGTATAGCAGCCCTTAACGGGAATCAGCGGTAGACGAGATTTATAGAACCTATCCTCATGTGGAAAAGATAATCATCTCAAACTTAGAACCAAAATCATAACGAAATAAACAATGACACATAACACAATCCATATGTTTATTTCGTTGGGTCAAGTTCTGTACTATGTTCCATAACATATACATATGCAATTAAGTTGGTAACTCTTTACCTATGATTTGTAGAACTTAATCATCACTTAACTTGCATACAAATCTTATATGATAATTAATGTTCCTTGTTAATTATCAAGATTATGGACCGTTTAGATTTATTATTGTCATTCTAAAGAATGATCCACAGAGATCTACAATTCAGATCCTCAACCTGAATGATCTGTCAATAATAAACCTAGGAACAGATGATAAAATATCATCCAAAACATAAACTAATATTTAAGTCATTAAATTATTGACTTCTAGGACATAACTCCAACATATGCGTTGCCTTCTATATCCTTAACAAATTAAAATTTGCCAAGATGTTGTGATTCTGTCAGAATTTTCCATTTTCATTGTTTTTGAAGGGGTGTGTTGGGATATTTGACATTCTGCCGGGATATAGATGATGCCTTATAGGATAACATGAAATTATTTCTAGCAAAAGGACTCCCGCTAAAAGCATTTTTCTATGCTTACTAAGAAAAAATTCTGGACACATGGGAGAATCTTATTGGTCTGTTTGAAATTTTATTGTTTCCTATTTGGAGAAAATTTAAGAACCATATCGACAATATAGTTTGCGTTACTGCACCACATGTTTGTGCCTTACCTATAACTACTACATGCCATAATCTTTAAATGCTATGGAAAGACAAAGATTGAAAATGTAAATTTGCATATGAAATTGTAGGAGTTGAGACAATTGGCTGATGAAATTCGGTCAGAGATTATCTTCCTGATGTCAAGAGCATGTGCACCATTCAGAGGTAGCCTTGCATCAGTTGAGCTAGCAGTTGAATTACATTTTGTCCTCAATGCCCCTATCGACAAGATTTTATGGGATTTTGGTGAACATGTAAGGCTACAAAGTACCCTCCCCCCCCACCCCTTCTTGGGAGTTATTAATCCTCACTGTCCATGAAGTACGACCCTTTTCTAAATATTCCAATTTGTGTCATTTTGGTCCTTTCCAAATTCCAATATCTTTTTCAGCCAAAATATAGACAGCAATCCTTGTGCACAGAATGAAAGTTATCAATGTTTCAGAAGTTTAATATTTTTACAGACCAAAGTTGAAACTCTGAGGGACCACCTTGCGGAACAATTGATAATTTCAGGCCAGATACCCAGTTAGCAGGACCCAATTGATATATCTTCAAACTTGGAATGTACTATATTGGTCCAATTGATGGCCACAACATTGATGATATGGTTTCTGTTCTCACTGAGTTAGCCAGTATGGATCTAACAGGGCCAGTGCTTGTGCATGTGGTGACTGAGGTTGGAAGAGGGTTGAAGATGGATTCCAAATGTGAAGAGAAGAATGATAAAAATGAAGGTATAATTAGTAGTTGGGATTGTGGTTCGTGTCATGTTTGACTTTTTTATGACCTCTATTTGTTCTTGGTTTTCTCTTTTCTTGCCTAGTTTTGTGTTTACTTGTATAATTCACAGGTTGCATTGGTTAAATTGAAACTTAAATCTAGTGTTGAGCGTTCAGCGAGCTTGGTTAATAAGGCTTTGATGAGGGATATACACAGCTGAGGGTTTGAGAATATAGTTTTGACTACTGATTTGACTTTCTAGTATTGTGTTCGTAAATCAAGACTTAATGGAAGAGTCACTGTTAAGTGATCTTGATTAATAATACTCAAAGAGGGATAGTTGAACAGCTGAGGGATTCAGGCAAAATTATGTCAAATTTAGTGAGGGTTTAGTTTCCAGTGCAGAATTAAGGCATGTTGACACTCAACCAAGACATAATTACACTTGTGACTGGTAATTGGTTGCAAATTCAATCCAATGTGAAAGTGAGGCATAATTGCACAATGAGGGCAGAATTACTGTGAAAAATAAGTTGGGAGGCTTGATTCACATCTTGTCATCCAAAAAAATATTAAAAAAATTCAGGAATTAGTGCATTGAGTTCCATTTGGATCTTTGCAATTAAGGTTTATTGATGGCTTGATGCATAAATAGGAGACAAATATGTATGTAAAGCTAATTCAGGGACTTATGCATGCATATTACTATGCTAGATTTGGTTTTAATTGTGCTGAAGGGATGAGCTCACTATAAGAAAATGTCTGTACAAGAAGCACTTCTAGTATCATGAGAAGTGATTTGTCTACAAATCAACAGGTATTGGCATTCATTGAATTTTACGGTTGTGATTTAGACATTGTATTTTATGCTATTAGCTATCATGACAATGTCAATTTCAAGATAATAAAACGTAAATTGTTACAGTATTGGACATCACAAATATAGCATAAAAAAGATAATTCAGAAACTAATAAATTGAATATAATGAGTTAGATCTTTTTTCACAGGTCATAGAAGATGTTGACTTGCAGAGCCTCCCAGTAAGGTTTGCCATTACAAATGCTGGTCTAGCGGGGCCAAATGGGCCTGCCCTGTGTGGTGCATTTGACATAGCCTTCACGAGCTGTCTCCCAAACATGATTGTGATGGCACCCTCAGATGTAGATGAACTGGTGAACATGGTGGCTACTGCTGTCTCCATAAATGACCGACCTGTCTGTTTTCAGTTCCCTAGAGGCACAGTTTTTGCAAAAGAGCTGCCTCTACTTGGGACTCCTTTAGAGGTAGTAATATTTTATCCACCCCCCCCCCCCCAAATGCTATATATGTATTTTTTTTTCCCTATTATTCTTCAGAAAATTCATACATAACCCGCAATAATAATGTGAGTCCTTACTATTCAATGGTTCCGAAAGATCATTGTATTTGAATACAATATTTGAAATGATGGTAGACCTCCATTCAAAAATTTATCCATTACATGCTAAAGTAATTATGCAAATATATAGAAACCAAGCAAGTATGCAAAAAATAGAAAAAAAAAACACATTAGGTATATTAGATGGAAAACTCAAAATGTTCAAAGAGGCAAATTTTTTGTCCAAAAAAAAAACTGAAATGCTTAGGTCCTTTTAACCCAAGGATACCTTTTTGTGCAATATTCTTACATGCCAGGAAGTACCCAACAAATCCCCTTTCCTTTTTTTTTTAAATTTAAACCTTGAAACTATTGCATTAGAAATGTAGCAAGGGATATTTGGTCATTTTCTGACATCAACAGTTCTATCTATACCTTTTCAGATAGGAAAGGGAGATATTTTAACCAAGGGAAAGGATGTGGCATTGCTTGCCTATGGTGTAATGGTGCAAAGTTGCATTATAGCCCATTCTGTCCTTTCTAGACTTGGTGTAAATGTGACCATCGCCAATATGCGGTTTTGTAAGCCCCTTGATATAGAGCTTATTCGCATGTTCTGTAGAGAACATAATTATATTATAACAGTCGAGGAGGGGACTATTGGTGAATGGTGGGTTTGGTACCCATGTGTCACAGTTTATGGCACTGGATGGTTTGCTTGATGAAGGAACAGTAAAGGTAATCTCTTTCTGGCAATGATTTTGTTTTATTATATTGGAAATAATGTTGCTGCAAAATTAAGTTGCGGCAAAGAACAACATGCATTTTGTTGTACTCATGTATATAGTATGTTATCTAATGTACATCTTTCTTCCTTTATGATCCTGAAAGATCAATCATCTTCCTTTTGTCCTAGGATTTCTATTTGTATTATTTTTATCCCTGCCATTTTATTCTGGCTGAAATTGAGTGAAAATGAGTTCTTTTCCCCCTTTTAGAACTTAAGGAAAAAAAATTAGTTCTTTGATGGCAGTAGAGCAGTACAGAACAAATGGTAAAAAATTTTAAACCAGTAATTTTAAGACCAAGCAAGTCATTCACACTTGAACTTGGAACTCATTGCTAATGCAGGACCAAACGAGTTTATGGTACTAAAATTTATCTGTGCCTAGCTTCCTAGATTAGCCTAACATACTCAAGTGTACCTTTTTTCTCTTATAAATAATCAACCTTTAGTCTAAGTGACATTTAATAACAATTTTTCTTTTCTTTTAGAGAATTTATTGACAATTGTATGATACTTTTTGTATGTATCAATCTTGCAGTGGCAACCGATATTGCTACCAGACAAGTATATACAACATGCATCCGTTAAAGAGCAGTTTGACATGGCTGGAATATCTGGTCATCAGATAGCTGCCACAACACTTTGCTTATTGGGACGTAATAGAGAAGCCCTTTCATTAATGAGATAGAAGTTTCATAGAAGTATTTATTAAAATTATTATAGAGGAAATCCTGCTTACTGCATTGGTTGGGAATGTAAAATTGTGTATAAAGTATAGAGAAATCTGTCTTGATAAATTGGTTATCCTTTCCTGTTTCTGTTTTAGTTTATTTATGTATAAATAGTAACCTGAAAGCTGAATCTCCTACAGGCTACAGTTGGTAAAGCTTGTATCAGCGTATAAGAAAACTTTCTGACATTTGAAAGGAAGATAGATGAAACGGGGGTAAGTAGTTTTTTTTTTTTTTTTTTTTTTTTTGAAAAAAGTGGGACCGAGTCTCATTTCAACAAAAATGAAACTATTACCGAAGTAAAAGAAGCAAAAAAAAGAAACAAATACAGACTCCAAGCGATTTTGAATCTGCAACCCAAATGTTGTATGTTGACTCTGACTAACCACAACCTATAGCAAATCTAGTAAAACCTATACAATTGCATTATTCCTGACCGACTCCTAGAATCTCTACGCCTATAGAAAAACCAACAAAACCGCTAACCCATTCTCAACTATATCTGCTTCCTTCAATTAGCTACTGTACCTGATTTTATTTATCAACAAAACCACTGTCACTCAGTGGTACTGGTACCCAACATAGAAACCCACACAAAAACAAAAGAGCACGAATATCCCCTTATTACATCCAAGAGGCAAAAATGAAGCCCATACTAAACAAGACAGAACACTATAATAAAAAAAAAAAAAAGCAGTGAAGTCAAACGCATCATTATTTTTTTTGTTAATGCATAACATGCTCAATCAAAGTTTTGACCCCCTTCAGGCTGCTGCAATAGCCATCATAGACTCATGCATTTTCCCCAATTGCCTCATGAATTGTTGGAGCAAGCGGACTGCAACCAGACTAAAGATATATAGTCTGCTCGTGAATGCTTCAGAAAGGGATAAAAAGGATCAAAAAAAGGAATTAAAGAATATTTTTAGGAGGGCAAGTGGGAGAAAAAACCGAAGGAATGATGGGTCGAAATTGCAGCTAATTCATAGATACATTTTTAAATATGAAAACTAAGAACTACATAAAATTTCAAACAATATTGCAAAATAAAAGGAGGTATAAGAAGAGGGAAGAAGAAGGAATAAGGTGTCCTGTTCCTTGATGTGATCACATCCAAATAAAGAGTAGAATAAGGAAGAAGGAAGAAGGAATAAGAAAAAGCCATTAATTATTGTGTTTACTCCATCTTTATACTTCATACACCATCCAAACAACATAGAAGAGTAAGGAATAAGTCCTCTTGTTCCTTCTTCTCTCTTTTCTATAACCTTCTTATTCTCATGCAACCAAACGCACCTAAAGTAAGTTATAACTGACCCTGTAGGATTGAATTATAATTTTTAGAAAAACGTAACTATGATGTATGTGATCAGTTTGGACTGAGTTGCGATTTTAAATACATACATGCTATTTGAATCAGATTAGTGATCTTTAGGATCCGTAAAAATTTACTTTTATTTCACCTTTTTTTATTTTTCGTAAAATATATATCGGTGCGTTGCACTTTCTTTATTTTAAACAGCTGTAACACTAAACCTATGATTGCATTATTGAATTCTCCGATTTAAGGTCCTTGTCAAGTTGGGCCCAATTTTAGCTTTAAGCCTGGTCTGTTAGTGAAGCTTCTCATTCGGCCCAATTATAAAAAATGAGATGATAACATCTTCGTTGATTTATGAATTATGATTTATAGGCCGCCTCTTATGATGGATTATTTTGTAGCAGGTGTAAATAGCGCTGGTAATGGGCTGGGTCAAGCTGAATATCCGGTCCAGCCCTCCACGTAAGGATGTAAAGACTGACTCGGGTCCGGCCCTCTTTTTTGCCGAACATGTTCGGCCCTCTTAACTATTTCGATCCTTTCACGATTATATCCACTCGAGCCGGCCCTCGATTAAGGACGTAATGGGACGGTACCGATTTACACGCACTCATACCTGTATTTTGTTTTGCTATTCAAAAGGAAAAAAGACAAAAAGAAAACACAACACCACATACAAAGAGGGAACAAAAAAAAAAGCTTTTATATCTAACCACGCTTCTACAATTAGTACAACAAACTTACAGATATAATATCCAAAAGAAAACATGCACAGACAAATCTAAAGGAGACTGGTTCCTTTCCGTACAAATTCACATCAGTACCAAAATACTTTCTTTTTGTTTTTAATTAAATTTTGTTGTCTCATGAAACTTCCTCCTATGTTCTGAAGAAAAATTAGAAACAAAAGGAGATCTGATCAATTAAATATCAAATAGTGATCCGTTTTCCTTCTCCTGGGTCACTTCTTGATCTCTCTAATGGCAACTCCATTGATCCTGTTGGATGAAACAAAATAAATACATTAACACTTGAATCTTGAAAAAAAAAGAGTGGGGACCAGAGGCCTCAATTATGAAATAGGTTAGAAATCATTTAATTGCAACAGATTTTTTGCCATGTGTCTGAAAAATACAAGATTAAGAAATTTAAATTCTGAAGAATTCATGATGAAATACTGAAATATCAGAATGGTACTCATAATTACTACGTATCTTGAAAGGTACGAGGACCATCATAATTACATATTTCAGATGAGGCTTTTATTAAATCAATTTTGTTTTAGTAGTCCCTGACTACAATAGTAATAATAGCTAGGCATCAAGCTTAGTATTATAGAAAAAATATATACAAGTCCAATTAACCAACAAAATTGATATAACAAACTTAAATCTTGGAATAGAACTTATATTTACAAAATTATTACACTAAACACACTCTAAACTTTAACTCTATACATAATATTGTATCCTGCCAATACTAAAATCAAATGCTTATACAACTACCTTTATTGAAAGAACGCTTGCAATGTGCAATAGCGCCTTCTAAATATTTCTGGTACTCAGCTCTGACATTTGTGGTTATAAAACAAGCCATGAAAGCAATAAGAGTTACTAATCAGTTGAAACGATTAAAAAAAATCATGTAGTTACAATCAGAATGAACAAACATAGAAGACCTAAACAGTAAGGATGAGCACATACCAGTAAGATAGTCTCAACACTAGTTCACATCCCTTCTTTCATGTAGCTGGCATAAAAAAAACAATAAATAATGACTATAGAACAAATAAATCTTTTAGCATTCAAAATAATGTACTAGGAAAAATGAAGTAGTGTTAAGCTATTGTACCTTCATTGATCGGACCTTCGTATTAAAGGTAGGTATTTGTTCAAGTCAAATGCTTCCTCCTTTGGACCAAACCAATCCTTTGAGCACACGAGACACTCGATGGTTTCGCTATTCATTGAGGTGCGGAGATGATCGGTCAGTCGGCCCGCTGTGCTAAAAGCAGACTCGGAAGCAACGCTTGATGCTTGCACCGACAAGAAGTCCCTAGCCATCTTTGCAAGTGTGGGATATAATCCACAATTTTGTTTCCAGTATTGCAAAATGTTGAAATTTTCTTCATCAGTGTCTATGGGCTTCTCTTGCATATATTTCTCCAACTCAGACATTGTTGAGTGCAAATCCAAATTTTCGGACTTGAATTGAGCAAATTCCTCATCGAGCTTTCGTTTTTTAGAAATCTGCCTTTCACCTTGAGAGGACCCAACACCTGAATCTTGGTCCATACAAGCCTTCTCATATTCCTCATAGTACTTTTTCAACCAATCACGAACATAATCCAACCTTGCATTTGCTTCACTCCCCTCTCCATAAGCTTTCTTGAAGCAAAATGCCAAAAATATGAGCTTGTACCGAGGATCAAAGATAGTTGCTAGTGTTAGAATCAGATTCGGATTTTCCCAATATTTGTCAAATTTCTTTTGCATTCGTACGGCCAATTCCCTCAAAATTGCACTATCTTTGTGATTCTCAAGCAGCAACAATCTACGAATAGTCCAAACCTCCTTAATGTAGGTGTGAGAAGAAGGTTTTCTAACACTCGAGAATATTTTTGTCGCATCAAGAAATGGCTCCAAAAATGTAGCCATGTCTTCAGCATTGTTCCACTCCTCTAGACTTGGACCTTTTATGCTTCCTTGATCATTGACATACCTCTTCAAGGCCCCTTTCAACACCAATGCTTCCTTGATCATTAAAAGTGTTGAATTCCATCTTGTTGGGCAATCTAGTGCCAAACCCTTTTTAGGTGACAAGTTGAGCTCATCCAAAATAGAATTGAGAACTTGAAGTCTTGATCCACTTGAACCAATATGCCGTAATAGTTCTCGAATGTTTTCCAATGTTGTATGGATGAGTTTCATGCCTTCTTGCGCAATGAGATTCAAAATATGTGCTGAACATCTCATATGCATGTGACTTGCACCAAAAAGCATCTTTTCTGATAGTCTACTCTCCAAATGTTTCACAGCAAGTGTTGCGGCTTTTTCGTCATTCCCTCGAAGAATGGAATTGGGTTTCCTCGAGAAATGGGAACATAGCCTTGGATTCACCCCCCTTAAGGTTCGATCTCCGTCCGAGTATCTCTTAGCGACAAGAGAACCAAAACATGAGTCGCTTCTTAAAGAGGTTTGTTAATTTCGTGGGTCCTTTCTTTCCAGTAGGCGCAAGCCCCTACTGTTAATTACCCCGTAGTTGCCCACGGGAACCTCTGATTAAGGGATTTAGAGAATTATACATAAAGGCTAGGAAAAATTATTGGTTTTATGTTTATTTTGGATTTATTTCTTTTGGGTTTAAACCGGACTCGATTAGTGTACCAAACTTATTTGACGGGACCCAATTGAGGACACTTAAATGATTTTGTTATTTGAGATAGACTTGATTTTAGTTTTGATGTTGGGGCGTTGTTTTCGATCCTTAGGCTATTTTGGGCCTTTGGATGATTTGGATTTGGATTTGAGTTTTCAAGGCTATTTTGGGCCTTGGGATTTGGATTTGATTTGAAGGCTATTTTGAGCCTTTCGATTTGGATTTGATTTAAAGGCTATTTTGGGCCTTGGATTTGAGTTTGATTCGAAGGCTATTTTGGGCCTTTCGATTTGGATTTGACTTGGGTTTCTCGGGGTTATTTTAGACCCCTTGCGAGAATTTCCAATCTTGGAGTTGCTTGAAGTCGATTTCGATTTGCTGAAGAGATTTCGTTCTTTTGATTGAAGAGGTTTCGGTCTTGATTTCAGGTTTCGTGTTTGGACTTTTAATTTCTTGAATTTCTCTTTGGGTTTTATCATTTTCACAATTTTTATTTTATTTTTATTTTTATTTTAGACTTTTGGAATATCTTTTTATATTTTTAGTTATGTTTATTTTCAAAAATACTTGTTATTTAATATATTTCCTTTAAATTCTCAATGTTTATTTTTGAAAATTTGTTAAGACAATTTAATTGAGATCACTTTGGAATTTTATAAATTGATTTAACATCATTTTAGAATTTTTATAAAATTTATTTAATATTGAAAATACTTCAAAAATAGAAAAGACTAATAATTTGATAAATTTTTATATCAAAATATCAGTGAATCTGGTTTATTTGGATTTTTAGAATTTTATGGATATTTTATTTGAATTTTTCTGAGTTTCCTACTATTTTTAATGAATTTTTGAAGTTTGCTGCTTATTTGGAATTTTCTGGTTGGTCCACGTCAGCAGAAAAGGTTGACGTGGCTGCTGACTGACGCCGACTGGGTCTGGCGTTGCTTGCCGACGTGGCATCCATTATTTTATTTATTTTAAATCAATTTGTTTTGGTGTAGCGAGTCACTGTCGTGTCAGTGACCCGCAACAAGGGGTATGGCCATAGAAGATCGTTTGTGACGACGGGTTCAAACCCTTTCTTCTCCGCCAAACCTGGGTACTTTTGCAGAAAGACCCCTGAAACTTCGCCGACCAAATTGAAGCTGTTCCGGCCACCGTTTTGATTGAAACTTGGTTCGTTGAGATCGTAGGATCAAGGAGATCACGTTGGTGTATTTTGTTCTTGTTGAAAAGGCCTGTTATGCCATGTGGAACCTGAGAAGTTTTAAGCCGCCATTAATGGCGTTTGAAGCTCTGTGACTCCTTTCTTCTGCCAGTTCAAGGTTTTGTACACTCGTGAGCACGTTCAGACGTCAAACATGAGTTCAATTTTGTGTGGAGAAGCTTGGAATGAGGTGGTCCCAACTGAAGAACTTTGGCTTGGTTTTGAGCAGATCTGAGCTCCGTTGGTGGGGCCCCTAGAGCAGTTTTCTTGTACCAGAAATGTGATGGATAGATTCAGGATATCAATTTTAGTCTGTCTGAGCGCTTGTTTCGACTTGAGGCACCACAATTTGATGTGAGAGCCAAAGGAACAGAAATGAAGCTGTTTATACATTATTTCAATTTTCTTTTGCATGTAACTCGTTTTACAGCAATAGGGTTTGATTTGACACTTAATTTTGATCCTTTTGAGTTTGTTATATGTGTCAAAACTAATGCCAAGTGTAAGAGCAGGTGTTTTAACATTCTACACAATTTACAATTTTTAGTTTTTATGTAAAATTGTCACTGTTTTTGATGATTTTGATTTTAATTGCCTCAGTTGCAGGAAATGTGTTTGCAGTAATGGTAATGTGATATTAGAAGCACCTTGCAGTAGTTCAAAATCACTTTTGGTGTTTTTCACATATATTTCATGGAGGTGTCTTCATTAATTAGTATAAAATTGTAGGAAATTCCAAAAATAATAAAATTCTGCTCCCTGCTGTCCAAGAGGCCATGTACCTGCTGTCCATGCTTGCTTTCATGTTTTATGCAAAGATAACCTCACCTTTTTCATTTATTTCAATTTTGAGCAGATTTATACATATATGTATGTGTTATTATTTTTGTTTTGTAATAATGCAAAGCTATATATTAACATGAATTCCAAAGAAATTTGAGCAGCATTTCCCCTGGGCCCTCTCTGATTTTGAAAGTTTAAACGGCTCAATTGAGGCAATTACTCAATTAAACGCATTTAAACTCAGTCCGCCATGGGAGCAGGGCTCCCTAGCAAACTACAGAGAGGGTCCAGCATAGGAGCATGGCTCCAAGCTAAACAATAATCCACAATGGGAGCTGTGCTCCCTAGCAGACAAAGAGTTGATTTAATTTCTTTCATTTTATCTTAATTTAGGAAATTGCAATTAAAACAAAGAGAAACAATCATTTAATACTTGATTCCCCTTGTTTCAAGTTCAGGGATCCACCATGGGAGCCGTGCTCCCTAGCAGATCCCCCCCCTTGTCACAAGGTACTTGTTGCGGTTTTGATTTCAAAAAGAGAAGAAAAATAGAGAATTGAAGAAAGAGCGAAAAAGAACAGCAATTAACGCTTCAAACTTGTTTTTTTCACTTGAACAGAGATGGATATCTACAGGGAAACGATTAACTCTTACTCTTCTCTTTCTTTTCAACCGCTCGATCTATTGCCTCTCACAATTTCCTTTTAATTCTCTCAATTTGATACAACTGAGCTAAACTAGATCTAGCCTAACCTTACCCCTCTTTTTCTCTCTCTTTCTGCTTCAATTGGGTCTTTATATAGCCAAGGGACTAGGGCAACGCTTTTGAGCCGTGACTTGGTTCCTTCCCTCTGATCTCGATCCAGTGGTCTTCAATTAGCTGCGCCTAGGGTTATGGTTTCGCAAAACCGTGGGCGGGGTTTCTGGTTTTGCGTTGGTGATGCTGGAGGAGCCACGTCGCCTCTGCTCTCGCTTTTACCCGGCGTGCACGCGGTGAAACTCGCGATTTCATCTTCTGTTCTTTTTACTAGGGAGAAGAAGATCCTTACAGGCGGGCCCCGTTTGTCGGTTTTAATGAGGGAGAGTAAGATAGGTGAACCAGTCTCTTCGCGAACCAACCGCGCCTCCTTAGATTTCTGAACATGGTTCATGAAGAACAGGTGCACCCAATCCTTTAAATTAAAACGGTAATTCTATCTGGGGGCAGCGACAATTCTGGCCTCCCCTGGATCCGCTCCAACGTATGCACGCGCCAATCCCTTTCGATTTTTCTGTGATTTTCTTTCCATTTCCTTCATTTAGCATATATTTCTTCAATGTCGATCCTAAATAAATTATTTTAAGGCCTTCCCTTGGGTATTTCTGGACGAAATTTTATGGCTAGACTTAGAAAAATACGAGGAATCTAATGGTTTAACTGGATTTGGCAAATTCCTCGTAGATTTATTTTGGTAATTTTGTGAAGTTTTTGGGTTTGTTTGTAAAATTTGGCATTTGTGTGGGCATTTTTGGAATTTAAAAATTATGATAAATCACCATAATTCTTGAGGAATTTTTGGATAAATTTTGAGGATTTTTAGAGTTTGTTTGATATTTTTCGTAATTTGATTTTGATTTTTGGCAATTTGGTCTTTGATTAGTTTGGTTTTGAGGGTTTAATTTTTAGGGTCAATGATGAAGGCTTTAAACCTAGGAATCAAATAAATTTATAGACCTAGAGCTAACCTCACTAGTCTTTTGGAGTACAGCTTTAGGGTCGAACCCAAGGGACGGATTAATGAGTACCGGACTTTACTTCCTCACGAAAGCTAGACAATTATATTTTTATGGAGTTTTTGGTTGATTAAATCTAAAGGTGCAAGTAAATAAATATTTTTGGGTGTTTTAACAATATAAAAGTCGTCTTAGGTTCAGGTTTCACATTGGTTTGGACTCTAGAACACAGAACTTATCACTTTCGTGCATCAAACGGTGTTTTTCAAGCATATACCGCTCTGTTCGGTCCGAACAAGAATCTGTTCAACCCGAACAGGAGTCTGTTCAATCCGAACAGGAGTCTGTTCAATCCGAACAGGACTCTGTTCAATCCGAACAGGACTCTGTTCAATCCGAACAGATGGTATAAGTGCGTGATTTTGAACTTTTATGATATTTTATGCTTTGTGCTAGGGTTTGTTGGTCAAACCTAGATATTCTAAACCTCAGCTGTCGCTTGTTGGACTAGAAACTGGTTTAATCTCAACCTAACCTAATTAACTCGATTGGTTCACAACTTTTGGTATAGAATTCAATCAACTTAAACTTGTTTGTTGGAGTTCATAAGGATATCTAGAGGTCTTTTGGACTTGTCTAAAAGTTACACTTTTGGTGTCAACTAATCTCCCCTTTCGGATCTACGATTTATCCCAAATACTTTATCTAAATTATCTTGATTAACCTAACTTTAGAACTTAACTAAATGTGGCCATTCATCTAGAAGTTAATTAGACTTAACCAAGCAATTTAAATAAGCAATTATAATAATTCTCAACGAAACAAATCAACAGAACATATCATAACATAACGAGTCAAATCACAACATCCAAACCTAAGTTACTACCTTACCCCTAAGACTACATAAATTTAGCCTAACATAGTACTAAAACACACAACAAATAACATAGAAATGACAAGATACAAGCCCATTGAAAATAGAGAAGAAAACATAGAAGAATAAACCGAATACTCCTTTATGCTTTCGAACTACGATCTCTAGGCAGTGGTGTGTTGCAAGATGGTCATCAAACTCGTCTCCTTGCTGCCGTCGCTTCAAAGAACCAAGCTTTGATGATCTCCCATGGTGGAAGAGAGAGAAACGCCTATGGAAAGTGGAATTTGTGGTATGGAAGGTTGTATTCTTTCCTTCAGGTCTAGAGGTGTATATATGGATGTCCCAGGTCGCAAGGATGGAAGGCTAGGGCACCAGGGCGCAAGAAATTGCCATTTTCATCAGTTTCTATGTAAAAAATAATGCCTTATGTGATATGGCGGCACCCTGGTCAAACCGAACAGATCCTTGTTCGAACCGAACAGGAGAGAGAAAATGACGCTTGGCTGCCATAGGTGCTGGTCGGATCGAACAGGCTTGTGGTCGGGTCGACCAGGAGAGAGAAAATGACGCCTGGCTGCCATAGGTGCTGGTCGGATCGAACAGATGATTGTTCGGGTCGACCAGGAGAGAGAAAAGAGCCTCCAATGCTAGGAATGAGTCGTCTAGCGTGCGTGCTACGTCGGGAATCCATCTATATGCTCCAAAATCATCAGAAATCATCAAAGTCCTGTAAAATGAGAGAAGAAACGACGGTAGAGCCAATTCCATGGAAATCATAGCAATCTATTGAATAATTCAATGGTTTGAGTGTTATTTGAGTGCCAAGTACGGTCCAAATGCCTACAAATAATGACGATATCAAATCCCCCCAAACTTAAACTTTGCTTGTCCTCAAGCAACACCCTAAGCTTAGAGTTTTGGACTGTACTTAAACCTTAAACATCAAGTTGTATCTCAAACCAAGAAATGTCGTGAAATCAATTGCTATGCCTAAAATTTCTCACACTTTCATCAAATGAGTCAAACAAGAATCAAAATCAAAAACAAAGTTAAGTGTTCACAACTTAATTAATGCAACTCTTGGCCCTAAGTAAAGTCTTTTTCCAAAAATTAGAACTCTAGCTTCCCTTTGATATTTCAAAAGCGATCTCAATTTCAATTATCCGTTCCTTTTCACATTCCACAAAAATTTGTAATGGCCTTTATCAACTTCAGAAATTTTATAATGAACTTTTCTCAAAAGCAATTTCAAACTTTCACCAATGTTTTTTTTTTTCTTTTTTTTTCGTGCAAGTCGAGCCGTGGGGCTTTACACCCTAGAGGATAATGCGGTATCATTGGCCTTGAGTTTGCTACTAGCACATGTCGCGCTAGGGAGGTTAGACGGGTGTTGCTCGACTATGGCCACGGTACACTTGGGCCATAATACTCAACAACTCCTTTACCAATGCTTTCGCACCGGGTCCGGTAGAATTAAGCATGAGTTGTCCAATTATTTCTCGGTTTCTTTGAGTTGTAATTCCTAACAATTCATACCTAACCCAATACCCTCCAATTTGTGACTAAGTTGGTGGAAAAAGGCCTCAGTGCGTCCTCGTTTTCACAGCTATTTTGATTTAATTTCCCATTAATTTTGCTCGTTGGTGATTCAAGCGATTAAAAAGCAATTTCAACAAGACAAAATTCATTTTTCAATTTCCAAAGTCGATAAATTTCTTTTCAAAAGTTTGTCAAATATGAATCAGTTCACTCGGCAAAAACTTGTGAGAATCGACTAAGATTGTCATAACAATTCTAAGCATCCAAGATCAAGTTCAAATTTTAAAGAAAATACTCCAATTCAGTCCATTAGTGCAAGATCAAGTGTGATATCAAAACATTCTAGGGTTCTTTGAGAAAATTTTTGTTTGACTCAAAAACAAGTTTAAGCAGTGTGAGATTTAACGTTTAAAATTCAAATCGAGAGAGAATAGGCAAAACCAACTAATTTCCAAGCCAAAATCAAACCAAATCGTGCAATTTCTATGTTCTGGTCGGATTGACCAGAAGTCTGTTCGAACCGACCAAGGAGAAAGTTAAAAACAGAAGTTTCCAAGGCTTTGGTCGGATTGACCAGAAGTCTGTTCGAGCTGACCAGAGAAGCAAAAAGTTCGAAAAAAATGCAAAAATTTACCAAAATTCACCAAAAGTTCGATTTTTCTCCTATTCCCTCCCCCCAAACTTAGATCAAGCATTGTCCTCAATGCATGCAATCGAATAAAAAAAGTAAATAGGAGGGAAAAGAGAACTTAGACAATTTTTGCTTTCCATATGTTGATTTGCTTCTAGTTTGTTCTCTCGTTGTCCAAGACGGCTCTATCATTTTTTCTAGATCTTTTGATGCAATCCGTATGAGGTCGATCGGGGTTAGTTGGTTCACGTAACCCATGGTGCTCTAGCACGAATCGCATCTTCTTTCGTTTGTTCCTCAAAATTTCCCTACAAACAAACAAACACAAACATCAAATTCTATTTTTGTTATTTTCTGTTTTTATATTTTTTGTGATTTTCTATTCTTTTTAATTAAAATAAAAGAGAGAAGAGTTGAGAAATCCTTGGGTTGCCTCCCAAGAAGCGCTAGTTTTAGGTCACGAGCTTGACCACCTCTCATGTTCATCTTATCTTCGCTTTACGCCCATTTAACGCATCATAATTCACCCAAAAGTACTTGAGAAAGACTCTTGAAATATGCTTGAAATTTTCTAGTTTTGATGTCATCTTCCTTCGCTCGATTTTGATGTGATACTTGATTTGTGGTTTGTCGTCTTTTATCACATCATGATTATTCAAGCATTTTTCAAGTTGAGAGCTCAAGTCGATTTTGGTGATCTTTTCATTTGTCATGTCGGATGCCTCGACTTGGAGAGGTATACTACCATCTTCTTTCTTCTCAGTTTCATCGATAATAGAAGCTATTGGAGGATCCTTCAATTCCAACTCATTAGATTTGTCAATATATGTTAATCTAAGTGGAATGAAAATTGGAAAGATATTGGGTGGAGGTGCTACAATCTTTGGTTCTTCAATTTTCTCTTGTTGTTCATTTATTTCAAATTGTGTGTCATCATCACGGTCGGTCTCAAAACAAATCGTAATTTCTTTCAAAGAACTAAAACTTTCTAATTTCTCATTACTTTGCAACGTCATTGTATCATTTTGTTCAACTTGTGATCTATATGAGGAACAAGTTTCTTGAAAAATTGTAGTCTCAAATATCTTTTCTTGTTGTGTGTCAATAACTTTGAACTTAGATGATAGAGAATTCAATTTTTCAAGAAGTTCCTCATTTTGTTTCCTTTGGTTATCAATGAAATCTTTATACATTAGTTTATCATTTGACGTTTGTGAAAGTAATTGAGGATTAGAAGTTTTGGCCATGAAATTCGATCTAGATTCATCTTGAGACATTGAACATGAATTATAACAAGAAAAACAAGAGTTATTTGTCAAACCAGAATTGTATGCATTATGTACGGGTTTTACATCATGATGTCCTTCCCCACATGCTTTCCTTATAGTGTTGTTCACCACATTAGTTGATACTTGATTCGATCCATAGAAGAGATAGATTTCTCCATGTTGCGTGGTGTATGGTCCATGTAGTGGGCATATGGGTCTTGGTGTTTGCTCCATGCTCCTCCGCTTGCTTTTCTTATGGTGTTGTTGACAACATCAAGTTGGTGGTACATTTGTTGCACGCATGCATCCTTTCGATTTTCACTCCATCCTTCATCGCATGCTTTCCTTATGTGGTTGTTCACAACATCGAGTTGGTAATACAAGCGACGCCTCCAATTGTCCTCTTTTTCACGGTCCTGAAAAGAATAAAACATGGTGATACAAGTGAAACTTTTTGTTCTTTTTTTTTAAATAATAATAATAATAAATAAATAAAAGATACAATATCTAGTCTCTCGCTACTAAAATAAATTCTAATATCAACACCGTCCCCGGCAACGGCGCCAATTTGATGAAGGCTTTAAACCTAGGAATCAAATAAATTTATAGACCTAGAGCTAACCTCACTAGTCTTTTGGAGTACAGCTTTAGGGTCGAACCCAAGGGACGGATTAATGAGTACCGGACTTTACTTCCTCACGAAAGCTAGACAATTATATTTTTATGGAGTTTTTGGTTGATTAAATCTAAAGGTGCAAGTAAATAAATATTTTTGGGTGTTTTAACAATATAAAAGTCGTCTTAGGTTCAGGTTTCACATTGGTTTGGACTCTAGAACACAGAACTTATCACTTTCGTGCATCAAACGGTGTTTTTCAAGCATATACCGCTCTGTTCGGTCCGAACAAGAATCTGTTCAACCCGAACAGGAGTCTGTTCAATCCGAACAGGAGTCTGTTCAATCCGAACAGGACTCTGTTCAATCCGAACAGGACTCTGTTCAATCCGAACAGATGGTATAAGTGTGTGATTTTGAACTTTTATGATATTTTATGCTTTGTGCTAGGGTTTGTTGGTCAAACCTAGATATTCTAAACCTCAGCTGTCGCTTGTTGGACTAGAAACTGGTTTAATCTCAACCTAACCTAATTAACTCGATTGGTTCACAACTTTTGGTATAGAATTCAATCAACTTAAACTTGTTTGTTGGAGTTCATAAGGATATCTAGAGGTCTTTTGGACTTGTCTAAAAGTTACACTTTTGGTGTCAACTAATCTCCCCTTTCGGATCTACGATTTATCCCAAATACTTTATCTAAATTATCTTGATTAACCTAACTTTAGAACTTAACTAAATGTGGCCATTCATCTAGAAGTTAATTAGACTTAACCAAGCAATTTAAATAAGCAATTATAATAATTCTCAACGAAACAAATCAACAGAACATATCATAACATAACGAGTCAAATCACAACATCCAAACCTAAGTTACTACCTTACCCCTAAGACTACATAAATTTAGCCTAACATAGTACTAAAACACACAACAAATAACATAGAAATGACAAGATACAAGCCCATTGAAAATAGAGAAGAAAACATAGAAGAATAAACCGAATACTCCTTTATGCTTTCGAACTACGATCTCTAGGCAGTGGTGTGTTGCAAGATGGTCATCAAACTCGTCTCCTTGCTGCCGTCGCTTCAAAGAACCAAGCTTTGATGATCTCCCATGGTGGAAGAGAGAGAAACGCCTATGGAAAGTGGAATTTGTGGTATGGAAGGTTGTATTCTTTCCTTCAGGTCTAGAGGTGTATATATGGATGTCCCAGGTCGCAAGGATGGAAGGCTAGGGCACCAGGGCGCAAGAAATTGCCATTTTCATCAGTTTCTATGTAAAAAATAATGCCTTATGTGATATGGCGGCACCCTGGTCAAACCGAACAGATCCTTGTTCGAACCGAACAGGAGAGAGAAAATGACGCTTGGCTGCCATAGGTGCTGGTCGGATCGAACAGGCTTGTGGTCGGGTCGACCAGGAGAGAGAAAATGACGCCTGGCTGCCATAGGTGCTGGTTGGATCGAACAGATGATTGTTCGGGTCGACCAGGAGAGAGAAAAGAGCCTCCAATGCTAGGAATGAGTCGTCTAGCGTGCGTGCTACGTCGGGAATCCATCTATATGCTCCAAAATCATCAGAAATCATCAAAGTCCTGTAAAATGAGAGAAGAAACGACGGTAGAGCCAATTCCATGGAAATCATAGCAATCTATTGAATAATTCAATGGTTTGAGTGTTATTTAAGTGCCAAGTACGGTCCAAATGCCTACAAATAATGACGATATCAGTCAACAAATGCCCCCCACCAAAGTACGTTGTGAGGATCTTGGCAGAACGACGTGCTTTGGTGGCCCCTTCTTGACCCCTTGTTTCTTTGCTGTGGTTTGGTATCTTGGAATGCGGGTATTTTGGTCTACCTTCAATTGGTTTTGTTTCTTTGGAATACGGGTATTTTGGCCCGTCTTCAATGGTTTTATTTCTTGAAATGCAGGTATTTTGGCCCGCCTTCAATGGTTTTCTTTCTTGAAATGTGGGTATTTTGGCCCGCCTTCAATGGTTTTGTTTCTTTGGAATATGGGTATTTTGACCCGCTTTCAATGGTTTTGGTTCCTTGAAATGTGGGTATTTTGGCCCACTTTCAATGGTTTTGGTTTCTTGAAATGTGGGTATTTTGGCCTACCTTCAATCGGTTTTGTTTCTTTGGAATACGGGTATTTTGGCCCGTCTTCAATGGTTTTATTTCTTGAAATGCAGGTATTTTGGCCCGCCTTCAATGGTTTTCTATCTTGAAATGTGGGTATTTTGGCCCGCCTTCAATGGTTTTGTTTCTTTGGAATATGGGTATTTTGACCCGCTTTCAATGGTTTTGGTTCCTTGAAATGTGGGTATTTTGGCCCACTTTCAATGGTTTTGGTTTCTTGAAATGTGGGTATTTTGGCCCACTTTCAATGGTTTTGTTTTTTGGAATACGGGTATTTTGGCCCGTCTTCATTGGTTTTGTTTCTTGGAATGCGGGTATTTTGGCCCACCTTTGGTGATTTGGTTTCTTCTTTTCTTTTATCTTCCTTCACTTTTTTTTTACTTAGGACTGAGGTACCCATAAGTCCTCGCCACAATTTAGGTTAGGATATTTTGGTCCAACCTATATTTCCTTGGGTTTGGATTTCCACGGGCCTTGCCCCAGTTTTGACTTTCCTTTTGAATGTTGACCTCGAAACACTTCAGTTTCTTCAACACTTGACTTCATTTTTACTCTTTCAGGTTGTTTCTTATCCCTTGGATTTGCATCAGGTTTTGGTTGATCTTTTGGCTCTTGCCCCAGTTTAGTTACCGTTGTTCCTTGTCTTGTTTGACTGCCCCAGTGTAGGCACTTATTTCAGTGTTGATGTTCTCCAATGTCTTATTTAAAGTTCAAGACACAAAACTTTTGTTCATCCTTTTGTTTGGTGAGATGAACAGGCACCTAGTACCTTGTTTAAAGTACAAAGCACAAAACTTTTGGGTAATTTCACTTTTTATGTATTCAGAAACCACACAGGCTTCCTCAACACGGCTATCCTTTTTTGGTTGGTGGATTTTGTGGATTTGGGAATATTTAGGTGGAAGCAATGACTTATGGAGCCATAAAGGCAAGTCACCCTTTGTTTAGCTCACCCTCTCCTTTCTCACCCTCTCTTTTTAGGTAAGGGCACTCAATATGATGGCACTCAATATCAGCATTGGCGGTATTGATATTTTTCTTTAAATGTAGGCCTTTATAAAGGAAATGTCTATGAATGCCCAAAAGGACAAAGACATTCCTTCGTACTCAGGCCTGGCGGGACGAGTTTAGTTTTATTTCTTTGGATTTTATTGTGTTTGGTTTCTTTTTTGGATTTAGTTAAGTAGCGTATAATTTTTTGTTTGGGTTTGGTTCAGTTTCCTTTATTTGGATTTTGAGGTTGGGGACTTTTATTAGACTTTTATTTATTTATTTTTTGCCTTATTTATTTAGGGCTTTGCAAAGGAATATCCCATAATGTTCAAAAGAACGGAATACCCTTTCAAGCTTTAGCCCGATGGGACTTGAAACTTATTATTTCTTTGAACTTTGGTTGTTTGAGGGTCTTGTTCAAGACTTTATTGGATTTTCTACCTATATTTTGTTTGGTAGGTTTTGGTTGTTTTGGGTTTATTTTATTGGAATTTATGGTTTTGGAATTTTGGGTTTTGGAATTTTGGTTTTAGTTTATTGGAATTTTGGTTTTGGTTTATTGGAATTTTGACTTTTGGATTTTGGAGTTTGGGGTTTTAGTTTAGTTTCTTTTTATTGGAGTTTTGGATTTTGGGTTTTGAAGCTTTTGGACTTGGCTTTTATTTAGAAGGAAAGTGTTTTGGTTTTGGTTTTGGCTTTGTCTTGTTTTCTACTTTCTTTCTTTCTTGCAAATGATGGGCTTAGGCGGAGTATTTCTTGAGATACCGCCCATTGACATGTGGAATTGAAATTTCTTTTGGGGGCAATTTGAATCCCAATCCCTTTGTGCATTTCCACTTTCCATCTATTCCTTCCACCCATTGGGATTTTTCACTCCAAAGGTCTTGGAAAACTTTAGCCTTTCGTTTGGAGATCGGGTCCAAGCAATGAGCCTTTTCAAAGAGGGGTGTCAACTTCTTATTGTAATAACCCCTTATTTCTATTCTTTCATACTCGTCTTCTTCTTCTTTCAACCACTTTTCCCAATCGTTTGAATCGGGTGCATTGCTTGATGGATCTATGTCCTCCGCTTTATAGAACAAGATTTCTTTATGAACCACCAACTTTCCTTGAATCATTTCGATTTTAGGTGGGACGTAGAAAGTTTCCAATTCTTTGACTTGGTTCACTTCTCTTGGTGTTAGCTCTTTAAAGCAACCAATGGGAATTTGCTCAATGGCCATGGAATCTTCTTTTTCCTTGAACTCCTCTTCATCTGAGCCAGTATCATACACATGGATGACATTTCTTTGCTTTGGTTCACTGTCTTCTTCAGATTCGCTTTTCACATAGAATTTTTTCCTTTGCACTTCCTTTTCATCTTCTTCGTCAGATGACCTTATATAGATGGGAGTTTTCACGGCACATGAAGTTTTAGGCCTTTCTTTCAATCTTATTTTCTCTTCGGTTTCTTTCTGATTTGTCACTCTTGCCCTCAAATTTGGTGAGGTACTTCTTTGAGAAGCTGGAGTGTAGAATCGGTCTATTTCCTCCAATTCTATTTCATGCGCTCCATAATGATGCGCATCTCCTTTGATGCTCTTTTGTTCACCATCTTTTATGTACTTGATGCACTGATGGAGGGTGGATGGCACAAGATTGTTTTCATGTAGCCACGGTCTTCCAAGTAACGCTCCATAAGAGGTATCGACATCAATTACATAGAATTTGATTAAGGTTTCAAGTTCTCCAAATTTCACTGGGAGGGTAATTGCCCCTAATGCCTTTTCTGAGTTTTGGTTGAACCCATGGATGAAGACATTCTCATTTGAGAGTCGCCTTTCTCCTAAGGCCAATTGGTTCATCGATTTGAGAGGCAAGATGTTGATTGAAGATCCTGGATCCACCAACATTCGACTTAGTTGACTTCCGTTGGTTTGACCTGTGATGTAGAGTGCCTTGTTGTGGCGAGCCGTTCCCATCATTAGATCTACATCTGAGAATGTGATTTGACTTTGGGGCTCCGCGTAAAGGGCCTCGGTCATGTGTTTTTCTGCGAAGTAAGCCTGAAATTTCTCGGGCTCTTGTAACACTTCCATCATTGTTTCTCTTAGTTCTTTTGACATCATCAGTGCTTCGAATACACTGATCAATGCGGGTGTGCGCCTTAAATGGGCCAAGATGTTGTATTCTCCAACGGTTTCTTTCGCCTTTTGACTCGGCCCCGCTTCATCATTTACTTCTTTACCTTTGCCTTTTTCTTTTTCCTTTTCATTTTCTTTGGGTGCTTGTCTTTCAGGAATGTTTGTACCTGATCGCAAGTTCACATGGCAATCTTTTTCCTCAAACATGCCTTTGGCAAAGAGGCCTCTATATGGCTCCTCGTCTTCATCTTCAGCATCATAATAGTAGGTGCCAAATTCTTCTTCTTTCTTTTCCTCTTTCTTTTCCTTCTTCACTTCTTTCTTTTTTTCTTCCTTTTCATTTTCACCTTTCTTCTCATTTTTCTTGTTTTCATTTAGATTCAATTTTGACATCTTATGCACATAGCAGTCTTCTTGATCGGATTCTTCATCCACTATTATTATGACATTGCAATCTTCGTTACGCCTTGGGTTGACCCTTTGTGCCACCGCATTTGCTTGAGCGTGTGGAGCCGGCTCTTGTTTAAAGCTTCCAGGCAAGATTAGGTCTCCTTCTTTGATCATTTTTTCTGCAATGTCCTTGAAGACATAACATTCATTTGTGGGGTGACCCAAGACCCGATGATAAGCACAATACTTTGGGTCGTTTGTCTTGTTTTGCTCTTCCGGCCTTTTGCAATAAGGTAGCTCAATGGCCTTACCATTCAACAATTGCTTGAGCAACGCCGCAGTTTTCTCTTTTTTGAATGAATATGGCTTGCTTAAGCGCTCCGCCAAACTTTCTTTTGGTTGGTTATTTCCATTGTTATTATTGTTGTTGTTGACATTTCTTTTGTTATTTTTATAACCACCACTTCCTTGACTGGTAGATGTTTCATTGGCTACCATTATTTTGATGGGATTTTGGACCTTGCTCTTTTGTTCACTTTTGTTGTATGAAGTTTGTGTCTCTTTAGGCGGGCCGATATGCACAATTCTTGCAACCCGAGTCACCAAATCTTCATAGGTGTAGATATCGCTACCAGAGAGTGGTCTGCGAATCCAATCATCCAAGTTTCTTATTAGGAACTCCACCGCTTCCCTTTCTGGCATTTGGTGAGTGCACCTTATGTTCATGTTTCTCCATCTGTTGATGTAGTCAAGAGGCGACTCTTCTGGCCTTGGTTTTTCACAAGCTACATCGGCCATGGAAATTCTTTGGTTTACCATAGCAAATTTGGCTCGAAAGAGATCCTCCATTTCATCCCAAGTCTCAATCGAGTTGTTTTCCAATAAAGAGTACCACTCGAAAGCAGCACCTGTTAGACTTTGAGAGAATTGTTTCATTAGAAGAGCTTCATCATGGGCGGTATTGCCACATGCATTTCTGAATTGCACCAAATGTTGATCTGGCGTGACACCTTCTTTTCCTGTGCCATCAAAGAGGTTGAATTTTGGGACTTGATATCCTGAAGGATAAGGAATTTGTTCGTACTCTTTTGGGTACGGCCTTCCACATTTCTTGCGAAGGTTTGACCAAACGGCCCGCCCCTGTTGCTTGGAGTTGTAGGTTTATCATATCTTGGATGATTTGCCTTGTTGATTCTGGCTTTCTTGCCCCTGTCCGAGACCTTGCCCTTGGAATTTCTTCTTCGCTTGACTCATATTTGATTCTATGTTTTCTTTCTTTATGATGCCTTCTTTCTTCTTCTTCTTCTGAAGACTCATATTTGTATTTGTTCCTTCTCCCTTTGGAAGGCCTTCTCTTACCCTTTTCTTCTTCCTCATCAGAAGACCCATATTTACTTTTGCTCCTCCTTTCTTTCAGTATTTTCTTCTTGCTTCTTTCCTCCTCTTCATCAGAAGGCTCATACTTACTCTTGCTCTTTCTTTCTTTAGAGATTTTCTTTTTGTGATTGTCTTCTTCTTCTGAGGACGAGGGATTTTCAAGTTCTCCAAGCAAATTCTTTCTTTCTAGGAGCTTATACATTTTCTTAACTATTTTTCTATCTTTCTCCCTTTCATTCATCAATTCAGACATTTTCTTTTCATTTTTCTCTAGTATGCTCATCAATCGAGCGTTTTCTCCTTCGTCCCATCGATTTTTATCACCACCATTTTCTTGGTCGCTTTCAACTGGTTCATCTTCAGGCTGGCCATGACCACTTGACGATGGGATCTCTTGTTTCCCTTTGTCATCTTTTCTTGTTGGAGGAATTTCCTCATCGCTTGCCATGTTCACGAATGCATGCATCTCTTGTTCTTCACTTATTCTAATCATGTTTACATAAGCATGCATCACTGCCTCCTTTTCACGCCACACTAAGCGCCTTCTCTTGCTTTGTGTTTCTTGGTTGGCCACTTCAACCACCAAGCGGGTCCTATCTTTTGGCACCCATATTTTCTTAGCTTCTCCTTCATTTTGCAAAGGCCCCAATCGCTCTTTGACTGAGGTTGTTGTTCTTTCTCTTTCTTTCTGCCCCAGTCTTTCTTTCACTGGAGTTGGTTCCCTTCTTTGCCTCTTTGGTCCCAACCTTTCATGGACCGAAGCAGGGGGAAAAGTGAGTCTTTCCTTCACGGATCGCCTCGTTTGAGGATTTCTGCCCCGGAACTGGACCCGATATTCAAGAGGAAATTCCTCCATTGTTTTTAATACCGCCACAGGAGAATTCTTTCGAACCAGTCGAAGCGGTGCAAATGGGTTGCTTACTGGGAGGTTGGGCCTGGCATCCAGTTCATTCTTGTAAGCCCTTTGAACCTTTTTGATAGTCCTTGTGTCTTGAGAAACCGGCACATAGACTTTCTTTGCCGTTGTTTTCTTTTGGGAGGAGCGATGGTTGGATCGGCGCTCCCTGTGACTTGAACTTGGGTGGGCCCTCTTTTGAGGGATGAGAGCCCAATTATCTTCCTTAGGCTCCATTTCAGTAGAGGTCTCGGAGATTGGAGAGACTACTACTGGCACGTTTTGTGGTTCTTCAACAACATGAGCGAGTTGGAAACTTCCATCATTTACTTGGACAACGGGCACATAAGAGAACCCGTATGGCATGGATCCAAACATGAATTCGTGTTGGTAGCAGATCGGTACTGCCCCAATCGTGAACGCTCCTTCGGGCTTGCTCATGTCAACAGTTGTGGGTGCCATTTCCTGCAAGAAAAGAACTCCCATGTTATGGTTAGAAATATTTATTTGGAATTTCAAACAATTTAAGAAACAACAATTTATTTTGATTTTATTTTATTTTTCCTTATTATTTATTTCCTTCCTTTTTTTATTATTATTTTATATATATATATATTTTTTCATCATTCATTTTTTTATCATTCATTTTTTTTATTTCATTTTTTTTATTATATTTATTATTATTTTTTTTTATTTATTCATTTTGTTGTTTGTTTTCTCTTACTATTTATTTATTTATTATTTTATTTTATTTATTATTATTATTATTTTTTTTTAGCCTTTACATTGTATTCTTTAAACCCCAAAGATGAGAGGAGAAAGAAGTCCCACCGGGCGTGCCAGAGAATCTGTTGCGGCTTTTTCGTCATTCCCTCGAAGAATGGAATTGGGTTTCCTCGAGAAATGGGAACATAGCCTTGGATTCACCCCCCTTAAGGTTCGATCTCCGTCCGAGTATCTCTTAGCGACAAGAGAACCAAAACATGAGTCGCTTCTTAAAGAGGTTTGTTAATTTCGTGGGTCCTTTCTTTCCAGTAGGCGCAAGCCCCTACTGTTAATTACCCCGTAGTTGCCCACGGGAACCTCTGATTAAGGGATTTAGAGAATTATACATAAAGGCTAGGAAAAATTATTGGTTTTATGTTTATTTTGGATTTATTTCTTTTGGGTTTAAACCGGACTCGATTGGTGTACCAAACTTATTTGACGGGACCCAATTGAGGACACTTAAATGATTTTGTTATTTGAGATAGACTTGATTTTAGTTTTGATGTTGGGGCGTTGTTTTCGATCCTTAGGCTATTTTGGGCCTTTGGATGATTTGGATTTGGATTTGAGTTTTCAAGGCTATTTTGGGCCTTGGGATTTGGATTTGATTTGAAGGCTATTTTGAGCCTTTCGATTTGGATTTGATTTAAAGGCTATTTTGGGCCTTGGATTTGAGTTTGATTCGAAGGCTATTTTGGGCCTTTCGATTTGGATTTGACTTGGGTTTCTCGGGGTTATTTTAGACCACTTGCGAGAATTTCCAATCTTGGAGTTGCTTGAAGTCGATTTCGATTTGCTGAAGAGATTTCGTTCTTTTGATTGAAGAGGTTTCGGTCTTGATTTCAGGTTTCGTGTTTGGACTTTTAATTTCTTGAATTTCTCTTTGGGTTTTATCATTTTCACAATTTTTATTTTATTTTTATTTTTATTTTAGACTTTTGGAATATCTTTTTATATTTTTAGTTATGTTTATTTTCAAAAATACTTGTTATTTAATATATTTCCTTTAAATTCTCAATGTTTATTTTTGAAAATTTGTTAAGACAATTTAATTGAGATCACTTTGGAATTTTATAAATTGATTTAACATCATTTTAGAATTTTTATAAAATTTATTTAATATTGAAAATACTTCAAAAATAGAAAAGACTAATAATTTGATAAATTTTTATATCAAAATATCAGTGAATCTGGTTTATTTGGATTTTTAGAATTTTATGGATATTTTATTTGAATTTTTCTGAGTTTCCTACTATTTTTAATGAATTTTTGAAGTTTGCTGCTTATTTGGAATTTTCTGGTTGGTCCACGTCAGCAGAAAAAGTTGACGTGGCTGCTGACTGACGCCGACTGGGTCTGGCGTTGCTTGCCGACGTGGCATCCATTATTTTATTTATTTTAAATCAATTTGTTTTGGTGTAGCGAGTCACTGTCGTGTCAGTGACCCGCAACAAGGGGTATGGCCATAGAAGATCGTTTGTGACGACGGGTTCAAACCCTTTCTTCTCCGCCAAACCTGGGTACTTTTGCAGAAAGACCCCTGAAACTTCGCCGACCAAATTGAAGCTGTTCCGGCCACCGTTTTGATTGAAACTTGGTTCGTTGAGATCGTAGGATCAAGGAGATCACGTTGGTGTATTTTGTTCTTGTTGAAAAGGCCTGTTATGCCATGTGGAACCTGAGAAGTTTTAAGCCGCCATTAATGGCGTTTGAAGCTCTGTGACTCCTTTCTTCTGCCAGTTCAAGGTTTTGTACACTCGTGAGCACGTTCAGACGTCAAACATGAGTTCAATTTTGTGTGGAGAAGCTTGGAATGAGGTGGTCCCAACTGAAGAACTTTGGCTTGGTTTTGAGCAGATCTGAGCTCCGTTGGTGGGGCCCCTAGAGCAGTTTTCTTGTACCAGAAATGTGATGGATAGATTCAGGATATCAATTTTAGTCTGTCTGAGCGCTTGTTTCGACTTGAGGAACCACAATTTGATGTGAGAGCCAAAGGAACAGAAATGAAGCTGTTTATACATTATTTCAATTTTCTTTTGCATGTAACTCGTTTTACAGCAATAGGGTTTGATTTGACACTTAATTTTGATCCTTTTGAGTTTGTTATATGTGTCAAAACTAATGCCAAGTGTAAGAGCAGGTGTTTTAACATTCTACACAATTTACAATTTTTAGTTTTTTATGTAAAATTGTCACTGTTTTTGATGATTTTGATTTTAATTGCCTCAGTTGCAGGAAATGTGTTTGCAGTAATGGTAATGTGATATTAGAAGCACCTTGCAGTAGTTCAAAATCACTTTTGGTGTTTTTCACATATATTTCATGGAGGCGTCTTCATTAATTAGTATAAAATTGTAGGAAATTCCAAAAATAATAAAATTCTGCTCCCTGCTGTCCAAGAGGCCATGTACCTGCTGTCCATGCTTGCTTTCATGTTTTATGCAAAGATAACCTCACCTTTTTCATTTATTTCAATTTTGAGCAGATTTATACATATATGTATGTGTTATTATTTTTGTTTTGTAATAATGCAAAGCTATATATTAACATGAATTCCAAAGAAATTTGAGCAGCATTTCCCCTGGGCCCTCTCTGATTTTGAAAGTTTAAACGGCTCAATTGAGGCAATTACTCAATTAAACGCATTTAAACTCAGTCCGCCATGGGAGCAGGGCTCCCTAGAAAACTACAGAGAGGGTCCAGCATAGGAGCATGGCTCCAAGCTAAACAATAATCCACCATGGGAGCTGTGCTCCCTAGCAGACAAAGAGTTGATTTAATTTCTTTCATTTTATCTTAATTTAGGAAATTGCAATTAAAACAAAGAGAAACAATCATTTAATACTTGATTCCCCTTGTTTCAAGTTCAGGGATCCACCATGGGAGCCGTGCTCCCTAGCAGATCCCCCCCCTTGTCACAAGGTACTTGTTGCGGTTTTGATTTCAAAAAGAGAAGAAAAATAGAGAATTGAAGAAAGAGCGAAAAAGAACAGCAATTAACGCTTCAAACTTGTTTTTTTCACTTGAACAGAGATGGATATCTACAGGGAAACGATTAACTCTTACTCTTCTCTTTCTTTTCAACCGCTCGATCTATTGCCTCTCACAATTTCCTTTTAATTCTCTCAATTTGATACAACTGAGCTAAACTAGATCTAGCCTAACCTTACCCCTCTTTTTCTCTCTCTTTCTGCTTCAATTGGGTCTTTATATAGCCAAGGGACTAGGGCAACGCTTTTGAGCCGTGACTTGGTTCCTTCCCTCTGATCTCGATCCAGTGGTCTTCAATTAGCTGCGCCTAGGGTTATGGTTTCGCAAAACCGTGGGCGGGGTTTCTGGTTTTGCGTTGGTGATGCTGGAGGAGCCACGTCGCCTCTGCTCTCGCTTTTACCCGGCGTGCACGCGGTGAAACTCGCGATTTCATCTTCTGTTCTTTTTACTAGGGAGAAGAAGATCCTTACAGGCGGGCCCCGTTTGTCGGTTTTAATGAGGGAGAGTAAGATAGGTGAACCAGTCTCTTCGCGAACCAACCGCGCCTCCTTAGATTTCTGAACATGGTTCATGAAGAACAGGTGCACCCAATCCTTTAAATTAAAACGGTAATTCTATCTGGGGGCAGCGACAATTCTGGCCTCCCCTAGATCCGCTCCAACGTATGCACGCGCCAATCCCTTTCGATTTTTCTGTGATTTTCTTTCCATTTCCTTCATTTAGCATATATTTCTTCAATGTCGATCCTAAATAAATTATTTTAAGGCCTTCCCTTGGGTATTTCTGGACGAAATTTTATGGCTAGACTTAGAAAAATACGAGGAATCTAATGGTTTAACTGGATTTGGCAAATTCCTCGTAGATTTATTTTGGTAATTTTGTGAAGTTTTTGGGTTTGTTTGTAAAATTTGGCATTTGTGTGGGCATTTTTGGAATTTAAAAATTATGATAAATCACCATAATTCTTGAGGAATTTTTGGATAAATTTTGAGGATTTTTAGAGTTTGTTTGGTATTTTTCGTAATTTGATTTTGATTTTTGGCAATTTGGTCTTTGATTAGTTTGGTTTTGAGGGTTTAATTTTTAGGGTCAACAGCAAGATCATTCACCGAAGAGTTATCTAGAGTAATAGCAAATATCTTGTCATCTAACTTCCAATCGGTCCATATCTTTTCAACCAAATCAGCAACGGCTTGCCCTGAATGTGGATAAGGGATTTTCTTGAAAGCTATTATCCTTTTCTGAAACTGAAATCCCTTATCGATCCAATGTGCCGTTAAACACAAGTATCCTAGATTGGCACTAGAGGTCCATATGTCACTTGTAAATGACACACGTGAGTCCAATTCTTGGAGCTCTGCCAATGCAACTCTGCAACCAGCCTTGAAAACCGCGACACAATCTTCTCGTACTGTCTGACGCCCAACAGATCTATATTCTGGTCTCAAAGATCTCATAGCCGGTTCAAAAAACTGACTTTCAGTGACTGAAAATGGAAGTTCAGCATCGATGAAGAAAAGCGTGAGAAGGCCATGTGTCAACTCGGGATCAAATTTGAAAGTAGACGGATCAAACCAATCATCCCCTTGAGTTGTTAACATGTTTGCTCTTTCTTCATCGCCGATGCTTTTGCAAGAGGTCAAAAGATGTCGACGCAAGTGTGAGGTCCCCGAGCCTTTGACCTTACTCAAAGCACTTCCACAATGTTTGCATACCACCTTCTTATCTCCAGTATCAACAAAGTGGCCCCAAACCACAGATTTTTTCTTCGATTGAGTTGATCTTGTTTCAATGGTCTCACTTCGGCTCTCACTTTCCTCCACGACAGCGTCGACACTAAGAGGTGGTTGATTACTGAATAATGACATTGCAACCCTACAAAAGAAAAAGTACAGATCAGAAATGAAACCACTTAGAATACATTAAAAAAAGTACTAAAATAATTAAAGTACAAACACTTAAATAAAGGCAGCAACTAAAAGTACACTAATTAAACTAACCCTCTATTTTACTGCCAAACAATTAAATAAAAGTACACTAATTAAACTAACCCTCTATTTTACTGTTTCTGCCAAACACTTAAAATAAAGGCAGCAGCTGTACTTAGAAAGAAAATGAACAAGTGATTAAATCATATAGGCATCACAACAGTTATTTATTTCTATTATGTTTCCGTTTCAAATGCGACAACCTTTGTCTCTCTCCCTCTCTTTGTTTCTAGCAACTCAAGCATGGTTAAATTCCAAACTACACTTATTTAAGTAAAAACAGAATATAGCTTAAAAGTAATAAAAGCTAAGCATAAAATAAAGAGGCAAACTTTTTAAGCCCCAAATAAAAAAATTGGAATTGATTTCCCAAAATTTTCTCGCCCTAAATAAAAAAAATTGTAAATCACCTGGACATCCTAGCTACCTTTTTTCACAAATATTCTGCGTGGCTAGGTTCTAATTTCGCAACGCATTTGACCTACAAAATGTGTTTCTTTATTATTATTTTTTTTGAGAAACATTTACAGAACTTTTTAATTTTGTGAGGGATCAGAACATTTTTATTGCCAATTAATGATTAAAATTGTTGAAGCAAGAAGATAAAGCAAAGTAGAATTAAGGAGAAAAGTTTATGATTCAATCTGTAAATGACCAGCGCTCATACCAGAAAGTCAGTACTCTTAACAGTAAATCAGTCACTAACTAGAAACTAATTACAGCTTGTCTAACTAACTAATCTTTCTGTAAGATCTTCTGTGGCATTGAGATTATATCAATCCTGTGTCTTAATAATGATAGTTGATATCAGAACATTTCAGATCCAACGGTTCAAACCTTTTACGATAATCAATTTAATTACAAACTGCACTTATTTGTGATATCTTTAAAAATTTAATTACACAAATAACTGTTTGTTATTTGTTTAAGCGAATTGTAGATCTCTCAAGCATCTTTCAACATCACAAAAATTACAATTAAACCCAGAAAAAATCAACATACCAGCAGCAAGGCCAGATTCACCAGCCTTCTTAAGCCCCTTTTTTTTAATAATAAAACTGGCACCAATAAAAGCGCTAGAAGAGACTCTTAATTAGTTGGAATTAAACCTTCAAGTCCTCAAAAAGCTGTCACAAAAGAGAGGGGAAAAAAAATTCAAGCACTGTACTTAAACAAGGTCAAAATCCCACATACTAGTTCTTATCTACAACACTATCAGTTTCTCTTTCAAAGGTAAAGAACAATTTTGTTAAGACCCAACAAAATACAAACCTCTAGGTACTTGCATTGATGTCACCAAACGTTCAATTTCACCACAAAAGTTTAATTCTTTCTGTGATGGCTCACTGGTACGGATTGGTAGATTCAGTACAGATAGGCATCACATTTTCACAACTCCATAAAGTCATGTCAACTCCTACTAGTGTACGATTAACAACAACTAAGTTCATACCTCAACGAAGGTGATACCGCTTTAGCGACGATGTGCGATGTTTCTCCTTTCACAAAGACGCAGGTGGGGTCGAGCTTCACACAAGCGACGATGCGACGATTGAGAAGCGAGGTGGGGTCGAGCGCTGGCTACTCCGCTGTCCGCCGTTGAGAAGTCGAGAAGGACGGAGGGTCGATCTCTCAGTAGGGTCGATCTCGAGTTAAGACTGAGGGCCGAACGCGAGCTTCAGTCGAGCATGATAAAATCTGAGGGCCGAGCCGAGTTTTAGGCCCTAATCGAGATAGGCTCGGCCCACTCTTGAAAAATAGGATGTCCGATCCGTGAGCCCACGGACAGACTCGACCCACTAGCAGGCCTAGGTGTAAACACAAAACTTTCTACTATTGCAGAGATTTGTTACACGATTAGCTCCAATTTCGTTGTTGAACTAGTTTCTTTCGGTCAAAACCGCCTATTCTGCAGCAGATGTTTGTTTCCATCATTTTGTCGGGTGTCACTGTGTCGTGGCTCTCTGACCCCTTTGCTCTTTTCTAAAGATTTAATTAAACGAATATGAGATAATTTAATTAAACTAATATGGTGGCTGTCCTGATTGCAAGTGTGAAAGAATTCAAAGACCAAATATGCTCTTTGCTCTTAGTTTGCTCAAGGGGATATGTCTCCTTTTTACTTAATTCTATTTGTACTTGCTGTATAGTGTTGCATATAGTTGATTTAAAACTGAGACCAACCGGTAAGTTGCTACATGAATTACATATAGATCAATTCCCTTTATAATTGCAGCAGATACATAATATCAGAACATATTTTTTTTACTAATTTGATTTTTTTTAAAAATAAGGGGACTATCTTACTGATCTTTCATTTGTGCCAACATATTGGATTGGGAATTGGCTAGTATAACTTTTTCATTGGCTACTGGTATGGAATTGGCTGCTAGTAAGGAATATGGGTCATATATGGACGTATCGAGTTCACAGAAACTTAAATTTCAGTCAACAAGTATAATTCAAACAGGAGACCATCTTATCATATATATTGTTGGTGGAATAAAGCGATTAAAAAAAAAACATACCTCAATGGAAGATTTTCCCACTACAGCACTAGTTTCAGCCATTTGTGCCTCAAGTCCGTCAATATTATCCTCTAATCTTTATTTGTCAAACTGTAATATAAATACGAAATAAGTTTATATTCAATTAGTACTGGACAATATTTGCTACCAATCTGCCCCAAATTATATCAATCCATACTCTATGTATGTAGTACCATGGATTTTTATCGAAATGCTAATCGTCATAATCATCAGGGCTGTCAAACGTGTGAGATGGAACGGAAATCCATCATTCCGTTTCCATTCCACTTCAAAATACGAAATAGAAAACCATTCCATTTCCGTTCCATTTCGTTAAACGGAACGGAATTTTCACTTCCACATTCATTTTACATTGAAATTTCTCATTTCAACGTTCCATTTCCATTCCGTTTCTGAAAATGAAACTACTTTTCCTTCCACTTATGTTCCATTTCAGACGGAATGAAACGGAAACGTTCGAAACGGCGGTATATTGACAGCCCTAATAATCATTTCAAACAGAGTTGTATCTTGGCCTCTATCAATATGAATAGGAAACTTACAGAAAGATACATGCAGTTTTCAATTTAACCAATTTTCATGACAAAACAAGCATGGAATATGGTTTATGGTAAGCTTCAAAGAAGATTTCCGTAACACAATTGAAAGTAAAATAACAAAAAGTATTATTCGATGGTAAAAAGATGGAATTAGATAAAAAGTAAGTCTGACTCAAGAATATCCTGAATTGTTCTAAATGAACGTGGGAGTATAACTTCCAGAAGAGGGGGTGCGGAGGCTAACTGGTTGGTCTAAATTTGGGCTCGAATAACTACTCTCAGTGGGTCTGGATTTGGATTATAACTGAACGTGGGAATGCGGAAATTATACTCCACTACAGCACTACGTGAAGATTTTCCCACTACAGCACTAGTTCTATGGGCATGCGGAAACTTCAGCTAAATGATCCCTTCATGGCAGAAGCAATAGCTCTGCATGATGCTGTCACATATGTTTTTGATCAGGCTGAAGTCCCACAAATGAACAAGGTACAATTTTTTTCAGATTGCTTGAATCTGGTACGGGCGGTGAACCAAGGTGATATAGATGATCTACCGTCATGGAGGGCCAGGCAGATGGTGTACAGTATCATTACTCAACTCGAAGAGAGACAGCAAAGTGCAACCTTGCATCATGTGCGAAGGGAAGCAGTGCATCAGGCGCACAAACTAGAAAATTCTGTCAGAAGGCGGGGCGGTGAGTACAGGGGCCAACCAGACTGGCTTTTGAAGCAACAGGAAGGAATCAGAAATGAGTTAGATGGGGTTTTTTTTCGAGAAGGTGCAGCAGGACCCGCCTTGATTGTCTTTCCTTTTATACTGGTGCCAATCGCTAGATGTCTTTATGTTAGTTTGCTTTTATTTTTTCTCTTTGACTCTCATTGTATTAGGTTACTTTATTTCTCTTTTGTTTATTTTTATTCTTAGTTAGGTTACTGTTAGGTTGTTGGGCACCAGTTCTAATTCGTTATGATGTTGAAACTTTGGTTGTAATTTTACTGCTTTTCAATGCATTTGCCTATGGGCTTCTCATCAAAAAAAAAAAACTGAACGTGGGAATAAGACAGCATTGTTGATAGTTACAAATTAAAGTTAGTTGAATATTTAACCAAAATTAGAATTTGGCTATCATTTTTAAAAATTAATGTTAAAACAATACGGATAAATCGTATTTTTAAAAATTTAAGTGGTTCTACATGCATCAAAATTAGTTAAATCGTATCTCTCACTATTGGGATCACATAATTACGCTATCATTTTTAAAAATTAAAGTTATTCGAGCATAGTGTTCTCTAAAATAACACAATACGAGCGTGTTGACATGACACATACGACGCGTTTATGAAATTAGCACGACACGTGCGTGTTAGCTTGTCGTGTCAAAGTCGTATCTTGTTAGAAAAACATTCATACGTCTAAACACGACATGAATTAACACGGGACACGGCACGACAGATGACAGATGATCTGTCTAAACACATTGATCTGTCTAAACACGACAGATGACACGACATTGATATGTCTAAACACGACAGATCATCTGTCGTATCGTGTTAGAAAAACATTGATCTGTCTAAACACGACAGATGACACGAGTTGACACGACAAAAAATTAATATTATTTAGAATTTATGAAGTTAGATTGAATTTATATTATAAATTTAATAACTTCGATTCATAAATTTTTTATTCAATCATTAATTTTATTTTAATATATGAAATTTCAACAATTATTATATTTTTATTCAATCATTTGATATGGGTTGAAATGGACTTTTTAATTGACTTCACATAATGGAGAAGACCAGCTAAAGTCGTGTTGTCTTTTTTTTTAAAAAAAAATGGACAGTCCATATGAAATCATTTTCGTTTTTAAATCTAAAAAAAACAAATTAATAGTAGAGATGAAATTACCGTCATCGACAATGAAGGAAGAGACATGCTAAAGTCGCTTTATAGTTTTTTTTAAAAAAAAAATGAACAAACATAGAAATTAAAAGCCTTCGATTTTTAAAAAATGAAGGAAGAGACCACCTAAAGTCGTGTTGTCGTTTTTTTTAACACGACACGACACATTGAAAATATTAACTCGTGTTTTGGATTACAGAGGGAACTTTTTTTCTAGCAGCTTCAATTATGTTAAAAATTAGTTAGTATTTAACCAAAGGAAGAATAAAATGTCTTTATAATGTACCGTGTTCATGCTTTTCATACTTCATTTTATCAATCGAGTTTGACAGAACGATTCGTCAAATCGCTTTTGTTGTAGGATTCCCTCCCTTGTTTAGTACAGTACAAGCATAAAAGCTATTAAATTGCTATATTCTGACTTTTTAATTGACTTCATACAATGGGGAATTTTTTTTAAAAAATATGACATGGTTCAAATTTGGAGAAGTTTGAATGAAGAAATAATAGATTAATGATGTAATTGGATAATTCAAGTATATATTTCAAGGATTTAAGGTTTAAGGGATTTAATTTGACTGATAGAATATGAATGACACCTTAACTGTTGTAGATTGGTTATTTAAACTTTTGAATTAAAGATATAATCGGGCTTGATGGAGCGACTCGTCAAGTCGTTGAAACAATTTATTTGTCCATTAAATCGTTGAAACAATTTAAAAAATTTCATTTAGGACAAGTAATAGGTTAAAAATTTAATATTTCATTTTTTACAATTTGGAAAATGAAATTTCATGATACTTTTCATTAAATCATTGCTTAATACAATAAATTTTTTCTGTAATAGGTTAGTACTTTTCATTAAGTAATAGGTTAATACGAAAATTAACCTATTTCATGATACTTTTGCTAAAGTCGCTTTATAGTTTTTTTTTTAAAAAATAACAAATATACAAAATTAAAAGCCATCGAATTTTTAAAAATGAAGAAAGAGACCAGCTAAAGTCGTGTTCTCGTTTTTTTTTTTTACATGACACGACACATCGAAAATATTAACTCGTGTTTTGGGTTACAGAGGAAACTTTTTTCTAGCAGCTCGAATTAAGTTAAAAATTAGTTAGTATTTAACCAAAAGAAAGATAAAATATCGTTATGATGTACTTTGTTCATACTTTTCATACTTCATTTTATCAATCGGGTTTGACAGAACAATTCGTCAAATCGCTTATGTTGTAGCATGTCTTCCCTTGTTTAGTACAATACAAGCAATTTTAATTGGAATGTAAACACATCAAATTTTTCCCTCATATGTTTTTGTATTTTGTCTTGTAAGTGTTCAATTACGGTGATTAACATTAAAAATTAGACTTTTAATTGATGTTTTTGTTCCATGGTATTGAATTTGTTATTTGCATTATATTCCACGATGTTTGATGCTTTTGAGAATGTTGTTCTCTCCATTGTTTTAAAATATATTTGCTTGCAACAAATAAAATATATGTTATCGAAACAACACTCTGCAATATTTGTATGGTCATTAATGTTAGGAAGTGTGTAATTTTCAATTTTTAGTGCTAATTACAATTTAATTAAGCAATTAACATCACACATAACGAATCGTGCACAAAAGCCAATTAACACAAGAGAAAATGGTGGATTTTTTACCTCTCTTGGTCTAGCAACCAAGAGGTTCGATTCCTTGACTTAGGAGTCGATTGAGAGCTCTCCAAACACCTCCTATTTGTGATGCCTCGAGTCCACTATGGAATTAACCAAATTCTCGACAAAACTATGCTAGTAGTTTGGAGAATATGTCTAATCCCTAGCTTTCCCTTTCTTCAACCAAATGAACTAATCAATTTGTGGAAGATTGGGTGCTCAACACATGAGCTTGAGTGGAGAGGAGAGGAGGGGCGGCGCACCCTATGGGGCAAGCTGGCGGCTAGGTGGGAAGAGAGAGGAAGAGGGCAAAGAGTCAATACAAGGTGCCTTATATAGCCTCTTAACCCTAGCTTGGAGTTCACACTATATACAAGTGTGCCACTCCCACCTACCACCATGCATGGCCGGCCTTGTATGGGCCTCTATGGGCCACTATCTCATCTCCAATTGGATCCTTAATTCTATTAATTAAAGGCCCACTCAAAGCTATTTAATTTGGACATTTAATTTACCAATAAATTAAAGCCCAAATAACTTAATTAAATTAAGTGTGTTGTTTATAAATAATTATTAACTTAATAATAATTATTTAGAGATTAGACAATGCATTAATTTATTTCTATATGATCTATTTGACTTAATTAATTATAACGGTCCATAACGCTATTTAATTAATTAATCAACTTATCATATTTTGCAATACTCATTATTGCAAATAAATAAATAATGCACGTATGGTTAAATACCAATTTTGTGTGACCCTTTGAGGATTTATGCTATGTTGGACATGGAGTTAAATCGCTATTTAATTCCAATAATCATAAGCGGTATCTAGCAACACGTTATGATTCCCAATTAGCATAAATAGTGTACTGCTACAATATTTCAATCCTGCATAAGAGAATAATTATGTTTCTCTATTTTGATTCTTATGTCACACGATATCATCGTATAATCCAAGATAGGAACGTGTCATTCTTGCAGATTATATGTTTCTTGATCTAGAGTGTATCAGTTGCTAGCAAACAATCTATCTCCATCAAGGGGCCCAAACAGATATCGTCACTCACTAATTGAATTAATGAGGGACATACGGTTTTCTTGATAATTAGCTTTTCCCCGCACAATTCAAGAGTTCTTAAATCAAGTCCGTATAGCAGCCTTTATCAGGAATCAGCGGTAGACATGATTTATAGAACCTATCCTCATGTGGAAAAGATAATCATCTCAAACTTAGAACCAAAATCATAACGAAATAAATAATGACACGTAACACAATCCATATATTTATTTCGTGGGGTCCAGTCCTGTACTATGTTCTATAACATACACATATGCAATTAAGTTGGTTACTCTTAATCTATGATTTATAGAACTTAATCATCACTTAACTTGCATACTAATCTTATTGATAATTAATATTCTTTGTTAATTATCAAGATTATGAACTTTTAGATTCATCGCTGTCATTTACTACTAAATGAATAACAGTGATCTATAATTCAGATCCTCAACCTGAATGAACTGTTAACGAATAAATCAAAGAACAAATGATCTGAAATCATCAATAACATAAACTATAGAAGTAGCCTAATAAATTGGCTTCTAGGACATATCTCTAACAATTAATACATATACACTTCAGACATCCAATAAGAGCTTGAATTCAAGTGCTAAATACTTCTTGACAACAAGAGAACACCGACGAGAATACATTCTCATAGTGATATTCGACGGCTAAATCACCTTTCGTGTTTTGGATTGGTTATTTGAACTTCTAAATTAAAGATCTATTCGAGTTTTATAGAGTGATTAGTCAAATTGCTTTTTCTGTAGCATTCCTCCTTAGTTTAATACAATAAAAACATAAAAGCTATTAAATTGCTAAAACAAATTACTTTTCCTGGATTTTCTATTATTATTTTAGAATTTTATGAAATTCATTTAACCTTGGGAACATTTCAAAAATAGAAAAGACCATTAAAATGACATATTTTCATATCAAAATATAGTGAATTTATCTTTTTTATATAAATTTAGAATTTTATAGATATTTTATTTGAATTTTTCTGAGTTTTCTACTATTTTTAAAGAATTTTTGAAGTTTTCTGATTATTTGGAATTTTGTGATTGGTCCACGTGAGCAGGGGAAGTTGAGCTGGCTGCTGCGTGGCTCTGACGTGCAGCTGACAAGGCTGCTAACGTGGCAGAGGCGTTGACTGTTCTCTCCATTTTTTTGTAGTGGGTCATCACTCTGTCAGTGACCCGTCTCATGAGGTTCAGACACAGCGGATCCTTTGTGGTCACGGATTCAAACCCGTCTCCTCCGACAGAACGGGGTATTTTGCAGTTTAGTCCTCCAACTTTCTCCGATCAACTCACGGCGATTCCGTCCACCGTTTCGATTAAAATTGGACTTTATGGAATCGTGAAGGTGAGGAGAACACAGCGGTACAATCAGTTTGAGACATAGAAGCTTGGTTTATCCCTTTATACCAGAGAGAGGTCGGATAGCCATTAATGGCGTTTGAGGATTTCTTCTTCCTTTTCTTTGCCAGAAAGAGGTCTCTATCATCCATGGAGGTGTATATAAGGCATTGGTAAGGTCAATTTTGTATGGGAGAGCTTGGAAAGGGATGTAATGGACTGAGTCAACTCGGCCAGATTTGAGTCTGGTTTGGGTCTTCTCTGTGGGGCCCGCTTGGCCGTCTTCTTGTGCCAGCAACAAGTTGGATAGGTTCAGGAGGTTAAATATACCATGTTCATGTCTTTGTTTCAGGTTGAAGCACCATGATTTGGTGAGTGAGACATTGAGGCAGAAGGGCATCCTTTTGTTCATTTTCAGTTTTGCATGTAAGTCATTTTGCAGCAACAAAGCTCTTTTTAATGTCTATTTTAGATCAATTTGAGTTTGTTTCATGTGTCCAAACTAGTGCCAAGTGTAAGAACAGGTCATTTAGTAGTTATCACAATTTGTCATTTTCAAATTAGAGCATTTTAGTCATTATTTTGATGAGATTTCTGCTTAAGTTGCTCAAAATGCATGTAAGTCAGACAGAATTTTAATTCCAGAACTGCATACCAGCAAATGAAAAGTGACATTTATCTTCCAATTTTCTAGATGAGAAGGATTAAATGATAAATAATAAACATAATAGGCACTGAAAATACAGAAAATAAGTTGTGTGCTTCATATGTGCTTCATATGTGAAATTATCTAGTCTAGGATGAGGAAAAGCTTCTTGAAATGAGTGTTTTATGTTTACTTTACAATTATAATTTTTGTGTTCTAAGTTGAAGAACAATTAAACATCTAGAAAAATGCATGCATATTTGAAATTTATGCCAAGAGAATTAAAAAGAGATAAAAGTTCTAGTTTACCCACCAAAGTTTTCTAATACAATAGTTGCATGCAGCACATTATTGATTAAGAGAAATTACCAAAACAAACTACATAGTTCAAATGATATCAATATCAGTAAGCTTGGTTGCATTTAATACATAAATATACTGCTACAAGAAAGGAGACATTGTGCCTAACATTTTAGACAACTGCTTGGTTGCATTTAGTATCCGACATTATATCCCTCCGAGGCTTCCACCCTGGATACACCTGGATACATTTGAGGCTTGGACATGCAGAGCGCAACCTTTCAAAATCTTCCAAATTCATCTGCCAGAAGGTTCAAAATGAACATAAAGATTTGAATAAGAAATTATACATCTTGACACCTTGATGTGCTGGAAAATTTTTCAGATGCCAGGCCTTTGCCCCTTTAAAATTTTCAGATGCCAGGCCTTTTTTGATATTTCTACACTGACAGCAACGGATTCTAGGCTCATTATTTTAGGTTCATAAAAAGTCAGTTTGCAGTTTGGTATATAATGAGGCACATCTATTTTATATATGCTATACTCCAGCAGCCTATGTTCTAGTTCATAACAGATTCCTGCAAGCAAAATTAAATTACAACACCAGACATAATTATATTATATGCAAGCAAAATTAAATTACAACACCAGACATAGAACTCTTTTAACATTTTAGTCTAGAACTGTAAATGAATTATCATATTCAAGCTAACTTCTTAGCAACTAAGAGAGTCAATAGAAAAGGATTCACACTGGAAATTTAACCAAGAAAGCACTGAAAGAACATCCAGAAATGAATCTTATGCACAATAGTCCTTGACATTTCATCATTTATTGCTATCCAAAAGTATTTTAAATTCCAAGCTATAGAAACAATACCTAATTGCAGCTACTTTTTGTGGACCAAGTATATCATCCTAAATTACTGAAGGAAAATCAAAAGAAATTAATCAAAGATGACTATTATAACTTGGTCATCTTCAACTGTTTCTTTGAAAGCCTAAACAGCATTTAGTTACATGAAAAACACATCTAGTCAAAATGCACAAATTTATTTTATTTAGTTACATGAATGATATTGAGTTGGTACTGCAACAACATTACAAAATTTACAATACAAATTGAACCTAATTACATTAATGAAATTGAGATTAACTAAGTTGATTATGAAACTGAGATAAATGCTCATTGTAGTTCTGCAATAGTACAATACTGTTAAGAGGACACAATGACATACACACCAAAGTAAATTATCTGGAATAACGGAATTGGTATAATTTGTACTTTTGGTTATAGTCCTGAAATGGCCCACTACTCAGTAGTTAGGGTTGAGTGGTAATTGCTATTTTAATCAATCATCATAAAAAGTTTGATATGTAGCAAAATTGAGGAACTAAATTAAGTGCGCTAAAATTCAGTTTTTGAATAAGGTTGAATAAGGATAGTTAAAAAAATTCACAGAGGAACAATTTATCCAACCAATGGTCATGTTGTTAAATTGGAGATCTTACAAATATATTACTCTGACTTCGATACAGTATTTTTCTCGGTGTACAGCGGCGGCGGCGCTAGAGAGAGGAACTATTATGGCGGACAGGCCAGCCGTAGAGTTGAAGAGCGAAGGCGACGACCAAATTCTCAATCCCCCCCCCTCCTCTAATCGCCTCCCAATTGTGCAAGATTTACAATTCAATTAACAACAGGAAATCAAACCGCAACAAAATTCTTCCTACAAACTAATCGTAAATGCCTCAGTTAGAAAACAGCGAAGAGAGAACGGGACTTGAATTAAATGTAGAGAGAGAATTAGAAAAAACTTGATGAAAGAGAGAGATGTACCTCGGTGTGAAGTCCTCTGACGACGTCAGAGTTTCAGACGATTCTATTCACCGTTTTTTCTCCGGTTTTCATCGGTAAGTTTAGCACTTTTCAATCTCTCTTTTCGAAAGGCTACAGAACGATGCCAACTACTCAATCGGCCGCCTAGGACATCTAACAATTTTCTATCGGAGGGAAGGAAGGGAATCACAACGGTTAGATCTGAACCGTAGATCTAATCTCAATGGGTCTCAGCGATTAGCCCTCGAAAGGGGGAACTGCATCCTCTGGATGGCCATCCATGGATGGCTTTCGATCTCAGCCGTCTGATTTAATCTCAACGTCTATAGATGTCCCGTGCATGATACCAAGATTGATAAGCCCAAAAAAACATAACCGTTAAGATTAAATCGGACGGCCCAGATCAAAAGACGTTCACTGGATGGTTGTATGCAACCATCCAGAGAGGGGGCCGCACGAATATTGATGCAAGAGAGAGTGATTTTATGAGCGATTCCTGAGCGTTTTCTTCCTCCAAAATTACTTCCTCCAAAATTACTCCAAAATCTCTCAAATTTTTTCAAAAATCCACTAGAAATCGCTGGTTTTCTATCAATCTACTATCATCTCCTACTTTTTTCTCGAGAGCGATTGTCATCTTCGCCGATTGAGACCTCACGATTCGACTTTGCGCGCGCACAAATCGTAGCTGTTTCTTCGATTCTAGATGAAAGTTGTGATGGATCTGGATCGTCTTGGTGAAATCAAGAAAGAGCTCACTGTTCTCACAAGCCTTGTAACTATGAATTCGACAAAGCATATCAATTTGCTTGGAGAAATCAAGCAGATGATTCTTTCACTGACAAACCTTGTGTTCTCAGCAATGGAGGTAAGTCACTCAGAGGATAATGGAGAAGAGAAGTGGAGAAATAAAGGTTCAGGCCAGAGGCTATCCCCACTAGATCGAGCTCGTGCACGAGTGAGACACATCTTCTCTGAATCAACGTATGCACGTCCTTTGTGTCTCAAGTGTGGAGGTGAGGGTCATATAGCAAAACATTGTTGCAGATCCCTTGTTTGTTTTGCATGTGAGAAAATCGGCCATAAATCAAGAGATTGTAGAGAAATTACAAAAGTTTACACTCAGTTTAACATTAGGGGAGATGGTGAAAGCCAAGGAATACAAAAGTGTCAATGGATTTGGAAGAAGAAAGATAACCAAAAGCAAGAGGAGAATGAAAAGCTCAGGGGTGAAGCAATTGAGAAGCACAATAAAGATGATGGTAACAAACAGGCTATGTCAATTACAGTGCTACCAGTACAGTCTAATGATACAAAAGGGGTAGAATGTACTAAATCTAAGGAAGAGATGGGAAGTGCACATCAAAACGAGATAGACAATCCAATGCATACTGATGAAGCATACATGGGTCAAGGGCAATATCAGTATGAGCATGGTTCTAGTAGTAAGAATTGTGGGTCTATAAAAAATAAAAATAATTTGCAACTTATTGATTTGGGTGTTGGTCATAAAGGCAAAAACTCTATGTTGGATAAAAAAAAGACCAGTATAGATTCAGGAGATAGTAAAATTTTGAGGGAGGTTGAGATTCATAGTATTAACTCTTTTAAAGAAACTGTCAATGAAATAAGTGGAGAAATTAGAAGTAGATGAGAAAGATGAGAACACAACAGTTCAAAAGGTGAAAAAGGGAAAAAGTAAGAAAAAGAATAAGAAAGAGGATTAGATGGAATGGCTCCTTACTATAGATGATCAAGGACAGCTAGTATTAGTGAATTTGAATTCCAAGAAAGAAAGGGTGAATGTTTAATTTTTTGGAGGTGTGATGCTGAAAGAGTTCAAATTAAGGGACAGTGGTGCATGGCAAAGGACAGAGAAGAAAGATAGTTGATAATCGGTTGCATATGGAACCTGATGATTGTAGTGGCTTAAAAATTTCTATCATATGTTTAGTGAAGACTGATATGTATGGTAGTAAAGTTTACTTTGTGATGTTTGTAGGGACTCTTGAGTCTATTAGATAGTGTTTAGATACAGGAAAAGAGCATAGAAATTTACTTCTTTTACTTTTTGTTTGGAAGTTAGTTAAAACGTGATGTAGATGAGGTATAGATTGAGTCTGGATGTAGATGAGGGTATAGGTTGAGTATGTTTCTGTTGGATTGGGTTTTACTTTTTTTTTTTTGTTTTAGTTTCTGTATTTGTTTCATTTTCCATAAAAATGAAGTGGGTGGCGCTCCCACCTTTTTTCAAAAAAAAAGAAAGATCTAATACCAACGGTTAAGGGAGCCCCGTGCATGTAGCCAGATTGATAGGCCCGAAAAATTTTAACCGTCGAGATTAGATCTAACGGCTTGGATCAAATGTTGCCACTCTACCAACCTCAAAAGGATGGTAGAGGATACGGACCCGGTAAGGAATGACTGAATGATTGAGCGGAAAAATGAAAATAGTAACAGAGAGAGATAACAGAGAGACTAAGGCTGTGCTCCAGAATATTATAAAGAGGATGAAGGGAGGGAAGATAAAGAGAGGGGAGATTGATTGTTTACTTGCTCCAATTTGGGATGTAGGATAAGGGAGGAACATAAAAATATGTTTGATTATTTATTTAACGATGCATCTATTTGATATATAGCTGGACTATTTTACCCTTGTACTTTATGCTTATTATAAATTCGAGGGAGCTACATAGGCAGTTTCTAATATGAGGTCAATAACGCAAGGATATTGACAGCAAAAATATTCTATAACAGTTTATTAAATCAGATTCTCTTAGGATTAGATACTGGTATAATTTTTTACGAATCTCCAGCTGAAACGTCATTTGATGAAGTGAAATATAAGTAACCGAGCAAGCCTACTGTTTCGTAGCTCATCCATTCCTTTCAAATATCTGTTTAAAATTGATGGTTCATCTTGATTAGAAAATTTTGATATAATGCAATTCCCCTTTCATGGTTGAAAGAAAACTTTCTGTTTTGAAACAAATAATCTTTGACTAATATTGTTTGAAATTGTTTCCTAAATTGTAAATAAATAAATCTGGTTTATAAGTAAACTATGTAATTAAAATATAATTGTTGACAGATAATAAAGAATAAAACAAGTCGACATGAATTTTTCGGTGTAATTTATATGAAACATCAATATTGAGCTGTCATGTTTGGTAGGTAAATAATAAATTAATAACAAAAAACTTAATTCCTAAATAGCTGTACAAATAAAACAGAAGATAAAAGGAAAGTCAGGTCTCCATCGACCTAGCAATTCTATATAAGTAAAAATGAGAAAAATCTTACCTGGATATGAATCAGAGAGAAGATGCAAAGGGAAATAAATCAGGAAAGACAATCTCTCATTCTGTAAAAATAATAAAAGAGAAAAAAAATTACGTGAAGAGAAGACAGACACAGGGAAGACAAGAGACGCAGATAAAGCTAAGAGAAAACAAAGAAAAAGGAAATATAAAGAGGAGATGACTGGCGGGAGTTTCAGCGCCAGTTTTTTCGCCAATTTTTCCAGGGGCATTCTTGTAAATTAAGCGTTGTTTACTCAACATACACCCCAATTTCGAGGGGGGGGACTAAAAATGAGCGCTTGAAGATAACAACCTAACCTCTTCGTATCCCACACCCCTCTTCTTACTTCTTTTGGAGCAGATTACTTTTGGCCCTCACCTCACCTCATCCAACGTCCTCCTCTAATTTTACGTACTGGAGCACATCCTAAAAGAAAAGGGAAAATCAGCCCTATACTCCTCAAATCATAGTTAATTGGAAATATCCCCTTCTAATCTTCATATTTGGAAATATTCCCCCTCTAAACATATTAACTATAGATATTTACCCTTTTGCTTGTTGGAGTTGTGTCCTAGAAGTCAATAATTTGATGACTTAAATATTAGTTTATGTTATGGATGATATTTTATCATCTGTTCCTAGGTTTATTATTGACAGATTATTCAGGTTGAGGATCTGAATTGTAGATCTCTGTGGATCATTCTTTAGAATGACAATAATAAATCTAAACGGTCCATAATCTTGATAATTAAGAAGGAACATTAATTATCATATAAGATTAGTATGCAAGTTAAGTGATAATTAAGTTCTACTAATCATAGGTAAAGAGTTACCAACTTAATTGCATATGTGTATGTTATGGAACATAGTACAGGACTTGACCCATCGAAATAAATACATGGATTATGTTATGTGTCATTATTTATTTCGTTATGATTTTGGTTCTAAGTTTGAGATGTTTATCTTTTCCACATGAGGATAGGTTCAATAAATATTGTCTACCGCTGATTCCCGATAAGGGCTGCTATACGGACTTTATTTATGTTCTCTTGAATTGTGCGGGGAAAAGCTAATCATCAAGAAAACCGTATGTCCCTCATTAATTCACTTAGTGAGTGACGATATTTGTTTGGGCCCCTTGATGGAGTTAGATCGTATGCGCGCAACTAAGCGATCAACTCTAGATCAAGAAACGTATAATCTGCAAGAATGACACATTCCTATCTTGGATTATACGATGATATCGTGAGACATAAGAATCAAAATAGAGAAACACATTTATTCTCTTATGCAGGATTGAAATACTATAGCAGTACACTATTTATGTGAATTGGAAATCAAAACGTGTTGCTAGATACCGCTTATGATTATTGGAATTAAATAACGATTTAATTCCATGGCCAACATAGCATAAATCCTCAAAGGGTCACACAAATAGGTTTTGACCATACGTGCATTAATTATTTATTCGCAGCAGTTAGTTCTGTGAAAATATGATAGTTTGATTAATTAATCATATATGGTTGTGAACCATTATAATTAATTAAATCAAAAGGATCATATAGAAATAAATTATTGCATTCCCTAATCCTAAAATAGTTATCAATGAGTTGATAATTATTTTATGCAAGACACTATAATTTGATTTCACTTTTGTTAATTCGAATCAATTTAGATTCAAATTATGTTAGTTCGAGACGATTTGGGGCCTCAAACTAAATTCTAGATAACTTGAGTGTATTTGATACTCAAGTTACTTTTGATTCGGATTCGACACAATTCGAGTCAACTTAGACTCCAGTCGAAATTTAGTTTGGTTTGGTTTGTATTTGTGTCAATTTGAGTTAATTTAAACTCCAATCAGAATTTTACCACAAATTTCAAATATTGAGGTCGCACAATTTCATTTTGGTTTTGTGGACTTTTAGAATTTCTAAAGAAATTTCAATTTAATTTGAATTTCACATGATGCATTATGAAGAAAACGCTCAAAATCGGGTTTGATCAGACTTCAGATAATTTTGACATCAAATGATCAGTGAAACTGAAATCTTTAGAATTTTCTGAGCTTTTGGACATTTCATTTGAGATTTGTCGAATTTTCTGTGAATTTTAATGTGTTTTGACATTTGGACAATTTACAAATTTTCTGGGCTGTACATTTTGGACAGGACCCACCAGACCACTAATCAGTTCGAAATTAGAAAAGGGTCTCTCTGTTTCATCAAAAATTATGAAACCAGATTCATTTGAAAGAAGTTTCAGAGAGGATTTTTAATATCATTTTTATAGAATTTTCGGAATTTGTCTCAATGGTCTTTGGGCTTGATCTTTCAGGGTCATTTTCTGAAAAACAGTTTTATCAGTTAACATGACCTTTGGTCACTGTTTCAATGACTGTTTTTGTTCTGTTTTGAACTTTTATATGAGGTTTATTTTATTTGAAACTAGACTTCAAGATGGAAATTTTGATATCTAGTACGGATTTTTCTGACTTGATTTGGTATTTTTATAGAAATTTGCAATCTAGGCCAACTTTCTGGAAACAGTTTCCTGGGACAGACAGACATCAGTTCAGTTTTTTAATTTTCATTTGCTCTTTGTTTGCAGTTATGACTTGAAACTTTCAGATTCGAAACTGTACGTCTTGAGGCAGTTACAGTAATTTTCGTAGAAATTTTAGAGATTTATTTCAAGGGTTTCAAGGCATAAACTTTCAGACATTTACTGGCGCGGTTTGCTGACAGTTTTCTGAAACTCAATTTCTGTCTAATTTTAAAAATTCATTATAATTAATCTGAGTGTCCAAAAATTCTGAAATTTTTACAGGATGTGTTTCATATCATGTTTCATCTGCAGTTAAAATTTCAATTGGTTCTGTTTAACTGTTTGTGAGATAAAAATTGTTTTGTGTACTGTCCAGAATGCACTTTGCTGGTAACAGAAAATTATCAGGAACATATTTTAGATTTAACTTATGCCAGAAATATAAAATGAAATATGACTTCTCTGAGTAAATTTCGGCAGCATAACGACGTCTTTGCATGGAATTTTGATCTTTGTTGTTCAAACAACCTAAATCGAATGGACTGAGCATGCTACAGATCCAATTCAATTAGGTTCATACCATCTCCATAAGGACTGAGACATGCTGCAGATCCCTTATGAAGCGGTTTCTTATTGTTTAAATCACAACTGAGCATGCTACAGATTGTGATATAAACAAATTTCGATCGAAGTGGTTGCGCTAGATCAAAACTCCCTGCAGAGATGTCGTGCTACAAACAAAGATCAACAAAAGAAATTCTTTTTGGTGTTTTGTTTTGAGATTAATTTATACAAGAAAGTCCTATAGTTACTAAAGGCAACTTACGAAGTATGATTCTACATGAATATGCAACTCAATTCTAAGACCTTGGCTGTACATGGCTTAGTTGAAAATTAAGTGCATATTAGACATGAAAGATTACAATGAGGATTGGAACTTACTGTATAAAACTTGTAGATTGTAATACATACGAATTAAAGAGGAAAAAAAAATAATAATCAGATTGCAAAAATTCACTGAAATTTCATTCAAGACAAACCTTTCTTACAAACCTTTTATCTCTTCTACAACCTCTGTATATTCTTTCCATATCTCTCTTACAATTTTTGTGGAAATAGAAGAAAAGAAATTCCAGAATGAAACTCACGAGATCCTTCTTTTTTTTTGTTTTTCTCTTCCCCCTTTTTTTTTACTCGAAACCTCTCTCCCCTTTTTTTTTTCGCCCCTGGAGATGTAGTCTCAGGGGTATTTTAAAGCCTCCAGTCTTGGGAGAGGCGGTTCTGGAGACGGTTATCAAAATCTCATTTTCTTTTCATCTCTTCGCGCATGATGCGCCAGGATTCACGCCTCATCTTCAGCATTTTTCGAATTTTTGTTATCTCCATTACTTAAGAAATGGACGGTTCCATTTGACGAATTTCAGCAAAAATGATTTCTCGTTTTAATTATTTGAAGATGCTCCTGAAATCATTTTCACATAAAATTTCATGGATATGCTCAGAAAATTACAAAGAATTCAATGATGCAAATTTTTTATTTTTAGACCATTGAAATATTTTTCATAATTTTCTGAGCGTTATGTCATTTTGTCGCATTTCCATCTATTTGAGTGCCTTTTGAAAAATTTTAGTGGTCAACAAATGCCCTCCACCAGAGTAGGTTGTGATATTCTTTTAGAACGACCTGCTCTGGTGTCTGACGCGCACTTCTTTTGGTTTTGCTCTTCTGGCTTGAAGGAAAGTTTCTGAAATGTTGCATGGGCTGTACATTTTGGACAGGACCCACCAGACCATTAATCAGTTCGAAATTAGAAAAGAGTCTCTATGTTTCACCAAAAATTATGAAACTAGATTCATTTGAAAGAAAACTCAGAGAGGATTTTTACTATCATTTTTATAGAATTTTCGGAATTTATTTCATTGGGCTTTGGGTTTGATCTTTCAGGGTCATTTTCTGAAAAACAGTTTTATCAGTTAACATGACCTTTGGTCACTGTTTCAATGACTGTTTTTGTTCTGTTTCGAATTTTACCATGAGATTTATTTTATTTGAAACTAGACTGCAAGATGGAAATTTTGATATCTAGTATGGATTTTTCTGACTTGATTTGGTATTTTTATAGAAATTTGCAATCTAGGCCAACTTTCTGGAAACAGTTTCCTGAGACAGACAGACATCAGTTCAGTTTTTGAATTTTCATTTGCTCTCTGTTTGCAGTTATGACTTGAAACTTTCAGATTTGGAACTGTACATCTTGAGGCAGTTACAGTAATTTTTGTGAAATTTTTAGAGATTTATTTCAAGGGTTTCAAGGCATGAACTTTCAGACATTTACTGGCACGATTTGCTGGTACAGTTTTCTGAAACTCAATTTCTGTCTGATTTCAAAAATTCGTTATAATTAATCTGTCAGTCCAAAAATTCTGAAATTTTTACAGGATGTGTGTCATATCATGTTTCATCTGCAGTTAAAATTTCAATTGGTTCTGTTTAACCGTTTGTGAGATAAAAATTGTTTTGTGTACTGTCCAGAATGCACTTTGCTGATACCAGAAAACTATCAGAGATATTTTTAGATTTAACTTATGCCAGAAATATCAAACGAAACATGATTTCTTTGAGTAAATTTCGGCAGCATAACGACGTCTTTGCATGAAATTTTGATCTTTGTTGTTCAAACAACCTAAATCAAATGGACTGAGCATGCTACAGATCCAATTCAATTAGGTCCATACCATCTCCATAGGGACTGAGACATGCTGCAGACCCCTTATGAAGCGGTTTCTTATTGTTTAAATCACAACTGAGCATGCTACAGATTGTGATATAAACAAATTTCGATTGAAGTGGTTGCGCTGGATCAAAATTCCCTGCCAAGGAGACGTGCTGCAAAACATGGATCAGTAAAAGAAATTCTTTTCATATTTTATTTTGAGATTCTATTACACAGGTAGTTCAAACTTCCTATATCAACAACAAATCAGAGTTCCCTATTTACTTTTATGCACAACTAATCTGAGAATGATGCCGAAACTAAAAGAAAGCTTGTTTGTTTTATGCATGGAAATCAGTTTCAGCCACGGGTCAACATTGAATTTCTTTTGAAATATCATATACTCAAAAGCTATCATTAAATCCTTTCTTCATACGTTGTACAATTGGGGTTTTAAGTGAAGATTTAACATGAAAAGATTAAAATAAAATAACACAACCAATCAAAATAAGAGTATATGAATAGAAGCAAATGAATATTGAAATGAAAAGGAAGCAGTAAATCAAATTGAAATATGCGCATTCAAAAGAAGTGTACTGCTTTTACAAACCTTTCCTTCTCTGTTACAACCTCTGTATATATTTTCTATCTCTCTCTTACAATTTTTGAGGAAACAAAAAAAAAGAAATTCAGAAGGAAAAGGACGAGATCCCTTTTTTTTGTGTCTTTTTTTTTTCTTCTCACAAGATGCCCTCCTCTCTTTTTTTCTGATGTGCCTTTCTTTTATATAAAGGTTTTTCACCCGGCCTCTTTCTCCAGCGATATCCAGCAATACCCAGTTGTTACTGCAAAATGGCCTACTTGGCATGCTGTTATTGGCTGATTGTTATAGTGGACGGTTACTTCCTTTTTTTTTGTTGTCCTTTCTGACGGCTATTTAAATTGCACTCTCTTGCAACCTTTCATCACGTTCATGGGCAGTTATTGGTGACATGGCATTTCTTAATTGGTTGAACACTTGAACTTGAGAACAGGTAGCGTGATTATTAGGCAGTTTCAATGACAGTTATCTTCTAAGTAGTTTTTTTTTATTTCATGAGCCCAAGTTCTTCTTTATAAATTGGGCCATACTCCATGATATTTTTCTTATAAGATTGCTCTGCCGACTTCCAATTTGTACTTCTCTCAAGGCCTTTCATTCCTTTTTATTTTTAAGCAGATGGGTTGCGCTTCTCCACTGGTAATGCACATTTTTATTTTGGCTACTCTCCATTTCAACACAAACTTGTTCTCTCAATTTTAGCTATTTGCATTTTTTTTATGGTTCAACACCTTCATCGAGTGTATTGCACCCCCAACTTTCGTTGTTCGGTGGACTTACTCGAGTTTACCAATGATTTTCTACGAGGTATCTAGTTAGATTTTCGCCTAACTAGAAACATTCACTTTTGGTTATTAATTGGTCGACTTTCGCCATTGACCTACCTCGAAATACTTGTACAGGACTCGATTAATATAATGTAAAGAAGTTCCCAACAAATGCGCGCGTACAGAAGTCGAGCAATACAAGTAATAAACGGTCCAAACACAAGCAATTTTAATAAAAATCCCAAGGGTAACTAGCTTCGTCCATCAACAAAACAAGTAAACCAAGCAAACCAAAATCTAAGCTACATCATTCCCTAAAGCAACAAGTTTTTAGCCTAACATACTACTAGAAATCATGCAAATAACAATAGATAGACCTAAACAATCCATAAATCCAGAAAATAGAGAAACAGTACTAGAAATACACAAATAAACTGAGTTTTTGAGACACAATCACTGCCAAATGCACAATAGAGAGTAGAGAATCCGTCGGAGCAGCAAACCACAGCACAATCTCGAGTTTTTTCCCAGTCCCTGTCGCAAGAATCAAGAGAAAAGAGCCACAAACTGGATCTGGATCTGCTGGAGAGAGAAAGGTGAAGAATGGAATCAAAGATGGCCCTCTCCGAAGATGGAAGGCGCCTATATCCTCTCCAGCAGCTGTCAGACACGTTTCCCTTAATTTCAGGCGGAAATGGGGGCTTCAAGATGGAGAAAACGCCTCCAGAACGCTGCCAGAACACTTTCCATGTATAGTAATTCAGACCGAATTTGGGGGAATTCGGACCGAATTGATGTCACTGGATTTTCAGAAGAGAGGTCTGCGCAGGAATTCGGTCCGAATTCATGGGAATTCGATCTGAATTGAAGGGCCTGGTTGAGAAAACGCCTTGATTCGGGCGGGACTGCTTCATCGGGCTGAGTCGGGGCTTGGTCTAGGCTAGGCATGAGTCATCTAGCACCTGAATTGCTGCTTTCCTTGCTGATTTCCTTGGATTCCTACAAATAAGAACAATGTGCAAAAGGCAGTGCCAAATCTGGAAAAAAAAGGCAAAAACAGCAATAAATCAGAGTATTAGTCACGATTTCGATGTAAAGTCTGGTCAAAATAACAATATAAATATGAGATATCAGTGTTCTTGAAATGGACCGAGCATTACGTATGGATAAACCTGAGAAACCAAAGGATGATGCTGCAGATGAAGCAAAAACTGCTTATGCAAAATGGGAGCGTTCTAATTGCATGTCTCTCATGATTATGAAAAGCACCATTTCTTTGACGATTCGGGGAGGCATTCCTGAAAAGAATGTTGCTGGTGAACTTTTTATTGCTAAAGAATTTTTAGCCTCTGTTGAGGAGCAGTTTAAGATTACATCAAAGGCTAATGCAAGTGCTCTCATAATGAAAATGCTCACTACCAAGTATAATGGGACTAGCGGTGTACGTGAACATATCATGATGATGAATGATATGGCCGCAAAATTAAATGGCATGGACATGGAAATTTTATAAGGATTTTTGGTTCATTTCATTATGACTTCTCTTCCTGCTCAGTTTGGTCCTTTCAAGATGAATTACAATACACAGAAAGAGAAGTGGAAAATGAGCGAATTGATTGCCATGTGTGTTGAAGAAGAAGAAAGGCTTAAGACTGAAAAACCTGACTTTGCACATGCTGCCATTGAAAGTTCAAAACAGAAAAAGAACATCTGGTACAAAACGTGTTTTTAAGTGCAATCACTGCAAGAAACCTGGACACGTAAGGAAGGAGTGTACCAAGTTCAGAGCGTGGCTTGCCAAGAAGGGTAATGATTTTAATTTTATGATTTGTGAGTCTCTTTTAATTGATGTTCCCTTAAATACGTGGTGGGTTGACACTGGTGCCTCTGTGCACATTACGAACTCATTGCAGGGATTCCTTTCCGTGAGGATGCTGGAAAAGGGAAAAAGGAAGCTAAAGTTGCCAATGGATTAGAGGATGAAGTGGAGGTCGTAGGAACTCTTCGTTTAGTCTTGAAGAGTGGCTTTATTCTCTATTTGCATGATGTAGTTTATATTCCTAGTGTGATTAGGAATTTAATTTCTGTTTCTAGACTTGATGCGTGTGGTTTTATGTTTCAGTTTGGAAATAATGGGTTGAGACTATATCATAACTCTAAGTTTGTTGGTTCTGGATTATTATGTAACAATCTATATAAATTATGTTTGGATTCTTCCTTTTCTGATTCTTTATTATCCCTGAATGTTAATTGTGTTGATCACAAACGTGGCACAAAGAGAAATCGTGATGTTGGATATTCTTCCAAATTATGGCATCGCAGATTGGGTCATATTTCAAGAGATAGAATGCAACGTCTCATTAAAAATGAAATTCTCCCAATATTAGATTTTTCTGATTTTGAAAACTGCATTGAATGTGTTAAGGGAAATAAGAAAGGAGCCACTCGAAGTGGGGGACTATTGGAATTAATTCACACCGATATATGCGGTCCTTTTCCCACTCCGAGTCTCGACAGACACAAATCATTCATTACTTTTATTGATGATTACTCACGTTATGCTTATGTGTTCTTAATTTCTGAAAAATCTGAGGCACTAGACAAATTTAAGATTTTTAAGGCTGAAGTTGAAAATCAATATAATCTTAAAATTAAAGTAGTGCGATCAGATAGAGGCGGCGAGTATTATGGTAGGCACACTGACTTAGGTCAAAGTCCAGGTCCATTTGCTTTGTTTCTTCAAGAAAGTGCTATTGTTCATCAATTCTCTATGCCGGGTGATCCTCGGAAAAATGGAGTGGCTGAAAGGCGTAATCGTACATTAATGGATATGGCACGAAGTATGATATGCAACACCACTTTACCAGAATTTTTGTGGTCCGAGGCTTTAAAAACAGTAACACATGTTCTCAATCGAGTTCCTAGTAAATCTGTTCCAGCAACACCTTATGAATTGTGGACTGGAAGAAAGCCACAACTAGGATACTTACGTGTGTGGGGCTGTCCTGCTGAAGAAAAAGTCTACAATCCACAAATTAAGAAACTGGATTCCAAAACCGTTAGTTGTTCTTTCATAGGTTATCCAGAGAGATCCAAAGGTTTTAGATTTTATTGTCCCTCGCATACCACTAGAATAGTTGAGACAAGATATGCGGCATTTTTTGAAAATGGCAACATTAGTGGGAGTAATGAAAAACGAACTATAAATCTCGATGAAGAAGATCGAATTTATGTTCCAACTTCGGTCAATTCAGAGGTTACAAGTTCTGTTCCTCCTTTATTACTAAATGAAGGTACTAATGTTAGTAATGTTCCTAACATTGAAGAAGTACCTTTGCTGCCACAAGAACCTTTACGCAAGTCGCAAAGGAAACGCAAAACTGCAATACCTGATGATTATATTGTATACCTTACTGAAGAAGGTGGCGATATAGGTCATGGAGATGATCCTATCTCCTTCAAGGACGCCATGAAAAGTGATAAGTCATCTCAGTGGCTATAAGCCATGAATGACGAGATGAACTCAATGCAACAAAATGATGTTTGGGACCTTGTTGAGTTACCTAAAGGTGTTAAACCCGTAGGATGCAAATGGGTTTACAAAACTAAAACTGATTCTCATGGTAACATCGAAAGATACAAGTCCCGATTAGTTGCTAAAGGCTTTACGCAACAAGAAGGTGTACATTATGATAATACTGTAGGAGACCTTTTTATCGCCGCGGAAGAAAATAAACTGAAAATCCGCAGGAAAGGGAAAGATCTATCCAGATACCCTCCGCGCGTCACAATTCGATATAAGTCCTTTCTTAATGAAGAGAAGAGAACTCATATGAATTTCTATTCACACGAAGGTTTATTATTTTGTGAGTCCTTTCTTTCCAGCAGGCGCAAGCCCCTGCTGTTAATTACCTCGGGGATAACCGCGAGAACCTCTGATTAAGGGATTCGAAGAATTATGTGTCTAGGCTAAAATAGTTGTGAAATGCAACTTGTTGGGTGATTATGCATGTGACATTTGTTCATGAGGTTTTTATGGTAAGTTAAGATTTTAAATTTTAAATCTAACTTGAACCATAATGGTAAATTACCGACCAGTCCATTAGTCGATCAAATACCGTTTTGTTTTGGAATTGAGATATTTGTTCTCATTTTTGACACTTGATTTAGGATTTGAGTTATTTGTTCTCGAATCCTGTGAAGTACCAGGTTCTAAGTACAGAACATATTGTTAACTCAGGAACAAGGACTTCGCAAAGTTAGGGTCAAGAGTGTAACCGCACTGGTCACTCAGGCGCAACAACCTTGCAACTCATACACTGAATACAAAGCGGGCCGCTGATTCAGGTGACGAGGGAAACTTATGATCAAACTGGGGCTTTGGTCCAGTTAGACCGCTTTTGATTTTATTTGACATTTATTTGGGTATAACTTGAGTTAATTTGAACTCAAATTATAATTTGGTTTCACTTTTGTTAATTTGAATCAATTTAGATTCAAATCATGTTAGTTCGAGATGATTTGGGGCCTCAAACTAAATTTTGGATAACTTGAGTGTATTTGATACTCAAGTTAGTTTTGATTTGGATTTGACACAATTTGAGTCAACTTAGACTCAAATCGAGATTTAGTTTGGTTTGGTTTGTATTTGTGTCAATTTGAGTTAATTTAAACTCAAATCAGAATTTTACCACATATTTCAAACATTGAAGTCACACGTTTTCATTTTGGTTTTGTGGACTTTTAGAATTTCTAAAGAAATTTCAATTTAATTTGAATTTCACATGATGCATTACGATGAAAATGATCAAAGTCGGATTTAACTAATCTTTAGAAGATATTAACATCAAATGACCAGTGAAACTGAAATCTTTAGATTTTTCCGAGTTTTGGTGTATTTCATTTGAGATTTTTCGAGTTTCCTGTGAATTTTAATGTATTTTGACATTTAGACAGTTTGCAAATTTTCTCGACTGTACATTTTGGACAGGACTAACCAGACCATTAATCAGTTCGAAATTAGAAAAGAGTCTCTATGTTTCACCAAAAATTATGAAACTAGATTCATTTGAAAGAAGACTCAGAGAGGATTTTTACTATCATTTTTATAGAATTTTCGGAATTTATTTCATTGGGCTTTGGGTTTGATCTTTCAGGGTCATTTTTGAAAAACCGTTTTATCAGTTAACACGACCTTCAGTCACTATTTCAATGACTGTTTTCGTTCTGTTACGAATTTTGACATGCGGTTTGTTTTATTTGAAACTAGACTTCAAGAGGAAAATTTGTATATCTAGAATTAGGTTTTCTGAGTTGGTTTGGTATTTTTACCGAAATTTGCAATCTAAGCCAACTTTCTGGAAACAGTTTCCTGGGACAGACAGACATCAGTTCAGTTTTTGAATTTTCATTTGCTCTCTGTTTGCAGTTATGACTTGAAACTTTCAGATTTGAAACTGTACATCTTGAGGCAGTTACAGTAATTTTTGTGGAACTTTTAGAGATTTATTTCAAGGGTTTCAAGGCATGAACTTTCAGACATTTTTACTGGCACGATTTGCTGGTACAGTTTTCTGAAACTCAATTTCTATCTGATTTCAAAAATTCGTTATAAATAATCTGTGCATCCAAAAATCCTTAAATTTTTACAGGATGTGTGTCATATCATGTTTCATCTGCAGTTAAAATTTCAATTGGTTCTGTTTAACCGTTTGTGAGATAAAAATTGTTTTGTGAACTGTCCAGAATGCACTTTGCTGGTAACAGAAAATTATCAGGAACATATTTTAGATTTAACTTATGCCAGAAATATATAATGAAACATGACTTCTCTGAGTAAATTTCGGCAGCATAACGACGTCTTTGCATGGAATTTTGATCTTTGTTGTTTAAACAACCTAAATCGAATGGACTGAGCATGCTACAGATCCAATTCAATTAGGTTCATACCATCTCCATAGGGACTGAGACATGCTGCAGACCCCTATAAAGCGGTTTTCTTATTGTTTAAACCACAACTGAGCATGCTACAGATTGTGATATAAACAAATTTCGATCGAAGTGGTTGCGCTAGATCAAAACTCCATGCCGAGAAGTCGTGCTGGAAAACTGATACCAATAGCAAGTTAAAGTTTCCTATTTGATTTATGCACAATTAACATGAAGATGATACCAAAACTGAAAGAAAGATTGTTAGTTTTATGCGTGGCTTAACATGATGCAGAAAATAAAAGAAACAAAAGAGAAAATGAGTACGAATCATAAAGACAAATGGAAATATTTCATTTTTCACAACTGAACCGTTTATTACAAACCTTTTTCCCTCTTCTCTTCACGAGAACTCTCTCTCTCAGTTTTGTTTACAGGAATCTACAGAGAAAGAGAATAAAAAAAAACAAGGAGATTTCAATTTCGCAAGTTCTCTCTGTATTGCCTTTTTTTGCTTCCGCACTTCTCTCTTTTATAAGACCCCCTTTTTTGTAGTTATCTCCTCTAAACATGAAGGGGTGCAAACAAAGTCCAGTTGGCAATATATCATTGGACGATTCAAATAGTGGACAGTTCCTTTTTCCTTTCAGCGCCTCTTCATTTTTTTAACCGTGCTTTATGCAGACTCTACTTCTCTTCATTTCCTCCTATGACGAGTGGGTCCAGGATGCATGAGTTGGGCTAGTGAGCTTTACCGTTCAAATTGGACTTTTAATTGCTTTTTATCTTCTAAGAAAATGGGCTATTAGTAATGCACTTCTTAATTATTTAACTTTATGTCTCTCCATTTCAGCACTTATTGAATTTCTCCATTCCGCATTTTTAGGGTACAACAAATGCCCCCCACCAGAGTAGGTTGTGATGATTTTTCAGAACGACCTGCTCTGGTGTCCGATGTGTGTTTCTCTTGGTTTTGTTCTTCTGGTTTTGAAGGAAAGTAACTGAAATGTCGCATGGGTTCACTTGGTAATTGATCAAGTTTCTCAGTTTTGAATTTGATCATATTTCCAGGTGCTTGATCTATCGCCATGATCTTCGGTTTGATTGAGGTGCAGAGCATTTGTTTCTTTGCCTCAGATTTTTTGGAGTTAAAGTTTGGGGTATTTGTTCACTCTTCTTGGATTTTGATTTTGGGTTAAGGTTTAGGTTATTTGTTCATTCGCCTTGGATTTTTGTTTTGGGTTAAGGTTTTGGATATTTGTTCCTTCACCTTAGTTTTTATTTTGAGTTTTGGATATTTGTTCCCTCGTCTCAGTCTTGGATTTGATTTAGGTTTGGGTATTTGTTCCCTTGCCTTGGTTTTGGATTTTGTTGCATACCTTGTTAGAGTACAAAGTATAAAACTTGTTCATCTTTCATGCCGGTAGATGAACATACCGGTGTTGGTTGACTTATGGCTCACTCCAACAATTGACCATTTTGAGGTGGAAATTTGGCTGTGGAATTTGTGGAGTTAGGAAAATTTTGTGGAAGAGACACCCTATGTAGCCTTTTGAGGCAGAGTACTCTTTTCATTTCTCCTAAGGACATAAAGCTCCAGCAACTTCTTGTACCTGCAAAAGTAAAAGGTTGCCCATAAGAGCGACCCAAGATCGTACATTGTTAAAGTACAAAATACAAAACTTGTTCATCTTTCATGCCGGTAGATGAACATACCGGTGTTGGTTGACTTATGGCTCACTCCAACAATTGACCATTTTTATGTGGAATTTTGGCTGTGGAATTTGTGGAGTTAGGAAAATTTTGTGGAAGAGACACCCTATGTAGCCTTTTAAAGCAGGGTACTCTTTTCATTTCTCCTAAGGACATAAAGCTCCAGCAACTTCTTGTACCTGCAAAAGCAAAAGGTTGCCCATAAAAGCGATCCAAGATCGTACATTGTTAAAGTACAAAGTACAAAACTTGTTCATCTTTCATTCTGGTAGATGAACATACCAGTGTTGGTTGACTTATGGCTCACTCCAACAATTTACCATTTTTATGTGGAATTTTGGCTGTGGAATTTGTGGAGTTAGGAAAATTTTGTGGAAGAGACACCCTATGTAGCCTTTTAAAGTAGGGTACTCTTTTCATTTCTCCTAAGGACATAAAGCTCCAGCAACTTCTTGTACCTGCAAAAGCAAAAGGTTGCCCATAAAAGCGACCCAAGATCGTACATTGTTAAAGTACAAAGTACAAAACTTGTTCATCTTTCATTCTGGTAGATGAACATACCAGTGTTGGTTGACTTATGGCTCACTCCAACAATTTACCATTTTTATGTGGAATTTTGGCTGTGGAATTTGTGGAGTTAGGAAAATTTTGTGGAAGAGACACCCTATGTAGCCTTTTAAAGCAGGGTACTCTTTTCATTTCTCCTAAGGACATAAAGCTCCAGCAGCTCCATATACCAGAAAGGCTTTTTCGCCGAAGCATATAAATTCGTGAATTGACTCGTTTTTTTTTTTGCAGAATTGATGGTTGTGGTGGCTTTAATTTGGCACTTGCCCCTACGAATTTTGTTGGGATTCCAAGTTGCTTTCTGCCCCCAGAACAAATCAGTTCTTATAGTTTTTTGTGCACCTTGCCCCCTGAAGCTTCACCAATGCCTCCTTTCATGTATTAGTGTAGGTTCAAGTTAGTTGACTTTGGCAGACACCATTACCTACAAAACATTACTCTACCAACCATTGTTAGCATTTTTATAGAGAAATCAACAACTCCTATAGCCTATACAATATATTATTCAAATCCCAAAGATGAGAGGAGAAAGAGGTCCCACCGGGCGTGCCAGAATCTGTAGGAGACCTTTTTATCGCCGCGGAAGAAAATAAACTGAAAATCCGCAGGAAAGGGAAAGATCTATCCAGATACCCTCCGCGCGTCACAATTCGATATAAGTCCTTTCTTAATGAAGAGAAGAGAACTCATATGAATTTCTATTCACACGAAGGTTTATTATTTTGTGAGTCCTTTCTTTCCAGCAGGCGCAAGCCCCTGCTGTTAATTACCTCGGGGATAACCGCGAGAACCTCTGATTAAGGGATTCGAAGAATTATGTGTCTAGGCTAAAATAGTTGTGAAATGCAACTTGTTGGGTGATTATGCATGTGACATTTGTTCATGAGGTTTTTATGGTAAGTTAAGATTTTAAATTTTAAATCTAACTTGAACCATAATGGTAAATTACCGACCAGTCCATTAGTCGATCAAATACCGTTTTGTTTTGGAATTGAGATATTTGTTCTCATTTTTGACACTTGATTTAGGATTTGAGTTATTTGTTCTCGAATCCTGTGAAGTACCAGGTTCTAAGTACAGAACATATTGTTAACTCAGGAACAAGGACTTCGCAAAGTTAGGGTCAAGAGTGTAACCGCACTGGTCACTCAGGCGCAACAACCTTGCAACTCATACACTGAATACAAAGCGGGCCGCTGATTCAGGTGACGAGGGAAACTTATGATCAAACTGGGGCTTTGGTCCAGTTAGACCGCTTTTGATTTTATTTGACATTTATTTGGGTATAACTTGAGTTAATTTGAACTCAAATTATAATTTGGTTTCACTTTTGTTAATTTGAATCAATTTAGATTCAAATCATGTTAGTTCGAGATGATTTGGGGCCTCAAACTAAATTTTGGATAACTTGAGTGTATTTGATACTCAAGTTAGTTTTGATTTGGATTTGACACAATTTGAGTCAACTTAGACTCAAATCGAGATTTAGTTTGGTTTGGTTTGTATTTGTGTCAATTTGAGTTAATTTAAACTCAAATCAGAATTTTACCACATATTTCAAACATTGAAGTCACACGTTTTCATTTTGGTTTTGTGGACTTTTAGAATTTCTAAAGAAATTTCAATTTAATTTGAATTTCACATGATGCATTACGATGAAAATGATCAAAGTCGGATTTAACTAATCTTTAGAAGATATTAACATCAAATGACCAGTGAAACTGAAATCTTTAGATTTTTCCGAGTTTTGGTGTATTTCATTTGAGATTTTTCGAGTTTCCTGTGAATTTTAATGTATTTTGACATTTAGACAGTTTGCAAATTTTCTCGACTGTACATTTTGGACAGGACTAACCAGACCATTAATCAGTTCGAAATTAGAAAAGAGTCTCTATGTTTCACCAAAAATTATGAAACTAGATTCATTTGAAAGAAGACTCAGAGAGGATTTTTACTATCATTTTTATAGAATTTTCGGAATTTATTTCATTGGGCTTTGGGTTTGATCTTTCAGGGTCATTTTTGAAAAACCGTTTTATCAGTTAACACGACCTTCAGTCACTATTTCAATGACTGTTTTCGTTCTGTTACGAATTTTGACATGCGGTTTGTTTTATTTGAAACTAGACTTCAAGAGGAAAATTTGTATATCTAGAATTAGGTTTTCTGAGTTGGTTTGGTATTTTTACCGAAATTTGCAATCTAAGCCAACTTTCTGGAAACAGTTTCCTGGGACAGACAGACATCAGTTCAGTTTTTGAATTTTCATTTGCTCTCTGTTTGCAGTTATGACTTGAAACTTTCAGATTTGAAACTGTACATCTTGAGGCAGTTACAGTAATTTTTGTGGAACTTTTAGAGATTTATTTCAAGGGTTTCAAGGCATGAACTTTCAGACATTTTTACTGGCACGATTTGCTGGTACAGTTTTCTGAAACTCAATTTCTATCTGATTTCAAAAATTCGTTATAAATAATCTGTGCATCCAAAAATCCTTAAATTTTTACAGGATGTGTGTCATATCATGTTTCATCTGCAGTTAAAATTTCAATTGGTTCTGTTTAACCGTTTGTGAGATAAAAATTGTTTTGTGAACTGTCCAGAATGCACTTTGCTGGTAACAGAAAATTATCAGGAACATATTTTAGATTTAACTTATGCCAGAAATATATAATGAAACATGACTTCTCTGAGTAAATTTCGGCAGCATAACGACGTCTTTGCATGGAATTTTGATCTTTGTTGTTTAAACAACCTAAATCGAATGGACTGAGCATGCTACAGATCCAATTCAATTAGGTTCATACCATCTCCATAGGGACTGAGACATGCTGCAGACCCCTATAAAGCGGTTTTCTTATTGTTTAAACCACAACTGAGCATGCTACAGATTGTGATATAAACAAATTTCGATCGAAGTGGTTGCGCTAGATCAAAACTCCATGCCGAGAAGTCGTGCTGGAAAACTGATACCAATAGCAAGTTAAAGTTTCCTATTTGATTTATGCACAATTAACATGAAGATGATACCAAAACTGAAAGAAAGATTGTTAGTTTTATGCGTGGCTTAACATGATGCAGAAAATAAAAGAAACAAAAGAGAAAATGAGTACGAATCATAAAGACAAATGGAAATATTTCATTTTTCACAACTGAACCGTTTATTACAAACCTTTTTCCCTCTTCTCTTCACGAGAACTCTCTCTCTCAGTTTTGTTTACAGGAATCTACAGAGAAAGAGAATAAAAAAAAACAAGGAGATTTCAATTTCGCAAGTTCTCTCTGTATTGCCTTTTTTTGCTTCCGCACTTCTCTCTTTTATAAGACCCCCTTTTTTGTAGTTATCTCCTCTAAACATGAAGGGGTGCAAACAAAGTCCAGTTGGCAATATATCATTGGACGATTCAAATAGTGGACAGTTCCTTTTTCCTTTCAGCGCCTCTTCATTTTTTTAACCGTGCTTTATGCAGACTCTACTTCTCTTCATTTCCTCCTATGACGAGTGGGTCCAGGATGCATGAGTTGGGCTAGTGAGCTTTACCGTTCAAATTGGACTTTTAATTGCTTTTTATCTTCTAAGAAAATGGGCTATTAGTAATGCACTTCTTAATTATTTAACTTTATGTCTCTCCATTTCAGCACTTATTGAATTTCTCCATTCCGCATTTTTAGGGTACAACAAATACTTTTTCTCCTGTCTCAAAGAAAGATTCATTGCGAATTGTTTTTGCTCTTGTAGCTCATTATGATCTTGAGTTGCATCAAATGGACGTGAAAACCGCATTCCTTAATGGTGACTTGCATGAAGAAATTTTCATGAAACAACCTGAAGGTTTTGTTGTTAAAGGCAAAGAACATATGGGTTGCCGGTTGAAGCGATCAATTTATGGGTTAAAGCAAGCTTCAAGACAGTGGTATCTCAAGTTTGATGAGGTCATAACAGAATTTGGATTTCAAGAAAGCACTTTTGATCAATGCATATATCTCAAGGTTAGTGGGAGCAGATTTATCATTCTTGTTTTGTATGTGGATGATATTTTGTTAGCAAGCAATGATTTAGACATGTTGTACGAGACAAAAGTTTTCTTTCAAAGAAATTTGAAATGAAGGATCTTGGTGAAGCCTCTTATGTCATAGGCATTGAAATCCACCGTGATCGGTCTCGTGGTCTCTTAGGTTTATCACAAAAGGGATATATCGAGAAAATGCTTAAGCGCTATAACATGCAAAATTGTTCTCCAAGTTTTGCTCCCATTTTCAAAGGTGACAAATTCAGCAAGGCTCAATGTCCCAAAACTGAATCAGAACGTAAGCAAATGGAAAAGAATGAGTATGCTTCGGTTGTTGGAAGCTTACTGTATGCTCAAGTTTGCACACGTCCTGATATTGCGTTTGTAGTTGGCATGCTTGGCCGATATCAATCAAATCCAGGACTGGATCATTGGCGAGCTGCTAAGAAAGTCTTACGCTATTTGCAAGGGACTAAAGACTACATGCTTACTTACAGAAAGTCCGATAACCTTGAGGTCATTGGTTATTCCGATTCAGATTTTGCTGGATGTGTAGACACGAAGAAATCCACATCAAGATACATATTCATGCTTGCAGGGGGACCAATTTCATGGAAGAGTGCCAAACAGTCCTTAGTTGCATCTTCCACAATGCAAGCAGAATTTGTGGCGTGTTTTGAAGCTACTGGTCAAGCAGTTTGGTTGAAGAATTTCATACCTGAACTTCAAGTAATTGAAAGTATTGCAAGACCACTCACGCTATTTTGTGATAATGAGGCAGCTGTTTTCTTCTCTAAAAACAACAAGTCCAGCGGTGCTACTAAATGGATTGACATCAAATATCTTGTTGTTAGACAGAAAATTAAGGATAATGTTATTGTCTGTTCGACCCTAAAATTTCACAATAAATGATCACATGAATGCAGACATACAAAACGTAGCGAGATTCATATCGCACCGTATCAATGGACTGAATATATCCTATTCTTTTAGGCCCAACAAATTAGTGGCCCAGCTCATTTATCCCAGCAGCCCAATAAAAAAAAGGAGAGCTGGCGGCCCATTAATTGCAACGGCCCAGCAAAAAAAAAAGGGGAGAAGCCCAGGGGCCCATGACTCAACCCACGTCTCCCTCTCTTCTCCCCTCTGAATTCAACCCACTCGTCGCCTCTCTCTCGCTGACGCCAGGACCCACCCGTCAGACTCCTCTTCTGCCCCTCGATTCACACTCGATCCTTTCTGGCGCCTGACAATTGGACGCAGGATAAGGTGAACCCCACTCGACAATGGGGACAGCGATGCAGTACTGCGCTCCTCGAATCCCTCCGTGAATCCCTTCTGTGCCAAAGACACACGTGGGAGGAAGGTGACAAAGCTCGGTGACAGACAATCAATTGCGGCATTGAATATCTCCACACTCATTTCCCTCGTCAGTAGTAGAATCCAATTGAAGAAGGAGGCCAATTGATTTGACAACTCCTTCGTTTCTCTCTCTCTTTCTGGCACAACCACATCCAATTACAAATCGATGATGGAGAGTTTGGAGATGGAGACTAACTCAGATGCATAGATTTGAAATATTACAAAGTAAAAGGAAAAAAAAAGGGAATCCAGACCCGTTACTATGTAGCAGTAAACATGATTATGATTGAGAGGGCATTCAAGCACAACTTCAGTTCCTACCATAAGGAGAAGGGCACTTGAGATTGTTATAGGTCCCAACTGTCAACAAAACTCAGAACATTGAAACTGAAAACACACTGGCTTAATTGAAATGTAAATCAAAGTGCTTGGAAGTTGAAAATGAGCCATGGTACCATGGGGCCCACCTGTCAGTGGCAATATGGCAGGACCAGCAACAAATGACCACTGTTCACCTTCTACCCCTTTGGTTCCTGTGCCTAACTCACAAGAAGGGAATCGACTGACATACAAGCAGCAAGTGATGAGATAAAACATAAACCCAAGATAGCACTCAATTGAGATGCCTGACGAGCTATGAAGACAAACGCATGCCAACAAATGATGGACTTTGTAATTAATAAAAATACTGAAAAGTAACATATTATGCAATAATCATGGTGCTCAGCTGGAGGCACATCTTAATTGCATATCAGTGTCTCAATGATCAAGTCTATTAGGGGTGTTAATTGCTACATAAACCTGGGTAGTAGAAGTGACCACGAAAATGAAAAGTGATGAATGATGATAGTTACTACAGGCCCCTAAACACATCACTGAAACCCTTGAAGTTTTCCCCTTTGTAAAAAAAAATATGGTTGCACATCAGTGAGCAAAAAATAATGAGAGATGTGACCCGGTGCATGGGGTTATGCAGGTAATATAATCGAGTTGTGTCCTATGGGAAATACTCAATGTGTCAAAGCCATCTCCTTTGGCAAGAGCAAAATCCAAATGCTGCCCTGGAGAACCAAGTCACACACCGCAAAAATAACAAGAGAAGCTGCAGAAGATGAAGTTTCACGCTTACTGCTCAATTGAAATGAATGATAAGATGTTAAAAAGAAAGGGCTGTGATTCAGCAAGTAATGTTTGAACTCAAGATTATCATTGACCCAAATATAATTTCAGAAATTGAGGGTGTGCTTAACATACAAATAAAAAAAAAAAGAAGAAATCACATCTGTGGCTGGTCATTAGGCCAAGGCGTCAATAAAGAAATGTTGAAAGAAGAAGGTGTTGCTATATGTCAATATATCACTTTCTTTACAAACAAAGGAGTGTAATTACTGGAGTTGTGATGAAATTAAAGAAAATTCTATAAGCACCAATGAAGAGAAGCAAAATAAAAAATGCATTCTATACTAAGGCCCAGAAGATGGGTAACTCAAGAAAACACAGATAAGAAGTGGATGCTGCAATGGAGAGCACTGTGACCTTAGAATGTGAAATACCTGAAACACCCTCACCAGGGGCATAATCGTCATTCCTGCAGTCCACAGTAGCTGGCCCCCTTTTCCTATATAAGGACCTGAAGACTATGGACAAGGAGAGAAGAAAAAAAAGGGGAGAAAGAAAAAAAAAAGAGAGGAGGAGAGGAAGAGAAGTAAAAAAAAAAGAAAAGAATTGGAGAGAAGTCTTTGAAAGAAATCTCGAATTTCTGTTGAGAAAAAGTTCCAGTAAGAAGAGTTTCTAGTATTCTTCAGAAGTTAGGTTAGCTACAAGAAAAAAAAAACAAAAGAAGGAAAGTGTAGGCGCTGTTTCTAATTTGTCAAAATGTAAGCCTCAAAGGGTTAATGTGCTTGTAAATATTCTCATGAAATGAAAGCCATTCCATCTCTACTTCCTTTTCTTTTACTTTTCTGTTATTACATTTCACATGGATACATGAGCATGAACATAAAATAAGACATAAATAAAATGTGGTGAAAATGCAAAACCTTGTATAAGCCTATGGACAGCAGGTTGGAGTACATGGTGTGCCAAAAAGGTGATCAACTGATGTGATGGCTCAGAGACCAGAAGGCACCAACATTGCAACCCCCAGTGTCACAGCTTTGCTGGTGACAAGAAGCAAAAAGAGCCCCCAATGTCACAGCTTTGCTGATGACAAGAAGCCAAGAAGAAGTCCCCAATGTCACAGCTTTGCTGATGACAAGAAGCCAAGAAGAAGCCCCCAATGTCACAGCTTTGCTGGTGACAAGAAGCAAGAGAAAGAAGCCCCAGTGTCACAGCTTTGCTAGTGACAAGAAGCAAAAAAAAAGAGAGAAGAAGCCATCATGTCACAGCCAAGGAGCAGTGGCTGTGAAGAATAGTGAAGATCCCGATTCATCATCCCCATCCAACATCACCCCTGGTCAGAGGGACTAGCACTCGAACTAGTGATGTACATCCCCTCCCTGCGTGCACCATTATGCTCAAAACCATTCAGTACACTCTTAGCAGTGAGGAGAATGCAACCAGTCATCAATTCGAGCAAACCAAATCGAAATATAGGCCCATACAGAAGAGAGAGGCTCTACCTATCAAATTGAAGGCGCGTACCTCCTCAGAAGCATGTTACCTTGCTCCTAAAAGGCGTCGTTCCAACCCCATATCAGCTGATAGCCGCAAATCTACCGCCACCGTTAGACTTTTGGGTCGAGGTGAAACCTCATACCGGAGGGTTCCATCACCCAAATTGATGACACACCAAGCCTCCTGGCATCACTACCCCACTTCCCAACTCGACTCCCTGCCCGAAGAAACACCAGAAGGTTCTGATTGCCGTCGACACCTCTCGAAACCCTAGCCAAAAGGGACCGTAAAATTGCAGCAGAGAGAGGGTCCTTAATCCTGAAAAATGGGTCCCATAAGATCAGGAGGTCTCGACGAAGCCTCCTTACTACTTCCTGGCAACTGAGGTACGCCCTGATGCTCCAATTGGGTAGCCATGGCGGGGATATGCCACCAGATCGAAGAAAGAAAGAAAAGGAGGAAAATGGAGGAGGAGGAGATCTGTCTCCAACTTGCATAAGCAAGGCACACCGCTAACGGTCCATGAAACCCACTGACTGCTGGGCCCCGCAAGATGGTCAGTCCACTGGCTCGCGAAGAACCCGGTTCACAGAGGTGACGGAGCTGTTTTAATAAAAACAGTCCCAAAACGGAGGATCTTCTGTGGCGAGTCGCTGACGACAGAGAAGACCCAATCATTGCATGCCACGTACACCCCTCCCTCAACATCAAGAAAAGGCGCTGGCACTCTCTAGAGCTGAGCTGGACCAATGAGAAGCTGCCACGTGTCCCTACCTGCTGACCTGGCCCAATCAAACTGATGAAAACTTAAAAAATTCATGAAAAATCAACCGAAACTCAGAAAAATACAAATCCAATTTCCATGAATCCAGAAAAATGAGAGGAATCTACTGATGCAAGCATCACAATAAAATTCCTATCTGATCTGAATCAAACCCTTTTAAAATCCAAAAAGCCAGAAATCGACCAATCCCAATATGCCACGTCATCCACTAAAACAGTCAACTTCAAAAATCCACCAAAAGTTATTGGAACTTCAGAAAAATACAAATCTGACTTCCATAAATCCAGAAAATTATGAAGAATTCAATGATGACCGAAAACAAGAACAAATTCTAATCCAAACTCAACCAGAATATTTAAACCTCAGATATCAGAAATTGACCGATGATAGCCTGCCAAGTCACCCCACTTTACTATCTTCAATCAACTTCAAAGATCCACCAAAACCCTAAAAATGCGAGAAAGTTCCTGTCAAAAAGAAATATATAATACATATATACATATGAAGAAACTTTCGCATACCAGGACCATAACTAAGAATCCCCAATCAAATCCGTAATCCGTTTTTACTTAAAACCATGACTCAAGTGGGAGCCCAAATCAGAATCCAAGATAAATAAAGATTAGAGAAGCCCGTTAAGGAGCATCAGAGAAATCTGAAGCATAATGTGGAGAGTTTGGCTGAATTGTGATTCACTATCCCTCAAAAGAAAACCCCGTCATACTAAATCCGAGAGTACCACTTTAAATGTCCAGCCAAGGCCGGACATCAACCCAAGGCTTTCAAGCATCATTTTTAGCATTCAGGAAGACCACGAGTTCAACCTGAATAGCGATCGCGCGCACCTACCCGATACTGAACATGCTCAAGGGCCCAGTATTGGTCTATTTGACGTCCAAGTAACAGCTTGGTGTCTACTACTCAACCAAGTCTAGCACCAGTGGGTCCAAGGTCCAGGTGCTATACTTATGATCCTCCAATAATGTGAACAACCATTGGAGCATCTCAACATTTGACTTAGCGCCAATAGGCTCAGGGGCCGGGCGTTGCGTTAAAACAGAAATTCCAAACAAGCAACCATATCAAGATGATGTTTTGAAGGATGGATGAGATATTCCTAAAACCAACCTGTCGTCAATAGGCTCAGGGGCCGGGCGTCATGATTGATTTCGGCAACCGTCAATAGGCCCAAGGGCCGGGCGCTAGCTTTGATTTCAGTAGGATGTCTCAAACAACACTCAAGCATCTCGCCAATTAAGTCATTCCGATACTAGCAAAATCGCAGGACATAGTGATCCATGCTGGCATCAAACCCAAGCTCTGAGTAGCATCCAAGTATCTTCTAAAACACCTCGGTTCAGGGACCAGGTGTCATTTCCCGCTCCCGAGGGACCACACGAGTCATTCTTGGGAAGCACCCGCGCGCACTTCAAAAATGTGATGTCGATCATGCCTAGAAGCCCGACATCCATCAATCAACGTTGATCAAGCCTAGGGGCACAACGTTAATCTCAGATCGACTTGGCATTTGGATCAGTTACCGGAAGCCAAGTAATTTACCAACATTCTCGGATAGCATGACTCCTCAACAATAAACTCTGAAACCCCTTCAACCTCTCCCCGAAAACCTCTCGAGAACCAAGAAACGTGAAGACACCCAATGCGCTAAGGACTTCAACAGCCGTTATCCAGACCACCTCGAATTCACTAAAAGGCTCTGAAACCTGTTGTCCTACAAACGAAGTCCACTAATTAAATAAACAAAAAAAAACAACACATATGAAACAAAAAAGGAAAAAAATCATGAAGGCTTAGCACACACTAATTGTTATTAACAATTCCCTATAGCTTAAGACATACGATCCATCGATTTTCTCGATCCAGAGGTTCTCTTGACTATGTCAGAGGTAATTAACAGTAGGGGCTTGCGCCTACTGGAATGGAGGAAGGACCCCTCAAACAATCAACTCTCGCGAGGACTTGAGACCGTACCGCTATCTCTTTTATGAGGGGTATCGGTATCGAGGTCTTAAGACTCGCGAGGGGTATCTGATCCGCATTCTTTTTTCACCCTCAATCCGCAACAGACGGATTTCCTCACCCTTGTGACCGAGGGCCGCGAAAAAATGCGAGACAGGTTCTGGCACGCCCGGTGGGACCTTATTCTCCTCTCATTTAGAAAATCGATGGATATAATGTATAAGCCGAAGGGAACTCATGTTACTATTTAAAAGACTGACAATGATGCCAAGCGTTTTTTCTTTTCAGGAACATGGGACGTGACAACGGCATCAGCTTTGGAGGATTGGGACTTGTGCCCGGACTGACCCTCATAGGGACCTTTCCACTCACAGTACCACATCTCCAGATGGACATCAACGGACACATCCTGCCTACTCCGACCAAGGTGCACCCTGTTCACCAGGAGGAAAGGCCAAGAAACACTGCAACCCCGACAATTGACAGGCGCTTCGCGGGATACAGAAACCGGAACCACGTCGCCCCGGCTACTGAGCCGGCCAGGCCCATCATGAGGAGGGTCCAGTACTCAGAAGCTCTGCAAGCACACCAAAACGAGCTGGAGGCAAACACCGATTTGCCAGTTCACAATACCTTTTCACCTCTTCGTAGTGTGAAAGCCAAAGCCGAGACCACACGCCTCTTGGGATGGAGGGATCTCCACGCCCGTTTCAAGACAGCGGCAAGTCCTACCGGTCAATCGACTCGAAAGCTCACCATCGCGGAAAAGATCCGGAGGACATACCGTGTCATTCAAGGCAAGCAGGGACAGAGAGAAGTTTATACTCTCGGAGGCAAACACCCTAATTTTTTTTTTGGTAGAGAGAGAGAGAGAGCGCGTGATGAGGAAGGTGGAAGTACCACCATTATCATACAGAATCGGCGTTGAGGAGAAAGCGTACCTACGATCAAAAGGGAAAGAGCTTCAATGGAGGGATGTTGTCTCTTCTATTGCCTACCGTACCCAGACAGGTAACGTGACTACTGGCAATCTTATCTTTTCCTGTCTGTGCTTCCCTTATTGTATCTGTATGTACAAACTCATACCTTAAAATTACACGGCATCAGAGATGCGCAATTTCCCCTCTCTTGAATTTTTGTTAAACTGGCTGTAGTGTCATTAGATTTTATAAATTCGGCATCACTTGTTCTATTACTTGAATAAATATAAATATAAAATATTATGTCAGTACGGGCCTTTTGTCACCATACCTGTCTATACACAGTTACAAGTAAAATGAGTTTTTTTATGATTTGAGATCTTCTTCATTGCATTACATATATTTAACTATCAACTGCACAACTTTACTTCATCATTATCTTTCTTTTACAAGTTATCTTGCATTTTTCAAGCTCATAGACAGCTTTCCTTATCATGCATATCAATTATTAGGTATCTTTTTTTTTTAGTTTCCCTCGTGCTCCTGTTTTTTCAAGTCCTATAAATCAATTTTGTTGGGCTTGACATTGCAGAAATGGATGAATTCTTGAAGGTGTCAGCAAGCGATCTTTTCTACTTCTGCAGCAAGCATGACCCATGGGGGTTAAGTCAACATATGCTCTCTGATTCGTTGATGTTTTTCAAATTGCACAATACATGGAAGGCCTACATCTGCCCCATCCACAAGTGCCGTTGTTTGTTTCTAGATGATGATTCCCTTGTTCTGCACCTCATCAACGAGCACTGTATTTCCTGTCCGTTCCTTCAACAGAACCCCTCCGAGGAGCAGAGGTGTGCCAACGCCCTTCGTACGCTAGTGTGGAAACCTATAGATGCCAGGGCTGCGGCCAGACATTTTGAGTTTCTATGCTCTCACTCAGACGCTGATCTCCTTGCTAATTTGGAATGGCCATTGTCCCATGACCTTAACAGGAGCAAACTCCTGGCAAAATTACAAATGAAATTTGAGGAGTTGTTAGGCTCCCTAGAGAGGAGTATGTCCTTTCCATTGCTCTCTAACGGCTGTTTGAGGGCGCTTATTGCGGTGGCTTCTGAGGATATCCTTGCACGCCTTGACCTGACAAACACCGCACCGCCCTCTTTTAGAGCCCTTTTGTATTGCTCCCCCCTCTCCTTCCGGTTCATGGAGGCACAGTCTCTCCACTGTTTTCTCGATCTCGTGGAGGCGATACGCAATTTAGTTGAGGATCAAGCATCTCGAAATGGAGAATTGGAAGGGAGCCGAGACAGCAATGCGGTTTTCTTTGCAGCTGACTCTGAATACTTTGTTCTAGATGGTGCGAAGTTAAATCCGTGCAGGATGGATGGGAAACTTATGGGTTGGTTGTTCAAAGCACCTTATTATCCCACTATCAATAAACTCCCAGCAGAAGCTTCTGATATCCTTCAACTGGTGAGAAGGAAGGCAGCTTCATTTTCGGAATGTCTCACATCTGTCCGTGGGCAGTCTGATTTGAAATTGGCTGCACTCACCTCCTGCTTGAAGATGTGGAATATGGGGCACTGGCTGACGTCACTTCATGACAAGTCATCTCATGAGTTGGCATCGAACAATGAAACCGACACTTCTAGCGTCGACGACGTGCCGTCTGCTAGCTCTTTTGTCAGGAAGCCTTCTAAACGATCGAGAACTAATTATGATTATTGTCAGGTTTGAGTTGAGATACCCGTGCATTTTCGTTTTCCTATTTTTTTTTTCCCTCTTTTCCTTTGCCATTTGTTATTGATCCAGTAACTTATCATTGTGTCACCAGGAGATGCAGCGCTATCTTCAACTTATCGGATGTACTTGTGAGGTGCAATTCTTTGAGCTTCAGCTGCGCCGGCTCTGTGCTGTCGACCTCCGCACTTATATTCTGCCACTTTTGAAATCCTGCCTGCGGGTTTGTAATTTCAGCTTCATACAAAGTTATTTTTTGGTTTATAGAAAGAAAAACAAAAAGATTGATGTTTCACATATTCCCTTGTAGATGAAATTGTATCTGTCGACGGCTGTGGGTGTGGGGATTGGGTCTGTGACAGGGGATGCTGTCGAAGTAGAGGATGCTGGTGAGGTAAGAGGATTTCGACTTAACATTACATGAAAAAAAAAAAAATTGTGTACGTAAGCCTTATTGGGTATACCCGCTTTCTGTACTTGGTTTCTAAACACTTGGCTGATAGTTGTCAGTACTGAATCTGACTGGTCTGGTATATGTTGCAGAGTGTGGGGCTTGGGTCTGTGACAGGGGATGATGTCGAAGTAGAAGATGCCGATGAGGTAAGAGGATTTGGACTCATAACATTACATTGAAAATTTGTGTACATAAGCCCTGTTGGGGACGACCCGCTTTCTGTACTTGGTTGCTAAAAGCTTGGCTGATAGTTGTTTGTACTGATCTGACTGGTCTGGTATATGTTACCGAGTGGGGGGCTTGGGTCTGTGACAGGAGATGATGTCGAAGTAGAGGATGCTGATGAGGTGAGAGGATTTGGACTCAACAATACAAGAAAATTTGCGTACTTAAGCCTTATCGGGTACTACCCGCTTTCTGTTCTTGGTTGTTAAACACTTGTCTGATAGTTGTCGGTACTGTATCTGACTGGTCTGGTATTAGAAATTTGCACCTGAACGTTTCTGCTTGGTCAGACGAACCTTAATCGTGTCGGTGCATAGGACGGGGGACCTTACATTAGCTTTTATACAACCTATACTGCAGGGTGGTGTAGAGCACTCTGAGGAGCATTCGCATTGCAGATTCGAAGAAAAAACTGCCTCCGAGGATGGCAGTGATGTGATGACGCCTGACAAAGAGTTGTATTCTGCTCTTCCGGATCCCGGAAGTAGTGGCAACCGCGGAAGAAGTAGTGGCAGCAGTGGAAGAGGCATAACTGAAGTTTGTCCCATGACGATAGACGGTGGAGATGCACTGGGGGGAGACCCACCTGGTGCTCGCACAGAAGACACGTACGGCAGAGTACCTCAGGTCGGATGTGCTGATGCAGCTCCCTCCAGGAGCAGAACCGGCACAGGGGCAGCGACAGCCGAATCTGAGGCTAAACATGAAGCCATAATGGAGTCAGATGCCGAACCTGAGTCGAAAACCGAACCGGAAGAAGAATTTGAAGACAGACATTCCAGGGAATTTGCTGATTTAGCTAAGGAAACCAACGAAGAGACCAACGAAAGTGGTCTCTTCGTTTGCATGACGATGAATGATGTTGCGAACTATTGCCTAGAACTAGAACCAGCCAGATTGCGTAATGATGTATTGGATATTTGGGGATTTTCAAACCCTCTGAAGTGCTGGCGCTGCTTTGTCTGTGAAAAGAGGTTTCCAGATCAGAAGTCTCATATGTTGCACCTTGAGTCTTACCATGACCTGGGGATTTCCTGGGATGCCGATTGGTTTGTGCCTTCCCAAGTCCAGCAAGGTGGTGGATCAGGGGTGAATGAGGGTGTTAAGGAAAGGATTTGTAGGCTGGATGATTCCATTACAGTTGATTGCACTCGCAGAACATTTATCGTGGAAATGGAAAAGATTCGAAGTTCATATCAGTATGAAGACCGGGGCAAAATGCGAGATGTCGATGGATTTGAGCTAATAGTCTGGCGCATAAATAGAGAAATATGTTTCTTGAGGGATATGATTGATGTCAAATGCAGACGATGTTATTGTTCGCCATCTGAGGTTGTTGTCCCTCTATTGCCCTTTTCTTTTCTACTGTTGAAATCCAACTTCGTGCAACATCTCTCTCTCTCTCACGCTCTCCCCCTCCCAGTCTCACCCATGAATTGTTGTTGTTATTATTATTACTTTATTAGTACTACTACTTCTACTGTTACTACTTTGCAGAGTGTTGAGCAAGATGCTGAGGTTGAACAAAATTTTGGTAGACTTAAAAAGTTGAAGCAAGAGCTTTCCAATTTGTGCATCTCCGACAGCAAGAATGAAATCTTAGTGTACGTCAGTTCCTTCCTGAAGGTAGATGTTCTAAATCTGCTCTGGCTTTCCAGTATATATATATATATATATATATATATATATATATATATATATATATATATATATATATATATATATATTAAATGCATCTGAATGTTGAAAGTTGGACGTTGTAATGATTTTCTTATGTGCTGCAGAAACGAAATCTTATGGATAGCTGGTCTTGGGCATTTAAGAGATTAAATGTATGTACTCCAGCTCGTTTCGCTTGTCCGATCTAAATTTTCTGTCTTATCTCATGAATACCATCTTTTACGTTTTTTATTGTTTGATACGGTGGCTGTTTAATTGTATTTCCACATATCTTGTTCAGCAAGTGTTCGATTAGTTGAAGTGTTTATTCATTTGGGGAAGTTATAACTTGTTACTCTTTTCGATTCTAGGCATACTTTACTTCATTATTATCTGTCGTTCAATTTGGTGAACTGTTTTGTTGATTTTCAGGAGTTGCTTGGTTCTATCAAATCCCGACAGTTTCCTTACGCATTCTCTGTCAAGCTAGAATCGCCTGGCAAGGTGGGTGGTTGCCGCTATGAATGTCTTTATCTTTATCTTTACCTCGAATAAAAATTTTCGCAGTGAAAAATAAAAATTGAATGAATACTACAAGACGAATAACCAGTCTGGGTGCTTTTAGCTGGTACGTAGGCTAGACCCGTGCTGGTTAAGCGGCAAAACACTAATGCAGCATTTTTTTTTTTCTTTTTTTAAATTTGTGTTTATCCTGTATTGGTCATCAATAACAGTTATTGTTCACTGATAAATATTATGAGCAGGTGAACATTAGCATCGAGGAACACAATGAGAGGATAGGATTTGCTTATGTTGGTATTCGTCTGAAATTTGCTGGTGAGGTTCCTATCTATTTTCATGTTCCTATCCTTCCTGAAGTCTTTCTATTTTTACAGATGCCTGTTTGCAGTTGCTACTATTATCGTCAATGATGTTCGTTGTGTTTTTTCTAGTTCATCTGTTAGGTGAAGAGTCGAGCAATATCAAGGGCACCCTTTTGTTTTCAGCGAAATCAAAATCATATGAAGGTTGTATTTATTCGCACAAAAAAATTATTCTAGATGATGGAGGGCAAGAGATGACGAGTACAGCGGTCTTTTTTAAAGATCAAGTTGTTACTCACATCTCATTTGTTCTGCTGGGTAAATTGGAACAGTTTCAAGCTGAGGTCAGGGCGAGGTCACAGTGTCAGGGAGTATTTTGTCTGTACGGACTTGAGTAAAAAGTAAATGATGCTCTCGGTCAAAAATGACATGTTTATATACCAAGGTTCTTCCGCATTAAACCTTTGTTGTTCTAGTTTTTTTTTTTTTTTGTATGTGTGTGTGCGCGCACGCGCGCTCATGCAGTGTCGAAGGACCATTTCAAATCAAGGGGCGAGTCTTATTTAAGTACTGCCATAAGAACATTGGTGTAAAACTCCGTGTTTCAATGCGCTTTCCATTACTCTATGCTTAGTTTGAACTTGAGTTTTGTAATTTTCTAATGTTGTTGGAAATTTTTTAAAAGAAAGGCGGCCGTTAGTTTAATTTAGGAAGGAATCCGAAAATTTATGTAATTTTTACGGAGTGAGGATGCCATTCCTTGTTTTTGGTATGGTCTTTTTAGTTATCCATGACACAAGTATATGTAATTTGTATCTCACTCTTCTACGGGTTTTTTCATTAATGCACATGTACATTTATTTTGATTTGGATTAATAGAATAATAGTTTGTAAAAGGTCTTTTTGAACATTTATGGACAGTTGAGAATAAATAGATTCGTCTTTCTCGATTCGGTTTGCACTTTTGTTACAGAAGTGAAGCGTTAGTATTTTTAATTAATTAAAAAAGTATTTTGGGGGGAGGAAGGTGGCGTTAGAATAGCAAAATCTCACTTTTTTGCATTTATGTGAGAATAAGTATTGCACAAATGAATATAGGAATGTGTATCATCTAATCTAAACCAACAAAATCATGTTCAAATTTAGGAAAAAGACGTGTTACCATCGTTTCGTGACATTTAAGAAAAGAAAATTGCAGATGAAAAAGTTGTTGGAAGAAAGAGAGAATATAGTTTGAAAATGAATTGTTGGTAATTTTTTGTTGTCATAGAAAATAGAAGAATAAGAGGATAAGAAAAAATATAATTATTAACAGTATTGCCCACCCAATGTGTTGGTCAATTTTAATATGTGATATGTGAAAAGAAAGATCTTATTTGACAAAGATATGTTGTCTATTTTCAATATTTAAGGTTAACGTTGTATTGTTCGGTACTAAAATTAACAGTATTATTCACTAATTTTAAACAATGAAATCGATAAAAGTAGACATGTTAACAGTCCAAAAAAATAATTCGATGGGAAAAAAATTCTAAATTAGAAGTTTCACATAAAAGTTTATTCTCTCAAAAAAATATATAATGCAACATGATAAGATTGTCGAATCACTCTTGCTCCCCTGTTGTAATGAACATTGATCATACTCAAAACAGAGACCTGTTTTTAGTGAATTACAAATTGTGGCGTGTTAGGTGTGTTGACACGATACATACTCGTGTTTCCACGACACAACACGACACATGTACGGATTCAACACGACACGACTGTGTTGGTGTGTGTGTTAAAATTGTGTTGTGTTAGCATTTTTAGAAAACTGACAAGGTTTAACACAACACGGTTCAACACGACCCGATTTGACACGACACGGTTACAACACGACACAACACGATTTTATTTTATTTTAAAATTTAAAATTTTAAAAATATTATAGAAATATTAATATATTATAAAAACTATAGATAATTTGAATTTTAAGGAAAAAAATATCTGTACAGAAACTATAATTAAAAATTTTCAACTAATTAACATATGTAATTCGTATTTTATTATTTAGTTAATTAATTATTATATTGTATCATCATGAATTATTATCATATTATTTTTTTGTCAACTATATAACCGATTTATAAAATTTAATATAATATTTTTATTTTTTTCTCTAATTTTAAAATATATTTAATTATTTAAAAAAAAAGAAAAATAAAATATTGAGGCGGTTCGACACGATTGACACGGCTGTGTTGTATCGTGTCAACACGGCGTGTCAACCGTGGCGTGTCAATTTTCGTGTTGTATCGACCTTTTCCTTTACTTAGCATGACACGACACGACACGACACGGTTTCAAATCCGACCTGTGTCGACACTGTGAGATACGGCAGTTTTGGCCTATGACCAGACAGTGTTTCGGCCATGTCAAGCGTGGCCAGCAGCGATGCTTGTCACGCAGTGTGGACGGTTGGCCACGAAACAGCCTTGCATGTATTGTAAAGCAACTAATGCATCATGTAAATAGGCAATTTGGCATTGAAAATGACTTGTAGTAGGGACCCAAAGTATGGCTGTTGGATAGGCCCAAGCGTGATGTATTGGCTGTTGGTCATAAACCGCAAGCCAGAACGGTGTTTAGGCCGTTTCCCCAAATGTGTATTGGGTACTTGGCAGTTTGGGCAGCATGTAATGGAGATGTCCAGTGGGTAGTACTAATGGACAGGTCCAGTAGATAGCTTAATGGAGCTGTCCAGTTAGGAGAGTCCAAGTTCTCTTTGACCAGCCCCTAGAATAGGGACACCTAGCAGCTGCTTGGACCAGCAAATAGAGGCCTTGTTGACACTTGTCCCTCCACCTCTTAAGGCTCTTTCTCTCCAACCAGAACTCCTATACTTGGGAAAATTCGTACTGCCATGTCCAGCCCCAAAAAATTGACCATCTATAGTGCAGTTTAAGTGAGTTTGACGGTGTAACAACTAGCCGGGACCATAGCGGGATAGCTGGGACAGTCGAGAGCAAGGTATAATGCATGGTTTAGCCTGTAAACCACTTAAACCAGGCCAAGCAAGTGGCAGGGGCTGCTGCCAAGTTGAGTTCATGGCTGCCATACCGAACCAAGCCCTAGCGGTGTTGATGCGTGGTAGGCCAGTGATGTTGCGGTGTCAACTAGGATCCTGTAACCATGCCTTAACATGCCACATGCATGTAGAGAGCATGAGCATGGTAGGACAGTAGCATGGCCAAGTGATGGTGTAGTTGCGTGAGCAACGTAGGACTGTGCGGTGCTAGAAACGGTGCTTCCACCGCAAACCAGCCATGTAGCGGTGTCAAGTCTGGTGAGTTGCCCATGAAACAGTATGAGATAGGTCAGTTATGCATGGTTGTAACCCACGAGTTTTGTGTATGTGAACCAGACTTCGCAGGACACGAAGCGGGAAAAACGAGCGGTGAGGCAGCGACAACGCCTAAGCAACGGCGGGTCGGTAATTAAGTGTAAAGATGTGGATTCCAACTGAGCCCGAAATCTCATGTTTCTGGAAGTAAAAGTATATATATATATATATATATATATATATATATATATATATATATATATATATATATATATATGCATGCATCTTGTACGACTGTTTGTGCATGACTTCCATGTAATTTGCATATATGAATTGCTATATTACATGACATTGGACATGAAAGGAATTGGTAAGTATATGACATGCATATTGGATGGTATTCTTGTTGGACGGCTGAATTGGTAATGGAATGGTAAGGATGTACTATTGTGTGATGAATGGCATCTGCATCTTTGGAAAGCGACGTCATGAACCGTTGTTCCAAGGGCCATGAGATAAGCGCTTATGTTTCGGGACTCATGATTGAGGGGGTAAATATCCTCAGCATTAGTACAGTTTGATGGCTCGATTGGTAAGGCCGTTGGTAGACCCTGGCGTGGGTAAATCGTGGTTTATTGTATTGGAATGGCTTGCAAGTTGAATTGACATAGAAACAGCCTTGTAGATTGCATGGTTAGGAACCAAATTATGGCTGGCTTTCGTGTATTCTTATGTTATTTGATTTCCTTACCTCAATTGGCTGGCCTATGCATTGCATGATGTTTTAAATGATGACTAAAACTGATATTATGAAAAGCTATTTTCTAAAGTATATCAATTGTGTATTTAGTCCGCAACATGAAGCTTCGGGTTCATGTGTGGCTGGAACTAAATACCGCACTGAGAAATGGTTCCCTTTCTCACGTTTCCATGTTTTCATGGGTTCCAGGTTGGAAGCCGGGTGCAAGCGCTGGAAAGGATTAAGCCTTGTGTATGCAATGTTTTGCTATGCCTTTGTGCATTGTTGTGTAACTGTTTTGCCATGTAAATTATGCTTGTATGTTATGTAAATGCTTGCCTTGTGTGTTGCTATGATTAAACTGAAATGTCTTGGGCTGGAACTTGATAAACTGATGGGAAATGGTTGCCTTTATGGCTGGATACTTGTGTATACAAGGGAGGGAATGTTGAAATTTTCATTTACATGATGTACAAGCTGTGTTTGTTGGACTTGGGACAGTGTTGCTGCCATAAGTATAGTAAATACATGGTAAATTGTGCTGGAAATAGTGTGGTAAGCCTTGCGGCTGCACGCGGCGCGTGTAGTCGCGGCGGGATCTGTCATGCCTGTGGCAGCGGGGTGTGACAGACACGGTGCCAAACACGACCGTGTTTGCCACGACACACCATGATACGGTAAGATTGCAATTCACTATCTATTTTATAAAAAATGAAAAATTTATAAAATGAAAAATATATGATAATTTTATACATTGAGTGCATGTGTGAGTGTGATATGAGAGAAATAAATAAATATTTTTGAAATGAAATTTCGTTACCTTAATTCCTTCGTAGCACTTCTCTGTATACAACATTTTTGGTGCATGTTCCTTCTTTCAGGTTGATATTAGCACCTAGTTTGATAAGCAGTTTTGTATTTTGTCGGGACACACCTCTCGATAGCGCCACATAAAGTTGTCCGCGCGAAAACACTGGCTCTGGCAAGTAAACTCCAACATTGGGGATAGTCTGTCCTTGTGCCTTGTTGATTGTCATCGCAAAACACAATCGAACAGGAAATTGTTTCCTCTTGAACCTGAACGGAAATAAATAATCATCCGGCGGACTTAGCGAAATTCTGGGAATAAATATTCTTTTCCCCGCATGTCCTCCGGTAGCAATCTCTGCATCAATTATATCCTTTGAAAATTCCGGCACACCAGCCTTTTGTCGTTGCAAAGTCTATTTGCAGGATCCAGATTACGTAACAGAATTACTGGACATCCCCTTTGAAGTTTGAGGATATGTGGCGGCAATCCATTGGGTGTCAGAGAGTTCAAAAATTCAGAGGGGTAGTTGCCACGCACGTCATCCTCTGCTGTATCAATACTGTGATATATCGATTCTTCTCCAGGATAAGACTCAATCATATGTTGGTTAAGCCTATCGACATACTCATTCTTTGTGGAGAGAATTGCCCGAGAAGCAATATAATCTGTTCGATGGCCATTTTCATTAAGAGAGGGGAATACTATCTCAATTAGTTCATTTACCAATTATTCCTCTGTAGTGTACGTGATTATCATCTCATTAGGGACGCGAATGAAGTCATTTTCAATCGAGGGATCAGTTCCATCGCCGACATGGAGTAGGAACTGAGCGAACCATGGATCACTCGAAGCTCTCATGTTTCTAGTCAGTTTTCTCTTTTTAATGTATGTCCACAAAGGGGACATGGGCAGTGTCACATCGATGATCTGAGCTTTGGTCCCACATCTAACCACAGGTAGAACTTTTCTAAAATCGTCGCCAAATACGACAATTTTTCCGCCGAATGGATGAGGAGAATCTATGACATCTTTTAATGTTCTGTCGAGCGCTTCGACGACTTGCTTTTTTGACATGGATGCCTTGTCCCATATGATAAGTGTCGCCCTTCGAAGAAGCTCTGCAATCTCGCTCTGTTTGCTCACCGTACACATAGGAGTGCCTTCCAATTTGAGAGGAATCTTAAACCTGGAGTGTGTTGTCCTTCCTCCTGGCATGTTGTTTGATGCTGCACCCGAAGTAGCAGTTGCAATTGCAATGAGTTTTCGGGATCAAACTGCAGCCAATAATACCATGTACATATATGTTTTACCCGTACCACCGGGACCCGACAATTGTTCGGGATTAAGCGAACCGTGGGCCCACAAGTCCTCCTTTGATACGTTTATTCTCTCTTCATCAGTAACTTCTTGAAAATTACCATGGTCGTCCAATTCAGCATTTTCAAGGAGTTCAGGGAGATTGTAGTCCTCCAGGTGTCAACCCATCGACTCGAGAAACCTACTGATATCTATCAGGGTCCTCTGTTCAACCATCTCGTCTGATGAATAAAGTCGTCGATAATTGATGAAGGCTTAAAAACCTAGGAATCAAATAAATTTATAGACCTAGAGCTAACCTCACTAGTCTTTTGGAGTACAGCTTTAGGGTCGAACCCAAGGGACGGTACAATTGATTACCGGACTTATCCTTTCTCAAAAGCTAGACAAGAATATTTTGGTGGAAAAATAGTTGAAATAAATCTAAGTGCAATAAAGTAAATATTTTTGGTTGTTTTTATCAATTAAAATAAAGTAAACAACTAAAGTAAGGTTTTTGGGTTTTCAAACAGTATAAAAAGCGTCTTAGGGTTCAGGTTTCACCTTGGTTTGGACTCTAGAACACAGAACTTATCACTTTCGTGCATCGAACGGTGTTTTTCAAGCGTTTACTTCTCTGTTCGGTTCGAACAAGGATCTGTTCAATCCGAACAGGTGTCTGTTCAATCCGAACAGGACTCTGTTCAATCCGAACAGGAGTCTGTTCAATCCGAACAGGACTCTGTTCAATCCGAACAGGAGTCTGTTCGATCCGAACAGATGGTATAAGTGTGCGATTTTGAACCTTTATGATAGTTTATGCTTTGTGCTAGGGTTTGTTGGTCAAACCTAGATATTCTAAACCTCAGCTGTCGCTTGTTGGACTAGAAACTGGTTTAATCACAACCTAACCTAATTAACTCGATTGGTTCACAACTTTTGGTATAGAATTCAATCAACTTAAACTTGTTTGTTGGAGTTCATAAGGATATCTAGAGGTCTTTTGGACTTGTCTAAAAGTTACACTTTTGGTGTCAACTAATCTCCCCTTTCGGATCTACGATTTATCCCAAATACTTTATCTAAATTATCTTGATTAACCTAACTTTAGAACTTAACTAAATGTGGCCATTCATCTAGAAGTTAATTAGACTTAACCAAGCAATTTAAACAAGCAATTAACATAATTCTCAACGAAACAAATCAACAAAACATATCATATCATATTGAGTCAAATCACAACATCCAAACCTAAGTTACTACCTTACCCCTAAGACTACATAAATTTAGCCTAACATAGTACTAAAACACACAACAAATAACATAGAAATCACAAGATACAAGCCCATTGAAAATAGAGAAGAAAACATAGAAGAATAAACCGAATACTCCTTTATGCTTTCGAACTACGATCTCTAGGCAGTGAGGTGTTGCAAGATGGTCATCAAACTCGTCTCCTTGCTGCCGTCGCTTCAAAGAACCACGCTTTGATGATCTCCAATGGTGGAAGAGAGAAAAACGCCTATGGAAAGTGGAATTTGTGGTATGGAAGGTTGTCTTCTTTCCTTCAGGTCTAGAGGTGTATATATGGATGTCCCAGGTCGCAAGGATGGAAGGCTAGGGCACCAGGGCGCAAGAAATTGCCATTTTCATCAGTTTCTATGTAAAAAATAATGCCTTATGTGATATGGCGGCACCCTGGTCAAACCGAACAGATCCTTGTTCGAACCGAACAGGAGAGAGAAAATGACGCTTGGCTGCCATAGGTGCTGGTCGGATCGAACAGGCTTGTGGTCGGGTCGACCAGGAGAGAGAAAATGACGCCTGGCTGCCATAGGTGCTGGTCGGATCGAACAGATGATTGTTCGGGTCGACCAGGAGAGAGAAAATAGCCTCCAATGCTAGGAATGAGTCGTCTAGCGTGCGTGCTACGTCGGGAATCCATCTATATGCTCCAAAATCATCAGAAATCATCAAAGTCCTGTAGAATGAGAGAAGAAACGACGGTAGAGCCAATTCCATGGAAATCATAGCAATCTATTGAATAATTCAATGGTTTGAGTGTTATTTAAGTGCCAAGTACGGTCCAAATGCCTACAAATAATGACGATATCAAATCCCCCCAAACTTAAACTTTGCTTGTCCTCAAGCAACACCCTAAGCTTAGAGTTTTGGACTGTACTTAAACCTTTAAACATTGAGTTGTATCTCAAACCAATAAATGTCGTGAAATCAATTGCTATGCCTAAAATTTCCCACACTTTCATCAAATGAGTCAAACAAGAATCAAAATCAAAAACCAAGTTAAGTGTTCACAACTTAATTAATGCAACTCTTGGCCCTAAGTAAAGTCTTTTTCCAAAAATTAGAACTCTAGCTTCCCTTTGATATTTCAAAAGCGATCTCAATTTCAATTACCCGTTCCTTTTCACATTCCACAAAAATTTGTAAAGGCCTTTATCAACTGCAGAAATTTTATAATGAACTTTTCTCAAAAGCAATTTCAATTTTTCACCAATGTTTTTTTTTTCTTTTTTTTTTCGTGCAAGTCGAGCCGTGGGGCTTTACACCCTAGAGGATAATGCGGTATCATTGGCCTTGAGTTTGCTACTAGCACATGTCGCGCTAGGGAGGTTAGACGGGTGTTGCTCGACTATGGCCACGGTACACTTGGGCCATAATACTCAACAACTCCTTTACCAATGCTTTCGCACCGGGTCCGATAGAATTAAGCATGAGTTGTCCAATTATTTCTCGATTTCTTTGAGTTGTAATTCCTAACAATTCATACCTAACCCAATACCCTCCAATTTGTGGCTAAGTTGGTGGAAAAAGGCCTCAGTGCATCCTCGTTTTCACAGCTATTTTGATTTATTGTCCCATTATTTTTGCTTGTTGGTGATTCAAGCGATTAAAAAGCAATTTCAACAAGACAAAGTTCATCTTTCAATTTTCAAAGTCGATAAATTTCTTTTCAAAAGTTTGTCAAATACGAATCAGTTCACTCGGCAAAAATTTGTGAGAATCGACTAAGATTGTCATAACAATTCTAAGCATCCAAGATCAAGTTCAATTTTAAAGAAAATACTCCAATTCAGTCCATTGGTGCAAGATCAAGGGTGATATCAAAACATTCTAGGATTCTTTGAGAAAATTTTTGTTTGACTCAAAAACAAGTTTAAGCAGTGTGAGATTTAGCGTTTAAAATTCAAATCGAGAGAGAATAGGCAAAACCAACTAATTTCCAAGCCAAAATCAAACCAAATCGTGCAATTTCCATGTTCTGGTCGGATCGACCAGATGTCTGTTCGAACCGACCAAGGAGAAACAAAAATCATACTGATCTATGCAATTTTCATGCTCTGGTCGGATTGACCAGATACCTGTTCGAGCTGACCAGAGAAGCAAAAAGTTCGAAAAAATGCAAAAATTTACCAAAATTCACCAAAAGTTCGATTTTTCTCCTATTCCCTCCCCCCAAACTTAGATCAAGCATTGTCCTCAATGCATGCAATCGAATAAAAAAGTAAATAGGAGGGAAAAGAGAACTTAGCCAATTTTTTGCTTTCCAATATGTTGATTTGCCTCTAGTTTGTTCTCTCGTTGTCCAAGACGGCTCTAATTTTTCCAGATCTTTTGATGCAATCCGTATGAGGTCGATCGGAGTTAGTTGGTTCGCGTAACCCATGGTGCTCTAGCACGAATTGCATCTTTCTTCGTTTGTTCCTCAAAATTTTCCTACAAACAAACAAATACAAACATCAAATTCTATTTTTGATATTTTCTGTTTTTCTAATTTTTATTGATTTTATTTTTTATTTTTAAATAAAAGAGAGAAGAGTTGAGAAATCCTTGGGTTGCCTCCCAAGAAGCGCTTGTTTTAGGTCCCTAGCTTGACCATATTTCACTAAGTCTTGATCGGATCGGACCCGGAGAGCGAGACGGCGAGCGATTTGTCATGACCCTTGTTGGCGGGGTTGGAGCACTTCAAAGCATGATCTATTGAAAATCGGAGTTTCTCTCCTCCCACTCTTACCAAAATTGTCCCATCTCGAGCATCCATCTTCACACCGGCGGTTCTAAGAAAGGGGCGTCCCAAAATTATAGGCACCTCCTTGTCTTCTTCCATGTCCATCACCACGAAATCGCCCGGTATGACAAACTTATCCACTTGAACGGGCACATCTTTAATAACACCCAAGGGCAACCGCATTGAGGAATCGGCGAGCTTCAATGTCATGCATGTGGGTGTCAATTCACCAATTCCAATCTTTTCATAAACCGACTTGGGCATCAAACTAACACTAGCCCCCATATCACACAAGGCTTGCTTGATTGTTGCGTTTCCAATAGTGCAAGGAAGAGCAAACCTACCCGGATCCTCAAGTTTTGGGGGCATCTTGCTTTTCAAAGTCTCGCTACTCTTGTGTGATAGGGCCACTGTTTTGAGCTCTTCCATGGATCTCTTGCCCGTGCATAACTCCTTCAAGAATCTTGCAAAGATCGGCACTTGAGCTATAACATCTGTGAATGGAATGTTGACCTTCAATTCCTTGAGAATCTCCCAAAAAGTTCGAAATCGTTCTTCCTCATTCTTCTTCACAAGTCGCTGAGGAAATGGGACAGGTGGCCTATAGGTTGACTCAGGTTGTTGTGCCTTCCTTCTGCCCTTGCTTTGGTCCACTTTTGTGCTCTGTTCGAACCGAACAGGAGCTTGGTCGGACCGAACAGGAGCTTGGTCGGACCGAACAGAGGATGCAAGTGGCACCTCTTCAGCTTGTTCAGGCTCAGGAATGGTGCCTTGTGTCTGGGATGCCTCATGGAGTGGAGGGAATGCCAAAACTTTCTCAAGAATTGGTTGCATCTCCCCTGGTTCCTCCTGTCCGGACCGAACGGGATTCTGGTCGGACCGAACAGAGAGGTTGTTTCCTTCGTTTGGTGGCACGGGTGGGTCTTGGTACTCATTGCCGCTTCGTAGAACATGAATGGCTTTGATCTCTGCACTTGGGTTGACTTGTGGTTGGCTTGGAAGCTTGCCAGGTGGTCGGGAGAAGTGTGCTTCCATCATGCGCTCCAAGCGTTGTAAGGTGCTTGCACTTCCCTTAAATTCGTTGATGGTAGCCTTCAATTCGTCAGTGGTGGCCTTCAATTCATCTAACCCTAAAGCCACAGATTTGTTAATCCTTTCTTGCTCACTCATGAATTCTTGAACAACAATTGGAATCTCTTCCCTATCGAAAAAGGGTTTCTTTTGAAATGATTGGTCTCTATTATTGTTGTTGAATTGGGCATTCCTATACAAATTTGGTGGGCTATTTTGGTACTTTGAACCGTAAGGGGGCCCATTGTGTAGGTAGTTCACTTGGGCCCCTCCGTTACCAATTTTGGCAAGAGGACAATTGATAGATGTATGTCCTTCCTCGCCGCACACTCCGCATTGGTTTGAATGAAGATGTGTCCCTTGAGTCGATTGGTAAGCGGCAAGTTCAGCTTCTAGCTCCTCTATCCTCGCCTCTTTAGTTGAAATTGCTTGCACTTGTTGCCTCGAACTACTTGAGTAGCGGGGAATGAGTAGAGGGTACCATGTGTAATTTCTTGCACAATAATCAAGTAAATCTCGCCCTCGTGCCGTATCAAGTCTTTTGAATGCCCCACCTGAAAGAGAATCAAGATTGATTTTAATATTATCATAAAGTCCAGTGTAGAATGATTTAAGGAGCATCCATTCTTGAATCCCATGATGTGGGCAAGAATTTTCTAAATCCCTATACCGTTCCCATGCATCCCTCATTGATTCATTTTGGTTTTGGGCAAAATTATTCAATTCAGCTCTAATTTTGTCCGCTCTATCCGAAGGAAAATACCTATCCAAGAAGGTTTGTGTCATTTCATCCCAAGACCTAATTGACCCTTTTTTCAATGTTTTATACCATTTTTGTGCTCGGTCCTTAAGGGTGAAATGAAATAACAATAGCCTAATTGCTTGTTGAGGAACACCATTAAACTTAATCAATCTAGTGCAATCAATAAAAGTTTGTAAGTGAGCATGGGGATCCTCATCGTCGTTCCCATAGAACGGATTTTGTTGCACAAGCACGACGTGGTTGGGAGCGATTTGCATGTTGTTAGCGGCGATGCCCGGAATCACCACTGGTCCGCCCACGTTTCTTGCGCTGGGAACGCCAAACTCCATAAGAGTCCTTTCACGATCTTCCTCATCTTCGTTGTCGGAGTTATTGATGCTCCCTTCATCTTCTTGGGTCCATCGGCGACGTTCATTGTCAAAATCCCTCCTTTGACCCGCTAGGAGGGTCCGATCGGCTGTCAATCGAGCCTCTCTTTGCTCAAGTTGGAGGCGGAGGTCCTCCAATTCTTGTGTGCGCTGGGCAATGGCCTCGGGAGTGAGTTGGTCGGCCATTGCTGGGTTTTCTTCTCTCTGTTCGGAGTGCTGGTCGGATCGAACGGGGCTCTGGTCGGTTCGAACAGAAGTGAAGGAGGAGGAGCTGGCTTCTTCGTTTATTCTCCGGAGAAAGTCTTTGACCTTTGGGGGTGGGGACTTCTTCCTTTGCGTGTTACCTGCCAGTCCTGTAATCAAGAGAGAAGAAAACGTGAGTTTAAAAAGAAAAAGAAAAGATCTAGTCTCTTAATACTAAGATAAGGATCCAATATCAACACCGTCCCCGGCAACGGCGCCAATTTGATGAAGGCTTAAAAACCTAGGAATCAAATAAATTTATAGACCTAGAGCTAACCTCACTAGTCTTTTGGAGTACAGCTTTAGGGTCGAACCCAAGGGACGGTACAATTGATTACCGGACTTATCCTTTCTCAAAAGCTAGACAAGAATATTTTGGTGGAAAAATAGTTGAAATAAATCTAAGTGCAATAAAGTAAATATTTTTGGTTGTTTTTATCAATTAAAATAAAGTAAACAACTAAAGTAAGGTTTTTGGGTTTTCAAACAGTATAAAAAGCGTCTTAGGGTTCAGGTTTCACCTTGGTTTGGACTCTAGAACACAGAACTTATCACTTTCGTGCATCGAACGGTGTTTTTCAAGCGTTTACTTCTCTGTTCGGTTCGAACAAGGATCTGTTCAATCCGAACAGGTGTCTGTTCAATCCGAACAGGACTCTGTTTAATCCGAACAGGAGTCTGTTCAATCCGAACAGGACTCTGTTCAATCCGAACAGGAGTCTGTTCGATCCGAACAGATGGTATAAGTGTGCGATTTTGAACCTTTATGATAGTTTATGCTTTGTGCTAGGGTTTGTTGGTCAAACCTAGATATTCTAAACCTCAGCTGTCGCTTGTTGGACTAGAAACTGGTTTAATCACAACCTAACCTAATTAACTCGATTGGTTCACAACTTTTGGTATAGAATTCAATCAACTTAAACTTGTTTGTTGGAGTTCATAAGGATATCTAGAGGTCTTTTGGACTTGTCTAAAAGTTACACTTTTGGTGTCAACTAATCTCCCCTTTCGGATCTACGATTTATCCCAAATACTTTATCTAAATTATCTTGATTAACCTAACTTTAGAACTTAACTAAATGTGGCCATTCATCTAGAAGTTAATTAGACTTAACCAAGCAATTTAAACAAGCAATTAACATAATTCTCAACGAAACAAATCAACAAAACATATCATATCATATTGAGTCAAATCACAACATCCAAACCTAAGTTACTACCTTACCCCTAAGACTACATAAATTTAGCCTAACATAGTACTAAAACACACAACAAATAACATAGAAATCACAAGATACAAGCCCATTGAAAATAGAGAAGAAAACATAGAAGAATAAACCGAATACTCCTTTATGCTTTCGAACTACGATCTCTAGGCAGTGAGGTGTTGCAAGATGGTCATCAAACTCGTCTCCTTGCTGCCGTCGCTTCAAAGAACCACGCTTTGATGATCTCCAATGGTGGAAGAGAGAAAAACGCCTATGGAAAGTGGAATTTGTGGTATGGAAGGTTGTCTTCTTTCTTTCAGGTCTAGAGGTGTATATATGGATGTCCCAGGTCGCAAGGATGGAAGGCTAGGGCACCAGGGCGCAAGAAATTGCCATTTTCATCAGTTTCTATGTAAAAAATAATGCCTTATGTGATATGGCGGCACCCTGGTCAAACCGAACAGATCCTTGTTCGAACCGAACAGGAGAGAGAAAATGACGCTTGGCTGCCATAGGTGCTGGTCGGATCGAACAGGCTTGTGGTCGGGTCGACCAGGAGAGAGAAAATGACGCCTGGCTGCCATAGGTGCTGGTCGGATCGAACAGATGATTGTTCGGGTCGACCAGGAGAGAGAAAATAGCCTCCAATGCTAGGAATGAGTCGTCTAGCGTGCGTGCTACGTCGGGAATCCATCTATATGCTCCAAAATCATCAGAAATCATCAAAGTCCTGTAGAATGAGAGAAGAAACGACGGTAGAGCCAATTCCATGGAAATCATAGCAATCTATTGAATAATTCAATGGTTTGAGTGTTATTTAAGTGCCAAGTACGGTCCAAATGCCTACAAATAATGACGATATCAATAATCTTCAGACATGTTTGCGAAATGCCTTTCCCATAACTCTCGAGCTTTAGCCCCCTCACAAAAAGTCAGAATCGTGGCGAATAGTCTTCTGAGTGCAGACGAAATCTGGTATGTTGCCGCCTCGTAGAGGCATTCTGATAAAGTCTCATCATTATCTATCAGTCCTATTGCATATGCTGCATCCTGAAAAGTCAAATGTTGTATCTCATCCACCATTTGAAGATCTTCATATGATTCTGGTCCCTTCCTGTGATTAAGTAAATTACGGAGATAGTATCTCTCTGCATCTGATATCTTAACATGAACCAACCTACCGATTTCACCTCCTTTTTTACGTCACTTCCACACCTTACGGCTCACATCCCATGTGAAATGCTCAGGAAACTCCCGATAGAGGTATTGTTTTGCCTCTGGAAACCTCTTGTTCGCCTCAAAAAACTCAGTCAGCATAGTCATCTTTACCTTATCCCTTTGAGAGACATCTTCCAGATTGTCATTGTCTTTATAAAAAACCATTTGTTGGTCTGGGGCCCCAACCACCGTGCATCTTGGAACATTTTAATTTCATCAAATGTCTCTCCTTCTTTGCCGCGAGTTCCGACATACACTTCGGAACAATCGTGTCCCTTGTATATTGTCACACCCCGCGCCGGCACACTGACACACAGGGCGGAACAATGGGACGGTATCTTCTGCATCCATCCGACGGTCCGTCAACCTACATCGCAAGCAGAAAAAGAACAAAACGGATGTCAGCTACAAAACTCAGTAACCGGTTATTTAACGACGCAGCTTCTCTATATTAGTTGATAAAGCAAATTAAACATGACTGGATTAATCCACATAACAAATCATACATTTCACGGCGATAATCGGGTCTAGATTAATCATAACATAAGGTTGGCCTCCCTTGCTACAAGGGCACAGTAGGGAAGCATCCCTTTCCCAAGACACAGTAGGGAATTTCAAACTCCATACACAAACAAATCTAGAATCTAGATTCTGAACCCGATATTCCGTAAAGACATACCATATACGAGCATACACATGCAAGAAAAACCAAGCGATAATCGATTCAAGCAATGCGAAACTAGATATAGAGAAGTCCGGTTACCTGACTGAGCGATCCAGTGCACAAGCAAATCGAGAGAATGATAACTGCGACGTATAACTCGAATTCCAAATGGCCGACTATTCAAAGCCAAGGTGGTATTCACAGTTTGCTAGGGAGAGAGAGAAACAAAAATGATATCCGAAATGAAATGAAATGAAGCTGGGCTATTTATAGTGGAGGTCTGGCTAAATGGTAAATATTTTAGATTATTTAATGACTAAGTAAGCAAAAAGGAATTACTTAGTTACTATTTTTAAAAATATTAAAACTATTTATAAAGATATTGGAGCCTATTTATAAAGATACTAATTATTAAAAATTATTTATATAAATACTGATTACTAGCTATTAAAAATATAGATAAGATCAAAGAGATATTTTCAAGTGGATAAACATGGATATTTTTCAAATAGGACCTTAGAATATGAAGTATTGCAAACAAGTCCTAAAATTCAGGGATGTCACATATATGTACTTGAACAGATACTTGACGGTCCTAATGCTCGAACAGATCTCCACGTTGATGTGGCAATTGTACCGCATCAAAATGTGAGGATTGTAAGGAGAGACCCAGCGATTGTCCAGGTCACAACCACGTACACGAACTTTACGTCCATTATCTCTCCTCCTGTATACAGGGTAAGAGTCTTTACCTTGAACGGTTGCGTGATTGAACGCCCTTCGATACTTAAACCTGCAAGCACCGTCCCTCATGCATAGGCAATTATTTCTCAGAAACCCACAAGGTCCGTGCATCATGTGCTTACCCACAAATTTATGCAGCAAAGGATATCTTCTAGGATCCGGGATCTCGGAACAAACAATCTTGTCATACTGGTCTGGGTTCAAAATTTTACCATGGGACTTTAATATTATCAAGAAGTAAGCATGCGAGAGTCCTCTCTTCTGGAACTCAACGACATAAACATACGTAGCTACCTGTGATATCTTTGACTATTGATTAGTTACCAAGTCCTATTAATAATTGAATAATCATGATTAGTTTTAATCATGAATTATATGATCAAGAAATTAAATCAATTTAATTTATAATATAATAAATTGTGGGATTCTGACTTTAGAACAAAAGAATGTTCTATAAATTATTTAGAAAATATATGTATAATTGTCACGATTATCTGACTTCTGTTCTAATCAAATTAAATGGAATTAGTGAAATAGCTAATTTACAAAATTAAATTTCAGATTAAGCAACACAATTGACCACATAGTTTTGGCCACAGAGGAACTGTAAATTTTTAATAAAAAAAGGAAAGAGAGAGAATGAGACAGGCGAGGTCTCTCCCCCTTCTGCCTCGTCTCCCCCTTCTGATCTGGCAATGTCTTCGCCTCTCCCTTTCTTTATGTTGTAATACTCGAGAGCATCACGCTCTCTCTTTTGTGTTGCGATGTGAGTGGACGAGTGTGAGGCTGCCTCTGGCTGGCCCAACCAGAGGTTGGCACCTCTCTGTTCGTGGTGTGTTGGCACGAGGAGGCCCCTCTTCTCCTCCTCGTTCGTGATGGTTTGGCTGTAGCCCTGATTGGCGCGTTGGCTTGACTCATTAACTCCCTCTTGAACTTCACTCCTCTCTCGTCTCTTCTGTCCTTTGCTGTCGAGGTAAGCCTTTATATACTCATTGGGATATTGGGATTTGATTTGGGGATTTACAGTTGTGGATGTGAGAGGAGGACTGAAGCTTAGGGAGGTACTGTATCTCTATCTTTCTGTCGATTTCAAGTCGATTCTCAATTGAGTCAATCGAATTCTCACTAATTTGATACTGTTAGGTTGATTGGTTTATGGAACTGTCCTTGTTCTTGATTTGCTTGGCCTTGATTTTGGCATTGATCGTTCTTGAGTGCTTGAGACGCTTTGTTAAGACTCACAAGCAAGATATATCCTTACTGTGATCTCTAATTTTGATAAATTGTACTAACAATTAGGTTAATCAGCGGTGCGAAGATATTATATGAGCATAATTGGAGCATCTTAATAGTATATCGTAGCAATTGTGTTATCTTTAATGTCAGTCTTATACTTATTAATATGGTTAGGTGATTCCAGTATAAAATATGAGCATCTGACATACTTAGAGCATATATTTCAATTGGTAAATGCTATGGTCATGTGCAATGAATTGTGATATTGTCATGGCATGTGCATAATTTCTATTAGGATGTATTAGGACCTATGTCTAATTTAGTGCATATATTCTAAGTCATGCTTGCTTATTGTTGTGCTGCATAGAGTGATTGTATTATGGCATATCTAATGTCATGTGTAATGGGGTATGGATACTGCTATGGCATGGGTAGGCTTTGTTAATGATGGAATTAGGTGATTTGTGAGCTGTGTAGGTACTTAATGCCTACTGTTATGTTGTGTACAATGGTTAAGTCATTCTGTCATGGAGTTTGTTGAGGTGTTTTGCATCAGGAACTGTGCTTCTATTATATAAGCATGTAGTATCAGTGTTATGCATGACGGTAGTGTGTTATAACAGTGCATATTAGTATAGGATTTGAGAACTGTTAAGTGCATTACTTAATCCATTGCTGTTGAGAACAAATTTTGATGTTATGAATCATGCTAGCCGCATATGCTGTCAATGGATAAAATTGCTCAAGTATGGTGTAGCCATGAGACTCAATTTGATATAGTACATTTCATGTGCATGCAAATGTTGCTTCATATTTCTGTTTTAGTTCTATGAGTTTATAGAAAAACTTTGATGTGATCCTTTGCATTCTAGTGGAAATAAGAATGTTAAATGTAGTTTAGTTGCATATTCTTTTGCATATATGCAACTGCATCACTCAATTGTGTTAGTCCCATGGATTTTGAGATGAAAGTTGATGTGCATCATATAACAGTGTTTATATAGAGTAATATGTGAGTTACTCAAATGTGTTGCATGCTTAAAATACATTCTAGAGAATTATGTGACAATTTTATGGGTTTATAGTTGAATTCTGGAATATATCATGCATTTCAGTTAAATAATGCATGTGTGGGATGAAAAATGAGTTTCTTACGTTCTATTGCATGCTTATGATGCATTATAGTAAGCTATGTGACTAACTTCTTGTTTGTACCAATCTCTGGTACAATATCTGTGGAAATTAAGTTCTAGGGACTTAAATGCAAATTTCTGAGGGCTTACTTGTGACATGTACTAGATTTATAAATTTGTGTGGGCATTTATGAAAGAAATAAGGGTCTGGAAACTGTTTCTGGGCTTTTATGCAATTTTGATGGCTGGATTGTTGGGTTTGGATGTGCTGAAAATTTATCGGATCGGATTTAGATCCGCTTGGATCTGTCGGGCCCGTTACGACTGACTCAGTTAGCTGGGTCAGGCCGACTGGGCTCAACCGCGTATAATGTGGGCTAGATTTGATTTGTGGGCCGAATAAAAGTGAATTAAAGTTGGGCCGAAATTTCTCCTTTGAGCCTTCTTTGATCTGTTGGACTTTTTGCTTTATGGGCCGAAATTAATTGTGGGCTTTTCTAATTTAGAATTACGGATTTGATAATAAATTCTAATTAGATGCGATTCTGTTGAGCTTGATCAACGGTAGACTAAAAGACTTAGACTCAATAGTATTAGTCTAACCTCGATAGTCGGATTTCGGGATATGATGAGATTAAGTCTGCTTTTTGAACAGATACAGTGGCAATAAATTATACAGACTATTCTGATCCCACAAAAAAAATTATAAATTAATTATGCTTTCTTGAATTTGATTTATTTTGGATTTTTGATTTACTGTATTATTGCTTGTATTCTGTAAAATTCTGTTTGTAATAAATTTTGACTTTGGTTATGTATGGATTATTATCATTCTATTAAATGAACAAGCAATATGGTAATACAGTATTCTGGATTTAATTAATAATGATTGGGCAAGTAACTAAATTAATTAAAGGATTGGAATACTATATCAATTATGCTAGATAGACGTTTTATAGATTAACCTTCGTTCACTTAAAGGAATTATAGAACCCCGTTAACAAATCTTAACAGACCTTTAATCTATGATTGTGAACAGGGACAACTAGCGAAGCTTTTGCAAAATCCAACTCCGAAGGTGTGGATTACACAGAATCTTTATTAGAATTCTGGACAGTCGGTAACTTTAAATTCATGCATAGCATGTTGAGAATTCATTGAAAATTGCATTCTATTGTGCATATAGTCAATAGAAGCCCCAAATAAATGAAATACATGTTGATAAATCCCGATTGTTCAGTTGATGATATTAAGTCTGATTTGGAATATTCATTTGATTATTATCGTGATGATTCAGACTTAATAATAAAGGATTGAAATGGTTTCAACGAATTTGTTCTATCGAAATGATAGTTTTGACTTGATTAATGAAACCATAAATGAATTCCGTTAGCATTACAAAACTCTGTTATAACTCACTCATCCGGAGATAATCGGTTTGGCTCCGACCCGGCCAGAGTCTTAGCGCTATTACTACTGGAAAATTCCCTTTGTCTGCTCTGTACCGATTGGTATTATACCATTGGTTTGGGAACGGTTCTCTTTGTTTCTATCAGGCCTTGAGAACTGGAGTGTATGTTATTTTGTGATTAATATTTTGCTATGTTATGCTTGATTCTGTCTGTGCAACTTGCATATTTTGCAGTATGCCAGTCCTAGGCCCTTTTCGCCTAGTGCCTACGGTATGATTCAGTTCAAATTTATGCATGAAAATTTGTAAAAGAAAATTTATGGATCCATATAAAGAACTGTGTAACTGGAACTAAATATCCACACTGGGAAATTATTTTCTCACTCCATTTGTTGTTTGTTTGTACCTCATTAATTTGGGGGTTCCAGGAAACGCGAAGCCATCCTAGGCCCGCGATAGCTACGTTTGAGTGCTCAATCCTCAAGTTCAGGATTCGTATTCCTAGCATAGATGCCGATGCCACACTTCTTCTGTCCCTCGAGGCGCTGTCCGAGGTTTATGTTTATTTGTATCTTGAGTCACCTGGTCCAACTTCTCCTAGCGATGGCATGGTGCTAGAGCAGGAACCCTCCCCGCAAGCGTAAAAGGGAGGATTCCTAGTAGGATCGGGTGTTGTTGTTGTTGTTGTTGTTGTTATGTTGCTGCCGCTACTGTTGTACTACTGTTTTGGTGTGAGGTTTGGATGTCTGGTTGGCTTGGAGGGAAAACAAACAATAATACTTTGTATAATATGTATAATACTTCTGTGTGTGAAGCTGGATGATACAAATTCCTAGCTTATGTTGTAATATAAAATAAATGTGAAATATAATCTGGAGTTTTTGTACACAATGATTTTGGGATCTGTGGCGTTCTGTTTGGGTTTGGTTGAATAAAATAAAAATTTCAGCTAAACCGTCGCACTTTCGTCTTCTAATTTCAGATTAGAAGCGGGGGTGTGACACTACCTCACCAAAGAATGGTTTTTTTCTTTTTATTTGCACTGTCACCAAATAAATACTTTTTGGGGTCCTCTAGTTTGGCCCGAAACACTCGAGCAGTTAGGTCGGGTCGGTCTTGCGCAGTTTGTCCCGACAACAGCTCATCACGAATCTCATCCCATTCAGGATTGCACGTCATGGTCAGGAATATGTCTGGTTTCCCAAACCTCTGGACCAACGTCATTACATCTAAGTACCTCCTCTGCATGTCTCTTGGCCCGCCAATGAACGAACCTGGAAGCACGATCCGTTTCCCAATTCGAGATGCTGGCACCTCACCAGAATGGATGTTGTCCATAATTCCTTGTTATAGGTATGTCCGTATCCTAATTTGATTTTTCATGTAATACTCTAGACGACATGTCTCCATCTTGATGTACATGTCCACCACAAATTGTTGCAACAGTCTTCCGCCTAATAGAATCAGACTCCTCCCCAACCGTATCTGCAGTTTGTAGCAGTAGTACTCTCTAATTGATACGTTCCCTTGCTTTTCTCAGCATCTTCCATTTCTATTGAAACGGTAAAATACAAATTATTTTAGTTTTTAATTATTAATAACTAATAAATTACTTATTTTATAGGTAGTTAGATAGAAAGAATAATCTATATTTATATCTGTTTATGGAAATAGAAAAACTATTTCGTATGTTACCTTCGCCTTCGTCTGCATGCATATCGTCTTCTGCTGGAATGGAATATTCAGTTATATTTTTCGTAGAATCTTGCTGTGCCAACCAACTTCACCATTAGGAAAGAACAACGGGTAGGCCAGAGGATCATAAATGCCCCAGTAGCATTGGATTCGTATGGGGGAGTCATTCTTATCACATATTTTTGATGCTCCTCTAGTACGTAGCATTCTCCTCGTTCCCCTCAACCCATATAGCCCCAACTTGAGATACAGTAGGTTTGTTGTATCTCCTTTGATCAAGTTCAACAGACGCATTCAAGGTAATTCCAACATTATCAAGGGACTTCATCTCCCCAAGTCTTTTGAAATTTTGTGCATACGGGTTGTGGGAAAGTATCTCCATAATTGTCTCGACAATGGCCCTAAAAGTTATGTGAAATAAATAGACTTTATTATTTACGTAACAAAATTTAAGTTAATGTACATGTATATATTATATAATTAAAATATATAATCTATATATATAAATAGTGTACCGATCTAATGATTCGGTTCTTTCTAAACGTCGCTTCACTTCTTCTTCTGTGTCATAGAAGTAAAGCTGGAGGTACCTTGGTTGCTCTTTAGGAACTAATTGATCTAGGAAATGTTAAACTTGGCCGTGCATTCCAAAAGATGCGAATGAGAAATTAGTGTTGTAAGCCTGTGCTGATTCACGAAATTCAACACAATGTGGCTCTGCTGATGTAAATAGATCATACATCTTGTCTGTGATCTCATTACCGGCCAGTTCCACCTTGCCATTCATGCAACAAAATGTGGGGAATTTGTACTGAAATCATTTTGCCTTGCATTCGCTGCAAGTTTTGGTAAACAAAATCAAATGGATCTTCTTCAGCGGCTAAATGATCATCGGCGGGGGTCGGTGACGGTGTGTCTAGGAAATAGTACAAAATTAACATGATTAATCTTCTTGTATCCTTTCAAGTAAAATGTCGCATGCTAACATTTGAATATGATAATAATAATAATAATAATAATAATAATAATAATAATAATAATAATAATAATAATATAATATGTGAAATGCAGTACCGTTGGCCCAATCTTCGAAATCTAGAGTAATCACAAGGTCCCCAGTTTCGTCTGTATCATGAACTTCTCTTGTTTAAGAAATTAAAATCATTTTAAGCTTGATTGTTCCTTTAAGAAAAAAATAATGAAAATTTTTTCTTGGGAAAAAAGTACAAAGTAAATCACCATCTACGTATTCTTCTTCATCTACTTCGTTGGTACAATGGGTTACAATAGAGGTTTCATTAGATGTCCAGATCCAATTCTCTAGATATGTTTGTGGCAAACCACTTGCATCAAACCCATTTGATTCATTTGTACTGCTTTGACTGATTGTTGGGTTTGCTTTATAGCCAAAGGAATAAACAATTCTAACAAGTCAAATAAGCAACTCAGAAAACATGAACTCGCAGAACCAGCAGTGGAACGGACCGTCCCAAAATACCAGAAAACTAAATCATGAGCGGAAGCTTACCTAATTCCATTGCTATGGTCTGAATCTTGATGTTGAGCACTTGTTTATGTCTCCTAACGTCTATGCTCCTTATCTCCTGCTGTTGTGCACACCAAGGACGGGAAAAAAGGTCTTCCAAAGGATCAAGACATGCCCTTTTGATGCCTTACGCCTAAAAGCAAAGCACTATCTCTCTCTAATCGATGGAATAACTAGAAAGAGGGGCAGAGTTGCAGCTATCAACTCATGTATGCAGCAATCACGTTGTTATCTTGTCCCTTGGAGACCAACCCCTATATATAATGAGAACCAAGGGCTTCTTGGCCTCCAAACAATGCCTTAATTAACCATCTTAATTAGGCAATGTTTCTAAATATTACCACCTATAAAAGGCAACACATCCTTGCAGCAAATCTTGCTTTTCTTTACAGCCACGTTTAGCCTATTACCATATAACTGAATGACTTGGAGACTAAGCAGAATCAGCCCACCAAAAATAGATTATTTCCTTAATATGGCGCAAAGTCTGGACCGGGCCGTTCCAATGTCAAATTTGGCAAATAATCTTACAATCTCCCACTTGGGCTATTATGCTTAGTGTTATCCAATGTCCTTAACTTAATGAGCTCATAATTTTATGGTAAATAAACTTTGTGCCTTTAATTCCGTCCATCATTCACAATAATAGAAGACCAAGGAAGCATTCGTTGCATTATAGCATTTACAATGATCACAATAAAGCCGTCGCAACTAAACTCACAATGATCACAATATCAATATAAATGAATGACATTGAATTAAGATGTGTATATGTGGTATGGAAAATACACGTAAGTGTGATTGTCACGTGTCTATTTCCAACTTTATTGGTCACCCAAAACTGAAGTGAGGTCAACTTAAATAAATTTAGAATGAAAACTGAAACTAAATCTGAAAGCTGAAACTTTATTCATTTCTGCAGAAATATTCACCACATAATGTACTGAATAAACTGAATAAACTAAATCCATCATCTAATCTAGCACTCCCACTGAACAAAACTCCCACTATAGCCTAGAATCCTTAACTGAAACTACACCCATATTAGTTACATGTTTCAGAAACTGCTTGGGTATTAGTGCTTTAGTGAGTGGATCCGTTATCATTGAGTTTGTTCCAATGTGCTTGATTGACAATTCGTCATTCTCAACCTTTTTCTTAACAAACAGAAACTTGATGTCGATGTGCTTCGAGTTTGGCTGAGCTTCTGTTGTTATTAGCATACATGACTGCCGAGTTATTGTCACATAAAATCCTTAGTGGAGTCTGGATGGAGTCCACTATACGCAGCCCAGTGACAAAATTTCACAACCATGTCCCAAATAATGATGCCTCATAGCAAGCCACACATTCTGCTGCCATGGTAGAAGATGCCACTAGGGATTGCTTGGCACTTTTCCATGAAACAGCTCCACCTGCCATCATGAAGATGAACCCTGTGGTTGACTTCAAGCTATCTTGACATCTCACAAAATCAGAATCAGAATATCCTATGACCTCCAGCCTATATGATCTCTGGTACATTAGTGCAAAGTCTTTGGTTCTTTGAAGATATCTCAAAACTCGTTTGGTTGCCTTAATGTGCTGAACACTTGGATTGTGCAAATACCTGCCTAGCATGCCTGTAATAAAAGCAATGTCTAGACGTGTACACACTTGGGCATACATTATGCTTCCAACAATGGAGGCATACTTATTGTCCATTACATGCTTCTTTTCCAACTGTGTTTTGGGGCATTGTTCAAGACTAAACTTGTCCCCTTTAGCAACAGGGGTCTCTGTTGGTTTGCAGTATTCCATATCATACCGCTTGAGTACTTGATCAATATAGGCCTTTTGTGATAAGCCGAAAATACCTTGAGAACGATCTCTAAGTATCTTAAGCCCTAACACGTATGATGCATTACCAAGATCTTTCATTTCAAAAAGTGCCTAAATAGAAATTTCTTAGTTTCATGCAATATATCCTTATCGTTTGTGGCAAGCAGTATATCATCCACATACAAAACCAAGAAAGAGTATTTACTTCCACTGAACTTGTGATATATGCAATCATCCGCCGGGTTACTCTCGAAACCAAATGAGAGAATCACTCGATGAAATTTGTAATACCATTGTCGAGACGCTTGTTTGAGCCCATGAATGGATTTCTTAAGTTTGCAAACCATTTTTTTGGATCATCCGATACAAAATGGGGTGGTTGCACCATATAGATGGTTTCATCAATGTCACCATTGAGAAACGCGGTCTTAACATCCATTTGATGAAGCTCAAGATCTAAATGTGCCACAAGTGCCATGATCACTCTAAAAGAGTCTTTCGATGAAACTGGAGAGAAAGTCTCTTTGTAATCAATACCTTCCTTTTGAGTAAAGCCCTTAGCGACAAGACGTGCCTTATACCTTTCCACATTACCCTTAGAATCCTTTTTGGTTTTAAATTTTCATTTGCAACCAATAGGTTTCTTTCCTTTTGGTAATGGTACTAAGTCCCATACATCATTGTCATACATGGACTTCATTTCTTCATTCATGGCATCGATCTACTTTTGTGAGTTTTGACTGTCCAAAGCTTGACGAAGATCATGAGGATCTTTCATCATCCCAATGTCAAACTCATGTTCTTGGAGATAGACCACATAATCATTAGGTATTGCTGGTCTTTTCTCTCTAGTGGATCTCCTAGGCACAAGTTCTTGAGGTGTTTGTAGTTGTTCAATGACACTATTATCTTCAACTTGATTATTTCGAGAGTCTAAGTCCATAGCATCTGGAACATGATCCATTTCTTGAATGAAACGGTCTGTTTCAGTATTGGGACGGCCCGTTCCAGTCCTGGAACGGTCCATTTCAATACTGGGCACTGTATCTATGATCAACCGTTTCGTTTCAACTTCAGACCGGTCTTTTCCAATCCTGGAACGGTCCGTTCCAGCCATGTCACGGTCCGTTTGAAGATCAATGCTCGTTTCTTCCTCGAAGATAATATCCTGATGTGTCATTTCTCCCCCCACAACCAAAACATCCTCAAAGAACTTAGCTATAATCGTCTCAAATATATTCCTATTAGTGGGATCGTAAAACTTGTAACCCCTAGAACGTTCGGCATATCTAATGAAATAACAACTAACTGTCCTTTCGTCCAATTTCTTCTCATTTGGCCTGTAAGGCCGAGCTTCAGCTGGACATTCCCAAATACGACAATGTTGTAGACTTGGTTTGTAACACCCCAAAATTTTTATATTATTATTATTATTATTTCTATTTATATTTGTACAATTATTTACAGAGTCTTGATTTAAAATTTAAGTTTTACTCGTCCCAAACAAAAAAAAATGAATTGTATTTTGGGCCACCGTTTATATACCTTATTAATAAACTTCTTATTTAATTATTTATCATATAACTTTTACTATTGAGTTATTTATATTGACCCGTTAATATGGTTTTGAGTTATTATCATTCAATTAGAATAACTATTTCTTGCGGCACATATAAACGGTTATTTGATTTTCCTTTTAAAGCCTTCCATTCATTCATTAAATCCAGCCTATTTTACATTCGGTTATTACAAAAACCTATTAAGCTTGCAGCCCACGCACCCTTTGGCCTATTAAAAGGATTCATTAATTAACCGTATTCAATCGGAGAAATGGAATTAACCACCTCCTTTTCCGAGCAAATGTACCGGCGAGTCCAAATTGAAGATCCAAAGTTTATAAAAAAAAATCGATTGATATCAGTTTGGTCATCCGATTGGAATTCGAGTGCTATGTCGTGTTTTTTGTCGTTTCATTTGTCTATACTTGTCGTCAGGTAACCAGAGTTCTCTATAATTTATTTTTCGTATTGATTGATTTAAATATCGTTTGTTTATTTGATTAAATTGATACATGCGAATTGTGACTGATGTATTTTACGAGTCAATGGGTCTCTGATGTGACTTGATTTGAAATGGAAAAGTGATATGGAATGTGAAGCGGAATCGCCTAGAGAGGGATTCGCGCAAGTGTGAAAGTGATATGAGAAAACCTAGACCTGTTGATCTCTGTAAAATACATTTACTTTGTTGTTATTGATGTATGGATTAATCCGATCGTTTGATTTTGGTTATATAAATTAGTTATAGAGAACGTTAAATAACTGGTTACTCGACTTTGTAGCTGACTCCGTTTTTTTAATTATTTCTGTTGTGACGTAGGTTGACGGGCCGTCGGATGGATGATCAGATACTGTGTCACCTCACGCCTCGTGTCTCGGATACGGGGTGTGACATGCTTTCCTACCAGTCCACATTTCATAGGGAGTTTTGTTGTTATTTGCCTTAGTTGGTATTGTCTCGCACGTTTTTCGGGTCCTGACCACAGACGAAGATCGCGGATCTCTGCTATGGGGTGAAAAACATACGGATCTGATACTCCTCGAGCTCCCTAAGGTTCAGACGCCGTTATCCGTTGAAAGACGAAAGATAACAACGCGACCTCACAGACCTCGACAGTTGATTGTTTGTTTGTGCGGGTTCTTTCCTTCCAGCAGGCGCAAGCCCCTGCTGTTAATTACCTCCGGCCTGGGTCGAAATCAGGAATCCAAACAAGAGCACCTTCTCGGTCGGGAATGAACAAACTAAGTGGGAAGAAACAACTTGGAACTCATTCTTTCTATTCCTCGTTTTTCGAGGAATATTTTAATATTTCTTGTGTAACATGGGGGCTTAATCAAATACTTTGTATTTGGTACCATACTTTGGTGATTACCACTATCTTCAATCATATTATGGTTTTATTTTATGGTACCATGTTTTATGATCAGTACCGGACATTGGTTGACTTCTGCGTCACATTTTAATATCAACTTAGTTATTTTACTATGCTGAAATCGGCTTGTGGACGCCATATGATTACTAAAGTCGTCACTGTGGGTTATGTGTCTCAGGTCAACATTTAGTCGATTTATAGATTAGGATTTGAGGGTTTCTCGTTCAAGTTTTGATGGTAGATGCTCTATGCCTCATCTTAACAAGAACTGGAGAGGTCATTCTTCCCACTGACTAAGCGTTATGCCGTCTCGGAAGAACGTTATGAGATTTTGAGCTCAACACTAGGCAGATAAACGATCTAGGTCAATTCTCAACCATTATGGGAGGTTAGAGAAATCTCGGAGTTTCGTTCAAGTCATCAGAATGAAGCGCTATGCCACCTTTTGACAAGAAAAGCGAAACAAGTGCTCCTTCCACCGACTAAGCGCTATGACGTCTCGAAGTGAGCGAGGGTTGGACTTTTATTAGTCACATTTGTTTTGGTCAAGACTAAGATCCTTTGTATTTTCTTATAGCTTCATTTCGGGTTGACTTTCTTGGAATTTTGCATTTTTTAGTTTGATTTCATCAGTGTTAAATACTGTAAGTTGGACTTTTAAGTTGTAAACTTTCCAGTGAAAACATCAGGCCTACACTTCAAGTGAGACTTTTACAGTCCAGTGCCATAAAAGTGTGTTCTTGATTCTGGTAGCGTTGTGTTACGACTCATAAGTTTCAGACTTAAGTGAGACTTATCATATTCTATAAACTTTCAATCACCCTAATCGTGCATAGTTTAGAGGTCAATCTTTTGGAAGCTTAAAGATCCAGTTTTTCGGACTTTGGTCTTGGAATTTGGGTTTTCTAAGTGTATGGGCCTAGGTTGTATATTTGGAATTTGTTAGGGATATGGGCCTAGACTTTATATTTGGAGTTTGAAATTTATTTTCTAGGGACATAGGCCTAGACTTTGTGTTGTTGTGTTTGATATTTTCTGGATTCATAAGGTATCAATAGTCTCGGCTATCGAGTCTCATTTATACCTGCTGCCCGGAACATAAATGTTCATTTGTACCTGCTGTCCAGAACATGATATTCGTTAGTTGCAGAATTTTAATTTTTTTACTTTTAATATCACCATTTTTTTATTTTAAAAAATGATAACTTTTGATGTTTTAAACTCACATATTTTTATGAACTAAATGTGGGCTTGAGAAATGATACCAAAATATTCTTCATATTTTTCTGAACATTTTGATGCTTTATTTGCAATTTTCTGAGTTTCCTGCTAATTTCTATGCATTTTTGAAGTTTTACTGTTTTCGAAACTCTCTGATTGGCTGAGGCTTGCTGTTTGCTGTTTCGGGTTGCAGTGACCCGCCACATGGCTGGCGTCACAGAGGATTTCTCATGGCACCGAAGTTTTGGTTTTGCGCCGAGTTCAGGCCCTGCATTGTGGGACCTACGCGTCGGTGACACGGTTTACAGTACGCCGAGTTTGTTTGAGATATGGATTTTAATCCGTTGGAGGCAAAATCCGTTCGTCCCTGGGGCGTCAAGATTCGTGCCTAGGGACTATTTTTCTTTTTCCTTTTCTTTTCTTTCCTTTCTCCTCCTCTCTCCTTTCTCCTTCGTCGAGTCTGTCGACTGAGGACTGAGGACTGAGGTTTCGGTTGAGAAATTGCGGTAGTGACTTGGGTTATCTTACCAATTGAGGTGGTTTTCGAGTGTCAGACAGTGTTATCTCACCCTCCTACTGCTCCTCGGCCTTAATTGATACCCAATTCCATGATTTCGTTTTCCCCTTTTTGACTTGATTGTCGGAGATGGTTTAATTGGGTGGTTTTTGTCACATTTGAGCTGTACATGTGAGTCCCTGGGAGTTAGAAATCCCTTGAGAGCTCCCTGAAAACTTCAATTGCTGAGGTAACCTTTCACTTTGCTTTGATTTGACTTGTATTTCGTGTGGTCTTGTTTAGTTTAACACCATACCTTTGCTCACTTTTGAGTTGAATTGAGCTTAACTGAACACTGACCATGAGCTATCAGTCAGCAATGAGCTAGCCTTTTGACTTAATTTTGTGTTAGACCATGATTTGATTCATGACTCAATTTTGATTTCATCATCACTGTTCTTAATTGAATTTGTGTCCGGTCTGGTTAGTTTTGGTGACCAACAGTTGTGTAAAGGCTCTCTCATGATGAGCATATCGTGTGAATAATTCCTCTCAGAATTTAGGTCTGATTTATTTATTGAAATTATTCATTTCTAGTTTGTATTTTTGTTTATGCTGAAAAAGCATTTTTGTTTGGATGAACATGACATGTCATGGTGAAGAAGCTTTGTTTTGGATGACCATGAATGTAGCATGCTAACTAGACTCTATATGGTGGTCTTGGCCTACACACTCTCTATATGTCATGAGGTAATTTTATTTATTTTGAAATATGCTTCAATGCAGACTTCAAGACATGAGCTACTCTAGACTAAGGGCAATATTTATGTAGCATTTGACTTTGTTTTAAAAGAGCATGTATGCATTGAGAGGATTAGCTCTTGACTGAGAGCATTTTTCCTCTGACCATGACATGAACAACAAGCCTTATGCACCTACATGTTCTATTTTTGAATAAAAATGCAACATTTGTTTGAACTATGTTTTTGAAATATGCATGAACTGCCTAAGCTATCTCTAGACTGAGAGCATTGCTCATGGCACCAATATTTTACTTCATAGGCTATCTTTTGACTGAAAGCATCACCTATTGACACATTTTTTAAATTGATATGCTATGACACCATGCATGACAGATTCCTTTGCGTATGCTTTTGTGTGCAACAGATTTTATTTGATATGCATGAGACTAGACCTATCTTAGTAGACTGACCCACTTGCTGGACTGTGGATTGACACAACTAATGCCTTGGACACTATTGTGACACTTCATTTTAGTCCCTGGACTTTTGTTTATTTGTTTTCATGGGGACTGGACATGACACTAGCTTATCCTACATGACTCATGGGTTTACCATGCTGGTTTAGACTTAGACATGACTTGTCCTATCTTATGTACATGACTGGGTTTGGTTTATGGTTGCGCCAAGTTTTGGCTTAGTACAGCTTAAACTGGACAGAATATTTTTTTACTCTAACCCCTAAACTTTGTCTTATTTCTTTGCTTGTCTGGTTTATGACATTGACCATGAATTGGACCATATATCCTAAGAACCTAACATGCTAGTTTGAACTTAAACATGCTTTAGCCTAGGATGCATACACTAGACTCACTGTGCAAGATTATGAACAGATGCAGTGGGTGTTTATTTTTTTGAAGTTTCTAGACTCAGTAAAGAGATGCATATGCATGAATGCTTCTTATTGAAATGACTTTTATATGCTATGACCATGAATAGGTATGAGAATTTTGTTTTGAAAACACATTGCATGCATTGGACTCGACAGAAGAGAAATCTGCAGAAATGCTTGAGAGAACATTTTTATTTTGTTTTGAAACTGAACCAATATGACTGACTCTAAACAGATGCTATGCATGCTTTGTTTTGAAATCAAGATGCAGTTTTGAAAATCATGCTATTGAGCATTTTATTTGTTGTTTTGGTGGTATGCAAGCCTGCACAGTGGCTAGGAACTTACACACCTAAATTTGAGAGGTGGCACACAGACCCTGCATGGAAGTTAGGAATCCATGTGCCTTATTCACACCACAAGCTCATCATGAGAGCGCCTTTACACAGCCAAATACCAGGCTGGAGTTTCTTTTTTTTTAAGCCAAATACCAGGCTTAAACCATACAAGTCAAATACCAGACTTGTTTCAAAGAAAACAAAGAAAAGAAGGAGTTGAGGAGGAGAAGAAGAAACAAAATATGAGAAAAAAACTTGTTTTTTTGCCCCCTTTATTTCATGAAAAATATAGTTTACATGTGCATTACCTTGCTTCTTTCTTTTACAATTTTCTGAAATTTGAAATCTAGCCTAACACTTGAAAATTAACAGAATGGGGGCCTGGATTCCTTCGTCTTGAGCTCCTTTTATAAGCTGGGACTTAGGAATTCCTCCAGTCTGCATGTGCCATGTGGAATTTTCTAGGAATTTTGTAGTTTGATGATGCTTGATGAAGGGTTGAGATGTCTTCTGGTCTCCACCGCCTCAGTCTTCACTTGCTATCTTCACTTGGGTGTTTCACCATCTTCATGCACTGTCCATTAGTCTCTTGACATGTGGAATTGGCATTGGGGATGATACATTTGGGGTATTTGAGTTTACTCCATTTTACTGGCCTGGCTTTGTGCCTTTGACAAGTGGGGTATGTGCCACCTGGGCTTGGGAGAGGATAAGCATGACTTTTATACTCTCTTTTACTTGGTATCAAGCTTGGGGAAGAGGTTTGCTTGGCGCCAGCTGCATATTGTAGCTTGTTAGAAGGGTAATTGAGGGATTTTTGGGTTATTTGGGTGTCTCTAGTGGAATTGCATGGTTTGGGGCTGTTCTAACGGTTTAATTTGACTCACATTTTCCCTTTTTATCCTTCTGTGGATTTATTTTGATGATTTGGTGTTGCTTCTTTGTAGGTTGCTCCATGTGGCTACTGATTTGGCAACATTTGATTGAATGTCATGCCTATGGGCTGTTTTTTGGCTCCTTTGTGGCATGGCATTGCTTATCCTTGACGCCTGGGAGAGATGATGCTCTTGTGCACTGGAACAGGTGTCACAATTGAGTGGCTCCTTCTTGGCTGTTGGCTGTATGGGCCTTGGCTGTAAGCTATGTTGCTTCAGCTGTTGGCTGTTGTGTCTCAGCTGAGGCTTTGATATACCCAGAGAGATATATTCTTCTCCAGTGTATGCTTTGTATGATTTCATCCTTTGATGCGTCTCATAGCTAGTATTGATTGATTTACTGTGGCCATTTGGTGGTACAGCAACTTTGTTTGTTTGAGATACAACTTGTCAACTATTGACATTTTGGACTCACACTCAGGTTGCATAGCTGGTTGGTATGATTTGATTTATCTTGACCCTATCTCGGAATCAATTATAGTGGCAGTTCTATTTTGAACTTATTTTATCATTAGTCACATTATAATAGTAACTGTGGCTGATGTATGTGTTTGAGTTATCATTTGTCAATTTGACACTTGTGCTCACACTTGGTTTTGTTATGTGCTTGCAGTGATGACTTTTGAGAATGTTAATTGTGCTATGTTCACAATTCAGTCCCAATTTCATTTGTCCCTTTGGCCAGTGATGAAATCAATTTGACTATTTTGTCGACTTAATCTGAGGCCTCACATTCACACAACACTAGTGCATTTATACTAGCATATACTTGTTCCTTGGTACGTTGGATACATTGGATCTTTGGTTGCTATATGGTCTGATATTGTGATGCTTTTTTTGGACAAGCCAGGGGTAAGACTGGTATAATTTCCATTTCCTCAGCTATGATGCATTTTAGGCGCCTCACTCCTTTGTCTTTTGGTCATATGAGAATGGTACATATCACTCTCATGTTTCCTGGTTGCCTTGAGATGACTTATGGTGGTTCGTGATGCTATGCAACTCCAACTGCATCTATTGTGGAGATGGCACGGCTTGTTTGAAGCATCCACCCCTCCATCTGATCTTTGATGTGTGCAGATGATTGGGTGTAGTTGTTAGGTTTGGTTTTGGTGCTTCTTGCTTGTGTCAGATCATGTGACATTTTCATGCATGAGGCACTGTTCCATCATAGCCTTTGATTTGAATTTCACTATTCATCGGATGGCTCCAATCCAAAGGGAATATGGTACCTATGTTGCCTCATCGAAGCATGTGTACCAACAGGCCAAGGCTAGAAAGTTCTTTCCAGGGCATAAGCTGAGACACAGTACTGTTTGTCCCCTCCATTGCTTGTATTTTGGCTGTCTCTTTCCTTGCTTTTCACTGGAGATGTCCAGTTTCGGAAAAATCCAACTGTTATTGCATCAGTGGGCTTGTACCTCCTCCAAGCATGCTCCCTGATCGAGGTTAGGCACGTTCATTGCACCTAATTCACATACCAAGCCCCTTTTCTTCATTTGTGCACTGTCGCCATTGTTGCTCGCTTCTATCTCGACTCAACTATCTCCACGAGCACTCGGCAGCAGAATTGATTGTTCAGGTATGTCACTTGTTTCCCCCATAAGCTACATTACCCCTTAATTGCATGATTTCACTTCTGAGATGACTCAATTTTGCCATCCTTTTGCATGATTTCACTTCTTCAATTGGAGCCGTCTCTCAGTCAATCCATGTCGTGTTTGATCTTGTTGGATTCGTGAGAGCATCGCCTGTCGAGTGGTGCAATCAGTTAAGGTTGAGGTGGCCGGAGTTGGTGGCACAGAATTTGCCTCCGTCGGAGATACTGTACCTCTATTTTGAGTAACTGCCCCCTCCTCCTTCTCCTTTTCCTTTTTATTTCTTTTAACGGTAAAGGGTCTGACCAATCATGCAATGACACGTGGGCAGACCCCTTACTCGACTCAGTCGAGTCGGTTGGCTTGGTGTTGAGTCCAGTCGGGACTAGACTTGGGTCGCGTCCCGCTCGAGTCGATTTTCGACTAACGGGCATGGTTTGGATAGCGGGTCTAGGTCAGGATCCGTTTTCATTTTATTTGTCTTGGGCCGCTGTTTGACATCGGGCCGCTATTTTTATTTATTTCATACGAGCCGCTTTTTTTATTTTTATCATCGGCCGCCATAAAAATTAAAAACGAGAATGGGCTGTAATTTTATTTTGATATAAGCCCAACCTAATTTGCTATTTGTAATTTGAGATTAATTTTACTGCATGGTTTTGTAATATCGTTTTGGTGCCTATTCATTGGTCAGTTTGGCACGAGATTTTGTAGGGTCCTCTGTATGATTATGAGAACTATGACTGCTTCAGATCTTCTGTTATATAGGACACTGATGTAATTAACTGTAGGGATATCTAAGGCTCCATACGGCATTCCCATAATTAAATTACCGTCCATTGTTTAGGAATTTCTGTATTTTCCTCTCATACTTTCATGACTATTTGTCAAGGCTATTTTGTATGACTGCTGATATGGTTTTGGTTTGTATATTGCATGGTTTTATTTCTATGGTTTTGGTGCCCGTCAGTAGGCCATTTCAACATGAAATTTCGCAGGTTCCCTCGTATAATCGTAAGGAACGTAGTTGCTACAAATTTTCCGTTATGTGGGACGTGAGTGTAATCAATCGTAGGGATATCTAAGGCTCCATACGGCATTCCCATAATTGAATTACAGTTCATATTTAGGAAACTTTGCATTTTCCTTTCACATTTCTTGACGACGCGTCAAGGCGGTTTTAGCTGATCGTAGAGGTTTTGGTATTTTGATTTTATTTATGGTATGGTTGCATGCAGCAAAATTTAGAGGCAAACAGGTACACGATTAATTAAATAGGCTGTTGTTTTAAGCGCTTCGCCCCAAAGAGATTTTGGTAAATTAGTATGACTAAGCATACTCCTAACCATGTCCTTCAATGTTCTGTTTCGCCTTTCAGCTACTCCATTCATGCTAGGCGATCCTGGCATGGTATATTGAGGGACAATGCCATTTTCCTCTAGGAACTTAGCAAAAGGCCCTGGACGTTGTTCACCTGAACCGTCATATCTACCATAGTATTCACCACCACGGTCAGATTTGACTTGCTTAATCTTTTTGTTGAGTTGTAACTCAACTTCAACCTTAAATGATTTGAACACGTCCAAAGCTTGCGCTTTTTCACTTAATAGATATAGATAACCAAATCTTGAATAATCGTCTATGAAACTGATAAAGTAGGTTTGACCATTCCTTGTAGGTGTAGGAAATGGTCCACAAATATCCGTATGAATCGATTCTAAGACATCACTCGGTCTATTGGCATCATATCTCCTTTTATTGGTTTGTTTTCCTTTAACACAACTTACACATGGGCCTAAATCTGTCATGTCTAAAGGATCGAGTATTTCACTTTGCACAAGCCTTTCAATTCTCTTTGGAGAAATGTGACCTAAACGCTTATGCCAAAGTGCACCTGAATTCTCATGAGTTAATTTACGCTTAACACTTCTAGTACTTGTATGCAAATTTTCATTATATGAAGCAATAGTTTCCAAAGAATATAGATTGTCATAAACTGAAAGAAAACCAGATCCAACACATTTAGAATTATGAGATAAACTTAATTTTCCATTTCCAAAAGAACAAAAGTAACCGAACTTGTCTAGTACAGAAATAGAAACTAAATTTCGTCTAAAAGATGGTGCAACAAAAGTCTCATATAAATCTAAATACAATCTAGTCTTAAGTAACAATCTAAAATGTCCAATAGCTTCAACTTGTGCCTTCTTACCATCGCCCATATAGATGTATCTTTCACCATCATTTGCCTTTCGGCAGCTCAGGCAACCCTGCATAGAGATACTTATGTGAGTTGTAGCACCTGAATCAATCCACCAAGTATCTATTTGTACTGAAGTTAAATTAACTTCTGAACAAACCAAAGAAAGAGACATACCTTTCTTCTTGCGCCAAGCTATATAGCCTATGCAATCAGTCTTCTTGTGTCCCTCTTCGCCACAGAAGAAGCACCCATTTGGATTCTTTGGCTTCTTGCCAGTCTTTCCCTTACTGGGTTCCTTCTTTGACTCTGAATTAGCAGCCTTATTCTTGTTTTGTTTCTTCTCCCTTTATTCTTGGAAGTGGAGGCAACGTTAGCACTATGTGTCTTATCATGTTTCAACCTTTCCTCTTCTTGAACTAGATGCGAAATCAGTTCATTCAGAGTCCACTTGTCCTTAGTGCAGTTATAAGTAACCTTGAAATAGTTATACTGTCTAGGGAGAGAGTTAAGCACTAGACACACCTAGATTTCTTCAGATATGTCTAACTTAAGGGCTTGTAACTTTGAAGCAAGATTAGACACTTCCAAAACGTATTCACGAATGTTGCCTTTCCCATTATACTTCATAGAGGTGAGTCTTGCATGAATGTACAAATCTTCGATTTCTCATTCTTGGCAAATCTCTTCTCAATTTCTTCCAAGCATGCCTTAGCTTCATCGGAATCAGAAACGGCACCCCTGAATGCCTCTGGGATTGTCTTCTTAATGATCATTATGCCCATGCGATTGGAGAGTCCCCACTGAGCCACACTTTGAATGTGTTGTTGACTGCTCTTAGCAGTAATCTCAGATGGTTTCTTCTCCCTAAATGCAAGGTCAAGATCTAGACAACCGAAAACTATCATCAAGTTCTCCTTCCATTCCTTAAAGTTGGAACCAGTCAGCATGGGTATGCTGTTAATGCTAGCTGGAATATTTGCTAAAATAAACCAAAGACAAAATACACTAATGTTAATAACCATAATGTATAAGTTAAATCACAAAATATAAAGGTCTAAATCCCATCTACTAGTCTTTATTCATTTACAAGTGCTCTTTGGAGTCTCCAAACAAACTTCAATTGACTAGCTGTAGTATCAAATGTAATGATTCATAACATATCAATTAATTAACCTTTCTTTGGGACGATAATTAATTATATGTAAAACTTTATAATCATTACCCTTTTGATTCTACCAAAACATTTTACATGTAGCCTTTTAAATTATGTCCTTCCTTTGGGCCAATCCATAATTTAAAAATTACATGTACTTTCATACACTTTGTATTTAGGCCTTTGAAACAACCATTAATATGAGAGCCCACTTTGGCGGGATGATATTAATATTGGTTCAATTCTCAAACACAACTCAAGTTACCTTTATATTAGACTTAAAGTATACCTAAACCTAGACTTTTCATTATGCAAATCAATCCTAATATGAAAAGTCTTAACTAAATACTGACCTAGGATGATAAAGACTTAGGACCCAGTTGCAAACCCTAAGGTATACACATATTGAATCGTATGGAATATTGTTTGCCTCTAAAAAATGCTGCAAAGAGAAAAATGAAATTTTATTTCATAAATGATTATGAAACATGGCGATGTGACATACAATTTACTACAAAAAAAAGAAAAGAACACCATGATTACAGACCTAAATCCTTCTCTCTACTATATCGGAATGACGCGGCTATAGCAGAACGCCATAACCAAGATAGGGCAAAGAGAAAACCCATGCATTGAGTCTGACCCACACATGGAAATATCAAGGTTTCTACAATTATCAATAAAAAATGCTATTCTGGCCCAACCCAGCCCAATTCTGAAATTTCCATTAAAAATACGATTGGGCCGGCAAGTATATGAGCAAAATAAATATATGGGCCTTTTTTTTACCAAGTGAGAGGCCCAATCGAAAAATGGTATACGGATCCGATTTTTCTCCTTATCGGATCAAAGCAGAACGAAACCCGATAGTTCAAACCCGCCCAACAGATTAATCTCATAAAAGGGAGGGACAGGTGTCCAGTATCCATTGGTTCATCACAGTGGGACCCACAGTCTGTTAACAGAAGAAAAGAAAAGCAAGTACAAACCTGAGGGAGGAGAACGACGACTGGCGGGGGTTGCGCCTTTCGCCGGCGCTGCACATCGCCGCGACTTCAATGAACTGCGTCGCTGCATGGAGGGTTCCATTACGACCCTATCGACATCAAATACGAAGGGTGTCAGACAGCGAATTTGACAAATGATGGGCGCAGTATTGAAATTGGGAAAAATGAAAGTGCAAAATTACTTGGCGAAATGTTCAATTGAAGTACCTGAGGCGTTGCAATGGCTTTGTAACAAAGGTATTGTATAGCAATTGAGGTTAATTGCAAGGAAAAGAGGAGATTATTGGGAACATTGACTGACAGGGGGTGCCAAGCATAGCGGAACTCACGTTGAGAGGTGTTGGTTATGTTATAGGAGGAGAGAAAGTATCACAGGAATTGCAGATGGTGTAAAGGACCTTGAAAAGAGGAGAAATGCATGCACACACTGACACGAAAGTAAAAATCCCGTAACTGGAGAGGTCCAGTATGGAAAAGAAGAAGGAAACAATGGAAAATACGAAATGGAGAGCGTAATAACAGCCTATCACCATAAAAAGAGGGGCTAGTACTGTACAGATTCTCTGGACATATGCAGCATGGAGAAAAATGAATACACCTTCTTTGATCTTAACCGTTGGATGAGTAAAGCGTGTAGTACTTTTGTCCCTCATAGTACGAGGCATTGATCAGAAGATGACGAAAGCATGGAATGTAAAAAGAAGCTTACTGAAGCATACCCTTTAAAACAAACATGCATCTCACCATACATCATCTGGTGGATGAACAAATGATGAAATTAAAGCATCTTCCCTTAAGTATTGGATAGGATCAGATGCCACAAAAGGGAGAGAAATCTGAAAACACAAATCATTGATGCAGTGCATGAGTCCCTCCATAGTGGGCCCAGGGGGCAAATCAGTAAAAAGCATAAAGGACAAAGGAATGTGGTACATGAGGATGAGGAAGAGCAAATATATTATCTCAATTTTACCCCTCCAGCGTATCATATGACCTGACAGGCCTTTAATTAGGCTAAATTGGGTTAAATTAAAAAAAAAGAACATAAGTATGAGAATGTGTTAATACCCTCTCCGATGCCATAAAGATAATTGAGGATGAATGCTAATCAAACAAGTGCAAAATGAGGTCAAGAGATGTCTTTTTAGAGTGAAGTTCTAATTGAATGGATGAAGAATAAACTTCTGACATGTAATATAATGATTAAGCGTCCTTTCATGACTACTGCATCAATTGATTCCCTCAACCAATGGGAAATCAACAGCATCCCTTTGTTCTGACAAAAGAAAAAACCCCTTTCACTGAAGATGGAATAGAAAACACCAAGGTTGACCCACTAAATGGAACCAATTGGTAAACCACAGATGAATAAAGACTTAATTCCACTTTTACCCCTCAAAATTGAGACCAAATACATGTGAATTGAAGGGTACTGGTGAAATTACATATAAACTATAAGTGACTCCAGTCCAAAATTCATACGGTTGCTCAAATAAAAGCAAATGGAGAAGAGAAAGAAACCTGTCACCTAGCTACATCTATGAACTCAAAGTTTGATCCTCTTACAAGAACATCAAAACCACCCACTGCCTATGGATGCATGGATGAATGCCACCTATCCCTACTCCATAACTGGCGCCAAATACTGTTAGTAAGTGTGTAATTTTCAATTTTTAGTGCTAATTACAATTTAATTAAGCAATTAAACATCACACACAACGGATCGTGCACAAAAGCCAATTAACACAAGAGAAAAGGGTGGATTTTTACCTCTCTTGGTATTGTAACCAAGAGGTTCGATTCCTTGGCTTAGGAGTCGATTGAGAGCTCTCCAAACACCTCCTATTCGCAACGCCTCGAGTCCACTATGGAATTAACCAAATTCTCGACAAAACTATGCTAGTAGTTTGGAGAATATGTCTAATCCCTAGCTTTCCCTTTCTTCAACCAAATGAACTAATCAATTCGTGGAAGATTGGGTGCTCAACACATGAGCTTGAGTGGAGAGGAGAGGAAGGGGGCGGCGCACCCTATGGGGCAAGGTGGCGGCTAGGTGGGAAGAGAGAAGAGAGTGCAAAGAGCCTCCATATGGTGCCTTATATAGCCTCTTAACCCAAGCTAGGAGTTCACACTATTTACAAGTGTGCCACTCCCACCTACCACCTCTCTTGGTCGGCCTACTAGTGGGCCTCTTTGGGCCACTAGTCCATCTCCAATTGGTTCCTTAATTATATTAACTAAAGGCCCACTCAAAGCTATTCAATTTGGACATTTAATTTACCAATAAATTAAAGCCCAAATAACTTAACTAAATTAAGTGTGTTGTTTATAAAAAATTATTAACTTAATAATAATTATTTAGAGATTAGACAATGCATTAATTTATTTCTATATGATCTATTTAACTAATTAATTATAACGGTACATAACGCTATTTAATTAATTAATCAACTTATTATATTTTGCAATACTCATTATTGCAAATAAATAAATAATGCACGTATGGTTAAATACCAATTTTGTGTGACTCTTTGAGGATTTATGCTATGTTGGACATGGAGTTAAATCGCTATTTAATTCCAATAATCATAAGCGGTATCTAGCAACACGTTATGATTCCCAATTCGCATAAATAGTGTACTGCTACAATATTTCAATCATGCATAAGAGAATAATTATATTTCTCTATTTTGATTCTTATGTCACACGATATCATCGTATAATCCAAGATAGGAACGTGTCATTCTTGCAGATTATACGTTTCTTGATCTAGAGATAATTTTATCAGTTGCTAGCAAACAATCTATCTCCATCAAGGGGCCCAAACAGATATCGTCACTCACTAAGTGAATTAATGGAGGACATACGGTTTTCTTGATAATTAGTTTTTCCCCGCACAATTCAAGAGTACTTAAATCAAGTCCGTATAGCAGCCTTTATCAGGAATCAGCGGTAGACATGATTTATAGAATCTATCCTCATGTGGAAAAGATAATCATCTCAAACTTAGAACCAAAATCATAACGAAATAAATAATGACACGTAACACGATCCATATATTTATTTCGTGGGGTCTAGTCCTGTACTATGTTTTATAACATACACATATGCAATTAAGTTGGTTACTCCTAACCTATGATTTATAGAACTTAATCATCACTTAACTTGCATACTAATCTTATTGATAATTAATGTTCTTTATTAATTATCAAGATTATGGACTTTTAGATTTATCGTTGTCATTTACTATTAAATGAATAACAGTGATCTATAATTCAGATCCTCAACCTGAATGGACTGTCAACGAATAAATCAAAGAACAAATGATTTGAAATCACCAATAACATAAACTATAGAAGTAGCCTAATAAAATTGGCTTCTAGGACATATCTCCAACAATCTTCCACTTGGCCTAGAGTCAATCAATGGTGACTTCTAGCCAGTGCATAGTACTCAATGTAATATCCAAAATATACATGTCTCATACTAAAGCCTAGTAACAAAAGATACAACTCAAAGCCACTCAAGCATGCGCCTAATTCCCATGGATGCAACGTGCAAATCATGTGCGGCTCGAGATAAAGGCTTTGTCAGAGGGTCCGCTGTGTTCGCGGCACCGTCCACCTTCTTGACCTTGACCCATCCATCATTAATCAACTGACGGATGAGATGGAATCGTCGTAGAATGTGCCTAGTCTTTTGGTGAGACCTAGGCTCCTTGGACTGAGCTATGGCTCCCGTGTTGTCGTAGTAGATATCTACTGGACTTGAGATGCTTGGAATCACCTCTAGCTCGGTCAAGAACTCCTTAATCCATACACCTTCTTTCGCTGCTTCACCAGCCGCTAAGTATTCTGCTTCGGTGACGGAATCGGCCGTAGTATCTTGTTTGGAACTCTTCCAACTCACGGCACCACCATTGAGCAGAAATACGAAGCCGGACTGTGATTTTGAGTCATCTCGATCGGTTTGGAAACTAGCATCGGTGTAACCACTTACAACGAGCTCTTGGTCTCCACCATATACGAGAATGCTATCCTTTGTTCTCTTGAGATATTTGAGGATATTCTTGACTGCAGTCCAATGTGCCATGCCAGGATTGGCTTGGAATCGACTAGTCACGCTAATCGGATGTGACACATCAGGACGAGTGCATAGCATGGCATACATAATCGATCCGACCACAGATGGATACTGGAATTTCTTCATGTATTCACGATCTGTATCATTGGTCGGACTTTGAGACTTGCTCGAGAAAATGCCATGTGACATAGGCAAGTGAATAACAGTGATCTATAATTCAGATCCTCAACCTGAATGGACTGTCAACGAATAAATCAAAGAACAAATGATCTGAAATCACCAATAACATAAATTATAGAAGTAGCCTAATAAAATTGACTTCTAGGACATATCTCCAACAAATACCCCCTCCCCAAGGAAAGCCAGTGGATAAGAGATGGCAAGCATGGCCTGGTCCTACCAAACGCCAAATGGCATGAGGACCCATCTGTCATAAACATCTTAAATGGCAAGTGAAAAGAGGTAAATTGCAAAACCATTGTCCCATCTTCAACCTGTAAATGTCAGGTGTCAAAAAAAAGGTTGGATAGTGTAATTGAGTAGTAGAAAGGAAGAAGTGAAGAAAGGATTACAAAAGTAAGGCGGCAGATCATCTCACTATCTCAACCATTGATCAAGATTGGAAGAATGGAGAAGCTGCCACATGTCAAGATGATGAAAGCACCAAGCCCTGGAAATCTTCTATAAAAGAAGCACCTCCTGAGAAGAAGGGAGAGGCCAATTAGTTAGTCAAAACTCTGTCATTTTAGGAAGTCAAGTATGTTTTTGCAATCAAGGTAATAGATGTAATCTATAATGACCTCCAAAAATATGAATAAAATGATATTAAATGCATTTGTTGTGTTGTTTTTTATCTTTTTTCATTTCCTGGTTCTGTTCTTTGGAGTTACACTGATGCTAGTGAGGAGCATGACATAGATTCCACACTCATGAACATCAGTTGTGCCTCTAAAAGGTCATGCATATAGGAGTAATTTGCATTAGCATAAATTTTTCCTTACTGTCAGTGTGTGTGGTTAGCAGCTGCTGGTTATATGGAGAGCGTGAGTTAGATTCCACCTCCATGGATGCCATGCTAGCTTGTGGCTTTAGTTTGTCTCAATATTCATGTCATGGTTGTCATCATGTTCCTGTTAAAGTTTGTCATGCACACAGTTCATAGCAAAGTTCAATAGGTCAAGTCTCTGTCACAATAATAAATGTTCAGTTTTAAAGTTGAAATGGGGTTATTCAGTCCAAAAATGTAAGAGTTAGGTCTATGTAAAGGTATAAATGTCAAAAATATATTTTAAAATGCATATAAGCTCTCTTTAGGTTTGTTTACTTTTGACAAAAAGGTACAGAAACAAGATATTTCTAAATAATTAAGTTTTTCATGCTTGTTGATTTCAAAGTCAAAGGGATAATCTAATTTCTGTATTTTTAAATTCTAAAGGATACTTGAACTCTTACACACTGTCCAAAATCAGAAGATGGCTTGGTTATGAGGAGCGTGACATAGATTCCACCCTCATGATATGGTCCAAATTCTGATTTATACAGTATGCTAGGTCTCAAGTTGACTGAAGCAGTAAAAGTGAATAAATATAATTAAGTTCAAGGTTTCAAGTGAAATGTCATCTTTTCTGTAGATACATAAGTTTGGGCTTAATAAGATAAGAAGCATATCAGTAGTAAAAGCATGTTTTAATCCTGTAAGTATACTTCTAAGTCCCCTTTTCAAAAGAAAAATATGTCTTTCTGTTCATGGGCATTTGTAGTTTTAAATCCCTCCAGTAACATATGGCGAGTCACCCTGATTTCAACTTAACACAAGTTTAGAATTGAAAGTCTTGGAACTAGTCTTATTTTACTAATAAAGCTCCTGTCTCTTTAGCAAGCCAAAAACAAAATGATATATTTGTTGCGGCTTTTTCGTCATTATTCTCCTCGAAGGAATTTCTCGAAGAACAATGGGAACATAGCCTTAGATTCACCTCCCTTAAGGTTTCGATCTCTATAGCGGGTATCTCTCAACACAAGAGAATCCTAACAAGAGTCGCTACTTAAAGAAGTTTCTTGATTTAGCGGGTCCTTTCTTTCCAATAGGCGCAAGCCCCTATTGTTAATTACCTCGTAGTTGCCTACGAGAACCTCTGATTAAGGGACGTAAAGGGTGTTGATGTAATGAGCTAAAAAAAGAGACTTATGCAGTGCTATTAAGGAGGTCTTAATTGATGGTACCAAATCTAATTGACGGGACCCAATTAAGGATCGACGAAAGACTTTCTACTTTGACATAAAAAGGAATGAATTTTGGTTTGGGGAGAGGTCTTTGTTTGAAAGGGGAAGACTTCATTTGGAATTGTCTTGGAGTCGTTTTGGGTAAACTCTCGGGGCTATGACTGGCCTTCTTATGAGAGTGAAAGGAGTTTTACAACTTTCGGGGCATTTGACGCCTTTGAGCGAAAGTTGGTTCTTTTACAACCCTAGGGACTATCTTGATCGGTCTTCTTAATAAGAGTTGGTTCTTTAATGACCCTAGGGATCATCTTAGTCGGTGTTCTTAATAAGAGTCGGTTCTCGGGACCATCTTAGTCGGTCTTCTTATGAGAACAAAAAGGGAATTTTACAACCTTCGGGGCATTTGGCGCCTTTGAGCGAAAGTTGGTTCTTTTACAACCCTAGGGACCATCTTGATCGATCTTCTTAAAAAGAGTTGGTTCTTTAACGACCCTAGGGACCATCTTAGTCGGTCTTCTTAATAAGAGTCGATTCTCGGGACCATCTTGGTCGGTTTTCTTGTGAGAACAAAAAGGAAATTCTTTGGACGAGGGGGCTCGTAAGAATTTGATTTCTAAGTCATCTGAGGTTGATCTCAACCCTAGCGAGGGACTTTTCCTCGAACGAAGAGGTTTCGACTTTGATTTTAGATTTCGGGTTTTGTACTTTTGATTTCTGAAGTTTCACTTAGGACATTTGGTGATTTTATTCACCTTGGCCTTTTGAACTCTTTGACTTTTAGAAATTCCTTTTTGGATTTGAAAATACTTATTTTGAGAGTCTTTTAATATTTGAAAATACTATTCTTGAAATTACTTGGATATCGAGAGTATTTAGCTTTTGCTTTTCATTTAAAAAATAACATTGAATATATTGGTTTATTTTGACTTTTCGTAATTTGGAAAATATAAAATATATTTATATTTGAGAATACTTGATTTCAAAGATATCATATTTGGAATTTTTATTTCAGAAGTATTTAGTTTCAGTTTTAGAATTTTATAAAGGGGTTTATTAATTTTCTAATATTAATAAAATTCATTTTTAAAGTGAAAATGCTTCAAAAATACAAAAAGGCCGCTACTTTGACACAATTTCATGTCAAAATATCAGTGAATTTGGTTTATTTTGGATTTTAGAATTTTATAGATATTTTATTTGTATTTTTCTGAACTTCTTATTATTTTAAAAGTGATTTTTAATTTTTCTGCTGACATGGCGTTCTCTGGTTGATCCATGGATTGCTGAGGTGGCAAGGAGGCAAATTTGTATGGGCTTGGTATATCTTCGTTAATGGGTTTCTGCTCATTCTTTGGGCCCAGGCTATTTTCTTTTTTTCTTTTAACATTTCCACGGGTTTCCAGTCTAAGTAAACGTGGATTCTATAATCGTCTCGTCACAAAGAATCAGAGAGGTATCAGCGCTGAAGTTCGAACGGAAAAGATGGGTTCCTTTCTCTTCACTAACGATTTCGACGAAGTGGATTTAAATCCGTTAATGATTCCGACTGCTGTAACCGTTAAGGTTAATGATGTAACCTGTAGCCTGAGACGAAGACAGTGGTTGCCTTAGTTTCGAGCGCGTCAGCTTCATTTTATGGGAGTACCACTAACTGGTACGGTGGTACAGGTTTGGTATTGAGAAGATTACGGAGGAACCACATTACTATGCTGACAACAAGCCAATTGGTATCGATATAGTGCAAAGATGAGGGTATACGGCTCAATTTAACATTTATATGCGCAATTTGATGAAATCAATCGAAATTGGTGTGGACTCATCACTTCTGTATCTTTAACCTATACAACACAGCATAATACTCATGTAACCATTGGTGATTGAATCACACGACTCACATATTTTGGTACTTCTCTTTCGTCATAAACTAAAACCCATAACAAAGGTCCAGCTTTCAATGCTTATACGGTTACACACATTTTTTTATGCCAGGGTATTCCAACTTCAATCCCTGGTAAACCTGACCTTCATTTGGTTCATTTAAAGTTTACAAATTATTAACACTGTCCCCAAGGCACTATGGCAGTCACAAAAGAAGTTAACTTAGTAATAAAAATAACAAAGTACACAATTGTATCTAGGCAATATCTAATTCTATATTTCTATTATCCTGAGAACCAATCTTAGCAGAAATCGCAATCTTAAAATCTGACAAACCTAAAGGCAAGATTCATAAAGATGTTCTCCAATATTTAGACTACCTTTACTACACATAACTTAACATTTCACTCGAAAAGGTGCTAGTTAACAACCCATTCAATCATCAACAGAAGGAAGCAACTTTCTTCACATTTGCAAAATAACCCAACCATTTTCTGAAACACAACCTTAGTGCATTTACTCAACTGAAAGTGGTATGATAAATAAAGACATGCTGTAGCAAGATAACATCAGATACCATGTATACATAGAATGGTACTTTTGCACAATCAACCCTAGGCTTTCAACAAATCGTGAAATCAGTCCTATCATACCAGAACAGATTAAGAATGGAAGTTCACATTGATGTAGCTTTCTGACTCAAAGAACAAAGACAGAAACCTATGGCTTTATGCAACATGATCCTTACAAAACCTTCTTATCTACATTTATGGGAGTAAAACAAGGGTTACAGAGGGGAAGTTTGACATCTAAAATCCTGAACAAAATTGGACAGCATTTCCCCTAGATTCCCTCTTAATTTGAAGTTTAATAGATCAAACTGAGCTTGAAATTGGCTCAATTCAACCAATTAAACTCGATCCGCTATGGAGGCCGAGCCTCTTAGCAAATCACAGAGGGAATCCAGCTATGGAGTCTTGCTCCTAGCTGAGAAGAAATCCGCCATGGGAGCCGTGCTCCCTGGCAGAAGAAGGTTAGATTGGAAGAGGAAAAGACAGATGCAGCATGAATCAAAACCAAGAACATCACAATTAAACAGTTATACGACTTGGATCTACGATTCTGAGACTTTTGATCCGCCATGGGAGCCACGCTCCCTGGTTGATCTTGTCTCTATCCTAAAGACCTCAATTAACTGAGCATTCATGTGTAAAGAAATGCAAGAAAACAGATAAAGAAATGAAGAAATGGATAATTCACCATGGGAGCCGTGCTCCATGGTAAACCCGTCTTTCCGACTTGAAACAAGATGCAAAGTACTAAAGCTACTATGACTAGAACTGAACCCATGTGTGACATGTCGATTAGCTGTTTCGTTCCTGTGTATTGCCTGATAGTACAGCTACTATGACTAGGGTTGGTTATGTTAGAAAGTGTGCTAATTTTCATTTTATGCTAATTACCAATTAATTAACCAAGCAAACATAGCACACACAAGATCTAGTACACAAGCTATTCAAACACACGAGAAAAAGGGGAAATCGATACCTCCCGCGAAATCGTATTCGCGGGGCTCGACCAAGGCATGGGAATCGATGGCGTGCCTTCTCCACCGTCTCCACCACGTCTCGTAACCGCCCTCGAGTCCACCAAGGAGGATTAATCACGTTCTACAAGGTACGTGCTAGCATACCCAAAGAACAAGCCTAATCCCTATGGTTTTCTCTCTTGCATCAATCAACAACCTTGATTTAGTGGAGAGAAAATAGCTCAACACATGAGCAAAAGAGAGGGAGAGAAGAGGAAGGTGGCGGCCTAGAATGGGAGGAAGAGAGGAGAGAGAAAAGTCTTGGTGGAGGCTCTCATAAGTGGTCCTTATATAGAGCACAAAACCTAATTGACCTCTTGCATAATTACAACTATGCCATCCAACCTACCACCATAAATGGCTGCCACGAAATGGGCCTTTATGGGCCATTAAACCCCTTCATTTGGACCATTAATTCATATAATTAAGGTCCCTCAACTTTGCTCTTTAATTGGGCTATATATTTGCTATTTAAATAACGGCCCAATTAATCAATATAACCATTTATATTGATAAGTGTTGAACTAAATTAATTATTAACTCATTAATAATTATTTTAGGATTAGTTAATGCATTAATTTATTTCTATATGATCCATTGACTTAATTAATTATAACGATTCGCAACGGTATATAATTAATTAATCAATCTTATCATATTTCCACAGAACCTACTGCTGTGAATAAATAAATAATGCACTGTGTGATTAATGTCCTATTTGTGTGACCCTTTGAGGATTTATGCTATGTTGGCCATGGAATTAAATCGTTATTTAATTCCAATAATCATAAGCGGTATCTAGCAACACGTTATGACTCCCAATTCGCATAAATAGTGTACTGCTACAATATTTCAATCCTGCATAAGAGAATAAATATGTTTCTCTATTTTGATTCTTATGTCGCACGATATCATCGTATAATCCAAGATAGGAATGTGTCATTCTTGCAGATTATACGTTTCTTGATCTAGAGATAATTGTATAAAGTTGCATGCAAACAATCTATCTCCATCAAGGGGCCCAAACAGATATCGTCACTCACTAAGTGAATTAATGAGGGACATACGGTTTTCTTGATGATTAACTTTTCCCCGCACAATTCAAGAGAACATAAATAAAGTCCGTATAGCAGCCCTTATCGGGAATCAGCGGTAGACAATATTTATTGAACCTATCCTCATGTGGAAAAGATAAACATCTCAAACTTAGAACCAAAATCACAACGAAATAAACAATGACACATAACACAATCCATATGTTTATTTCGATGGGTCAAGTCCTGTGCTATGTTCCATAACATACACATATGCAACTAAGTTGGTAACTCTTTACCTATGATTAGTAGAATTTAATCATCACTTAACTTGCATACTAATCTTTTATGATAATTAATGTTCCTTGTTAATTATCAAGATTATGGACCGTTTAGATTTATTATTGTCATTCTAAAGAATGATCAACAGAGATCTACAATTCAGATCCTCAACCTGAATGATCTGTCAATAATAAACCTAGGAACAGATGATAAAATCTCATCCAAAACATAAACTAATAATTAAGTCATTAAATTATTGACTTCTAGGACATAACTCTAACAGGTTATGCCATGACACTTTTGCAATCATCTGATAATCAGTTCCTCTATATCGTTGTAATTCATTAAACACTCGTGGTCCTTTATTGTGAGCAATTTCATTGGGTTCAATTAATCCATATTTACTCATTCATTTCAGGGAGGAAGGAGCAGGCCCTGAGCAAATTTTGAGCAGGCTAACCGAGTGGGCCCTTCACCAGGTTTGTTATCGAGCCTTCTCTTTTTTTTTTGTTGGATGGATTGAATCATGGCTCGCCTGATGGGCTTTTGATGAGGGCATAAATGGGCTTCTTGTATTGAATGTTGTTGAAATGTACTATGGGGCCGTTTGGATCGCTTAGGAATTTGGGGAATTTAGGAAAGTTGCAATTTTTAGGAATAAATTTATTGGGAAGTGTGTAACTTTGTGAAGAGTTTGGATTGTTTATAATAAATTTATGATAGAAAGATGAAATTCTCCAAATTCCTTGGGGAATCCAAACAGCCCCTATAATCGCCCCATGTGTCAGCCTTGTTTTGGAACTGATTTTGTTAGCTTCCTATAACACTTGTACCCGTTTCTATTTCTTTTCTTTGGACGCGGCTTGCATACTCCCTTTGTCTGTCACTTGCACGGTCCACCGGTGCACTGGTCCATCTTGTCTTCAACGGGAGGATTCGAACTCATTGGTCTCCATTCCTCTGTTTTCTTTCACACTCGTGGTTCACAAGCTCCGTGCTTCACTTTTTGGCTACCAACCTGGTGTACACTCTTGGTCTTTCATTCGGAGATGCTACAGCTGTGTATTCTCATTGTGGGGCCCTTTGTTCAGTTGTACACCTGATCGGAGAAGAGAGAGAGAGCGCATCCCTGGTTTGTCTCATTAGCACCTCCCTTCTATAAACAGCTGTATCATGTGGATCATCTGGATAAGAAAAAATTGGAAAAAGAAAACATATACTACCTTGAGCATCATCTGGATAGAGATAAACTTGTCTCAGTGCAATTCTTTTTCCTGTTCAACCAAGTAACCATATCATGCATACCTAACAAAAGAATTGGATACGTGTAGTAAAATAAATAAGAAAAAAATTAAATCTAACATCTACGGTATGGTAATATTATAATTATCCTTTTTAAAATAAAATCAAATATTTCAGTGTGTCATTGTTGGATAGTTATAATTATCAAAATTCAAAAGAGTTAATGCCATTTGAGTATCAAAATAGTTACCTGATGTGGCAGGTCCCACATAGAAACAGGATATGTCAGCCTCTCCCTTTCCTAGGCTCCCCAACTTAATTACATCTGAATTTGCAAAATCCAGGATCAACATAAGCAGACTTACATCACACAGAATGTACATGCAAAAATGAAAGAAAACTACTCTAAATGCCATATTGCAAAAGAAAGATTGGCCTTTACCAGAGTAGTATAACGGCGTGCTTTGCTGCGAGTGAGGTAGGTTGCGGGGCCCATTGCAAGGACATATATCTCTTAGATTCTTTCAAACACTGCATCAAAAGAATAAGAAAAACGTATTAGTAAATATACTCAATTCAACACAAATTTATTGTAGTATTGTTAAAATAATTTAACAATCCACATAGATGACAGTTTCTTTTTTAACATTTAATTCTCTTCAATTTTAACTATATTTTTTATGGGATATGATTATCTTTCTAAGAGCTTTAAGAAACTTCAATCGAACAAAAATAAGAAATAGAGAAAAACATTAAATTGCTTCTCGTATAGGCACACTTCAATGAGGATGGCTAATGTGCCATAGATGGCATAGAGGGTCCCGTGCCATAGAGTCATTTTTCGAGATCCAAAATTCAAATGCTCAATTTGAACCATCCAAGTTATTCACCACATTAAAATATCCTTGGAGACCAAATTTTACATTTTTTCAAATTTTTTTGCTATTTATTATGATATTTTTAAAAAACGTTATAATTGGAGTATTTTAGACCCTCCAATTTGAACATATCAAAATAAATACCAAAAAAATTTAAAAAAATGTAAAATTTGGTCTCCAATGGTATTTCAATATGCTGATCAATTTGAACGGTTTGGATTGACCGATTGAATTTCGAATCTTCAAAAAATGACTCAAAAAAGACATCTATGGCATTGCCATCTATGGCACTTTATCCCACCTCCACTTCAATGATGAAAGAAAATTAAGAGCAAAGTGAAATAATTACCAAGCACTTTCATATTAGTTGGGATCCAGTAAAACTGTGAGCTCCAAGGATACCCAAAAAAAAAAAAAGTCTCTACTTAAGTTAATGGATACACACCTTCCACTCCTCTTGGTTGTTTAATCCGTCATAGGCCATCAAGAAAGGTTTTGTTGTCTCCAAAGGCTCCTCAAGGGACATCGGGGGCTTCTCTTCTATATCTGGATTTTTCAAATCCCATCAAGTACTCTGGCTCGAACTCAATCTACATCAAACATAAAATATGAAAATTAATTATTCGAGTTTGTATTATATGAAGGAAATAAAAGTCACTTTGAATTACTGGACTATCATAGAATCACAGTACCCTTGATCTCGAATAATTTTCGTGAAGCTTAATTCTGCATCTTTGATTAAAGTTCAAGGGTACTGTGATAGTACATTGATTAAAAAGTCCTCTAAGGCCAGACACCATAAAAAATGTATCCAAATCAAAGTAAAATTATGTATGATAGGTCAAAATCAATACATATCAGTTAATCCTAAAAGCTTTGCCTCAAATTTAACTTAAAATAGACAATAGCCTGCACAAAGCAACATGCAATGAAGCATGTCTATGCGGTCTTGTTCCACATCGTCCAAAACGACAAACTGCCATAGTCATTAGTACATAAGCACCAGAGTTCACCTACCAGTGCCAAACAACATCTTGAGGTAATATGTAAAATCCATCTTAATTCCGACTACATAATCCAACCAACAATACTAAGACAAACTCCTCAGAAAAAGAAAAACAAAAAAATAGAAAAGGAAGGAAAGAAGAAGGTTACCATATTATTCATGTGCTCAGCATTTTGAAAGGCATTCATCAACGGAGAAGGCAAGGCTCGCATAGCTGCTTGGTCAAAAGCCTCATCCAAAATCTTCAATCAGAATAACCGATGTAGTTTCAATACAAAATGGTACCAAATAACTGGATTTTACATTTTTTTTTCTGCCATCACATGCTTCAGAAGTTCAGATAGATTAGTCAAAATTTGAATTAGTTTGAATCAGATAGCTTGTGTATTGCCAAATAAAAACTGGCACATACTTGTGCCACCTAACTTGACAAGCATAGTCTATAAACTGCACACTCTATGTCTAGTATCATAGAATCTATAGATGATAGGAATATTTATGAAATTTGCTGAACTAAATGATAGGAATTTTCACTATGGATGATAACATTACTGCCAAAATAAAGTCATAAGTTTTGTTATGTTATCCAAAATAAGCTTGATTAAGCGGTAAGACTTGTTTGGCTTTCTTTCTCCAGCCTAGCAAGTTAATGATATCTGATCTTTGTTTGCTATTCTTTTCTTTAGCTTAACCAGTTAATGATATCTGTCAATCACCGTCAAATATTAAATACTACTTCAATAATCCCTTATTTACCCTTTCTAGTAAATTGTATCATTCTATCACCATCAAACTCATTGTATGTATTGTAATTTAAGAGTAGCTTTAAGTACTTCGACAAATTCACTTTTCAGAAAAGAAGTTTATGATCAAAGATTCAAAGACACTAACATGCACTTTCAGAGCCTAAGTGTGAGTGGTGGTCGAATTTGAACGTCAGTCACTTGAAAACTGATCTAGCTAGTTTAATGGATTTAATTATAATGGAGATTAAATTAATTTGGTTCCAACCTGGGAAGGTCATACTCGAAGCGTTGCTAACGCCAGAATTGGTATTCCTTTTCAAGTCTGCTTCTTTCGAGACAGGTAATTGTGGCTGTATAAAGGGACAATCGGCCTCTTGGTATAGCAGTTGAGTTATCGAATCTCTGACCCACTTTCGCTCGCCATCATCAAGTTCGTCGATTACAAATGGTAACCCCACTTTTCCTTTTTCTGACTCTAAAAATATACAAGAAAGAAAAAAAAGACATAGTTATGATGTTGATAGTGATATGCACAGCTGAATATAATTAACAATGTCAGATATCAGCTTGTTCATGTTTTTCCTTTATCGGAAGCTGTATGCCTTTCATTGCAGAAATGTACCTTTCAATCTTGTGTAAGTAGAAGAATACTCCCTTTTGTTTTATGTACTTGAGAAATTTTTAGCTTCCGAAAAATAGCTTTACCATTTCAAAGTAGTTGTTTTCCTGGAATTAGAAATTAGTCATTTCAATCATTTGAGATGACCGGTGTTCTTTGTAACTCAAAAGGTAAAGAGAAAATATCAATGATTCCATGTAAACAAAACAAAATAATACTTGAAAGTTTGATAGAAATAAAATAATCCTCACTGGTAATGACACTCGACTGACAAAGTTGTAACACTGGTCACATTGACTCGACTGGGGTAAAATGGCTGACAAATTGTGCAAAGTCTTTTAGGTCATTTTAATAACCATGATCAAAACTCCATGTAAAGATGTCGGCTATTTCTTGCATAAGTTAAAAGTAATAAATTAATTACCTCAAAAGACCAGGGATCTGACAGATCAAAAGCTAGGGTTTGTTAACAATATCGAGGGAGCCCCTGTACTCTTCTAGCCTTGTTGTCACCCCAACTATCTCCTCACCACTGCCACCCAATTGCCCCCAAATATGTCACACGAAAGGCTGCTGAGCTGAGCAAAATCCATCTATGAAAACCAAGCAACTATAAGAAATTAAAAAAGCCAAAATAAAATTAGAATTAACAAAGAAAATTGCAGAAGCTTTTGAGATTTAACAAATTACTCGGAAAGCTTCTGTTTGGTGGGGGAAGTCGACGGATGAGGTAGGAGGAGGTGAGGCGGTGTTTTTTCGTTGTGCAAGACATCGAAGGGTGCTTTTCAAGTCTATCTTTCAAGGCAGGTGCTTCGAGAGGAGAAGGAGACGGAGATGGGGAGAGAGAAGAGACGAGGAAGGTGAGAGAAAGGAAGAGAGGAGGAGGCAGTTCTAGCAAATGAGAGAGCGGAGATCTGGGGCTCGCAGGAGTCTGGGGCTAGGTTAGTGTTTGGATGGAGATTGGAGGCTACGAAGAAAATGAACGGTCAGATTGCCGTGTCCTGACCGAAAAAAATAGCGGTATACGACGCCCACCCACGGATTTAATTAATACTATAGGGGCCGTTTGGATGTTGTAGAAATTTGGGGAATTTGCAATTCTAGGCATAAATTTATTAGGAAGTGTGTAACTTTGTAAAGAGTTTGGATTGTTTATAATAAATTTGGCATATGAAATTCCGGAAATTTACAATTCCCTCTTATTTCAACTCCATCCAAACGCCCCCATAGATATTCCCACTCCAATCAAACATTGGAGTGGGAATAGGAAATAGAAATAGAGAAAAGCTTATTTCTTATTCCTTATTCAAATATTTTGGTTTTGTTAGAATATAAATAAGGGCCGAATAAATCTAAATTCCTTATTCTTTAGTTGTTTGGTTTTCACCGAAATAAGGAATAAAGGGGCTTATTCCTTATTCCCACTCCAACCAAACACACCCATAGATTTTCCTTCCCTTGCGTTATTTTCCTTCTGTTTCCCTCAATCCAAACAGACCGTAAGGGTAAAAGGGTCCGGAATTTTTAATTTTATTATTTTAATTTTATTTATATTAAAAATCATGGTAAAGGGACAAATACAGAAGGCGTCTCAATTTCGAGGGGGCATAGTCAGTAGATTGAACTTTTAGAGGATAAATTCAGTATTTTCTCAGTTATGAGGGATACAGAAAAATTCTTTCCAAACTTTTAATATAATCTACCTATGTAAAAATGATTTTATGATGCCGATCTCAAAAATTAGGATGGGATGTGGGCCCACTTTCAGTGTCTATTTTCCCCATCTTCCCGCTGTTTTTCGCCGCTGCTTAGGGTTTCCCGTGTGCGACAATTTCCAATTTTCCCCTCGTAGCTGACGTAATCCTTTATCCAATAAATAAAACAAGAGAATCCCAACTTCCCCAAGGACCCCAACCTTCAAATAGAAAGTTATCCAACTTGCACGCGTCGCCGTATTAGTCCATCCACGTAGGCATTTAATCATCCGTCGGATCAACAAAATATACGGCTGAGATCAAAATTCCAGCGCAAAGAAGAGAGAGATGAGAAATCCGTTTTTTGATTTTATCCTTATCCTATTTTCTTTGTCGGAATAAAACCAACGCTGGGCCCCACCTCCTCTATATCTATTGTATTATATAATTCTATTTCTCCTTCCAACCCCCATTACTCGCTTTTCCCCATTTCTAAAATTTTTCCTCATCTCTCTCATCTGCTCTCTCTTCTCTCTAGAAATCGAACCAGAAGTTCAGCTTTGATCGGCCATGGCGGAGGTGTGTGTCAAAGGAGGCTTCGTATTGCCATCCTCGAGGAATCTGAGCAGGAAAGGAGGCGTCCATTGCTCCCTCTCCCCTCCTTCGACGATTGAAATCAAGGATCGATCGCACAAGAGCGATTTCAGTGAAGGGAGATTGGTGTTTCCCGTGAGGAGAATTAGACCTCTCAAGCCTTTTGTTGTATCCTCGCCTGTACCTGTATGTGAATTTCTCAAATTTTCTTAGTTGTTGCAACGGAAATTCATTTTTACCTTTTTTTTCTGAGGAGTTAATGGGTCTAGTTGTAATAGAAAATTATTGGCATGATATGAGGCCTATTTGTTTAGATTTTTCTTCCTCGAGTTAGATTAAATCCGGTAATTGGGTTTGCTAAATGTTTCGTAGTGATGGAAGGAACCGTTAGATGTCACAACGCCTATTAGTTTAGGTTTTCTCGATTGAGCTAAGTTAAATTGGGTAGATTGGTTTGCTAATCGTTTTGTAGTGATGGAAGGAACCCTTAAATGTAGTGGTGTATATTTCCTTACCAAATTTGGTGATAAGATGTTTTTTCCCTTTTTTTTTCTCAAAAGAACAAGGAATAATTCTTAACACTTTTTATTTAGGTGTAATTAAACAAAAATTGAAGGGTTATAAAAGGGTAGTTTTAACATTCATTTTTGTTTAAACTCAATTAAGGCGTTCGGGGTTTTAATTGACATTTTGTCTTCTAAAATTTCAGAAGGGATTCACAATTGGACCAAAAACCATGAAATGGTGGGAGCAGGGTCTTCAACCAAACATGCGAGAAATTGAATCAACTCAAGATTTGGTTGACTCCTTACGGAATGCCGGTGACAAACTCGTAGTCGTCGATTTCTTCTCTCCCAGCTGCCCTGGTTGTAAAACTCTCCATCCAAAGGTACCATAGCTTGTTAAACTCCTCCACCAATTCAATTATATTTGCCGCAAATTTGGAATGCGACAAGTATCTAAGTGAATTAATTTTTGGCAGATTTGTAAATTTGCGGAGGCCAATCCTGATGTGCTGTTTCTCCAAGTTAATTATGAGAAGCACAAATCAATGTGTTACAGCCTACATGTGCATGTTCTCCCGTTCTTCTGGTTCTTTAGAGGAGCTCAAGGCCGCCTGTGTGGGTTCAGTTGCACTACCCAAACTGTAAGGCCTAGACCCGTTGATTGTTTAAACTTTTTCTCATTCAATTAAACCTCTTTGATAACTAACTTGTCAATATGGTTGCAGATTAAGAAATTTAAGGATGCTTTGGCAAAGCACACACCAGAGAGGTGCAGTCTGGGACCAACAAAGGGGCTCGATGAGTCAGTTTTGCTGGCACTTGCAGCCAACAAAGAACTGAACTTCAGTTATACAAAGAAGGAAGAAGCCGAGAAAGAGGTGTCACCTGCCATTCCTCCATTGGCACCTCTATCTCCTGTTTTGGCTTCAGGCTCCATGGAAAAAGGGAAGGAATTGGTGTCGACAGAGAGATGATGTTTGAATTCAAGTGATATCTCTATTAGGTGTTATTCCCTCTGTACAGTTCTTTTCTTTTTGAATCTTTTTAACTTGAGGTGCTTTTAGTAGCTCATTTAGGGGGTATAAATCTTTAGAGGCATCCCTCTTATTTCATATATTATCGGGTAATGGGGTATGGTGTAGTTGCGTTGATCTAAGTAGGCTATGGCTTTTTAATCATTAGCCTGCTGATTTATCTACTAGGTTTATTAGGTGTTGAGTATTTCTGTGTTGTTGCTTCTTGCCAGGAGAAGGAAAATTGAGCTATGTGAGGTTGTATTTTGGTTAAGATAAAAATGCATGTGAAGTTGTGTTTGGATCATCCCATCAAAACAGAAAGAAAAAGAGGTGTGAGATTTTCTTTGGAAAACTAACCAAAAAATATATATATATGTAAGGGCTCTTTAATAGAGAAAAGGTGTGGGAATTATATGAGGATGTATTTTGTGTGAGAGATAAAAGATGTATGACTGTATATCTGTATTATGTTCAAGCGAACAATGTATCTATGATTTGCGAGTTATTATTATCTTAATTTGTTTGCTCTAGTTTTAAAATATGTACAAAGAAATGTTTTTGTGGGTTTCCTCCAGTAACAGAATGTGTATGTTTACTTGTAAAAGTAGCATTCAAATCAACTGCTCTCTATTTATTTTTGAGAGAGGAAAAAGGGAGAAACAGTTGGAGAACTTTTTGTGAGATGTTGCTTGAATCTAGAGATTGTTCCTGAAACCAAGAGAGACGTAACTATATTGCTTCGATCAGAATAATTGAGTGGTAGGGTCAAATTTGAAATTGAGAGGTTGATATTTGGTGGTGTCTGACTGGGCGTTCTAAACTGGTAAGTGTTTGATTTATCAAATTCAAACTATAAATTTACAAAATAATGGCATGTGTCAGGGTTTCAAGTAGGAGAAACTGTAGCAAAAATTAGCAGCCTGGATTTGAGGGGATGGGTTTGCCATCTAATCCATTCTACCTAACTTGATATAGTCAAAAGTGTGGCTAGGAGGAAGACAGCTATCGTTGAACGGCTTCAGTTTCTCTCCAGTTTTACAGCGTATTTGACCGTCTATTCTAAACCAGACGGTCTGAAAAGGCACTTGAGCGTATTTAAATGACCGTTCGATCTGATATATATATAGACCGTTGGAATTTTACGGATGAGAGGATTAGATGACATTTTTATGCTGTATTTATTATTTTATTATTATTATTATTATTATTATTATTATTTTCTGGATATAATAAACTGTTACACGAGATTTGAGGCTGGCGTCCTTGAAAAAAATATATTAAAAAAAAGGACAAGTTATTTCTTTTTAAAAAAAAATTGACTGCCGGGTGTTAGGGCGAAGATAAGACGAGTATTTGAATAAAAGAAAACAAGAGGAGCCATCTCAAAAACTTGAAGGATTTAATCGGTTAGGTCGCGTTTGATTTGAATCTCACGGAGACTCTTGGGCCCGAATGGATTGTGTGGAGACTCTTGGGCCCGTTTGGATTGTATGGAAATAGGAGAAATAATTTTTTTCTATGTGTAAATTTATTATAAACAATCTAAACTCTTTACAAAATTACACACTTTCCAATACTTTCTGCCTAAAAAAATAGACTATTTTTCTTATTCCTGAACAATCCAAACGGAACGATCATATTCGTTCCCAGCGAATCACTCTTCCCCGGTGCTCTTCCACGCTCGCCATAGAGACAATCGTAGAAATCGTCTCTCTGTGATTTCGTCCCTCGCACTCTCTCCTCCTGTTGGGAGCACTCTCTATTTTATAGACTCTACTGACATGAACTCCTAGCGAGCCCTGGACCGTTGTGATTGACTGGCTCTCCTCCATTTTTTTTTTGGGAAACTTTCATTTTATTTATTACCCAAACTTTTTTTCCCCTGACCCCTGGTCAGTGGTCCTTGAATGCTTGATTTTTCTTTCTTATTTAAAAAAATGTTATTAGGGATGAGAGAATCAAGTCAAAGACGTGACCTACACCTCAAATTTGTACATTATGTTGTCAAGCTGGTAGTTATTTTTTATCGTTGTGGTTGTGCAGTGCTTGTCATATGGTGGTTGTACTGTTCAATTTTTAAGCCACTCGTATTCAATGATTGATTGAATATTAGTTTTTTAAGCTGAATGGTTGAATATTAGTTTTTTAAGATAATTTTTAAGCCACTCATATTCAATGCTTGTCATAAGCTGATTGTACTGTTCAATTTTTAAGCCACTCAGATTGGCTACAATATTAGGTTTTTTTTTCCCTCATCATTGGGAATCATCTTAGAACCATCAAGAATTTCTTGAATTGAACGAGTAATACCTTGAGACCAGACATTATGAAATGCAAGTGAAAATGCCAATAAAATCATAAAATAATAAGCATGACTAAAACTCTCATTACGATGGATAATAACAAAAATAGAAGGTATTAAGAAGGTGACAAACCAAAATTATAAACTAATTTTAGCGAGTATCAGCAAATCCTCTAAAAATTGATCAGAAAGAAAGCCGATAAAATAGAAAGTTAACATATCATATTACAAATTAAGATAATTATATCCTAGAAATAATAATAGATACCTCTATAAATAAGTGCTGAAATAGTATGAAAATTTGCAATATTAATTAATCAACTTAAAAGACATAAAAGCCATTAGTACTAATTGATCGAGATATAAAAATTATAGAGAATCAGGTCATTAAATAATAATAAGATAAGGACAAAAAAAAATTTCATTTCGTACGACCAGGTGTACCATTCAAAGATGAAGCAAAGAGCCACCATCCAATTTCCTTTTTACCTTCCATGTCTAAAAGTCACATGAACAGAAAAAATCCAAAGGAGTGGTCAGAAAACCTGTTTGTTATGTATTTAACGAAAAACAATTAAAATTCTGCTGTTGAGTTGTTGACGAGTCAATTTCCTGGCCTATAACTATATAAGCATGGGATATCGATTCTGTACTGTGTGGGCTGGTATTTCAATTTCGTTTCATTCCGACAGGAAAATGGAACAACTGTACTTGCAGTTTGCAGTGCATTTGTGGCAAGAAATTGCGGCCAATTGCAACCCGACGAAGCTCCCGAAATGAAACAGAGGTCGTTTCGTTTCAGTTGTGTTCCATTCCATGAAGCAAATTAAAAAGGTAAAAGGTTTCATGTTCAAACCTTCAAGTGTTGGAACAAAACCAGCAACTATTTATACAATCAGAAGCTAGCTAGCGCTTGCACTTCATAGTACATAAATTATAAATATTATTAGATTTACTTAAAACCGGACCATGAGTTCAGTGAAGCATTTTATAATTTATAAATTAAGATAAGTTATAATGGAAGTTATTATTAAACAAACGGTCATATTAAGATAACAAGAATATGTATAGAAAAAATATGATATAAATTCTGAGAAGTGTTACAGCCAAATCGATTTGACGAGTCGGTCTATCAAACCAGATCATATCTCAATACGAAAATCGCAAACGATTTGAATTGTCCATATGATATTCATATTATAAAATCTTCTCGGAGACTAATAAGTTATGGACCCTAAAATAACAATAATTTTTAAAATTTTAATAAATAACTAAATAATTCGAAAAATCTAAGGGGCCGTTTGGATTGAAGTGGGAATTTGAGAAATTTGGAAAATTTTTAATTCCTAGGCATAAATTTATTATAAAAAAATCCAAACTCTTCACAAAGTTACACACTTTCCAAATTTATATCTAGGAATAAAAAATTCTCCGAATTCTCCAAATTACTATGCGAAACTCCCCTAAAATAATATCCCAAAGGGCTTGACGAAGCGATTTGTCAAATCGATTTGACGATAACATTTTTATATTTTTATTTGTATTAATAAATTTCTATACATCATAATTTTTGTAATATATCCAAAAATTAGTTGCGACTTACTAAGTTATTTCACCTGTAAAGACTAAAGACTAATACATGTTTTTTTAGGGAAAAGTGATCATAACTGCTAGTGAGAAAGTGCAACGAAATATGCAATCTAATGGATTTAATGAAACTTGAGAGCTTACCTTTTCATCTTATCTAGAAATATGAAGGAAAAGTCTAGAATTACATGTGGCGTTTTCATTGAAACGGATAAATATATAGTCAGTTTCTCTTGTAAAACGGATAACCAGGACAAGTCAAGGAGAAAAAAGATAAATGATCCACAAAATTTCTTGATCCCCGCAAATTCAAATGGATAAAAGGGCAAAACATGTTAAAGAAGAATTAGCACAAATATAGAAAATGTTCTTCAAACATAAAAACATATACTTTTTATGTGAAAAAATAAAGTAAGCAAACAATTGACTAGTTATTATTGTGATGTGTTTAATGAAACTTCAGAGCTTAAGCTTTCTCTTATTATTGTTCTATGGCGTTTTCAATGAAAAGTCAGATTTATATATTGCCAAATGTTTTCTGATAAAACGGACAACCGGAACAAGTCATGGGGGAAAAAAAAAACCAACAAAATTTATATATTGATCTCCACAAGTTCAAATGGATAAAAGATACAACATGTTAAGAAAAATTATCACAAATACAGAAAAAGTTTCTTCAAACATAAAAGCATACATTTTTTAAGAAAAATAAAAACAAGCTAACAATTGACTAACGGTGACGAACAATAATCATGCGAGATTGACTTTGTTTACATGAAGTCCGGATGGTCCTAACTCTAAGCCCTTTAACGCAAGTAAACCAAAAAAAAAAAAATGTAAGCCGGCAACATTTAAATCACTAATTTCTTATTAAATCCTAAGTGCAGAAGCGATGGAGCTTCAAAATCTAAAATCAGGCAAGACTATAGAGAAAAAACAAAATGTCTGCATTTGAAAATTTAAAATTCTGAAAAGGAAAAAGTGTCAACATAAAAAATGAAATTAAGGGTGTGTGTGTGTGTGTTTCAAAGAAATAAGGCTATTTGTTTAAAGAGGGATAGTGCGAGAGTCACTAACCATTCGCATGTGACTCTCACGTTTCTAAAGGATGTGTGACTACAATGAATGCTCTAATAAGATATTAATTGATAGTGTGATAAAATAAAATAATAAAAACATTCTGTTTCACCGTTCTTTTTATCGATGAGAACTTTTTTTTTTATTTTTAGGGATTATATCTAGAGAGACCGAAGCGGTACTCTACGGAACTTGGCGGACTCATCAGTATTATAAATAAAAATTCGTGGGTGTCATTGATTATTTGGTTAAAAATTGTCCGACACATTCTGCTCCAACTAATGTTACCAGAGAATTTTCCGATATCTGCAACATGGTAACCTATGGATGTATGTGTAACGGGTATTATTCATTTTACAAGTCACCCGTTTCAGCTATTATTGTTTGTTTGGAATCTCATTGAATCGTTAGAAATTTCATGCGTCCCCTTTGTAATTTCTGATCCATCTTCCTCCTCCCCTCTTTCTTTAGACGTCGCTCTCTCCTACCTCGCTGAGGGGAAAAAAACACAGCCTAATCCCAGAAATAATAAAAGAAATTAGCAAAAATTATAATGTGATTCTTTATATGACCAGCTGGATTTTGAGGCTCTTTGTTGCTTTTCGTGTTTGTAGATTTGTCTATACTGCATAGGAATTATAATTGTGAAACTCAATAATACAACTTAACTGGCAATATTTATCTTGACTTCATAGTTTTGCGTTTGACACTGAATAGATATATTTATCTTGACTTTACCATAATGGTAATAAGTAAAAGTTAATATGTTTTTTGTTCTCAATGTTGGTGAATGTTCAAGTGGGAGAAATAGAATAAAAGAAAATAAAAATGATATGGTATCATATGTCCCTTATAAGTGCTTAATTAATATTTCTGAAACTGAAGAGATTATTCAAAAAATATTGCTAATTAATGGTGCGATAATAATTTAGTCGTTAATTCGACATAGGCCTGTAATATTAAATTATCAAATAGACATAAAAGCCCATATCATCTCTTCGCCACTATTTGTATTTATGAATTCATAAAGTCAGCATCTGAGGGCAATATGATAAATCAACCTTTTGAGCAAATCACAATTATGAATTATTTATATTATATTATACTATAAGAGAACAATTAGAGTCCAAATTACTGCTAAAAGTTTAACAAAAGTCCTATTATAAATACGAAAAACTGAACAATATAAAAAGAATCATATCTTATAATAGGCAATTAGTAAAAAAATATAAATTTAACAAAAATTAAATTTCTATATCGAGCGAAGCTCGATTGTACCCTCTAGTAAGTCATAAGCCTCAAACAAAGTCAATGACTTGATTTCCTACGCTATGTCATCTAAAAATTGAGACTGACATGCACCCGGAACTTACTCGAGGAACGGATCAATGTCTGTACAATTGAGTAAAACATGATATTGTGCGATCGATATTCCTTGCTGGGTGAGGTCTACTACTCTTGCATTACCGATTGGTATGCCACGAAAGAGTTGGATATCAAGCCTTGAAGCAGAGTTTTGAGGATAAAAATTATCTATTTATTTTTCTCAACTTTCTTCTTATATCGGTAAATGATGATTCTATTGACTATGTGCCCACTGTCATTTTTCACTTTCACAATTTAACAACGGCAACAATATAATCAATTCAAATAATGGATTGATATATAGCAATATTTCTTTTCCTCAGGATAATGAATGGGATCAAAAGCTAAGCGAGAACTACTAATGATTCAACTAATTGCAAGTATCCATAATAAAGAAAAAAGAGATTAGCATTGAAAGATAAAAAAAAAAAATTAGCCAAGGGATTGCTTGGCAAAACGACAAATTACTTAAGTGGCAAGCACATGTGACGTACAGGTGTCCAGACGTGTTGGCAAATTGACCACGTCATCTCATAAAGGCCCATTTTATCTTGGGGTGTGTTTGGATGGGTAGGGAATAGGGAATAGGAATAAAGAATTTCAATTTGCGTGCTTATTCTTATTCTTGTGCAACCCAAACAACACAAGAATAAGGAATAAGAGTATATATTCCTATACTAACAAAACCATGGTATAAGAATAAGGAATAAGAATAAGCACGCAAACCGAAATTTCTTATTCTTATTCTCTATTTTCGGCTTATTCCGTTGCATCCAAACCTTGGTGATTCTTCATTCCTCAGAAATTGGTGCGCTGTTAATGTTTTTTCTAGAAAGATCCAAGGACCATACACCAATCAGTGGAAATGCCAAACATTAAATCCATCAATTATTGAACCTTTGATGTGACTAACGATTCATGCAAATGTTGCAGTCTCGCTTGTTCATCCATCTGTCAAGTTACAAAATAGCGCCTTCTCGATTGTGAAAAAGGTGAGGCATGTTTGTTTGATAGCACAAATTGCCTGAATAAAAAGGGTGTATTTTTAGTATTCACTAGGCTATATGTGAGGTTGATCTGTCATAGAGTATTGTGTGATTTTGATGTTTAATAAAATGCAATCCATAGTTTTCTTTTTCTTTTTCTATTTATCTCTTCTCAATGCTTGTTGGTGATGGTGATGTACAAAAATGTATATAAAATAGAAACTTCTTCTCCCTACTTTTTTTCCTTTTGGAAAAAAAAAATTAGTCAATGAATGCAAAAATAACAAAGAAGTGGCAAAGAAAAGAAACAAATTAGACACTTGTAGTTTAAGATGACTCATATAAAAGATGGGACACCATTAACGCCTTGATTTCACCATTAAAATTAACATGGTCTAATTATCAATTGAGATGATGGATGTTTTCAGGACAAAGATAGATGAGTTGTTTTATAATTGACTAGTTCCTGATAAATTATTGGGCAGACATGTGGAAGGAAATTTGAAGAGACAGGTATCAATGCCAGATGTCAAGGACTAGGAGATACCAGTGCAGCCGTGCAGGTGATGACAGGGGAGGAAGTCATGCGGTCTTCTAGGGATATCATTAAAGTTTGCAGAATTTGGTCTTGTATTTATTTATTTTTTTTTTTTTTGAGAAATCTCCCGTAGGAATTTGGTCTTGTATGTTGATGTTTATATGTTGTTAAATTAAATGTACACATAAGTCGTAGTTGTGATGTCAAAACTTGTCAGATGTCTTGAAAAATGGAGAGGAAATTTCCTCACTGGTTTTAAAAAATATATGTATGTATTAGGGTCTAGTTATAGGGAGGTTTTATAATAGGAGAGTTATAGTCAATTTGCCCCCGTTAGATTTTAAAATATCATTTAAAATTTACAAATTATTCTTTTCTTTGATACTACCTTTAAAAAAACATTTAATGTCACTGAACTTTATGAATTAAATTAGCTGTTTAAGGATAGGAGAGCTGTAAGAAAAAGGAAAATATCTTACCGGTGTGTATATAAGTATATTCTTTATTGCATCCTCTCTTTTATAGCAGGAATTATAAGTGCCATCGGAAAATATATCATCCCAGTCATCGCTGCTATGTGTTACAAATGTTCAGTTTAATAATAAGAAATGTTCAGTTTAATAATAAGAAGTGTTCAGTTTAATGCGCCGGAATCGTGCTAGAGTCAGAGTCGCGCGTGGTCAAGAGGTGCGCTAGGAGGCAGGGGTAGAACCGGAAAAAATTTAATTTGAACCGGATCGGTTCATTTCCAATTCTAATTTTTACATGTATTTTTTGTCCGGTTCGTGACCCCTTCGCTTGATTTTTTTTCTTATAACAGTTGTATTTCTGTTGCAACTAACTGAACATTTATACTTATTAAACTGAACATTCGTACTTATTAAACTGAACATTCGTACTTACTAAACTAAAAATTTATACTTAATAAAATAAACATGTTTGCTCATAACATTTATATTTTCTGTTGCAACTAACTGAACAGTTATACTCAATTAATTGAACATTTGTATTGACCAAACTGAACTTTTGACAAAAAAAAAATCAAAATGAACATATTTGATCTAGCGAACACTTATAAAATAGTGAAAAATTCTACTACAAAGTGAACATTGTACATATTAAAGTGAACACTTATAATAACTAACTAAACAAAAAATACGCGCTGGATGAGTAGAGGGGTCAGAGTGCTAGTTGAGGCGCTGTGCAGAACGATGGTTCGGATGGCACAGAGTGCGATGGCAGTAATCAATTTCCCTTTTATGGTGGTTGTCATAATGGCATACCTTTATTAATAGAATTGCGATTTCTTCATAAGTGAATCCAATTAGGCCCAAAATAATTCTCGTGAAATTATTTAAATATTGGGCTGTGGATTAAGGCCCATGACATTACGATGCTATTCTTCTTTAAACAAGGAAGAAGGGACCAGATTTTTTTGCACCACACAATTCCATGCTCTCTCTTTCTTGAGTCAACGAAAAAATTTCAATTATTTTTTTTGTAATATTTAATTAAAATACTTAGTTAATTATAAACTTACAAGACATGGAAATTATTTTCTCAGCCAAGTGAACTAAGTGTAAGTTTCAAATTTCGACCATAAAAAATTGTGCAATGTGTAAAAAACAAACGAGCAAAACTATGAAGTGCGGAACGTGAATCTATTTATATTTTTATATTTACATGTCGACACTTCTATATGTAATACTAATCGACAAGTTTCATGTGTGAAAATAGCACCACTTGGATAGTGCACCAAAGAATTGACCAGGGCCTACTGTCAAAATTTGCAACAAACAGGTGTACCAGGATCCTTCATGTATGTTCTTGGAACTCAGATCGTCTCACGTTTCAGAAGTTTTGTGCAAACCAAAAGTTTGTTGCTACCATTTCTCATCCAAGACGCCACCTATCACTGCCAAAAAAATGTGCCACCTATAAATAAGTGGGATGTGGAAAGTTACACAATATTTGACCGTTAAGACTTAAGATTTATTTTCTTTGTTGACTTTTGTGAAGACGATTACTATTTACTAATCATTTTTATCGTTTGATGTGTTGTAGAGGAGTTTCGGATAATTTATCCTGGAATTTTATTCTATTTCTAAATTAGCAGACACCATGGAATGAAAATATGAAATGCTTTTTTTTTACGACAGTAGCAACCAAAAATTGAAATATTCCTAATTGGAAAATTTGGTAGTTTTTTTTTTTCGAAGACTTGGCAGAAGCTGTCAAGGTGTGGAAAATTTGGTAGTTGAAGGACCATATTGCAAATAAAATGCCAAATGGTCGTATCCTTTTTCATAGCATTTTTATTTTTTTTATAATTAAACGTTAGCAAGTACAACTTTGCAAACTTATTTCCTCCGCACCGCTTTCCGTGTAGTCTTGTCATATCCTGTAATGAAGCGCACAAGTTAACACTATTGAGAAATTTAAACAAGTACGGGTTTTGTGTGATTTGAATACACAACTTTTGACTTGTATCTTAACCAATCAATATGATACGAATATAGAAGCATATGGAAAATGAATATTACGCATATAATGGCTTAATTTGCTTTCATAAAATGAATTTAGTAAGATACATTGAAAGTCAGAATATATTGAGAAAACCATTATAATATCTTCAAGATAAATTGGGCGTGTTATAATAAACATAATGTTGTATCCTTCTCGTGAATCGTGATAGTTCGATTGTTTGTATTCTTTAGAATTGAAACATTAGCTGTAAACACTGCCTCATTGAGTCATTGTTTAACTAAGGGTGCGTTTGGATGAGAGAAGAAGAAGAGGAAGAAGGAAGATGGGAAGAAAAAAAATTATAAACAATCCAAACTCTTCACAAAGTTACACACTTTTCAATACTTCTTCCCACTTCTTCCCTTCTTCCCTTCTTCCCACACCTATCCAAACGCACCCTAAAAAAGTTTCGAGGTTTGTGCATGAACTGGAGGCTGCAAAGAAAAAAAATGAACTTTAAAATTAAAGTTAAATAAAAAAAACTTAAATAAGAAAACCAAACTTTGAAAACTCAGCTTTTCTTTTTGGATCATTTTTAAAAATCCAACCCATAGTATTTTCGACATAACCCTCAAAACTAATTTTATTTCCTTTTTCTCGAACACAAAGAATTTCCGGGAAGATCCCAAATACAACCCAAGAAAATACTCAACAAGGAGTGGTTGCACAAAGCATAATTTTATAGGATCAATGATTAGGTTATGGGATTCTGCACACGTCCCACCTTTTGTTTTAGAGAGAGGTAGCAATCAAGGAGATATGATTTCTAACATCCTAACCATTACTAACCACCGTTTAAGAATTCAGCAATTATGGGGCATCGATTAATAATATTGTAATCCGCCGTAGATTCTTAACGGAGGGAATTAATTATGACCATATCACCATGTTGAAGTCCGAATTTTCTTCCAAATTGTATATTATATGCCGAGGAGAGTTCAAGCTTTTATTATGTTTATATATTTGTATGTATGCCTCCAATTTTTAATTAATATATTAACAAAATTTAAACATATGCATGTAAAATTTGGCGCCATTTTAGAATTAATTTCACGAGCATAAAAAATTTGAAAATAATAAAGTAATCTGAGTAGTCTTTGAGCGTTGATTTCTCATGCTTTCACTACCAATATCATGTAAAAAAAATTTAACGGATTTAATTTTATTGTTAGAAAAGCAGCGCATAATGTAGGCACGCAAGTGGAGGAACATTCCTATATTATGATAACCTTTGTTTTTTATGCTGTCTTCCGAGCAAATAAACTCCATTTGGATGGTGTGGGGATAAGAGGAATAAAGAAAGAAGTGACAAGAAATATTGAGAAGTGCGTAACTTAAAGAGTTTGGATTGTTTATAATAAATTTATTTTCTTATTCCTTTATTTCTTTATTCCTTTATTCTCACATCACATCTAAACGGAGCCACCGCTGGCTTTTCAAATCATCTCTAATGCCCGCCGCTGGCTTTTCAATTTGTATCTCTCGCAGGAAATATGTCATTGGATCACTGATACAAGGCCGCGTTCTTGAGCAATTTTCGTTCTTCAAAAGTTATTTTGGAAATAAAAAGGATTTTAATGAAATATTTGTTTGATATTAGCCACTGATAGGGAGCTATCTTCGAGGGAATTGCAATTTTTCTTTTTTTGGAAAACTCATTTGCTATGAGAATCCTGAAATAAATTTAGAGACTAGAGTGACATTTAAAAGTACGAGAGTTGATATTTTTTTCAAATACTTTTTTTTGAGTTTTAAAATGATAAAATTTATTCTTCACTCTATTTAATTTTTAATTATTTAGACAGAATTCTGGATTTGTATCGCTGATGTTGTAGCCAATGTTTTACATAATAATAATAATAATAATAATAATAATAATAATAATAATAATAATAATAATAATAATAATAATAATAATAAATAAATAAATAAATAAATAAAGTATTGCGTTTAAATAATTATAACTATAATATAAAGCAACAATATGAATAAACTTATTTAAGATTAATCGAAATTTTGGATTGTATGCGAGGAAAACAGGCACTACACCAAAACAAATTATTAGTACCTGTTTTAAGAAAACCGGTATTAATAATAAAACCGTTATTTAAAAATCGGTACTAAAAATCGTTGGGAAATGAAAAAAACGTTTTTCATTTAGTACCGATTTTTATAAAAAACCGGTACTAAAGTGCCAACAAAAAAAATAGTTTTTAAATTAGTACAAGTTTTTTATAAAAAACCGGTACTAATTCAAAAATATTCTTTTTCAGGCGATTTTTAGAACCGGTACTAATATATCGATTTTTAGTATCGGTTTTTTATAAAAGCCGGTACTAATTTTAAAAAAATTTCAGGCGATTTTAAGTACCGATTTTTTATATAAAAAATCGGTACTAAAAATACACAGATATTTTTACCGAATTATATGTCTTCCCTTCACTATTCCTTTGCCTCTCAAGTTCTTATACCACTGTTCTATCTCTCAAGGTCTTCCCTTCACTAATCTTCGGTTTTAAACCGCTTCAAAACCGTCTATCTCTCCACTCGCCTCCTCCGCTGTCGCCTCTCTGCACCTCTCCGCCTCTATCCGCTGTCACTGCAATCGCCTCTGTCCGCTGTCGCCTCCTCCGGTGTCGCCGCGGCCTAGTAAGCTTATCCTCCTTTCATCTCTTATACAATGAGTTTGGGGTTGATTTTCTCTATGCGAATTCCACAATCCTTCTTTTGTATAGACCATGTGTTGTTATTTTTTTTGTAATTAGAATTTTGTTGCTAGCTACTAATGTAGATTAGCTCCATTGATCAAAATTAAGTACATTGCGTTATGAGATAAGGCCCAATACCATACGACATAATTAATAACTTGAAATTAGTTTTTTAGTTAGCACAAAAAAAAATAAAGAAAAAACCTAATTTTGTTTTACAATTTTCTGTGGAATAAAAACTCAAATAGGCCATAGACAATTCGTAATATTTGCAACATTATGTTGGAGAGCAATGAATGAAATGTTTTAATTTGATGAATGATACCATAATATGATTCACGAGAGCAATTATTTTTTTTTAAAAAACTGAAAAATGTTAATTAATTTAGTACTAAATTAATTATTTTAAAAAAAAATCAACTATAGTTCCGATTTTTTATAAAAAACCGGTGCTAAATTAATTTAAAAAAAACTGAAAAATGTTAATTAATTTAGTACCTGTTTTTTAAAGAAAACCGGTACTAAAGTTGATTTAAAAAAAAAATCGGTACTAAATTTTTACATTTAAATTCGGTTTTTTAAATTTAATTAGTACCGGGTTTTTATAAAAATCCGGTACTAAATATAATATTTTTAGTACCGGTTTTTTATACGGTTTTTATAAAAATCCGGTACTAAATATAATATTTTTAGTACCGGTTTTTTTATAAAAAATCGGTACTAATAGTGTTTGCCGTCATTTTACTAAGTCTTCTAGTACCGACTTATTAGTACCGATTTTTTATTGCTTTTAGTATTTCTATTATTAGTACCGGTACAAAACCGGTACTAATAACACATAAAAAACCGATACTAATGGTTTTAAATGGCGTAGTGAGGGATACAGACACAAAAAGAAAAGAAGAAAGAATAAACATAAAGAATCTTTCAGGGTCCGTTCACAACCGCAAAGTTTCCTTATCTAATTGATTGTCTGACAAGTATGGATCAGTTCAATGCATATCTTTCATTTGTTTAATTATAGAGCTCTGATTACACCTTTACTGGAAAGTCTACAAATTACAAACTTTTGTTGTTTCTGGTGTCAATTACATAGGTCTTACCACTCCAAGAAAAAGGTTCAAACACAACCGACCAAATAAAATTGATAGGTGTGGGTTTATTAGTAGTTAGTGCCTCCATCATCTGCTGCTCACAGACATTAATACCTAATATTTTTTTAATAAACATTTAATTAAAGTAAAATCACTTTTTGCTATATATGAGTATATGACCATGGTCGGCAGAGGATTAAAGGTGGAATAACTCATTTGATTCGCTTTTACTCCTCTAAATATGATTTAAATTTGGTATAGGGAGGAGTAAATTACTTACCATTTTAGGTGGAGTAAAGTTACTTCACATGGATCAAGAGATGGTTAATTAGTTATCACTATTTATTTACTTTTACTCTATATTTACTCCCATATTTTTATACCAAACATGATATAAAGTTGGAGGAGTAGAGTGGATTACCTATTTATTCCTCTTTAAACTACTCTACGTTTTACTCCTCTACCAAACATGACCATACGTGCATATGCAGGACGCATTTTTCTTCTTCTACTATTACTTATGGACTCCAAGAAATCCGTCAATATTGAAATGCATATTATTTTTAGCCTAGAAAAAGTTTGATTTATTGTTGTATCCACAAATATTTCGACATAATATTTGTTAAAAGGGGAGTCATATTTGTTAAAAGAGTGGGGAGATATATATTCTGGAAATAAAAAATGTTGTTTGGATGGTGAGTTAAAAATAAGTAAATTGATATTAATTTAAATAAATTATTAAAAATTATTAATTTAATATTAAATAAAGTACTAATTAAAGAACATATAAAATTTCATTTAGTTATTAGTATTTAGCTAATTTTGTTGAAAGTATGTATATATAATTGTTGGAAGATGTTATTTCTAGGAAGAAGCTATTCTTAAAAATAATTATTTTTCTTCTTATTTCTAACTGGTTTGGATGTCTAGAAAAAAATTATTTCTAAAAAAAAGCCATTTTTTCTATTCCTAAGCAATCCAAACAATCCAACTTGTAATATGTTAACAGGTACTAAGGTACTAAGTTCGACACTTTCATTGGTAGCGCCCTATGCAAGAGAAACAATAAAAAAATTTAGTACAAGGCAAATCATGATAAATATCACATCTACCCATTTCCATTTTATTTTCCTTTGCGCATCCCAAAACGCATATTTCAGCATATAACTAATTAATACAGGTCGACCCAAAATGATCCCGTGATGTATTCTACAGTACGAGATAAAACAGTGATCTTGAACTGTTCTCAGCTGTTAGATGGGAATCGGATGATGCAATTAGTATGGAAAAAGAAATAATATGATGACAAAAAGTAACGCTAGAATTAAATACGTTGGATGTCAAGGATGACCGGAATGTCTAAAATTTCAAACGATTGAATGGAACCGCTCAATGCTATAAAAAAACAATCAAATTTTATATTTTTTTCGAATTTTTAACTATTTTCAAATTTTTAAAATTAAAGGGTCCATAATAAATTAGATTGAGAATTTTCTAAAATTTTTAAAAAATTAATAAAAAATATAAAATTTGATTTTCATGAAAATTTTAATATGAAAAACACATATCGAACTGTTCGAATCAACCGATGTAACTTTAAAAATTGAAATTCGATTGTGTCAGATAATAAGTGTACATGTTAAACGTGTTTGACTCTACCTACTTCCGATGAAGTTGAAAATAGCCTGCCGCATAAACGGTTCGCTTGTTTGGAGCCGCAGAAAAACTGGAGCACTGCACTTAGCTTGTGATGTGATGTCTGAACAAAATAAATAAGTTCAATGCACCTAGAATTTAAATATAGAAAACGTGTTTTCTATAAGAAGTGGGACAGCCGAATCCAAATAAGGTGGTGTTGCTTGAGAAAGGCGAACCGTGTCTAAATAAATAACTTGATGGCATTCGGACCGAGGTAAACAGTCTTAAAGCACGCAGAAGCCGACAGGCTAGAATGTTTTTCATGCTTACCCTCCAAACAATAAAAAATGAAACAACAGTTTTCCATCTTGCCAGACTAGGGCCCATTAAAAGGACCTTTTCTTCAAACTTTGGTACATTGAGAGAGATATCTTTATTTACGACATTAATATATAAAATATATGATGAGAATGACTAATGTGACACAGGTGACAATACTATCCATTTTTCTTTTGAATCATTTTTCGATATTCAAAATTCAAATGATCGTTCCAAATCGTTCAAGTTGATCTCTCTATTGAAATATCTTTGGAGACCAAATTTTACATTTTTTCAAAATTTTTTGCTATTTATTATGATATTTTCAAAAAGCATTATAATTGAAGTATTTCAGGCCCTCCAATTTAAAAATATCATAATAAATAGTAAAAAATTTTGAAAAAAATGTAAAATTTGGTCTCCAAAGATATTCCAATATAGAGATCAACTTGAACGATTTGGATCGACCATTTGAATTTTGAATGTCGAAAATGACTCAAAAGAAAAATGGATGGCATTGCCACCTATGACACATTAGCCATTCTCAATATATGATTTCACGAAAAATATGATAACTATATAATCAGACAATTTCTGTGCAATAACTTTTTATATGGACATAAAAAAAATAGATCATTTTTTTAAAATTATAAGGGCTCAATTCCGATTGAAAAAGCTAGTCCACGCCACAATGTCCCATATATTAATATATTGAGGAACTTTAAAATGTACGAGCATGACTAAAGTAATCTCCAACTTAATAATTTTGCGTATTTTCATACCAGTTTACTAGTGTCGTTGAAACATACATCTCAAGTACAAAAATAAAAAATTAGTTCTGTAAGTACACAGTACAATACATAACAAGTAGAGTAATAGTAATAATAATAAATGCTAGGAAATTTTGTACATGATAACCACAAAATTGATAATAACAACAATAATAACGATAGCGACAACAACAGAAATAATCACAAAAAGCAAGAGAATAAAAATTTGAGTAGATGATATCAAAAGTTTGAACTGTCCTGTCAACTTACACCACTGTATTAGATTTACAAAATAAAATACAATATTGAAACCCAAATTTCAACAAATGCATCAGCTATGTGCATCATGACAACAAAACAACCTTTTGGTTTGAAAAGGCCTTTTCTTCTATTTAAAGTTATGTAAAGGACTATCATAGAAAAATGGCAGAGAATCTATAGATAGAGAATAGTATAGTGGTGGGGTTAACGGAGGATTAGGCGTGCCATTAGCGTAGTTGCTTTGCCCATTTCTCATTTCATTTCTAAAGAGAGAGGAGAGAGAGAAGAGAGAGAGTCGTCTCTTTTGCATCACCAATTCCATTTCTTTCCCATCACCGTCAATCCCGTCATCATTCGCCGCTCTCCTCTTTCTCTCTCTAAAACCCTCCTGGCCACTTCTCCTCTCTCTCTCTCTCGTCAAACCTCCTCTCTCTCTTTCTCCTTTGCCTCTCACCCACCTTCAATCTCTCCATCGATCAGGTACTCTCTCTCTCTCTCTCTCTCTCTCTCTCTCTAGTTTTTCCCCTTTTGGAATCGACCTGCGGTGCTAAGTTATTTCTGTTTCCCTTACAATCGATGTAAAGTTCTATTATTTTAGTTTTATTGTCAGTTTGCTGTCAGATTAGGTATTTATTTTTGTTTTGGTGAAAAAATTAAAGCTTTTAGCTATTATTTGGAGTTCCTATTGAGCCCAAAATGTGTACGAAGACCTAGTTATGGTTTCAGTAAATTGGTTAAATATTTTGATCTTGGTGTTGGTTTGACCTGTCTTAGTACATATAATTTATGATGTCGAGCTTTCTTCGTTTTAGTCATGTTAAAGTTTTGGTTGCAAAGCTATAGATTCCTTAATTTTTTTCCTATTTTTGTGAAAGAATTTCAGTCAGCATTAAGTTGAGTTCCTGTCTGGCGAGTAGGTTCATGCTCTTGTATACCAGAAAAGGAGAACTTTAAGTTTACAAGAGTTAGTTCCAGTTACTAAATTACAGCTAATAATTATACCATCAATCCCATCAAGACTCATATATTTAACTGTAGATGCCTTATTTCTAATTTACATAATTGTTTCTCTGTTAGATTCCATGGATTGCCCTTGGGAACACGGCCCTGATCAAAATCTCATTTTTTAGCGTGGGATTTCATTTCATTTCATTTCGTTGGAAAATTCTTGATCAAAATGAAGGGATTTGGTGTCATTTGGTTGAAATTCCTATGTAATTAGATCCAACGAAATCCTATGAAATCAATTCAATTGAAATGAAATGAAATGAAATCCCACGTAAACTTCATTTTGATCAGGGCCTTACCTCCCTTCCCAATTAATTTCTTAATTAACTAATTAACCTCCTGGTCTCATTTGTGTGAGGATGAACACTGGGAAGGAAGCTTAGTTTGGAACCTTTTGGAGAGAATCAGGGAGGAGATCAGATAATTTTTTCTCATGTCTTATGAGGGAATTATGATATTTCTTATTTATCTAAGATGTATTATGTATATATGACAATTTCTCATTTTGCAGGGGGGACATGAATTTCCTTGGTTAAGTGTTTTACGTGGTTGGTGATCGAATCATAGATGCCAAACACTTGACATCTAACTTGTATAAATTTATTTCAAAATAAGTCAAGACGGGTGCACTTTGTTGCGTGGCCGCAGGGCCACATGGGCCTAAGTCAAGTGGGACCAGCCGAGCTTTTTCCATGGACCCCAGCGAGCCTCGTTGGCGCCTTAACTCTAGCTTCTCCCCACCACCTTCTAGAAGGTGGGACCCTGAACGCAGGTGCCATATCGCCAGTCATCTGTCCTTTTTGTTTTACTTTAGATTTTGCAATTGCACCCAATAATCCAATAATGCAGTTTGGTTCCTGTTCCTGTCTGTGACCTGGCTTTTATAATTTACAGATATTTGCATTCCAGCATTGTACATTATATGTGTTGTTTTTCTTGAAGTGAGAGTAGCACCCAATCTTATCAAATACATCCATGTGGAACCTTGCCATTAGAGCAGGCTGATTGAGAACATAAAACATATTTAAATACTACGAAGTTACAAATTTGCCTTTGTGTATAGTGAGGTTTTGTTTTTGAAGAGAGCGTAAATTTAAAGTTGTCCAGCAAAATTGGGTTGTCAGATGCCTACTTTGCATGATGCCATGATCTGGCCTTTGGATATGGTCAAATTTATTAAATATTGAATGCCGTGATTTTACTTAGTCTTTGGCTCTAACTGTTGGGTACATGCGCAAATGATGGCAAGATTGTTGTGTTGTTAAAATTATGAGCAGTAATTTTACTTAGTCTTTGGCATGAACTGTTGACTACATGCACAAATGATGGCAAGATTGTTGTGTTGTTAAAATTATGAGCAGTAATTTTACTTAGTCTTTCGCTCGAACTGTTGGGTTCATGTGCAAATGATGGCAAGATTGTTGTGTTGTTAAAATTATGAGCAGTAATTGGTGCTATCTGCATATTATCATAAATATCAGGTTCTCGTCTGCAAAAAATGGTCCTTAACATACAGTTCCAAGATTCAAGTTCAATACTGAAATGCCATGTTAATTTAGTTGTAGTATAACGTAATTGTTCTTTTCCTTTAAAATGGGCAGGTACAACCTACACCAGGCTGATGGGTTGCCATGCCGGCCAAACGAGTCTATGAATGAACCAATTTTATATGGTTCGTCTTTGGGGAGCCGTAGTGGCCAATTCGGTAGTGACAGAAACCACCACCATTCGGTCTCTGACGGGGCACTGTCATATATGGGGAGCCCAGCTGATAGCCTGCCACCCCCACGGTGGACACCTTCTGTGCAGAGATTTGACCTTGGCGAGTTCTCTACACCTGCTGGAGGTACTAATTGTTAAGATTTTCTCTTTTTTTGGAGCTTTCAATCAGTTGTTAAGCATTGATTGCTTTGTTCTCTTTGATGTTGACAATTCTCAATAGGTTATTCCTTTGGTTTGTGCTTTTCTTGGTTCTAAATTCTGACAGATTGATAGATAGTAAGAATAGTCAGTAGCTTTTTTTTTTTTTTGTTATGTGAATGAATTGAGGTTGAGGTTGATAGCTCTCCATTTGGGAGTTGAACAATATTGTGTTGTTGCGTTTAAAGTGGCTTCAAGAGAAATAATTAGTGTTGCAGCTAAAACAAACAACGAACAAAGAGTTTATAAGTAGTAATTTAGGGTATCCTCTCAGGTTGTGTCTAGGTTGTCAAGGGTTTATTTAAATTTTTTTTTGGTTTAGTGTTTTAGAGTAGCTCAAGAAGAGTGCTTACCTAAACAATTGTCTTATGACTGCTAACCTTGTGCTATTTGGAGCAAGTGCAAATGCCTTTTGGATTGTTTGATTCTGAATAATACTAAAGCTGCTATTCAATAAAATGTTGGTTTAGCTGGAATAGCACTAATAACCTACAGGATTTAAATGTGTTTCTAATATTTCCTCCAACGTTTTAGGTGGGTGTTCCTACTGGATTTGATCACCCTTATGCATTTAAGAAATGCAAATACTTTTGCTAACCTGCAGGACTTAGAGATGGGTGTTTCTAATATTTCCTCCTGAACCCTTTTTGGATGAAACACTGTTTTACAATATATATCTCTAAAGATCACACATAACTTACTCTATCTGCAGTAAACTCTCATTTCTTGGGTTATTGAATAAAGCAAAATAAACAGTTTTTAGTTGGCTGGAATCCTAATGGCAATTTAGAATTGGTTTTGTACTTTTTAAGTATGAAGTCGATGACTTTGCCAAGAAACCTTAACCTTAAAAGTCTTCATTACTCTGCTCATTCATGTATGAATAAATTACGCCTGTTATGGTGTTAACAGTTTTATTTATTATTTTTTAACATTAACATGGGAAAATATATTATTTGGAAATTCACCGCTCTGTCATTTAATTTGTCTTGCTTCTTTGTTTTTTTTATTTTTCTTTTTTTTTTCTCTCTTTTTCATTGCCAGGTGCAAGACCTGAGACCTCCTCATGCCCCCGATCCACTGAGGTACTCTTTTCTTTAATTTCGCACAACACGCATCCTCAAAATGTATTTCATACCACTGTGTGCATATGTATAGTACTTAAAGAGGACATTGACAATCGACTGGTACTGCATGTGTCTAGTTTTTGACTGCCAGTTTCTTTTCTTCCGACAGAGGCATTTCACAGGATCAAACAGTATCGGATCTGCATCACCGTTCTCAGAGTCGAGCCAATGGGTCCCATCTGCACCAGCATCTGCATCAAGCAGCAAGCATCAACCACCAATATTCTTTCCTCAGCGTAGTTACTTAGGCCGCCGGTCCTTCATGTCTAAACCTGTCTACCCATTAGTCTTCCGCAATCCAGTCTCTGAAGCTGGATCTGCCTCCTCTGTCATACCTGAACCCAGCAATGCAGGTCGCACCACCCCCAGTGATGACAGTCATGCCTCTCCAGCCTGGCCCGATAACCTAAATAGCCCTGATATCAAATTCCACAAGGCCTTAACAGAGCTGCAAAAGATGGAAGCGTCACCTGACCCGAACTCCAGCTTTAGGCGTGATGGCTTTCGGTGGAGCAATGCAAGCAGCTATGACTTTGGTTATGATGGTGAATCAATTGATATAGCAACTGATCATGCAGGTCTGGATTCACAACGCTATTCGTATCCGAATGGGGTGAACAACTCTTTGAGGTACCAGAAATGCGGGTTGTGTGAGCGGATGCTGTGGCAGAAATCCCCCTGGAGTTCGACTCGTATTGTGAGAAATGGTGATATGCCTATAGCTGGTGTGCTTCCATGTCGCCATGTATACCATGCTGATTGTTTAGAGGAAACTACACCGAAAGGTCAGATCCATGACCCACCGTGCCCGTTATGCACTCGACCTGGCAACATTGATGGCTCTGGATCAGTTTCATTCTCTGAGCCACTCCAGGTGGCGCTGCGATCAATCCGCCGCAGCCACAGTGGTACAACTGGTAATGCTGGTGTTGGTATGAGTGGTAGTCTGATCCCTAGAGAGAGGTCGTTCAGAAGTCGTCTTAAGAAACAGTTGTCATTAAGAGGGAAGATAGGGAAAGATTTCTTTGGAGCAGGTCGAGTGTTTAGACGAGTCGGGTCTTCATCCAAGAACCCAAGGGATGACCGTGGGGATCAATTGAAGAAATAGTGAGAAGGCGGAGTTGTGTTTTGTACAGCTTACATTAGGGAGCTGAACCTTTAGTTTTATTTTGTACTAAAAGCGTAGTTGAGTTAGTAAACTAATATTTTACTTTGTTTTTAGGAGGTATCTGATCTGTCGTGTTTTCTGGTTGATTGCCGTTTTGTTCAGGATCGAATATATATAATGAGGATTTATGAAAACGTGAAAAACGCTTTTGTGAAGTTTTGCTTGTGATTTGATATAACTAAACCGCAAGCCGTAATATGTCATGTAGCATGTTATCCCACGGGCCACGGGTCTTCGGAAGTGCTATTTTTTATTTTTTATGTTTTTATTTTTTCTATTATTCTTGTGAGTTTCTTCAGCTGCATAATTTCATACGTCTCTCGACAAGCAGAAAATCAATTTAAGGTGAATCTAATTCCAAGTATAAGAATGCAACAAACAAATTGGGTCTCTGATCATATGGGATGTCATTTCATACCATGGCAAATTTTTGTCTTCAAAATAGCACAAACCATTCCCTACAAGGGCTTATGATGTAAAATAATAATAACGATTCATTATATATACAAGAAGAAATTCAAGAATTATACTGCATAACCGGATAAAGGACCTGAATGTTCAGAGATATGCTTTAAGAGAATCCGATATAAATTCCATCAACTACGAAACTAAGCTAAACTTGAGTGAAGCATCATCCAGCAAGCAAAATATACAACTAAAATCAATTTCTCTGTCAATCAACTCTCTATTTACAAATTTAGGTAAACAAGAGCATGCAATTGTCCAATGAGCAGAACAATACACCTAACCATAGTACCACATCTACTGCTAACTCACAATACAACCACCCTAATGAGGTGTCAACATTAGAACATTATCCACCACACCTGATTCATCCAAAAAGAACATGCGCTCCATTTCAGGCTCATCCAGTGACAGATTCGCCATCTCCAACAGTCCCTTTTCGCTGAGATCAAAAGCATCTCCAGCAATATCCCACATCTTTGTCTCTCCTTGTTTATATTGTGGAGATCTCCTCGACAAGAGGCGAAGGTTATTGTGCACAAAAACAAGATCCATAGCCCGTTCAGGATCCATTGGGTTCTTGTCTAAAGAGTGAATAAATGAGTAAGTACTCCAATTTTTCTCGCAACACGAGGATGAAGTGGGGTGATCTAGTAATTTCAGTGCCAACGTCTGGAGTTGAGGTGCCCCAACTCCATATACAACCCACCATTGCCTAGCATCCATTCGACCTCTGCCAATTTGCGAGTCTAAAGAGACAAAATGACCCGCACATCCCGCAAAATCTCCAAATTGAGAAATAACATTGTAACGAGCCTCAGTTTCAGGAAAATACCTTTTTAGGCAGTTGTCCCTTTCCTTAGAGATAGCTGGATCCATGTGGGGAGCAACTCGGCCTTGCCCTCCTTCTAGCCATTCTCTACTGTAGTACCTATAAAATTAAATTTTACAACTTGAAGAAATTAAATACATAAGAAACTTGACTTTAATTATACTTGAAAGATAACAATTAATTTCTCGAGGACTACCTAGGATTCAATGAATGGACAAGACAGTGGAGCGGTGCATGGCTCTTTCCCCACCTGGAAACCAACATATTGTGGACCACGTCGTAAAATTCTGAGACATCAAAGCCTTCTAACTTCTCATAGGAATGCATCCTCTCTCTCACCTTTTCTATCATATTATCCCAATAATCACAAACCAGATGCAAAGTTGGCTCAACTGTGTCGCACACCCTCATCATCTCATATATCGGCTCAGTGAAAGAGATGATGAAATCAACAAAATTCCACCAATCATCAGTCATGATTTTCCCTTTGATATATTTAGCCTTGGCCATGTCATCATCACTTTCTGCATAGCAGAACCATGCATCATCATCCATCACTGTTCTCAGTGACATTCTGATTTCTCTAAGTCGTCCAAGCATTACAACATGAGAAGCAAAGCGAGTTTCCGCAAGTGTGAGCATTTTCAAACTTGGAACCTTCTTTAACAAAATATCGTGCATGGGTAGGCTCAAAATATAATCCCGTGTTAATAAAACATCAGAAATAATTTCTCTGATCAATTGACACTGCTGATGTGCCACCTCACCCAACTCAGTAATTTTATTCACGCAAATGTCTTTGAGAACGAGATCGAGAGTGTGCACCACACAAGAAGACCAATAGACATTGCCAAATTCTTCCTCTATGATCCTACCGGCTGCTTCACATTCTGGGATATTTTCAGTAACCACTTGCACCACATTTTTCACACCAACCTCTAGTATAATACTCCTAACTAAAGATGCAATTTGGTGCTTGCTCATAACCAGACCTTCACAATTAACAGCCTTCAAAAACATCGGCACTGAGTCAGACACCGCAAAAAAGTTAACCAAAGGCCGTGTTTCGACATCACTAAAACCACTGCACACAATAGTCACCCCTTTCTCACCCCACCTGAACCGTACCGGTCCGAACTGATACTCAATATTGAACTTTTCTCTATCCAACAAAGTGGTTCTCAAATCATTATAACTAGGAGGTGTATAACCCGAAATATCATGGGTCACCGCATACTTAAACGATTCAAGGTAATATGGGTTTCTAGCCATGTTAAAGGAGATACCTTGCGAGTAAAAACAATTGGCAATCAACGAATCAAGAACAGCTTTATGCTGGTCATGGATGGCTTTCTTCTCCAGCGCTCTCCTCTTCCTGGGTTCGGACCGAATCTTCTCATTCTCCTCTCTAATGGCAGACTTGGCCTTGGCTCTCTTCTCGGATTGTCTGTGCAACTTCTTAAGCTTGGCTCTCTCTTCCTTGGACACCTTGTCGCAAACTTTGATGCCTTGGTTTGCGATTTCGAGCAAGTGCGCCTTAACCCGGGAATAAGAGCCTCTGAATTTGGAATCGCAATAGCTGCACTGGAATAACCAATTCCCGCCGTTGCCACTGATTTTCTCCAGTTTGGAAACGAATTTCCAAAGCGGCGTGTCGGGGTCTTCCTCCGCGGACGCCGTAATAGATCTACTGCTGCTACCATTACCATTAGACATCGCGACTAAGGCAGAGGAGGAGACACGGTGAGACACGGAAAGGGTTTGGGGAATTTCTTTCGATTTGTGCGTTTTTTGGTAAGGTGTTGGTGTTGTGAAAAGAGTACCCAGCGTAGAGTTATTAGAGACACGGAAGAGTTTAGTCAAATCAAATAACAAAATAATAAAGGTTCATATACAAACAACATCTCCGTTGTAGTCTAGCTGGTTAGGATACTCGGCTCTCACCCGAGAGACCCGGGTTCGAGTCCCGGCAACGGAATTTTTCACTTTTGCATTTTTTTGGGAGTGAGTTTCTAATTTTCAAAATTGAAGGAGAGACCATCCGCCCATTACGAAGCGTCGAAGCCATAATTTGGGTATTCTGTACTGGCCCCATGGTGACTCAACATTCGTATTCTTTTTTTTAATATCAATATATAACTCCGAAAAAAAAAATACAAGCAAGATATTTATTTAACTTCACCCATTTGTCATGTATGGTAGAGGATTAGAGGTGGAATAACTCATGAATCCACTTTTATTCCTATAAACATGATTTAAATTTGATGGATTAGTGTAGAGTAAGGAGGAGTAAATTATTCTACCATTTTAGGTGGAGTAAAGTTACTCCACATGATAAAAAGATGGTTCATATTACTTATTTACTTTATTTTTACTCCATCTTTTCATACCAAACATGATAAAAAATTAGAGAATTAAGATGGATTAACTATTTACTCCTCCTTAATCTAATCCACAGTTTACTCCTCTACCAAACATGGCCATTGTGCTTAAAAAACTACAAAGACATAAAAGAACTTTCATGGTGTAATACATGGCGCTGTCAATGGTAAATGGGTTTCATTTTTAGAAACAGAACGGATAATTTTGCACGTTAGTATTTCGTTTACCGAAAACTGGACTGAAATCAATAAAACATGACTGAAATCAATAGAAAATGAAGAACATAACAGAAAACGAAATGAAAAAGGCAAATCTAGCTATTAATCAAAACTCTAACCTTAATACCAATGAAAACTCACCAAAAGTCAGTCATACCAGTCCTGTACCAGTGCTTAACCAGTCATATCAGTGTTTTATAAAACGAAAAACTGTTCCAATTTACAAAACGAAACAGAAACAAAATGGTATTTTGTTACGTTACCAGAAACGGAACGAAAACATAACATACCAGTTCCGTTCTGTTTCGGTAGGTTCGACACACCTAGTAGTAAAAGATTTCAGCATATTAGAAAATATAGATGATTTCCAACTGTAAGAAAATACAAAAACAATTAAGGCCCAACTGGAGTACATTTTGGTCAAGTATATTAAATATCGCGTGCAAATGTGCAATTTAGTTTTTCTATCAAGTATATTAAACATACCAGATTTAAAATAATTCAAAGCATATTTGACCTTGATTTTAAGCACGTCTTGTTAAGTGCTTAATAAAAAAGAGGACACAGAATACATTAAAAGAAATAGTTATTATGGTGCACATGTAATTAGGGGACAGATGTTAAACCTCGAATAATTTTACTGGTCGATTATTTTATAATTGTGAACTATATAACAGAAATAAAGTAATTAATTAATTTCTAGTCATGTTGGAAGATGGTGAATTATGAATTAATTACAAAAATAATGATTATTAATGTTAGATGATGATTCATGGTGCACAATTAATAGGGGATATAAGATATTATATTATTCAAGGAAAAAAAATGACAAATGTTATTCAATTACAACTGCTATTCATGAGCTCTTCTATATGGACAAATGGGTACAATTTCTATGAACATCATTTACTATTTAATTATAAATACTTAAAATAATTTTTATTTTTATTCGAGCTGTTGCTGTTGCCTCTGCTCCCAAACAGATAGCACCAATAGATCATGACTTAAAATATATAGTATATATTTTCATAGTATATGTTTTCGAATAAGTCGTGGATGTGAGTTTCTTAGGAAACTGTAGCTTTTGGTATTTAAAAATAAACTAGAAAACGTGTCCACTTTATATGTGGACACATTTTTATTTAAAAAATTATTATATATTTCAACAAAAATAAAAATGAGAAAAAAAAGTAATTTGATGAAAATAAATATTTCTCATAAATATAATTGCTTAAGAGTTATATTAAAGATTATTTTACTTTATGTTGAAATTCAATATCGAAGATTTTATTTATACAGCTATTTGAATATGTTAACATATTCAATGAAATAGTTGAATATCCATCATTTCATCAAATTTTTTTAGTTCTTTTAATGGAATACAATGCTTCTTCAGATCAATGATAATGACCGTCCAATGATACCTGCAATACAGATTAATTATTGTTTTGATTGAAAGGAGCCTAATAAGTTTAATAATAATTGTTCTTACCCTTGATTATACGGCAAAAGAAAGTAGGTGCAGGATGGATTATCTAGGAACGACCTCTTCATGTAATCCATCGCAAAACCGAAGTCTTTCGCAAATTTAGCTTCACATAAAATTTCTAGATCCCATATGGCGATGCTTTTAGAGTACCCATATTCTCTCGAAAGTTCAAGCATACAATACCTGCATTCATGTTTATCATATTATAATATGTTCAAATTAAATTGAATATTGGGAAAAAAAAACAATGTTTAAAAAATCATACTAGGAGTACATCTTGATAATCGATATGTTTAGGGATTCTCTTTTAAAACATTCGATGATATCTCCTAAGATAATCGAAAACTTAACCTCATCACTGTGTGTATCCTAAGAATTCCAATCATGCAGTTCAAAATTTTCTTCTCCTACTGGTACACGCATCAACAATTTGTATACTTTCAGCTCGGAATCAGAAAGTCTATCAATGATCTTATTTTTGAGGAGCTCATCACGACCAATACCGGATTCCTCACTTGGCACCTTCTTCTTCTCCTTCTCCACACGTGACTTCGGTTGGCTCTTACTCTACATTTAAGGTCACCACTTAATTAATTAGTCACAAGTATTAATATTAATAGTAGAAATGTGTGAAACGAATTGTGATGAATCGAATAATATCTTTTGTCATGGCTCCACATCAATTGACGGTCAAGCGAATCGCCTCCCTAAATTAGGACCCAATTGTTCTTGTGTCCTTCCAGTGACATACCACGAGTGGAATTCGTCGTCACATTTGCCAAGGTGGATTAGAACATCATTCTCAATTAGGGAAACACCATGCACAAGCTGACCCACAGTTGACGAAAGGATCCACCCCTCGACAACTTTAGTACGCACATGATAGGTACTGTAAAGATAGAGATCACATTCAACGGGTTCCTAAAAATTGCAAATAGATTTAGATCACATTTTTATTTACAAATATATCTAAATTCATTACTTGGTAGAAATGATAAAATGAAATCAATCTGAACACCACCAGTCGGACTTGGAGGCATATAGTTTGAGGCAACTGTTTAAAAGATCTCATCTTTGGGCAATCTTGAGTCCACCTCGACCGAAAAAATTTGCGACGATGTCGTCATGAATTACGGCAGTGTTGGAATCTGCACTCCGTTCATTTCCAACCAATCCTTAATTTCCCTAAAACATTCCTGCTTCAATTCATCAAGTAACTCCCTTTTACATTTCTCCACCGCCGCATTCACCAACTCTGCAATCTAGTCCGGTGTCATGCATCCTGTATGCAAATTTTTTCTAGACTTTCTATTATACAAATCTATATTCTTGGTCCATCCAGAGTGTTCTGGCCTCCCAACCGCCCAACTCAAGATTTCTTTAATCTGGATTGACTCGGAAATGACTTCTTGAGACAAAGTTTGTAACCGACTGAATGTTTCAATAGTCGTCGTATCTGATTGGTGGAATATGTAAGCACCATCTGTCCCAGTAGACACGACCCATCCCATGAAATACCTTTGACTCCTCGGTTCTAAGTCATCAATGGTGATGGTTATGGAACCGACGTCCTCTGAATTATCTTGTATGGTAATTTTGTCTGTAGATTTCTAGTTATTTTTCTTTCCTTTATAGCCGGTGAAACCCATCCTATGAGGCTCCTTCTATTTCTCTCTCAATAACTTCCCTTTTTGACCCTTTTTCGCAAAGTCTGTGCTTGTCTTCTTTTTGTAAAACTCATCCCACTGCTTCTGTGAGATTGGGTATACATCGCACAGATTTTTGAAATTATTTGGATTGACATTTGTAATAAATTCTTTGACAAGCCTACTCCTAAAGGTCCTGTGAGTATTGTCCATGGTTGTGAGGGTTTTCTTGTTGCCATGATCATCGTCGATGTCGAGCGTTTTCTGAAATATATTGCCAAAATAGTCACAAATTAGCAATGTTTGTAGACAATTTAATTAGGATTTTGGATTAATGCTTTCTTTACCTTGATCTCTGCCCACATCTCATCCTTCAATTCCCTTGAAACATCTTTCAACCAACTTTCAATTGTGATTGGCACTCTTGCTTTAGCGAGATACATGCTGAATGTACCGAATTTTGCGAGCGATGTCTCATCACAAGTTGACAATCCTTCATTGTCAAAATTAATCTTGAATTTGTACCCTTCAGTCCTTAGTCGCCTAAATTCTTCCATGTTGGTCCTACTTTTTTTTCTTCTGACTCGTCCTTTCATCGGATCCTTCCAATATTTGTTTTTCTTGGTCTCTTTCTTCTCTAGACATATCTATTAATTGATAGCAATTAACAAGTATACCTCATATCAACTTTCATATTTAGCACTATGCTAATGTGTTTCCAAAATCATTTCTTTTGAGCTAATTACAATCTGCCATTGTTCTAAGCACCTTAACAAGTATCACACTGTATTTGAATGGACACAAACACCTTATATATTTTTTTGTATTTCAATTTCATTTAAGCCATTTTAAATAGTAATTACAATCTATCATTGTTCTAAGCACTGTATCTATATCACATTATTTAAGGTACATTGCTTACATGATGCCTTGAGTTGGGGGTTTCACTTCCACTGCTCAGGTTAATATTTATTTTAAAATAATAAAATAATGATTATTTTAATAAAAAATTAACTAAAAAGGCACCAAAAACCGATATTTGTATCAGATTTTGCCAAAACAGTATTATTATACCATTTATATAATTCGGATTACTAAAGGATTATAATCATAATTCCAGAATATATATATATATATATATATATATATATATACATATCAAGCTTTTAAAAAATTCCGTTTTATCGCCGTTTTATCAAGATTTTTGTTCACACCGCACAACCGTTTTATCTATAATATCACACGTTTTTTCCGTTTTACCACCGATAAACGCTAAATCACCACCCAACCGCTAAACCGCACAAATCGCATTTTAAAACCTCGATATATATATATGATTGCTAAAATGCTATGCAAAGCACGGATGACCTTCGTGCTACGGATTCGTTCTTACATTTCATGTTTCAAACAACCGATCCAAACCGTTCATTATCTTCTACATATTAAAATTTTATTAGAAACCAAATTTTATATTTTTTGAATTTTTTTATTATTTTTCTCAGATTTTTGAAAATCACTGTTATTGAAGGGTCCATAATTTATTAGATTAAGTATTTTAAAAAATATGAGAAAAATGATAAGAAAATTTAAAAAATTTAAAATTTGGTTTCTAACGAGATTTCAATATGAAGAAGATAATGAACGGTTTGGATCAGTTGTTTGAAGCATAAAATTCAAGAACGAATTCGTAGCACGAAGAGCATCCATGCTATGCATAATATTTTAGTAATCATCTATATATATATAGAGAGATTGGCTAAAATGCTTTGCAAAGCATAGAGCATATATGCTTTGGAATTTTGGTCCGTCTCAGGATTCGTGCGATTATTGTTTTGAATGGCTTTCGAATTTCGATTGAGAGCGTTGGGATCCGTATCCTCTGCCGCGCGACACAGCCGTATTTCTCATACGAGCCATCCGATTTTATCTGAACGGTTCAGTTTTTTCGAGCCTATCAATTCAGTATTTTCTAGAAACCGTTCAGATTAGATCAGACGATCGGAATGAAAAGTGCTGCCAGCAGCTCGCGGCAGAGGATGCGAGTTCGAGAGCGTCGAGGCGCTGTGACTCATTTCTCTCTGTTTGCTTTAATTTTATCCGTCAATTGCTCTGTCGTTAAACCTACGCTAAATACACAACTCAAATTCTAGCTCTTTCTCCTTCTCCTTGCCCCTTGGAAGCCAAATCGTAGGCGCACTCCTCTTCTCTCGATTGTCTTCGCCTCCTCTTCTCTCGATTGTCTCCACGCTCGCTCTCTCCTACGAATGAAAGAGAAAACCTACCTCGCTGCTCTTCTCGCTCTCTTTCTCCTCTCGCAACAGAACCCTAAGTTCTCCTAGCTTCGTCAATTGGGCCTGGTGCGACAGAACCCTGGGTGTTCACCTTCAAATTGGCAATTACGTCAGGTACTTTTTCTCAAATTTTGGTTCTCAAGTTGTAAAATTTGTTGAATTTTGCAATATGAATTTCTAGTTCCTCACATGAGATATTTATCCACATCAATTAAAACTTTTTTGGATTTAGTCCAGAAATCAATTAATTAAGTCCGTATAAAAATTAGGTTTGCAAATTTTAAGAATTTATCCACACTAGATGAGGGGTAGGCGGCTTCGCCGCCATTTGATAAATTTTGATGGCTAAATCTATCAATATATAAAGAAATATATGTTTCCAATATATCTATTTTATATTTACTTTATATATAAAAAACTATCTTAGATGATTGGTACAATTATTTTTAATATATTTAATCAAAAAAATATTTTTAATTAAAAGCTAATGGAATCATGGCTTTTAATTAAGAAGGGTAAACTTCTAGAATATATTCAGATTGATCGATCAACGAAAATTGGAGGGCTCAGATTGCATGTCGTATGAGGGGATAAATTTTTTTTTCCTATAGGTTAGACATGAACTACCTTAGACTTCCAAATATATCTACCTTAGATTTCCAAATATATTTAACTTTTAAACTATTTTTAATTTATATAAATAACAGTGTAAAAAAAAATTAACTCTATTTTTTACCGATATTTCAAGTTTAAATATCGGCCACGGTTTTTAATATATATATCTTAGATTAATTAGAATCAGGGACTGCCATGGCGGGTTCTGAATTGTAAACGCTATTGTATAGTTATTAGCTATAAGTACACATTCCAGCTTTTGTAGAAAAATTTAGCTATTCTTGAGTTGGCACCGTAGAAAATTGAGTAGAAAATTAAAAAGTAAATAAAAAATTTTAGCTATCCTTGAGTTGGCACTGTCATTAGCCTTCTTTAGCATGCCTATGGGATAATAATATTGAGTAGCTGACGAATTAGTCCAATAAGAAGAATATCTGACTTTAGGATGATGGTCCGTTGGTTGCATAGTTCAAAATTTACTGATATTTTATTTCTCATGCTGGTATTTTTGCAATCGATTGTGACTGGTATTTTTGCCTTTCGTGTCTTTAATTCTTACTAAATTTCTTATTTATTGGTACGAATTGTTTTTTTTAATATGCTTTTGTGGGTTGCCAAAATGCTGAACAATGGAACCTCATATTTGTAACCATCCAAAGTATATGCACCTCCAAATCTGTCTGATCTAAAGTTTTCTCAAAGAATTGCAATACTATCAAACGTGCAAGTTGTCTAAATTTTTCATTTTTTTTGTATGAACTGTCAAGAGGGTTTACTGGTACAAACAGCCTAATATTTCAATTCTGTGATCTATGGGATTATGATCTATTGAGAAGTGTTTTAGCCATCTCTTGGCTTCTGGTCTTAATTATAGTAAATTTATCATGTATTGTAGGAATTTGACGCAAAGCAGCTGGAATCGGCAAGCAATCCACCAATGCAGGTTTACCTAGATAGCTGCTATTTGGGATATCGAAAAAAAAAACCAATGCAGGCAGTGTGGTAATTAGATAGTAGCTAGTTAGGTTCTCAAACTCTCAGGTTTAAGGTGTCATACAATCGGAGAAATCCTAATTGGGAATGTTACTCTACAACTTGTAAAGAATTTTACTCATGTGCATTTTAACATGCTTGCCATGTCTGATTTGTGTTTTGCAAAACATTTAATGTATGTGATGCTAGTCTTTTGTGAAGTTGATCAAGATTACATTCCTGTGTCAAATTTTGTTCTTATTTTTATGGTGATCACTGTAAGTCTGTAACTAAGAAGCAATGCTTTAAGTTATGTTTCATGTGTTTACACTTATTGCTTTTATGTCGATGCATGATAAGTCAATGTTTTTTACTAGAATAATGCTGATACATGATATTAACTAAGGAGTAATCTTGACTTGAATATTTTATGTATAAAAGAAAAATGCTTTCTCAGGTGCCACTTCTAGCGAGTTCATAAGACAGAAAACAAAAGGAAAAAAAAAACTAATAAAAGTTACTATATTGTTAACAAAATGGCAAACCCCAAAAGCAATTATAATTAATTCCATATTAAATTAGGTTTCCTAATTCTAAGGATTTTAAATAAGACACTGGTGCTTATCAGAATTAGCTAAAAAAAATTTATAACATGTAGAATATAAAAACAACAAAAGTTGACTTTCCCACATGTTCAATTTCCAAATTTTACAAATTGACTTGTCGAAGGGGAAAATCACACTATTTTCGGACAATTTAACTTCAGCAAGGAAAAAATCACTGAAACATGGGAAAAAAAATTAAAATAGACATGAGCAAGCGATATCAACCAAAGAATATGCGGAATTGCTTAGGACCATCCCTAAGATTCTATCATCCCCATCATTCTCACGCGTATGCTGCAACTAACTCCTCTCTCCTCACGCGTACGTTGTCCCCCGCCCCCTCCCCCTTCCTCCCTCCAACATACGCTGTCCTCGTTCCCCCTTCTCCCTCCCACGTACGTTGTCCCCTCTCCCCCTTCTCCCTTCCACGTACGCTGTCCTTCCCTCTCCCTCCTCCCTCCCAGATACATCGTTCCCCTTGCATCCTTCATTCTCCTCCTCATACAATCTTCATAACTGTTGAAATTAATATATTTAAATGTTGAAGGTAATATCGTAACTGTTGAAGTTAATATATATAACTGTTATACTAAACTTGTTGCAGAGATGGAATAGAACCAAGGTTTATCTTTCTGATATCATAAAACATTCATAGTTGAGTGGCTCAATCTACAGTAACCTGCACACCAATCTAAGCCGTCCGATTTTCGTCTCCCTGAAATAGATTTAATCCTGCCCATCCGTCTCCGCCAAAAAATTGTACAATGGATTTGTTGTATGTTATTTGCTGTTGCCTTCCATGTCATAAGAAATACCTTACGTGTTTTTTTTGTTTCGATCCCTGCAAACGCACCAGCGGCTGCAACAGCGTCTCCGCTATCGATCTGCTCTTTCGATTTTTTGTGCAGAATGTTTTGTTGTCTCCCGTGTTGTGCTCAGTTCCTCAGGTAGTTTTGTGTTTGCGTTCTTGCAGACACGAGGACGGATACAGAGAAACAGGTGCTTCTAGACCCTTCTTCCGTCCTTAGCTTTTTTGCACGGAGCCAAAAAGAAGAGCGGGAGAGAGAGCGCTCCATCTTCTCCTCTTCGACAGGGCGGAGCTAAAATGGAGAGGCGGAGAGAGATAGAGTGATAGGGAGATGGGGATCACTTCTTCGACATGCTGTCGTCTCCCTTTTTCAGCGCCTCTTCCTCCGCCAAACCAGAGACAAACACCACCCCCAAATTCTGCCACCGCCCCTCCATTTCTTGGATCTATCATCTATCCTTCCCTCTGAAGAGCAGCTCTGCTAAATTGAGGTTGTCCTCCTCCCATCTTCCATCCCTCTCTACCTCTCCTCCTCCTCCTTCGCCGACACTGCCCCACCATCCGCCTTTCCTCCTTCCTCTCCTCTTTGTCACATCATGTGGAAAATCAACACGATGGACCCCTCCAGCCTCTTTCGCCTCCTCATGTTCTGATTAAACTTCACAATTAATAGTTGCTGAGCCTCCGCTAGCCCAGCCCTACTGCACCTAATTGGCACGACGTGTGTCGAGGATGTGGCCATCACAAGCCTTCAGACCAACCTTTGAAAAGACTTCGTTTGAAAGATTGACAATGAAGAAGAAAATTTCTAGGTTTTTGTTAATGTCTCCTTCTAAGGGATGGTACCATGGTGATTGATTGGGTAAATGTAAATTCAGCATTTAATTTAAGTTTTTATGTCTTTCGAATTTGATATTTTCACAATTCTTTTGAATGAGTTTTCAGAAAATTATTTACCGATTTTCACCATCTTTCCTCACTAGATCTGTTTTGGTGAGTTTTACCTGAATTGAATTTATTTTTCGTTTCTATTTCAGAGGATTCAGGCAGCAGCAAGAAGCATCCCAAGTTGTATATCTTTAGATTGAGCATATCTCTTTTAGGTATTAAAATTTATCGCCCTTTTCGATTTTCCTGATTTGCTCGGTTCTGGATGTTTATCAATGTCTCCTTTAAATAGAGGTATTTCGTGATGCAATAGCACAACCACATGAGGTTATTTGCTTTACTTGAAGTATTTTGGGTTTCTGGAAAGCGTGCCTTTACCTGAAGTATTTTAATATGATTTTTCATTTTACACAAGGTCATCGAAACAAGAAAATAATGGTGGTTTTAATTAGTGATTTGTTAATTTAGTTGGTATTTCAATTTAGGAGAATTGAACGTCAATAGTGCGTTCATATTTGTTTTTTTTTTTTGCCTAATAGTGCGTTCATATGTTTTTTTTTTATTTCATTCTATTTTGTTTATTTATTTAGGTTGTTTAGGGAGAGCTCATGGTTCCAAATAAACAATTTTCTTCCAGATTAAGTGTGTACCAGCGAAGGTACGCAGCTACTGGATAAAAATGAAGAATCAGCTCAGTGACCAACAGATGGATCTTAGGTCAGGGAGCATATTAAGGAGTGAGGCAAGCTTTGAAAGTGGTGAGCAATCTGAAGGCTTACAATCCACTGAGAAAGAAGGAAGAATATGATTTGGTGTCTCCACGAAGGTTGTTGTACCCTGAAAGGTATATCTGTCACACATATCTTGGGGTATTTCACTTCCTACTGTCGAGCCTGCAACTCTTGGAGTGAATTCCATAATTATATACTCATACTTTCTTCTCTTAAAAAGACACTCCCAGAACAAAGAGACCAAAAACTGCACTCATTACCTATTCCCAGTAGAGTGGTCGGCTCAGCAGCTGTAACACCGGTAGGAGAAGGTTGCATGTTATTTGTGTAGGCAATTTAGGCTTTAGTAAAATTAGCACATCATAATGGCCTTAAATTTTTATGCAGGTTATCTATTTTCTTCAGGGTGTGCAACCTAGCAGAGTTGGTTTGATGGTACTATCTTATTGCAGCTTGGTGGGGTTCATAAAACCAACAAAGGTATTGTTCTATTTTCTTTGTCTTGATTACCACAGCAGATTTATTAAGGAATTAGTCTTCAGGATGTTTGTCAGCATGTATTGACAATAGTATTTAATCTTTTCTGTTGTGTCGATTTACATTATGTGGACAAACAAAAATAACATTAAAGCTGAACTACAAAGATTCTCAGAATAAATTAATTGGTTCTGTTGGCACGACTGCTTAATATTAATTATTTGTGTTTGTTATATTACTATAGATTAAAGAGATTTCTCAGCAGTTTTGCTTTGAACTTTCGCATAGAGCGGCCATTTGTCTTGACCTTGATTGCTTACTTAGTGACATAACCTCAAAAACATACTGCTAATATGGCACTGATTTCGTACCATTTCTTATTCGGATTATCGCATAAAACGCTGCTCAATACTCAATACATAACATTACTGGTGCATTGAGGTCGGTATCAGTTTTTTGCCGGTGCTTTGTGAATTATATTAAGAAATTCTTAATATGTAGTATAACCTCTACCATTTCAACTCCCAAGTATTTTATTTTACCTTTTGGTACCCCATGATTTACAATGATTCTTTTCATGGTTTAGTTAATGCTTTCTCGCTAGTTGCTGGATAACCAAAGGAGCCTGCTTCAATAGAATGAGGTTAATTTTTCTACCTAACTATATTGTTAAAAAGTTTTTATAGGATTAAATGCCTGATGAATGCATCGTTATTGAAAGGATGAATGAATGTTTTAGGTAAATATTCTTTTTGTTTCTGATTTTTTGCGCGATTAGGTATTTTTAGATTTTGTTATTATCATTTCATTTCTACCCATTTATTTTTTTACAGGTTTTAGGTTTTCATTTATTTTGTTTCTAATTGTTTTATAAGGCATTTATATCTTATTTTGTCCTCATTTCTTTTCCTTATGCATGCTGCAGTGCATTTTTTATTTATGAAATGTGGTCAGTCTGTCATGCTCATGAGCTTCATCTTAGTCTTCGGTTTGATTCTGATAGTTCACCAATGACTTAAAGTGCTCATGGTAAGAGATAGCAATGAGTAATATTGGATTGGCATTTAATATCAAAAAAATAAATCGGGCCGGGTCAATGCAACATACTAACTGGATTGTAAATGTGCAGCCAGGCCTGACCTATTCACAATTCACATATTACTCATTGTCATGTCCCTTTATTTTACTTGGATCGGATTAACCTACTACTTTAAGCATTGACAAAGTTTTTATGGTGCATAGTTTTGTACAGCATCTATATATTTTTTTAACAAATTCGATCAGTGGATCGTTTAAGATATTGAAATAAGAAGTTGATCGTTTGCAATCTTTTGCGATAATCATTGTACCAAACATAGCTGCAACAACACAATCAATGAAGCGACACAAGAAAATAAAAAAAATAAAAATAAAGGCTGCACCACAAATCAACAAATAGAAAAAACGAAAAAAAAACTGTACCATGCTTATCCCTAATAATGCCCCCCTTCTAGATAAATGTTTCACCGAAAACACAGAAAAAAATTATTTACAAAGAGTTACCGTACATAAAGAAACCAAAAAGAAAAAAAAAACTAAAACAACAATTCCATCCATCATCACCTGACCATCACAGCCAACATGCTAAAGACATCTTTCGCCATGAATCGCAGACAAAAATGCATCGCGCGAAGCGCGATGAGATATTTAGTTAATTTCAATAGTTACGATATTACCTTCAACATTTAAATATATTAACTTCAGAACTGCCTAGTGTTCAGTTAGTTGATTGAAGTGTTCAGTTAGTTAATTATGTTCTTTATTATTCTGCACTTTGATATGTTCAGAACTGCCTAGTGTTCAGTTAGTTGATTGAAGTGTTCAGTTAGTTAATTATGTTCTCTATTATTCTGCACTTTGATATGTTCAGAACTGCCTAGTGTTCAGTTAGTTGATTGAAGTGTTCAGTTAATTAATTGAAGTGTTCACTTAGTTGATTATGTTCTCTATTATTCTGCACTTTCATATGTTCAGAACTGCCTAGTGTTCAGTTTGTTCCTAAGATATGTTCAGTTAGTAACCGTTGAAGTTAATATGTATAACTGTTGAAGTTATATATGTAGTTGTTGAAGTTATATATGTAACTGTTGAAGTAATTTGTTATATATGTAACTGTTCAAGTTAATATATATAACTGTTGAAATTAATGTGTAACCGTTGAAGTTATATATGTAGTTGTTGAAGTTATATATGTAACTGTTGAAGTTTATATACATAATTGTTGAACTTGACATATTTAAATGTTGAAGGTAATATTTGAAGTGAGCATATTTAAATTGTTGAAGTTGGCATATATATTAACTTCAACAGTTAGAATTAATATATAGTGTGTGTGTGAGAGGGGAGGGGGAGGGGGAGCGTACGCGGGAGGGGTGGGAGGGGGACGAGCGTATGCTGCAGGGAGGGAAACAGAGCGATTTCCAAAAATAGAAACACGTAGAGTCAAAAATAAAAAAAACGCGTGGGGATGATGGGGATGATGAATATCGGGGATGATCTTTATCACCCCGAAAGAATATGTGGTTCCACGATAAAAATCAGAAGATAGGTTTCCAATGAAAGGTGGGAAAACAGAGAAAACAAGGTGTTGAGCGAGTGTGAAAACTATGTCTGCTAGGAACCTTCATCCGAGAGCGCGAGGTGCTACACATTGGGTTTTGGCTTCGAAGAAGGGGAAAGGTTCAGAGAAATATGGAGAAGATGATTTAGAGAGGTGTTGTATTTTAGCGAACCTTCACAGAGAAAAAGTAAGGCCCTAACGCCTCAGCGATATCTATCTAAACCGAAGGATTCGATCTCAGCACCAATCTTAATTATATCTGACGGACCAGAAGTCCAAAGCACAGATGCACTATGCTTTGCAAAATATTTTAGCCAATCTCTCTCTCTATATATATATACTAGAGGGTACATCGAGCTTCGCTCGATTTAGAAATTTAATTTTTGTTAAATTTATATTTTTTTTACTAATTGCCTATTATAAGATATGATTCTTTTATATCGTTCAGTTTTTCGTATTTATAATAGGACTTTTGTTAAACTTTTAGCAGTAATTTGGACTCTAATTGTTCTCTTATAGTATAATAATATAAATAATTCATAATTGTGATTCGCTCAAAAGGTTGATTTATCATATTGCCCTCAGATGCTGACTTTATGGATTTATAAATACAAATAGTGGCGAAGAGATGATATGGGCTTTTATGTCTATTTGATAATTTAATATTACAGGCCTATGTCGAATTAACGACTAAATTATTAACCCACCATTAATTAGCAATATTTTTCGAATAATCTCTTCAGTTTCAGAAATATTAATTAGGCACTTATAAGCAACAGATGATACCATATCAGTTTTATTTTCTTTTATTCTGTTTCTCCCACTTGAACATTCACCAACATTGAGAACAAAAAACATATTAACTTTTACTTATTACCATTATGGTAAAGTCAAGATAAATATATCTATTCAATGTCAAACGCAAAACTATGGTAAAGTCAAGATAAATATTGCTAGTTAAGTTGTATTTTTGAGTTTCACAATTATAATTCCTATGTAGTATAGACAAATCTACAAACACGAAAAGCAACAAAGAGCCTCAAAATCCAGCTGGTCATATAAAGAATCATATTATAATTTTTGCTAATTTCTTTCATTATTTCTATGATAGCTTGCATGCAAATCCTCCTATATTATCACTTTCCTCCTCTACTCCGGTACCTAATTAGTACCATGTAAGGCTCCATTATAGTAATAAATAATGTCAATCGACACTTTCGTTTCTTTCTAGTAGCATCATTTCAAAAATAATATTTTAATAAGAGAAAAACAAAAGGACAAATATGTTTTTTTCACCTTTCTCTGTTGTATCTTCATATTTATCAGCCCATATTAATGCTAAAATTGAAAATTAGTCACTGGAAACTCAAGATCTGTTCAAAATAAGAAGAAAAAAAAGTAAGTGAAGATGATAATTACCGAGATTATTATAATCAACAAATTGTACCCCTAAATTTTTTTATAATCACTGGAAATTATTGGAGCAAATCGTCTCATCTTTAGTTGCATGGTTCATCCCATTTTGGATAATTGCTTAATTCCTTTTCTCTTTAACTATTTTGCATAAATTCAAACATGAACCACAAAATCAAAGGAGAAAGAAGTAAAAAAGAAAAATAGTGCAAACACTCAGCAGCATAATTAGTCACAATTTACCCTCTCCTTTCTTGTTATACGTACAAAAAGGAAAAACACAATTTGAGGAGCCAAGGAGAGAAAGAGAGAGAGAGAGATGAAATCATAGGTGTCCCCTTTTTTTCTTCTAGTCTCTCCCTTTTTTTTAATATTGCGTCGGTATCTTTAATCAATAGTAAAAGTTTGGTATAAAAGGGGTTGGGATTAGGCTGTGTTTTTTCCCCTCAGCGAGGTAGGAGAGAGCGACGCCCAAAGAAAGAGGGAAAGAGAAAGATGGATCAGAAATTAGAAAGGGGACGCATGAAATTTCTAACGATTCAATGAGATTCCAAACGAACAATAATAGCTGAAACGGGTTACTTGTAAAATGAATAATACCCGTTACACATACATTCATAGGTTACCATATTGCAGATATTGGAAAATTCTCTGGTAACATTAGTTGGAGCAGAATGTGTCGGACAATTTTTAACCAAATGATTAATGACACCTACGAGTTTTTGTTTATAATACTGATACTGATGATTCGGCAAATAATTGCTTGTAATCTATATCTCTTGTAACTATTCTTTTACCTTGAAAAATCTCATTTTTGTAAGATTCAAGCTTGTTGTATAGCTAATTGCTTGCAAAAAAAAAAGGCAGAAGATGAAAATTGAGGGGGGGGGGGGGGGGAGAGAGTAGCAAGTCTTCATGATTGAAAAGTGAAGTTCCAGAATGATGTTTCACAAGATCGGAAATTCGCTTTAATTATTAAATATAGCCACCACTAATTTACTTTCTAGAACAAAATGGTAAGAAGATTTTCTATAATCCTGACGAGTTATGTTGTAATATAAGACCATGGATTTCTTAAAACAACTTAATTATTCAACACCTTATTTTTGTCCTATTTTTTAACACCTTATTTGATAATTAAGAAAAACCATGCTTTAGTGTAATTTTAATATCATCATATGTCTATTTGAAAAAAAAGGTCCTCTATTTAAAAAAGGAAAAAAAACAAAGGGTTCTTTCTTTTGGAGTTGGTTCTCTTATGTCATGAATTCAACACTGCCATGTTTGCTGGCGCATTTTATCCTCCACATCACTGATTTAAAGGTAGCAATTCTAGCCTTCTAGAACAGTTTTGCTCCTCTCCACTTAAGATGGCAATGGAGACATCAAATTCACCTGATGATTTTATAGGTTTGCTTTGATATGTCAGCATGGTCAAAAGACTATTCCGGATATTACTAACAAAATGATTTCACTTATAAAAAATAATAATAAATAAATAAATAAAATAGAGAAGAAGAAGTTGCTTGAGTTGAGTTCCTTCGTTCTGGAAAGCGTGTTTGTTAAATACATGACACACAATGTGTTTTTGTTGATCAGTAAATTATAAATTATTCAACATTTTTTTTAGAGTAGAATTATGCACATCATATAATTTGTTATTGAATAACCAACAATCAACAAATTATTTCTTTTAAAAAATAATAGCAAACTTAGACACTGGAAACAAACTTTTCGGTGGTATTTCATCTCTATCCTTGAAATGTCTCAAATTATAAAGCATATCCAACAAGTGTCAAATGTCATTGACAACCACACATAAATTATTAAAGTATTATAGATAAATACTAAATAGATAATTACTTTAGCATAAAAACTATCAAAAATATCATAACTGCCTCTCTGATCAATCATTGTTGACCGTCTAACATCATAAATTCAACCATATTACTTTGAATTGGTTTTGGTCAATAAAGTCAGCTAAATTATGATAAAGATAATAATTTTTTTCCAAATAACCAATTCAATGCATGCTATAATTGTCTTGATATTTCTATAATTTTATTTCTAAATCATGTTTTGGAATAACAGAGAAATTAATATTATGTGTTCCGACGATGTTTAAACTAAGAGGCGTGTGACATTTTGACGCCTTTTCAGGGTACAGATGTAAAATTCGCCAATATTTTCCATTTGGTATAATTGTACGAAGTCTCTTGGAATGTTGATTTGGATCACCATTTCAGACCTACTAGAAATGTCTACACATTACACATATGATCCAAATCTTCAAATTCTTCAAGTTGATTTTTTTTTTTACTATTATAAGGACACTCCTGATATGAAGGAAACAGTAAATTTTCTTTATTGTAATAAAACAAATTTGCAATAACAAATGAGGGTAATTAAGTCAAGCACACCAACTGGCGTCTCATAGAACCCATAATCCCATACTAACAAACTAAATCTTTTAAAACGTTATTGTCTGATTTTTCTAGAACAAAAAAGGTTGCTTTTGAAACGGAAATGGAAACGAAGTGATGAAGTCAGAAATTAGAAATCTAAGTCTAGAAGAGCGTCTGGGAACCCAGTAAGCAGTAACCCACAAAGACTTTCTTATTTTAAACTTTCAGAATTATAATTTAGACCGTGCTTATATTAAATAATTCAAAATAGACCAACTCCTTCCTGTGCATTAATTGGGCTCGTCGATGACCAAAGAGATGATGTCACTGTTCGTGATTGAAAAGCAATGGATTCATATACAAGTGGCATTGATCTTTTGTAACAATAACCGTGAAATTCATTTGGCCAATATCTACATATATTGCATCTTTAGCATGGGACCGTAGTTCTTATCATCGTACATACAAAGTTTTTGACGTATTGAAATGTACATAATAATTTGTTTAATAAAATACATATCTATTATCTGTGCATAATCGGTTCCTTTGTTAAATTTATTTCTAGTGTCAATCTTTTATAATACATTCATTTAAAATATCAGAAATATTGTTAAAACTAAATACTTTACGTTTTTTTTTAATCAAAATAGGTCATATATTAAATTGTATGTCGTTGAGCCATTGTTCAATCATTAATTTTTCTTTTAAATAAAATGTTGGCAGGTTGCCAAAATCATTTTAAAACTTAACGGGACGTAAAATATTAAATTCATTACCATTTTTATGGAATAGCTTTCACAATTGTGCAAAATTGATCACATCTTTATTTCAACTAAATACTAATCTTCCAATTTAGATAATATAAATAAAGGGTTCAATCGATGTATCACAGTAAAATGTAAACGTATATTGTTTTATTAATAAAAAATGCACCATATCCTTTTGAGTGCACAGTGCACCTGCCCAGCTAATCAATTCATTATGCTTTTGTTATCAACTTTAATAGTTAGACATATCATTAATAAGCGCCATGCACTAAATTTTTTTAACCTTAAAAGTATCTCATATATATTGTTACTCCAAAATTAGAAAGTAACAGAAGGGGAAACAATGAATCTGGAAAATAATAAAGGGGAAAAAATATAAATTTGGAAGCTAACCATTAACCAAACAAGTGAATACAAAAATAGTGACCTCACTTCAGTACAATTCCATTTCCTCTCCTGATTTTAATCCTTTTTCTCAATTTCTTCGCCGTATCATAATCAACACCGTCACAAATTATCAACGCACATATAGATTCCTTCCTCTTCCCTTTTAGTTCTAGAAATCCAACGGAAACCCTGTCTTTCTCTCTCTTACGACTTTTCTCTTTCTTATTTCTCTGACGCAGCCTCTTTGGAAGTTCTCTCTTACTTCTCTCTCTGTTTCTTTTCCTAAACAAACAATTAAAACGAAGGTGCAATTCTCTTCATACGCTTAATTAAACCATACTCTTCATCATCTTAAATTCCACCATTGATCCAAAACTCTCCATTAGATTAGCCTTAGACGATACATATGAGGTCGCCGGAACCATTGTTATCGCCTCCCAAGCCGGGCCTGCCGCCTGAAGAGCCGAGCACGAGTACCTCCAGTACAAAACTACCCGGCCCGGTTCCATCACCGATTCTCAAATCATCTTCTTCCCGACGTACCCACTCACGGTCTTACTCCCAGGAAACCGTCACCTTCGCCGAAATCCTGCGCCAGAGTTCGAGACCTATCGACTTTGAACCAAACGGGAACGGCTTTGCTCCAAACTCAACCCAATTACCCAACTTCCTTCGGTCGTCAACTAGAAGGAACTCTGGTCGGATCGGTTCACAACGAGACCTTAGCGATGATGAGGCCAGGTTTATCTATATAAATGAGCCGGCACGCACGCACGGTTCGGTGAAATTTGTGAACAATGCAATCAGCACCTCTAAGTACACCGTCATTACTTTTTTGCCGAGAAATTTGTTCGAGCAGTTCCATCGAGTCGCATACATTTATTTTCTGATTCTCGGAGCGCTCAACTTTGTGCCGCAACTAGGTGTTTTTACGCCGGCACTTGGGATTTTACCTCTCGCATTTGTATTGTTTGTGACGGCGGTGAAAGATGCATATGAGGATTTCAGACGGCACCGGTCGGATAATACTGAGAATAGTCGTACCTCGACGGTGCTTACCGATGGTGAATTTCAACCCAAGATGTGGAAGGACATACAGGTCAGTAAGATTAATTAATTTTAATCAGGAAATGAGACTATTTTGATGATTTGCTTATTGCAAATAGATTCTTTTCCACTGTTGATATTAATTTGGGACCCACACATTTGGATAGATTAAATGGTTAGTCGTTTAACTAATGCCGATCAAGTTTGAAAGAAGGTTTTGAACTTCGACTGTTTTAGTTTTCATTTGCACATGGTGCACATGTTTTCAAAGGAATTTTACATATTTACCATCACCTGATAGGCGTAGGCCAAGGCTCCCAACCTGCAGCAAAAAGTCAAATTGTATTTTTTATTTTTTTGTGATTTTCCACTTTATTACTATCAAGTTCAAGTTACCTTATGTTCCTAAATTTCTTCAAAAAATTGCAAGCTAAACCTTATTAGAGAATAACTAGCTAATCAAATGCACATTGTTTCATGTCCATTTAATTAGGTTGGAGACATAATCAGAGTAACAAATAATGAGACGCTTCCATGCGACATGGTCTTGTTAGCAACCAGTGACCCCACCGGCGTTGCATATGTCCAGACAATCAACCTCGACGGCGAGTCTAACCTCAAGACGAGGTATGCAAAGCAAGAGACCTTATCCACACCACCAGAAAGGATGATGGGTCTTGTGAAGTGCGAACAACCGAATAGAAATATTTATGGCTTCCTTGCAAATGCCGAGATTAATGGAAAAAAGGTCTCCTTAGGCCCGTCAAATATAATTTTGCGTGGATGCGAGCTGAAGAACACAAATTGGATCATAGGTGTGGCAGTGTACACAGGAAGTGACACCAAGGTCATGTTGAATAATTCAGGTGCACCATCTAAAAGAAGCCGGCTCGAGTCCCACATGAACAGGGAAACCATCTCTCTTTCGGTTTTACTAGGATTAATATGCACAATTGTGATGGTTTTAGCTGGAATTTGGCTCTTTGTTCACGAAGAAGACGTCGGTATCACGCCATTTTACCGGAAATATGACTTTGAGGGCAAGAACAAGGACACATACAACTGGTATGGGAAGGGAGGGATGATTGTATTCACATTCATGAGCGCAGTTATACTTTTCCAGATCATGATACCGATTTCTCTATACATTTCAATGGAACTGGTACGGCTGGGACAGGCATTCTTCATGATTCAGGATAAGCAAATGTACCATAAGGCCACCAAATCTAAGTTTCAGTGCAGAGCTCTGAATATAAATGAGGATTTGGGACAAATTAGGTATGTTTTCTCTGATAAGACTGGTACGCTAACGGAAAACAAGATGGAATTTCAATGCGCCAGTGTTTATGGATCTGATTTCAGTGGATCTAGTGATGGTACCAACGAGAACATTACTTCTGTTAAAGGTAAGACAATTTTCTTGTAATTAGAAATTTATTTTCTGTCTCATATTTTTCAACTGTTACATCTTAATTACTGAGCTCTTTTGCATGCTGAAACTCAACCATGGTAAAATGGTTAATAACATTTGATATAGAAATAACTTTTTTTTAGAAGAATCGATAATGATTAAAGCACAAATAGATAGAGAACATTTTTAAGTACTTTTTTTTATAAAATGAGATGTAGTTCTCCTCTCGTCTTCTTTTCTTTTCTGCTGTCCAAACCGTTGGCTATTTTGTTTATTTGTTTATTGTCTTGATGAAAGGGTTAGGAAGAACTTGGAACTAAATGTATTTAGTGAACCTGGTCCATTTTGAAGGCTGAATGTGGGAAATGGGAACAATTTATTTTATAATTGGTCCAGCGAACGTATTAAAAACGATTTGACCAAGATGTACCAAACTTGATTGACAAAAACAATGCCAACCAAAGAACAGAACTTCAATTATTACAAATAATCCCACAAAATTCATTCGGCGACATAAAAGTACATTTCATCTGTAAGACTTCATTTGAGAATGTTATAAAATCTGTAAGACTTTAGTTACATTGGCATGACATGCTGGCAAACTCAAAACACGTTACAAAATTATATGTTCTAATATTATGACAGCTGATGGTGTCGTCCTTAGACCAAAAACCATAGTGAAAACTGATCCAAAATTACACGAACTGCTCCGAAACGGGACCGGACGGGATGCAGACAGGGCTCGGGATTTCTTCTTAGCTCTGGCCACTTGCAACACAATTGTGCCGATAGAGATGGAGACGGCCGATCCCAATGTCAGGCTATTAGAGTATCAGGGAGAGTCGCCGGACGAACAAGCACTTGTTTACGCTGCTGCCGCATATGGAGTAATGCTAATTGAGCGCACCTCCGGCCACATCATTGTCGATGTTTTCGGGCAACAACAGAGGTACTTTCTCTTTTAATGGATGTTTATATTTCTTTCTTGTTTTTTTTGAATTTATTTTAGAGCTCTTTGCCTGCTTTTAGTTAGCGATTTTGACCATTTTTGTGCATTCCTCTGTTCCATATAGTTTTATAGCCTATTAGGGGGGACAAAAGGGATGCTTATTTAGATTCTTTGTTTCTAGTTAGAATCGATTTAGGAAAATATTCTGAGAAGTAAGAAGTAGAAAAGTACGACGTCAAATTTCGAAAAAGATATTAGTATTTTTTAAAAGGACGACTAACTTGCAAGTAGTGTCGTGTGTTAAATTACTACCTCCATATTTTTGGCGTTTTTCCCTAAGATGCGTGGAACTTATTTTTAATCATTAAAGGCTACTGTCGCTAGTAATGAATATTATTGATGGCGACAAATCTCATAAAAAAACATCAATTGTTATACAAATATATATATATATATATTTTTAAAAGAAAAGGAAGTCTCACTTAATATGTTATGACAAGGTAAATGACATGTAACGGATAAATATTTTAATTGCGTACCAAACCTGATAGATCTATTTGAATTTAAATCAATATACGCAGAATATAATTTTAGAATAAATAATATTCTAAATTTTCCACCATTTTCCTTGGTGTCCACTCTTACGTGCAATTAATAATGAAGACGCGTAGCAGTTTTTAGCAAACATTTCTATTAAAATATTATTTAGGATTCCATATCACATGTTAATGTTAGTGCTTTAGTATTCCTAGCTCGTTGCCATATGCCACAAACAACACCAATCATGTGGGGGCCCATACGCAGTTGGCAAATAAGTATTTAATAGATTCCACACTATCATTTTTATTTTCATTTGATAATAAAGATGTGATAAATCAAAATCCCTTCAAATTTTATTTATGAAAAAATTGGAAATCCCTATATTCTAACCAATCTTCTTGTTGATTTGAACCCGGATTTAAAATTTCAACATGTGCTTCATCCAATCAACTATCTGATCAGTAATCAATAATTACCTATTAAAAAACTAAACAAAAGAATCTTCCATGCATATCCTTGAATGGATTAATAATATTTAAATACACCAAGGTACAATATCCAATTACAAAAAACAATAACTAGATATACATAAACAAAGGACAAATTCAAGAAATCATATTCCGTAGTTGAGGTTCGGTTGATATCTTGCAATTATTTTTTAGCCCTATCTCTGATCAAGTTTAATCATATCTTCAATTTACATTTCAACCACTCCAACCTTTACTCCACTTGGCACATCAACTAAGATGATTTCAGCAAATTATATCTGAAGTGTAAAGTAGTGAATTCGCTCTGGTCATTAGTTAGTTGAGATAGGATGTTCAATAAATCATGACACCATCCCTTTCCAAATTTTCCACCACAAAAATTCAAAATCCTATCAAATGGGCCATTAATTGTCCCATAAAGTCAAAGCTCTGGCGGCGGGAACAATTATTATAGCTATATTTGTGGAGCTTGTTAGAGTATGCTATTGCTACCATGGTTATAATTTAGAGAAGGTTCTCTTGATTTGTGTGTTTCTCTGTACTTTTTTTGGTCCAGGATATTAACAATTTAACATGCACAATTGGGTGTAAAAAAAATTAACAATAGTAAAATAGTACATAACGTATCTGGCCTATGGTGCAAATGCAATTTGGTCCTTGAGCTTATCACCACTCAGAATTAATAATTTTTTATTTTGGGCTTGGTCTGTAACAGTCCAGGCCCACAACATATCATACTGGTCTTAGTTACTTTCTTGGTTGAAATATTGTCTCAAAAAGAAAATATGAACGTAACATATTCTTTTGATTTTGCTCAGTTTCAATTCCTTTTGATCCCTGATTGATCACCTCTCTGTAATTATAAAACCTGTGTCATCACTTTCACATCAAGTTATGGCGTCATAAATTGGGAGCCATAATTGCATAAGATCCGAATCCATTAATTTAATTCTCTGCAGAAGAAAAAGAACTATTCATAATTCCATCTATCTATTTAGGAAGCGTAGGCCCAGGCCATGAAATCAATGAAATCCACCTTTCAAGTGACAACTCTCTTTGGAAATAGGAAAATTTTTTGAATAGTGTAACGCCGTACTTAATTTATTGTCACTGCTTGAAAAGCTGTTTTGAAAGTTTCTCTGCAATTCCTTTTGGGCCGTTTGGATCACTTAGAAATAAGAGAAATTTTCTATTTCTAAGCATAAAGTATTGGCAAGTGTGTAATTTTGTGAAGAATTTAAATTGTTTATAATAAATTTATGCTTAAGAATAAAAAATTCTTCAAATTCTCACTTGATCCAAACGGCCCCTCCAAAGGTGTCCTATTGGCTCATAGGTAATAATGCCAAAAGAAAAAAAATCTCATCAAATTTATTGAACACATTATTTTATCTGATCACAATATTTCGTAAATCAATAAGAAATTTATCTATTTCATTGATGAATCAATTCACCTTCCAAATTGGTATCTCCATTTAAAATAAATGAAAAAAAATTGAGACTCTAACTTGATTATTGTCTAGAGAGTCTCAATTTCTAGACAATCCATTTAAATATTTAATGTTGGTGTCCATGAATCATGATGCCGTGAAGAAAGGAGGAGAATTTTGATTTGGTCAAATATTTCAACGGCCCAGATCCTCCCGTGGTATCCAAGTTTTGTGGGAGGCTCTATGGGATAAAGTCAATCCGACGGTCGGTGGAACTTTTGATCCATAGAGAGCGTCATTAACAAATATCAATCCTTTTCCCCCTTGAAAGCTCTCTAATTCATATTTGCGCGTTGAACTAGCCTGATTCCCCAAGATAATTTTTTATAATGTAAGAAGAAATATATTATATCAAATCATGACAATAAACTGATAAAACGTGCTTCCCAGGTGAAGCTAAAAACTTTTAAATAAGAATTGAAGTAGTAAATCGAAATTTAGTAATTAATATAATTATTACATGAATAATATATTTTTTTTCCTTGTGAAATCCACATTCTCATAAACATGGAGTCAAATATTATCGTCCTTTAAATAATGCTTAAGGGTTAAGTTATACACAAAGGTGAAAAGGTGCATGATTGAGAGCTAATGAAGAAAAAGGATGTTATTGCAGACTTGTCATCTTCTTCTTTTCTACAGAGCTTTATATAGTGGTTTTATCTTTAACATAAGAGAAGTGGACACACGTGCTTTTTATATTTTTGGGGATTATTGACATGTAACAACATCATATTTGAGTTAGCATGAATTTGTGTACTTATGAATTTATATTGAAAAGACAAAAAAAAATGCAAAAACTCGCCTGTCAGACTACATTAAATTTTAGTAATAAATTAACTGTTGCATCAAATTCTTAAATTATATACCTTAAAAAAATTCTGAAATAATAAAGGAAGCAGACGTCTCAAAAACTCTTTACTACAAAGGGAAATGGGTCTACATTTGCAATTAATTTTCTTCCACCTATGATCCTATCTAAGCCGCCTGATACTTTTATTTCGGTGATGATGTGATGATGATTTCAACTAATTTGGCAAATTTTGCAAGGTGGCCTTGTTTAGTCTGATTCTCCAAGGCATCTCCATTTAATATATTTTTAGACATTAGATTATGTGGTAATGGACTTCTCCGTTTCCAATGATTGGAGATTAGGTTATAGTAAGAAAGATAAATGGATATTGTTCCAGCAATTTGGACCCACTTTCACTGGCAGAAGGACAAGTATCTCTCTTTGTTTTTTTTTTAGAAACTCGAAGGACAAGTATCTCTGGTCTGGAATTTTCTAGATGTGCACAACAGACCCACTTAGGCGGATCTGAATCCGGTGTAGCGCGGGACAGCGTGTAGCGCGCGTACGAGCCGTCTGATCTTGATCGGACGGTTCATTTTTTACGGACCTATCAATCTAGGTTACATGCACGGGACTCCCTTGTCCATTGGATCTTGATCAGACGACTAAAATGCTGCGCTACACGGTGTGCCGCGCGGCACCAGATCTGAATTCCACTTAGGCCGTCTGGGACAACAAAAACTTTGAAACTGGAGATCGTTATCCACTTACCCTCCAAAAAGCAAGACATAATCAATTAATTATCTCTTATTTAATTAACAAAAGAAGTACCACGTGGATCAATATAAAACGCAAATTGGGTAATTACCATCACAATCCTTCAATTTTTAACGTTTGGTAAATATCCTATAAATTTTCACTTTCGACAATTATCTCCATCAAACTTTTTAGTGTGATAAGTAACTCTCAACTGTTAAATTGATTAATACCGTCAACTTATGTCTTATGTCGATATTCGTTGAAAATGTAACTCGTATTCAGTTTTTTTTTTTAAATATTTTGCTAATTTAAAAATCATATCTTTTCAATGATTTGAAAAAAAAATATATTTGTGTAAACTTTTTCTTTTGTGTATTAGAATATAAAATTTAAACCCATATTTATTAAATTTAGCGATGATATTTTAATAGAGGATAAATTTTATCATATATAATACAACAAATAATTTTCAATTTATGTATTCATTGTATAGATATTTTTTTCCAATAATTTTTTTAATTCTGAATTAAAATTTCAGGAAAAAGTGAATATTAAAATTAAGATTTTTATCGTCTGTTATCTAAAATTTACGTGTTAAGTGAAATTGATGGTTGCAAAAGGTGATCGTGACACAAAAAGTTGAGGGAGATAATTGTTAAGATTAAAAATTTTAGAGGACCAACTATTAAAAACCCAAAAATTTGAAGGGTTACGGTCGCATAACTCCCAATCCAAACATAATCACCGCAACATATTTTTTAAGCAGAAACCAACACACTTGTCTCCACATAGTTGGTGCCTTCCGCTACACACTATCATAGTGACATCCCTAAACAAAAATAATATATGAAGTAGACCGGTTTAGCTAATAAAGTAATCAAACAAAAAATATTTAGAGCTAACTAATAATATTTAAAATAACAAGCCACTTTGGTCTTGCAAAATGCTATGCTCCTAGTTTCCAGCTAATTTCTGTTAAGTCAAAAAAACAAGTCAGGGTATCTTGTTTTTTCTTTCTGTGAAGTACAATCTCTTTAATTATCAACTGAATTAGTCATACAACTGTTGCCTTAGGCCTTTCTGGCTTCACACAAGTCTTGTTTGCTTTTCTTTCTTTCATATAACATGGCATGGCCTCTTCCTCTGCTTCTCCTTTTTCCCTCTCCATTATTTTATCACCTCTTCAAATCTGTTATTAAATGCTTCACCAATCTATCCTTTTCTCTCCCTCCTTTTCTTCTTTCAACTTTTCACGCAACATCCATTTGAACCCCACCTACTCCAAAACCCTTCTCTTCTCTACAGACTCCAGTTTTAAAGTCTTCTTCTTTGACCCTACAGAATCTCTCTCTTCTCTCTGTTTCCATTTGCCAATTCTCCTCATAAACCCTTTGACCCAATACCAGAGGTTAAGGAAAACCTTGAATCTTTGTGCTGATCTCTCCTCTGCCATGCCAAATTCACCCTCTAGTTGCTAGAGACATGGCCACAGAGGTGTCTCCGCACCGAACTGACCTGCCGAACCACTCTATCCAGTCACTTGATCAGTTTCCCTCTCCATTATCTCGCCATTTCAGCCCTCGTGCTGAGTTAGACCAACTTACTGCCTCACAAAAAGAAACAATCCTGAACGAGGAAGAGTCACGGCTCATCTTTGTAGCGGATCCGAGTCATACTCTAGTTAATGCCCGGTTCGACATTGCGGGTAACTCAATCCGAACTGCCAAGTACTCCCTTCTCACATTTCTCCCTCGAAATCTTTTCGAACAATTCCATCGAGTCGCATATGTGTACTTTCTGGGAATAGCCATACTAAATCAGTTACCACAACTAGCCGTTTTTGGCCGAGGAGCTTCGATTTTCCCCCTAGCAGTTGTTTTACTAGTTACTGCAGTAAAAGATGCTTATGAAGATATTCGACGACACCGGTCAGACCGAACAGAAAACCATAGGCTAGCCTCTGTTTTTGCCAATGGCCAATTTGTATCTAAAAAATGGAAGGAGATAGAAGTTGGTGATGTGGTAAAGGTGTCGGCTGATTCATCTCTCCCGGCTGATATGGTGTTGCTATCCACAAGTGACCCAAGTGGAGTTGCATATGTGCAAACTGTAAATTTAGATGGCGAGTCAAACCTGAAAACCAGGTACGCGAAGCGGGAGACAGTTATCGCAGCAGGAGAAACAGAAAGATTAATTGGTGCTGTTATAAGGTGTGAGAAGCCGAATAGAAATATTTATGGATTTCAGGCGCATTTGGAGATTGACGAGAGCCGTGTGTCTCTCGGCCCGTCGAATATTGTTTTACGTTGTTGTGAGCTGAAAAATACAGAGTGGGCCATAGGTGTTGTGGTTTATGCCGGGAATGAAACCAAGGCTATGTTAAACAACTCCGGTGCTCCTTCCAAAAGGAGCCGGTTGGAGACACATATGAACAGAGAGACAGTTTATTTATCAGCTATTCTGATTGTCTTGTGCTCGTTCGTTTCTCTCTTTGCTGGTATATGGCTAGCCATGCATAGGGATGATTTGGATTTAGCACAATTTTTTCATAAAAAGGATTATAATGTTGGAGGCGAAGCAAATTATAACTATTCTGTACTAGGGGTACAAGTATTCTTCACATTTCTCATGTCTGTGATTATTTTTCAAATCATGATTCCAATATCGTTGTATATTTCTATGGAGCTGGTACGGCTGGGTCAGGCTTACTTCATGGCAGGTGATAACAATTTATGTGATGAAACCCCCAATTCTAGGTTTCAATGTAAGGCATTGAATATAAATGAGGATTTGGGTCAGATTAAGTATGTATTTTCCGACAAAACCGGTACAATGACCCAGAACAAGATGGAGTTTCGATATGTGAGCATCAATGGAGTAGACTACAGAAGCCCAGTCAAGAGGGTTGAAGGTTCAGACTTATTTTTTATGCCCAAATTGCCAGTTGAAACTGATCCAAAACTATTGAGGGATATAATGGGGGACATAGAGCATAGGGAGCGAATCAAAGATTTCTTTCTTGCCCTGGCATGTTGTAATACAATCGTGCCATTACTGTTTGATGATGAAACTAGTAATACAAAATTAGTTGATTATCAAGGCGAGTCGCCTGATGAACAGGCGCTGGTCTCAGCAGCGGCTGCCTATGGCTTTGTGCTCGTCGAGAGAACGTCTGGCCATATTGTAATTGATGTGTTAGAAGAACGTCAGAGGTATAATTAGGAATAATTGTGTGATTAGGAAATTTTTGCATTGATAAGTTGGTTGATGGCCACCTTCAATTAATGCTGAAACAAAAAAAAAAAAATCTATGGACCTTTCTGTATGTTTGATAGTTCATAAATGTGGTTTTTATTTTTCCCATGATAAAGCTTTTTCAAATACATTTTGTTTTAACTATAATAAACCTGGTTTTCTATACATTTATTGGGTTTTATATGAAATTGACGAATTTCTCCATCTCATGCAGCTATAATGTGCTAGGTCTGCACGAATTTGATAGTGATCGAAAGCGGATGTCAGTTATTATTGGATGCCCCGACAAATCCGTTAAGCTCTTTGTGAAGGGTGCTGATAGTTCAATGTTTACTGTCCTTGATAAGACCCTGAACCTGGATGTGACCCATTTAACCGAGACCCACCTTCAAAACTATTCAAATGTCGGCCTCAGGACCCTAGTTATCGGCATGCGAGACCTCACCAGTGAAGAGTTTGAGGAATGGCAGAGTGCATATGAGCGGGCTAGCACAGCACTACTCGGCCGTGGGACACAGTTGCGCGCAATTGCATCCAAGATGGAATCTGATTTGGTACTTCTTGGTGCAACTGGTATCGAAGACAAATTACAGCAAGGTGTGCCTGAGGCAATAGAGAAGCTAAGGCAAGCTGGAATAAAAGTTTGGGTTTTGACAGGGGACAAACAGGAGACGGCTATCTCCATCGGGTTCTCTTGTAGGCTGTTGACCGGAGAGATGAATCAGATTGTGATTAATGCCAATTCAAGAGACTCATGTAGAAAGAGCTTGGCAGATGCTGTTGCCTTATCAGAGAAGATGATGAGAAATTCAGGTGAACAGCAGGCGCTGATAATTGATGGAAATAGCCTTGTTTATGTTCTTGAGACCGAGTTGGAAGAACAGGTACCACAGTTTTTCTTTCCAATTTTTCCCTTTCTATTTTTAGAGAGTAATTTCTAGGCGCCATTTTTTTTAAAAAAATGCAAAAAAGAAAAATAAGATATCAAAATTCAAAATTATTAATTTGGTTTGGACTCAAACAAATTGACTATTCTTGTGCAGCTGTTCAAAGTGGCGACCAGGTGTGATGTTGTTTTGTGCTGCCGTGTGGCCCCACTGCAGAAGGCCGGTATTGTTGCTCTTATCAAAAACCGTACCGATGACATGACACTTGCTATTGGAGATGGTAAGTTTCCATGCTTTCCCATTTCTATTGTCAATTTCTGACAAAGTCACAAAAGTGCAGGTGTATTTAATTTGTGTAAGGCATTTAATAGGACGGTCACTTGCACCTCCAGGAAAGACCAAAGTACCATGTGTGTCCCTACCAATTAGATATAGATATTGAGAAACAAATATCATATATTCCCCCGTGTTCTTTTTTACCTACCAACTATACTAAAGATGCCTCTAGTTACTCTGTTACTTTATACTTAGTAAGACGGAAAAATGGATAATAGTTATTAATTTATTATGTAATAAAAGAATTTGTATAGATGGCCATTGGATTCCTTTGAGTGCGTAAATTGAAATTTTCATGGGAAATAAAATGAACTAAATCAATCCTGGATTCCTTTAGTGAAAAAGTGGGAATTTTCATGAGAAAAAATGGACTAAATGGATCTTATATTGTGTAGGAGCAAATGACGTGTCGATGATACAAATGGCGGATGTCGGGATAGGGATAAGTGGACAGGAGGGTCGCCAGGCTGTCATGGCCTCTGATTTTGCCATGGCACAGTTTAGATTTCTTGTTCCCCTGTTGTTGGTGCATGGCCATTGGAATTACCAAAGAATGGCCTATATGATTCTCTACAATTTCTACCGTAATGCCGTCTATGTATTTGTGCTATTTTGGTAAGTATTTTGTCTTCTTAATATAATTTAGTGAATACAGCAACATCATAGATAGATGACATGTTGAGCATATGCCAGGATAATAATAGGTTTATAAAAATTTCTGAAATTGTTAGTATCTGAAATGTTCTGTTCAGATTTCACCAATTCTTGCCTATGTATTTTTAGTTTTCTAAAAATTCTATCATATGAACTTAGTAATTAATTTGTTTCCTCTTTAATAATAGGTACGTATTATACACAGCCTTCACACTGACAAATGCCATAAACGAATGGAGTGCTGTTCTATACTCGGTCGTATACACTGCAGTACCGACTATTGTAGTAGCCATACTTGACAAGGATTTGAGCCGTAGCACTCTGATGAATCATCCACAACTCTATGGTTCAGGCCAAAGGGAAGAAAAATATAACATTACGCTCTTCATCGAGTTCATGCTTGATTCATTGTGGCAAAGTCTTGTGATTTTTTTCTTGCCATACCTTGCATACCGGCATACTGATGTTGATTGGTCTGGCCTAGGTGATTTGTGGATCCTCGGTATAGTTATTTTGGTAAATCTTAATCTGGCTATTGATGTTGTACGGTGGAATTGGGTCACCCATGCTGCAATTTGGGGCAGTATTGCTGCGACTTGGATTTGTGTCATCGTTATAGATTCAATATGGATGCTTCCTGGTTTCTGGTACGTCTTTCCTTTCTCTTGGCTTTCTCTGTTGCAATCATGGAAAAAATTATTCTTTTGAACCTTAAGAATTGTACATAACAAAAAAGGAAAAAAAAATACTGCATTGACATATCTAACTAAGAGACTAAAGTGCTAAATGTAAATTGCATAAAGTCAAGTTATCTGTTCTGGAACAAGATTACTAAGTAATTTTCTTTGATATGTTCAGGGCAATATATCATATGATGGCAACATGGCGATTTTGGTTTTGCTTGCTTGGTGCAATTATAGTCGGCTTGATACCTCATTTCGTGGGAAAAGCATTCTTAGAGCACACCATGCCGAGTGATATCCAAATTGCAAGGGAAGTAGAGAAATTTAACAACCCAACTGGTACAACTAGCATGCCTCGTGTGCTCGGTGAATCTGTCACAACAGATATTGAAGTTCAAATGATACAACAACAATTACAACAATCTCAGTCGTAATTGTAGGGGTGCATACATTTTTTTTTTCCGTTTTTGTCACAGGAAAATTTTCTTTCTTTGGTTATGTGTGTATATTAGGCTTATTCTTTGAGCTATGGGTCGGTTTTTCACCGGTTTATAGGCTTAGTAGCTATCCAAAGGGGTAGTTTGGTAGTATAAATGAGATGTGTATTTATCACCTTTATTTTTTGGTATATTATTATTATTATTATTATTATTATTATTATTATTTGATAAGCTCAGTTTTAGTATAGATTAGCAACGCATGAGAGATGAGAGATGAGAATGAGAGGGAATTATATTTTATTGACTATTTGAGGATTACAATTTCTTTTCTATTAGCTATTCTGTCTACTAAAATGCCAACCCCTATACAACCGTCTACCCCTTCTATATATAGGCCTATTTCTTATAACAGAATGCTGACGTCACCCGACAGCGGTTAACCAACTTGTGCCCCTAGATTCTCCCGAGTTATGTTCGGTAAGGCGCTCCGCTTGAGTCTGTTATTGCCTGTCTTCCCGACTTTATCTGAGCGCGCTGTTTGATTTTACCTTTTCCCGCTTTTTTACCTTCATTGCGGGCCTCTTTTGGGCTTCGCTTCATAGTCTTTTTACTTGGGCCGAGTTTGATTAGGCCGGCCCTATCATCATCATCATCATTATTATTATTATTATTATTATTATTATTATTATTATTATTATTATTATTATTATTATTATTATTATTATTATTATTATTATTATTATTATTATTATTATTATTATTATTATTATTATTAAGTACATGGAGGTCTCTTTTTCTTTCCAGGAGAGTAGTTTGGATTGCTTGGTTTCTTTACATGTCAACATTTTTTGTATATAACATTTTTAATAATCAAGAAAATAGGTTCGCAATGAGATAACACTTCATAAATTTTCAGCTTGTGCTAGCCTATTGTTTTTATTAAATTAAACGATCGCTTCCAACATAGAAGGTCTACTTCTCAAGGTTTAAATAAGGGTAATTTCCCTGCACTATGTTTATTTAGTGCTCTGTCTATAAATGTAGATGTTGATACTTTGGATGCTGTTGTAATTCTGTATTTTGTTTTCCTTCACAGCTTGATGGAATATAAATGCCTAAATATAAATCAAATGGATAATGCATCTCAGAACCTATCCTATTGGCTAAATTTCTTCGTACAACACTCAAATCTTTTTCCTTCACTAATTTGATCGTGAAATTTTGTATGTTGCCGTCGGTTATTTTTAATTTGTTCTAATCATTCAGGAGTAGTTTTTTGAAAATCGTACCGGATACTAGAAATTTTCGGTAATACCAGGAACCAGAATGGTGACCGAAACAGCAGTATCCGATATTGTGAAAGAAAAAACCGAAAATTTTTGGAAAATACCATAAAATATCGAATTTCTATCATCTGGCGGTAGGGATGCCGGTACGGTTTTAAAAACACGAGAATAAAGTTCATAAGTGTAATGTCATAGACATTTCTTTGATGTGAACAAACTTTTAATATTATTATCATATTAGTGCTGACGTGTTTTTTTTAATGATATGGAGATATAAATATTTGCTGACATGGACAAATGTATCAGCAAGCTATTCCTTTTTTTATTAAAGATATTAATACAAGAAATTTTCTTGATTGAAAAAATAATTTGGTGACCAGAACGCAAAATGTAGGTTACATTAAGAGATATTTAGCATAATTAAATTGTTTTTCCATCAGTTATTCTTTCCTTCTACCCTTCTCATTAATACATTTTGCATTTCATTCTTATGTACAGTTTTTCAAATAAATTATAGTCATTTTTGTCTCCTTGACTTAGGCTCCGTTTGGATACCGTATGAGAAGAAGAAAAAAAATTTATTATAAACAATCCAAACTCTTCACAAAATTACACATTTTTCAATACTTTTTCTCACTTTTTCTCTTTTTTTTTCCACAACTTGTCCAAACGGAGCCTTAAAATATTGTACCTTTCAACACTTATGTGAGGTACTGTTTGTCTGTTTATCAAACGAATCATGTCACATACATCAGCAAAATTCGTTGAACATCAAATCAACAACAATTAATAACAGGAGAATCCACTTAAATATATAGTCTTTTTTTTTTGTCTCCTTTACTTAAAACATTGTACTGAACGTGGAAGTCCAACATAAATGGTCAGTGGCTCTGTAAAATAAAGTCCAACATAAATGGTCAGTGGCTTTGTCGTTATTTTACAGGTAACAGATTCAATTCTCGCTAGATGTGAAAGAGGAATAAACTCTATTTCACATATAAGGCTGTGTTTGGAAGAGCAACGGAATAAGGAAATAACTTCTTCCTACTCCCAAATTTATTATAAACAATCTAAACTCTTCACAAAATTACACACTTCCCAATACTTCTTCCCTTATTCCTCTTATTCCCACACCATCCAAACGGAGCCAAGTGAGCTATGTCTCTATAAATAAATGGCCTCCTATTTCAAAAAAAAAAAAAACCCTTAAAACATTGTACCTTTCATACTCAAGTACGGTACACATCGTTAATCAAACAAAACATGCAATACACATTACCAATATTGTTTGGAAAAAATAATCAACCAAATATCCAAATCTAATACCAGGAGATGCGAGTAAAATATAATCTGGTAAGCAATGTTGCATTATTGTACCAAGCAAAGTAATATGTAGTATGAATTGCATTGCTCTTATTTGGTTTAATTATTTATTCGTTGTTTCTACTTTACAGATAGACAATAGTGTGATTTTTTTTTTTTTTTTTTGAGATGATTGATGGTTATTTATTTTTTATTCTTTTGTATTCCAAAGCCCAAGGCCGAGATGCTAAGTTAATCCCCTAAGTTTAAATATTCATAAATGATATTTTAGATGGATTTGAATCCATGACCTCCTATAGATCGAGGAGCATTATATTAATTATTAAATCATTTTCTGATTGAATTCGCAGCAAGCCAGCAACATAGTATGGTTAATATCAGTATTTTATTATTCTTTTTTGAATAATCAATCTCAGTATTCACCAAAGGGAAGTGACAAGAGTCCTTATCTACTGCCATAAAAATGATATTAATGACAATGCTGTAGTTTTCATAAACCATAAAATTGAAAATTAAACCATCAAATCTTTATCACACAGCCCATGTAAGTTGTAACCCATGTCCCCATTCATGAGTCATGACTAAATACCAACGGATTGATCCAAGTGATACCATTAGTTTTCTTTTGTGGGCTTTTTCTATAGGTTCCATAGTTCCATTTTTTAAGACATACCAGGCCGGATGTGTACCTGGGTTTTCTCGTATCCAAAAAAAAAAAAAAAACGTAGAATTGTACATCCAACTTTTGAAGGCCTACTACCTAGGTAAAAGTGAACTTCAGTATTTATTATACTTTCATTAGCTTAGGTAAATAAAGTCCAAAAGCATATAAGCTCCGATGCAATATATTTTCTCTTAGGACCAAAAAACAAATTTAAATAGACCGTTATATGCACTTAAAAATACAAAATTTTAATATGTTTGTTTTTAAAATCGGTAACTGTATCCGCCCCAGAACCAGAAGCTTCTCAAACGCAAAACATCTGATGAAAACAAATTGATGATGGGCTTTCCAGGCTTTTCTTTTCGCAGCCTCTTGAAATAAACTTATCATAAGGATAATCATACAAACGATTATAAACAGTTGATGGTATAATATATGGTGTGACAGGTTTGAAGTACATCTAGACATACCATGCTTAGAACCAATAATAAGGCGTGACAAGTTTGATATACCATCTAGACATACCATGTTTCGAACCACTAATACGGCGTAACAAGTTTGAAGTACCATCTGGATAATCATACAAATGGTTCAAACAGTTGATGGTACAACACGGTATTAATTGAACCAATAATACGGCGTGACAAGTTTGAAGTACCATCTAGACATACCATGTTTAGTTAGACAAGATCTATAACACCTAACAACAAAGGCAAATCTCATGTGGTACAATGTTACTGAATGTAACAAGCAAACAAGAAGCATGTGTGAATGTTGTTGCTATGTAACTCTGATGCTGGCCGAAATCAAATTCAACCAAATTAATCAAAATCTTTTTTATTATAAATGTTTTCTTCATATTACCACAATGTTCGTTTCTCTTTATTAATTTTCTTTTTACATGAATCAACAACGATATCTTCTAGAAGCGCTGAATGTTATAACAAATTAATGACACTTACTAATGCTTAATTTGAACTAGATTCTTTACTGTGCATTAGACCTATTAAACTTTTTATTTCCATCAAAAAACACCACATCATCTAGCTGTATTTAAAATTCGAACCAGTAAAAAGTGAAATCCATATTTATTATTCACAATATTAAAAAAAAAACAGAACATGCATATTGCATGGCGTGTCAGATCAAATGTGTACCTTAACAGGGGGCCTCCAAAACCTTAGCTAGGGTTTTTGGTTTTGGAACTTGGGTTGGAGACAGCCTCAAAGAGCAGTGCTGTCTTTGTAGGGAACTTGGGCTTGTACGGACGGTATAAGCTGGTCTGGAGTAGACCCAACCTTCCAAGCTGGTTGAGTCATGTCAGGAACCTTCTCCCAGGGACAAATTAATAAAGCGAGTCTTAACTCTTTATTATTGTATTTTCTTGTTCTGGATTTAGTACCAAAATTTTGTGGGGTTATTATTTTTTTTGCCGTTAATAAAGTGTTGGTTTTACACTAGACATACTTTTATTAATTCATCATTGCATAAATTATATAATAATGTGCTCATTTTAAAGTCACACTAACTGTATACAAATACAAAAATAAATAATAAGGGAAAGGACGATCAAAACTGGCGCCGCAGCACCAGAGATGACATTTGCCTAACACCATAAAAAAAAGTTAATAAAAAAAGATAAAAGTTATTTTTAAGGAATATGAAAAGGAATACTTGCTTATGGAGGAACGCCGACCAACCCACCAACACTTGCTCAATGTTCGTCTTTTTCATCGAATGATCCATTGAGCTAGAAAACTTTATTTTCAGTTATTTTAATTTTTTGTCCCTTTTATTGTCGGAAATTGAGTGCTTGACAATTGTCAAATTGGTATGCAGAGCGGCGCCTCAGTCCGTACAGTGCATGACATCTTAGGGTCTTCCCCATTTTATTAATATGTATGTACGCTTTCAAACAAAATAATCTCTACTCATCATAAACAAACGCACAGATCCAAGAGTTTGAGCACGTAAACGCATATAGAATGTGACCATCGATTTAATTTATGGTTCGATATTGATCGCCATACAAAATAATAATATATTTCGATTTTTCGTCGAATAAAGAAACAAATTAAGCAACGTGGTAAAAATTAAATTAAACAACATATTTTTATTACTTAATATTATTTTGTTTCTTTATTTACCCACGTATGAGGGCAACTTATTCTTGTAATATTAAATTCATACATATAGTTAATAGAGATGCAAATAAATGGCTTTTTTTATTGTTTTGAAGGTAAATGAATAAGGATGCTTCTTGGTTTGTTTAACTTGATTTGATTTGACAAAGCGTAAATACAATTTTTGTTTGGTTAAGTTAGTTTAATTTATTTTTATTAGGTACCTATTTTTTTTATTTAGAGTATTTAAAATTTTATACAAGTATCTTGATAATTGTTATCGATTCCTATAGCATGTCAAAAGTGTTAATATCTTTTAAAACATTTTTTGAATAAAGCTTTAACAAACTAGACAAAATAATTAATCATGCATCCACACCATGTTCAATAACTCTAGTAAATATGACTGGCCAATGATATCGTTATTACAGTCTTAAAGTTATTACATGTTACTCCCGCGTTGAAAAATTTTCAAGTAGGCCAATTAAAATAAAATTTATTTTCTTCAAAAGAAATAATTAAAATTGATGAAATTTTAAATCTAACGCAATCCTTGTTCAGAAGCTCCTCAGTGTAAGAGCTAAATATGTTGCCGACATTTTTATTATTTGGTTAATATTAATAATTTGATCATAGATCAATGTTTTGGAGATGCTTAAATTTAGGCAGTCAGCTTAGTAAACTTTTACAAGGGAAAGCCTTCATATATGCATCTTTTCTAAAAGCTACTTATATATTCAAATGTATTCACCTGTTTTAAGGGAAAAAATGGAGAGGATATGATAACTGAACTACTTTAATTATACATCAGTCAGGACCTTATCTGACATTATCAACCTTATTTATTTTTATTTTTTTGAAAATATTTCATTCCCTTGGGAGACATTATCAACCTTATATGAGGAGAAAGGGATATCATAAAGTCTAATATGTTTTCGAGGTTTAATATAACTTGTGTACTTAATTGCTATTACCTTGTATTATTACTTATTAGCATTAGAAGATCTCTGTGATCAGGCAACCTTTTTAATCAATTTAATGTCATGCATCTAGGAAACATGCATTTGATAATGATTAATGTTTTTGCGAAAAGAGTTAGTGTGGCAAGTGTCACCATGTCAATAATTAAAAAGAGCTAGTGATACTTTGTTAAGCACATGGAAAAGGCTTGAGGCTTGAATCACTCCGGAAAGCTACAAACAAACACACGTCGAAACTATATTAAAAATTGTTAGTTACTGTACTTGTTAGTTAGGTTCTCAATTTTCTTATTACCGAATTGCCATCCGATCGAGCTATGATACTTAAATTAGGGGGTTTAATATGATATAAATATTTTTTAATTGATTTTGAAGATTTCTCTCGGCAATAATACGCGGCTGATTATCTAGAATATCACATAGAAAACTTAATTTGACTCGTTGTATAGTAACCACATGCATGGTTCAACGCAGCAAAAAAATAAAAAGGTGACTGTTCAGTCTTCAGTGTTCAGTATTCACCCACACAGTAATGGTGATTTTTTTTCTGCGACAATTCCGTATAATCTTTGGCGAGATGTATGTCAAAAAAAAAAATCTTTGGTGAGATGAGCATATAAATAACTTAATTTGACCCGTTGTATAGCATCCAACCATTGTGTTGACGGTATATTTTTATTAATTTTTAGTTCTAATTAAATCCTAACTATTCATCATTCTGAATGAAAGATCTAAATTTAAACTTATGTAATGTAATTATTAATCAAATTAAGCAACTTCTAAGTATCATCATGTTTCTGTGTATGTAGAGAAACTGATATAAATCACCGTTAGCAATTACGGTATCATTTTTTGAGTTATTAACAATTTTTATAATAAATATATAATGTAAGGGAAAAAAAATAGATGAACTCACATTAACCTTTACAAGAAATATCACCTATATATACTAGAAAAGTGCGAATTGCCAAATCAATGTCCGACATGCAGCCAAAAGTTTGTATACTTAATTTGTCATGCATTAATTGTCTCTTGTGTGGACTGACCCCTTTCCGGATAAGGTCGATCCCTTTCATAGTTTTATGTCAACATTTACCTTCACCTCCAGTATTATTACATTGATTAAAAAAAATGCACTACCTTTGCTAAAGCTAAAGTAAGAATAGAAATATCATTCTTAATTTTTTTATTAAGATAACTCTCCTCCAAAGATGACTCAAAAGATCTTTAAATGGGCTAATAAATTAATAAGGTGCATTGCTTCTAAACCAATCTTGCGTGGAAGCTTGAAAAGTAAGTGAAAAGATAATAATTCTTGTGCTTTTGTTAAATACCCACTAGTGAGTTCCACCATAAAAGCAAAATAGAGGACCCATTTCTAAAATTGTATTAACTATTTTGGAACTTTCTGGCTCGAGCGCTGCATGCAAAAACAAATGTGATGCGAGTTTAGAGCAATGTTTTGAAAACCGGACTGGCCGGTCCAAACGGTTCAACCGCGAATCGGACTCCAATCCAATTCAAACTGAGCCGTTTTTTTGTTGTTATCGAACAACAACGAACCAGTCGGTCTAATTCGGTTTTATACAGAACCAGTGAACCAAACCAGACGGTTCAGGTGATTTTCAACATTTTTTTTTGTCTGTTTGCAAGAGGAAGAAGGAGAGCATGTCACCACCTCTTGAGCCTTAGTTCGAGTCTTCTCGGTACAATTCGAGAAGAGGTAGAATTTACTTTTCCATCTCTATGTGTGTTTGCATGAAAAATTGCTTAAACTACTAGTTCCTATTGTTTGTTGGTGCTTTCGATGCTTGAAAAAATTTTATTTTAATTGCTCAAACCCCCCAAACATATTTTCTACAATAACAATACCAATCTTCTACCTAAAATCATGAAAATTAATCAAAACACATATATTCAAATGTAATTTTATGGCTTAATTAGGAATGAGATATATGCATGATAGAATTCGGCGGTCATAAAATTCATTCTTAATAATCTTATTTTTTAGAAGGAATGCCAAGGTTATACCATTTTTTTGTGATGTAAATAATTTTTATATCACCTTTTTTTTGTTTCAGTAATGTAGTAATTTTATAGAATAAAACTAGTTAACCACGATAAATTAGTTTTATTGAATTTATTTTATGATATCTCAATCTAATATAAAATAAAATCCAAAAAACATCGTTATTATGCGGATGCAATGTATATATGCTGATAATTCATGATCTTTCGAAAATGCGTAATATCAATGGATTTACATTTTGTATTTCTAAATATAAAAGAACAGGCGAGGTCTTTGCATTTTAAAATTGTTTTATGCAGTGAAATATATGCATCTAGTTAATTTTTTTTTGTATGCATGCGTTTAAATATTATCATGATTTTGCCTAAAATTTTTCGAATTTTTTAATATAAATAATTTTATAATAAAAAATTTTAAATAAAACAAAGATTTATTTTTCCTTAAACTAATTTTATATAACTTTTAATTATTGTAATTTGTATCGAATGAAATATGTTATTTTGGTCCATGTACTTAGTTTTCTATGCACTTTTGTAATTTATTTAATGATTTTGTATTTAAATTAATATTCAAAATATTAGAACAACAACTTGAGACTATAAAGCACTTCATAAAAAAAAATGCAAACTATTAGAACAATAACTAATTTCATAAACCATAATAATAATGAGAGGAAAAAAAAACAATCTACTTAGAAATTTTGGATGTCTGCTTATTATAGAATTTTATTCCACCATGGTTCGTCCTCGTCCTCTTCTTGTTGACGATTTCCACCAACGTTATCCTCCAATTGAGCAGTTTTGTTCCAAAAAGCGACATCAGCATCCACCTCATCTTTTTTCTCCTCTTATTTTCTGTTTAGTTCCACAAGTCTTCTTGCTGCCTCCTTCCTCCTTATCTCTCTCTCTATTTCTGCATGAATGCACTAGCGGCTTACTTATCTATTTTCTCATGGATCTCCTAGCATTTTTTTTCCATTATATATTTTCCACCTGGTCTTTTTCTTCTTTGTCGCGAAGTTTATGGTTATCATAGTGGTCATGCAATATGGTATGGTCAGAATGGAAAACTTGATCACACCACTTACATGTCATCGTGTATACATTGTTGGAGTTATGTCCTAGAAATCAATAATTTAATGACTTAAATATTAGTTTATGTTATGGATGGTATTTTATCATATGTTCCTAGGTTTATTATTGACAGATCATTCAGGTTGATGATATGAATTGTAGATCTCTGTGGATCATTCTTTATAATGACAATAATAAATCTAAAAGGTCCATAATCTTGATAATTAACAAGGAGCATTAATTATCATATAAGATTAGTATGCAAATTAAGTGATGATTAAGTTCTACAGATCATAGGTAAGGAGTTGCCAGCTTAATTGCATATGTGTATGTTATAAAACATAGTACATGACTTGACCCAACGAAATAAATATTTGGATTGTGTTATGTGTCATTATTTATTTCGTTATGATTTTGGTTATATGTCTGAGATGTTTATCTTTTCCACATGATGATAGGTTCAATAAATATTGTCTATCGCTGATTTCTGATAAGGGTTGCTATACGGACTTTATTTATGTTCTCTTGAATTGTGCGGGGAAAAGCTAATCATCAAGAAAACTGTATGTCCCTCATTAATTCACTTAGTGAGTGACAATATCTGTTTGGGCCCCTTGATGGAGTTGGATCGTATGCGCGCAACTAGGCGATCAACTCTAGATCAAGAAACGTATAATCTGCAAGAATGACACATTCCTATCTTGGATTATACGATGATATCGTGTGACATAAGAATCAAAATAGAGAAATACTTTTATTCACTTATGCAGGATTTAAATATTGTAGCAGTACACTATTTATGTGAATTGGGAATCATAACGTGTTGCTAGATACTATGATTATTGGAAATAAATAACAATTTATTTCCATGTCCAACTTAGCATAAATCCTTAAAGGGTCACATAGATCGAAATTTAACCATACAGTACATTAGTCATTTATTCGCATCAGTGTGTGTTGCGAAAATATGAGTTGATTAATTGATTATATACCGATATAATTAATTAAGTCAAATGGATCATATCGAAATAATTTAATGTATTAGCTAATTCTATAATTAATTAGTTAATAATTATTTTCAGTTCAACATAATTTAATATAAATAGTTATATTAAATTAATGGGCCAATATTTATATTAAATATATATAGCCCAAATGTAGAGCATCAATTGGTGGACCTAAGTAATTGATTTAAGAATCAATTAAATGAGTGTGTGAAGTTCATAAAGGCCTTTATGTGGCCGGCCCATTAGGTGGTGGTAGGTAGGTGACATACTTGTAAATAGATGGAACTATTTGCTAGGGTTTGAGCATTATAAAAGGACCCCTTCGGAGGCTCCTTTTTACTCTCTCTCTCTTGCTCTTTCTTGGCCGCCACCAAACCTCCCTCTCTTCTCTCTTTGGCCGCCACTTATCACACATCCCTCTCCACCATTGCTCATGTGTTGAGTTCCATTTCTCCATTAATTAAAAATGTTAATTAAGAAGACGAGAAAACTTGAGATTAGCCTAAACCTTCTAGCTACTAGCATAGCTTATAGGTCTTGGTTAATTTTGTGGTGGACTCGAGGTCGAGTTTGGATCGAAGGACGCGCGGAGAGCATGCCACCAACTCCTACGCCATGGTTCGAGCCTCCTAATTGCTATATTAGGAGATGTACAACCTAAACCCTTTTTTTCTCTTGTGTGTGGATTGACTTAGCACTAGATCTCCTTTTGCATGATGTTGTTTGTGGTTAATTAAGTGTAATTAACTATAAAAATTAAAATTGTGCATTTCCTAACATACATATGGACGGATTTGACGCAATTTGTAGATCTTAAGGTAAAACTCCGAGAGCGTTTCTTTTGGAAAATCATTCCAATATGGAATTTCTCTTGGTTCTTGATTAGAGAACGGTCAAGCTTGTTTTGCATATTTTTCATACCATTCATATCGCTTTTCTCGATTCTAGTTCAGAACCGAAGGTGTTCCAATCTTTTACGCTCCTCGTACTCCCTTAGTTCTCTTTTCTCCCCAACATTAATGTGTCACTCGTAGTGTAGTTTTAAGGTTATACAGTGCTGGTCTTCAAATATATTGTATTTTTAAGTGTGATAACATTTCTGACATATTTTTTGATAATTCCCTCTATCTTTTGCGATGTTATTACAAGTGAAATGGTGGAAACTTGGCTAGTACTCACTCTGAGTAGCTCTTAGATAGTTTGGCACATCACTCTGAGTTAGAGCTGTTTCCTTTCTCCATGATAGTAAATTTCCTATGAAGAACGATTGAGTGGGTGTTACTTATTTATAGACAATTTCAGACTGAGAATTACAACAACAACAACAACAATTAAGTCTTTTGTCCCAAACAAGTTGGGGTAGGTTAGAAAGAAAACCCAACAAGAGAGAACACATCCAAAAACAAAAAATACAAAACATAAAAATACTAATAATAAGACTAGCTACACTAATAATAATACCTCTAATAATAATAGTAATAGTAGAAACCTAGACCTCGACCGTGACCTAATAGAGGGACCTACAAACCTATGGCATCGCTCCTACCCCTAAGTTCCTACGTCATGGCTCCGGTACATGAATTGTTAACTTCCAAGCGCTCCTATCGATCGCCAACTCCTTGGAGACGTTCCATTCTTTAAGGTCTATTTTCACCGCTTCTTCCCACGTCAATCTTGGTCTCCCTCCCCCTCCGGGTGTTCTCAAAATGATTAAGAATTTCGGTATGTACTGGTGCCTCTGGAGGTCTGCGTTGGATATGTCCAAACCATCTCAAACGATGTTGGATCAGCTTCTCCTCTATCGGTGCGACCCCAACCATCTCTCGTATGTCATCATTTCTAATCTGATCTTTCCTCGTGTGACCGCAGATCCACCTTAACATACGCATCTCAGCTACACTCATCTTCTGGACATGTCATCTTTTAGTAGTCCAACATTCTGTGGCATACAACATCGCAGGTCTAATCGCTGTCCTGTAGAACTTGCCTTTTAGCTTCTGCGGGACTTTCTTATCACATAGGACGCTTGATGCTTGCCGCCATTTCACCCACCCTGCTCTTATCCTGTGACTAACATCTTCATCTATCTCGCCATAGCTCTGCAGCATCGACCCTAAATATCGAAAAGTATCCTTCATAGGTACTACCTTACCGTCTAGACAGACATCTCCATCCACTAGTCGTATCCCACTAAACTCACACCCCATTTACTCCGTCTTAGTTCTACTAAGCCTAAATCCTTTGAACTCTAGAGTTCGTCTCCACAATTCCAATTTCCTATCGACCCCCGTCCTACTCTCATCGACTAACACCACATCGTCGGCAAAGAGCATACACCAAGGAATCTCTCCTTGTATATCCTTCGTGATTTCATCCATCACTAAGGCAAAAATATACGAGATTAAAACGGATCCCTGATGTAGTCCTATTTTAATAGAAAAGTCACTAGTTACACTATCACATGTCCTGATGCAAGTAACGGCACCATCATACATGTCTTGGGTGAGGGTAACATACTTTGTGGGGACTTTTTTCTTTTCTAGTGCCCACCACATAACTTTCCTTGGCACTTTGTCGTATGCTTTCTCCAAATCAATGAAAACCATATGTAGATCCTTCTTTCGCTCCCGATATCTCTCCATCAATTGCCTTATTAGGAAGATGGCCTCCATGGTCGACCTCCCAGGCATAAAACCAAATTGATTTTTTGAAACGTTTGTCATCCGTCTCAAGCGATGCTCTATCACTCTCTCCCAAAGCTTCATTGTATGACTCATAAGCTTAATCCCTCTATAGTTTGTACAGCTTAATCCTTCAGATTGAGAATTACTCAAGGAAAAATAAATTCCACGTGATACTTTTTCAGTCTTTATCAGAGTATGCATATCCTTTTTGTAGAGGGCAACAAGCCATCAGAATATTTTTCAGTCTTTATCAGAGCACGTCTATCCTTTTGCAGAGGGCAGTATGCCATAAGAATACTTTTTCAGCCTTTATCAAGACACGTATGTTCTTTTGCAGAGGGCAGCAAGCCATCAAAATATTTTTTTAAGTTGGATTTGTTGGTGTTTTGTGTTATTTATTTTGAGATTTGTTCAAAAATTTTGAAATTAGAAAATATGAAAATAGATATGCCAAGAGCATTGTGTAATTTTTGGAGATTTTTTTCGAATCGTGTCAGTTTTCTAGCGCCCAATTTTTAATATTTCGGTAAAATTTTCTCTTTTGTAACAATTTGGACTCCAAAATGGCGCCAAAAAAATATAACAGCAGCAAGATTTCACTGCTGCATATCCTATTTGATTTGAAGTTTTTGCAGTTTTTGGCAAATTATGCTTCGTTTTCATCACAGGTAAAGTTAAAAACTACCCTTTTATTCGGTGGGAGCAGAGATCTTAGACATCGGACAAACCATCAGAACTTGAAGCGTAATTTTCTAGGCTTTGAACGAACTATTTAATTTGTTCAACCTGAAAAATTCATAATTTATGATTTCTAATTTCTCTATTCAACGAGATTGCCGGTTCTCCTGGGGGCAGAAGTCGGTAGCTATTTAGCAGCCTGACACGTAGTACTTGACGCATCTTTACTTTCACTCCGGCAGTGAAAATTGATCGGAAGCTCCAAATATAATTACACACAACCAGCTATGCATAGAGGTAAAAAAAAAAAAATAAGTTTGACCTTACATAAAATTTGTTTGACGCATCTTGTTGTTTAAACAAATGATCAATCGTCTAGAAGCGACCCTTCTAGGGAAACTCGACCTCCCAATTTTTGTTACCTTTTAAAAAGAGTTCTCGAATCTTCTTTCACGTTTCACCTCGCTTAAAAATTTTATTCAATTGCTACATTTTAGTCTTTCATTTCCTTATTAATTTCATTTTTATTCATTTTCTTCGTTTTTTTTTTTTACTCCTTCGAGATTTCAAAATGCAATTCACGGTTTAGTAATCCGAAGATGATTTAGAATTTATTATTTTATCGATCATAAAACAGTCGATAAACTACTATATCGGCATTTTGAATATTTCAACCTTTTTATTAAGTTATTTCCATATCTATAACATAACAAACTCTCTTATATCAATTTTTCAATTATTAACTCAGTGTAAAAAAAAAAAAAAACTACTGACATTTAAAAATACAATTTAATTATATAATTCTCAAGCAAATTGGATAATTGGCTTATAATCAAGCTAAATTATTGATGATAAAATGGTTGTGTGATATGGCTGAAAAAATGAGTAATTTAGTCCATAAACCCATATAGCCGTGTTTTCTTTTGACCAAATGGTGTTCGTTTACCGGCGATAAGATGGAGCATTTTAAAAGCTTGGTCTCCTTCGTTTACTATCTTCACTTTTATCATTCTTTTAATCTAATATTTTGGCCAACATAATTCTATAAAAAAATTCGTATGTTGTATCACTTTTTATTTGTTTATATCGTATTTTTCTTTTTCAAACTCCCATATGCATTTAAAATATATAACTGGCAGCCATTATTCCTTCGAAGGATGATTTTTTTTTTTTAATTTATGTTGGAATAATTTCATAATTTCTTTATTTAAATGGATGCTTCATCTGATAATACTGATGTTGATAGACTAGGTTGAGTTAACAGTATATATATTTATTAACATGTTGCTAAAAGAAATATTGGTTTGGATGATTAAAGCATTGGATTCCACCACCATTTCTTAAAGCATTCCTCCTCCAACTTACACAATTTGCAAGATCCACTAGCACATGCACATGCATTTTGACTGGTACATGTACATTTCTTTCTTTCTTTCATATATGCTGATTGCTGATAATTGCTTAAAAGAAGAAAAATTCAAAATGAGATTTTGCAAAGTGAAATTGTAAACAAACTATAAACAAAAAGACTGCAACATGAATTTGAAAGTTTGACCAATATGAGGACCATAATGAAAATATGATAGGATACTAAGGCTGTGCTCCAGTAAAATTTGTAAAGGAAATAACTAATAAGAGTAGATGAGGTAAGATTGAGTAAAGTAGACTTCTACATCTTAATTTAAGGTCATTAAAATTAGTTGTTTGGAGTTGAGGAGTTTACTTTTCGTGCATTCATCCCTCTTTATTTCAAAATTGTGGAGCAAGTAAGGATAAAAATTCACCTAATTTTCCTACATCACCCTTCTAAAATATGATACTGGAGCGTAGCCTAAAGTTCAGTTGAACTTTATATTTATATATATATATATGTATGTATGTATGTATGTATGACATTTTTTCAATTTGGTTCTGAAGTGCAAAAAAATTAATTTGTGCTTCTTTTTCATAATCCTAACAGAAAAAATTGACATACCAATTCCTAGGAACTTTTTCTTAAAAGTCCAAAAATATTTATAAATATATCTTCTAGACTAGTACATGTAAAATTTTGCTAAAGTGACCTCACACTGGCCGTCACTTCAAACATCAGCTAGGAAGCGATCGATTAGGTTCCACGGTGGACGCCACCTCAGCAAGCTTTAAAAATAAGTATTTTTTTTTCTTTTATGGCCACCATTTAGAACTTTGGCCGGCATTTTCTGTGCATTGTTTCGTATTTTTAAGTGTATCTTTTTTCATACGATGTCCGATTTGGATGATTCAAATTGAGATGGAAGTTTTAGAAAAGAGATCTACAAGTTTTATATTTTGAGTATATTCTAATTCGAAACTTATAATATTCAAAACTTCAATTTTACATGATACATATGTTCTCTACAACACTTACAACCTCGTTTCGATTATAATTCATTTTGAATGAAAAGATTCTCAAAATAGAAGAGTTGTAGATTTTTTTTTAAAGATTCCAACGAAGTTTGAATAATTCTAATCGAGCATCATAAGAAAAGTATACTTAATATAAGAAATAACACGCAATAGTTTGTAAACAATGAGATCAATACAAATGGAATATATACAGTAGCTTGATTTACAAAACATTGCTTACTTAGAAAATAATTTAAATTCTTGGTATCTATCTTTCATTATAAAATAGAACTTCTAGGACATTTTTTACTAATTAAAAAATAGAACTTCCATGATATTTAAATCGACTAGAACTAAATTTCTTAGTACTTTTGATAATTTATTTTAACTTAAAATGTGATAATATGAATTTTATCAATGTTTATTATAAAAATTGCTCCATTTTCCATTTAGATATCAATAATACCTAAATTGGCATAAGACTATTTAGGGAGCTGCTTTGGGCAACATCCAATTTTCTTGGCACAACATTAATAGACAAAATTGCCCCTCATACTAATCAAATGCACTTAAACATCATGTTTAAATCCACAATTAAAACATCGGTCTCATTAAATCCACATTATTTTCCATATATAAACATTATGCATGCTGCAAGAAATTTTTTTTTAATAAATTTGATTGCATTGAAAGAAAATATTTTTCCATTAATTTCACTAGTGATTTTATATAAATTAATTTATTATATATTATTTAGACTAAATTTAATTTTTCTTGAAACCCTTAGTTATATTATTTAAATTGATTGCATTTTAATTAAAGAATTATAAAAAACAGTATTGGAATGCATCTACTTAGTTATAGGGGTAATTTTGTCCACTAATGTTGTCCGAAGAAGATTTAATGTTGCCCAAAGCAGCTGCCAACTATTTATATTGTCTCAATTATTTTTATTTTTGAAAAATTTTAGGACTTTTTGAATTGTGCGTTAAAAGAAACATTATTGAAAGTAAATACAATTAAAATTGTAAATATATGAATCTTCAATGAAGAGATAAATTGTGCCACCATGTGCTTTATAGACTAGAGGTATGGGAATTTATTGTGGCTAAACTTTTGTTAACAACTAAATAATATTTTTTTGAATTTTATTTAAGATTTCATTATGTGTATTGAGCTAATGCAAATGATAGTGAACAAAATAGAATATAATTATCATAATATAATCTAGCAATATAAAACAAAGAAATAATAAACAAGAGCTTAATCATTGATATTGAGCAAACACCACAATAAATGTAAGAATTTATAATGTCATTTATAAAAAAACTATTTAAAATTATGAATTATTTGATAGTCTTAAAAGATTTTTAATTAGTAAAAAAATACCGTAGAAGTTCTATTTAACAATGAAAGATATATATATCAAGAATTTAAATTATTTTCTAATTAAGTAATATTTGTAAATCAATTAACACTGTATGTTGTTTTTCCGTTGAATTATCCATTATTTTCAAATTATTGCATGTTGTTTCTTATTTTAAGTGTATTTTTCTCATATGATGTTCAATCATAACTATTCAAATTTCGTTGGAATTTTAAGAAACCATCTAGCTACAACCCTTTTATTTTGAGAATCTTTCGATTCGAAATGAATCATAATCGAAATGAGATTGTAAGTGTCGTATGTAGAGAACGTACATGTCATGTTAAATTGAAGTTTTGATTATTATAAGTTCCAAAATGAAAGATATCCAAAATATAAAAATTGTAGATCTCTTTTTTTTTATAATTTTGAACGCAATTTGAATCATCCAAATCGAACATCATATGAAAAAGATACACTTAAAATACTAAAGAGTGCTAAAAAAATATTGGCCGAGACGACGTCCGCGTTCACAGTGGCACCTGGTGTATCGCTTCCTACCTGACGTTTGAAGTGATGGGGAGTGTTGCACCACTTGAGCAAAATTTTAATGTACTAGTCCAAACTAAATTTGTAATTATTTTTAGACTTATTAAGAAAAAGTTTCCCAGTTCCTAGCATAGAAAAGAACAGAGAAATCAGTCCCAAGATATCTAACTTTGTCCTGAAGAATTAACAGCAGTAATTCCTCGTTAAAAAAAATGTACTTTTCATCCAATGAGTTGAGACTTGAGAGTGAAGAAAGAGACAGAAAAGACCGGTAACTCTTTGTCATGCAAAAGTGAAACTTCCGTGGCCCCTTGCAGGCAATTGGAGGAGACATCGGTGCAACCCAGTCATCAGTCTCTTCAGATCTTCTGCGGCGAAATTTTATGGATCTCTTTGTACCAGTATACCCTGTCTACTTCTATTTGATATTTGAAAAGGTTTTTCAGCCAGACTTTTTTCTGTCACAAATACCATCAAATTTCAACCGTTGAATGATAATTGATCGATGGTTGTGATTATAATGTACTCAATGTTTTGAGAAAAAAAAAAAAACAACTCTTCATGTTGCTTCTACTAAATATTGAAAATACTTGTATGTGTCATAGGGACTGTTTGGATTTCCCAAGAAATTTGGGTTCATCTTCCTACCATAAATTTATTATAAACAATCCAAACTATTCACAAAGTTACACACTTTCCAATAAATTTATTCCTAGGAATTGCAACTTCCGCAAATTCCCCAAATTCCTAAGCGATCCAAACGGCCCCATAGATATAACAGGATGTATTTGTTATTTTAGCAAATGTGTAAGGATCCTCATGATACTCAAAATTTGTAAAGGTAAAATATCTTCAAATTCTGAGATTTAAACCATAAGATAAGTTCAACTTACAATATGATTTTGACATGGAATCAGAAACCTTTTTAGTCTTTTGTTTCTGGCATCAATTAAATACGTGCTGAATTTGTATCTAAGTACTTTTTTTATTTTGTAATTAGAAATTAAAGAGGAACTTCTTTTATGTAGGTCAGTATTACTAATATTTCTATCACAAGTTATAATTTTAGTTAACTTTAGCATTTATACTATATATATATATATAGAGAAAGTCTTCAATCAAAGCGTTTTGACCGGAGTCTCAGTTAAACCCCGTCAGATCTCAATTTTGAAAGTTCAAACGACCGATCCGAACCGTCAAATATGATCTCCATATTGAAATCTCCTTGCCGACTAAAATTTTCATTTTTTTGAATTTTTTAAGTATTTTTTTCGGATTTTCAAAAATCGTTAATCTAATTTGTTCTGAACCCTACAAAAATTGTTGTTTTTGAAAATCCGAAAAAAATACTTAAAAAATTCAAAAAAATGAAAATTTTGGTCGGCAAGGAGATTTCAATATGGAGATCATATTTGACGGTTTGGATCGGTCGTTTGAACTTTCAAAATTGAGAACCGACGGGGTTTAACTGAGACTCCGGTCAAAGCGCTTTGATTGAATCCATTCTCTCTCTATATATATATATATAGTACGGAGTTCGGTACCTAAAATTCAATTGACCCGATTTAATTCGAAAACATTAGCCAGTTAGCCACCCATCCGATTTGGTTGCACCAGAATTCAACCAAACAAGATGCCACAGAGGCTCTCAGTTAATCAAAGAAGTCCCGGTTCGGTTGCTCTCATTTAATGGCACAACGCCAACCCCTACTACAGTCCCTACTGCCTGTCTTCATCTATGGCAGTGGCAGATATAGGTTGTAATCCTCTTAAAAGTGAGTTTTCAAGCAAATTTCCCCTCTCACAATGTCAGGTGCACCCCAAAGTAACCTCTTTGGCCCATCATGAGACTTTACTAATTACACACCCATGATTGGATTTTGGGTAATTACGATATTATTGAAATTTAGTTTATGTTAGGTTAATGACTATTATATTTCTAACTTATAATCATCATGTTAAGGCGTTAAGGTTGTGAAGGACATTTTCACAATAAACTTTGAGCAATTGCTATTGGACTCAAAGTACTTGAAAGGGCTATTTTATACATTTTCGCCACTCACTCTCTAAACTTTTTTTTTAAAACCTCTCTCTCTCTCTCTCTGACTGGAAGTGCATAAAATATGAAGATAGTGCCTGCTTCCTTAGCTCAAAATTTTGTGCCTAGGGTTTGTCCACGCATGGCCCTCATGTCCATACTACGTCATCCCTTTAATTAAATTTGGAATTTTATTAGCTCTGCCATGAGCGGTTTCTTGGGAAAACTGTTCTCTCTGTTTTGTTTGTTTGTTTTTATTTTTTGTTAGAGCAATGCTAATGAATCCCAAGTTCCATCACTTTTAATTTAGGACAATGTGACAACTGATATATCAAAAAGCAACATATTTAACAAGCAGCTAGTTCAATTTTTATTATATTTCTAAGGGTTCAAGTCACATGCATATTTTAGCCTATTAATTATTATATCTATATATAAATATATAAAGTATTTAAAATTTTACCGATAAGACGTTATATTACAAGTGTTCAGGGAATATACTAAAGCTTTTCAACAAAATTTCAATGGTTTGATATATATAATATAGAAGTGTTCCTCACTTGTATATAATCCACCATATTTATTTCCTCCTTGCTTATTATATATATGAGTTGAAATGATAGTTTTAATATCAATTTTTATAACTGTGCTACTATATAAGTTTCCTCAACATATAGAAAGATTTGTAGATGTACAACTTATTCTGTCTAGATTGATAAAAGGGATAGATCATTTCTATATGGCTCCGTTTGGATAGGTGTGGAAAGAAGGGAAGAAGAGAAAAAGTGAGAAGAAATATTAGGAAGTGTGTAACTTTGTGAAGAAAGGAAAAGACGACTTGTGTATGAAGGAACCATTGTGGACCCGATCAAAGATATCCTTTTCCACGTGCGTTTGGATCATAATAATCAAATCGTTCTGGGTTATCTCTCTGGCAATATACGTCGTAATCATATACTTGTAGTACATGGGGATAGAGTCAAGATCGAAATCAGTGAGTTTGATTCAAAAAGAGGAAGGATTGTGTATCGATTTCCCCGTCCCCGAGTATTCTCTGATGGGATAGAACAAACCTAATTGGAATGCTGTGATCATCATTGATCAGCAAAAAGAACATATAGCTCTTCGAGAATGTATTACTTTAGGTATTCCGACAATTTGTTTAATCGATACAAATTGTGATCCAGATCTTGTAGATATTCCAATTCCAGCCAATGACAATGATCAAGTTTCAATTCGATTGATTCTTAACAAATTAGTGTCTGCAATTCGCAAGGGTCATTCTAGCTTTATAAAGATCATTATATAAAATCATTTCTTATAAAGAATTATAAGATTCTTTAATAAGAATCTTATTCGAGTATTTTGGTTAATCATTTTATTATTGGCCAACATGATATTGATCCAATTATTATTTTATTCTTGTTGCTAATTATTTTTTTATCTTTAATTACTGAAAATAACGAAATGGAAATTCTTTTATTCTTTATGGACGTTGACAAGATCCTTTCATTTAGAAGCACCTTAGGACGGGGATAGCCTATGGCTCTCATGGGTAAGTTTCAAGATAACTCCTTTTCTATTTTAAAATAGAAAAAGGCCTTCCTTGGATTTGAACCGATAACTTTTGGTTTCGCAGATATTTTTTAGATTGTTGATAATTTTTTTCTTCCTTCTTCCTTTTTCCTTCTTCTTTGTTCCTTCTTCCTATATCCAAACGCTACCTATATGTTTATTTTTTGTAAAACAAAGACAAACTCTAGTCATCATTTAAGTTATTATATATATAACTGCATAACAACATAGATTACCCATTTAAAGAATCTGCACGTTGGATGTCCCTTTTTGGGGGAATAATAACACGTTTAGTTAGAAAATGGCTTAGGCAGGGGGGACCCATTGCCCCATGCACCTCACCCAGACCTGACCAAAGCCAAACCTTTTTGGCGCTTCTGTTTTCACATGAAGTACTGGTGCTACCAACCAAAAGGCCAAAACTCAAACCCATTAACCCAACTCAACATGCCAAGATACCTACGCAAAAACACCCGTTTAGTATTTTCGAATAAAAAACATCCTTTTATTGAGCCCCACCGGTAGGGTTGCAAACGAAAGCTCGTTTCACCATTCTTCATTTCATTTAATGAAACAATTAATAAAACAATGAAATGGTTCCATCACTGCGTAAATCTCAAGTAAATTTCGACCATTAATTTCATCACTGAGAAACGATTAACTAAATTGAAATCAATTTCGTCACCGAAACGAAATGAATAATGAAACACTCTAATTTCGTCAGACACCTCTAACTAGGGCTGTCAAAAGTGTGTTGTTTCGCACGTTTTCGTTCCGTTCCGTCCGAACGGAAAAACTAACGGAAGAGTTTTTAGTTTTGTTTTTAAAAACATAATAGAAACAGAACGAACGCTAGTAAACGTTAGTGTTCAATTTATCGAAAAATTAACTAAACGAAAACGAAATAAATTTTATACAAAAACGAAACATACCAGTTCCGCTTCCGCATGTTTGACACCCCTACCTCTACCCACCGTACTAGTCAGGGTTCCTCTCATGGTCAACCTTGCCAAACACTGGGACCCAAATGCCCCTTTTCTCTCCTATGCGCACATGTGATTTGGACCCTATGCACACAATTGAGGATCTCCTATAGCGGGTCATGTTTTCCATCCATGTGGCTGAAGTCTGTAATAAAGGCATGCAACGCAAAAAAAAAATGAGATAAATCATTAAGGGAACTAGTGTGGAATATAAACTTTATTAAAAAATTTGGTGATCTAGGAATTTTGAACATAAAAATAATTTATTTGGAACAAAATCATGATGAACATCTTTAGTAGTGGCCACAGAAGATCCGAGATGGGATAGGACCCGGTGGCTCAGGTACGAGTGGAAATCTATCCACCCTAAATGATCTTTTGGAATTCCATGCAGTTCTTTTTTTTTTTTTTTTTTTTTTTTGTCCTTGTATCTCATCCCGTAGGCACTTGACAGTCAACACTCAACACCCCCACCCACACGGCCACACCCACACATAATCATCTCGCCCCAGCGAAATTCCAACACTGATCTTCGGTAGGAAGACTAACGCCTCTTTCAACTGGGTTAGCCCAGCGGAGGCATGCAGTTCAATTTTAACTTCAAACTATCATATTAAATGTGTGGTACACGTTCTCTGAATTTACAGAATTTTTGAAATGTGTGGTACAACGAACTTCACAATTGAATGGAGGAATTGATTCTATGCAGAAAAGTTAATTACTGCGCAGAAATGGATCCATATTTTAAGGAATTTTTTTAGGAAGGGATACATATTGTTAGGAATTATGAAGGTATCTTTTTAGTAAAAAATATATTAACAATACCTATGCATTGGTGAGTATTCATGACCCATGTGTCAGAATTATAATAAGGTTGGAATAAAATAAGATTCAATTTCATTTTTTTATTTAATTAAAATAGCATATAATTTTAAAAACCTAGTTAGCCTGTAAGGCTCCGTTTGGATAGATGTGGAAAGAAGAGAAGAAGGGAAAAAATGAAAAGAAGTATTGGAAAGTGTGTAATTTTGTGAAGAGTTTGAATTATTTATAATAAATTTGGGCCTTATTCCTTCTTCCTTCTTTCAACCCCATCCAAACAAGGCCTAACATATGCAATATATCTGAATCATACGTACATTAAAAATAATTAAATTTTAGTGTGCGGGCAAATTTGCATTCACACACGACTCTGTGTGTGTGTGTGTGTCTCTGTTTATGCTGCTGGTCATTTTAATACTGCAGGTTAATTTTGTGTATCTCTGTTGAGGAAATGATTGTGAGTAAGTGATTTGTTAATTTGAATATATAGTACTGTACGTGGTTTACTATTTGTGGCCGATTTTAATCAAAATTATATTATTCTTCCATAGAAAATTTGTAGTTGATAACTTCAGTTTAGTAATATATATATTTAAGTTACAAAAACATGTTATGCTACATATACATCTATGTAAATAATTATTACCCTCAATACATTCATATGTTGTTGTGAGTTCCTCTGCGAATTTGTCATCAAATGTCATGCAGTAGCTTTCAATAGGACGCGAACCACCATGTTAACTATAGTGACAGATATAGAAATCTAATTAAAGAAACAGAGGGGAAAAAGTGAAGAAGAAAAGAAACAACTCTAGCTGAAAGGGTAATTGGATGTTGCTTTCATAGATGAAAAGAGAGCTAAGACTGCACAAAAATAATTAACGACATGAGGAAATTAAATGTTACCCTTGACGTTGATGTTTTCAATACAAAATTGACTGAAGTCTACGCCCCCAATCATGTATAAACTTTATTTCTTCATTTAGTTTTTATTATATATAACTCGTCGTCTCTTTGTATAAATTAATTTTGACTACTACGATTTATGAACATATCCACCCATTCAATTAAATAGCTAGTACATGCTACATTATGAGATGAAATCGAGTTATAAGTATGTAGATTACAACTTTAATTTACATTTAGAAGAATATCAGACTTAGTGACTATTCGACTATGTCAAAGGGTACTTCACTTTTGCAATCCTCATCATTAATTAGCACATTAATTGATTTTGCAATCGAGTTATGACTTATGACTATGTTTTTCATATACAGTTTTGTTATAGTTCACATCCAACACACCAGAATTAAATAAATATAGCATATACTGAACAAACATTAAGAGGGTATTCTCGTCATGTGCCGAGACAAAAACCTAGACCACCATTACTCACTTTTTGACATCACAAACCCACAAATAAGACATTCTTTCCTAGGCCTATAAGTACCTCATTTAGCACTTCAGGGTAAGCACTGCACTTGCTCTCATTATAACCTAATTCTATTATATTTCACTGCGCGTGATCCTTGACTTTGGTTACCCAGCACCAAAACACACACTAAACACTCAGAAAAAGACTTCTCTTGCTGAGAGAGAGAGAGAGAGAGAGAGAGAGAGAGCCAGCTACTCCATGGATGATCAAAGCCACGATGCCGTACCAGAGCCGGTACGGTCAAGGTGGACACCAAAGCCCGAACAAATCCTCATACTTGAGTCAATCTTCAATAGCGGCATGGTTAACCCACCAAAGGAAGAGACAGTACGAATCCGCAAATTACTCGAAAAATTCGGCACAGTAGGGGATGCGAACGTATTTTACTGGTTCCAAAATCGACGATCTAGATCACGCAGACGTCAACGCCAGATGCAAGCTGGGCTAGCCAATAGTGAATCTAGGGTTTCTTCAGGTGCCAATTTCCAATTTGGCAGCGGGACTACTACTGGTGATAGTAGCACTGGAGGTGGTGCAAGTTTCTATGAGTGCAATTCTTCTGGCTCTTGGAGTGGAGGGTTATCACACAGTCCCTATTCCAGCTCTTATTCGAACCAGTATTCTGGCTGTTATTCTAGCGGGGCTACTTCTTCTTCTTCACATGGATTTGTAGGAGATGAGATGAGCAGTGGTGGTGGTGGTGGTGGAGAAGATTTATTTGCAATTTCGCGACAAATGGGATACATGGAGAATAATCAAAGCCAATATGGCTGTGGATCTGGTGCTCCATCTCAGTGGCAGTATCAGACCGGTAAGTCTATAGTTTATGCAATTTAAATAGTAAATAGTAATTAGTAATCATATATACACATTTTCTCATATGTTCGTGTAAGTGCAAACAGCGTATAGTTTAAAATGATGGAAACAACATTTAATTGTCGGTTCTAATGGGTTCTCATCAAGAATTCTCATGTTTTTTCCTTATAAATATCGATGTCATCATTACTCATTAGACCGCCGGGGAATTTAATTAGAGGGGAGGAAGGTGTGCATGGATTACTCTTGTTTTGTTTATTTTTCTTTTCTAATCGAAAAGCAAAAAACTACTAGAAGAAGAGATAAAATAAATTTAATTATCCATAAGTTAAGGTGCCGATGTAGATTTATCCTTTTATTAGTTATTTTGAAGAACACAAGTTCCAAAGTTCTCCTGTTCATCTATATGTCAAGTAAATTTTTTATTGGATACTGATGTTAATTACCCATAACCAATTCATCTTGTCCTTTTCCTATTCGATTCGAGATTGAATGTATTGTTATTTTGTTGACTCATACTATGTATAGTTTGATTGATCATTCTTCGAAATATTCTGATTAAAATGTCACTCACAAAGCATCATCTCATATGAATTATACGAAAAGATTCTGTTGAAATAGAGAATTTAATAACAAATAGTTTTATATCAGATGATATCAGTACGTAATTTTGGGGTTTGTACTCTCGGATACAAGCCCTTAATCGCATGCAATTTCAATATTAATTATGTCACATAAAGATCTCATTAAACTAGTTCGTTGTGCAGGAACCATTAGTGTGTTCATAAATGGCGTACCGATGGAAGTGCCAAGGGGTTCGTTCAACTTGAGAGCAACTTTTGATCAAGATGTGGTGCTTGTAACTTCTTCTGGTGAGCTGCTTCCAGTTAATGAGTATGGAAGTCTGATGCAAAGCTTGCAAATGGGTGAAAGTTATTTTGCGGTAAACTAATAGAAATTTAAAACTACATTGTGCAAGTCCTTATATTACATGCATGTGCAAAACAAATAAGATTGATGATTTCTTTTTGTCCATTTTGCTTAATTAATTTTTTTCGTTTAATAGGTTCCAAGATCAACATAATTGGGGTTGCATGCACAAGATGTACATGCAGAGAGCGAATGCTAATTGAGGTGTTACCAATTGCATGGAGTAATATCAAAATACATGCCTGGTATATTTATGCTAGCTAAATAATATTTGCTGAAATATCTGTTGGAAGCGTATGCAAGTTAATGGCTTAATTAATGTTATAAGTGTTCGAGGGACATGAGCGTAAATTAAATCTGGAAAAAGCTTCATTATGATTGTCAACTCGTATATGATATTACATTTTATGTAATTGCATTAATATTAAATGTTATTTCATCCAAAACTTGCGCGCTCCTATGAGATAAATAAATATTCATGGATTAGCTTTATTATTGTCCAATTAAGCCATATGTAATTAGAGATTCTTTTCATGATGTTTCGCATATATATGTTTTAGAATTTTTTTAGTTAATTGATCATATTTGTGTACTTCTTGTAAAAGATGATGATAGAATTAACTAGTAAAATAAATATTAACTTAAAACTCAAAGCGTGCTCTGAAAGGCCTTCCGTATGAAGCGGGGTTAGAATTGAAAATTGCCGCCGGCACACCGGCCACCACTCCCACCTCTCCCACAGGCACCACCTCTTTTCTCTTTTGAACTCATCCTCTCTTCTATGCTTTTTACTTTATTTACACTCATAAGAAGAACAAGACTGCATTTTTCTCGCTCCTCTCTTGTACAAAAACCGATATGAGACATTGTTTGTATATTTCTAAATTAAGGTTTTGGAATGGACTAGAATGTTGGGATCAAATCTGAAGGGAATTGAATGTCAAGTCAAACACTAGAGTTAACTTTCTAATAGCAACTATTGCGCACCAAGAGCTTGAATGTTCTAGGTGTGGACCGTTGAATGTTCTAGGTGGTTGGTGTTTAGGCCTGTCAATATTCTGTTCCGGCAACGTTTTCCAGTACTTTCCGTCCAAACGGAACGTTAAAGGGAACATATTTCAATTTTGTTTCTGAAAACGAAACTGAAATTTATAAACGTTACTGAAACAGAAAATAAAATTCTGCTTAAATCAATGGTAAATGAAGAACGGAACGTTAACGGAATGAAAAACTGTTACGTTTGACGAAACGGAACGTTAAACAAAATCAATTTCAGCTACGTTGACTGGAACGGAATGAAAACGGAACATATATGTTCCGTGTTCCGTTTCAACGTTTGACAGGCCTATTGTGTTCTGTCCTACGGCTGGAAATGATTAACGAAATAAAAATTTGTTTCGTTTGGTTAAGAGAAATGATCAACAAAACCAGTTACATGTTTCGTGTAAATAAAACTGTTAACGAAACTTGACGATTTGTTTTGTTTATTTTTGTCTAACCATTTATTATTTTTTTATATAATTTATATATTTAAAATAATTAAGATATAATTTACATATAAAGGGTCAGTCGGAGAGAGTCAGAAAAAATCTTAATCTATCCATAATTTTCTCTGCCTCTCTCTCTGAAGCGGCACCATGTCTTTTCATCTCCTTTGTCGATCAATCACCTCAAGGCTTTCCTTCTCTCACATGCTCAAGGTGAGCTAACAAGATACAGACGACCTCTCCATCTCTCTCTCTCTCTCTCTCGGTCGATGTACGCTACATGAGACATTGACGTCCGATTTACCTCTTTTTTGTTGGTTTCAATTAAATCCACATCATTAGTACTTTTTTGTCGAAACCCTAGCTTGATTAGACCCTGATTATGAGTACTCTGTCGTTTTGTTTCCAAAACCTCGCTTAAAGTATAGACTTGGTAGCTTAAAAGGCTTGAGAAAGATTATGACTGCTAGTATTTTTGAAAGACTAGTGATAAAGAGGTCAATCAGTTAGAGTCTGTGCGGCTTCTAGCAATGATGAAAGATCGTTGGCTATATAAGATGAAGAAACAAGATAGAAAGTAAGGAAGGAAAAAAGAAAGAGAGGGAGAAAGATAATTCTTTCTGTCTTTTTAAAAAAAAAAATTATTTTTTTTTATCGATTGTTTGTAATTTTAATTTTATTTTTTCGTGTTCTTTGTAGTAAAAAAAAAAAGACAGGAAGAAAGGAAAGAGAGATAGAAAGATATTGTACTCTATTTTTTTGTGTTCTTCAATATGTTATCTTTTGTTTTAATTTTTTCCCTTATGTTCTTTGTATAAAGGTAGGAAGAAAATAGAGATTGAGAGAGCAACAGTGATGTATTGTCTTTTGATATAATTTATTTTGTTTTTATGTTTGTTTTTTCAAGTTGTTCATTTAATTGTTTATTTTCTCTAATTTGATTTGTTTACTCTTATGTAAGAGGAAGGTATTCGAAAATTGCTGGTCAGAGATAGGGAGTGTACAAGCCTTCGAACCAGATCTGTCTTCTTATGAGTATGCTTTCAATCTCATACTTATGTTACTTGTGTGATTATATTGTATATTTGTATGTTTGTCATTCGAGTTGTCATGAGAAACATTAATTCCAAGCACGTAGTGTAAGCTTGTTAGCTGTGTAGGTAATGTGAAACATCTATTTCTAGCAGCTTGTTACTCTATTAGCTCTGTTAATGCACTGGTATGCTAGGGGTGGATGTTTCACATGACTCACCTTGATAATCAGTTGTGATCAAAGGTTCAAATAACGGTCATAGCAGCCGTAATAGCAGCACTATAGCGATGCTTTTTCTTACATCGCTACAACGCTATAGATTTATTAGCAGTTCGTCCGATAGCAAGATCTATAGTGAATAATAGTGGGTTATAGCGGTGAAATTAGGGATGGCAATGGGCCTAACCCGTTGATAAAATATTAAGCCCATGCCTGGCCTGATTTATCCAGACTTTACGCCTGCCTGCCTGAGCCCAATTAGATGGGCCTGAATTTCAACGCCTGCCTGCCCAACGGGCCTCGTCTGGAGGCCTGCGCCTGCCTGAGGATGCATGTGGGCCGCCTTACCTGCCCGAGCCCTAAAGGCCCGACCATGCCACACAAGCAAAATTACATACCTACTGTTAATTTTCAATATAAAATAACAATTTAAATTGATATTTAACTAACAACATAACAAACTTACCAACAAACAGTTAACACAATAAGCATGAAAATAATTCAATTGTCATTCATGAAACTCGAATAGTTAATTAACCTAAACAACCATAGTCTAATTCATACTTTCACTGTTTCACAAAATATCATCAACATGAAAGAAACAACCAAACAACAAACAAACATAGGTAATTAACCTAACAGCAACAACATCAGTTAAGGACCAAGAATTACATAGTCAAATCCACAACCACAAGCATAAATAATATCATAAAACTAAACACAGTTTAATTCAACACAAAATGCTTGTTGATTCCAAAAAAAAGAAGCTCAGCAACAACATTAGACCTAAGCAACAACTCAAGATCTCACCTACACATAGACAAACATCACATATAACTTCATGCATAGAAGAACAGCTTTTATATATATTTAGATAACATACAGTGGTACTAAACAAAAAGTTACATAAAACAAAACTGAAAATAATCAATTAAACAACTAAGTTACAAATGACATATCAATGCTTATATGAACAGTTTTTATGAACTGTACTTTTAAGACCAACTAAGAGATACAGCTTTGATTATTTCTTTTTAAGATTTTAAACAATTGTAGCATGCACTAACCATAAATCCAAAATCTAAAAGCATAACACTAGATGACATATCAATAATTAGTAATGATATTTTGACTATTTCTAACAATTTCTAGTATGACCCTCATAATGGTACATAAATATTTCTAAACAGTACTAAACAAAGTACAATGCAGTACTAATCAAAATAATTTTTAAAACCTGGCATATGTCTTCAAGCAGATTCTCAATAATTTTTTCATATATCAATTAATATCATGTACAATTACAAAAAACTAAGTTTATTAAATAAAGAAGGGAATATAATAAGTTCAAAATTGTATACCTTAGAATCCAGCACCATCATATCCAAACTTAAACTTCTTGAACCTAACAATTAAAAATTTATAAGTTAATGTACATTTTCTTTGGATATCAGATATTACTATTACTAAATAGTTAATAAAATTATTCTTTACTTTACCTGAAAGTCATCCTCATTACTCATGTCATTTTGCTGCTGTTCATCGCAATCAACATCATCCCAGTATGTAGTAAATGGGTTGCGCTCTCCTAATTCTACAAAAAAAAAAAACAGTATATCAAGAGATGGCTGCATGCTTAACTTAAAAAATATGATACAAACAAATTATACCTTCAAATTCAGCCTTCAACCAGTTTTGAGCACATGTAAGAGCTTGAACAAGCTGAGGAGTAAGTCTATTCCTATGTGGACTAATAATTCGCCCACCAGCACTGAATGCCGACTCAGAGGCAACTGATGAAACTGGAATAGCAAATATGTCTCGAGCAATTTTTTGAAGGGTTGGAAATTTAGGCCCATTACTCATGCACCAGGTCAGCACATTAAAGTTTGGTGAACTAGTTGACATCAGCTTTTCTCCTAAGTAATGATCCAACTCTGTTGTTATATCAATCCTCATTTTCTTTCTACTCTGGGCAAACGATTCAAAATCCCTTGGTATATTGCCAACACGCACACCTTCACTTTCAATCGGCTTCTCAACTTGTTTCTTTGAGACTCTTCTTTGATACTCCCTAAATAACTCCCGACATAAATCAACAATATTTCTCACTTCCTTCTCATGATCATCCCCATAAATCTTCTCATAATAATAAATTATGAGTTCCTTTTTGAACCTTGGATCGAGAAGAGTGGCAATACCCATGATACCGTGTATCTTTTTCCAATATTTTTCAAACTTATTCATCATATTGGATGCCATTTTTGCAACAGTAGGATTAGAGTCTGTTTGCCAGTGTAACAGAGCCAACCTTATCTCACAAATGCTTGAAAAATAGTGATTGGCTGTTGTATATTTGGTCCTAGAAAACAGCTCTGTTGTATCGTAAAAGATTTTAAGTTTTTCACTTATAATCTTGGCTTTCTCCCAATCTGGCTCAGAAGGCAAACATTTGTATTGCGCATCACGTTTCTTCAAACGAGGGAAAACATCCTTATATGCTAGAGCTGTTTCTAACATAGTATAGGTTGAATTCCATCTAGTCTTAACATCATAACACAATTTTTTGTTACAAGTGATGCGCAATTGCCTTGCTGCCTCTTCAAATTTCTCAATTTTCTTGGGAGTGCTGGACCAATACACACAACTAGCACAAATATTTTCAAGAATAGAACCAATTACATCTAACCCATCTTTTACGATAAGATTCAAAATGTGCGCGCAACAACGCATGTGCAAAACCTACCCGCCCAACAAGAGTTCCTCACTTCCTATTTTTTGGACCAAAATTTCGACAACTCCTTCATTGACACTACAATTGTCAAGAGTTATTGTGGATAATTTCAAATCTAAATTCCAGTCATACAACACTTTCATTAAGTATTCTCCAAGTACTTCAGTGGTGTGGGGAGATGGTATATTTTGAAACCTACAAATAGCAACCAGCCAACCATAATTACAAAACATATTTCTAAAACATCAACAAAATAAAATCTATACCTCAATCTAAAATTTTAAATATACCTTAATAAGCGTTGCTGGAGACCCCATGACTGATCGACTATGTCATATATGAATTGTACTTGATTTTAAATATGCCTACGGAACGTAACAGAAAATATGAACTAATGTAAGGTATATAGAATATTTACCTATTTTTATTGTCATTACCTTTCAATAAATTAACGTCTACAGTGAGAATTAAGTGTAATACTTTAATACCAATATGAAATGCACATCCAAGTAAATGAAAGAGGAAATCTATCTTGCTAATACTATGTATACGAAAGGCAAGCAGAAAGAGAAACCAGAAAAATCGAAGGAAAGCAACTAATCCTTCCTCCTTACTTGACCTGCTAATGCCTTGTATGCTAGCCCGTGGTCAAACTACGGAAACGAAAGCTGCACTTACAAACTCAAACAAAGAAATGCAACATCGACTTACAAGTACACAACTAGAGAGAGAGGAGATCTTACTTGCGAAGGAAGAGGAGAGCAGATCGTCGTCGCCTACCAGAGAGAGAGAGAGAGAGAGAGAGCAGATCATCTCAGTAGAGAGAAATGAAGAGTGATAGTGCGGCTGACTTAGGATTTTCTCTACTGTATATACGCAGTGACATGCCCAAGAAATAAAAGGCCCAATATTAACTATACCACATATTAGCCCATCGGGGGGCCCATGGGCCTCCTCTTAAGCCCAAGCCTGGCCTAGCCTGACTCTAGGCCTGGCCCTATCTGGCCTGTGGCGCTTTGGGTCGGGCATGCAAAGCTTTGGGCCGGGTAGGCTTAAGCAGGTTGTCGGGCTACTGGGCTTTAATGCCATCCCTAGGTGAAATAGCCATAAATAGCGGTATAATAGCGGAAATAACGGTACAATTTATAATTTGCTGATAGAGTAGTAGTATTTTGGGCATATCTTTCACATACGAACTCTGACTGATGATGAAGGCTTAAAACCTAGGAATCAAATAAATTTATAAACCTAGAGCTAACCTCACTAGTCTTTTGGAGTACAGCTTTAGGGTCGAACCCAAGGGACGGTACAATTGATTACTGGACTTATCCTTTTTCAAAAGCTAGACAAGAATATTTTGGTGGAGAAATAGTTGAAATAAATCTAAGTGCAATAAAGTAGATATTTTTGGTTGTTTTTGTCTATTAAAATAATGTAAACAACTAAAGTAAAGTTTTTGGGTTTTCAAACAGTATAAAAAACGTCTTAGGGTCAGGTTTCACCTTGGTTTGGACTCTAGAACACAGAACTTATCACTTTCGTGCATCGAACGGTGTTTTTCAAGCGTATACCGCTCTGTTCGGTTCGAACAGGAATCTGTTCGGTTCGAACAGATGGTATAAGTGTGTGGTTTTGACCTTTTATGATACTTTATGCCTTGTGCTAGGGTTTGTTGGTCAAACCTAGATATTCTAAACCTCAGTTGTCGCTTGTTGGACTAGAAACTGGTTAAATCACAACCTAACCTAATTAACTCGATTGGTTCACAACTTTTGGTATAGAATTCAATCAATTTAAACTTGTTTGTTGGAGTTCGTAAGGATATCTAGAGGTCTTTTGGACTTGTCTAAAAGTTACACTTTTGATGTCAACTAATCTCCCCTTTCGGATCTACGATTTATCCCAAATACTTTATCTAAATTATCTTGATTAACCTAACTTTAGAACTTAACTAAATGTGGCCATTCATCTAGAAGTTAATTAGACTTAACCAAGCAATTTAAACAAGCAATTATAATAATTCTCAACAAAACAAATCAACAAAACATATCATAGCATAACGAGTCAAATCACAACATCCAAACCTAAGTTACTACCTTATCCCTAAGACTACATAAATTTAGCCTAACATCGAATCAAAACATACAACAAATAACATAGAAATAACAAGATACAAGTCCATTAAAAATAGAGAAGAAAACATAAAAGAATAAACCGAATACTCCTTTATGCTTTCGAACTACGATCTCTAGGCAGTGAGGTGTTGCAAGATGGTCACCAAACTCGTCTCCTTGCTGCCGTCGCTTCAAAGAACCACGCTTTGATGATCTCCAATGGTGGAAGAGAGAAAAACGCCTATGGAAAGTGGAATTTTGTGGTATGGAAGGTTGTATACCTTTCCTTCAGGCCTAGAGGTGTATATATGGATGTCCCATGTTGCAAGGATGGAAGGCTAGGACACCAGGGCGCAAGAAATTGCCATTTCCATCAGTTTCTATGTAAAAAATAATGCCTTATGTGATATGACGGCAACCTGGTCAAACCGAACAGGTGTGCAGTCGAACCGACCAGGAGAGAGAAAATGACGCCTGGCTGCCATAGGTGCTGGTCAGATCGAACAGGCTTGTGGTCGGGTCGACCAGGAGAGAGAAAATGACGCCTGACTGTCATAGGTGCTGGTCGGATCGACTAGATGATTGTTCGGGTCGACCAGGAGAGAGAAATAACGCCTGGCTGCCATAGATGCTGGTCGGATCGACCAGATGATTGTTCGGGTCGACCAGGAGAGAGAAAAGAGCCTCCAATGCTAGGAATGAGTCGTCTAGCGTGCGTGCTACATCGGGAATCCATCTATATGCTCCAAAATCATCAGAAATCATCAAAGTCCTGTAAAATGAGAGAAGAAACGACGGTAGAGCCAATTCCTTGGAAATCATAGCAATTTATTGAATAATTCAATGGTTTGAGTGTTATTTGAGTGTCAAGTACGGTCCAAATGCCTACAAATAATGACGATATCAAATCCCTCCAAACTTAAACTTTGCTTGTCCTCAAGCAACACCCTAAGCTTAGAGTTTTGGACTGTACTTAAACCTTAAACATTGAGTTGTATCTCAAACCAATAAATGTCGTGAAATCAATTGCTATGCCTAAAATTTCTCACACTTTCATCAAATGAGTCAAAAAAGAATCAAAATAAAAAACCAAGTTAAGTGTTCACAACTTAATTAATGCAACTCTTGGCCCTAAGTAAAGTCTTTTTCCAAAAATTAGAACTCTAGCTTCCCTTTGATATTTCAAAAGCGATCTCAATTTCAATTACCCGTTCCTTTTCACATTCCACAAAAATTTGTAAAGGCCTTTATCAACTTCAGAAATTTTATAATGAACTTCTCAAAAGCAATTTCAATTTTTCACCAAAGTTTTTTTTTCTTTTTTTTCGTGCAAGTCGAGCCGTGGGGCTTTACACCCTAGAGGATAATGCGGTATCATTGGCCTTGAGTTTGCTACTAGCACATGTCGCGCTAGGGAGGTTAGACGGGTGTTGCTCGACTATGCATAAAAAATGAATGTAATTTTAATAAGCGCTAATAAGTTGCATGAAAATATTTTAATTTTGTATTTTTTGACTAAATTAGACCTTAAAAATATACTTGTGTGTGCAGATCCGCTACAGCGGCCGCTAAATACCCGCTATCCGCTATGACATTAGTATGTCTGCTATCTGTTATTTAAATCTCTAGTTGTGATTATGCATTAGTACCCTAGCAATTTGTTGTGACTATGCACTGGTTTGAATTGATTGGTTGCAATTTACAAGCATAGGAGTAGGATTGAACTTAGAAAGTCAAGTGGAGATTCAAAGGATCCAACTTGATTTAGATGATACTCCAAGTGATCATATTGCTGATTCAACTGCAACTATCAAAAATAGAAAGGTTAAGGAAGTTACCACCTTTTCTTTTCTACGTGGAAACAGTAAAAAAAGGACAGAAAGGGAAGAAGATGGTTCATATAAGGTTATTTATAACTATTGTGGTCATGAATATTTGCAATGCAACTCTTGGAACACTAGCTCATTATTGCATAAAGAAGAAAGGTTGTAAAAAAAATACCTTCCGCAAGTAGGAGGAAACCTGATGATACCTTGCAGAGAATGTTTCATGTTGGTAGTGTTGAAGGTACATGAATATATGAGGTAGATTAAAATTAGCTATGACTGACAGATGAGCTCGTCAACCGTGATTATATCTCAATTTTCGAGATTCTAATAGCCAACCTGAACCATTCAATACGTTCTCCATATTGAAATCTCATTATAAACCAAATTTTAGAATTTTTTTGAAAATTTTTAATATTTTTTTATATTTTACAAAAATCTTAATCTAAACAATTATGGATCCTTCAAGAACAACGATTTTTTAAAATCTCCAAAAAAATAGTAAAAAAATTCAGAAAAATATAAAATTTAGTCTCTAATGAGATTTCAGTATAGATAATAGATTGAACGGTTCGGATTAGTCATTAGAACCTTACAAATTAAGATATTATCGCGACTGACAGGTCCATCCGTCAGTCGTATCTGATTTTAGTCTACCTCTGAATATATTAATATTGTGCCACATTAATTATGAAACGTGCAGACCAGATGGAACTCCACTTACATCATGCTTGACTTAGCATTGGAGTTTATGGATAAAAGGTACTCTTTCTGTACATCTGAACAAGATTGGGATAATGTGCATGCCCTACATGTTTTAGAGTTATATCTTAGAAGTCAATCATTTTGATGACTATTTGTTTAGTTTATGTTATTAATAATATTTGATCATTTGTTTCTTGATTTTATTATAGAAAGATCATTCAGGTTGAAGATCTAAATTGTGGATCTTTATATTTAATTTGTTAAATGACAATAATAAATCTAAAGTGTCCTTGATATTGATAATTAACCAGGAACATTAATTATTCACACAAGATAAGTATGCAAGTTAAGTGATGGTTAAGTTTCGCAAATCATAAGTAAGGAGTTACCAACTTAATTGCATATGTGTATGTTACTGGAACATATTGTTGGAGATATGTCCTAGAAGCCAATCAGTTGGTGACTATTCTGTTAGTTTATGTTATTAATGATGCTTGATCATTTGTTCCTAGAGTTTATTATTGACAGATCATTCAGGTTGAGGATCTGAATTGTAAATCTATGTGGATCATTCGTCAGAATGACAATAATATCTCTAAAGAGTCCATAATCTTGATAATTAACAAGGAACATTAATTATCATATAAGGTTAGTATGCAAGTTAAGTGATGATTAAGTTCTACAAATCATAGGTAAGGAGTTACCGACTTAATTGCATATGTGTATGTTACTAGAACATAGCACATGACATGACCCAATGAAATAAATATATGGATTGTGTTATGTGTCATTATTTATTTCATACGTATTTGATTCTGAGTTTGAGATGGTTCAGTTTCTCCACATGAGGATAGGTTCTATAAATATATGGATTGTATATAGATTGTATTTCATACGTATTTGATTCCTGATAAGGGCTACTATACAGACATTATTTATGTTCTCTTGAATTGTGCGGGGAGAAGCTATTCATCAAGCCAACCATATGTCCCTCATTAGTTCACCTAGTGAGTGATGATATCTACTGGGCTCCTTGATGGAGTTGGATCGTATGCGCGCAACTAGGCGATCAACTCTAGATCAAGAAACATATAATCTGCAAGAATGACACATTCCTATCATGGATTATACACGGATATCATGTGACATAAGAATCAAAACAATAAGATACCGTTTCTTATGCAAGATTGAAGTGCTGTATTGGTACAGTATTCGTTTATGTGAATTGGTAATCATAACGTGTTGCTAGATACCACTTATGATTATTGGAAATAAATGACGATTTATTTTTCATGGCCAACATAGCATAAATCCTCAAAGGATCACCCAAATAGGACTTTGACCATACGGTGTATTATTTATTTGATTGTATTAATGAATGCAATAATATGATATGTTGATTAATTAATTATATACCGTTGCGAACCGTTATAATTAATTAAGTCAAGGGATCATATAGAAATAAATTAATGCACATGCTAATTCCAAAGTAATTATCAATAAGTTGATAATTAATTTCACTCAACAATATTTAATACAGGAATTATAAGTGCCATCGGCAAATATACCATTCCAGCCATCGCTAAATACAAAGTGAATACATACAACAAATAAAGTGAACATAAAGATGATCTAAGTTAACACTTACAAACAAATAAGTGTTGTCATCACTTGTTCAGAAGTTTACATACATATTCAACTTATTCTCATTGAACTTATTTGTTTGTATGTGTTCACTTAGATCGTCTATATGTTCACTTTTGTTTGCTGTATATGTTCACTTTATATTTAGCGATGGCAGGGATGGCAAAAATACAGATGGCAGTAATCAATTTCCTATTTAATATAATTATGGGAATTATATTGAATATATGGCTTCAATTAATTAAATCTTTTTTAGTCCAAACAATAAACTATTGTTTTAGCCCATTAAATATTTGATTTAATGTGATAAAATGGCCCAAAATGGCTCATACGTGGCCGGTCATTAACAAGTGGCATAATGTTAATTAATGAAATTAAGGAATTGTTAGGTGGCAATATATAAGGAATTTTGAGTGTCATATTCCTAACCTAATTGCTACTTTCTCTCCCACCCATGATGCCGCCACCAATCTAAGAGGAGAGAAAATTAGTTTATCTCTTCTTTAGTTTCTTTCCATGGTTAATTAATAGGTCTCATGTGTTGAGAATAGCTATTCCACTAATTGATTGTCGATTGGAAGAAGAATAGCGAGTGGATTAGCTTTGTTCTTGCTCGTGCTAGCACATGAGATTAGAACTTGGTTAATCTCCTTGGTGGACTCGAGGCAACCGAAGGGTAGCCTTGAAGGTGACGAGCACGCCACCGATTCGTAGAGAAAGGATTCGAACCTTCCGAATACGATTTCGGAAGAGGTAACCTCCTACCGCTTCTCCTTTTAACGTGTTAACTACTTGAATGTCTAGATCCGTTAATCGTGCGTATTGATTCCTTATTAAATGTTAATAAAAATTAAAATTGCACATGGACTTGAGTTCCTAACAGTGGTATTAGAGCCTTGTCGTTATTCAAGTTGTTAACATTTTAAATCGAGAAATTTGTAATTAACAAAGTTAATTAGTGATGTGTGTGCTTGCTGTCTGGAAAAAATCTGTTTTTTCTGTAGTTTTGCTTTTTTTTCGTAATGTAAAATTCTTTGGAATTTTTTCTATCTTATTGAAAGTTGTAGATCTTTGAGTCATCGTTCTTTTGGTGCTGATTTCACTATTTTATAATTAATTATGAATTTTTAGTGAATTAAACGGTAACGGTGCACAGATCTGCCGTTCTACTGCACAGTTCTGTTTGTTGGACAAAAAAGATGTATTTTTGAAAAATACCTGCATGTATATTTTGGCTAGGATTATTCTAAACTTGATTCTCTTTCTGAATATATGTAAATTGTTGCATATTTCGGATTTTAAATGGATGTTCAAGTATGAAAAGGAAAGAAATAGTCTGATCTGTTTTCTAAACAAGTTGCTTGTTTTGATAAACAGTAATTATTAAAATACTTTTCTAGAAAAGTGTCTGAATAGAAATGTTTTATTTCGAGTTAGGAATCTGTGAAATTAGTTTCATATTTTTTCATTGAGGTTTGTTGCTTCAACTGGGTCAAAAAAATTTCGGTCGTCAGTCTGTTTCAGAATTGGACTTGTTACTTTTATGACATTTAACTCGAAAATTTTGAATAGACCTTGCTGTTTCTTTTTCCCTGAGTATGTAGCCAACTGTATATGCCAAATTTTCTGTGTAAATTGTTTATATAGAAACTGTAAGGAAGATGATCCTTTAGACCAAATGGTTGAGATGAAAAACAGAAAATCTGATAACGGTGTTTCGCGCACAATCTCAGAATTTGTCTTTTTTTATTCTTCCCGATGGTAAATGATCTCTCCTTGAAATTTTTACTGGTACTTACACTCATTATAAGGTGCTCTCTGGATTTATTTCGGATTTTTTGGAGATCGAAAAATTTTGGATTTTATCGGGTCCCAAATTACATATTTTAATTAGTTAAAATATATTCTAATTAATAAATTAGTTGAAATGTTAATTAGAACACTCCTTACACACCCTTCTCTCTGTTTTTGAATTGTAGATTAAATTTCAAAGGTTTAAACAAGTAGTTGTAATGTTAAACCTTTTTACATTTGAAAAAACGAGCGATAAGCCTACACAAAGAATCTAATTAATGAAGTTAATTAAGAACGAGTTAAAACATGCATATTGTATATGTGCTAACTAGGTTTTGTAGGAGGATCGTGGGTTTAGTATGGGTCAAGATTTCAATGCCTTGTGGTTTGTAATTGTATGCATGTGTGAATGTGTGTAATACGGCCTTTGGTGCCAATAATTATTTTTTTATTAATTTTAATGTAACTTGTGAGGCTTGCATGCCTCTAAGGCCTAGGAAGTAATTAAGACTTTTACACATGCATTTATTTCCAATAATTATTAGATAGGATCTAGATAATTAGTGGGAAGACTTGAATTAGATTAGTCTTGCTACATGGAGATGCGGCGAAGACTAATATGCAAGCTGTAGCCATACATACCTACAACAATGTTTGTGTTTTGAGATGCATGTAATTATGTGATTGTTTGAATGCTATGAAATGTCATAGGATAGGTATGGGTGTATGTTGACACGACCACCAAACAAAGTCGCATAATAAATGTCCATTAATTTGATTAAGCCGACCGCCCTCCTTCTCTCTATCCCCTTCACGTTGTTTGCCCTCTCATGACGCGGTCCGCCCAAACGGACGTCATGGTTGTCACTCGAAAGTAGGGGTACAAATAAGATTTGTTAGGAGCAAATAGAGAGAGGTTGCTTATCGATGGACCCAACTAGAGTTTAGACATCGGGACGAAGTTTGTAAATATATAGATTCACAAACCAAGAGTCATATAGTTGATATGATTGGTTGGAGAACCTACCTTGTCTAGTTGAGTAGGGTGACGTGCCATAGCAGGTTCTGCTTGATGAAAACGAGGATCTTGGAAAATCAACTACATTAGGGACATGAAATAAATGTAGCGGGAGTTTTGTTTATCATTATAAATAAAACATTGCATAAACTAAATGACCTTAAATTGAAATTGGCATAGATACTAAAAGTATTAATTTCGTTGCGATCAATCTTTGAAAAATGAACTAGCTCGTTTCTAAAGGTATTTACTTGGAGAAGTAGTACCGATTCCTAAGACATGTTCTTAGCGAAGAGAAACTTGAGTATGTTAATTCTCAATTTATATTATGGACTTCCCGAACGTAGTATCGCAATGATTGATTGGCTTTTACGAAAAGTTATTCAATAAAGCGGATGCCGATATTCTCATTTTAGGATCTGTAGACATTTGGATTAAAGAATTCATATGGACTAGATTTGATTCCTACGCTCGCATCCACATACTCAAGAAGGAGTTCTTAGAGAAAGTAGATGTTGACTCCATCATTTATGATTGAGAAATGAAGCATGAATTAAGTAAGAGAAACTTTTTTTAAAGAAGGTACATGAAAGTTCCATTGGCTTGCGAACTGAAAGGTTTGAGTAGCTAATTGGCAACTAGAGATATCAAGATCTCTGATATCAACCATTGTTGATATTGTCATACGATCTCTTCCTAATTAAATGAAGGATATGATGTTACGTTTCGCAAATTTGTTTGTGCAAATAGTAATTAGCTAAGTATTTAAGAAATACTTCGCTTAAGTATGAGTCGAGACTTCGAGATGTTAGGCAGTGTGTAATTTTCAAATTTTAGTACTAATTACTATTTAATTAAGCAATTAAACATCACACACAACGGATCTTGCACAAAAGCCAATTAACACAAGAGAAAAGGGTAGATTTTTACCTCTCTTGGTATAGCAACCAAGAGGTTCGATTCCTTGGCTTAGGAGTCGATGGGGAGCTCTCCAAATGAAATCCAGTCGATGGGGAGTCGATGGGGACCCAAGAAATGAAATCCAGTCCCGTGCATGTAACTAGAGGTTCGATTCCTTGGCTTAGGAGTCGATGGGGAGCTCTCCAAATAAAATCTCCCATTTCGTTGGGTCAAGTCATGTACTATGTTCCATAACATACACATATGCAATTAAGTTGGTAACTCTTTACCTATGATTTGTAGAACTTAATCATCACTTAACTTGCATACTAATCTTATATGATAATTAATGTTCCTTGTTAATTATCAAGATTATGGACCGTTTAGATTTATTATTGTCATTCTAAAGAATGATCAACAGAGATCTACAATTCAGATCCTCAACCTGAATAATCTGTCAATAATAAACCTAGGAACAAATGATAATATATCATCCATAACATAAACTAATATTTAAGTCATTAAATTATTGACTTCTAGGACAGAACTCCAACAAGTAGCTCGTGTAAGGTGTTACACTGATGCCAAGTTTCGAAAGATTGATGTAATCATAATTAACTTACATATTTTGCTTAAAGGTGGTGTTGTAAGTTTAGAAGGTGTTCTAAATGGAATATTACAAACGTTTCCGTCACCTGGTATTTTTTTCCATTTTATGATGATCCCTTTTCTTCTGCGTGTGCCGAAATTATTTTAAAAGAAGAATTTGTGCCTCTAAAATTTTAATAGGAAGAATAATTTATTTTTTATTTAATAAGAACCAAGCAATTACTCGTTTTATAACCGCGTTATTCTCTCTCACCTAATTACTCGTTCATAAAAAGGGTAAAAAGCCTTTTTACCTGTTTTATGAACACGTTATTTTTTTCTCTCACCTAATTTTCCGTTCATAAAACGGGTAAAAGGACTTTTTACCCCTTTTATGAACGGATAATTAGGTGAGAGAAGAAGCATGCACGACTTTTAATAAAATACCTTTTGTGATGGTCTAATTACCCGTTCATAAAATGGGTAAAAAGGTTTTTTACCCTTTTTATGATGGGGTAATTAGGTTAGAGAAAAAACATACAGGATATTTAATACATATTTAAATTACATGTCAAAGTACGGATTTAATACATATTTAAATTAAGCATGCAAGATATTTAACACATATTTAAATACATATTTAAATTACATATTTATATTTGAGGAGGGTTCCAATGCCAACATTTTGGTTGCCCCCAAATGCCAACATTTCACTATTTAATTACTTTTTTAAAATTTAAAATAGAAACGTCAAATCCAAACCGGTCATCTTATTTAGTTCAATGACCGATGCATTTTGATATAAGTTTTGTAAATTTTAGAGTTTATTTGCTACTCTATCAAGTGGTAGAAAAATAAACGAACCTTATTAATTGTGACAGATTCATTCTAATACGTCCATGTTTTAGCCTTTGATGGAGTATAAAATAAACTCTAAAATTTACAAAACTTATCAAAATGCATCAGTCATTGAACTAAATAAGATGACCGGTTTGGATTTGACGTTTCTATTTTAAATTTTAAAAAAGTAACCAAATAGTGAAATGTTGGCATTTGGGGGCAACTAAAATGTTGGCATTGGAACCCTCCTCTTTATATTTTGCACATGTTCTAAAATAATATGTACGACTATACACACATAATGTATGTGTACTATTTTTACTACATGCATTTAATACATATTTAAATTATAATAAAATTTTGAATGTGTTGTAAATAAGAAACATGCAGGGTCATCTGTGAATATTTGCTATAAAAAATAGTTACATAAATACAAAGGATCAACGGTCATAGAAAAATTATGTAACTACTTTTATAGTAAATATTCACCGATGACCCTGCATGTTTCTTATTTACAACACATTCGAAATTTTATTATAATTTAAATATGTGTTAAATGAATGTAGTAAAAATAGTATACATACATTATGTGTATATAGTCGTACATATTATTTTAGAACATGTGTAAAATATAAATATGTAATTTAAATATGTATTTAAATATGTGTTAAATATCTTGCATGTTTAATTTAAATACGTATTAAATTCGTGCTTGACATGAAATTTAAATATGTATTAAATATTCTGCATGTTTCTTCTCTCACCTAATTACCCCATCATAAGAGGAGTAAAAAACCTTTTTATCCATTTTATGAATGGGTAATTAGACCATCACAAAAGATATTTTATTAAAAGTCGTGCATGCTTTTTCTCTCACCTAATTACCCCATCATGTTTTTTCTCTCACCAAATTACCCCATCATAAAAGGGTAAAAGGTCTTTTTACCCGTTTTATGAACGGGTAATTAGGTGTGGAGAGAATAATGCGTTCATAAAACGGATAAAAAGATTTTTTTTATCCCTTTTATGAACGGGTGATTAGATGAGAGAGAATAACGCGGTTATAAAACGGATAACTGCTTACTTCTTATTAAAATAAAAAATAAATCATTCTTCTTATTAAAATTTTAGAGGCACAAATTCTTCTTTAAAATAATTTCGGGTGCGTGTGTACAGTTATATCAATCATAGAGTCATATATATATATATATATATATATATATATATATATATATATAGAGAGAGAGAGAGAGAGAGAGAGAGAGAATATATCAAGTTGGGTGCAGATAAATACAAAAATAGAACATTGTAATTAGAATTGTTGCATGGATGTATCTGTCTTCATAACTTTTCTTTGTAGCACTATTTATCTAGAATCAAATGAAGCTAGGCATAGTCAAAGGAAGCTGACACATTCAACTTGTAGAAGAAACATGAAGCACAATTTTTTCTGTTATTTTTGCCCTGGAGCATTAGTGTTACAAAACAAAAGTAGAATAATTTACTGATCACTTCTTTGGCAATTAGTCTCTCTCACAAACGTGCACACACACACAACCGCATACTTAATTTAAGCCCTTAAATTTGTAGCATAGCCCACCTTTTGTTTGCTTTAACAAATTTATGTGGCTAGTTAGTAGACCAACTTTGTCTAGCAATTACTGGCTACTTTGTCGTGTTAGGATAAGCAAAGAAGACAACTTATTGTTTGTCACCAAAAGAGTACACATTGCAAATATAAGAGAAAAAGGGGGGAAATATATAGCCAGTAAATTCATGAAACATAAAGAGCAAATTGACCTTTATAGTTTCGGAAATATATATATACTGTTGAAATTGCGTAATTGATATATACACCCAGAAAGGAAAGAGGAAAAGAAAGAATGAAATATAGATATTTCAGTAGTGATTCTTCTCTAATAACTAATAAGCCGTCACCAACAACATGCCTTCTTCGTAGGAATTAAAGAAGGTCAACCTTAACTATATATAATTACATGGCATGCGTTAGTCGTTGTTTTTTTTTTTAATTACAAGTGGCTTAAATATATTTTGTCAATTGGACTCTACTCGAAATTCAAGAGATCAAAGATTAAGTTTAATATGGTCAGAGTATCTAATATACCATTCAACGTGAAATTCTAAAAATTATATCAGGTGATTTGATTTGCAGAATCTACCCCAAATCTGATTTCTTATCTTTAAATATTATGGTTCATCGATACTTTGACTAATAAGATGGTACATGATAACATGATCGATACTTATTGACCGGTTGCTGCTTCAAACTTCGGCTGTTGATAGCAGAGCATGTAATGTAATTAGTGTTTCAGGATAGTTCTGAAATTTGGTTCTACAAGTTCTCTAGAATGTACCACACAGGGTATCCTATATAAGAAATCAACAATATCTTGAACCAATTTCAGTTTGCTTAAGTTCTGAACATCAATATCAAAAACTATATAATAATTTATTACAGGAAACACTGAGACACATAACTGAAGAGTCCATTCAAGAAATCCAGCATAACTGATCCTTACCAGAAGGAGGCCGTAACTCAGCGCTATATTCAGAGATTCAGACTAGTGAATGTATCTAGCCTCTTTAGGATATTTGATCGTTAGGACTACTGCATGTATATACCCTAAAGCTTGTATCTGTAACAATTAATCATTCTCTATTTCTCTTTACAATTCTCTTCTCTACATCGATATTCTCTTTTGCAAATTACACAGACCTTGTGTAAAATCTATTATAATTGATCCAAAAAATTATCAATTATAAATAGACGAGTAGTTGTAAGTTTGTAACTGATAATTAATATAGATTGGACCCTAAGGTTTTCTTGAGAATATTATTATACATCAAGTGGTGGGACATACTTTCTACCTCGGGATTTTGAAGTATGATGTAATTTTCGTTCATTTCCAATGCATTTGATAATCTAGGATTCTTAAAGCGATGATGGTCACAAAACATAGTATTGACCAACATTAGATAATATCATAATAATAGTGTATAGATTCGATGGTTCAAGGGCAAGTAATTAAGTTAAATCGATGGAATGCTTCATTGCTTCTACAAAGTATTAGAAGTATAATTGTTTTGACAAAATTTATAGTTTGGAATTAGTATTTGAGATTTTGTGCAGCAAAATAGTAGATTCTTTATTGATATAATTATTCAGAGGCGAAGCTAGAAAAAACAAATGAGGGAAGTTAATTTATAATTTTTTTAAAGACGCAAATTAGTTTATCTAATTATTTATAAACAATTACACAGAGAATTGCTAAAATGCACACGTAGCATGGATGGATCCCATGCTACGCATTTTTTCTCAAATTTTATGTTTCAAATGATTGATCCAAACCGCTTAAAATCATCTTCATATTGAAATCTTATAGAAAATTAGATTTTATATATTTTTATTTAAGAAATTCGTCGATCTAATTAATTTTGAGCCCTTCAAAAATAACCATTTTAAAATTCAAAAAATAAAAAAATTTAAAAAATTTAAAATTTGGTCTCCAATAAAATTTCAATATGAAAAATACAATGAACGTATGGATCGATTATTTAAAGTATAAAATTTAATATCTGAACATGTCAGATGAGTCCATCCATGCTACTCGTAGCATTCTAACAATCCTCTGTTCACATATAAAATAGATCGACGAAATAAAAACCTTGGGAGGGACAAAGCCCTACCCTGCCTCCTTATTGAGTCCGCCCTAAACAATTGGACTTCGTCTTGCTAGATGGATTTAAAATTTTAAATGGGTTAGATATCTGCTATATTGATATCGAAAATTTTGCTTTTTATATAACAAAAGAAAATTGAAATAATTAATGAAAAAAAAAAGAGAGGGAAATCTTAATCACCAAATAACAAAAAGCCTTCATGTCACTGTTATGAAAGATACAGCCACATGCTTGAACTTGGTAGAAATTTAGCATTCGGGGCCTAAAATATCACTAATAATTGGACATGGGAATTTTACCTTTGCAACTAGTGTCTTGTCCATTTAATCGGTCTAGTATGTCATATTTTACAACAACGAATAAAAAAAAAATTATATGCGTTTATATGCATTGAAATTATACGACTACGTACACAGCTCGTGTGCAGCTGCTATGGTCTTTCCTCCAAAGTTACACACCGCATACTAGCACACTAAAATGTTAGTTTTACATAACCATATACCATGGTAAGATTATAACATATCTAAGTGCTCAATTTTGCAAAATTATATGGGAAAACACTGCAAAAAAATTTAATTAACTAAAAAGGGGGGTTTTCAGAACAACGCAATTTCAGTGAATATAGCGGGTTCAAAACTCGGCTGGAGGTCATTTGTGATATTTAATTTCAAAATAAGTTGAAAAACTTGACTCTCATCTTATCTTAAAAAAAATTCATCTTGTAAAAAATACTTTGATGTGTTCTTGCAAGTTTTGACTGGGTCCGAAAATATCCGGCTCCGTTTGGATGGTGTGGGAATAAGAGAAATAAGGGAAGAAGTATTGAGAAGTGTATAACTTTGTGAAAAGTTTGGATTGTTTATAATAAATTTGGGAGTAGGCACTACACCAAAAAAGATTATTAGTACCGGACCATTAGTACCTGTTTTTAAGAAAACCGGTATTAATAATAAATCATGGCAATTTTGTAATTGTCAGACTTATTATTTAGTACCGGTTTTTTAAATAAACCGGTACTAATTTAAAAACTATTTTTTTCAGGCGATTTTTTGTACTAATTTAAAAACTGTTTTTTTTTCAGGCGATTTTTAGTACCGGTTTTTTATAAAAAACCGGTACTAATATATTGATTTTTTTTCTGTGGAATAATGTTAATTAATTTAGTACTAAAAATGTTAATTTATCAGGCCCTATACCATACGAAAAATATTAATTAATTTAGTACTAAATTAATTTTTTTTTAAAAAAATCAACTTTAGTACCGATTTTTTATAAAAAACCGGTACTAAATTAATTTTAAAAAATGAAAAAGTTAATTAATTTAGTACCGGTTTTTTTATAAAAAACCGGTACTAAAATTAATTAAATTTTCTGTTTTTTATTTAATTAATTTTAGTACCGGTTTTTTATAAAAAACCGGTACTAAAATTATTAAATTTTCTATTTTTTTAATTAATTTTAGTACCGGTTTTTTATAAAAAAATCGGTACTAATAGCGTTTTCTTGCCAATTCCAATCCCTGTTACTACTGGCTTATTAGTACCGGTTTTTTATTAATTTTAGTACCCCTATTATTAGTACCGCTGCAAAATCGGTACTGATAATCATTAAAAAACCAATACAAATAATAAGAAATGGCGTAGTGAGGAAGAAATTATTCTCTTATTCCTAGGCTCATCCAAACACAGCCAAAAAAGAAGAAGACAAATTGGAACAGATTCGTACCTATTTTCGGGGGTCAATGTCATTTCCTCGTTGTGCTGACTGTTATTGTAATTAGAGAGTGATTATTTATTCATGTACTAAACCCCACCACGGCATTTCCACCAATCCCTGTTGTGGTCACGCCTAATTCAATACCAATTATACCGCCAACTACATATGGCTCCGTTTGGATAGGTGTGAGAAGAAGGAAAGAAGAGAAGAAGTGGGAAGAAGTATTGGAAAGTGTGTAACTTTGTAAAGAGTTTGGGTTGTTTATAATTTTTTTTCTTCTCTTCTTTCTTCTTCCTCCTTCTTCTTGCATCCAAACGGAGCCATATAATAAGAAAGAATAATGTTTGGTAGCTACACAGCTTGCTATATCTGCATCGTCTTGGCTACATACACCTTCCATCCAATGCAATGAAGAAATTCTCTTTGATTATGCTTGTATTAATATACATCTTTATGATCAGATCAATAATCAGTCCAATTAGTGTTAATGAGTTATGGATTTAGACAACAGAAAAGTAAAACATTACAAGGCTGCTAAAGTTGATTTACCTTTGGAAGTAGAGGTATCAAGGAATTCATTAGCTAAACAATTATTTCAATAATTTTAAATCAAAGGGTCAAGCAAAAATAATTTATTTTCAATCTTGTACAGCATACACTAAAAATAAAAAAAAATAAAAAGTTAGGACATGCGTATATATGCTTGATCAGAGATAATAATTCAACTTCGTCATTTTCAATTTGAACCAATAGTGGGTGCGTTTGGATAGGTGTGGGAAGAAGGGAAGAAGGGAAGAAGTAGGAAGAAGTATTGGGAAGTGTGTAACTTTGTGAAGAGTTTGGATTGTTTATAATTTTTTTTCTTCTTCTTCCTTCTTCTTCTTCTTTCTTCCAACGATCCAAACGCACCCAGTATTATGATTAAGTTTATGACTTCCTTGACGCACCATTATCCAAGCGTGTGAGTTTCTCCTGTCTTCATTTTTTAATGAATTTATGATTTTTTTCCCCGGATTATCTGGAGGTTTAACGGTTATAGACTAGTTGTTGGTCTTTGGCCATTAGTAGGTTCAACCCAGCTTACATGTTTAATTTATTTCTAATTGCACTGTTTGCGCATATAACATTCTTTGTTCGATCATTAGCATTATATGCGCATTTAGTCGCCTATCAATATAGTACATCATATAGTCTTACATTATACCATCTATTAGGCACTGAACAACTAATTCAATGCAATTAGGCACTAAACAACTGGCTAACGAATAAGGCCTCGGGTCAAATTGACCAGACTACCAGAGTAGGAAAAATGGATATGGTACTTGGTCAAATTTTGCTAGCTCCCCGACTTGACTTCACTTCTTCATATGGGCCTGAAAGGAATTAATTTTTATGAAAATATGGGCCTGATTTGATAATAGCCTATTGATATTATTTGTTTAGCTTATTTTCCAGTCATCCTATTCCTATCGAAGGCTACATTCAGCGAAGAGTGTAAACTATTATTTATTCTATGTAATCTTACTAATTGATCATTTCAATCAATGACTGGATGTTTGCGATGGATATAAGTTTACAGACTCTTCACTTTTAATAAAAAGAAATATATCGTTGAATTGGTTGTTGACTCGTCAAAATAGAAAGAAATTTATTGTTGAATTGGTTGTGCCCTATGTTTGAAAAAATAACATATCACATATGAAAAACTTCATTGCAATAATAATTGTTTTTTTCATTTTGAAAGTAAAAACACCTCTGCAAAATTTTCTCATATTGAATTTTCCCATCCATTGGTGAGTGTACGTTTACTAGTTTTAAACAACATATCTTTACAAATCTCCCATTACATGGTCTACTGTTCAGGCCGTTTGTTAGAGCTTAGAAAGGTCAAGAAATTAAGGAAAGAAGAAAAGAGAATTAAGAGAACAGATAAAATTCAATGCATCAGGTTTGCCAGATAAGTTAGAAGATTTAATCCTCACTGCTGAAAAAAATACAGTATAAAACAGCTTTCGATATTATTGTGTGGTTATTCTTTGGGTGTTATGGAAAAACAACAATGCCTGTTGTTTCAATGATGGCAAACCATGCACCTTTAAAAATTGTATTTCTGATATCGGGAGAATTCTGAAATATCGGACTTTGGAAAACTCAGCTCAAAAAAGAGGTGTGGAGATGTTGGGCAGATGAAGGTGAGGCCATCTCAATGTTGGAAGATGTCAGAGGAGGTTTGGCAGAGGAAAGAAGAAGGGGCAATATGGTGATTTATGCTACTTAGAAGAAGATTTGTACTGCTGCCCGTTTTTTATTGTTATTACTGTTATATTGAGAGGTTTCAGTGGTTTTTAGAGACAAGGGGAATTAGATAATAAAGGGGGCACTGGTACACTGTGGTTGGTACCAGTGCCGAGTCTTTTGTGGATTCTAAACATTGATTTGTTTTTTATGTTGTGTTTTTCAGTTTAATGGAAATTGATGGGCTATTCACCCACTTATTTCAAAAAATAAATAAATAAAAAACCGCCGGATCGATATGGTCATATGGCGCATTGGTTTTGATGATGATCCAATGGTATATGCAGGGGCGGAGCCAGAAAATTATGATAGGAGGAACAAAATTTTAAAGATTGAACAATAAAATAGAAATTTATTTATGAAGAAGAATATTTTTTTTTCTAAATTAGTGATTCATGATTAATTAGGGGGGCAAATTATAGAAATTTTCTAAAAAATAAAGAAAATATACATAAAAATTTTATTTTTTTTGGAGCACAAGGGGGGCAACTGCCCCAAACAGCCCCTCTATGGCTCCGCCCCTGGGTATATGCCAATCTTTGGGGACCGAGCTAAGAACTTTGTACTCCCCTCTTTTTTCTCTTTTTTGTTAGAATTGGAGAAGTGTGAGGAAAGATGGTCAGCTGTTGTGCTTTGCATGGTATCCACGAAGTTTTAAATGTTTACTTATCGCCATGGACGCTAAGCGCACTTTCTTGAAGCTCTACAGAGGTAAAAAGTTGACTTCCCTTTAAAGGAATCGGCTTTCAGTAAGATGCATACAAAAAGTTAGTAGTACTGCACGTCTGCACCACATGAAAAAGACTGAGATACCATTCCAATTAGATTATACACATTAGTTCTACAATTAGATACACTTTGTAGGGGGGTGTTAGAAATTTTATTTCTGTTGTTTTAATAAAATCGAAACTAGGGTCCTTTTCTGCTATTTGCCAAAAGAAACAAAGTTACTGTACCACTTGCTGTACCATTCTATAAGGTATTAGCATACCGGAACAGTACTACTTGGCAAGTTACTCAGTGCCTGCGGTAACTTACCATGGAAATATTATATGCTTTACTTTTTTTTATTAAAAAGAATTACAAACGGCAATTGCATAAAGTTGTGGAAAATAAAAGTAACAAAAATTCAAATGTATTATGGGTTTTGGTCCCTTCAGCATCTGAACAAAAAAGGAAAGTCATATACTACAACAAAATTAGAAAAACTAGCTCCTCGTATAGCCAGAGACCATGCTGGCATCTCTGCTCTTTATTTTCAACATTACATACTTTACTGATCACGAGTCAAATTAGATTTCACTTTCGCTTCCCTCGCGCAAGGAAATATAACCACCACCTGCCAACCTTTCAGACTGGTCCGTGTAAGATAACCTCTTTTTACCCATCCAAAATCTCTTGCTTCAGGGTGTTTCGTCTCTTCAAAACATTTGCATCTATTAGCTGAGACTCACAATTGGGTCCCATGCATATACATTTCTTCTTCGAAGCAACTGGTTCCCAAACATTCAACAAGCCTATATAATGGCTTCCACGTAACTTCTCAATAATACCTTAATATACTCCATAACTATGTACTCTCCTGGAATGACTGAGACCGAGACAAGGCAGCAGGGTTGGCATGCAATACCTGAGAGGTATCACCTGATACCTGGCCACTTCCTTCGCTTTTAGGTCCAAAAGGCCTAAAGCTACGCCCTTCATCTGGTTTAATCCCTAGAGTGTCCCAGATTGAGCTTTTCGCTGCCTCTTCTGGATCATCGATTCTCAGGGTTTTAGGGACCCACAAAGATTTCTCACTTTTTTCCTCCCCTTGAGAGGTGCCATCATCTCTCGAATGTTTCCCTAGAGTTGCAGACCCCGTACTAGTACCTGAGCATGTGCTGGTACTGGAAGAAGGTGATCCAACCCACTGGGCTGCACCCCACCCAGACATAAATGTCCAGAAGGAAGCGGGCACGAAGGGAAATGGCACTGGTGGAGGACAAAACCCATTACCAGGTGCCATTACCACCGGCGATTGCAGAGTTGGTACAGGTACTGGTACAGGCGGTGGGGTCCATGGAACAGGAGCAGGCCCTCCGTTCCAAGGATACATAAACGTGGGCCCAGGATAAAATGGTACATGCGGCATGGGTGTAAACCCATTACACCCATTCTTTTCATTCATCAAACCATTTTGTACGCAGCTAGAAGTTGTTGCAGAAGGCCCACAAGACGCCACAGGTGCAGTACTAGCATTACTGTTTTTATTGTCATGTTCCTCGATATTCAAAACAGATGCCATAGATTCACAGAGGGGCACATCAGACCCAAATTTCATCACACTGCCATTGGGCACCTTCACTGGTACTGGTTCAGAGCCATTGACTGGTATGGCACCAACAACCTGGCGTGGCACATTCTTGTTCTTTCGCCGACCAGCACCAACTGGTACATTGCGCATGGTACCACCAGCTGTCCAGTACCTCTGACAGTTCTTACAAAAATGTCTCGGCTGGTTAACATTGTAATTATTGTAATAGCAGAACTTAGTGTCCATGCTGTTGCACCGGGGACATGGTAAGATTTTGTCTGGCTTCTTCAGGGTAGGTTTTTCTTGGGATTGTGTATCGCCTTCAGACATTGATTTCTCAGGTCTTGATTCTTCCTGAGCCGTCTGATCAGTGGTATCAGGGGGCTGGTTGCTCAAATCAGAGTTGTTAAGATCTGGATCTGCTAATGGATTCGAATCTGATTCAGTTGCTACTGGGACATCAGTTTCTGTGCAAGTGCCCTAAACATATAGAAAAAAGTGAGTACTTTCTGTCCAGTTTACATCTCAGTAAATTTATAACTACAGTGGACTTGCTGAAAAATTGGATTTAAATTTTGCAATAGAAGTAAGGGATTATAGCTTCTTGGAGTTAAAAGGGTTTTTTCACGGTATCTAAAATACATAGCCTATTCATACCAAGTTCAATAATCGAAACTCTAAAGCCAAAATTAACTTCCTTTTATGATATAAAAATAATTTTAGTAAAATTTTGATATACTAACTGAAGAATGGAGAATAATAAAGCCAGTTTGACTGTTGATTACAGCAATTGAAGCTTCGACATCACAGATTAAAAATTAGGGTTTAGGGATTTGAATTCCCAAGGAGAGCAAAAACGTCATAAAACAATAATTTATTCAAGCTCAAAGGAATTATGTCAATCATTGGTTCTGTCACTAAAAGAAATGCAGAACAAAACCAAAAGGGAATAGTAAAAATGAAAAAGCAATTCTAGGTTGGTATGACAAATACTTTCCAAACATTGACATCTTCAATCAGCTGAGAGCCTGAGATTCTTAGTTCTTTCTACCAATCAATACAAAGCGAAACCAGTTCAATCTTTAAAAAAAAAAAAGAAGGAAATCAAAATCTTAATTTAAGACAAGCTAGGACCAACTTAATTAATAACTTAATTAAGCTATTAATCTGAGAATCTCCTAAGCAATAATAAATTAACAAACCCATCAGAGTCAATTGAAGCACAAAATCTACCCCAGTTCAACAAATCCAAACCTTTATCACGAAAACGTCAAACTCCACGAGAAATAAGGTAGGAATTATAGAAGGGTGTGTTTATCCCCTATACCTTATCGGGTTCTTCAATTGGTAAATCGGGTGCAGGGTCCGAACCCGACCCGTTAAGTTCGTCAGCCGCCAGAGGGATTGTCCGCCCGAAGAGCTTGATCGCCGGATCCCTTACATCAGACATCTCGCGACCGTCCGATCAAATCCGACAAAAACACATGTCTAGTTGTGTCTCAGAAGAGGAGGAGAGAGAGAGAGAGAGAAAAAGAGAATCGTAAACAAAGAATAAATGGGGGGACGACCGGGAGTTGCCGGTGAGAGATGACAGCTGGCATCCTAGTCAGCAGCGAGAACTCTTGTCAGCCACGAGTTTTGATTAGCCAACTTTACACGATTGCCCCCCTATGATGAAAAGTTTCAGCAATACAACCCTCTACAGGACACATTAATGATCTAAGTTTTTCTTCTTTTCTTTTTCGTTGATTTTTTTTTTACCTGTTTTATTATTTTGTAAGAAGTTAAAAAATAGTGTGATAATTTTCATAGTATACTATGATATGCGGTAATTATATTAAAAATATTTTTTACATCAACTAGAGTGATAATAAACTTTAGTAATTGAGTCTTCCTATTTTGTGACTTGTACTGTTGTACAATAATTGGTTATTATAACTAATCAAACTCGTTAAACTCTTGTGCAATCATATTAAAAAAATTAATTTATTTTTTGGTAATAGCTACATAAATTAGACAAAAATATTTATATTATCCAAACTTAATATTTTTTTGTTTAAGGAGATATTTAAACTTGATTTTAATGAGTAATGAAGATATAAGCTAATTAACAACCTATACATTTCGGATAAAAAATTCTCCTTAAACCTTATTTTAAATTACAGGATTTAAATTATTACTGATTGAAACTTTGATTTATTTTTATGTGATGATTGTCAAAACTGAATATATACTAATTAAATTCATCATTCAATGGTCAGCATAAAAAAAAATAGATATTGTTTTTTAATTTTTTTTTTTATGTCATTCAATAAGCATGGTGACAACACTATAAAATATACCAGTAGAACAGCATCTTGATAATAAGAAACACAAAAATTGTTGTAAGGTTTAAAGGTTGTAGGCCATATGCTAACAGTTCGTGTAATTGTAGCCAAGTATCGCGACAGGATAAATGTACACTTTTCAGGGACCAAATAGTAAAATTTCTGGTTTTAGTGGCTAGAGTTGGTTGTGCTGACGTCAACTGGGAGGGACCCAAGAAAAAGGAAAAAGAAGTGTTTTGCGTTGCGTGCAGCTCAAAAAGGCATGCAAAAAGGTAGTACTGGACGAGCCAGTTGGCTTTCTTTCGGCATAGTCACACAAGGCTTATATCGCCTGGCACTTTTCTACATTCTTTTACGTACAAGTTGACTTTTGCCACATGTCAGGACGTAGGTGGCCAGATCTATTTAGGGTGTGTTTGGATGGGAGCGTATCCTCTGGATGGTTGTATTCAACCATCCAGTGGACGTCTCTCGATACGAGCCGTCTGATTTAATCTAAACGGTTAGATTTTTTCGGGCATATCAATCTTAGTATCATGCACGGGGCATTTATAGCCATTGAGATTAAATCAGACGGCTGAGATCGAACCATCCACTGGATGGCCATTCAGAGTATGCGAATTCGTGTTTGGATGAGCTGGAAATAGAGAATAGGAATAAGAAATTTCAATTTGCGTGTTTATTCTTATTCTTGTGCAACCCAAATAACACAAAAATAAGAAATTTGGGCCTTTATTCCTATACTAACAAAACCATAGTATAAGAATAAACACGCAAACCGAAATTCCTTATTCCAATTCCCTATTCTCGGCTCATCCAAACACACCCTTAAATTCTGAGAAGATAAGCGACTCATTTTTCGACTCATTTTTTTCTGTTTGGACTCCCCAAGGAATTTGGAAAATTTCATCTTCCTACCATAAATTTATTATAAACAATTCAAACTCTTCACAAAGTTACACACTTCTCAATAAATTTATTTCTAGGAATTGCAACTTTCCCAAATTTCTCAAATTCCTAAGCGATCCAAACGGCCCCTAAATATTGCTGACGACTGATAAGTACATTTTCTCAGGTGAATTTCGCAATTTAGTGAATTTGGGCACTATCTAACGACACTTTCGACATAAATAGGCGCAGTTTTAATTTTTAAATGGATTAGTTGACAATATCCCACATGGCTTATAAAATTATAAATCAGTAGTTGATAGCACAACGGCAGCAATGTATCAGACATCAAAGTATAATATAGCGATAATAATAAATATTAATAAGACTTTAATCTTTATTCTTATTAATATATTAATAACTATAATAAATTTAATATAAGAATATTAGAATCCTCAAAAATATATATATAATAAGAATATAGCAGTAAAATAACATTATTATTTTTATTAAATAATGATGATAATAGTATCATTAGAATATATTTTTAAATTTCTGTTATTATTGTTATTGATTGTTGTTCTAAACGCATTGATTGCATATTTACATTTCAAAAAACAGAAAATACGCGAAGAGTGATAATACACCAGAATTTTTACCTTTTCAAACTTGGATAACCTAAGACAACCCAAATATTTTTATTTTGTCATATTTGTTGAAAAAGGAAAAAAAAAACCCGAAAGGGCTATGTAAAACTAATTGAAAATATTTGATGTGGTCCACAATTTCTTATATCTAGTTTCAGGTAAAATAAAATTCTCCTCAAAAGAAAAAAGAAAAAAGAAATAAATTATCACCAACAGAGAAGTATTTATAGACGACCCATCAAATCATATGTAGCGGGTCACTGACAAACCGTTTCAAGCTAGTAACAAACAAATAATGGAACAGTGATAGATCACACAAGTAAACACTCTCTATGTGAAACAGAAGATCTAGAAACGGTTGATGATAAGACTGGAATGGATAGTTGACTGCCAGATGGCGGAATATCAGTAGATCTGATCAGGCAATGCACGTGGGTGTGTCTGGATGACGTGGCAAAGAAGATCTAAAATAGGCGAGGCATTTGCGCCACAACTTGTTTTCCCTTATCCACCATAGCCACATAGAGGAGATCTTTTTTGTGGCAGCTAACAGCAAAAGGTCCCTCTCCAGTCGCCTCCAATTGGTTTGGGGGCCCCTTTGATCCTGTTTCCATATAACTTTTTTTTAAGAAAATTGTTAAATTTGTTTGTGTTATCCAAATGACTACCAACCTGACAAACATAATTCTAAAAAAAATGACAAATATGTTCTGAAAATAGATTTTTTTTTTTAAACTTAATTAGATGGATAAGTCTTTTGCATCTAGCTGGTTGTCTTGGTATAAAATTTCAAATCTAGAACAAACATTTCGATCCATTTCTGTGGAACTACAATTAGTTTTCTTTTTTTTTCGAAAGGACCGCTAAAAAATAGTTCAATTATTTCGACATAAGCAAAATATGTTTATATTTGCTTTCTTGTCCCTCGTCAGTCGTCAATCCGTGATAAATCAGTTTTTTTTTTTTTTGCCTATCACAATTATTTTAATTATTTAAATGTTTGACGGCAAAAATTTTGTTTTCAAACTATTTCACTAATTTTAAGCCTACTTTTCTGAGCAAATGTTGTCCACAAGTTGTATTGACTCATGTGTTCAAGGTCTCAAGGAGCTAAAAACACATAGAAAATGTTTTGGTCCGCCATTTAATGCGATGGGGTAGCTAAAATTCAATCCACACCTAATCATATAAAACATTTTATGGTTCCTACGACCATTTTAACGGTTTTACCAAGGATGTGCTGATTTCCATATTTCACCTATAGTGCACGAATATTCTTTCAAACACTGCAGTAATTTTTTTTTCATTGTTTGCATCATTTTTTTTTATTTGTGCATGCTTTTTGTACATTAAAACTATATAAATTTTGTCCAGCGTGACTTGCACGTGGGAGCCGTTCGCCACTGTAGTTAGCACAGTATCGTCATCCTGGCCATTCACTCGCGACTCTCCATCTTGGCCGTTCAGCACCGTCTCTTCATTTAGCCATCTATTTTTCTCTTTGCGTTTCTTGCTCTATCCCCATTTGTCTACTCGCTCCCCACTTTAAGCTACACAACTACCGAGGCAAAAAGTACCGCCGTTGTAGCTCTTCTCTTGCAAATCGCGGCGGCCTCTGATCTTAGCTCACAGCGTCAGTCTCACAAATCGACAGATCGGTTGCAACCCTTTCGAATGAGTACCATTTTGGCTGTTTTTCGTTCGGTTTTGTCTACTCTTCTTCTCGAGGGTTGCACGGAGATGACGCTTCTTGCTTGATTTCGCGTGTTCTTGCTACTTCGCCTCACCTGGTCACTACAACTGGTACCAATAATTGTGCTTTTCTTGAAATACCATTTAGTACTGTGTACTCTGCTCTGCACCAGTTCCGAAATATGTTGTCTTTGAGTTTATCATATCAAGAAACCAGCGTGTGAATGCTATATTCTTTATTTAGATAAATTATTTCGACTTTTTGGTGGCATACACAGTTTAATCTGCTAAAATTGTAACTATCTAATTAATTTTTTTTATTATTGGTTTGCAGATTTGCTGGATGCATTTATGTCAGTGCCTCGAGATTTGAACTTTATTGATCACACAGGTGATCTTGGATGGAACGAGTTAGTGTGCCTGAGCTTATTTCAAACGTGTGATACTTTCATTTTTTTTTTTTCTACAGTATTGGTGCTGCACTTTATCGTAAATTTGAAGTCCTTTCTTTCCTGTTAGGGGTGCGAGGTTTGTTAAAATTATAGTAGACCCGAGCTTATATTCAAACCAAAATGCAAAATATTTCCTAGCCACGAAAACTCGAAAGGCGCCTGATGCTTCGAAGATATTTACAGGTACAACATCAATTGGAATCTTTTAAGCTTAATTTATCTCATCTTATGCTTCTCTTTTCTTTTGAGGGAGATCCTAACGGTACATTTTTCAACAACCAGACGAAAATTTTTGCCCCTTAAGAAACTTTATGTTGTGAGTAACTTTGCAAGCCAATTGTTACTAACTTTGATTTTTTGTTTTGTTACTGATTTTACAAGTTTAGGCAGCTAAATATTTTTTATGATGAACAGATGATAAAAAGGGAAATTTACCAGTATTCCATTAGTTTGTAGTTGCAAAATAACTAACTTTTTAATTTCGGTTTTTCAATAAATTTAGATTTATTTTCCCGTTTTTCAATTTCTCAGATAGAGCAGGCTTAATTTCATAGGGCAGCATAGTCATGTTAGGTTCTTCTCTCTACCTTCTCCATTCATTTTTCATGCTATATTGTACGTTGTATAATTTTTTTTCAATTTTAGTTGCCTTATTCTTCATTTTTGCTTCATTTGTTATATATCATACTTAAAATTGTAATGTCTCTTTGATGCTTTCAGTTGAACTTCCGTTGTGACACAGATTATTCCAAATTGAGGCAGTCAGAAGATATTGATGAGCTTCCATTACTATAGAGGGCTGATAAGTTCCTTGATCACAAGTCTTAAGGTATCAATCGAAATTTGCGTAGAGCATTTTTCTATTTTAGTACAATTCACCATTTTGTACATTTTGTTATGATGATAAAAATGCATGTTTATCTATAAAAAAATAATCTGGGAAGGAATTAACGGGCATATTAGTGGATGCTAATTGTTCAATATTTTATAATGCATAACTTTATTAGGGTCCTAATTTTTGACAAGGTTGATCTTTTTTTTTCTATTTAAATATGATTTTATAATTTGGTCAGGTTATGAATCAATTCGTGTTACGTCCTTATTCTGAACTAGGTATAAATGAATGGCGAGCAGCTTCTAGGTACAATTTCAATTATTAAAGATAAAATAATTATTCACTGATAAGTGTTGATTGAGAAGTTTGAAAAGGGCAATCATATGTGTAGGTTTTTATTTATATCAGAGTGTTTGCTGCTTAAAAAATAAATTTTATTGCAGAAACAATTCTGAGATTATTTGAAGAAGCGGATTTGAAGAAATATGTAAGATAAAAACCATTAGTTTTTTAATTCAGTTCAAGAGGTAGCTTTTTTATTTTAGCGAAATCGATAGTTTTGCCCCCTTATTTGCAAACTGAGTTGTCTTAGGCTGATCTGGTTTGTCTTCCCTTCCTTACAAGTTAGCTACTTCAAGATTTATGGACAGAGGCAAGAGATAAAGGATGGCTCCTCAGCATAACAAATGCGCGTTGCGATTCCATGAAGACAATTTATTTTTCCTGATTTTGGTCACAATGAAACTGATGTTGAGGTACTACCCATACAATCTATTTATTACTGTTTTAAATATTTAGCAGGGTTTATTTTCATGGGATATAAATTTAACAGCTAACTATAACCTTTAACCTGAACATAAACCAACTATATTTAGCTAGGTTTATTTTCGTATGAATTCAAATTATGATATATAATTAAATAAGAATTATAGGCTCCAATTACTCTTTTGCATTTGTAGTACTCATTTAATTGCTAATGTCAATTGTATTGATTGATTTTGGTACAGAGTTTTGTTGTCCCCACCGTAAACATCTCTCAAGGCCTTTTAGTTTTCCATTAGATGGAGCTTTTGTACATTTCATTTCTTTTTCATGCCATTTTTCAATTGTAGTGAAAAAAAAAGGTAGGCGCGTAGTCTTACATACGTGCTATAATATTTTTTTTGGATAATTTTCAAGAAAGGTTGGTCTAATATTTTTTTGTTAATCCATTGACAGGCTGTTACTTGCAGACAGTTGGACAATGGACAACATACGTTCTAATAACAGTTCCTCAACCTCTAATTTATGTAGGAAGAATGATGATATCAAGAGGGTGAGGTGCTTAATTGTCTCCTTTTTTTATTAGTAAATGAGGCTATTTGTTGTTATTATCTCAAAAAATCGTAAATTTAACAGTTATGTTGAATAAAAATACAGGTTAGTTATATCTATAGAAAGATAAATTTATATTTGTAATTAGCAAAATTCTAATATCTTTCATCCTACTTAATTATTACTGTGCTTTCATGCTTGCATAGTGGTGCTAACAAAATTTGATACCAATCTAAAAACTATATTATTCTTGCATTTGAAAGAGCCATCTTAATCTAACTATCACACTTTTTTATGTTTGCTTTTAACAGTGCCGGTGAAGAGAAAATTATGACTACTACGTTAAGTGAACTAGGAATCCGAATTTTATACATAGGTAGGTTGTAGTATGTACAACTCTTTTATTATTATGATCATATCATGAGATCATTGGAAAGAAATTGAAAAATTTTATCTTTTTTTTTCATTTTGGCTGAGCATTATGAACAATTGGCCACGCCTTGATGGCCATCAAAGTTAAGACCAGTCACTTTTCTTTCCCAAATTTGTCCTTGCACATGAATGCTTTTTATTTGTTGCAAAATCATTCAACCATTATTTCAGACAGTCCCAGTACATGTGTATTTGTTATTTTTTGATGAATAGTGGTTTATGCTGATAAGATGTGTTTTTCTTAGTCGGTAGTGTTACCCAAGTCTTAGCAGGTTAAAGTGTTGCAAGACACATACACATACAGAAGCCCTTTATCTTATCTAAAAAGGATAATTTTGTCACATTTTATTTTTGAGATAAAAATTGCCTTTTTTTTTTGTCATGGCTGTAGCCGCTTTCTATAGATGAAACCACCAAACTTGACTCAAACCTATGCAGCATCCTTTTTTCTAAATTTAATTTCTGAGGTTCTTTGGTGTAATATTTCTCATTTTTTATATTTTATTGCTCTACTATTATTAATAATTCTTAATTAAAAAAATATCATTTTGTAAAGCTCTAAATTATGCCAAGCTGTTCAGTCAGAGGAAGAGAGAAGGAACAAGTTGTATCTATATCATTTCATTTCAGCATCATGTCCTTTTTTATAGTTCACTTTGTGAATGTTTTTTATATGTAATATAATATCGTTCACATTTATTTGGGTCAGTTCTATAATTTCAGAAGAAAAAAAGGACATAGAAGCATAAATATGTGTGAACCAACAATAAATCCTGGAAGAAGAGTGGAGACGAGATAATGAAGAAAAAGCAAGACAGATCAACAGTGCTCTAAGGTGGTGATTTTGTTTGCTATCTTTCTCTGGATTTACAACAATGGATCTAAATATTTAGTGAGATTTCTAATTCATATCCTCTAGAATTTCAAGTATAAGAAAAGTGATTGTAGATCGTCTAGATTACTCGAATTTTAACGAGTGTGCATTAATTTTTTTAGTTTAGGTAAAACAATATTTGTCTGCCAAGTATGCTTGGTTTTTTACTGTAGCGTTGCTTAATGTACTCCGCATGGTTCTAACAAAAACCAATTCAAATCTTCGTGCAATACATATCCAGCTTTATTTAGGCCTTCAATAATTTTCTATATGCGGTTTTTTATGTTGGGTATCATAAATTTGTTTGCATGTGTATAAACAAAAAAAATAGTGTAAAACGTTGATTGTATGATCATAGCTATTGTTTGATTATGTCAGTCTCTAATTGCAATTTCAAAGACAAACAATAGAGGACCCCATTATATAGGTTCCATTACATATAGGTTCCGTCAATTTGGTGTTTACATTTGCTTGAATAATTTACAATTGGTGTTGGGGCTGGTATCTATTTTGTGTTAAGATTGCATTTTTGAAAAGTTAATTAGCTAATTTGGAACTGATATCATTTTTTTTTGCATTATTTCTTAACAATAATCATACATTTGTTTAACGTAATGTTTTACAATTTAACAAAGTATATATACGATTATATTTATGTCATCCATAACTTATTGATGCTTATTAGGAAATTGTTTCGTCGCATATTTAGATAAGAATGCATCGCGCAACGCGCGAGAATAGAACTAGTATTTAAATTATTTACACTTTTCAAAATCTAACAGATAGTTCCGGTCATAATTGTATATCCCTATCTAAACTATATAACAATAAAAAGTAGACTGCACAAAAATATATATATGTCAAGATTAATCTCGGTCTAGCGACGAAAGGAATGAAGGATCCCTTATAGATATAAACTTATTAAAGAGTGAATTCTTGAATATATGAAATAAGGATATGTCTAATTCTTAATTAAAATAATATTTTTCGAGCGGAATTGCATATTTGATAGTACTTAAATAATTAAGCTAGCATTCAAACAAAAGATTAGAACTCTCTCATTAAATAAAAAGAAAAACGAGCCACACGTTTTGGAATTTTTTTCACCGTGATGTGTTGGATACACTTTATTTTCAAGAAAATAGAGACACTATTATAAACATGGTGTTAAGAGTTTTGGTGTGGGTCCCTGCTAGAAAACTCCTCCATTTGTTAGTGGGCATCCATCTAGATCCAGAGAAGCACATTAAGTTCGTCCAATTTGTGCGACAAAGATTAAACTAAAAAAAATTATATAATTGAAATTGGAGATTAAAAAAATGTTTTAAATTGTTTTTTTTCGAAGATATTAAAATACGTTTTCAAGATAAAAAAAATAATTTAAAATTATTTATGAATATTAATTAGCGAGGTGGAAAAGAAAGATAAGATGGACATTTGTAAAATTTCCAATTGGAAAAACGGGACAAGGATAAATACTGAATGGCAGAAAGATCTATGTTAATTTTTTTTTTGTTTGCTTGTCCCACTGGAAAAGAAGCTCATGGCAGCATAAATCCTATGTGACTCGCATTGATTACCATATGGTGTAGCGAGTCAATGCCTTCACATAGAGTGCTCATTATTGAATGTTAAATTTCTAAGTTCGTCGGGTCCATTCAAATCACAACTCGCTACATATGAAATTGGGATTTAAGGATGTTGCCGTTGCTGTTTCCCTGTCTCTCCATGTGAAGCGGGCCCTTGTATTGAAAAGCTCTAGCACAATATCCAGAGTAATTATTAAGCTTGTGGTCTGTAGCATTAAATGCTGGGATTATACCAACAGCTTCTGAAGTTCCAATAATATAAAAAGCGCAAGAAAAACAACCATCATTGTTTATAGATCTGAACAATGAACAGTCTATTCATAGAGTTCAGATCTGGTGCCGCGCGGCACACCGTGTAGCGTGGCATGGTAACTGTCTGATTAAGATTCAATGGACAAGGGAGCCCCGTGCATGTAACCTAGATTGATAGGCCCGTAAAAAATGAACCGTCCGATCAAGATCAGACGGCTCGTACGCGCGCTACACGGTGTCCCGCGCTACACGGGATTCGGGTCCTCTATTCATATCCCTAAATGGCTGGAATACTAACCTAAAAAACTAAAATCACCATGGAAATGTCCTATAATGCTCTTGGGTCTTTCTAAAAAGTACAAGGAAAAAATGAGTATTGAATACTTGGTTGTGGTTGCATCTTGTTGTGCTTTTGAAAAAAAAGAAAAAAAGGGGAAAAAATGACCCAAAACAAAAAAAGAAAAGAAAAGGCATCTGTATTATAAAGCGTGCTATTTGCAACCTGTGTATATACTTCATGACTTCATGTGGTGTTTGTTAGGCTCTTTATGTAAAGAGATTTGTATGGTGCAAGAGTACTTGTCACTTGGCACAGGATGAAGAAAGAGAGTGGACGGCACAGGAAAAGTGAAATGCTCAATTGCCTCCACCACTTCTCATTATTATATTTTAATTTAACCGCAAAATATCTTGTTATCATAACAGTACTTTTTCTGAGTAATGATGATACTTTAAAAGAGTCCATGAAAATAGAAAAAAAAAAGAAAAGAAAAGAACTGATCCGGGGGAAAAATTAAAAAAGGCGGGACAACTTATTATTGTGAAAAATAATATAAACAAACATTAATTTTTGTTAATTATTCTTTTGTCTTTTTGTTATGAAAACAGTAGTCAGTAGAAGTAGGACTTGTAAGTTGTAAAAAAAGAAGTATGCGACTCGTGTCTCGCTCAAGTTTATGCAGCGTACACCACAGGCCCACAGCAGTAACAGCCCCGCTCTGGTCGTAATAGGGTAACATGGCCCAATAATAGGAACCGAGGCCCATTTTTTAATAAAAAGTTTTAATTGGACAAAAGCCCAATTTCCCCTCCGTGTGACTTCAGAAACCCTGATTTCTCCCTTTCCGCTCCCTTTCCGCTCTTCGCCACTTCGCTTCTCCTCTCTTGTATCTCGCCTTTCCTGGTATCATATCCTCTCGTTTCCTTTGTTCTCTGATTGTTAGGATTTGTTCAGTGGTTTGTCCAGGATTATTGTAATCGTATTTTAAGTTTCCTTTCGTTGTTTTTTTTGGGATTTAGTTGATTATAAACAAAAAAATGGGAGCAAAGGAGAAGAAGGCTATGAAGAAAAGCCTGAAAAAGGCTTCTGCACTGCAAAAAGCTATTGTTGCTAGTCGTGAAGACAAGGATGCAGAATTTTTGGTACGATTTTGCGACTCTTTGTCTTGTTCTTTTAGTAAATCTCAGTGTTATTGGCATGTGAGATGGACAGGGGGCAATATTGCAATATTGGCGTGTTTCGGTAAAAAAAAAAATCCGGTGAAACTACTGTACTGGTATGGATACCAGCTCAGTAACTGCTTATATCTACTTAAGAGTTAATTTTCTATGCTTGTTTGTAAGAAATAGTGGAGGTCAATAGCAGATGTGAATTTAGTTTCTCGTTTTGCCTGGAGATGATCAAGGGGTCAAAAGTTTGGGGGAGGTTAGCATTTTATGGTTATGGGTCTTTAGGTTTTTGAATTTTGGTAGAGGATGTATTGAGTTATCTTTTCATTACAGGAGTTATTATGCGAACTTCAATTCATTTTCTATAGTGAAATGGGCCGATGGACTTTATTATTATTTTTTTTAAAAAATGATGGTTTAAAAGAATTAGGTCCTCCTTTCCTCCTTTTCATTATGTCTACTTCAGATCTTTGTACTGGTTCAGTCTGTCCTGAATATTTTGAACGCAATTATTTACTTATCATTGTGCAGTTGAAAGATTTGCATCTCATTATTCATTAATTTTCGATTTTCTTCATCCAGAATGGTTTGAACATCTGATATATTTCCTAAAATTTTTACTAACTTTAGCTATTACTCGTATCAATGCAGCCTTTGGAAGGCGGCCCAGGGAAGAAAATTGTCGAGTCTGCCGAACCAGTTAATAAATCTACTGTTTTATATATTGGTCATATTCCTCATGGTTTTTATGAGGAGCAAATGGAAGGTTAGCTTATTGTTTATTTTCAGTAAAAGTGTCTCACTGTTGTCTTTCTGAACAAAATTTTCTGAAGCGATATCTCTGATGTCTCAGGGTTTTTCAAGCAATTCGGTGCCGTCAAGAGGCTGAGGATTGCTAGAAATAGGAAGGTAATTTGCTAATCGCACCCTCAAGGTTTCATTCTTTGTACCAGTGATTTATATTGAGCAAGGTTCTTTTAAAGGAATTAACAATTTTGTTTTGGGATTTTAGACAGGGAAGTCGAAGCATTATGGATTTTTGGAGTTTACAAACCCTGAGGTACATCATTTTATGAATATCTTTTTGTATGCCTTTTCTCTTGAATATAACTTTGTAAAGATGTTTGTCTGAAATTTTCTAAATATGTGCAGGTGGCAAAGGTTGTGGCTGATGAGATGAACAATTACTTGCTATTTGAGCACAACCTTCAGATTCAGCTTGTACCACCTGAGAAGGTCCATCCCAAGCTGTAAGTATTACAAAAAGCCACCCTAGTTCTGTTGAATGCAATAAACAATTTGGATTTGATCTAGACCTTTCTGTTTGCTTGAATGTGTTTGTAGATGGAAAGGGGTAAATAGGAGCATTGAGCCAGTGAATTTAGTTGAAGTGGCAAGGAGAAGGCATAACAAGGTAAGTCTATCCACATGACAATCTAATGTTGTTATCACCTTTGCTTGTAGTTATCAATAAAGGATTATCACTTGTTAGCACATATACATATAGCAATCAATTGACACACATATTTCTTTGTTTTTCCAATCATATAGCTGTTGAAAGGATGCTGAGGACATCTTTTTATTTTCTCATATTTAGTTTACGAGCGGCAATGGGAATAATTGTGATACCGTGACATTTTAATGCAGGAGAGGACATTACAAGAGCACCAAAAAATGGTGCAAGCTATTTTGAAACGAGATGAGAAGCGTCGCAAGAGAATAAAGGAGGCTGGAATTGACTACGAGTGCCCAGAACTTGTAAGTCAAACAGTATAATGCCAGTTGTAACTTAAATTGTCATTATCTTGATTAATGACATTAATGGTCCATGAAACTTTACAGTAGTTCCCTTTTGGACCTCAAGCCTTTCATAATCACCAACTTGTGATACACTAGCCCCGACCATCAAATCTCAACTAAAATATGGATGCAATTTTATATGGAATGATTCAAGTTTGGAGGTGATATTTTTAGTTGGAGTGAATATGGTGTATTCCAGTTGCCCACTGGGCTTCTCAACTGGGTCTTTTTTGTTATTTGTAAATTCTTTATGGAATATGATGGAACCAACTGGTACAAGTCGTTAAGGACCAAATTTGGACTTTGGAACCATACATGTTTTCTGGAACCATACATGTTTTGGTAATTATTTTCTGTAAAATTGATGTGCAGGTTGGTAAAATTCAGCCAAAGGCAAAGAAAATCAAGTTTTCCGACGACCAGGACTAAAAGAGCTTACATGGGAAAATTTGATGAGAAGTTCTAGTAAAATTTTGATCATTTGCTATTGTACTGTAGAATCATTCAGTAGTAATGAATTTGACTTTAGCAAATGTGTTTTTCTTTTGTTATCTTGAAAGTGTCTGTCTGGAGTTTCAGTTAAGTCGACTAGATAGTAAGAGATAATTTAGGTCGTTTTTGGATTTCTTGAGCATCTGGTGGCTACTGGTACTTTGAAGCTGAGGAAAGCCTAGATGGCTGCACCCAAATTTCTATCCGATTTTAAACCTGTCTGAGCCTAAACCTTGAAAGAATATTTTAAGTAGAATTACTGAATTTTAACCATATCTTAAACTAAACCTGAACCTGGCCAGTTTAAGAAACAAACACAAAACCTGACAATAAGTCAATGACCAAATACCGGAACAAACTTGAATCAGACTATGATGCACTACGGTATTGCCAATACCAGCTTAAGAACCTAATCAATTCAGTATTGGTCTGACCTGCCCATGTGTCATCTATGCTTTCTGTCTATGGTTGTGACTATGTGATTCACTACTAGAGGGTACCTATGCAAATTATTCTTTGCTATTATACGAGACGTGCATAACTGCTATTTCATTATATATGTGTGTCAGTCGCTACTAGAGGATACATGGCTGAGATATTTATTTTATTTTTATATTTATATGGGATACGCAAAACTGCTATTTCATTATACGTGCAATTTGGCGCAGTATCGTTTCACCTTGAATGTGGTTGATATGGCCTACCTTAATTCCCTTCAAAGGTGACTATTTGTGATAATAAGAGCATTAAGAATATGTGCTTTATTTGTTGAAAATCATCTCTTTGAACAGCATGGCTAAAGATTATCTTTGATTATTTTATTAACTCCACTTATCTTATAACAACAGTAATGGTTTCATGGACCCTATTTGTTATAGATAGGCTTAAATCTTGCCTGTTTAAAAAAGAAGTAATCCCTTTTCTGCCTCGGAACATACCATGCAAAATGTGCCTATATTACAGCAATTAGAAAATAATTAGTTATCTTATGCAATATATCCTAAAAACGACAGAAGTACCATAATTTCTCAGTCTTCCCTGCTCCAAGCATTACCATTAAATTATAGCATCGTTTGGATTGCTTAGGAATAAGGAAGAATAGCTTTTTAGAAATAACTACTTCCTAGACATACAAACAAGTTAGGAATAAGGAAAAAAATAGTTTCTTCCTAGGAATAACATCTTATAACAATTATATATACATAATTTCAACAAAATTAGCTAAATACTAATAGCTAAATGAAATTATGTGTGCTCTTTAATTAGTACTTTATTTATTTAATTTTTAATAATTTATTTAAATTAATATTAATTTGCTTATTCCTAACTCACCATCCAAACAATATTTCTTCTTCCTAATATTTTCTTCCCAATATTTAAATGAATAACTTTTTCCCACTCTTCCCAATTACACACTTCCCAATATTTTCTTCCTAAAATCCTTATTCCTTCCTTATTCCCATACCATCCAAACGATGAACTTCTGTCGTTTTTTTAGATGGCATATTAAGATGGATTGTCCATTTTTTAGATGTTGATGGATATATTATGCCACTCTTCTGCATTGGGAATTAATCAGATAATACAGATTTACTGTTTCGTTGTAAAAACTAGAGGTCTTGTATGTTAAGCGTCTGATTTTATCCTCTACAAAAACCATCAATATATAGAAATGCTGAAAGACACTTCTGTTTCTCTGCTTTTACTGTACCATACGGTGCAGCAGATCACGACAAGTCATCCATAATCGAACTGCTGTGATCCGAGTTGCATTATTTTGATCAACGGCTGCGATTCAACCCAAAGCGCAGTAATGTTATATAATATTTTTGAATAAAAATCGCCAAAGAGGGGGGTCACGGAGATGCCATGATGCCAAGCCTAAGCTATGGTTATTTCGCCTCCTTTCCTTTTCTGAAAGTTGAATAAGTACCAAACTTAACACAGGAGACAAAAGCGAATTATATGCTTATTCCTTCCTCCCCTTATTCTTATTCTTATACCTTGCTTTTTAAGCATTCCCATCCCATCTCCCAAGAAGGCATCTTTTATTTGTAGAACAGATTCCATTTCCTTTTCTTTAACAAATAACCCCACACTTTATGTAATTCCCCTTCTGGATGCATCTCCAGTCAAAAGAGGGCATTTTCAAACCTTATTCCGTCTTTATATACTATAACATCACTTATCAACTATACTAATATGTAGCGTACATTGTACATACCATTTGCAATAAATTATGCATTGATAAACTCACAGAGCATCTCTGTATATCATTTTCATCACTAATATCTTTACCTCTCGCCATCAACCTTTATTTTCCCTGTAAATTGTACATTATCAGAATCACTGGAACTTAAGTACCTATGTTCCAGAAACAAACAAATAGTCTATGAGCATGAAATTACTATCCCTCTGTATTATGTTAAATGGGTCCCACTTGTTAGTTACTTTTGAAAGTGGCTTAAGAAGCAATCTGCCAAAGTTTATGAGGAAATTAGGTTAAAGTGCGTCAAAGTAGGAAGTATTGAGTTCAAGTCTCCCTCTTTATATTTCATGATTCATGATAAATAATTCATTCGCTGTTATCCTGGGCAAAACTTGGAGAGAAGAAAAGTTGTAATGAGAATAAGATTCTTGCTTTACAATTCAAAGAGCAATGATATACAAGGAATATATCTCTTTCTGTTTCTCATATGAGAAAAGGTAAAGCATGCAACAGTTTCAACTAAAGCACCCAAACTAAACAAGTGCATACAGAATCAGAATTGGAAGTGTGTTCTTCTCAATTCTTAGATTATTTGTCAATGAAATAAATTATCAAATAAATATTAAAGTAAACAAAGTTACACGAAAAAGGGTCCCACCTCAGCACCTAAAGCAAGAGAGACAATATCTCTTTTTGAGTTTTCATATTCTCTCTCTCTCTGTACGCAATTCTTTATAAGGAGACTCCTATGCTCACCTTCTCATCCAACAAGAGACCATTTGTAGTTGGTGCAACATACTGACCCTAAACAATTCCATAAGTAGCGGATTTAGATAGACATAAAAAAAGAAGCAAATCCCTCACTTGTCAGAGATTTCAGGACCCATAAAGGAGTACAGTATCCAAGCAAATGGTATGTGAACTAGTTACTTACCTTTTATTTTAGGTTCCTTCATTGTTGCTTTTGACTTACCAGTTTTCTTTGCTATATTTGTAAAGTGCACAGTATTCCTTTGTTTATTTGTTTATATATATATGTTATCAAACATAAACTCAATAAGATATTTCTAATGCATAAACGCCTTTAGATTTTAAATGAATGATATGAAGTAAACAAACTCATTCTTTTTATTGCATATTTGTTGTTCTCTTTTCCTATTTTAGATTTTGGATGAATGATATGATGTATTCATTTTAGAACAAATGTTGACCTTTGGTTTCACCTTAAATGTAGATGTATCAAGGTCACGGAAATATTATTTCTCCGAGATCAGTGTATTCTAGCGAAAAAGAATCAGGATTAATTCTCTCAACAGATGCTAAACCTAGATTAAAATGGACACCAGAGCTACACGAGCGCTTCACAGATGCCGTTGCTCAACTTGGTGGACCTGATAGTAAGCATATAATTTTAGTTAAAAGAATGTAAGAAAAAGAAAATGAAACTTTTGAATATTATGTAATCTTCCATCTTTTTATTTTTAGAGGCTACACCTAAAACCATTATGAGGCTAATGGGGATTCCTGGTTTGACACTGTACCATCTGAAAAGTCATCTTCAGGTAATTACTATTCCTAATTGGTTATTGTCGGATTATATGCTTCAGCTTGTATATTAAGCTAGTTATTGTCTTTTTCGTGCTTCCAGAAATATAGGCTAAGCAAAAACCTCCAAGCTCAAGCTCACGCTACTAATGTGAAAAATGGTATGATGGTGTTATGATATTTTAATTATAATTTAATCATCTGCAAAATTATTACATGAATACAAACATGTTATGTTTTCTTTCATCCGACAGTTGCAAGTTCTCATGTGCCGATGGACAGTAGACCACCTGAAGGACTTGTATCAATTAATCATTTGGTTTCTAGTGCACAACCAAATAAGTAAGATAGGTGAAATTTTCCAAAAAAGAAAATTCATTTGGTTTATATTGCAAGAAGTTTAAATATTCTGACAAATTGCTTATTTCAGAACTATACAGATAAGTGAGGCACTTCAAATGCAGATCGAAGTGCAGAGACGGCTGCATGAACAACTAGAGGTACATTAGACATTTTACACCTTCAAATATCTTTGTTTCAAAATAGCATTCTTATTTATATGTACATTTTCTTCCATTAACTGGTAAATGTGGATGGTCGCATTATTTTTCATAAAAGATATGTATTTCCCAATAGTTTTACGGATTAAAGAAATCAATTAATTTGGTTGTAAGAAATAGAATTAGGTACATTCTAATAGTGCCACCAATACGAATTGCTAGACCTTGCTTCATATTTTAATTTTTTAGTCAACACAAAATTTCTACAGAAATGGTATCGATCTACCACTTCTTAGCAGAATACCATTTTTATACTGGTGATATGTCACATGTATGTGCTTGTCTGCTCGTGTTTGACAGTATTGTTATTGCATCAGTACAAAGCTCCTTGTACTGATATAAAAATCTGGTAAACTTATGGATGTTGTTGATTTATGAAACCAGGTACAAAGACATCTTCAGCTAAGAATAGAAGCACAAGGCAAGTACCTGCAAACAGTATTAGAAAAGGCACAAGAAACCCTCACGAAACAAAATCCAGGCCAAACTGGTATTGAATCCACAAAGCTTCATCTTTCTGAGCTTGTGTCAAAGGTTTCAAATGAATACCTCCACAATTCGTTCCAAGCATATCAAGAATTAAATTCCCAAAATACCGTTCAACAAGCATCAGCTGACAGCTGTTTGACAGCATGTGAGGGGTCTCAGAAGGACAACCAACGGTTGAATCAGATTAAGAATGAATGGGACTCTAACTTGCTATCCATTGGCCTGAGAACAGAGATCGAGGCATCAGGTAAAGAGATGGATGGCCGAGATTTGTTTCTAGACCGACAATGTAGAAGTAGAACACAACATCTTAACCAACAAGAGAGAAGAATTGAATGTGTGAGTACACAATTAGACCTGAATACAAAGGAGGTAATTGATGGGAGCAAAAGTTGCAAAAAGTTCGACTTGAATGGATTCAGCTGGAACTAGGTAGAGATGCCACTTGGTCAAACTAGACTGAGTTAATTTTTTTTTTTTTTTTTTGGGGGGGGGGGGGGGTGGATTGGCAGGTTGGACCTGGAAATTTGTTATCTTGTTTGCTTAGAAGAGATGGATATTTATTGAAGTTAACTAAGTTTTCTAGGAAAACGGCGTAGTTATGGTTTAGAGAAATTTACGTATTATGGCAACAACTGGTATGATGTTATTTTGGTATTATTACAGGCCATTCCATAATTAGTGAAGGAGATCTATTTTCATGGAAGCATTCACATGATACACATAAACTTCCATCCGTCTTGCATAGAAGAAGTGCATGATAAACATTGTTTTCTAATGTTCTCAGTTGAAACTAAGCAAAATCAACAACCGTTTTATTGTATAGTTAAAGCACATACATTCCTAAAGTAATATCAGATAAACCAGAGCTTTCTAAAAAATAAGGTAAATTTTCAAGCAGAACATTTTAGCCAAAAGAAATAAGAGAAACAAAAAAAACCTGCAGCAAGTCACAAAAAAGATACAAAGGGGAAAAAAAAAATATGGACACTTGCAGAACTGTACCATTATATTGTATACTGCTTCAGTTTTGGCGCATGATTATACAAATGATTTGTAGTTTTGTACAAATGATAACTAGAAACAAGTTGACCCTCAAAAAAAATTGTGTTATAAACTGACCCTCAAAAGAAAAATAACTAGAAACAAGTTCAAAACCATCATATGGTGTCATGACATGGATCATCTTAGTATTAGGCCCTATTGGTGATTCTGGTATCACGATTGGGTATGGAGCAGGGGAATTCACATTATTCTGGTTTACTGATATCTCCAGTCTGTGAAAACTGATAGTACTGGCATTGACTATTATTGGTCTACTTTTGGCTGCAAGCCAGTATTTTATACCATTCTTTCCTGTTTCTTTTTTTTTTCTTGCATTCTATCAATAAAATTTGATTATCAGAAAAATGATAAATAAATCAATTTCGTGACATACTGCATCTAAAACACTTCAAAACATATCCTGTTTGACAGAAGAACTCATAGATCTTTTACAACGAGACTAAAATAATATTTCATGTATTGGAGGCATGATAAACTAATTGTGGGAATAGTTAAAACTATAAAGTTTATTCTTGTAGGCGTAGACCTTTAAAAATGATGGGGACATATAGTATACAAAAATGATGCGTTGTATGCTAAAAATATGATAACTGTCAAGTATTGTTCTATGTAAAGAGTATCATGCTCTAAAGAAAAGATACTGTAGCATACTCAAAAAACTGTCTTACGCACCGCAATTATGGTTTTTATTCTGCATAACAAAAGGGACAGTATGATGCACAAAGTGCTGCATTTTTAGTGCAAACAAAGGGAAGGTTTAATTAAAATGATTCCTCATATATTGCAGAACCAATTATAATAGCAAACTCCAAAATTAAATTACATGGGGATCTCATGTTCTCTGATGGACCCTATACATTGTTAAATTGGGAAAAGAACACTGTCAAGAATCAAGATACGTTTTGTGTTTTCCTTATGATCAATGGAGGTTTAATTGGTTCATGTATATTATTCTTCTATTCTCTGTCCCATCACTAATCATCATAGTCCTGAACAATAATTCTTGGTTAAATATGGGACAAACCTTCTACCTTTTTTTTTTTCTTTTTACTTGGCCCTATTTTTTGTGATTATGAAATACCTATAGACTTATGATTTGTCTAGACATTGGACTTTACATTTTTGAAAGTAAATTTTAATTAACAAACTGTGTGTTGAACGATCAATTTGTAGAATTTATTATTAGTTTGATCTTAAATACAACTACATGGCAAAAAATTGAGAATCCCTTGTTGGCGAAAGATTTGCCATTTCTTTTCAAAGATTAGTTTCAATATGTTTAATGGTCTAATCAATTGCTTTTGAACATATGCTCGAGGTCCCTAACTCTACTTCATCACTAGTTCAGTTCTTGTGTCGACACGCATGCTCTAGAGAAGAGAATCTACAATTCATGAGAAAAGGGGATGGAATTAGAATAGAGACAAGAATTAAAGGATATGTCACCTACACCATCCTTTTTTTTTAATTCTCTTGTCATATTTGATATTCTGTCTTTGCTCAAACAATTCCCATTAGATTAAGAGAGAGAGTTTTGACTCAGCATCTCAGTCTCAGATACTGATACGTGTTGGTTCGAAAGGATGCAGAAAGACTGAATGGGGTTTTGTATTGGAATCATACTATTTTTATGCTATATCAATCATTTACCATAATTCTGTAAAAAATTAAAAAAAAAGAACAAAAATGCGGTGTTTGTGTCGGTAAATTTCAACTTTGTTTTCGGACATTCTTAAAAAGAAACATACAAACAAAAAATATATATATTAAACAATTATTGCATCTATGATGAAGAAGATTAGGATGACAAAGAGAAATTAATAGTATTGCAGGGGCAGTAAATGTGATAAAATATTAAGCCGCGACAAATTACTATAGCAATAGTAATAGTGATAATCATACTACTACTACTACTAGGCTCCTGCTACTAATATTTAGGGTTACAAACGCAACGAAACGATCATGAAATTGCAAACGCAACGAAACGATCATGAAATAACTCATTTTTGTTAACCATTTTGTTTATGGCACGAAGCAAGAATTAATTTGTGTTATCCGTTTCATTTCAAAAGACGATCAAAACAATCAAAATAATTAAAACGATAAATTAACTGACAATTAATTTTATACATGTTTTCCTATTTCGAAACAATCAAAATGTATAATTGTGCTCTATTTGCTTCTTTGACAATTACCTTTTATTTATATTTTTCTATTTCACATGCATAGCTGAGTGATTTGATACTACGATATTTCCAGTTCATCAAACTTTGTTTATAAATACTTAAAAAAATACATAAAAACGACATAAAACGGTTAAATGAAACAAAAGATGCCAGTTTCGTTTAACAAATTAAATAGAAAATTTGTTTCACTAACCGTTTAGAAAGAAAGGGACGAAATGAAACGATTAAGGGTTAAATGGAATTGTGTTTGCAGCCCTACTAATATTCAATAAAAAGAATCTAATATAATTGAGCTGAACTCTTGTCCAATACCAAGCCGGCAAGCCCATATTTGTGAGTGAAATTCTCCAAATTATATAGAAATGCATACCTGGTCCAGATGTCTTTCTGGGCTTAAAAAACAAGTGGTATGGGCCCAATATCCGGTTGCAGTTTCATTGCACGACAAAATAGAAGTGAAGAGAGCAGATATATGTTTGTAATTGCTCACTTAGATGACAAAACTTATTTATTTGTAAGTGTTTATTTAGATCGTCTATATGTTCACCTTGTTTGCTGTATATGTTCACTTTATATTTAGCGATGGCAGGGATGGCAAAACTGCAGATGGCAGTTATCATTCCTGTATGAGAACTAGCTATGATGACAAAACAGTTAGTATAACTGTCATCGCTGTTGTATGTTACAAATGTTCAGTTTAATAATAATAAGTGTTCGTTAAATGCGTCAGAATCGCACTAGAGTCAGAGTCGCGCGTGGGTCAAGAGGTGCGCTAGGAGGGAGGGGTAGAGTCGGAAAAAATTAATTTGAACCGGATCGGTTCATGACTTTTTCTAATTTTTTCATGTGTTTTTTGTTCGGTTTGTGACCCCTTCGCTTGATTTTTTATAACAGTTATATTTTCTGTAGTTGCAACTAACTGAACATTTGTATTTAAATAACTGAACATGTGTACTTATTAAACTGAACATTCGTACTTACTAAACTAAACATTTATACTTAATAAAATAAACATGTTTGCTCATAACATTTATATTTTTTGTTGCAACTAACTGAACATTTATACTCTATTAACAGAACATTTGTACTTAACTAACTGAACTTTTTAGTAAAAAAAATAAAAAATAAAATAGACATAGTGAACATAGCAAACATTTATAAAACAGTGAACAATTCTACTACAAGTAAACATTTGTATCTAATAAAGTGAACACTTATAATAATAAAATAACAAAAAATGCGGACTGGGTGAGTATAAGGGATAGAGCACTGGATGAATAGCGATAGCAGCGATGACACAGAGTACAATGACAGTAATCAATTTCCATGACCAAATTTGTTTCCCAATAGATGGTTAAATAATTTGGTTCTATGATAGAGTATATGTCCTTATATAGGTGCTTGCTTGTATAATTGATCAAGAAGTTTCTTCAGATTTAATCAGTTGGTTTCAGAAGCATTTTCTCGGCGAATTTAAGTGAAACTTCATATAGGGTTTGCTTGTTTCGATTTTACAAAGAGGATTACTAAAATGCTATGCATGGTACGGATAGCCTTCGTGCTACAGATTCATTTTCACATTTCATGTTTCAATCAACCGATCCAAACCATTCATTATCTTCTACATATTGAAATCTTATTAAAAATCAAATTTTACATTTTTTTGAATTTTTTTACTATTTTTCTCAGATTTTTTAAAATACTTAATCTAATAAATTCTGGAACATTTAATAACAGTGATTTTCAAAAATCTGAGAAAAATAATAAAAAAAATCCAAAAAAATGTAAAATTTGATTTTTTTAATAAGATTTCAATATGTAGAAGATAATGAATGGTTTGGATCAGTTGATTGAAACATGAAATGTGAGAATGAATCCGTAGCATGAAGACTATTCGTACTATGCATAGCATTTTAGCAATCCTCTTTTATAAATGTAATTTTTCTTCCTCTTTGTCTGCCAACAATTTGTTAACTTTTTGCCGGATCCAAGTCATTTCTGGAATTGTGTTTACACATTTGAATTTTTTAATTCCGATTTTTTTTGTTCTTTGTAAAATATTGACGAAGGCTTAGAACCTAAGATATCAAATAAATTTTTAAACCTAGAGCTAACTTCACTAGTCTTTTGAAGTACAGTTTTAGGGTCGAATCCAAAGGACAGTACAATTGATTACCGGACTTATCCTTTTTCAAAAGCTAGACAAAACTATTTTGGTGGAGAAATAGTTAAAATAAATCTAAGTGCAAGAAAGTAGATGTTTTTGGTTGTTTTGTCAATTAAAATAATCTAAATAAGCAAAGTAAAGTTTTTGGATTTTCAAAAAATATATAAAAAGCGTCTTAGGTTCAGGTTTCACCTTGGTTTGGACTCTTGAACACAAAACTTATCACTTTCGTGCATCGATTGGTATTTTTCAAGCATATACCGCTTTGTTCGGTCCGAACAGGAATCTGTTCAGTCTGAACAGATGGTATAAGTGTGTGGTTTTGACCTTTTATGATACTTTATGTTGTGCGTTAGGGTTTGTTGGCTAAACCTAGATTTACTAAACCTCAGCTGTCGCTTGTTGGACTATAAACTGGTTTAATCACAACCTAACCTAATTAACTCGACTGGTTCACAACTTTTGGTATAGAATTCAATCAACTTAAACTTGTTTGTTGGAGTTCATAAGGATATCTAGAGGTCTTTTGGACTTGTCTAAAAATTACACTTTTGGTGTCAACTAATATCTCCTTTTGGATCTATGATTTATCCCAAATACTTTATTTGAACTAATCTTGTTTATCCTAACTTAGACTTGGCTAGATGCGGCCGTACAACTAGAAGGTGATTAGGAAATCACAAGCAATTCAAACAAGCAATTAACATAATTCTCAACAAAACAAATCAACAAAACATATCATATCATATTAAGTCAAATCACAACATCCAAACCTAAGTTATTACCTTACCCCTAAGACTACATAAATTTAGCCTAACATCGAATCAAAACACACAACAAATAGCATAGAAATAACAAGATACAAGCCAATGAAATCAAACGACAAAGACATAGAAGAATATAACCAAATACTCCTTTATGCTTGCATCTTCGATCTCCAAGGCAGTGGGGTGTTGCAAGATGGTCACCAAACTCGTCTCCTTACTGCCGTCGCTTCAAAGAACCAAGTTTTGATAATCCCCCATGGTGGAAGAAAGAAAAACGCCTATGGAAAGTGAAATTTTGCGGTATGGAAGGTTGGATTCCCTTTTTTCTGGCCTAGGGGAGCTTATATAGTAGTTTTCAGGTGCTTGGGAGGTTGCCTGGTCGTCAAGGCAAGAAAATATGCCAAAATACGAGTTTCCATGTTGAAAATACTTCCAAATATGATTTTTCGGCAGTCTGTTCGGGTCTGACAGGCTTCTGTTCGGTCCGAACAGGGGTCTATTCGAGTCTGTCAAGCTTCTGTTCGGTCCGAACAAGGGTCTGTTCGACCTGACCAGAAAGCTAGAAATTTCTGCATTGAGATAGTATTTCAGCCATAATTCCTCCATCCGGACTCCGATTGAGGCGATTCAAAAACCGTTGGAAAGCTTAGGATGAGCTCTACAATGCTAATGATTCTATTTGATCAATTGCTTCTCTTAAATTCCTTTTAGGTCCGAGCATGATTCATTTGGTCTGAACGGTGGTTTGAAAAGTGCCTCCAAGTGCTAGGAATGAGTCGTCTAGCGTATGCCAAGTGCCGGAAATCTTCAAATAGCTCAAATATCACCAGAAAATTATCAAAGTGCTGTAAAATGAGAGAAGAAATGACGGTAGAGCCAATTCCTTGGAAATCATAGCAATTTATTAAATAATTCAATGGTTTGAGTATTATTTGAGTGCCAAGTGTTGAACCATAAAAAATGGTGATAAAAAAAGAGAGAATAAGCAAAATGGATGGTGGAGGTGACCAATTTCTCATATAAAAAAAAAAAAAATTTATACGGCATACACAGAGCCAATAGTACATATGCTCAATTCATGGATGTATGGAGTGTAAAATGAAGCGAGAAATGAAATTAAATGATGAAATAAGAATGAGTAAACATATCACACCAGAAAACCATGAAATTCCAGTGTTTACTGCACGCCTCCAATTCCGAAATGAATGGAGAAAGACTCAAGAACAGGTTTTCAAATTCCCTCCATACTAAAAAGGAGTTGGCCACACTCGGTTTACATGCACCGCCACTGATGAGAGGAAAAGTGCAATGCACGGCTCACAAGAAACAGGTGTATCGAAAAGAGGTGTAGTGAATGGCGCTGTGTTTCAATTGAGTTCAAGCCTCCTACATACAAGAGATAGGTGCACATGTTCCTCATAAACTACTGACTAACAGACTTGACAGTAGCACACGGTGTATGAAGCCCCAGACACACACAAGGAAGAGAGAGCAAAATGCCGCTGAAAAGGGAAGTCCGGTCAACATTTGACCATCTCATAAAACAAAGTCGAAATGCACCTAGGCTACTAAAACCAAATGAGATAAAGAACACTGGACCCCACTGTTAGAGCTTGGTGTACCATAAACCGAGAACAGCCAAAACATGGGAAGAGAAAAGAGAAGAATTCCCAGCTGAAAGTTGTTGGAGTTGTTTGTTACAAAACTGCCGGGCTTGGGAGGATGGTTCACTGAACCTAGACGGAAGGAGAGGCAAAGGCTTCGCCTATATAAGGAGATTAAAGGAGAGGGAAAGGGACCCCAAGAAGGCACTTAAAAGAATACCCATTCTCACCTACACTTACACACAATTAGGATAGAATTAGATAGACATTTTCACAAGCATCTGCGGTGCACAGTAGAATAGAATAGAAAGGTAGAAATTGTAGGTTCAATTGAAGAGAGGAAGTTGTACTGAAGCAAAGGAAGTAAGAAAAAAGGTAAAAGACAACTGAATTTTGGTAATTGCTGGATTCTTGAAGTTAATTTGCGATTTTTTTTTTTCTTGATCGATGCTTGTTTCTGCTTCTTGAGCAAAAATTGAGTAAGTGCTTGATTAGACGATGATCTTTCTAGCTTTTCTTGATTAAATTCAGAGATGTGAGATCCTATGCCATGGGTTCCATGGCATTAGGTGATCAAGTAATGAAAATCGAGGTCAATTTCAGTCTCAATCGTGAAGCCCTTGTATTCTAATCACCTTTTACTGATATTTTCTGATCTCCTCAATGGCTGATTTATCTTGATGTAATTTAAGAACTTGAGATCCTATGCCATGGGTTCCGTGGTATTAGGTGTCGATTAGTAAAGATCAAGGTTTAGTTCCAGTTGGCAGGGTGAAATTTGTAGTATTTAATCACATTCTTTTCTTTCTCTGGATCAATTTTTGGATACGCTTCCTTCTTTCCCCAATTCTTGATCTGAAGATTACTGCCTATCTCCATTAAAGTTTATACTAAGGGGTCCTTAGACATAGACTGGAGAAGGCAACCTAGCTTGAGGGTTCCTCATGACTAGGTGTAGATCACGGTTTAGGCTGAGGGTTCCTCAGTTCTAAGCCATGGTTCTTTAATGATAGCTTCCATAGCTTGAACTAGAGAACCTCTGTGTAATTCTTAGATACTTCAAGTCGAAATGCTGTCAGAATTTAATCTTGTGTTATTTCTCTCAATTTCTGGGTTAATACGCATGATTGCGACTTTAAGCGTAATTTGACATCACCTTAATGCAAGAGACCTTCAGTTTTCTTTTACGATGCAAGAGATGTATTGAAGTTTACCAAGTTTCAAGGCTATAAGTCTGCCTGAAAATTGCAGAACCATGATGGTATAATCTATATAGTTTTGACTTGCATTTACAGGTTTCCTGCTTTTCCATATCATGAAGTTTGATCTGTTGACCAGTCTTTTCTTTAAAGACACTCTTTAATTTCATCCAGGTGGTTTGTAAATTTCTGATATAACATAAGAATAAGGTGGTCTTCAATCAATAGCTAAACTTATAAGAAGCTGAGGCCCTGGGTATTTGATAGTAGTGTGATAATGCAGGGTTTATAACCAATGAAAACTTGACCCCTTGGAACTTGTATGTCATGGCTGTAATTGGCACATAGAGAAAGAACAAGAATATGACACCAGTGTTTAATTATACTCAAATACACATGCGACACATTGCCATGAGAAAGTACTAAGTATAAAAATGATAATCCATCACCAAGTCAAACGATGTTCATGAAGTTGAACATGTGAAAGTTAAATTGAGCTAAGCAATTTCTGTTTCACGCTACGACATTCCCAAGTAATTTACTGTCAGTGTTATTTAACCTCTGAGCTTCACTGGTACCCTTTCTCCTATTCCACCGTACTAGTCAACGCTACTCTCGCCAAATGGAATAGGCACGACAAAAACTAAGCATACCATCGAGTTCCTCTCTCTCCTACGACACCAGAGAACGTTGTCCCAAACCCTACGATGGTCGGAATCGTTAACGGGTTAAACCCGTTATCGTCAAACCCAATAATGAAGGGAACGAACCCGTTTTCTTCAAACGTCTCAGTGCTCACGATCTCTTTGATCTTCCGTAACAAAAGTGGTGTAACGAGTCTTGAAGTTGTCAGCGATTTGCTACGCCAAGGTCGCATTAGGGTTGGATAGGTGATCCCCAACAAGAGCCCCAGTAATGTCTGGCCGAGGTGGACCAACCAAGGAATGCCACGTCAACAGAAATGTTAAAAATCATTTTAAAAATAGTAAGAAACTCAGGAGAACACAAATAAAATATCTATAATATCCTAAAAATCTAAATAAACCAAGTTCACTGATACTTTGATATTAAATTGTGTCAAAGTAATGGCCTTTTGTATTTTTGAAGTATTTTCACTTTAAAAATAAAATTTATAAATATTAGAGAACTAATAAATACATACTTTTGAAATAAAAATCCCAAATATAATGGCTTTGAAAAATTAAGTACCTTCAAATATAAATATGTTTTATGATTTACAAATTATAAAGTCAAAATAAATCAATTGTATCTTTTAAAATGAAATTTATAAAATCAAAAGCTAAGTACCTTCGATATACAAGAAACTTCAAGAAAGATATTTTAGATATCAAAAATATTTTCCAAATTAGTCTAAAATCTAAAAAGGAATTTCTAAAAGTCAAAAGTGCAAAGGCCAAAGTGAATAAAATCGTCGAATATCCCAAGTGAAACTTTAGAAATTAAAAGACCAAAACACGAAACCCAAAGTCAGAACCAAAACATCTCCGTTTGAGGAAAAGTCCCTCTTTAGGGTTGAGATCGACCTTAAATGACTTAGAAATCGAATTCTTACGGGCCCCCTCGTCCAAAAAATTCCTTTTGTTCTCACAAGTGCCGCCAAATGGCCCGAGAACCAACTCTCACAAGTGACGCTAAATGTCCCGAGGGTTGTAAAAGAACCAACTTTCACAAGTGGCGCCAAATGCCCCGAAGGTTGTAAAATTCCTTTTGTTCTCACAAGTGCCGCCAAATGGCCCGAGAACCAACTCTCACAAGTGACGCCAAATGTCCCGAGGGTTGTAAAAGAACCAACTTTCACAAGTGGCGCCAAATGCCCCGAAGGTTGTAAAATTCCCTTTTGTTCTCACAAGTGCCGCCAAATGGCCCGAGAACCAACTCTCACAAGTGACGCCAAATGTCCCGAGGGTTGTAAAAGAACCAACTTTCACAAGTGGCGCCAAATGCCCCGAAGGTTGTAAAATTCCTTTTGTTCTCACAAGTGCCGCCAAATGGCCCGAGAACCAACTCTCACAAGTGACGCCAAATGTCCCGAGGGTTGTAAAAGAACCAACTTTCACAAGTGGCGCCAAATGCCCCGAAGGTTGTAAAATTCCTTTTGTTCTCACAAGTGCCGCCAAATGGCCCGAGAACCAACTCTCACAAGTGACGCCAAATGTCCCAAGGGTTGTAAAAGAACCAACTTTCACAGGTGGCGCCAAATGCCCCGAAGGTTGTAAAATTCCCTTTTGTTCTCACAAGTGCCGCCAAATGGCCCGAGAACCAACTCTCACAAGTGACGCCAAATGTCCCGAGGGTTGTAAAAGAACCAACTTTCACAAGTGGCGCCAAATGCCCCGAAGGTTGTAAAATTCCCTTTTGTTCTCACAAGTGCCGCCAAATGGCCCGAGAACCAACTCTCACAAGTGACGCCAAATGTCCCGAGGGTTGTAAAAGAACCAACTCTCACAAGTGGCGCCAAATGCCCCGAAGGTTGTAAAACTCTTTAAAAGTGACTCTTAAACGACTCCAAGTGAAGATTCATTCCTTTTTTAACGAAGACCTCTTCTAAACCTCAAAGTCTTCTAGTAGTATGGTGGTCCTTAATTGGGTCCCGTCGATTAAATTTGGTACCGTCAATTAAGGCCTCTTTAAGACAAGTAATAACACTCCATAAATTCATTTTCTTAGCTCATTACATCAATACCCTTTATGTCCCTTAATCAGAGGTTCTCGTAGGCAACTACGAGGTAATTAACAATAGGGGCTTGCGCCTATTGGAAAGAAAGGACCCGCAAAATTAAGAAACTTCTTTAAGTAGCGACTCTTTATAGGGTTCTCTTGTGTTGAGAGATACCCGCTATAGAGATCGAAACCTTAAGGGAGGTGAATCTAAGGTTATGTTCCCATTGTTCTTCGAGAAATTCCTTCGAAGAGAATAATGACGAAAAAGCCGCAACAGATTCTCTGGCACGCCCGGTGGGACCTCTTTCTCCTCTCATCTTTGGGACTTGAAGGGTGATATAAGGGCTAAGGAAATTTTAATAAACAATCCTAACGGTAACATTAAGTTCGTGTCATTGCAGGGAGAAATGGCATTCACCAGCATTGACGCTTTCAAGCCGACAGGAGTTCTCAGGATCGGAGGAGTGCCGATCTGCTACAACGACGAATTCACATTTGGAGGCCTACCCTTCGGACACTCCTACGTGCCCGTCATCCAAGCTAGTGATGGAAGCTTCAAATTGGCAAGGGTGGTCGTAGAAGAGCCACTCGAAGAAGTAATGGAGGTTACCAAGGTCGTTGAAGACCCAATGGAGATTGATTCCGTGAAGGAGGAAGAATGGACAACTGTCTCCCACAAGCGGGTTCGCCCAGGCTCAGTCTCATCTCCCCAAAAGCGCCAATCTTACCGCCGTTTCCCTACCAAGAAAACGGCCGTGAAGAAGGTGTACGCGCCAATCTCTCAAAACGCAAGGACACTAAAGAAGGTTCAACGGGCCTATAAGAATGAGTTGGAAGCGAAGCCAAATCTGCCAGTCAGCAATTCGTTCTCCACTCTCCGTATCGTAAGGAAGAACTCGCCCATGGCTGTGCTCAAGACCATGGAGGAGTTCCCTCCCGAGTATCAAATACAGTTTAGAGGAAGGAGTCCTCAAAACTGGCAATCGGTGAAGGAGAGGCTAAGCTTTCCGCGAACATCGGCCCATGAGCGATTGGGACCAAAGGGTCACAAGATGGCATCCTCCTCCGTGCACCAAAGACTGGGGCAAAGAATTAAGCCAGTCAAGGAAAGATTGGGACCTAAGAAGGTTTGGGTGCCTAAAGAGAAAGCACAACCCATGGAAGTGGATCAAGGGCCACGTAACAAGAAAAGGCATGTTGCTCGGGAAGATGGTCAACTCGTGGTTCACGCTCGGGTCCACATGGTCGAAATAAATGAAGAGTATGAGATGCACGCCTTTGTGAATATGGCCAGTGATGGAGAAGCCCCATTCACCAAGAGGGATGGCAAGGATAAGCGAGATCGTGCTTCTTCAAGCCGCATCATAAATGATGAAGAGCCAACGGGGGACGAAGAAGAAGATGTAGATGGTAAAGATCGATGGAATGAGGGTGAAAGGCCAAAATTGATGAGCATCATTGAAAGAAATGAAAGGAAAATGGCAGCTATGATGAACGAAAGGGAGAAAGAAAGAAAACTACTTAAGAAGATGTATAAACTTTTAGAAAAGAAGAAGTTACTTGAAGACCTTGAAAAAGAAGGATCTTCTGGAGAAGAAGAAGATGATGAGTACAAAGAAAAAGTACTGAAAGAGAGAAAGAGTAAAAGTAGGTACGAATGTTCTGATGAAGAAGGAGAAGGAGAGAGAAGAAAATTCTCAAAAGATAGAAAGAATGAGAGTAAATATGGATCTTCTGACGAAGAGCAAGAAAGGCTTAAGAGAAGACCTTCCAAAGAAAAGAAGAATAGGCACAAGTATGAATCGTCAGAAGAGGAAGAAGAAAGAGGATATCAAAGACGCCTCAAGGGAAGAAGGAATAGGGCGAAATACGAGTCAAGTGAAGACGAGATGCTCGAAGCTAGGCGCCGGACTGGGGCAAGAAGACCCGACCCGACCAAGCAAGTCATTCAAGAGATGATTAATCTACAACTCCAAGCCACGAGAGCGGGTCGATTTGCTAATCTACACAAGAAGTGTGGAAGACCTTACCCGAAAGAATATGAACAAATCCCATATCCTCTTGGATATCAAGTGCCCAGGTTTAACTTGTTCGATGGAACGGGCAAAGACAGCATCACACCAAATCAGCATTTGATCCAGTTTCGCAACTCATGCGGCAATACTGCCCATGATGAAGCCTTGTTGCTCAAACAATTCTCCCAAAGTCTCACTGGGGCAGCATTTGAGTGGTATTCATCACTCGAGAATGATTCAATAGAAACGTGGGAAGAAATGGAGGACCTTTTCAAGGCCAAATTCGCCATGGTCAATCAAAGACTCGCGGTGGCCGATGTTGTGAGTGAAAAACCAAGAGCGGGTGAAGCTCCACTCGACTACATTAACCGATGGAGGAATATGCATATAAGGTGCTCTCATCAGATGCCCGAAAGGGAGGCGGTCGAATTTTTGATAAGAAATCTTGATGATTGGATAAAGCGGCCTCTCTCGGGAAGTGACATTTATACCTATGAGGACTTAGTCACAAGAGTTGCAAGAATTGTGCATATTGGTCCGCCCAAGGAAGTGCAAAACTATAAAAATGAGTCAAGAAATAGAACGCAAGGGCCTATCAAGATAGCGGGAGCTAATGAAGCATCAACTAGCCAAGGCGGGCAAAGGAGTTACCGCAACAACAATAACAACAATGGCAACAACACTGGCAACGGGAGTGGTCGCGTGTCCACGCTAGCCGAACGGTTGAATAGGCCATACTCTTTTAAGAAAGAGAAGACCGCGGCGTTACTAAAACAACTCTTAGAAGAAAAAGCCATAGAATTGCCGGAGTGCAAAAGGGCCGAAGAGATGCATAAGACCAATGATCCAACTTACTGTGCCTATCATCGGGTCCTAGGTCATCCGACGGGTGATTGCTATGTCTTTAAGAACATAGCAGAAAGAATGATTAAAGAAGGCGACTTGGTCTTGCCTGAGAGTTACAAGCAAACGCCCGCTCCACATGCTCAAGCTAACGCCGTGGCGCAAAGAGGCAACCCAAGGCGAAATGTGGACTGTAATGTCATCGTCATAGTAGATGAAGAAGAAGAAGAAAGAAAAATGCAAAAAATAAAGATGATGAAAGAAAAGAAAAATGAAAGCAATGAAAAGAAAAATGAAAGTAATAAAAAAAAGAAATGAAAATGAAGATGAAAAAGAAAAAGAAGAGAAAAATGAAGAGAAAAATGGAAAAGAGAAGGAAGTAGTGTTAAAAATAGAAGAAAAGAAAGAAGCAAAGGAGGAAACGGTCACCTACTACTATGACGATGATACAGAAGATGAAAACGAGGCTCCTTATCAAGGCCTTTTCGCCAAGGGTATGTTTAAAGAAAGAGATTGCCATGTAAATCTGCGGTCAGGTACGAACATTCCCGAAAGACAAGCGCCTAAAGAAAAGGGCAAGGTTAGAATTCAAGAGGTTGAAGACGAGCCCGGGCCGAGTCACAAGGCAAGAGAAATAAAAGGGGAATACAACATTCTGGCTCACCTAAGGCGCACTCCCGCACTAATAAGCGTGTTTGAAGCACTGATGATGTCAAAGGAGTTGCGAGAGACAATGATGGAGATGCTTAAAGAGCCCGAGAGATTCCAAGCTTACGTGGCCGAGAAGCACATGACTGAGGCCCTTTATGTAGAACCCGAAAATCAGATAACCTTCACAAGCCAAGACCTTATGATGGGAACCTCCTATCACAACAAGCCATTGTACATCACAGGCAAGACAAACGGGAGTCAACTAAGCCGAATGTTGGTCGATCCCGGGTCTTCCATTAATATCTTACCTCTCAATTCGCTAAATCAGTTGGCTTTAGGAGGGAGAAGGCTTTCTGATGAGAATGTGTTCATACATGGCTTCAACCAAAACTCTGAACGAGCTTTAGGTGCAATCACGTTGCCAATGAAGTTTGGGGAACTTGAAACACTAGTAAAGTTCTACGTCATTGACGCAGATACTTCTTATCGAGCTCTACTTGGACGGCCATGGCTACATGAGAACGGGCTTGTGCCATCAACTCTTCACCAATGTGTCAAATATCTGCAAGATGGAGAACAAAAAATGATTAAAGGAGATGCCCAACATTATGGCGTCCACGAAGTGGAGCTTGAAGAAATTGATCGATTCTACGCTCCAACTTCACAAAGAAGTACTTCCCCAACTTTAAGAGCAAGAGTAGTGCCTCGAGAAGAGAATGAAGAGAAGATAAAGCTCAGGGGAAAGATGAAAACTGCATGTGCCGTAAAAACTCCCATTTATATAAAATCATCAGATGATGAAGAAGAGAAAGGTGGCCGAAAAGGAAAAATACACATAAAAGATGAGCCAGAAGAGGAAAGGCAAAGACCAAAACGGGTGGTTCACATTTATGACTACGAGTCAGACAAAGAGTTCTATGATCGTAGGGAAGACTCAATGGTCATTGAGCAAGTGCCCATGGGCTATTACAAAGAACTCACGCCGAGGGAGGTTTACCAAATCAAAGAATTAGAAACCTTCTACATCCCACCTAAAGTAGAAGAAGTGAATGGAAGGAAAGTATTCCACAAAGGAATCCTATTCTATAAGGCCGAAAGTGTGGATCCATCGGGAAATCCGCTTGGCTCAGATAGTTGGGCTAGGTGGCTCAAGGAGGAAGAAGAAGAATTTGAGAAAATAGAAGTAATGGGGTACTACAATCAAGGGTTGATGAGCCTATTCCAAAGAAATCGTTGCCTAAACCCAATTTCAAAGCAAAGAGCTAAAACCTTCCATGATTTGTGGAACGGAAAATCCCGGCGAGTAATGGGAGTGGATGGAAAAATAAAGAATCCTAAAGGCCTGGGCTATCAGCAAGCTCGCGGGGAAGCTCTGATTGTCGAATGCCACATGGTTGGAATAACACCCGTGGAAGAAAATATAGAAGAGGAAGATTTGATCCAGGTGGCGAAGAACGCTCCTCAAGAACTAGAAGATGGAGGGCAAAACACGATCGATGATCTTCTCAAAGTAAATTTGGGCACCGAAGAAGATCCGCGCCCCACCTTCATAAGCGCATCTCTTCCTCCTGAGAAACAAGAGCAATTGAAACAACTCTTGATGAAGTACAAAGATTGCTTCGCATGGAATTACACTGAAATGCCAGGCCTTGATCCCGCTTTAGCTTCTCATAAGCTAAAGATCGATCCAGGTGTAAAGCCCGTTAAACAAGCTCCAAGGCGAATGCGAGTTGAGCTCGAGGAAAAGGTGGTCGAAGAGGTGAAAAAGTTGATTGAAGCAGGGTTCATTCGAGAAGAGGAAAATCCCATTTGGGTGGCAAACATTGTACCCGTCAAGAAAAAGAACGGGCAAATAAGAGTATGTGTGGATTTTAGGGACTTAAACAAAGCTTGCCCGAAGGATGACTTTCCGCTACCCGTGACTGAGCTGATTATAGATTACACCTCTTCCTACGTGCTATACTCCTTCATGGATGGATCATCGGGGTATAATCAAATACCGATGGATAAGGTAGATCAACGCCACACATCATTCCGTACCCCGATTGGCATCTTTTGCTATAAAGTAATGCCGTTTGGATTGAAGAATGCGGGCGCAACTTATCAAAGGGCCATGACCAAGATCTTTGATGATCTAATTCACAAGATTGTGGAATGCTACGTGGACGATTTAGTAGTGAAAGCTCGATCAATTGATGAGCACTTCGAGTACTTAAAGATCGTGTTCGAACGGCTAAGGAAGTACTCACTGAAGATGAACCCATTAAAGTGCGCATTTATGGTATCTTCTGGAAAATTCTTGGGGTTTGTGGTAAGACACAGGGGCATCGAGATCGATCCCGCCAAAATCAAGGCAATTAGAGAAATGCCTCCCCCGAAGACACTTAAGCAACTCCGCTCTTTACAAGGACAATTGGCGTATGTGAGAAGATTCATTGCCAATCTTTCAGGGAGGATCAAACCATTCACTCACCTTACTAAGAAGGATGTGCCCTTTAAATGGGATGCGAAATGTCAAAAGGCTTTCGAGGACATCAAAGAATATCTCCTCAAACCACCTGTCCTCGCTGCACCTGTCCAAGGGAAACCATTGATCCTCTACACTACGGCCTTGGAAGGATCTTTGGGAGCTCTGTTGGCCCAAGAAAATGATGAAGGAAAAGAAAATGCGCTGTATTACTTGAGCCGTATGCTTGTCGGGGCCGAACAATCCTATAGCCCCATTGAAAAGCATTGCCTAGCGTTGGTCTTCGCTACCAAGAAACTAAGGCACTACATGCTTTCCCACAAGATTACATTAGTATCAAAGGTGGATCCGTTGAAGTATTTGATGACAAGGCCCATGTTGACGGGAAGACTAGCTAGATGGGCCATAGCGTTGATGGAGTTTGACCTTTCTTATGCACCTCAGAAAGCTATAAAAGGGCAGGCCATGGCTGACTTCCTGGCAGCACACCCAGTGCCTGATGATTCTCCGTTGAATTGTGAGTTTCCTGAAGAGCAAAGCCTATGCCTAGAAGAAACGGAACCCAGGTGGACCATGTTCTTTGATGGGTCATCAATGATACAACCCTCTAAAAGACCCAACCTACCCCGAATCCGAGCTGGGGTTGGATTGGTGTTTGTTACTCCGCAAGGAGGGATCCTTCGCCACTCTATAGCCTTGACGGAGCCGTGCACTAACAACGAGGCCGAATACGAAGCGTTAATCGCCGGGTTAGAGTTGGCAATCAATATGGGCATAAAAGAATTGAAAGTATGCGGTGATTCCCAATTGGTCTTAAGCCAAATTGAAGGGATATTTGAGGTGAAGAAACCAGAATTAATGAAATACCACCAGAAAGCTCAAGAGCTAATGGCCAAATTCTCAAAGATCACATTCGAGAAGGTATCACGAGCATCCAATGGCATGGCAGACGCCTTAGCTCGAGTGGCCACTCAATTGAGCAAACCAGATGGAGAAGAAGTGCAAATCACTATAAGGAATCGACGATCTCTAGCACCTTACCTCTTGGAGGTTGAGAAGGAAGTAAACACCAACCTCTTGGTGGGTATAGAAGAGTGGGAAGTAGACATGATGATGGAGCCTGACGAAGTATTGGAGGTAGCAGTGAATGAAGAAGAAGATTGGAGAAAACCTTTCGTAGAATACTTCAAATACCAGAACTTGCCTAGTGAAAAGGCTGAAAGGGAGCAATTAAAACGAAGAGTTCTCCGGTACGTGTATGTGAACGATACCTTATATAGGAGGTCATACGATCAATTATGGTTGAGATGCGTGTCACAAAGCGAGGCCCGAAAGATTATGAAGGAGGTTCATTCGGGATTCTGTGGAGCTCATCAGTCGGGTCCTAAAATGAGGCTGCATATCAAAAGGATGGGGTATTATTGGCCCACAATGATTGCTGATTGTGAAGAACAGGCGAAGAAATGCCACATGTGCCAAGTACATGGCGACTTCATCCATCAGCACCCTAATCCTCTACACCCAACAGTAGCAGCATGGCCGTTCGATATGTGGGGTATGGATATAGTTGGACCTATTGACCCGCCATCTTCGAAGGGACACAGGTTCATTTTGGCCATCACCGATTATTTCTCCAAATGGGCCGAAGCGGTGGCCTTAAAAGAGGTCAAGAGCAAAGATGTCATTCAGTTTTTAAAGAACCATGTGTTGTATCGTTTTGGTACTCCACGAGAAATTGTATCAGATAATGGTGCATCATTTAAGAGCGGAGAAATTTGTGCTTTCGCTAGGCAACATAAGTTCAAATGGAGATACTCTTCTATCTATAACCCGCGGGCTAATGGTTTAGCCGAAGCCTTCAACAAGGTGTTGATTAAGCTATTGAGGAAAACGGTGGGTGACAATCATAGAAGTTGGGATGAAAGACTCCAAGAAGCTTTATGGGCCTATCGAACAACATACAAGACTCCCACTCAAGCTACTCCTTACTCGCTAGCATTCGGATCCGAAGCGGTGTTGCCCTTGGAGGTCGAGCTACCTTCCTTGAGAGTAGCCATGCAAATAGGCTTACCGATGGATAAGAGGGCTCGTCTGAGGTTGGATGAGTTAGACGCTATGGATGAGAAGAGGTTGGCGGTTCAACAGAGCCTAGAGTTGTATAGAATTCAAATGGCTAAAGCTTACGATAAGATGGTAAGGCCTCGTACTTTCAAAGAGGGAGAATTAGTCTTGATCTTGAGGAGGCCCATCGTTGGTCATCATCATGGCCCGAAATTCGCTCCAAACTGGGAAGGGCCCTACATCATTAAGGAAGTTTATGGAGGAGGATCCTACAAGCTCGTAGACAAGGAAGGAGAAGGTTCGATCCCACCAATCAATGGGCGATATCTTAAGAAGTACTATACTTAGGGCCCATCCTTTTAGTCCACCTTACCAAAAACAACCAAAACCTTCATATATTTTAAACCTAATAAGGCCTAGCCCAATAAAATCCAAAACTCTATAAAAGCCCATGACAACAAAAACCTATTAAGTCTAAAACCATATACATAACCCAATAAAACATTAGAATAAAATCCCAACGGAAACGTTAGGACCCGATAAAACCCCAAAATCTTAACTTAACCTTTCAATCAAAGCCCAAAACCCAATAAAGGGGCAAGTTTTTGAAAAGGAACATGCCCCGTTAGGTTATATTACCCTATCTTATAATCCGCGGTCAACGATGGGATTCTCGGGTCCCGGAGAACGCGAAGCCGTGTCAAGGAAAGCCTTGGTGGTTTTCTAAAACACCTATGCCTAATGAAGAATAAGCCTTTGTGGCGTCTGAAGGCATTAAGGCATCGCCCTATGAAGGTATCTGAGGGCTCCCCCCAATCACTCCCACCGTGTCCCTCGCTGGACATGGTTTGGAAAATGGTTTTTGAAAAGAAATCTATTTCCCCGCATGTTAGAATTTACCCTGATCACAATCCGCGATCAACGATGGGATTTTCGGGTCCCGGAGAACGCGAAGCCGTGTCAAAGAAAGCCTTGGTGGTTTTCCAAGACACCTATGCCTAATGAAGATTAAGCCTTTGTGGAGTCTGAAGGCATTAAGGCACCGCCCTATGAAGGTATCTGAGGGCTCCCCCCACCCACCTCCACCGTGTCCTTATCTCATGATACGACGTTCATAAAGGAAAGAAGATACAAAGAAGCAAAAAGGCAGATAAAGGAGAGGCCATTCATTAATGATAAAAGGAGTGCAGAAGGTTACAAATACAAGCCAATGCAAGCTAAAACAATACTGAAAAGAAAATGATCACTAATACAAACTAAAGGAATGCAAAATAAGAGATAATGGTAAAAGTGCCCTAAAGGATAGCACTGGGGCAGCGCTGGGGCAGAACTATTCAAGATGGTCGTTCACTCTGGGGCAACCACAGCTCCACCATCAACTGCAGCTTCGCCACCCACTAAATTATTCAGAGCAGCAGAAATGACCTGAAGCGTTCCTTCTAGAGCTTCTAGGCGGGCATTCAATTCCCCAAAGCGCTGGTCAATAAATGCCCGGATTGAGACAGGGGCAGGATCATCGAGAGCCATCATAGCTGAATTATTATCCGGCGGGGAATCCACACCCATAGGACCATACTGGTTGGGGGCCGCATTAGGGAGCAAAATGTAATCATTCACGGGCTGGTTGGGATCAGGAACCAGCATATCCATTGAAGACTCAACCCACCCAACAAGGGGCAAGGAAAGGAGGAGATTGGAAGGATGTGCCACATCAGCATCAGAGACACGATTGCCCCACAACATGTCAGGCACACGGATGCGAGCTCTAAGCATAAGAGCTTCAATGAGATGACCGTAAGGAAGCGGCTCTCGATCAGAAATCGCCACCTTATGCATATGAAAGAGGATCATATGGGCCAAATTGATGGGCCATTGCTTCTGAATAAGGTTGCGGAGGTAGAAGAGACTCCCAGGCTTGGCAAGATGTGTCATTACTCCTTGGGGAAAGATGATATCGTTAACCACCAAGAAAAGAAACCTGAAAATCATGAAGGAATAAGGAAAGAAAAGAGAATTAATCGAAATGAAGCAAAGGAAGAAAGAGAAGAATACCTATGAAGAGCAGGCAGATGGAAAGTAGACACCCTCTCGATATCAGGAGCCGCCACCCTGAACCATTGGCGACATTCCTGATAACTACCAAAACCTTGAGGCCATCTCTGAAAGGCATAAATGGTAGAGCCGTGGGCAGTATTAGCAGCTTGCAAATAATTGGCCAAATCTCCAGTGGTGATATGAAAGAAGTGGCCAAACAGATAGGAAGAGGCCGAAGGAGACCCAAAATGATTAAAAGAAACCCTGAGATTGGCGTAGAAGAGGCGAGTAATTCTGGGGTGATACGGCTGATCACAATCTACCAAGCCAGCCAAGCTCCATGAGTCAAGCCAACCCCTGATGAGATTCACTTGCTCCACAGGGATCCTCCGCATAGGACGAAAGAAATAACAATCAGCCACGGGCCTCTCTGCATTACCCATGTCATTATAGTAAGAAAGGAATGCGGTCTCATCGCGAAAGAGATAGCGGTTGTCAGGAGTAAGGGACCAGTCTGGAAAAGTAGAATCCAGACGCAAGATAGAGGAACCAGAGGCCTCCCTGGCACGCTTGGATGAAGGAAGAGAGGACATGGTGGCAATAAATTGGGGAGTTTGTGTAGAGAGAAGAAAGACTGTGGGAAGCTTGAATAAAAAAAAAGAGAGAAAAGCAAAGGTGCGCTTATATAGGCGTGGTACAGGAAAGGTTGAAACTTGGAATTAATGGCATACGTGTGAGCATGTGGGAAAACTAAGGCCGTAGTGGCAAGAAGTGGAAATAAACCGTTCAAACTAATGCTCGAAAGAAACGGTATGAAGTCAAGGAGGCGCAGGAGAAGTGGAAGCGTTCAAGGCTGATTTTAGAAGAAGAAAGTAACCAACAAATTGGGTCGTGGCCCATGTAGGTTCGAACCCAAGGAAATATAGGGACGGGCCAAAATACCCCAACCTAAATTGGGAATTGAACTTGCGCGAGTTTTAGACTCTTAAAAGAAAAAAAAAGAAGAAGGCGAGTATGGGCCAAATTCCCATATTTCGTGAAAGAAATGGCGGCAAGAGTAAGAGTACTTGAGCTCCATAAATAAAAAAAAAAAAGAAGAAGAAGGAAGGAAGCCTTGAGCGCAGAAACCCAATCAGGCGCAAGAATGACGAAGTACTTACTACATTTTGAAAGAAGTTAGAGAAAAGAAACCTTGAGCGCAAGAACTCGATCAGGTTGTTTAAAAGGGTGAAGTTACTCATTGTGTCACAAGTAAGCACGCAAGGAAGCCCCGAGCGTAAGAACTCAGTCAGGCACAAGGACAAGTCAAATGCCACTAGGCAAAAGCACAAAACTACAAGCAAGCCAAACAAGTCAAGACAGCTAACATAAGAGATACAAGGCCTACATAAAATCCAAGTGTTAAATGTTAGGCCTAAAGAAAAGTCAAGACCCAGAAAGAAAGATACAAGGCTAGCATCAAAATCCCCAAAACTTAGCCCAAAATCCCAACCAGAATGATACTCAGCGGCCCTCTACAAGGCCCTCCATAAGATCAGCCTCCCTCCTATGCATATATGACCTACCCTTCGCCTCATCAAGGATGCGAATGATGCGCTTGTAACGAGAATGGACAGTCTCCATCCGTCTCTCCTCCTCATCACGGAAGTGAGCAAAGTACCTGAAAGCCTCGGCACAGCGGCTCCACGCATCAGTATAGTAGCCGGACCAGAGAACTAACTGAGAGTGGAGCTCCGCGATCTCAGAATGAAAGAATACCACATCTGACTCCCAACGCCCAACGTCAGTATGACGAGTAGAGGAAGAGGGTGCTGCTCGGCGAGCGGCCATCCACTCAGTGACCGAAGAGATAGACCGCTGGGAGAGAGAATGATACCTAGTATGGAAGGAGGTAAGAGTCTCAAAGGTGCTACCCAGCGACTGGAGGCATAAGGTGAGATGACTGCCCCTGCGGATATACTCCTGCTCTAAGTGTCCCAACTTGAGCGTCTCCACTATCCCGTGACACTCACCAATGAGAGAAAGCACTAGCGCAGCAACCCCTCTGTTAGGCTGAATCTCCAAGGAGATCCCATCAAAAAGCCTATCACGAATGGGAGAAAGAACGAGAGGAGTGCCTCTGCAAGCTAGGCGCAAAGCGGTCAAAGCATCTCTCAGTCCTACCACCGTAACAGCTGGAAAAGAAGAAACAAAGCATGAGAGGCGATCAGTCAGAGAATAAAAAGTTAGTGCTAAGAAGAGGAATGAAAGATTAATAAAAACTCACCTCTGGAGAAAGGTGGAGGGCTAGGGGTACGCAGATACTCCTGAATGCCAGTGATACGGAGTTCCTGGTGAAAGGGGGCATCACTGGACTCTGAGAGTCCATCCTCACCCTCATGAGGCAGAGGACCAACTGGGCTATCCATGTCAACCTGAAATATTAAACGAACACATGCGCAAAAGAAAGAAACACCAAAAATCAACCATCCAAGCAAAACATAAAGAGGGATATATGAAGCATGGAACATATAAAGTCCATTTCTCTAAGGGAATAAAAGAGATTAAGAATTCATACAAACATCCCCAACAAAATACAACGTCTGGTACAACTTGATATGCAAAGACAAAGATAAAAGATACAAAGCTTCAAGGAAGCCCACGAAAACCAGCAAAATAGAACCCTAACGAAACCATGACTAGAATCCTCTAATAAGGGCGAGGGCGAACGGAAGCATCCCTATGAGGTCTCATCATACGCCTAGAAGAATTCAGAGATTGATGGAGTTCAGTAAGCGTTGTGGTTACGTAGGCAATCAGTTTCCGAGCCTCCTTAGTGTGCTCCTCACAATCTTCCCAAAGGCGATTCATGCGGTACACCGCATGGTCATGATCAACCCATGCAGATTTCATGAAAGAGGTGGTGTCTGCCAATTTGGAAGGAAGATCTTTCAAATCCTCCTCAAGACGACGAATGTCCGATGCCACAAGATCAACTCTCGAAAAATCATGGCTCGCCCTAAGAAGCTCAAATTGGTGGCGACTGGTAGCAAGCATCAAGGGAAGCTCCTTTTGGAGTTCAAGGATGGAAAATACCTTCGATTCCGCATGTCCCCTTCTTAGAGTAGCGGAGGAAAGAACACGAAGCCTCTTGGAGTATTCCCATTGAATATATTCTTTGGTGAGGAAGTGAAGGTGAAAGCGAAGAGGCACCAAACCTAAATTGGCCATATTCTCAAGAACTTCATTACGATCAGCCCCCCTCAAAAATTGAAAACAGCCATAGTCAAAGAACTGGCGGCCCAGGCAAGTCTCACCGCATATTTCAGCAAGTCTCCAGAGAAGCCGTGCCACGTCATCAACCAAGAAGACTACATGATCAAAGAGAGGAATAAAGAAAAGGAAAAGGAGAAATAAGCAAGGAAGTTGAATGATAAAGGAGAAGGATCGTCAAAAGAAAAATTATACCTCCTGGAGGATCCAAAAACATTGGTGGAGCAGGATCGGGCTCATCACTTATCTCAATGATTTCAGGCTCCTCTGGAAGTTGAATGGCAAGGGGAAGCCAAGCAATGGGTTTGGGACCCCTGGAGGTGTTAGGAACATGTGAAGAAGGTTCGCCTCTGACGAAAGAAGGAGAGGGCAGTCTGGAAGGATTAACCACAGTAGGTGGGGCGGAAACTTTCTCTACGTTTGTTGAATGGGGTTCATCTGTTTCACCACTTGGGACGGCCTCTGGATAAAGTTCGAAGAGATATGGTGAGGAATAAAATGATGGAGAGGTCAAAAATGAAGATATGTGAAAAATACCTTCGATTGGAGATGTTTCAAAACAAGAGTTAGCAAAAATTTCTCCTTCCTCCACAAAGGAGTCAAACTCTTCATCAACATGAGAAGGAAAGGAATGCGAAATAGACCGATCATTGGTCTCCTCTCCGTTCACCTTTTCCCTTACTATGTTCGCATTGACATCGCCAGCAGGAATTGTGGGTTCATGTGTGTCCGCATTAGTGGGGACTTCCGCTGTTATTTTATCAGATGTGGGCAAAATTAGTGTATAATAAAGGGAGGCTAGTTATGAAGAAAACAATGGGAAAGAAGAGAAACAGATACACAAACCTTGAAGGGAAGGAAGCGGGTGTTTAGAGAAAGCAGCCAACATTTCCTCTTTGGAAAGATAGCGAATGGTTCCATCCAAACCACGAAAGTCATCAGGGACACGAGGACCCCAAGGAGGCTGCTTGTGGGAACAACGCTCCTGAGCATTCGTAGGGTACACACGCCTTATGATTTCCTCCTGAAGACGTTCATGGAAAGATTCAACCAAGTGTGTGAACCACCTGAAGAATCTTGCAGTGATAGTTCCAACGCGTTTCGCTGAAGGAATCCAACACTTAACCTCAGTGCCCAGTTGAGAAAAAGAATGCCAAAGACGGGCATGAGTCACCAAATCCATGGACAAGAAATCTTGAGCTGGAGGCATGGTTATGGCAGGTATGAACTGATCATACCCGAATTGGTGTGCCACCAAAGAAGGGTAATAAACTTCAGCGGACAAGTTGTCACCTGAACGATAAGGGAGAAGAGCTTCACGCGCACATAGCAAGAATTCAGCACTTCTAGGAGAATTCTCCAACAAAGGAAAAGGACCAAGATGGAAAGGTGCTTTATCCTCAATCTCATGTTCAGAATTGTCCCAAGAGGAACCAGAAGTGGAGACGCGAGAATGGGTGACAACCGCTTCACGACTTTGAATGAAATACAAATGCGTCTTCCACGGATCTGGACAACCAGCGGGGTTTACATGAGCAATTGATGCCAATTTTGGAAGCAACTTTCTGATGGACTCAGGCATGACAGGCGCATCATAAGTTCGAGGCCAGCGAGAACGTATCCACCCAAATAAAAGGTGAAATGGAACCACTACTGGCACCCAAGAAGGGTCAGGAGAAGAAGCGATCATTCGAAGGGACCTATAAAGGTTAACCAACACAGGAACAGCTAAAATGAGTTGTTCTCCCCGAGCCATAGCATTGGCAGCTATGAAGGTTTCTGGCCTAAGCACGCCAATAGATTGACTAGGCAGAAGGAAATAACAAAGCCACCAAGCAATGAAGGCTGTGAGCACTGTTTCATCATCAAGAGAAGGAGCCTTAGAAGTGAGACTTATCAAGCTGGGTTTAGACGTGTCACCTCTTAGAAGCTTTTCATTCAGAATGCTTGGAGAAGGCCAACTCTTGGATCGTGCAGTACGGTCAGTAAAATACTCCACCCATACGCGGAGAGGCACCTTTGCACCCTTATCTTTATTGAAGCGGTCTTTAGAAATCTCATTATAGATCTCATAAACCCGCCTCACAGCAGCCGAGTAATTCCAATTCCCATTCGGGTCCATCCCGAAAAGTTCAGAGTCACGAGGAGAGAACTCTTTGTTGTTCCTAAGGGGGCGGCTAAATCAAGGTTTAGCGGAAGCGATTAAAGGTTTTGGACCGGTTTGGTATGAACTACCCTAACACAATTCAATTGGTACCCAATACAAGCAAGCACACAAGCAATTCAAGTATAGCAAGATAATAAAGAGATAAAGAGAGAGAGAAATTGAACACTCGGTATGATTACGGAGTTCCGACCCGCTAGAAGAAGCTAGCCTTAGTCGTACGTCTCCGGGAGTTTCGCTACCACCAAAGGGCGCGCTCCGTTCAATTCCAACAAGAACGGGACTACAACTTCGAACCGAATCACCTCGTCACAAGGACACTCGAGGCGGATCGGCCTAACTCGAATGGCACAACGGCCTCAAAGGAGAAGAGCTCTCAACCTATTCCAACCTACACCTAGCGACAATGTCGGGGCGGTGGTGTTTGAGGCTACTAAATCTCTCAAGATGGTCTAGCTATGAAAAGCTCAAGTGGGAGAGTATCCCTGTGCTCAAAGGCTCAATTCTGGTCTAATTTTGCAAAGTGAGGCTCTTTTTTGAGAGAGAACAAGGGGTGGATATATATAGGGCTCGAGATGAGCAGTTCCCCAGCAAAAACTGGACACAGCGTTGTACAACTCTGAATGGCGTTGTACAACGCTGGAATATGACCGTTGTAAAATCTAACGGCTCTTTAATATAGCCGTTGGTCTGTCAGAGCGTTGTGCAACGCTATATGCCGTCGCACAACGCAGGAGTGTAAAACCAAAGGAAAGCTCCGACAATTCCGTTGGAAATTGTCAGAGCGTTGCTTGCCACTGAATGGCGTTACACAACGCTAAAGGGAGACAAAAGGAACAACTCTGACAGATTCAACAGGGCGTTGTACAACTCTATATACCGTCACACAACGCTAACGTTACCCAACGCTGAAAGGCGTTGGCTAACGTTAACAGAGCGCTGTCTGAACAGCCAGCTAACTTGGGATTTTTGTGGCGTTGTGCAACGCTATATGGCGTTGCACGATGGTACTCAGGAAATTTTCCAAGTTTTTTAACTGCAGCGTTGTACAACTCTATTCAGCGTTGTACAACGTTGTGAATCAGCGTTGCCTAACTCTATATAGCGTTGTGCAACGTTGATTCACAAAAGTAAGAAATTAGCTGTTCGGGCGTTGTGTAACTCTATCTAGCGTTGTACGACGCTAGGTCACAGAAAACAGGATTTTGCTGGTTTATTGAGCTTTTCGCTATCTAGACCATTTCAAGGATAAACAAGGACTAAAGTAAACCTTCTATCCTAGTCTAAGCTAGCCTATAAGCTCTCTAATGACTTGATCTTGATCTTTCTTAAGGCTTTTATCCAAGTCCTCATAAATTGTATCTTCTTCCTATAAAACTCAAAGAAGATTGTTAAATGCCAAATGATATTGTTTTGCAATCGACAAACCTAGAGAAGTTTAGTACAACAATCTCCCCCTTTTGACGATTTGCAAAACAATATCATTAGTAAAGCGATTAAATTTTGGCATTTCACAAGCTTTACTACAATTCTCCCCCTTTTTGTAAATCGACAAAAAGTGAAAATTGTAGCAAGCTCCCCCTAAATTTATGGCTCCCCCTTAATTTTGGAGAAAAGGAATTGGAGAACCAATTTAGAGCACTACACAAAGTAGTGTGACCAAATTTAACCTCTCAAACAAAAATAAGAGAGAAATAAAGAGGCTCCCCCTAAAGATTTGGCTTAAAAGACCGGGGGATAACTTGGTATTTAGGCCACATTGGTTACCATACCGCTAGTTATACCACTAGAGGTACAAGATTTTGGAACCCACTTACTTTTGGACTCACCATTTGGTTTCCTAAGTTTGCATTCCAACGAGATATGACCATTTTGACAACAATAGTTGCAATATGCATTGGTTGGCTTAGGCATGGTAGAACCCTTAACAAAATGAGAATAGTAATGGGCTCTAAGGTATTCGGCCTTTTTCTTAGGATCATTGGATGAGGCATTAAAATCCTTTTTGCGATCCTTTTGGAAATTTTGGGAAACATTCTTTTTATGCCCATTGGATTGAGCTTTGTGGTTTTGAGAAGAGTGTTGCTCTTTAAATTCATAAAACCATCCATCGGGTCCTCTAAAATAGATTTTATTAGACGCCTTTGGAACAAAAACCTTCTTTTCTTGATTTTGCAAATTCTTTTCGTTTTGCACTCTAGTGTTTCTAGATTTCCTTTGGTACATATGTGCATGACCACGAGAATTCCTAGGATTTTGAAATTGTGTGTTTTGTGCAACATGTTTCCCATTTTTGTATGACAAGTTCTTTTTCTTGGTTTGATAAGGCTTTTGGTAACCAAGACCGGACTTGTCATGAGGCTTTTGACCTTTGAAAAGGTTTTTCAAATCCGTTTTAGGAACTTGAGCTAAAACCGGTTTTTCAAGTTGTTTTTCAAGCTCCTTTATTTTAGCCTCATACTCACCCATCTTAGAAGTAAGCTCATCTACCTTGGTTTTTAAGGTTTCTATGGTATCGGCTTTCCTAACCAAGGCATCATGGGTAGCATCAAGAATAGAGTTCAACCTATCACAATCAACACATTTGGTTGAACAAGTTGGTTCATCATCACTCTCACTATCACTACTACTAAGAGATTCATTGAGAGGAAGATATACCTTAGGAGAGCATGTCTTTGGTGATGTTGATGGAGTGGAATGATTTGAAAGAATCGGGGATTCCATCTCTTTGGCAATGAATGCATGTTCTTCGTAGTTGTCCGAATCGGATGTACATGGATCGAACTCCGAATCCGTGTGGACTCCTCCCATGTGGCTTCCTTCGAAACAACTCAAGATGGCTCTCCATATATCCCTAGCTATATCAAAATCGCAAGCAAGTGTGCTACCAATTGATTCATGTACCGAGCTTAGGAGGACATTGACCGCATAGTCATTATCCTCCTTTTCCCTCAAGGCCTCGGTGGTAAGCTTGTTAGTATTTGGTTTAAATTTAGATTCATTTGCCACAATATACCAAACACCCATGCTTTTGAGGTAGCCAACCATACCATTTTTCCAAATAGAGAAATTTGTGCAAGTATGGTCCAATTTACCCGGTTTTTCTACAATTCTAGCCGCCATGATCGAAAACCGAGATTAAGAATAGCTTAATCGAGGTTCCCGCTCTGATACCACTTTGTTGTTCCTAAGGGGGCGGCTAAATCAAGGTTTAGCGGAAGCGATTAAAGGTTTTGGACCGGTTTGGTATGAACTACCCTAACACAATTCAATTGGTACCCAATACAAGCAAGCACACAAGCAATTCAAGTATAGCAAGATAATAAAGAGATAAAGAGAGAGAGAAATTGAACACTCGGTATGATTACGGAGTTCCGACCCGCTAGAAGAAGCTAGCCTTAGTCGTACGTCTCCGGGAGTTTCGCTACCACCAAAGGGCGCGCTCCGTTCAATTCCAACAAGAACGGGACTACAACTTCGAACCGAATCACCTCGTCACAAGGACACTCGAGGCGGATCGGCCTAACTCGAATGGCACAACGGCCTCAAAGGAGAAGAGCTCTCAACCTATTCCAACCTACACCTAGCGACAATGTCGGGGCGGTGGTGTTTGAGGCTACTAAATCTCTCAAGATGGTCTAGCTATGAAAAGCTCAAGTGGGAGAGTATCCCTGTGCTCAAAGGCTCAATTCTGGTCTAATTTTGCAAAGTGAGGCTCTTTTTTGAGAGAGAACAAGGGGTGGATATATATAGGGCTCGAGATGAGCAGTTCCCCAGCAAAAACTGGACACAGCGTTGTACAACTCTGAATGGCGTTGTACAACGCTGGAATATGACCGTTGTAAAATCTAACGGCTCTTTAATATAGCCGTTGGTCTGTCAGAGCGTTGTGCAACGCTATATGCCGTCGCACAACGCAGGAGTGTAAAACCAAAGGAAAGCTCCGACAATTCCGTTGGAAATTGTCAGAGCGTTGCTTGCCACTGAATGGCGTTACACAACGCTAAAGGGAGACAAAAGGAACAACTCTGACAGATTCAACAGGGCGTTGTACAACTCTATATACCGTCACACAACGCTAACGTTACCCAACGCTGAAAGGCGTTGGCTAACGTTAACAGAGCGCTGTCTGAACAGCCAGCTAACTTGGGATTTTTGTGGCGTTGTGCAACGCTATATGGCGTTGCACGATGGTACTCAGGAAATTTTCCAAGTTTTTTAACTGCAGCGTTGTACAACTCTATTCAGCGTTGTACAACGTTGTGAATCAGCGTTGCCTAACTCTATATAGCGTTGTGCAACGTTGATTCACAAAAGTAAGAAATTAGCTGTTCGGGCGTTGTGTAACTCTATCTAGCGTTGTACGACGCTAGGTCACAGAAAACAGGATTTTGCTGGTTTATTGAGCTTTTCGCTATCTAGACCATTTCAAGGATAAACAAGGACTAAAGTAAACCTTCTATCCTAGTCTAAGCTAGCCTATAAGCTCTCTAATGACTTGATCTTGATCTTTCTTAAGGCTTTTATCCAAGTCCTCATAAATTGTATCTTCTTCCTATAAAACTCAAAGAAGATTGTTAAATGCCAAATGATATTGTTTTGCAATCGACAAACCTAGAGAAGTTTAGTACAACACTCTTCATAAGGAGAACCTTTAACGGGAAGACCCACCAAATCCCTAAGATCATCGAGAGTAACAGTCATGAACCGATCCTCTACCAGTAGGGTGTTGGTTGGATAATTCCAGTTGCTCATGAAGGCCTTGAAAACAGGGACATTGGGGTGATAATCAAAAGGAGTAACGGCTACCGCCCCAAATATCCCCGCTCTCTTCAAACGCCCACCATAACATTTCAAACAGAAAATGGTCCACTCATTTTGACCGGGACAATGGGAAAGGCCACCCCTTATATGAAAAGTCGCAGAATGCCAAGGTTTAGTGAGACCCGCAACCATAGAAGCTCCAGGGAGATGAACTGCCGGATAAACCATAGCTCCAGTAACAGGATGAAGGATAGTTACAGGACCATCGTGACAACCTGGCTCCTCTACTGAACGAAGTGCCATAGTTGAACCTTCATATGGACCCGATTGCATCACACGGCGACGACGAGGAAAATTATCATAGAGAAGAGTAGAAATTCCTTCAGATAAGGGGTTTTTACGGGGAAATAAAGTGAAGGGATTAGTTGGAGACAAGAAAGGAGTAGCATCATGACGGGGAATTCTACCAGAAGAGAAATCTCTCCCTTGTAACATTTCAGCCCGTATGTCAGGATGGTGCTCAGGAAAACGGTTCTTAGGGTCAAAAGAATGGATGAAAGCTTCGATCTCATCCTCCGAAGGACGGTGAATGGGTAAATCAGTAGGTCGCGTCCAATATGCCATCAAAAGATTCTTTTGAGAGAATAAAAGAAAGTATCATTCGCAAGAACTAAATTAGTAAGTCTAACCAAACCCATTTGAAATCCAAAACTAAGCAGTTCAAATTCATTTGACCAAGTCCTAAACCTACAGTTCAAATAAACCCAATTAAACTTAATTCCAAGCAATTCAATCCAACTCAAATACCCGACATAAATAATCAACCCAAACAGCCTAGTCCGCAATTCAAATAAATCCAAGTCAACCCAATTCCAAATCATTCAATACCATTCCAAATGACCCAATTCCAATTCCAATAATTTAAGTTCCCAAACCGAAACATCACATCTCACATCCACAATTGTCATCATACATGTCAAAAGAGAAAGAAGTGTGTACCTGAAGGAGATGCCCGGATAAAGGCGTTAAAAAAGTTGAAGGAATCTGTAAATATGGAGAAATAAAGTTGGTGAATACCAAGCGAAATATAATCGGTATTAGAAGAGATGTGATATGGAATGGGTGGGGCATAGTACCAAACAAAAAAAAAGAGGATGCTTTTTCAGACTTTTTTCGCATGACCCGTATGAAAGTCACGGCCCAAAAAAAAAAAAGAGGGAAAGAAGTTGCTCAGTCCAAAAATGTTCGGCCCAAGTTGCCCAGCAAAAAAAAAAATGTGCAGCCCACCCAGGATTTTATCAAAGAAGTTTGTTCTAAAAGAAAAGAAGTAAGCGACATTATGATATGCGGAATTCACACAGGTGAGAATGGAGGGAGTAGTAAGCCGAGTGAAGTTTTGAAGGGGATAGATGCACTTCATGGAATACAGAAAGAAAAAAATGGTGTATTCAATTCTATTGAACCCCAACAACATAGAAAGTTGTAGAAAGAAACAGAGGAAAGGGAGGAGCATGTGTCGCGTTCAAAATCAGTGAAAAGGGGTTACTATGAGTAAAAGATGGCGAGTAAGCAAAATCAGTGACATTTCGTCAAATACCTGAAGCAATATTGATGGGAGGAGCTGATTTACAACATTTCATAATGCATTAGAAGTGTAGCTTGTGAAATAGGAGACGGGATAAAAAAAAAAAAACTGTCCTACAAAAAGAAAGAGTGAACAAGCAAAAGAATAAAAAAGGGTGGCGATTTGGTGATGTCCCTGTGGTCGGAGAGGCTCTCAGAACATTAAACCTTAACATATGGATGGTCCATTTAAAAAAAAAAGAAAAGAAAAGAAATAATGTGACAGGCACAAGAGGAAGTGCAATATTTCACAACTATAAAGAAACAGATTTTCAAAAAAAAAAACGTATAAATGCAAAGGAGAAAGGGGTGATGACCTGGTGAAGAAAGGAGTGCTAGGGCTGTTGCCGACTGGAGGGAGTAGCAAAACGAAATAAAAAAAAGGGGTCTGGTCCAAAACTAAAGGCACAATTGAGATGAAAAAGTTTGAAATAGTAAACAAAGGAAGCACAGATGAGAATAAGTGCAGAGGAGGAAGAAGGAAAAATACCTCAGTTATGTGAATAAGGGAAAAGCACAGAGCTTTCAGTCAATCGCTAGCAAATATAGAGAAAGGATCCCGTTCAAAAATGGAATAAGAAGAAACCATGAAAGGCATGCTTGAAAATGGAGGAGGCGTTGAGTATGCAACATCAAACAAAGATGATACAAGGAAAAGAGGAAAGAGTACCTGAACACAGATAAAACTGCCGATCCTTCAACTGGCTAGCAACTAGGGCAGAAGTGCGACTTCAACAAGCAGATCTGTGAAAAGCCAGAAGAGAAAAGTTGAAATAAACATGAAATGGCGTGAAGAATCTCAGAAATTGAATGAACAAGTGAATCTCATGGTGTGAACGGCAGGCATTCCTACCATGGATTCCGATCTACTACTGAGGAACCCCCAGCATAGATCATGGAGCAAGGCTTAAACACAGTGAACCACTGAGTTAGGCCATTAAAAAAGCTTAAGAAAGGGACCCCCTGACTTAAACCATGGAAGATAGAGAAGAAGAGGTGAGAAAAAGAAAAGAAACTTAACTCAGCCGAAGTGGAAAGAAGCAAGAAGAGATAGCGTGTGGAGAAGCAATATATATAGCCTGAGGATAGCTAGGGTTTACCTGGTCAAATGACACACGTATATAGTCAACAAGAGTGAGAAGAATGAGTCACTGAAATCTGGGCCCCATTAGATATTTCTCTGGAATTTGATTTGAAGTGAAACGGTATTGTGTAAACTGAACTTAGGCACCGGCTCAGAGAACAAGTTGTCAGTGAGAAAGGAGTAGGTGTGCCAAGTCTAAAGAAAACAAATGCTGGGACCAAACGGGCAAGGTGGCAGCTGCCAGCTGAAGGTTCTTTTGTCCTCATACTCCGTTGGTGATGTCACGTTTTGTACCAGCAGATAAAACAGAAACGCAACTCCTCTTGTACCAGCAAGTGGAGACAAAAATACAGCGCCTTTGTACCAATGGATAAGAACCAAGTTGGGATGCTATGTGAACAGATCCTGTATGCAGCAGAAGCAAAAACACTCAAAGAAGGATGATGGTTGAGATGAGTCAAACATTGCATAAGGCACCAAAGCACATCAACCATGGAAATAACTCAGGGTCATTTACACATGCTTAATGGTGCTTCGGTGGGGGCATTTGTTGAACCATAAAAAATGGTGATAAAAAAAGAGAGAATAAGCAAAATGGATGGTGGAGGTGACCAATTTTCATATAAAAAAAAAAAAAATTTATACGGCATACACAGAGCCAATAGTACATATGCTCAATCCATGGATGTATGGAGTGTAAAATGAAGCGAGAAATGAAATTAAATGATGAAATAAGAATGAGTAAACATATCACACCAGAAAACCATGAAATTCCAGTGTTTACTGCACGCCTCCAATTCCGAAATGAATGGAGAAAGACTCAAGAACAGGTTTTCAAATTCCCTCCATACTAAAAAGGAGTTGGCCACACTCGGTTTACATGCACCGCCACTGATGAGAGGAAAAGTGCAATGCACGGCTCACAAGAAACAGGTGTATCGAAAAGAGGTGTAGTGAATGGCGCTGTGTTTCAATTGAGTTCAAGCCTCCTACATACAAGAGATAGGTGCACATGTTCCTCATAAACTACTGACTAACAGACTTGACAGTAGCACACGGTGTATGAAGCCCCAGACACACACAAGGAAGAGAGAGCAAAATGCCGCTGAAAAGGGAAGTCCGGTCAACATTTGACCATCTCATAAAACAAAGTCGAAATGCACCTAGGCTACTAAAACCAAATGAGATAAAGAACACTGGACCCCACTGTTAGAGCTTGGTGTACCATAAACCGAGAACAGCCAAAACATGGGAAGAGAAAAGAGAAGAATTCCCAGCTGAAAGTTGTTGGAGTTGTTTGTTACAAAACTGCCGGGCTTGGGAGGATGGTTCACTGAACCTAGACGGAAGGAGAGGCAAAGGCTTCGCCTATATAAGGAGATTAAAGGAGAGGGAAAGGGACCCCAAGAAGGCACTTAAAAGAATACCCATTCTCACCTACACTTACACACAATTAGGATAGAATTAGATAGACATTTTCACAAGCATCTGCGGTGCACAGTAGAATAGAATAGAAAGGTAGGAATTGTAGGTTCAATTGAAGAGAGGAAGTTGTACTGAAGCAAAGGAAGTAAGAAAAAAGGTAAAAGACAACTGAATTTTGGTAATTGCTGGATTCTTGAAGTTAATTTGCGATTTTTTTTTTCTTGATCGATGCTTGTTTCTGCTTCTTGAGCAAAAATTGAGTAAGTGCTTGATTAGACGATGATCTTTCTAGCTTTTCTTGATTAAATTCAGAGATGTGAGATCCTATGCCATGGGTTCCATGGCATTAGGTGATCAAGTAATGAAAATCGAGGTCAATTTCAGTCTCAATCGTGAAGCCCTTGTATTCTAATCACCTTTTACTGATATTTTCTGATCTCCTCAATGGCTGATTTATCTTGATGTAATTTAAGAACTTGAGATCCTATGCCATGGGTTCCGTGGTATTAGGTGTCGATTAGTAAAGATCAAGGTTTAGTTCCAGTTGGCAGGGTGAAATTTGTAGTATTTAATCACATTCTTTTCTTTCTCTGGATCAATTTTTGGATACGCTTCCTTCTTTCCCCAATTCTTGATCTGAAGATTACTGCCTATCTCCATTAAAGTTTATACTAAGGGGTCCTTAGACATAGACTGGAGAAGGCAACCTAGCTTGAGGGTTCCTCATGACTAGGTGTAGATCACGGTTTAGGCTGAGGGTTCCTCAGTTCTAAGCCATGGTTCTTTAATGATAGCTTCCATAGCTTGAACTAGAGAACCTCTGTGTAATTCTTAGATACTTCAAGTCGAAATGCTGTCAGAATTTAATCTTGTGTTATTTCTCTCAATTTCTGGGTTAATACGCATGATTGCGACTTTAAGCGTAATTTGACATCACCTTAATGCAAGAGACCTTCAGTTTTCTTTTACGATGCAAGAGATGTATTGAAGTTTACCAAGTTTCAAGGCTATAAGTCTGCCTGAAAATTGCAGAACCATGATGGTATAATCTATATAGTTTTGACTTGCATTTACAGGTTTCCTGCTTTTCCATATCATGAAGTTTGATCTGTTGACCAGTCTTTTCTTTAAAGACACTCTTTAATTTCATCCAGGTGGTTTGTAAATTTCTGATATAACATAAGAATAAGGTGGTCTTCAATCAATAGCTAAACTTATAAGAAGCTGAGGCCCTGGGTATTTGATAGTAGTGTGATAATGCAGGGTTTATAACCAATGAAAACTTGACCCCTTGGAACTTGTATGTCATGGCTGTAATTGGCACATAGAGAAAGAACAAGAATATGACACCAGTGTTTAATTATACTCAAATACACATGCGACACATTGCCATGAGAAAGTACTAAGTATAAAAATGATAATCCATCACCAAGTCAAACGATGTTCATGAAGTTGAACATGTGAAAGTTAAATTGAGCTAAGCAATTTCTGTTTCACGCTACGACATTCCCAAGTAATTTACTGTCAGTGTTATTTAACCTCTGAGCTTCACTGGTACCCTTTCTCCTATTCCACCGTACTAGTCAACGCTACTCTCGCCAAATGGAATAGGCACGACAAAAACTAAGCATACCATCGAGTTCCTCTCTCTCCTACGACACCAGAGAACGTTGTCCCAAACCCTACGATGGTCGGAATCGTTAACGGGTTAAACCCGTTATCGTCAAACCCAATAATGAAGGGAACGAACCCGTTTTCTTCAAACGTCTCAGTGCTCACGATCTCTTTGATCTTCCGTAACAAAAGTGGTGTAACGAGTCTTGAAGTTGTCAGCGATTTGCTACGCCAAGGTCGCATTAGGGTTGGATAGGTGATCCCCAACAAGAGCCCCAGTAATGTCTGGCCGAGGTGGACCAACCAAGGAATGCCACGTCAACAGAAATGTTAAAAATCATTTTAAAAATAGTAAGAAACTCAGGAGAACACAAATAAAATATCTATAATATCCTAAAAATCTAAATAAACCAAGTTCACTGATACTTTGATATTAAATTATGTCAAAGTAATGGCCTTTTGTATTTTTGAAGTATTTTCACTTTAAAAATAAAATTTATAAATATTAGAGAACTAATAAATACATACTTTTGAAATAAAAATCCCAAATATAATGGCTTTGAAAAATTAAGTACCTTCAAATATAAATATGTTTTATGATTTACAAATTATAAAGTCAAAATAAATCAATTGTATCTTTTAAAATGAAATTTATAAAATCAAAAGCTAAGTACCTTCGATATACAAGAAACTTCAAGAAAGATATTTTAGATATCAAAAATATTTTCCAAATTAGTCTAAAATCTAAAAAGGAATTTCTAAAAGTCAAAAGTGCAAAGGCCAAAGTGAATAAAATCGTCGAATATCCCAAGTGAAACTTTAGAAATTAAAAGACCAAAACACGAAACCCAAAGTCAGAACCAAAACATCTCCGTTTGAGGAAAAGTCCCTCTTTAGGGTTGAGATCGACCTTAAATGACTTAGAAATCGAATTCTTACGGGCCCCCTCGTCCAAAAAATTCATTTTGTTCTCACAAGTGCCGCCAAATGGCCCGAGAACCAACTCTCACAAGTGACGCTAAATGTCCCGAGGGTTGTAAAAGAACCAACTTTCACAAGTGGCGCCAAATGCCCCGAAGGTTGTAAAATTCCTTTTGTTCTCACAAGTGCCGCCAAATGGCCCGAGAACCAACTCTCACAAGTGACGCCAAATGTCCCGAGGGTTGTAAAAGAACCAACTTTCACAAGTGGCGCCAAATGCCCCGAAGGTTGTAAAATTCCCTTTTGTTCTCACAAGTACCGCCAAATGGCCCGAGAACCAACTCTCACAAGTGACGCCAAATGTCCCGAGGGTTGTAAAAGAACCAACTTTCACAAGTGGCGCCAAATGCCCCGAAGGTTGTAAAATTCCTTTTGTTCTCACAAGTGCCGCCAAATGGCCCGAGAACCAACTCTCACAAGTGACGCCAAATGTCCCGAGGGTTGTAAAAGAACCAACTTTCACAAGTGGCGCCAAATGCCCCGAATGTTGTAAAATTCCTTTTGTTCTCACAAGTGCCGCCAAATGGCCCGAGAACCAACTCTCACAAGTGACGCCAAATGTCCCGAGGGTTGTAAAAGAACCAACTTTCACAGGTGGCGCCAAATGCCCCGAAGGTTGTAAAATTCCCTTTTGTTCTCACAAGTGCCGCCAAATGGCCCGAGAACCAACTCTCACAAGTGACGCCAAATGTCCCGAGGGTTGTAAAAGAACCAACTTTCACAAGTGGCGCCAAATGCCCCGAAGGTTGTAAAATTCCCTTTTGTTCTCACAAGTGCCGCCAAATGGCCCGAGAACCAACTCTCACAAGTGACGCCAAATGTCCCGAGGGTTGTAAAAGAACCAACTCTCACAAGTGGCGCCAAATGCCCCGAAGGTTGTAAAACTCTTTAAAAGTGACTCTTAAACGACTCCAAGTGAAGATTCATTCCTTTTTTAACGAAGACCTCTTCTAAACCTCAAAGTCTTCTAGTAGTATGGTGGTCCTTAATTGGGTCCCGTCGATTAAGTTTGGTACCGTCAATTAAGGCCTCTTTAAGACAAGTAATAACACTCCATAAATTCATTTTCTTAGCTCATTACATCAATACCCTTTATGTCCCTTAATCAGAGGTTCTCGTAGGCAACTACGAGGTAATTAACAATAGGGGCTTGCGCCTATTGGAAAGAAAGGACCCGCAAAATTAAGAAACTTCTTTAAGTAGCGACTCTTTATAGGGTTCTCTTGTGTTGAGAGATACCCGCTATAGAGATCGAAACCTTAAGGGAGGTGAATCTAAGGTTATGTTCCCATTGTTCTTCGAGAAATTCCTTCGAAGAGAATAATGACGAAAAAGCCGCAACACCAAGTACGGTCCAAATACCAACAAATAATGACGATATCAAATATATTTTTGGAATTTAAAACTTCGTATATTTCAATTTATGAATTATAAAAAAGTAGTTTTAATCATCTTATCTAAAGAAATTCTGGTTATTAGATTGGTTTTTTTTCTATTTTAGAATTTTGACCTCTTAACTGTTTTTGTAGTTTTCTTCATTTGGATATTTTGTTATAAAGAATAAAATACCAATCCCTTACTCAGATCATTTATAATTATTGTTTTGGAACAAACACTTATGAAAGAATATATGCCAGATGTCCAAATTATTTCGTAACGTACGGATCAAAATTAATAGTGATCATGTTTCATTAATTCCCTTTCTGGAGCGAGTAAAGTTCTCTGGTCAGATTCGGTCAGGCACATCTTATCCCTTCTTATTTAATCTCATCCTGTATGTGGAGCACAGTCTTAGAGGCGCCGCAGAAGAACACGACTATCTCACAGCCGGCTGTTTTCAGGATTCAACCTTCAGCCTTCTGGAAACATTGGGTAAAATAAATAAATCAGTATGAAAAGACGAGAATTCTATGTCCACTTTTTACAGTTGAATTGACGAGACGCTGCTTATGAACTTATGGTTATGCACTTATGCTGCAATCCGGATTTGCTGTTGCGCGACAAATAATGTAGCGCACGTACGAACCGTCTGATTTTGATCGGACGGTTAATTTTTTACGAGTCTATCAATCTAGATTACATGCACGGAGCTTCCTTGTTCATTGGATCTTGATCAGACGACCATCATACCGCGCTATACCATGTATCGAGCGGCAGCGGATCTGAATTTCTTATGCTGGACCTGGTAATTCTTTTTGTGGGAACTGGGAACTGGGATTCTGGGAAATCGAAACCTAGTAACCTACGAAGTCTAAATAAAACCTATTATCTAGCTTTCATGAGTAATGTTTTTTTATGACGATGTATTTTTCATTAATACGGTGACAATACACGTATGAAACTCAAATAGTGAGATTGGCAGTTTATGAACCATGTCTCGAAGTGTATTATGTTAGCTGAGATTTTTATCTTTCAATTTTTGCATCGAAAGAAAATGACCTATTAATTGTTGAAAACATATTTAATATAAATAATAATATATTAGTAAACTTAAGACAAAAAAAAAATATTTCTCTTAAAATTCTTTTGACCTATATAACTAAAAATAATACGATAAACGGCACTTAAATTTATACAGAGTACACAAATAATTTCTAAGAATATTTTACCTGACGCATTAAACATGTAATTTTCGTAAGAAAAGTAAAAAAAAAAAACATGAAATATGTGAATCTTTTGATTAAAATCGGACTGTTAAAGACGAAAGAATGTTGATCTTCATCTTCAAAAAAAAAAGGACGAAAAAAATGTAGCATGGTTAATAAAAAAATAAGTGTAAAACTGTGTTGATAATTAATAAAAATAATAAAATATAAATGTATTGTACGGAGATGACTAAATTTTGGAGAACGAGTCCAATGCGGTCCAATGGGCATTAAAAACAGCGGGTTGCAGCTGAAATACCATAAAATAAGCATGAAAGGTCAAATCTTAGTTAAAAAAAAAATATATCAAAATAATACGGCATGGGATGAGAAGAATAAATTCTTTTCCCCAAAACAGCGTCAAAATTTATATCTTGACCGAAATAAGAGGAGAGCATAGGAGTAAACTTAGCGATAAAATTCAATATAACTTACTCTGGCTCTGTAATCTCCGATTTTGGAGTTACTCATCTCCTCACCCGTCGTCTCCTCTAATCTCCCTTTTATCTCCTCCAATATCGTTGTGGAGCAGAGTCTAATATGACAAGTATGATATTTCCAGCAATTCATCTCGGCTCCGTTTGGATGGCTTCTTCCCATAATAAGGAATAAAGAATAACCATTTTTTACCAATAAATTTATTTCTAACCATCTAAACTCTTCACAAAAGTTACACACTTCCCAATAAATTTACCACTTCCCAATAAATTTATTCCATTCTTCCTTCTTCTTACCCTATTCTCAACGCATCCAAACGGAGCCCTCGGTATTTGAAGATTCAAACGTCTTAAAAGATAGTTAAGTTATTTCATTTTCATGTTTAAATTAATCATTCTAGATTATTCATATTTGGTTGAGCACGTGGAGGAACAAGGGAACACATAATAATTAGTCATAAATATATGGGGCTTGCTTTTATTACCGATGGTGTCATTTTCATTTAAATGCAATTTAAGGGTATTTTGTTTCCTCCAAATAATGCATGCAGGATTAGTATTATTTTGCTTAATATGATATACCCTTTGGATTAGCTCAAGTCTGAATTGTACAATTCAAATAATATTTGTATTATTTTCAAATAACATAAATCTAACGGTTTTTCATGTAGTTTTTAAATTACATATTTGACACTTCTTATACTATTCTCAAAAGTACTATTAAATAGCACCACTTTATTGCACAACTCCAGAATTCCATTCCTCAATGCACCTGATCTGAACTCCTGAAACGATGGGACCACACGGGAATAGACCTGTCAAACGTGATCGATGGTCACAGAATTGACCCTCACCGTTATCGTTACGTTTAATCATGCGGCACAAATTTGATTGCCGTTAACCAAATCGTTTATCTAACGACATAAAAAACTTGTTGTCCTTAAGGGAGGCGGCTTAATCAAGGTTTAGCGGAAGCGATTGAGGTTTTGGACCGGTTTGGTATGAACTATCCTAACACAATTCAATTGGTACCCAATACAAGCAAGCACACAAGCAATTCACAATGCAAGATAGTAAAGAGAGAAAGAGAGAGAAATTGAACACGCGATGTGATTACGGAGTTCCGACCCGCTAGAAGAAGCTAGCCTTAGTCGTACGTCTCCGGGAGTTCCGCTACCACGAAAGGGCGCGCTCCGTTCAATTCCAACAAGAACGGGACTACAACTTCGAACCGAATCACCTCGTCACAAGGACACTCGAGGCGGATCGGCCTAACTCGAATGGCACAACGGCCTCAAAGGAGAAGAGCTCTCAACCTATTCCAACCTACACCTAGCGACAATGTCGGGGCGGTGGTGTTTGAGGCTACTAAATCTCTCAAGATGGTCTAGCTATGAAAAGCTCAAGTGGGAGAGTATCCCTATGCTCACAGGCTCAATTCTGGTCTAATTTTGCAAAGTGAAGCCACACAACTCGTTTATTGGAGAGAGAACAAGGGGTGGATATATATAGGGCTCGAAATGAGCAGTTTCCCAGCAAAAACAGGCCACAGCGTTGTACAACGCTGAATAGCGTTATACAACGCTGGAATATGACCGTTGTAAATTCTAACGGCTCTTTAATATAGCCGTTGGTCTGTCAGAGCGTTGTGCAACGCTATTTGCCGTCGCACAACGCAGGAGTGTAAAAACAAAGGAAAGCTCCGACAATTCCGTTGGAAATTGTCAGAGCGTTGCTTGCCACTGAATGGCGTTACACAACGCAAAAGGGAGACAAAAGGAACAACTCTGACAGATTCAACAGAGCGTTGTACAACTCTATATGCCGTCACACAACGCTAACGTTACCCAACGCTGAAAGACGTTGGCTAACGTCTCCAGAGACTTTGTATGTAAAAACGACTGTTTACATGGGACAGCTAACTTGGAATTTATGTGGCGTTGTACAACGCTATATGGCGTTGTACGATGGTACTCAGGAAATTTTCCAAGTTTTTTAACTGCAGCGTTGTACAACTCTACTGAGCGTTGTACAACGTTGTGACTCAGCGTTGCCTAACTCTATATAGCGTTGTGCAACGTTGATTCACAAAAGTATGAATTTAGCTGTTCTAGCGTTGTGTAACTCTATCTAGCGTTGTACGACGCTAGGTCACAGAAAACAGGATTTTGCTGGTTTATTGAGCTTTTCGCTATCTAGACCATTTTAAGGATAAACAAGGACTAAAGTATACCTTCTATCCTAGTCTAAACTAGCCTACAAGCTCTCTAATGACTTGATCTTGATCCTTCTTAAAGCTTTTATCCAAGTCCTCATAAATTGTATCTTCTTCCTATAAAACTCAAAGAAGATTGTTAAATGCCAAATGATATTGTTTTGCAATCGACAAACCTAGAGACGTTTAGTACAACAAAACTAAATTGTTAACCGTTTCATATAACTAAACGATTTAAACGATTTAACGTTTAGCCGTCTGTTATATTCTGCCAACAAATAATAAAGAGACAGAAGTATAAGGAAAAAATGCCCAAATTTCATACATCATAAATTCATAATATGATCCAACAACATAGGAGTCATATATTAATTTGATACATCCAAAATTGACACAGTACTTGAATAACATGTCCAAATTCCATACATAAAGATCTAACCCAACAAAATGTGAACATATAATCAACATACATCCAAATTTGACAAAATGACACATATAATTGCCCCATATGTTAACCCAAATACACAATTGAACCTTGAATTTTATCTAGCTCAACCCAGATCTCAAACTTTCTTCTCGGTTATACCAATCTGGCCCAATTGACTGAGCAAAAAAAAAAAAAACAAACACAAGCATCATCATTGAAGATCTGCTTGAGATCTGAGGAGCCAAAGATATGCTGGTAGAACCAACAATCCAGGCTTCAATTGTGTATTAAGGCAACTAGGCAAGCACATACTGACATACACACATACAACAAAAGTATCATAACTAAAGTAATAATAGTTGGCTTTCTGACACTGACACATCATCTCATTCCTCAATGACAGCCCCTTCCTCAATGTTCCATAGAGAGTCACCAATTTTTTCACCAAGCTCTGCAATTGGATAGAAATGAAATAATTGAATATGCAAGTTATTTGTTTGATAAAGATATAAGAAAGAGGTAGTATAAGATTAACAAGGAACATTAATTATCATATAAGATTAGTATGCAAGTTAAGTGATGATTAAGTTCTACAAATCATAGGTAAAGAGTTACCAACTTAATTGCATATGTGTATGTTATGGAACATAGTACAAGACTTGACCCAACGAAATAGACATATGGATTGTGTTATGTGTCATTGTTTATTTCGTTATGATTTTGGTTCTAAGTTTGAGATATTTATCTTTTCCACATGAGGATAGGTTCAATAAATATTGTCTACCGCTGATTCCCGATAAGGGCTGCTATACGGACTTTATTTATGTTCTCTTGAATTGTGCGGGGAAAAGCTAATCATCAAGAAAACCGTATGTCCCTCATTAATTCACTTAGTGAGTGACGATATCTGTTTGGGCCCCTTGATGGAGTTGGATCGTATGCGCGCAACTAAGCGATCAACTCTAGATCAAGAAACGTATAATCTGCAAGAATGACACATTCCTATCTTGGATTATACGATGATATCGTGAGACATAAGAATCAAAATAGAGAAACATTATTATTCTCTTATGCAGGATTGAAATATTGTAGCAGTACACTATTTATGCGAATTGGGAGTCATAACGTGTTGCTAGATACCGCTTATGATTATTGGAATTAAATAGCGATTTAATTCCATGTCCAACATAGCATAAATCCTCAAAGGGTCACACATAATAAGGTGTTTAACCATACGTGCATTATTTATTTGCAACAGTGAGTATTGCAAAATATGATAAGTTGATTAATTAATTAAATAACGTTATGGACCGTTATAATTAATTAAATCAAATGAATCATATAGAAATAAATTAATGCATTGTCTAATCTCTAAATAATTATTATTAAGTTAATAATTATTTATAAACAACACACTTAATTTAAATTAAGTTAATTGGGCTTTAATTTATTGGTAAATTAAATGTCCAATTTAAGTAGCAATTGAATGGGCCTTTAATTAATTGAATTGAGGCATTAAATAGAAGAGCTAGTGACCCAACAAAGCCCACTAGAAGGCCGGCCCTATTAGGGTGGTAGGTGGGGTGGCACACTTGTAATTAGTGTGAACTTTGTGCTAGGGTTTGGAGGCTATATAAGGACCTATATGGTGGCTCCTTTGGATGGCTCTCTCTCTCCCTTTCTCCACCTAGCCGCCACCTCCCCATGGTGCGCCGCCCCCCTCTTCTCTCTTCCATTCTATTGCTCATGTGTTGAGCTCTTCCTCTTCCACAAATCAATTGGTGAATTATTTGCAAGAAGGGGAAAGCTTTGGGATTAGACTTGTTATTCTCATCGCTAGCACGATTCGAGAATAACTTGGTTAATACCTTAGTGGACTCGAGGCCAAACATGGAGGAGGCGAAGGAGAGCACCCCATCGATTCCCATGCCGTAGGATCGAGCCCCGCGAATACGATTTCGCGGGAGGTACATTATTCCACCTATCTCTTTGTGTCGAATGAGCTTTTGCACTAGATCTTGTGTTGCTTGTGTTTTAATTGGATTAATTAAGCGTAATTAGTCACAAAATTAAAATTGAGCAGTTTCCTAACAATTGGAACAACCAATATGTCTCGGGTCATCTGCGACAGTACTGGGTACTTAGCAGACTTCAACCTCCACCAAGAAAGGATGTCAAACTCCTCATCCAAACTTGTTTCATCAATTGCATCACCTATTTTGAGAGAACACAGAAAGAATAAATTAAAAATTCAAACATATAGAAAAATTAAAAAAAATGACAACTGACAAGTACATCACCTTAATAGTCATCTAATTCTGATTTTGGAGGTTCAGAACCCTTCTTTCCTTTCATATAATCTTTCAATCCAGCCCTTGTATCACTAATACTAGTAGATGCACCAGTACTTGTCTTTTGCTTGTTAAAAAAACTGCAAGTTAAAATAACAACTAGATTGGTTATGAGATGTAAAATAGTAGTAAAGCACCATTACCTCTTTGGCATGCTAGGTTGGTTGTCAGATGGATCATCTGCATTTGCTTTCATATATTCTTTAAACAATTCTTTCATGCACTGTCTCAAGTTGTCAATAAAATTGTCACAATTTTCAGGGCTCATTTGTTTCATGTAGTACTCAACTACATGCAGCTTGCATCTAGGATCGAGCACACAAGCGATTGCCAATAAAAAATTTCTAATTCTCCAATACTTGTCAAACTTGTCAAGCATGCTAACACTCATCTGCATAATGAATGTGTATTGACTACTTGACATTTTCCTAATGGTAAGATAAACCTCACAAAACTCAGTGAAGAAGAGGTTTAATGTTGGATATTTGGTGCCACTTAACTTCAATGCGGCATCATAAAACACCTTCAAACGAGCAACCAAACATTGTACTGCATCCCAGTTAAAATCAGTTGGACAAAAGCTGAACCTCTTATCGAGGGTAGCATACCTACAGATGGCTAGCCTGAGTTCCAAGGCCAACTGCAACATCACATAAGTGGAGTTCCATCTTGTAGGAACATCCCAAGCTGGCTTTCTGTAGGGAACTTGTACCTTAATAAGAAAACACAAAACAAAATTAAATGTTAGCATCCTTGATTTAAGATAGTTTGAATGCATGATGATTGCTATGCGATATGAAGATAAGAAAACACAACCTGAGAACAAGCCAGCTTGAATTTTTCCATCCTTGATTGCGAGTGACGAATGTACTTCATCGTCTCGCGTATACCACCTATCTCATCTTTCAAAATAGCAATCCCATCTTGGACAATTAAATTTAAGATGTGACAGCCACATCTCTGGTGGAAGAGCTTACCTTCAACTGGTAAGTCATCTATGATGGGTGTTGATGCAAAAAGTTCATTGATGCAAGCATCATTGGAGGAGGCATTATCAAGAACCAAACAGAAGGCCTTTTTATCTAAGTTCCACAGGACTAATTTTTCATGAAATGCTTGAGCAATGTGTTTTCCAGTATGTGGGCTTGGTAATGGGACAAATGTGATAATCCTCTTTCTCAAATGCCAACTATCATCAATGTAATGGCATGTAATTGCCATAAATCCTCTATCTCTATCTTTGTTGGTCCACAAATCACTGGTAAAACTTAATCTACAGTTAAGTTGACCCAATTGTTGATAAAGGTTAACATGTTCCTCTTCAAAATACTTAATGCAGTCTGCTTTCAGGGTGTTCCTTGATGGAATTTTGAAACAAGGTTGCAACTCACTAAAGAGCACTCTGAAATAATAATGGTTCACACAATTGAAGGGATATTCATGGGCTATTACCAATTTTTCCAGACACTTCCTACATTTCATCTGATCAAAAACCCATGGAAGAACTTTTTGCCCCTCTATTTTAGCAAAAAAAAAATAAATTAGACACAGAAATCAAGTGTAGTATCAAGTGTAATATACCAATCAAGTGTAGTATCAAGCCACAAACACACAAATCAAGTGTAGTATCAAGCCACAGACACACAAATCAAGTGTAGTATCAAGTGTAATACCAATCAAGTATAGTATCAAGTGTAATACCAATCAAGTATAGTATCAAGTGTAGTATTAAGTGTAATACCAATCAAGTATAGTATCAAGTGTAGTATCAAGTGTAATACCAATCAAGTGTAGTATCAAGTGTAATACCAATCAAGTGTAGTACCAATCAAGTGTAGTATCAAGTGTAATACCAATCAAGTGTAGTATCAAGTGTAATACCAAGTCAAGTGTATAGTATCAAGTCATAAACACACAAATCAAGTGTAATATCAAGATTATACCTTCTGTTCTGTTAGCTTCACTTGCTTGCAGCAATTTTTGTATAGAAGGACGCATATTTTTGGGGAAACCTTTGCATGATTTATTGATGTGATTCCTCATAGAGCTTGTGCCCCTCTGTTGGCCTTGCAAGTATTTGGCACCACAGTACTTGCAAATGCCCAGATAAGAGCCATCTTTTCCAACGGGTCCCTTATTAAAATGCTTCCAAATGTCAGCATAAGTTTTTCTTGTTTTTCTCTTTTTAGCATTTTCTTGTCCTTCTCCTTCCTCTGCAGCATCTGATGCCTTCTCACCATCTTTGTTAGGATCATAATTGTCATCAGCCTGCTGCTCTATTCTTTCAATTTCCTCTCTGCTCTCAAAGTTCAATCCAATGCCCATGTTGTTAAGACAAAATAAAATATTTGTAGTATCAATTTATCAACAATTTTAGTATTAATTGTAGGCTTGTAGTATCAATTTAGTATCAGCAAAAAAAAATAAAACCGAAAAAGAATCTTACTCATCTGGATCAGAATTTTCCTCCTCAGAAACTTCTGGATCAGATGGATGATTGACAGAAGTCATGCTATTTAGTCTTGCTATCTGCTATTATATAAAAAAAAAATTCAAACAAAAATCACAATAGAAAATAGAACAAAATCACTAAAAGATAGTAAGAATAGACGACAGAAGCCATGCTATCTAATGTTGTTATCAACTATTATATACAAAAAAATTAAAACAAAATCACAACAGAAAAAAGAGCAAAATCACAAAAGAAAGTAAAAAATAGACGTTAATAAGATATATACCTGATCCTATTTGCCTCTCTTCCTTATTCTGTTTCTATTTGCCTCTCTTCCTTTTTTTTTCCTTCCTCTTGGCCTCTCTCTATGCCTTCCTTCCTTTTTTCTTTCTTTTGTACTGTTCTTCCTCATATATAGCACAGAGTGAAAAACAATCATCATTGTTGGTGCCGACATGGTCCTCAGTCCTGACATAGATCGTCAAAAACAAGACAACAAATTAGCAACCTTTCTCAGCCTATTATACAATAATACAGCTACTCGATTTCTCAAAATTACCAAGAGATCGTCAAATCTGACTACTTTTTAGACTCGTACACGACACAATCATGGTTCATGAGTTTTACTTCTCCAGAGAGATAGAGAAATAGAAAGATACACAGAGAAAGAGAGAGGTACAATGTACTTATCTCATTTGAGAGTTGAGACTCAGATTATCAGATTGATTGAACAACCAAGACTAAGGCCGACAGAGGAGAAGTCAGATCTAGTAAGTGTCGGCGACAGACGCATGCGAGTTGCGACTTGCGAGAGAAAGAGGGAAAAGGTGGATTAGAGAGGACGGAGAAGACAGAAAATGAGCTTAGCGGCGCTCTAGGGTTTGTGGGATGGGATATATCTCGTATCCTTCACCGATTCATCTCTCATTCTTCCCTGTTATTTAAAAAATTGTACACAAGTAGAATGTTATACAGTATAACGATTTAACGATAACGGAACGTTCCATTTCGTTTACCGTTACGTTTATGTGTCTGATATACTGCCTATTATGTTTGCCGTTCCGTTTCATTAACGAAATCAATTTTTCTCTCGTTATTCGTTTCGTTAACGATAAACGGAACGCATAACGCGTTTTTTCCTTCCGTTGCCAGGCCTACGCGGGAACATGACCTTGTTTCGCCAACTAAATTGGGCATGACCATCCTAACGGTCAACAAAAATGATCTCTAATTTCTTTGACAAGTGGAACAAGTATTATTTGCACTAAGCAAATAATAATGTCTACATTTTTTTTATGTGTGTCAGTGTGCTTATGATGTCTACAATTTGGCCTTTAACATTTATAATACGCAATTCCGTACATCCATATAATCACAATAAAACAAATATAGTTGTATGGTGTCAGGTTCTCAGTACACGTTTTAAAATTTATTTGAGACAAGGAGGAATTGTTATGAATATTAGTAATCGGGCGTTGACAAAAAGGTTTTCAACCGATGAAAGAAAAATAAAATTTCTCTTAATGTCAACCTAGAAGAAAACTTGTTCTCAACTTTTCATGTTAGTATTCTATTTTTCATTTTTTAAGTAGCACCAAGAAGAAGTCGGTACGATGAATTTTCCCAATTGCTTGTAACCGTTTATAATATTTTGTTCATTAACTCAAGCTTTATTTTTCTTGTGGATGGAAGAAGAAAAATAATATTTTATTTTTTAAAATTAAGAGATTAATTAGTCTTTCAACTTTAAATATTTCTAAGAAAATTTCCAATCAAATTTCGAATTGCAGCTTCTATTTTGATGTGTTTCCTTAGTCGCTATATGTAACGATGGTTCTCTAATTTTTATTTGCTGACCTTTATTATTATTATTATTACACACACACATACATACATCTTAATTATTATTTTTTTCTGATTGTAGGGCGGATATAATGTTTTTTTTTTGACAAAATGTTTGAAATACAGCTAATATACAAACAATTTCAGATTTTAAGTCCAACGATTACAACGTGAAATAACTCGGAAAAAAAAAATCAAATCACACTTAAATTTATAAAATTGGATACTCATTTATTCATAAAGTAAAAAATATCAATAAATTCTCTTGTATTTATTCTAAAGAAATTTCGACTAGATGTGAACAAATATTATAAAAAATTATCAATGAGCACTCGGCAATAAATCTTCATCGTTATATGATAGGAAAATAAAAATCTTCGCTATTTTGCCATACCATTTCATTAAACAATTAATATCCTTTATTATTATTATTACCAAACCATAATTAAGGCAAAATACGACTTTTAGCGCAAGAACATCCCCATAAATTAATTCCATAAACTTATAAAAACAAATTGAATTCCATAACTGAAACCCTCTCATTTGTCGTATACTTTCCAGCAGGAATGGAGACCTGCAGCTTCAGATACCAAGCCACAAACAAGCGAATCCGTCATCTCCATTCCGACAAACTGGAGATGACTGAAACAGAGAAATGTACCGACGAATAGACGGTCCGAGATTGCGAATCTGATACTCGTCGACGCAATGGAAGATTCTTTCGTCTTTATGCTGCCTTTTTCGGAAATTCGTTTCTAATCCACCGCAGGTACAATTTATGTGGTAAGAGTAACTCATGATCCATCCACCGTCAAAACCCACAGATTTACATATCCAACGGTGTACCTAACCCCCTTCTCCTACTTTTAGGGCAACAAAACAAATCAGCACGCGAGGGAACAGCGAAATGTCGTACCAAACTTTCTAGGGGAAATCGCATGATTTTACGAGACCACTATTTTAAATTTTACATAATTGCAGGGACCAAATCGATCTTCGATCTTCACAATTTTTTTTTACGATTTACCACTGCATTGTTTAAGGAACAATTTAATGTATTATTGTACACTTTTGTAAAGATTCTTTTCCTATATATTCAGTCAGTTATAATTGTTCTCTATAATGAATATTATGAAAGGAATTTTTTTTAAAGAATAGAGGATGAACGATATTACACATTATTTAACTCACACCCTTTTATAATTCTAAAACTAAATAACATTAGAGTAAATCTATTGTGAACCATGATTCATATAAGCTGTCGTGCATAATAATCGTTTTGGTTGGTGATTTCACGAATTGTCAAATTTAATTTAACCAACCCAATCTATATATTGAAATCTCATAGCAAATAAAAATTTACAAAATTTTTAAAATTTTTACTATTTTTTTCAAATTTTTTAAAACTTGTCATTTTGTTACTTATAAATACACTAATTTGTAGCAAAAAATGACAAGTTTTAAAAAATTTGAAAAAAATAGTAAAAAAATTTTAAAAATTGTAAAATTTTGTTTGCTATGACTATGAGATTTCAATATATAAATTGAATTGGTTAATTTGGATTTGTCAATTTGCAAAATCACCTATCAGACGGTCATAGTGCACAGAGCCCTCTATGCATCATGGTTCACAATAGATTTGCTCATAACATTATCTATATTTATGTACCATACATATTTTTTATCCACGCAGTGTGAGATACGGCTGTCTGACGGTGTCCCTGTCATGTAAACACCATGTAACCAGGCCGTAGAGCGTGGGGGAAATTCAGGGGTTGGTAAATACGGTACTGTATGTTGCTCCAAATTGCATCCTGTCTATTAGGGGGTGGTGATGTTTGAGACCTTGACTGACCAGAGACCCATGTAAATGTACCCCCGTCCCTGTCCAGACATTAGTGCAGTCATGTAAAGCGTGGTTGGAAACGGTATAAGTCCCGCTATGATAACGGTTGCCTTACAATCAGACTATGTGTGCTTATTGCATCATGTATGCCAAACTGAAATAAATTATTGCGTGGTAAAATTGAATTGCTTGATGATCCAAACTGTGCCCAAAATAATGTCCAAATAATGCTGTAACGCATGACGGTTATGGTCGGTCTGCGTGTGCAGTGGTTAATGTAGCTGCCCAGTCATGGTTCATGTACTTAGGCATGTTGGCAGTGTGTACTGGAGTGTCCCATGCATGTAAGACTGGAATTGTCCAGTGGTGACCCTTGAAGCTGGCCAAGGGGTAGTCCAACCTGGTTTGACCAGCCCCAGTAGCTGCTTGACACCAAGCTGCTTAGTCATTAGGCAGGGTGAGAGAGTTTGCTGACACCTAGTCCCCACCCCTTTACCTCTCTCTCTGGCCCAATTTTGTGGACAATTATGCCCTCACCCCTGCCAAAATTCGTATTACTACTGTTTCTTACCAAAACAGACCCCTTTAAGTTGTTTGTGAGGTGTTAGACAGTGAAAAACAGTGTTTGGATCATAGCTGGATAGTTGGGAAGGTAAAGAACAGTGTTGTATGCATGATTTTGGCCCTGGTTTACCCAAAACAGGCTGGGAAGTTCATGACGGTGCATGAGTTGTGTATAGCGACTGGTTTCTATGACTCAAAACAGACCTTAGGGATGATGATTTGGTGCATTGCATAGTACTGCTGGTGCACCCTAACTGACCATGTGCTAGTAAGCACCATAGGTCTAAGGTTGATCGGTAATCAACCATGAAGCGGCGTGGTGAACACCCGCAAACCAGTCCCGCAACGGTGTTTGGCTTGGTGCCTTTACCACGTAATTGCATGAGTTATAGGCTGTTCTTATGCATGACTGTGACATAAGGTTTTGATTGCTTGAACCAGACTGTGAACAGAACGAAGCGGTGGACTTGAGCGGTGAAGCGGGCGCTTCGCAACAGTGAACGGTGGGTAAAGCGGTGTAAGGTTTGAGGTGCGGATTTCACCTGGACCCTAACTCTTGTTGCTGTGCTAAACTTAAAGTATATTATGCATGTTGCTTGATGTTTTGCATGACTTAGCATATAGCCTGCATGTATGAATTGTTATATTATGCATATATGCTACATGATTGTGCATAGGATGGATTGTTATCTCATGACTTGCATATTGAATGGTTCATATTATTGTGGCTGAATTGTGATATATGATATGGCTGTGCTAATTGTGTGATGAATAGCATTTACATCTTTGGAAAGCGGAGTCGCGACCGTCTTTCCAAGGGCCGTGAGATAAGCGCTTATGTTCCGGGACTCATGTCAGTTCTTGAATGGACTGTGAGGGGGTAAATGTTCTCAGCAATTGAGTACTATTTGATTGTATTGATGGAAAGGCATTGACTTGGCTGATTGGTAACCAGCCTAGCATTATGCATTGATAGGTGTCCAACAAGTGCCGGCTTTTGTGTGAGTTGGATTGGCAGATTCCGGATGATCGTTACTAGCTGGCCTTGGATTGCATGCATGAATTGCTAACTGTTTTATGATTAAACTGTGCAAACTATGTTCTTATAAATATTAAACAGTGTGTATTTAGTTCCGCAACATGAGACTTCGGGTTCATGCGTGGCTGGAACTAAATACCGCACTGAGAAATGGTTTCCTTTCTCACCGTTCCATGTTTTCATGGGTTCCAGGTTTTGGCGGCGTGGGCTGAAGAGTTGGAGAAGTAAGCCATGTACATTATGTCAGGCTATGTTTTGTGTACTGGTGTACTATTGCTTGTTTGATTGTATAACTATATGCTTGTATGTGTGTAAACTTCAGTTGCTAAGTTACTAACTGTTGCTTGATGGGTTTGGGTTGGGAAAAGACTTAATATACTGTGTGGATGTTGCCTATAAGGCTGGATGCCGTCTATTACAGAGGAAACTCTATCGAAATTTTGTTTTGCACATGTTACAAGCATAACCTCAACTTGGATTATTTGAACTGTTGCTAGTTAAGTGCATGGTGCTTAGTATACTAAAACATGGCATATTGACTTGTGGCCAAACAGTAAGCCTTGCGGGGCGTGCGAAGCACGTTCTTGCGGCGGAAATCGGTCACGCCGCTGCTGCGGGGTGTGACAGGTTTCTAAAGTGGTATCAGAGCATGGTATGACCCAACCAGACTTGTAGGATGTCTGAGTGGGGTAGGTCTAAGGGCCGTGGTATGTCGGGTACCTTTTACTTTACGTGGCTGCTTTGTTAACGGGTTTTGAGTTGGACAGGTTGCCATGGAACGTGGAGTAGGGCAAGGAAGCGGGGCACGTGAGCGTGATCCACTGAACCGTGTTGATGATGAAGGCTTGGAGCCAAATCCAGATGAGCCAGTGCCGGTTGAGACGGTACGCAGGCAAGCTGCAATTGATGTCCGATTGCTGGCAGCTTATGAGCAAGGCCGCCATTTGACTCATGAACTAGGAGCAGTGCCAACAGCTCCAGTGAATGAGGCCAGTGAGTTTAGGCGGCTATTGGCTGATTTTGGGAGTCAGCATCCGCCACGGTTTGATGGCACAGGCGGGTATAAAGCGGCTGAAGAATGGTTGGAGAGTATCAATAATAAGTTTCAGTTGGTCAGAGTACCGGATGCAAATAAGGTTGAGCTGGCCACTCCATACTTGGAGAACTCGGCCAGATTCTGGTGGAAAACAGCAAGGAGGAGCTTTACCGGTGAGCAGTTAAGAATACCATGGCAGTGGTTTGAGCAAGTGTTTACTAGGAGGTATTTGAGTTCTGCCCAAAAAGAGAAGTTGAGGCAGCAGTTTCTCACTCTTACTCAGGAAGGCATCACAGTTGGGCAGTATAATGACACATTTGTTGAGCTGTCTCGCTATGCACCGGATGTGACCGGTGATGAGTATTTGTATCGTAGGCAGTACCTAAATGGGCTTGACCCAGACATGGCACAAGCGTTGGATGCCACGGGGGAAGTGGAAGTGCAAGAGCTGATGGATCGTGCTGAGAGAATGGAAGGGCATGGAAAAAGAAAGTCTAGTTGGGGGCAGGCCAGAAATGTTAAGCCTAAGTTTGTAAAGCCGGTTCCATTTAGTAGGCCGGTTGCTAATGTGAAAGGACCTCAATCTTCTGCACCAGTGCAATTCAAGACTGGCATGGGTACTCAAACTCAAAAGGCATGGTGCCGTACATGCAACAGCCCACATCCAGAGGCACAATGTCGGGTTGCCAAGGGTTTATGTTTCAATTGTGGGGAAAGCGGGCACTGGAAGAACGAATGCCCAAAATTGCAACAAGGAATTGTTAGAGGAGGACCTGCCTTTGGGATGGCGGGTAGAGGGCGTGGAAACCCTGCATGGCGGGGTGGCAGAACGGGCGGTCGTGTGGCCGTCCATGCTGTGGAAGTGATTCCAGATGAATCCGAAGAGGCACAACAAGAAGATGACCCAAGTTCTACTGCACCCACCGAACTTATGACAGGTAATGTTTTTATTTCAGGTCAGAGGGCTTTTGTGTTGTTCGATACGGGGTGTAGTCATTCGGTTGCGGCGAGGGATTTCGTGGAGAGTTGCGGCTGGCCGACTAAGTCGCAGGAGAGAGCTCTCAGTGTTCAGACTCCACTTGGTTATTTTAAAGATGTGCTGCAATGTTGTAAAGGTCTCAAAGTATTGATAAATGGGCGGGAGTTGGAAATTGATATGCTTGTTCTCGATATAGCCGGGTATGATGCACTACTCGGTTTTGATTGGCTGACTCGGCATCATGCGGTGATAGATTGTGCAAAGCGGCTGGTCCGATTTCAAGCGGGCAGCCCAGTCTCTTGTGTGTTTAAATGCAAAGCTATTGGAGACCCTATGATTATTATCTCAGCGGTGGAAGCATGTAACCTGGTTCAGGCCGGGTGTGATGCATACTTGGCTGCAATTATTGGTAAAACGGCTGAACAAAAAGCAAGTATTGATACTATTGCTGTGGTGAAAGAGTTTAAAGATGTGTTCCCTGATGAAATAGCTGGAGTACCACCCGATAGAGAAGTGGAATTCGGCATTGATTTGCTGTCAGGTACCACTCCGATATCCAAGACCCCATACCGGATGGCCCCGGCTGAGATGAAAGAATTGAAAGTGCAATTAGAAGAGTTATTGGCAAAGGGTTTCATTAGACCCAGCAGTTCACCATGGGGAGCACCAGTTTTATTTGTAAGAAAGAAAGACGGTACGTTACGGTTGTGCATAGACTATCGTGAGCTGAATAAGGTGACGGTGAAGAACCGCTATCCTTTGCCACGCATTGATGATCTGTTTGATCAACTGCAAGGATCAACAGTGTACTCTAAGATTGATTTGAGAACGGGCTATCACCAACTTAAGATACGCCCCAGTGATGTAGAAAAGACGGCCTTTCGTACGAGGTACGGGCATTATGAGTTTCTGGTTATGCCGTTTGGCTTGACGAATGCACCAGCTGCATTCATGGATCTTATGAATCGGGTGTTTAGAGAATTTCTGGATGCTTTTGTTGTGGTTTTCATAGATGACATACTGATCTATTCCCGATCATTTGAAGAGCATGCTAAACATCTCAGGATTGTATTGAATAGGCTGAGAGAGTGTAAGCTGTATGGCAAATTTTCTAAGTGTGAATTTTGGCTAAGTAAGGTGGCATTTCTAGGCCATGTTATTTCTGGAGAAGGATTGGCTGTGGACCCATCAAAAGTGCAGGCAGTGACTGAATGGAGCCAACCGAAATCAGTGAGTGAAATAAGAAGTTTCTTGGGTTTGGCGGGGTATTATAGGCGATTTGTGGCTGGTTTCTCTCAAATTGCCAAGCCACTGACAGAGTTGTTGCATAAGGGAGTAAAGTTTGTATGGGAAGAAAAGCAAGAGAAAAGCTTTCAGGAGTTGAAAAATCGGCTTGTGACAGCGCCGGTTCTTGCTATGCCGATTTCAGGCCGAGAATATGATGTATATACTGATGCCTCTAAGTTGGGTTTGGGATGTGTACTGATGCAAGAAAAGCATGTAATAGCCTATGCATCAAGGCAGTTGAGACCGCATGAACAGAATTATCCGACCCACGATTTGGAGTTAGCGGCTGTTATCTTTGCACTTAAAATTTGGCGGCATTACTTGTATGGAGTTAAGTGTAAAATCTATACAGACCATCAGAGCTTGAAATATATTTTCACACAAAAAGAGTTGAACCTGAGGCAAAGGCGTTGGTTAGAACTGATGAAGGATTATGATTTGGAGATATTATATCATGCCGGCAAGGCTAATTTAGTAGCTGATGCATTGAGCAGAAAGAGTCAAATGAATGCAGTGACTTTATTAACACAGGAACCAAAGTTGCTTGAGGAAATGAGGCGTATGGAATTGCAAGTTGGTGTTTCCCAGGAACTCGGGCAATTGATGTTGAGGCGGGTCCAAACAGTGAGTGTTACATCTCCCGTGCTTATGACGGTGATGTTAGCTGTCATAGAAGTACAACCTGATTTACATGATAGAATTCAAGCAGCTCAAGTGGTTGATGATAATTGTAAAAGGTTTAAAGAAAGAGTAGCAACAGAAAATGAAACCCCGTTCCGTGTTGATGAAAGCGGTGTTTTGCGGTTCAGAAATCGCATTTGTGTGCCGAATGATGCGGGAATCAAGGCGTTGATCTTGTCTGAGGCACATGAATCAGGGTATGCTTTACATCCTGGTGAGGTGAAAATGTATCAAGACTTGAAGAAATATTTTTGGTGGCCGGGCATGAAAAAGGAAATAGCACAGTATGTGGAGAAATGTTTAATCTGTCAACAAGTAAAGGCCGATAGGAAGAAAAGTGCGGGATTGCTGCAAACTTTGAGGCGACCAAAGAGTAAGTTTGAGTCTATTACGATGGATTTTGTATCTGGTTTTCCGAAGACAAAGGGAAGGATTGAAGCAGTGTGGGTGATAGTGGATCGATTGACCAAGGTAGCCCGCTTTATACCGATCCGGGCTGATGTTGCGGCCAAGGAGTTGGCTGAAATATTTCTCAGAAATTTTTGCAAGTATCATGGCTGTCCACAGGAGATAATTTCAGATAGAGATGGCAGGTTCATATCTCATTTTTGGAAGAGTTTTCAAGAGGCTATGGGTACGAAACTGAAGTTCAGTTCAGCACATCACCCGCAAACTGACGGACAGTCGGAGCGCACCATTCAAACATTGGAAGATATGTTAAGGGCGTGTGCATTGAGTTTTGGTGGTTCATGGCTTGATCATTTATATTTGGCTGAGTTTGCATATAATAACAGCTTCCATTCCAGCATTGGCATGCCGCCGTATGAGGCGTTGTATGGGGAGTCATGCCGTACACCGTTATGGTGGCAACCCAGGGGCAATTTTGTCCCAACTGGACCTGAGTTAGTGGCCGAAAATTCAGAGAAAACAAAAGTGGTTCTGAGTAGGCTCAAGGCAGCACAAGAGAGACAAAAACGGTATGCCGATGTGCATAGGCGACCGGTTGAATACAAGGATGGAGAAAGAGTATGGCTGAAGGTTTCTCCCATGCGTGGAGTGTATAGATTTGGTGTGACTGGGAAGTTAAGTCCCAGGTATGTTGGCCCTTTTCCGGTGGAGGAAAGAGTTGGAGCGGTTGCTTATAAGTTGAAGCTGCCGGATGAATTGAACCGTATACACCCAGTGTTTCATGTGTCACAGTTGAGACGGTTTGTTGGTGATCCATCTCATGTATTGGATTATTCTCAGCTGCATCTTGGTGAAAACTTGACTTATGAAGAAGCACCTATGAGGATTCTGGACAGTAGAGAGCAACGGTTGAGAACCAAGGTCATTAAGCTGGTACTTGTGCAGTGGGGGCAGCACTCAGACAAAGAGGCAACTTGGGAGCTTGAGAGCACGATTAGAGAGCGTTACCCTGAGTTGTTCGTGAGTTCAGGTACGATTCGTTCAGAGGACTGAACGGATTCTTAAGGGGGGAGGAATGTGAGATACGGCTGTCTGACGGTGTCCCTGTCATGTAAACACCATGTAACCAGGCCGTAGAGCGTGGGGGAAATTCAGGGGTTGGTAAATACGGTACTGTATGTTGCTCCAAATTGCATCCTGTCTATTAGGGGGTGGTGATGTTTGAGACCTTGACTGACCAGAGACCCATGTAAATGTACCCCCGTCCCTGTCCAGACATTAGTGCAGTCATGTAAAGCGTGGTTGGAAACGGTATAAGTCCCGCTATGATAACGGTTGCCTTACAATCAGACTATGTGTGCTTATTGCATCATGTATGCCAAACTGAAATAAATTATTGCGTGGTAAAATTGAATTGCTTGATGATCCAAACTGTGCCCAAAATAATGTCCAAATAATGCTGTAACGCATGACGGTTATGGTCGGTCTGCGTGTGCAGTGGTTAATGTAGCTGCCCAGTCATGGTTCATGTACTTAGGCATGTTGGCAGTGTGTACTGGAGTGTCCCATGCATGTAAGACTGGAATTGTCCAGTGGTGACCCTTGAAGCTGGCCAAGGGGTAGTCCAACCTGGTTTGACCAGCCCCAGTAGCTGCTTGACACCAAGCTGCTTAGTCATTAGGCAGGGTGAGAGAGTTTGCTGACACCTAGTCCCCACCCCTTTACCTCTCTCTCTGGCCCAATTTTGTGGACAATTATGCCCTCACCCCTGCCAAAATTCGTATTACTACTGTTTCTTACCAAAACAGACCCCTTTAAGTTGTTTGTGAGGTGTTAGACAGTGAAAAACAGTGTTTGGATCATAGCTGGATAGTTGGGAAGGTAAAGAACAGTGTTGTATGCATGATTTTGGCCCTGGTTTACCCAAAACAGGCTGGGAAGTTCATGACGGTGCATGAGTTGTGTATAGCGACTGGTTTCCATGACTCAAAACAGACCTTAGGGATGATGATTTGGTGCATTGCATAGTACTGCTGGTGCACCCTAACTGACCATGTGCTAGTAAGCACCATAGGTCTAAGGTTGATCGGTAATCAACCATGAAGCGGCGTGGTGAACACCCGCAAACCAGTCCCGCAACGGTGTTTGGCTTGGTGCCTTTACCACGTAATTGCATGAGTTATAGGCTGTTCTTATGCATGACTGTGACATAAGGTTTTGATTGCTTGAACCAGACTGTGAACAGAACGAAGCAGTGGACTTGAGCGGTGAAGCGGGCGCTTCGCAACAGTGAACGGTGGGTAAAGCGGTGTAAGGTTTGAGGTGCGGATTTCACCTGGACCCTAACTCTTGTTGCTGTGCTAAACTTAAAGTATATTATGCATGTTGCTTGATGTTTTGCATGACTTAGCATATAGCCTGCATGTATGAATTGTTATATTATGCATATATGCTACATGATTGTGCATAGGATGGATTGTTATCTCATGACTTGCATATTGAATGGTTCATATTATTGTGGCTGAATTGTGATATATGATATGGCTGTGCTAATTGTGTGATGAATAGCATTTACATCTTTGGAAAGCGGAGTCGCGACCGTCTTTCCAAGGGCCGTGAGATAAGCGCTTATGTTCCGGGACTCATGTCAGTTCTTGAATGGACTGTGAGGGGGTAAATGTTCTCAGCAATTGAGTACTATTTGATTGTATTGATGGAAAGGCATTGACTTGGCTGATTGGTAACCAGCCTAGCATTATGCATTGATAGGTGTCCAACAAGTGCCGGCTTTTGTGTGAGTTGGATTGGCAGATTCCGGATGATCGTTACTAGCTGGCCTTGGATTGCATGCATGAATTGCTAACTGTTTTATGATTAAACTGTGCAAACTATGTTCTTATAAATATTAAACAGTGTGTATTTAGTTCCGCAACATGAGACTTCGGGTTCATGCGTGGCTGGAACTAAATACCGCACTGAGAAATGGTTTCCTTTCTCACCGTTCCATGTTTTCATGGGTTCCAGGTTTTGGCGGCGTGGGCTGAAGAGTTGGAGAAGTAAGCCATGTACATTATGTCAGGCTATGTTTTGTGTACTGGTGTACTATTGCTTGTTTGATTGTATAACTATATGCTTGTATGTGTGTAAACTTCAGTTGCTAAGTTACTAACTGTTGCTTGATGGGTTTGGGTTGGGAAAAGACTTAATATACTGTGTGGATGTTGCCTATAAGGCTGGATGCCGTCTATTACAGAGGAAACTCTATCGAAATTTTGTTTTGCACATGTTACAAGCATAACCTCAACTTGGATTATTTGAACTGTTGCTAGTTAAGTGCATGGTGCTTAGTATACTAAAACATGGCATATTGACTTGTGGCCAAACAGTAAGTCTTGCGGGGCGTGCGAAGCACGTTCTTGCGGCGGAAATCGGTCACGCCGCTGCTGCGGGGTGTGACACGCAGAGGGGGTTGCAAGTGTCAATTTCTAGTGAAGAAAAAAAAATCGAATTAAATATATTTTAAATATTTATAATTATTTTTCACTAATACGAATGCTTAAGTTTGGGTTTTAACTTTCAAATTTTCTAAAACTATTCTGAAATTTTTTTAAAAAAAGATCCTGAATTGATCCGTATATAATCTCATACATACAACAATATTAATCATCGAGAGAATAATTGATTGCGTTTCAAACATGTGAAAATGATTTCTATCTTAAATAATTAATCTTCTCCTACCATATTATTGGCCGTCTAGCAGCAGCTGGGAAAGGAATAATTCCAATTTCCTAAATTTTCGGAGGGCATACAAGTAAAACACGCAACTTCCTAAAATTTAATTCCACCCCTTCCCCAAGCTGCAAGGACAACTTATCGCTCTCCTTCGCTGTACCCGCTGGTCTGGTCTGGGTAAGGAAATTACTCAGGGCACGGCCCATTCGCAAAACACTCCCAGTTTAAGGCTGGAAAGACTATAATACCATTGCATTATATAAAAACGAAGGGTATTTTGGTCTTTACACCTTCAATATGAGAGTGTTATGCGAAATGGGTCGTGTGTCCTGACCAATTCTCGGTCTGTTACTACTAGTACCCCACCAAAATCCCAAACCAAACCCACCTCTTATTAATAGCCTCCGTCTCTCGCTTTTCTATTTTCTTCTTGTCCAAGCTTAAATTAAACAAACCACACAAGACAAGACAACACACAACACCTCTCTCTCTTCATTAATTCACCTTCCCACTTCTTATAGCCTAACCTTGCAACAACGAATGGGTGTGTTAATGGAGGAAGACGGAGGTGCGATGGCGCTGAGGCCCAAGACGAAGATCGTCTGCACTCTCGGTCCTGCATCGAGATCCGTGCCAATGGTCGAGAAGCTTCTCCGCGCTGGCATGAATGTCGCCAGGTTCAACTTCTCCCATGGCTCGCACGAGTACCACCAGGAAACCCTCGATAACCTCCGTCAAGCTATGGAGAACACTGGGATTCTCTGCGCCGTCATGCTTGATACTAAGGTCCGTGTCACCTTTTTTTCTTTTTCTGACTTTTTTGCTCTTTTTTTTTGTTGTTTTGGTAATTGGTAATTTTGTTGTGTTCTTTTTTGATGGGGAATTTAGAATTTATGTTCGAGTTGGTCTCTGACGGTTTGTTAGATGTTGATTCAGAGTGTATTAATTATGAACTTAATTATGGATCAGTGCTTTATTTTGTGTGTTAACTTAATAATTTGCTTTTGTAATCCTTTTGGTTTAAATCTTTTATGGGGTATTTTATTTCTTATTTACACTGCCTTGTGCCTTGTTTGTATTGGGCTGAATTTTGCTTTATCAATTGTTTAAAACTGATTAAATTAATGTCATTTAATATAATTTTGCTTCCTCCCAAGTTTTTGGAGTTGGTCTGATTTTAGGAACGGTAAAATTCCATCTAGAAGATCTATTTTAGTTTGTTGGCCTGTTCTGACCTAGATATAGAAAATTTACAACTTCTTTAGTTAGTCAACAAGCAAATTTTTTAATCTACCTCTAGTCAAACTCCTAATTTGGTTATTGATCAATTTATATATTAATAATAATAATTTTAAATTATTGATCCGAGAAGTCAGGACAGCAGGACTTGTATTCATTTGCTAAAACATGAGATTATTTGAATAAAATAAAAAAACGCAAATCTAACTCTGTTAAACTCAATATTATACTACAGGGTCCTGAGATCAGAACTGGGTTTCTTAAGGATGGCAAACCAATCAAACTCACTGAAGGAAATGAAATAACTATCAGCACTGATTACAGCATCAAAGGTGATGAGTCGACCATCTCCATGAGCTACAAAAAGCTTGCTGAAGATGTGAAACCTGGCATGGTGATTCTCTGTTCTGATGGTACTATCTCACTCAAGGTGCTCTCTTGTGACATTGAGAATGGGCTCGTAAGGTGCCGGTGTGAGAACTCATCCATGTTAGGAGAGAGGAAGAATGTAAATCTACCAGGGGTGGTTGTGGATTTACCGACTTTGACAGAGAAGGATAAGGTTGATATTCTAGAATGGGGTGTTCCGAATAAAATTGACATGATTGCTTTGTCTTTTGTCAGAAAGGGATCTGATCTAGTGGAGGTCAGAAATGTGCTTGGTGAACATGCCAAGAATATCAAGCTGATGTCTAAGGTTAGTAAAATATTTGATATCTTGAATTTGAATATTTGTTGAATTAGAAGACATTACACTTGAAGCACTGCCTAGGATTTCCCATGGTTTGTTCTGCCTTTGTATTTTTACATTTTATTACTAATTTTGGAAAATCAAACAAGAATAATTAAGTTGTGATTGATTAATGCAACCTCCTGATGGAAAGGTCAGCAAAATTTGTTCAAGCTTACTTGTACATTGTTTAATATTGTTGAACTATTGTATTTTGATAAAGTTGCATACCATGTTGTCCTGAAGAATTCTCTAGCAAACAAATTACATTACCATATTTATAATAGTCCATTTAAATTTACAATGAGGTTTCTTTAAGGCTGCAAATCCCAAGTAAAAAGTGTTACACAGATATGGATATCGCCCTCAAATTTTCTTACATGCGTTTTAAATAACTTGTTTTTCAGGTTGAGAACCAAGAAGGTGTGGCCAACTTTGATGACATCCTTGCCAACTCTGATGCTTTTATGGTTGCGAGAGGTGATCTTGGCATGGAGATCCCAATTGAGAAGATATTTTATGCACAGAAAGTAATGATTTTCAAGTGCAATGTTGCTGGCAAGCCTGTGGTGACAGCCACTCAGATGCTTGAGTCCATGATCAAGTCCCCTCGCCCCACCCGTGCTGAAGCTACTGATGTTGCCAATGCTGTTCTTGATGGTACAGACTGTGTTATGCTCTCTGGAGAAACTGCTGCTGGGGCCTACCCTGAGCTTGCAGTTCAAACTATGGCCAAAATCTGCATCAAGGCAGAGTCTACTGTTGACTATAACAATGTCTTCAAAACCCTCACCAAGGCGACATCGCTGCCATGGAGCCCAATGGAAAGCCTGGCATCCTCTGCTGTTCGTGCTGCATATACCTCCAAGGCAGCATTGATTATGGTTCTGACGAGAGGTGGGACCACTGCCAGGTTGGTGGCCAAGTACAGACCGTCAATGCCGATTCTCTCAGTTATTGTGCCTGAGCTGAGGACTGTGAATTTTGACTGGACGTGCTCTGATGAGGCACCAGCCAGGCATAGCTTGATTATCAGGGGTGTGATTCCTCTGCTCAGTGCGGCTACACTGAAGGCATCTGATACAGAGTCGACTGAGGAGGTGCTCTCCTATGCCATGATGAGTGCTAAAAACATGGGGCTGTGTAATGCTGGTGACTCGATTGTGGCATTGCACCGTGTTGGCACGGCCTCTGTTATCAAAATATTGACTGTTTAAGTGGTGTGGTGATTGGTAGGGGTCATAGTTTTGTTAGTAATTTTGTGGCTCCTTTGTTTTGGTTTCTCTCTTTTGGGAACCTTTTTTAATCCACGTTCCGAGTAGTGTGGTTGGGAAAAATGGTTTGATATTGAGGTTAGAGTATTTTTCGTGTTGCTTTTTGGGGATTATAGAGCTGGCAGCATTTTGTCCTGCATTTTGCTATTGTTATGCCATACAATTAATATTAATATTGTTGATTAGAAGTTAGTTCCTTAAGAATGAATCATTAAAATTGTTCTATTTGCAAATTCTAATTCCTCAACTTAATAACCTTAAATTCTGTACTGTTTTTTAATGGAACTGGATCTGGTGTTGTATAACTTTTTGAATTTGTTTATTTTTTTTTAATTTTAATAATTTTTAATGTAGAAAATTAACATCTCACGATACAGTTTTTCCCGTGAAGTGATATGGATTCACGTCATTGTTCGTAGGCTGAGATAATGAATAAAGTTGTTAGGCAGTCCTTTTCAATTAGCATTCCGTTAATTGCAAATTAGATGGGTGCAAGCCTGGTACTTTCTTTATTAGGTTATTTTATACTTGGTTGATTTAGTATAATAGGTAATGTTACTGATGTATACAAAACTAATAGAATGAAAGCGGCTCTTACAATGTTTTTTTTTTTTTGTATAACTAGAACTTTGATCCCCAGAATCTTAGGCTCTGATCAAAATGATTTTTTTGTGGGATTTCATTTCGTTTCATTTCAATTCGTTAGATTTAATTACATAAGTATTCTTATCAAATGACATCAAATCCGTTCATTTTGATCAAGAATTTTCCAACGAAATGAAATGAAATAAAATTCCATCTTTTTATGGGATTTGATCAGCGCCTAATTGTAAACAATGGAAGACAATAAGACGAGTAATGCTTTCATGACTGCTATCATGAAAGGTTCTGTAGGCAACAATGACGACACCAACTCTTCTGATTTAGGCCCTGATCAAAATTCCATTTTTTTAACGTGGGATTTCATTTCATTTCATTTCGTTGGAAAATTCTTGATCAAAATGAAGGGATTTGGTGTCATTTGGTTGAAATTCCCATGTAATTAGATCAAACGATATCCTATGAAATTAATTGAATTGAAATGAAATGAAATGAAATTCCATGTAAACTTCATTTTGATCAGGGCCTTAGAATTTTTCTTTCAGAAAGAAAACACAAAATGAAAAAGAAAAAAGATAACAAAAACTATTTGAATAGATAGCTCTAAAGAAAAAGTCCTTACAAAGGGAGAAAATTGTCTGGCTATTCCCAGAATATGCTGGTGCAGTCTGCAATCTACATCAGAAATGTCTGCATCCAAGAGGCTGGAATTTAATTTTTAAATAAATATACATGGAAGCAACTTAATATCCAAATTGACCTTCTTTCGTAGTATAAAGTTGTATCTGACATCAAAAGTTGTTTGTCATCAAATCCAAAAGAACAAATTTCTGAAGTGCTCTAGTGCATTATCATAAAACGCCAACTGGTATTACTGGTATGAAATCTCAATTGGTTATATTTTATTTAAGGCATGTGGTATAAAACATACCGCATCCAAAATAACAACATTTTTCCTACGGGCGTATTGCCCAAAAAAAAAAAAAGAAAAAACAACATTTCAGTTTACATACAGATGAAATAAATCAATACAAAAAGTAATTTTCCAAAAAACAATGCCCTTGCTCATTAAATTTATCAGAAAATTAACCAAAGTTACCAAAAATATCACCATAAAGTAAAAGAAAATTTATTACTCCTAGCAACCAATTCTATAACAATAGTAGTCTAATAAAGAATCTTGTAACAAACATCTCCGCACCGTCACCAATCTGTTAGCTATATTATAATTTAGAACCTTATATGGCTATGTCGAGCCTTATGTTTCTCCAAAAAATACAGTTTACTGAGTATCTTGGCACTATTTCCACATTAGGGACTTCATAGAATCACAACTCAAAATTTATATACATAACACAAAAAGATTTGTATTCACCTTATTATGATACACAATCGGCCAATTCAGCAAAGTATAACATAACCACACCAAAACCAAACAACAACAAACTCACCAAATTGTCAATCCAACAATTATCCGCTGGTACGGTTGGATGAATTACTACTACCACGGTGAGTGATCCAGTGAAAAAGTGACCGCAAACGGGACCTTCTATTTCTTGGGCTTTCTGTATCTTGGCTCCTCTCAGTTTGCCGGTTACCTATACCTCTTTCCTCTCTCTGTCCTGTACCTGTACTGCTTCCCTCCTCTTTTGGCTCATCGGCTGGCATCTCATACCGACAGACTGGACATGAGCTGTGCATCTCAAGCCACGGTATGATACAACTGTCGTGAAAATGGTGCTTACATGGCATCTCTCTGGCCTCATCGCCTATCTCAAAATCTTCTAAACAAACTGGACAGCTAGCAATCTCTTCAATTTTAATCCTCGGCATGGCATCCACAGCTTCTTTCTGGGCCGGCGGAGTGCCATGCCGGGCCAAATCACTATCTAACAAATGTTGTAATAACATTTCTAAATTTGGCCCTCGAAGGTAATCATTCAGAGAGATGCCGTACACCTGGTTACCATCTCCTCCTTGCAACACAAGTGTCATGCCATCAGTTTCATTACTACTTAACAGTGGTACAAGAGGAGGTGGGAGGGTCCGCGACCGGCGGTTGCTACGGTAAGAGTCACGAAGCATGCTCAGGATGATTGGGGCCCAAAAGTTGGGGGGAGGTGCCCTGGTATGACCGACGAAGGGCACATCAGACAACGCAGGTCCCTCCATTTCTTCAATGAAACCAGTTTGGCACTCTGGGCACTTGATATCAGAGCCTTCTAACAAGGGTTGTATGACTCTGGAACAGCTGTGACACCAAAAGTGGGTAATTGTACTGGTACTGGTAGTGCCTGTGTTGCTATAAGAGGTTCCTTCATCTTCCATGCTGTCTTCCTTTAATTTAATTATGTACTGGATTCTTCTGTTTCACAAAAACAAAGCAAGTTTATTGCTAAGGTAAGAACAAATAAAACTAGAAAAGGGGATAATAAAACATAATACCAGACACCAATACCTATTGCCCGCCAGGCCTCATTAATGTTATAGTTCTATTCTCATCAGACACTATATTTCTTGGGCTAGAATGTTCTAAATACCAAATTTGTAACCTAACAAAGGAAATTAGCTATACAATTGGTACAAAATAGCTTTCATGAACTCCATATGTTTACAGGTTTGCAAGTCAAAAGAAAATCTAAAAGAAGACAAAGTCAGGAAAAGAAATCATATAATTCAATCAAAACAACAACTTATACACAAAATACCTAACTTTTTACCCACAAAATTACCAACAAAACAAAAATCAAAGGAAATTGAAAAAATTGGAGAATAGAGAGCTAGAGAACTTACCACCAAAACGAGATTTTTCACAAATTCAAACCCCTGTAGAAACCAAACAAACTTTCGCTAATACCAATTTTCTCTTTTTTATTTTCCTCTTTTCTTTCCCTCTTTATCTTCAAAATAAGGCCTTTAAGAAACCAACGCGTTCCAATCGGATAACAGCTAAGACTGATATTGATATATAAAAGGCCCCAATAAGGAGAGAATCATTCAGAAAATTTCAGAGAGAAAAAATCCTTGTAGATTTAGCACGCGAATACCTAACAAAATGCGTGCGCCGCTGAATTTTTAAAAAAAAAAACTAATTGGATGGCTTGTACATATGGGATTTGAATTTATGACTCATTAATTTAATTTCGACGTTGACGTGAACATTTAAAAGAGGAGAAATTACCTTTGGTGAATTCTGCGCTCCGATGATTGAATCTATCTACTTGAATTTGAGAAATTTTGAACAAATACTGTTCATTTGTTTTGAAAAGGAAGGGAAGTTAGATTTATAAGCTTGGTCTAAACAAAGGAATTGTTTGGAAACTCCAGGAGCACCGACTGAGAAAACACCATTTTAACTTGAAGTGGGTCCCGGTTGTTTTTTTAATGCTTGGTTAAGTTTTCGGGCTTGTTTAAGGCGGTGCGCCTGGCGTACAGAAAAGGAGATGCGTTGACAAGTCCTGACCGTACAGGTTCTATTGGAAAATATAACAGGTGCACATTCAGCGTGAATAGCGTCGTCGCTTATCAAGTTATCATGCTTTTGATGGTTTTATGTGGATTCTTGTATGCATCAAGATATGTGGCAATTCTAGTGTGAGAGAAACAAATGGACTAGGGAGAGTAATACATGGCAACACAGATGGATACAAGATGAGAGAAGTAGAATACTAACAGAGATAGCCACGAGATGAGAGAAGTAAGACGACTTTTTAATGTAAGCACCAAAGTTTATCACAACCTCTTATATTACAAGTAACTCAATTTCAAACCCTGAAAATACTGTAGATAAAGCTCGAATCGCAACGGCTCTCCTGTCTGTTGACCAGCGATGGATTTAATCTGGTCCCTCCATCTCCGCTGTCTCTTCCCTGACTGTTGCACTTTGGTTTTTCCGTCTCCCTTCCTTCATAGCCTCTTTGTGGTGCTCATGTCTGCCGCCTGTGTTCCTTTGTTTTCTCTGTCGATTTCCTACGCGTTTCCATGTGTTTGCCGTAGCGGATCTACCTCCTTCCTTTTGGCCAGTCCAGAGTATTGCCCCATGTGCCTTGCGGTCGTTCCAATGCGTACGGATGGCTAAGCTAGGTGTTGTGCTTTTTTCATGAGTCTTTCTTCTCGCCTTCTCCTCTCAGATCTTTGTTCCTGCCTTGCGTTATTTGGTACTTTTTTTGTGCTTTTCCGTTGCTTTTTGGTTTTTCATACTGCCATGCTTTCTTTCTTTTGTTTTCTGTGGGTTTGGGTTGTCCAGGGAAGCGGTCCTCCTCGGCGCCTCATTTTTGCTTTGGGATGGTCGTACTAGCACTGGTGTGGTGTTGCTGTATCGATTTAGGTCTTTGTGAAGTTTTATTCGGGGGACTGTTGAGCTCAGTTGTTTGTACAACTCTCATGGTGGTGGGTGTTCTTTGGTTTTTCAGGTTTCTTATTGGTGCTGCTTATCTCGATCCTTACATTTGCTCACCAAGGAGAGGTGATGTGCTGCACTGGTATATGATGAAGGTTTCCCTGGTCAAGGTTAGCAATTTGGATTGTTGTTAAACAAGATTTGCTTTACGTTTTCTATTCTGTTTTGTGTTGTTTAATCTTTGGATGATGATAAAGTATGTTGATCAGTTATTTTGTTTTATAAAAGAGAAAAAACTGGTCCTGTGATTTCTTAGGTACTTGGTAGAAGTCAGGTTAATTTTTTGGGGTGTTTTTAGTAATTGATTATAAATCTAATTGGCAAATTCGGCTTGCAGATTTTCATTTGTGTTAGATCATGGTAGGTATTTGATTCAGAAATATAAAGAACTTGAAAAATCAGCATATTGATAATTTAGTTTTTTATTTATACTGGTGTAAAGCAGCCTTAGTGCCTCTCTCTTAAACCTGATCTCTGGATTATCAGGTTTATATCTGTTGGTGCCTCTCTCTTGATACTGATTTTCTCTCATGGAAAGACAACCTTAGTGCCTCTCTCTTATTCATACTCATAATTTAGTTTTGGATTTTCGGATTGATCAGGTTCAATAATGCCAACCATGTTTCCATGGGTAGGAGTGATAAAGAAGCCCGCATCAGTCTGGTATAGTAGTAGCTGAAGTAGTTCTTTGCTCAAATTTTTTTTTTTGTTTCTCTTTTTTTTTAAAAAAGGCGAGAACTTAGTATATTTGATACCAACAAGCTGTCTTCATAAAATTAAAAATGATCAGAATTTGTATGATCTCAGAATTTTAAACTTCTTTTGTGCTTAATCAGCAGAGGGAGCAACGATAGTGCGAGATATTTTTTTTTATCTTGGTGCTTTTGTGCTGGATTGGCCTAGGGAAACAATGCAGTGGGAGAAAGGTAACCGATTAAGCACTTGTATCCACAATTATAAATATTAGCCAACACTCCGAGATTGGCTTTGTGAGAATAATTGAAAGCTTAGATGAAGGATGCTATCTCCTCTCTCATTTCTGCCTTGGGCTAATCTTTTGTCTTCCATTTTGTATATCTTTTCTAGCAATTTGATCATGCCTATTAGAGCTTATTATGGATTTGTTTTGTAGCTCTTTGCTTTTTGTCAGATGGAGGAGACAAATGAAGGAAAAAAGACACATCGTATTACACACAAGAACAGGTATGATGCTCCCATATAAGGTTCATTTTGCATGTAGCGCGAGGATGATATTTCATTTGTTTGTTTTTTGATGAAATTGATTTTATACACTTGAATTATGTAGTTAGTTAGGTTTAATTTTATGACCATTTCCCTTACATGCTATTAGATACAGGATCTGGTAAAGAGATTAAGAATAGTTGCACATCACATAAAATTGATTTGTTCGGTACAAGACAAAAAAAAGATTTTTTCTTGAATAGAAAAATAAATAAAACCTTATTACTATTTTGTTAATAGTTGGTTCTACTCTTTACTGTGACAGATCTTTGTAGAATTGTGGCAAGGAAGTTTGTTGTTTGGGCAAGAAAAATCTTATATGAGGGTTCTTCAAGGTTCGTTTATTTGTGGTCTTTACCATATCATACTGTCATCTTTATCTTTTCTTTTGATTTTCAATATGGCAGTTGGATATCAATAGGTAGATAGCAAATGCATAGTAGATTTCAAACTATGGAATTAGGCTTTCTATTTGTGGGAAATTTTGATATTGTTTGCTTCAGTTTCTGATATATATAGTCACGTTTGCCTTTTCTGGTTTGAAATTGCATGATTTGATGAGCTGTGAACAAGTACGATGTTTTTGGCAAGCTAGCTAGGTTCTGCAGACTCAGCTTACTAACATTAAGATCTAGAGAGTGTTGGAGGTTAAAAGGCTGAACAAAATAAAAGGACACATTGCATTGGTGTAGCTAACATGTGCCATAGATTGATTGATATCTCCTGACTAATCATCTTCCATATTCAAATTTCTTTAACTTTTTTATGCTCAAGCTATTAAAAAGTCTTTATAAAGGACCAGATCAACAAGGCTTGAATATGTTGAATTATGGGGTAAAACCTCCTACATCAAGCTAAATATCGCTTTATCAATTTAATTTTTGGTGCACAGATCTGAAGGACCGTTTCCAAATGGAAATAGAATACCAAGAGCCTCTTACATCTGATGAAGCAGGTACTGCCGTACTGCTGCAATCTTAATAAACTCTTAAGAATACCAGGAGCCTATAATTTGATGATCCATTTGCAATAAAAATCGATCAGCCTATATATATATTCTTTTGATGCATGCTTGCTATATGAATTTATGATATAAAGTCAGTTCTTTGGGTTTTTATTTGAACTTCCCACTTAGCTATATATTCTGCATAAGAAATTTGCTTAAAACAATTTCATAAAAAAAAATTAATGTACACAAGTTACTATATTGCATGATCTTGAGTTCCTTTCATTTTTTTTGCCAAATAGTCGATGTCTTTCTCTGGTGATCACTGGAATGAACAAAATCCTTTGATGTCTGCTTCATGTTGCAGATCTCTTTCGCATGAATTATTGTCTCGCTTCGCCCTATACTCTGTCTTCTCTCTCATTAGGTATTTGATTTAATTACCCTTATACGAGTAAACCAGGCCAGAATTATTAGATGAAACTAAATGTCAAATGTCAAACACTTAATTGATTGGATTTGTTTTAATTTGTTAACTTGCCTTACCTCAGTAAATTACTTTGTTCGGAAAAGTTTCATTGAGAACTAATTTGGAAATTTGCCTTATCATATGACATGTTTACAAGTGTCATAAAATTAAGTACAAAATTTGAGTTTTGACTTTATAGATCAGGTTTCTTTTCTAAACAAGGATTCAGAATCTTTTATCTATGACTTGGTCGGTATAGTATGCAAAATAGAATTAGAGCAGCTCAAATTTATCATTTTGTAGTAGGAAAGTTCTGCCAGAAATTTGTTTAGTATATATGACTGATTACTAATTACTAGCAAAAAAACAATAAAAACAGACCCATTTTGATACACTTTACATTCATGTTTGTTATCATCGGCATTGCATATTGCAAACCTATGTTGCATCTTTTATATATATTATAGTGTGTTAATCTGAATTTGAATTTTTTATTTCTATTTTTTTTTTTGACACTTGGTAGGTGTTATAATTGATTATTTTAGTAAAGGGTAGGATAGACACCTAATTTGTTTCTTTTTTTTATGAATATGATGTTTAATGGACCGTGTCTTTAACATGGCAAGAAAAAGGGCAAAGAGAGAACAAATAAGAAAGAGGAGACGAGCGAGAGAGCAGGAGAAGTGTACAGTCTTTTGCCTCTGATTCGCTTTAACCTCTTCGCGTCTAATGCTCACTCTTTTACTATTAGTGAACAATCCACTGTCTCGCCAGTACCTACTGCAGCAGTCTGGTTTGCCAAAAAGAGACATTTTACTGATGACCTGCTCGAAGATAATGAGAGGTACAATTTCATAACATAGTTATAATGTATAGAAAAAAAAGAAAGCCTTCTTAGTTTCAAACAATAGTAGAAAACCATAAATTAAAAATAAATAAATATCGGAACTCGCCATTACTCTTCACTCTCTATAATACCTACTGATAGAACTACATGGCTGAATACCCTCTGATGATTGCTCCATCATACAACATATCTCTGCTCTTCCGTTCTGATGCACTTGCACAATCAATACTAAAGATCCCCCAAATAGAGACCATTTGGGATGTGCCATCCTTTGCAGAAGAAGTTAATCCTACAAAAACAGGAAGGTAATGGCTGAACCTAAAAAGTTGTATGCTTTGTTCATCCACAATGAACATTTCAATTATATAAACAAACACCACCTTTTGGTCTCACAGATACACAATTCAATATATTCTTGAGTCATTGCGGTGAATATTGCGTTCCATTATACAAGTGTGCACAGGATAAAAAAATAGCTAACATCTCATTAACCAAACTACTTTTCGGCACTGGCCATTACAAGCACAGCCCTACAAAGGAGAAAGCAACATTTTGATGTTCCTACTATCTATATAAAAATTACTGTATGACTACTATGGTAAACTTATGGGAAAAGCAATTGTCTCAGATTATGTATATATCTAAAAAGACATGATTTTTGTGCATGGTTATAAGTATTCAGCTGCACCATGTACCTGATCTCTGCAAGATAGATCTCATATCGACATGTACAGTTGAATGCCTATCACACATTGGATGTACCTCTTATAGTTGGGACAAAAAGCGATGTGCTTATCTTATATTATTTTTGGCTATATTACCATAAAGTGCTCATCGTTGTTTAAAAAATTAAATAAATTAAAGTACTTCCAAGCCATAGCACTGTGCTTATCCAAAAAAAAAAAGTACTGCCCAAGAATATTTGATGCATTAATACAAAAAAAATCCGTCAAACCAACGAATTAGCAACTTAGCATGTTGTGCTCTTCGCAGAAAAAATTAAGATGGCCTCAACATACCAAGCAAATGATGCAGCAAACTACTGCTCAACTTACATCGCGCGAAGCGCGATGCTATAGCTAGTTATTATAAAATACAAAATGACTTCTTATTATTAATGCTATTATTATTTTTTAATATAATTGTACTGTGATTAGAATCAATTAATCATTCAATAAAATTGGTCGCTTCGAATTAAATTTTAACAGTTTAATATACACGAAAAACTGTTTATTCAAAACACAATTGATGATTTTGATAAAAATAGAGGAATTATATATTTACACGATAACATAAAATAGAAGAGAGCATAAAAGACGAATGAATTAGGTTCTATAAACTTGGTAAACCACAAAGTCAAGTCGTTCTACAATTTTACAAAAATCTCTTTCAATTCGGAATATTGTTTTAAAAAAAAGTATCGTCACGATTTTGTCTGATTGTTGACAAAGACAACTTACGATTACAAAAGATATAAAAGCTATCCTTCTATATGCATCCAATACCTTTATTGAGACGGCACCTACAAGATTGCCATCACTAGCTAAATAAAAATTAATTTGAGAGGCTCTTTATTTTTCTTTTATATTATACTGCAAATATATATGCTGTTTTCAACCGCTAACAGGTATACGATTTATTTAAATGTAGTTTTTTAAATAATTATAGAAAGGGTGATTAACGCCTTTCAATGCTAGATAGTATTTATGGAATCCTCATCCGCTCCCGCGCGGGACCGTCCAGCGCAGCCTATGAACCGTCTGATCTAATCTGGACGGTTCGGATCTATCAATCTGGTTACATGCACGGGGCTCCCTTTACCATTGAGATTAAAATCATACAACTGTGATTCCTGCGCTGCACAGTCCCGCGCGGGACTGGATTTCGTTTCGTATTTATGTATTCGTTTAATTTGACAGCACATTTCTTGTTAATACTATTAATATTACAAATTTACAATAATTAGAAATCACAGAAGTCGTTGGAAGCAAAGGTGAAGGATTGCTTCAAAACATTAATAAGGATTAAGGACATGACATATTTATTAATTAATAAGAAAAGCACTTAATGTAAAATTGTATAATGATATCTAAATTGCCATTTATTTATCATTTTGTCCTTAAAATTTAAATTTCTACGAAATTTGTTCCTATTATTTCACCGATTAAAAATTTGATGAAAAGTTACGTTAATTTATATCATTATTATGTTCATAGTTAGATAGAAATAAATATTAAATTTTCACTAACATTTGATGTCACAAACATACATATTAGCACCCATTTTATCAATGTGTCGTATTGTGTATAATTCATATTAATAATCACGCTATCTTTATTCTTATAGCAATATTCACACCTTTTGCAATGTTAAACAGATAGTTAAATGGATGAGTTTTATCTTTTTTTTTAATGTAAGATAAAAAGAGACTAGATCTACTTAATTTGCATAAATGTGTAATTATTTTTAATTTTAACGATCAAAATGATAAATGTGTAATTGTATTATGTCTCATTTGATTGAACCCGGCCCATATCAATCTTTTATATCAATTATGGGCCGACAATCACTTAAATCCAAATTACAAAATTATAGTCCGAAAACCTTTCATCTCCTTCATCAAACACGGAGTCACCTCTGCTCCTCTTTCTTTGATCCCTCTTCTATTCACTTCTCCATTTTCGTTTTTTGTTTTCTTCCTCTCGGCGCAAATTTACGAGAGGGAACCAATCGATGGCATCCGAAGGGCCCGCTCGATCCTCGCAACCATGGCCTCTTAACAAGATCGATGTTCGTTTTTCTCTTCCCTAAATTACTCAGTGTTTACATTCAATCGTGGTTCAGTTTCAATTTTGATTCTAAATTGTTGCATTGGTAGACCAGTATTAGCAACTTGTTCGATTGATTTCGGTGCATTGGTGTGTATTTAGTAACAGTAGGCCAATAAGAAACAAATTAGGTAAATTGAGCTTGAATTGTAATTTGATTTAGCTTCAGTACAGCTTAGAAAATCTAGGTTTTTACTATTTTCACATTTTCAGAGCACTCGCCTTATGTAACTTCTTAGATTTAGCTTTAATGTAGCTTAGAGCAGTTAGGAAAATAGTTTTTTTTTTACTGGTAAATGATAATTGCTTAATTTGGTGTAAATTCTATGTTTTAAGCAATTGTTTTAACTGGTCATCGAACATGGATAGTTTATGTAAATAGAGAAATATTGGTTAATTAAGTTGTCCCTTCTTTCTAATTTTCTTACTTGTATGATCATTTTTAGGAGTTGATACCATCTGTCAGGTCACAATGTGATGCATATGTGGATCAATTTGTCAACACAGTGAAAGGTGATTAATCAAAGTATTTTGCTCTAATAGTCTGTTCATTTCAAGTAAAATTTCTGAAGTTCATTTTTGTTTCACTTTTATTTCTTTTTCTGCTATTCTCAGACAAGATTAAGCTTGTACAAGAGCACCCAGTTGAAGCAACTGCAGTTGCCACAGTTTCTGGGTTAGTTCTTCTGCGAGGTATTGATAATTAATATTATTATAGCATGCCAATATAAAGTTGTTTCTGTTCTATTTTCATTTTTTGGTCTTGAATTTGCATTTTGACACTAATTTCTAACTTCTTTTTTCTTTTAGCTCCTCGACGTTTCCTAATTCGTAATACTTTGGGCCGTTTTAAAACTGAAAAGGTAACGTGGCGATTAAAAAGCATATCGAAAGGGTTATGTTAGTCAATGACCAAAACTTTGGATTTGCTCCTCGCAGGATCTGCTTAATGAAGCTGAATCACGGATGAAGCAATTGCAAAAATCATTGGAGGATCTGAGGAAAGTTAACAGTGGAGTTCTTAAGAAGACTGAGTTTGGTGAGGAAGACATACTTCGTGGAAGTTCTAATATGAGGTAAGTCATGATGTAGTTCTTTCTGGAGATATATTTGTACGTAGTTTTGTTTTTTATTTGATTTCTGGAGGTTGAAATATTAGTGCTTATTTGCTTTTTAGGTCCTCTGGGAAACAAATTCAAAGTCTTGTTAGTTCCATATACAAAGCAGAATCTTCTGCTGCTGGTACTTTGTTTCTTTTCAAACCTCTTATATTTTACTGTTGTTGTTATTGCTTTAACTTTGATATATCTCAATCACTAAACTAAAAATATACTTGAATTTCCAGACTTGATGCATCGTTTGCGTTCACTGCCTGGAAGGGAATCAATAGAGCTTCGAGCTGAGGTAGGTGTATTTCTCTGCAAAATTTTTGACAAATTGATGTTATGCTTACCTGCAGAAAAATTGCTTTCTGCCCTTGTTTTGTTGAGGCATATGATAACTGGCAAATGTGCTTTAGGCCTCTTGTGATTGACACGCCATTTTTTGGTGGGAACAGCTTTCTCAGTAGTATTTTTATCTTGTTGACTAATTTGTTCTCTTTCTATTTTTGGTATAAACCTTATGAGTATACAATGATACGAGGGTAATTTAACCATAAGATGAAATATGAGTCTCAGAAACAAAACTAGTAGTGTCCAGAGTAGCACCCCTCTCTACCATTAAAAAGAAGAAAAAACTGATTTTCCCAAACATGGGTTAAGTTTGATAGGAATAGGATAATTTAATTCAGACCAGAGGACGAGATGAGTTTAGTCATTATGGAATTTTTTTTTAAAGAACTATTATTATAGGATTACCCTGCAATTAACATCAGAATTAACATGAAACAGAACTCAATGAACTAATATTATATCTTAACGTAAACAATCCTTTGACATTTTGAGAAAGTTTAATATGCACTATAGTGCATAGGGATTTTTATGCACCGCGGACTTTTTTGGAGGTATTTTTGTAAATTGACAAATCTAATTTAACCAATCTAATGTACATATTGAAATATCATAGCAAACCAAATTTTACAATTTTTGAGATGTTATTACTATTTTTTTTCGAATTTTTTAGAACCTGCCATTTTTGGAATGTTGTAAATAGTAGTTTGTTTCCAATAATAGCATGTTTTAAATTTTTTTTAAAAAATAGTAATAAAATCTCAAAAATTGTAAAATTTGATTTGCTATGAGATTTCAATACGTAGATTAGATTGGTTAAATTAAATTTGTCAATTTACAAAAATACTTTCGAAAAAGTCCGTGTGCATAGAAAGCTCTATGCACTATGGTGTATATTAAAACTTTCTCTGATATTTTTGGGGTGGACACTTTTATGCTTTCTTCATGGATGTTCTTATATTTTAGAAGTTCAACTGCCAAGTACGCTCAGGATCATAAATTATGGCATTTGTTGGCCATTGGTTGGCCCTATTTATAACAGAATCTTGGATGAGTTGAATCATTTTCTTTACCTTTTGCCCTATTTATAACAGAATCATCTTGGCCCTACATGTTGGGGTCATTTGACCTTTTGCACACTTGGAACTTTTTACAACGACCTGTATCTTATTATTTGTTTTTATGCACGTCTGCACTTGCAAAAAATGAACACAGTTTTGCAACGTTACATTAAATTGACCAATACAAGCACAAATCATCTCTGCATGTTCACTTTGACTGATTCCTTTATTTCTCCTTTATTGCAGGTGGCTTCTATGGTGTCTGATTTGAAAAACCAGAGACGTGAATTGGAGCAGAGGATCTTTAAAATATCTGAACTTGGCATCAATGTTTGATTTAGAACGCTAATTGATTGAGCATCGTGTAATAAGCGGCTTTCTTGGCACTGCAATTTCTTTCCTCCCCACTTTGTACTCAGTTTTGACTATTGCTTTGGAATGAAAGAGTAAAATTCTCCTGTAGGAAAAGGGAACCAGCTTGTTTAGTTCTAGTTTTGCAGCAGTGATCATGAATAAATTAAGCAGAAAACTTTAATTTCCTTTTTCTTTTTGGGAAAATAATTCAGGTTGCAAAGAAATGTAAGTTTCAAAATGTATATGGTCACTGCCTCACTGGTCACGCAATCCTATAATATTGTATGGTCACATGAACACAAATCCAAACAAGTTGCTATATTTGCAAGTAAATGCTGGAACAATTGATTACTACAAAATCCATCGCGTGATATTGGACAAACAAAAAAAACTCTTGACCATGCGTCCTTGAGGAGATTATATAAGTAGAATATCGATGGACTATGGCGCATAGTTATGAATTGGAGCTTCGGTGTCTAATATGATATCTTTGTTGAAATTTTCTTATCGACCAAATTTTATATTTTTTTCGATTTTTTTATTATTATTTTGAGATTTTAGAAAATTGTTAATATAATTTTTTCTGACCCGTTTAAAAACAACAATTTTTAAAAATAAAATATTTTAAAATTTGAAAAAAATGCAAAAATTTGATCGACAAAAAAATTTCAATAAGAAGATCATATTAAATGATTTGGATCAATCATCTTGAAGTAAATCTAAAGGTTTGAATCAGTATGCACTGTAACTACATGAGTATGCACCATAAATATTCTCTCTCTAATCTTTTTCTCTCGCTAACACTCTACATCGTCTGACAGTTCAAATGATTATGGCAACAATGATTTATGTAAAAAAGTGGAGTACAAAAGATCACGGCTATCTTTGATCTGAGATCAATCGAAGCATAAAATATAACGTGATGCAGAACAATATTACTCGGTCTCGGGATTGAGTTGACTTACAAACAAAATCTCTCTTACTAGAACTCTTTTATATCCTTGATAATGCTACACTTAATTCTGCCTAAAAATGTTTGCGTTAATGGCTGGTCGAGAGAACCTTCCAAAAAATGCAGCTCAGACTTCTTGAATCTTTTAAGCAGTTATTAACGTTTTACTCTAAGACTCTGATCGGAATGCTGAAAATAATCGTATGATTTGGAAATGGAATTCATGCGATTTGAAAAATGTGATCGGAAGAGAGGAGAACAGAGAAAAAGAAATGAATTCGTGAGATTTCACGAGCTCCAAATCCCGTACAGAACTCTCGCCAAAAACATTGAAATTTGGCGAAAATTCATCACTCGCCGCTTCTCCTCCCTCTCTCTCTCCTCCGATTGGTGGCTGACCAAAATCACACGAAAATTCCAGCTTCCTTCGCTGATCAACGAAAATAATTTCGAGTTCCGTTGAAATGAAATCTTTTCTCGTTCTTCTCTCTTCCAATCAGAGCCTAAGGCTCATTGAGCTCACAATCCCTACTTATATTTTCGTTACCAAAACAAAAATTAATCACTATGCCACCACAAACACATGGCATCATGCAATGGCTAGTGAATGGACCACAACAATTTAGAGCCTAAAATAAAAAAAAAATCCTCCGCTGGACCAAGAAATACTTCAGTTTTAGGTGCAGGGACGAAACAGATTACAATGTCCTCTGATTCATTTACACTATTTTCTCATTTGGAAAAGCTCAGCTGGGGGTCTTCCAGGGCCACTTCCACTAAATGCAGAGAAACTGCCACCTTGAGTACTAAAGGCCGCAAATCCACCTGCAATAATTCATGCAAAAACTTCGTGCTCAGTTTTTTCTTCATGCTAGACGTAAATGAAAATGATTGACTTAATCTAATGAAATCAGAACTAGTACGATTCAAGAATAACAAATACTAGAAACTAGAAGGGGATTTTTTTTTTTAAAAGAAAAGGCAAGTAATTTTTTTTTGACTTGATTCCCTAGTTAGAACTCAACTTGAAAAGAATATAACATTTCATTCTTACAATGCCTAGCATTTGACATTACCAGAATATAAATTAATTTTTTGCAGCATGATGGGTTAGAAAATACCAAAACCGATGAGGAAAAAAAAAAACACAGAACTGTTGAGGCATACCTCCACCAAAACCACTGCCTTGACCCGTCCCACCAAAACCACTAGCACCAGCAGCAGCACCAGAAAATCCACCTCCACTTTTTGAAGCAAGAGCTGCAAACCCACCAACTGAACCTGCATTCGCAAATCCACCAGCTGCAAAGCCTCCACCGGTAGCAGCTGATGCAAACCCACCTCCTGTAGCTGCACTTGCAAATCCGCCAAAGCCCCCACTTGATGGTGCCACAGAAGAAAAACCGCCGCCACCAAAACCACTCGGTGAAGAACCAGCATTGCCAAATCCGGCACCAAACTGACGAGACTGCCCAAAAGAGCCCAAAACAGACCCAAGCGCTTGCTGACCTCCTCCAATTTGGGCTGGTTTACCAAAACCACTTTGGCCTACCCCAATCTGCGCAGGTTGGCCAAATCCACTGCCTGCAAACGGATTTGTATTGGCCGGTGGCGATGGTTGCTGCACTGGTTGAGATGAAGGGAAGCTGAGAAATGGGGGTTTAAATACAGAACTGGGGCTTGGTGTAAGACTGGGGCTTGATGTAAGACTGGCTTGAGGGGCTGGGTTGTTACTTGCACCAAATAAGTTGGCACCAAATGGGTTTGGTTTGGGATGGCTTTGTGCGGTGGATGCAGATCCAGATCCAAGTCCAAACCCGCCAAGGGCTCCCAGATTAAGGTCTGTGGAGTTGTCAGGTGCTTCTTCTTCCATTTCATCTTCATCCTTTTGAGGAGAGGTTACCACAGTTGATTCTTTTGGGGTTGCACTTAAAGTACTTGCAGTTTCTGGCAGAGTAACAACAGATTTTGGAGAAGTTGGGGAAGAGAATGCAGCTGCTCCTGATGATGGGGAAGATACTGGTACTGGTATAAGCTTTGGGGGAGACAAAACGGTGGTTGGTACTGATACTGACTCTGATGCTGGTTTTGGAGGTGAAGAAACTGTATCTGATATGGAAACTGATTCTCCTACTTGCATTTGTGGTGAGGACACTGAGTTTTCTACTGGTACTGATTCTTGTACAGGTTTTGGCAGTGAAAACACTGAGCTTGTTACTGAAACTGACCCTTGCACAGGTTTAGGTGGCGACAAACCTGAGCTTGGTGCAGAAATTGATTGTTGCACTGCTTTTGGCGGTGAAGAAATGCTTGTTGGTAGCACTTGTGGGAGGGATTCAGCATCTGCTTTTGAACCCCCAAAGGCATTACTTGTCAAAGACATAGGCGCACTTGGCTGAAAAAATGAAGAAACTGTTTTTGATTGAACTGTTGGTGTAATTTCAGATGAACTTTTGTCCTTGTTAGAACCATCTGTTTCAGCTTCCTTCCCAGAATTGGACAACACTGATTTAGGCACAAAAGAATGTATCATTTCAGGTTGAGAAAACCTCCCATCCATACCAGTAGACTGCGTAGATGCACTGAAAGGAGAAAAGGCCGGCGTACTACTCTCTTTCACTAGCCCAGAGAAGGAGAAGCCTGAAGGTTGATCTTTTGCATTGAAATACATGCTTTTATTCGACGCTGACGATACACTAGGCAAAGATATGTCAGAACCATCTCTCAGGGCATCTTTTGTACTGGAGGACAGAGGTTTCGATGGTACATTAAACTTAGGTTGCTCCATAACAAACCTTGTTGCCTTCTCTTGAGAGGGTGGAGTTCTTAGCTCCAGATTAGGGAATGGAATCGAGACCTCCCTTGCCGACCTAAAGGCACCACCTTCCTGAGGCAAAGCTGCCAGCTTGGAAGTCTCTTCTTTGATATCTGCTAAAATTCCAGCGAACTAGTAATAAAATAGACACCACTATGGCAGATCAAGTTGGAAGCACTCGTTTTGTGTCCAGTTCAGATCGAAATCTGGCATCATTCATATCTTTTAATCCAAACTCATTTCTTCCCATCCATATGCAGGCACAAATCACATAACAAATTCAATAGAAATAAGCATTCCCTCCTTATCCCCCACTATACAGAAACTTTATTCTAAAACACAGGGGCTAATCAATTTTATTCTTGAACATCTAGCTGCTACAAATTCCATTTAGAATTGGCATCATTCATTTAAAAAAACTGAGAAAGGAACCAAGCAAATTAACTTTTAAATTAAAATGTATATCCAATTTTGTTCATTTCTTAATAAACACTTGATAAAGAAAGAGAGATCAGAAAAGCACCTTGAGTCAGAGTGGAGCCGTCTAACTTGGTAATGGACTGTTCGAGAAGCAAGGGAACATGACTAATGGAACTGGCTTGACCAATGGTTGCATCCATATCGTTTTTGAATATTTCTTTGTTTGATTTGAACTTTTTATCACTGCTTATACTAAACCCTTTCTGCTGTACTTGCTGTAGCTTCTTCTCCACTCTCTTCACAGTGATTTTCTGAGGTTTGAAAGATGCCCAACTCTGCACAAATTTTCAAATCCATAAAATTATTATTTTTGGCTTTTTCGCAACAGCATCCAATATTTAACTGCATTTGAACATAATAGCTCATATTTGCAATCAACACCAAACATTTTGCAGTCTTTCTTTTTCTAAATAATAGCAAAGCATTTATGACAAGATTAAAGTCAAGCAAGAGATAGTTAAATTACTCCTTACCTTTCAATGCAACTCAAACAGACCTACTGATAACAAGTTCATACAAATTGCTAGTCCGACAAATTTATTTTGCTTGTCAATGTGTTCTTTAGCAAAAAATTAAGTGGAGATGGGGTCATGTAGAATGCATTAATATCATGCTACAGAGGATTGATTCTTGACAATATATCGAAATTGTTGGGCATAATAGCAAATTTACAAAGCGCAGGCCGTCATCAGTAGACACAAAAAAGTATTTCATAATATCAAATATTAGTTTTAATCTGTACAACTATATCTTCTCTCAACTTACCTTTTACTAGATGGGGTCATAACAGAATGTACTGATATCATGCTACAGAGGACTGGTGCTTGAAATATATCAAAAAAAGTTGGGTGTGTAGCAAATTTAAGAAGTACTGGGACTCATTGGAACACAAAATATTTCATAATATAAATATCAGTTTCAATCAGTCCAACTTTTGTCCACTAATTTTCCCATTTCTGGTGTGTTTGCAGGTATCAATGTTTAATTGGGCTTGAATGCCAGCCACAACCTAGCTAAGTAGTCAAATCAACTCTCCATATATTTTTGGCTGCAATTTCACATAATGATGTCATACCTTTACAGGTAAAATCCGTTACCAATATACTGAGATATAAAACAAGGGTAAATTAATGGGACTTATATTTAAAACTAACATACACAGATGGAGGTAAAAAACGAGACATACTTTATCCAACAACTCTCTTCGCCTCCTAGCAGTATTCAATTCAACCCCTTTCGCAAGGCCGACTGAGCTTCTCCTCTGGTAATCTTTTACCGAGTCAGAAACTGTTTTAACAGAGCTTGAATCAATAATTGGTCGGGATACATCAGGAAACCTATAGGATTCAGGCTCATAAGAAAGGCCAATGGATTCAAAGAGTTTCTTTTTCACTGATCTGATACGCCTAGAAGAGGAAGGAGAAGGTGAGTCTAAGTTAAGCATAGATATCTGCTTGGCGAGGCACTCTGACAGTTGCTCTGCTGCAGCCAATTGCGAGTTTAATGTATTGTAAACACTATGCAAGGATTGTGTTTGCCTGAAAGCAAAAGAATAATTATTTAACCTCCAGATGCCTACTGCATTTCAATTTTTTTTTTCTTTTTAAAATGTTTTTGTCAACTTCTTAAGGTTATGATGCCATAGGGTTCGAGTGGACATGAGGGTACCAATATTTAACAGGTCTGGTCCAATCCAGAAGAACCCTGCCCATGAAATTGAGTATGCATTTACCAGAACCTTCCCTCTTTTGAGGATGAATTGACACAACAGTCCTATATAGCCCAAATTGTCAAATTTCGATATTTCTGTTATTCTAGCACTGCGCTAGATATTTCCTTTGTTTGAAAATTTCTCGACAGAAAGTATGGTGCTTGTCAGTTAATGCAGTAACATTGGGTGATTCAGAAACTAATTAAGCACAGAAAGGTCTGTACTGACCAACCCATAATTTGCATCAGTACCATAGTATCCAAGTCCACCATAGGTTTTCTTCTAATCAAATTTCACCCTACTATTGTCCTTAATGTGTTGATTTGGTCTTTATGGTTATGCTGACATTACAAAATTTAAACTTGGTCAAGAGTTCCCAGAAACCCAATGGAGGGTGACCAGTTAAATAGAACATTTATGCTAATTTATATAGAAAATGCATGCTACATTATATTCTGCAAACAACCCATAAAAGAAAACGCATGCAGTTTATATACCTCGAGCTCCCTGGATGACCGTAGATGTTTCTTCTGTTGAAGCCTGCACGTCCCATGTCACCAAATCGGTTTATCTCGAGATTATTGAAGTGCCTCTCTAGCTCTAAAAGTTGAGTTGTCAAAGTCTGAAGTGAAGGAACAAAAATGCACTTAATATATGCAAGATACATGGGTTAAGTTCTCAACCAAAAAAATTTTTATATGTATACTCAAGAGGTAAAACAATTAAACCTGGTTCGCCTTCAAAATATTCTGCCTTTTCTGTTCAAATTCAGGAGCCAACTTCTGACAATTCCAAACAGCCCAATAGCTGCTGTCAGACGATTGATTTACAATGCCTTCCATGTAAATTTGTCTTGGAATAACTGCAAAAAAAAGGGGGGGGGGGTGGAATAGAGTAAGGTATTGATTCCTCAATTAGTACAAACTTGATAAATTGCACTAAAAAAAAATGATTCAAGGCAGATCTAAAAATGTTGTATCCAGAATCCACCATAATAAAAATTTTCAGAAAGTTTTCAAAAGTTGTATCTAGTGAAATCTAAAAATGCCATGTATAAAAGCCAAGAAAGTTAAAAAAAAAGAAAAATAAAATGAAAACTAAGAATGTTGTGATTTCCACAAGCAGTGTGAAGGACAACTATTGAATGTCCTCAATACTATCCTCCCCTAATTAATTCAAACAGTGTCCATGTATCCCTCCATCACTTTTGGGTTCAGTATGTGAACGAGGACGAAGACCATAATAATATGGCTCGTTTTCACATTAATACTAAATACTAGAGAAATGAATTTTGATGCTTCATAAGGTGTAACTGTGCAAGTGATATTTTGCTGATTTGTATGAGCACAAATGTATTTATTTTCAGAAATAAAAAAAACGACGGGTTCACATCTTATAGGAATAATTAGATCTTGCATAACAAATATAAGGCATTGTAAAAAACATACATTGTACCATCTTATCATGAAGTTCTTGTATCATTTGAAATTGCTCCTCAACATTGTTCTAAAGTACAATAAAAAGGCTGTAATCAGTAAAAATATTTACGAGTACAATAAAAATAGATAAGCAATGACAAAAAAGAACAAGTACGATACCTTGCATATAAGGGATGACTCTGAAAGACTCTTGAGGTGTTTGTCCAACGCCAGAAGAGGAAGTTGTTGAGAGGCTATTTCAACCTCCTTTTCAACAGATACAAGCAGCTTCACAAGTTCTTTTGTCATATCCTTTATCTGCCACACAAACAAATTTCTCATTACAGACTCTCTTATGAACTTCACAAAAGTAAGGTAACAAAATCAACACATCCTAAGTTCTATCCAAATATTTTTACATCTGGGTAGTAGCCACCGTGTATTGTGCTAGAAAAATTTCTTAGGTTTTATAGCAAAGTTGAGCATACTGCTCCCCCAAAACATAACATTCCATGATTCTCTAGCAAAACAAAAACTCATAAATCCACATGTAGAACCTTACACTATAGAAATCATTCAGTAATTCCTGCTCAGATTCCACTTCACTTTTTCTTGTGGTTACAGAACTGTTGGAGGTAGTCGTCACCTGAGCCTTCTCAGATCTTGCCACAGGAAATCCTTCCTTAGCCGCTGCAAAAGGACCACGGCTTGCAGGAATCGCTTCAATGTTTTGGATAGGTTTATTTTGAATCCCAATAGTTAAAGAAGGTGACCTCTCACCAAATTTGTTGAAAGCAGATGCATCAGAACTAGGTCCTGTTGATCCTAATTTGAGACCAGTTCCACTAAAAGCCTTGAATGAGGGCTGTGGACCAGAAAAAGACCCTTCATTCTGATTTGTACCACTCACATTACTGAATGGCTTTATGGATTGGGACGGTGGCATTAATGAACCTTCTTTTTGTGTTGAACCATTGATAGAACCAAATGCATTACCAAAAGTTCCTTTGAAAGGAGAAGTTATCTGGCTAGGCATCTTGCTCCCTGCAGCTGTGTTGCTTGGAGTAACACCTGTAGAGATTGTACTGATAGGTTGTGTTGCAAATGCATTTCGGGTTCCGAGAGCAAAAGCTCCTCCAAAAGAAGAAGTTGTCTGGCTCATTGTCTTACTAGCAGTAACTGTAGTTCCTGGAGCTGTACTGGATGAAGAAACACCCGAAGGTTGTGTAGTAGGTGCATCCTGGATACCAAAGCCAAAATGCCCCATAAAGGATGAAGTCATTTGGTTGGCGGTGCTAGGAGCAGAATTGGTAGAGGAGAGACTGAGAGGCTGTATTGCAGATATGTTCTGGGTACCCAAATTCAAAGGCCCTTTGAATGGAGGTGAGATTTCACTTGATATCTTGTTTTCTGTAACTCCAGTACTAAAAGCAGGAACACTAGGGAACGATGGACTCTGAGCACTGGAACCACCAAAGCCTCCTTTGAAAGGGGAATCACTTTTGTTTGGCGTCTTACTTTCTGTGACTGTGGTGGTGAGAGTAGCACCTGTAGACAAGGAACTAGGTGTCTGTATTATGGGTCCCACCTGAGCGGAAAATAAGTTGGATTGGTTCTCTCCTCTTGTTTTCAGCTCTTCACCTGAATTTTATTAGATTTCCTATTAAAATCTAGAACAATACTACAACACCAGGTATATACATTTAAAGGCCAATTAGAACCTAAATAGGACTTAAAGCGTAAGTTAATACTCTTGTATGAGTGGGGCCCAGGAGCATTGAGTATTCACCTGGCCAGAGAGGTCAACCTGGGGGGATATCACTTGACCCAATAGTTAATGGTTCAGGCCCAAGTACGATTTATGACTGGAGGTGGTTCAGTTTCGACCAGACCTTGCACTAGATTTTCATTTCCTGATGAAATTATAGAAGTTATTTTATTATTTAGGCCTACTGTTCAACATAGTACTTCACCAAGAAAAAGATAAGAAATAATCAACCCAATATCATCAAAACCAACAAATTAAGAGTATTTAACAATGGCAATCCAGTCAGATAAATTAAACATTCAGCATCTGTTGCACTCTTTGGTAGTTCAGTCGTATCAGACATGTAGCTTTATAGACAAAAGGTAAAAAAAGAAACATGTCTGTAGAAAAAATACAACCTAATTTCCATCCAACCTCTATGGGAGATCTTTCAAGGATACACAGGTATCGAGCACCATCAACATTTAGTTTATTCAATAGCATGTTTCATGCGACAAAACTCCAGGGAATGTATAAGATAGACACCAACTAATATAAGGAATTGATATGTTCTAACCTTTATCTGAAAGTACACTTGATGGTTCCATGGTAGGTATTGTAGACAGAGTTGCCAGTTTATTTTCTTCAATGCCAGCAAGATCGATATCTGTTATGTTATACTGCGGCAGCTCTGAGGGATCTGATGCCCTGCAAAAAAGGGATTCTTGTCAAGAAAAAAGGGAGAGAAGTGGAACTGCTTGCAAAATCCATTTATATGAAATATTACCTAGCGATATGGTACATGATGAGCTTCCCTTCACATGTCAAACAAACCATGATGTATTGAGGTGCAAGCTCTTCTGTCTCAACTCCGACTTGTATTGTTATTTTCTCAAATAATGAAACCTTCTCAACCCCAAATCCAACTATTGTGTTGTCTTCTCCATTCTCTGAAAAATAAAAGAAAACAACAAAATTAATTTTATTTAAACATGCCCAAAAGGAAAAGTTAATTATATACAATTTGTACACCTTGTAAATCAATTCTGGGAGTGTACTTGTCACTTTGGAATTCTAGAGAAACAACATTTTTGTTTCCTTCATTGGAATACCACTTCAATACGACCACATGCTGATCAACATTCTTCTTGTTAGATGCTAGTAGAAGCTCCCTGTTAAAAATAAAAGCCATGATTGTGGGGCCCCACACCAAATGATAAAAGAATTTAAAGTAAAAAATAGATTACAAAACATGATATGTACCAGCGATCCAGATAGCTTGTAAGGAGGTTAGGGCCGAAACCAGAGGGTAAAATGCTATCCAACATTCCTTCAAATAAATATGGAAACGAAAACACCACCGGTTTGCAAGAGCTCTGCAAGATTTACCAACCCGAAAATTAAGGAGAAAGCATGTATATTTGTTCAGTGACAGCATGAAGATCATAAGATAAAAATTCAATAGTGAAGTAAGTAAGTAACTAAGAAAAGTAAATTATAATTCCACGTTGAAACATTAAAGTCAAACTTTTACCTCAAAGAAGTTTCTTGCTCCACTGATTATCACCTGGACAAGAAAACCTTCTTCCTCTCCATTGTCATTCAACTGAGTGGCAGCAACAACAATGCTGTCATCACGCACCCATCTAATTGAATCCACTGATTAATAAAAAAAAATGACAAAAAAAAAAAAACTGTCAGACCAATCGATTGTGGTCAATGCAACCCCCTTATGGAAAACAAAAATGATTTCTGCTAGATTTTCATCGAAAACAAAAATGATTTCTGCTAGATTTTCATCCAGATTTACTTGATTCCATACGCAAGTGCACAGGTAATAGCCTTGATATGTACAGGGCAGGAGTAGTACCATCATCAAAAAAAATGAGAACAGCAGCTTCTGCTGCTTAGCAATGGTAACGCTAATGAAAAATTAAAGAACAACTGTTCTCAAAACTAATGTTATCTTTTGCGATGTATATTTTAATTTCTGCTACCTTTTTCCCCCTTTTAAACCCGCTAATCTAATCCAAAATTAAATCCGAAGCAAAATAAATTGATGCTTTAAGATCTACCTTTAGTGTTGTCTGAATCAGACCACGATTCGAAAGAAAGAGGCATGTGAAGTTGTTCCTCAAGATTCAATGAAAAGATCCTCAAATTGTTATTCCGCACAACAGCAAATGACTTGCTATCAGGGGAACAGTCAACTGCAGGAACCATAAATATAGATACAAAAATAAATAATGAGATACGCTTAAGAGAAAAAGAACAACTGAAACAGCTTTTTTTCTGTGTTCAAACTGTGTAGTTTGTTTAGACACAATACTATCTTATGGCAACAAACAACCAATTATACTTTCTATATAAAAGCAAACCAGAGAGAACAAATGAAAAGCGTTAAAAAAATACAAACCAGCATCAACACTGTCTAATACATCCTTCATCCCTCCATTAAAATCTCCATGACACAGTGAGCCAGTGTCAGAGAGAGTTACGTAAAATTTGGCATTTTCCAGCCACTTGAAGTCTTTAACACTGCCAGACGTGCTAAGAGCACAAGAGAAATATGGATTTTGTTCCTACATCATACTTCAAGTTTAAATTAAGAGAGAACACATAATAGAATAAGAAATCTAAAGTTCTACGGGATACTAAGTTGGTTGTTGCAAAAGTTGCACAAATTCAAGTTGGTGTGATTGGATGATCAGAGGAAGAAATTAATGAAAAACATAATAAAATAAAAAATCATAAGAGGATTTTTCACAAAATGTAATGGATCAAAATGATAAGATCTAAAACTTTATTACATGACAGCATTATTAATGCCTCGTATGTTACAATAAACAGAAAATGGTGGCTTTAGACAAGTTAAATCTTAATCCACTTGATTTTCTGATAACAATAAAAATCAGAATACACCAGGCCTGATTCCCACCTTTTAACTAATTCCTACCAAGGCACCCAAGAAACACAACTTAAAGCAGTGTGCCAGACAGTATAGTAAAGAACTAAAGATAAAGAAATTGACAACTTAATAGCGCTTTATTGGCTCAATATGGAGTTTAAATGTGCAGGAAATTTTGTGACTATGGAATTAAAGGCAAAGTATCCTCTTTTGATTTGCTTCTAAATTTCCAATACCAATAAAAGTTAGTCGTGAAACTTTTTCCAGTATAAAAAATCAAGGGTCAATTCTATAAACACTGAATATCCATGATATCTTTCAAATTTTAAATAAAAACCTCCAACCTTTTTGAGAAGTGAAGAAATAGAGAAAAGGTGGATATCTGCATCAATGGCCACACCAAGCATAGAAGAATCACTAGATATCTCTAAAAGGGACACCCTTCCAATTGCGACATCTACTAAGCTCAACTCCTTCAAACAAGGTCCTTTTCCATTCTCCTTAAATTCCTTGGCTGCATCAATTGCATCTTTTGTTCTGACAACCAAAAAACCTAAAAAAACAAAACCAAATTCTAGCTGAGATCAGGGATTTTTTTTTTATTTCAGGTGCTGCATACAACTAGCCCTTTTTTTTTGGGAAACAACTATGCTGCACCCTACCGCTTTTCGTGTTAAATGAAAAGTAAATGAAGATACAACTCTTTATCCCAACACTGAGAGTGAGTAACTCCATTCAGAATCCACCAGTATACTTATCCAGGAATTATAAGTGCCATCGGCAAATATACCATCCCAGCCATCGCTAAATACAAAGTGAACATATACAGCAAATAAGATGAACATATAGACGATCTAAGTGAACACTTACAAACAAATAAGTGTTGTCATCACTAGTTCAGAAGTTTACATGCATATTCAACTTATTTTCATTGAACTTATTTGTTTGTATGTGTTCACTTAGATCGTCTATATGTTCACTTTGTTTGCTTTATATGTTCACTTTATATTTAGCAGATGGCAGTAATAAATTTCCATACTTATCTCTTGGTACCAGTGCCAAAACCCTATCTATATTTCCAGTTTCCCCTAATATAGATGAAACAAGCAAAAAAAAAAAAAAAAAAAAAAAAAACTGCAACAATATAAATGGAGATAAAAAAAATCCCAAATTATTACATCAAATAACAACATACAAATAAAGAACGCATAATGTAATATTGCAAAATTAATTCGCATAGCAGCAAAATCCCTTCATTCTAGCCTTATTCCAATGTAACTCTAATATACACTTCTATGTGCATCATGTATGCTAGTGAATTCCATCCAAAAGCAACAATTAACTAATTAGTAATCACACAGTAATGTGGCCCAAATGTGCTTCATTCTGTAAAAATCAGAAAGAAGAGCGGTAACTAAACTGACCTTCAGAGTGTGCGAGAAAGAGAGCTCCAAACCGATTGGAGATGGCAAGAGGCTTGCGAGACGGCGATTGGAGATCGAATGGGGAGGGAGGGGAACAAAGAGGCACCGATTCACCGATCCGACGAAACACGAAGTCGGCAGAGCCTTCTTGATCGCCTTCTCTCTCTTCTTCTAGAGGCACCACCCGCAGTGGCTCATCCGCCATTGGAGACTACTCCGAGGAGAGGAGAAACAAGGAAGAAGGTAGGTCGGGGTTTTTAGGTTTTAGGCGGGAACACTGGAGAAATCACGCCATGGAAGAAACTGCGTTAGATAGACGCACTTATAACTGGAGAAAAGAGCAGAGGTGGGTTATGAAAATCGGAAAAGGCCTGTTAAATTGGTATATTTGGGCCTGGAGCCCAAATGTTTTAATGATAAGTTTATCATGCGTACAGTATTCGATAATGAATAATGAAAATTGATTAACACCATCGCTTAATTTGCCATTGCTGCCAGCGCGTCAGCGAGCAGCGCTCTCTCCTCTTTACTCACCCAGCAAGAACATTATTTTTTATTCATTTCGTTATTATATTCACTTTATACTATAATTGTTCACTGTTTTATAAGTGTTCGTTATGTTCACTCTATGTTTATTTTATTTTTTTTTGTCTAAATGTTCAGTTTAATAAGTACAAATATCAAAATATTCTATTATATTGGTCTAGTGGCAAAAAACAATACAACTTGAGTGAAATGTCGCACGTTCGAAATCCAGCTAGAGGGATTTTTCATAGACATTTAATTTAAAAATAAGTTGGATGGTTTAGGCCTCCAATTTATCTTAAAAAAAAGAGTAAATTTTTTCAGAGGTCACTAAAGTGTATACATAATCCACATTTGATCACTATCAATTTGTCCCTCCATAACCACTAAATTTTGATTTTTGTCTAATTTTAGTCACTCCGTTTAGAATTCCATCCAACTTCGTCTAATTGATTAAACTGGGTACAAATTTTGAGATTCAAATCAAATGTTACTTCTACTCTCCTCTCCCCCACATGACAAATTTTGATTTGAATCTCAAAATTTATACTCAATTCAATCAATTAGACGGAATTGAATGAAATTCTAACAGAGTGACTAAAATTGAATAAAAATAATTTTTAGTGGTTTTGGAAGGATAAATTGAACTTTAGTGATCAAATTTAAATTATGCATAAACTGTAGTGACTTCCGAAAAAAATTATTCTAAAAAAAACTATTGTTTTTATCTTTCAAAATTTAAGAAGTATTTTTTTCACATTACATATCGTAGATTTGATAAAGATTCACTGCAAAATGAAGTTAATCATACAACTATACAATTTCAGGGGATTTCTATAGTGGAACAAAATCCTTTGCCGGTTTTTCTAGAACCGGCAGTGCATGTTTTTAATCCATGATCGTTCGATCAACGGTGAATGTCCCATGAAATTCGTCGAAATCCGTGCTGCCCGTAAAAATCGGACGACCGAAAGGAAAATGCCTGCCGTGCGTGTTTTTTTTTTTTTAAACACGCAGAACCTTTCTACAGTACCCAAATTCTTTTTTGGATTTTCTGTAGCTCATTTGGATATATCTTCTGTCTAACGTATGTATTATAATGCTCTTTTAACAAGCAACATGAAAATTTACACAGATTCATCTGCAGCAAATATATCTAAAATAATGCAGCCATGTGCATAAGATTCGAATTGTTTGTGACAAACTCCCGTATAAATATATGTAAACAACAATCAATACGAAAGTTTATACAGAATCTTTCTGCAAAAAATAAATACACAAAAAAGGCAGCCCATGTGCATTGGTTTCGGATTGTTTGTGACAAACTTCCATGTCATTATATACAAATAAGCCGCATATAAATATTTGTTCCATTCGCAACACAAAACGCTGTACATAGGGATATACATACAGTTAAATTAACTAAGAAGATGATATGTTTTTGTTGTTCGCCCCCGAATCCGTATCCGCTCCCGCGCGGGACCGTTCAGCGCAACTTTCGAACCGTCCTATCTGATCTGGACGGTTCGGGCCTATCAATCTGATTGCATGCACGAGACTTTCTTTGCCATTGAGATTAAATCACACGCTGTGATTTGTGCGCTGGACGGTCCCGCGCGGGACTAGATCCCATTTGGTTCGGCCCCCCCCATTATTTTATTTTGTAGAGTTCTTATGTATTTTATTACGAGAGACCTTTTATTTTTTTTTTATGACACAATAATTTTTTTTTTCCAGAAATTTTAGTTCTTTTGTAAATTGTTTGTAAGCCTTTCCATATTCATTTTGCATTAAAATTTTATGGACATTCTTAATTGTTACAAGGAATTGAGTAATGTATTTTTTCTATTTTATAATTCTATTTTCAGGCTTTATTATATTCATTTTATGGACGTTCTAAGGCATGCATTTATTCATTATAATTGGTATAAATTAATATGCTATTACTCAATTACAAGAAATCAAGAGATATAGTTTTGTTACATTGGATGTTTAGTTTTTTGAAAGCCTTTTACGCTTCATTTTTTTATTAAATTTTGTGGATATAAATATTATGCTATCAACTATAGCATATGTTTATTAAAGAAATATAATAATAGTTAACATGTGTCATATATTGATGGCTATAATTATTACTATATTACAATATATCTTTTTACAATAGCATATTATTTTTTACATCAGGATGTCTCGACAGTTATATACTGATATGTCAAGAATAATATTTCTGTTACAAACAATTTTTTAGACATTAATTAACACAAATAGTGTACGATAGTAGAGAGTGTTAAAAAGGATTGAGTAAAGCACATCTAATCAGTATTTCTGGTTATGTGTTGAATGTAAATATATTGCTAGTAAAATCAAATGTTATCTCTATATATTAGGAAAAAAGAATAGTACACATCCAATTTTATAATTTTTTTAAAATTTTAATTCGTGTCCTTTTATAATGATTTATAGCTTAATATTTAAAAAAAAGTTAAAACTTGATAAAAAAAATACTATCATTAATAAAAAAAATAGGAATTATCGGACCAGCTTAAGTCCCCCATTCATTGCGCGAAGTGCGAAACTATAGTATGAATACATTTTTAATTCTCTTAAGGAAGGTTTTGGTTTGCTGCAAACCAACGATTAATTTTGGTTTCTGCATTAATAAAGGGGCGTGGGATACTTCGTCAATTGATTAATTTGACTTTTGACAATCAGACAAAAGCAGTTCTGAGATTCGATCTTTTATAAAGTCATCTATAGTATTATATAATATATAAAAATATAACGTACATAATAATCGTGGAAGTTGATGCAATTTTTTATAGGTCGTCAGAAGAAATAGACAAAAAAGTACATGATTTTTTCCCCTAAAGATAAGAGTACTGGATGATTTGAATGATTAAATTCGAATCATGACGTACATCGTCCAATAAATACTTAAGGGGCTGTTTGGATGGGCCGGAATTGCAAATTTCAGACATTTTATATGCCAAATTTATTATAAACAATCCAAGTTCTTCACAAAGTTACACACTTCTCAATAAATTTATGTTTAGAAATTACAAATTCTCCAAATTTCCCAAATTCCTACAACATCCAAACGGCCCCTAAGTAATTAAAGAGCTACAAAGTCAACTAAGTTTTTTTAATGGTTGCATCACTTGTACCAGATGACCAGTTTACACGGATCAAAGACAAACATTAATTTTTATAAAGACAAGAAATTAATTATAGACCAGTGATATGCTTACTTTTGTCATTTGCAATTATAAATTATCCATGTTAAGCGTCAAGATGAGATATGAAAAGCAAAATAAAATTTTATTAGTTCTTTTGTGATACGTAGTCAAAGTGCAAATGCGCACATCTTGATGTAAAAAGCTTTTAGTATAAATCTTAAAGTAAAATTAATCATTTAGTGTCTAACAGTATAAAAAGAATGAATTAATTATTGAATACGTATCCATAAAATGTTTAAAACTTGTTTATTCAGATGTTAATCATTGAGGCTCCGTTTGGATGGCTTTTTCCCGGAATAAAGAATAAGGAATAACCACTTTTTACCAATAAATTTATTTCTAACCATCCAAACTCTTCACAAAAGTTACACACTTCCCAATAAATTTACTCCTTCCCAATAAATTTCTTCCTACCTTATTCTCAACGCATCCAAACGGAGCCAGAGATATTTATGTAATCGCACAAGATGAGATTTTACAGGTGCGAGATCCTATAAAGCGATTTTGCAATAAAAGAGAGGAAGCACCAATTATTTTCATTGAATGTGCATCCTTTTCAATTCTATTAATAGAGATAAAACAGGATTTTAGTGAACAACCCTTTCAATTCTATTAAAATCTGTTAGCACTAGTTAAGAGATCAAAATCATTAAAAAAAAAATGACCACCTCGTGATGTCCTTTTCTTTAAATGAAAAAAAAAAGATCATGAAATATATTCTCGACTTTTATTTCATTCTAGAACGTACAACAAAATATAACTCTATAATGTTCCACCAAGCCTAGTGTCATAGTTCCAACAATAGAATTTCTAATTAATAGAACAAGAGTACGTGGCGATATCAAGCATCACAAATATCCCTAGCGCCTTTTTTTTTTTTTGGAAAGAGATTGACAAAAGCTCAATATTAATTATTAGTTTATTACTAATAAGTTTTGTTCAGTCCGCTCATCAACCATGACGTAATAGCCCAAATAGATTAAATATACTTGAGTTTACTATTACATAAAACTCGTGCAAATAAAACGAGTGTAAACTTGAGCAACATTTATTACTTCAATTTGCAAACATGTGTAAATTGTGTTGCTCAAACTACACAATTTTTTTTTCCCCAACTGATTGTCGGATTTCAATTTTTTTTTTCATGATAATTTTTGAACTTCGCTTTTGAGCAGTAGATAGAGACAAAACTTACATTCACATTTTCATATATATTTAATGCAAACTGGAGCAAAAAGTATAAACATAGAAAATTCAATCATCTTGGTTTTCCTGGAACAGATTACCTATATATTTGACTACCTATGTCATTTTGGTTTCCTGGTTGTCCAGGCAACGTGGTTAAACTTAAACCACCTCCTCTAGACCTCTATCAATGTACTAATTATTTTTCTCTCTTTTGACAGTAGGCGCAAACAAACAACGGTCGACGCTTACACAAAAACACAACACATTTGCACCATTTGAGCCACAAATCTCTGATAACACTCCGAAATTTTCTCTCTTTCTCCTTCCCTCAACACTATAAAGAAAGTAATAAAACAACAAAATGTCAACTCTGACATTTCCACAGAGAGCACTCAATACTCTAATCTCAGCGCTTAGGGCTGTCAATATACCGCCGTTTCGCACGTTTCCGTTTCGTTCCGTCCGAAATGGAACAAAAGTGGAAGGAAAAGTAGTTCCATTTTCAAAAATGGAATGGAAACGGAACGCTGAAATGAAAAATTTCAATGTAAAATGAATGTGGAAGTGAAATTTCCGTTCCGTTTAACGAAATGGAACGGAAATGGAATAATTTTCTGTTTCGTATTTTAAAATGGAATGGAAACGGAATGAAGCATTTCCGTTCCATCTTGAACGTTTGACAGCCCTGTCAGCGCTGGGCCTAGTTGTCTTCACCTTTCTAGATTTGTTGGATTTTCTTCTATGTTATGTGTACAGATTTTTGGATGAACTTCTTGAGAAGAGCCCAAGTCGGTGCTACTGTGGTGAGAGGAATGGTGAGGAGGGAAGCTTGGATGAGGAGATATCTGAGACTTTGCACGAGAGAGAGAATATTTTTAGAGGGAAGTTCTCTCTTGGTTTGAGAAGGGATCATAAGGTTAAAGGAGGACATGGATTTAAGCATGGCAGGTGGTCTGATTGCTGTTGCGAATCATGCATTTCTTGGCAGAGAAAAGGAGAGGAAAAGCTTCATGTGGTTACAAATTTACCAAATCAAGGTTTACAATTGGTTTTCCTTATATTTACTTTTGGTTTACTTTTTTTGTAATTTCTATACTATGGATGAAGAGTTGGTATAAATTTTTGAATGAAAATATAGGTTGCCAAAACCCCAGCCATAACTGCTTTAAGTCGTTAAAAAAGAATATGTAACTTTTCTTTTCAAAGATAAAAAGATTATGTAACTATTCAAAAGAAAGGCAACTTTGACCCTCAAAAAAAATTTCGACCCTCAAAAGAAAGGCAACTTTATTAAGGTAAAATATGCCACCAGTTGTTTGAGAACTTTCTTTGTCCTTCTTCCTTTTGCTATGTTTCTCTTGGGATTTGCAGTTTTCTTTTAAAATAAAAAATGTGCTTCTTGTTCAGCCACCCCCGTTTAATCCACCACCAATGACTTGTGCAGCCCACTATTATGTTGGTACTTGGTAGGTGAAATCAGGAGGAAAGATATGTAGTCAGTAGTCCTATAACACTACATCAGACTATCAGTATCCAGTTTGAAAAAAAAAAAATATTCATACCTCTTGTTTTGCCATCCCATTTCACCCACCTCCTATGACTGGTGGGATCCACTACTTATGTTGGGGGCCACACGGCATAGTAGTGCAGGCTGGATTATGCTATATTCAGCTTGAAATTGAAGCAGCTCAGTTAATTTTTTTAAGGGTGTAGGCTAAGTTCTTCCTTTAGGAAAAAATCAATTATTGATCCTTTTACTTTGTCAAATGAATTAAGTTATCCTAAACTTTTATTTGCACAAATTTGGTTTTGTAACTTATCGAAATGGGCTAAGTCTTTCTAGAAAGACTAATTGAAACTTTTTGAAAATTTAAGGAATCAATCTGATTATTTAAACTCAAGGATAAATCTAAATCACCCTTTGTGCAAATAACAGTTCAAGGACTAATTTGATATTTTTGGAAAATTTTGAGGATAAAAATTTTAATCTTCCTTCTTCCTTAGCCTACTTAATTTTGAGGATAATGATCATTTTGCTATAACTATAAAATGGGAGATGCTTTGGGCAGCCGAGTTTTTTCTTAGAGCAACATATTTTTCTCTTAAATGTCTAAATTACCCTCTATATCAATTAAAATTTATTACCTAATATTAATTGTTCTTTCTCTCTCTTTCCCACTAAAAAAGACGAGTATTCTTCCTCTCGAGACTTCGTACCGCCGTCATATTTTAAAAACTGCATTTGCAGTTCGGTTGTGAAAATAATCCCAAGTCGTGCATCATCAGACTGTCATCACTAGCTTTCTGTTGCCTCTTACCTAGTCTCAAGGCCACGGGAAAATGGGTCATTACAATGCCTTCCTTAACCATTTTTTTGACAGCCCTCTCGACTCATCCACAAACCATTTTGCTTAAATCACTCACGAAATTATTCCTGAAGCAAACTATGCTTGAAGTACACAAAGAAACTAATAAATTTTAATACATGAAAAGATGAAAATTGGAGGTTGATTCATGGCAAATTGAGCACAATTGCAAAATCCATCATTCATGGGATAACATCTTTCAAAAATCTTTGCTATCTTTAGTTCTATAATCATACTGATTATGAATTATGTATTGAACTCTACACAATATTAATGCAATTAAACTACGGGCTATAGCAATTTTCTGTACAAAAGGGAAATATATAAAAAAAAATATGTCAATCGATCGTTACAAGAATAAGAAATTATCAAGGTAAAAGCAATTGTCCATTTTGACGGAATTAATCACTTGAACGAAAAAGGAGTTAATCATTTGAAAGCAGGGTAGATGAGACAAGACGAGACACTTGGCACTGGAGATCCTTCTCGTCGCCTCTAGGGTGGCTCCTTTCGCCATGAAACACATCACCTCGTTCGTCACTACATGTCCTGTTGTAAGTCGAAGATATCGAGGAGAAAGGAGTAGTAAGAGAGATCTTTGATTGAGAGAAGGGATGGAGAAAGGGGAAGTAGACGTGGAGGTGAAGCAAATAAATTATCGTGAGAGCTAAGCTGTCATTTTTTAGTGAAAGGAGCAAAGATTGAAGTCATTCGAATCAGTAGAGATGGAGGAGAGTTCTAAGAGGTTTAGTCGGAAGAAGACTAGTGAATTTAGGAAGGATAATTTGGTCATTTAGAAAATAATAATGTTGCTCGCAGTGAAAACTCAGTTGCCCAAAGCACCTCCCCTATAAAATTAATTTTATTAGCCTACTTAATTGAAATCAAATAATAAATCCTCGCATAAAAGCTGAATTTCATCATGAATAGGTCCGAAGTATAATTTATAAGTCCTCAAAATTAATTTAGCACTGATAAACTCTTTAAACTTCTTTTAAGGAGGAAAAACTGTGCAATTAAAGAAATACTTGTTGAATTTCAAAAGCTTGATTACTCAGTGAATAGTGTAATTTGTTTGTAGGTACTAGTGGCTATGAAAATGAAACCTCAGAGAATGTAATATTCATACATGGATTCCTCTCCTCTTCATCCTTCTGGGCACAAACTGTGTTTCCTCAATCTACACAGCGGAATTTCAAGTTGTTTGCCGTGGATCTGTTGGGATTTGGCCGCAGCCCCAAACCGGCTGATTGTCTATACAGGTTGGAAGATCACACAAGCATGATAGAGAAATCGGTTATCGAGTCATACCAGCTCAAATCATTCCACTTGGTTGCACACTCCATGGGATGCATCATTGCATTGAATTTGGCAGCCAGATACCCGGATCGAGTCAAATCTATCACTCTTCTTGCCCCTGTAAGTACTATGTTTTTTTTAGAAGACTAGGTAGCAGCTACCTAGTTGGTTTGTAAGTACTATGTTATTTGATTAGTCGTACCATACTTTCTGCTACCAATACAACCTTCAATCTTGAAGCATAAAATTAACCATGATTTCGGAATCGATCTGTAAACAATTGGTAAATGATAACTATAAGAGAAATGCTAGTGTCCAATATATAGGACGGATGGACTCCGTCTAATACGATCGTTTTCACGTTTTTAAATTTTAAATAATCGATCCGAACCGTTCAATATGTTCTCCATATTGAAAACTTATAAGAAACCAATTTTTACATTTTTTCGAAATGTTTTACTATTTTTTTGGTATTTTAGAAAATCGTTGTTATTGGACGATCCATAATGCTTATATCATGAATTTTAAAAAATACCAAAAAATAGTAAAACTTTTCGAAAAAATGTAAAAATTGGTTTCTTGTAAGTTTCAATATTGAAAATATATTGAACGGTTCGGATCGGTCATTTGAAATTTAAAATCGTGAAAACGATCATATTAGACGGACCCATCCGTCCTATATATGGACACTAGCATTTCTCTAACTATAAGAGAACTAAAACCGGTAAATGTACTGTGCATCTTATAAGAAGTTAAGAATGATATGTATATCCTGCACATAATAAGTACCAAAACAATAGTACGCCCATAAATATGACGATTCCATTGGAAAAATATGCAAAGTAAATATATTGCAAATGTTTACATCTATAACAATTGCGTTCCACTTTGCCTTCCAAATTGTAATTTAGAATCATAACTCAATTTTTTTTCCATGCATAGCCATATTGCCCTTCAAATGGGGAGAACGCAAGTCACAATGCCTTAAATAAGTTGGCAGAAAAGAAAATTTGGCCACCTTTGGCATTTGGATCGGCCGTCATGTCATGGTATGAACATGTTGGGAGGACAGTATGCTTGGCTTTCTGCCGAAATCACTTGATTTGGGAAAGAATTGTGAAGCTACTTACAGGAAAGAGGTGAATTGTTTTGTCTTAAATGCTCTAATTTTCATCAGGTTTACACCCTCTTTCTTAATGGGTGCGTTTGGATAGGTGTGGGAAGAAGGAAAGAAGTGAAAAGAAGTATTGAGAAGTGTGTAACTTTGTGAAGAGTTTGGATTGTTTATAATTTTTTTTTTCTTCTTCTTTCTTCTTTTTCTTTCTTCCAACGATCCAAACGCACCCAACGGTAGCTATCTATGTATTTAAAGATGGCTGACCAAGAATTCGATTTGTGGTATCTTTTTTGCATTCGAACCATCGCATTTGAGATCATCTTAAATGCACAATTATGCTTATTGTATTGGTAAGGTGGTGCTAGGCTTTTAGCTTTTTCTTCTTCTTTTCTTTATTTCTTTTTCTTCCTCAAAATTTTAAACTAAGGGTGCGTTTGGATAGGTGTGGGAAGAAGGAAAGAAAAAAAGAAGTATTGGGAAGTGTGTAACTTTGTGAAGAGTTTGAATTGTTTATAATTTTTTTTCTTCTTCTTTCTTTTTCTTCTTCTTTCTTCCAACGATCCAAACGCACCATAAGAGCTTGTCCCGGCTTTGAGAAAAGTCCTTTGCTGGTACAATTATCTGCACAATAACAATCCTTGGCTTATTTATTAATCATGTTTGTTTGATTATTACATGCATTTATTGCAGGGGACTACATTTCTTCGTCACTGACATGACGAAGCATACTCATCATTCAGCTTGGCATACTATGCATAACGTGATTTGTGGTGGGGCTAAAACCCAAGACAAGAATTTGGAAATTATTAAAAAGGCAGGGATCTCATTGAAAATAATCCACGGTGACAAAGATCAGGTGGTCCCAACTGAGTGTAGCTACAACATGAAATCAAGTGTTCCACATGCGGAGCTTCAAATCATGAATGGACATGATCACAATTCAACGATTGTAGGCAGAAAGAAGGAATTCACAAGAGAATTGGAAGAATTTTGGCTTTATGCTTCAATGAGTTATGTTACAAGAGAACAATGAGCTAATTTTGTGACAAATCAGAAGACAATAAATCTTTTTTTTTTTTGTGGTGGCATTATAATGATCAGTGAATAGCAATAAGGTTTTCAAATCACAGATAAAACTTTTGTAGATTCAGTTCATTTCTTGGGTAATTTCTTCTATCAGTCTATCTTCATGTCTTCTTTTAGGCTGTGTTTGGATATAGGAAGAAGGAAGAAGGAGGAAAAAAAATTATAAACAATCCAAACTCTTCACAAAGTTACACACTTCTCAATATTTCTTCTCACTTCTTCCCTTCTTTCCTTCTTCCCACACCTATCCAAAGGAAGCCTTAGAAATTAGAACTTTGTGCTTGTGTAACTACCTGATCTTTTATTTTCACATTAGTCCTTCCAACCTTACAATAAACAACTAATTGTCACAAGTTTAGGAACAACGAGAGCAAAATTATGTTTTAAAAGGTTGATATTTGCAACTCAAAAAGTTTAGAAAGAATTAATAGCAAAAGAATGAACTAAATAGATTGAAATGGTTGAGCAAGTAATTTTGTAGCTTAAACATATTACATATTATAATTCCTAAAACACTTGATAATAAAAATAAACTAGTTCTCAAAACATGTGTAGGTTACACCCCTCTTAAGTATTGTTTATTTTTTCTCTTCTAACTTCTTAGTAATAAATAAATCGAAAAAACCGAATAGTTCCATGAGGAGGGTTCCAAATGCCAACATTTGGTTGCCCCAAATGTCAACATTTTATTATTTAGTTACTTTTCCCAAATTTAAAATAGCAACGTCAAATCTAAATCGCTCATCTTATTTAACTTAACAACCGATGCGTTTTCATGTAAATTTCATAAATTTTAGAGTTCATTTGATACTCCATCAAGAGATAGAAAAATAAACGAACCTTATTAATTATGATAGATTCATTCTAATACGTTCATGTTTAATCTTTGATGGAGTATCAAATAAACTCTAAAATTTACAAAACTTATATGAAAATGCATCAGTGGTTAAATTAAATAAGATGAGCGATTTAGATTTGACGTTAATATTTTATATTTTGAAAAAGTAATTAAATAGTGAAATGTTGGCATTTGGAGGCAACCAAAATATTAGTATTGGAACCTTACTCTTGTTCCATGAACAGAACTTTTGGGTACCTAAACACCATTTGAAGCACCGATTGGAGCAATTTATAAAATTTTTATATTTATTGATTAAAACCTACTAAAGTTGGTTTGGTGATGACGCGGTGTCTACCGTGCAAAGCAATGATTACAACTCACAAATTCACCTCAGCCCTTGAATTTCAAATCAGATGGCTTGGATTGATTTTCAGATCTGGATTGCTGATGTCAGCTGCATTAATATTCACGCCTATGAACAGTATCATTTTTCCATTTTTCGCTGGAATTATCCGAAACGGTAATCTGAGATCTTGATGTTGGATTTGCATTGCTAGTGGGTCGAGTTTGTTCGTGGGCTCACGACTCGGACATTCTATTTTTCTAGAGTGGGCCTATTTCGATTAGGGCCTAAAACTCAGCTCGGCCCTCAGATTTTATCATGCTCGACTGAAGCTCGATTTCTGCTTCGTTCGGCCCTCAGTCTTAACTCGAGCTGAGATCGACTCTCCGTCCTTCTCGACTTCTCAACGGCGGACAGCGGAGTAGCCAGCGCTCAACCCCACCTCGCTTCTCAATCTTCGCATCGTCGCTTATGTGAAGCGGAACAGCAACAGATTGACTGTCAGAGGGTGGGTCCGAACTTGCAGAGTCCAAAAGCCAAAGCAGTATCACTTTCGTTGAGGTATGAACCTAGTTGTTGTTAATCGTACACTAGTAGGAGTTGATATGACTTTATGGAGTTGTGAAATTGAACGTCTAGTGACATCAATGCAAGTACCTAGAGGTTTGTATTTTGTTGGGTCTTAACAAAATTGTTCTAATCCTTTGTGATATTAGCAACTAGCAATTAACTTTAGAGACTTAATTCCATTTGTTTTTCAAATTGTTCTAATCCTTTGTGATAGAGAATGGAATTCAATTTGGGACATTAATTTTGTTCAAGTATACAGCTATCTCCTTCGGTTGAATGTCTCTGTAAATGAATTGTACGAGTACAACTAGCAATTAACTCTCACTGTACCAGTACAACTAGTCAACCCTGGTAGTTCATTTTTATTGTAAATACAAGTCTTATAATGGTAGTTTTGGTTCATTTATTTTCACTTTTTATTGAAATGCAACATTTATCAGTTCAGTCAGAATGATAGTTTTGGTTCATTTATTTCCATGCCTTCATCTTGTGTAAAAGCAATAAGCTTTTTAAGTGAGTCTAATTAGATACAATATTTGAAGGATTTTTCTTTATTTATTAACTTTTCTTTCTGTGTTTTTAGGTTTATTCTGAAGATGACGAGGATCAACATAAGAAGAGAAGGAGCGCAAGAAATCTGCCAATAGAGAATCAACAGAAAGGTACCTCTTTTCTTTTCTTAATAACAAGATCATGACTGGAAGTAATTTATTTTATGGAGTTGATATGACTTTATGGAGTTGTGAAAATGTGATGCCTATCTGTACTGAATCTACCGATCCGTACCAGTGAGCCATCACAGAAAGAATTGAACTTTTGTGGTGACATCAATGCAAGTACCTAGATGGTGAAATTGAACGTCTGGTGACACTGATCCGTACCAGTGAGCCATTTCTGTTTTGATTTTAATGTATAGGTCATTACTACAATGGTGTGCTATTGGATGATGTAAGTTATCATTGCTGCAATTACACTTATGACTTACTATTATAATAATTTCTACTGGTCCTTATTTTCATACTGCATTATTAGAAAAGATCCAACATTTGAATAACTCATAAACTGGTATAACTGTGTTTTCTTATTAAGACTTTAAGAGTCACATATACAACCAAGCAGTATGTACTTTCTTTGGAAATAAATCTACTTTTCCCTTGTATTTGGCCTGAAGCCTGAAGCCATGAAGTGATACAGAGCTCCACCGCCTAGTTTGTCATTTACCCCTTTGTTGTTTATTACAACACAATGCAAGATTTTTATTTTATAGAGCATTGTTGTTATCACTATCTTTATTATGGCTTTTAGTATCTCACCTATATTTTCTCTTTTCTTCTTTGATAGGAGAAGTGATATAAACCGCATTGGAGGATGTCTGTGTGTCCATCTTGCTGTCATATTAATTTAGTGTTTTTGTGCCATCATGAGCTTAATTAGTAGGGTATCTTGGTGTCTGGATGCAGAACTGGGTTCTTGATCGGCAGAGGCATCCAGTAGGGATTCTGTGTCCTAACTTGTTTTAAAATTTTATGTTTTATGGAGTTGCTGACTAGATTTTGTCATTGTATGTTGAATGGGTGATACTGAAAATGGTTTAGTTGTAGTGAACAGTTTTAACAGTCAGTGTTGTATGGAGAATGACTATGCAGTTTAGTTTCTAAAATGGTTTCATCAGGATAGAATAGCATATAAGATATGTTGCTAATGTTTAGTTATAAAATATTTGAACTTGTGATGTTTAGTTGAGATGTTTTGCTAATGTTGTTTTTAAGCTTTCGACTGTTTAAAGCTACATCAATTTATAACTTGCTAATTGCTATTTCATTGTACCCATTAAGGAGGTTTGATTTTTTTTTAATACGTTTCAGTTATGTGCTAATGTGTACCTTCTAAAAGAGTTGTGTGCTGATTTATTTGATTAATTTTATGCTGAAATATTTATTTCTATGATGCAGTAGAGTTGCTTGGTTTGTGCATATGTTATATATGCTTAGGGTTATTTATTTGTTTCTATAATTTAAATACGCCATAATAGAAAAAAAAATTTTGTTATTACAATAGAAAACAGAAGCACGGCTTCATATAAAAGCAGAAATACAGAAGAAGTATATATTGTTTAGGTTTATTTTTTTTTTAAATTTGAGCAAAGAATTCTCTCAAAATGAAATTTAATTTTGTTGAAACCGTTCTGGTACATAAGTTAGAGGTAGTATTCTCGTACATAAATTTTTTTGATGAACGTGAATAATAATTGATACCATATATAGGCTTAAAATAATGCCAAAGACATCAGAGTAGTATTCTGTTTTAAAAAAAATTGTCAAAGAATTATAGGGCTTTTGTATATTAGTCTCGAACAGGCTTGGCTCGAGGGCCTGGTTCGAGGGCTTTTGTGCACCTGATCGAGAATTAGAAAGAGGGTCGATTATTTGTCGTAAAAGAGAGGGCTGGACTCGATTCGGACATAAATTTCTTCATAAGCGACCCGAGCCAGTTATCCAGCTCGGACTGGCCCATCCTCAGCGCTATTTAATGAGATGGGGCGGTGCTATATATTTTTTTTGGTGCACCTGGTGTTGCGTTATTAATGTGCACGTTCCTTTTCTGAATCTCATGAGTGTGTATTGCGTGTCTTTAGTCCATTAGAGTAAATTCTGCTTTCGTTTGGATGGTATGGGAATAAAGAAGCAATAAAAATTTTAGGAAAAAAATATTGAGAAGTGTGTAACTTTGGAAAGAGTGAGAAGGATGTTATTTTTAAAATAAGAAATATTGTTTGGATGGTGATTTAGAAATAAGCCAATTAATATTAATTTAAATAAATTATTAAAAATTATTATTTTAATATTAAATAAAGTATTAATTAAAAAGCACATAAAATTTTATTTAACTATTAGTATTTAGTTAATTTTGTTAAAATTATATATATATAATTGTTGGAAGAAGTAATTCTTAAAAATAAGTTATTTCTAAGAAAATTATTATTTTTTCTTATTTCTAACCTGTTTGAACGTTCAGAAATTATCTCGTACCATCCAAACGGCAAATGCACAGAAGAAAAGGCAACGCCGCCGCCTCCCCTTTCTCAACCCAAATTTCTCTACTGTCTCATCAAAAAAGAGCGAGAGAGAGATTCTAAGCTCAGAACCAAACTCAAGCCATGGGGTAGAAAGAGGTCTGTGATCGTTTTATCTTCTTCCTCCTCTTCATCCGAGGATAATGCTCGGCGGAGCGCCCCCGATCGCCGGAGATCGAGGGGTATCTCGACTGTTTCTTTCTCTTCAGGAGCTAAGAAGCCTCGTAGGAGGAGTGCTACGAGGGATCCTGTCTCCAAACGTGATTCTCGAAAGGTACCCTCTGCCTCATCCCAAACCATTTCCGTTCTGCCCCGTCGTCCTTTCACCTCTCCTCTCTACCGTTGCTATTTTTTTTTCTTTACGGCCTTTTCTTTTCCTTCCTTCGCCTCTATGGCCTTTCTCCATTGCTGCTCTCTCGATCATCTCTCCGTCCTTCCCGCGTTCTTCAATGCCTTTTAACTGAAAAAAAAAAATCAAGGCAGCGGTGTGTGTGACTGATGAAGAAAATTCAGGACTTCCTCAATGCCTCTATCGGCGCTTAAAGTTGTATGCCTTGATCAGCCGCCGCCTCAACTATTGTCTAGAACCTCTAAATGACATACGAGCTATCTGGATTCAGTCCTTGCCAGTCACATGCACAAATACTGTCTGACGGGTAAACTTTATTGTTTTCATTTGATATTGGTTTGAATTCCATTTTTCTTGAATTAAGTTAACTAGAATATGCGGTTTTAACTGTATATACAATTTTGGTTAATTGATACCTACCTCTGAATGGTGGGAATCAACTACAGATGCCAACATGTAAAGGAGGCATATTAAGATTTGGACTTGAGCTTTCTGATTGTGTCATATAAGTGGGTTCTCTAATAACTTAATCTAACAGAGATTACATTTTAGTTTTCTCAGTGTCTAATCTTTTTTTTGTCATCTGTAGACAAATGGTGGCAAGCAATCAGAGTTTCTACCAAATCTCTTGAACACATAAAGGAGGCAACTATTCTAGAAAGTAAAAGTAGTGTCAGGCTATTGTGGCCTTAAATGATTTGTAACAGGATATAAATCATAAATGTGTACAAAAGCACCTTATTTTTTTAGATTACTCTATAAAATTGGCTAAAGTTTGTTTCTGACCTACAAATAATAATATTACCTTCATTCTTTGCAGTTAGGTACATAATATGTTAGGTCCGTATAGGAAAAAGATGAGCAGTGATTGTCAATAATTAGCATATTGATTAAGATCAGTACAGACTTAAAGTTGGATGACATGCATATAAGTCAAATATTTCGGTTTGGTTAATTTTTAGAATCCCTAAACTCAAAGTTGGATGACATATGTGAGTACATATTTCATTTGATTTAATTATGATTAATAATTTAATACATATTTCAGTTTGGTTAATCATTAAACATGTATGATGTATTAATAGTTTAGAGCCATGATCGTTCAATTAATCTGCAGAAATCAAAGCACCATCATTTAATTAGAATCCATTGGATGTGTACATCAGAAAGAGCCTTCTGGATCCACACATAGTTTAAAATTTGGGCATGCTCATTGTTGACAGTAATTGTTAGGATGCAAAAGCTTTTTAATTGAAAATCTACCTATGTTCAGAAAGCAAAGCAAAGCTAAGTGAAACATGCTTTGCTAATTCCATACTGGTGCTTTCAATATATGATGCTCCAAGACTTTGTAAGCTTAAAAAGGCTTCTGAAAATGTAAAATTTGAAGTGTTGTTTAATTGTATAACTGCTCAATTTAATTATACAAATTTTATTACGCCTTACAGTTATTTGTTCACTTGAATACTTCAAATAAGTAGGAGAATGGTTGGATGACGTATCTATTTATCTGGTAAGAGATCAAAGTAAATGTACCATGCTTAAGAAAATTCAGTATGCATTAAGGAATGTAAATTGTCCTCAATTGCTGTATAACAGGTACATAAAAACTCTGAGTGCATTGTAAATATGGTCAGTTTAATTTTATCTTTAAGCGTAAGGGTCTGAAAGCTTTGTAAATATCAGGATCAATAGAATTAAAAAATGATAGTAACATTTGCATTTGGATTTCTTTATTCTCTTCTTTTTATCTACACCCAGTACTGTTTGAAGATTACCCTTGATCGAACATGTGATTAACTAATTTCACTTTCTGTAAACATAATTATTGTCTCAATATAATGCCCCAGCTTCATGTTTGGTCATAAATCATAATGAATTTGAATTTGTTAAATTCAGGATTGCTAAACAGCCTGATTTCCATTAAATTCTTGCTGGTATGTACGCATGGCTCATGGACAAATATCATCTTGCTTTGGGGTCGGTGATGCATCAGACAAGAAGCAGTAGCTCATGGCTGTTCTATAAAAAGGTATAGACTAGATGAATTGATTTTCATCATTTTGTATTCTAAAATGTTTGATCTCTGGCATGATACAAATAGGTACATCTATTGCTAATGTTTCTAAATTTATTGTTGCTAAATAAAGAATGGGAATTAAGCCATATAAGGTCGAATAAGTTAATGTATCTGACTTGAATGGTGTTATACAGTGCGGTCTAATATATTTTTAAAATGGTGTTATACAGTGGAGTCTAATATATTTTTAAAACCCCATTTAGAACTTAGAAGCGGTCAGTTCCAATTAAGTAAAGTCCAAATGACAAATAGAAACCTAGTTTTGAAGAAAGAGATAGAGACTCTGTACTCTATAACAATGACTGACTTATTTGTGCCTCTTATATTTTGAATTTGTTGTTGATTTTGCAGATATGTTATCTAAAACGACAATCTTGCCTCAAAAAGCCTTATTAGTGTATCAGGACTGTAACAGAAAGCATTGTGTGCTAAATGGTATCGAAGAATAATGTCATTTTTTATTTATAGGATGAAGTTCGATCTAACACCCCTGATGCGAAAGGCAGCACATGCTGATAGGAATGGTGTGAGATCCTCTTGGCTTCTTTACATGTTATCAAGATTGGCATTGACATCGTATGATATCATTTAGAAAACCTGAAAGAAAATGGGTAAGGATACTTCATTCATTTATTGACTGCATTTTTTCAGTAATTTGCTAATTTTCGTAGTTTCCGATTTGATAGCAAATATCTAAGATAAGTTTTGTTTTAAAAAAATGACGTACTCCTGTCTATTCCCTTAGTTGGTCAGGGTTCACTGGTGGCTTGTAAATGAAAATTACAAAAATTGTCTTTACAAAAAAAATGTCTGTTGATACTTTCATTTGTGATATGGGTCATATAAAGGGTTGTACATCAGCAATTGTATATAGGGCATATACAGGGTTGTATTTGCTCATAAATGATATTCTCATAAATTGTCTGTGTATTTGTAATGGACTCGAGATGTGTGGCTCTAATCAATTATACAACTAATACTCATTGATCAGTTATGTCTAAGTAATATATGTATTTCTTTTTGCACAACCACAAACGTCACTACTGAGGTTCAGGAGTTAAATTGATCCTTCGTAGAAGAGGAGGATGATAACAACCAAAAAAGGAAAAAAGAAGGATTCGGCCATTGAGCTTACACGGAAAAAATAAACTTGTAGTTGATCAAGATTATCCACGATTTAAAACAGTTTTTTTTTTATTGCCAAAGATGTGACATTTTTCCAACTGGTACACAAACACCACTAAATCCCTTTTACTCTTTGTTGTAGTTGTCTTCATGCACCGCACTTAAAAAAAATTATCTTTTCAGGTTACGAGTGAGTCACTTTTTGGTGCAAGGTAAAGATGACAAAAGGGAACAAGTGAATTTAATGAAGAGTTATGAAAATATGTACAGGTTATGAGTGAGTCACTTCTCACATATTACATTTGTAAATATTGAATGTTTACACCTGAGAAAAGAAAACTATAATTTTTCCAGTAATTTAAGACTTGGATTGAAGCATTCATGGGGGGATCCATTCAATTTTAAAAGAAAATAACAATTATAGCATGTTTTTGCATTTTCAACAATGGATAATAGGTCAATAACTCGTATATGTATAATTTTGTTGTAATTGTATTAAAAGAAACAAATGAAGGCTAAGATTTTAATACCAACCAAACTAAATGAATGGAACTGCATTGCTGGTATAACAACAACAATGAGGTTGACTCGAACAAGAATATTGATTGAAGGAATTAAATTATAAGATATTATTAGTCATGAAAATAAATGATCAAATTGAATGAAATAGTTTATGTAGATGATAGTTTATGTATCCAGGGAATAATTTAGAAGCAAATTAAGAAGACTTCAATTTGAGGGACAAAAAGTTGTACAGTAATTGTTATAGTTAAAGATTAAATTTTATGAATGTGTCAATATGGCGAAGTATGAATAGAGTTTTGATGTCAGATTCTAAAATTAGGCAAATAATGCAAATGTGGCATGGATTTTTTTTATGACAAATGCTATTAGCTTGCATCTTTTTCAAAAACACACGACATATTGTGTTCTAATTATTTACGTACAACTGTATCTCCTAATGATTACTATAATAGCAGCGACAGCAAAGGAACCTAGTTTATTTACAAGCCAATCCAGCAATCTAGAAGTCGATGACTCGCTACACAAATGATATCCCTGATTAATACTCAACCATCTGTATATCACATGCTTTTTTGGAACGTTCCTCATAACTAGTGCTCCCTTCTGCGAGTGCTAGGAAGGTGCTATGAGCCTATGATGAAGTGCTAATTGAATTTCACAGTCGTTTTTCACTAGAAAAAGAGGCATCTAAATTTAGCTTTTCCCTCCGGTCTCCACTTTCCCCAATGGTTGGCACGTCTAATTCTGTAATTTCTGTGGATCCTTCTTGTAAATTTCCCAGCAAATACCCAGTCACTTCCTGGCAACAAAAATAAAACGAGTATAAAGATAACAGACGGACCTACAGTGCGGTTACAAATTCAAGGGTGATCCACCAAGGAATCACATCCTCTACCGACCTACCGATCTTTTAAGGTTGGTAGAGTGACAACTGCTGATCTAAACCGTTAGATTTAATCTCAACGGTTAAGGGAGTCTGTGCATGTAACTTAAATTGATAGACCCGAAAAATATTAACCGTCGAGATTAGATCGAACGGCTCGGATCAAGAGTTTGCCCTCTACCAACCTCAAAAGGTTGGCAGAGCATACGGACCCGATCCACCAATCCTCTTTATCCAGGACCAAAAATCCAACGTTTGGATGAGGTTGGAATAAGAGGGAATTGCAAATTCCCGGAATTTCATATGCCAAATTTATTATAAACAATCCAAACTCTTCACAAAGTTACACACTTCCCAATAAATTTATGCCTAGAATTGCAAATTCCCCAAATTCCTACAACATCCAAACGACCCCCAAAATGGCATTTCTTCTATGATTTTATAAACTCCACTCTCTTCCCTTCTCTCTCTCCATCCAAGTCTTCCTCAAGTCAACGCCTCCCAAACCAAACCACACCAGTACACCACTCCCAGCCGAAGGAAAAAAGAAAAAAAAAAAAAAGGAAAACTTCTTCCCTAAAGATCGATCAGCATGGATTGGCTTAAGACAATCTGGTCCATTCCTGGTCTGGCTGAGAAAGTACTGGACAAAGGCCTCTCTCGCTTGGAGAGTGAGTTGTCACGCTACCATAATGTAGAAGAAGAGCTCGGGCGGCTTAGACGCACATCACATCGCATCAATTGTCTCCTGACTGATGCCGAGGAGCGCCGCTACATTGAGGATGTCTCAGTCAAGAACTGGCTCAGGGATCTCAAGTCAGTTTCCTTTGACACTGACAACCTTCTTGACCAGTACCAGACTGCCCTCAATGTGCACAAGCACAGTGCCAATGTTGGGTCTTCGCGTAAGAGGAAGCGTCATCAGATTAATTTTCTGTCCCTTAGCCCTGAATGGGGCCCAATCCAGCGCAGGAGGTTTGCAGCAGAGATTGATAAGATTGACAAGAAGCTGGAGGAGATTGCGAAGAGCCGAAAGAATCTGAGGCTCAGAGGGGAGGATGGGGTAAGTAAGGAGTCAACGGGTCAAAGTTCCTTGCCTGCCACCGGCCCATGTCATGACCAGGACAGCATATTCGGCCGGGACAAGGATAAAAATGAAATTCTGGAGTTGTTGAGACCTTCCGAGGCATCGACAAGTGCTCCAAGGCCAACATTCTCTGTTATTCCTATTCACGGCGCACCTGGGATCGGAAAAACCACGCTTGCTCAAATGGTATATGACGACCCGAGTTTAAATTCTTGGTTTCTTATCAAGGCATGGGTGTGCTTGACTGAAAGGTGTGATGTTAGCAGTGCTATGAAGAAGATCTACGAAACTATGACCGGGGATAGGTGTTATTTTGGGGACTTTGGCACACTGCAGAAACGTCTAAGGTATTATATAAGTTCACTATTCTAATATATATTTTGTTTCCATATGTGCGAAAAATTATACAAACAATCAACTTTTGTAAGATATTTGTTTCAGCCTAATGAAACGGGTGGTCAAATCCACCTTTTATCAAAAATACTCTCAATTAAACTCCTTGACCCATATATGTGCCATAACATCAAATAATACATACAAGTATACAACAAACACAATGAACTATTTTTTGACGAGAAAAATCTTTCATTCTTACTATTTAGGGACTACCTTACGTCACAACGAGACAAGAAGTTCTTGTTGGTGATTGACAATTTGTGGGCCAGTGACTTCCATTTCTGGGAGATGCTACGTGTCCCTTTGCTGGCTGGGGGAGATGGAAGCAAGGTTCTCATCACAACACGCTATGAAAGAGCCTGCCATATCCCTGAGCGAATAGATCGACCCAGCCTAACTGGTCTAAAAGATGAAGATTGCTGGCAGTTAATTCAGTCGCTTGCTCTCCCTCAAGGTATAGACCGTCATATGGGATTGATACCAATTGGCGAGGAGGTGCTATGGATCTCCAATGGCAGCCAAGGCTTTAGGGGCAGTATTGAATAGGACAAGTGCTGACGAGTGGTCTTCTGTGTTGAGTGAGATGCAAGCCCTCAAAGATGATTTTAATGGGGTTGTTCTTGCGAGCTTGAAGATAAGCTACCATCACTTACGGTATCACCTAAAACAATGCTTTGGTTACTGCTCTATATTTCCTAATGGTTATGTGTTTGAGAGAGATCAGGTGGTTAGATACTGGATGGCAGAAGGGCTGATCCAGCCAGAAGGGAGACGCCGGCTGGAAGCAGTTGGTATGAAGTACATTGACGACCTGTTATGGAGGTCGTTTTTTGAAAAAGTACCTATTTGTGATAAAGGTCAGATAGAGCATTACAGAATTCCAAGCCTGATGCACAATCTTGCAAGTATAGTTTCAGAGTATGAATTTCGGGGCCTCCAGTCTGGTAAACGTGTACTTGAGTCTAATGGTGCTCACCAGGCTCAGGTTCGGTATGCTTCTTTTATACAACCAAGCGACAAAAGAACTCTGAATTTAGAGTGCATAGAGCCTTACTCAAATTTGAGAGCTCTGAAATTCTCTCATGAATGCAATAATGGGGTGGTGCTGCTAAATTCCACACCGGCACACTTCTTCTGCAATTTTATGTACTTACGGGTTTTAGATATGAGTGACAGTGATCTGGAACAGGTACCAGATTCTGTTGGTAAGTTGATTCACCTGAGGTTCCTCGGTCTTTCATATACTAAAATTAAAACTCTACCCGAGGAAATTTGTGGTCTATTCAATCTTCAAACCCTCGAGCTTAAAGGCTGTTCGCAGCTGGAGAGTTTGCCAGAAGGGTTGCAGAGGTTGATCAATTTGCGGCATCTTGACTTCCATCTTGATTGGGAGGATATAAGTGATTCCACAGAAGTGGCAATTCCACAAGGGATTGGGGAATTAGAGGATCTCCAAACACTCTCGAGGTTTAATGTGGCCTCTGCCAAAGGTCAACAATGTAACATTCTTGAGCTCAAGGATTTGAAACTTAGAGGAGATCTATGTATACTGAACTTAGAGAAGGTGCCAACTGGGCATGCAAAGAATGCGAACTTGCAAGGAAAGAATTTTATTGAAAAGCTAATGCTGAGATGGCACAGTTCAGCTCTCACTGATGGTCTTCTTCAGCAACAAAGTGAAGAGGTAATTAACTCCATCCGACCCCACAATGGACTTAGGTGTCTATGGATCATAAACTATCCTGGTACCAAGTATCCTAGTTGGATAGGTGATGCATCTTTTTGGCGATTAGAAACAATTAGAATCTCCAACTGCAAAATTTCTGACTTCCTCTCTCTTTTGCGGCATTTACCATGGCTCCTGAATCTTCGAATTGAAAATGTACATGGGGATACCATGTCTTTGCCTGAAGGATTTCCTTCTCTGGAAGACCTAACTTTGCTGAATTTGAATTTTCTTGGGAGATTAACTTTAGGGAATGAGATGCCCAAACTCAAAAAATTATATGTTTCTGACTGTTCTAAATTGCAAGAGTTGGTTATTCACAGAAATTTGTATGATAATTTTGAAAGAGGGAACTTTCTTAGTTCGCTGAGAATTATTTGTGTACCCCAGGACTAATTGTAGAGGGGGTTAATTTGGTATAAATAAACTGTCGTTGGATTAATCAGTGAAATTGAGGTGTTTCAGATTTGTTGTGTTGCTTCAGTTTTTGTAGCACTGTATTTCCATCTTTGTAATGACTCAACTACTTCCATAATTTTCCGCATTTCTTCCTTTTTCTTTTTCCTTTTTTCCTTCTCTTGAACGTTATTCAACCTTTTGATTGATCCAGTGGTCTTTATTAATTTATTGAACAGATTGATTTGAATTTTGAACACCATGCTTGCATGAATACAGAATAAGTGGTCGTGGTATGTAGAATTTGAAGAACTATATAGGAGGGTCTTGTGTTCCTCTGTACATGTCAATCTATATAGTGAAACTGGTTAACACGTTGAATTTGAAAAGCTATATAGTGAAACAGGTTAACATGTTACAAAGAAAGAAGAAAATTACATAAATATTGAATCATAACAGGTCATTCAAAGGGGAAAAAAAGAACAACTGAAAAGCAACAAAACACAGTAGTTCAGGGACCAAGCGATCCCAACATAGCTGCAGAAAACGTTTGCAGCAGACTAGCAGTCACAGTCCCCTCAATTGCTATGAAAAGCTTACAATACTAGTCCAGGTCGATACCAATATGTACTAGTCAGTCACAGCTCATATGATGGTGATCAGAGTGTGCAGCACAGCACAGAGCCATGTGCTGAGATGAGGCACTGTTTGCAGTTCAGCAGGTTGCAGCAGGCATGAAACCATTAGATATTACATAATTACTTGTTTGAAAGACTGTACCGGGCTAGCATTGTTAAGTAACAGCAAAAGCATATACAAATTCTCATGGGGGCGCAAGTCTAGAATGAAAACTTATTAGTTCTGATAGTTTACTTTGTTCAAAATCCTGCCAACGATGTGTTCAAAAATTCAAAATCCACTGATTGTACTCCGGCTTTTCACTGAAATTTCAAAATTTAAAATTTTATCGCTATCCAATAATTAATGTAGTTGTAATCAATTGTTATTTGGTATTCTTCAGAGACTATCCGGATGCAATCCTTTCATTGCTCCCAAGTCCAAATTCGACAGTGCAATTATTTATGAATTTTTTTTTATTATAAAAAATGTTATATTTTTCTTCAGTGGTCCAATCCGGGAGTATCATGATCCAGTTGGCTCCGGAGATTTGTTGCATAATTGCATCTATCTTTTACTTTTGTAAAACAATTGGGAGAAAAATATGAAACATGTACCCTACAACTACACTAAATAATTGAACGCGGCCACACTTGTTATTAGATGGCAGCGCTTCAAACAAACCCCCCGTTATCATTGTATCATGGAAAGCGACATTGCTCTTTCCTCAAAAAATAGGCACACTTTTTACATTACAACAAGGGTTGGACATCGAGCTTCGCTCGATACAATATTTTTTTACATAATTTAAAGTTTAGTTTCTATTATATTATTTTTTATATATCTTAATAATAATGTGAATATCTAACTAAAATATCAATATCATCATGTTTTAAGTAAGATCATAAACATATTTTAGACTATATAAACAACATAAATATAGATTATTGTAATCAAATTACTTAAAATGAATGTAAAAATGCTTGAAATGTTCAAATATACTCAGAATCTATAAAATCTACACATTATGTAAATAATTACAATGTATAATCCAATCATTCTGAATAAGTGAGTCCATAAACATATTCTAAACTATATCAAGAGCTTAATATAGATTACTGTGATCAAATGACTTAAAATGAATGCAAAATCACTCGAAATGCTCAAATATACTCATAATCTGTAAAATCTACACATTATGTGAATAATTACAATGTATAATCCAATCGTTTTGAATAATTAAGCTCATAAACATATTCTAGACTATATAAAAAGCTTAAATATAGATTATTGTGATAAAAAAACTTAAAATGAATGCAAAATTGTTTGAAATTTCAAAATATACTAAGAATCTGTAACACATGCACATCATGCGCATAATTAAAATGAATAATCCAATCGTTTTGAAAAAGTGAGTTCATAAACATATTCTAGACTATATAAAGAGCTTAAATATAGATTATTATGATAAAATGACTTAAAATAAATACAAAATCGATTGAAATACTCAAATATACTCATAATTTGTAAAATATGCACATTATGTGCGTAATTACAATGTATAATCCAATCATTTTAAATAAGTGAGTTCATTTCCGATTTGGCACTCATGGATGTCCCTTTGTCCAACCGTGGCTTCACACGTTCTAATAGGCAGCCCTTGCCGACGCTCTCTAAGTTAGATAGGACGCTGTTATCTCCGGAATGGGGATCTTTTTTTCCTTTGATCACTCTGAAGGCACTCTCCATGGTTGCTTCAGACCATGTTCCTCTCCTTCTCCATCTTAGACAAAATGCAACCCGTCCAAACCCTCTGCGTATGGAAAAGTTTTGGCTGAGATATAACCAGTTTAATTCCGCAACTCTTTTCAACAGGTCACAACAGCAAAATGAAACGCAGCCTTTGAAAAGATTCTACCTCAGGTCCAATAACTTGCAGCTTCAGCTGCGAACTTGGCACCTGTCAAACTTTTCAGCTCCTCAGCTTCATCTTGAAAATGCAAAAAATATTATTCTCTTTCTTGACCTTATAGAGGAGAAAAGAAATCTCTCTGACCTAGAAACTTCTTTCAGAATTCGTTGCAGAGAGAGAGCTTTTGAGCTAGCAAATGTTCTGGAAACGCGCTGGTTGCAAAGGTCAAGATGCAAGTGGATTTCAGTAGGTGACCGTAATACTTCTTTTTTCCATGCTTATGCTTCTTCACGGCTGAGGACTAAGCAAATCTCAGAAATTGTCATTGATGGGATTCCTGTTACGAATCGCTTGAGCATAGCACAAGCCTTCAGAAATCACTTTGTTAATCTGCTTGGCAAGGAGGTTCGCATACCCGCTTGTGACCTTGCTGCGTTATACTCTGCACCATCCTCTGCGTTGCTGGCCTCAATCGTTCACCCTTTCTCAGTCCATGAAATTCGTAGAGCTGTCTTTTCATTGGCTGACAATAAGGCTAGTGGACCGGACGGAATAATCAACGAATTCGCCAAAAAGCAATGGGACACTGTCCATCACGACCTCGTCTCTATCTTTCACGATCTTTACGATGGAAGACTGCAGCTTAAGGATTTAAATTTGGCACACATTGTCCTTTTACCTAAAAAGGATTCTTCCATCTCGGTTAATGAGTTTCGTCCTATCAGTGTGATCAATTATGTCCCAAAGTTGATTTCCAAAGTCTTGGCTAACCGGTTAAAGCTAATCCTTCCTGACATGATTTCTTCAGGGCAGACGGGTTTTTTAGCAGGAAGGTTCATTGCGGAAAACTTTAACTGTGCAAGGGAAATTTTGCATCACATTGAAGGTTTTAACAAACCTGCAATGCTTCTGAAGCTAGATTTTGCCAAGGCCTTTGACTCAATCTCTTGGAGCTTCTTACTAGACGTCTTACAAGTCAGAGGAATTCCCCATCGTTTCATTTCCTGGATCAGTCTACTTTTGACCACTGCAAGCTCCTCTATCTTGCTAGATGGACTCCCTGGAATTTCCTTCCAGCATCGTCGGGGGCTTAGACAAGGGGATCCACTCTCGCCCTACCTCTTCATTCTGGCAGCAGATGTCCTTTCGGTCATGCTAAGTAAGGAAGCCTTTAACTCAACCTTTGCCTTGACTGACCGTTTGCTAAAACCTTTTTACCTTTTCCAGTATGCTGATGATGCCCTCATTTTCTCTTCTGTGCAAACACAGGCTCTACAAACTCTTAAATTCGTTTTGAATTCCTTTTCTCAAGTTTCTGGATTGGAGATTAATCTATCCAAATCTAGCTTTGTCCCCGTTAATCTCAATAACTCTCAAATTCTAGAGGTGGCACAAACTCTTAATTGTGCTTCCACTTCCCTTCCAATTATCTACCTAGGCCTTTAACTTCTAAAAGACCTGATCGGGCCTGTTTTCAACCTCTCCTCGAAAAATTAGAGAAAAGACTGTCGACCTGGAAGGGGAGACTTCTCACACGAGCGGGACGGCTCCAGTTGATTTCTTCGGTCCTTAACACTATTCCTGTCTATCACTTATCCTGTTTTCAGCTACCCAGTTGGCTGATCCAAAGGATTGAAGCGTTAAGCAGGAATTTTCTTTGGAGGGGGGGGATTCCTTTAAAAAGTTGGAGAACCGTTTGTTTTTTAAAGGAATTTGGAGGTTTTGGCATAAGAGACTTGTCTTTGCAAAACAAAACTCTACTCCTACGTTGGTGGTGGCGGCTTTATTCGGCAAAAGAATCACTTTGGCACGAGTTTATGGAAATTCTTTACTCGAGGAAAAGATCTTCCACGCCCCCTTTAAATTGGTTATCCTCAGGCTCTTTTTTTTGGAGAGATTTATTCAAGTTGCGGTTGCTCTTCCAGATTTCAACCACCTGGGAGGTGGGAGATGGTGCCTCGCCCTCCTAAGCAAGCTTGGGCGGGATCACCTATTCTCTTCCTCACAAAAAACTGGGATAGACCACCTAAGCAAGCTCTTTCACTACAAAAAGCGCTTCCTCTTCTAAATGAAATTCTGCCAAGGCCACAAATTTTTCGAGTTTCCACTTTTTGTAGGGAGCCAAATCAGCTCCAATTCTCTGGGGGACTTGATAGGATAGTGTGGAAGTGGTCGGTAGATGGAAATTTTTGCTCCAACACCACTTACAAACAGCTTGCCGGTATAGGGAAGGTCAACTCACCTTTTGTGTGGATTTGGAAGCTCAAATTACCGCCTAAAGTAAAGTTTTTCTGTCTTCTCTTGCTTCAGGATAAGCTTCTTACACAACAGGCGCTTTTGAAGAGGAACATACATGTCACGGTAGGATGCTCCTTGTGTTCTTCTGATCTAATAGAGGATTCTCTTCACCTTTTCTTCACGTGCCCTTACTCACAGGCTTTGTGGCAACAAGTTCAAAATTTAACAGGACTCACCCTGCCTCTGGTAAAAGAATCAGTCCTACAGACCATCTTAGGCTCCTTTCTTTCTAATAATGGTCCCTCCAAAATCAAGATGACTTGTTTTCAAATGACTGCGCTCTGGACGCTTTGGGGAGAACGAAATAATAGAATTTTTCGAGGAGTGGCCAAACCGGTGCATGTTCTGGCTAGAAGCATACAAGAAGATGGCGCGATGTTTTTAAATTTTTCTTAGGTAGGACAACACTGCAGTGTTGTAGGTTTTTTTCATTTTCCTTGACAGCTTCTGTCAAGCTATCAAAAAAAAAAAAAATGAGTTCATAAATATATTCTTAACCATATAAAGAGCTTAAATATAGTTTATTGTGATCAAATGACTTATAATGAATGCAAAATCGCTTGAAATGCTCAAATATACTAAGAATCTATTAAATCTGCAAATTATGTGAATAATTACAATGTATAATCCAATCATTTTGAATAAGTGAGTTTATAAACATATTTTAAACTATATAAAGAGCATAAATATAGATTATTATGATCAAATGACTTAAAATAAATACAAAATTGATTGAAATACTCAAATATACTCAGAATTTGTAAAATCTGCACATTATGTGCGTAATTACAATGTATAATCCAATCATTTTAAATAAGTGAGTTCATAAATATATTCTAAACCACATAAAGAGCTTAAATATAGATTATTGTGATCAAATGACTTAAAATGAATGCAAAATCGCTTCAAATGCTCAAATATACTAAGAATCTATTAAATCTGCAAATTATGTGAATAATTACAATGTATAATCCAATCATTTTGAATAAGTGAGTTTATAAACATATTTTAAACTATATAAAAAGCATAAATACAGATTCTTATGATCAAATGACTTAAAATTAATACAAAATCATTTGAAATGCTCAAATATACTCAGAATCTGTAAAATCTGCATATCATGTTAATAATTACAATATATAATCCAATAGTTTTGAATAATTGATCTCCTAAACATATTCTAGACTATATAAAGAGCTTAAATATAGATTATTGTGATCAAGTGACTTACAATGCATGCAAAATCTCTTGAAATGCTCAGATATACTCGGGATATTTAAAATCTACATTAGGTTCGTAATTACAACGTATAATCCAACTGTTTTGAATAAGTGAGTTCATGAACATATTCTAAACTATATAAAGAGCTTAAATATAGATTATTGACATCAAATAACTTAAAATTAATGCAAAATCTCTTAAATGCTCAAATATACTCAGAACCTGTAAAATCTGCAAATTATGTGAGTAATTACAATATATAATCCGATCGTTTTAAATAAATAATTTTATAAACATATTCTAGACTATGTAAAGAGCTTAAGTATAAATTATTGTGAACAAATTTTTCAAATTGAATGCAAAAATCGCTTGAAATGCTCAAATATACTCAGAATCTTTAAAATCTGCACATTATGTGCATAATTACAATGTATAATCCAATTTTTTTGAATAAGTGATATCACAAACATATTCTAGACTATATAAAAAGCTTAAATATAGATTAATGTGATAAAAACACTTAAAATGAATACAAAATGGCTTGAAATGCCCAATTGTACTCAAAATATGCAAATTATGTGAATAATTATAATATGTAATCCAATCGTTTTGAATAAGTAAGCTCATAAACACATTCTAGACTATATAAAGAGCTTAAATATACATTATTGTGATAAAATAATTTAAAATGAATGCAAATTCGTTTGAAATGCTCAAATATACTCAGAATTTACAATGTATAAACCAATATTTTTTATTAATTGAACATATAAACATATTCTAGACTATAAAAATTGCATATATATAGATTATTGTGATCAAATGACTTAAAAATGAATGCAAAATCGGTTGAAATGCTCAAATATACTTCGAATCTTTAAAATTTGCACATTATATTCGTAATTATAATGTATAATGCAATCGTTTTGAATAAGTGAGTTCATAAATATATTCTTGACTATATAAAAATCTTATAGATGATTGTGATCAAATAATTTAAAATGAATGCAAAATCGCTTCAAATGCTCAAATACACTTTGAATCTGTAAAATATGTAAACTATGGGGTCGTTTGGATCGCTTAGGAATTTGAGGAATTTGGGAAATTTCTTATTCCTAGGCATAAATTTATTGGGAAGTGTGTAACTTTGTGAAGAGTTTGGATTGTTTATATAAAATTTATACCTAGGTATTAGAAATTCCCCAAATTCCCAACTCATCCAAACGGGCTAAGTGAATAATTACAATGTATAATCGAATTATTCTGAATAATTAAACACATTCTAGACTATATAAAGAGCTTAAATATAGATTAACATGATCAAAACACTTAAAATGAATGCAAAATAGCTTGTAATGCTTAAATATAACCAAATCTTTAAAATCTGGACATTTTTGGCGTAATTACAATGTATAATCCAATTGTTGTGAATACGTGAGTTCATAAACATATTCTAGACTATATATATAGCATAAATACAGACTATTGTGATCAAATGAATTGAAATAAATTCAAAATTGCTTGAAATACCAAATATACAAAGAATCTATAAAATATGCATATTATATGTGTAATTACAATGAATAATTCAATCGTTTCAAATTAGTGTGTTCATAAACAAATTCTAGACTATGTAAAGAGTTTAAATATACTCATAAACATATTCTAGACTAATTTGAATAATTCTGGACTATGTAAAGAGTTTAAATATATTTAAACATATTCTAGACTTGACCTCATAAACATATTCTAGACTATATAAAGGGCATAAATATAGATTATTGTAATCAAATGACTTAAAATGAATGCAAAATCGCTTCAAATGCTCAAATATACTCAGAATCTGTAAAATCTGCACAATATGTGAATAATTACAATGTATAATCCAATCGTTTTGAATAAGTGATATCATAAACATATTCTACACAATATATAGAGTTTAAATATAGAATATTGTGATCAAATGACTTAGAATTAAAACAAAATCGCTTGAAATGCTCAAATATGCTCAGAATTTTTGAAATCTGAACATTATGTGCATAATTACAATGTATAATCCAATTGTTTTGAATAAGTGATATCATAAACATATTCTAGACTCTATAAAGAGCTTAATTATATTATGGTGATCAAATGACTTAAAATGAATGCAAAATCGCTTGAAATGCTCAAATATATTCCGAATCTGTATAATCTGCACATTATGTGAATAATTACAATGTACAATCCAATCGTTTTGAATAACTGAGCTCATAAACATATTCGAGACTTTACAAAGAGCTTTATTATAGATTATTGTTATCAAATGACTTAAAATGAATGCAAAATCGCTTGAAATACCCAAATATACACAGAATATGTAAAATCTGCACATTATGTGTGTAATTACAATGAATAATCCATTCATTTTGATTGAGTGTGTTCTTAAACATATTCTAGACTTTGTTAACAGCTTAAATATAGATTATCGTGAATGCAAAAAATCGCTTGAAATGCTCAAATATACTCAGAATCTTTGAAATCTGAACATTTTTGTGCATAATTACAATGTATAAACCAATCTTTTTAAATAAGTGAGTTCATAAAGAGAGCTTAAATATAAATTATTGTGAACAGAAGACTTAAAATGAATGTAAAATCGCTTGAAATATTCAAATATTCTCAGAATCTGTAAAATCTGCAAACTATGTGCATAATTACAATGTATAATCCAATCGTTTTGAATAATTCAGTTCATAAATATATTCTAGACAATATAAAGAGGTTCAATATAGATTATTGACATCAAATAAATAAATATGAATGCAAAATCGCTTGAAATGCTCAAATATACTCAGAATCTTTCAAATCTGAACATTATGTGCATAATTACAATGTATAATCCAATCATTTTGAATAAGTGATATCATAAACATATTATAGACTATACAAAGAGCTTAAATATACATTATGGTGATCAAATGACTTAAAATGAATGCAAAATCGCTTGAAATGCTCAAATATATTCAGATTCTGTAAAATCTGCATATTATGTGAATAATCACAATGTATAATCCAATCGTTTTAATTGACTCATAAACATACTCGAGACTTTACAAAGAATTTTTTTATAGATTATTGTTATCAATTGACTTAAAATGAATGCAAAATCGCTTGAAATACCCAAATATACAGAATATATAAAATCAGCTCATATGTGTATAATTACAATGAATAATCCATTCTTTTTGAATGAGTGTGTTCTTAAACATATTCTAGACTTTGTTAAGAGCTTAAACATAGATTATCATGAACAAATGTCTTAAATTGAATGCAAAAATCGCTTGAAATCCTCAAATATAATCAGAATCTTTAAAATCTGAACATTTTGTGCATAATTACAATGTATAATCCAATATTTTTAAATAAGTGAGTTCATAAACATATTCGAGACTTCATAAAGAAATCTTAAATATAGATTATTGTGAACAGTTGACTTAAAATGAATGTAAAATCGCTTGAAATATTCAAATATTCTCAGTATCTGTAAAATCTGCAAATTATGTGCGTAATTACAATGTATAATCCAATTGTTTTGAATAATTGAGTTATAAACATATTCTAAACTATCTAAAGAGGTTCAATATAGATTATTGACATCAAATGAATTAAAATGAATGCAAAATCGCTTGAAATGCTCAAATAAACTCAGAATCTTTCAAATCTGCACATTATGTTCATAATTACAATGTATAATCCAATAGTTTTGCGTACGTTATATCATAAACATATTCTAGAAAAAAAATAAAGAGTTTAAATATATATTATTGTGATCAAATCACTTAAAATGAATTCAAAATAGCTTGAAATGCTCAAATATACTCAGAATCTGTAAAATCTGCAAATTATGTGAATAATTATAATGTATAATCCAATCTTTTCGAACAAATGAGTTCATAAACATATTAAAAACTATATAAAGATCGTAAATATAGATTATTGCCATCGAATGATTTAAAGTGAATGCAAAATTGCTTGAAATGCTTAAATATACTCAGAATCTGTAAAATCGGCATATTATGTGAATAATTACAATGTATAATCTAATCGTATTGAATATGTGAGCTATTAAATATATTCTATAGTATATAAAGAGCTTAAATATAGAATATTGTCATCACATAACTTAAAATGAATGCAAAATTAATTGAAATGCTCAAATAAACTTAGAATCTGTATAATATGCACATTATGTGAATAATTACAATGTATAATCCAATCGTTTTGAATAATTGAGCTCATAAACATATTTAGACTATATAAAGAGCTTAAATTTAGATTATTGTGATCAAATGACTTAAAATGAATGCAAAATCGCTTGAAATGCTCCAATATACTCAGAATCTTTAAAATCTACACATTATGTGCGCAATTACAATGTATAATCCAATCGTTTTGAATAACTTAGTTCAGAAACATATTTTTAACTATATAAAGATCATAAATATAGATTACTGTGGTCAAATGACATAAAAATAATACATAATCTTTTGAAATGCTCAAATATACTTAGAAATTGTAAAATGTGTATATTATATGAATAATTACATTATATAATCCAATCATTTGGAATAAGTGAGTTCATAAATATATTCTAAACAATATAAGGATTATTGTGATCAAATGACTTAAAATGAAAGCAAAATCGCTTGAAATGCTCAAATATACTTAGAATTTGTCCAATCTGCACATTATGCGAATAATTACAATGTATAAACCAATGTTTTTTAATAATTAACCTCATAAACATATTCTAGATTATATAAAGAGCATAAATGCAGAATATTTTGATCAAATGACTTAAAATGAATGTAAAATCGCTTCAAATGCTCAAATATACTCAGAATCTATAAAATCTGGACATTATGTGATGAATCACAATGTATAATCCAATCGTTTTGAATAATTGAGCGCATAAATATATTTTAGACTATATAAAGAGCTTAAATATAGTTTATTGTGATCAAATAACTTAAAATGAATTCAAAATCGCTTGAAATGCTCCAATATACTCAGAATTTTTTAAATCTGCAAATTATTTACATAATTACAATATATAATCCAATCGTTTTGAATAAGTGATATCATAAACATATTCTAGACAATATAAAGAGCTTAAATATACATTATTGTGATCAAAGGACTTAAAATGAATGCAAAATCGCTTGAAATGCTCAAATATACTCAGAATCTGTAAAAGCTGCATATAATATGAATAATTACAATGTACAATCCAATCGTTTTGAATAATTGAACTCATAAACATATTCTAGACTTTATAGAGGAATGATATACTACACTCTGGAGTATTGAGTCTTCATACACTGAATTTCTGAGCCTTTGGATCGCTTTAAAAATCGTGCACCAGATTTAGATGAGTTGATCGGATTATGGCGCTGATTGCTATTCGATTCTCCGTTTCCATTAAAATTTCCATCTCCTTCTGTTTAATTCTTCGTTCACACCTCTCTTCGCACTCATGGTCTCATCTCCGTTTGCACCAAATTGAACGCCAAAACTCTTATTTGCACAATTCTCTCTCTCGTAGTGTGTACTTTCGTCACTTCACTCTGCGCGCTTCTCTCTTAGGATTTGCCAACTTGAGCTCGCACATCTTAACACACCTAGACGATTGTTCTGTTTTTTGTCGCACATCATACCCTTTCTCTGATATATATGTACGCTAAAAGTTAGAACTTTCATAACAATGAAAAAAAGGCAACAATCTTTGATTTGAGACATTTAATATTGCAAATGAATAAAAAAAAATAAACAAAGGTATCTTTTCTCGCCTGTTAATTTGGTTTCGCCTCCACTGGTGTCATACTGTCAATCGACGAATCCAAGGAACACAGAGCGCTAGAAGGGAGGAAAGGTCGACAAAGGAGTGAAGGAGAGAGAAAGGTGTCGATGCGATGAAAGAGAGAATTGCGAGATGAAGTGGGGAAAGCGAGAGTTGCTGAGGCGGTAGAGGTGACAGAGGCTGTCAAGGTTTTCCTTTCTTTTTTTTTTTTCTGTTTGAAAGACAGAGAATCTTCAGACAAAGGATTCAACAGAAGACAGAAATTTTAATGAAACAGAGAAAACGGAGAGCCTCTAGCGCCTCTATCCCAGCCTTTCATCAAAATCTTACCACGAAAATTAGAGCGATCCGACGGTAGGAAAAAATTACTGTATGGGGCATGTATACACCAGAGTGTAGTATATCATTCCTCTTATAAAGAGCTTAATTATAGATTATTGTGATCAAATGACTTAAATAAATGCAAAATCGCTTGAAATGCTCAAATATACTCAGAATCTTTAAAATCTACAAATTATGTGCGTAATTACAATGTATAATGCAATCGTTTAGAATAAATGAGTTCATAAACATATTCTTGACAATATAAAGATCTTAAATATAGATGATCATGATCAAATGATTTAAAATGAATGCAAAATTGCTTGCAATGCTTAAATATACTAAGAATCAGTAAAATCTGCACATTATGTGAATAATTACAATGTATAATCCAATCGTTTTGAATATGTGAGTTCATAGACATATTCTAGACTATATAAAAATCTTAAATATAGATGACTGTGATCAAATGATTTAAAATGGATGCAAAATCCCTTGAAATGCTTAAATATACTTAGAACCTGTAAAATCTACACATTATGTGAATCACAATGTATAATCTAATCGTTTTGAATATGTGAGCTCATAAACATATTCTAGACTATATCAAGAGCTTAAATATAGATTATTGTGATCAGATGACTTAAAATGATTGGAAAATTGATTGAAATGTTCAAAAAATTTAGAATCTGTAAAATATGCGCATTATGTGAATAATTACAATGTATAATACAATCATTTTGAATAATTCAGCTCATAAACATATTATAGACTATATAAAGAGCTTAAATAGAGATTATTTTGATCAAATAACATAAAATGAATGCAAGATCGCTTGAAAATACTCCAATAAGTACAAAATCTTTAAAATCTGCACATTATGTGCGTGATTACACTGTATAATTCAATCGTTTTGAATAACTTATTTTAGAAACATATTATAAATGATATAAAGATCATAAATATAGATTAATATGGTCAAATGACTTAAAATGAATACAAAATAGTTTGAAATTCTCAAATATACTCAAAAATTGTAAATCCCGTATATTATGTGAATAATTACAATGTGTAATCCAATCGTTTAGAATAAGTGAGTTCATAAACATATTCTAAACTATATAAAGAGCTTAAATATAGATTATTGTAATCAAATGACTTAAAATGAATGCAAAATCGCTAAAAATGCTCAAAAATACTAAGAATTTGTTAAATGCATATTATGTGAATAATTACAATGTATAAACCATTATTTCTTAATAATTGAACTCATGAACTTATTCAAGACTATATAAAGAGTATAAATATAGATTGTTGTGATCAAATTATTTAAAATGAATGCAAAATTGCTTCAAATCCTCGAATATACTCAGAATCTGTAAAATCTGGACAATATGTGAATACTTACAATGTACAATCCAATCGTTTTGAATAATTGAGCTCATAAACATATTATACACAATATAAATAGCTTAAATATAGATTATTGTGATCAAATGATTTAAATTTAATTCAAAATCGCTTGAAATGCTAAAATATATTTAAAATATGTAAAATCTGCATATTATGTGAATAATTACAATGTATAATCCAATATTTCTTAATAATTGACCTCATAAACATATTCTAAACAATATAAAGAGCATAAATATAGATTATTGTGATCAAATGACTTAAAATAAATAGAAAATCGCTTCAAATGCTCTTATATACTCAGAATCTGTTAAATCTGCAGAATATGTGAATAATTACAATGTATAATCCAATTGTTTTGAATAATTGAGCTCATAAAAAAATTCTACACAATATAAATAGCTTAAATATAGATTATTGTGATCAAATGACTTAAAATTAATGCAAAATCGCTTAAAATGCTCAAATATACTTAGAATTTGTTAAATCTGCATATTATGTGAATAATTACAACGTATAAACCAATCTTTCTTAATAACTGACCTCATTAACATATTATAAACTATATAAAGATCATAAATATATATTACTGTGGTCAAATGACTTAAAATATGTATACGAAATAGTTTGAAATGCTCAAATAAACTCAGAAATTGTAAAATCCGTATATTATGTGAATAATTACAATGTCTAATCCAATCATTTAAATATGTGAGCTCATAAACATATTCTAGACTATATAAAGATCTTAAATATAGATTATGTCATCAAATAACTTAAAATAAATGCAAAATCGCTCGAAATGCCAAAATATACACAGAATCTGTAAAATCTGCAAATTAGGTGTGTAATTACAATGTATAATCCAATCATTTTGAATAAGTGTGTTCATAAATAAATTCTAAACTATATAATGATTGTAAATATAGATGATTTTGATAAAATGATTTAAAATGAATGGAAAATCGTTTGAAATGCTCAAATATACACAGAATCTTTCAAATCTGCACATTATGTGTATAATTAGAATGTATAATCCAATCATTTTGAATAACTGAGCTTGTAAACATACTTTAGATTATATAAAGAGCATCAATATAGATTATTGTGATCAAATGACTTAAACTAAATTCAAAATCACTTGAAATGCTCAAATATACTCAGAATCTGTAAAATCTGCAAATTATGCGAATAATTACAATTTATAATCCAATCGTTTTGAATATGTGAGTTCATAAACATATTCTAGACTATATAAAGAGCATAAATATAGATTATTGTCAACAAATGACTTAAAGTAAATACAAAATCGCTTGAAATACCCAAATATATACAGAATCTTTAAAATTTGCACATTATTTGTATAATTACAATAAATAATCCAATCGCTTTAAATAAGTGTTCTCGTAAACAAATTCTTGCCTATGTAAAGAGCTTAAATATATACATTATCGTGAACAAATGTCTCAAATTGAATGCAAAAATCGCTTGAAATGCTCAAATATACTCAGAATCTATAAAATTTGCACATTTTGAGCAAAATTACAGTGTATAATCCAATCTTTTTGAATAAGTGAGTTCATAAACATATTCTAAAATATATAAAGAGGTTAAATATAGATTATTGTGATCAGATGACTGAAAATGAATGTAAAATCGTTTGAAATGTTAAAATATTCTCAGAATCTGTAAAATCTGCACATTTGTTCGTAATTATAATGTATAATCCAATCGTTTTGAATAATTGAGTTTATAAACATATTCTAGACTATATAAAGAGGCTAAATGTAGATTATTGAGATCAAGTGAATTAAAATGAATGCAAAATAGCCTTAAATGCTCAAATATACTCAGAATCTTTCAAATCTGCACATTATGTGCATAATAACAATGTATAATACAATCGTTTTAAGTAATTTATATTCTAAACATATTCTAGATAAAATAAAGAGTTTAAATATATATTATTATGATCAAATCACTTAAAACGAATGCAAAATCACTTGAAATGTTCAAATAAACTTAGAATCTGTAAAATATGTACATTATGTGAATAATTACAATGTATAATCCAATTGTTTTGAATAATTTAGCTCATAAACATATTCCAAACTGTATAAAGAGCTTAAATATAGAATATTGTCACCAAATACCTTAAAATGAATGCAAAATCAATTGAAATGCTCAAATAAACTTAGAATCTGTATAATAAGCACATTATGTGAATAATTACAATGTATAATCCAATCGTTTTGAATAATTGAGCTCATAAACTTATTTTAGACTATATAAATAGCTTAAATATAGATTATTCTGATCAAATAAATTAAAATGAATGCAAAAGCGATTGAAATGCTTCAATATACTGAGAATCTTTAAAATCTTCAGATCATTTGCGCAATTACAATGTATAATCCAATCGTTATGAATAACTTAGTTTAGAAACATATTCTAAACTATATAAATATCATAAATAAAGATTACTGTGGTCAAATGACTTATATAGAATACATAATCGTTTGAAATGCTCAAATATACTCAGAAATTGTAAAATCCGTATATTATGTGAATGATTACAATGTATAATCCAATCATTTAGAATAAGTGAGTTCTTAAACATATTCTAGACTATATAAAGAGATTAAATATAGATTATAGTGATCAAATGACTTAAAATGAATGCAAAATCGCTTAAGATGCTCAAATATACTTAGAATTTGTCAAATCTGCACATTATGTGAATAATTACAATGTATAATCCATTCTTCCTTAATAATTGACCTCATAAATAAATTCTAACCTATATAAAGAGCATAAATATAGATTATTGTGATCAAATAACTTAAAATAAATACAAAATCGCTTGAAATACTAAAATATACTTAAAATCTGTTAAATCTGCATATTATGTGAATAATTACAATGTATAATCCAATCTTTCTTAATAATTGACCTTATAAACATATTCTAAACAATATAAAGAGCATAAATATAGATTATTGTGATCAAATGACTTAAAATAAATACAAAATCGATTCAAATGCTCATATATACTCAGAATCTGTAAAATCTGCATATTATGTGAATAATTGCATTCTACAATCCAATCGTTATGAATAATTGAGCTCATAAACATATTTTAGACTTTATAAAGTGCTTAATTATAGATTATTGTGATCGAATGACTTAAAATGAATGCAAAATCACTTCAAATGCTCCAATATACTCAGTATCTTTAAAATCTTCACATCATGTGCGCAATTACAATGTATGATCCAATCTTTTTAAATAACTTAGTTCAGAAACATATTCTAAACTATATAAAGATCATAAATATAGATTACTCTGGTCAAATGACTTAAAATGAATACAAAAGCGTTTGAAATGCTCAAATATACTCAGAAATTGTAAAATCCGTATATTAAGTGAATAATTACAATGTATAATCCAATCGTTTTGAATATGTGAGCTCATAAACATATTCTAGACTATATAAAGAGCTTAAATATAGATCATTATCATCAAATAACTTAAAATAAATGCAAAATCGCTTTAAATGCCAAAATATACTAAGAATTTGTAAAATCTGCAAATTATGTGTGTATACAATGTATAATCCAATCATTTTGAATAAGTGTGTTCATAAATAAATTCTATACTATATAAAGAACATAAATATAGATGATTATTATCAAATGATTTAAATTGAATGGAAAATCGTTTGAAAAGATCAAATATACTCAGAATCTATATAATATGCACATTACGTGAATAATTACAATGTATAACCCAATCATTTTGAATTATGAGCTCAAATATTTGTTGTAATCTAGTGTATAACCCACTACATAAAGAGCTTAAATATAGATTGTTGTGATCAAAATACTTAAAATGAGAGCAAAATCGCTTAAAATGCTAAAATATACTCAGAATCTGTAAAATATGCACATTATGTGAATACTTACAATGTATAAAACCAATCTTTTTGCATAATTGACCGCATAAAAATAATCTAGACTATACAAAGAATATATATAAATTATTATGATCAAATGACTTAAAATGAATGCAAAATCGCTTAAAATGCTCAAATATATTTAGAATCTGTAAAATCTGCGCATTATGTAAATAATTACAATTTATAAACCAATCTTTTTGAATAACTGACCACGTAAACATAATCTAGACTATATAAAGAGCACAAATATAGATTATTGGGATTAAATGAGTTAAAATGAATGGAAGATTGATTGAAATGCTCAAATATACTCAAAATCTTTAAAATCTGCATATTATATTCGTAATTACAACGTATAATCCAATCATAAATATAGATTGTTGTGATCAAATGACTTAAAATGAATGCAAAATAGCTTGAAATACTCTAATATACTCAGAATCTTTCAAATATGCACATTATGTGCATAATTACAAAGTATAATCCAATTGTTTTGAATAATTTATATCATAAACATATTCTAGACAAAACAAAGAGCTTAAATATATATTATTGTATTTAAATAACTTAAAATGAATGCGAAATCGCTTGAAATGCTCAAATAACCTCATAATCTTTAAAATCTGCACATTATGACAAAAATTACAATGTATAATACAATGCTTTTGAATAAGTGAGTTCGTAAACATATTCTAGACTATATAAAGAGCATCAATATAGATTATTGTGATCAAATGACTTAAAATGAATTTAAAATCGCTTGAAATGCTCAAATATACTCAGAATCTGTAAAATCTGCAAATTATGTGAATAATTATAATGTATAATCTAATTATTTTGAATAAATGAGTTCATAAGCATATTATAAACTATATAAAGAGCATAAATATAGATTATTGTCATCAAATGACTTAAAATGAATGCAAAATCGGATGAAATTTTTAAATATACTCAGAATCTGTAAAATCTGCAAATTATGTGAATAATTATAATGTATAATCCAATTGTTTTTCAATAAATGGTTCATAAACATATTATAAACTATACAAAGAGCTTAAAAATAGATTATTGTGATCAAATGACTTAATATTAATGCAAAATCGGTTGAAATGCTCAAATATACTCAGAATCTTTAAAATCTACACATTATATTTCTTAATTACAATGTATAATATAATCATTTTGAATAAATAAGATCATAAATATATTCTAATCTATATAAAGAGCTTAAACATAGATTATTGTGTTCAAATGACTTTATATTAAAAGCATAAATATAGCTTATTGTGATCAAATGACTTAAAATGAATGCAACATCGCTTGAAATGCTAAAATATACACAGAATCTTTCAAATCTGCATATTATGTGCATAATTACAATGTATAATCCAAATGTTTTGAATAAGATATCATAAACATCTTCTAGACAAAATAAAGATCTTAAATATATATTATTGTGATCAAATCACTTAAAACGAATGCAAAATCACTTGAAATCCCAAATATACTCAGAATCTTTAAAATCTGCACATCAGGTGATAAATTACAATGTATACTCCAATGCTTTTGAATAAATGAATTCGTAAACATATTCTAGATTATGTAAAGAGCATTAATATAGATATTGTGACCAAATGACTTAAAATGAATTTAAAATCGCTTGAAATGCTCAAATACTCTGAATATGTAAAATCTGCAATTTTTTTGAATAATTAGAATGTATGATCCAATCATTTTGGATAAATGAGTTCATAAATATATTATAAACTATATAAAGAGCATAAATGTTGATTATTGTCATCAAATAACTTAAAATGAATGCAAAATCGCTTGAAATACTTAAATATACTCAGAATCTGTAAAATCTGCACATTATATGAATAATTACAACGTGTAATCCAATCGTTTTGAATATGTGAGCTCATAAACATATTCTAGACTATATAAAGAGCTTAAATATAGATCATTGTCATCAAAAAACTTAAAATGAATGCAACATCAATTGAAATCTGTAAAATATGCACATTATGTGAATAATTACAAAGTATAATCCAATCATTTTGAATAATTGAGCTCATAAACATATTCTAGACAATATAAAGAGCTTAAATATAGATTATTGTCATCAAATAATTTAAAATGAATGTAACATCGATTGAAATGCTCAAATAAACTTAGAATCTGCAAAATATGCACATTATGTGAATAATTACAATGTATAATGCAATTGTTTTGAATAATTTAGCTCATAAACATATTCTAGACTATATAAAGAGCTTCAATATTGATTGTTGTGATCAAATAACTTAAAATGAATGCAAAATCGCTTAAAATGCTCAAATATACTCAATATCTGTAAAATCTGCACATTATGTGAATACTTACAACGTATAAACCAATCTTTTTTATTAATTGACCACTTAAACATATTTTAGACTATATATATAGCATATATAGAGATTATGGAGATCAAATGACTTAAAATGAATGAAAAATCACTTAAAATTTTGAAATATACTAAAATCTAAAAAATCTGCATATTATGTGAATAATTACATTGTACAAACCAATCTTTTTTAATAATTGACCTCATAAACATATTCTAGACAATATAAAGAGTTTAAATAGAAATTATTGTGATCAAAGGAGTTGAAATGAATGCAAAATCGCTTGAAATGCTCAAATATACTCAAAATCTTTTAAATCTGCACATTATATTCGTAATTATAATGTATAATCCAATTGTTTTAAATCGGTGAATTCTATAAACTTATTCTAGACTATATAAAAAAGCATAAATATAGTTTATTGTGATAAGATGACTTAAAAATTAAAATGAATGTAAAATAGCTTAAAATGTTCAAATTTACTTGGAATCTTTCAAATCTGCACATTACGTGCATAATTGCAATGTATAATCCAATCGTATTGAATATATCAGCTCATAAACATATTTTAGACTATATAAAAAGTTTAAATATTAAGAAAAATTTGAATGTCCCTTATAGAATGTAAGATAAATAATTTTACAATGATTAGAATGTACTAAAAAGAGGAGAAAGCACCTCTGATGATATGTAACTAAGTACATGCACTGTTGAATATCAAGACGTGATATATATCAAATTCAATATGTTATTTGAAACTTTAGGCGGAATTTAATATACTAAAGTAAACTCACCTAATTCTAAACTAAACGGGTCAACGGACATGATAACGATCATGGTAGTGACAATCACCTTTTGTATAAACTCAATTCCTTTGCATCATTGGTACCAACCATTGTACCAACTAAGAAATCAGCTCGCCAAAATTAACAATCACCATAACAAACATTATTTCTTCCTTCTCCTCACTGTTTTGATTCTAAAAAACCTACCCTTGTACCAATGCCTTTCCTTGAATGCAACTGGTATCAAGCCTGTACTTGTGTCATACCAGCCCTAATTTCTCCCACCTTTTCTGTACCACCATACCTGATCTCAAGTGGTCCTACCAATATATACCAAGACACTTAAAATCAATATGAATTCACTCTCTCATCAACTGAGATCTTCTATGCCAAAAGATCTGATCAAAATTGACAAAAATTTGAAAAAATTAAACAAATTAGTCATACAATTTCTAACTTTATAATAAAAAGAAAGACAAATCACATTATTATTAATTCAAATTAGAAAAAAAACTCACAATAGAAAAATTGATGCTTAAAGCAACAATTGATGTGTAATTACTTGTTGACTTATCATATAACACGTGTAGCTTTCTGTTTCACAAATACATGAACCCAACATGAGGAATTAATATAGTGAAGTTTGCACAAAAAAAACATGAAAAATATTCAATCATTTATATGCATTCCCTCAACAATTCATGGCTGCTTATCTCATTTTTATTTCTCATTGTTAGCTTCAAAGTTTTTCAAAAAAATAATAAGAAAAAAGCAATTAAGTTACCTTGTAAGAGATGAATATACTGAAACCACCATCCAAAAGATGATTGTTTGGTTGTTCCTTCAAAATCAGCAGCACACAATATAAAAGATATAAAAGATGCCCTGCAGTCGATATCACTTCCTTTTTTCCTCAGTTCAGATCTGAAATTGAAGAAAATATCAAGGAACAACCAACAATTACAAACCTCCTAAAAATATAGTACCAATAGTACCTGGACTCAGTTTAGATTTGAAATTAAAAGATCGATAATGATAACCTAGATAAAAAGAAAAGAGAAGAAGGGTCATTCTTTTCACAAAATTTCACAGATAGGGATGACCTGTGCAGTAGATATAAAATTAATGGAGAGTGCGACAATAATGACCCTTTTGATACCAATTTGATTTCTCTAAGCACTATATAAGGAAAATAAATAGTATTTAAATATAGCTTTGAAGCACATTTAATACAAAATAATAATGACAGCATCAAAGATTCCCTTGATTTGTGCATCTATCCATGGTTGGTAAGAAAATGAGTTGTCTTGCTTTAAAAATTTTGAAATTAAATTGAAGGGTCATCGAAACTAAAATTTGCTCCCATATATATCATATATCATATAAATATACTAAGTGGTACAGAATATCCAACCAAATGATTGTAATGGCATCAGTACTAAATGGAGCTAAGAGTTCAATTTCTTTAAACAAAACTGAATCATATAATAAGATTTGTAGGAAAGGTAATAAATCTAAATTTCTAAAATAATAACAGCAAGAATATGGAAAATTATTGAATCTCAAACCTTAAATCTTCCTATCTTAAAATAAAACACATGAGAAATCACATCTTATAAATAGCATGACAAAATCAAATACATTCTAAATATCATTGGTTGGAAGTAAAGAGTCAGGAGCCAGGAACACAATGCAACAATTCTGAATCACACATAAAAATAAAGAATCACAAAGAGGATCGTCCAAAAATAATTCAACTATTTCTGTTGCCATGTCAAGTATTTGGATTTTTATTTTTATTTTTTAGTTTCCATTATGATATGGTGTTCAGTTGGAGGGGTGTGATGGGCTGATGAATTGGTGTGCGCCAAGTGGACTTTATTTATTATTATTATTATTATTATTATTATTATTGTTATTATTATTATTATTATTATTATTATTATTATTATTATTATTATTATTATTATTATTTGGTGGGGATCTCTCATGAAAAGAAACAAAAACACCCACCAAAAAATTTGAGGCATAAAATAAAAACAAAGCCTAGCTACAAAAATAAACAGAAAAATACGAAAAAATATATAAAAATAGGTAAAAAACTTGCCTTGTCATAATCAATCAAGTGGAATTTGTGCATCTAGCCATGGATCACAAGAAACAAAACCTGTCTCGACTTGAATTTCTACACGAGGCGACAGAGAGAGGAGAACTCGCATAGGAGGTGATGGAGAGAAAGAGCCACTGAGACGGAGAACCAACTGGAAAAGGCGATGGAAGAGGTAGAGAGATGATGGAGAGGGGCGATGAAGAGAGAGGGGCGCCATAAGGCAAAAGAGAAATGGGGTAAAACCTTTTCCAAGGAAGATGTAGAGAGACCATGGAAGAGTGGAAAAATCATAATACACGATGGCAACATTTGCCATCATGTATTATGACGTAACGGGTCTTCACAGTTCGATTGTGCTTATAAATTTTACCTCTCGAAGAAAATGATAGTCTGCAAGAGGTTGAAGCAAAGATGCTTCTGAAATTGAAGGAAATACCAAGGAACAACAAAATATTATAAACCTTGCAAAAATGTAGCCCAATCGTACTTAGCCTCAGTTCAGATTTGTAATTAAAAGATGAATAACATAGAAAAAAAAGGAAGAAGAAGAATTGCTCACAAAGTTTCACTTTTTACATATCCATTTCTTGTTATCGCTTATAACAATAGCACTATTAATCGAAAAAAATATTATATATAGCTCAAATACATAGTTTATTATTTTTTGTCATACTCTAATTTTTTCAATGTTCATATTTATAACATTACTTATCAACCCCTACTTTCTAATAGACTTCAAATCCAATAAAAATATCTGTGATTAAAAGGAAATATTATACAAATAAAAAAAGAACGCAAACAGAAAAAAAAATTAAGCAATCAAATTAGATGAATAAACACATGAATGGCGAGGCAAGGAAAATTGTACCTGACAACAGTTGTGGTGTCACTAACATGAAACCCATGATCTTGAACACCCACCTCTAAGTCAAAATATGCAAAATTGTAAAAAAAAAAAAATCACTGAACATAAGAAGAATAAATAATGAAAATAGCAGTTTAATTTTGTAGAAAATGCATCACGACAGTCATCAAGGTCTACCATGATTACTTGTTAAATATGGTATAATCACTAAATCGGTTTCTGAAATCTTTGGTTCCTTATGGTCACAACACTTGTTAAATATCCAGCAATTCACCATTGTAAACTAAGGCATGCATGTGCTAAGAAGGATTTCAACATGCAACAATGAAATCATTATTTTTAATTCAAACTGATTAAAGAGTTCTCAGATATATAACTATATTAATTCAAGTTAAATTGTAAGTGTTGATAACTAAACTGAGCACAATATCATGACTAATACTAAAAATAGTTAACGATTAAAAAAAACTATTTTTCTGAATCTACAGATCTAGTAATCAACAACAGTTTGTATACCTCCCCCCTGCAATTTCACAAATATTGGTTCATATTGATTGTTTCTCAAAATTAATATAAGAATAGAGCAATAGAGAGAGAAGGAAAGAGAGAGAGAGAGAAAGAGACTGGAGTTTGGGATTGGAATGTGATTGGCAGAGTTGCAGACGGAGAGGTGACCGCTGTTGGGATTGGGATGTGGATGACTGAGGCGTGAAATTGGAGATGGGTAAGCAGCGGTTGAGTAAGATTTGATCGACAGTGGAGATGAAATAGAGAGGAGAGGGGATCCTTGACGTCAGCCTTGATGATGGGCTGGATGGCGGTGAGGTCGACACTGGAGCAAAAGACTCGGAGAAACAATTGCTGAGGAACCGTAGTCAGGTCTACTGGAGGCATGCCTTCCTCCGTGCCCCTTCCTTCCGTTTCTGCCATCGCTAGTTCTCTCTCTCTATAACTCTATCCCACTGCTCTTCCTGTCTCCACGAGAAACAAAATGAGGAAATGAAGAATTAAGAAGAAAAATTGAGAATTAAAAGAAAGAAACTGAAGAGGCACCGAGGCAGTAAATGAGAAAGTTAAACACGGGAAAGAAACCGAAGCTACACAACGAATAGGATAAACCGCTTAGATTAAAAACTTAAAAAAAAGCAACGGATAGGATCTGTTTTTGGTGTTTGAGCGTGTGCTTGGCTTTAAAATCCACGCTAAAAATTCACGCAGATTATATTATTCTATAGATAAGACTATATGCAACTTATTATTTATAACTTGTTATGCAACGGGTTGAATTTTTTTATTTCAGAATGTTTAAATGGCTGATTCAATCCATTCAATTTGATATAAGTATCAAAATCTTCTTAAAGAAAATTTCAACTAATTCGAAGCTTTTACCATTTAATAGGTTAAATGAAAAACTGACTATATTAAACGGTCATTGGTATCCTCAATTTTTATTCAGCCGACAAAATAGTATAAAAAAAAAGATTAATAACTTCCAAAATAGTAAAACTTGTTGTTCTACACAGTTTTAATACGTAATCATATTTTGATATTCTATTTTATGCGTTACACAGTTACAGTGTAGCCAAAGTTCAATAACTATCCCTCTCACCTCCAACACACAACTAGAACATGAGATGTATATATGGTTGTACGGCTTTATTTTGTTAAAGAAACTGATCCTTATATATGTAATTATTACAAAAATCGAAAAAAAAACGAGACATTTGCTTGGGATGAATTAGCGATTAAATTTGAATACGATGGTGCTAATTTATTTTTCAATTAGTCGGCGTTTTCATTGCCTAGCGTACCAAATAATTCCAGCTTCTCTCAAATTTATTTAATTTTGTCATACAATTTTCTTATTTGAATTTAAGTAATTTTAGAACTTACCAAAATTTTTTAGCTTAAGATATTTTATTTTTACATGATATGGAAAGAACCGTAAAATTGGTATGGTTTCTATAAAAAAAAAAAAAAATGCAGCCGAAGCCTCTCATTCTGATATAAAACAAGCAGTTTTACTTCTTTTTTTTTTTCTTTTTTTTGAAATTCCCCATATGTTTCTCAGGGATCCAGCTTTGCAGTCTATAAGATTGGAGTTTATTATAGTTCACGAGGAAACAACAAGGCACTTGCTATTTGTATATAGACAGGTGCCAACTGGGCATGCAAAGAATGCAAACTTGCAAGGAAAGAATTTTATTGAAAAGCTAATGCTGAGGTGGCACAGTTCAGCTCTCACTGATGATCTTCTCCAGCAACAAAGCGAAGAGGTAATCAACGACCAATCAGGATTCGCTGTTGCGCGACACGCGGTGTAGCGCACTACGAGCCGTCTGATCTTGATCGGACGGTTCACTTTTTACGGGCCTATCAATCTAGGTTACATGCACGGGACTCCCTTGTCCATTGGATCTTGATCAAACGGCCAGCATACCGCACAACACCATGTGTCGCGCGGCAGCGGATTTCATTTTATCAACGAACCCACAATAAACTAAGGTGTCTATGGATCATAAACTATCCTGGTACCAAGTATCCTAGTTGGATAGGTGACGCATCTTTTTGGCGACTAGAAACAATTCAAATCTCCCATAGCGAAAATTCAGATTCTCTCTCTTTTGCAGCAATTACCACTAGGGCTGTCAAACGTGCACAACGTACACGGAAATGACTTCTTACGTTTTCGTTCCGTCTGAATGCACGGAAGAATGAGTAATTTCGCTTAACGTTCCGTAATTGTAACGTAGATGAAAAATTTTCCGTTTAATGTTCCGTCTATTTTCAACGGAAAAACGGAATAACGTTCCAAGTACTAGAAAAGTAAAAAATTTGTTTGAATCTCACAAAATACAACAATTACAAAATAAAATATAGCTCACAAAATACAATAATTTTCAAGTTAAAATATAGCCCACAAAACACATTCAAATCCATAAATTTTCCCTGCATATATTTGCCACATTTCTTTGTACCCAGTAACCCCATGTCTTCTTTGGCTGGTCCACTTGAAAAGTCTCAACAATTTTCCAATGCTACAGCCTACAAAAACCAAAAATCAAAATAGAAGCCAAAAATAATTCAGTAATCACAAATCCAAGTCTCACAACTCAAAACTTGTGGAGAAAACTAATCAAACAAATTAGACATGACAAGTGGCTAACAAAATGTTTCAAGAACCAACAAAATGGCCATGCAATCTCAATACCCACTTTTTTTTTGAAGGTTTCAGAAGGGCAACAGTGCATAAGATCTCAGCCGAAATATGATGATAATTGTTTTGAAATAATTACAGTGAATTAACAATTTGGGAATAATTTGCATCATAGAAAAAACGCATTGTCAAATAAATACCAAACAAATATTCACACAAAAAAGGGGATTCAAGACTAGTATACTAGATACAAGATTTACAGAAGAAAAACAAAAATTCAATTAATTTTAGTGACACTAAATTAAACCCAGCATCTGCTATAATAACCATAGACACTGCAGAAGCAACTGTTATATTTCAGAGCCATCAAAATTTACAAGAGGGAAAAGGAAAGAAAGAAAGAAAGAAAAAGATAACAAAAAATAAAATATCATCCCCATAATAATCAAACAAACTATGATAATCGACCAACTGAAGACTTGATCTTGCAAGTTGTAACCCCCTTCTCTTCCCAGAAAGAAAGGAAGAAAAAAAAAGTACCATTTTAAGTTTTAGCAAAAGGAGCTAGCTAGAGCCGGACTTCAAGCTCCAAAAAAACAGAAATTAAATATTCCCATGAGATCCACCCAGCTTTTCTTCTTTTCACCTCCACCACTCACCGCTCCACCTCGAGAGAGAGAGAGAGAGGAGGAGGAGGAGGTCTGGTGCTTTGGTGCGAGTGGAGAGGACAACCCTAGTGAGAAGGAGGAGGCGATCTAGACGAGAGCGAGAGGACGAGGGGGGGATGTTCTTGGTGGGGTTCAGATGGAGCTCGAGTGAGAAGAAGAGGGAGACGAGAGCAGGAGAAGAGATGTGGGGAAGAGGTTGGAGGTGTAGCCATGGCAGTCGGTTGTGAGAACAGGAGAGAGGGAGATGCAATCGATGCAAATCGAGAGAGAAAAGATAGAGAGGAGCGGCGCCGCTCCGAAATTTTGTAAAATAATATTAAAATAATATAATCCATTAAAATAATATCAATTTAATCAGTTTAATATAAATAGTATCGTAAGATCGGAATCCTGGATTCCGAACGTTAGATCGGATTCTGGGATTCCGATCTAACGTTAGATCGGAATCCTGGATTCCGATCTAACGTTTACTATATATAGCGCTTGGTTCCGATCTAACAGATTGCTCTGGACCTCCTTTCCGCGCACGAGCACAGTAAGTTTAAATATTTTTTTTATTTAATTAATTATTTATTTAGTTTATTAATTTTTAATTTAGTTAATTAAATAAAAAAATAGAGAAAATATTGAAAAAATATTTTAAAAATCTGAAAAAATGAGGAAAAATAAAATTTAAATTTATATGTAATTTATTAATTATATTAGATGTTTTTTTGTCTTTTTATTTGTTTATTCACTACTTAATTAATTAGAAAAATAGATAATAAATTGTAAAATTATTTTAAAAAAACAGAAAAATAAGAACAATTCATATGAAAATTTATGTGTAATTAATTAATTTTTTTTTTTTTGCTTTTAATAATTAAGATTTTGATAATTAAATAAGAAAACTATAAACCGTTGGATTCGAAAAGTTTGGCGCTAGAAAAATATGAAATACGCTCTGAAAAATTGTATCAAAAATACTGAGCTGTTAATTGGCGGACCTATTTTCCTAAACTTAAATTTCAAAATTTTTAGGCTTACCATTTGTTCAAAACAAAAATGACAAAGGACCAAGATAGTCACACTTTGAACTGAAAAAACAGCTCTGGATTCGAAAAGTTTGGCGCTAGAAAAATAGGAAATACGCTCTGAAAAATTCTAACAAAAATACTAAGCTGTTAATTGGCGGACCAATTTTCCTAAACTTAAATTTCAAAATTTTTAGGCGTACCATTTGTTCAAAACAAAATTGACAAAGGACCAAGATAGTCACACTTTCAACTGAAAAAACAGCTCCGGATTCGAAAAGTTTGGCGCTAGAAAAATAGAAAATACGCTCTGAAAAATTCGAACAAAAATACTAAGCTGTTAATTGGCGGACCAATTTTCCTAAACTTAAATTTAAAAATTTTTAGGCGTACCATTTGTTCAAAACAAAAATGACAAAGGACCAAGATAGTCACACTTTCAACTGAAAAACAGCTCTCGATTCAACTTAGTATTACGAGTATAACAATTATTTTTCACATCACATAAAAGTACAATTCAACTAAATATTACATTATCACCACAAAAATTACAATTATTTTCTTCCTCCTCTTGCAAATTTAGTTATTCTTGCGCCAAGACGTAAAATTCCACCACGTATTCCGGTTTGTGCTCTGCTACTCGATGCTCCTTGACTGTCCCTTGTAATTGATGTCCCCTGACTTGTGACATACCTAGCAGAACCTGAGCGTGGATCCACGCTAATGGAATTTCGGCGTGGTTCATTTCCTCCTATACCAAGACTAATACGACTTTGAGTTCGTGGATCTACGCTAACAGAACTTCGTCCAGGTTGAACTGGCTCCCTGGAAAAAGAACTTTCACCTCGGTTACCTGTTGAAGGCGGAGCTCTATTCCTTGTACTTGTTTGTCTATGCGTGTTGGCACGCCTACCAGATTGAAGTTCCTCCAAAGAGATAGGTGGTTGTGGGTTGTTGTCCTCTGTGGTTCTTCTTTTTTTTATTTTTATTATTTCGCATTGCATCCATCCACATCCAATCACGGTCCTTCTTTCGCCGCCCCCGATTAATCATATTCTTATCAGGGAACACCACAGGTCCATCGTAGCGAGGCCAGTTCTCTTCGTCTTCATAGCAGTGGAAGTCACTTGATGACCATATTTTAACCATGTTCTCTGTACTATATAGTGGGTCTATAAATTCATCTACTTCCCATCTATATGTACCGCATATGGCAACAACATGAGCACATGGTATTCCGGTCAGTTGAGGTTTTTGACATTTGCACGTCACACGCCTAGTCGGTAGTTGAGGATCTTCCGGTTGATAATTTCGGTTGATGAGAACTTTGTACTTCCACGTTCTTCCAGGGAAATCTTTCTCGTTGGGCACCTGTACTTCGAACTCTCCACGTTCAACATCAATGGTTACCATAGTCATCAGCGCTGTAAATATTAAAATATATAAAAAAAAACATGTAAATATAAATGAAGGTTAATTTTAGGTAAAGTATACAACGGTAATCCTTACCCGCTTTAAGAGTATGCTTCATGACTTTTAATTGCACCTCTTTTGGCCACCGTTCTCCATCTGCCTGTCTTCCCAATGCTATTTGCTTCCTTTCATTAAACCACTGCACAGTCTTGTACCAAGTGCCTTCTACGAGTCCAACAACTGGGAGTCTTCTCTCAACCTTGTACCGGCTATTTAGACTTTCAGATCCGTTACTAGTCATAAGACCCCAACGTGCACCAGTGTCAAAAGTTTGTGCCCACCTCTCTGGTCTCATTCGCTCATTGGTATCTGTCTCGTTTTCTTTACCACACTTCTTAAGATAATCGATAACTTCAGGGTTTGTCACTCGGAGTTCATCCCACATTTTCATGAATGGCCGTTTCTTTTTCTTGTTAGCCAACTTATTTCTAAATTTGTGTGGTATACCTTTGTCTTTACCAGAAATCTTGTACACATTTTCACATAAATGTTGCATACAATACCGATGTACGGCCAATGCAGGCTCCGCACTTTCTTGCCATCCGTACTGTGATCTTTTAAACATGTTCCTTATTCCCCAATGACGCTCAATTCGCAGACAACCCGGCTGCGAATAATCAACAAGAAAATGATGAGGCTTTTTGGAACGAAGCAGCTCAACTCGCTGAAAACCACAGTGCCAGTAATGAACAACAACCTGATGCCGCTTTCTGGAACGAGGCCGCTCAATTCGCCGACAACCATAGTGGCAGTTATCAACAAGAAATGAATGCGGAAGAAGATCAACCCTGGTTGGAGGAAATTCTACAACATATAGATGATCAAGATCTCTAAGTATATTTATTACTTTGTTTTTAAGTACCAAACTAAATTCAGTGTGTACATTTATATTATGTTTTTTATGTACATTTTTCCTTTTTTATTATTTTAGTGTGCTAAATTATATTATGATTTTCATGTATTTTTCCCTTTCTTTTATTTTAGTGTGCTAATCTATATTATGGTTACAAAATTCAATTCTTCTTCTAATGGTGAACATATACATAAAACAAAGTGAACATATAAATGATCTAAGTGAACACATACAAACAAATAAGTTCTATAAAACTAAGTTAGTAAGTGTTCACTTAGATCGTCTATATGTTCAGCTTATTTACGGTGTATGCTTTCACTTTGTATTTACCGATGGCTGGGATGGTATATTTGTCGATGATGACACTTATAATTCCTGTATTTTTATATTATAAATTAAATGAAATATACCTAATATTTAATTATAAGTTTATATTATAATTATTGCCATAAATAAATTATTACATAAAGTATTATGCACTTATTATGTACAACATTTAACATAATTGAAAATTTTTAATATTAAAAATAAAACCATCCATATAAAATTAATATCAAAACTTTAAATATTAAAATCTTTTTCATAATATAGAATTATATTATATTAATTTAATATTTAAAATTTATAATATATTAATTTTATAATATATTAATTTAATATTAAAATTTTATATATTTAATTAATGTTTATAAATAGAAGTAAAATAAAATATATTAATTTAATATTTTATCTTCAAAATATATTACTAAAATTTCATAATATATTAATTTAATATTAAAATTTTATATATTTAATTAATTTTTATAATAGAAGTACAATAAAACCATGAAAAACGACAAAATTGAGCAGTTACAGCACTGTTCGGAATCCCAGAATCCGATCTAATGTTTGATCGGAATCCTGGATTCCGATCTAACGTTAGATCGGAATCCCAGAATCCGATCTAACGTTCGGAATCCAGGATTCCGATCTTACGATACTATTTATATTAAACTGATTAAATTGATATTAATTTTACTGGATTATATTATTTTAATATTATTTTTTAAAATTTCGGCGGCGCCGCTTCTAGGTTATGCATGCGAGAGAGGAGAACATCGAATATGGGCTGCAAATTGATGGGCTGGACGAAATAACGTTAAATAACGAAACGTAAATGGGCTGTTCCGTTTACGTTTCGTCCATTTCAACAAAACGGCAGTCCATTCCGTTACCGTTCCGTATGTTGAAACGTAACCAAAATCTCTTTCATTTCCGTTCCGTTTCGGACGGAACGAAACGTAAACGTCCGAAACGGTACGAAATTGACAGCCCTAATTACCACGGCTCATGAATCTTCGAATTGAAAACATAACTGTGGATACCATGCCAATGCCAGAAGGATTTCCTTCTCTGGAAAACCTTACTTTGCTAAATTTAAATTCTCTTGGGAGATTAACTTTAGGAAATGAGATGCCCAAACTAAAAAAATTATATATTTATGACTGTTCTAACTTGCAAGAGTTGGTTAATCATAGAAATTTGTATGATAAATTTGAAAGAGGGAACTGCCCTAGTTCACTGAGAATTATCTGTGTACCTCAGGACTAAAACTAGAACTCTAGAAGGGGTTAATTTGGTAGTAAATAAACTGTACGTTGGATTACTCAGTCAACTTGAGGTGGCTCGGATTTGCATTGCTAGTCTTTTGGGCACTGTCTTTCCGTCTTTGTAATGACTCTTGATTACTTTCATATAATCATATCTTTTAAATTGAACGCTGCTGCACTTATTTGGATAGCATCGCTACAAACAAACTCCCCTTTTTTTTATTCTCCAAAAGGACACACTTGCTATTTTCTCAAAACAATGGGGACACTTGTTACACTAAGACTACATGCAACAAATTGTTTAGGATTTCTTATGTCATAGAGTTAAAATTTTAATTTCAGAATGCTTAAACGGCCAATCCGTTTTATTCAATTTGATCAAAGTATCAAAATCTTCTAAAATTTCAACTAATTTTGAAACTTTTAATATTTTATTGATCAAAAGATAAAAAATGACACTATTAAACGGTCATCGGTATCCTCAATTTAAAAAAATAGTAAATAAGTTCCGAAATTGATACAATTTTTTCAATTAAGCTTTCATCTGGTCATAGTCAGTACAGACAGTCCCAGATTCTCTCTCTTATTTTCTTTATTTCTTTGTTATTTTGAAATAAGAGACAGTCCCAATGTTTGCAATGAGTCCTTTGCTAGTACAATTATCTATGAAATAGCACCTCTTAGCTTATTAGTTTTTCATATATATGATAATTAATTGCATGCATTTGTTGAACTGCATTCCTTCGTCACTGAAAAGACGAAGCATACTCATCATTCAGCTTGGCATACTATGCATTAATGCATAAGTAATGCATAACGTGACTTGTAGAGGGGCTAAAACCCAAAAGATAAGAATTTGGAAACTATTAAAAAGGCAGGGATCTCAGTGAATATAATCCACAGCGACGAGGATCAGGTGGTCCCAGACTCCCAGTTGAGTATAGGTACGAGCCGTGGCACAATTCAAAAAATTAATATATTTTTCCTAAAAAAAATAATATATTATTATTAAAAATTAATAATAAATAATATATTTAATAAAAAATTATATATATATATATACACACACACATTCTTAAAGAATTTGCACTTTTTTATTAATTTTATTCTATTTTTTAAGCCCTTGATTGTTTTCTATATTTCATTCTCATTGCAATACTCGATTGCCAAAAAAAAATAATAATAATAAATAAGAAACAAGCTGGGAAAAAAAACAATATTTTGATCAAAAATTGTTTTTAAAAAATTGACTGATATTCATCAACTTCAATTTCTAAATTATAAAACAAGTATTCAATTATCATGTTGCTCGTGCAATACATGAGATTGTCCTAGAAAACGTAGAAAAGTTAGAACAATTGTATAGGATTTAAAAGAACAAAATAAATAGTTTTTTTATGCTTTTATTATAGTATAAATCAAAAAAATAAAAAAGAGAATCAGAAAGTTAAGACTAGTAAGTATTCGTTTAGTAAAAAGAGAACAAGTAAAGAAACAAAATTAAAGGACAAGAACTTGGTAAAATGAGAAACAAAGTAACATAAGATCAATGAAAGTACTGTTTAAAAATTGCTTAGAAAAAAATATTTAAAGGACAAGAATAAAGCAGGTCCCGATATTCATCATTCTCACCATCCCCATCATTTAATAACGTATTTTTTATTTTAGGCAAGAATTATCTACACATTTTTCAAAAACGAAAATCCAATACTCATCCTTTGTTTCACTCTCTTCCCCTGCCCTTCTATTTCTCTCAGTTGAACAATTACGATTAACTTCAACAGTTATAGATTAACTTCAACACTAACTTATTAAGTTCAACAGTTAATATATATAACTAGAATAATTATGATATTAACTTCAACAATTACGTTATAACTTCAACAGTTTTATATATTAAAAGTTAATATATATATAACTAGAACAGTTATATATATTAGCTTCAACAGTTATGATATTAACTTCAACAGTAACGATATTAACCTCAATAATTATATATATTAACATTATATATATATATAAAAATGGACCAATTATATATATTAACTTCAATAGTTATATATGTCAACTTCAACAGTTATGAATATTAACTTCAACGGAGGGGTTGGATAGTTAATGATACATAATGTAATGGTTGAAGTTGATATGTAATTGTTGAAGTTACATATTAAGGATGAGCGAAGCACAAAGGTGGGGAACAGAAGCGAAGTAGAAGGCGCGTCCTTGCCAAAAATAGAAAATGCGTTATCATCTCCATCATTCCTGAAATCCTCATTAATTAACTAGCTTTATTAATCCAGGACGACGGAGATGATAGAATATTGGATGTTCTTAAATAATTTCGAGAATTAAGTTCTGACTTTTTGGTTGAGGTGAATTCTTCACGAAGCCTAGGCACTTGTGCGCACAAAGCCCGGGGGCACCGCTCCTACCTATCTTATACCAGACTTTAATTTTGTGAGGGTGCGTTTGGATAGGTGTGGAAAGAAGGGAATAAGTGGAAAGAAGTATTGAGAAGTGTGTAACTTTATGAAGAATTTGAATTGTTTATAATTTTTTTCTTCTTCTTTCTTCTTCTTCTTCTTTCTTCCAACGATCCAAACGCACCCTGAAAGACAAGCCCAGGCATGGCACCGCTCCTTCCTCTCTTACACCAGACTTTAATTTTTGAAAAACAAGCACATGCCTGGACTTGGCGGATCTACATGCAGAGCTCCGAATCATGAATGGAAAAGATCACAATTAAGTAATTGCAGATAGAGAGAGAGAAGGGATTCATAAGTATTGAATTATAATCTTAGCGTGTTGTGGTATATCGTGTCAAATTACGAGCACTGTGTCGTGTCGTTCGTGTTGACACGGGTTATAGTTGCAACCGTGTTGTGTTGAGTGGAGAAAAACGTCAACATAACACGAAAACTAACACGACATAATTGATAACTGTGTTAACATGCCACGTCACAGTTGTGTCAACTGTGTCAAACCGTGTTAGAAGCTTATTATTATTTTTTATAGAAATTACTAAAAAATATTAAAAATTATTTTAAAACAGAAAAATATTAAAAATTTTCGAATTAAAATTTTGAGATTCATTTTCTACATGGGAATTATTTTTTTTTATATATTTCATAATAAAATGTATCATTCAAAAATAATAGAAATCTGATGATGTTAATTGATAATATTTTGGTTGAAAAATTATATGTTTTTTATGATACTTTTTGCTTGAAATTTCAAATAATCCATCACTTTTCACTCTTATGTATTGATATTTTTGTGCTATGTTAAAATTTTAAATTTAAAAATTATAAAAATATGTGAAATTTCAAATCAACCTTAGTTTTTTTTAATGCATTAATATTTCTGTACTATTTATTTAATTTTGAATTTTAAAATCTAAAAAAAATATGGAACTGTGTTGTGTCGTGTTATAACAGTGTCGTGTCAAATCGTACGTGTCAAACCATGTCGTGTTAAACATTTTCACTTTACTGAAAATGTCAACACGACACAATTTTAACATGCCACACCAACACACCCGTATCGTGTTAAATCCTTACATATGACGTATCGTGTCGTGATAACATGAGTTTGTACCGTGTCAACACACCAAACACGTCCTAATTTGTAATTCACTATTCACAAGAGAATTGGATGAGTTTTGTCTCTCCTGCAATGAGTTATGTTACAAGAGAATCACATATCAGCTTCTTAAATCTTACATATAATAAAAATGCGTGGATGGTACCAAAAGGTGCGAATGAAAACATCTCTATTTTAATATATATTCTATAAGGTGTCATTTAAAAGATGTCTCACCAAGAAATGCAATCAAGTTGATGCTTTAAAAGGTGTGATTGAAAAGATGCATATCTTAACATGGTGACCATAAGGTGTCATCTAAAGGATATTTTGCCAAAGAGTGCAATCAAATATATGGCTCCTCCACCAAAAGATATCAACATTTTATCTATAAATAGGTGCCCCCTTTATCAAATTTTCATCAACCATTTCACATTTACAAAATGACAAAATAAATAGATATTATATTACTCTCAACTAGAAATCTAGACGTGATAGTTTTGCCCGCAACAGATTCAAAGACAAAAAAAATATACGGGGTATGAATTTCTTTCTACTATATAGTAAGATAATCTTTTTATAAATTTTATATTTACATTAAAAGAATTTTTTAAATTACACACCAAACAAAAATTTATATACCATTTCTATTTCAATATGCATCAAGAATTTATTGCCAATACAATTTTCAAATTTTTGCATTCGGGCCAAACATATAAATTAAAAAAATATTCAAATCTTTTAACTTAAACAATAACATTGGCTTAAAATATTCAGTGCAACTGCACATAGCATCAGCTAATGGGCACACTTTCATGGCATCTGCTCATGGCACCCTTTTATGACATTTTTACATGACTTCTGCCCATAACACCCTTTACTATATAAAGACAATTTGCACATGGCATCCGCTCATGGCATCAGCTAAAATTATATGTAAAGATGCCATGAAAGGATGCCATGAGCGAATGCCATGTGCAGATGCCATGAAAGGGTGCCATAATAAGGGTGCCAATCCTTTTTATAATAAGTTCCTTTCCATTATTTTCTTTTTAAAAAACTTCTCACTTCAAAATCATCTATCGACTTAAAAAATTAAGACACAATTTTTCTATATATTATTTATAATAAAATTCAATATCCTCGAGCGTTACAATAATCGTTCGTAGATATAGTTTTTTTTTTCTTTGTTGGGTAATGCCTTTGTTCGGTCGTTCTTCATGAGCTTTTATACTATATTTGAGGTAATAATTGGAGCAATTCAAGTCATTATCATTTCTCAATATGATAATAAGCCCCCCCCCCCCACCCGCCCCCCCACAAAAAAAAAAATCATGGATTAGATCAAGAAAATTGGTACAACTTAGAGGCTACTTACCATTGGTTCTGTTTGGATGGCTTCTAACCGGAATAAGGTGTTAGAGTTATGTCCTAGAAGTCAATAATTTAATGACTTAATTATTAGTTTATGTATGGGATGATATTTTATCATCTGTTCCTAGGTTTATTATTGACAGATTATTCAGGTTGAGGATCTGAATAGTAGATCTCTGTGGATCATTCTTTAGAATGACAATAATAAATCTAAACGGTCCATAATCTTGATAATTAACAAGGAACATTAATTATCTTATAAGATTAGTATGCAAGTTAAGTGATGATTAAGTTCTACTAATCATAGGTAAAGAGTTACCAACTTAATTGCATATGTGTATGTTATGGAACATAGCACAGGACTTGACCCATCGAAATAAACATATGGATTGTGTTATGTGTCATTGTTTATTTCGTTATGATTTTGGTTCTAAGTTTGAGATGTTTATCTTTTCCACATGAGGATAGGTTCAATAAATATTGTCTACCGCTGATTCCCGATAAGGGCTGCTATACGGACTTTATTTATGTTCTCTTGAATTGTGCGGGGAAAAGTTAATCATCAAGAAAACCGTATGTCCCTCATTAATTCACTTAGTGAGTGACGATATCTGTTTGGGCCCCTTGATGGAGATAGATTGTTTGCATGCAACTTTATACAATTATCTCTAGATCAAGAAACGTATAATCTGCAAGAATGACACATTCCTATCTTGGATTATACGATGATATCGTGTGACATAAGAATCAAAATAGGGAAATTCATTTATTCTCTTATGCAGGATTTAAATACTGTAGTAGTACACTATTTATGCGAATTGGGAATCATAACGTGTTGCTAGATACCGCTTATGATTATTGGAATTAAATAACGATTTAATTCCATGTCCAACGTAGCATAAATCCTCAAAGGGTCACACAAATAGGACTTTGACCATACGTGCATTATTTATTTATTTGCAATAGTGAGTATTGCAAAATATGATAAGTTGATTAATTAATTAAATAACGTTGTGGACCGTTATAATTAATTAAGTCAAATGGATCATATAGAAATAAATTAATGTACATGCTAATCCTAAAATGATTATCAATATATTGATAATTAATTTTATTCATCACACTTTAATTTAATTAAGTGAATTAAATTAAAGTATAGGCTTCTAATTTAATAGTCTATTTGAGCCTAAATTGAATGCAACTTGAAAGGCCCATTAAATAATTGATTTAAAATATGGCCTAAGTGAGATTAAACAAATAAGTGGGGTGGCCTTTTTGGCCCAACTTAATGGCCGGCCATATAGGGGTAAAAAGGGCAAAGGAAAAGGTTGGTGGAGAGTGGTCTATATAAGGACCACTTGAAGAAGCAAAACCTAACCTTCTCACCTTGCCTCCCTTCTTCTCCCTAGCCGCCACCACCATCCATGGGCAGAATTTTGATTCTCCCATGGTGGTCTCTCTCTCTCTTGCATTCCCATAGGTCTCATGTGTTGAGAATAGCTATTCCAAAAGGTTAATTGCTAGAATTACTTGAAGAATGGTGAAAAGGATTAGCTATCTCCTTTCTCTTGCTAGCACAAGAATTGGGACATGGCCAAATTCCTTGGTGGACTCGAGGGCGCCATGGAGGAGGCGAAGGAGAGCACCCCATCGATTCCCATGCCGTAGGATCGAGCCCCGCGAATACGATTTCGCGGGAGGTATCAATTTTCCACCTCTTTTCTCTTTGTGTCGAAATGGCTATGTACTAGATCCTCTTGCTATTTGTGTTTTAATTGGATTAATTAGTTAGTAATTAGTCACAAGATTAAAATTGGGCGATTTCCTAACAGTGGTATCAGAGCCAGGTTGTACTTAAGCTATTTTGACACTTAATTAAGAGAAATTAGCTAATTAACGGATTAGTAGAGATGATGCGTTTGTTTGCTGTCTGGAAATGGTATTTTCTGTGTTGTTTCGCGTTTTTTGATGTGATATGTTCTCTGGAAGATCTTTCCATCTACATGAAAGTTGTAGATCTTTAGATTGTGATTCTTTTGGCGTTGGATTCACATTTTTCTGAATTAGTATAGATTTATTGTGAATAAAACGGCGACAGTGCGCAGAACCAGTTTCTGCTCGCACTGTCCTGTTTGAATGGCTTGAAAGATTTATATTTTGAATATAAGTACCAGTGTTCTATGGCTAGAATCAAAGAGGACTTGAAACTATTTCTGAGCATGTGTAGTTTGTTGCATGACTCAGATTAATTTGTGGGTTTTCAAGTATGAAAAGGAAGATCTTGTCAGATCCAGTTTATTGAGCAAATCGATTGTTCTAATAAACTGTACCAATTTAAAAATTCTGTTTAAATAGAGTTGTTCTATTTTGAGTTAGGATTCCAGGAAAATTAATTTCATAATTTTTCGTGGAAGTTTGGACCTTCAACTAGGTTAAAACATTTCGATCGACAGTCTGTTCCAGTACAGAATTTGTTGATTGTTTAGCATGTAACTTAATATTATTGAACTGAACTTGGTTATTTTCTTTTCATGAATGGATAGCCTGTAGTCTAAACAAGTTTCTCTATGTATATTGTATATATAAAAACTGGATAGAAGGTGGTCTAACAGACCAAATGGTTGAGAGGATAAGCTGAAAATCTCATAACGGTGTTTCGTGCACTTGTAAGAGATTTGTCTTTTTTTATTCTCCCAGATGGTTTAAGATCTCTTCTTGAAATTTTTACTGGTAGTCACAACTATGATAAGGAGCTTAAGTAATTTATTTGAGAATTTTTGGAGACCGAAAACTGTTGTTTTTGTTGGATTCCATTAGTTACGTTTTTTGATAAATTACTGTTTTTCTAAGTATTCAAACTAGTTGAAATTAATTAGAAAACTCCTTGTTTGATCTCCTTTCAGTTATGGGATGTTGAAAGAACTTTCTAAATGAATTTAAACAAGTTTGGTTGTTTAAAATTGAGAATTTGTACACGGAATTTACTTATAGCAAACGATACGCAAAGATGCTTGAAAATCGTTAATTGGAAACAAAGTGCTTGTATGTGCTAACTTTGTTTTGTAGGTGGATAGTGGGTTTAGTATGGCTCAAGACTCAATGCCTTGTGGTTGTATTTGAATGCATGTGTGAATGTTTGTAATGCGGCCTTTGGTGCCATTAATTAATTAATTTGTTGATTAATTTTAATGTAACTTGTGAGGCTTGCATGCCCCTAAGGCTAGGATGGAAATAGGATGTTTTCACATGTATTTTGTACCTTTATTTTATATAGGATTTAGATCCTTATAGAATTTAGTGGGAGGGACAAGGATTAGATTAGTTTTGCTCCATGGACGATGTGGCGAAACTAATGCAAGCGGGAGCCATACAAACCCACAACTATGAGATGCTTATATGTGATTGCTATGAATTGTCATAGGCTAGGTATGGGTGTATGCTTACACGACCACCAAACAAGTGTCATATGATTGATTAGTCCCAACTAAACTCGATTAAGTTAAATCGCCCTCCTTCTCTCTATCCCCTTCTAACGTGTATGATCGTTCATTGATGCATTCTCGCCGACGCGGGACATCGTGTTCCATCATCCGTGTCGGGGTGTAAATCGGATTTACTAGGAGCAAATAGAGAAAGGTTACTTAACGATGTTTTCTAATCGGATTGGACATCGGGGCAAAGTTTGTGGATGTACATGTGATATTTCACAAACCAAGAATCATATGGAATGATTGGTTGGAGAACCTACCTTATCTAGTTGTTTTGGTGTCACGCCGACGCTAGCACCATCTCAACGAAAATAGGGATCTTGGAAAACCTACTATATTAGGGACATTAAATAAATATAGTGGGAGTTTTATTTGTTATAAATAAAACAATTGCATAAACTAAATGACCGTAAATTGATTTTGTTATAGATGTTTAAATTGTTAATTTTGTTGCAATCAATCTTTGAAAAATTAACAAACTCGTTTCTAAAGGGTATTTACTTAAAGAAGTAATACCGATTCCTAAGACACGATCTTAGTGAAGAGAAATTTGAGTATGTCAATTCCCAAAACTTTCCTCAAACTACCCGAACGTAGCATCGCGATGATTGATTGACTTTTGGTGAAAAGTTATTCAATAAAGCGTATGGCTAATATCCTCATTCAAAACTTCTAGACCTTTGAATTAGAGAATTCATATGGACTAAAATTAACTCGTACGTTCTCATCCGCTTACTCAAGAAAGTGTTCTTGGAGAAAGTAGATATTAACTTCGTCATTTATGATTGAGTATAAAGAATATGAGTTGACCAAGAGATTATTCTTTTAAAAGAAGTTATATGAATGTTTCATTAGCTTACAAATCGAAAGATTGAAGTAGCTAATTGATGACTAGAGATATTAATCTCCGATATCAAGGATTGTTGATATTGTCATACGATCTCTTTGGAATCATGAAGGATATAATGTTACCTTTTTCGCACGCTTGTTAATGCAAAAAGGTGATTGATTAAGTATTCAAGAAATACTTCACCAATGTATGAGTTGAAATTTCGAGACTCTCATTTATGACCATGAGTCACATGAGATGTTTCATTTGCCGTTTATGGGAGGCATTTGAAAGGTTGTCCGAAATACCATGATTGTGACGATTAGAAATATTCTAATCCTAAAGTGTATTTGTCGTTCAAATTATCTCACTATCTTTAATTCACACTAGTAACTTGATACTAGTTCATATGCTCGCATTTAACGAAATGTGTTAGCAATGAAGAATAAGAGAATGTTCGAGAGATGTAAAGTTAACTTCGTATAGGAAATGGCTTATTCATTTAAGTCATTACCATTGAATACGTAGAGTTATCTTTATTAAGAATTTGTTTAGGAATTGAAGGTTGCATACCTTAATTCTAAAACTCTCAAAAAATATCTCCATGTCATATTCAATGATGGATGATTATATTTTTGTAAAAGACAAGATCTTTTATTATGATTTTGTTTATATGATTTCATGCATCTTGATTGAATTTGCTTGAAATAGATAAACAAGTTTTGAATGACAAATAGGATGCGTAAGACTTGACATAAAGTATTTGACTTTCATGTTATATATAACCGCTTAGTCACATACATAAACGAGAACCGCATTATGAGAGTCTACGTAACGTAGAGCTCGAAATTCAATTCGATTTCAAATCGATTGATATGCGAATCATGTTTGTTAAATGACAAAAGCGCCCTTAACCTATGAAGGTTTAAGGACAAGTGAACTAATTAGGACTTATACATATCGATGTATAAAGACCTATAAGTACTTGTGTAATGAAAGGTTAATGATACTTTACTACTTGACCAATGATCATTGTAGATATTAACATATCTATTTGATAAGGTATAAGTATGAACCTTTTGACTAGTTCAAAGGAGTTCAAGAGTGAAGTTTAAAAGACCGTTCAAGAAAAATGGAAGTCTTACAATTAATTGTGGTAAATAAATAAGTAGTTAAGTCATATGATTTGAAATATTATCTAAAGAGTATGAAAGTAGTTTCACAACTCGCTCCATGAGGAATAATATGTCCAAGAATGGAGGCATCGAACAATATTTTGTATAGTTCGATCGGTAATAAATCAAATGGACTTATTCGACTCGTATTAGGGAATTATGTTTGAGGACAATATTGTTTACACTGAATAATGTTCCATCGAAGTCTGTTGAAGAAGATATCTTACGAGATTTTGATCTCTAAGTATAATACTTCTCGAGATTTGGTGTTGAGAAGCTTATTTTAAGTATTGATGACTTGTAAGCTTAAACCAAATAAGACACTGTGAATTTGTAGGATGCTTTATATTAAGGCACTACTTCTACGAATATGATAAGAACAAAATAGTTGTTGTTAATCATAACGTAATCTTGTAGAATGATATTCTCAAGAAGAAGTAGCGGGAGTAAAGTGAGCATTAAAGGAGTTTATGCATCACTACAAGAAGTACTCTTATAGGAAACTTGTCACTCCATACATGGTACTTAGTGGGAGTTGAGCGGAACTTCATTCACAAGTTGTTTTGAAAGAAGTTTAATAGTACGCTCCTTCCAATGAGGACTCAACCATCTCACGAGTTGATGATGTTCGAGAAACTCATGAAATATATAAGGAGTCAAGAACTCGTTCAACAAATCGTTGTAGAAGAAGTTCATGAACCTCAAGTACCAATCCTACAAAAGATCAACGAGAGTTGATTGCCTAAGCCGTTTGGTGCATTGGCTTCATGACATTCTCAAACTTAGCACATGAGAATCCATTGATAAACAAGAAAACGATGGAACGATCCGATTCCACATATATGGTTTGAATTCATATGATCTTTAAATAAAATCTATGTATAACAACAAGGTATAGACCTTGGTTGATGTTCATGAAGGAGCAATCCATCAAGAACGTTTAGATCTTCAAAAGGAAAGATCGACATGGATAACAAATCGACTATGTACAAAGCGCGGCTTCTCGCTTGTAGCTATGTCTAAGTCGATGACTAGTTGACTACGTACAAAGCACAATCTCTTTCTTGTGGCTATGTATAAGTCAATAAAGATCATTCTAGCAATAGTTGTATTTCATATATGTCGATATATGGAAAAACACATAAAACCGCCTTCTTCGTATGAATGAAGGAAGATGTTGTGCATTTGACACAAATCGAGGTTTATGTATTGCTAAAAACATACGCATGCTTCAAGGATCCATTAATGGATTAAAGCAAGTGTTGTGGAGATTGGAATAAAAGTTTTGACAATGAAGTCAAGGAGTTGAACTTCATCAAAAGTATCTTGTATATACAAGATATTCAGTGGAAGCATAATTGTATTACTTGTATTGTTCAAGATAACAATTCATTAAATTGGGAATAACATTAAGAAAATGAATATTGTCGAGATCTCTTTGGAGAATGCTTTCTCAAATGAGAACTTGGGCGAAATCACCTAATCCTAGGAAACAAAATCTATAAAGACAGATTATGATGGATGTTAGGTTTGAGCAAATATGCATATATTGACGAAGTGTTCTAGAAACACAAAAGTTACACTCCAAGAAAGGATGTCTAACTGTACGTCACATGGCATGACTTGAGTGTTTTAACTCGGTCTATTGCAACTCAATTCGAGAAAGTGCATGAAATAGTTTAAGCATTCTTTCATTATGAGTTTCATTGTGTACGTCATATTTATGCATATGCCCCGATGTGTAGTATCCAAAGGATATGACAAACAGTTGTCAAATGGATACAAGAGAGACACATTAGGACGATAGTCAAGGATATCCTCGAGTACCTTATGAGAAAGAGTGATATAATGTTTCATCTCTTAAGATGAAGGAGAGCTCGTGTAAATTAATTACACTAATGCTAGTTTTTCCAAAGATTGATATAATCACAGTTGAAATACATATTTTGCTAAAAGGTGGTGTTGTAAGTTTAGAAGGTGTTCTAAATGGAATATTACAACCGTTTCCGTCACCAAAGCAAAATACATAGCAACTTGTGAAGCAATAAAAGAAGTTTATTTCGGATCGATTTCTTAGTTGAGTTATTATGGTTCTAAGCATCTCGAACCATAACTTACTCCTAAAGAACCCAATGTTACATTGGAGATTCAAATATGATCTATAACGATATCACTTGATATCATTTGATGATGATCAAGAATATATATATATAGTAGTATATATATATATAGGGTCGAATAAATTTGGATAGGTTCGCGAACACAGCGAACACTCTAGCATGACCTCTACCTTGAGCAGTATACGAGATGCAGTTATGCATCCATACGTAGTGGACGTATGAGTAACTAGCTTTAAGCGTATTATTTCTTTTGAGGTCCGAGACATGTATATATGTAGATATATGACATTGTTCTCAATTCTTCGTTGGCTAGAAGTCACTATTGATTGACTCTAGGCCAAGTGGGAGATTGTTAGAGTTATGTCCTAGAAGTCAATAATTTAATGACTTAATTATTAGTTTATGTATGGGATGATATTTTATCATCTGTTCCTAGGTTTATTATTGACAGATTATTCAGGTTGAGGATCTGAATAGTAGATCTCTGTGGATCATTCTTTAGAATGACAATAATAAATCTAAACGGTCCATAATCTTGATAATTAACAAGGAACATTAATTATCTTATAAGATTAGTATGCAAGTTAAGTGATGATTAAGTTCTACTAATCATAGGTAAAGAGTTACCAACTTAATTGCATATGTGTATGTTATGGAACATAGCACAGGACTTGACCCATCGAAATAAACATATGGATTGTGTTATGTGTCATTGTTTATTTCGTTATGATTTTGGTTCTAAGTTTGAGATGTTTATCTTTTCCACATGAGGATAGGTTCAATAAATACTGTCTACCGCTGATTCCCGATAAGGGCTGCTATACGGACTTTATTTATGTTCTCTTGAATTGTGCGGGGAAAAGTTAATCATCAAGAAAACCGTATGTCCCTCATTAATTCACTTAGTGAGTGACGATATCTGTTTGGGCCCCTTGATGGAGATAGATTGTTTGCATGCAACTTTATACAATTATCTCTAGATCAAGAAACGTATAATCTGCAAGAATGACACATTCCTATCTTGGATTATACGATGATATCGTGTGACATAAGAATCAAAATAGGGAAATTCATTTATTCTCTTATGCATGATTTAAATACTGTAGTAGTACACTATTTATGCGAATTGGGAATCATAACGTGTTGCTAGATACCGCTTATGATTATTGGAATTAAATAACGATTTAATTCCATGTCCAACGTAGCATAAATCCTCAAAGGGTCACACAAATAGGACTTTGACCATACGTGCATTATTTATTTATTTGCAATAGTGAGTATTGCAAAATATGATAAGTTGATTAATTAATTAAATAACGTTGTGGACCGTTATAATTAATTAAGTCAAATGGATCATATAGAAATAAATTAATGTACATGCTAATCCTAAAATGATTATCAATATATTGATAATTAATTTTATTCATCACACTTTAATTTAATTAAGTGAATTAAATTAAAGTATAGGCTTCTAATTTAATAGTCTATTTGAGCCTAAATTGAATGCAACTTGAAAGGCCCATTAAATAATTGATTTAAAATATGACCTAAGTGAGATTAAACAAATAAGTGGGGTGGCCTTTTTGGCCCAACTTAATGGCCGGCCATATAGGGGTAAAAAGGGCAAAGGAAAAGGTTGGTGGAGAGTGGTCTATATAAGGACCACTTGAAGAAGCAAAACCTAACCTTCTCACCTTGCCTCCCTTCTTCTCCTTAGCCGCCACCACCATCCATGGGCAGAATTTTGATTCTCCCATGGTGGTCTCTCTCTCTCTTGCATTCCCATAGGTCTCATGTGTTGAGAATAGCTATTCCAAAAGGTTAATTGCTAGAATTACTTGAAGAATGGTGAAAAGGATTAGCTATCTCCTTTCTCTTGCTAGCACAAGAATTGGGACATGGCCAAATTCCTTGGTGGACTCGAGGGCGCCATGGAGGAGGCGAAGGAGAGCACCCCATCGATTCCCATGCCGTAGGATCGAGCCCCGCGAATACGATTTCGCGGGAGGTATCAATTTTCCACCTCTTTTCTCTTTGTGTCGAAATGGCTATGTACTAGATCCTCTTGCTCTTTGTGTTTTAATTGGATTAATTAGTTAGTAATTAGTCACAAGATTAAAATTGGGCGATTTTCTAACATAAGGAATAAGGAATAACCACTTTTTATCAATAAATTTATTTCTAACCATCCAAACTCTTCACAAAAGTTACACACTTCCCAATAAATTTACCCATTCCCAATAAATTTCTTCCCTTCTTTCTTCTTCCTACCTTATTCTCAATGCATCCAAACGGAGTCATTGATAGAATTCCTGAACTCATTATTCAGCAGAAATAAAAAAAAATAAGGACAACAATTTCCAAGCCAATTAGAGAATTGCCACACCCACACTGCATATAAACAATTATCAACAATAAGAGTGGTATGAATCCTACACATCGTTAACTATCTATATCACATGCTTTATTTTTTTATTTTTTGTTCTTTTATTCCTTTTCCTGGAAGTTCCTCATGACTAGGTGCCCGTCTGCTAGGAAGGTGGGATGATGTGCAATTTGTTTGCGAAATTGGAATATAATTAACATTAACATTTTTCCCACCGATAAAAGGGGCATTAATCTGATTACGCCACTGAGTCTCCGACTTTCCGACTCCGTTCCCTCAATCCCTCTACGAACTAGCTAAAATCGTGGAAATTTGTTGTAAATTTCCCTGCATATATATAATATAATTTTCTAACACAACAGACAGGCCTAGAGTGGGACCGCTTATGTACCAATCCCTTTCTCTGGCAAGTGACAACTGACAAGTCCTATATCAACTCCCCTCTTCATCCTCTTGTTTCTCCATCCAAGTCTTCCACAAGTCAACGGCTCCCAGGTCGCAGCACTCCAGCTAAAGAAAAGAAAAAAAAGGAAACAAAAAAAAACACAAAAAAGGAAAGAAAAATGGAAAATTCGACGGAGAACTCGATCCTTGTGGATGGGATCAAGACAATCTGGGGTTGGCTTAACCCAGCCCTGCCTGAGAAGATAGTGGAGAAGGCACTGGACATAGGCTGCTCCGTCTTTCAGAGTGAGGTGTCACGCTACAAAAATGTAGAAGAAGGGCTCAGGAGGCTCAAACGCACATCTGAACGCATCGACAGTCTCCTGACTGATGCCGAGGAGCGCCGCCACATTGACGATGTTTCGGTCAAGAAATGGCTCAGGGATCTCAAGTCAGTCTCCTTCAACACTGATGACCTTCTCGACACATACCAGACTGCCCTCAATGTGCACAAAAAGAGGAAACGGTATCAGATAAATTTTCCGTCTCTTCTCCCCGAATTGGGCCCATTTCAGCGTAGGAGGTTCGCAGCTGAGATTGATAAGGTTGACAATAAGCTGGAGGAGATTTCAAAGAGCCGACAGACTCTGAGGCTGAGAGGCACGGATGGGGCAAAGAAGCAGGCAACTGGTCAGAATATCCTGCCTTTTCAAACAGGTTCATGTCATGACTCGGCAAGAATATTAGGCCTGGTAAGGGAGAAAAAGGAAATTCTCGAGTTATTGACAGATGCTGGTGCATCCACAAGTGTTCCAATGCCGAGAATCACTTTTGTTGTTATTCACGGTGCAGCGGGGATCGGGAAAACCACGCTTGCTCAAATGGTATATGATGATCCGAGTTTAAATTTTGGTATCAAGGCATGGGTTTGTTTGACGGAAAGGTGTGATGTTAGTACTGCAATGAAGAAGATCTATGAAAAGATGACCGGGCTCAAGTGTGATTATGGGGACTTTGGCACAGTGCAGGAGCGTCTAAGGTATTATATATATATCTCCACTATTCTCATTAATATTCTTGTATCTGCATGTGCAAAAATTATACAAACAAGCCAACTATTCGTGCATCTAATTATGCATAATTCTACAGATTAAGAGAAATTTCCATTTTAATAGTCCAAAATTAAAAAGAAAGTAAAACAATTTTTCCAAACCGGGTCTGTAGATTTATTAATTTATAAATTTCAGTCAGTCATGTGAATAAGCAGCAAGAATGCACGTATTACTGTGTTTAAAAGGATGATTGTACTTATGACATATATGTAGGAAAACATCTACTGGCAGTAACCTGCTGGTATAGTATATAGCAATACTGAGTTACTGACCTAAAGTCTTAATTAATCACTTGTTGCCCCATACATGTACTGTAACATCAAAATATTATATACAACAAACGCAAATATGAACTATTTTTTACTAGCTAAATCTTTCACTTTTTAGGGAGCATCTCAAGAGACGACCAGAAGACAACTTCTTGCTAGTGATTGACAATTTGTGGGCCAGTGATTTCCATTTCTTGGAGACCCTAATAGTCCCATTGCTAGCAGGGAGTAAGGGAAGCAAGGTTCTCATCACAACACGCTACGAAAGAACCTGCCAAGTCTGTGAGCCAATACAACGATTCAAACTAACTGGTCTACATTACGAAGATTGCTGGCTGTTAATCCAGTCCCTTGCTCTTCCACAAGGTATTGACCATCATAAGGATTTGGAACCCATCGGAAAGGAAATTGCAATGAGGTGCTATGGATCTCCAATGGCAGCCAAGGCTTTAGGGGCACTATTGAACAGGAGAAGTGCTGAAGAGTGGTCTAATGTGCTGAGTGAGATGCAGGCCCTCAAAGATGATAGTAATGGGCCTGTTCTTGCTAGCTTAAAGATAAGCTACCATCACTTACGGTACCGCCTAAAACAATGCTTTGGTTACTGCTCTATATTTCCTAATGGTTGTTTGTTTGAGAGGGATCAGTTGATTAGATACTGGATAGCAGAAGGGCTGATCCAGCCAGAAGGGAGACGCCGGCTGGAAGCAGTTGGTATAAAGTACTTTGATGACCTGTTATGGAGGTCCTTTTTTGAGAAAGTACCTATTTGTGATAAAGATCAAGTAGAGCGGTACAGAATGCCAAGCTTGATGCACGATCTGGCAAAACAAGTTTCAGAGTATGAATTCCAAGGCCTCCTCTCTGGTAACCGTGTATTTGAGTCTAGAGGAATCGAGGAAGCTCAGGTCCGTTGTGCTTCTTTTATACAACAAAGTGATGATAGTACTTTGAACTTAGAGTGCATACAGCCTTACTCACATTTGAGAACTCTGAAATTCTCTCATGAACTCAGCAATGGATTGGTACCATTGAATTCCACACCAGCACACTTCTTTTGTAAGTTTGTGCACTTGCGGGTTTTAGATATGAGCAACAGTGATCTGGAACAGGTACCAATTTCAGTTGGTGAGTTGATTCACCTGAGGTTCCTTGGTCTTTCAAATACCAAAATTAGAACTCTACCAGAGAAAATTTGTGACCTATTCAATCTTCAAACCCTCGAACTTAAGGGCTGTTCCAAGCTGCAGAATTTGCCAAAAGGATTACAGAGGCTGTTCAACTTGCGGCATCTTGACTTGCATCTTGATTGGGAGGAGATTACTGATTCAACTGAAGTGGCAATTCCACGAGGGATTGGGCAATTGGGGGATCTCCAAACACTCCCAAGGTTTAATGTGGTCTCTGACAAAGGTCAAGATTGTAACATGATCGAGCTGAATCATTTGAATCTTAGAGGAGATCTCTGCATACTGAACTTAGAGAAGGTACCGATGGGGGATGCCAAGAACGCAAACTTGGAAGAAAAACAATTTATTGAAAAATTAATGCTGAGGTGGCATAGCTCAGCTCGCACTAATAAGAGGCATCAGCAAGAGAGTGAAGAGGTAATCAAAGCCATCAAACCCCACAACAAGCTTACGTGTCTATGGATTGTAAACTATCCTGGTACCAAGTATCCTACTTGGATGGGTGATACATCTTTTGAGAAACTAGAAACAATTCGAATTTCCAACTGCAACAATTTTAAGTTTCTCTCTCTTTTGGGGAAGTTATCACGGCTCATAAATCTCCAAATAGATAATGTACCTGGGGATACCATCTCTATGCTTGTGGGGTTTCAATCTCTGAAACATCTAATTTTGAAGAATTTGAAATCTCTGGAAGATGTAATTTTGCGGAATTTGAATTCTCTTTGCAAATTAACCTTAGAGAATGAGATGCCCGAACTCAAAATAGTATTTATTTCGGGCTGTTCTGTCTTTCAAGCGGTGGTTATGGAGGGGGATCTGCATAATAAATATGAAAGAGGGACTCTAATTGTAGACGCTAAATAAAGGTTTATTCTGGAATAGAGGACTCTTCCAGTTCTGTGAGAAGAGCGAAATGAATACAATAGAGATGGGTGTGTATACCACGTATTTGGGACAGCTCTATGGTCTGCTTCTTCAGGGTTCAGTATTGTTTCATCTGAGAGTGTATCTCCTGGGTTATGTGTGACTTTTTTTTTTCTTTAATCTTCTTCCTTTTTTATTGGAATTTAGAGCGATCTGGTTTGTTCTGATTTAGATATGTGCGAACTCATTCATTATATGTGATTTCTTTTTCAAGAAACTATATGAATTTTGTTATTTATTGTTAATTATATTTTATATGTTATTTTCAATTGTAATTGACATTTTGATTTCTCCTCTAATTCAAAATATTTATTCCTTTAACAGATGCAGCTACCTTGACAGCTACCGCCCTTATGAAATACTTACTGCTATATTTCAGAATACATTTTGGTGTCCAATTTTAGATGAGAACCATACTTCCATAGTAATGAAAATACTTTCTTCTGTTGTTCTCCCCAATTAGTTGTGCATCGATCTATCGTATGCAATACCAAACAAACAATAGTGAAGACTATGATTTGCAAACGTGATGTATCAAATGACTCGATGATAGTTGTACGGGCTTTCAATAAAATGTTGATTCCACTTGACATTATGCATTTCTTAACTGTATGGCCAACAGTGAGATTTTTGGAAATGTCATGTTATCGGGTAAAACCTGTTATGGCACAGTTGCGTACCATTTGGATTTAATTTTTCAACAAATGTTGCTCTTTGTACATTTGCAAAGGCTCTGTTTAAATTTGTTTTGAATTTGGTTTGTATTGATTTGCAATAAGTAAATTGGGTTTGTAATAATTTAAAATCAATTCGGCTTGGTACCAGTGCGTTTTTATTATTTTATTTGAAAAGCATCAATTTGGAAATTTAACGTTGAATATTTTAATTTTATATTATTATTAACATAATAATTAATATTGTTACCCATCATCACGATTATTATTTTATTATGGAAGATATCAATGGCTAACAACTTTAAATGACTCTTCTCAGTATGGTCTGAAACTATTTATCGACTGTTTTGGTAAGTGAAAAGCATGTACAAAAGATTTTTATCCACTGAAACTATTATTTTATTTTTTTTAATCCTTTTCTTTTCTCTTCGGAACCCGGTCATGCATTTTCCCAGTTTGCATTTTATTATAGTTCAAGAGGAAACAACAAGGAAAGATACCTCCTATTTGCAATTGGCCGATTACTACAAGTTTACTTTTCTGTCGTCTTCTTCTTCCCTCCCATTTCCATGTCGTTTCCTGCGTTCCCTATCAGCTTATTCTTTGGGACCTGTCGGTAGGGTTCTCCTTTCCAGGTCAAATTATATTATTGAAAATTGAAAAAGAAAGACATCTCAATTTATTCTGCCTCTCCAATCTCCTCTGCATCTCCTTTTAGCCCAATTTCTGTTCAAGGTGTCTCACCCGAAACATAATTTTGTGTGGATCCTTCTTGTAAATTTCCATGCAAATACCCAACCACTTTCTGACAATTAAAATTTAAAATACAACGAAAATAACCATAAAAGACGGACTTTATAAAGCGTTAAATAGCTGCTCCTCTTCTTCCAGGACGCAACACAACACGCAAGTCTTTATATCAACTCCCCTCTCTCTTCTTCCTTTTCTCTCCACTCCATCCAAGTCTTCCTCAAGTCAACACCTCCCAATCCACACCAAGGAAAACCACACTCATTATACCCTATCACCATGAATTGGCTTGCGAAACTCGGCTCCATCCCTGACCTGTCTGAGAAGGCAGTGGAGAAAGCACTGGACAAAGGCCTATCTCTCTTGGAGAGTGAGGTGTCACGCTACCGTAATGTAGAAGAAGAGCTCGGCCGGCTTAGACGCACATCAGATCGCATCAACACACTTCTGGTTGATGCCGAGCAGCGCCGCTACATTGAGGATGAGTCGGTCAAGCTCTGGTTGCGTCAGCTCAGGTCTATATCTTTCGACACCGACAACCTCATAGATGAGTACCAGACTGCTCTTGAAGTGTACAGGCTGCAGGCTTCTTTCAATGCTGCTGGCTCATCGCGTAAGAGGAAATGGTACCAGATCGAGCTCCCTTCCATTAGTCCCGAGTGGGGCCCAATTCGAAAGAGATTTGCAGATGAGATTGAAAGAATTAATACGAGGCTAGAGGAAATTACCAAGGGACGAAAGACTCTGAGGTTGAGAAATGAAGATGGGGTGAGAAGGGAAGCACCTAATCAAAGGGCCCGAATTTTTCAGACTGGCCCGTGTCATGATCGGTCAAGAATGATTGGTCGACAACGTGAAACAAATGACATTGTGGATCTCTTGACATCTTATAGGGAGCTGGCACTACCAGTTGTTCCAATTTACGGGGCGGCAGGGATCGGGAAAACAACCCTTGCCCGACTGGTTTATGAGGATGAGAGGATTGATCAATATTTTAAGCTGAAGGCCTGGGTATCCTTGACTGACGGGTGTGATGTGAGAAATATAATGAAGGAGATTTGTGAAAAGATAACCAAGGAGAGTTGCGGTTTTCAGGCCTACGAGACATTGCAGAGCCAAATTAGGTAACTAATAATTTTGAAGAAAAACTGAAGTTACTAAAAAGAAACATTTTTTTCCTTTAATTTGGACTTTTGGGAATAGAGGCGAGAATAGTGTAATTAATACAACTCAGTTATGTATTTCATTATCAAAACTATTCAGACTTTTTCAACAAATAAACTTGTAATATAAACATGACGAGTGCACCAATGAGACCGATGAAAATATGCTTGTACAATTACCAACAGCAAACTATAGGGAGTAGTACTATTATGCATAATGCTTGCCAGTAAGGTCACATTTATACTAGTTTTGCGTACTGACATTGACCAGATGCAATTTCTATAGAAAAGCATAACAGAAATCTAGTGCAAACTCTATCCTTACTAATGAGTACTGATGACATACATTGTATCATTATATACAGAAAGTTTCTTCAGGCTCGTAAAGACGACAAATTTCTGCTAGTGATTGACAATCTGTGGGCCGAGGATTTCTACTTTTGGGAGGCACTCAGAAGCCCTCTGCTCTCTGGTGGAAAGGGATCCAAAGTCCTAATCACAACACGCAATGAAAAAATATGTCGAATAATGCATGCAGTACCTCAGCCCAGCTTAGAAGGCTTACAAGATGATGAATGCTGGCAGTTACTCAAGTCCCTTGCAATTCCACAAGTCATCAATGACATTGATCAGGAGAGACTGCAGGTGCTTGGCAACGAGATAGCGAAGAGGTGTGGTGGATCTCCATTAGCAGCCAAGACTTTAGGGGCAATGCTAAATGGGGCAAAGGAAGAGGAGTGGTCTGATGTACTGAGTGAGATGCGAGCTCTCAAAGATGATCAGAATGGGGTGTTGGCAACCTTAAAAATCAGTTATTATCATTTATCATATCATCTTAAACAATGCTTTGCTTATTGCTCTATATTTCCTAACGGTTACAAATTTGAGAGGGATCAGGTTATAAGATACTGGATGGCAGAAGGGCTTATTGAAACAAGAGGTAGGCAGCGATTAGAGGCTGTCGGTATGAGGTACTTCGAAGAGCTTCTATGGAGATCATTTTTTGAAAAAGTCCCAGCTTGTGATGAAAGCCAAGTAGAAAGGTACAAAATGCCAAGCCTGATGTATGATCTCGCAAGGTCAGTTATGGAATACGAATTTCGAGGCATTGAATCTGATTTACCGCTCAGTCAGCCTAAGGAGGACCGTGATCAGGCTCGCTATGCTTATCTGCTGCACCGAGAGGATAAACCTCCTGTCAAACTTGAATGCATTGAGCAGTATCAAAATTTGAGAACTTTGAAGGTGTGTGATGAGTGGCGAGAGCGGGTAGTGCCGATTGACCCTTTTAAAAAGCAATATTTTCATAGGGGTGTTAATTTACGGGTTCTAGATATGAGCAACAGTAACTTGAAGTTTGTACCAGATTCAATTGGGGAACTGATTCACCTGAGATACCTTGGTCTCTCAAATACTAAAATTAGAACCCTACCAGAAAAAATCTGTGACCTATTCAATCTTCAAACTCTTGAGCTTAGGGGGTGCTCGGAGCTTACGGTACTACCTCAAGGTATGTGTAAGTTGATCAACTTGAGGCATCTTGATGTGCATCTTGATTGGGACAAAGAGATAACTGATTCAACTGACATGGTAATTCCATCTGGGTTTGGAGATTTGAAACACATCCAAACACTCTCAAGGTTTAATGTGACTTTTAATGCTGAAGAGTGCAATTTTGTTGAGTTGAAGGATTTAAACCTAAGGGGAGATCTTTGCATTTTAAACATCGAAAGGGTGCCGGTGAAGAAACCAGAGGATGCCTTGAGTGCAAATTTGCAAGGAAAGCAATACATTGAAAATTTAATGCTGAGGTGGAATCGTTCTGCAGGGTCCAATAAGGAACAATGGCAACACAGCAAGAAAGTCATTGAAAATCTCCAACCCAATAATAGGCTCAGGATTCTCTGGGTTATAAATTATCCCGGCACGAGCTTCCCTGGTTGGATCGGCGACCCATCTTTCTCCAGCCTAGAAACAATCAGAATCTCCTATTGCTTTGATTTCACTTTTCTCCCACTATTGGGGAAGCTGCCACGCCTGAAAAATCTTCAAATTGATGATGTATGGGGAAAAAACATGGATAATTTTGTTGGGTTTCCATCACTAGAGCATCTAAAATTGTTGAAATTGCCTTTACTGGAGAGAATATCTCTAGAGAATGACATTCCCAAACTCAAGAAGGCCTATGTCTCAGACTGTCCTGACTTGAAGGAGCTCGCTATTCACCAGAATTTGCGTGGTAAATTAGAAATTACAGAGTGCCCAAATTTGGTCCTCCAGGACCAGGATGATTAGGATATAGTTGGTATAGAAATTCTGAATTGGGTTTGCAAAAAACAAAAAAGAATGGGAGTTGATGGATTTGTTTCTGTTATTTTTTTTACTTTGACTGCAATGTAATGTCGTGTTTATTTCTTGCTCATTTTTTCCTTTTCTATTCTGCATATTGTGTTAAAAAAAAATTATTTTGCTTGTTTGCTGTTCTCCTTAATCATTGATGAATATTATTAAATTATTATCTTAAAAACTGAGAATCCCTCAAGTAGTTTCTTTTGTTCTAACAATGAGTGTATAAGATAATCTTTAATCAAATTTCACTATTTGTTTGTTCAAATTTACCATGGAATTTTAATTGCTATTGTGGGTTAGTAAAATGGAAACGTTTACTCCATTTCAAAACTACATAAACAGATATCTATCTTGATCTTCCGACTTATTTTTTGAACCATATAAAATACACATCTTCATGGAAGCCCTCTCGAAGGAAGAAGTAGAGAAGCTGGTGACCCAAATGGATAAGTACAACACTTGGATGATGAATTAAAACACGCAATGGAGAAGGATGGAAGGTGTCTGGTACCATGTACTACCAATTACATGCAAATAGCACTGTATTTTTTTTTTTTTTCTTGTATATGATTTTTTGAAAATGTAACAAGGGATCATTATTAGAGCACATAGAGCACTACTAGAAGACAAGGGTCTTCTTATGCCAGCATTTATGAAAGAGTTTTGATATGATAACTACGTAAAACTTGGCAGTGGTACTAAGTACCAGCGCCATTTCTAACTACTTCCAAGCGATGATTGTTATTTTCGATTTCTTATATGAAAAGGCGAAGTTTTTACCTCTACTTCTGATATTTGTTATTCGACAACAAAAACATTTTAAGGTATTTATAAGGCGAGGATTTTAAAACAAGCGCAATATTTCAATTGGTGTGGAGTCAAAATTCGGAGTCGTTTCATAACAAATTTATAATTAGAATTATAAGGTAAATAACCGAATAATAGAGGACAAGATTGAGATAATCTAAGACTAAAAGCAGAAAAAATTGACAAACTTAAAGGTTAAAATCAGGTTTACAGTGCTTCGCTGCAGAATTACTCTCAACTCGATGCATTTGAGAAACATAATAACAAATACAAAGTAATCAATTATTGTTTATGACGTGAAGGAAAGAATATATATTTTTTTGTAATTTACTTGTCCAACATTCGTTAGACGTTTCCTAGCCATAGCAAAATGTTATAATGTGTTGTAGAGAACTGACATTGAGGAGACATTGAACGTTGCTCGATGGCAACACCTTCAAAGTTTATGTTTACTTAACACATGATCTGGTTTCCACATAGAAATTTCAACATTCAGTGTTTAGATTATATAACAAATATCCTCAATCCAAAACTAAATAGTAATGCTATATAGATGGACTCTAACAAACAAGCACAACAAGCTCCCACGAAAAGAAAGACAGATTAATCCACAGAAACAACAAAATACAAAAAATAAAATAGCATCTGCGACTAAACCAGAAAACTAGGATATGATTCATAGAAAGCTCTTCAAGTTGAATGACATATTAATATATTAGTGAGGAGCAAATCTACTGCTGGCCAATTTCAGTTTTCTTCTTCTGCCAAAGCCTATCCAGTGCACTATCAGCATCACCCTGTTTAACAATCCATTGTGGGAAGTCTTCTCAGTTTCCTTGTTTACTAGCACAACAGATTACCTACTGTGGTTTACTTGAACTACACAATGTAATTCAGACTCCTACTTTTATAATTGACTTGCTTCAATATTAATTAGTGAGTCTAACATGTAGCCAGGTTCTAATTCATTCCTCATCAAAATTAACATGATGGTTGCAAAATAGTTACCCTAAAGAGGCAAGGCAGAATCAAATAATAACCCTTCCAACTTATACAGCAAACCCTACCACAGGTTTCCATTATATAGTAAAGATGTCTAAAAGGTGAATAATAGATGAAGCTTGGTTTCTTTCTGCTTCAAATGGAGAAATATCATACTATTGAAAGACAAGGGGTAACAGTAAAACCAATCCAGACAGAAATGGAAGCATAAAATAAATGAGTCATGGAACTGCAATAGCTATTATGATCATGTAAACTGAACCCTACATGTACCTTATCACATTCCAAAACTACCCCTACATCACAATTGCCTCCCACAAGAAAGTGGGAAAGAAATATAGCGAGGGACAGCTGATGCATCAGAGCTGTGGCCTTCATAATATAAAAAATTCAAGAAACAATGGTAAAGAACAGATAAATAATTAGGACCTGAGAACGGATGGAACCAGAGAGAGCAAAGGTCGTGAACTGGCCAGTGTAAATGCCATTCTCATCCAAGTGCCCAATGTTTATTTGCACTGATGCGTGGTCCTTTGCTGTTATCAGCCTATTTGTTGCTGAGCTACAAACCAAAATTACTTTGTTGATTATGCACAAAAGGTATAAACAAGCATGCTCATAGAAGTGTACAAATACAAGCATTAATTGATCATGCAGTGTCACAAGACGCATCATACTAACTAGGGACACCAGTGCAAACAGGTTGAATACCAGACAGGTACATCAGTTGTACTTCAAAGGTTCTATTCTGTACTTTATTTTTATTCTACTTCCATTATTGTAGTCATTTTCACAATAAGCTTCATCCAAAATTACAAGTTCAGTAATGGTGGTTATACATGCAAAAAGAAAATACTGAAATGGGACAAACAATCATCTCTTTTATTTCATGGAACACCAAGACAATTCAAGAAGCAAACCTTTTTCCTGAATGAAATATTTACTAGTAAGAAGATCACTAATTATAGCAACCAGAGAGAGAGAGATGGTACATACCATTTCCTAGGGATGTAAAGATCCACAATCTTTCCCTCCTCGTTCTGCATCTTGACCAACTAAGATTGAACAGACCTCCTGACCAAAAGAACAAAATAAAAAAAGCACTGAAGATAGGTAGAACAGTTTCAATTATGATTCTATTGTGTATTTCAAAGCTTTGGGGCACTACTTGATACAAACAGTCTAATTCTTTCAGTTTTTTAGGTTAAAAAGGACAATGCTTATATCATCAGACTTTACTTTCAAAACAAATCTCAAACAAAAGCATATAATGCACACCCCAAACTGAACCTAAAAAGCAACTTCTAGCTAATCACTAACCGAATGTACTATTCCAGATCAAAACTAACAGAAATACACATCTCATACGATTCTAGCACTTCTTATCTTATGTAACAAGCGTAAACTGTGGCAAATTTCGAAGAAATTTACGGAGAAATGAGAGAGAACATTGCGGAATCGAAGATACAATCGAGAAAAAGGAATTAAAATTATGTGCACAGGATAAACGTCAAATTAGGGTTTTAAGAGGAGAGTACCTTTGTTCTCTTTGGCGAAGACGGCGGATTAGGAAAACCTAAAAGCCTTAGCACGCCTTTTGTACTGCGTTTTTTATTGGATTGACCGATATCGGATCCCCAACCAAAACCGTCCTTGATCCGATAAACAGTGCTGACTGCTGAAGTTGTGATCCGATGGAAAATGGGTAGGAATGGATCCGCCATGAGTCCGTAACTCCGTATCCTCTTAGTCCAAGGTCAGACTGGTGTCCTTATTGGGATTATAGTTTTTTCTTTAAAAGTATAAAAAATGGAATTATAGTTTTAGAGTTCAATATTTTAGTCTACAAGATCTCGCCTACAGTTGTCAACAGTTCCAATTCAGATCGAATTCTAATGTGATCCGGATATGATTTTTGTTATATACTTATATGTAAATTTATATTTAACTAAAAATTCAGAATTTTGATACAAATTGGTATCTATTTTTTCAGCATATTTTGAATGGAATTCAAATTATTTTATTAATGTTATGTTATATTATGAAGTTTAAAATTACAAAATTTATATATATATAAAAAAAGGATTGCTACAATGATACGGATAGCATAAATGGGCTTCATGCTATGCATCTGTTTAAATTTTGTCTTTCAAACGACCGAAATTGTTCATTGCCTTCTTTATATTGAAATCTCATTAGAAATCAAATTTTACATCTTTACAAAATTTTAACTATATTTTTTTCAGATTTTTAGAAAAATCCTTCATTCGAGTAATTCTAGACCCTTCAATAACAACGGTTCTCAAAAATTCGAAAAAATAGTAAACAAATTTTAAATAATGTAAAATTTTCTTTCAAACGCATCAGCATGAGCTCATCCGGATAATGTACGTAATTATTCCAACTCTCTGATCAGAAAGTATGAAAAGAAACCACGAGGCCATATACGGATAATGTCTTCCACTCTTGCTAAAAGTAAATTTGTGCGACCAATGGAGCCACCTCACTAAATTTTGCTTTAACTATGTTTTACAAAAGAAAAGTTAATTATGAGCTTTAACTACTTAATTATAAGGTAAAGTTTGGGGTAAAAAGAAAAAAAAAGTAGTAAATTTTAAATGAATTAACCAAGAGAACATGAATCGAAATTCAATACAAATTCAACATGTAATTAAATAAACCAGATTACATTTCAAATTGAATAGGAAATTAATGGATGAACTCATCAAACAGCTGATTTGTTTTCTCAGAAGGATTTTTTAGCGTTAGCTTCAATTGTTCCAATGACCTTGAGGGACAAATTAGTAAGGCTGATGAACTGTTTGATCAAGCTGTTCAGCAGCACATTTGCATCACTATTGGTATGCTTCAAACCAACTCCCACGTTCAACTTAGCTACAATTTCTGCGGCGATTTTCAATGACTTCTCAACATTGTGCAATGTCGTCAAAGAGAGCTTTGTCTCACTGCTGATAACCTAGTTTTTTCATGCAGAATGTAACACATTGTAATATGTAGATGCTTCAATACTTTTGGTAGAATGTTGTTAAGAAGAATGTTGAAAACTTTGCAATATTGAATTACATCAATGTGATTGTCTTCTATAACCACTTATAAATTTGGATTATATATATAGTTTTAAGATCCCTAGATATTATTAATTTGCATGTGTTCTTATGATTTTGCTTCAAAGAATGCTATACACCTAAAATTCTCCATTATTTTTTTTAGATTTGAATATATAAAGAATGTAGGCAACCACGAAGTTAAATTATAGAAAAAAAAACGCAGTGAAAGCTGAGTAACACGTTCAACTTAGCTGAGTAACACCTAAACCTGAACATTTAATAAATCCTTTTTCACTGCCAAGAAGGACACATCTAGTTTCTTAAGACATCAAAATACTTTCACAATTCTAATTTCTAGTGGCTATGGACCTAAGCAGAAGCCTCCTTAGCCTGAACCAAGCCCACTGGCAATGCAGCCGCATCCAGCTCATAGCAGCCAGCTAAGACTTCCCCACCATCTTTAACCTCAACACCATCAAGCTTGAATGCCGGAACCCGATGTGAGAATCTAAGCATTTCTTCCCTCTTCAGTACTCTTTTAGCAGCAGCATATGCACCGTCAACCTGTTTATAAACAGCTGAGAAGCCATTAACCTTCACCAGTGGGACAACACAGCATCCCTTTTCCTTCTTATACTCCTCCAAAACCTCGATGATCTCATACTCATGAACCACCTCATCAGGTGTCAGTGGGCCCCATTCAGGGGACCAGTTCTTGTATAGAGCCCAAACCTCACCACATCTTGGAAAGATCCGAATTGTACCCTGCGGGCCCCGCTCCCAATCAACCTTGTGTGAGAACAAATTCTCTTCGCGGGCTATTTCACACTTTTTCTCAACCCGAAAATGGCCAATTGTTTTTACAAAGCCAGACCCTATCCAGGATAAACGGCCAAACTCGGCAGTGGATGGAGATTTCAAGTATGAAAACAGAATTTTGAACCTTTTGGAAGACAAGATTTTCTGAACAAAAGCATAAAACCTAGGCATACCATCATCATCATCGTAACAAGCCCAGACTTGGTCCTTTTGAAAAGCATGCCGGGTCCTATCCTGATCAAAGTCATGGAACTCTGGGTCAGGTACATCCATTATTGAATCATCCTCATAAACAATATTCTTAAGAGTTTCCATTTTTACACCCAGGTCAATCTTGGCTCTCTCAACAAGAACTTTCCTTATGTCAGATGGGGGAAATTCCTTGGTCAGACGGATCCGGATTGGCCGAACATAAGGAATGAACCGAATCTCCTCATGTTTATTTACATTTTCAACCTCATTACCAGCTTGAGTTCCACAATGTGTCTTCTCAAGAGCTACATTTTTGCTGTTGTCTTTTGTAATTGGATCCTTGATTGGTGGGTTGAAGTCTGAAATTGGCTTTGCTGGCACATTTTCTGGACTTTCTTTCTTCTCTTCTAATGGTAATTTTACAGAATCAACCTCAGGAGATACTCTCTTATCCATTCCCCTTTTGCCTGACTTCACTTTCTTCTTGGCTGCAAGCAATGCTGCTGCCATCTCTTCCCTCTCTGTGAGAAATGAGTCCAGAACCGAGTCTTTTTGAGTTTCAATCACCATGTTCTCTCTATTACCATCATCCTCACTGTTTTTTCTCGCTTTCTTTGTGATAGCTTCATCATGAGGCACCAAAGTGCCAGTTAAACCCCGTTTGAGTGGGGTGTACTTGCGAAGTGCAGCTTGCCTCTTGGCCATCAAAAGTGTAGCCGCCATTTGTTCTCTCTCTTTGAGAAATGAATCCTGGTCGTCAGCCATGTCAGGATTCATCTCAGTAGCCATAGGAGCAGGCATTGTGGAGAGTTCAAGACCTACAATTCTAAAGAAATGAATATTAGAAGTTTAGAACTATGAAAAATATTTAAATTGTTAAATCAGTTATTCTGAGCACATAAAGAATAATCTTACCTCTAATTAATATAAATATTCCTAAAGAAAAATGCAAATCAGTTTCTATTTCAACTAATCCACTATAACATTTGACAGAAATCAATGGTGGAAGCCACTGTAATCCAGTTCAGTACACAAACAATCAGCATTCCAACAATATGGCTAAGTAATATAAGCACAGAGACATGGACATGTACCAGAATTTCCACTTATTAGCCTAGATTGTACAGTGCAACACCAGTATGCAACTGGATGGGCTTTTTCAGCAATCTAACATTTAAGTAGATTGAAAACCATTAAACATGAAGCAGTTATCATGAATTTTCCATCTACACCCTCAGATAAAAAATGAATAGCTTTGACATAATGGTCATAATTGGATATTTACCCGCAGGAGGATGGAACTAAAAAAGAAATGTATTATTTCAGAAGTGATACACCTTAGAATTTCCCTTAAAACAATCGTAATTAACGTCCCCTCCAATTGTCAGGAATTTGAAGTAACTATTATATATACTCTATCAAATATTAAGTGACCCAACTGAAATGTCTGAAAAAGACAATTAGAAACCCTTTCCTGGGCAATACCCCCAAAATCCAAATAATTCAATTGAAATGACACCTAGTAAGAGCTCAAGTCAAAATAGCTTGACAATTACCTATATTGTTCAACTATTTCATTACTGAGGATATAATACGAACTTCCATAGATAGAAAGATGGATTCTTTTCAAAAGTTTTAGCTAAACAAAAAAAAAAAACTATAATATGGTTTGGGTGTTACAAATTCTGGTCATACCCTATAAGTAGCGAGGGAAACTAACATTTTGCAAGGAATTCTCCTAAAGCAATTACATTTGGTACGATTTCAACATAGTTCATTACGAACCTTTCACTATTTTTTGATAGAACGAAAACCGATATTTGAAAGAATCTTCCAATAGAAACGATTTTCTCCCTATTTAAATAAAAATAAACAAAAAGTCCTTAAAAAATTGTATACGGAGAGAGACAAAATCCTACAAGCTGCAGATGGAGTTGCACGAAAAGGAGAAAACAATGTTGCAATTCGACTTGCACGTAGTTAGTAAGAGTACTTACAGGAGATGAGGAGACGAAAAGGCGAAAGAGGGAGAAGTTGTGATTAGGAAATAACTTTTTTTTTATTTTTGAGATTTCCCAATCGCTTTGTATTCCAAATTTCCCTCCAAAAGCCGCATCTGGACAGAATGGCGAGGAGAAAATAGTAAGAAACTACAAAGAAAGAGAGAGCGACTTTTAATGCGCTTTGTTCTCCTATGGCGATTTCTCTGTATTCATATATGGCGATTATCTGTGGAGTATCTTTATTCATGCGTGACCCGCACTACAAATTGCGTCCATTCTGTCCTTTCACAGATAACGAATGTAAAATCGAAATCGTCAATTAGGCTCCGCTCCAGAAGGAGAGAGTCGGAGCGAAAAGAAGGGAACTCGGTACTCTTCGATTTTGGAAGTAACCGGTCTCTCCCTTTATCTGTCTCTCTTCTCCCCTTAATTTCCATCCATTCTCTCTCTCTGGAGCAAGCTATCTGAACTTTTCTCTCTTTCCTTCGCTCCGACTCTCTCCTTCTGGAGCGGAGCCTTAGGGTATACTTGGAGGGAAAATAATTTCGGCCATGAAAAATTGCTTGTCTTGTCTGTCACAGCCTCGCAGATGACAAAATTCAAAATTGTACGATATTAATTGATTTTTAAATCGACTAATGGCCGCAACTTCAGATATTTTAATTTCCTTCATGTACATTGATTGATTGTAAGATGTAATATATTAGTTGTTGTATTATATTGCAACTTTCACTTGGTACCAAGTCAATTTCTCTATAAAAAAAAATTTTGAGAAAGTTGAATATGCACCTTAGTGCGTAGAGCTTTCTATGCACCGCAGATTTTTTAGGGTATTTTTTGTAAATTGACAAATCTAATTTAACCAATTTAATCTACATATTAAAATCTCATAGCAAACTAAATTTTACAATTTTTTTAGATTTTATTACTATTTTTTCGAATTTTTTAAAACATGTCATTTTTGAAATGTTATGCTATTTACAATATTTCAAAAATGACATGTTTTAAAAAATTCGAAAAAATAGTAATAAAATCTCAAAAATTGTCAAATTTAATTTGCTATAAGATTTTAATATGTAGATTAGATTGGTTAAATACTTAAATTAAATTTGTAAATTTATAAAAATATCTCCGAAAAAGTCTACGGTACATAGAAAGCTCTATGCACTATAGTGCATATTAAACTTTCTCAAAAAACTTTTACTTGGTGCCGCTGTGCTGCTCTAAAAATATTTAACTACTATTATAGTATATAGTATATAAACTACCATAATAGTATATAGTATATAAAAATGTTAACAAAGAATATTAAGAAAAAGGAAGAGTATTATGTGATCAAACCATCTGCCCCTTGTCTCTATGTGCCTAACGAGTTATCACTTATCAGTGAGGCCGTTTGGATCGCTTAGGAATAAGAGGAATAATCTCTTCTTAGACGGAAATTTATTCCTAACCATCCAAACTCTTCACAAAGTTACACACTTTTCAATATTTTTCGCCTAGGAATAAGTTATTTCTCTTATTTCTAAGCGATCCAAACGGCCCCACAGTATTATAAATAAAGATGCGTGGGAGTCTATTTAAAAAATTTTAATTAAAACTCAACACGGCTAAGTTTTTGTTAAAGGGTAATTTGCTGTGTTAACAAATTTCAATTAACTGAAAAAAAAATGTATGAAATTATGTAGTCATTAAAATGACCCGTTTTAACAAGTGGCAAGATATAGGCAGCGCATAATTGTTAGGAAATTGCTCAATTTTAATTTTGTGACTAATTACCCCTAATTAATCTAATTAAAACACAAGCAACACAAGATCTAGTACATAAGCTCATTCGACACAAAGAGATAGGTGAAATATTGTACCTCCCGCGAAATCGTATTCGCGGGGCTCGATCAAGACATGGGAATCGATGGCGTGCCTTCTCCACCGTCTCCACCATGTCTAGTAGCCACCCTCGAGTCCACCAAGGAGGATTAATCACGTTCTACAAGGTACGTGCTAGCATACCCAAAGAACAAGCCTAATCCTTATGGTTTTCTCTCTTGCATCAATCAACAACCTTGATTTAGTGGAGAGAAAATAGCTCAACACATGAGCAAAAGAGAGAATGAGAGGATGAAAGTGGCGGCCTCCATGGGAGGAATGAGAGGAGAGAGAAAAACTAGGTGGAGGCTCTCATAAGTGGTCCTTATATAGAGCACAAAACCTAATTGACCTCTTGCATAATTACAACTATGCCATCCCACCTACCACCATATTGGGCAGCCACGAAATGGGCCTATATGGGCCACTTAATCCACTCAATTTAGTCTCTAATTCTATTAATTAAAGCCCCATTTATTTGCTCTTTAATTGGGCTATCTATTTGCTACCAAATAACGGCCCAATTAATTAATATAACCATTTATATTAAAATTGTGTTGAACTAAATTAATTATTAACTCATTAATAATTATTTTAGGATTAGTTAATGCATTAATTTATTTCTATATGATCCATTGACTTAATTAATTATAACGGTTCGCAACGGTATATAATTAATTAATCAATCTTATCATATTTTCACAGTACTTACTGCTGTGAATAAATAAATAATGCACTGTGTGATTAATGTCCTATTTGTGTGACCCTTTGAGGATTTATGCTATGTTGGACATGGAATTAAATCGTTATTTAATTCCAATAATCATAAGCGGTATCTAGCAACACGTTATGATTCCCAATTCGCATAAATAATGTACTGCTACAGTATTTAAATCCTGCATAAGAGAATAAAAGTATTTCTCTATTTTGATTCTTATGTCTCACGATATCATCGTATAATCCAAGATAGGAATGTGTCATTCTTGCAGATTATACGTTTCTTGATCTAGAGTTGATCGCTTAGTTGCGCGCATACGATCCAACTCCATCAAGGGGCCCAAACAGATATCGTCACTCACTAAGTGAATTAATGAGGGACATACGGTTTTCTTGATGATTAGCTTTTCCCCGCACAATTCAAGAGAACATAAATAAAGTCCGTATAGCAGCCCTTATCGGGAATCAGCGGTAGACAATATTTATTGAACCTATCCTCATGTGGAAAAGATAAACATCTCAAACTTAGAACCAAAATCATAACGAAATAAACAATGACACTTAACACAATCCATATGTTTATTTCATTGGGTCAAGTCCTGTACTATGTTCCATAACATATACATATGCAATTAAGTTGGTAACTCTTTACCTATGATTAGTAGAACTTAATCATCACTTAACTTGCATACTAATCTTATATGATAATTAATGTTCCTTTGTTAATTATCAAGATTATGGACCGTTTAGATTTATTATTGTCATTCTAAAGAATGATCCACAGAGATCTACAATTCAGATCCTCAACCTGAATAATCTGTCAATAATAAACCTAGGAACAGATGACAATATATCATCCATAACATAAACTAATAATTAAGTCATTAAATTATTGACTTCTAGGACATAACTCTAACAATAATATCTATACAATCCGATCTTTTTATCTTATGTTTTGGTCTCAGACAAAAAACAAAACAAATCCTATTTCCCTTGGAGCTTTCCCTTCTAAAATTTGTCTGAAAAATTGCCGACTTGCTTGAATCGAATCCACCCTCCCTTCCTCTCCATTAAACTATCTAGCTGGAATAATGGTTGGGACCCATTTGAGAATTTAATTTGATTCTTTAGTTAGAAACGTTGCGACTGATTTTATTTTATTACAAATTTTCCTAATTTGTTTGAGTTATAGGGTGATAAAGCCGAAAATTATCTCATTTTTTAGTAATGACTTTTGGATAATTAAATATGTAAATCTGCCATTGCAAAAAAAGAAACGATATTGAGGAATTTAGTGTTTTTGGAAAGAAAATTTTGTGTGTGGTTTGCAGAGCGAGTAAATTAATGGGATGATTTATTGGATATTTTGTCTGCCAAAGAGAAAAAAAAATGGAAGGATATACAAGACCTAAAATGTGTTTGGAAAGAGAAATAATTAAATATCACGTCCTTCTTTTTCGTTTTCCCCTGTCATTTTTTAGCTTTTTGTGTTTGGATGCTTTACGAATAAGGGACGAAAGGCCCATGACCTAATATGGAAGAATCTTTTTATCTTATGTTTTGGTCTCAGACAAAAGACAACGCAAACCCTATTTTCCTTGGAGCTTTCCCTTCTAAAATTTGTCTGAAAAATCGCCGACTTGCTTGAATAGAATCCACTTTCCCTTCCTCTCCGTTAAACTATCTGGTTGGAATAACGGTTGTGACCCATTTGAGAATTTGATTTGATTCTTTAGTTAGAAAAGTTGTGACTGCTTTTGTTTTATTACAAATTTTCCTAGTTTGTTCGAGTTATATGGTGATAAAGCCGAAAATTATCTCATTTTTTAGCAATGACTTTTGGGTAATTAAATATGTAAATCTGCCATTGAAAAAAAAAGATATTGAGGAATTTAGTGTTCTTGGAAAGAAAATTTTGTGCGTAATTTGCAGAGCGAGTAAATTAATAGGATGACTTATTGGATACTTTGTCTGCCAAAGGAAAAAAAAATGGAAGGATATACAAGACCTAAAATGTGTTTGGAAAGAGGAATAATTAAATATCAGGTCCTTCTTTTTCGTTTTCCCCTGCCAATTTTTTAGCTTTTTGTTTTGGATGCTTCACGAAAAAGGGACGAACAAGGGAAAGAACAAAGACCCACGACCAGGTTCACGAACAAAACTAGTTCGTGAAAATTGGAGAACTATGAACTAGGGAGAAATTCACGAACTACGGTTGTTCATGGGTTGTTTGATTCTTGCGAACTAACCTAGTTCGTGAACATCTAGTTTACGGATGTTGCCAAACACTAATAGATACGATCATCTACAAATAGTTCTCGATGTTGTATAATTGTACGGTTCACCACACCTTTAGACAAAGGTCGCTTCAAAAAGGATCGGTTCAGTGATAATATGATAATAAGCTACTAATGCCAGCATAAATAAAATTTTATCTAAGAGATCACCGTTTGATCGAAATAACTTAATTAGTTGTTTGATCAATGTGAAACATATTAATATAATTGTACAATATATAATTAATTGGGTTTCTATCTTGGATTGCGACCAATGTGCCTCTTTACTAGCAACATCTTTTCTCAATTTCTACTGCAGGCACAACATTTGAAGGATCAAGAAAGATGAGGTAGTATATGCTAGAAATGGGAAGGAATATGTACCGGTAAAAAAATTATGATCCACCACTCTATAGTAGAACCTTCGAAAATTATATTATTATTTCAGAATTAAAGTTTTGATTTTATTTAGACAAAATTAATATATGTAAACAATGGCGGATCTAGAAAATATATCTGGGTGGGTCTGACAACCTCTGTTTAAGTCTTCAGCCCCACTTTTGAGTGTTCCAATGGCAGAAAAAATTAGGTGGGGCTAAAGGGGGGCTCCAAGAGCTCGACGGCGTGAGGTGGGGCTCTAGCCCCACCCGCCCCGGTGGTAGATCCGCCCCTGTATGTAAATACTTTATCTGCCAAATTATATGAGATAAAACAATAAACAAAAATTGATATTTTATCTTCTAAATCTGATGTTGTAAATGTATTGCCGCCTGTAGCAATTAATGTTTGGAGAAAGGGAGAATTTTTTCTGTACCCCCTTAAAACTGAGGAAATACAGAATTTGCCCCCCGAAAGTCAAAACTCCTGATTTTGTCCCTCCGAATTTCGGACGCCTTCTATATTTACCCCTCTGCCATATTTTCTAATATAAATAATATTAAAATAATAAAACACAAAATTTCGGACCTTTTTACCCTTCTCCCAATCTAGACCCATACTAATTCTCGCTCGCTGTCTCCTCTCACTCTCCGTTTATCTCCTCTCTAACACCGATCTTGGCAAAGCGAGCGGGAGAGAAAACCTCCCACTCGTTGGAGCCTCGAAATCCTAGACGCATGGTGCTTCTGTCTTCGACGGAACCCTAGATGAAAGCCTCAACCAAATTACTAGCAAAGGTATTTCTTCCCTCCTTTGTCTCTTCCGAGTTTTCATTGGAAGAACCTATTTTGTCCCTCTGATTGATTGAATTGTGGTTGAACCAGGCCTCACCTTTGATTTCCCAAATACTGGTAAGATGTCTTTAACCTCTTCATCCAGGCTTAATTTTGTCAAACTCAGTTGAGAAAGTTGTTGTAAGGTCTAATTATGGTCTCACCTTCGAATGGTATAGTCTAATTTCGATTTATTTTTATCAGATTTGCAAGACCTGATATGTTACCACTTACCTGTAAGGTATTCGTTGAGGCAATTTCAAGATTTTCCAAGTTAATACACATTTTTCAAGTATTTTTAATGCCAGCGATATATTTTTTGTTAACCAATAATTATATATATATATATATATATATATATAGAGATTGGCTATTGTCCTTTGGATAGGACTGAGGGAGTTTCCTATCCAGTTTCAGACTCTTGGATCGCTGTAAGATTTGTGCGCTGATTTAAATTGACTGTTCAGATTGTGGCGCTGAAGAGATTTAGATAGTTAAAAATTTTCCGTTTCCTTTCAATTCCTCCGTTACTACTCTCCGTAGCTCAAAATAAAATTCCAGAAAGCCTAAATCGAAGAGTATCAGCTCCTCCGCAACTATATCTCCGTCGATCCTCCACCTCTTCTGTGCCGATCCTCCTCCTTCGGTTTGTGCCTCTTTTTCTCGAAACTGGGAGAAACCCTAGACGGAGCTCCAACCGTTTCTTCGTCGCCTCTCTGCCTCTCCTTCGTGACAGGTTCTTGTACCCACTATCCTCCTCCTTTAGGTTCTCACTTTCTGTTGTAATTTTCAATTTCGTCTTCATTTTTTTTGTGGTGGTTTACTGGTTTTTATTAGGGCAAATGAAATTGAGTTGGCACAGAAGGGGTAATTAGAGTCGTGGTGTTCACAAATCGTGTATATATATCTAGAAGAGAATGATTTTTGTACTAATTAAGATGAATTAAAATCTGAACTTAACACAGTATATATTTCGTCCAATACGTTTACTGGTATATGCTTTATTCACTTGTGCCTTCTTCATTTGTGAGGTCATGTATAGAATTTTAATATACAATAGACCAACTGTTAACTTTTGAACCAACCTCATGAGTCATTTATACAGCTGATAGCATTATTTTTTAACTTTGTTAATTTCTATATTTGCAGGGGAAATTGTAATATTGATGCACTTCAGGAATTTAGTATCAGTATTGTAATGTCAGTTGTTTGATCAAGCGACTTGTTACTTGGGTCATTTTGCAATTTAGTATCAGTATTGTAATTGTTGCATTAGCATGGGAGATATAAATGCTGACTGCATTTGTGTGAGCGCTACCTGGCAACACTTAGCAATATTTGAGTTCTGCAAAGAGATTGTTGTAAAACAAGCATATACAGCTAAGAATTGAAACATCTGCTTGTATGTTCTGAAGTAAAGATGGAAGGTTATAAGGACCGAAAGCACAGATGGACTCCCATTCAAGCATATGAACATTTCAAAAATACAGACTCATAGTTCCATCAATACAGACGCTCGACTCTCAGATGGACTCTCATTCAGGCACATGATCATTTCAAAAATACTAAGCAGTTCCATTGCACATTCTATACTAAGCAGTTCCTGAACATTTCAAAAATACTAAGCAGTTCCAATTGCCACTTGACTACTGTGTAGTTATCACATCGCACACAAGGCGGGTTTGGTTGTTCATTCCAATTGCTTTTACTGCTCATACCTACATCACAATATCAATTTACCAGTTAGTATAACATCCAATTTAGAAATAGTAACATCGCAAGATCAAGTCATTTCTGTTAATTTAAAAAGCTGGAGGGTTCTACAATTGAACACACTAGTAACAAAATTAATTTGGCCTAGACTTATAAGAAATAAAATAGGGAGAAGCCGATATGGTTCAACATTATCAATATAAACAGATGCAGTGGCATACTGGTACCAATCGAATGAGTCCCTGCATCTTCTATTCATGCTTAATCTTGTGACCATAAATCAATACCGCTAAAAAGACTATTAAGAGATATCTCATTTAGTTTCTCAACAGGACATTATAGCAATACTATTAAAATGCTCACTGTTTCATGAAAGAAATGCTTATTGTTTTTTATTTGCAAATCATTCTATTGCTTTGCTCTATCAAAGCCTTAGGGAGAAATACGGAACATTTAACCAGGTGAAAATTTCGGGAAAAATTACAGAACAAATTAAACCAAATAAATCATTTTATCAACAAATTAGAGAAAAAATTCACCTTAAAATAAAACAAAAATACCAAAATTACGGATAAAGGGAGTGATTACTTGGATCGATCGACCTTGTAGGGGTTTATGGAGGCGGAGGTGTCGCGAGTACGGTCTGAGGAGAGGGAGAGAGAATGATTTGAGGAGATGAGGCGGAGAGAGAGCAAGAACTGCGATTTGATCAGAGACGAGTCGGAGAGATGAACAGCTTGGGACAGGTGCGGTTTGGAGAAGTGGAGAAGGAGACACCAATTCGTGAGTAAAAAGGAGATTTTCAGAGAGAAGTAACGGAGGAGAGGAGTAAAGGAAATTTTTAACGCAAAATTCAATCTCAGCGCATCCATCCTCACCACCTATCAATAATCTTGCACGAATCTTACAGCGATCCAAGAGTCTGAAACTGGATAGGAAACTCCCTCAGTCCTATCCAAAGGACAATAGCCAATCTCTATATATATATATATATACACTAGCAAAAGTGCCCACCCAATGTGTGGGTGAACTTTAATATATGATATGTGAAAATGAAGCACGGTTTGGTTTTAGTTTTGGTATTGAAGGATCAGTGAATTTGGTTTCTTGGGATTTTTCTGAATTTATGGATATTTTGTTTGAATTTTTATGAGTTTTCTACTATTTTTGGTGAATTTTTAAAATTTTGGTTGATTTGGAATTTTCTTGTTGGTCCATGTAGACAACCAGGCTGAGGTGGTTGTCGAGTCAGATGGCTAAGGTGGCAGAGAGAATTCGCTGGGCCTCTACTTCTCTCCTCTTGCCGTGGGAAGCTTCGGTGAGTGGGGTGAGTTCGGTTTAGATATGGTGAAAGAAAGAGGCCGGTATAGTGGGGTTACCAAAGTTTGGTATAGCGACTTTAGCGAGTGAATGGTACCAGTACTTAGTGGTATTGGTTTAGTTTAATTTGGTTTGTATCTTGGAATAATTTCTAATATAATTAGCACGACTCCAGTACTCCAATGTGGCAACAAGATTTACCCTTCTTTATTTTGCAATTTGAACCGAACTGGGAATAATTGCTGACTGTTTTTTTTTTCATCAATTTTATACAATACTTAATTAAAGATTCATGCTTTTACTTAATTGGTTCCAGAGATCCTATTCAGGTTGTAGCAATAACACAGGACTCATATTCATGTTTTATTTTTGTTTCACTTGTAAACTTGCGTTCCTAAAGAAGTACAAGGGTACAAAATATGCCATATCTTCTTATCTAAGTTACTTTATACAAGCAATATCCAATTAGAAGAACAACATTCATAAGAAAGCGAATTGTTGACAACATACTGATCCCTTTTCATATAGCAAGTACAATGAAATTAAACAAAATAGAAGGTTGAAGGCACTCAGACAAGATATAATATGACAGAATCACCATATCCATGTATACTTGTGTCATATGATCATATAACAAGAATGTCAAAATTAATGCAAAATATAACACACATCAAGTCACTGGTCCCATATTGGAAATTTATGTAACATGTATTTATTGAAACAATAAGCACTTTTACAATACAGTAAGAAAGTATTTGAATTAATCACTCTCAAATTAACTAACAATCCCTTACCACCTGCATGTGCATTTGAAGTGAACTTTCAAGAGCATGTCAGTGTCAGGCCACAGAGTACTGACTATCCACATAGCAAAAAAAAAAAAAAAAAGTAATGCAGGCACAAATATGAACAAGAGGTCCTTTCCGTAGAGCTAGTCCATCTTCAATTGATCCAATGCTCCTAGAAACATAATATTTGAAACTTAAAAGCATATAGATTCTCTAAATTTTAATCAAACATAATATAGAAGATGGAACTTTAAGTATCAACACCTACAAGACACGACTTTGTTAAGTATTCAAAGATAGGTTTCTTTTAAGTATCCAAAGCTACAATATAAGACAATCAGTAAGAAAATATGATGACAAATTGCTTAGGCTACTGGCAATTCACTCAACAGATTCATCTTACCAGAAAAGAGTCAAGTTTTACCTCTAATTAATCAAATCCAGTGAACAATATGTGGTCCATTGCTAGTGAAATTTTATTGACAAACAATAATACTAAGTTACTTAAAATAGCACCAGTATAGAACAGGAAACTAACCTTTGAATAGCCTTCAGCTTTGAGACCCAAAAATAGCCTATCTAATCAAGAAATTGCATTTGGAATTGTGGACCTGGTGTATCTAAAGAGGCAATAAAAAATCCACATGTTACTACTAAGTATTTGGCACAGCTTAACTGTTTCCATCAGAGATGCTGTCAGGTGGCCTCATAGTGTGAAGTGGTATCTTGTTCCACTCTAGCAGGAAGCAATTCTTCAAGCACTTGTTGATATTGTCATTCATGGACCTGTCCAATAGTCAACAACACACTTTATTATTAATATTTTATACCTAACAGTTTTCATTTTTCCTTCGTAAAAGATGATCTCATTCCTAACTTTTCAAGTTGTCCAACAAAAGGCACTAAAAAAAAACATGTTTATTGTCAGCATGAAGAAAACATGCAAGCTTGGACACAATATCCTTGATCGTTTGCCAAGTCAAATAGAAATCCTGATCATTACTAAACCGAAACTAAGTACTTAAGCGAAGGGACATAAAAGGAATATTACCATAGTTTGTAAAAAAGAGTAACTCCTGACATGCTCTCATAGGTCATAGCCTTGAGGTAGTTGAAAATTCTTTTGTACAAAGTCAACCTTCTTCACTCGATTTCTCTATTTCTTTTTACACCTTCTCTATTGTCAACTCAAACCTACAACGTAGATTAACAGTTTCTAAGAAAGAAAAACGGAAAATAGCATAGTGTAACTAAGAAAGACATAGAACAAAGTTTGTAAAAAAAATAAAAGAACAGAACTTAAAAAGCTAAAACTTCAACCAATCGCATAGGCATCCAAGACCACATATTCAAAAAAAATATTGCAAAGGACCTGTTTTTTGTTGTGATGGCAATTACAGACAGAGAGAACATCTCTTATTTTGATATCTCTCATGTACCAATCTTGTACCTATCACTTGCAATCCATGTTAGAGAGAAGAAACTGCATGTAAATGAATTCCTCTTAAAGAAATGAAACATATACTGATTATAAAATAAATATTGTTTGAGTAATTTACATATAATTCTCTAATGGCTGTTGGATCCGATTGGTCGTGTGGTATTGGTAGTGCAGCGACCTGCCGTTCGAGTATTATTACCACATGTTCACCTTTGAAGATCTCAAATTGGCGTTTCTTTTAGGTCTTTTTCTAAAAACAAAGAAGGCTATAATATAGTTAACACAAAAAGTTGCATAGTGAAGATTCACTGATATAACTGATATTTGGACAGTTTTCAATATACAGGTCCAACAAGCAAAAGAGCATTTTATTGCAGTTTACAAAACAAATTTTATCTCACAAAGGGTTTTACGGACCTCATTGAAAATTTTACTACAGTTACATCAGGCATAGGAACACCTTCTCTAAATTTTTCAAAACTTTTGGAATTAAAAATAAATTATAACAATTTTTTGAAATCAGATAGAAATCAGATGCTAGTGATCTGTACCAGCAAATGTTTGAAAGTTCACGTCCTGAAACACAAAGAAAACCATGTCTAAAAATTCTTGAATAACACATAAGTTCCTCTATGTGTCATAAGTTTCAAAGTCTAGCCACAAAATATAAATCAAGTAAAAATCTAAAAACTGAACTAACGTCTGTCTTTCCTTGAAACTGTTTCCAGAAACTTGGGCTAACTTCAAAATTTTAGCAAACTATTTAACTGGCACAGAAAAATCAGCGCTAGGCACCAAAACTTTCCTTGAAAAGTCTATTTCCAAACAAAACTGGTTTCATGTGAAATTTGAAAATTCAGAGCAAGATGAGAACGGTTACAGAAAAAAAACAAATCAAGGTCGTCCTCCATCAACTGCCACAGTGCAAAATAAACTTTGTATTAGTCTAAATTACAAAATTGTGAGAACATCATGAAGAACCAAATAATAGAACTTACATAAAGAAATTAATGGACGTCTCTTCACTTCTTAATCTGCTGCAGTTTGAAATAAAGGCGTGAAAACCTAGAATTGGCATCAATGCATGGAGAATTGAATTGCTTACTCCAATGGCTAGGATGGAGGTGAGAAAAAGAGAGTTGACACATTTGTACTCCTCCGTTTGGGCTGTACTATTTGATTTAAATAGAGAATCGACAAAGCTTTTTGAGTAAAGGGGTTGGAGAATTTCAAATTTCAAATTTTTGAGTGAAAAATAGCAGGCAACCTCCTCTTTTTGGTTTGTGTCGGTGATGGGGGTAGGCACAGAAAAATCACTCCTCTTTTCGTGTGTCTGTGACTGGAATTAGTAATATTAGACCTAATCTGGAGATGCAATTCTTGAGAGCAGCACAAACTGGAAAATTAAAAAAAAGAAGATTAAACAAAGCAAGGTAGCAATTCAAAATTTGCACAAAGCAATAAAAAGAAGAAATAAAAAAAAACTTGGAATGGAGAAAGCACCGAGGAGAGATGGACAAAGAGTTGTCAAAGCAGAGTTGTGCTATCGACCACTTCAGCCACAAGCCAAAAAATTGAGCGATTAGAACAAAAGTAATTTTGCAAGAAGAATCCATACGATGATTTTAATAGGGAAAGATGCGAGGGGGGAGTGGCAGAGAAAAATCGAATTTCAAGTTTTAAATTGAAATGGTGCGATGCGAATTAGGGGAAGGGAAGGAGAAAGGTCGGCTCTTATCCAATAGAGGCGCGATGGACCGTACCGCGCGAGGTAGAGTCTGAAGCAGTGGGACCAGATCATCAGAGGTTGTGTTAGGGCAAGGAGAGAGGGAAGAAATAGGTGGGTCCCACTGTCGGAAGCAAGATAGGCGAGAGAGAGCGACGATAGCGGAACATGGCATCGACTTTTGTTACGGAGAAACCTAATCGAATTGAAAAATATGTTGAAAAATTATTTGATATTACGGAGAATCGAACCAGATGAGTGAAAAAATGAAACCAGCGCTCCAAAGGAAAGATTAATTAACTCTTCGTTAGGAGACCTCATTTGACCCGTTTATCAATTTACTTTTCGATTGGTTAGTGGTATAGATTGTTCAAAATTGATCATCAACGGTGTACATTATTCAGACCAAAATTGTATCCTGAGATGTTACATCCTTCCATTGGTGCTTTTAATATAGTAGAGATGCTTAGTTTCATTTTTATTTGTTTCTTCTCTTTAGATCAAATGGGTTGTTGAAGTAGTCAATTCTACGGATAGATGGAACGTCGGTGGAGCATAAGATGCAATTAACCAATTGTGCTTTGTTAGACTCGTGAATTTTATGTTTGTTTACTAAATTGTGCAATTTTTATGTTAAGGTCCTACATGTTAACATGACTAATTTTGTTGTGTGCCAAACAGAATGGCAATGAGTTGAAGACTTGAAGCAATATGAGTGAGCCGTACTTTGTACGACGATCATATTTTCTTGGGAAAATTTTCCCTATTTTTTCTTTTTACTTGTAATCATACATGTGTTGTACCTAAAAAAATTACAAAATGATAGTGGAAGTATAATGCAAATGAAAACATTCATTAAGACTTGAAATAAAGAGGTGCAAAATAAAAAAAAAGAGGCAGCCCACTCCGTGAAAGAGCCACATAAATAAAAATTAAAAATCTGGCCCAAGTAAAAAGAGAGTTCGGTATCCAATTGCTGCAGTTTTGGACCCACTTGCGTAAAGAAAGAAACACAGAAGTAAGAGAAGATTGCCGCCGAAGGAACTGTGCGAAGAGGAGTCTTTTGCTGCTGTAACTACCCATGTTCTCATAACTGTTGAGAGGAGCCAATCAAACTTTGCCAAGTCAGCATATGATCTGTCCATGTCCAAAGAACAACTGTCAATATGGAGGCCTTTAAAAGAAAGGAGATCTACACGTTGAAAAGGGAGGGTGAAGAAAAAAGAGAGAAGACACAAAAAAAAAGAAGGCATCTGTGGAGAGAAAAAGTTTGCGCAAGAAAAAAAAAGAGTGAACCAGAGAGATTTTTCCATTTTTTCTTTCTTTCCCACAAAACAATTGTAAGAGAGAAAGAGAATAATTCTGCTCTTGATTCACTTTGTGGCTTGTAAGGAAACGGTAAGTATACATAAAAAAAAGTAATTTCTCATGGTATTCTTTGCTTCTTTCTGTTGTTTGTTTCTGTTATGTAATATGTAAGTCATTGGTGTGATTCATTCATTTCTCCATGACTAACTTAGCATAGCTTTGTGAGTTTATGGAGATTAATTAAAGGAATATATCAAATTAAATGACATGAGTCCTTAGCACAGCTTTGGATGCTTTCAATCAAATTCTGGTTCATTTAGGGAAACTTCAGTTTCTCTATCAAATTCTGAGTAAGTTATGGCAAATTTACACTCTTGTTTACAATCTATTTGTATTTTATACTTCAACTTAGCACAGCTTTGAAGAAGTATAAAATAACAAACTGATTGTGTCGAGATGAAATAAAAAGGGATCTTAGCACAGCTTTGGTCCCTGTATGATATTCCAACTTGATTAAAAGATGCCTTAGCACAGCTTTGGCTTTTCTTTTTCTCAAGGCTGATCCACGATCAATTTTTCTAGGCATTAAGCCATCCACTAAACATGGTTTAATTGCAAAGAAAGGTTAATCGAAAGAATAGCAAAAATCTGATGATGATCATGAAAGAAACGATATGCTGTTAAAATTTACTCAGAAATTGATCTTTCTTAGCAACAGTTTATAACAGAAAAAGGGATTCTGAAGTTCCATGATGAAGATTAAATGCTTGCTGGTAAAAATGATGAGTATTGCAAAGTGACAAATATTAAAACTGAACTCTGCACAGTTTCTGGTATAACTGGCAAAAAGACAGTTTTACGAAATCTTTTTTATTTCATAAACGGTTGAACAGAACCAATTGAAATTTTAAATGCATATGAAACACGAAAGGACACCTCTTCTGTAAAAATTTCAGAATTTTTGGATGGACAGATTAATTATGACGAATTTTTGAAATCAGACAAAAATTGAGTTTCAGAAAACTGTCAGCAAATCGTGCCAGCAAATTTGTCTGAAAGTTCATGCCCTGAAACCCTTGAATAAAATCTCTAAAAATTCTACGAAAATTACTGTAACTGCCTCAAGATGTATAGTTTAAAATATGAAAGTTTCAAGTCATAACTGTAAACAGAGAGCAAATGAAAATTCAAAAACCGAATCAGGGTCTGTCTGTCTAGAAAAACTGTTTCCAGAAAGTTGGCCTAGATTGCAAATTTCTATAAAAATACCAAATCAAGTCAGATAAATTCATACTAGATACCAAAATTTTCTTCCTGAAGTCTAGTTTCAAATAAAATAAATCTCATGTAAAAATTCGAAACAGCACAAAAACATTCATTGAAACAGTGACCAAAGGTCGTGTTAACTGATAAAACTGTTTTTTTTTCAGAAAATGACCCTGAAAGATGAAGCCCAAAGCCCAATAAAACAAATTCCGAAAATTATGTAAAAATGATATTAAAAATCCTCTCTGAGTCTTCTTTCAATTGATTCTGGTTTCATAATTTTTGGTGAAACAGAAAGACTTTTTTCTAATTTTGAACTGATTAATGGTCTAGTTGGTCCTGTCCAAAGTGCACAGCCCAGAAAATCTTCAAATTTGTCCAAATGTCAAAATACATTAAAATTCACAGAAAACTCGAAAAACCTCAAATAAAATACACCAAAACTCAGAAAAATCTAAAGATTTCAGTTTCACTGGTCATTTGATGTCAAGATTATCTAAAGATTAGTCAAATCCAACTCTGATCATTTTCATCATAATGCATCATGTGAAATTCAAATTAAATTGAAATTTCTTTAGAAATTCTAAAAGTCCACAAAACCAAAATAAATTTGTGAGACTCCAATGTTTGAAATTTGTGGTAAAATTCTGATTTGAGCTTAAATTAACTCAAATTGACACAAATACAAACCAAACCAAACTAAATTTCGATTTGAGTCTAATTTGACTCGAATTGTGTAAAATCCAAATCAAAACTAACTTGAGTATCAAATACACTCAAGTTATCTAGGATTTAGTTTGAGGCCCCAAATCGTCTCGAACTAACATAATTCGAATCCAAATTGATTCAAATTAATAAAAGCGAAACCAAATTATAATTTGAGTTCAAATTAACTCAAGTTATACCCAAATAAATGCCAAATAAAATCAAAAGCAGTCTAACTGGACCAAAGCCCCAGTTGATCATAAGTTTCCCTCGTCACCTGAATCAGCGGTCCGCTTTGTATTCAGTATACGAGTTGCAAGGTTGTTGCGCCTGAGTGACCAGTGCGGTTACACTCTTGACCCTAACTTTGCGAAGTCCTTGCTTCTGAGTCAACAATATGTTCTGTACTTAGAACCTGGTACTTCACAGGATTCGAGAACAAATAACTCAAATCCTAATCAAATGTCAAAATGAGAACAAATGTCTCAACTCCAAAATAAAGCGGTATTTGATCGACTAATGGACTGGTCGGTAATTTACCATTATGGTTCAAGTTAGATTTAAAATTTAAAATCTCAACTTACCATAAAAACCTCATAAACAAATGTCACCTACATAATCACCCAACAAGTCGCATTTCACAACTCTTTTAGCCTATACACATAATTCTTCGAATTCCTTAATCAGAGGTTCTCGCGGTTATTCCCGAGGTAATTAACAGCAGGGGCTTGCGCCTGCTGGAAAGAAAGGACTCACGAAACAATAAACCTTCGCGTGAATAGAAATTTATATGAGTTCTTCTCTCTTCATTAAGAAAGGACTTATATCGAATTGTGACGCGCGGAGGGTATCTGAATAGATCTTTCCCTTTCCCGTGGATATTCAGTTTATTTTATTCCGCGGCGATAAAAAGGTCCAGACAGATTCTGGCACGCCCAGTGGGACAATCTTTCTCCTCTCATCTTTGAGATTTGAAGAATATAATAAATAAGCTATAAGAGTTGTATAATTTCTCTGTAAAATGCTAACAATAACCTTTAAGTGTTGCATCTTTTACAGGAAATGACGCTTTTCGGTAGTGACGCTTTCACTGCTGCTGTTGCTGGAAATGGTGTTTTTCTGGTGGGCTCCCTACCTGTTGCCACCTCATTCACTCCGGTGACCCCCGTCACCCATGCCAACACCGTTCCTATCATCATGGAGGAAGGAGAAGATGACGACATCCTCTTCGTCACTGAACAAGGTAGGGCCAACAATGTCATGGCCACTACCCCTGTCCCAAGCAAGCGCCCCAAGCGACGCTTTCGCTCAAACAAGGCTGCCTCTGCCATGTCCACTCATGTTCAAGTGACACGGGTTAAAGCCCCCAAACGCAAAGTCATGGAGGTTTATCAGAATGAGTTGGTGATACAACCCCAGCTCCCTGTTAGCAATTCCTTCGCTCCTCTTAGGGTGGTGAAGAAGAACTCTCCGAGAGCATCTCTTCGCTCAATGGGAGAATTGCCAGTTATTTATGAGACTCGGACTGTACCGATTCAAACAAGGATGACCCAACCTGTGGAAGCAATCCATAGGACATACCAAATTGTCAAGGATAAGAAAGGAAGACGAACTGCTAGAGCTGTAACTCCACCAAGTGGTCAACATAAGCCGTCTCACATTTCAGTGCATGATAGGCTCACTTTTCCTTCTCAAAAAGGAAGAGGACATCTGCCAACTCCTAACACAAGCAGGGGGCAAAATCAAGTGTATCATGACAGGTCACCAATATCTGTCAAGGAAAGGTTGACTTTTCCCATCCGAGGAGGAAAGACTGATTCAACTCATGGATCAAGTCACAAAACAGGCATACCAACAACAAAAGCATGGAGGCCGAAACAACAAAAGGAGAAAGTACTTGATCTTCGAGAGAAATTAGAGGCCGCCAAGTCTCGCTCATCTCAAGGAGCTAAAATGAATGACCATAAGGAGTTTGACACACACAAAAGGGTGGTAATTCGTGATGGACAGCCACAAGTCGAACATACGACTTATCGACAGATCAATAAGAGACAACGGGTGGTCTGGCGAGAGAAAGCACCGGAAGAACATGCCACAGTCTACATGATATGTGTAGAAGAAGAGCCTGAAGCATATGCCACCGTGTGTATGGCTAACACTAGAACTACTAATAGGAGTGAAGATGATCCGAAGAATGACAAAAATGGGAAAGATGAAACCTCTACCAGTGGTCCAAAAGGGCCTCATGATCGACATGAAAAAGAAAAAGATGAACAGGAAGGTGATGGAAATTCCAATAAAGAAGATGAGGTAGCTCGATTGAGAAAAGAATTGGAGCTAAGAGACCAGCAGATAGCCTTCTTACACTCAGAAAATGGGGATGCCACAAGACTATGCATGGAGCTACACAACTTTCTAGCCAAGAAGGGTCTACTTACAGAAATGGCTCAAGGAGAAACCGGCCCTACTGTCAATAATCTTGAGTCTTCCAAAACTAACCATGAGAAGTTAGAAAAAGACACTACTAAAGCCAAAACCGATAGTGAGAAGGCTAAACAAACATCTCGAAAGGAGAAGGAAGAGCGAAAGAACACCTCTTGCGAAACACCCGAGTTGTCAGGAGTGACGAAGCAAGAATTGCAAGAAATGATAAATCAATAATTACAGGCTGCAGGGGCAGGGCATCTTGTTCGTCCTCTGAGACGATCAGGGAGGCCATATCCTAAAGAGTATGACTCTATCAGATACCCAGATGGGTATGTCATTCCTAAGTTCAGGATGTTTGATGGACTAAACACGAAGAATGTTAATCCTGATCAACACTTGGCACACTTTAGAGCATCGTGTGGTAATTCTGCGGGAATTGAAGAACTACTCCTTCGTCAATTCTCACAAAGTCTCACAGGACCGGCTTTTGATTGGTATGCATCTTTGGAAGATAATAGCATCAAAACTTGGGATGACATGGTGGATGTCTTTCGGGCTAAGTTTATCACTATCAGGGGCAAAGTGACCATTGCTGATGTAGTGAATGAGAAGCCTAAAAAGAATGAGTCAATTGTAGAATATGTCAACCGATGGAGGAGTTTGAATTCCCAATGTGATTATCCAATTCCGGAGAAAGATGCAGTTGATCTCTTGATGAATAACATGGAAGATTGGATGAAACCATTCTTAAGCTCTCATGACATTCATAATTATGAGAAGCTTATCACCCATGTGTCTAAGCTTGAATCATTAGGCTCGAATGTGTGCTCTGAGTACTTTAAGAACAAATATAAGAAGGAGGATGGTAAAAGGGCTAGTACTAAGGCGGTCCAAACTTCTTTAAATACGGTCCGTAAATCAAGCGCCTCAAGTAGCAAAGGCCAAGGGAGCAACAATGCGGAAAATAGTGATAACCCCAAGTTCACTAAATCAACCTTAATTGATCGAATGAGTAAACCATACTCATTCAAGAAAGAGAAGACTGCTAAACTCTTCAGAGCAGCCTTAAAGAAGGGTCTTGATCTTCCGCCTTGTAAGAGACCAGATGAAATGGATAAGTCAGATGACCCAAACTATTGCCCCTATCACCGAGTGTTGGGACACACGATTGAGAATTGCTATGTATTCAAAGACTGGCTAGAAAAGATGATCCAATCTGGAGACATTGGCATTTATGAAGATGCGAAGCAGAATCCAGCACCTCATGCTCAAGCTAACATGATCTCTCATACAATCATTGAAGAGGTTAGTGAATCCACTGAACCTTGGACAGTGCATTTGACGAGAAGGACAAAGAAGATGCTTCAAAAATTACAGCAAGAGCCTGGGATTGAGTGGAGAAATGAAATAACTCCAGTAATACCTCCTGAACCAAAGGAAAAGCCAACTAACCTAGTGATCTTTAAGAAATCAAACCAAAAGAAAAAGGATAAGAAGCCAATTGAAACTGTCAAGGAACCAGAGCTCACAACAATAGAAAAGCACATACAAGGGATGGAAGAGTATGAGCAAGGTGTACCAACTCCAGCCATGCTTGCAGATTTCATTTCAGAGGAAGATTTGCAACATCTCTTGGGAATAAGCAATGAGAGCATGGATAAGAATGAAGGGTTTGAAAAGAAAGATGATGAGATGGCTAGAAAGAAAAAGAACAAAAAGAAGAATAAGAAGAGTAAAAAGAAAGAGCAAAAAGAAAATGAAAAGAATCAGAAAATTGAAGATGAACTCTTTTGGAAAGCATCTTGTCATTCCATCTCTCACATTGAGGCTTACGAAGAAGAGTTAGACTTGTGTTTCGAAAGCTGTATGGCCACATCTAGCTCTTATGTTGACTCTGATGAAGAGTTTATCTTCCTTAAGAATAATATTTCTGGTGTAGTACTCGGAAGCGATTCAGAAGATGAGTCGATTTTACCCAAAGGAATGTTCAGCTCTGATGAAGAAGACAAGGAATGCCATGTGAATCTCCGTTCGGGCACCCATATTCCTGAGAGAGAAATGCCTAAAGAAGGTGATAAAGATAAACAAAAGGAGAAGAACAAAGCTAAAGCCAAAGAGATAGAAGGTGAAGCAGGACCAAGTGATAAATCCAAGAACATTGGAGATTACAATGTGCTAGCTCATTTGCGCAAAATTCCAGCATTGTTGAGTGTTTTTGATGCTCTAATGATGTCACAAGACTTGCGTGAATTGCTTATTCATGCACTTCAAAATCCTGAAAGATTCCAAGCTTATTTTGCTGAAAAAAGCATGCAAGAAGCCTTGTACATTGATCGAACAACAGCTATAACCTTTGATGGTAATGATCTGCTAGTTGGCACATCAGAGCATAATAGACCCTTGTATATCACAGGAGTAACAAGCGGGTCAAAGGTCAATCGCATCCTGGTTGATCCTGGGTCATCTATCAATATTCTACCTTTGAAAACACTAAGGCAATTATCTCTCAATGTCAAACATCTATCAAAGGAGAAGATATCAATCCTTGGGTTTAATCAGAATTCCCAAAAGGCTCTAGGTTCAATAACTTTGCCTTTTCGATTTGGAGAGCTAGACACAGAGATCAAATTCTATGTCATTGACGCGGAAACATCTTACAAGGCGTTGCTTGGAAGACCATGGTTGCATGAAAATTACTTGGTGCCATCAACCCTTCATCAATGTGTCAAGTATATCAAGGATGATAAACAAAAGAGGATTAAAGGAGATATTCACCCATTTGCTGTACATGAGATTGGCCTTAGCGATGCGAGATATTTACTAAAACCATCTCCTAAGCCTGAATCATTGGAGAAACAACCCACACAACCTCAAAAGGTAGAAGCGAGTCGGGTTTTGAAGGAACAAATGATGAAATCATTACAAAATGCAAAATCAACAAATTCACCAAGCAATACCTATCAAAAACCAAATTCTGTGATTTTATTAGGAAGTGATAGTGATTCCGAAACTACTGAGGATGAGGATATTGATGCCGAGGTAGCTGATTATAGCTCCGATGGTAGCAAAGACTTGTCTAATTCAATTTCATTAGTAGTTGAAAGAGTACCTGACAAACATTCTAAAGATTTGCCACCAAGAGAAATGAATCAAGTCAAAGGGCTCCATACATTCTTTGTCCCGCCAAAGATTGAATATGTGTCAGGACGAGAGGTGATTCATAAAGGAATTTTATTCTACAAAGCTGAAGATATAAATCCCGAAAATAAAGATGTAGATCCTGAAAATTGGAATAGATGGTTGGTGAACGACAACACAGAGGAAGAAATGGTAAGAGTTGAAGGTCGAGGATTCTATGGAAAAGAACTCATGCCCCTTTTCAAGAAAGCTCATTGTTTTGACCCAATTACAAAATCAAGAGCCAAATTGTTCGAGAAGTTATGGAATGGAACTTCTCGAATAGTGATGGGAGTTGATGGAAAAATGAAACGCACCCGAGGATTGGGATTTGTAGATGATTTTGAAAGTAGAAAGCTCTCAAAGTTATATGGAAATTCTCGAACCATTGGCAGTCAAACACATTCTAGTTCATCGAAACTCGGCAAAAATGAGTCATACTTCTCTTGCCACATGGCGGGAGAAGAATTAATTGAAGATGATGAACAATTTATCTTGGCTGCGAAAAATGCACCTAAAAAGCTTGAAGAAGGTGGACAAAACACAATTGATGAGTTGCTTGAAATCAATTTAGGCACAGAGGAAGATCCCCGACCGACTTTCATAAATGCATCCCTTTCACCTAGAAGAAGAGAAGAACTCAAAGCATTTCTTATGCAATATATGGATTGCTTTGCTTGGAATTATAATGAGATGCCTGGTCTAAGTCCTAAGGTAGCAGTACATAAGTTGAAAATCGACAAGGAAGCTAAACCTATCAAACAAGCACCTCGAAGGATGAGGGTAGAGTTAGAAGAAAAAGTCACCGCTGAAGTTAAGAAGCTCATTGATGCAGGATTCATTAGAGAGGAAGAAAATCCTGAATGGATAGCAAGCATAGTCCCTGTCAAAAAGAAAAATGGACAAATCCGTGTTTGTGTAGACTTTAGGGATTTGAACAAGGCATGTCCTAAAGATGAATTTCCTTTGCCAGTGACAGAAATCATCATTGATCATACTTCATCATACGAGATATTCTCGTTTATGGATGGATATTCTGGATACAATCAAATCAAAATGAATGAAGAAGATCAAAAGCACACGGCATTCCGTACACCAATCGGAGTGTATTGCTATGAGGTGATGCCATTTGGACTTAAAAATGCCGGGGCGACATATCAGCGAGCCATGACCAAGATATTTGATGATTTGATACACAAAGTGGTCGAATGCTATGTAGATGACTTGGTAGTCAAAGCAAATTCACTGGATGAGCATCTTCAATACTTGAAGATTGTATTTGATCGATTAAGGCAACATGCTTTGAAACTTAATCCATTGAAATGTGCCTTCATGGTCTCATCAGGCAAGTTCCTAGGCTTTGTTGTCCGACATAGAGGGATTGAGATTGACCCCGATAAAATCAAGGCAATCCAAGAAATGCCTCCTCCTAAGAACCTAAAACAACTCAGATCACTTCAAGGAAAATTGGCATACATAAGAAGGTTTATTGCTAATTTATCAGGAAGAATAAAACCCTTCACGAGACTCACTAAGAAGGATGTCCCATTCAAGTGGGATGATGAATGTCAGAAAGCATTAGATGACATAAAGCAATACCTTCTTAACCCGCCGGTACTCTCAGCACCAATTCCAGGAAAGGCCCTCATCCTCTACACAACTGCTTTAGATGGATCCTTAGGGGCATTAGTGGCACAAGAAAATGAACAAGGCAAAGAGAATGCACTCTACTACCTCAGCCGTATGTTAGTGGGGGCAGAACACTCTTATTCACCAATTGAAAAACATTGCTTAGCCTTGATCTTTGCTGCTAAAAAACTGAGGCACTACATGTTAGCACACAAGGTCATCCTTATATCCAGGGTAGATCCGCTAAAGTATCTCATGACTAGACCTATGCTCACGGGTAGGCTAGCGAGATGGGCAATATCTTTGATGGAGTTCGACATCACATATGCTCCACAAAAAGCCATTAAAGGACAAGCATTAGCAGATTTTTTAGCAGCACATCCAATTCCTGATGATTCTCCACTTACATGTGAGTTCCCAGATGAAGAGACATTACATGTTGAGGAAAATGAGCCTTGTTGGAAAATGTTCTTTGATGGTGCATCATCCATACAACCAGCCGTTTGGCCACATCTTCCAAGATTAAGGGCCGGGATTGGCTTAGTCTTCATCACACCCGAAGGAGGCATCATTCGCCATTCATTTGCCTTAACCGAGCCTTGCACAAATAATGAAGCTGAATATGAAGCACTGATAGCTGGATTAGAGATAGCATTGAAATTGAAAATTAAGAGACTTCGAGTGCATGGGGACTCTCAATTGGTTATTAACCAAGTTGAAGGAATATTTCAAGTTCACAAACAAGAGCTGGCAAAGTATCATGAGAAAGCGCTTGAATTAATCAAGCAAATCCCAAATGTTTCTTTTGAAAAAGTCTCAAGAGCCTCAAACGGTGTAGCCGATGCACTTGCTCGAGTGGCCAAAGAATTATGTGAACCTAATGGACAAGAAGTGCAAATAACTATCAAAAACCGTCAGTCACTATCTCCATGTTTCATGGGAGTAGAAGAAGGGTCGAGTTTACTCTTAGAAGAAGACCTAGACTTTGTTGAAGATGAGCAAGAAGAAGCTCTTGCTAGAACTCTAGTAGTTGAAGGAAAAGATGATTGGAGACAGCCTTTTATTGACTACTTCAAACACACGATTTTGCCTGAGGGTAAAGCATCTCAAGAACAACTCAAGAGACGAGCTCTGCGATATGTCTATGTCAACAATACTTTATATAGGAGGTCTTATGATCAAATTTGGCTACGGTGTGTCTCTGCTGAAGAGGCTCACCAAATTATGAAGGAAGTACACTCAGGTGTGTGCGGTGCTCATCAATCAGGACCAAAAATGAGGCTCAAGATCAAGCGTTTGGGATATTATTGGCCAACAATGATAACAGACTGTGAAGATTATGCCAAAAAGTGTCACATGTGTCAAATTCATGGAGACTTCATCCATCAACATCCAAATCCCCTGCACCCAACCATAGCCTCTTGGCCTTTCGACATGTGGGGAACTGATATAATCGGCCCAATCGACCCACCATCTTCTGGGGGGCATCGATTTATATTAGCTGCAACTGATTACTTCTCTAAGTGGTCTGAAGCTGTGGCACTTCGCGAAGTCAAAACTAAAGATGTGACCAAATTCTTCAAAACTCATATCTTATATAGATTTGGGACACCCAGAAGGATCATTTCTGATAATGGAACTGCTTTTAAGAGTGCCAAAGTGTACGAGTTTGCACATCATCACAAGATAGATTGGAGGTACTCATCGATCTATAACCCAAGAGCAAATGGGTTAGCTGAGGCATTTAACAAAACATTAATCCGCCTTCTCCGAAAAATGGTTGGCAAAAATCATCGAGATTGGCATGAAAAATTGCAAGAAGCGCTTTGGGCATACCGCACCACTTACCGGACACCAACAGAAGCAACTCCATATTCTTTAGTTTTTGGGGCTGAGGCAATTCTACCTCTTGAAGTTGAAATACCATCTCTGAGGGTAGCCATGCATGCAAAAATGTCTCTAAGCGAACATGCTCAATTGAGACTTGATGAACTTGATGCAATGGATGAAACGAGGCTTGCAGCTCAACAAAATTTGGAGCTATATCGGGCTCAGATGGCAAGAGCATATGATAAATTAGCAAGACCTCGTACATTTCGCGAAGGAGAATTGGTACTTGTGCTTAGACGACCAATTCTTGGCCGACACCATGGCCCTAAATTTGCACCAAATTGGGAAGGTCCATATGTTATACAACAAGTGTTTGAAGGAGGTGCATACTTTCTAGTAGACCAAGAAGGAAATGGTGTGATGCCTCCTATAAATGGGAGATATTTGAAGAAATATTATGCCTGAAACTGACAACACTGAATTATGAAGCTTCTCATCCCAATGAAGAAGCCTTTCTTACAGCTAAAGGCATAAAATCGCTTAGTGAAGAAGCTTTCATGGTAGTATGCCCGATAAAGTCCGTAAAAAAAAAAAAAAAAAAAAAAACAAACAAAACAAAACAGAATATTTTTTTTTTTTTTTTTTCACCGTTGCAGGTACAAGGAGTTGCTGGAGCTTTATGTCCCTGGAATAAAAAGAGCGTCTTGCCTTAAATAGGTCCCATAAGGCGTCTCTTCCACATAAAATTTTCTAACTCCATAAAATCCACAGCCAAATTTCCAACTCAAAATGGTCAATTGTTGGAGTGAGCCATAAGTCAACCAACACCGGTATGTTCATCTACCGGCATGAAAGATGAACAAGTTTTATACTTTGTACTTTAACAAGGTATGATCTTGGTCGCTCTTCAGAGCAACCTTTTTATTTTGCAGGTATTGGAGCAGCTGGAGCTTTATGTCCTTAGGAGAAATGAAAAGAGTACCCTGCCTCAAAAGGCAACATAGGGTGTCTCTTCCACAAAATTTTCCTAACTCCACAAATTCCACAGCCAAATTTCCACCTCAAAATGGTCAATTGTTGGAGTGAGCCATAAGTCAACCAACACCGGTATGTTCATCTACCGACATGAAAGATGAACAAGTTTTGTACTTTGTACTTTAACAATGTACGATCTTGGGTCGCTCTCATGGGCAACCTTTTAGTTTTGCAGGTACAAGAAGTTGCTGGAGCTTTATGTCCTTAGGAGAAATGAAAAGAGTACCCTGCCTCAAAAGGCAACATAGGGTGTCTCTTCCACAAAATTTTCCTAACTCCACAAATTCCACAGCCAAATTTTCACCTCAAAATGGTCAATTGTTGGAGTGAGCCATAAGTCAACCAACACCGGTATGTTCATCTACCAGCATAAAAGATGAACAAGTTTTATACTTTGTACTCTAACAAGGTATGCAACAAAATCCAAAATCGGAGTGAGGGAACAAATACCCAAACCTAAATCAAATCCCAGACCGAGGCAAGGGAACAAATATCTAAAACCCAAAATAAAAAAAAAAACAAGACGAAGGAACAAATACCCTAAACCTCAACCAAAACCTGAAACCAAGGCAAAGAAACAAATGCTCTACACCTCAATCAAAATGAAGACCATGGCAAAAGATCAAGCAGTTGGAAATATGATCAAATTCAAAAACCAGAAACATGAGTAATTGTCAAGTACACCAACCTGACATTTCAAATACTTTCTTTCAAGCGCAGAAGGCAAAAACCAAGAGAAGCACACGAGAGACACCAGAGCAGGTTGTTCTGAAAACCATCACAACCTACTCTGCTGGGGGGCATTTGTTGTACCTAAAAAAATTACAAAATGATAGTGGAAGTATAATGCAAATGAAAACATTCATTAAGACTTGAAATAAAGAGGTGCAAAATAAAAAAAAAGAGGCAGCCCACTCCGTGAAAGAGCCACATAAATAAAAATTAAAAATCTGGCCCAAGTAAAAAGAGAGTTCGGTATCCAATTGCTGCAGTTTTGGACCCACTTGCGTAAAGAAAGAAACACAGAAGTAAGAGAAGATTGCCGCCGAAGGAACTGTGCGAAGAGGAGTCTTTTGCTGCTGTAACTACCCATGTTCTCATAACTGTTGAGAGGAGCCAATCAAACTTTGCCAAGTCAGCATATGATCTGTCCATGTCCAAAGAACAACTGTCAATATGGAGGCCTTTAAAAGAAAGGAGATCTACACGTTGAAAAGGGAGGGTGAAGAAAAAAGAGAGAAGACACAAAAAAAAAGAAGGCATCTGTGGAGAGAAAAAGTTTGCGCAAGAAAAAAAAAGAGTGAACCAGAGAGATTTTTCCATTTTTTCTTTCTTTCCCACAAAACAATTGTAAGAGAGAAAGAGAATAATTCTGCTCTTGATTCACTTTGTGGCTTGTAAGGAAACGGTAAGTATACATAAAAAAAAGTAATTTCTCATGGTATTCTTTGCTTCTTTCTGTTGTTTGTTTCTGTTATGTAATATGTAAGTCATTGGTGTGATTCATTCATTTCTCCATGACTAACTTAGCATAGCTTTGTGAGTTTATGGAGATTAATTAAAGGAATATATCAAATTAAATGACATGAGTCCTTAGCACAGCTTTGGATGCTTTCAATCAAATTCTGGTTCATTTAGGGAAACTTCAGTTTCTCTATCAAATTCTGAGTAAGTTATGGCAAATTTACACTCTTGTTTACAATCTATTTGTATTTTATACTTCAACTTAGCACAGCTTTGAAGAAGTATAAAATAACAAACTGATTGTGTCGAGATGAAATAAAAAGGGATCTTAGCACAGCTTTGGTCCCTGTATGATATTCCAACTTGATTAAAAGATGCCTTAGCACAGCTTTGGCTTTTCTTTTTCTCAAGGCTGATCCACGATCAATTTTTCTAGGCATTAAGCCATCCACTAAACATGGTTTAATTGCAAAGAAAGGTTAATCGAAAGAACAGCAAAAATCTGATGATGATCATGAAAGAAACGATATGCTGTTAAAATTTACTCAGAAATTGATCTTTCTTAGCAACAGTTTATAACAGAAAAAGGGATTCTGAAGTTCCATGATGAAGATTAAATGCTTGATGGTAAAAATGATGAGTATTGCAAAGTGACAAATATTAAAACTGAACTCTGCACAGTTTCTGGTATAACTGGCAAAAAGACAGTTTTACGAAATCTTTTTTATTTCATAAACGGTTGAACAGAACCAATTGAAATTTTAAATGCATATGAAACACGAAAGGACACCTCTTCTGTAAAAATTTCAGAATTTTTGGATGGACAGATTAATTATGACGAATTTTTGAAATCAGACAAAAATTGAGTTTCAGAAAACTGTCAGCAAATCGTGCCAGCAAATTTGTCTGAAAGTTCATGCCCTGAAACCCTTGAATAAAATCTCTAAAAATTCTACGAAAATTACTGTAACTGCCTCAAGATGTATAGTTTAAAATATGAAAGTTTCAAGTCATAACTGTAAACAGAGAGCAAATGAAAATTCAAAAACCGAATCAGGGTCTGTCTGTCTAGAAAAACTGTTTCCAGAAAGTTGGCCTAGATTGCAAATTTCTATAAAAATACCAAATCAAGTCAGATAAATTCATACTAGATACCAAAATTTTCTTCCTGAAGTCTAGTTTCAAATAAAATAAATCTCATGTAAAAATTCGAAACAGCACAAAAACATTCATTGAAACAGTGACCAAAGGTCGTGTTAACTGATAAAACTGTTTTTTTTTTCAGAAAATGACCCTGAAAGATGAAGCCCAAAGCCCAATAAAACAAATTCCGAAAATTATGTAAAAATGATATTAAAAATCCTCTCTGAGTCTTCTTTCAATTGATTCTGGTTTCATAATTTTTGGTGAAACAGAAAGACTTTTTTCTAATTTTGAACTGATTAATGGTCTAGTTGGTCCTGTCCAAAGTGCACAGCCCAGAAAATCTTCAAATTTGTCCAAATGTCAAAATACATTAAAATTCACAGAAAACTCGAAAAACCTCAAATAAAATACACCAAAACTCAGAAAAATCTAAAGATTTCAGTTTCACTGGTCATTTGATGTCAAGATTATCTAAAGATTAGTCAAATCCAACTCTGATCATTTTCATCATAATGCATCATGTGAAATTCAAATTAAATTGAAATTTCTTTAGAAATTCTAAAAGTCCACAAAACCAAAATAAATTTGTGAGACTCCAATGTTTGAAATTTGTGGTAAAATTCTGATTTGAGCTTAAATTAACTCAAATTGACACAAATACAAACCAAACCAAACTAAATTTCGATTTGAGTCTAATTTGACTCGAATTGTGTAAAATCCAAATCAAAACTAACTTGAGTATCAAATACACTCAAGTTATCTAGGATTTAGTTTGAGGCCCCAAATCGTCTCGAACTAACATAATTCGAATCCAAATTGATTCAAATTAATAAAAGCGAAACCAAATTATAATTTGAGTTCAAATTAACTCAAGTTATACCCAAATAAATGCCAAATAAAATCAAAAGCAGTCTAACTGGACCAAAGCCCCAGTTGATCATAAGTTTCCCTCGTCACCTGAATCAGCGGTCCGCTTTGTATTCAGTGTACGAGTTGCAAGGTTGTTGCGCCTGAGTGACCAGTGCGGTTACACTCTTGACCCTAACTTTGCGAAGTCCTTGCTTCTGAGTCAACAATATGTTCTGTACTTAGAACCTGGTACTTCACAGGATTCGAGAACAAATAACTCAAATCCTAATCAAATGTCAAAATGAGAACAAATGTCTCAACTCCAAAATAAAGCGGTATTTGATCGACTAATGGACTGGTCGGTAATTTACCATTATGGTTCAAGTTAGATTTAAAATTTAAAATCTCAACTTACCATAAAAACCTCATAAACAAATGTCACCTACATAATCACCCAACAAGTCGCATTTCACAACTCTTTTAGCCTATACACATAATTCTTCGAATTCCTTAATCAGAGGTTCTCGCGGTTATTCCCGAGGTAATTAACAGCAGGGGCTTGCGCCTGCTGGAAAGAAAGGACTCACGAAACAATAAACCTTCGCGTGAATAGAAATTTATATGAGTTCTTCTCTCTTCATTAAGAAAGGACTTATATCGAATTGTGACGCGCGGAGGGTATCTGAATAGATCTTTCCCTTTCCCGTGGATATTCAGTTTATTTTATTCCGCGGCGATAAAAAGGTCCAGACAACATGTAAGCTGTATTTTTTAATTATAAATGAATAATTTTGTATTATAATATGATTCGTTTCATGCCTTTTAGCAAGGCTTCAAGTTTATTGGCAAATTTGCACCTGCATTAAACAATTTCCATTTTTATTGGTATCATATATTAACAAGACTACCATATTGGTAGCATATATAAAGCCGGTACAATATATTAGCAAGATTATCATATATTAAACAATTCACTGATCTTGTCTTTCTGCTCTGTGAACTGAATAGAAAAAATGAAGGTGCACAACTCACTATTAATCAAACGTTTTGATATTACAAACTTTTCAACATAGCTAAATAATTTAAAGAAAATTATAAAGTGATGCGCATAGTTTGATGCAAAACATAAGCAGACGAACTGACAGAATAGCATAATTTTGTTAATGCATACTCTATTTTTCTAATTTTGTTAAAGAAAACTTGGTACTTTTTGTATTAGATTACTACAAAAGCTTTTCATTGGCAATATGACAATACCAGAGCTTTTTTTTTCCTTTGTTTTTACAACATCACTCCCAAAAATTAGTTAATCACCAACTCTTCTATTTCGTTATCTTCTTCATCATCTGCTCCCTTGCTTTCATCTCCATCAGTTTGCACAGTGTCTTCCTTCTTCTTTCATTCATCCTCTAGTTTCTGATGCAACCAAAATGACATAATTAGTTAGGCTAATAAATACTTGGAGCCCTAGTTTCAGTTAAATAAACATAGTAATAATTGGACCCAACCAGTAATTCCATTTTATAAAACTACAATTTTGAATTTCATTCATGTGACAATGTAGATAAAGGGAGAGGCAAAAAGATAGAGATCTGAATTAAGTTCAATCGAACCAAAAGGAAAGAGAATCAACAGAGAAATTGTACAAACAAGCTTTGTGCATAGGATTATCAGTAGAGGTCATATTGTTCCTGCAACAATTAACTCAAGCTGGTTCCAGATCCTTCAGTGAGAGAAATGGAGAAGGAGAGGAGACGGCGAGAGAGAGTGTTCCATCCCACCTCCGACCTCTCCGCGCTGCCCTCCCTCCTCTCCCATCCAAACAGCCTCCCTCCCTCCCTCCCTCACTCCTCTGCTCTCCTCCCTCGCCCGCTCCCCTCTCCCTCCTCCTCACTACCTGCTCTCCCTGCGCGTCTTCCTCTCCCTTCTTGCTCAACATTATATAATTTTCACCACGATTCAGTGGAGATGAGAAGAATGAGTGGATAGAAGAACAAAGGGGATTCAGTTTGAACGAGTAGAGAGGAGAGAGAGCGAATTGGTTTAGTCTGATCGAATAGGTTTAGTCTTAGTCTGTCTGGGTCTGATTTGAACAAGGGTAAAAAGGTCTAAAATTTTATGTTTTATTATTTTAATCTTATTTATATTAGAAAATACGACAGAGGGGCCAATATAGAAGGTGTCCGAAATTCAGAGGGGCAAAATCAAGAGTTTTGACTTTCGGGAGGCAAATTCTGTATTTCCTCAGTTTTGAAGGGTACAAAAAAAAATTTCCCTTGGAGAAATATATAATAAAACAAAATTTTAAAAGTGTCAGCCTGTTTTTTATATTAATGAATTGTGTATAACTAGGCAGATTTATGATATCACACATTTATATACATATTTTGACCGGACTTTAACCTAAATCGTAACTCAATACCTTTGTTTTATGCGTGTTTTAGTTTATTTTGATAGGATTTTGGTACTTCTTGGGTCTATATTCATTTTGTAGTAACTTGAAGGAATTTTGGTGAAGTTTGACATAAGAAACATGAAGATTTTGATCTCGTGCGGCCTGAATAGGATCCTGTGCGACCCGCACAACACTCAGCCCGCATGCCAGACAAGCGACATGGGCCAGACGACTCATTCCTGGCCCATGCGACCCGCACCAAACTCCCATGCGCCCCACACGTGACTTCGAACCCTAGTTTCGCAGCTATATAAAGCCCCCGAAATCCCGAAATTAGGACATCCTTTTTTCTCTTCCATCCAAGGCGGCGCCACACGAATACCATCCCGATCCACCATTCCACCTCTCCCATGCGGTCCGCACAGCCACCCCGTGTGACCCGCACAGAACCTCCGACCGCCTTGTGAGCCACGTTCCGACCACGTTTCGACCATCTCTCGACCCAGGCAGCCATATCTCCAGTCTAGAGGCAAGGAAGAGGCTTGATTAGAGACGTTTGTGTTCCTCCTTCCTTCTCTTTGGTTATGGAGATTGTATCTTTCCCTTTCTTGCTTTTTTATTGTGTTTTCATTATAGTAGGCTAGATTAGTTGTTCTAGGGTCATGTTTGAACCAAGGTTAGGATTGATGTAATGGATGAATGATTAAGTTTCTATGGTTTATCAATGTTGGTTGTTTATTGCTTATGCTTGCTTTGTGTTTGATGAATTGTGTTGAACCTCCTACTAGGTGAATGGCCACACCTAGTCTTGGCTAAAGGTATAGACTAATTGATTGAATTGAGTAGGCAACTTAAGGTAGGTTAGGAGCTGAAAGGTGACCAATTGGTATCCCAAAAGGAGAAGATTTCTAATTAGGCGAAAGTCGGTTAGATACCTTTGTAAACCAACTTGTGAACTTAGGATAGTTAGTCCAACAAGCGAAAGTGAGGGTTAACTAAATTAATGGGGGCATTAGACTAGGTTCCGTGTCACGATACCACGACCAACATGCGACGGCTGAGGTCTAGGGAGTCCAAGTCCGGCTAGATATGTCCCAAACCGGTTAGAAACTTAATTGTCATGCATTGCACCATCAACTAAGGGTCATGCCGCACCAAGTACTACTTGTGCGGGTCGCATGGAATCCCGTGCGGGTCGCACAGAGCTAGTCTGGCGTTGCCCGAGTCAACGTTATGTGCGACAGCACACGCGTTGACAGCCCGAAGCCTAACCACGGTAAAAACAGAAACCCTAGGACATTTTATTATTAGAAATCACCAGAAAATAACCAATTTGTTACTTGCTTTAGTTTTGTTTCTAGTTTAATCGTTGTTTATCTCATTTTGTTATTGTTCTAAGACCAAAAATCAACCTTTTTGACCAACCTAGATTTTGTGGAACGGTAAACCTAATACTCAACTAATCCGTCCTTGTGGTTCGACCCCTAAACCATATCCAACGATATACCGTACGCTTGCGGTACATTTTAGGACAATTTAGGGTATTAGTTTGCATACATCAATTTATTAGCACAAATTTTATTTATTTACTAGGTGGGGTCATCGAGCTTCGCTCGATATATGAGTTTTTAATTAGTCCATATTTTAAAATAATTTTTATAATAATAAAAAAACATCATGAATATTGTTTATATAACTAAAAAATAATTATAAAAAACAAATAAAAATAGAAAAGGAAACTAAAACAGCCAAGACTGAAATACCAACATATAAATTCGTAAACCGGTGTATTAAACAAAATTATAAGAATACACACACATATATTTATACATAATTTTATTTATCATTTTTTTTCATATATTAATGAATTGCGTTTTAATTTTTTACGTTCTGATTTTTAGTTATACATATTTACGGTATTTGTGTGATTTTTATATCGACAAAACTTTTTCATCCCTCTAATTTTATAGAATGATTGTCATTTTTGTAATAATTAAACTCTTTCTTGCGTTTTTTTAATTTAATGTTCATTATTAATGCTTGTTTATTTATATAGCAACTGATGCTTCATAACAGATCCTATTAATATACTTGCATGTCTTAACAACGTATCACCACAGTTTATGTTACAAATAAAAATATTTTTTTAGTTATAATTTTTATTAATTTCACATTCAGAGAAGCAATATCAGGAATGTACTTGCTCCGAGACTGATAATATCAGATCTTCAAACAATAAAAAACGACATACTTTTTTGTTAATTTTAAAAAAGAAAGAATACTTTTTACTTCCTAAGTGGGCCAATAAACATCTCATACAACTGAAGTGAATTAGCGCCATATTAAGAGATAGCATCATAAAGATAAATTACTTTTCCTGCTCTTACTCCATCTAATAAGCACGTGCACTTATTTTTAATTACGTTTGTCACCTACATAGAAGTAACTTTTGTTATGTAAGATAAATGTGTATGAAAAAAATTAAATGTTGTTCTATTTGACCTCTTTTCGTCTATGCATACATTTCACAGGCAATCTTATTTTCTCCTTCCTATTTTTCACGATATACATTCAGGAATTTATGCTTTGGACGTGAAAATCAGACTGCGATGTAAAAAGTGACTGGTACCAATTTCGTACCAATCTACAGTAAAGGTATTTGACATTATCCAAGGTAAACATATAAATGGTGTGGGATAATTACAAAAAGATCAGAAGACCCATCTCATTCCTCTATCATTTCTTTAGATAAGTATACCAATATTTTGGAAAGAAAAGGTTGATTCAGATTACAAACTCTAATTCAAAACCTTAAATAGAAACAATATTTTGTAAAAAGTACTTGGATGCTACTGGTTGGTTAAACTCAAATTGTAAAGCACATGAACTCCTCGATATAGGGAGAGTGAAGTTCATCATCTGTAGCAGGTCTCAACCCAGTGCACGACTAAATTTACATCCAATTTTAAAAGAACAAAATTTAAAAATGTAGCAGCTACATAAATTTTGCAGAAACTCAACTAACAATCAGTAATAATTATCAAAAAAGCCACAGAGAGAGTACTTGTTTGATATGGTCAGAACATAAATAAAGTTGTGTTATTTATTACACTACACGCGTGCAACTTGAACACTTCTTGGCTCTAGATACTGGTTCTTGCCAATTTCTCCATGTCCAGTTATTTAACATGTAAAGGTAAATGACAATGTATGATATAACCTCAAAATATGTTAACTCTTCACACATTTGTGATCTAGATATCTAATAGAAACTAAATGGCAATGCCAAATGATACAGTAACATCAGCAGCATCTATATCTACTGGAACAAAAGGAAAATACTTTTGAGTTATAATGGTCTAATAGATATACTGGTAAGCTATAATACCTACTCGTACCAGTAGCTACAGATTGTACAGTGTATGGTATTAAAAAATGAAACTCAAACTCACATCTCCACTTCTGTCAGGCAATTACAGAAGCTGCGTCTTGTTGTATCTAGGAAAGGCTTACAAAAGCTGCCATGTCATATAATTTATCATCTCTATAAGAGTACGTATAACAACATGCATCAATATAATCAAATCAATAAATATATACACTTTTTTATATAAAATGCAGAATGCAATAAGACAGACAATACAATACAATTTTATTTTGAGCGCTTGAACAGTCTATAATTGGAGTTTCTATTCAAAATTGATCTTCGGAATACATTTCTAATCTTTCTAAGCTGCCATTGTAATTTCAGCTAGTTGTATTCATTAGTTAGTCAGTTACAAATGTAATATCAATCATTCACATAAATTATCAGGAAATAAGCTCATTTCTAAGGAAAATCTCAACAGATAGTTCCTCAACACAATATTATTTCTTTTTACAAAACAGTTATAGAAGCTCTATTCCATAATTATGTTCCCATGTATTAGGGAAAAAGGTAACAAATTCATATTAAACTTCAATTTGGTACATGGTTTGACAACGACACTCCAAATTGAGTTGATCGAATTGCTCTTACACAAATGAAAATCAAGTTATAGAATTATGCTCAAGGAATGAAAAAGAGAAAAGAGAGAAAGGATTATCATTTAACGATCATTTAAATACTTCATTAAGCATGTCTTTCCTTCTGACCTTCGGCATGTTGTATTGAAATATCCCACATATATGCCTTGTATTTTCAACACCATTTCAACCTTTAATTTTAAAAAAAAATTAGAATATGAGAGAAAAAGGTACCTGAAAGTTCACTTATATACCAATTTCATTAATTGAAAATCAATTTTCTAAATATCAATTGCAAACATTTAACCATATATCAATTTCATAATATTAATTTATTTTTTAGGTTTTAATTTTATTAGAAAAAGTAATAGTATTGGTTTATGACTTTACGGTATATAATGGTTTTAGATTTTTTTTATATAACAAATATTGCAATAGCAAACCCTTTTGGCTTTTGTTCCAATTGCGATTTGATTTTCAGCCAAGATTGGTATCAGAAAGTAGTCTTTAAAACCAAAAAGCAAGGTTCATGCAAGTACCGGTTCATTGTGGATGCCAAGTTGAGACCAAATAATTACTTTCAGCAATTCCTCTAGATTTCCATGTCCTCTGACATTATAGACATGGATATCAATAACTTGACAATACACAGAATTGTTAAGATTGAGACCCGAAAATTTTAAATAACTCATCAATCTCAAATTCACCAGGAAAAAAGGACGCTGGTTTACTATCTCGGCAAACATGCAATCCACCGACCACACATTGATTGGGGTTGAGTACTGTCGGGCCCCAAGCAGAGTTTCTGGTGAGACTCGATTTGGACGCGATGAATGTATAACTAATTTATAAACGGAGCTTACCGATTTCTAGGATTTCGAATTATGTGGTTCCACCGATTTGTCGGAGAAGGGAAGGGCGGACGGAGGAGGTGAGACCACGGAGCGAAGGTTTTGCGGTTGAGTCAGTTCTACCGTGGGAGGAGGAGAAAGAGACCATCGCTAAAGAGGAGACGAAATTTGATAGGGGACGGCCGGACGGGGACAGATTGGTGGAAAGGAAAAATTCAGCTGGCAATTAAACACCAACTCGTGAACCGGGTCAATTATACTGACTATAAGAGTTGACACAAAATTGACTACACAGTTCCTGTCTAAAAAATCGGTGGAAAACTCAGCGCATCAGTAAATCAAGAGGAGAGAAAATTGACAGACTATAGAGCGCTACTTGAGAATTGCTGCTTCGTACCCTCTTCATTTTGAGAGATTCACTTCCCTTTGTACGAAAATGCCCCACACATTTTCAAGTGGATGTGAACTGAAAGATGTAAATTGAAGGAATTCGAGGAGTATTTTCGTTCAAAATGGAGTGGATTTAAAAAATCGGAGAGTGTAGGAAGCACCCAGTGCTACTGTACCATTGTTGTTGTTGTGAAAGAAAATATTAAAAATATATATTTATCAAAAAGTCATGAATCAAGCGAAACTCAATTACCACATCTAGTTTATATGGTATGTTTGGCATTCCCACGCTACAATATTTTTATTTTTATTTTTTTTAAAAATAAAATAGAGGTTTAAGTAATCCAATTTATTTTTAAATTAAATGTCTATGAAAGATCTCCCAGCCGGATTTTAAACATGCGATTTTTTAGTCAAAGTGCATTTTTTTTTGTCACTAGACCGAGAGCCGGTTTTCAGCATTTTTATTTTTATATTATTTTATTAATAAATTAATTTATTTTACTGATTAAACCCGTGCGTATCCTCCCCCGCTAAATAGTCTTTTCCGCGACACGGCATCTGAACTCTCCAAAAATTTTCGCTAACCAGGAGGAAATAAAAATGGCTGCCGCCTCTCTTTCCTCTCTCCTCCGACACATCGCTGCTACCTCCTCTTCCGTCGACTTCCCCCAACTCCATGGGTAAAATGCACCATGTTAAACGAGATAAGAGGCAAACAGGAGATTCCTCATTTTGGTATTTATGTTGTTTCTTCATAGACATTGTCTTCTTCAATGAGTATCTGTTAATAGTATAAGAATTAAATGATTTGTAAATGATTTCCAAATCGCAGAAGTTTTGGGGTGGCTCGAATTCGGCGGAGAAGAGGATGCGCATCATTGGGAGGAGATGGGGCGAGATCATCAGAGGAGGAGGAGGAGGCGGCGGCGGAAAGGCAGTATGAAGGGGCATGGGAAAGAGGAGATGCGGGTGTGCGAGTCAGCGAAGAAGGACGAGTTTAAGTGAAGTGAGAGAGAGGCGCTGGATAATAACAAATATATTCAGGTTATCTGATCTGATATATCTTCTAACGTATGGATTGGAATGATCACAGATTAACAACTCTTACACAAAGGGTTAAAGAGCACCACTTCAAATTCTTTTCAGCTTTTGTTCTTGAGTTTGAAGTTGTTTTGCTGATCTAATTTGATATATCTTCTAATAGAAAATCAACTAATTGGGTATGTATTGGAATTTTTAGGGACTGTAATGGCTAATATATAAATTTAGGGGCTGAAATTGACAAATAGGTTTCAACTAAAAGCTGGTAATTGTTTCGGCTTGGATTGCATAATTTGTTGTTTAGATGCATGCCTCTTTTATGTCCATACCAGTCAGTGTTCATTTATTAAAAAAAAAAAGCTTTAGGCCTTTGATGTTATTGTTTTTAATAATTAGGAGGAAGCTAGGAAGGCACTGGAAAATGCACTATCTCAAAAGAAGAATGAATTTGAAAAGTTGAACAAGCAAATACAAAAGGAGCAAGGGAGAGGAGGTGGTACTGGTCAAGACGGCTGGTCTGAAGGGGGTGGATGGTTTGGTTGGTTTGATGGGGACCAGTTCTGGGAGGAAGCTAAACAAGCCATAATCATCATAATTGGCATCGTTTTAGTGGTACTTAAAATTTTCTGTTAGTAATTGTTTTCGTCGCATGCCTAAATAACAATGATTTTCTTGGTAAAACAAAACTATGGAAGCAATTAGTAAATTGAAGGCACTAATGTTGTATATAATTAGAAACTAGAAATAAAAGAAGAACATAACATGAAACACTTTCAGATATCTGAGTCGGCAGATAAGGTCACTTTGTCACATATAATCTACATAAGATTATGGAATAAAAATGATATGTGCTAAATTTTAAGTTGTAAACAAAATATATATTTGAGGCAGCTTGCTATGATGTTTACCTTCATTGAATGGGCTTGTTTATGTTGTTTCTCTTACAGGAAGGAATACAAGCGAGCTTGACTAAACCTGTAAAGCAGCTATAAAAACTGGTTTATTGATTTGTTCAAACCTTGGTCCTTTAGTTTTTACTTTTTTCTTTGCTTGCTTATTCTTTTAGGAATTGTTTTTTATGTTATTATTTTTTTTTTACCCATACTGTTTTGGAACTATAAACTTTTTAATCATTTGGAGTCATCAGTTCCTCTTTTGTTTATTGATCAAAAGATCTTAAATTTCACATTAGATATCCATAAGAAATCTAATTATTTTTCTCTTTCATAATATAATCTGACTAAACATTGTTAACTCTTATGACAAATATGCCGAAAAGATCTTCCACGTTATTGTTAAGCCCTTTTCTGCCTTTTTATCTCCACCAGGTTTTATCTTCTTTCCTTTTTTTTTCTTGATCGACGATTAATTAGATGAAATTAACTGAATATTACAATAATTGATTGTATGCAGTTTGAAAATGTTTCTGATAAGAGTTAAGCAGCTTTTATTAAAAATTATTATATCCGTCTTATTTTTGAGAATATCAAGTTAATTTTCTTAATATCTGCATAGTTTTATTAAGTTTGTCCTTATTATTTTAGCGCATACGATTGTTAACTATCTATAATTCTATAGAATAGTCATTTGAGTTGTAGTGGTTCAAGCAGCGAGATGTGAGTCATGTATACAAACCCCAAAAGTAAATTGATCTTTACTTTGTATGCAACTTATCATCCCCAACAATTACTTTTGATAAATTTGAAATCCCATACCAGTGTCATGGCAGTAACAGAACCAACAATGGTAAGACTGGAGCTTGGGTCTAAATCCAAAAATTGGCTTATCAAATTCTTAACAATGCTTATGATCCTCATTTTGGAAGCAATGTTCAACTAATACTTGCCAAAGTCCATACCTGATGTTGTAAGTTTAAAATAGCTGAGGTTGAGTGTAACTTCAAATATTTATTGCATGTATCGACTTATCAGGCTTAACCCTTTGGACTCTATTACCTTTTTTTTTTGCCTTTTTTTTTTAATCTTTTTCTATATAGATTGTTGTGGTAGGGAACTTCCATAGATGTCTTGTCAGTTGGAATTGGTGGAGTTTGGTTCGTCCTTTTTTGTTGCATACCACAGCACAAATTGGTACCTATTATTTTTTGTTTTTTTCCTTCCTTTTTTATTTTATTGACATGGAAAATGACCTGTTTAAACTAAATCCACACCATTCAAGTATGATTATATGGGTCATTTTGAAAATATTTAAAACACTTGCTTGGGTAAAACTTGATTGTGCAAACATACTGGAATAGCATATACATCCAGCAAAGGAACAATTGCCAAGTTTGCCCCTGGAATTATAGATATCTAAAATAAAAAATATTTCAAATGTTTGGTTCAATAAGCAAAAGTTACGCAATATATTAGCACCAAGTATACTCTGGTATAAGGAAGACAGTATACCAAGTCAAGTCTGCCAAGATTTTAAGTAAAAAAAAACATTAGAGCAAGGCATTCGAGATGATGACACCCTACTGTCAGTAGACATTTTAGCATTCTCCGTGTTCACCTCTCTACAACTGTCAGTTTTCAATTATGTGCCTTATTTTAGTTTTAATTCAATAATAATTGTGGTTTCAGCATTCTTCCTCAAAGGGTAGGCACCTGGCTCGATAGAAGCTCTTAGTTATTTTGTAATTAAATTTGTAATCCATTTATATTTCTCAATGTACATCTGCAGTGAATTCAATAATGTTTTTGTAGTCTGGTTACTGAGAAAATTGTTATCTGGCAAAGCCACAGCTTGGTATCACTTTCTACGAGCAAAGAGACAAGTGCTGATAATGTATATATATATATATAGAGTTTAGCTACGGTGAGTCGCGACTCACGGACCCTCCGGTGAGTCGCGACAAAAACTCCTAGATCTAGATCAAAATGACCGATCCAAACCGTCCAATATGATCTTCCTATTGAAATCTCCTTGTAGACCAAATTTTTCATTTTTTCAAAATTTTTAAGTATTTTTTTGAAATTTTAGAAAATCGTTAATCTAATTGGTTCTGAACCATTCAAAAACATCAGTTTTTAAAAATCCGAAAAAAATACTTAAAAATTTCGAAAAAATAAAAAATTTGGTTTGCACGGAGATTTCAATAGGGAGATCATGTTGGACGGTTTGGATCGGTCATTTTGATCTAGATCTAGGAGTTTTGGTCGCGACTCACCGGAGGGTCCGTGAGTCGCGACTCACCGTAGCTAAACTCTATATATATATATACATATAATTTTTTGTAAAGGTTCAGATAAATTATTTTGCAATATAATTTGCTTTTTGTATGAAAGCTTTGTGTTAGATTTATATAGATAATGTGTTTCAAATTATATCATATTGTTCAAAGCTTATTTCATGCTGGATGTGATTTGTACAATTTCTTCCCGTAATCATCATTTAAAAGACGTCAAATTTTAAGATATATAAGTTCTTTTCATTTTGGCTCTCCTGTTAATTATAATAAAACTGTGGGCACACAATTTTATGTGTATGTTGGTACCGATAGTCTGAATGCCTGAATGGTTTTATATGTGCATGTTAGTATCGGTTGAAGTTAGACATATCTTATTTCAACTATATCTAGGTATGTATTTATATCTTATTTCATCTATATTCATAGTTATAAGGCATTAGATGTAATTAACATTTCTTGGTAGGTGTTCGATAACCTAGTTTAAATATAAATAGTTAAGAATCAAAGGGGGACGGGTAAAATTGAAGATTAGGAAAAGAGAAAAAATATAAATTGAAAATGTTTAAAGGGTTTTTGGCAATCATTTCATTTGTAGCCGTTTGATTGAGTAGAAACGAACGGCTGGATCCAATAGGAGCAGAAATTTGCAGATTGTGTTGTGGCGTCGGATTGTCGGATTCGGATACAAAAATGCGCGATAGGCGATGGCGGCAGAATGGTTAAGAAAGCGCCGACCTTTAATTAGTTTTCTTTTTTATATGATGAATATGAAAGATTGAAGCTAGAGAGACAGAAAAGCACGTCCCTAGCCGATCCAGAGAGAAACCCTAAACCCTAATCCTATTGTTTTTGGTGGAGAGAGAGAGTGATGAGGAGGGTGGTTGTACCACCATTATCATACAGAATCTGCGCTGAGGAGGGCGCGTACCTACGATCAAAAGGGAAAGAGCTTCAATGGAGGGATGTTGTCTCTTCTAATATTGCCTACCGTACCCAGACAGGTAAAGTGACTACTGACAATCTTATCTTTTTCCGTCTGTGCTTCCCTTATTGTATGATTTGTATCTCTGTATATACAAGAGATGCGCAATTTCCCTTCTCTTGAATTTTTGTTAAACTGGCTGTAGTGTCATTAAATTTGATAAATTCGGCATCACTTGTTCTATTACTTGAATATATATAAATATAAAATAAAATTATTATTTCAATACAGGCCTTTTGTCACCATACCTGTCTATACACAGTTACAAGTAAAATGAGTTTTTTTTTTTTTATGATTTGAGATCTTGTTCATTACATATAATTGTTAATTATTAATTAACTAACAACTGCACAACTTTACTTCATCATTACCTTGCTTTACAAGTTATCTTACATTTTTCAAGCTCATAGTCATAGACAGCTTTCCTTATCATGCATATCAATTATTAGGTTCTTTTTTTCTTTTTAAGTTTCCCTCATGCTCCTGTTTTTTCAAGTCCTATAAATCAATTTTGTTGGGCTTGCCATTGCAGAAATGGATGAATTCTTGAAGGTGTCAGCAAGAGATCTTTTCTACTTCTGCAGCAAGCATGACCCTTCCGGGTTAAGTCTTGATATGCTCTCAAATTCGTTGATGTTTTTCAAATTGCACAATACATGGCAGGCCTACATCTGCCCCGTCCCCAATTGCCTTTGTCTGTTTCTAGATGATGATTCCCTTGTTCTGCACCTCATCAGCAAGCATTGTATTTCCTTCCCGTTCCTTCAACAGAACCCCACCGAGGAACGGAGGTGTGCCAACACCCTTCGTACTCTAGTGTGGAAACCTATAGATGCCAGGGCTGTGGCCGGACATTTTGAGTCTCTATGCTCTCACACAGACGCTGATCACCTTGCTAATTTGGAATGGCCATTGTCCCATGACCTTAGGAGAAGCAACCTCCTGGCAAAATTACAAACGAAATTTGAGGAGTTGTTAGGCTCCCTGGAGAGGAGGAAGTCCTTTCCATTGCTCTCTAACGGCTGTTTGAGGGCGCTTATTGCTGTGGCTTCTGAGGATGTCCTTGCACGCCTTGACCTGACAAACATCGCACTGCCCTCTTTTAGAGCCCTTTTGTATTGCTCCCCACTCTCCTTCCGGTTCATGGAGGCACAGTCTCTCAGCTGTTTTCTCAATCTCGTGGAGGCGATACGCAATTTAGTTGAGGATCAAGTAACTCGAAATGGAGAACTGAAAGGGAGCCGAGACAGCGATGCGGTTTCCTTTGCAGCTGGCTCTGAATACTTTGTTCTAGATGGGGCGAAGTTAGAACCATGCAGGATGGATGGGAAGCTTATGGGCTCTTGGCTGTTCGAAGCACCTTATTATCCCACCATCAATAAACTACCAGCAGAAGCTTCTAATATCCTTCAACTGGTGAGAAGGAAGGTATCTTCATTTTCTGAATGTCTCACAAATGTCTGTGGACAGTCTGATCATAAATGTGGTGCAATCACCTCCTGCTTGAAGATGTGGAATATGGGGCACTGCCTGATGTCACTTCATGACAAGTCATCTCGTGAGGTTGCATCTAGTTTCGATGACGCCGTATCGAACAGTGAAACCAACAATAAATATGATTATCAGGTTTGAGTTGAGATACCCGAGCATTTTCTTTTTCCTATTTTTTTCTTTTCCTTTGCCATTTGTTATTGATCCAGTAACTCATCATTGTGTCTTCACAAGATGGGGCGCTATCTTCAACTTATTGGACATACTTGTGAGCTGCAATTCTTTGAGCTCCAGCTGCGTCGGCTCTGTGCTGTCGACCTCCGCACTTATATTCTGCCACTTTTGAAATCCTGCCTGCGGGTTTGTAATTTCAGTTTCATACAAAATTATTTTTGGTTTAGAGAAAGAAAAACAAAAAGATTGATGTTTCACATATTCCCTTGTAGATGAAATTGTATCTGTCGATCGCTGTGGGCGTGGGGCTTGGGTCTGTGACAGGGGATGCTGTTGAAGTAGATGATGCTGGTGAGGTAATAGGATTTTGACTCAACATTACATGAGAAAAAATTTGTGTATGTTAGCCTTATTGGTTATACCCGCTTTCTGTACTTGGTTGCTGAACACTTGGCTGATAGTTGTCAGTACTGGATCTGACTGGTCTGGTATATGTTGCCGAGTATGGGGCTTGGGTCTGTGACAGGGGATGATGTCGAAGTGGAAGATGCTGATGAGGTAAGAGGATTTGGACTCAACATTACATTGAAAATTTGTGTACATAAGCCCAGTTAGGGACGACCCGCCTTCTGTACTTGGTTGCTAAACGCTTGGCTGATAGTTGTTAGTACTGGATCTGACTGGTCTGGTATTAGAAATTTGTACCTAAACGTTTTTGCTAGGTTAGATGAACCTTATCGTGTAGGTGCATAGGACAGGGGAACTTACATTTGCTTTTATACAACCTATACTGCAGGGTGATGACGGGTCACAAGAAGAGCACTCTGAGGAGCATTCGCATTGCAGATTCGAAGAAAAAACTGCCTCCGAGGATGGCAGTGATATGATAATGCCTGACAAAGAGTTGTATTCTGCTCTTCCGGATCCCAGAAATAGTGGCTACCGTGGAAGTAGTGGCAGCAGTGGAAGAGGCATAACTAAAGTTTGTCCCATGACGATAGACGGTGGAGATGCACTGGGGGCAGACCCACCTGGTGCATACACAGAAGACACGTATGGCAGAGTACCCCAGGTTGGATATACTGATGCAGCTCCCTCCAGGAGCAGAACCGGCACAGGGGAAGAGACAGCCGAATCTGAGGCTAAACATGAAGCCATAATGGAGTCAGATGCCGAACCTGAGTCAGAAACTGAATCGGAAGAAGAATTTGAAGAAGAATTTGAAGACAGACATTCCTGGGATTTTGCTGATTTAGCTGGGGAAACCAACGAAAGTGGCCTCTTCGTTTGCATGACGTTCAATGATGTTGCGAACCATTGCCTAGAACTAGAACCTGCCAGATTGCGCTATGATGCATTGGATATTTGGGGGTTGAAAACAAACCCTCTGAAGTACTGGCGCTGCTTTGTATGTGAAAAGAGGTTTCCAGATCAGAAGTCTCATATGTTGCACCTTGAGTTTTACCATGACCTGGGGATTTCCTGGGATGCTGATTGGTTTGTGCCTTCTCAAGTCCAGCAAGGTGGTGGATCAGGGGTGAATGAGGGTGTTAAGGAAAGGATTTATAGGCTGGATGATTCCATTACAGTTGATTGCACTCGCAGAACATTTATCGTGGAAATGGAAAAGATTCGAAGTTCATATCAGTACGAAGACGGGGGCAAAGTGCAAGATGCCAGTCAATTTGAGCTAATAGTCGGGCGCATAAATAGAGAAATCTGTTTCTTGAGGGATATGATTGATGCCAAATGCAGGCTATGTTCGCCATCTGAGGTTGTTGTCCCTTTATTGCCCTTTTCTTTTCTACAGTTGAAATCCAACCTCGTGCAACATCTCTCTCTCACGCCCTCCCCCTCCCAGTCTCACCCATGAATTGTTGTTGTTGTTGTTGTTGTTGTTATTGTTGTTGTTGTTGTTGTTGTTGTTGTTGTTGTTGTTGTTGTTATTATTATTATTGTTATTACTTTGCAGATTGTTGAGCAAGATGCTGAAGTTAAACAACAACTTGCTAGACTTAAAAAAGTTGAAGCAAGAGCTTTCCAATTTGTGCATCTCCGACTGCAAGAATGAAATCTTAGTGTACGTCAGTTCCTTTCTGAAGGTAGATGTCCTAAAGCTGCTCTGGCTTTCTAGTATATATATATATATATTTAAATGCATCTGAATGTCGAAAGTTGGATGTTGTCATGATTTTCTTATGTGCTGCAGAAACGAAATCTTATGGATAGCGGGTCTTGGGCATTCAAGAGATTAAAAGTATGTACTCCTCCAGCTCGTTTCGCTTGTCCGATCTAAATTTTCTGTCTTATCCCATGAATACCATCTTTTTCGTTTTTCTTTGTTTTATACGGTGGCTGTTTAGTTGTATTTCCACATATCTTGTTCTGCAAGTGTTCAATTAGTTGAAGTGTTTATTCATTTGGGGAAGTTATAACTTGTTACTCTTTTTGATTATAGGCATACTTTACTTTATTATCTGTCATTCAATTTGGTTAACTGTTTTGTTGATTTTCAGGAGTTACTTGGTTCTATCAAATCCCAACGGTTTCCTTACGCATTCTCCGTCGAGCTAGAATCTCCTGGCAAGGTGGGTGGTTGCAGCTATGAATGTCTTTATCTTTATCTTTACCTCGCATAAAAATTTTCCCAGTGAAAACTAAAAATTGAATGAATACTACAAGACGAATAACTAGTCTGGGTGCTTTTAGCTGGTACGTAGGCTAGGCCCGTGCTGGTTACGCGGCAAAACACTAATGCAGCATTTTTTTTCTTTTTTCTTTTTTTTAATTTGTGTTTATCCTGTATTGGTCGTCAATAACAGTTATTGTTCACTGATAAATATTATGAGCAGGTGAACATTAGCATCGAGGAACACAATGAGAGGATAGGATTTGCTTATGTTGGAATTCGTCTGAAATTTGCTGGTGAGGTTCCTATCTATTTTCATGTTCCTATCCTTCTTGAAGTCTTTCTATTTTTACAGATGCCTGTTTGCAGTTGCTACTATTATCGTCAATGATGTTCGTTGTGTTTTTTCTAGTTCATCTGTTAGGTGAAGAGTCGAGCAATATCAAGGGCACCCTTTTGTTTTCAGCGAAATCAAAATCATATGAAGGTTGTATTTATTTGGACAAAAAAATTATTCTAGATGATGGAGGGCATGAGATGACGAGGACAGCGGTCTTTTTTAAAGATCAAGTTGCTACTCACATCTCATTTGTTCTGCTGGGTAAATTGGAACAGTTTCAAGCTGAGGTCAGGGCGAGGTCACAGTGTCAGGGAGTATTTTGTATGTACGGACTTGAGTAAAAACTAAAAAGTAAATGATGCTCTCGGTCAAAAATGACATGTTTATATACACAAGGTTCTGCCGCATTAAATCTTTGTTGTTCTTGCTTTTTTTTTTTCTTGTGTGCTCTCTCTTTTTTTTTTTATGTTGTGCGCGCACGCGCGCGTGTGTATTACATGCTGTGTCGAATGTGTTAAATCAATTGAATTCTAACCACACAATAGAATAATCTTAACTCTAATTAATATAATTATCCCTAAAAGAGTTATGCAAATCAGTTTCTATTTCAACTAACCCATCAATCCATCATAATATTTGACAGAAATCAATGGAGGAAGCCATTGTAATCCAGTTCAATACACAAACGATCAGCATTTCAACAATATGGCTAAGCAATATAAGTACAGAGACATGGACATGCACCAAATTTTTTTTTACTTAGCCTAAATTGTCCATTGCAACACTGGTGTGCAACTGATGGTTTTTTTGTCAAATCTAACCTTTCAAGTAGATTGAAAATAATGGAAAATGAATAGCTTTGACATAATGGTCATAATTGGATATTTACCCTCAAGAGGATGGGAGCTTAACTAAAAAAATGTATTATTTTACTATGTTAAATGTTATACACCTAAGTTTTAAACCACAAGGGATTTTAATGTCCCTCCTATTGTCCGATGTTGGGAGTAACTATTATATTCTATCAAAAATTAAGTGATTGCAAGACAATAATAACTAAAAAACTAATTAGAAAACCTATCCTGGGCAAAACCCTAACCACTCAGATAATTCAATTGAAATGACACCTAGTAAAAGCTCAAGTCATAATATCTTGATTAACTGTTCAAGTTTTCTGAGAGTAGAATACATACGTCCATAGATAAAAATATGGATTCTATTTGAAACTTTCAGTTCAACACCAAAAAGTAAAAAAATAATTGATAAATATATACACCTTAATCTGGTTTAGGTGACACAAATTCTGGTCATACATTATAAGTAGTAAGGGAAACTAACATTTTGCAAGGAATTATCCTAAAGCAATTGGTGTCGCCTTTCATTTGGTAGGATTTCAACATTATTTACTAAGAACCTTTTATTATTTTTTTATACAAAGAAAACTGACATATTTTTTTTTTAAAAAAAAAACACTTCCAACAAAAGCGATTTTCTTCCAATTTGAAAAAAAAATAAACAAAAAAAGTCTTTAAAAAATTGTAAATCGAGAGAAACAGAATTCTACAAGATGCAGATCGAGTTGCACGAAAAGGAGAAAAACGACATTGCAATTCGACTTGCACATACAAGTCAGAGTACTTACAAGATCAAAAGACAAAAAGCCTAAAGAGAGAATTTGTGAGTAGGAAGTAATTTTTAATTTTGAGTTTTTGAGTTTTGAGATTTCACAATCGCTTTGTATTCCAAATTTGTGAGTAGGAAGTAATTTGTGAACAGAATGTAGATGGGAATATAGTTAAAAAATAACTAAGGGTGCGTTTGGATCGTTGGAAGAAAGAAGAAGAAGAAGAAGGAAGAAGAAGAAAAAAAATTATAAACAATCCAAACTTTTTACAAAGTTACACACTTCCCAATACTTCTTCTCACTTCTTCCCTTCTTCCCACACCTATCCAAACGCACCCTAAGAAAGAGAAAGTGACTTTTAATGTGCTTTGTTCTCCTGTGGCGATTTCTCTGTATTTATCTATGGCGATATTCTGTGGAGCATCTGTCTTCAACTTTATTCGTGTATGACCCGCACTACCAATTGCGAGGAGAAAATAGTAAGAAACTACTAAGAAAGAGAGAGTGACTTTTTAATGCGCTTTGTTCTCCTATGGCGATTTCTCTGTATTCGTCTATGGCGATATCAGTGGAGCATCTGTCTTCAACTTTATTCGTGTATGACCCGCACTACAAATTGCGAGGAGAAAATAGTAAGAAACTACTAAGAAAGAGAGAGTGACTTTTTAATGCGCTTTGTTCTCCTATGGCGATTTCTCTGTATTCGTCTATGGCGATATCAGTGGTCTGTAGAATATTTCTATTTAAGTGTGAACCGCATTACAAATTGATTCCATTCTGTCTTTTCACAAATAACTAATGTAATTTAGGCCATGAAAAGATTGCTCGACTGTCACAGCCTCACTCACAGTCACAGATGACAAAAATTCAGAATTGTAATTATTAATTGATTTTTTAATCGACTAATGGCCGCAACTTCAGAGATTTTAATTTCCTTCATGTACACATGTACATTAATTAAGTGTAAGATATTAGTTGTTGCTGTATATATTGTTACTTTCACTTGCCACTGTCAATTTCTCTAAAAAAAACTTTTACTTGGTGCCGCTCCAAAAATATTTAACTACCATAATAGTATTTAATATAATAGAAAAATATTAACAAAGAATATTAAGAAAAAGGAAGAGTATTATGTGACTGTGTGTTTGGTTCTTGCACAAACAAGGGATGAATAAGGCATTCACGAACAGCCCCTAGTTCGCATCTAGTTCATGAAAATCAGGGAATTAGAAATAAGGGAGAAGTTTATGAACTACGGCTGTTCGTGAGTTGTTTAGATCTCGCAGACTAATTTTGTTCACGAACTACTAGTTCGTGGATGGTGCCAAACACATTATGTTTGGTTCCACCCACGAACCCAAGTTCCCAAATCTAAATAATATTAAAAAATGCAACCCATATCCTACTTTTCGTTGTTCCTAGTGTTCTCCAAAAACTTGAAATTCGAAATCCACTAGCCAACAAGCTATAGTTCTTATCCTGCACCTGTTTGGTTTCACGCCAATTAATCATGTTCGCGCGCCTCCAAACACAATGGTAACTTATGAAATAAATGCAATTAATATATGCAACGGGCCAGAGATATAAATCAATATGAATGAATGAGCAGATGGCCGACCTTCACACGTTTCAATCTCTAAGTTAGATGCGTCATTAATCTGAAATAAAAATAATAGCATCAATTAATGGCCTCAATATATTAATGGAGTTTTAATTAACTAGGCATTTTTACAGCAAATCAAATTAATATATATCTAATGATGAAGAATTGCAAGTGGAACAAACAAAAGAAATCTGGACTTATTTACATTTCTTTCAACTATAATCTACTTTTAAGTTTTAGCTTTCCAGTTACATATTCAACACTATCATAATAGCCAACTTAATAGAACACATTCATCAATCATGTGGGATTTTATCTGATTCAGATCATACGATTGAAAATAAATTTGAATACAATACGCGTACGTCCAAGCAATTAATTTGTGTAATGGATATAGTAGAAGTACAGAACCTATATAATAGATCCAAATTAAGAACACCTACTAATTTCCTATTGGAGTATATAGTTGTATAATAGGGGGAGGTACTGGAGCCTGAAACATAACAACTTGTCTTTTACTAGTTGGAAATCCAGCCTCACATCTCGATAGCCAAAACTAAAATCATAAAACACGAAGAATGAAGTGATGAATATATTAATTTAAACGTTATAACTTATTAACAAATAGATTGCGTCAGCTAAAATTAAATAATGCAGAATCAATTTGTGTAAAAAAAAAAAAAAACTGACAAGCATAGGCACCAAGGCCCTTGCATTGCATCTTCTATATAAATTGCGTCAATCTCAATACTATACCATCAAGCAATCAAATATACAACATTTGTAATTCCTTAAACACACAAATTATGGCCGCAAAACTATCCACCTTCTCCATCCTCCTCGTTTCGCTCCTTTCTGTCTTCACAACAAAATGTGTAGCTCATTTCCTTTCGATCCCATCATCATGCATCGGTCTTGATCCTAGCCTGCAAAAATGTGCACGCGACTGTCAATCTGCTCTTAATGTTGCTTCTGGTCATGCTGAACCTCATATCTCAGGTACAGCATTGAATGTTGCACTGGAGTCGATCCATGCTGCAAGGGCAGCTGGTATATCAGTTGTGAAATTCCTGTCCAGCAATCACAGTGGCTTGATCAACGAGTATGCCACAAAGGAGTGGGTTCGCAAATTGAAATCCACCATCGGTGATGTTGAACATGAGCTCAGCCAAGCATCCAAGGTAAATTAGCATTTTTGTTGTTGTTTTGGACGTTCATTTTTATCTTGGATTCTATATTTTATCGATATATATATTAGTTTTCAAGTTCAATTAGTTATAGTTAATGCATATTGACAATAGAGTTGAGCAATTATATCTTAAAAAGACAGAAATCTGTAAGAAACAAGTTTGAAAAACTACATGCTAGGGTGTTATACAATTCGAGATAATTAATAGCGAAGGAAAAATCTATACATTAATATCTAGAAAATTTTAAATATATATTTATTGTATGAAACATATTTATGACATGAATATTTTAATCGTGTTTTGAATATGCTTTTTAACATGATGAATCTAGATATTACAATTTGGCAATTCGCTGTATTTCGTATGACACACCAGGTTATCCGCGGCGAGACGAAGCTCGCTTCAACAAAGTTACGCAGTGTTGAGATGTATTTGAAAGATGCAGGGCTTATCGCATTTAGGTTGCACGCGCAAGTTGACTTCATTAAGCAAACAAATAGTGATACAAATGGGCTGCTCGACAACTTGACCAGACAATTCATCAACCTTACCAACTCGACGAGCAAGGTTATTAGAGAATTAAAAGTAAGGGTAAGACCATTTGAAGATTGAAACGAGCTTATCCATCAGTTTCCTATTTGATTGAGATTTTTCTGTTTGTTGGCATTAAATGATTATTCCGATTTGCAATGTAATACGGGGACGTTTCACATTGAGCTTATATTGAATTTGGTATTCATTTCTCTCGTGGTCGATTAATTTTTTTGTTTCTTACTTTCCCCGGCCTCCAAACTTTACATTGTTATTATAATAATGTAACTAGCTCATAAATTACTATATACCTTTGATGCAAGCTAGCTTGAGTAAATTTTTTAACGAGGTGGCTCCATCGGTAACTCAAATTTACTTGTACCGAAAAATTTGTTCAAATTATATATATATATATATATATATATATATAGAAAGGGGCTAAAATTACCTCTCCTCTCCAACAGAAGCAATCTAATTAATAATTATGCTTCTAATACAGCAATGCTGCCGTGGTTGATAGACTCGTAATTAACCAACTAACCAAGCTTTGTAATCTTCTATCATATTAATTTTATTCCATTTCAAACGGCCTTTCAATGCTGGTGCCATCTCTTCCCTCTCTCTAAGAAACAAGTACGTCCTTACTTGAGTCATCTTTTTGAGTTTCAATTACCTTGTTCTCTTGAGGCGTTTTGGATCATCTAAGAATAAAATTAAGATTAATTAGTTATTCAGAGTAATAAATATTATTTCTAAATGATCAAGAATAAGTTTTTTAGGATCAAGAGTGTTATTTTTAATTGATCCAACATATGCATTAAATTTTTATTCCTAAGATGTTTTAATCGTCTTTTTAACTTAGATTAAAAAGTAGTCTCAATCGCTTCTTAATCCACATTAAGAAGATGATCCAAATATCATAGGAATAAAAATTTATTCTAAATATTAGACCACTTAAAAATAACAACTTAGATCCCAAAAACTTTATTCTTGATCATTTAAGAATAATATTTTTTACTCCGAATGACTAATCGTAATTTTATTATTAGATGATCCAATCGCACCCATAATACCATCAGCTCCGCCTTCTTTGTTATATATAGGTTCATCATGAGGCGCCAAAGTGTTGGTTAAATCCCGTTTCAGAGAGGGTTGTACTTGCGAAGTGCAGCTTGCCTCTGGTCTTGGCCATCAAGAGTGCTGCCGCCATTCTCACTTCTCTCTCTTAGAAATGAGTCCTGGTCGTCAGCGAGATCAGGTTCCATTAGCCACAGGAGCAGGCATAGTGAGAACCAAGGACATGAAGCAGTTATCATGAAATTTCCAGCATACCCTCAAATAAAATGAATACATAGCTTTAACATGATGGTCATAATTGGGTATTATTTACCCGCAAGAGGATGGAATTTAACTAAAAAAAAATGTATTATTTTAAAAGTTATACAAAACAATAAGAAATTAATGTCTCCTCCTATTGTTGGCGTTTGACGTAACGATTATGCTCTATCAAAAATTAAGTGATTGCTAGACAATAATAACTGAAAAAACAATTAGAAACCTATCAGGGGCATTAATTATACAAGCCAATAAGAAATATGGCCCCTACTATTGTGGGTGTTTGACGTAATCATTATGTTCTATAAAAAAATTAAGGCCCTGATCAAAATGGTTTCACAAGATTTCAATTCAATTCAATTCAATTGATTTCATAGGATTTCATTAGATCTAAATTACATAGGAATTCTATTGACAAATAATAGTAGAAAAAAACACAGAATTTAACGTGGTATCGCCTAAAGCGCACTCCACGATTACTCAACGCACCCTTTTTATTAAATCATTAGAGAAGAAATAATTCATACAACTCACGCACACATAACTCTCTATCATACCAGATACATAAACTGTATCACGTTTATACAGAGAGAATAACACATGAAAGGAAAGTAATTAAGAAAACAAATAAAGTAACAATTATTAGAGATATTAGACACACGATTTATTTCTGAAAACAGCAGCTTCGTGTATCTAGCAACAGGATATCAACCCTTTCCACAAGATATCGCAACACTCCCCCTCAAGTTAAACCAAAGAGATCATCGGAGGTTAACTTGTTCATCAGGCCTTCAAATATACCTTTGGACAGGGCTTTCGTGAAGATATCTGCAACTTGTTCTGAGCTCCGAATGTAGGGTGTCTCGATGATTTTATTCATAATTTTTTCTCTTATGAAATGACAATCTACTTCAATATGTTTGGTCCTTTCGTGAAACACTGGGTTTGTGGCAATGTGAATTGCTGCCTGGTTATCACAGAACAGTTTAGTCGGTGCATTATCCAGATTGTGTCCCAATTCCTTTAGCAAAAGCTTAAGCCAAATGATTTCGCTAGTAGCAGCAGCCATAGCTCGATATTCAGCTTCAGCACTTGACCTAGCTACAACTGCTTGTTTTTTACTCTTCCATGTGACCAAATTTCCTCCAACAAACATACAGAATCCTGAAGTAGATTTTCGATCATGTGGGCTGCCTGCCCAGTCTGCATCAGAGTATCCTAATAGATTCACATAGCCATGATTTTTCATCAAAATACCTCTTCCTGGTGCTGCCTTTAAATATCGCAAAACTTGATTCACAAGCTCAAGATGACCTTTCATGGGTTTATGCATAAATTGACTTATATAGCTTACTGCATATGCTATGTCAGGTCTGGTGATAGTTAAATAAATCAACTTGCCAATTAACCTTTGATATCGTCATTATTTGTAGGCATTTGGACCGTACTTGGCACTCAAATAACACTCAAACCATTGAATTATTCAATAGATTGCTATGATTTCCATGGAATTGGCTCTACCGTCGTTTCTTCTCTCATTTTACAGGACTTTGATGATTTCTGATGATTTTGGAGCATATAGATGGATTCCCGACGTAGCACGTACGCTAGACGACTCATTCCTAGCATTGGAGGCTCTTTTCTCTCTTCTGGTCGACCCGAACAATCATCTGTTCGATCCGACCAGCACCTATGGCAGCCAGGCGTCATTTTCTCTCTCCTGGTCGACCCGACCACAAGCCTGTTCGATCCGACCAGCACCTATGGCAGCCAAGCGTCATTTTCTCTCTCCTGGTCGACCCGACCACAAGCCTGTTCGGTTTGACCAGGTTGCCGCCATATCACATAAGGCATTATTTTTTACATAGAAACTGATGAAAATGGCAATTTCTTGCGCCCTGGTGCCCTAGCCTTCCATCCTTGCGACCTGGGACATCCATATATACACCTCTAGACCTGAAGGAAAGAATCGAAGCCACCAACCACGAAATTCCATATCCCACCACGTTTTGGCACCTTTCCACCACCGTTCTCACGCCGAAAGGCGTGGGATTCCACCTCTTTCATCATAGCACGACCATGGCATCATCTTTGGAGCAATTCTAGGCGCGACGGCGACAGAATCAATCCAACCACGGCTCTGGACGTTCGGTATCTTGAGTTAGAAGCGATATTTGGTTTATTTCTTCCATTCTCTTGATATTTTGATTTGATGGAGCTTGTATCTTATTTTGCTTTCATGTTAGGTTAGATTTATGTAGTCTTAGGGGTAAGGTAGTAACTTAGGTTTGGATGTTGTGATTTGACTCGTTATGTTATGATATGTTCTGTTGATTTGTTTCGTTGAGAATTATGTTAATTGCTTGTTTAAATTGCTTGATTAAGTCTAATTAACTTCTAGATGAATGGCCACATTTAGTTAAGTTCTAAAGTTAGGTTAATCAAGATAATTTAGATAAAGTATTTGGGATAAATCGTAGATCCGAAAGGGGAGATTAGTTGACACCAAAAGTGTAACTTTTAGACAAGTCCAAAAGACCTCTAGATATCCTTATGAACTCCAACAAACAAGTTTAAGTTGATTGAATTCTATACCAAAAGTTGTGAACCAATCGAGTTAATTAGGTTAGGTTGTGATTAAACCAGTTTCTAGTCCAACAAGCGACAGCTGAGGTTTAGAATATCTAGGTTTGACCAACAAACCCTAGCACAAAGCATAAAATATCATAAAAGTTCAAAATCACACACTTATACCATCTGTTCGGATCGAACAGACTCCTGTTCGGATCGAACAGACTCCTGTTCGGATCGAACAGAGTCATGTTCGGATCGAACAGAGTCCTGTTCGGATCGAACAGACTCCTGTTCGGATCGAACAGAGTCATGTTCGGATCGAACAGAGTCATGTTCGGATCGAACAGACTCCTGTTCGGATCGAACAGACTCCTGTTCGGATCGAACAGAGTCCTGTTCGGATTGGACAGATTCTTGTTCGGACCGAACAGAGCGGTATATGCTTGAAAAACACCGTTTGATGCACGAAAGTGATAAGTTCTGTGTTCTAGAGTCCAAACCGATGTGAAACCTGAACCTAAGACGACTTTTATATTGTTAAAACACCCAAAAATATTTATTTACTTGCACCTTTAGATTTAATCAACCAAAAACTCCATAAAAATATAATTGTCTAGCTTTCGTGAGGAAGTAAAGTCCGGTACTCATTAATCCGTCCCTTGGGTTCGACCCTAAAGCTGTACTCCAAAAGACTAGTGAGGTTAGCTCTAGGTTTATAAATTTATTTGATTCCTAGGTTTTAAGCCTTCATCAACCTTTGAAACATGCCAGCATCCATAAGTGGTTCATCGTCAGAGATCCATTTTTTATTGTATTCCATAGGAACATTTGCAGGTTTTGCTCCTAACTTTCCTGTTTCTTTCAACAAGTCTAACACATATTTTCTTTGAGAAAGAAATAGACCTTTATGTGAACGAGCAACTTCAATTCCCAAGAAGTATTTGAGAACACCCAAATCTTTAATATCAAATTCCTTTCCAAGATGTACCTTCAGATCGTCTATGCCGCTTTGATCACTCCCTGTAATAACAAGATCATCAACATAGATTAGGATAACAACAATACCTGAGTTGGAATTCTTGGTGAACATCGAAGAGTCCGCAGCACTTCGTTTAAATCCGACCTTAATCAGAGCTGAACTCAACTTTCCATACCAGGCTCTAGGTGATTGTTTTAACCCATATATTGCTTTCTTGAGTCTACAAACTCGGCCATTTACACTTGGTAATCCAGGAGGAACATCCATAAACACTTCTTCTTCGAGATTCCCTTGAAGGAATGCATTCTTCACATCCATTTGGAACAATGGCCAATTGCAGTTTGTTGCAACAGACATCAGGGTGCGCACAGTATTCATCTTGACTACTGGAGCAAAGGTTTCTTTATAATCTGTACCATAGGTTTGAGTGTAACCCTTGGCAACCAATCTAGCCTTGTACCTTTCAATTGATCCATCACTTTTATATTTGATTTTGTAAATCCAGCGGCATCCTACTGTTTTCTTCCCTATTGGCAATTCTACAAGTTCCCAGGTTTGATTTCGCTTTAAGGCATCCAATTCTTCATTCATGGCATTTATCCATTGACTATGTTTCTTGGCTTCTTCAAAGCTATTTGGTTCCCTGCCATCCCCAATTTTGGCTAAAAAAGAACAATAGTTTTTTGAGAGTTTATCATACCTCACATGAGCTTGAATCGGGTATCTGGCTGTTTGATAAGTCACAAAATCATCAAATCGTGCCGGGGGTCGAACTTGACGAGAAGATCTCCTTAAAGCTGGAGCGTCACCTCCACTGATATCACTGATATCTGGTACTGCTGATGGTTGCGTAACAATTGAGTCCCCTGCTGCATCAAAGAGTTCCGTGCTACTCTCAACTTCTCTTGGCGTAGCTACGGATGAGTCAAGTACAACAGGAGGAGTTGTATTTAATTCAGGTGCCATACTTATGGTTGATGTGCCTTGTTGGTTTGCACCTAATTCATGATCAACATTCAATGGATACGTAATTTGAAAATCATCATATATTTTCTCCCCCTGATTTTCAGCATTATAAAACATGTGTGTTTCATCAAACCGTACATCACGAGATACATATGTCCTATGTAGCTGAGGATCATAACATTTGTATCCTTTTTGAGTTGAACAGTACCCTAAAAATACACACTTATGTGCACGAGGATCAAGCTTGCCTGCATGTTGTGAATGGACATAACACACACATCCAAAAACTCTTAAATGCGAGATATCAAACTTTCTTTTGTATAATATTTCCAGTGGACACTGAAAGTTTAACACACGACTTGGAATTCGGTTTATCAAATAGCATGCAGTCAAGACGGCATCTGACCAATAGGTTTTTGGTAGTTGTGAAGAAAATAAAAGGGCACGAGTGACTTCCAATAAATGTCTATTTTTCCTCTCAGCAACGCCATTCTGTTGAGGAGTACCTACACAGGATGTTTGATGGACTATTCCTTTGCAACGCACATAACTTTGAAAATTATGATTCATATATTCAGTGCCATTATCAGTTCTAAGTGTCTTAATGGTTGCATTAAACTGATTTTCAATCATGCTGCAAAAATTTTGAAAAATGGAACAAACTTCACTTTTAGATTTCAGCAAATACAACCAAGTAGCACGAGATTTATCATCAATAAAAATAACAAAATACTTAAAGCCTTCCTTAGAATGAACAGGGGCATTACCCCACACGTCGGAATGCACCAACTCAAAACATGCAGAAGTGTTTTGTATATGATTAGGAAAAGGCAACCGATGAATTTTTGCAAACTGACAAGGATCACAACTATGAAAGTCACAATTAAAAAATAACCCTAAATGTTTCAAAATGAGGTCTGAAGGATGACCAAGCCTATTGTGCCACAGCCGAGTATTCTCAGTGGTAGTTGTAGACAATGCCAAGGAATCTGATTGCACCACATATAACCCATCCACTAGTGTCCCTTCACCAATCTTCCTCCCGGAAGTTCGCTCCTGGAAGATGACTTTCTGAGGAGTAAAAATGACATTACAATCCATTTGGTTAGTGCATTTGCTGATAGATAAGAGATTTGCCTTAAGTTCAGGAACAACAGTCACTTCTATGTCCTTTGAGAAAAGTCGGGTAACACCAGAACCTTGAGTAGAGATTACCGACCCATTTGCCACCGTTACATAGGGATAAGCACTGTTTGAACTAAAAGTTTTCAACAGAGTACTAGACACAAACATATTATCAGAAGCGCCAGAATCAACAATAATGGAAGAGTAAGAAGGAGCCATTGCAAATGTTCTACCTGCATGATGCACACTATGAGTGCCCTCCCCCGGCGCACCTGTTGTTGGTGGTGCCAGCACCTTTCCAGGGCCGTAGTGACTCATCAAAACATCCATCTGCTTAGAAAGTTGCTCCAATTTGGACTGTATAGCATGATCATCAGGAGTCACTGCTAGATGAGCATCTGTGGTGCGTGCCTTAGCTGTGGCAGGTTTGAGATGTGGGTACAAAACCCAGCACCGATCCCTGGGATGCCCAGGTTTCTTGCAGTAATCGCAAAAGAACTTGGATCCCTTTTTGTTCCCTCCTTTGCTCCCATGACTGCAATCACCAGAATTACCAGAAGACAAGTGAGCATATGTTTCATTAGTAAGAGGCAAGTTGGTTACCTTTGGGCCCATTACTCGTTTGCGTGTTTCTTCACTTTGAAGGATAGCACACACAGTAGTGAGAGAGGGAAGTTCGGGTCGCAGAAGAATATCACGCCGAGTTTCATCGAACTCAGAGGAAAGACTGCCTAGTAAAGAGAGAATTTGGTCCTGCTGCTCTCTCTTGATATACTCCTGCACCGTAGCAGCCACGGGTCGAAACTGTCGAAGTTCTTCCCAGTGTTGTTTGTGGTTGCCAAGGTGCTCGAGAAGGGTTTGACCCTGCTCCTGTCTGAGAGCTGAGATGCTTCGTTGGATCTCAAACACTCGAGAAGAGTTGTTAGTATTACCATACATCTCAAACAAGGAATCCCATAATTCTTTAGCAGTATTAGAATACGCAAAGATATTGTAAATTCTTGGTTCCATAGAATTAAATATCCAAGACATGACACACAGATCAGAAGCTACCCACTCAGGTGTTGGGGTTGTTACCTTGATAACTGTGGCGGCGGTTTTTGTTGGATCAGGATCATCAGTAGTACTTGAAGGAGCAGCAGCAGGTGGTTGATTTGCACTAGCACTGGGAGGAGCGACAGCGTAAGAGGCGCCCAAAATATGCTCCAGCTTCAACCGCCCTCCAATCGCTACTTTGATGGCCCGAGCCCAGGGAAGATAATTGGTGCCATCCAGCAGAAAATTGGTAAGGGATTGATTTTGAACGCCTTTGGAAGTTGCATCAGTCATGATTGCAAAAAACGAAAACACAAGGGCAAAAAAACAGAAACAGAAAAAAAAGAAGAAGGGCCTAGATTACCTTCGGCATAGCCATCAGCAACCTAGTACCGTCAACTATTTTCCGCTCTGATACCATATTGACAAATAATAGTAGAAAAAAACACAGAATTTAACGTGGTATCGCCTAAAGCGCACTCCACGATTACTCAACGCACCCTTTTTATTAAATCATTAGAGAAGAAATGATTCATACAACTCACGCACACATAACTCTCTATCATACCAGATACATAAACTGTATCACGTTTATACAGAGAGAATAACACATGAAAGGAAAGTAATTAAGAAAACAAATAAAGTAACAATTATTAGAGATATTAGACACACGATTTATTTCTGAAAACAGCAGCTTCGTGTATCTAGCAACAGGATATCAACCCTTTCCACAAGATATCGCAACACAACCAAATGACACCAAATCCGTTTATTTTGATCAAGAATTTTCCAACGAAATGAAATCCGATGTTAAAAAAAATGAGATTTTGATCAGGACCTAAGTGATTGCATGCTAGATAATAATAACTGGAAAAAAAAATTAGAAGCCTATTAGGGGCAATACCCCAACATCCAAAAAATTCAAATTGAAATGATACCTAATAAGAGCTCAAGTCAGAATATAACTTGATAATTACCAGTTATGTTTAACTTCTTCACTATTGAGGGTATAATGCATACTTCCATAGATAGAAATATGTGTTCATCTGTATTCATGTGTGACCCGCACTACAAATTGCGTCCATTCTGTCTTTTCACAGATAACCAATGCAAAATTGTAATTGTCAATTAGGGTATATATATATGGAAGGAAAATAATTTCGGACATGAAAAGGCTTTTCTGTCACAGCCTCACAGATGACAAAATTGTAAGATATTAATTGATTGATTAATCGACTAATGGCCGCAACTTCAAAGATTTTAACTTCCTTCACATGTACGTTAGTTTGTAAGATATTATTAGTTGTAACATTAATTGTAAGCTAGATATTATTAGTTGTTGTTGTATTATATCTTTAACTTTGAATTGAGCCGCTACAAAATTATTTTTTTCAAGGTTGGTTTGAAATCAACATTTTAATTATAAGAAATTTGAAAATAAATGCTCACTCTGTCATTCCAACAAGTACCAGATGTAATGGAACCAACCCACTGGCCGAACACCCAGCTTAATCACGAAAAATATTTATTTACCATAATAGTATTTAGCAGTGGCGGATCTAGAAAAAATATCTAGATGGGTCTGACAACCTCTGTTTAAGTCTTCAGCCCCACTTTTGAGTGCTCCAATGGCAGAAAAAATTAGGTGGGGCTAAAGGGGGGCTCCAAGGGCTCGACGGCGTGAGGTGGGGCTCTAGCCCCACCCGCCCCGGTGGTAGATCCGCCCCTGGTATTTAGTATTTTAGAAAACTATCACAGAAGAATATTAAGATAATGGAAGAGTATTATTTGAACCAAATATGTATCCCATCTCTATATGTGCTCATGAGTTATTTAGAGATCGGCTAAAGTAGACTCCAGTACACGGATCGTCCGTGTGCTGGAGTCGTTTTTTAAAATCTAAAAAACATTCTATAATATTAGTAAGAGGAGGAGGGGTGAAGGATTTACCCGACATGAAATATCACATTGTTCGAGGAACCCTAGTTTATGGGCTTTAGAGCTATCCCTCCGTGTTTGTGTGTTTGCGGAGGAAAGGCTCTTTATTATTATATGAGAAGATGACTCAGCGGGTTCTCCTCTTTTGAACGAGGACAATTTGTTCTTTTGCTCTTTGAGAGTTGTTTTACTGTGGCTCCGTTTGGATAGGTGTGGGAAGAAGGGAAGAAGGGAAGAAGTGAGAAGAAGTATTGGGAAATGTGTAACTTTGTGAAGAGTTTGGATTGTTTATAATTTTTTTTTCTTCCTTCTTCCTTCTTCTTCTTCTTTCTTCCTATATCCAAACACACCCTGTAAATTGACCGGGCTTTTCCTTTTGTAGGCTTGCTACTAGGACCTTCTCATTATGGGTTCTCATATTCTCATACATAGAAATTGATGATTCCACACTTGCGGAGCTGTAGCATGTAGAGGAAGCGATCTACTTCCGTCAAGTCTGTTTTCTAGCTGCTATTTATACAGTCTATTCGAACCGTTCAACTTGTTCTCCATATTGACATCTTCTAGGAAACCAAAATTTATATTTTTTCGAATTTCTTGCTATATGTTATGCCATTTAAAAAAAAAACACTATATAAATGAGTATTTCAAACCATCCAATTTAAAAATAGCATAATATATAGTAAAAAAATTCGAAAAAAAATATAAAATTTGGTTTTCAAAGATATTTTAATATGGAAAATAATTTTAATGGTTTAGATCGACTGTTTGAATTTTATATTTTGAAAAATGACTCAGACATATGAGTTTGTTCCGTGTACTTGAGTCTAATTTAGCCTATCTCAGTTATTTATATATAAAACAGCAATTGAGCTTTAGCATAGCACTAGATTAAAAGCAACATCAAAATACATGAATATGATTTATTGGACTATAAGTAACTGCGCTCCTGGATGAATAATAACTTACGAAATAAATGCAATTAATATTTGCAACGGCCCGGAAATAAATCAACATGAATGAATGAGGAGATGGACTGACAACGTTCACACTTTTTCAAACTCTAATAATTAAGTTAAATGGGTCATTAATCAGAAATAACAATAAATAGCATCAATGGCCTATATATATTAACGGAATTAATTTTAATTAACTAGGCATGCATTTTGCCAGCAAATCTTAAATTCAATATATTTAATAGATATCTAATAATGAAGAATTGCAAGTGGAACAAACAAAAGAAATGTGGAGTTATTCACATTGATTAAATCGATTATTTTCTTTCAACTAATCTACTTAAAATTTTGTGTTTTCCCATTATATATTCAACATTATCATAATATATAGCCAAGTCAATAGAACATATTTATCAATCAAATGGGATTTTATCTGATCCTAATCATGTCATGTTGAAAAGAAATTTGGAAGAATCCGTGTCCAAACCATCTGTGTAACTGATACAGAGAAGTAGTGGACCTAAAATCCAAATTAAGAACGTACTAATTTCTGGACTGTTCCGTTGTCAAGTTTTTCTTAAAAAAAAAATTTCTGGACTGTAGCCTGAACCATAACAAATTGTCTTTTGCTAGATGGAAATCCAGCCTCACATCTTGATCGATATCCAAAACCAAAATCATAATACACAAAGAATGATCTGATGAAATATTAATTTAAACGTTTATAACTTATAACAAATAATACTATAATAGATTGTGTCAGTTAAAATTAAAGAATGTAGAATCAATTTGTGTAACTGACAAGCATAGGCACCAACGCCTATTGCATCATCTATATAAATTACATCGATCTCAAAACTGTACCATCAAACAGTCAAATATACAACATTTGTAATTCCTAAACACACACATTATGGCTGCAAAAATATCCACCTTCTCTATTTTCCTCCTAGTTTCACTCCTTTCTGTCTGCACAACAAAAAGTGTCGCTCTCTCCTTGATCCCATCGTCATGCATCGGTCCTGATCCTGGCCTACAAAAATGTGCACGCGACTGTGGATCTGCTCTTAATGCTGCTTCTGGTTCTGCTGAACCTCATATTTCGGGTACAGCATTAAATGTGGCACTAGAGTCGATCCATGCTGCAAGGGCTGCTGGTATATCCGTTGTGAAATTTTTGTCAAGCAATAATAGTGGTTTGATCAACGAAAATGCCACAAAGGAGTGGATTAGCAAATTGAAATCCATCGTTGGCGATGCAGAACATGAACTCAACCAGGCATCCAAGGTAAATTAGCATTCTGTTGTTGTTTTGGACTATTTTTTTTTTTAATCTTGGAGTCTATTTTATATTGATATTTTAGCTTTTAAGTTCAATTAGTTAAAGTTAATACCAAATTAATCTAACTATTTTTTATAATAGAGTTGTGTACAAATATATTTAAAAGATAGAAATCCGAAAGAAACAAGTTTGAAAATATATAGGTGTGTTAGGCATCTTCCGAACAAAAGCAAAAGGAAAAACCTATACAATAATGTCTAGGAATTCTAAATTATATACATATTGTACATGTTTATGACATGCATAATTTAATCATGTTTTCAATATGATTTTTAACACGATGAATCTGGATTCTGGATAATACAATTTGTTGTATTTCGCACGACAAACTAGGTTATCCGCACCGAGACGAAGCTCGCTTCGACAAAGTTGCAGAGTGTTGAGAAGTCTTTAAAAGTTGCTGCGGAAATTACATCTAAGTTGAACGCTGAAGTTGGTTTGAAGCCAACAAATAGTGATACGAATGGGATGGTCAGCAACTTGACCAAACAATTCATGGACCTTACCAACTTGACGATCAAGGTCATTAGACAATTAAAACTAAGGGCAAGAACCTTTTGAAGATTGAAATGATATCCATCAGTTTCAATTCCTATTTGATTGAGATTTTTTTAGTTTGTTGGGATTACACGATTAGGCCGATTTGAAATGTAATATGGGGACGTTACACAATGAGTTTATAATGAAGTATTTAGTTCTCATGGTCAATTAATTTTTTGTTTCTTTAGTACAATAAGGTGGTTCCATTGGTAACTCAAATTTATTTTGTAGCGAAATTTTTGTTCAAATTAAATATATTGAAGGGGGCTAAAATTACCTTCCTGTTGATTGTTTCGTAATCAAGCTGTGTAATCTTCGATCATCTTAATTATTTATACGGCATTTCCCAAAACAAAAAGGTCTAAACAGAAAGAATAACACCACTAATCTGTTCGCAGCTTTACGTGGGACCAGTATCCTCGGCATGGGCCAGTATCTCTGCAGTGCAGACCTTAGATCAGCTGAGGGCCGTCATTCAATCTGAATGGTCCGATCTAATCTTAATGCGGCATATTTTTATGGGCCGCACGAATCTTGACGGACCTGATATTAATCCCATCATTGATCGGACAGTTCGCATCATAAGTCTACTCTCTGAGAGCATGTGAATTAGCTTTACATACTGATATTTTTGCATTTGTAGCTATTGCTTCTTCATTGATATTCTGATAATTCCCATCATAATATTGTTATACATATTCATGCATATGACTTGCCAAGCTAAACATATAGTTTTGCCTTATAAATTCGAATTTTCATATTAATAGGAATTAAAATTTGATTTTTTTTTTCTTCTATAATTCGGTTCAGTTGATGAGATTATTCATTTAGAATTTTAGATGTATACTAAAAAATTGGGTTGGAAACAGGCCAACAATAGTTGGGCTAGTGGGCTTTTATCGGGTTCATTTTCCATCATGTCAGACCCGTTTGGTCTCCTCTCTATCTCCGTTTAAACTCGTGTAAACAATGGAAAAACCTCAAAATCCAAAAACCCTAACTCCATGATCCATCACTCTTCACTATCCATCTCCATCTCCATTTCCTAGTTACCTCCACCATGCTCCGGCGCCTCTTCTCCGGGCCACTCCGCCACCACCTCCACCTCTCTCTCCAAACACCAATACCTTCTCTCCCCCCTCCCACCTCTTCTCCCGCTTCTCTCCCCACTGGCGATCTCCATTTCCTTACTCTCAGACTCTTCTCCACGTCTGGCCAAGACGGCTTCGATGGCTCCGACGGGATATGGAAGACCTCGACCGATGCTGACGAGACGACGTCGTCACTGTTCGGAGACGATGCGTCCGGATCCGATCCATTTGGCGAGGTCAACCGATCGGCGGTTTCTGATGCGTGGGGGGATGAATCGACGGAGGAGAGCAAGGGAGATCTGTTTGCTGATACGGAACAGGAGGGAGGAGCTGGGATCAAGGAGCATGTGCCATGGTCGTTTGGAGATGAGGCGGAGGAGGGAGGTGGTTTGTTTGAGAGTGTAGAGGAAGGAGGAGAGGTGGGGTTGGAAGGTTTTTCTGGAGGTCTGGTTGAAGAAATGCAGAAGAAGGAAGAACTGGATAAGGCTGAACTGGATAGGAAGGAGAAAGAGCTTAGAGAGATACTTAAAGGTTTGGATTCTTTCCTAAAAATTTACTGATTCATGGTTTAAAATTCTTCGTTTGACTTGGTCCGAGAGTTAGAATCTGATTTAATTTTGTGAATAATGGAATTTAGGTTCAAAGCAGGAGGAATAGAAGTCCGGAATAATTTAAAAAAAAAATCTGCTAAACCAATATCATATGGCATTATAATTATATGCATTTCTCTATGTTATTATAAAATATAACTTTTCTGAGTTCTGTTTATACCAGTATTTTGAAGGTCATAGTTAATTAAATCTGCGAGAAAAGCTAACCTTAGTGTTCCATTTTGGGCTCTTCCCTGAGCGGATCACTCAATTGCTTAATGTTGAATAATTGAGATAGATTATTTGTGAAAGAAAGTATTCAGCACTAGCAGATTAAGCTTCTTTGAAGGTAGCTACTATTGGGACAGCCTGACCATATTGTTTGACTAAATGAGTGTATCTGATGTTTTCAGCTTTTCAGCCAATATCAAATGTTAATTGAAATTAAATACCAGTGCAGGATCAAGGGTATATTTATATATAGATAAGTCGTCTTCAAGATATACCATTTGTATTTTGAAAGATATGTTTACTCTTATAATTTGAGATGGCATTGGGCCCTTGAACATTGTACTTCTGAGTTCTTCAAGATTCACAGATGTTGTGAATGTGTATATATATTATAGTTAATGCAAATTTAATAAATCAAAAGGGTGTTTGCAAGGATTGTATCTATCTGTTCATCCAAACACAAATATCTGTAAACAGCCCATTTGTTGTGGAAAACTGGTAACTTATTGTTTGAAATTATCTCTGAATTTATATTACATTTGAAACATTCTACAAAATTATCAATTTTGGTTATTGGAGTATTCCATTATGCTCTGCCGTGAATAATCAATCACCCATTTAATATAGAGTAATTAAGGTAGAGCTATTTGATGGGATGAAAGCAACTGAGTACAGTAGCCTTTACACGGACAGCCTGACTGTGATGTAAGACTAAATGAATGCTTCTTAAAGGTTGTGCTTTCAGTTAGTTGTAATTGTTACTCAAGGGTCCATGTTAGTATTACGTCAAGGATATACCTGTTATATTCACAACATACTTAATATCAAGACTTGAGAACATACATTGGCCTCTTTGTGTTATTCCATCAGAAACAACCTCCAAGCTTCGTACATCTAAGAAATTTCATGCATGTATGCACTGTATTACGCCAAAGTTATTAATTTTAAAAACGGAATTTTCTAATGGTTGCATATACTTCTGTAGTCAATATTTGAAAAAGGAAGTTCACTATAAACATGCTTCACATTTGTTCTTCAAGCTGGTCACTTTTGCTTCAAATTGTCTCTACTTATTTATTGAATTATCCTGTAAAATGATTTATCAGCTATACTTGCATGCACTTTGGCCATGATAACATGTTGGTGGTTTATATACAAAGGAGGGGGAAAAAGAAAAGAAAATGGTGATATAATCTATTCTTACTTTAGAAGAACTTGATTTGATTTTTGTCAGCCGGTCAAGCATTTTCAGATTAAACTAACTTTTGTGAATATGAATATTATAGGAGTCTGAGTTTTTTTATTCTTTTGAATAAACAAGTAACTTTGCTTATTTTATATTACCATATATTCTTAGACTTATGCATCCACTTGTCTGGCATTTTAAACTTTCAGGTCCAAACCGTGCATTTGGGGATTTAATTGCTGCATCAGGAATAACAGAAGACATGATTGACAGTCTAATCCTTTTAAAAGACGTCAGACACGTACCGGGCCTACCTCCTTTAAGAGAAATTGAAGATAGGGCGATTGCTAAACTTAATGCAACCTCAAGCCGAACCGAACTTGAGAAAAGGAAGCAAGAGGAAGTTGCTAAAACACGCGTGAAGCAAGTTGATGAAAAGGGAAGAGCCTATGCAACTGGCAGAAGGAAGTGTAGTATTGCACGAGTGTGGATCCAACCCGGCAGTGGCAAATTTTTGGTGAATGATAAGGAATTTGATGTTTACTTCCCAATTTTGGATCATAGAGCTGACTTATTACAGCCTTTTACTGTGACTGACACACTGGGTCGGTGGGATGTTGACTGTACTGTTAAAGGCGGTGGTGTTTCAGGTAATGTAAAAGCTGGCCGTCCCTTGTTCTTTTCTGTTTTAGTACGATATAGTGCTATGGTGATTGTTTCACTTGTGTTGCAGGTCAAGTTGGTGCAATTCGACTTGGTATTAGCAAAGCATTGCAGAATTTCGAACCAGCATATCGTCCATATCTCAAAGCAGGTATGACACTGATCTGTTTAAATTTGGTAAAATAAACTCTCATTCAACCAAGTTAGTTTTGGCCAGAATCTTACTTTACTAATCTGTGTATAATTTTGAACTATTAGTTGGATATCTGACAAGAGATTCACGTGTGGTTGAGAGGAAGAAACCTGGAAAGGCGAAGGCAAGAAAGAGCTTCCAATGGGTCAAGCGGTAGCAGGTACAGAAACTGGCATCAATTTATTTTGTTTATGGAGCTTGGTACTTACTTCAAACCAAGTGGTGTTTATGCCACTATTGAAAAGTTCTGGAGGTGATTGGGTGGGAGAAACTGTTCTTTTTTCTTGAGATTTGGGTATTTTCATTTTGTAATCAATTATGGGCTGGTTTACTGAAGTTCATGAATAAGCATGACATGTACAATTTTGTACTAAAAATATGGAGACCAATATATGGGAATATTTTTTTTGTCCCACCCTTTGTCAGAATATTTTTTTTCCATTAAGCACCTTTAGTAGGGAAAAAATAATTAGTCTATCTTTAGTATTTGATGATTGATTGTGAGTAGACGACAGCCAATTTATGATTTTTCACTGTGCATGTATTCCATGTCAAACATCGAGATCAATGACATGTACGTGTCCTTTTGCAATTTGCAATTTCCTTGACTTTTCTTTTGGTGTCTCACGACTGATTTGTGCCGAAATTTTAAAAAATAATATTAAAATAATATAATCCAATAAAATTAATATCAATTTAATCAGTTTAATATAAATAGTATCGTAAGATCGGAATCCAGGATTCCGAACAGTGCTGTGACTGCTCAAATTTACCTTTTTCATGGTTTTATTGTAATTCTATTATAAAAATTAATTTAATATATGAAATTTTAATATTAAATTAATATATTATGAAATTTTAGTAATATATTTTGAAGATAAATATTAAATTAATATATTTTATTTTACTTCTATTATAAACATTAATTAAATATATAGAATTTTAATATTAAATTAATATATTATAAACATTAATTAAATAAATTTTTTGAAGAATGTTAGTATAATATAATTCTATTTTATGAATAATATTTTAATATTTAAAGTTTTGATATTAATTTGATATGGATGGTTTTATTTTTAATATTAAAAATTTTCAATTATGTTAAATATTGTACATAATAAGTACATAATACTTTATGTAATAATTTATTTATGGCAATAATTATAATATAAATTTATAATTAAATATTAGATTTATTTCATTTAATTCATAATATTTATGTAATAATTTATTTTTATAGAACTTATTTATTTGTATGTGTTCACTTAGATCGTTTATATGTTCACTTTGTTTTATGTATATGTTCACCATTAGAAGAAGAATTGAATTTTGTAACCATAATATAGATTAGCACACTAAAATAAAAGAAAGGGAAAAATACATGAAAATCATAATATAATTTAGCACACTAAAATAAATGAACACACCAGGGTACTTAAAAACAAAGTAATAAATAAACTTAGAGATCTTGATCATCTACATGTTGCAGAATTTCCTCCCACCAGGGTTGATCTTCTTCCGCATTCATTTCTTGTTGATTACTGGCACCATGGTTGTCGGCGAGTTGAGCTGCTTCGTTCCAAAAAGCCTCATCATTTTCTTGTTGATTATTCGCAGCCGGGTTGTCTGCGAATTGAGCGGCTTCGTTCCAGAAAGCTGCCTCGGCTTCTTGTTGCTCAATCTCAGCCATTCTAGCCACTGCAATTTTGCGTTGTTCATCTCTCTTCTTGATCTTGATTAGGCTCTCCTTAATTTTTTTTCCAATTTTTTCTTGTTGCAACCTCCGGCTCTCTTCGGCGGCCTTTTCTTCCATTCTTCTCCTTTCGAACCATTGTTCTTTCACTCTGAATCTCTTTACAATTTCATCCCTCTCTTCTTGTTTCTTGTGTTCATCGTAGTGGTCACGCAAAATGGTATCTTTGAAATTGAAAACCTGACCACACTTTGTACAACTTACTGTGTGGTCTCCACGAAAATCGTATATGCTTTCGTAAACAATCATGGGTGTAGGATCTGGTTTCCACGGTTTGAGTTCCGGCATCGGTTCAGGTTCTGTGTAGTACTTTTTATAGAGTTCAGAGTTGCTCGACTCAGGTTTAGTAAGGTAATGTCGCAATCTCTCCCTGCGGTCTCTTTCTGGGCCACCATGAATGTGCCACTGATAATGGGTGTATAATGGCCACTCGCCACCATATTGCGAATGGATATTGTAGTCGAATTTGCGGTAACATTTATTACATATCGCATGATAATCTCCTTTTTCGATCTCATTTGGATTGGCAGGGGAATGTTTGTAATTTGGCAAGTACTCATGTCGAGTAGATGGTCATTCCCGCACTTCACTGTCGGAGGTATTTCCTTTCTCCATGGTAGTGAATGTTGAAGGAAGAAGGATTGAGTGGGTGTGACATATTTTTGCTGAGGAAGAATAATTTTATAGATCAGTTTAGACTTGCAATTATTTAAAATTAATAAATATAATGTGATATCTTTTCAGACTTTATCAGAATACGTTTGTCATTTTGCATAGCTTAGGTAGGCATCAGTATACTTTTCAGACTTTATCAGAATACGTTTGTCCTTTTTGCTTTGCTTAGGTAGGCATCAGTATACTTTTGAGCTTTTATCAGAGCACGCCTGTCCTTTTGCAGTGCTTAGGTAGTCATCAGTATACTTTTGAGCTTTTATCAAAGCACGCCTGTCCTTTTGCAGTTCTTTTCCAGACTTTACCAGTTGCATGAATTTAATTAAAATATAATTATTAATTTACTTAAATTGAAAACAGTAAAAAAAAAAGAAAAAGTATTGATTTGATTGTGTGACTATCTTGGTCCTTTGTCAATTTTGTTTTGAACAAATGGTACGCCTAAAAATTTTGAAATTTAAGTTTAGGAAAATTCGTCCGCCAATTAACAGCTCAGTATTTTTGTTAGAATTTTTCAGAGCGTATTTCATATTTTTCTAGCGCCAAACTTTTCGAATCTAGAGCTGTTTTTTCATTTCAAAGTGTGACTATCTTGGTCCTTTGTCATTTTTGTTTTGAACAAATGGTACGCCTAAAAATTTTGAAATTTAAGTTTAGGAAAATTCGTCCGCCAATTAACAGCTCAGTATTTTTGTTAGAATTTTTCAGAGCGTATTTCATACTTTTCTAGCGCCAAACTTTTTGAATCTAGAGCTGTTTTTTCAGTTCAAAGTGTGACTATCTTGGTCCTTTGTCATTTTTGTTTTGAACAAATGGTACGCCTAAAAAATTTTGAAATTTAAGTTTACGAAAATTCGTCCGCCAATTAACAGCTCAGTATTTTTGTTAGAATTTTTCAGAGCGTATTTCATATTTTTCTAGCGCCAAACTTTTCGAATCTAGAGCTGTTGAATGTGTGATTATCTCGTACTTAGGTGTGATAGCGCCAAACTTCATATTTTTCACAGCGTTTATCGTACTTAGGTGTTTCGTACTCGTTGTGATTGGTCCTAATTAGTTTTTAGTTATTATAAAATACAAATACAAATATAGAAGTCATAAATATAGAACTCATAAATATATAAGTCATACATAAGTAAATAAAATATAAAATACAAATAAATCCTAAATATGTCCAGTACGGTGGATCAACCTCCCCTCACTAGGGGACCAAATATACGGAGGACCTGGCGGCTGACGGGGGTTTCGTCCGCGAGCAAGTCCGACAGGTGGTGGACGAGGAGCCATCTGAGGAGTGGAATGACGAGGCGGTGCACTAGAAGAAGAGGCTCCGCCATATGTCTGACCAAATGAACCATAGCTCTGACCGAAAGGAGATGGATGAACTGGAGGTGTGTACGGCTCGTCCAAATGTACTCCAATGGATGACAAAAAAGCGTCACCCGGGCTCAACATAGGCTCGCCCTGAGAATATGGTGCTGGTCCAGGTGGATACTGTGTCGGATACTGTGTCTGGTATGGTGGGTACTGGGTCTGGTACTCATAATGGGTAGGTGGGTCTGGATATGGACCAGGAGGTGGGCCTGGTGGTGTCGGTAACTCGCCAGTGGATATGGGTGGCTGTGTAAATGGGTGGATGGGCGGCTGTGTGGATGGCTGACTCTCCGTCCGTCTGCTCCGCACAATAGGCTGGCTGGGTCTCGGCTGATCAAAATATGTGTCCCAGTCGTGTAAAGTATACCCAGATGGCTGTTACATACAATGATATTACAAATAATATTAATATTATCAATAACAGAATAATAAAAAATAATAATATTACAATTTTTTTGTTACCGTCATAAACTGCTGCTCCTCAAATCCAGGCTCTGGCGCGTGATCCTCCTCAGGCGAATCAGGTATGGAGTCTATGTCTGTAGCTAGACCCTTCGACTCTAAAAGGTGAGGTAACCGATGCGGCTCCCCAACGAGCTCCAACTGCGTCCTGCAGCCCTTCAGCATCTCCTTCCCAGCCCGTCTGAATCCTTTCTTCACCGCCCATGCACATGCTCGCAGAGCTTGCGTCAATACGTGCTTGACCTGTTTATTTGTTGTTAGTGACCAAAATACAAATCAATTCATTTTAATTGAGTAAAAAACTTACCATAGACACCCGCTCGGGCGCATCCTCTAGATAGGTCATCCGGCTAGCTGGAATCTGCTGTGCTACTCCCGGAATGGGGACAAGATGAGCACCTCCATGTATCCGCATCCATCTATCGTACGCGGGCAAAATATCGTCACTCCATGGCCGCGCCTCTGCCACCTCGACCTGCGTCGTGTCGGCCCACATCGCAACCTCTACTGAGAAAAGGTCCTGCAAATCCCTCTGCCGAAATGTGTTGTGCCGGTACTGTAACAAAGCCTCCATCCTCCTCCAAGCCTGTATTTTTAGGTCATATGTAATGCACGTATTATAAATATTTCAATTTAAATCACGAAGGTGAAAAGAATAACGTACCGTAGGAAGAGGAGGCGGAACAGTCTGGAACAGCATGAACTGATGCATCACCCGATCGGCAAAGTGCCACGCCACGACCCAGAAATGGATGCATGGAACGCGGAGCCGGTAGTACCTCTGCTCGTAGCGGGCATAAGGAGGCATGACCACCTGTCTGAGCTCATCCTCGTATGGCCGCCACACCACGTGTGCATGCTCCATCTTCATTAGTACGTCTCGAGCGTACTCAATACCGCTGCGAACAGGACCTTTCACTTTTTTCGACCTCAGCCGTGTCGTCCATTGCCTGCCAAAACATTACAATTGTTAAACTAAGTAATTAATTTTAAATTACGAAATTTAATTTTCATTTGTTTATAATTATGACTAATTTTAATTGTTTAACTAACTAATCTCAAATAACGAATTTAGATTAATTTTAACTAATTAATTATTACCTATCAATTTTGTTTATCAAAATTTTGATTATAATTTTTAAACAAACAAATTGATGTTATATTACAATATTTCATTTATTTTATTTAAAAAAAATATTATAACTCCCATACGGCGGACATCTCTCAACTGACGGCTTCCCCCAACCTTTGAAACTTTTCGTAACGGACGGGCGACAAAGCAATAACCGGGTGTACGACCACAACTGAAGCAGTAGCCACGGAGCAGGAACCTTCTGAGCGCCATTTGCCAGGACTGCCAAGTCCAGGCCGCGGTATAACATAGCAAGTGTGGCCGCACCCCAGTTATATCTAACTGAATCCGATGCATGAACATCCTGCAAATAAGAAAAAATATTTTTCGTTAGTTGCCAACTAAATTATCCAAGTTAGTACTAATGTAAGAGATGTTCTTAATATTTAAAATTACTAACCCGAAGTAACTCCAGATAAAAACAAGGAACAGAATCTCCTGTGGTATCTGGAAACATCTCGCAACCCATTAACTCCAACACCAAGGCCCGAGTGTATCTATCGATCCTATCTGCGTCCTCTGACCCAGGTCCCTGTGCCCACATATCACGCAGTTTCCCAAACTGTACTGCGTGAAGCTTCCTGCATTACATAAACATTACACACACATATATATATATATATATTGCAACATATCTCAAAATTTAAATTAAATTTTAGAACGTTTGTTACCTCCCAGCACGTCGATCAGTCGCCCTCTCTCTGAAGCAATCTAAAACATCCTCCATAGGAGTGTCCCGTGGCAATGCAAAGTCGGCTAGCTTCTGCACATCGTCGTAATCAGTACGACCGGTCACCGGTCGTCCAGTCGTAGGCAAGCCAAAAATGAAGGCGACATCCTGCAAATTTTATTTACATTTTTTATTAAACAACAAAAAAAACAATAAATAAATAAATAGCTACCAACAGAACTTGGAAAAAATAATACCTCAAGAGTAACGGTCATCTCGCCTACGCGGGGAAAGTGGAACGTGTGGGTCTCGGGCCTCCAGAACATGGCTAGACCCTGTATCATGGAACGATCCAATGGCATGTGACCTAACTCAACGAAATGAATAAGGCCCAATGTCACAAGACGCTGGTCCACCTCCTCGGTTCGTATCATTTTTGCCTTGTGCATTTCGGGCGTCCACGCCTAAATAAGTTAAAAAACATATTATTTACTATATATACTATTCACTATGTACAAAAATTAACTACATAAATTAAAAAATTTTATTATTTCCTTAAACCATAAACCCTATATTTCCTATATATATAAATAAAAAAAAACTTACTCGTACGCCTCGAAGCTCAGACTGACTGAGATGCAGAAGCTGATCAGCAGGAAGAGGAACGGGGGGGGGCAGCAGGGGGGGCAGATGAAGAAGCGCCAGGATCTCCTCCTGATGTAGATGCGCCAGGATCTCCTCGACGCCTGGTGGATCGACGTGGATCCTCTGGTATTCTTCTTCGCGGTGGCATTTCGACTGTTACTGCAATTAAAATTTAATAAAGTATAAAATCTATAAAAATTTCGGCAGCATCTCCCCTGTACCGGGAGAGTTTTCCAAAAAATCAGAACCCAATTAGAACCCAATTTCAACCCTATTTGAACCCAACCCAACCCAACCCAATTTCATTCCAATTTGAACCCAACCCAACCCAATTTGAATAAATCATTCAAATTTTACAATCATTGCATTTCACAAACCAATGAATCATTTCACAAGTATCAATGAATCAATAATTCAATTATTGCATTTCACAATTTTACAATCATTGCATTTCACAATTTTACAATCCATCAATCAATCTACAAGCAATTCACAAACATTTCTATTCAAACAATAATAAAATAAACATATAAAAAAGCTAACCTGGAGTAGAAATGAATTGTCTCTCTTCTAAACAATTTTTTACCTACATTTTTAATTAATACCATCAATTATTATCATTTTTCTAATTTTTCCCATATTTAATTATCAAAATCTTAATTATTAAAAGCAAAAAAAAATAAAAAAATTAAATTAATTACACATAAATTTCCATATGACTTTTTCTTATTTTTCGGTATTTTTAAAATAATTTTACAATTTATTATCTATTTTTGTAATTAATTAAGTAGTGAATAAACAAATAAAAAGACAAAAAATATATCCAATATAATTAATAAATTACATACAAATTTTTTCTGATTTTTTCTGATTTTTTCAGATTTTTTTAATATTTTTCCAATATTTTTCTATTTTTTTATTTAATTAACTAAATTATAAACTAATAAACTAAATAAATAAATAATTAAATTAATAAAAAAAAAACTTACTGTTCTCGTCGAATTGCGTCCGAGAGAGCGAGAGCGGCAGCGAAATCAGATCGGAAACCCCATATATATATAAAGGTTAGATCGGAATCCTGGATTCCGATCTAACGTTAGATCGGAATCCGAGAATCCGATCTAACGTTAGATCGGAATCCAGGAATCCGATCTAACGTTCGGAATCCAGGATTCCGATCTTACGATACTATTTATATTAAACTGATTAAATTGATATTAATTTTATTAGATTATATTATTTTAATATTATTTTTTAAAATTTCGGTGATTTGTGAGTTTCTAAAGCATTTATGGTGGAACTAATATCAGGATAAGCAAAGAAGAAATATCATTATTCCTTTTTTCCTTATGGTAGAAGATTGTCTCGTGCTATTATTGTCAAGATGAAAAACAATAAAATATGATTGAAGCGTCTTTAATATCTTTTTAAAGTTTAAAGAAAAATCATTCTTATTCAGTGGCGACCATCTTACTTCTCGCGTACACAACCAAAATACTAGCGGATGATGTTTTTGTCTACACGCATTTTACACCAAAGCAAGTCCAGTATTATGAGTTTATTAATTATGACTTATGAGGTCTCCTAGCTAGATCCAGCAAAAATAATTAAATGTGGCAAAGTATCTGTAGCCATTACAAATTTCTTGCTGATCCAACAAGGAACAGAATCACTGGATGGGATTTAATCACTTGTTAGCTGGATAATCCAGTTCACGACATGGGTCGCACTTGCCACACTGTTTTTCACGTGCTAGATATGCCCAGAAGCCTAATTTGGGTGCCTACAGTATACAGCTTTTTAATCTTTTTTTCAACCTGCTGTTTTAACACTCACCTGTGGACGAAATTAAATTTGAAACCCTCATTTCCAGGAAAACCATTCTAATTTTTTATATAACAACATATATAATCTGGTCTTAATAACAAGTTGATGTATGAATTGCATCTTTCAATGTACATGGCATCCAATGTTGTATGACCCACCTCACCGTTAGCATCAAAATGCAGAAAGATATGAATGCCCATAATTATTCCTCCTCAATCCTTACCCCTTTTTGTATGATCTCAGACAAAAGCATTACAACAAACCTCAGTGCATATATATACAGCCAGAGCATCTGTACCTCTCAGGTCTCATCTTCTACTAACTCAAACTGACTGTTCATCTCCATCTCCCCCATCCTCACAGTTCACATCAATTCATCCAATTCTTAATGGAGAGACACAACAGAATCACCCCAACCTACACTACCATCCCCTCTCCACTCCCAAAACCTCTCCCCTCTGCATCTAAACCATCTTCATACCTCTCTGTCCAACCAAAGCCTCACCCCTTCCCTAACACATCCTCCCCTTATATTCATCCCCAGCCTGAGACACCCCACCGCATCTCACGTCGTGTCGAAGACACTGAACTCAGCATATTTGATGCCAAAAAGTACTTCAATGATTGCTCGGCTACTGAAAAACATGACATACCAACCAATCAACGTGCCTCGTCGGTCTCATCTATTGAAAGTTATGCCAAGAAATATCCTAATAGAGGCATTTTGACTCCTGCTTCCTCTTCTGAGGCAAGCTGGAATAGCCGGTCCGGTTTGTTGCCTAACCCCCAGGGCTCTGTCGGGGTTAAACTGACAAGTTATTCTCTGAAAGAAAGACCTAAACCCCCACCATCACCAGGTCGGCGCATGTTTAGCCTCAGATGCCCTTGTGTTGGAAAAAAATCATTAGAAATCCAAGATAAATTTTCTGAACCGAAAAGCCCAATTTGCGCAAGATCTACCAATATGTCATCGATAACTAACAAGTTACGAGACAACCAAACAGAGGATGATAGTGCAAGTTCTATTGTACCATTGGAGGCGCTCACAAAAGTGAGGATATCATCTAGTACATGGCCAAAGGAGAGGGATTTTGTATGCTCCTCCACCTCGTTTCCCCCAAAAGGACCGCCTCTTTTCCCTACTGAAGTTGCCCGTACAATCACAAATCCGATAGTGTTCTCCTTACCTGATGTAAACAAAGCAACTAAAACAACTGTCATTGAACCGCCACGAGAGTCTATAGAAGTCTTTGGCACAAAAGCACCTCCCTCTAGGATCATACTCAAAACTGACGAAGAACAACTAAGTGATACTAGCTCAGACCTGTTTGAGTTAGAGAGTTTTACAGGCAATTCATATGTAACCACATCATATGGTCGGCGCCGTGACTCATTAGATGACCTTCTTGACCCACGCCGGCTTGTACAGTTGCCGCCTTCATTCAGACGAAATTCTGATGAGGCCGCGCAGAGCGAGTGCTGCTATCCCCCAAGTGAGGCCAGTGTGCAATGGAGTGTGACTACAGCCGAAGGCTTTGATCGGGCTAGTGTGGCTAACTTTTCGAGCGCGGCATCAGAATTTGATGAGATGAGGTTTATTCAGGTTGAAAGAGACCGAGTCAGTAAGAGGAGAGCTGCAGCTGGAACAGGCGGTGGAATTGGCGGTGGGCTGTTGAGTTGCCATGGTGATAAAGCAGTTCAGGTCCGGTGCAACTCAGCTCGGCCTAACCGCACGGTTAGATGAGGTGAATAGTTTAAATTGTTGGTTTGTACACTACTTGTGCTAGTTGTGTAGAGGCTGTTAATTTATCAAATTTTGATGACACAATGTAATGGTTCTTCTTTAGTAATTATAGTTTGCAGTAGCTTTTCTGCAGACGTAATTATCGTGTGTAATTTGGAATATAACCTCTTGAATGAGATGTTAAATATATATCAATTGAAGGCTGTCAAATATTCGGGTGAAGGTTTATCATTTTGTACAAAGAAACTGTTGGTTCATTCTGCATTATTATTTAATTAAATTGCCTAATGATTTTTGCTTGGATATTGATAAACAAATCTCGTTTGGCTTCCTCACGGGAGCTTTAATTAGTCAAAAAGGTGTCAGGATGCAAACAAAATAATCCTGAAGCTAGTGCAAAGGACAACGATGTAATATTCTGTCTACCTTTTAAGGAATAATTGGTTTTATGCCATTGTGAAAAATAGTTACAGATGTGTCACTGTTAGATTGCTAATTAGATTTATGTCATTATCAAATTGTGTAAATTAGATATATGCCATTTTTTTATTCCTAAAATGATTAAATACTAAAAATAACATCCTGTAATCTCTCATTATTTTTAAAAATTCCCAAATTGCCCTTTTAATAAACACTACAAATTACGTTTCAAAAAAACACTAAATATTCCCAAACGATGCCGTTCATTACCCTCAATTGAATTTCTAAATTCTCAACTTTTTTTTTTATTTTACGGATCTGATAGGTGAAATTCCATGCCCCCTACTTATATTTGCTACTCAATACCCTGCCGTCTGATCAAAAAACAAAAGCCCTTGCTGCTCAATACACTGCCCATATTTTTTATACGGGATTTGGTATCTACTTCTTGGGCTTAAACTTATCAAAGCATGGAAAATGGAAATGTGGCTCAGATAACCATTGATGTCTCAGGTGTACAAAAGGATATGGGCACGTCAAAAACACATATAAAGTTCCACGGCTAGTTAATAATTTACTTCGTGAATGCATATTTAGTTTCAAAGTTTTGTAGTGATATAAAACTAATTTATCATTTAGTAATGATATTTTTCTAATTTTAAATTTTTATAGTGGCATAAAACTAATTTGTCATTTAGTAGTGGCATTTTTCTAATTTTAAATTTTTGTAGTGATATATTTAAAAGGGTAAAATTGGAAAATCAATTTTTCGATGACAAAAAACTAATTTTTATTAATTTTTAATAGCATAAAACTAATTTATCATTTAGTGATGACATTTTACTAATTTAATATTTTCACAGTGGCGTAAATCTAATTAACACAATTTTTAATATTTGACTATTTGAGTTTGGGCCAGATTTAGTCGTACTGTCCTAGACTCCTACCTATACTAAAAGTTGGATTATATCTGTAGTTGTGGGGTTTGGATAAGAAAAAGAACACTTAAATATTGAAGCGCAGTGTTTACAGCTGAAATCCAAAGGATTTATTTATTTGGGAAGACTTGCCAGTAGGCAAGCTGAAATCAAAGTTGGAACTTGGAAAGAAAAAGGATCCCACTGTATCTGCCAGGAATGAGGGAATAAGCAAATTATTTGTTGAGTGTAAACCTATTTTTTATCATTCCAATACAATGCGTCTCAGTTAAATATCAGTTAAGTTGAGTTATTTAGCGTTTCATAAACCTATCTGAAACTTCCCGTAATTGAGTCTGTACATGTTTTTACAGACAATAAATAAATTTAATTAGAATTAGATTAAAATAAGCATACATCATATTCAGATGATCTATTTAAATTCTTAACCTATTTGGTTCTATAAATTTGCCAGCAGTTAAATAGATCATCTGAGTATGATTAATGGAATGATTTTAAGGTTCATGACACGCCCTTTTAGCTCATGCCTCATGAAGTACAGAGGACCAGTTTTCAATTTGCAGTATTTTCTCTTATTTCTTAACTAAAAAGAATTTCCATTTTCGTGAAACAATGATAGATCAATTTGGCTGTACTTTTTTTTATTTTGACTCTTTAAACTCTTTGCGGGACCATCTGACTTGCCAAAAGATTAGAAAGAACAGAAGCAACTATCATGGTTGTCTGAAAGTGAAACATCATAATCATAAAAGATATAAAAGAAATTATATATTCAAGATACATCATTGACATAAAAATGGTATAACTAACTTGAATTGAGCATCATATACAGTCCATAAATAGTACAATGTACTAGTATCGACGCTTGTGTAATCTCTACAATACGATATGATGCGCATAAGAATATATTGTACTAAACAAGAAAATTAATATTCTGCGATGCAGATAAACAAATATTTCTTTTTGTGTATGTGTGTGTGTGAACATGTCCAAAATAAGGCAACCAATTTCTCTGATCCTTCGACCCTTATCTGCCACTAGCGAACTTAATTTGACCCATGCTCTTAGTCATGTAGCAGATTGCAACGAGTGCAGAAATCAGAGCCACAGAATAGCGCAAAACATGCTCAAACGCCTCTTTCAAGTTTTCAATCGTAATTTCATATTAATATTTTTGATGGAGATTGATGTGTTTTAAATCGACTGACCAGCAACTTGTCTAAAAAAAAGACCGTTTTCGTTTATTTTCTATTTTTAATTTAAGTTGCTTTCGTAGATTGGGCGGGCGCATAAGAATCTAGATTGGTACCCACCATTGCACATTTGATACTTGTATCGAAGAGGATATATTATATTGAGCTTTAATCCGAATTATAATTTCAATACGTACATGAATTTTCTATTTTTAATTAAAGAAAGTCTTACTTTCTTTTTTTATGTAATGATAATTACCTAGCGTACATTCATATGATATGTTAAAAATTATATTTAAACAAAAAATTGAGATCGCAGATATTTTCATCATGTAGAAAAGACGTGTATAAAATTTCAGAAACTCCTATCTCGATTTAAATATAAAAAAAACTGTTCTCGAAAAGGTATATCTTGTAAGTAAGAAAAAAATATTAAAATTTATTAGCTTCAAACAAAATATAAATTTTATTTATGTCTGGTTTTGACTGTGATATTAGACTGCCCATGCTTATCCGAATCCATCATCAATTAGGTTAACAATGCATAACTTTTAATTTGTACTTTTTGATAATATAATCGGGACTTCCAAGTTTCCAGCACTTAGACCTCTATATAATCTAATTATACGTCCGTTGTGTGCTTCTCATGGAAACACGTTGCATTCATTATCCGATGCCATCATTTACATCACAAGTTATTAGCTCTACTGTTAGCTAAATAGAAATCTACATAGCTCTCCAGCTCATCTCACATGCGCACCCTACTAAAACAGCAATTGTTGTGTTTAATTTTTTTTTTTTTAACTTTGAGCAGGACTAAAGTTCAATGCATTAGACGGAGGGAGTCCTTCTAATGTGTTCGTTTTTTTAATTTTAGTCTCAAATAATAGTTCCAAACCGTTCAATATGATCTCCATATTGAAATCCTAGCTACTACAAAATCAATTTTTTTTCTTTTACTATTTTTTCATATTTTTTAAAAATTAATTTTTATTTTAAGTGGACAATCTTTTAGATCGGTGATTTTCTAAAAATCTTAAAAAATAGTAAAATTTTTGTTCTGTATTAGATTTCAATATAAAGATTATATGAATGGTTTAAATCGGTCGTTTGAGACTCCGAATTAAAGAACTAACGTATTATATATATATATATAGTAGCCTTACGCTAAAACTTTTTGAAGGTTTACTTGTGTGAGAGTAGATCTCTTTCGTACACTCAAATTATTAAATAGACAAAAGAACTTGTGCGTCCATGGTTTGCAACGTTTTTCTGGAATAAGATAATTGTAGACTGCATCCAGCTGTATATTCGCGGATACATTTAAATTTTATAAAGAGTTATATGATCTGTTCCCGAGCAACAACACAACAAAAAAATAATTTTAGTATGGAAACCATAAAGAACAAATCGTCTGGAACTGAGTCAACACGCAACTCTGATCGGAACCGAAAACTAGACGTAATTTGGAATTAGAATTTTTTTTCTTCGTACGTAGTTTGTTATCATCAGAAGAGAAAAGGAGATGGAGAGGAATCTAATTCAATGGAAAGTTTTAAGTGATGAAATCTCATACAAAACTTCTCGTCAAAATTTTTTTGGAAAAAAGTGGGGAGCGCCCACCACTCTTCAGATGAAGAGCATCCAAATTGTAAACAAAAACAGAAATTACAATCCCCATATTTAACCATAATACTCACCAAGACTTGACCCCTCAAACTAACATAAGCATCAATGCCTATGTTTAAATCTCCCTGGCAATAACAGCAACACACAACTACAGCTCATGATTATTTTTGCTATCTACATTAAGTCTTGAAACTCCAAAGAAGCACAACACTTATTAACAACAGAAGAAAACTGAAAACCAAAATTAAAAGAACAGCTAAAGGAGATCAAGAGCACTTCAGAACTCCTTTTCTGACGGCTCCTTTTGAAATTGGTCACGTTGTCAATCTCCAGCCCCAACACTCACTCCCTGGCTGTTGTTACATTCAAGCATAGGAGCACCCAGCACCATTTTTTCTGGCCCCACCTCACCATTTGTCCACACACCATTTGCTCCAGGATGGGCCCACATGTCATATAAGGCTGGCTCTCTCACCACCATCATAGCAGGAGCATCCTCAGCCATCATTCTCTTCATCTGTTCCTTAATATCACATGTCCACAAACCTGACCAGTATAGTAACAAGTGATTAATTTTAGCAATATAACTGTGTAAGGTGGCTTGAAGAGACTCCTTAAAACAAACATCATTCCTTAAGAGCCAACAGGTCCAAAGTATGGCTGCACTGCCCAATCTAAAAATTACTTGCTCTTGATCTTGAATCACACTTGCTAGAATCAAAAACTCATCCAGAGAATGAGGAGCATTATGAATATTAAATTTAGCCAAAAACCAATCCCATACTCTCTGAACATGGGGACAAGCAAAGAAGAGATGGTCAGTTTTCTCTTCATTAGGGCAATAGACACAATTTAAAGGACCCTCCCAACCAACCTCTTTAAGTCTAGATCTAGTAAGTAGTCTTTTCCTACATAGCAACCACAGGAACACTTGAATTTTTAAAGGAATTTTCAATTTCCAGATGTAATCATAAAAACTGCATGGTATCCCTCTGTCCTCCACCCACAAATACATGTCTTTGGTACTAAAATGCCCTTTTATGTTTCTTTTCCACACAACTCTATCTGATTCTAGCGTTAAAGGCATATGACTAGAAATATCCTGCATCAGAAACATAAAGTCTCTTAATTGAGTAAAAGAAAGTTGTCTCCTGAAATGTATATTTCTAAAATTGCTGGAAAAAGCTTCAGCCACAGTAAGTTTATGATTAGTGCAAATCTCATACAACTGAGGATAAATAATATGCAAAGACACATCATTATGCCATTTATCTTTCCAAAAAAAAAGTATTTACCCCATTACCTATTTTAACTGATCTGAGAATATCCACCATTGGTTCACATTTTTTACAAAATTTCCAAAAAGGGACCAATTTTGTTGATTGTGGCACTTCTCGTCAAAATATTAATATTTAATAGGGTTTCGTTTCTCCTTAGCTACATAGTTGATTTTATTTATTTATTTATTTATTGTTCAGATTTCTATATGTATGCTCAACTTTTTTATATTGGACTTATTTATTGTATGTGTTCACTTTGTTTATTTACATGTTCAATTAATCTATGTAATATGTTCACTTTTTGTTCAATTATGAGTTGAATTTATTTATTTTATATTTTGTTAATTGTTAGTGTTTTGTATGTATGTATGTATTCAGTTTGTTTGTTTATTTATATGTTCACTTAGTTATTTTTATGTGTTCAACTTTTTTTCTGTATTGTATTTGTTCACTTTATTTCTTTTATGTATTTATTTTGTTTAACATTTTTATTATCTAGCGGGAAGGAAACAAACTAAGAAAATAATGGTGAGATAGAACGAGATAAAAAAAAAAGAGAAATAAGGCATAGCTTAGAGAGAGATGAGTGACAAAAATGGAGGGAAGGAGAAGAGGATGGAGACGGAGAGAAGAAGGCGTTGGATGAGTGCACTATGAAAGGAGAAAGGAGAGGCAGAGAGGACAAACACGCTAGGGAAGGGGAGGGGAAAAGAGGAAAGAAGAGCGTGCGTCAGGAGAGGAGAGAAATTTTTATTTTTAATGCGTGATGGCTCGTGATGACAAAATTAAGCTAGCGATGGCACTTATCATTTCTGCATTAAACACCACATTTAGAAATAAAGAGAAAAATGATCTATATACTACACATGCATTTAATTTGATCACCGGCATTAAACACTGACCAGCACTTAAAGTTTTACTGGGCATCGTGTAGTGTAACACGGCATAACTCATTACGTGACAATGGGAGGCAATTGGAGGGTAATACATCTACCACATAGACATAGTACTTCACATATATATTTCTATCCTCATCAATTCCTCATATTGAATAGCATGCGTGTTTAGATCTCAAACTCACCGGACAGTCGGTCACCATTATATCCAGAGACAGTGGCACTTTTTTGCTACAGAAAACTATACCTTAAGCACCATTGTTTGGACATAATAATTTTTTTTCTAAACATGAAGCATGCCAAGATTATTATAATAACCAACATGACTCGTTAAAGTGGAAAAGCATAATTTGAGTATATAGAAAAAAAACATATTTGACAATAAAATAATTTCAAAAATAAACTACACTCTGGCTAGGCCCTAAACTGGTATGAGGACCTCATCTCCATGAGCCTTAACAGTTCCTATCGAACAAAAGGATCATATTTGTTGGACCCATTCTAAAATTTGATTGAAGTTAGCATACTGCTCCTCTCTTTAATCCGATTCGTTCAATTGTGTAAGCGAGACTTTGAGATTCCTGCAACGCCTACCCATGTGAAAGGAGCTTGTTTGCGCAATCCAAGGCCATCCTGTGAACATGTGGTCTGATTCTTCTTGAGAAAATTAATTTGTGGTCGAACCAGGGCTTTAAATAAAGAAGTTATTAAAAAAAGTCTTTGTGCCTGTTTTTTTCGAAAAAAAAAAAGAGTACAAAAGACAAAGAAAAAAAAAGAAAGAATAATTTCTGAGAAATTAATACATAAACTAATCAGGTTCACGTGATGTAGAATCCTTCATTCATCTAAAGCTTGTTAGGAAATTGCTCAATTTTAATTTTTTTGACTAATTATACTTAATTAATCCCATTAAATAAAGAGCAAAGTAGATCTAGTGCAAAAGCTCAATTCGACACAAGAGAAAGGTAAAAAAAAAAGTATACCTCTCTTGATATTGTAATCAAGAGGCTCGATCCTACGACTTAGAAATCGATGGGGTGCTCTCCAAACTCCTCCAAATCGAAACGCCTCGAGTCCACTAAAGTATTAACCAAGTTCTTCTCAAATCGTGATAGCGATGAGAAGAACAAGTCTAATCCCAAAGCTTTCCCTTTTTTCAATCAATTCACCAATTAATTTGTGGAAGGGTGAGCTCAACACATGAGCAATTGTGTGGAGAGATGAGAGAGAGAGAGGCGGCGCAGCAAGGGAGAAGGTGGCGGCTAGAGAAGGGAAAAAGAGAGCCATCCAAGGAGCCTTCATATAGGTCCTTATATAGCCTCCAAATCCTAGCACAAAGTTCACACTAATTACATAGTGTGTTATCCCACCTACCACCTATATGTGGTCGGCCTTGTATGAGCCTAGATGGGACATTAACTCATCTCCAATTAGCCCTCAATTCTATTAATTAAAGGTCTCATTCAATTGCTATTTAATTGGACTTTTCATTTACTATTAAATAAAAGCCCAATCAACTTAAATAAATTAAGTGTGTTGTTTATAAATAATTATTAATTTAATAATAATTATTTAGAGATCAGACAATGTATTAATTTATTTCAATATGATCCATTTGACTTAATTAATTATAACGGTCCACAACGGTATATAATTAATTAATCAACTTATCATATTTTTGCAATACTCACTATTGCAAATAAATAAATAATGCACGTATGGTTAAACACCTTATTTTGTGTGACCCTTTGAGGATTTATGCTATGTTGGACATGGAATTAAATTGTTATTTAATTCCAATAATCATAAGCGGTATCTAGCAACACGTTATGATTTCCAATTCGCATAAATAATGTACTGCTATAGTATTTAAATCATGCATAAGAGAATAAAAGTATTTCTCTATTTTGATTCTTATGTCTCACGATATCATCGTATAATCCAAGATAAAAATGTGTCATTCTTGCAGATTATACGTTTCTTGATCTAGAGTTGATCGCTTAGTTGCGCGTATACGATCCAACTCCATCAAGGGGCCCAAACAGATATCGTCACTCACTAAGTAAATTAATGAGGGACATACGGTTTTCTTGATGATTAGCTTTTTCCCGCACAATTCAAGAGAACATAAATAAAGTCCGTATAGCAGCACTTATCGGGAATCAGAGATAGACAATATTTATTGAACCTATTCTCATGTAGAAGAGATAAACATCTCAAACTTAGAACCAAAATCATAACGAAATAAATAATGACACATAACACAATCCATATATTTATTTCGTTGGGTCAAGTCCTGTACTATGTTCTATAACATACACATATGCAATTAAATTGGTAACTCTTTACCTATGATTTGTAGAACTTAATCATCACTTAATTTGCATACTAATCTTATATGATAATTAATGTTCCTTGTTAATTATCAAGATTATGGACAGTTTAGATTTATTATTGTCATTCTAAAGAATGATCCACAGAGATCCACCATTCAGATCCTCAACATGAATGATCTGTCAATAATAAACCTAGGAACAGATGATAAAATATCATCCATAACATAAACTAATACTTAAGTCATTAAATTATTGACTTTTAGGACATAACTCCAACAAAGCTTTCATAGCAATGAGTGAGATTGATGATAGGACATTTTCATACTATGGTTTTGATTCGATTTGGACCTAAATTATGTTTGAATTTATGTGTTTTCACTTGATTTCATCATTAATAGATTTGGAGATATGTACTGCTATGGTCTATTGTTATTTTACTGGACAATTATCAAAGTAAGACTCAATTTTGTACATAAAAGCAGCCACGAGCTACCCAACCAGGTGCATAGTTGACCAGACTGAAGGAGATTGCCAGAATTTAAGTTCAGATACTTTAGTCCGACCATTTGTTTGAGTGAGCAACCCACTTGCCTGAGTGAGCGACCCGCTTGGACCAGTTTCGACAGTTTTCAAATTTAGGCAGTAATTCCTGGCAACCATTTTTCCATGCGCTTTCTGCACAATCTGGCCGACTTACCAGCACGATTTCTATCCTTGGAAGTTATTTTCAATGCCTATATAAGTGCCTGAAAATAAGGTTCGAGAGATGTTCGATTTTGGATAGTTTTTAGACTAGAACGGATTTAGGATTTCAGCTCTAGTCGACCCGCTTAGAAATCCAGTTGGACAGTTTGTTGAGCCAGAAGCTCCAGTCGACCCGCTCAGAAATCTAGTTGGGCCGCTCAACGAGTTTCCAGAGCAAATAGAATTGAAGGAATCGATCTAATTGGTTGTAATCTTTCTTATTCTTTGATTATGTATTGCTTGATGATTGATACATATGCATGTTTAACTATGAATTCGTTAGAATAGAGTAGTTAAGTAGGGGTTATAGTTGTGAATCTATTTACTTAGTTGAATTTGTATGTTTAATTAGTTCTATTTGATTTTGTGTATTATATTTCTTGTGCTTGAATAATTAATTGATATCTTTGAACTACGTTAGGTGATTTGGTATTTTCCCGTCAAGTGGTGGCTAAACTTGAATGATAGGAAGTAAAGTCCAACCAAACCTAGGTTATGTCAATTGTATCAACCTAATTATACGGTCAATAACTAAAAGGTGAGACCTAGATCAAGAACCAAAAACGGTGAAGTCTAATCCCAACAAACGAAAGTTGAGGGATGTCATAGATCAGTAGGACAGGATGAGAAGTTTGAAGAAGGCAAGGAAATTCTTTGTCGGGTAAGTTCCGACCTGCACGAAGAGTTCTCTTTTTGTCTTTTCTCAAGTTCAACTCCCTTTCATACAAATCCAAAGAAATAAACCTATAACGCTTAAATCAAAAAACGAAAGTTGAAACTTAATTAGGAATTATTAGGAGATTAATTGAATTAATTGATATTACTTGACCTGTACGAAAGTAGGATTAAGGAGTGTTAATTAAGACATTAATCTTCACAATTATAAAATAAAACTAAGGTAATATGCAGCTTCATCGTCAGACTAGACGGGCCGCTTGGATTACAGGCAGGTTGTCTGTGCCAGCCTAGAAACAAACTGGCCGCCTGAAGTCTTGTCGACCTAGGTTCTCAAGTGGGCCGCTCATGAAAGTGAATGCATTTCTTGAGGCCAGGACTGTGTAAAAAAAAAAGTAATAATTTAAACTCCTAACCATAATCTGTTTGAGTCTAAATCTCAATTTCTAAACTGTTAATTTAGGACCTTTAAACTTTCTTTGCAACTTATATCAAAACTAGATTGATAATTAGTGTGAGAGTTTGATTAATAGAATATTTTGTCCCTCGAGCTGTGTTGTGCTATAAACAATTAGATCGGAAACACGAAGTTTTTATTTTGATCTAGGATTTACATCCTGATCAGTTGACTTAGATTGTGAAGATCCAATTACATCTTTCTCTCCGAACTACAAAGCTAGTAACGAGGAGAAGTTCTTTCAGCTTTTTTGAGGATTGTGATATCGTTATTATTTGTGGGTATTTGGACCGTACTTAGCACTCAAACCATTTAATTATTTGATAAATTGCTATGATTTTCTAGGAATTAGCTCTACCGTCGTCTTTTCTCTTATTTTTAGATTTCTTGACGATTTCTAGTGGATTCTCGAATATTAGATGGATTTTGACACTTGGCATACGCTAGATGACTCATTCCTAGCACTTGGAGGCAACATCATAGTTACTACTCGGACCGAAGGCATGTTTACAGAACAAAATAAGAGTCTAAGGAAAACAAATGGCTAAATAGAGTCAACATCATTGTAGAGCTCAACCTGAGCTTTCCAACGGCTTTTGAATCACCTAAATCGGAGTTCGGACGAAGGAGATATGACCAAAATACAATTGATACTCAAAAGCTGCAGTCTCAGTTCGACCCGAACTAAATCTGTTCGGTCCGAACTGAGGCTATTTGGTCCGAACTAAGCTGTTTTGACCCGAATTAAGCTTGTCCAGTCCGAACAAAACTTGTCCAGTCCTAACCGAGAGCCGCCATGGCATATCTGGAAGGGTTTTCACGCATGGAAACTCGATATTTTGGTATGTTTTCTAGCCATAGCTCCCCAGCCTCCTTTCCAAGCCAGAAGACCACTATAAATACGCCCCAAGGCTTGAAGGAAAGGATTCAACCTTGCATACCATAATTCCACCTTCCTTAGGCGATTCCACCATTGATTTCGTGGAGCAACCAGATTCTTGAGGCGACGACAGCAAGGAGAAGGTTGGAGACACGCGTTGCAACACCCCACTGCCTTTGATGGTTGAAGATCGAGCATAGAAAGACAACTTGGTTTATTCTTCCTATGTTTTTATCTCTAATTTTCATGGGCTTGTATCTTGTTATTTCTATGCTATTTGTTGTGTGTTTGAATATTATGTTAGGCTAAATTTATGTTGTCTTAGGGTATGGATGTAGTTTAGGTTTAGTTTGATGTTATGACTTGATGTTTGGCTTTATGATCTATTTATTGAGTAGTATTTTAATTGCTTGTTTAATTCTCTTATTTTGACCTGATTTACTTCTAAATAAAGGCCTGTTTAGTTAAGTTACAAGGTTAGGTTAAACAAATAGAATTGAATTAAGTACTAGGGATAAGTTGAAGATTCGAAAGAGGAGATTAGCTAGCACTGAAAGGTGTAGCTTCTAAGTTGGCTGAAATGCAACTTAGATATCCCTAAGAAAACAAATAAATAAGACATCGGTTAATTAAAATACCGACACGAAAGTTTAGGTTTAATTGGTCTATGTGGGCAAAGTAGAGACCTGTACTAATTTTTAGTCCAAAAGACGACAATTGAGGATTAGGTAATGTAGCTATAACCGATCTGAGCCCTTCATAAAGTTAAAACTCAAGTTGTATGGTCATAACTCAACATACCAGCTTCTGTTCGGACCGAACAAGTCGTGTTCGGACCGAACTGACAGCCTATGCTTAGATTTGTTGGTATTTAACGCGACAGCGAGCGATCCGGCAAATCGAGGGCTAAACCTAAGTGAATCCTGACCCCTAAGACGCCTTATTATACTTGAAAAACACCAAAATTTACCTGCTTTAGTTTGTCTTGTTTGGATTATCATTTAATTCTCAAAACACCCAAAAATATCAATTTAAACGCACCATTTATTTAGCTCTTTTATTTCACAACACCCTCAACTTTATTTTATTGTCTAGCTTCATAAAAAGAACAAGTCCAGTTATCGTTAAATGTCCTGTGGGTTCGACCCTAAGCTTAACTTTGACGACTAGTGAGGTTAGGTCTAGGTACAAATTTATTTGGTACTCGGATTAAAAATCTTTCATCAAATTGGCGCCGTTGCCGGGGACGGTGTCGATATTGGATACTTGTTTGAGTATTTGGAGACTAGACTTTTTATTTTTCTTTTCTACTCACTTCTTTCTCTCTTTATTGCAGGACTGGCAGGCAAAACACATAGGAAGAAGTCTCCACCACCAAAAGTTCGAAATTACTTCTTCCAGCACTTGAAGGAAGATCCAGAACAGCCCCCAGCTCATCAACCCACTCTCTGTTCGGACCGAACAAAACCAATTCGGACCGAACTGAGCCTTGAACAGAGAGAAGGAAGCCTAACAATGGCCGAGGCACTCACTCCCGAGGCCATTGCACAGCGCACACAAGAATTGGAGAACCTCCGTCTCCAACTTGAGCAAAGAGAGGCTCGACTGACAGCTGAGCGGGATGCTCTCACAAGGCAACAAAGGGAATTTGAAGACGAGCGTCGCCGCTGGACCCAAGAGGACGAGGCTAGCGTCCATAACCCTGACGATGAGGATGGCCGAGATCGCGAAAGGACACTTGGAGAGTACAAAGCCCCAAATGCTAGAGACGTGGGCGGACCAGTGTTGATTCCAGGCATCGCGGCCAATAACATGATGATCTCTCCTAACCATGTAGCACTAGTCCAACAAAATCCATTATATGGAGATGACAAAGAGGACCCTCATGCTCATTTGCAAAATTTCATTGATTGCACTCGTTTAATCAAAATTAATGGGGTTTCTCAACAAGCGATTAGGCTATTATTGTTTCATTTTACCCTTAAGGACCGAGCACAAAAATGGTATAAAACATTAAAAAAAGGGTCAATTAGGTCTTGGGATGAAATGGCACAAACCTTCTTAGATAGGTATTTTCCTTCGGATAGAGCGGACAAAATTAGAGGTGAATTGAATAATTTTGCCCAAAATCAAAATGAATCAATGAGGGATGCATGGGAACGGTTTAGGGATTTAGAAAATTCTTGCCCACATCATAGAATTCAAGAATGGATGCTCCTTAAATCATTCTACACTGGACTTTATGACAATATTAAAATCAATCTTGATTCTCTTTCAGATAGGGCATTCAAAAGACTTGATACGGCACGAGGGCGAGATTTACTTGATCATTGTGCAAGAAATTACACATGGTACCCTCTACTCATTTCCCGCCACTCAAGTAGTTCGAGGCAACAAGTGCACCAAATTTCAACTAAAGAGGCGAGGATCGAGGAACTAGAAGCTGAACTTGCCGCTTACCAATCGACTCGAGGGACACATCTCCATTCAAACCAATGCGGAGTATGCGGCGAGGAAGGACATACATCTATCAATTGTCCTCTTGCCAAAATTGGTAACGGAGGGGCCCAAGTGAACTACCTACAAAATGGGCTCCCTTACGGTTCAAAGTACCAAAATAATCGGCCAAATTTGTATAGGAATGCCCAATTCAACAACAACAATAGAGACCAATCATTTCAAAAGAAACCCTTTTTCGAAAGGGAAGAAATTCCAATTGTTGTTCAAGAATTCATGAGTGAGCAAGAAAAGATTAACAAATCTATGGCTTTAGGGCTAGACGAATTGAAGGCCACCATCGACGAATTGAAGGTTACCATCAACGAATTTAAGGACACTTCTCCCGACCACCCGGCAAGTTTTCAAGCCAACCACAAGTCAACCCAAGTGCAGAGATCAAAACCATACATGTCCTACGAAGTGGCAAAGAGTACCAAGAAGGTTGGAGACACGCGTTGCAACACCCCACTGCCTTTGATGATTGAAGATCGAGCATAGAAAGACAACTTGGTTTATTCTTCCTATGTTTTTATCTCTAATTTCCATGGGCTTGTATCTTGTTATTTCTATGCTATTTGTTGTGTGTTTGAATACTATGTTAGACAAAATTTATGTTGTCTTAGGGTATGGATGTAGTTTAGGTTTAGTTTGATGTTATGACTTGATATGACTTGATGTTTGGCTTTATGATCTATTTATTGAGTAGTATTTTAATTGCTTGTTTAATTCTCTTGTTTTGACCTGATTTACTTCTAAATAAAGGCTTGTTTAGTTAAGTTACAAGGTTAGGTTAAACAAATAGAATTGAATTAAGTACTAGGGATAAGTTGAAGATTCGAAAGAGGAGATTAGCTAGCACTGAAAGGTGTAGCTTCTAAGTTGGCTGAAAGGCAACTTAGATATCCCTAAGAAAACAAATAAATAAGACATCGATTAATTAAAATACAGACACGAAAGTTTAGGTTTAATTGGTCTATGTGGGCAAAGTAGAGACCTGTACTAATTTTTAGTCCAAAAGACGACAGTTGAGGATTAGGTAATGTAGCTATAGCCGATCTGAGCCCTTCATAAAGTTAAAACTCAAGTTGTATGGTCATAACTCAACATACCAGCTTCTGTTCGGACCGAACAAGTCGTGTTCGGACCGAACTGACAGCCTATGCTTAGATTTGTTGGTATTTAACGCGACAGCGAGCGATCCAGCAAATCGAGGGCTAAACCTAAGTGAATCCTGACCCCTAAGACGCCTTATTATACTTGAAAAATACCAAAATTTACCTGCTTTAGTTTGTCTTGTTTGGATTATCATTTAATTCTCAAAACACCCAAAAATATCAATTTAAACGCACCATTTATTTAGCTCTTTTATTTCACAACACCCTCAACTTTATTTTACTGTCTAGCTTCATAAAAAGAGCAAGTCCAGTAATCGTTAATCCGTCCTGTGGGTTCGATCCTAAGCTTAACTTTGACGACTAGTGAGGTTAGGTCTAGATACAAATTTATTTGGTACTAGGATTAAAAATCCTTCATCAAATTGATGAAGGCTTTGAACCTAGGAATCAAATAAATTTGTAAATCTAGACCTAACTTCACTAGTCGTTCGGAGTTAAGCTTAGGGTCAAACCCACAGGACGGATTAACGATTATTGGACTTGTTCTTTTTATGAAGCTAGACAATAAAATAAGGTTGAGAGTGTTGTGAAATAAAAGAACTAAATAAATGGTGCGATTAAATAGATATTTTTGGTTGTTTTTGGTTCTAAATAACAATTCAAGAATAGTTAAGTAAAGCAAGTAAATTTTGGTATTTTTCAAGTATAATAAGGTGTCTTAGAGGTCAGGATTCACTTAGATTTAGCCCTCGATTTGCTGGATCACTCGCTGTCGCGTTAAATACCAACAAATATAAGCATAGGCTGTCAGTTCGGTCCGAACAGACTGAGTGGAGAAAGATGGTTTAGGTAGTGCCTTGCAATATGTGGTTTGTTTACCCATGCGTTTGAACTTATTCATATAACCATCTTGATCAGACTTAATTTTTTTAGGCTGTTTGGATCGCTTAGGAATTTGGAGAATTTCTTACTCCTAGGCATAAATTTATTAGGGAGTGTGTAAATTTGTGAAGAGTTTGGATTGTTTATAATAAATTTATGTTAGGAAGATGAAATTCCCCAAATTCTCCAAATTTCAAACAGCCCCTTTAGTATTATTTATTGACAAGTCCTTTTTACGCATATTAATTTTTAGTTTTTTCTTCATTAAATGGCAAAAATTATCTTTTAGAAGTTCTAAATTTATTCCCTCGATTTGCAAGAGACAAATTGTAGACGCACTCTTTTCCTCTTTACCAGCTGTAAGAAATATGTTGATGGGATCCTAAGCAAATAAGGATTGTTGTTGAAATTGTATGTTTACAGCTTGAACAAGCTATTATTAGAAGTTATATAGTCCTTTTATGCATATTTAATTTGCAATTAACATCCCTCGTTTGTCCTTGGAATGCTGTTTGTTGATTCATGGGTGTGTTCAGTTTTTTGTTGGTAGGACAAACTCAAAACGAGTTTTGGGAACACTTTTGGGGGACTGCCGGTGCTGGCCCACTTAGTTGTAGTCAGTGGCGGATCTAGAAAAAATATTTAGGTGGAGTTGAGTTTATAAAAATATTGGACCAACATAAGTTCATTATATATACATCTCATACAATACTAAAAATATAGTTTATAACTATATTATAAAAAAAATTTGATGAGCCACTCAAAATACATCAAAAGAAAAATTGCAATTTGAATTTATTCACAGCCCACAAGTGTATATATAAACTATGGTAGGTGGGACTCTAGCCCCAGCCGCCACACCTGTGGATCCGCCACTGGTTGTAGTTAGAAAGCTTGGTGGGATCCACCATGTGTCCTTGGAAAGGTTAACGAGCTTGGGAGAATAGCCCCATTCCCTTTTGTCCACGAGGGATTGGTCTCTAGCTGACGTGGTTCCTTCTGCTACCATATATTGATATGGAAAATATTACGATTTTGAGTCTGGGACCCACATGTCAGGCTCTCCTCGCGCGTGACGTTCATGCACCAAACAAGTAGCCACTAGCCAGTGTACCAACTCCAATTAGATAATTGACATTTCGTATATACATACATGGGTGCATGCATTACTTTTTGTCTGAAGATAAAAATTGTACAAGCATTCAAGCAACGTATTGGATGGATAAGGGCCTAATTTGGATACATGCTTGGACAAATGAAGCACCAAAATTTGTTTACGGTTCCATTATTTGACATTTTTTTCACGCTTCATATCAACAAAAAGAAAGAGAAAAGATGACAATATAATTGAGTAATGTATATATACTTTCAAGCTCTAGCAGTTAGAGAATCTACAAACCGGAGACAGTGATTTATGTCTTAAAATTTTACATTCAAATTCTAAAATAAAATGAGTTGAGTTAAAAAATATAAACATAAAGTAGTGTTATACTGGAGATTTGTCATTAAGTTTTTCACAAATCACAACTGATCATCCATCGAGAAATGATTTCCACTACAAGTCTGCGAATCCTATTTACTGGTTCAAACTATACAAGACGATTAATCCAAGATCACCAGGTGAAATGATATCTCTCATCTTGAAAAAAAAAAATTCAATTTTTAATTAGTTGCTTAATGTCAAGATATCTTTGGCTCCGTTTGGATGGTGTGTGAATAAGAGGAATAAGGGAAGAAGTATTAGAAAGTGTGTAACTTTGTGAAGAGTTAGAATTGTTTATAATAAATTTACTCCATTATTCTCTTAGGGTGTGTTTGAATGAGCATATATGGAATAAGGAATAAGAATAAAGAATTTTGATATACGTGCTTATTTTTATTCTTATGCAACCCAAACAACACAAGAATAAGGAATTTAGACCCTTATTCCTATACTAACAAAACATGGTATAAGAATAAGAAATTTGGATAAACACGTATACCGAAATTTCTTATTCTTATTCTTTATTCCATGCTCATCCAAACACACCCATATCTCTAATTTCTAAGGCTCATCCAAACGAAACCTTTAGTAATAGACTGTAGACTGTAATAATAAATCCTACCCAAAGGAAAAGGACCAATCCATTCTTGGTACAGGGCTGCTTGCAAAAAATGAAGATTGATTGATGCACCTTAATTAAGCTGTTTGATTATTGAACTTTTGACATATAAATTTTACTAACATATATAATCTCTTGCTTCAAAATAAAATTATATAACAAAGTTTTGCTTGGATTATGGAGAATAGCCCTATTGACAGGCGTGGAGATAGATTTTTTTTAAGGGTGTGTTTGGTACTGCTACGAATAGCCCTATTACTTTACTAGATTTTGCATTCTTAGAAAAATTAAGGAGTCTCTCTTAGAAAGCTCATTGAAACATACAATTATCTTCATTAGATTATATGGATTAAAAAAAAAAAGTCTAAGTTTTTTTATCCCAAATAAGTTGGGGTGGGCTAGAAATGACACCCCCGACTCTAATCATTTCTTATATATATGGCTGAATTTTTACGCTGGTTCGTCAAGCCTGTCGCGAACATACGGACTTGAATCCTGGACCTATATAATCTAGATTATATGGATATAAAATTCTTATCCATAAAAAACAGCGGGGGCCAATTCCATCTTACTCCATACTGTTCATCAAATCAGGTATGCCCAATGCCTAATTAAAACAAAATAACAACAACTTATATGCATTAAAAGAAGGTACATTCAGTACCAAAAAGGTACATTTTAAACTCGTTATGGTTTGTTCCCGACAGCTAATTTAATAGGCTTCACGTGCTATAAAATTTTTATTCACGGATGTGGCTTGCCCCAAAACTTCGATCCATATTCCAAAAATTTCCAGTTGTTGCAATTTTTTTGTCTTAAACTACGCTATCCTACAAGACACAGAATTTTATAGATGCATAAATAATTTAATTATTCTTCTAAAAAAAGTTAACAATTAATTCATTAATTGTTAATTGAAATCCGTTCAACAATAAAATCTGACATATATTGTGCGTTTATATAGGCTGTGTATGGATTTGACTGGGAAGTAGAGAATAAGAGAAGAAGGGCCCAAATTTATTATTAAACAATCCAAACTCTTCACAAAGTTGCACACTTTTCAATATTTCTTCTCACTTCTTTTCTTCTTTCCTTCTTCCCACACCTCATCCAAACGGAGCCATAAGCAATAAGACCGACTCAAAGTTGAGACTTGAGAGACTTGATTGAGAAAATATATCATAAATTAACGGTAATTACTACCTACCATCGATCTAATTGTCATCACTGTCATCCACGAGCGACTTAGACGCTTCAATCTGATTCGAGCGATCCTAGCATGCGCGCCTTTCTTACCCAGCGATCCGAGTGCGCTTCCCCTTCCCTCCCTCCATTTCGTACGGCTCCCCCTCCCTTCTCTCTCTTCCTTCTTGAGTTCCCCTCCCTCCCTTCGCTCCTTCTTCTTTCTCCATTTTCCTTTCCTTTCGTCTCCCTCCCTTCTTCTTTCCTTTCTGCTCTCTATATTTTTCTCTCTATTGATTTTTTTTGGTTTCTCACTGGCTCTTTTTTTCTCTCTCCATTCTATATCACGTTACATCTGTTCAGTTTATTTGATATAAATGTTCAATTAGTTGTCATTTTTATTCAGTTTATTTGCTCACTTTTACTTTTTGTATGAGTCCACATTGTTTGTTACGTTTGTTAAGTTTATTTGATATAATTGTTCTTTAATTGTCATTTTTGTTCACTTATACAAGTCAGCATATTTGTTACATCTGTTCAATTTATTTGTCATAACTGTTCAATTTATTTGGCATTTCTGTTCAATTTATTTGCTCACTTTTACTTTTTTGTACGAGTCCACATTGCTTGTTACATCTGTTCAACTTATTTGCTATTTAGTTTAATTAGTTGTTATATCTATTCAGTTTAAGAAGGCAGGATAAAGTGTGAGGAAGAGGAATGAAAACTAGATCCCAGGGAGGAGGGAGGGATAGAAGAGAGGGCGCTGGCGAGGAAGGAAGGTTAGGGAGGAAGAGGCGCGAGGGAGGAATGACGCGTGAGGGAGAGAGGGCGCGTGAGTGAGGGAGAAGCGCCTTATCCAGAAGTGCGGAAAAAAAAATGAAAGATAGAGGAAAAGAGAAGATTGAATGACGCGGATGATTTTTTTGTGGATAACGATTATCAGCTCTGTAAATTAACACCCTCCACTACTCCAGTGAAATCAAAACTCAAAAGGCCTTCAACTTCAAGAAGAAAAAATTCAAAAGAATACATGAATGGGTTCAAAGTCAAGCCCAGTCCGTCAGCCCATGTTTGGCCCATTACCGGTTTGCGTCCCAACAAAGAGCGGAAAAACCAACCGCTTCGTTAGTCCCACGAGGGAGCTCAATGCGCAAAATCGCTCATGATGCATATAAAATGGAAGGGAGATCAACATTTCAAAGCATACCTTTCTCGGCCTTTTGGCTAAGATCAAGTGTAGTATCTGTTCTTATCAGTTTAATATCTGATATGTGGGCCATGCGCTCACAACGATATTAAATTTATTTTTTGTGGGGGAGAGTCCACCACAGTAGCTTGCTACTAGGCCCTCGAGCGTCGCCCTTGTGCTGCACTATTGCATGGGCCTGGCGCACCCCAACCAATGCCAAATCAAAATTTTCTTTTATCTGGCTAGACTTTGCTTAATGAGGGCCTTAGACACAAAAAAAAGCATGTTGAGATCAGAGACTAAATGAGATACAATCAAATATATAATCAAATATATATATATATATATAATAATAATTCAATTTCAAACCTTCAAATCACTGTAGAAAGAGCTCAAATCCTACCGGTTGTGTTACTGTTCTATTTTGCGATGGATTAAATCTCGCCCCTTCATTTCCACTATGTCTGGCCTGCGTCTACTCCTTTAGTTTTTCTGCTGCCGTTTCTTTGTTACGTGCTTTCCTGTCATGCTGCGTCTTCTTTGCTATTTGGCATGCCACCTGCTATACGGTGCTACTTTTGCCGCATTAGATCCTATTTCTCTTCTTTCCAGACAGCAGAGCTCCCTTTTCTGTCCTTTGCGGTCATTTCGCCCTGTACGGCTACCTCTGCCGAGCTCTGTGGATGGTCTAGAAAGGTCTCAAGGACACTGTTTCCTAGCGAGGGTTTCCTTCTTCCTGTATTGCGTTCCTGCCTTCTTCTTTGGTGCGTGCTCTCTATTTTTTCATTGCTTAGTTTTTAGGGTTTTCGTTTTGCTGCCTCTTCGCTTCCTTTTGTCTTCTAGGGTCGTTGTATTGGGACTATTTTGCTGCTGTTGTCTAGGTTTGGAACTTTTTAGGAAATTAATGGGTCTAATTTCTTTAGGAACTGTTGCTTGGTTTTCTTAGGTTAGTAGCGTTTTCTTTTGTTGTTTTTATTTCCTTTCTGCGCATTGGCTGTGTTCAGTACGTGCCTCACTTCTTCCTTTCTTGCTTTTTCAGGTTTCCTGTTGCTGTTGCTGTTGTTGGTGGTTTGTCTTTTCTTTGCAAGGTATATTTTGCTGTTCTTGCTTCTTTCGTTGTCATTTGGTGTTGGACTGTGCTGTTCAGTTGATTTTTGTTGTGGATTGTTACCTGTGGGTTAGGCTGTTATGCTTCTTGGGTTATTGATTACTTTCAACAATTTAAGGTTCTTAGGATGCCTGCGGTCTTTGGGTTAATTTTTTGGGACTTTTTTACCTTTTCTGTGTTTGTTCTATAATTCAATGGGTACTGCATTTGTTTATGGTGTGTGTTGTATTTCTGTTTCGATCTTATGATGGTCGTTGTATTTCTATAAAATGTAGTTGCACCATAGTGGTTACTGTCCAAGAAATTTTCTGTAGTCCTATCTCTCTCGGGCATAGATAGTGGACCATCTTTCATTTTTTTTGCGCAAAAAATAAATAATGCATTTATTGGGATTCCTCTTTGTAGGAAGAAAATTTCCTCAACGAAATTTATAGGATGTTGTACATAAAATAGTTAGGCGGTACATAATCATGTTTCTTTCTGCACATAAATCAAGAAACTGATTTTGATCAGTTTGCTGCAAATAAATCAAGAGAGTATCAAAGGTTAAAAGGCAAAAAACTAGAATTAAGTGATCGATTGCTTTGATCTTAAATTATATAGATCAGGAATGGGTTCTTTCTTTGTGTTGATTTGTTTAATGACCTTTGAGATGCATTGTACTAACCACTTATTAGGCTATGGTTCACAGAACATAATAGATGGATATATTGGAGGTCAATATGATGGGTTGTATTAAAAAAATATGGTGGATTCCTTCTTGTTTGACTTCCTATTTATTGATAAATGAGTTTTATTGACATTTCTAATGGAGAAAAATCTATATTTTGGTTTGCTGTTAATAAAGGCATATCTTCTGTTGATAAACAAAATTAAAGATTCATCAGTTAGGATTAGAGATTCTTCTTGGCTGAGAAAAGGGGGAGGTGTTGTTAGGTGGTGGAAACAGGTTGGTCATGATTTGCTCGAGCTCTATAATTTGGTACTAATACTTTTTGCCTTTCATCTCTTTAATAAACATGAACAGTCAGAACTACGAAAATTGTCGGATTTAAGGGAATTAAGGAAATTAAGGGCACAACTGATGTTGTTGTCTAATGCTGGCATGTCAGCTGCGTGCAAACTGAAGGTTAGGTTTGGACCCATAATTGGTGCTAATTTGCTGTATTTGAAAATTATAGATGAACTGCAGCTGAATGGTAAATTTGGCTATAGAATCTTAATTTAACTTTTTAATAAGATGTAAAAATAAATAGACGCTTAAGTGTGAAATGGGGTTAGCTAACATATCACTTGATATTAAATTGGTTTGCCTTTTTCGTACTTAACAAAATATAAATAGTTTTTTTTTTAAGATAAATTGGAGGTCTAAGCCATCCAACTTATTTTTAAATTAAATGTCTAAGAAAGACCCCCAACCGAGTTTCGAACCTGCGACCTTTCACTCAAGTTTGTCTAATAAATAGTTGGCTTGCCAAGTTTGTCTGGGACATTTACTGATGCGAGATTATTACTTGTAGGTGTTTTGCTATTTGCTTAGTCCAAATGATGGTACTCACTGGAGGCAAAGAACCCAGTCCGAAGCGAAAACATTTTATCAACATCTCTGCCATGACATCTGATATGATTACAAGATTGATCAATCAAGACAAGATACATATCCTAATTAATCTCAACGGTTATACCATGGTAACTAATACTTTATTCATTGTATTACTTATTTACAATAAGCACTGAAAACACAGTTGAATGCCTAATGAGGGATCTTTTGTTCCTTTTTTTTTGACAAAAAACAAAATAAAAAGATTTGACCTGCAAATAGTGTCCAATATTTCTCGTAGTTTGGATTACCATTCTCATGTGCAAGTTTAGTAAAAAAATGTTTATTTTTTTTTAAAAGTTGGCAGTTTTTCCTCGGCTAAATGTCAATTACACACCATTTGTGCCCTTATTAATTTTGGTAAATTGAAATTTTAACTTTTCGAAATAGACATAAAAATGTTGCGTAACAGAAGAAAAATGTCTCAGACCTGCATGTCCCTCTTATCTTTCTATTATGGCTCTGTATGGTGACCATTATATGAATATCAGCCTGTAGGGTATCCGTTGTTGTCTCCATTTGTTTGCAACGTACATTGCTTTTGATGTTGTCAATAGCATACATATGATTAGCTTTGCACCGTATGAGCACAAAAGTTGAAATTCAGCTTGAAACAAAAGCGAAAATATTAGTTATTCATTCCTTCTTTGATAATTACAGCCAAAATAAATTGATCGAGTAGCCAAGTTTCTGGATTTTTCCTATTTCTGATTTTAATTTTCTCTTCTTTATTGCTGAACCTGAATAACTAAATGTGAAAATCACTTGCCAATATGCAGCATATATTGGTCTGGTACAGAATGATTGCTCCAGATGACCTCACCAAGTTTCAATTTTGTTCTTTTCATGTGGGCTTTGTTGTTTCAAAATTTAAACTCTGGTGTTTCCCTTCCAACGCATGCTATGATCTATTATCTTTTAGTAGTATTTTTCTTCATTTAGCAGTATAATGACCGGTATAATAACCAGTAAGAATTACAATACTACTGTAAAATTTAAAAAATACATGTTCTTTTAGCAGTACAATGACCAGTATAAGACCAAGTATTGTGATCTAAGATACACGTCTTCGCTCTTCCTTCCACAATTCAGCAGTATTTTTCAGTATTTGGTTTACTTTCTTCTTTCATTCTGAAGTTCTAACTGGTCATTATACTTTTATGATAGCTATTTAAAAATTGTTTCTCTGCTGCTTTATTCTGTTGCAATTATATACTCAAGTGGAAGAGATAAAGGAAGATAAGAACCAGCTTCGTGTATGTTCTTTTGATTCTTTATAATGATGTGCTCTTACATATGAAATCGCCATTTATGTGCTGCATATATTTGATTGTAGTTTCGTATCTGCTACTAAATAATTTCATTCTTTTATGTCGAATGGGCAGTTTAGGAATTATTGTCAATAGTTTTGGAAGGCTTTCAATATGGCGGTTTAATTCAGATAAGATGTTGTTCTGATTTGAGCATTGTTAATAACATGTTCAGGTTATATACTGCTCTCTCTCTCTCTCTCTCTCTCAAAGTTCTTTTATTTATTTTTTTTCTTTTGATAATATGTGGACTGTGTCAGAAATTTCGCATACAATATATATCCCCAAATAAGTTTGCTAAGAATGTTCTTATTCTACAATATATTCTTTTTTAATAGGGTTGATAGCCCTAAGGAAGTGAAATGTTTATGGATTATTTTCTTCTATTCATGTCCATTATTTACAGGTGAGTGATTCAACTAAGATTGGCCTTTCCCTTGATTTCTAATTTTCTTACAATTCCATACGTGGTTTTAAAAGTTCATTATACCAGCATCTTATGGTTAAATTCATATAATAAAATAAGGTTACAAAAAAGACAACATAAACATATGCAAATATGACATCACTCTTTGACTTGATGATTCTTTTTTCATGCAATATATTTTAATATGGGTTTCTTTATTCTATATAGATGTATAATAAAGAGTAGATTGATATTGAACTTATGGAAGAAATCATTTATGCCATGGAGATTAATTTGCTGCCAATTCAGGTAGGAGGTATTGACAATTGTTTGTATTTTTGCGCTGCAATACCACTGTACTGTTGTTGAGGCAAAGGTTCATCTTATCAAGTCCAACAGTTTAGCATTTTAGCTTGGGAACAACCAAAAAGGATGCTAAAGATAGTTATGTGATAATCTTAACTCATTCATGACAACTGAATTCTTTGTTGTGGCTAGGAAGAAATCAAGAAGCTATTTATCTTTGATTGATCAGTTTTTCTTAGTTTATTTTTCATGAATTGTTGCACCTGTAAGAAGTGATTAAGCTGGTCAATACATTTCATTTTTCCCTTTCAAGGTACAACATATCAATGTCAACATCTAATTTGACACATTGACAATAGCTCATGTATGTCGATCAAAATGTAAAATATGAACTCCTCGGTATAATGTCAAAATTAGAATTATTGTGGTTTGTAGGTTATCTTAATTGCTACTGGGTTTTGATTCAATTTTTCTTTTACCTTATTTCTGTAGGGTGTCAATTTTGTCATGACTGATGCAAATTGTGCTATTGTGCCTTTGGTCCACTTCATGTGTAAGAAGTGGTAATCAAACTATTGCGATTGTTTTGGAGTAAGGGTGTTACTAGGTCGATCTAAAAAAACTTTTTAACTTTGAAAAAAAATAACGGCTCATGCCGAAGCACCGATTTCTCTACTCTTCTATAAAACTCGATATAGTGAAAAAATTATATTCGATCACCAACCAGCATGGCAATTACATCTACAATCAATAACACATGCATGACGGTCATCTTAGGTTAAACCTTGCATCGAGCGAAGTGCGATGGATTAGCTAGTTGTTGCAAATTTTTATTTCTAACAATTTATTTTTTAATAGTTCTCCATGTCAAGTCTTACTGTGCTGCACAAAATTAGCTTGCAGGGAAACAAGGCCGAACGCTAATCTCGAACTCGTTTGCAAACTAGTAGTGTTCTTAGTTTTGCGTTGTTTAACTCGAAATAAAAATTCAGTTATACTATAAGTGTTAACTTGGATTCTCATCATATTACTGGGAAAAAGAGAAAGCGAGCATGCTCTAATATGTGCTTTGGCATTTTTTTTATTTTGTCATAACTCTTCAATTAAATAAATAGAAAGGGTAAATATTTCCATCATAACTATTTATCTGATTAAATGAAGAAATTTTAGGCTGAACCAATTTGGGGAGAAATATCACAGAAAACAATTCATGGATGTTCAAATATCTATAGTTTTCGCAACTGATCCAGTCCAGTTCGCCAAGTGTTATAGGAAAATATTTTTGCAAATTTGTTATAATTAGTGACCTATAAGTAATAAGTTGTTTAAAATTTAAGGCCTAAAGCCCAAGTATTTCTAGACCGTGCAAACTAAAAGGCATATCAAAGATAAAATTTTGTTATATGGACCTTTTCATTCCAACAAAATCTTTTTCGGCCTTAAATACAGTTTAAACATGAATATGGACCTGTTTCATCTAAGTAGGCGGGCAAAAATTTTGCTTTGATAACATAAAGCTTGAATAAGTATAACGAATTTGGAAAGCCTTCTTGTTCCCTCGATAGACTAGCAAATTAATTTTACACTTGATTAATAATTAATGTTTGATCTAACCTGTCTTCACAGCGCCGTTAGAAAATGATGCTATATCATTAGAATCATGTTTGATTGGGGCATATGTGAGGCACAACGTTCTTATTTCACATTATAGGTGGTGCTTATTTATTATTTGATGAAAAGCTTTTGTGGAGGCAAACATGAACGATTTAAGCATGCATAAGTGGAAATAAAGAAAATTGTTGTAGCTCCATAACTTAAGTGACCTGCCTAGGTGGAATAAGTTATTCTTTTAATAGTGAGTCCAGTCATCCGTATCTAAATTATTATTTTACGATTATTGTCATCCTCATGTTTTTTGTATATAATTCTGAAATTAAGTCTAAATGTGTGGAAGCGTAAACTATGTAGTTCATGCTTATCCCATCAACACTTAAAAACAAATTAAAGAAAAATAAAATAGATGATAAAAAGATAAACATGACCCAGGTGTGTGAAGCACCTAATTGCAAAGTTTGTCGGGACATAAAATTACAAAAGAGATGTGATGGCGAAGAACAAAACATATGGAGCCCATACAAGTCAAGGTACTATTGGCCTAGCTGTGAGAGTAAGACCTCTTAAATTGGGACATTTGACATGAAATAAAACTGTAGTAATTGATCTGCTACCTTATATACTCCAGCTGATTGAACAACTAGGGATTTGGCTAATTGTGTACTCGCAGTCTCGCATAACTAGAGATGTCTTAATTCCATCAACATTGATATAACCAGGTTTAATATGTTTTGTCTGTATCAGTGAATTTTACCATAAAACAGAAGTATTACAGTACTTTAAACAATACTGACCAGGAGAGATTTTCATTTTTTTTTCTCGTTTGGTTTTGGAGTTAATAACATCTCATTTAAATTGCATTAAAATAAATATACCAAAAAATATTAAAAAGCCTCTAAGAGGAAAAAAACACAAAATAAACAAAAGGTTATGTTCCAGTGGCAGTACAAACCCAGTAATCAACTAATTTGTCATCATTGAGACATGAAATATGTTGTCACGGCTTAGGCCCATTTTAATGACGTACTTGGCAACAATTAACAATTATTTGAGAAATGATAAAGTGAAAGAAGACAGAAACCAGAACAGCCAATATGTCAGAATTCAGTCTTAATTTAGAGGAAACGGTTGGATGGATGAACATGATGGATTTATTAAAGTATGTCAGAAGGTATGTGGTCAACTTTTTCTGTTCACCAAAAAAGTATAGAGTCATATCGAATTAATTTGAGAGAACTGAAAGGTTTAGGACAAAACACCGCAGAAAAATTAAAGAAGGACAAGAATCTCTATAATTAACTACTGATTCCACAAGTTAATTTGCCACTTTTTTTTGTTCCGTTTGAAACAGTTCTTTGTGCAAGTTATTGGTTAAGTCAACAATTGCTAAGGAAAAGTTAAGATGGATTGTGATGAAGAGTTGAAATAGCCAGAACAATACTATTTTATTTTCTTGAATGGATTCACGAAACAGTACTATTTTGAGTGCTATTTTGTGTTTAGTTATCAAATCCAAATCGAAAAATAGTCGTTAATTTGTGTTACCAACTATTTTTTATCTATCCCCTTTGGCAGCCTCTGTCAAAGTTTCAAAAAAAAAAAAAAAAAACTATTTTTATCTATCCAAAAGACAAAATCGTACTGATGTTTGGCAAAAGCAGAGGTGCTCAAATTTCTGGCTAGCCAATTGTAGAAACTAATGGCATTTTTGCGTTTTTGTATACCAGTGAACAGGTGGGCTCACCCTTCTCGTGTCGCTTTGAAATAGGACTGTCAATGGGTACGGTACGGTAGAAGGTATTTTCATTACCGTACCCGTTAAAATTTTCTTTACCCGTACCTATTAAAAATAGCTTTATCCGTACCTTACCCTTACCCGTTAAGAATTAATGGTACGATACGGTAACGGTAAAAAATGAATATAATAATTATAAAATTTGTACACTCTGTATAAATAAATTATATCAATAAGTATATTGATAAAGTGCAACAATGGTGGCGAATATTTTAGGTTTATGCTTTTTTATTTTTTCGTACACTGAATGGAAAGAATTATAAATCTTAAATAAAATCTAACAATATTTTTTTATCAATCATGCAATATAAGATGCCATATGTATCATGTAATTGTTTCTTTTTAATTGTGGCAACTACCCGTTATGAAAATGGTACGAAATAGCTTTTACCCGTACTCATTAAATTAACGAAAAAATTTCCTTACCCGTACCCGTTAACTTAACGAAAATAAAACTTTACCTATATTCGTCTTATACGGTACGATACGGGTTGGATAAACGGGTTTCATTGACAACACTACTTTGAAAGGAGTGTGTTTTTTTTTTTTTTTAGTTTTAAATGCCCGTAGGCCAGAGTGTGGTTTGGTAGGCTCTCTCTTTCCTAATAAGAGAGTTTATGGATGGATTTTTCCTATGAACAGAGTTCCAAAGGGTAATTGACACAAGATTTAGCAACCTTTGTTCTTCATATTTGGTGAACAATGATTTTCTATACAATTTTGTAATTTTATTTAACTTTTTATAAAATTAAGTGACCAAAAAGTGAATGAATAAATTTAATTTTGGAAATGTCAAGATATCTATTATTTCTTACCTCTTTATTTTTTTTCATAAATAAGCAATTATTATAAAAAATTTTGTATCGCTTGCGAAAAAGATTAAGGTCAATTCTTTAGATTCAATATTTAAATTTTGAAATACCGAAACTCTCTTCCTATTCAGACCGAAATTTAGGATTGTTGAACAGTGACGTGATCCAAAACCTTAAACAACAGACAAGTCGAATTTTTTAAGTTACACTGTGATATATTGAACTTTGAATTTTTTAGACAAGTCAAATTTATTATAAACAATCCAAACTCTTCACAAAGTTACACACTTCCCAATAAATTTATGCCTAGAATTGGCTATTCCTCCAATTCCCAACCCATCCAAACGGCCCCTAATTTCCTAATCCCTTGGAATTCTTAGAACTACACTACGATGAATTAGACATAAATCGAACAAACCAAACTATATTTATTAATACATGAGTTTTCTTTTTCAACTGTTGGTAATATTAATAAAAGCAAGAGAAAGGGACATTCAACATTGGAAACAAATTTTCAAATCAAAAGAATAGCAATTTGAAAGAACATGATAATAATTTCTCGTTTTTTGCTTCCGCAATTGAGGGAATCAAAACTCCTATGTAGCCATGTAGGCACCCCTTCTGTAAGATAACCATCATCAAATATCCACTTCGAGAATTGGCACCATTATGTAACAATTAATTCGGGGACATTTACAGGTGCAACACTGCAAAAGTGGCCAAAAGTCTATAAGAGGTTAAGCAACGGTTCCCAAAAAAAAAAAAAAAAAGAGGATAAGCATCAAATGCTATTCAATGCAACTTCTCATGTCCCTGTCAAATCATCCCAGTACAAGTTGAATATATTTTCTGAGAAAATTTATTTATGTTTACTACAAGTTATTCTTGAAAAGCTGATAATGAATGGACTCAAAAGACGATGGACATTTTGGGTAACAAAAAAGGAGCTAATTTAGGAGAGATTGGTGGGCCCGTCGGTAGGAGAGTGATTTTTGTAAAAGAAATTGACGAATAGGATAAGGTGCAAGTAAAAACAAAAAAAGTACCAAAGTGGTTTTCTTACTCAGACAAGTTGATGTCCGAATAGTAGGAATAAAAATTAGTTGTGGTAATTAATGATTATTCAACGAAGATTAATAAATTGGTTGATATTTTGAGAGAAAATTCTTACACATTTTCATCCTGAATTTCTACGATCACCTCATCTAATAGCAGCGATTTTTTATTTGATATAGATATAGAAGTGATTATGACAAACTAGGTAATGCATTGGCTCCCAGAAGCATATTTTAGGTAACGACAATCCACTCAACCTACACCATGTCTACAATTACAAGTTCAATTTTTATCTGATTAGAAGTGAATTAAATTTTGATGTAATAAGAAAGTAATCATGAATGTGATATATTGATATGTGCTTTCAAATAGTATTATATTAATTAGTACTAAATAGTTTGGTTATTGATGTCTATGTCTAGTATAAAGGTACGTTGGACTGCTAAAAGCAAAACACAAGAGTTGGATGGTTCGAAATTTTGGATGGAATTACTTGTGAATATTTAAAGTAGAAAATTTTAACTCTCACTGTTTATCTTAATAAAAAATAGATGTTGTATGGATTTGAACTATAATATGCTATTCCTCAATTAAAATTTTCTAACCAGACTTGAAACATGATCAATTAATGTTTCTCAAGGGCACAACACAATGTTAGAAAGACAATGGTAAATTAATTATTATGTTATTTTCGCAACATTTGTCGAATATAATAATGCTTTGACTTGATTGTGTAAAGAGAAAACAAGGACTCCCATTTTCATTTTTATTTATTTAATTAGACATGTTTGGATGGATGAGAAATAGTTGCTAATTTGAGTAATTTTTTTACAATTTTGAAAATCAAATGCGAGATAACAGTACAATTTTAAAAGATTGACACTATTTTTGAATTTGTATTTTTTTCATTATTTTAATTATTTATACAAAGACACTCTCAAACCGTATCTAGTTAGACTAATCCGACTTTAACCTGATCATTCCGTTCAAGTCCTTTTCTTTTCAAATTTGGGAACATTACAAACTACACGAAATCTAATGTGAAAGCAAGGATGGAAAGTTCGCTCCAATATAATTGATGGCAAATTTTCCCTACTTCAATAGTTGTTGGTAGTGGAATTTTCTAATAAAGTGCATACAAGCTTGTGAGTTGTGACTCATTATTTTCTTTTTTCATTTTTATCCAAACAACAGTACAGACATTTCCATTTAAGGTTATTAGATAGTAGACACCAGCACCACTTTTGGCATGAGCTCGGATATGCCAGAATAATATGCTAATACATAAATATTATGGTCATTCTTTGTAGTTTAATATGCACTATAGTGCATAGAACGTTCTATGCACCACGGACTTTTTCGAGGATATTTTTATAAATTGATAAATCTAATTTAACCAATCTAATCTACATATTGAAATCTCATAGCAAACCAATTTTTACAATTTTTGAGATTTTATTACTATTTTTTTCGAATTTTTTAAAACATGTCATTTTTGGAATATTGTAAATAGTATAACATTCCAAAAATGGCATGTTTTAAAAAATTCGAAAAAAATAGTAATAAAATCTCAAAAATTGTAAAATTTAGTTTGCTATGAGATTTCAATATGTAGATTAGCTTGGTTAAATTTGATTTGTCAATTTATAAAAATATCTCCGAAAAAGTCCGTGGTGCATAGAACGTCCAATGCACTATAGTGCGTATTAAACTTTCTCTTCTCTTTTTGTAGTTTAATATGCACTATAGTGCATAGAACGTTCTATGCACCACGGACTTTTTCGATGATATTTTTATAAATTGATAAATCTAATTTAACCAATCTAATCTACATATTGAAATCTCATAGCAAACCAATTTTTACAATTTTTGAGATTTTATTACTATTTTTTTCGAATTTTTTAAAACATGTCATTTTTGGAATATTGTAAATAGTATAACATTCCAAAAATGACATGTTTTAAAAAATTCGAAAAAAAATAGTAATAAAATCTCAAAAATTATAAAATTTAGTTTGCTATGAGATTTCAATATGTAGATTAGCTTGGTTAAATTTGATTTGTCAATTTATAAAAATATCCCCGAAAAAGTCCGTGGTGCATAGAACGTCCAATGCACTATAGTGCGTATTAAACTTTCTCTTCTTTGTAGTTTAATATGCACTATAGTGCATAGAACGTTCTATGCACCACGGACTTTTTCGAGGATATTTTTATAAATTGATAAATCTAATTTAACCAATCTAATCTACATATTGAAATCTCATAGCAAACCAATTTTTACAATTTTTGAGATTTTATTACTATTTTTTCGAATTTTTTAAAACATGTCAATTTTGGAATATTGTAAATAGTATAACATTTCAAAAATGGCATGTTTTAAAAAATTCGAAAAAAATAGTAATAAAATCTCAAAAAGTATAAAATTTAGTTTGCTATGAGATTTCAATATGTAGATTAGCTTGGTTAAATTTGATTTGTCAATTTATAAAAATATCCCCGAAAAAGTCCGTGGTGCATAGAACGTCCAATGCACTATAGTGCGTATTAAACTTTCTCTTTCTCTTTTCAACTGTTCAATCTAATTTTGTACTACTTGAGAATATCCAATGGTATAAATCTTTCACTTCCTTTCAATGTTATTGTATGATGGAGACACTTGTACAGTTGTACTTGGTTTTACCCTGCCCCATAACAAGAGAGGAGCAGGTGTGAATCTTTACTGGTAGTATGTATCATTTATTTCTTTCTTTTGTGTTTATTTATTTATTTATTTGAACAGAAGTGGTGCTTTTGAATCCACATTTCCAATTAACATAAAACCATACAGCACTGTATCTCACAAGCGGTACCACACCGGTGCGTACCGTCCAGAATTACAAAAGAAAATTTACTTGCCATTTCTCTTTAGACAGAGTGAAAATGAAAAGGAGAGTTAAACTTCGCTAATCAAAACCCCTATCTAATATAACAACAATTCACAAAGTGATGGTCAACAAACAAGTGATATGCTTTAAGCTACTTTTAATATTTGTAATTAGTATATTAGTATTGTAGTTAATTAAGATTGTAGTTAACTGGAGCCTGGTTAGTTTCCTTGGTCATAACGTTAGAAGACCTACATTTAGAAGACCTATCTTTTCCTCCAGTTAATACCATAAAATAATTAAGCAAATGCTTGGAAAGCTTTATCCTTATAAAAATTGAGCAAATTCGTGGAAAGCTAAATCCATAAAATTTTAATTATACAGATATTAAATATAAATGAAGAAAATATATTCTCAATAAGGTTTTATTTGCTGATCAAACTCCAGCTCTTATCTTATATCATATAAGCTGAAACTGTTGGCTTCAATAATAGAGATGAAGACATTATGTTCTGTTGGCACCATCTTAGCATCATTGAAACTTTTTGCCTTCTTACATTTCATCAGGAAAATGTTTAGCACAGTAGGAAAGCAAAAACTTGCTTTTACAAAGACAAAGTGCAATAACCTTAATCCTTATATATAATTTTTTTTTTTCCTCCATTGATGGTTCTATATGACTCCAAAGGTTAGAGCTGGCCCAGGGGAAGAGGGAAAGAGAGTCAAGTCCCTTTCAGGCCATGACTCATGAGTCATGACACAAACCATCATTGAGGAAATGGTTAAAAAGCATGTGAGAGGGGGCTCACAACTCCAAAAAAATCGTAATAAAGATTGAAATATAAATAGATTGATAAATAAATTAATAAACAAATGAATAGATAAGAAAAAAGAAGGATGTAGATGGCTGGATCGACCATGAAAGATATTGTTGTGGCCAGTCAAACGAAACAAATTAAAGAAGAAGACCAGTGACCAAGAAAATATTTTTGACTAATGCTTTATGTGCATAGGCTTCTTTTCAAAGCTCCTTTATAACACTTTTTTATGTCTGCCTAACATTCAACCAGGTTCCAAAATTGGGTTAATGTTGTTCACTTGAATCACATTTATCTTGAGGGGAGTTGAGAGTCTAAAGGTAGTGATTCTTGTGAATACACCGTGAACAGGTACAGTGTTTTCTTGTGAAAAAAAGTCACAAAAAGATTTTCAGAAAGGTTTATCAACTGGCGTTGTACCCATTAATCCCCTTGTTTCATTGTTAAACACACTTCAGGAATTAGAGATGAATAGTTCTAGTTAGATAAACCTCCCAAGTTGCGGAATCTAAACTAGGGTCATCTAAGATTATTTTTTAAAACAATCAGCGCACAATGAAAAAAGATCAAAATCAAGTCGATCAGGGTGTATCTTAAAGTTTCTTCATAATACATTTTTTCATCAGCAAACCCAAGCTTAAGATGGTACTGCAGAAATCAAAAAGCATTTTCATTTCTCAACACAACACAAGCTACTAATATTATTGCATCTTCAAGCCAGACCAGGCGAGCAGCATACAAAAGAGACAACACAAGAGTAAGAAGCTTATAGGAAAATTGGTATGATTAACCATTTCTGTATAAGCCAATCCTACTTCACACAAACAACAAAAAGTTTAAACTAGCAATGTTTAAACGCCTACTAAATGGTTCTATGAGACATTCCCATAGCTGGAATGGACTTACATACAGACATCTCATCCATTTACCAGCATCAAGCACTATTGCACAACTCCTACTAACCTAAATTACCCATTCCTAAACCAGTTACTCTTACAATTCTGCCCTCAGCCACTTACTCACACCCACAGACCCCAACATGCATGGGCATTAGCTTACATGCACATACCCACTAATCCAGATCAATCAGAGGAACCAACCGGACTTCTGAAACCCGGCAGGATAGTAAGATGTTTGTCCATTGTAATCTGACTGCAATTGGTATTCAGGTGTGACAGCATAGTTCTCCTGTTGACCTGCATACGTCTGATTTGGTGATATCATCTCTTCGCAGTTGAAGAATTGCTGTTGAGGTGCAAACCCAGACCTAACATCTTCAAAGAGGTTGTTCCCCTGACCAAAGAAATTGTCCTCCACCTGTACCCTTGGCTGAGCAAAACTTATGCTTGACCCATCCCCACTATTCTTTTGACTTGAACTGCTCTCATAGACCCCCATCAAATTGCTTATCACCTTCTGGTTGTCAGCCTGGATGCCATAATCAGAGATATTTATTGGGTTGCCGACAGTCGACCCAAGCTCAGATAGGGCCAGACCAGAACCAGGCTGGGCCTGACTGAAGAAAACAGAGGGTTTGTTCTCAGAGAATAAACCGTCGACTGAAATGCCAGACCCTTTGTTGTTGCCGTTGTTGTACTTGCAGACATACTGGTGGCCATTTCGAGCATTCCTGTCCAGAAACCCAAACCCGATATCACTATGAGGGCATTGGGTATTGCTGCAGGTGTATACCTGGGGACCCACTAACAGCTGGTTCTCACCCACACCTCTTTTCTGTATAAACTCCAACCCACCAAATGCACCATCCTCCTTCATCACAAACTTCTCAGTTAATGCGCTTTCATTCTCAGCTGGGGTCTCACTTTTGCAATCCTCAACCACATCAACATCATACTCACTGGAGCTGCTGTTTAAGGAGTCAACCTTTCCGGTCAGAGTAGTGACAGAAGAAGGCAGCACTGCGCCAGGGTGGAGCTTGATGTAGACCTCCTCCTCTTGTTTGAGTACTGCCAACCACGTGGAGATCTCCTTGGCCGTCATCTTGTCTTGCAAGCACTTGCTTTGACGAACCAGACGACGAATTTTCTCGATATCAGGCGACATGTGCTTTATGACAGCAGTCAGCACCCCCACCTTCCATGCCTTCTTTAAATCATGTGGTTTCTTGTAAGGAGGCGGACCCTGTTCTTTGGGGATGCCGAGCTCAGCATACCAGCCTTCATGACCACTGGGCCACCATGGAGGCGGCACTCCCTTTTCCAGCGGGAACCGCCTCTGTGGCGGGCTGCAGTGCTGCATCAAGGCTGAAAGAAGAGAGCCGAGAGTGGTGTCCTGGAGCTCTTGCAGAGAATGAGAGCTCACCAAACCAGGGCTGCTCTCGGTCTCTGAACCTGGGGCCACATTGTCAGCTTGGTACTTGGCAATTGCTGCAGGACCATTGCGATCAAACCGCACCTTTTCCTTCCACCAAGCACGGAGATTATCAGATGCACCACCAACAGGTTTACCCTTCTCAGGTATGATGCCATACACAAATCCCTGAGCCTTGCACACCTCCATCATTTTCAGCATGTATTTCAGGATCCCATCTTGGGCACGAGACATCTTCTTTCGGCGCGCCTGCTCCTGCGACTGGCGCAGCTGCTGACGGCTCAGGCCTGCACCTGAACCCAAACCCACGTCCTTGGCCTTGTTCTGCTGTTGCTCTTTCAGCCGCTTGATACGCATACGGTCCCGCCATATGCGCCTCTCGATCTCCTCTATGTCTTCGTCATCACTGTCAACTTCTACATTCGGGTCAGTAAAGGTTTCAGGCTGTGGGCCAACCAGATCATCGTCACCCATTACACAATCAGGTGCATCGCCATAGGTTAGGTTCTTATCATCAGCCATGAGCTGTACAAAATTTTGAGCGCCAGAAAAGACCATATCGTCTATTAGAAAACCCCCCATCGTTCCTGTGGAAGTATATAGGAGAAAAATATTAGGGAAAGACAACTGCAAAAAGTATTGATTAGTAAGATATGAAAACACAATTGCTAGCTGTAATAGTTAAGCAGCGATTTGTTTATCCGCATGCGCACAGGCATTTGATTTGTACCAGAGATTGTCCATGCAATCTTTTATGCAAACATTGCAATTAATATAAGCATATCAGACAAACAAAGGCATGAAGGACATTAATTATCATTAGGAATCTCAATATGTACATAATTGAGGAACAGTGCATATTCTAATCAAGAAACAAAATAGAGTCCATCCAAGCGAAAGAAAAAAGCCTTCACAAAGAGTGGAGGTTTGATCCCCAAACCTTGAGACTAAACTACAAAAAATAGTTGGAAATCTGATTGGACCTAATATCAAGTAAAAACATGTCAATCCCGACTGCTCTAGTCAATTGCTGTCGCAATCATCACTTGCGAAAATCAATAACTACTAACTTCTATTGAACAAACATCAATTATTATTACCTAAAGTAGAATTTTGAAAATGTTGAAATTGCTTACTAATTAAACATATGCCCATATATTGGACAATGATACCACAGAGACAGAGTAAGATGTTTACTTAATTGATGAATTTAAGTAACATCAACTTCTATTAATAGAAAACAACCAAACTGGTTTTCACTTAAGATGATAAATAATTTTGGCAAAAATTGGCAGGAGCTGTGCAATTAAGATAACAAAAATATATATATGAACTGATACTGTTGGCTTTTAAATTAGAATGGCCCTAATTCTAATATAAATTTTACTTTACCTCAAAGAAAAAAGAAAACCCAAAATCAAACCTTTTGGGCGTAGTTTCAGTATCGGAAAGCTGCGTGTTTTTTTTCCCTTTTTTCGGAAAATCATAATTCTTTCTGGGCCTCATAGAAATCTATGTAGAAAAAGGGAAATTCGTTGACTTAAACTCACAGAAATAACCCTGAACCCTCCTACTGAAGCTAAAAAAAAATCCCCAGAAAAACTTTAGAGGTCGAAGCACTCGTCAAGACAACAAGAAATCTAATTCCAAATCGTCATAGCTACTTTCTATATCAATTTAATCTCACTTAAACAAACAATTAAGAGACACAACTCCCCCGTTGCCTCCTTCAAGGCTCCTAAATGACACAGCTAGCATTCACTACGAAGCCCCCAAAAGTAAAGAAAATTTCAGGAGAACATAAAAAAAGAACAAGATAAAAGCAACCCAAACTTCTATAAACAAGCAATAGTTCCAAAACGAACCTTCGAGTATTGTTCTTCTTCTCCAACTTCCCTGGACCTCGGGTTAATCCAACAAAGCTCTGATCTTTCGATGATTTGGGACAACAGAGAGAATAAGAGAGAGAAAGAGAAGGGGCGGAGAGAAAAAGGAGAGAGAGAGAGAAGTAGAGAGAAGATAATAGCAAGTTGGGAACTTGCAATTTGGGAGGTGCTGGGAAACAGAGAGAGGTGTATATTAAAAGGAGAAATAAAAAAAATTATTATTGTTGAGGGGCCTCTCTTCCTCTGCACTGTAAAAGGTGGCCCGCTCGTTTTCTCTCTCTATCCTCTCCTGATCCTGCTCTAGAGAGAGAGGAGAAGGTTATATGAGCATAGCATGTGACTGTGTGACTCTTTGTGGTGAAATTGGAAGGAGCACTATGCATTTACCTCCGTTAAAAGGTTCCGTAGATCAAAAAAATTAAAAGATGCCATGCATAACTAAATTAATAATTTATGTTGTTCAGGTTTGTAGATTGGTTAATTTGTTTATTACGTATTTTTTTGGGACAGTAAATTGAGTTGAGAGGTGATTGGTCAGTTATTAAAGTTAGGATTACCAACTTTTTAGTCTTTTTTACCACGGTCACCGGCTTACCTCCGGTGAGATGAGCGGAGTGAATTTTGAGGGAGATTTGCTTTACAGCTACGGAATTGGAAGTTATAGTCAACTTTTAATTTTGAAGGATAGTCATAGTGAACTTAAAAGAGTGATGTTGTAAAAATATTTATAGAAAATTTAATTTTCATTTAGTTTCCTCTTAACTGAGTGGAGATGAGAGTTTGCATACGAATAATGGTAAAATGATTAACAATACAATTATGTTTGAAAGTCACGCGAACAACATGAAATTATTGGGTACCAAACAAAAAACTATTATTCCTAGTTCGCGAACTAATGCTTGTTCCCAATTCCTCCTTTTTGACGAATTGCGCTAGTTCCCGGTTCCCAATTTGTGAATAACCAATCCTAGTTCGCCCACGTGTACCAAACATATCCGTTCCCAAAAGATTTTTATTCTTATCCTGTTGAAATATAATTTGACACTATTGTGCTAACATGTCTTCTAAACTAAATATTAATATTATCATGCCAACTTCTCAAATTTGTTTTGTGTTTTAAAACATGTCATGTACTGTACTTTTATAATATCGTTTTAATAATTTTTTTATTTTTACCCTAATTGAATGAAAAAAAGGTGTAACTTTGTGATCACATAGAGAAATGCTACATGCAAATTGATTTACCGGAGGAGTTTGTTAAATTTGATTGATTTTCGATATGTGTATTTCAAATGACCAGTTCAAATCACTCAATTATCTTCTTGTTATGTAATAGTTAAGTCATTCGCACAAAACTTATTTTTTACATCAATCATGTATGAGAATTTCAACATGAAATAGTTCATTGAAACTGTTGACGATGTTTCTTATGTATATAACCTCCTGCTTTTTTAGTTTATGCTAAAATGGACAAATTAGTAAGCATGCTTAATTGCTCATTTTTACTTTTTGTTGTAGTGTGTGAAATCTGGAGATCCTTAACAAACATGTAATATATATTCATAAACCATATTAGATAAAGAAATAAAAATAGAAAAATAAGATAATAACTCTTATTTTAGTTATTAAGTTGTCCTCTCTCTCTTTTTTACATCATATTCGGTTGAAACAAAAGTAAGAGAAACTCTTTTAATAATTTTTCGCATGTAACTTCACCTACACCGAACATATTTTAAAATACTTAAGATAAGAAGATAATAAAAAAAATTATGACTAGATAGTTCTCTCTCTATATTAAAATGGAGAATAAGAGTCGTTTTTTTTTGTTTAAACTCTCATCCTTATCTTTCTATCAACTATAGACTCATTAAATTATCTCTTGTTATTTTACTTTTTTCTACAAAATTTTGAACAGACAATTAAATGAGTACAAGTTTTAAATGTTATTAAACGAGTAAATTTACTCGCTATTAAATGAGTACAATTACTGGATTCTAAATAGATCCAAAATCATTTCTAGCAATTTAGCAAAGAGAAAAAATGAGTAAGAACTGGTCTGAATTATCTCTTATTTATTCTACTTTATTCCTTTACAAAAAATCTGACTCAACAATTAAATGAGTAAAATTCCTCACAATTAAATGAGTACAATTACTCAATCCTAAATAGATCCAAATTCTTTCTGCACAATTTAGCAAAGAGACAAAATGAGTTAGAATGCGGTTTCGGACTCTCCTAGACCCATTTGGCCTGGTATATAATAGAACATCTAGAATACCTAACCAAATCAAAGCTCCTCACCGACCCATTCGGAAGATTCACAAAACATCCATAAAAGTACACTTATAAAGTAAACCCATTCCATCAATTTTTAACTCTTACACTCGTAAGCCAAGAACCCCAAAACATATGGAAAGTGGATTCAAACACTCTTGGTCCTGCCAATCGGACCCGTTAACGGAAATCAATCGCGGTCGGCAGGGAGAAAGTGACATATATCCAGTGATAACACAATCACGGTTTTGATAAATATCCATTGTTTCGGCCTTTCGGGTTCCAATTAACGTCCGAATTCGCTAGTGGCAGATTGGCGGTAGAGGGTGAAAAGCGAGACAGACCAACAACGGGCATCCCGTTCCCAAGAAGGGCTTGCTAGTTGCTTCACTGAATCACTGCTGCATTTATACGCTGTGTTTGTGTTGTGTTGTGTCCAGTTGAGAGGAGAGAAATAATGTTGAACCGCTTTTGGGAAACTGCGGCGGTCAGGATGGTCAGTGCTGCTGAAGTGAAAAGTGGTTTCGGTTCAACCAGACCCAACTTGGTCCCGGTGCTCTCGTTCTATGTCCGTGGAATAGTGCCCGTCCGTATTTTATTATTAGTTAAGGATTCGATGCTGATATGGATTGAGTATTAAATAAAGACGAACATAAATATGATATAAATTTTCGGTATTTAAAAAAAAATGTAATTATCACATGTTTCACAAAAACAAAACTTATATATACATTTATAAAATGTGCAGTATATTACGTCGATAACTAATTTGTTAGTTAAAAATTTTAGGTAATTTAAAATAGATGAAAAATATACGAGTAGTTACAATATTTATATCGAATTATACTAGAGCAAACGCGTTCGACATATGGTCTCGTCAAACACGATCGATGTCAATTCTCAAGATGTAAACGATCGATCTGACATGTCCATTGTGTTCTTCAAATTGCTTATAAGATACCAAATTTTATATTTCTTTAAAAAATCACTATTTTTTTAGATTTCTCAAAAATCATCGATATTGGACAATTTATGATATTTTAATTGAGCGATTTTTGTTTAATCAAAGAATAGTAAATGTTTCACAAAAATATAAATTTGTTATCTAACTAGATTTCAATGTAACTAACGTAATAAGCGATTTGGATTCAATATTTAAATCTTGAAATATATGATCATATTTGACAGACACAAGTGTCCAAAGAATTTGATTCTAGTGTTATCCATTTTAAGTCCAAAAATATTAAATTCGTTGGTGATAAATTGTATACTATATCCAAAGTCTAAAATAAAGTCACGTTAGAGTTTTTAAAACATTTACTCGAGTGCTAATAAAGTAATAAACTCTTGTCCACTTTCGAATTTTAAATCATACATGTAGTTTTTTAAAAACCGTACCAAATATCAGAAAATTCTAGTAATATTGAAAATCGGAACTATAACTGAAACAATGGTATTCAATATTGTGAGATAAAATACATGACAATTTTCAAAAATACCGAGAAATATCATATTTCGGCCACTAGCCGATAGGGGTGCCAGTACAGTTTTGAAAATACTGTATATATGGCTGCTATAAAAATATCTGGAATTCATATATCGAAGAAGTGAAACCTTGAATTCATCGTGGTCTCTTAGGCCATTATCAAAATCCCATTTTTTTTTAACGTGGGAGTCCGTTTCATTGAAAAAATCTTGATCAAAATGAAAAAAAAATTGATGTCCTTTGATTGATCTCATGTAATTAGATCCAACGAAATCCTATAAAATCAATTCAATTAAAATGAAATGAAATAAAATTCCAGATAAACTTTATTTTGATCAGGTCTTAGATTCTCAACTCAAACTTTATGAAGAAACTTTTGTCACCGTAACTAGCAAAACACAGGAAAAAAAAGAGAAAGTGGGACCTATCTCAGATGAACGAATTAGCGAACACATCATCTTTCGGATAAAAAGAGAACAATATACTAAGGTATAACGATTTAACATTTTTAACAGTGATAAAATTTGTCCCAAAAAAAATTATAAAAGTAGATGAATTTTCTCATTATTATGTAAACGCGAAGTATATCAAATTTGATCCAACTACGTTTTTTTTTTGTACCGGACTTCGCCCCAATAAAATATCTATAAAACGAAAAGTTAAATTACGAACATCAAGCGATTTCTATATAAACAAACGTGTGTATCCCACAAATATTTAACAAGAATGAATTACTATATGAAATCTCCATGCATATTGAAATCTCCCTATTGAAACCGTCTAATACGATCTCCCTATTGAAATCTCCATACAGATCAAATTTTATATTTTTTTAAAAATTTTTAAGTAATTTTTTCGGATTTTTAAAAACTGCTATTTTGAACGGTTCATAACAAATTAGATTAACGATTTTCTAAAATTTCAAAAAAATACATAAAAATTAAAAAAAATATAAAATTTAGTCTGCATGAAGATTTCAATAGGAAGATTGTATTAGACGGTTTGGATCGGTCATTTTGAACCAAATTTAGGAGTTTTGAGCGCGACTCACAGGCCCTTGGTGAGTCGCGACTCACCATAGGGAGACGTACGACTAAGGCCCATTTCGAGGTTGCGAAACTCCCGGAGACATAGTGAATTTTTCAGTCTCACCTTGGATCGTCAATTTGGATCGTCATTCCAATTGACGATCCAAGCCATTTTTGTGTTCGTCAATCCGATCCAACAACGTTATTTTTAAAATTTTGAATTTTTAACAATTATTATCGTAATTCGTGTGAACAGTAACGTCATTTTTTATTTTTTCGGTCAAATTTTTTAGTATATACAACAGAAATGAGCTTTTGGGCATTGGGCCTAGGAAGTGGTCTACAATCATAGAGACATAATATGGACATAATGTTATTGCTCTTTGGTAAGAATATGAATTGGGATGATGAGGTTGTTATTCCTTTAACAGTTTAGAGGCTGCTACTAACCGTAAAAGTTAGGATGCTACCATGCAACTAGTACTTTTGTGCGTACCGCACTTGTTTGGTGAAATGCATATGACAACTTGATGAAGAATCTACACTACATGCTATTAAGACATGCACTCCCAAAAATAAAACCCAATATCTGTCTGCGCGAATGTGATTAATATGAGAAATGCTAGAGTCTAATATATTGGACATATGGACTCCGCTCAATACAATCGTTTTTACGTTTTTAAATTTCAAATAACCGATCCAAACTGTTAAATATGTTCTCTATATTGAAAACTTATAAGAAACCAATTTTTACATTTTTCGAAATTTTTTACTATTTTTTTGTTATTTTAGAAAATCGTTGTTATTGGACGATCCATAATGCTTATATCATGAATTTTCAAAAATACCAAAAAAATAGTAAAAAATTTCTAAAAAATGTAAAAATTTGGTTTCTTTTCAGTTTTCAATATGGAGAACATATTGAACGGTTTGGATCGGTCATTTGAAATTTAAAAACGTGAAAACGATCATATTAGACGGACTCATTCGTCATATATATTGAACACTAGCATTTCTCGATTAATATTACTGAAATCAAATACATAGAAAATATTAAAAAATTATTTTAACTTGATAATTAATCTTCATTTTTAAACAAATTTATAAAAAATGATGCGTTTACAAAAAGCAACTATTTGAACTCTCAAAACGGGAAAGGTTTTTGGAGGGGATACTCGATTCCCAAGATTACTATTATATTATACATCTTAACTAACATGATAAATATATTTGATTCCTGATCCTAAGCAAGATGAACTCCATTACTTTAACCAACCATACATTGCTCCTAACATGGAATGATATTCGATGAGGCGAAAAACTGTTTGATCATATATTTTAAACCGAATAAATAAATATAAATACAAAATAATATGAAGGTCGCAAGACAACTTTGAATCCAATTCACGTTAGCCTTACTCTTTGCCTTCATTTTTAACAAGGCACGGGCGCAAAGCCCAAAATCAGGGCTAATTTTTCTTTTAGCGTAAATGGATAACACATAGAAGTCAAACTAATCTTTAAAATCTCTCTCAGGCTCGCTGCATAAATACGAAAAAAATATTTCACAGTTTGCTTTAAAAACATAAGTGTTCGCAACAATTTGCTAAATATTTTTGTTTCAATTTAGGTTGTCAATAGGATACGTAGAGACATTTTTTATATTCGTACCTACTAAAAATTTTTTTTATCCATACCCTACTCTTATCCGTTAAAAATTGACTTTACCCATACCCTACCCTTACCCGTTAAGAATTAACGGTAGAAAATGGGTAATAATGTTAATAACAAAAAAAATGTATCATATAAATATATTAATAAAATGCAACCTTGAATAATACTTTAAAAATAATAAAAGCATACAATATCTTCTCATGTCAATTGTCACAAAAAAAAGTACATAACTATTAACTAATTATACAATATTTTCTCAAACAACAACAGAGAAGAATTTAGTGTTTTTTTTAATGTATCCCATGAATAAACAATTTAGCGCGTGAATTAAAATCTAAAAAAATCATAATAAATATCAATTGAATCTTACCATTATATCTTTCCAATTTAATGTAATATAATCTCAATCAAATTTTACTATTTAATTGTCTAGTTTAATTATTAATGTATCAATGGAATCTCACATGCATATCTTTCTGATTTAGTTTTTTATTAACGAATTAATTGGATCTTACAATTATATATTTTTATTATGATAAAGATTATAAACAATATATATATAACGGTACGGGTAATTAACGAATACGAAATAGCCTTATCCATACCCTTACCCAATAAATTAATGAAATTTTTTTTTATCCATACCCATACAGGATAACTTAACGAAAATAAAACCTTACTCATACCCGTCTTATCGAATACGATACGGATAGGATAAACGATTAAAAGGGTACTATTGACAGCCCTATTTCAATTCTCATATCTCTGTATCTCACTATAGTTTTAATTTTTTTAAACAATTTTTTTCTACATTATGCAGCCAAGTAAAAGTTTAGCATACTTTAGGTTAAAAATGGTAAATTATATTTTGGGTGAAGTCCATTTCTTAGGCCTTAATCAAAATCTTTTTCTTTAACATGGGATTTCATTTTATTGCAAATTTTTTTATCAAAATGAATGAATTTTGTGTTATTTGATTGAAATTTCCATGTTATTAGACCCAATGAAATCCTGAGAAATCACCGCATAAAAAGCACTTTGATCAAAGCCTTATTTGATGTTGAGAAGATTTTCTGATAAGAATATTATTGTGCATATATATTTACCACAATAGATGGCAACAATTAGTGCTAATTAAATACATTAATTATCTTTTTTAATTATAAAACTTATTACAAAATAAGTATAATTATATATTTATTATTCTAATATTGTTCTTACTCCGCTCAAAAGATCAAATTTTAATTTCAATTTAATTTTTCTAAAAATTATGTATAGGAGCAATTTTTTTTTTTACATTTATGCAGGAACAAATTTACTTTATTTAATAGTAGAAAACACGCCCATTCAATGTGTGCCATCATAATGGACTTGTCTTGATCGAATTTATTATTTTTTTCTGTGTAATGCCGAATATCGGATGAAATTATTTAACAATAACAGAGATTTTGCATTTAGATAAGAGGCAAATTGTAATATTTTTTTCCCCTTTTTCTCATTTGATAAATATTGTCCACAATTTCTTTCCTTATTTTTAAAAAGAGAATGCACATTTAAACTTTACTTTTTGGAACCAATCAACCAAAGTCTTGGACTTTCATTTGGAGTTAACATCTAAACTAGAGATTTAATCAAGGTACAAAAATCAATGATACAAATTGCATATAAGGGATTGGATACAAGTACTAGCGATTGTATAATAACCCGATAGAACGTTCGCTTGAACATTATCTATTATCTTACAAGGAGATAATGACAACAATTATAGAATAGAAATTACGAAGAAGAGGAGAAAGAAGAATGGCAAAAAAAAAAAAAAAAAAGGAAAACATGCGATTTGAATATGTCAAAAGGTTGTGTCAAAGAAGACACGAGTAGAAGTAATATGTTTCGTCCAAAAAGGTAAGGCGATAGAAATATAGTAAATCTAAAACCTTAACGACTGATAAATTTTGTAGCACGTGTTCATCGATAATCGAACTATTCTCAAATCGTATCAAAAATTGAACAACATAAATTTTTATTTTATTATTAAGAATACAGATATATTAGCTATTGCATACATGTTATGTTAATGTTACCTGATATATGGCACTTTTATTTAGTTTTGTTCAATTATTGAATTATATTTTTTTTATGTCACCAACTATTATGTAATTTTTTTAAAAAAATTATGTATATATTGTTTTTTATATTGTATATTTTTCCTTCACTTATTTGCTGCTATCTACAACTATATCATATAAATAATATTTTATTTGACGATCATTCTCTATTTATCAACCTCATAAAGTCATAAGCAAGATAAGATACGAATAAAAATAAATTTAATGAATAAGAATAAGGTACATATAAAACTAATTATTAATAAAATACTGTATCCATCGATACCCCATCTTAAGCTACTTTTCCTCGTCCTCGTTTAATTAATAAAAAGTTAAAAACACTCCCTTTCTTTATGCTACTCGCACATCAGCGATCTCATACTCATAGTCATATGCTTCCGAACAACCTATTATAATTGTTATTTTATTTTTATGAATTGATGACAACAACAAAAAGGCAGAAAAGTAAATGAAAAGGTGCTACGTGGCACTTGATCTGGAGATCTGAGTTCAGAGACCACCATAGAAAGCTGTCTGATAGGAACAGCTGCCACGTGTTGCTCTTTCGGAGACTGGGACCCACACGGCAGACAAGTCCATGCTTGGGTCCTTTTCATAGATCGCCTTCTGCTGCTACATGGTGCATTCTAATTGGCTGCCTCATTCAAAGCAATTTTGCCTTATCTGGTAACTATTCATCATTCTAAAATTTCTAGGTGTGTTTTTCTTTTTCTTTAATTTCATTCATTGGTTAGCACTTATTAATAATGTTTTCCAGAAGTAGAGATGATTAAAGACTTTCTAGAGAAGAGATACGGTTGACGCTCTAGACAACATTTAAAACGATTTATGATAAAAATATAATTTTCTCTAACAAATTATTAAATTAATAATTGCTCACCGCGTAGCGATGGATCCAGCAGGCAGCAATCACCGCATGAAAAGTTTTTTTCTTCCGAGAATTTGACAGAAGCTGTCAAGGAACACCGCATGAAAAGTTTTTTTTTTCGAGAACTTGACAGAAGCTGCCAAGGAACACCGCATGAAAAGTTTGCAGTGAGTAGCCACAAAGTATGCCAATATTTTTTTTTCCAGCAATACCCTAGCATGCTAGTCTAAATTTAATTGAATTCTTTTTTCAAATGCAGCTAGGATTTTTCTGTAATATGTGTGAGCATTTTATTGTAATGGAAGGGATAAAGTCACATCTTGTCAAAAAAAAAAAAAGATTTGGCTAGGATTTCATTCGATGGGAAGCTCGGTTCAAACATCTAGTAACCATTTTACAACTTTTTTTTTTTACTAGCAAGACGATGCTAACAAAAATATTTATTATAACAACAGAAAATTCGGACGTCATTTCGGAGAAAAATATTTTATGAATAAGTATTAGATTTTAAAATAAGACAATCTCTTAGGAAAAAAAACATATATCAACAAAATTTATTGAATAATATATTTTAATAAACTACAAAAATTATACAATGACAAATAACACGGTGAGTCACGTGAAAGTTCGTGCAAATTAACACAAAAAAAGACTATACTATTTTAAGAGTTTTGATGTACCTCTAGGTACATAATACACGTATCCATTATTTAAATAACGAGCTAGAGAAACTTAGGATATAAGCCATCTAATTAGGATTAATTAAAAGAAATCAGAAAGTGGAAAACATAAGTAATATACATAGCATAGCTGATAGATTATTTATAATTTAAAGGCGGTAAATAATTTGTTCAATACCTGCCACTTGGGTAAAAAAATTCTCAATTGAGGTAAGTTAACTAAATTGAACTCTTGATCTCTTGCTTAAACTAAGTGACTTGTTACAAAGGATGTGACTTCGTTGCATTGACAGTAATTTTTTTCTTCTTAATCCAAAATTCCTTTTATTTTTTTTTCCTTTTTGAAGAGAAGCCCTTAGTCATTAAACCAAAATTTTAAACATTGTTTGGAATAGCTAATAATAACGAATAATAAATTAGGTCCCCTACGTGCATCATCGTTGAATCATAGTGAGTCGCCTGAGAACAATATGCATCCAATCCAGTTGCAACAACCCCCAAGAGGAGACAAGCAGATCTCGCAAAGGATATTAGCACAATAAAGTTAATGAGAGACAATGATAATTAATATAAATTTATATATTTTGGGTATTATAGATGAGTAATTAATTATATGTATACTTTTAGGACCAACTTTTAATTAAGCTCTTCAGGCCCACCTTATCTTTCTTTCATCATCTCCAGTTGTATCCTCAAAGTGGAGTCTTTTCAACCAAATTTGCATAAATATTAAATTATCACTCTTTCTGCTTTCAATGTGAGCATATTTGTAGCCTAGTATCCATGTCAGGACATGTCCATTTAATCATATATAAATGCAGAAAATTAAAATATGGCATCCTATCTGTATCTGTATTGCTGTTTCTGTGCCTTAGTTTTCTTATAGTTGGCCCAGACAATTTAATCCCCAAAATAGAACCCGATGCTAAATCGACGGCTGCAATTGCTTTGTACAGAACGTGTACGGTCAAAATCTGGTGGACCAGGTCAAATAAAAAAATTAAAAGTTCTTACTTAGTCTCTTTTTCAATTCTGTCAGCCTCCTTGAAAAGTGAAAAGTTATGCTGTAGTGGCAGTTTATTGCCTCTGTTTGGATGCGTTGAGAAGAAGTAGGAAGAAGGAAAAAGTGAAGAAAAAAAATTATAAATAATCTAAATTCTTCACAAAGTTACACACTTTCCAATACTTCTTCCCACTTCTTTCATTTTTCTCTTCTTCCCACACCTATCCAAAAGGAGCCATTAAGAGTAATTTTAACCAAAATAAATATTGAAATATTCCCTTGTCCTGGTACTATTATGTGATTCGATTCCGTCGGAACTCTCCATTGGTAAATGAAATGCACAATTTTTACAAATATATTTATTTTTTTGTGCCCATTGCTTGTAAACGGATCTCTCACAATTTTTACAAGAAGTCCATAAATGAGCGTATGGCGCAAATACATTCGCTGCGCTTTGGAAGGATGTATTCTTTGGAGATGCATTATCTCCTAAACTTGCATTATTGTCACTCGACAAGTTTACTGAATTTTAATTAAAGTTGTACTACTAATCTGTACCCACTCTGATAATGAGAGAACAATACTTTATTTAAATTTACAATTTTAGACTGTCACCGAAAGAAAAGTACATGATTCGTCAGCTGTCCGCCACAAGTAATATTACTTTATTTTTTATTTTTTTTAGGTGATCGCTTTCTCATCATATATATAGGGTAAAATATTTAATTCATTTTTTATTTAGCAGAATTTTTGTATATACCATAGTTGGTATTATGGTATACATCAGAGAGTATATGCCGCTGTGATACCCGTCAACCAAAATATGTCATACCAAGCAACTAAATTTTCTACCATTTTTTCGAAGTTCTATCATGGTAGCGTGCTAGTGTATTGTATTACTTTCCTTTTCTCTTTGGGCACAAAAATCGCTGAGCTCAATTTGTAACTCTCTTTTAGTTTTAATTAAAACAATTAATCAAAATAAGTTATCAATTTACTATACGACACAAAGTCCAAACACTTACTATAAGTTATACTTAAGGCTCCGTTTGGATAAGGTGTGGGAAGAAGAGAATAAGAAAAGAAGTATTGGGAAGTGTGTAAATTTGTGAAGAGTTTGGATTGTTTATAATAAATTTATTTTTTTATTTTTTTTTCTCTTCTTCCCAAATAGAATCGAAACGTAGCCTAAATTCGTTTTAACCAAAAAAGAAAGAAATTAAAAGCTATGTAACTATTTTGAAATTGAGAACCAATTCTTAACTTAGTAGCACGTGATAATGTCCATTTTAAGTGTGAGATGGTAAGTTCGAAATTCGATGGAAGAGTTCACTTAAATCAAGTGAGTCGAGAAACTTGGCATCAAATTTATCGTTAAAGAAATTATTTCGGATCTAAAATTTTAATAACGCGCAGTGAGCCAGCGACCTACCCTGTGAAATACTACACCAAATTTTTGTTATTCGTTTTTCTCACTTTTTATCACAAGTTTTGGAGCCGTTACGCTGAACCAGATTTCATGCTTGTGTATGAATATTTGTTGTTTTTGTTTTTTCATTGCATAATATATTTCATTTATGAGCTAACCCCTAGCTTTAAATTAAGCTTAAAACGTACTCGTTATGACTTAGTAGTCCAACTTTGGTATACCAAAGGAAGATGAAGTTTTCTAGAAGGTCACCTTTTCTAGGACTTTTTATCCAAATTACCTGAATTGAAGTAATCAAAGTCCAAAGTACTAGAATCTAATTTAAGAACTATGTTGGCAGTTGAGAAACCAGCCATCGAATTTTAGTTAATCCAAACTTTTTCTCTCTGTTTTTTTTTTTTTGGGAAAACTGAGACGAGGTTTTTATCTATTATATGATACGGAATAAATTATAGCGTTTTGATGGTTTTTATTTAGGGAACCGTGACATTATTACGATTAATTTGACATAATGCAAACACTCGTAATGGTCATTTATGGTTATATTCTTTTAGAAACTTCAAGATTGTTTACCGCCATCAATCGGCAAAAAAAAAAAAAAAAACTCTACACAATAGCATTTTTTCAATAATCTATTATTAAGCTAAAAAAGTTTGCTCTTTATAAATTCCAAGTAAATAATATATTTTCACTTTGTTCTTTTTTTAAAATTCAGATCCCAAGCAAAAAGATTTGCGTAACATCAAAAGGCAATAGAAACATGACGGAAAGACATGCTTTACAAATGTTACTACATTTTACTTTCTTTTGTAAAAGAAATAGTCGATACTTAAATTCAAAATTATTTAATGAAATAATTATTATGGAGATGCTGCAAATTTCGTTCCTCTTATGTTAATATTCTAGCTCCGCCACAACATGCAAATAATAATAAAAATATCATATAAATTTTTTAATTTTTTAGAATTAGTTTTTGGTCTAGTGGCAAGGAGCAACGCAACCTCATGAAAGTTGCAGGTTCCAAACTGGACTAGAGGATCCTTTGTGACATTTAATTTTGAGATAAGAAACATTTCTAATACCATACAGAATTTCAGAAAATTTCAGTATACCGAAACTAGAACATTGATTGAAGCGATAGTATCCGGTAAATAGAGATAAAATACTGTAAAATTTTGAAAAACTCCAGACTTCGGCCATTGGCCGATTAGATTGCCGGTAGGATATTGAAAACATGGGGAAAAAATTGGAGAGTTTGTAGATATTGACTACCATCTTTATCTTTATCTTAAAAATAATTTAATTTTTTTCTCCCAATTACTAAAATTAGGAAAATTTGAGGATCCGACTTTTCTTTTTTTTTTTTGCGAAGGCCATGGTTACCGCTTTACAGAGCTTGTGGAGGCACCGGAGGAATGAATTTAATAAATTATAAGTAATATTAATTTTTATCGTATCAACTCGTGTCGTATTAAGACATGTTAATATCTAGAAATTTTCAATACGACACGATATATCAATACGTACATGTCGTGCTAATTCTACAAACGAATTGTACTAATACGCTCTTGTTGTGTCATTTTAAAAAATACTAAATTTGAGAGATTCTCTTGCAGTGCCAACAAAAACGCTTCATAAGACCACGTTTTTGGCGACCCAAATGCGCAGGAGCTGCATCCACGTTGCAGACAATACCAAAGGTCTAGATCTTATCTGTAGAATTATGTACGGTCTTGATCTACTGGTCCAGGGTTTATACCATTGATAGATACTCAGCACCGACAAAAGTGTCCCCAGGGCCCCAAGTCTCGAGGCGAAGGAGAAAAAAGCCTTCTTTCGGCTGTGATTTTTTTTTTTCACTTCGGTAAAAGTGAACATGTACTGGAGAGAGGAGATATTATTTTGTTTTCCGCCGTTCTCTTTTTTAATATTGCGCCACGTCATTTGTAAAGTGTTGTAATAATTCTGAGTGGAAAAAAAAAAGAGATTTTGGTGAAATGAATTAAATAATTTCCGGCGTCGCGTGCAGGGATGACTACACCACGTGGGAAATAGGGTACGTGGCAGGACCTGGTTTGTTCAACCATAGTGGAAAGGGCTGGTGAAAGATAACACTTTGAATAAAATAATATGACTTTTATTTGATCGTATGTATAAATAACTTTATTGTAAAGTATGAAGCAGCTTAATATTCTTTCTAAGAAATAACCCGTTATTTTGAAGTAACTTCTTACGTAGTAGCTGATACAAACTACTAATAAAATATTTTAAATTTTTTAATTGGACAGAGCTCTTGACTTAAAATATGTGTGCTTTAAGCATTTTACAACGTGACGATGCGACACCTGTCCCTTCCGATCAGGTTTGGCCTGGAAATCTTCACAATCTCATTGTTAATGTTGTACTTTAATCCGGAATTGTTGCCTTTAATTACATGCTATTTTTTAATAGGGAAACCGTGGAAGTAACGGAGGCTGATCAGTTATAATTATTATTATTTTTGTTACACTAACCCTTACGAACCCACAAACAAAGTGTGAAATTTGTCAAGATTTAATTTCTAAAAATGTTGTTCAAGTAGTAACTTTATATTAACTATGAAAAAAATATTAATGCAAATTTTATTTAGGTCTGGACTTATTTATAGTATTGGCAGAGAGGCTAGGCTGGTCTTTTATTGTGCCTGTGATGAGTATTTAAATCTGGATCCATCTCAGATGCGATGGAAATATAAATAATTTATTTAGTTGTGTGGAGGAAATATATACATTATATACTACACATTGTTAAAAACAATACCAATATTATGCGAATACTTTATTGCCTCTTTAAAGCAAATAAAAATATAAATATCTGTGTTCGTTTTGCCTTTGAAATTCTAACTGTATGCTTTTATTTATTTTTTTAAAGAAAATCTAATACGTCGTATGCTTGTCACTATTATCAAGTTATAGTTATTCGAATTATTTTCTTTGTTAACTTTTGATAAAAAAAAAACGCATACTTTTCTTTTCAATCCAAAATTTTGTGTCGGCAATTATAATGTATGAGTAACTCTTTAGTATACAAAAAAATGTCATTGCTTCAATATTTATATTAATAGAAGAAATCATCCTTCTTTTCTTACAAAAATAGCCACACCAATTTTCTATCTTAATTTTTTCTTTTCAATTTATCTGAATCGGATAGACATGCGTGCCACATTGGTACAAAAAGGAGGCAGTTATCATGAGTACCTTCGCTCCACTATATATATATATATATAAAAAAAAGCATATTACCAAATAGGCAATTAGGCACATAGTCAGCGGATTCGGTCAATAATTCAAAAAGACTATTAATTAAACGTACTAAACTGTCAGAGAATTTTTTAATGAATTTACTGTTCTGACCATCTTTCTAAATGGAAAAGTGACGCAGTCGCAACACCATGACAAACCCTGTGGGACCCACACAACAACACGTGGCGCTAGTTCATTAAACCGCACATGGCTGAAGGCCACTCAGTGCCTTGGCGGCTGGTCCGGACTTGAAAGCCGTCAAGTGGAATTGCAAAACTGGATTTATGAAATCTACACAGACCACTATTGCATCCGCATCTATATGGAAATTTCCCTGGACCCGGTCTTCGAATTGTTGTAGAACAATGATAGTTTGTTCTTTGTTGGTACTTAGGGGCGTTTGTTTGTGACTTAAAGGGTGCATAACTTAAGTTACGTATCCTTAAGTCGCCAAACACCTCTTACATAAGATGTCTTAAGGGTACATAAGTTATGCAACCTAAATAGGTTGCATAAGTTATGCATCAGTTCCCTTTAATTTTTGGGAAAATTTTTTCTATACCCCTCAAAACTGAGGAAATGCAAGATTTACCCCTCGAAAATCAAAACATCTGATTTTACCCCTCAAAACTGAGGACGCGTCATCTATTTACCCTTCTGAGGTATTTTCTGCCCAAAAATATTCTTAAATGATAAAATAGAAAATTCATGACCCTTTTACCCCTGATCGAATTTGAACTCACTCGATCCAGACTCCATCGAATCGACGAGACCTAATTCTCTCCTCTCCGTATCGTATCAAATCAAACCCATTCTCCTCTTCATCTCGACTAAACCCAGTTGCTCCTCTCTTCAACCCGACAGAACCTCTCTTCAATCCTCTCAATCTCCTCTCGACCAAGAACCCTAAAAATGTAAATCGAAAGCTTCTCTCTCTCTCTCGCAATTGTTCTCTCAGTTGTTCTCTCGCACCTCTCCTCTCAATCAAGACTATTCCTCCTCCTCTCGCAGTTGTCCACTAAATCGCAGTTCTCTGAAGGTCCTCTCCTCTCCACTCAACCAGAGTTGTCGACGAATTGACCCACCCCTCCACTGAAGGTCATGCATCGTCGTTCGAGTGGATCGATGTCTCATTCAGCGTCGTCGAGCGTGGGCCCCCAGCCTGAAGGTCTGATTTTGGTGCCATGCCCGGATTGTGGTGTCATCGTGAAGAGGCTTGTGAGCAGAACCGATTTGAATCCAAATAGGGTGTTCTACAAATGCCCAAACAAGGTAAATGAAAAAATACTTGATGTTTAATCAGAATACTGGTAGCATTTTGTTTTGAATTTTGTCAGGGGTCATAGTGAAAAAAAATAAATAAATACTATTTTGAGGTGCAGGGGTTACTGGTAGCACTGTTTTGAGGTGCAGGAGTAACTAGTAATTGCCTAAGTCTCACTCGAGAGATATAAGAGGAGAGGCTCTGTAATAGTAATACTGAATTAGTTTCCCTTCTCTGTATTGTTACTGTTTTAATACTGAGTTTTAATACTGAATAGTAATGACTGAAAAAAAACTGCTATTTTTTTTTGGAAAAAATTTTCAAAAGAATACTAGGTGCGAATTCTGGATGTGGGATGTCGCTTATGAGGGTTATGCAAAGGCTTATGAGCGTTATGCAAATGAAGGGAACACAAATATCAACTTTGAGCTACTTACTACACTTGCTACACTGGAAGCTCGATTGGAGAATTTAACTGATGAGTTGAAGAAGAAATATGAATATGATGACAAGCAAAAAGCATTAGCTTTATCACTAGATAAGATTTCATTGTATATTGCTATAAGTGCCTTTGTGATTGCAATGATTTCATTGTATATTGCTATAGTGTTGTAGTTGAGTTGATGGATGAATCATGTAGTTGCTATAGTGTTGTAATGAATGAATTATGAATTATTATGATGGATGAATCATGCAGCCTTAACTGACGTTAATTTGGTTGATTGTGTTAATTTTATTCTACCACTGAAGCCCAATTTTGTAAGTAATTATGAGTGTGATTGGATCAAAGTTTGGTTTAGTTGTTGTTTTAGATATAAATTGCACACTAGAGTTTTGCTTCATAGGATTTAGACAGTTGAACCAGCTTATTCGAGTGGTCTAACTGTGCCACTGAAGGTATTGTTAGAATAGAATTTGATTTCGCTTGTTTGAGGTCTCAATTGCGTACACTAGTACTGTTCTGACCAGAATTTGCAAACCTAATAGAATTTTCATCATTCATATATAAACAAATCATTCTCTCCATTCTAAACTCTTAATTAAGCATTTCAAAAGTAGGATCTGCAAGAATATACGCAGCAAAACCAAACCATATAATTTCATCATTCATATTTATAAGTAAAAGATGGTCACATCAGCAATTGTTAATGTCATTAATATCCAATCTCTCAAAACATACATAACATACATAACACATCAATATCCAATCTCTCAAAACGCAATCAAAAATCAGATTCTGAAACCATTTCTAACTGCATTAATATCCAATCTCTCAAAACATACAATCCTCCTAACATAACACATCAATATCCAATTTCTATTTCATAACACATCGAAATCTAGCTAATATTCATGAGTCAATCTAGCTAATAACAAAATCTACTCTAGCATTTGTTGGTGCTTCCCAAGTCAATTAGTTCCATTAGTCGGTGCTTCTACACTTGCTGCTGGACGTTTTCGAACTGCCCTCTTTCTGCAAAAATTACAATTCAGTTATTTTGACATATTACCAAGGATATTACCAATTCAGTTATTTGGGGCCTTAATTATAATTATAATTAAAACAGTAATAAGGAGGAGATACCTTTTTCTATTTCTAATATTTCTATTTGAACCTACGTCATCGACTGCTTCTTTGCACGTCCTTGCTTGATGGCCAAATTTTGTACATCTCTTGCATTGTTGTTTCCTTGTACCCATTTCAAGACAACTTGGGATCCTTTCCTTCCTAGGTCTTCCAGCTTGTCTTTTTTTCATTTTTGGTGGATACACAATGAATCCAAGATCATATTTCACCCACCTGGATGTATCACATATGGGCATTATCACTCCCTCATATGCTAACTTAAACCTCTCAATTGAGTAATACTCATGCACATAGTCCTCGAGGCACATTCCTCTTAGAGTGCAAATGAAAGAAATTGCATGAGTACATGGCTTGCCAGAAATTTGCCATTCTCTACACGTGCATTCATGCTTGTCTATATGAACCGCATGAGTCCAAGAAGTTCCTTTTGTTGTTCCACTCACCTCTGCACAATTATCCCCACCTCTACTTATAGTCATCCTCCTGACATTGGGAAGTCTACTCTTTTCATTTAGGTCCTTCATTACACTTGGCACAATTTTGCCCTTCAACTTTCTTCCTACTTTCCTCCGTCTATCAAATGTTACCATAATTCGCCGCCTAATTTGATTGAGCATCTCAATGACATGCAAATCCTTCAAATCTTTTATCCAATTGTTGAAAGATTCTGATATGTTATTGGTCACATAATCCACCTTGGAGGCCTCAGAGAACTTGCTTCTACACCACAGCCCATGTTTCTCCAAATAGTTGAATGCTTGAGGTGATGCTTCCTTGATCAAACTAAGGTGGTTTTCACATTGCTCTATGGTATTTGCGTATGAAGCCGGCTTGAGTCACATCTCTAAACCCTTACATCCATCGGAGGATATAACTAAGTTCGACACATCTCCAATTGCCTTCTTCAATTGAGTCATAAACCACGTCCAATTTTCAGTTGTTTCCGAATCGAATACACCATATGCTAGTGGATACAACCAATTAAAACCATCAATACCACAAGCTGTCGCCAACTGCCCTCTATACTTGCCTGTTTTAATAGTATAAATGAAAAGATTTAATAAAGAATTAGTTAAGAACAGTGAGTAAACTACAGTGATTTTATTACTTGAAGGAAGTAACCACAGTGAGTAAATATAGTGAGTAAACACAGTGAGTAAACAGTGAGTAAACTACACAGTCCAGTTGGAACCACACGGTGAGTAAACTATGAATATATGACAAAACAGTTAGGTCTTAACAATAAGGATTATACCTGACAAAAAAGTTGAATCCACCGCTAAATAGGGTCTGCAACCATGAAGAAACCCATCTACGCACGGTTTTAGTGCCACAAACATCTTACTAAACCGCATCTTATTGCCATCTTTTTCACATTCTATCTCCACGATACTGCCGGGACATTTACTTTCCACTTCGGCTTTAAAATTGTACACCAATTTGAAGCTATTTTCCCACGACCCTTGGAGCCCTTCAATTGCAGCAGTCCTTCCACGACCCTTGGTGTATTCGATTCGGAAACAACTGAAAATTGGACGTGGTTTATGACTCAATTGAAGAAGGCAATTGGAGATGTGTCGAACTTAGTTATATCCTCCGATGGATGTAAGGGTTTAGAGATGTGACTCAAGCCGGCTTCATACGCAAATACCATAGAGCAATGTGAAAACCACCTTAGTTTGATCAAGGAAGCATCACCTCAAGCATTCAACTATTTGGAGAAACATGGGCTGTGGTGTAGAAGCAAGTTCTCTGAGGCCTCCAAGGTGGATTATGTGACCAATAACATATCAGAATCTTTCAACAATTGGATAAAAGATTTGAAGGATTTGCATGTCATTGAGATGCTCAATCAAATTAGGCGGCGAATTATGGTAACATTTGATAGACGGAGGAAAGTAGGAAGAAAGTTGAAGGGCAAAATTGTGCCAAGTGTAATGAAGGACCTAAATGAAAAGAGTAGACTTCCCAATGTCAGGAGGATGACTATAAGTAGAGGTGGGGATAATTGTGCAGAGGTGAGTGGAACAACAAAAGGAACTTCTTGGACTCATGCGGTTCATATAGACAAGCATGAATGCACGTGTAGAGAATGGCAAATTTCTGGCAAGCCATGTACTCATGCAATTTCTTTCATTTGCACTCTAAGAGGAATGTGCCTCGAGGACTATGTGCATGAGTATTACTCAATTGAGAGGTTTAAGTTAGCATATGAGGGAGTGATAATGCCCATATGTGATACATCCAGGTGGGTGAAATATGATCTTGGATTCATTGTGTATCCACCAAAAATGAAAAAAAGACAAGCTGGAAGACCTAGGAAGGAAAGGATCCCAAGTTGTCTTGAAATGGGTACAAGGAAACAACAATGCAAGAGATGTACAAAATTTGGCCATCAAGCAAGGACGTGCAAAGAAGCAGTCGATGACGTAGGTTCAAATAGAAATATTAGAAATAGAAAAAGGTATCTCCTCCTTATTACTGTTTTAATTATAATTATAATTAAGGCCCCAAATAACTGAATTGGTAATATCCTTGGTAATATGTCAAAATAACTGAATTGTAATTTTTGCAGAAAGAGGGCAGTTCGAAAACGTCCAGCAGCAAGTGTAGAAGCACCGACTAATGGAACTAATTGACTTGGGAAGCACCAACAAATGCTAGAGTAGATTTTGTTATTAGCTAGATTGACTCATGAATATTAGCTAGATTTCGATGTGTTATGAAATAGAAATTGGATATTGATGTGTTATGTTAGGAGGATTGTATGTTTTGAGAGATTGGATATTAATGCAGTTAGAAATGGTTTCAGAATCTGATTTTTGATTGCGTTTTGAGAGATTGGATATTGATGTGTTATGTATGTTATGTATGTTTTGAGAGATTGGATATTAATGACATTAACAATTGCTGATGTGACCATCTTTTACTTATAAATATGAATGATGAAATTATATGGTTTGGTTTTGCTGCGTATATTCTTGCAGATCCTACTTTTGAAATGCTTAATTAAGAGTTTAGAATGGAGAGAATGATTTGTTTATATATGAATGATGAAAATTCTATTAGGTTTGCAAATTCTGGTCAGAACAGTACTAGTGTACGCAATTGAGACCTCAAACAAGCGAAATCAAATTCTATTCTAACAATACCTTCAGTGGCACAGTTAGACCACTCGAATAAGCTGGTTCAACTGTCTAAATCCTATGAAGCAAAACTCTAGTGTGCAATTTATATCTAAAACAACAACTAAACCAAACTTTGATCCAATCACACTCATAATTACTTACAAAATTGGGCTTCAGTGGTAGAATAAAATTAACACAATCAACCAAATTAACGTCAGTTAAGGCTGCATGATTCATCCATCATAATAATTCATAATTCATTCATTACAACACTATAGCAACTACATGATTCATCCATCAACTCAACTACAACACTATAGCAATATACAATGAAATCATTGCAATCACAAAGGCACTTATAGCAATATACAATGAAATCTTATCTAGTGATAAAGCTAATGCTTTTTGCTTGTCATCATATTCATATTTCTTCTTCAACTCATCAGTTAAATTCTCCAATCGAGCTTCCAGTGTAGCAAGTGTAGTAAGTAGCTCAAAGTTGATATTTGTGTTCCCTTCATTTGCATAACGCTCATAAGCCTTTGCATAACCCTCATAAGCGACATCCCACATCCAGAATTCGCACCTAGTATTCTTTTGAAAATTTTTTCCAAAAAAAAATAGCAGTTTTTTTTCAGTCATTACTATTCAGTATTAAAACTCAGTATTAAAACAGTAACAATACAGAGAAGGGAAACTAATTCAGTATTACTATTACAGAGCCTCTCCTCTTATATCTCTCGAGTGAGACTTAGGCAATTACTAGTTACTCCTGCACCTCAAAACAGTGCTACCAGTAACCCCTGCACCTCAAAATAGTATTTATTTATTTTTTTTCACTATGACCCCTGACAAAATTCAAAACAAAATGCTACCAGTATTCTGATTAAACATCAAGTATTTTTTCATTTACCTTGTTTGGGCATTTGTAGAACACCCTATTTGGATTCAAATCGGTTCTGCTCACAAGCCTCTTCACGATGACACCACAATCCGGGCATGGCACCAAAATCAGACCTTCAGGCTGGGGGCCCACGCTCGACGACGCTGAATGAGACATCGATCCACTCGAACGACGATGCATGACCTTCAGTGGAGGGGTGGGTCAATTCGTCGACAACTCTGGTTGAGTGGAGAGGAGAGGACCTTCAGAGAACTGCGATTTAGTGGACAACTGCGAGAGGAGGAGGAATAGTCTTGATTGAGAGGAGAGGTGCGAGAGAACAACTGAGAGAACAATTGCGAGAGAGAGAGAGAAGCTTTCGATTTACATTTTTAGGGTTCTTGGTCGAGAGGAGATTGAGAGGATTGAAGAGAGGTTCTGTCGGGTTGAAGAGAGGAGCAACTGGGTTTAGTCGAGATGAAGAGGAGAATGGGTTTGATTCGATACGATACGGAGAGGAGAGAATTAGGTCTCGTCGATTCGATGGAGTCTGGATCGAGTGAGTTCAAATTCGATCAGGGGTAAAAGGGTCATGAATTTTCTATTTTATCATTTAAGAATATTTTTGGGCAGAAAATACCTCAGAAGGGTAAATAGATGACGCGTCCTCAGTTTTGAGGGGTAAAATCAGATGTTTTGATTTTCGAGGGGTAAATCTTGCATTTCCTCAGTTTTGAGGGGTATAGAAAAAATTTTCCCAAAAATTAAAGGGAACTGATGCATAACTTATGCAACCTATTTAGGTTGCATAACTTATGTACCCTTAAGACATCTTATGTAAGAGGTGTTTGGCGACTTAAGGATACATAACTTAAGTTATGCACCCTTTAAGTCACAAACAAACGCCCCTAAGTACCAACAAAGAACAAACTATCATTGTTCTACAACAATTCGAAGACCGGGTCCAGGGAAATTTCCATATAGATGCGGATGCAATAGTGGTCTGTGTAGATTTCATAAATCCAGTTTTGCAATTCCACTTGACGGCTTTCAAGTCCGGACCAGCCGCCAAGGCACTGAGTGGCCTTCAGCCATGTGCGGTTTAATGAACTAGCGCCACGTGTTGTTGTGTGGGTCCCACAGGGTTTGTCATGGTGTTGCGACTGCGTCACTTTTCCATTTAGAAAGATGGTCAGAACAGTAAATTCATTAAAAAATTCTCTGACAGTTTAGTACGTTTAATTAATAGTCTTTTTGAATTATTGACCGAATCCGCTGACTATGTGCCTAATTGCCTATTTGGTAATATGCTTTTTTTTTTATATATATATATATAGTGGAGCGAAGGTACTCATGATAACTGCCTCCTTTTTGTACCAATGTGGCACGCATGTCTATCCGATTCAGATAAATTGAAAAGAAAAAATTAAGATAGAAAATTGGTGTGGCTATTTTTGTAAGAAAAGAAGGATGATTTCTTCTATTAATATAAATATTGAAGCAATGACATTTTTTTGTATACTAAAGAGTTACTCATACATTATAATTGCCGACACAAAATTTTGGATTGAAAAGAAAAGTATGCGTTTTTTTTTTATCAAAAGTTAACAAAGAAAATAATTCGAATAACTATAACTTGATAATAGTGACAAGCATACGACGTATTAGATTTTCTTTAAAAAAATAAATAAAAGCATACAGTTAGAATTTCAAAGGCAAAACGAACACAGATATTTATATTTTTATTTGCTTTAAAGAGGCAATAAAGTATTCGCATAATATTGGTATTGTTTTTAACAATGTGTAGTATATAATGTATATATTTCCTCCACACAACTAAATAAATTATTTATATTTCCATCGCATCTGAGATGGATCCAGATTTAAATACTCATCACAGGCACAATAAAAGACCAGCCTAGCCTCTCTGCCAATACTATAAATAAGTCCAGACCTAAATAAAATTTGCATTAATATTTTTTTCATAGTTAATATAAAGTTACTACTTGAACAACATTTTTAGAAATTAAATCTTGACAAATTTCACACTTTGTTTGTGGGTTCGTAAGGGTTAGTGTAACAAAAATAATAATAATTATAACTGATCAGCCTCCGTTACTTCCACGGTTTCCCTATTAAAAAATAGCATGTAATTAAAGGCAACAATCCCGGATTAAAGTACAACATTAACAATGAGATTGTGAAGATTTCCAGGCCAAACCTGATCGGAAGGGACAGGTGTCGCATCGTCACGTTGTAAAATGCTTAAAGCACACATATTTTAAGTCAAGAGCTCTGTCCAATTAAAAAATTTAAAATATTTTATTAGTAGTTTGTATCAGCTACTACGTAAGAAGTTACTTCAAAATAACGGGTTATTTCTTAGAAAGAATATTAAGCTGCTTCATACTTTACAATAAAGTTATTTATACATACGATCAAATAAAAGTCATATTATTTTATTCAAAGTGTTATCTTTCACCAGCCCTTTCCACTATGGTTGAACAAACCAGGTCCTGCCACGTACCCTATTTCCCACGTGGTGTAGTCATCCCTGCACGCGACGCCGGAAATTATTTAATTCATTTCACCAAAATCTCTTTTTTTTTTCCACTCAGAATTATTACAACACTTTACAAATGACGTGGCGCAATATTAAAAAAGAGAACGGCGGAAAACAAAATAATATCTCCTCTCTCCAGTACATGTTCACTTTTACCGAAGTGAAAAAAAAAAATCACAGCCGAAAGAAGGCTTTTTTCTCCTTCGCCTCGAGACTTGGGGCCCTGGGGACACTTTTGTCGGTGCTGAGTATCTATCAATGGTATAAACCCTGGACCAGTAGATCAAGACCGTACATAATTCTACAGATAAGATCTAGACCTTTGGTATTGTCTGCAACGTGGATGCAGCTCCTGCGCATTTGGGTCGCCAAAAACGTGGTCTTATGAAGCGTTTTTGTTGGCACTGCAAGAGAATCTCTCAAATTTAGTATTTTTTAAAATGACACAACAAGAGCGTATTAGTACAATTCGTTTGTAGAATTAGCACGACATGTACGTATTGATATATCGTGTCGTATTGAAAATTTCTAGATATTAACATGTCTTAATACGACACGAGTTGATACGATAAAAATTAATATTACTTATAATTTATTAAATTCATTCCTCCGGTGCCTCCACAAGCTCTGTAAAGCGGTAACCATGGCCTTCGCAAAAAAAAAAAAGAAAAGTCGGATCCTCAAATTTTCCTAATTTTAGTAATTGGGAGAAAAAAATTAAATTATTTTTAAGATAAAGATAAAGATGGTAGTCAATATCTACAAACTCTCCAATTTTTTCCCCATGTTTTCAATATCCTACCGGCAATCTAATCGGCCAATGGCCGAAGTCTGGAGTTTTTCAAAATTTTACAGTATTTTATCTCTATTTACCGGATACTATCGCTTCAATCAATGTTCTAGTTTCGGTATACTGAAATTTTCTGAAATTCTGTATGGTATTAGAAATGTTTCTTATCTCAAAATTAAATGTCACAAAGGATCCTCTAGTCCAGTTTGGAACCTGCAACTTTCATGAGGTTGCGTTGCTCCTTGCCACTAGACCAAAAACTAATTCTAAAAAATTAAAAAATTTATATGATATTTTTATTATTATTTGCATGTTGTGGCGGAGCTAGAATATTAACATAAGAGGAACGAAATTTGCAGCATCTCCATAATAATTATTTCATTAAATAATTTTGAATTTAAGTATCGACTATTTCTTTTACAAAAGAAAGTAAAATGTAGTAACATTTGTAAAGCATGTCTTTCCGTCATGTTTCTATTGCCTTTTGATGTTACGCAAATCTTTTTGCTTGGGATCTGAATTTTAAAAAAAGAACAAAGTGAAAATATATTATTTACTTGGAATTTATAAAGAGCAAACTTTTTTAGCTTAATAATAGATTATTGAAAAAATGCTATTGTGTAGAGTTTTTTTTTTTTTTTTTGCCGATTGATGGCGGTAAACAATCTTGAAGTTTCTAAAAGAATATAACCATAAATGACCATTACGAGTGTTTGCATTATGTCAAATTAATCGTAATAATGTCACGGTTCCCTAAATAAAAACCATCAAAACGCTATAATTTATTCCGTATCATATAATAGATAAAAACCTCGTCTCAGTTTTCCCAAAAAAAAAAAAACAGAGAGAAAAAGTTTGGATTAACTAAAATTCGATGGCTGGTTTCTCAACTGCCAACATAGTTCTTAAATTAGATTCTAGTACTTTGGACTTTGATTACTTCAATTCAGGTAATTTGGATAAAAAGTCCTAGAAAAGGTGACCTTCTAGAAAACTTCATCTTCCTTTGGTATACCAAAGTTGGACTACTAAGTCATAACGAGTACGTTTTAAGCTTAATTTAAAGCTAGGGGTTAGCTCATAAATGAAATATATTATGCAATGAAAAAACAAAAACAACAAATATTCATACACAAGCATGAAATCTGGTTCAGCGTAACGGCTCCAAAACTTGTGATAAAAAGTGAGAAAAACGAATAACAAAAATTTGGTGTAGTATTTCACAGGGTAGGTCGCTGGCTCACTGCGCGTTATTAAAATTTTAGATCCGAAATAATTTCTTTAACGATAAATTTGATGCCAAGTTTCTCGACTCACTTGATTTAAGTGAACTCTTCCATCGAATTTCGAACTTACCATCTCACACTTAAAATGGACATTATCACGTGCTACTAAGTTAAGAATTGGTTCTCAATTTCAAAATAGTTACATAGCTTTTAATTTCTTTCTTTTTTGGTTAAAACGAATTTAGGCTACGTTTCGATTCTATTTGGGAAGAAGAGAAAAAAAAATAAAAAAATAAATTTATTATAAACAATCCAAACTCTTCACAAATTTACACACTTCCCAATACTTCTTTTCTTATTCTCTTCTTCCCACACCTTATCCAAACGGAGCCTTAAGTATAACTTATAGTAAGTGTTTGGACTTTGTGTCGTATAGTAAATTGATAACTTATTTTGATTAATTGTTTTAATTAAAACTAAAAGAGAGTTACAAATTGAGCTCAGCGATTTTTGTGCCCAAAGAGAAAAGGAAAGTAATACAATACACTAGCACGCTACCATGATAGAACTTCGAAAAAATGGTAGAAAATTTAGTTGCTTGGTATGACATATTTTGGTTGACGGGTATCACAGCGGCATATACTCTCTGATGTATACCATAATACCAACTATGGTATATACAAAAATTCTGCTAAATAAAAAATGAATTAAATATTTTACCCTATATATATGATGAGAAAGCGATCACCTAAAAAAAATAAAAAATAAAGTAATATTACTTGTGGCGGACAGCTGACGAATCATGTACTTTTCTTTCGGTGACAGTCTAAAATTGTAAATTTAAATAAAGTATTGTTCTCTCATTATCAGAGTGGGTACAGATTAGTAGTACAACTTTAATTAAAATTCAGTAAACTTGTCGAGTGACAATAATGCAAGTTTAGGAGATAATGCATCTCCAAAGAATACATCCTTCCAAAGCGCAGCGAATGTATTTGCGCCATACGCTCATTTATGGACTTCTTGTAAAAATTGTGAGAGATCCGTTTACAAGCAATGGGCACAAAAAAATAAATATATTTGTAAAAATTGTGCATTTCATTTACCAATGGAGAGTTCCGACGGAATCGAATCACATAATAGTACCAGGACAAGGGAATATTTCAATATTTATTTTGGTTAAAATTACTCTTAATGGCTCCTTTTGGATAGGTGTGGGAAGAAGAGAAAAATGAAAGAAGTGGGAAGAAGTATTGGAAAGTGTGTAACTTTGTGAAGAATTTAGATTATTTATAATTTTTTTTCTTCACTTTTTCCTTCTTCCTACTTCTTCTCAACGCATCCAAACAGAGGCAATAAACTGCCACTACAGCATAACTTTTCACTTTTCAAGGAGGCTGACAGAATTGAAAAAGAGACTAAGTAAGAACTTTTAATTTTTTTATTTGACCTGGTCCACCAGATTTTGACCGTACACGTTCTGTACAAAGCAATTGCAGCCGTCGATTTAGCATCGGGTTCTATTTTGGGGATTAAATTGTCTGGGCCAACTATAAGAAAACTAAGGCACAGAAACAGCAATACAGATACAGATAGGATGCCATATTTTAATTTTCTGCATTTATATATGATTAAATGGACATGTCCTGACATGGATACTAGGCTACAAATATGCTCACATTGAAAGCAGAAAGAGTGATAATTTAATATTTATGCAAATTTGGTTGAAAAGACTCCACTTTGAGGATACAACTGGAGATGATGAAAGAAAGATAAGGTGGGCCTGAAGAGCTTAATTAAAAGTTGGTCCTAAAAGTATACATATAATTAATTACTCATCTATAATACCCAAAATATATAAATTTATATTAATTATCATTGTCTCTCATTAACTTTATTGTGCTAATATCCTTTGCGAGATCTGCTTGTCTCCTCTTGGGGGTTGTTGCAACTGGATTGGATGCATATTGTTCTCAGGCGACTCACTATGATTCAACGATGATGCACGTAGGGGACCTAATTTATTATTCGTTATTATTAGCTATTCCAAACAATGTTTAAAATTTTGGTTTAATGACTAAGGGCTTCTCTTCAAAAAGGAAAAAAAAAATAAAAGGAATTTTGGATTAAGAAGAAAAAAATTACTGTCAATGCAACGAAGTCACATCCTTTGTAACAAGTCACTTAGTTTAAGCAAGAGATCAAGAGTTCAATTTAGTTAACTTACCTCAATTGAGAATTTTTTTACCCAAGTGGCAGGTATTGAACAAATTATTTACCGCCTTTAAATTATAAATAATCTATCAGCTATGCTATGTATATTACTTATGTTTTCCACTTTCTGATTTCTTTTAATTAATCCTAATTAGATGGCTTATATCCTAAGTTTCTCTAGCTCGTTATTTAAATAATGGATACGTGTATTATGTACCTAGAGGTACATCAAAACTCTTAAAATAGTATAGTCTTTTTTTGTGTTAATTTGCACGAACTTTCACGTGACTCACCGTGTTATTTGTCATTGTATAATTTTTGTAGTTTATTAAAATATATTATTCAATAAATTTTGTTGATATATGTTTTTTTTCCTAAGAGATTGTCTTATTTTAAAATCTAATACTTATTCATAAAATATTTTTCTCCGAAATGACGTCCGAATTTTCTGTTGTTATAATAAATATTTTTGTTAGCATCGTCTTGCTAGTAAAAAAAAAAAGTTGTAAAATGGTTACTAGATGTTTGAACCGAGCTTCCCATCGAATGAAATCCTAGCCAAATCTTTTTTTTTTTTTGACAAGATGTGACTTTATCCCTTCCATTACAATAAAATGCTCACACATATTACAGAAAAATCCTAGCTGCATTTGAAAAAAGAATTCAATTAAATTTAGACTAGCATGCTAGGGTATTGCTGGAAAAAAAAATATTGGCATACTTTGTGGCTACTCACTGCAAACTTTTCATGCGGTGTTCCTTGGCAGCTTCTGTCAAGTTCTCGAAAAAAAAAACTTTTCATGCGGTGTTCCTTGACAGCTTCTGTCAAATTCTCGGAAGAAAAAAACTTTTCATGCGGTGATTGCTGCCTGCTGGATCCATCGCTACGCGGTGAGCAATTATTAATTTAATAATTTGTTAGAGAAAATTATATTTTTATCATAAATCGTTTTAAATGTTGTCTAGAGCGTCAACCGTATCTCTTCTCTAGAAAGTCTTTAATCATCTCTACTTCTGGAAAACATTATTAATAAGTGCTAACCAATGAATGAAATTAAAGAAAAAGAAAAACACACCTAGAAATTTTAGAATGATGAATAGTTACCAGATAAGGCAAAATTGCTTTGAATGAGGCAGCCAATTAGAATGCACCATGTAGCAGCAGAAGGCGATCTATGAAAAGGACCCAAGCATGGACTTGTCTGCCGTGTGGGTCCCAGTCTCCGAAAGAGCAACACGTGGCAGCTGTTCCTATCAGACAGCTTTCTATGGTGGTCTCTGAACTCAGATCTCCAGATCAAGTGCCACGTAGCACCTTTTCATTTACTTTTCTGCCTTTTTGTTGTTGTCATCAATTCATAAAAATAAAATAACAATTATAATAGGTTGTTCGGAAGCATATGACTATGAGTATGAGATCGCTGATGTGCGAGTAGCATAAAGAAAGGGAGTGTTTTTAACTTTTTATTAATTAAACGAGGACGAGGAAAAGTAGCTTAAGATGGGGTATCGATGGATACAGTATTTTATTAATAATTAGTTTTATATGTACCTTATTCTTATTCATTAAATTTATTTTTATTCGTATCTTATCTTGCTTATGACTTTATGAGGTTGATAAATAGAGAATGATCGTCAAATAAAATATTATTTATATGATATAGTTGTAGATAGCAGCAAATAAGTGAAGGAAAAATATACAATATAAAAAACAATGAGATGGGATAAAATCAGCCACGACTGACAGATGCAACCGTCAGCTACGATCAAATCTCAATTTTCGTGATTCTAACAATCGATCCGAACCGTTCAATGTGTTCTCCATATTGAAATCTCGTCGGAGACAAAATTTTATATTTTTCTGAAATTTTTTAGTATTTTTTTGATATTTTACAAAATTCTTAATCTAAACAATTCTGGACCCTTCAATAACTATAGTTTTTAAAAATCTCAAAAAAATAGTAAATAAAATCAGAAAAATGTAAAATTTGGTCTCCAAAGAGATTTCAATATGGAGAACACATTGAACGGTTCGGATCGACTGTTAGAATCACGAACATTGAGATTTGATCGTAGCTGACAGTTGCATCCGTCAGTCGTGGCTGATTTTAGCCCATCTCAAAAACAATATATACATAATTTTTTTAAAAAAATTACATAATAGTTGGTGACATAAAAAAAATATAATTCAATAATTGAACAAAACTAAATAAAAGTGCCATATATCAGGTAACATTAACATAACATGTATGCAATAGCTAATATATCTGTATTCTTAATAATAAAATAAAAATTTATGTTGTTCAATTTTTGATACGATTTGAGAATAGTTCGATTATCGATGAACACGTGCTACAAAATTTATCAGTCGTTAAGGTTTTAGATTTACTATATTTCTATCGCCTTACCTTTTTGGACGAAACATATTACTTCTACTCGTGTCTTCTTTGACACAACCTTTTGACATATTCAAATCGCATGTTTTCCTTTTTTTTTTTTTTTTTTGCCATTCTTCTTTCTCCTCTTCTTCGTAATTTCTATTCTATAATTGTTGTCATTATCTCCTTGTAAGATAATAGATAATGTTCAAGCGAACGTTCTATCGGGTTATTATACAATCGCTAGTACTTGTATCCAATCCCTTATATGCAATTTGTATCATTGATTTTTGTACCTTGATTAAATCTCTAGTTTAGATGTTAACTCCAAATGAAAGTCCAAGACTTTGGTTGATTGGTTCCAAAAAGTAAAGTTTAAATGTGCATTCTCTTTTTAAAAATAAGGAAAGAAATTGTGGACAATATTTATCAAATGAGAAAAAGGGGAAAAAAATATTACAATTTGCCTCTTATCTAAATGCAAAATCTCTGTTATTGTTAAATAATTTCATCCGATATTCGGCATTACACAGAAAAAAATAATAAATTCGATCAAGACAAGTCCATTATGATGGCACACATTGAATGGGCGTGTTTTCTACTATTAAATAAAGTAAATTTGTTCCTGCATAAATGTAAAAAAAAAAATTGCTCCTATACATAATTTTTAGAAAAATTAAATTGAAATTAAAATTTGATCTTTTGAGCGGAGTAAGAACAATATTAGAATAATAAATATATAATTATACTTATTTTGTAATAAGTTTTATAATTAAAAAAGATAATTAATGTATTTAATTAGCACTAATTGTTGCCATCTATTGTGGTAAATATATATGCACAATAATATTCTTATCAGAAAATCTTCTCAACATCAAATAAGGCTTTGATCAAAGTGCTTTTTATGCGGTGATTTCTCAGGATTTCATTGGGTCTAATAACATGGAAATTTCAATCAAATAACACAAAATTCATTCATTTTGATAAAAAAATTTGCAATAAAATGAAATCCCATGTTAAAGAAAAAGATTTTGATTAAGGCCTAAGAAATGGACTTCACCCAAAATATAATTTACCATTTTTAACCTAAAGTATGCTAAACTTTTACTTGGCTGCATAATGTAGAAAAAAATTGTTTAAAAAAATTAAAACTATAGTGAGATACAGAGATATGAGAATTGAAATAGGGCTGTCAATAGTACCCTTTTAATCGTTTATCCTATCCGTATCGTATTCGATAAGACGGGTATGAGTAAGGTTTTATTTTCGTTAAGTTATCCTGTATGGGTATGGATAAAAAAAAATTTCATTAATTTATTGGGTAAGGGTATGGATAAGGCTATTTCGTATTCGTTAATTACCCGTACCGTTATATATATATTGTTTATAATCTTTATCATAATAAAAATATATAATTGTAAGATCCAATTAATTCGTTAATAAAAAACTAAATCAGAAAGATATGCATGTGAGATTCCATTGATACATTAATAATTAAACTAGACAATTAAATAGTAAAATTTGATTGAGATTATATTACATTAAATTGGAAAGATATAATGGTAAGATTCAATTGATATTTATTATGATTTTTTTAGATTTTAATTCACGCGCTAAATTGTTTATTCATGGGATACATTAAAAAAAACACTAAATTCTTCTCTGTTGTTGTTTGAGAAAATATTGTATAATTAGTTAATAGTTATGTACTTTTTTTTGTGACAATTGACATGAGAAGATATTGTATGCTTTTATTATTTTTAAAGTATTATTCAAGGTTGCATTTTATTAATATATTTATATGATACATTTTTTTTGTTATTAACATTATTACCCATTTTCTACCGTTAATTCTTAACGGGTAAGGGTAGGGTATGGGTAAAGTCAATTTTTAACGGATAAGAGTAGGGTATGGATAAAAAAAATTTTTAGTAGGTACGAATATAAAAAATGTCTCTACGTATCCTATTGACAACCTAAATTGAAACAAAAATATTTAGCAAATTGTTGCGAACACTTATGTTTTTAAAGCAAACTGTGAAATATTTTTTTCGTATTTATGCAGCGAGCCTGAGAGAGATTTTAAAGATTAGTTTGACTTCTATGTGTTATCCATTTACGCTAAAAGAAAAATTAGCCCTGATTTTGGGCTTTGCGCCCGTGCCTTGTTAAAAATGAAGGCAAAGAGTAAGGCTAACGTGAATTGGATTCAAAGTTGTCTTGCGACCTTCATATTATTTTGTATTTATATTTATTTATTCGGTTTAAAATATATGATCAAACAGTTTTTCGCCTCATCGAATATCATTCCATGTTAGGAGCAATGTATGGTTGGTTAAAGTAATGGAGTTCATCTTGCTTAGGATCAGGAATCAAATATATTTATCATGTTAGTTAAGATGTATAATATAATAGTAATCTTGGGAATCGAGTATCCCCTCCAAAAACCTTTCCCGTTTTGAGAGTTCAAATAGTTGCTTTTTGTAAACGCATCATTTTTTATAAATTTGTTTAAAAATGAAGATTAATTATCAAGTTAAAATAATTTTTTAATATTTTCTATGTATTTGATTTCAGTAATATTAATCGAGAAATGCTAGTGTTCAATATATATGACGAATGAGTCCGTCTAATATGATCGTTTTCACGTTTTTAAATTTCAAATGACCGATCCAAACCGTTCAATATGTTCTCCATATTGAAAACTGAAAAGAAACCAAATTTTTACATTTTTTAGAAATTTTTTACTATTTTTTTGGTATTTTTGAAAATTCATGATATAAGCATTATGGATCGTCCAATAACAACGATTTTCTAAAATAACAAAAAAATAGTAAAAAATTTCGAAAAATGTAAAAATTGGTTTCTTATAAGTTTTCAATATAGAGAACATATTTAACAGTTTGGATCGGTTATTTGAAATTTAAAAACGTAAAAACGATTGTATTGAGCGGAGTCCATATGTCCAATATATTAGACTCTAGCATTTCTCATATTAATCACATTCGCGCAGACAGATATTGGGTTTTATTTTTGGGAGTGCATGTCTTAATAGCATGTAGTGTAGATTCTTCATCAAGTTGTCATATGCATTTCACCAAACAAGTGCGGTACGCACAAAAGTACTAGTTGCATGGTAGCATCCTAACTTTTACGGTTAGTAGCAGCCTCTAAACTGTTAAAGGAATAACAACCTCATCATCCCAATTCATATTCTTACCAAAGAGCAATAACATTATGTCCATATTATGTCTCTATGATTGTAGACCACTTCCTAGGCCCAATGCCCAAAAGCTCATTTCTGTTGTATATACTAAAAAATTTGACCGAAAAAATAAAAAATGACGTTACTGTTCACACGAATTACGATAATAATTGTTAAAAATTCAAAATTTTAAAAATAACGTTGTTGGATCGGATTGACGAACACAAAAATGGCTTGGATCGTCAATTGGAATGACGATCCAAATTGACGATCCAAGGTGAGACTGAAAAATTCACTCGGCTCTCTTTTTGTTATTCCAAAAATTGCAACACGAGTTAAGACACTATTATACTTTTGACTGGAACAGTACCAATTGTTGTTGTTCTTTCAGTGCAAAGAATGTGTGATGGGTAAAAATGAAGATATTAGCGGTCCAACTATGAGCAACAGTGCAATCTACACAGAAACAAAAGCTGAAGATCTAGGAAATTGGAAGTGGACGTGTTTGCTCTGCTGGATTGGATCAGTGGACGTGTTTACACAGAAACAAATGAAACATCTTGTTGCACTGCACTTGTTCTCCTATGATTTGAATTTGAAAATTATTATCTTTTATATCTGCTTGATGGGGTGGATAAACTCCATTTTTTTTTTAATATTTCGATAATGTGAGGAGGTCTACTGAATGCTCGTCATTTAGACATGGCAAAAAAAAATGAGATAACATCTTGTTTCATCAATTGGTAAATAATAACGCTTAAGAAAATCTGAGAATGCAGTGTGAAGTTTCTCACAATCCTCTTGTGGGGAAGGGATCACATGTGGAATCGTTAGTGTTGGTTAAACATTTTCTCTCGATTTGCCAATTTGCAAAACAACACCGAAACCCTTAAAACTAACATCTCTTCTTAGTGCTTTATAGCTAGATTTATTGAAGAATGGATTAAAGCAAGTGTGGCAATTAGTTTGGAGCTTCAAGAGATTGCTTTGGTCTAGTTAGAATTAGTAGTTAAGGTTTAATTAAACTTTAAACTAATCTCAATCAATTTGCTGGTAAAATGCTCAGTTTTTCTGTCCAGCGTCATACAACGCCAGTTGCCGTTACACAACGCTGAGTTAATTCGATTTTAAATTGCAAAATCTCTGACAAGGTTGGAACAGCGTTACACAACGCTCAGTAGCGTTGTGCAACGTTAGTTAATTTGCTTTTAAACCAGTTAAATCCATTATTTCCCCTTGTCAGAACGTTGTGCAACGCTAAGTAACGTTACACAACATTTCCACTCCTATGTTGTGTAACGCTATTCAGCGTTGTACAACGCAGTCTGAAGCAGGCGACTCTGCATTGCTCAGACATCGATCAACATCGATGCTGCATGCATGCTGCCTTGTTTCATGCATCGTAGCGTTGTGTAACGCTCTATTTTTCGCTCAGACTTCGCTCAGTCGCTCTGGACGCGTAGTGCAACGCTGAATAGCGTTGTGCAACGGCGACGTTGTGTGACGCCAGTCAGCGTCGTATGACGTTCTGACAATATTGTTTGAGTTTGTCAGTTCTGCCTTGTTTCTTCTCTTGACTTCGTTGTGCAACGCTACCAAGCGTTACACAACGCTCTGACAAGTTCCAACGGAACTGTCGAGCTTCTGCTTTGGATTTTTGCTGAAGCGTTGTGCAACGCTACACAGCGTTACACAACGCTCTGACAACTCACAACGTTATTGTCTGTGACCGTTTGATTTTTCAACGGCTATTTCTGCGTTGTACAACGCCATATAGCGTTGTATAACGGCAGAGTCTGTTTTGACTGGTTTTTGGAGCTGTTGGCGCCCTCTATATATATGGGGCCTCTTGGAACTGTTTAGACACTTTTGAAACCTTTGAAACTCCTCCCTTTTGAGCTCCAACCAGTTAGACATTACTCTCTCTTGTGTTTGAGCATTATTTTAGCAAAATCATTGAGATTAGAGTGTGCAAAACCAATCCACTAGTGTGAATAAGTAATGATTTTTCTGTCGTTGCCTTTATTTTTTTGAGTTAATTCTGTACTAGTCATAAAAAAATAAACATCACACACTTCTAATTGAATATTGTCTTTTGTTTAATAAAATAAATTGAGCAAAATATTACCTGTATCCGATAAAATATATTCGTATTCGTATCCATATCCGACAATATCCGAACCGTATTCGTATCCATTTAACATCCGCGCCGTATCCGTGTTCGAAAAAACATATGGATACCGATATGATATGACCACTATCCGCTCTGTATCTGCTCCGTTTTCACCCCTAATTATAACCCAAGCATAGAGCAAAGGCATGACTGAAATTTTAGGATGGGAACAACGCATCAACACCGTTCAGATAAAGGGCCCACATATTAATTTGACGATCCTGGTTGCTCCAAATGCGGACCCAACTCATGGTCATTCGTTGCAAAGGTATGAAAAATGTGCGCAGATATGAGAGCACAACAAAAGCCAACACTACAAGGAGGGTAGGGACCACAAGTCAAGCATAAACAATTGACCAAAAGTCGAGCCAACACTGATTTTTTTCAGTCTCACCTTGGATCGTCAATTGGAATGACGATCCAAATTTGGATCGTCATTCCAATTGACGATCCAAGCCGTTTTTATTTTCGTCAACCCGAATACCGATCCAACAACGTTATTTTTAAAATTTTGAATTTTTAACAGTTATTATCGTAATTCGTGTGAACAGTAACGTCATTTTTAATTTTTTCGGAAAATTTGAACAGCACATGGTGTTATGCTTGAGGCAAACAGAGATGCCTCTGCTTCGAAACAAAGAAATGCATGTGTGAGCAGTTAAACAAATGAGGAAATTTAAATTGGATAGATCAAGATACAAACATGGGATTAATTGCATTATCAACAAAATCTTCTGAAGATTCGGCACCAATGCTGCTCCCTTGATCCATTGCATCATCCCATTTTGGGAATCACAAATAAAAAAGCCTTGTCTCATGTTAGGGGTATATGTTCAAGCAATTAGACAGTAAGAACTCTGACCAAGGCTTAAATAAGAAATCAAGTACATTAATTTATGGGTATCTCGTGTTTAGTCACGTTAGATTAGTTCAGTGTTCTCTGTGTTGATTACTTCTGAACACCACATGCTCAATGAAATACTGATATGTTAGTTTATATTTCTGAGCACGACGCTCTATGTGCAAGGAACTCAGTTAACGAATCGACTCATGCAATGATTGCTTCTTATACAAATCAGATTGACTAAATAAACAGCCTAGATTAATTGTAAATCAAGATGAGAGGGAGAGAGGCTTCTTTCCATTGGGTGTAAAACTGTATCTCTGATGAGAACCACAGCAATCTCAATTGGCTAAGACAATACTATTTTGTTCATCCTTTTGTTCATGAAAAGATGAATTCAAATCAAACAACTATTTTTGAATGGATTTAAAAACATCACTTGAGCCATTTATTAACTGAAAAAGATATTATCTACGCATTTATTTGGGGTTTTCTTTAATAGGCTCTACTTGACAAATTCTTCTTTTTTTCTATATTTGGGCTTTAATTGCATGAGATATACGAGCCCATTATATTTGGGCTTTATTAACTGTAGCTATTTCTATATTCAAAGTTGTAAGGCCCATAGTTTTGACAGTTGAAACTTGAAAGGTTGCTTACTGCTTAGCGCTGGAGAGAGAGGAGAGAAAGAGAGAGCATGGCGTCAAGCGCGAGAAGGCTAGCTGTTCTCTCTCGTTCCAGTTCCCTCTCCACTCTCTTCTTCAACAACTCTCGTTCTGGTTTCCTCTCTCTCTCTCTCTCTCTCTCTCTCTCTCTCACTTTCGTCATTTCCCCCCTCCAATTTAGCAGGGATTGCAACGCCTAATAAGTTGCTCAAACTAATCATAATAGTGAATACAGTTCATTTAATATGAAGAGGATTGTAGCAGGATACCTACAGAATTATTAGATTTATGTTTCCTTTGTCACTTCCTTCTTGGTGGATCGATCGACTTCATCAACGCTTAATTTGATCTACTAGTGATTTTGGTTCAAGGATTCAGTTGGAAATTGGTAATTTCAAAGTCCTAGATAGGGTTTCTGAAAGTGAAAATGTAGAAATAGTTACAGAAGCAGTAATGTTTAACAGACTGTATTCCCTTAATGACATATTATTTACAGTTAATTTCCATGATTTGCTAATTTGTAGTTATCATTTTTTGAAGGCCTATTAATTTGTAGTTATCATTTTAATCTATTTATTGCATGTGCACTATTAAAATTTTTAGTTGATTTCATTTCTCAACTGTGTTGTGCTAGGATATTTGGGTATTAGGCCAAGATACACTGAGCTGTTTACACCTATTCATGCTTTACGATTCAAGTCAACTTTTAATTTCCCAAAGGTACTAGTGCAAGGCATAACATCGCCAGGTAAAGATACTTATGCTGTTTTCAGCTTGCAAATCGAATTTTTCTCTTGTTTGATAAGTTTCAAAGTAGTTATATGAACCCTAATTGCAATCTATTTGTTTTGCTGTAGCTCTGAGGAAAGGGATCTTGAAAGGATGTGCTGGGCTCACCTTTACATCAGCAATCATATGCCAACCCCCAAATATAGCTTATGCAATGAATGGTTAGTCATGACACAGTTACACAATCACAGTACCAGGGACTTGCCACTAGCATGGACTTTGAGTCAGGATAAAATAATTGAGCAAGTAGTAACCCAGAATTGTAATTGATGTAGATTATGCAGCAGAGTCGCCAGGAGGAGACGTGAAAGAGGATTTTAATACGGCATGGGCTATTGCAAGGAAGTACCAGCTGCCACTGGTGATGCTAGCGATGCTGCTCTTGGGTTGGCGGCATCCCCTCATAACTGCTATCAATGCCATCTTTTTTCTCTTTTGCACCCGCCCAAGCCCCTACTCCATCTACCTTTTTGTTGAACATGTTTGTTTTGTACTTCTAATTTCCTTTGTGTTTTCTTCCAATTACCACTATTTTATGGCATTCTAAAACATGGTTTTCTGATGAACGTACTACACTGCTAAACATATTTCTTTTTTTCCTGATAAAAAGAGCAAAATAGTCACTTTTACCATATAAATCCTCAAAAGAATCTATTTTACTGTTTTGGTAGTTAACATGTCAAAGTTTAAATGTTTTCAGTTGCGCCGGAGAGATATGAACAAGGATCATAGCTTACGTAATACCAAGGTACTTGTCACGTTTAAAAAATCTGATATTCCTTTCTTTTTGTTCTAATTTTGATTTGCATTGGTGGCAGCATTCTGGTATTATTGTATCAGGTATTCCTCTTTTCTGACAATGTGTTGTTACCGCAGCTATTGTACACAAGGAAAGTAGAAGTTGAAGATTACAAGCTGGTTTGTTATGGAAAGGTGGAATTGCGAGATAGAAAACTTCATTTGATTGGAATATTGGGTGGTTGGTGGATTTTTCACGTGTCATACCTTTAGACCTACTTCACAAGAATTCAATAGTTTTTGCGTTATCCAAATAGGAGTCAGGCTTTCACTAAAAATTGTATGTTTTGGCATCATTGGAAGACAATGACTTGTGCTGCAATGCAGGAAGTTTGATTACAAAACCAAAACATTCAGGAAATTTGTATTATGAGGTGTGCTAAATGTGCAGTTGAAATGGCATAAGAGACTTTTAATTTTGTATACTGAATTCTTTGAAAGCAACAAAGGAAGATGAACAATTACTTTTCTAGCCCGAGGTTCTGATTTTATGTATGGAACCCACACCCTTTTTAAATATTTAAATTTTTTTGACAATCTCCATTCCCAGGCCTGGATTGTGTTGGGCCTGACCATCTTAAATCTGGAGAGGGGAGCTATTTACTAACGTTTCAGATGTCTATATGCTCCAGTTTTGTTGTATATGTGTTGTGCTTATCCGTTTATTACTTCATGCTCACTCAATGTTTTATAGCCTATCCAGAAGCCGCAAATGCAGTTTACTTGTACTGAAATTTACTGATTTTTTTCGCTAGTATATTCTAAAACCAATGGGCCATGGTGGTGTAATCAGATGAGTCCAAAGGGTTGAAAGAGTGGCAATTTTACTTGTAGCATTTTGCCCACAGAGACAATAGGATGTTTCATGTCTTTTCATGAGATGTGCCAGGAATCAAATTCTCTTTGCAACCTTTTTTTTGCTTTGACTATCTATCATCTTTGTTCTCTTTATCCTTTCCTCCTGCTTTTATATACCTAGAACCTAAATCAATCACGCAAAATTTGCTAAAGCACTAGCCTCCAAAACCAAGGAATCATACAGCAAGCAAAGTTTCAAAGAAAGAATACGCTAAAGAAGCCCTTGTATCTATCAATCGATTCCTTCTGGTCCTTAGAGCATCTATTTAAGTTGTAGGAAATTACAAAGAGAACTTCAATCTACTGGTAACAAACTCTCTTTGCTTCTGTCAGTAACATAGTAAAAATGGGGGAGAGAAATGTGGGAGTTGCGATGGATTTCTCGGCATGCAGTAAGGCGGCGCTTAGATGGGCAGCGACCAATCTGGCTAGACGTGGTGATCGGTTGGTGCTGGTTCATGTCAATCCTTCGTACCAGATAGAACAAGGGGTGGTTCACCTCTGGGAACAGGATGGCTCACGTATGCTTTGCCTTCTTCTTTTGTTTTGGTTTTGCATTTGTGCACAATTTTCTTTTGTTGAATTGTACTTATTATTATATAAATTGAAGTTTTGAAGTGGATTATTTCATATATTTGTTCAGCCCTCATTCCTCTATATGAATTTTCTGATCCTTTGATCACCAAACGATATGGTGTCTCTCCTTGATAGGGCCGGCATGATAAATCTCGGCCCAGATGACAAATAAATTTAAAGAAGGCCCACAATGGTGAGAATGAGCGGGAAAAGGCAAACTCAAGCATGGCATTTAGAGGAAGTCGGGAGGACAGACCTTAACGGACTGGAGCGGAGTGTCTGGCCGAACATAATTCGGGGGAAGCTAAAGGCGCAAGTTGGCTAACTACTGTCGGATGACGTCAGCATTCTGTTACAGAGTATAGGGCTATATATAGGAGGGGTAGGCGATTGTATAGGGGGTTGGCATTTTTGTAGAGAAAAGAGCTTGTAGAATACAGATTGTAATCCTCAAATAATCAATAAAAATACATTTTCCACTCATTCTCATCTCTAAATTCTCTCACGTTGTTAATCTCTACCAAAACTGAGCTTATCAACTGGCGCCCACCTGAATTCGACCATTGGCAATTCAAAGTTGCATTTGGTAACCTGAGAAATGGATGAGAATAGGAGTGCGATTCAACCCAGGCGGTTGGATCTGGAGTTTGCTACCGATAAGCTAAACAAGGAGAGACATTGTGTTCTTCACGAAGCTAGATCTGAGTCTCAAACCCAGATCGAGCTCTCCACACCTCAGGCACCAGGCGGTGCAGTTCATCAACTACAACCAGATCTGATGAACACTGAGCTTCAAAACAAGCAAAACGCTGAAGCTTCAAGAACACAAACAGTGGTCGGCGATTTAACTACGCGGCCAGTCAACCCCGAACAACCAGACAACGATACACCATCAGATCTGGGATCAGCAAGAGCAGTGCCAGCTGTGATACACCCGATCTTGCAAGCTGTACAATCTAGTGAAGAATTAGAGAGAGCAACACCAGTTACAGTGCACCCGATCTTGCAAGCTATTCAACAACCTCGCGAAGAGCCAAGATTGAAAAAACCCGAAACATCTACAGCAAAACAGAGAAGCACCACCAATTTAGAGAACCAACGCTCTCTCTCTCAAGCAGATCTCACGAACCTCGTAGAGCAAACACTGCAAGCAGCCTTCACATCAGCCACTCCAACTCCAACAGTACAGTTAAATCCACCAAGACCGGAGATACAGGATCCGCGACAAATGCCAAGCGTAACACAACCTCCTCAAAGTTACGGGTATGTCGCTGATCCTCGCCAAAGCGTAGCATGGAGAGCAGAAGGAACACCGCAAGCGTACAATGTCGGACAACCTCCACATATGTTCCAATGGCATCCCATGGGATATGTTCACCACACAATACCACAAGCTCATATGACAGACTGATATCCTTCCCAACATAATACTTATGGTTTTCCTAAGACCAGAGGTTCCATCCACCTATTTTCCATGGGGCCATCCAGCTCAATGGGGCGTACATACTTCATGGAACACCCCTAATCCTTACTCATGGACACGAACACCTCAACAACCCGAACATCCTAGGCCACAAACTACTCCAAGGCCTCCCGAAAACATCATCCCAACAAACCCAAGTCCATCTCTTGCAATTCCTGTACCGACATTACCTATACCACAAGTGAATCAAGAGCCCTTAGGATCTCGAGTGGAAAGAACAAGAGCACCACAAACGGGTGAAGACAGAGAGGTATTGTCGGGAAGAAACCCGAATAATGAAAGAAGGGAACGCGAAGAAAAAAGATCTCCTAAGGGTCGTGCGAAAACAAGGCAGCGCCGCGAACATAGTTCAGATAGTGCACGTGAATCAGAAGGATCAGGGTCACCACTTGTCGGTGCCCTAGCGCGAAGGTTATACCAAGGGGCGCGAATTGACATGAAAAATTACCCCCATCTTGATAGATATCCGAGAGGAGAAGCTAAGGATGCACAAGCTTTTGTGAATAGCTTTCGAGCAATGATGGCCATCACACATGCATCCGACAGGGTGATGTGCTTAGTTTTTCCGACAAGGCTAACAGAAAGTGCATGGGAATGGTATTCGCGACTACCCCAAGGGTCAATCCATAGTTTTGATGACTTAACTGACAAATTTTTGGGAAGGTTCGGAGGATTAAGAGCACCAACCATCAAATGCACAAGCCTCATGACCCTAAAGCAAGAACCATATGAATCATCACGAGCATATCTCGCGAGATTCTCCGAAGAGGCGTATAAGGTTTCTGATTTTGATGAGAAGCTGGTGCTGGCGGCAGTGTTACAAGGTCTTCGAAGTAAAAATTTGAGATATGAGCTAATAAAAAAAGATTGTGGATCTTTTCGAGAATTCAAAGAGTGTGCACAACAAGTGATACAAGCAGAAGAAGATGCAGAACGAATGGGTTGGCAAGATGTCACGGAGAGACACATCACAACGCCAACGAGAAGAAGTTGTTCTTCCCCGCCTCAACCTCGCAATGGATCTCCTCTTGGGAGGAGGAGAAATACAAAGGTGATCAAAGGAGCGACATACAAACTCCACAATTATAGAAAGACGGGAGAGGCATATGCACCCCTATACTCCACTTACCACATATGTACAGAATCCAGGGAGCGATTGTTTAACGTCATCAAAGATAGCAAGGAGTTACAACAACCCGAACCATTGGTAGAGGCAGAGAAGTTTGACAAGTCGGCTTATTGCGAGTACCATCGCAGTTCGGGACATCGCAACCGAGATTGTTTGAAGTTGAAAAATGAAATAGAAAGGTTAATCCGACATACACATTTGTTGGAGAAATACATTGAGAAAGAAGGAGCCAAAGATAACCGAACTAGAGAATCTTTCAACAACCAGTGGCAACGAAAACCATACAACAACCAATGGAAAAGAACCGACAACCGAAACAACCCGAACAATATTCTCATTCAGCGACAAAATGTTCCGAATAAACCTAGAGAAGAAAACAAAGGGTCTCCGGTAGTGATGTTCATCGCAGGAGCGGACGCATCTGGCGGCGACAAACCTCATCAACGAGCTTCATACGCAGATCCGAGAAGATTATCTCAACCTTCACGTTATGAGGTATTTCACTTGCATGCAGAGGGGTCCTTAACTAATACCCGAATTTCTTTCGGGCCTGAAGAATGCGTAGGCGTCCGTTACCCACATGATGATGCCATAGTATTGATGCTGCGAATACATGGCAGGCGTGTCAAAAGAATCTTAGTGGATACGGGAAGTTCAGCAGATGTGCTATATTTCGACGCGTTAAGGCAACTTAATTTGGCTTCATACCCCCTGACTCCGATGGACACACCATTAGTTGGCTTTGCAGGAGACACCGTGATACCACTTGGAACAATTGATCTGGAAGTCGAGTTCGGGGAATCCCCCAACAGTGTAATATCGAGAGTAAAATTTATAGTGGTTAATGCACCATCTGCATACAATGTGATCTTGGAAAGGAAATTCTTGAATGATGTTGGGGCAATCGCTTCGACCAAACATCTCATGATCAAATTCCCCACTAGACTTGGAGTGGGTGTGGTAAAAGGTGATCAGCAAAAGGCCAGAGAATGTTATCAGGCAGCAGTGATAGATCAAGTAACACAAATAGAGAAGGAAAATATCGAGAAGAAAGTGCGCGCACCCAAATCGGGTGCTCCAGGAGAAGATGTGGAAGAAGTAGAGCTGAGTGAGGGAATAACTACTAAACTGGGAACATCGCTCGGGGCCAAAGACAGAGAGTTGGTGAAGGAATGTCTTAAGAGAAACCAAGAGATTTTTGTTGCTGAAGGAGGGCAGATGCCGGGTATTAGGAGGGAGATTGCAGAACACAAAATCAAACTCTTTCCAAACGCCAGACCAGTCCATCAAAAGAAAAGGAAGTTCGGACCCGAACGCAGAACAATAATTGAGGAGGAGGTGCAAAGGTTACTCGCAGCTGGATTTATTCGCGAGGTCAAATGCCCTGCTTGGTTAGCCAACCCAGTGGTGGTTCCAAAACCTAACAACAAGTGGAGAGTGTGTATTGATTTCACTGACCTCAACAAAGCCTGTCTGAAAGATCCTTTCCCATTGCCGAACATTGATGCATTAGTGGATTCGACAGCGGGTTTTTCTCACTTGAGCATTGTTGATGCCAACGCAGGATATCATCAGATTAAAATGTGTACAGAAGACGAAGAGAAAACCAGTTTCCTCACAGAAAAAGGGATCTATTGTTACAAGGTCATGCCTTTCGGTCTAAAGAACGCAGGAGCAGAATATCAAAGGATGGTGAATAAATTGTTTCAAGAAGAAATCGAGAAGATTATGGAAGCATATGTCGATGATATGGTGATCAAAAGTTGTTCGGGGGAAGAACATGTGCAACACTTGGAGAGAGTGTTCGCGAAAATGAAAGAAGTCGGAATGCGATTAAACCCATAGAAGAGTTTTTTCTGTCTCGGAAATGGAAAGTTCTTAGGGTTTATCGTATCCGAAAGAGGCATAGAAGTCCATCCGATCAAGTGTCAGGCGATCGTGAATATGGAACCACCAAAAACAGTCAAAGGAGTGCAAGAATTAACAGGGCGAATAGCTGCCCTAAACAGATTTATTTCAAAATCAGCCGAAGTGTGTCAACCATTTTTCCAGACGATCAGGAAAAATAAGAAATTTCAGTGGACAGAAGAATGTCAAAATGCCTTTGAAAAGATAAAGGAATATCTGGCTACACCACCGATCATCAGTAGACCCACGAAAGGGGAAACTCTTTACCTTTATGTGGTACCTTCTGAAACGGCCGTGAGCGCGGCTCTCATTAGGATTGAAGAGAACCAACAAAAACCTGTCTATTTCGTGTCTCGCATTTTGCGAGATGCTGAGATAAGATACCCTCCCGTTGAAAAAGTGGTATTCGCGGTCATGATAGCATCTCGGAAACTCAAACCGTATTTTCAGGCACATCCCATCAAAGTGCTCACCGACATGCCTCTTCGAAAAGCTTTGGGACAACTTGATGTAGCAGGACGGATGTTAAAATTAGCAGTCGAGTTGTCCGAATATGATGTGAGTTTCGAACCAAGGACAGCATACAAAGGACAAATTCTTGCCGACTTTATAGTCGAATGCACAGCTAGACAAATTGAAAATCCCAAGGAAGAAGTGTGGGAAGTATTCGTGGATGGGCAGCTTCTGAGAGGGGTTCGGGTGTTGGCGTTGAGATAAAAGGACCGAAAGGCGAGAAATTTCATTATGCGATACATTTGACTTTCAAGGTATCCAACAATGTCGCAAAGTATGAGGCGTTGCTGGCAGGTATGCGACTTATGGAGGCAATCCGAGCAAGAAGTGCGCGTTTCTACATGGATTCTCAGCTGGTGGTAAACCAAATCAAAGGAGAATATGCAACAATAAACGAAAGGCTAGCCTTATACTTGGAGAAAGTGAAAACAATGTTAGCTGCCTTTGAAAGTGCTTCTGTAGAGTACGTGCCACGAACTCAAAATGAAACAGCAGATGCTCTGTCTAAAATTGCTAAAGAAAGCGATCTAGATCGGGAAAATCCCATTGTTATGTTGGAAGTGCCACACCCCAGCATTGATTTTCTCGCATTTGAAGTGTATATAGTTGAGGCAGGAAAGGAATGGTATGCTTTGTTATGGAATTTTCTCAAAGAAGGAAAACTCCCAGAAGAGGACAAGGTTGCCCGAAAAGTCAAGCGGTGGACTCTCGAATTTACTATCCGAGATGGTCTCTTACTGAAAAAAGGATATGGAATACCCTGGCTCACATGTGTAGGAAGAGCAAAAGCGGACGAAATTATTGCCGAAGTGCATGAAGGAATATGCGGTAGCCATCAAGGAATAACTTCGCTAGGAAGGAGGATCGTTAGAGCAGGGTTTTACTGGCCCTCCTTGAAGAAGGATGTAGAGACATATGTTCGCAGATGCAAAAAATGTCAATTCCACGCCCGCATACCGAGACAACCACCTCATCCGATGCAATCCATCTCCAGTTTATGGCCGTTCGATGTGTGGGGGCTAGACTTGTTGGGGCCTTTCCCTCAAGGACAAGGAAATGTTAAATTCCTAGTGGTGGCCGTGGAATATTTTACCAAATGGATTGAAGCCAAACCTCTGGCAACCATCACATCGCAAAAGATAGTGGACTTCGCAAGGCATCAGATCGTGTATAGATATGGGATTCCACATACCTTCATCTCCGACAATGGCACACAGTTTACTGGCGCCCCATTTCAAGATTTTTGCAAAGGACTGGGTATCCGATCATGCACCTCTTCGGTCTGTCATCCCCAATATAATGGTTTAGCCGAGGTATCCAACCGAACTATATTGGAAGGACTGAAGAGGAAAGTCGAAGGCAGCAAAAATACTTGGCCTGAATATCTAGATGAAATCTTATGGGCCTACCGTACCACACCTCGCTCTTCCACAGGCCGCTCATCTTTTTCCATGATCGATGGAATGGAGGCTGTCACACCTATGGAAGCAGTACACCCTACTTTGAGAACGAAGTCATATACTTGGGAGAAGAATGGAACTCGAAGGGAAGAAGATTTGGAGACCCTTTACGAGTTGAGGGAGGAAGCTCGAGTGAAGATGGAAGAGTATCAGAGAAGAATGCGAAGGGGCTTCAATAGGAAAGTCGCTCCCAAACATTTCCAACCAGGCGATTGGGTGCTCAGGAAGATTGAAGCCACAGGTAAACAAGTGGGAAAACTTGATCCCGCATGGGAAGGCCCATTCGAGATCATCAAGTCTATTGAAGGCAGGGCTTACCATCTCAGGGATATGAGAGGCAAGCGCATTCCAAATGCTTGGAATGCTGCCCATCTCAGAAAGTTTTACATTTAGGAGGGATAGAAGTCGACCAATATCGTAGCCGGTCTCTTCATGTCCGGGTTGTTTTTTATGTTTTCGTTTTTGTTGTTAGGGATAAAAACAAGAACCAGACCAATATCGTAGCCGGTCTCTTCATGTTCGAGTTGTCTTTATGTTTTCGTTTTTATGGATAAAAATAAGAACCAAACCAGTATCGTAGTTGGGTCCTTTTTGTTCTTAAGTGGGGTATTAAGGCCCTTGTATCTTAATATAATGTTGGTTTATAAATGAAGACAGTTTGTTTTCTACTTGATTCTCGCATGCTTAAAAAAAAAAAAAAGTCGTGACCTTCCTCGAGAGAATTCTCGGAGTAAGCGCATGAAAAAATAAAGTCGTGACCCTACTCGAGAGAATTCTCGGAGTAAGCGCATAAAAAACTAAAGTCGTGACCCTCCTCGAGAGAATTCTCGGAGTAAGCGCATGGAAAAACTAAAGTCGTGACCCTCCTCGAGAGAATTCTCGAAGTAAGCGCATAAAAAAACTAAAATCGTGACCCTCCTCGAGAGAATTCTCGGAGTAAGCGCATGAAAAAATAAAGTCGTGACCCTCCTTGAGAGAATTCTCGGAGTAAGCGCATGAAAAAATAAAGTCGTGACCCTCCTCGAGAGAATTCTCGGAGTAAGCGCATGAAAAAATAAAGTCGTGACCCTCCTTGAGAGAATTCTCGGAGTAAGCGCATGAAAAATTAAAGTCGTGACCTTCCTCGAGAGAATTCTCGGAGTAAGCGCATGAAAAATTAAATCGTGACCCTAAGTCGTCCTCCTCGAGAAAATTCTTGGAATAAACGCATAGAAAAGTAAAGTCGGAAAAGGCTGACAAATAACTGTACTTTGTTTGTACTTGAGAATAAAGACAAAACTTGGCAAATCTGACAATAAATGCTGACAATTAATACAGTCGGTTGGCAGTTAGCTGATAAAAAGCTATAAATAGAACCCATCGTCTTCCTCAAAGGAGAGACACATCAGAAAGTTTTAACCAAGCTTGAAGTCAACAATGGCAAAAAGAAAGAAAAATAAAAATAAATATAACCCACAAAAATATAAGGAAACTTAGGAGGATAGCTGAATAGGAATCGGAGACTTATGTGGATAGCTGATGTAAAGCAAAATACTCGCATCAGATATACACCAGTCTTCGGTTCCGAACATCCCCGAAACGTCCGGATCCAACGAATTCAGGAGCGGCTTTGTTATCTCAGTCGTTCCGAATCCAATGGATCGAACTTGTTTCGGGTGATGGAGATCTCCCTAGCCTTAGAAGATTTTCTCCTAAGGCTGGGAATATTTAATTACTAGCCCGGGGTTGTTAGTGTTAGATGACCTAAATCACTTCTTTCTGAGGATTGTCCGCGAATATATACAGAAAGAGAGTCAAGAAGAATTATCCTCGGTGCAGTTAGCAATAGTTAGAAAATATTTTCCTTGAGAATGTATCTCGGAATAAATGTACCTTTTATTTTTCTTGAGAATGCATCTCGGAATTAATTACTTTATATTTCCTTGAGAATGTATCTCGGAATCAATGAACTTTAAATTTTTCCTTGAGAATGTATCTCGGAATTAATGTACTTTTTATTTTTCTTGAGAATGTATCTCGGAATTAATTCCTTGTTATTAGAGAATGTATTTCAGACCTAATGTGCTTAAGAACGCATTCTGGAATCAATGAAGTTAGATTTCTTCGAATATATATTCCCAAACTTGACAACAAGTCTTGGAGTTAGTATACTCGTAAATTCTGAGAATAACTCTCGAAATCAAGATGTAAAAAATCTACCCAGTTTTGATGTTGTAAATATCTCGTAAAAAAAAAAACAGAGAGAGAGAGCACAACTATCGTAGTAAAGTTGTAATTTCCATTCAAACAGACTTCGTGTTATAGCAAAAAATTACATCACAAAACATTACTTCACTATATTAAACCACCATAATCCCAGCTATACTTAGAACATAAAAAGTGCTATCCTACTCAGATCCCGAATTGTCTTCCTCTTCCACAGGCTTCGGAACATCTGCAGGCCAAGGTACTTGTTCTTCAGGCCATGGATATTGAGGAGCGAACATCTCCCCCAAAACGTCGATGGTACCCGATAATACTTTCCCATCTAGGCCTAGAAGTCGATCATCAGAACGGCGCCAACTACACTCGGAAACGGGAGGAAGATGTGGGATCTCGTCAGCTGCAAGAAGCCCAAATTCTTGATCTGTAATCGGGTAGGACCATTGGAGCCCGCGACATACTCGAAGTAAAACACTTCTGAGAACTGGCGCTGATTGCATTCCAGCGGCCCTCTTAAAGGCTCGAGAACGAAGGAATGAGGGAAATTGTTCTTCAAAGATCTTGTACTTGTCATCCTGAGATAACTCAGTAGCCCCAACAAGAAGAGAGTTCTCTATAGACAATTTCGTCACTTCTTCTTTGAGAAATTCTGAGATGTTCTCGGCCTTCTGTCTCCTATCTGTTTCCCCAGCCAAAGCTTTCCGAGCAGAAGTCAGAAGACCCACGACTTGATCCTTCTGCCTCAAAGACGAATCCAGTTTCAAAAGCAGTAAATGCCTTAGCCGCTCGAAATCCTCCAGTTTCTTGGTATGCTCGGTATTTTCCTTCACAAGGTTCTGAGCGAACAGTACAATGAATTCGTTAGCGTCAACATAGTTGTGAGTCATAGAATGCCAATCCTTATAGTGCTGTTCGTGTTCAACATTTAAATTTTGTACCTTTGACTTCTCCTTCGCCAACTCTACCTCCAAAGAAGCAATGCGAGCTTCTTGAGCAGAAAAGATCGCTCGGAGTTCTGTCAGACAATGAGTTAAATGAGAAGATGAAGGAGATACTGGGTTAAGAGCGACAATGGTTGCATCCATGTGAGATCTCAGAGAACTCGCAGGAATTTGAAGAGGGGAAGAAGCAGAATGCATCAGGTCTTCATCCTCCAAAGGAAAAGATCGAGCAGGAGTCGGAGGACAAGAACGGGCTGAACCCTCCGAAATCTGATGAGAGGGGACAGGTTCTGGGATGAACTCGGGAACCAATTCAGGAATAGGCTCTGAAACAGGTGGGATCACGACTTTAGATGAACAAGGCCGTGGCAAACGAGGGGGTACCACAAACAACTCGTCATCGGAAACATCAACAACTGCCCTTTCTGGGGGAGGGTGAGAAGATGTTTCTAGGGAAGGTTGAGCGTGGGAAGTACCCTTTCCACTAGTCGTACTTCCAGTCCCTTTCAACGAGCTACCTCCTTCAAGCGCCGTAGGATGCGACACTTTGGCAGGTCCAACATCTCGTCGAGCTTTCTTCTGGCGACGCTCCGAAGCCATAGTAGAACCAACCCCCCTTTTTAAGACCTTCGGGGGGGCCACTGACGGAGGAATAACGGTTTCGACCCCGAGATGTATCGGAGATTCTTCTTCCAAAGAGGATCCGTTAAAAACCAAGCGAATTGGACCCTCAGTCTTGATAAGCGAGTCCAGTTTGAGAAGAAAAGCGTACTCTTCTATGGTAGGAGGATCAACGGAGACACCATTGAAACTATCAGTGTCCTTATTCCATTTCTTCGTGATCCCGAACACATCCAAATAGGTCTGACGAAGATAGCAAAATTGAGTCTCCCAGTTGTCGAGTATTTTAACCTTCCCAAACAAGACCATGTTCGGCCTATTCCGAACAGTACAGAGGTCTCCAGCCTTCGAAAACCCAAAATAGTGCCCGAACATTCTCAGAGAAGCTGACATTCCTTCCATACCCATAGCTAAAGAAAACAAGGTCACTACAGTCTCGAAAGATCGGATGATGCACCAGGCATTAGGATGTAGTTGACCAGGAGCGATCTCAAGAAGTGAAAGGATGTCGGTTACAAATTGAGAAAAAGGGATTTTAAAACCACACCTCGACAAAGGCCTAAAAAGAACTGCTCCTTTCTCTTCATCATAAGGTCGATCTTCTGGGTCCGCAGCCACCAAGGCACCTTTCTCAGTAAGACCGATCTGACAAGAGAAAGCATATAGAGACTCTTCGTTCCAAGGTAAAGATTGGAAGGTTGGAGTTTTCTTGAACACCTCATCAAGAGGACGAGATTTACGACGAAATACTTCTTTTCGGGGTGCCACCCGACCTTTGCCTTTTTCGGGATCTCGAACGGGTGAAGAGGTGCCGATCTCGAGATGTCCATCAGTCGAAGAGTGAACCACAATATGTTGCTCTGGATTGGTAGACTCTTCGGGGATATTCGAAGAGGAAACTTACGGGTTAGAGCTGCTAGACGCCATAGCTGGAAACGAAACACACCAAACTTATAAGAATTATATCTAAGTATAGCATACAACATCAACAAAATGATTTCGGATGCAAACGGAACAAGAATTGGTGATAATGGTCCGGGTCATCATGGAACAGACTAGGATGATGGGGATCATATTAAGGCCACTCCTACCAGTTGAAAAGGAAAAATGGTATGAACCATACCTAAAGAAACCAGGCGAAGAACAACAAGAAAAGAAAAGAAATGCTAGGCAACCACAAGAAGGCATGAACAAGAAAGTAGGTGAACATAATTACCACACAAATTACACTAGGTACCAGTTATACCGGTTTCGAATCAAATAAGATTCATTCCCAAAAGCGATTCCATGGTACACCTAAGAGGAATAAAGAATAAAAGAAAGGAGAAATGAGTAAGAGGAGGTACTTGAGAGCGGAATCTGCTGAAAGAGGAAAGGGCTCGCCGGAGAATGGGAAGAAGAGGTCACCAGAGAGAGCAGAGCGTAGGAGCAGTCGCCAGGAGAAAGAGAGAGGTCTGAAAGAGAGAGAAGTTTGAAAGAGAGAGAGAGAGGTCTGAAAGAGAGAGAGAAAGGTCTGAAAGAGAGAGAGAAAGGTCTGAAAGAGAAGGAAAATAGAAAGAGATGTATAAATGAGGGGAAGAAGACTAAACGACGGACATAAATGAGCGGGAAAGGACTTTTCACGCTCTCCAAGGTGAAAGTAAAAAGCCAGCGTCGAATTCGATGCGTTCGTCAGAGGACAGCTGGACAAGACACCGCCTCGAATGTTCTCTAAAGGCTTCTCCTCCCGAAATGTCCACATGTTGGACTCAAGGGCTCCTCCCAGTCGCTTCGCCTCCCGAAATGTCCACATGTTGGACTCAAGGGCTCCTCCCAGTCGCTTCGCCTCCCGAAATGTCCACATGTTGGACTCAAGGGCTCCTCCCGAAATGTCCACATGTTGGACTCAAGGGCTCCTCCCAGTCGCTTCGCCTCCCGAAATGTCCACATGTTGGACTCAAGGGCTCCTTCCAGTCGCTTCGCCTCCGGAAATGTCCACATGTTGGACTCAAGGGCTCCTTCCAGTCGCTTGGCCTCCCGAAATGTCCACATGTTGGACTCAAGGGCTCCTCCCGAAATGTCCACATGTTGGACTCAAGGGCTCCTTCCAGTCACTTCGCCTCCCGAAATGTCCACATTTCGGACTCAAGGGCTCCTTCAAGTCGCTTCGTGTTCCAAAATGTCCATGTTCGAAACCTCGATATTTAACTTACGATGAATACTCATCCTAAGTTCAAGGGCTTATGATAGGGCCGGCATGATAAATCTCGGCCCAGATGACAAATAAATTTAAAGAAGGCCCACAATGGTGAGAATGAGCGGGAAAAGGCAAACTCAAGCATGGCATTTAGAGGAAGTCGGGGGGACAGACCTTAACGGACTGGAGCGGAGTGTCTGGCCGAACATAATTCGGGGGAAGCTAAAGGCGCAAGTTGGCTAACTGCTGTCGGATGACGTCAGCATTCTGTTACAGAGTATAGGGCTATATATAGGAGGGGTAGGCGATTGTATAGGGGGTTGGCATTTTTGTAGAGAAAAGAGCTTGTAGAATACAGATTGTAATCCTCAAATAATCAATAAAAATACATTTTCCACTCATTCTCATCTCTAAATTCTCTCACGTTGTTAATCTCTACCAAAACTGAGCTTATCACTCCTGACAATGAAACGCTGGACATACTGGCTCAAGTTGCAAACCAGAGACAGGTAAGTACTGAGGATTCACTATCACCGTCTTACTATTTTCAAGATAGATTCAATATTTTCTTGAATTTTTACTATCAAGTACTTTTAGCATAACATGCAAAAAGTTATCATAATATAATTGGGGGGCATCATTCATAATATATAGGTGGAGGTGGTGGCAAAGGTGTACTGGGGAGATCCAATGAAGAAAATATGTGAAGGAATTGAGAAGATCCCTCTTCACTGTTTGGTCGTCGGTAGCAGAGGTCTCAGCAAAGTGAAAAGGTCAATTTTAAATTTTATATTTCTTTAGCTCAGTACTATTAATTTCTAATATATAAAATCTAATTTAGATTTATTCCCTTTACAGGGCTTTACTTGGAAGCGTGAGTAGTTATGTGGTGAACCATGCAACCTGCCCTGTCACTGTTGTCAAAGAAAGCGCCTTCTGAGTTATTAACTAGTGCTACTTACTACTGTTAATTAAACTAGTAATCCTAGTAATATGTTTGAAAGGTTGTGGTTCTGGAGCAAGCTTTTAACTGCTCGTCTCCTTTATGCATGCATAGATAGGGAAAAAAAAAATGAGTTGATCTCATGGGTGTAACATAAATATGTGTGTGGAGTGTGGACAATAAGCTTGTTAATTGGAATGGATGTTTGATATATACTTATGTAGTTATAAGAAGGTCGTTTATATTTCTTCTTCAACAGGTCTTCCATGGCCTTCATTTTGAATGTTGGATATATGAACTTTATTATTATATTTTTAATAAAGATGGGATTAATTCTTTAGGTTTTAGTTATTCAGATATCGAATCGAATTTGGTACAGCCGTACAGGCGACCACCAGTTGAGGGGAGATGAATTTTATCAAATTCTGCAAAAATTAACTGCTGTTAGTAAAAGCGTCCCTTCTCGTACAATTTTATCAAGATTCTTTTTTTAAAATACAAATTTCAAAATATATACGAAAACAATACGCAAACATACAGAAAATACTTATGTTGTTATAATGGATCATGCCCTCAATAGTAGATTTTTTAAGCCTATTAATGAAAATTTTATTATTAATTTTTTTTGAAATAGGAAAATTTATATTATTATATAACATCCTGTCATTAATTCATACTAGCAAAAGTGCCCATCCGATGTGTGGGCGGATTTTAATTATATGATATGTGAAAATCAAAATATTTTTTGACACAAATATGTTGTTTATTTTCAATATTTAAGATCAAAGTTGTCTTGATCGATATTTGCTGATTTACTTGAGCAACACAGATGATATTTGTGTGTAATTCATCTGGCCAGTGGGTCCCATAATTGCCTCTCTATATATTTCTATTTCTGCACAATACCTGTTTGTTGTGCCGTTGTTCTTTTTTTATTTAGCAAATGCGAGAAGATTAAGCATACCTGTTTGAGATCTTAACTTTTTTATTGAGATTGATTATAATAAAAGGTTACAAACTTATTTTAAAAACCTTGACTAAAACCTTTGATGATCACAGCTTCACAATTGGGTTATGTAGCAAATTGGCAAAAATTAAGTTACTTCTTTCTGTTAACGACTGACTGATTATAGCTCGGTGCTTTTAAGCAAGATATCAGGTTATGTATGATGAAATGAAATAGATTAAATGTTGAAGGACCTTCTTGTAAAGTGTATAGTTAAGCTGACCAAATTTTAGAATATCCAAGATTCCTAATAAAAATAAAAGTGTAAGATTAGAAAAACTTCAGAATATGGTGATACTTTTTTTATATTCAGTTTATGGAAATTAATTCTTTTATGACTTTTCTTTTTTGCCGTTTGGTTATGGTAATGCCAATGGCTAGTAAGCTCTCAAGAAACAAATTAATGAAATAATGGCGCGTAATTGATTAGTCAAAGTCACTAAGGTTTTGAATGTCCTGGGATAAGGTAATAGTGTTGTATGTAATTGCGTAATTGAGCAATCAATGATATCTGATCTCTGCTACTGATGTCTTGCGCCTTAATTGACAACAACAATATATGTATACGTATATCAACGTGACTGAGTTCAGTGAGTTCATTGCATATGATTACATGGGTATCATGTTGTCTGGTAAGTACCGAGATGTAAAAAATGATGATGATTAAGTGACGTGCATCAAATTAAGCACGTAGAATGTTCAATTAAAGTATGCAACCTTCTCCACGCATTGTATCAGTATCAATTTCAACATCAAGTAGTACACTCCCAATATGATGCGACTTCTCTGAACCCCATTCAATACTAAGTCAGAACCATCCTACCAGCTAGTGGTACCCCCATCAAACAACCGAAGCACTCGAAACCAAGGCAACCACCATCTTCGTCTATGCCTCGCGATGCTGACAAACTTCTCCTCAACGATTGCAATGGCTGGAATTAGAGACGGATCTAAACCCGCTAATGCATGGACCCGTTAACAAAAAGAAGAGAAAACCCGTTAACACCTACTCTTGACCAATCTCTACTGTACCTGAAAATAGAAAAGCTATAAGCAAATCTATTTTGGTTTCAAAGCAACATAAAAAAGGTCAAACCCTCAAAATGATGAGTTAGTACAAATTAACCAAATCTTTCTTATATCAATATTGTAGCGAATACTAATTTGGAATGACTTAATGAGAACCAAAACATACAGCATACAATACAATGATTTGCCTTATTGAGCAGCTTCCGATCACTCTAGATTATTTTCAACTATGTGATTGCATTTCATTAGGGCTATCAGTACGTAGTTCCAGGTTGCAAAATCTGAACTAATTTGACTAATTCCAAATTGGATACACCCTAACCAAATTAACCAGAACCATGAATAGAGTTTACCGAATGCAATCCTACCTGACACCTTGCTCAACTAAATTTATGACCCAGTTTAAACCCAAAGAATTTCAAAGCCTAATATATATTTTCAATTTCTTGACCAAGCATATCAAAGACTAATATATATATATATATATATATATATATATATATATATATATATATATATATATATATATATATATATATATATATATATATATTTTTTTTTTTTACAAACGAACCCTTGCTGCCCCAAATCAGACTAATTTGTGTCAAAGTTATGCCTACTAATGAAATAATTTGAGATGCAACGTGTACCTGTCTATGAAGTTAATTCAGATGTCCTTTGTCGCTTGTATTTGGAGTCATAAATTTCCTGTCTAAGCCTCTCAGTTTCATACTTTATTTCTAATGTAGGATTTAACTTGATGGCTTCTATTTCTTCTCGAACCTTTCCGATCATATGATGAAATCCAAAAGGCTCTAATTCTAGCATAGTTTCTATTAGGGTTTCCAAACTCTGAATTTTTCGATACGGCCACTTTGGGATGCCTAGCTCTCTGCACCTAAATTTTAGTGTTGACACGGATACCTTGAGATCTCTGGCGGCTTCTTTGATTGGAAGTGAGAACTTATGCGCCACATGCTCGAGTTTCAGCTCATTCCTATTTGGTCTAAAATTCATGAAAATAAAATGAGAATCATTAAAAAATAATATCATCATATTATTGGTATATAAACTGAAGATAATTCAAATATATAACAAATCTGTATATCTGACATTATATTCTGAGATCTCCTTTGCTAACAGGTCCTTTATATTTTATACTATTAACAAATGCCATTGAAACAGTAACTACACTATCAAACAACTGCGGGAATTACTGTGACTCAAATTCGTATTACTTTATCCAAACAGAAGCAAGCAGTAATAAAGAAAAACCTTTGTGAAATTATTCTTGCAATTTTATATATACCTCCCGACATGTTTTTTATCATAAAAACCTCCTAGAAAAGTGCAATTCCATATAATATTGCTTTTTCTTGCTCATCCTAGCTTTCTATTTTATTCAATACTTAGTATTATAATTTGCAACTGAATGATGACTATGCATTATTAAATCAGGATTTTTTCCTGAATTAACTCATAAAAGATGAAAGCTATTGTAGAATTTCAACTTAAAACAAATATTATTAATTATAAGGGAGAAATGTGTCTACTCTTGTTACTAAGAATTCACCTTGGAGAGATGAGTTGAACGTCCCTCGCAACTCTATTGGGATGCAAAGTTTCACCCCCTCGTCCATCTGCAGCATCCACCGTGTTCAACGGATGAAGTGGTTGCATCTAGTAGTTAATAATAAAGTATCAAGTTGAGTGCAAAACAATAAGAGACTATTAATTGACCTTAATCAGAAAGTGCTAAACAAGTTATTTCTCTGCCGATTGGCAACAACTACTCATTCAAAAGTATATCTTACAAATATCTTCAAATTATAATTAGAAATATTTTTTTGAGTGTATTGATTGACCTAATCTGAAATTTAGTGGATTAAGTTATTGTATAGATGGTTACAATCTAATTTGGATTAAGATTAAAGATATTGTTTGATGTTAGATTGTTACAATATAAATTTTGATCTAATATTCTGGGATAACACTGGACCCAACTATGTTTCACACAACTATGATTTTCTTTAATTAAGTATCGTTAACAATGACTACATGAAGCACTCTTTATTTTCTTCTCAATCCTAAAGATGGAAACAAGGATAAAAATATGAGGAAAGTTTTAAATGGTTGCTAAACAACTTCACTAATTTGCTAAAATGTGTACCTTTGACTTGTAATTATCTGAATGTAATTTTAACAGAAAATGAGGATTAAGTGGGAAGGTGCTGGTCACATGATTTGAAGATTTTTTTTTATTTGATGATAGTGATATGGTAGTGATGACTAATTTTGCACTCGATTGAGTATAGTTAGAGCATTGGATCAGATATAGGCAGTCAGTTTTGCCTATACCTTACTGGCATGTGTGTAGTGCAAAAATTGTGTACTTGATTTTATTGGTTATTGTTACAACATGGGCAAAATCTTCTAGTTTTCTAGCAGTTAATAATAAAGTATCAAGTTAAGTGCTAAATAATAACAGACAGGTATATATTAATCTGAGCAATTGTGTTTTTATGACATATGAAATATGAAATAGGTAATTACCAAGAAAAGCATATGAGAATCCATTCTTGTTGGAGCTTGCATGTCCCTAATTACATACATGCGGTTGCTGAGTTTTGATGTAGGAGCCTGCTACATTTGAGAAACAGTCAGTCATAACACAGCTCGAAAAACACACGTCAAATTGTTACAAGAGACGCTCAGAATTATGACATGTTCTTTAGTATTTCTTCAAGAGGCTCTCCTTGAAATGTAATCTCTACATGTACTTGAAATCGACCAAAAAAAATAAATTTAAAAAAAAAACAAAAACTGTGACTAATGTGCACCTGAAAATGTAAGGTTTTAGTCTTGTCAACTATAAGTTCAATCTTTTCACCCCTATCTAGAACCTTTTCAATGTTATCCATGATGATACCCTTCATCTCTGTAAGATCGGTCAGCTTGCTTATTTCCTCTGGGTGGTTTATACAATACTGCATATGCTCTTTCAGTATTGGCCTACGTAATTTGTGAGTTAACATTTCACATCATTACCGTTATTTTTTTCGAAAAGAACTCACAATCCTATATTTTTCTCTTCAGATGTGGCCTATTAATTTTGGTTTCATATCAGAAAAAATAATTAAGAAGCTTTGAGTCACAAATTGTACCCAAAATCATAGTCAAGACTATAAGAGATACTGAAGAGGTGTGAGTCGCGCCCTTCGTCATCTATATCTGAGCCATACTTTTGCACAAAATCTTCCTTAACTCTCTCTAGAAACACAAATGGTGCACTCCATCCTAATTCCTCATTGGTCACCACCAGAAACACTATATCATTAGAAATATAAATGCAAAATAAACTTCTTTTCATATAAAAGTACTGGTACTATATTGCTTTTACATTATAAGGAACAAAAATAGGATACCGAAACCCTTCTCAACAAGGAAATTAAAGGTGTGACCATCGCATGAGTAGGTGAATTTGTTGCTATTTGGAGGCAACTTGGCCAAACATTGAATTGCAATTGTTCTGATATTTCCAAAAAACCAAGTGTATTCAGCTAACACTATCGTCCCCTTGGCGACAAAGCTATAAATAAGAGGTTGCTTATCCATTATTGTTCTTCTTTAATGCTCCCAATTGATCTGAAAATAAGAGTGGAAAGAATTAAACACATAAACCATAGATACACTCCACTTGATTGTAAGGTTATGTAGCCAAGCTTGGATCCCTTCCAATTAAGCCTATCCCAAGTTAAATTTTCATCGTGAAGTCCATGGTCTATATACATGGCCCAGCATTTTGTTATACTGGTACACATCTGCATTCTCATCCCTACAACCTTTCATGTGTGACATATAATGACCATTCAAAACCAAATCCCTAATTAGGTTGAATAGAGAATGTCAACTCTTTTACTTCTATCCAAAATAATAAGAAAAGCTCTTCGTGATAAATCAACTAATGTCCAAAATCATACTCATAATTTAGAACAGTTATTTCATTTTTTTGCTCATTTCTCTTTTTGTTCTCACGTCTCTATGTTCCTATAAGGAATAATACATGATATATAAAATTATAAAATAAGATGGAAATAAACAATAATGCGTTATATGCTTCTGTAATTAAAAAGAAAAATTGCAATAGCTTGAATATACTACAATTAAAGCATCCTGAAGCACTTCATAAATTACTACCAAAGAATAATTAATACAAATAACTCACTGGTCCTTTACTAACACTGATTCAGCAATGGTCGCCTCCGTAATTGTACAGATTTACTTAAATGATCCTACCAGATCTGTACTCTCTATTTCATGATAGATGGTCTAAATAAAACCTAGTATTATACCAATCCTCTATCTATTCATTCTACCTGATTTTATTGATAAATTTTGCCTTGATTCAGACCATTGGATTGAAAATGATTCAGAATCCTTTGGAAACCCAATGAATCCCATACCACTGTAGAGGAACCAAACCCTGTTTTGGATTTCTGTCCATGCAAAAACTCAGAATCTTTTCAGCGTATCACAGTCTGAAGCAAGAACATACTCAAATACTCAATTAAAATCAAGTCTTAAACGTAAAACTAAAACATAAGTTAATTTCCAAAACAAGGGTTTGAGTGCCATATTTCAGGTACCTTTAATACAATACAACAAAGCAATATGATATAAATCTTTAATATTATATATTCGACAAAAAAATTGACAAAAAGAATAGAGCTCTCGACCTGTAACACCTTGCAATGCGATCAAAGAATTTCAGTGGGATGTGAGACTGTGAGACTGTGAGAGAGGGAAAGATAGGGGTAGCGGCAAAAAAAAAAAAGCAAAATGATTCAACCAAACGAAAATTCAATTGATCAGATAAGTGAGGGATAGGAAGAAAGATTAGATACCTCAATTGGCAAGCGCAATCAAGTTTATGTCCCGCCTTCTCCCTCACCGCATCCACTGCCTCCCATTTAGTCTGTGTTCTCTGGTTTAAAATAGGGAAGCGAACCATCGAAGGGGCGTCGAAGAATTCAAATTTAAAAATTAAACTTGAAACGTCGTTGCTTGGAATATTTCAAATTGTGTTGCCGCGAAAGGAGTTTATGAGTGCGTCGTTCTTCAGACGGCTCTGTGCCACGTGGCATTCGGTCAAATCGGACCGAGCAATTGAATTGACGGCGGATTGTAGCTAGCATCAAGGGTTTGGAGAAGGCCGTCGCTGTTCGAAGGAAGAGCGATGAGAGAACGATGTCTCAGTGTCATTTTAGGTTCGTGAGGTGGGATTTAGGTCCAGATCTGTTGGCGAAGAGAAGTAGGAGGAAGGAAGGGGTAGGTCAGTAGAAAAGGAAAGGGACAAAAAATAATTATTTATAAAACTTAAAATGGTCAAGACAAGAATCGGAAAAAGAAAGGGCCAAAAAATAATAATTTATAAAACTTAAAAGGATTGTTAGACAAGAATCGAACCAGCGTACGTAGTAATAAGAGGCGCTGGTTCCAATTGCACTAAATAATTTCCGATAAAAACGTGAGGTCAAGAGACAATTTAACTCCTCATTTGAAACATCTGGTGCACAAATTATATTATCAATGGTTCAGATCAAATATTGAAGAGTTGGATACACTCTTGATTTGAAGGTTTACACTCTTTCATTGGTGCTTTTAATATAGTAGAGACAGAGACAGAGATATTCCGTGCCAGAGTATAAACTATAAAAGTTCAGTTCCTAACGGCGGGGGTATTTTCTGCGTCCCAGCAATTGCCAAAAGCGTCCCTTCTCTCTTTCTCAATGAACGCGCGTAGATTTGTTGCGCGATCAATTTCTCTTCTCACAAAGAGACATTTCTCTATCTCCAACTCAACTCAACAGGACGCTACACCTATCTCCTCCTCTCACATCATCTCCAATTTCTTAAAATCAACCCACGACTCCACCACCTGCAACTGGGCCACTCTCACCACCACTTTCGGACCCACCCCTCTAACCCAACCCGTTATCGAATCGGTGCTTCTCCGCCTCAAAGAACCCGTTCATGCCAGAAAGGCGCTCTCTTTCTTTCACTGGTGCTCTTCCAACTCGAACCCGGCGCCATGTCAGCACGGGCTGAGATCGTACTGTTTGATGGTGCACATACTGGTGCGTGCTGGGTTTCTCAGGGATGCACATGTGTTGCTTGAATCCGCTATCAAGAGGGATTTTTCATTGGTTGAAACGATTTGGGACACCTATGAATTAGTTCTTCCCGGCTCGAGGGTGTTTGATCTCTTAGTGCAGACTTATTCGAAATTGTCAATGGTTGTGCCCGCTTTTGATGCTTGTAAATCTGTTATGGAACGTGGTTTCTCTCCTACTTTGATAAGTTTCAATGCATTGTTGCGTAAGGTGCAACGGTTGAGCGAGTTTGAGATTGCATGGAAGGTGTTTGAGTATATGCTTGAGAGAAGAGTGTATCCTAATAAGGGAACTTATGAGGTGATGGTCGATTTATTATGCAAGGAGGGCTCTCTGAATAAGGTTACTGGTGTGGTTAATCAGATTTGCGGGAAGAAAGGGGGGCCGCCAGGTACCTATGTTAATGTCGCATTGGTGCTGAGGATTTTTAGCGACGGTAGAATTGATCAAGGGATGCTATTACTAAAGAGGATGTTGCAAAAGGATATGGTTTTTGACAACATCTACCACTCCCTCATCATTTTTACCTATTGCAACAATGGGCACTTAAGTTTAGCATATGAGCAGCATGAAGATATGATTAAAAGAGGTACTAGCGCAAATGCCTTTGTATACACGTGCCTTATTGGTGCTAATAGTAAGGAAGGCGACTTAGAGAAATCCACTCAACTATTTCATGAGATGATTTCTGTGGGTTTGAGGCCGTATGATGAGACTTATAATTACCTTATTCTGGGGTGTTGTGTGAAAAAAGGTAGAGAGCGTGAGGCACTGTACTACTGTGAGAAAATGATAAATGAAGGGTTCTTGCCTGACAATTTCACGTGTAGCAAGTTCTTTGGTGCAATCGGGTCAAATGGAGATGTTGATAAGGCTAATGAATTGCTTAGTGTTATGATAGATAAAGGATTTGTACCTGATGAAAATATATACTTACCGTTAATCGATGGTTATGGCTTGATTGGAGATGTGAATGGGGTTCTTAAAACCTATTATGAGATGGAGTTCAGGAGCCTCAACCTTGGTACTGAGGTTTTTGATTCTTTAATTAGAAATTTTTGTGCATGCGGGGTTTTAAATCAAGCTGAGAAATTTCTGGATATACTGAGAAAAAGGGGCTTGGCTCCTAGTGCTTATTTGTATGAATTGCTGATTGATGGATTTTGTGAAAAGGGCCGAATAAAGAGTGCTCTTTATTGGTATGATGATATGCAAAGGAGTCTCCTGTTACCATCTGGTGATACGTTTATGAAACTTGTCAAGGGGGTAATTGCAAAAAGAAAGATTTGATTTGAGTGTATGCTGACTATGTAGATCCAGAGTGAAAACTGAAAAGTAGACTGCTCTTTTTGACAAAGTATAGTAATCACACTCATATATTATATAGTGCTTTGTTCTTTTGACATGACCTTCTCACTTGAATAAAATAATAATTGATTATAAAAGTTTCCCTGATTTCAGATGATTAACTAAAGTGTAAAGAATTAGATTTACAAATATTCAGCTTGTCTCAACCTGGATCAAGTGTGGCAGTCTAATTCCAGTTAGACTGTCCAGGTCACATCTTGTCTAATAACCTGTTTGACTTGAATACAATATGAAGTGAACATGTCTGATAAAAGTAGGTTATCTGATCTTGTTTTGCGTTTTCTTCTTGTTCTTTTTATATCCTCTAATTTCTGGCAATTTTTAAGTACTCAAAATTTAATGGCAAATAACAATTTATAGTGCACCAACCACTTGTTAACATATATTACTTTGTTTGCATCTCCTATTAAGTTAATGCCTTTAGCTGAGACATCAATCTCCACCAACTGCAGCTCAGAAGTAAACATCAAACAGTAACGACCAACCGTTTGCATGCTGATTTGCATTTGCATACACTTCAGATTTGGAAACAGCACCTGTAACCAATTTAATAATGTATCTCTTTTTCAGTTTTGCAGATCAGGTGTCACCGCATCACACGATTAGAAAAGGTCAAAAAGAGCATGGAAAAGAGAGAATAAGGAAATATAAAGAAAGGAAAAAAGTAGTGAGAAGAGCATCTGTTGTAATAGTGAGGAATATCGCTGTGCTAGCATGAATTTAGCATAAAATAAGGCACAATGCAACAAATAAGAGTTGTAACGAAGTTCTGAAGCTATTGCTTAATATTCTGTTGCTGCTGCTTGCTGGAGCATTTGTTGCCGGTACGCCTGTTGCAAATGAAAATTATAATGGTACAATTTTTACTTGCTTTGGCTTCTAATTCTGTTGACTACAACTATACAAGTATCAACTAGTGTTCTTGGATATCTATCTAGGGTAAGCTACAAAACTGCATGATTTGGCCACAAATTAAAGCTAAATAAAATTTATTTATGCTTCAGTTACTGGTTTTTAATTAAGAGAGACCAAAAAAATATCACTTCTAAGAGTAATATTTGCTAAGAAAGACAACTGTTTGTCATCAAATTCAAGCAAAATAAAAGTTTGATTCTTACCTTGTTCGTCAGGGCCCTTACTTGGTGGAGATAAACTTCCAATTGGAGCTCCGGCTTCTGAAAACCATTATGACTCAAATACAGACCAATTGCCTAATAAATTGTTAAAATAAAAGGCAATCTTAAAATACATACTTGAACAAAGGCTAGTCGGTGGTGCATTGACTCGACAAATTGTAGGCAATTCAAGCACTCTCACCATATCAATCTGTATTCCAAAATTATCATAGCTGGCAATGAGCTGGCAGAGACAGACAACCTCATTTGCGAGTACCCCCGCAAGAGCTGAACAACACCCCTTTTCAGGTCTTGTCAGATTGCTTCCACTTGTGACATATGTCAAGCATGATGTCAAATTCAGAAGTGCAGTTGTACAGTCGAGAGATGGTGCTGGTGCCGGCACGAGCATTTGTGCATGTATAGAAGAGAAATGCACTACGAGTGTTAAGAGTAGAGAAATGATGGTTGAAGAGTGGTTTTGCATGTTTAGTTGGAGACGAGATGGTAGTTATAGGCTATTTTTAATTTGGGATTTTGTAGTGTTGTGTGGGGAGAGAGGTGTTGTCATAAAGAGCAAGTCATAAGGTATCTGGGTGGATAATTATTTATGGAATCTATGTGAGGCTTCAGAGTTACTATCCCGCTGGATTTCCCAATTTTTGTATGCTTGGGAGGTGGGGAGTAATTGTACCGTGGTATGGTATCCCAGTTCTTGTGCAGAACTTGAAGTGCAATAATATTTGCATCTCCATGCATTTATTTAAAGAGCTAATACAAAATGAACCTCTCCTCTGTTTTTTTTTTGTGGGGGGGGGGGGGGGGGGTGGGTTCTACTTTCTAATAATATTTGGATCCCAATTACCACTGGCACAATTATTTTAGTGTTGGAAATTTGGGGCTGATAAGAATCATCCCAGATCCCATCATTTCCATCATCCTTTTAGCAATTAGATTAATTTCATTTTGAAAAAGAAAAGATGGAGTGAGGATGAGGGAATGATTAACGCGCTTTTCTTTTTTGGATGAGAGGATGAGGGGAGGGAGGGATGAGCGAAACAGAGGTGTGGGAATAAGAGAATAAAGAAATAAGGAAGTAAACTTATTATAAACAATCCAAACTCTTCACAAAATTACGCACTTCCCAATACTTCTCCCACTTCTTTCCTTATTCCTTTTATTCCCACACCATCCAAACGGAGCCAGAGGAAAGGGAGGATGATCTAAATGTTCTAGTTAAATCTATACAACTGTTCTATTTAATTGTTCTAGTTAATATAGCAATTGTTCTAGTTAAAACATATAAATGTTCTGATTGATGTAAATAATTTTTCTAGTTAATATAGCAACTGTTCTAGTTAAATATATAATTGTTCTATTTATTTAATATAGTAATTGTTCTGGTTAATACATATAACTGTTCTTGTTAAATATATAATTGTTCTCGTTAATATATCATTCTTTAGACTCAATCCCTCTCTATTTCTCTCCCTTTTCCTATTCCCCTCCCCTCCCCTCCCCTCCTTCTGATTCGCTGAGCGTCCTCCCAGTCCTCATCCTTTCATCTCTGGACTTTTGAAAATAGAAATTATTAACGCGTTTAAGAAGAGACGAGGGGATGACGCTGGATAAGTACTTTCTGAAAATAATAAAAAAAAATAAAACGTATTCTAGCCTACCCCAACTTGTTTGGGACAAAAGGCTTAGTTGTTGTTGTTGTTGTTGTTGTTGTTGTTGTTGTTGTATTTTAGCGGAGATGAGGAGATGAGAGGAAGGATTACACTAAGCAATTCCGTTAGAAATTTGGAACGAAAAAACTAATAAATTAGCAGTGAACGTTTAAAGAGGTATTCACAAATATTGCTTACTTTGTGGACAAGTGAAAGTACATGTGCCAGTCAGATAACCTTGAACCAGTGTTTTGAAAACCGTATCAGTTATCGAAAATTTCCGGTAATACCGGAAACCGGAATGGTGATCAAAACGGCGGTATTCGGTATTGTGTTAGGAAAAATCGAAAAATTTCAAAAAATACTAAAATATATCGAATTTCTATCTTCTGGCCGATAGGGGTGCCGGTACAGTTTAAAAAACACTGCCTTGAACCGAGTTATCGATGCAACCAAAAAGGTCCGGTACACTTTTTACATTCTCTCTGGCCTCTGCAGACTAAAAAGGTGCTAGAAACAGGAGAAGCACTATCCAATTTTCAATGTCAAAGCAAAAATGGAAAACAAACAAAGTAAAACAAAATATCATGCCATGTATCATGTATGTACCGATGTCCCAAAATGAATAAACCAAGCTCCAGACATGAGCGCAATAATAATATCATGAGCTTTTTCTAAACAAAAGTAATGAATGACGGCCCATTTTCTTCTTTCCAAATTCCAATACAACACCGTTTTAATCCACAGAACCAACACACACACACACACACACAAATCGGTCAAATGTCCCTTGGGCGGGCCTTGGCTAATACAGCAGTGTTTTTTTTTCTTAATCCTATTTTGTTACACTTTTAATATTATATTAATTTATCATATAATTTAAAAATCTTACTTTGATCATTATGAAAATATATAATAACGAGCCGTATTGCTTCAAATGATGTCAATCAACGGTGAATACGTTTGTAACACTATTTCTTTTTTATATTTGTAGATAATGCAAGGTCATATAAATAGAATTACGTACGTATACAACTTCGTAACACATGAAATATTAAACTACAGTATAAGAATACGATGGTCAACGGATATCAAACAACCATAAAAAATATTTGACAAAAAGTTAAGGATTAAAATTTCCTTTTGTTTTAATTCATGTAAATTCATTAAAATATAAGACATGCAATTTTTTGTATGTAAATTATAAAAAAATAATGATGATCCTAAAATTTATCTCTCAATTATTTTAAAAGTATTGTATAAAATCAACACAAATGATCTATCACGAAGCACAATTAGGTTAATATTTTTTCATTTTTTCACTAATACAGATAAAGTCGTATTTGGTTAGCAGCAACAAGTAACAATTCAAATGTGAATGTTGTCTAGCACATGTGAGACATTACTAAATTTAAATGCCAATAATATCCAAAAAAAAATATTCTTTGACTCGCATCATATGCAAAATAGAAAAACATATTCAATCCAAAATCTCACATTGAATTAACCAAAAATCTATGTTTGGTATACTCCAAAATCTTATTAATGAAACCTATAAATATAGGAAAGCATTATTTATCAATTATAAAATACTATGTATTGTTGATGGTCTTCTAATGCTTACTCTAAGTCTATAAGAGATCAGGAGATTAACTTTAGTGGAGACATGTTCGCGTGACAAATCATACAAAAAATATGACTGTGCTGATCCGAGACAAATTACGTACGTTTTTATGATATATTTCTAGCTTTAATTAAGTACAGATGTTTATATATACTAGACAAATTTTTCCGTTTGTCTGCATCAAGATTAGAACTTGCACGAGTGTCAACACAAACGGAATGGCATGTTAAAAATGCGCAAAAACCTCGTGTAATAAGCTAATAACAAAAACAAATAGCGTCTTACAGGAGAGGATCCGCACCGTTTGATTTTCCTTCCCAGCTCCCACTATCTGGCCCCGCCGACGTCACTGCCCCACTTCTAGACTTCCAGTCCCAACTTATTGCTTTCCTCACTCCTCTAATTGGAGATACACTCCTATTTTTTGAATAATAACCAAAATACTGCTGATTTATTTATTTTTGTAAAATTATGATGCAAGATTATTGAGGGTATTTTGGTCATTATTCAAAAAAGGGAGTGTGTCTCCAATTGGCTGGAGTGAGGAAAGTAATTTCCCCACTTTTCTCCATTTTACTTGAATACAACCCGTTTTACTAAACACCATGAATAAATTCGCTACTGTACAAAGTTCCACTTTCAAATATCCGACTAAATTAAAAGCCTCAGCCAACAAAGTTTCCACTTACTTTCCTAACTCGAGTATTAGATTTGCAAGGTACGGAAAAGAGTTACTGGAAAAATGCACCCTGGATCTGTACTTGCTTCACTCCAATCATCGACACAATCTTACCCCAGGTTCTGATCTCTCTCTCTCTATCTGTGTCTTGAGGTTTGTAGAGAGATTCTTTTTTCTTGTAATTTTTCCAGGATGTTTAGGTCATGAAATTTCTTATTAAAAATCTAGATATAGCACATGTAGTTATTGTGTTTCTTCTTATTTTGTAGGCAAGAAGTTGTGAGCTCTGAAGATAAAACAGGCACAAAAAGGTAAATTATAAGTGTGGAAATATCACTGTAGTTGTCTTTAAATTGAAGAAATAGCTTATTTGGATTAATGGAATAATAGACCCATTATTTATTTATTTATTTATTTAGTTTGGAAACAAGTAGAGAATAATTTCCACCATTTTGTATTGCAACAAAGAAAGTTCATTACACCCTTATATCAGCCAATCCATCAAAACAATGTGGACCCATTACTCAGTTATATTCATCTCAAGTTAAATGTTAAAGCCAGTTAATCAGCTTTATTTCTTCTCTCTCTCAACATAGCATGTGTACTTAAGGCCAGTTCTAGCACTTGAGAAGGCAGTAAATAATATAACTAGATTTGAGTAAATTAAACTTCAGTCTTCAGCTAATTAAAGGTCAGAATGAATGTAGAGATATCTTCAAAATAAGATTTCTTTTGCTAAACACCATATGCACTACATCTTTTTATTGATATCATAAATCATTATGCATTTTTAGAATAGCTGTGGTGACAGGAGCTAATAGAGGAATCGGCTTTGAGATCACCCGCCAGCTGGCACTCAGTGGTGTTACTGTAATTCTTACCTCAAGAGATGAGAAAAGAGGCAGTGATGCAGTCAATTTACTTCACAGAGAGCATAACTTGTCAAATATTCTTTTACATCAGCTCGATATTTGTGATCCCAACAGTGTGGACTCATTAGCAAAATTTATCCAAACTCGATTTGGAAAGCTTGATATATTGGTACAGCATCTCTAATCAAAATCTGAAACACCAATTGGTTCTCTTCATTTTTGTTGATGTTTGTATACTTATTTTGTATGTTCAGGTTAACAATGCTGGTGCTTCAGGTGTAGTAGTTGATGCAGAGGGACTTAGAGCTCTTAATATTGATCCACAGATTTGGGTACCATTTTCTTTTACCAATAACAGTATGTGATAAGACTATGGTCAGTTTACTAGCTACTCGGATGTAGATTATAGCAACTTGACATTGATTTTATCGTCTACATGTAGACATCTGGTAAAGCAGTTGATATGATAAAAGAGGTGATGCGTCACACGTACGATGAAGCCGTGAAATGTCTTGACACCAATTATTATGGATGCAAAAGGGTCACTGAAGCTCTCCTTCCTTTTCTTAAGCTATCAACATCTGGTGCAAGGATTGTTAATGTCTCCTCTCTCAGATCAGAACTCAAGGTAATAGTTCCATATAGTTTGTGATGAGTAAGTTTTTAGTACAATTACATCATCACATTTTGTCTTCCTGTTTGAGAACAACAGGAAAATAAAAAGAACAGACAGAAAAGAAAATTACATCATCCGTATGTGGTTCTTCTAATAGAATGGTCTAAAAAGTTTTTCCTCACAGCAAATTGTGAGATCAATATATTAATTCTTGGTTTGCTTCACATAGCATCACTACATCAAACTCAATTTATATGCTTCGGATTTGGTTATATTTTCATTTAATTATATTGGATTGTTTCAGAGAAACATCTGTTTGATTTCAGTAATGTTATGTTTTTTAATTTGGTTAAAACCCAGAGAATGCCAAGTGAGGAGCTGAGAAGAGAGCTCAGTAACATTGACAAATTGGATGAGAAAAAACTAGAGAATCTGATAAGTACATTTCTGGATGATTTTAAAAATGGGAGACTTGAGGCAGCTGGGTGGCCAAACATGTTACCAGCATACAGTGTCTCCAAGATGGTGCTAAATGCCTACACAAGAATTCTGGCAAAAAGATATCCCAAAATGTGCATTAATTGCGTGGGTCCTGGTTTTGTCAATACAGAAATAAACTGGAATACTGGAGTTTTAACACCAGAAGAGGGAGCCAGAGGCCCAGTAATGCTGGCTTTACTGCCAGAGGGTGGGTCCACAGGATGCTACTTTGATCAGACTGTCTTGGCTGAAGCTTGGTAGAGCAGCTAATTTCTTGTTGATATTGTAGAATGATTCTTCTTCAATAATCTACAATTTTTTATACATGTTACAAATTTCAGCATAGAGCATTGGTAAAAAGTGATGTAGATTTTATTTGTTTGCTCTTTGTTCTGTCGTTTCCCTTTTTCTCTTGGATAATTTTTTGTGTAATTCCCGTCTTGGAATACTCCACATATCTAAGTTGAACAATTCAATTGAGTTTAGTGTTCCAATGGTAAATGATAAACATTGATTTTCTTCATGTCATTTAAGAGTGCAGAAACAAAACGACAGAAAGGGGATGACCTTGTCTCGTCCTCTCTTATTCAGGCTCACCTCCATTGTGGAGTGGTATCGACTCGCCAGCATAGTATCAGCCATCCAAATCTCACCTCCTCTACCCTAACCACCCTTCAATTGCGGAGCACAGCCTTGTAACATAGGAATTCAACCATCCCACAGTGATATTGGGACAAACTTCCAACACATTCCAGTTAAAAAGGTACAGGCTTGGAGGAAATGTGTAAGCTAGAGCAATGTATTCACAGGTCTGAATTACCGTACACGAAATAAAATAAAAATAGTTCACAATGTCACCATTACTAAACTGATTTTATTCTTCACAGGCCAAAAGCGAAAATCTAAAACATAAAAAAAAAACTTTATTTAGCCTAACTAGCATGGCAGAACAAAAAACAAATTTCATAGCGCAGTCAAGTTGAAGGAAACACTAGAAAAGAATAAGATGATTAATGAAACCTATGTATAAAAATTCATACTACAGCTCATCTCTGACATCATATACCAAAAGGCTTACTTAAAAGGAGCAAAGATGTAGCGGTGGCATAAAACCTTGACAGGCAATGCTAAATTACGTTGTTCCTTATTCAAAGAGGTGTACCATGATTGCCTCGAATCTACACGAAAAATTTTGATGGATATCCAAACAAAAAAAATACAGGCACTTGCCACAAATTTGTTCCATCAAAAGATGAACAAAGAATCATGGCCCTTTCATGCCACCTTATCAAACCATCCACCATTACACTAGCTCAAGAATAACAATAATAAAAGAAGTTTCCTATTCCCGTTAAATCGACAAACCAAAAACTTGCACAAAAAGCTAAATGAGGTCTAGGCTTCCACAGGCCACCGACGTATCTTCTGAAAATTTGTTGCAACAAACTACTCCCCTACTGTTAAACCAAACCCGAATTTGTAGTTTTTCTTGGGGTGATCAAGCTGCAATAAAAAAATATGTAATGCATGAGGATAAAAACAATAGTGCAAGCTATTTCTGAAAACTAAAGAGACAGATAAGTTCAGCAATATTACCTCTGCAGAAAGGACAAAGTTCACCCCCATATTTAATCGTTCCTCTAAATAAGCAGCAGCAACACCATTTGAGTCAATTTTACCTCTTAAGCGGCACTGGAAATCAATTCACATCAATATATTAGAACATTTGGAAAAGGTTATCATAAAACCAGGGCTATATACAAGTCAGATTGCATCAAAACTATGGAAATGCATACTTGTCTAAGAATGTAGTCATAACCAAAACTTGAGGTAACATCTCTAGTTATATGATTGTACATGAAATCAGCTGCCAGAGAAACCTGAAAACAGAATTAAACTTTTATTTAATAAGAGTGAAATAACTCAATTTTCGCTGGTTGTAGTACCAAAGCAAATGCTAACCTTTTCAGAAACTTTCTGAACATAACTTAATGCAACTATTCCAGTGCTTGCAACCTGTGCAGTAGCAACCTGTATTCATAAAGTACAAATTAAAGACACTGAGGCCGGTATTAAAGACATGAGGCAGGGTATCTAAAAGTTCTAGGAAATATATATACACAAATATTAAAGCTTACCATTTTGTCAGTGTTGTACCGAGCAGCAAAACCAATACCCGACTTTCTTTGATGACCCAGCCAGAAGATTTCACTACCCATTGATAGGTTCGGTGTAATACTCTGGGCAAATAATTTCACAGTTTTAGACACATAATATTAAAAACTTGTTAAGCACTTTGAAGTTGGATGGTATTGATCTAAACATGCTTCATAGTCTCATAGATGATTTAACATGATCCTAAATCTTGAAAGGTATATATTTGACCACTAAATGTGATCTGAAAGCTTCCATGAACTATAAATATAGCTCACAACCAAATGTCCAAAAGAGAACCACGAAATAAAAAACAAAATACACTTAAATTAAAGAAAAAATAGTTTAGTCAAATAGACAACAATGCAAGTACCAAGGACCATTGTTGTAATCCAAAAAATAATAACCAAAGACAAGTGGTATGGGCAAGAGACAACAAAGAACAATGGAGAAAATGGAAGATGAACATAACCTGAATATAATTTCCTCCATAGAATGCATTGTTTCCTATTTGAAACTGAGTTCGATAATCTTTACCCTGCATATAATAATTAATTAAAGAGATGTCAAAATTAGAAAAAAGACCAAGTAAATTATCCCATCAATACAAAAAGAATCTAATGCAACCACTTGAACTCATTAACCACCCTGACAACTGTGACCAACAATATTGCAATATAGGCCCAGGAAAGTCCGCAGCACTTAAAATCATATAATGGGAGTATTGTTGCGGTATTTCAATGAACAGAACGAACTAACCTTGTAATCAAAATTGAACATGCCTTGAGAAAAATGGGGTTCATGTGTGAGCTGTTAAATAGAAAAAGAAGAAATTTGTTAAGTCCCAGAAATAAGAAATCAGTCTTTTACTGCTGAATTGTATGATCAAGTAATAACAAAAACTAGAAAATCACCTGAGCATTAATCTTGAGAGTAAGATCATCAGTTAGGTCGCATTTAACCCGAGCATTCAACCTTCCATCTGTCAGTACCCTTCCAACAAGCATGAGCTAAATAAAAGTAATAACAATAACTATGAATAATAATATAATATAGTTTTTTAAACCAGAGAACCAGAATAAGTTTAAAACAAGTTAGTAGGAGAATCAAACAACCCTTGGATCCAAGAAGTTGGCACCGAATTCGTAGTGAGAAGTAGGAACTTTGATTGTGTCTGATGATTGGGCCGGCACTTCCATCGATCCCATAAAAACACTGCAATCAATCAAACCACAATGCTTAGACCAAAACGAAGATAGGTAATGAAAAAAAAATTTAACAGATTGACGTAACTATTTAATACCTGTGGCTGAGAGAGAACTTCTGATTTAAACCCTTTGTGAAGTCAAACCGCAACCCTTCGAACAACTCGGGCTTCAACGACACTGCAACATTGAATCAAATCAAACAATACCTAAACTTCAACCACAGAACAAGACAATAATAGGGATCCAGATAAACAAGACAAAAAAGAGGGACTCACTCAAGGCCTCGCGCTGGATCTCTTCGAAAGGGACGGGACAGGGGAGATTGAGATAGTCGACCTTCTTCTCGGCCTTGTCCTCCTTCTTCGGCGGGAGGAGAGCGGCGAGGCCGATCCCGTGTGGCGGCGGTGGCGCTTGAAACGATCCCATTTCTCTCTCTGAGAAGGTGGAACCCTAGAGGTTGGAAAGAGGAAACCCTTCTTCTACCCGCAACGGCGCGCGGAAGGTAGAAGAGGTGGAGAGAGAGAGACAGAGAGAGAGAGAGAGGAATTGAAGATGGCAGGACTTTTTGTTTTGCGGCTCTCTGTCTGTCGATTCGACGGAGGTTTTGGCAGGGTTTTTTCCACACGGATGTTTAATGGGCCTTAATGGGCCGTTATTCGCAGGTGATGAGGATCTTTTATGGAATCTATCTACTTCAGGTTTGGTTTGGAGAAGAAGAAACGAGAGGACCGACTTTTTCCTTTTTCTGGAAATTCAAATTTTAATTTTTTAAAATTAAAATAAAATCATAGTCCTCGGAAAGATTTTGAGTTTTTGGAAACAAATGAGTTGCTCCTTGAACTTTAAGTAAAGAGATAGTTTACTTTTATTGACATCATGTTGGTACTCAATTTTTTGAGAAGTCGAATTAATTATGTTAAGAATGACTAATAGAAATATTAATTTGATTATTATTTCAATAAAATTTGAAAAATTTGACTAACCATGTTATAAAATATAAAAAATAATTTATTACAAACACAGTTTTAGAATCATTTTTTTTTTTCAATTTAGCTGCAACTCTAATTTGATTTCTTTCCCAGGTTAATTCAAGCAACAAACGTATCTTCCATTTCTTTAAGAAAATCCCTATTTGAAACAAACTGAATGCTCATTTGAACAAAAATGAATACCTATCTCATCATTTTTATTTTTGCAAAATTGAACAAAAAATAATCAAGAAGTATTTTGGTGGTAAGAACCCGAGAGGTGCCCACAATATTTTACAATATTTTAATACCAATTTACTTATATATATATATAGAGAGAGAGAGAGTTTTGCTATGGTGAGTTGCAACTCACCAAAGCGTCCGTGAGTCACGCTCAAAATTTCAAAATTTAGTTCAAAATGACCGATCCAAACCGTCTAATATGATCTCCCTATTGAAATCTCCATGCAGACCAAATTTTATATTTTTCTGAAATTTTTAAGTATTTATTTCGGATTTTTAAAAATTGCTGTTTTTGAACTGTTCAAAACTAATTAGATTAATGATTTTCTAAAATTTCAAAAAAATACTTAAAAATTTCGAAATAATATAAAATTTGGTCTGCATGGAAATCTCAATAGTTAGATCGTATTGGACGTTTGGATCGGTCATTTCGAACTAAATTTTAGAATTTTAAACGCGACTCACGGACGCTTTGGTGAGTTGCAACTCACCATAGCAAAACTCTCTCTCTCTCTCTCTCTCTCTATATATATATATATATATATATATATATATATATATATATATATATATATATTGAAAAACGAATATCTCAAGAAGAGACACTCCTGCTTCATTAAGCCGAAAAACCAAAAACAAGATTCAAGTACAAACAACAAAGTCAAGAACTAAACCAATGTCCACAATATAAAACTAAGCTAATTACAAAAACTAAAAACGAAATCTAAATCAAGCTTCATCAGAGGTGGAAGGATCAGCAACAACACCATCAACCTTTTGAGAATCCTCACGAGAAGCTCGAAGCAGATCCCCAAACTTAATTCTGAAGATGTCTTGATGCACTTGTCCAATTAACATATAAACTTAATTCTGAAGATGTTCTTCTCGCCAAGTTTTTTTTTTCTTTCCATTTTACGAGTACTATACAGTGTGATAGTGTGTTTGGTGAATTAAGGACAAGAATTAGCACAAGATTTGTTTGTGTTTGGATGCTTCACGAACAAGCGACGAACCAGGGGAAGAACAAAGGCCCACGGACAAAATCAGTTCGTGAAAATCGGAGAACTAGGAACTAGGAAGAAGTTCACGAACTACGACTGTTCGTTGGTTGTTTGATTCTTGTGAACTAGCCTAGTTCATGAACTTCTAGTTCACGGATGGTGCCAAACACACATTTATGTGTTTAGGATGTGTTTAGCAAAACTCACGAACAAGTTGTTCGCGAACGGCCAATTCTTGTTCAAGGAATAATGGGCAAACTACTTAATTAATTGTTCGCCTTAATTGTTTCATGTTTGGTGACAGTTAATTCCCATCCAATTCGCGAAGATAAGCTATTCACTAGCGAATCAAACATAGTCGCTTAAGCTTCTATAGTTTTGTTGGAACAAGAAATAAAGATGAAACTTGTTCTCCTTGTTCGTGAGTTATTTGATTTCATGAACAAAGACTTCTAGTTCATGGAACACATCCCTTATATCGATCCTTCGAAATCCTCTGATGATACGCAATCTGGGATGCAAATGGATTAGATATGCTCTGACTGTATCCCAATCTGTATTTGGGAATTTGATGGATACAAATATATATGGATGTGTTGTCGGATTTGGACGCAAATAAAGTTTTTAATTTTGAGGCAGATAAAGATTTTATTCAGATAAAAAAAATCGGAGCTGATATACAGAATTCAATTCTAAAGCATCCAACCTCATTCCAATGGATGAGTCCAGTTTTCGCTTGATGACGTCATCAATCTGTCACTGACGTCATCAAGTTTTGTGCTGACGTCATAAAAAAATACGAAAAAAAAATATTTTTTTTGAGCGCTGATGCCATCCAATGGACGAAACTTTTTGTTCAGTTAGATGAGTCAAGGGATGAGTTAATTTGTGTTAAGTATTCAGTTTGATGCAGTCGTAATATGAAGTTTTAAGTTTTTGTGTTCAGTTAAACACGTTAGAGATGATCCTTGAGAAATCCGAAGGAATCTGAGTTGAAGATGAAGAGGCGATTGAAACACCGACAGACGAGAGAAGGGAGGGAGGAGGCCGGGAGGCGAGCGAGGCACTCCAAGAGGAGATGAGAGAAGGGAGGAGAGGAAAAGGAGAAGAGAAAAAGAGGAGATCTGAAGCGAGAAGATTCGAAGGCGATTTGGAGCGACATAGCGACGCGAGAGGAGAGAACATGCGGCTAGGGTTTGGAATTAGAGGTGTGAGGACTAAATTGTCCCTATTTCGAATGGATGAGTCCAATGGATGCTCTAGATGCTAAAAGAAAAAATGCTGTATAGTAATTATAAAAAAAAATTATTTGATATTCAAATATTCTTTCAAGTCCCATATATAGAATATGATTTTGGACTTTGAAGTGTAACATATCTAACTTTATTAATAACCAAATTAATAGTGTTTATACTTAAATACTCAAGTACAATTATTCATACTTTATACACCTTTAAAATTTATAATTGCTTGTTAGTTGTTACATTTGTATAACTATACGTTAATATCAATAGATTGATTTTTATAGTTAATATATATAGTTTTTTAACTAAAAGAATATATAATAATTCAATTTCAAAGCTTCATTTCACTGTAGAAAGAGCTCAAATCGCAACGGTTGTGGTACTGTTCTGAAATAAATCTGGACCCTTCGTCTCCGCTAGCGCTCACGTCTTTTCTCTCGATTTCGCGGAGCTTCCTCCCCAGACTGTCCCTCTCTCTTCGATACTGGATCTAGGGTTTCTCCGATTGGTTCTCTCCAGAAACTTCCCCTCTTCCTTTCCCCTTTTTTCTTCGATCGCCACAGTAAAATCAGCATCAATCACGACGGAGGACGGACCAGAGCAGAAAGGGCTGTGCTTGCGGAGCTTTCCTCCATCCTTTTCCTCTTCATCACACAGCCACATCCTTCTCATCTCCAATACAGATGCTCTGCCAAAATGGAAATACAGAGAAAGATAGAGTGATAGGGAGGTCAAGACCACCATCATAGCTATGTAGACTTCTTTCTACCCCAACCTAAAGCTCTGAACCAGTAATCTCTCTTGAATGGTGTGAACTTTTCTCGCCTCTCTCGCTCTCTCTTCTCCTTTTCTTTCGCTACAGAAATCCTATCTCACACCTTGATCTAGGGTTCAAATCAGCCATGGAAGTGCTCGATTCAAGCATCACAGTACCGAAGAAGCTGACCAGATCCAACCTCTTCGTTGATCTCTTCTTCTTCTTCTTCTTTGCTTTGGTTCGTTCTTTTTTCTTGCTTCTGTCTGATCGACCTTTATTTTTCTCTTTCTTGGTCTATTTTTCGTGATTTTGGTTTGGTACGTCTTAATTGGGTTGATTGTGTGATTTACTTGTAGGAAATTTGCACTGATTTTAGAATGTTGCATTTCATCATTTCATTAAATATCTGATCGACCTTTTTGATTTGTATGTGTGTGGAAATTGTATCTGGATTGGTTATATCTGTGTTTTTTATCGTTCAATGCTTGCATAGTGGTGTTGATTAAAACCAGTGCCATTCTAAAAATTATATTAATGTTATATACGAAAGAGCTATATTAATCTAAACGTCGCTTTTTATATTTGCTGTTCATAGTGCCATTGAAATGGAAATCATGCCTTCTATGTTAAGCAAGTTAAAGATCTGAATTCTAAACATAGGTGAGTTGTACTCTATAGAACTGTCTATTATTATCATATGATGGGATTGCTACAAAGAAATTCAAAATTTAATCTTTTTTCTTTTGACAGAGTGTTCAGGCCAATTACCCATGCCTTGATGGCCATCAAAATTAGCACCGATCAATTAGCTCACTTTTCTCTCTCAATTTTTCCCCTGCGCAACAATATTCTATATTTGTTTGAAAATCATTTGTGCATTATTTCTCAGTGTACCAGTACATATATATTTATTGTTGTGTGATAGAATAGACATATGTCAATTGCATTTGTCAAACACTAAACCATTTGATTGCATTATTTCTCAGTGGACCACTACATATATATTTCTTAGTGTACCGTTATTTCTCAATTACTGCTAAGAGGGAAAGACAACTGGGAAATTATTGTTAGAGATATGTCCTAGAAGCCAATCATATTTGGCTACTTCTATGGTTTTATGTTATGGATGATTTTATATCATTTGTTCCTTGATTTATGTGTTGACAGTTCATTCAGGTTGAGGATCTGAATTATAGATCACTGTGTTTCATTTAGTAGTAAATGACAACAATAAATCTAAAGCGTCCATAATCTTGATAATTAACAAGGAACATTAATTATCAATAAGATTAGTATGCAAGTTAAGTGTTGATTAAGTTCTATAAATCACAGGTTAAGAGTAACCAACTTAATTGCATATGTTTATGTTAATTGAACATAGTACAGGACATGACCCAACGAAATAAATATATGGATTGTGTTTTGGTGTCATTGTTTATTTCGTTATGATTTTGATTCTAAGTTTGAGATATTTATCTTTTCCACATGAGGATAGGTTCAATAAATATCGTCTACCGCTGATTCCCGATAAGGGCTGCTATACGGACGTTATTTATGTTCTCTTGAATTGTGCGGGGAAAAGTTAAATAGTCAAGAAAACCGTATGTCCCTCATTAATTCACTTAGTGAGTGACGATATCTGTTTGGGCCCCTTGATGGAGATAGATTGTTTGCTAGCAACTGATACAATTATCTCTAGATCAAGAAACGTATAATCTGCAAGAATGACACATTCCTATCTTGGATTATACGATGATATCGTGAGGCATAGGAATCAAAATAGAGATATACTTTTATTCTCTTATGCAGGATTGAAATATTGTAGCTGTACACTATTTATGCGAATTGGGAATCATAACGTGTTGCTAGATACCGCTTATGATTATTGAAATTAAATAGCGATTTAACTCCATGTCCAACGTAGCATAAATCCTCAAAGGGTCACACAGAATTGGTGTTTTAACCATGCTTGCATTATTTATTTATTTGCAATAATTGGTATTGCAAAATATGATGAGTTGATTAATTAATTAAATAGCGTTGTAGACCGTTATAATTAATTAAGTCAAAGGGATCATATAGAAATAAATTAATGCATTATCTAATCCCAAAATAATTATTATTAAGTTAATAATTATTTATTTCAACACATATGCATTTTATAGGGTTTTAATTAAATAGTTAATTAAAGGCCCAATAGGGATCCAAATTGAGAGCAACAAGAGAGGCCATTTAATGATTGATTAAGTGGACCCATGAGGCAAAGCAATTGGCCCATAAAGGCCCTTATTGTGGCCGGCCATGCATGGAGGTAGGTGGGGTGGCAATTTGGTAAATAGTTAGTGTGAGGTAGGTAGGGTTTGCACTCTATATAAGGATGTGGATGGTTGCAAATCCCCCTCTCTCTCTCCCACTAACCTAGCCGCCCCCCTCCCCTTGGTGTGCGCCTCCTCCCTCTCATCTCTCCCCATTAGCTCATGTGTTGAGCCCCCTCTCTTCCTCAAATCAATTAGTTCATTTGCTAGAAGATTGGGAAAGCTAGGGATTAGGCATTTCCTCCAAGTTACTAGCATAACTTGTTGAGGATTTGGTTAATACCAAGTGGACTCGAGGCGATTCGACAAGGAGGCGGGAGCTAGACGCGAGCACAACCACCTACAACCTAGCCGGTTCGAGCCTCTTGATTACTACATCAAGAGAGGTATACCTTGAACCCTTCTCTATTGTGTAAATGGCTTAGTGCAAGATCCGTGTTTGTGCATGATTGTTTATGGCTAATTAGGTGTATTTAATCATAAAATGAAAATTATGCACTCAACTAACAATTATATGGGGCTATTGGCGATGCAGAGAGTCACCACCGCTATTGATAAGACGGGACTTCTATTAATGATAGTGAGCAAGGCATCTCCGAGGACACAATATATGTAGTATCCCAATGCCCTCTTTCTGAACTGCACAAACTAGCAAGCAACACATCCGATATACATATCACGCCGGCCACAACTATGGTATGAAAGAATGGTTTCTATTTTTGTTAGATTTTTCTGAGTATTTAAAAATTCAGTATACCTCAGGCAACCTTTGTGATTACTGCCATGCAATTCTTTTCCCTCTACTTCTAAGTTTACAATATATTAAAATGATTTGTTTCGCTCATGCATGTAACATGATATTTGGATATAAATTACAGCTTCCTTTATTTTATTGACCGTGTGATTGTTTAGGCATATAAGGATGATTTAAATCTTATATTAAGGATGTCATCTCTTCTCCAGTTACATTCCCTTCTTGATGTTTGGTAATCCAATTATGGATGCATCATTATTTTCTAAAACATAAGTGTTTGTTGTTTCTATTCATTGTTTTTTCATTAGGGGGAAATCTCAAATCTACTACTGAGCATTTCTTCAATAGAGGCAAAAACAAGATGCACACATATAGTACGGTAAGATGCTGCGCGCGCGCACACACACACACACATATCATAAATACTTCAGATCGCTGATTAGCGGCACTATTTATTTTGTCTTCAATTAAAATGAAAGTAAATGAGTGTTTTATATTGACAAAATAGATGCTGTTACAGACCATCAGCTGGGGTTGTGTACTTGCAAAAATACAGCTACATGGTGCTTTGCACAAGCTTACACTATACATGTAATGGTTTTCATCTTCATTGTCTTTTTTTTTCCAAAAGATATTGAAAACTCTATGACCTGGGACTCCTTGGAATTATATGACCAAATTGTCTAACGAGTTTTTGTATGCGCATATTCATTAGCTGGGTAAAAATTGCTAGACAGTAAGGGCACATATATTGAGTAGCACATATTTAAGGATATTTGCACACATATTCGATATGACCAAAAGATCTCCATCGTCTCCATAATGGTGGACATTAAGCAAGTACATAATGGTGAACATTAATTGAAAAGCTACAATGAGATCTTTGTGCTGGTAAAAGAGGTAAAATTACAGAACTTTGGTATTTTTATATGTTGATTACATAAATAGATGCCACTGTTTGATAAAACTACAGATTCTTATAGGCTTGCTGTTTGATAAACACGCAGGTGATTAGAGCACGATTCATATCAATTTGAAACAAAGAAAGAGGCTTTAGTAGTCCAAAAGAGATTCAAGGTTTGATATTTCAAAATAATAAGAATGAAAAGTTGTGGAGCGGAGGTTGTCATAGATGAAGAACAATCATTGCTGAATATTATATGAGCTCAAACTGTGCAGGACCTAAAGCTTGGTAATGCAATCGTATCTGTTGTGTTTTGCTTTTGAATGAGCTATCTTTATTTAATGTATATAATCGATAAGAACTCTCCCTAAAATTAGTCAATTTTTGTTACTGTTCTCAAATCACTAAGTATGACAATGGTAAGAACCTCACCTAGATTTGTATATATTAAAAAGGAGAGAAAAAGAGATGAAGAAGTACATTTCGTCTGATATATATATTCTTGAATTTGTTTGTTATTTATAATTATAGTTACAATAATAACTCATATACTATATTAGTACTACGTTTAAATCTTAATTTCATATGCCTTTTGTTTCCAAATGCAACACACAAATGAGCAGTAAATGATTACGATTGATATTCATAATATAGATAAATGCCTAAAAAAATAGCAGTAAAAAAAAATCCTCTTACAAACACTATACTGACATCAGAATGTAAACATAATATTTTTCCTTCCATCTTTCAGCCATGAAAATATTAAATGAACTCTTTTGGACAGCCAAATAGGCACTGGACAAACACCACCGCCGCCACAGCTGCGCACACCGTCTCCAGTCGCAGCCAGTTCAGCAAAATAATCTGCTCAGCACACATATATGCTGCACCAAACAATGTAAGCAACTCTTTGTTTCTGCATTATCACAAAAAACTGTTATAACCACTGCTTATTCTGTTGCTCCTCACACTACAGCCAATAATCCAGAGCAGCAGTTCATTCTGTTAGATTGGAGATTATTCGCTGATTGTCACTTGATCAAGGTAAGAGGTGCATTATTATTTTATAGAAATAGTGTACAAAAACAATGTAGAGTTGTTGCTTGGACATGTGATGGTATAAAAAAAAAATAGATTCTGCATTTAACTATGGTTTATGAGCTACAATTGATTATGAGCTCTTTCTGCAGTGATTTTCACTTGGTTACCATAATATTATATGTAGACTACAATTGATTATGAGCTATGGATCGCTGGTAAATTCTATAACCTTTTTTTTCAGTAATCATTGCAAGACAATGATAAATTTAACAATTTTTTTTGTATGTTCCTATTTGCAGATAGTTTTGTGAGGACAAAGACAAACACGTTTCATGCTAAATTTGGTGAAATAAAGGTTGCTTTGCAAAGTAGTTGTTCATGTATTGATCATTAGACCTTTATTGATTATTTATTATTATTTTTTTAAGAATGTTAATTCTGTATTTCTTGATTGATGTCTGTTATAGCTTCTCTGTTAACATAAGATTAGAGATGTGTCACTAATTATATGCAAAATATCATAGCTTTGTTTTTCTATTCTGATTTCCTTTCTAATGTTCCTCCTTGACTTTACAGTTTTTAGGTCTTGCCTCTTTTTTTTTCTGGTTTCCTCAGTGATTACTGATTATTTATTTTCATATGATTTGACTTAATTCCTTCTTCTTATCCCTTCTTTGCAGATTGCTTGACTGGAAATCTGAAACTTTTGTGCATTGTTATAGGTATTCAGTTGCACCATGTACCTGATCTCTGCAAGATAGATCTCACATCAACATCAACATCAACATGTACAGTTGAATTCCTATCACACCTTGGTATGTCTTGCTTTTGTTTTTGTAAACTTATCCCTATCAAGATTGCAAGCTTGCATGTGCCTATTATAGTTGGGACAAAGAACGATGTGTTTATCTTATATTTTTTTTGGCTAAATTACCATAAAGTGATTACTGTTGTTTTAAAAAAAATTTAAGTGCTTCCAATTTCCAAACCATAGCACTGTGCTTATCTAAAAAAACTCATTGCACGAGAAAATTTGATACCTTAAAACTAAAAAAAATCTGTCAAACCAACGATCAATTGTGTGGCTCTTTTAGACAATTATATGTGTATTTATACTATAACATGTTTCTATTAATAGTGTGTTGCCGTATAAGGGATCAAAACTGATGTTGTTAAGGAAATTATGCGCGGTTATTACTTTTACAGGAGTTAAATATTTTAATCTGTCCTATATTGATTTCAACCATCATAGTGAATGGTTCTATCATACAGTCCAGTCCTGATGCATTTTCAATATTGTGGAGTCTTATTCTTTTTTGCGTTTATTAAATTAGAAGGGCAATATAAAAATAAAAGACTGGATAGGTTTTAAATAAATTAAATTAATTTGAGGACTCTGACACAATTTTTCCTTAGTTACCTGAGACCCTTAAATTTAGGATAGATCTTGAAGAAAAGCAGTATTGTTTGCTCATGGACATGAAATTGAAATTTTGGTTAAGATGCAGGACAATGTATTGATGGAGAGAATGAGGATAGATAAGAAAACCTGTTGTGCAAAGAGGAAGAAGGAAATAGATGGACGATACCTTTGTAGGTAATTTTACTCAATATTGATTTAGATTTTATTTTGTTAGAGATCGATACTATTTAATTAAGTAATTAGATTATTGTGTTTTGTAATTTATATTGGATTTTGGATATATGTGGATTAGGATGGCACATAACATATATATGCAATGGTTCTCCCTTTCATGTCAAAAAGAATTTTCAATTTAACTATTAAAATCTCAAATGCTTCTTTTAACGACATGCATTCTATGTCTATGAGACGTTATTTGCCATATTTTCTATGAGTCCTTTGTTCCATGCCATATATGATCTTTCTTTGTTTTATGTCAAGGGACGTTTCACATAACATATACAAGTTCTAAAAATGTCTATTATTGATTAAAATAAAGTTGACATAAGACTATCAGAAATATTCATGTATTGCTTATTTTTTCTATTTGAAATAGATTTATTTTGAAACAAACAAGACAAATAATTATTCTAATTTTACTTCCTTTAAATTCTACATGTCATGACAATAAAAAACATGCCATATGAAACATGCCAGTTCATAACTTAATGAAAAAAAAGTAATGTTGTAAAATAAATAATATAATCGTTTTAGATTAATCTTTCATCGCGCGAAGCGCGATGCATTAGCTAGTTGTTATCAAAATACATATCATATTGTTAATATTATGAATGCACATATGACATCTATATGTCTATATATATTGGGATTTTTTTATTATTCAAATTATATTTGTATTCGTATTCGTAGAAACATGAACCTAGATGAAAAAAAAAAGAAAATTTAGGCGGTAGTACCCTTTTTGTCTTGAATATTGTGGGACTGTTGAGAGGAAATTCAAATACCTCAGACCAAGCAAGTTGTCATGTACCGATTTATATTTTTGGATTTTTGTATTGATTTGAGAAAAAAAAGAAAGGAAATTGAAAAGAAACAATAAAAATAAATTGGCGGCTGCCTTTGCTTTTGTATTGAATGATATTGATTGTCTATTACATTTGCGCAGATCCTTTTATACTTGTTTCATTAAGCAACATATTAGGTAACTAATAATTATATGGAAATAATTAATCTAACATTACACGGTGTATAAAAGTAAAGGTACAAGGCCCAAATTAAAGCCAACCCAAATTAAAGCCAGCCCATATTGCATTTATCCATTATTTTACTTTTCCAATTCATCTCGTGACTTCCATCTGACATTGCCGATACATCCCTTCCACATCTAAATTTCTTCGTCTTCGTTAATTCCTTTGTCTCTTCTACCGAACACAACAATGCCTCTTCCTCAATTGATTCTTGCCCACAAGAATCGAATTTTAAGAGAGTAAGTTTGCTGAGATGAAGATCCTTCCCTATGACCGCTGATTTGGACATCTTCAAGCACAATCTGACATCCTCCCCGATCTCCTTCCCTGGCGCCTTTGTTCGATGGTACAAGGCGATTTCAGGTCCCATAAGTGGAAATTCAGGTACACCTTTTATCATCATTAACTCTCCTTTATCGATTCTAGGTTCCAATTCACTGCAAACAGCATTTATGCTAGTCTTATGACCTGTTCCTTGGAATTGAAGTTTATTACCCTCCTTTAGACTTAATGTCAATTTTTCAAAATCTAAAACTACAGGACCAGCACTTCTCATCCAATCACCACCAAGTAACATTTCATAAGTACCCATGTCCACGACCTTCAAATCGAATTGAAATTCATGATCTTCAAAATTCCATCTTAAGCCATTGCACTCTAACTTGCATTGCATTTTGGCACCATTAGATACTGTAACAGACAACGGTGCTATCCTTTTTGGTGTAACACCGATCTTTTGTACAATTTTAGGACTTATGAAGCTATGGTTGCTACCACTATCGATCAACACTATCACAGGTACTCCATGAACTACTCCCTTAATCTTGATAAGATCAACATAATTTATCTCACCAATGGCATGTAGAGATATTTGTGCCCCTTCTGGTTCTTTAGGTTTGATTTGTTGAGTTTGTGTTTCTGGATCTAATTGCTTCCATTCTTCACCCTCATCATCACTTTCATCTGGCCATGCCTCCTCCTCAGCTAGTGCAAGGTGCAGCCCTTTTTGTTGACAATAATGTCCTCGAAACCACCTATCTCCACATTTGTGGCATTTGTCTTTGTCTTGTCTCTGGCCAACTATATCCATGGTGTTTTGGGTTTGCAGTAGCTGCTGTTTTTGCTTCCTTTTATGCTCAAGAATCTTCTCTTGATACATAGATGCATCATAAGTGTTTGCGGTCTTGTACTCAACACCATAAGTTTAAGGTCTTCTCTAAGTCCTGTTAAAAATTTTTTGACAAAATATGTTTCATCATATGTAGGGTTATCTCTAAGAAGAAGCAACCTCAACTCCTCAAAACGACTCCTGTAAGACTCAACATCACTCAGCTGCCTCAAGTTTTTAAACTCTCCAATTATGCCAATAGATGACTTAAGCTCAAATCTCTCCAACAACTCTTGCACAAATTCCTCCCATCTCCACTGACCTCTCATGGTGTTGGTGCTTTGACACCAAATTTCAGCTTTATCTTGCATGTGCATCGAGGCTATCTCCACCCTTTGCTAATCAGGTATTTGATATATCCCAAAATACTTCTCACATTTGTAAATCCAATTTCTAGGATTGCTGCCATCAAACAAGGGAAATTCTAGTTTCGGTGTAGGCACTAGGGTTCTAGGGTTATGAGAATGATTTTGAACTTGCCCTTGCTGGTTGAAGTTTGTCCAATTTATGAGGTTTTGGTTGGCAGTATGAGGGTTTATGATATTTGGGGCTGGTGCTATTGGATTAGTTCCTTGTATCATTAGAATCATATAATTTTGCAAATTTGGGGGCAGTTGTGGAACATTAATTGGCTGGTTTGTTTGGGATGGATTGATATGTGAAAAATATGGTCGATACTCGGGTTGGTTTATGTATTCTTTAAAGAAATTAGGTGAGGTTTGATTTTCTAAACTGATTTTGTTGCTGTTTGAAGTTTCTTTAAACCCTTGTTGTTGTGCTTGATTGATGTGTCCTTGTGTTTGTGGCAGGTTAGAAAAGATTGGTAGTGATTTTGAAACATGAGGGTTCTTAACAGCACTAGATGAAGCTATTGTACCGACCTGATTATCACCCAGTTTTGTGTCTGATTCTGAGGCCATCGCTTTGCCCTTTAATGCTTCTTTCAACATCGATCGTAACTCATCAAATTGTGCTCGAGTCTTGTTTTGGAACAACTCGAATTTTTCTTGTTGCACGTCTAGTTTCGAGTTCATGCTTGTATGTTGTTCTTGATCTCGATCTAGTCTATCACTTAGGGTTTTGATTTGCTCTTCCATTTGGCGTGTTCTTGTAACCATTCCCTTCTAGGTCCGATCAGGCTCTTGATACCAATTTGTCATGTACCGATTTATATTTTTGGATTTTTGTATTGATTTGAGAAAAAACAGAAAGGAAATTGAAAAGAAACAATAAAAATAAATTGGCGGCTGCCTTTGCTTTTGTATTGAATGATATTGATTGTCTATTACATTTGCGCAGATCCTTTTATACTTGTTTCATTAAGCAACATATTAGGTAACTAATAATTATATGGAAATAATTAATCTAACATTACACGTGTATAAAAGTAAAGGTACAAGGCCCAAATTAAAGCCAACCCAAATTAAAGCCAGCCCATATTGCATTTATCCATTATTTTACTTTTCCAATTCATCTCGTGACTTCCATCTGACATTGCCGATATATCCCTTCCGCATCTAAATTTCTTCGTCTTCGTTAATTCCTTTGTCTCTTCTACCGAACACAACACAAGTCATCTCACACAGCGCTTGCCTGGCCAGCGACTAGACCTGTTAAACGTGAAAGACGTAAGCGGAAACTGGGTGTTCCGTTTTGGTAATGGAATAATTTTTTTATTTCTTTTTCGTTCCGTTTCGTCAAACGAAATAGATTTTTATTTCGTTTAACGTTCCGTCCTTCAATTTCTATTGATTTCCGTCCATTTTCGTGTTCCGTTTAACGTTCCATTCATTTCCGTTTCCGTTCCGTTTTCAGAAACGAAATTGATTTTCTCTTTCGTTTAATGTTCCGTTTGGACAAAACGAAAACGTTCGAAATATAACAAAATTGACAGGTATACTAGTGACCACGCAGACGGATTCTGATAATTTGTCGTATCACAATTTTTGCATGCACATGCCAATAGTGTAGATTTTAAGAAAATTTTGGAAATAAGTACGCATTCCGAAAAGATTTCACATGTTTAGGATGTCATCGAATGTCACAATTTTAATTTTTTTATCATTTTTTAAATTTTAAAATGTAAATGTCCAATCTCAACTGTTGGCCTTCTTCGTTTTAACGAGTGATGTATTTTCATATAAGTTTTATATAAAATTTGAAGTTAATTTGATACTCAATCAAAAGGTTAAAAAATGAACAAATCTGGTTAACTATAACAAATTAATTATAATACGTTCATAGTTTGGCCTCTAGATCAAGTATCAAATCAACTCAAAATTTTATAAAGCTTATATAGAAATACATCGTTCGTTAAAACAAGGAATATCAACGGTTTAGATTCGAAATTTACATTCTAAAACTTAAAATTTTAACAAAAAGTAAAATCGTGACATTTGATGATACCCTAAACTTGTGACATCGAAACTTTACTCAAGATATATACCGTCAGCACCTCCTACAAAATAACATGCATGCGCTTGATATGATGTGCATTAAACAAAACCTTTCTGGTTTTGCTCTGGTCTGTCTTGCTAGAATTTCTTTTCCAAAACACACCGTAACTTCTATTTATAGAAGTGTTTATACTTTATACCCAAAGGAAGAAAACTGCAAAAGGTGCATAGTAAAAATGTTTCATATATAGGAAACAAAAATTATGGCAAGCCGTGGTATCAATAACTACTAGATGCATAGTTGTGGCCATGACCTAGATGTACTTGGTAAGTAACGGTGATATCATTGATGATTCATGTTTAATGAAAGGAGAATGACTGAATAGCAGATAGAAAATGTTGGTAAAATTATTTAGTTTATACCGTGATACATATATGCATAAAATTGACATAAATTTTCTGCCCAAAATAATCTTGCTAATATTAATGATTGGTATTGACTATTTTTAATTAGTACAACTATATAATTTAATAAAAAAAATAAAACTATTTTTAATTATAGAAAATACAAAAAAAAAACTATTTTTAACTTTAAAAATGCGGTCAACAAAAGCGGCCACAGATCTTTATTAATAAAAAAGAGAGAAATGCTAGTGTCTTATGTATAGGACGGACGAGTCCGTCCAATATGATTGTTTTCACGTTTTTAAATGTCAAATGACCGATCCGAGCCGTTCAATATGTTCTCCATATTGAAAACTTACAAGAAACCAATTTTTATATTTTTTTCGAATTTTTTTTACTATTTGTTTGGTATTTTTTAAAATTCGTGATATAAACATTATGGATCATCCAATAACAACGATTTTCTAAAATACCAAAAAAATAGTACAAAATTTTGAAAAAAAGTAAAAATTGGTTTCTTATAAGTTTTCAATAAGAGGAACATATTGAACGGTTCGGATCAGTTATTTGAAATTTAAAAATGCGAAAACTATCGTATTGGACAGAGTCCATCCGTCCAATATATTAGACTCTAGCATTTCTCATAAAAAAAATAATATAGATTATATAAACAAACTCAGCATATAATAAATACCGTACACATTAGAGAAGAATTAGACTCGCAACAAAGATACACGTATGGAAACATTCAAAGAACATGCCTATCCAATTTTATCATAAAATTAGACGGTTGAGATTAAAAAGATCCAATGGTCAATTTTTTTTTTTTTTTTGAGAACCAATATAGCACGGAACAATTGTTATCTCCATTTGAAAAAAAAGCAAGCTTTAATATATGTTTAATTTGTTGATCATGCTATCCATAAGAAAAAAGAAACTTCATTTAATTTTAATATACTTTTTATAATTATTAAATGTAGAGAGCATCTTTTCAATTTTTCTTTTAAAACAATGCATTAAATTTTTCACATGGAAGGTCTACATAAAAGCGAAGTGTGCCTTTACGGTTGCTTCCCGCTTTAAAAGTTCTCCTTTCCTTTCCTACAAATACGCACTTGGGACCTTTTCAGAAGCAAACTAATCCTCTTAATTTCCCTGAGCAATGCTTCGGTTCTCCGATCCAATTCATCGAGCAACAGCTCTCTCCTTCTGCAGCGGCTTGAGACGAGGAAGAGCACGACTTAATGCACCTGTATTAGCTGTAGCTAAACCGACACCGATCTTGTACGACATATTATCAATCGCACCGACAGCGAAGCAAGAAGAAATCAAAGCTGCGTTCAAGAAAGCAGTGCTGAAGTGGCATCCTGACACATGTCAGTCACCTGCCGACAAGAAACTCTTCACTGAGCGGCTCAAGCAGGTCCTGGAGGCTTATGAGGTTCTGTCGGATGTCCTTCGTCGACATTGTTATGACCTCTCCATAGGTTTTGGAGGTGGTTTTGAAGGGAGGGATACCATAGCAGAGTACAAAGTTCGGGAGATCCGGTTGGAGGGGCTGAGTAGGAGGGTTAGATCGGAGGACACGTGGTCTGCAAGGGTGAGGCGGGCACATGAACACAATCAATCTGGACCGTTGGATTAGGTTATGATATGGCATTTGGGTTAGGTTTGGAGGGATAGTAATATCAGGAACAATCTCAGCCGTGGGTTCGGTTTTAGCGTATGGAATGGTTTCTCTAGCCGTTTGTAACTTTTCTACAAGTTCTTTATTTAGTATTTTACTTCTTGTGGCTATGACGCCCATTAAAACCTTTTTTTTTTAAGAGCCTAAATTGGTATTGTAGTTAGGTACGTACAATACCTATCAGCAATGCCTAACTGCATCTGCATGACTGCATGTAGGCCTGTCAACGGCACATGCCACCACGTGGTGCCGTTTCGTATAACCGAAACGGAACGGCAAATGGCATCAATTTTTATATCGTTTCAATAACGAAACGGAATGAGGAATCGTGCCGTTTCGAACCATTTCACCTATTTTCAAACTGTTTTATGTGTTGTTTCTAAAGTGGAACTGTTAACGAATTGAAATTTTGTGCGTTTCGAAAAAGAAACGGTTAACGGAATGAAATCTGGTATCGTTTTCCTTGACGGAACGGTAAACGACACATGATGTTCCGTGTTTTTTTAACGCGTTAGACAGGCCTAACTGCATGTACCTAATTTCTTTAGAAGTTCCTATCCAATTATAAATTATTATGCATAGAATCATTTTGCTACGGGCCCAGTTAATTAATGAACCAGGCTAGGCTTTGCGTGGGGCAAAATAGCACGATCAGTTTTACCAGCCAACCCAGTGCAACAACTGTTTCAATTACTCAGGACGCGTACATTGAATTAGTATTGTATCGACGAGTGTTTACTATAGCCGAAGCCGACGACCTTTATAACTATTCAGTGCTGAGCTACTTCATATTTACATATATAGCTGAATTGGTATTGTATCTAGAACTCTTTAGATTTTCAACTTCTTTTCAACTTCGGCGCAGTCATTTATCAGTTATTAACTCGGGCATAGTTATCTGTTGACCACACAAGAATCAAATAAAAAATTGACACACATTCTAAACAAAATTTGGATTACACAAGACTGAGGCATGTTGAAAGTGACGGATATTCTCCACAAATTTGGCACTACGCAGACTAAAGATGGCCTCAACATAAAGAATTGCGAAATTAAAAGTTAGATTGAAGGATTACGCAGCCCACACATTCAATTCTTTTAAATTCCTCAAGCTGATAAAACTTGTCAACTTCAAGTCCAAATAGAGAATTCAATACCAAATAGTGAAGTCTATAGCTAAAAATAAAGGTGTAATAAGGTGTACTCCAATATACATGCAACAGATATGCAAATTCTACTAATACCGAGTCATATCATATCAGCATCTACGATACTTCTACATACTCTCACAATATTCACTAAATGACCAAGTAACATAGAACCAGAACCTAAAGTCGTACCTGCTGTAAATTTATCCAAAGATGTAAAAAGCTTCCACCTACCTCCATCATCCCTCCTTGATGTAATCAAGAATAATGCCAACTTGTGAAGGATGCTATATCATCTAAACTGATCTTAACGAGTGTTGAGCAGCTTGAACAATAGCATTTACTCAATAAACTCTCACTAACCAGAATTTGTGTTTAGTACTGAACTGTATAGCATACTCCGATTTTGTTTGTGCATGCATATTCCCTTTTTAGGCAAAAGGATTTCTGCTTGCAGATGCAATAACAGTTGGTGGAGCTATGTTCCTGAGATGCGTCAGAGAAATTTCACAGAATCAGTGTAAATCAATATTCATCAAAATTAGTGTTACATGCATGCCCACAAACTGTTTTCAGGTAATTTTTGCTCATCCTCACTAATGTTTTTATATTTGGTGTATTTACCTACAAGCTAGCTCAGCTTTACCTAAATTTCTTATGCCACTGAATTTCATTTCCTCATTAATTGAACCTTCCTTTTCTGTCAACATTGTTGGTCTGTCTAGCCCATCAACTATCAAATGATGATAAAAAAAAAAGGAACTCTTGTCTTGCCTTCAAATTAATTACACAACTTACACTCAACATGAAATAATAACATACAACTTATGACAGTAAAAAGGTAGGTAATCTATATAAGATACAAGGTATACCCACACCAATTAGATAAACTTCAGAAAACACATAGGTTTTGTCTCGAGTATGTAATTCATTTTATCTGATGCATTTTAAAGAGTGGTTATGCTTGAAATCCTAACTTTACTTTGAGACAGAAACCACAGAACAATATAAACCAAATACTCCTCGAAACAGTGACTGCTATGAACTGGCACCAAGAAATCATAATCGTCTATCATGCAAAAATACAAACAGATAAAAATTTAATCAAAAGAGAATAAGAATGACATACTGGAATGGAGAGCTTGGAGCTTGTGGTGAGCATGCCATCCCACCTACATTACATTGCAGCAAAGAATATTATTGTTTTCATTCTAACAGAAATAGATGTCAGTCATCAGTTAAAGCAGGTTGAAAAATAAAAAACCACCTTGAGCAAAAGATGGAGAATAACCAGTAACAGCTTCAAGAAAAGCATCAGGACTATGGGGATCTGGCAATGCTGCTTGCAATGAGCCCATATCCATAAACTATGAAATTAATTCAATATGTCAGCGAACTTTGTTTAATTATAATATGATTGTCCAATGGATGATTTTACAACACACAGGCAAACAAAGCACCATATCAAGAGCTTCTGAATGTGGGTCAATTGGCATTTCAAAGGGGTTAGTTGACATCCTCTCTTCAAGGTTTCCACCCTGCAAAACATGAGTAAAAACAGTCTATAGTATGAACAAACAACTTTTATGCTCGAGAAGGACTGCGTCTTTGTAAAACTGCATTATTACTACAGCAGGTTCCCAAATTTTCATAGTTAAAGCAGTTCCCAGAAAAATTGGCTATTAGTCTATAGTATATTAGACTATACAATCATAGGAGTTGTCAAAAGTATACATTTTTGAAGCTTCAGTCAAAAGTATACATAGTTAAAGCAGTTCCCAGAAAAATTGGGTGTGGAAGTGATAATTACAACCTTTTATTCTCAATAATGACTAGGAGTTGTCAAAAGTATACATTTTCGAAGCTTCAGTCAATGATATTAACAAAATATCACTTTTTCCTTTTTTTTTTATTTTGTATCTTAGACTATACAATCATAGATTATTTATGACTTGTCCAATTATTATTCTGATTTACATGAAAAAGCTTATTCATATTCCAATAATCCATTAATGGCAAATAATATAAACTTTCAACAAGTAGCAAAAGAATGGCACAAAAATGGAAGTAAGTACCTCTAAAGGAACTACAGATGAAGGCAATATATCAGGCACGCCATCAAATGGGTTGGTGAAATTAGGAAGCTCTTCCATAGTTAAGTTTTGGACCCAACCCTTAGTGGAAAGAACCTGTTTTTTTTTTAAAAAAAAAACCCATGAACTCATATGTACCAAAAGGGAAAAGAAAAGGAAAAAAATGGAATTATCGAAGTTTCTACAGTGGTTCATATTCTATTTCATAAGCTTCATGGAAAATATATCTGTACTAAACTCCGTGTGCATTCCATTAAGTGTGCCTCAAGCAAGGTACCTTTTTGTTGTCTCAAGCATTAAATTGCCATGCATGGTCCAATAAGAAATGGAAGACAAGCAAAAGACTGTTCATACTAATTTCACATTTCTACCTTATTGAGTTTCTGTATATACCTATGCTGCATAATATAGACCATCCATCATCAACTATAACTACCGGTTTTCTATGCTGTGAGATTAGAAAACCAAATCTAGATTGCTAGATGTATAAAACAACTAAGTACATTGTTGATTGTTATCCAATGATAATCAGTCATCAAGGCTAAAGAGAACGTCAGTGTTCTTATGTGGTCAGTCTGTGGTACTTAGTGAACTTTTTAATAACTATGAACTTAATGCATGATCAAGTAAGTGCTAGGCAAAATATGTTGTATATTCTTAATCTGTAGCATTATAAGCAGATTTAAGTACTTGCATCGGTCCAATTGTGTACTATCTTATCAATTCTGATTATACTAAGTGCCATGCTACCTTTCAGTACAGCTAGTGGGTTGAAGTGTCACATTTTTCCTGATAAGACCCTCAAGTTGAAAGAATTAGCGAAGGACAATAGAAGGTTTTATGGAGCCGAGAAACTTGTTAAAATTTGGGAAAAATATTTATGGCAATTTGTGGTGCGCAATACCTCAGAAGCATCAACTGTTGCAAAAGGATTATTTGTGGTCTGAGGTTCTTGTGTCACAGTAGTTGTCTCGGCAGATTTTGCATTTCCAGTATTATCGTCAAAGGAGAACCAAGACTGCAAAATAGGTAATTAGTAAGTATAAACTCTTTAGGTATAACATGCACTACCAAAGAGGAACAAGATTAGTTTTGGGTCTTTAAGTAAAATCTTTGGAGTATGAAAAAGCCCAAACCTGGGAATTATTTGTTGCAGAATATGGTCTCTCAATTTTATCAAATTCACTAGAAGACTGTTCAAAAGTCGTGCTTGTACTTGTATCCTCAAAAGCATTCCAAGCCTGTCCAAAGCAAATTTGTGAGATCGTGCAGAAGTGTGGAACAATTAAGAAACCTGCTAGATTATCTCACCAGAGCACTACTACTGTTCAGATCAGAGGACGATTTGGGGCCACTGAAGTCCCCAGAAAATAACTCAGTTAAAGGAGCAAAAGTTCCATTTCTAGGAGCTTTATCAGATGAGCTAAACTCATCCATATGAGGAACAGATTTTTTTGGAGAGGTGTCAAAGGTAGCCCATCCAACATTTTCTGATGAGGGCTGTGAGTTAATATGAGCAAAAAGATCTATAGGTGGTTCTTCTGCAACTGTAGCTGTCTTTTGCAATGTCGGTTCATCAAAAAAATCATGAGGCGAATCAGCAAAAGCACCAGAATCTGCTGATTTAAAAGAGGCAGAATCAAAGGATCCTATGCTGCCAGATGATGCATTTCTCTGAGGACAAAAAGAATAACTGTTAGGGAACTCCCAGTTTCCTTTTAAAGATTTGAACCGACAAAGACAGAAGCAAGCAAAACAGGTAACAACCAATGGACTGGTTTGTGCATAAATAAATTGTAGCCAAAAAATAAAACAAAAAGACTAATACTTGACTAACAAGCCAAGGGCTATTCACTCGCTGGAATGAAAAACTTTAGTATGCTTATGCTCAATTTATCAAAGTACTTAAAATTACTTGGCCTGCCTTAGTATGAAGAGTTCCATTTGAATTGCTCTTAGGATGCAAATCTTGGAAATTTGGGGAGTGGCCCTCAAGCCTAGATCGGTCGCCGGGGCTCGAAGCAGAGAAATCTGAAACCCGAGAACCACAACTCTCATTTCCAAATCTTTCATCATAAGCTTGCTCTGGCTGACTCAGTGAGCTGCTTAAAAAGCTAGCTAGCTTCCCTTCATAGTGCCCTTTGTCAGAACCTGGCTTCCTAGTCAGCATAGCTGGCTGCTTCCCGTAGAGTCTCTCTTCATATTGGTAGTCATAAGGAGGGCTCTGTGAGTAGGAATGGTATGAGCTTGCCCTCCTGTGGTCTTCTGTTTGCTTTTTGTGATTCTACAAAAGAGATGCATGTTTTCAATTCTTATGGAACCAATATAGCTATGTACAATTGGTTGCTTATAGAAAAATAAAGAGTGAATTTTTGTTATTACCTGCACGTCCCTAGGAGGCTTTTCAAGAGCTTTACCTCCTGAATATTTCTTGTCCACATAGACACTTCTTATGAATTCTCTAATCTCGTCAGCATTGCTGCAACCACAAATTTGCATAAGATCGAACAAATTTAGTTAGGAATCTACCAAACAGTACAAATACAAGATAATTACCATGTTAAAAGTTTTCAAAGACATGGAGTAGCAAATGAGAGGAAATGATGAAACACAACTTTGCAATAAAGAATTTAAGTATGAATATTATTTTACCTTTATTTTGCTTTACAGAGATCTCTTACACATGCTTGTAGATTTAATAATTAATATATACACTATGCTTGTCGGATTACAAATGTTTCGGACAATCATTAGCCTGATACCAGGGAGAAGTGTGGCATGCTTAAGGAGTAAAGCTTTGAACTTCCAAATACCTGCTATCTGGCAATTTTATTTGCATTGGATCACAATCTCTCAAGTATATTTCTCTAGCTCTCTGTAATATGGAGCTCATTTCAGTTATTAACGACTGATTTATTAGATAAACTGTTAAGAACATTGAAGCTTCTGAAAAGGGAATTACCTGGTTGCCACCCCTTTGAAGAGCATCCACTTCTTGAGAGTTGAATTTAGCCATTGATACGCATTTCACACGGTGAGTGAACTCTCGGCTGTAAAACAAGAGCAAATCATGTTAGATAAATAACAAAAGAACATATTTACTGATTTGAAACATTACTATCCCATTAATTGCAAATGCAAAACTGAAGCACCAGAGTGTGTCAAAGAAAAACATGACATGAAACCAATGTAATCTGGATTTCTCCACAATTCTACCAAAAGCCATAGGATCCAGATATAGCTAATGATTTCAGCTCTAATCTATGTCTACAAGAAATTTTCAAGCAGGCATACTTTGGACTGAACAGCAATAAAGCTTTGAAATCCGAAATTGATTTCATAATTCATTGATCGCACTAAATTAAATGGATTTGAATCGTAAATTGAAAAAAGAGAAATACTTACTGTATGCCACTGCATGTAACACATACAAATGTCCAGAAATTCGTGCACACATATTGTGGACCCTGTTTAACAAAAGTTAATAATAATGTAACAAACTTAAGGTATTAGAACTTAGAAGGCTACAAAATCAAAGAAAAGAAGATGAAATAAAAAATGTTAAACTTCACATGCTGTTGCAAATAAGGATACTAGCAAGTCAAGTGTAGAGGCAGGAAGCCAAAATTGAGTCTAAAACGAGAGAGAATCACCATGTTGTTGCAGTTGATGCATCTTCGATTCGGTGGAAGCTTCAATAAACCCCTGATTATCTTCTCGTTCCTCTCTTCCTCCTTTTTACTGTTCATTCTCTCGTTCTCTCTCAACAATTAGGAGATCTGGTATCCTTCTCAACTTTAAATTCCAAAAGGCACAGAATAAACCCCTATTTCTCCGAAGAATCTCTTCGAATCGAAGCACTTTTCTGCACGGATTTGACAGATCTAGCTTTTGCTTCGAAAAAGGAGGTGAAACGAAGAGGGAGAGGAGGCGAGCTTGCACAAGTGAAATGGTTTATTTGAGTGGAGAGAGAGAGAGAGAGAGAGGGAGGTGCATTTATTTAAGTATTTTTTTATATTTTGTGTGCTCAGTTTTCAATTTAAAATTTAACGGAAGAGGAAAAGAGAATCTGATTCTGATGGGTAGGAATTCTGATCTTCTGTGCCGATTACTATGCGGGATATCCATGCGACTAATAACGGCTATATGTATTCTGTACTAAAATTATTATTATTTAATCGTGTTTTTCCCAAACTTTTAATAATCAGGTCTTAAACAAATGATAAACTGTAACTTAAGAGAATTTGGAAGGGAACCATTTCTGGCGCCGCAAAATCAATTAATGAAGCCGGAAAAAAAAATCAACCCTTCTCGAGTCTGTAAAATCTGGAGGTGTTCGTTTTGTTGGGATAAAATTGCTGCACTAAAACTTTGTGTGTGTGTGTGTGTGTGTTACTCTAAAACTACGTGAAGGCCTTGCTTTTGTTTTGGCCCTCTCATCAATTCACTTGCTTTATTATGGGCGAAATATAAAAATCAATTTAACAATCAAGTAGCTGATTTAATTTTGTCTATCAATATTCTATTTCAATTATTATAAATATTGTATTGAATTTTAGTCTAATCAATTCCAATTAAATTGTTGGGAAGTATTATGATGCGTTCCAATTGTTATAAAAATGTCATTAAAATCAAAACATGATTTCAGAATTCAACCCAAAAAAGGGAAACCTCTGAATTGTAGGACCATTAAAATAGATTAAGCTCAAATCTACTTCTTCCCACTTCTTCCTTTTTTCTCTTTTTCCCAATACTTCTTCCCACTTCCTAATACTTCTTCGCACTTCCCAATACTTCTTCCCTTCTTCCCACATCTTCCCAATATTTCTTCCCACTTCACCCCGTTTGGATCGTATGGGAATAGAAGGAATAATTTCTTCATAGACGTAAATTTATTATGGGTCGTTTGGATCGCTTAGGAATAAAAGGAATAACCTATTCCTAGTCGAAAAATATTGGAAAGTGTGTAATTTTATGAAGAGTTTGAATGGTTAGCAATAAATTTCCGTCCGGAATTTGTTATTCTTACTTATTCCTTACCCATCCAAACAGCCCCAAACAATCAAAATTCTTCAAAAAGTTACACACTTCCCAATACTTTTCGTCTAAAAATAAACTATTCCTCTCATTCTTGAACAATCCAAACGGAACCAATGGTGGGCCAAGACTTTTTTTTCCTTTCTTTTTTAGCACCACAAAGTTGGTACGGTGAGCCAACTATACTTAAGTAGAACCGACAAATTTGGTTGGTAAACGAACATAGTGGATTCGATTTTTGGTTTAAAAAAAAAACACTATTGCAACATTAATCAATGGATAATATTGATCTATTTCAGACAGAATCAATATGCATCACAAAATATACAGGCTTGTTTAATATTCCGGGACTTGCGCCACCACTGTCCTTGTGCCCATCATTAGTTGGTTCTGCCATCAAGTTGAAAATGTCCCGATATATAGTACATTAATTAAATGAAAATGTTCCATAATAACAGTATAATTGAATCTGAAATGATATCGAACTTCTAGCATTCAAGGAGTAGGACCATGCCGGAGGAAATTCCAGATTTAAGATTTTAATGTTCTTATATTTTATTTTTTTAATGTTTTTATAATCGAATTAGATATCGAACTTGTAAAGCTACCGATTTGAGGTTCTATTGATTTGGCTGGTTAACCCGGTGGTAAATTCCGAAATAATTTTGAACTAGTGCAGCGTTCAAATATAACAATTCTACCTTTTTTTTAAAAAAAAACAATTGATTTTCTCATATCATATGTAGTGAATAAAAGTCAGAGACTGGTCGGTCCGACCCAAATTTGAAAACACATTAGTTTTTAAGTCGATTTCCGATTTAAATGAAAATTTTCAATTGGTCGGTACAATTTAATTAATTTATAAACAGCAAAGAAAGAGCCAACCGAAATATAACCAAAATTAACTAAGAAAATGTGCTTATGCTATCAATGTGGATTTAAAAAAGAATAACTGAACAAAAAGGAGATGCATGGTGCAATTGGGATCCAGCTCTAGTTCCTCTTTGGCGAAGCTTTCACGTGTCATGAGGAGTAATTAATGCGTTAGAGCAATAAGGGAACTTGATTTTGCATTCAATAATTGATTGGACCAATTAATGGTACATTATCAAACGGGTAACGTCGCAACTATAATTTTGTGTAAGAAGGAAAAAAAAAATGTACCACTCCAAAAAACCCATCGTATATACGTATGTCCCAAGATAGCATATGTGCAATTAAAAATCAATCACAGTTTCTTAAACAAGTTGCCAAATTGAGGAAAATTTTTATAAAAGACAAAAATACTCCTAACAATTTTAAAAAAGACAAAGGATCCTCTAAAATTTAAAAAAAGCACAGCTATAACGGTAATAGCAATGCCGCTATAATCCAGTTTTATAGCGGTAGTTCTATTGCCGCTATAGCGCCTGTAGCGGTATTACCATTACCGCTATAAACTATACGGTATTTAAATTGAAGAGAGATCAACGACCTTCGTTGAACTTTCCTGTATGTACACTGTAATTTTTGTGAGGAAATTCCAAGGTTGCTTTTTCTGATCTTCTGAGACTATTTGGTGTGCTTTCTTTTATGATGGATCAGCTACCAATTCGAATTTGACAGACAACACAGAAAACTATACAGTATTAGTTGAAAAAAAACAATGAGGACGAAAACAATCCAGGGCCAATGTGATTGGTTTTCAGATCTTTTGTGGCTTTATTCGTGTATTTTCCTATGTGGTCAACTCTAGTAAACTAAACTTTTAACATGCAACACGAAATGCAGCCTTTTCTTATACAAAAAATCAATGAAAAATAAAAAAAGCCAACGCATGGCAACATATTATTGCTTTTTTTTTTTTAGGACCAGCCCTTTCAACATTTTATTAAAAAAATAATTTGCATCAAAACCCAGATTTATAAATTTTCCAAAAATATTATTCCATATAAAATATGGCAGCGTGCTATAAATGGCAGAAAAATAAAAGCAAACTTCAAAAAATAAATAAACTAGAACAATTTTTTTCTCTACCGTTTCCACCCTAGTTGTTTCTCCTATTAAATTGCACGGACTGATAATTTTTCTTTTCCTCCTATATATGTTTAAAGAAAAGTTTTTTTTCTTTAATCTATCATTTGTATTTATATTAATTAAAGACAACAAAATACGTCGTTAAAATACTTACAAATTTTTCCAAAATTGAACAAGTCCAATTTCTTGATTATTATTTTGGGTAGTATGCATCTTTAAATTATAACAATTATTATGTAGCTATAATTTAATGTTTATGAAGGATCAGATGTTATGAAATAGATCGGGCCAATGAAGGATTACGAAGTATGAAGGATCTAGTCATAAAAAAGCAATAATATACTATCATGCAATGGCTTTTTTAGTTTTCATTAATTTTCTGTATAAAAACCAAGCCGCATTTCGTGTAGCATGTTAAAAAATTAGTTTACTAGAGTTGATCACATAGGAGAATACACAAATAAATCCACATAAGATCTGGAAACCAATCACATGGGGTCATGGTTTGTTTTGGTCCTCATTGTTTTTTATGCATCTAATGCTGTATAGTTTTATGTGTTATCTATTAAATTAGAATTTGTAGTTGATCTATTATAAAAGAAAGCACACCAAATAGTTATAGAAGATCAGAAAAGGCAACTTTGGAATTTTCCAAAAAAAATGCGGTGTACATACAGGAAAGTACAATGAAGGTTGTTGACCTCTATTCAATTTAAATACGGATAGTCTATAGCGGTAATAGGATTACCGCTATAACACTAGATTATATTTCAGAGGATCTTTTGTCTTTTTTAAAATTGTTAGGAGTATTTTTGTCTTTTATAAATTTTTTTCCCTAATTGATAATGTGTTGTTTGCTTATGTGTTAATGGCATGTGCACTATAAGTGCATAGTTGGCGACAGCCCATGCTGTTGTTTGAGATCAGCTGTCTCTGATAACGACCTCAACACTTTTTGGTTTTGTACTACTGTGTTGCACATGTCCAATGGATGGTCTTGTGTAGTGGGCTTTTATAATTCTCTCTTTTCTACTTTTTGTTTCTGTAGCAGTGTAGCATGGATGTTTGTCGTTGCTTCTTTGGGCCATCTTGTTGGAATACAAAAGTTTTCGTGAACATTAAGCTTTGTTGTTTTATATTATAAATTTTATTATTATTTAATTGAACTACTAGGTATGAAAAATATATCATTTTCTTATTATTAAATGAAAAAATACATCTAAAAAATTGGAAAGAGGTAAAGAATATTTTAATGTAACATTGTCATCCGATCAGTTTATGATAAAGATTATGAACTATGTCTCCGTTTGGATATGTTGAGAAGAAGTAGGAAGAAGAAAGAAGGAAGAAGGGGAAAAAAAATTATAAACAATCCAAACTCTTCATAAAGTTACACACTTCCCAATACTTCTTCCCACTTCTTCCCTTCTTTCCACACCTATCCAAACGGAGGCTATGTATATATATGTCGGTACATGTAAATAATGAATACAAAATAGTCTTATCCGTATTCTAATTCAATATTTTTTGTGAATTGTATCTGATAGCTTAATGAAAATAAAATCTTATCAATATTCCTCTTATTAAATACGTTACAGATGGGATAATGATTAAACGGTACCTTTAATCCATTGACGGCCTATTGACTGCCTGCTGCACCATGTCTCGTTAATCGTAAGCTTCCGCAAGATAAATTTTTTTTCCCTCTACTTTAATTTCCCACTACAAATCCGTTGTTTCATATGGAAAATCCTTTACCGAAATTTTAAAAAATAATACTAAATTAATATAATATATTAAAATTAATGAGTAATACTAGAATCAAACATATAGGGACGTCAAACACGATCCAAACGTAGCACATTAAAATTTCAAACGGTCGATCCAAACAGCTCAATATGATCTCTATATTAAAATATCTTTGATAATCAAATTTTATATTTTTTCATATTTTCTAACTATTTTTTTCGAATTTTTAAAATTGAAGGGTTCAGAACTTTTTAGATTGAGCATATTGAAAAATTCCAAAAAAATAGTAAAAAAATTTGAAAAAATATAAAATTTGGTCTCCATGAAGATTTTATAACACAGAACAATTTGGGCGGTTTGGATCGGCCATTCCAATTTTAAAAATTAAAATTTCATCGTGTTGGACAAGTGTACATGTCCTATATGTTTGACACTAGCAACTCCCAAAAATAATATCAATATAATAATATTTTTTTAAATAGTATCACGAGATCGGAATCCAAGATTCCGAACGCAAGATCAGAATCCCGAATTCCGATCTTAGCTTTTTTATTTTTTTATATATATTATTTATTTATTTATTTATTTTATTAATTAGTTAATTAATTAGAAAAATAGATAATATATTGTAAAAATATAAAAAATTAGGAATAATTAAATTAAATTTTATATGTAATTTAGTATTTTTTTGGAAATTAAATTTATTTTCTTTTAATTAATTTATTTAATTAAAAAATAAAATAATTAAGTATAAATTTTTAATTAATTTACATTAAAATATAAATTTTTAATGTATTTTCCTTTGCATATATTATTTCCATATTATATATTAAACAATCATGTCGAGTCTCATGATCAAGGAAGCACTTTCTGGATTGCATTAGAAAGGAATCACACGAGGTTGATGTTTTACCGAGACGGAGAAGAAAGACTAAATTCACTTGATTTACTGCGTTTCTTTTTTTAATGATTAATTTATGATTTTAAAAACTGTTTTAGTAGTTTAGAGTGGTTTTTAGGTTTGCAAACTTTCAAAGTGGATTTTGGAGGTCTAGAGAGCGTTTTTTTAAATAATATCAATATAATAATATTTTTGACAAGGGTGGATTCCGATCTTGCCGTCGGAATCTTTGATTCCGATCTTGTGATACTATTTAAAAAATATTATTATATTGATATTATTTTTAATATATTATATTAATTTAATATTATTTTTAAATTTTTCGGATCCTTTACTTTACGAAGGCCTTTTAAATTGACAAGGGCTAGAAATTGTTTCCTCTCTTACAACGGACCAGACCTGCTACCACCAAAATGTAGATGCAATTATGCAAAGTGCAAAATACCTATAAATAAAAATATTGGAACTAGGAATTAGCTTAATTAGCGAGATCAATCAAGTTTATGCTGAGCTAGTTCATTAAAATGACGAAATATTATGATTTAAATCATAAAAAATATTTGATTAGTTCGAATAACGAATTATTTATGTTTTATAACTCATGTTTTGTTACTTCATATATATACATGATAAGATGTATGTTATTTTCATCCTTTCATTTTAGCAACTTTCCCTGATAATTTTTCTCAGCCAGAATTTTGTGAATTTTTTCAAATCACACTATAAGAATTAATGCAGCAGTAAAATATGCATCGATATTTTAAGTGTGATGATCTATCTTTATATAAGCAAAGCAGTTTAATTCGATAATATGTTGTATCCAATTTCTCTTATCGGTCTTATTCATGGGGCCGTTTGGATCAATAGAGGATTTTGGAGAATTTCATCTTCCTACCATAAATTTATTATAAACAATCCAAACTCTTCACAAAGTTACACACTTCCCAATAAATTTATTCATAAGAATTGCAACTTCTCCAAATTCCTCAAATTTCTAAGCGATCCAAACAGCCCCATGGACAAAGTCAATTTTAGAACATGCGCCTGATTACACGCGTCTTATCTTCCGAAGTCCGAACATCTGCATCCACTAAGCGCTCTCACCCACCTCCCACGTAAACGTGATTTTTCATCCATGGATTTCATCAATGAAATTATCACAAACTCCTTGAACATAAAAGCATCTATTAGTTCTAGTACTTAGGCAACGCAGTGTTAAAGAACAAACTCAGAAAAAACACACCCAAATTGAAAAGCAATAATTTCTTTTTTTTTTTTAAAAAAAACGCAAATTAGTTGTATATGGCATCCAAGCAAGTTGATAAACGGGCCGAGGCGGAGGCCGAGGCATGGTCGGCCACATATGACAATGCAAAGGACGTCCGAGAAGGACGCCGGCATCCGTTTGAACTGAAGAGTGATTTAGACAATGTCGATGGGGTTGCCGACCAGCACGGCCGGAAACATCATGCTAATCTTGGTGCCGGAAAGGATAACACCGTAGTAGGGAATAAGGCATCTGACACTCAAGAGAGGCGGAAAGAGACCACCGAAGCAGCACAAAAAGAGGTCGAGGAAGACGCAGATAATACCGCCCAGTTTGTTTGTACATGATAAATCTTCGTGATAGGGCCGGCCTAATAAAACTCGGCCAAGTAAAAGACTATGGAACCAAGTCTAAAGGAGGCCTGCAATGGAAGTAAAGAAGCGGAAAAAAATAAAATTAAACAGCGTGCCCAAATAAAGTCGGGAAGACAGGCTCTAACAGATTCATGCTGAGCATCTCACCGAACATAATTCGGGGGAATCTAGAAACGCAAGTTGGTTAACCGCTGTCGGGTGACGTCAGCATTCTGTTGTGAGAAATAGGCCTATATATAGAGGGGGTAGGCGATTGTATAGGGGGTTGGCATTTTGATAGATAAAATAGCTAATAGAAAAGAGATTGTAATCCTCAAATAATCAATGAAATATAATTCTCTCTCATTCTCATCTCTCATCTCTCATGCGTTGCTAATCTCTACTAAAACTGAGCTTATCACTTCGTTTAATCGTGTTATTAAGAATTTATCTGGTAATAATCAAAATATTAAATAAATTTCCTAGTTTGATGTTATGATTGGTGAGAAGAGTTGAAATGATAATAATCAATGAATAATTGATGTAAGTTTTGTGCTGGAGGTTCAGTTTTTCAACTTTGTGTGTAATCAATGTGGGCTCGTGTGACTTAACTAAATGGCACTTTTATCCTGTAGTATTGATAAAATTAATGTAACATGTCATATAACTTGATAATTAATAAAGGCATTTGAGGACAGTTAAATTTTTTGTCCGATCTGCAGCAGCATTTTGAGGAAGGTGTGGCGGGTCTAAATGAGTCAGATTTTAAGTACAAACACTCTCGCTACACGAAATAATACACTATTTAGTCCACAGAAATCCTCTTTAAACTAAATCTTGAAAGATCTTTTCCACGTAAATTCATTTTATTTTTATGATAATATAAATAAGAACGAGAGCGCCGAGCGCACTAGCGCAGTCACTGCGCAATCCGCATCCGTATGAATGAAACTTGCACTAGCGATTTCTCATTTTTATTTTGACTTTTTCAATTCAGCTCCTAAATTTGTCATACCACTTGGACTCTAATATTATGAAAAATATTAATAAAATTAGGAAAAAATATTACAAAATAGTTAAAATTGGTAAATCTCGAGAAGCAAGATGCGCACTCAGCGCTCTAGTTTATGCATAAATTCCCGCTTCTATACTACATAATTCCGCATAACCTGAACGAGTCAAATTCTGACCCAGCCCGCATAGTTAAGATGGTTAGGGGCTGTTTGGCAATGACATATTTAGTCTAACTTCTAGGTCAACAAGCTAATCTGTGAACCTCAAATCGTCAAATAATTTTGAAGTCGACGAAATCAACACAACCTCGAATAGACAAAGCAAAAAAAAATTAATTTATCAATCAGTTAATTAATTTCTATTAATTTTAACCTCAAATACTAATCGGAAAATGTTAACTTTAACCTCTAACCTCACTGATCTTTGCCAAACATCCCAACATAGGTATTGGAAATTTAGAAGCGACATCCAAAAATTAAATAAGCTGCGTTGATAATAAATACAGAGCTAGGTATGTCATTTTTCACCGCCCCTAGACCGTCGAAACGGAACATTAAACTAAAGCTGAAATGGGTTTCGTTTTAAGAAACAGAACCGGAATCGAAAATCATTAACGTAAATGAAACGGAACACGAAAATGAGCTGAAATCAATAGAAAATGTGAGACGGAACGTTAAACGAAACAGAAATTTATTACGTTTGACGAAACAGAACGAAAATGAAACAACCATTTCATTCCATTACCAAAACGGAACAGAAACACAAATGGCCGTTTCTGGCCTAACCACCGCGCTACATGGATCGATTTTCTACTCTAGAAAGGATCAATTAGTACGTCGTCCTTTTAGGCCGTTATATGATTCTTCAAATAAAGCATCAACTAAATTTTCCCCTTCTTACATAAAACAGGTCATTAATCACCATTGCTTATGCAACTCATGGGTTTGGATCCCACTGCTTCTAATAAGTTTTGAATACAAGACTACATGTGTACGTGTGTATTGGCCATGCCCATAATTAAGTTGAATGGTCAAAGATCTCTAATGCTTAGAGCTTGACCATAGAGCCGAAACCGAAAGGGGTACTTTTGTCCGTATGCGGATGAAGAAGCTACTTGTGGGCCGTTTGGATCGCTTAGGAATTTGGAAAATTTGGAGAAGTTGCAATTCCTAGAAATAAATTTTTTAGAAAGTGTGTAATTTTGTGAAGAGTTTAGATTGTTTATAATAATTTTATGGTAGGAAGATGAAATTCCCTAAATTCCTTGGGGAATCCAAACAGACCCACGGGGTCTGTGTGTCTCTAGTCTATACTCGTAGAAAAAGCCTGTGATTTACTGATTTAAGTACGAATATATTTTTTATTTGGGTTAATTAGATTTATGCCACTGTGAAAAGTTGAAATTAGAAAAATGCCATCACTAAATGACAAATTAGTTTTATGCTATTATTAAATAGTAAAAATTAATTTTATGCCATCGGCATATTGATTTGACAATTTTACCCTTTTAAATATGCCACTACGAAAATTTAAAATTAGAAAAATGCCATCATTAAAAGACAAATTAGTTTTATTCCATTACAAATCAGAGTGAATTTGGTTTATGCCATTGCAAAAAATTAAAATTAGAGATATGCCATTGCTAAATAATAAATTTATTTTTTGCCACTACTAAAAAAATAGTCTTTTGCCATCAATTAATTGATATGACCATTCTACCATTTTGAATATGCCACTGTAAATTATTAAAAATAAAAATATGTCATCATAAAAGAAAAAAAAATAATATTATACCATGACAAAAATCAACAAAAATTGATTTTATGCCTGCATTAAAATAATAATATAAAAATATGATACATAAACTAACTCAATAAGTTAAGAAAGTTTGTTAATTGCGCTAACAAGTTTTGGTGGGATAAAATTATTTGCTGGCTATATCTTATTATGTTATGTTCTCTGAGGAACAACATTAGATAGTATATGATGACTATATGGTACGTTAAGTATGGCAATTTTTAAATTTCCATCCAAAATCTGCATATATCAGTCAAATTTATTAGTGAGATAACAAAAAGGAAATTTCTCTCCTATCATTTGAAAAGGAAAATATATCTGCTATCAGAAGACAATTCTTCTGTAGCGGTAGTTTGGGAATTTTTAATTATAATGACAAATTTTGTGATGCATTTTTAGAATTTATTATGATTTTAGGAAAAATAATGGCATAAATTTAATTTTCATAATTTTATAGTGGCATAAATCTAATTAGCAATTTAGCAATGACATTTTTTAAATTTATAACTTTTTATAGTGGCATAAATCTAATTATCTCTTTTTATTTTTATTTGCGCAACGCAGGTACGAATTTTTTTCCCCGTGAATTTAGCCATTTGATTTTCGACTATTTATTTAATGATGTAAACTTAAGCCATAATAACAATAAAATAAAAAGAAAATTAAAATTTCCTTAAAAATTAACAGAAAAGTACATGAATTCCGTAAATAAGTTTTAGTCAACTTAGAGGATATTCAGGCCTAGAAATTCGGCACCGGATTTTTAGCTAAGTCGGTTCATGCGATCAAATAGAATTTGGACCTTGCCTCCAACTATCTACGAAGTAAGACCACCTTTTTTTTTTTAAATTTTTTTCTCTCCCCAAATGATACACCTAGTGCAGTCCTTTTCCGTTTTTTATTAATATATGAAGTCTATTTCATTATTCGATGAACCTCCAATATGTCTTTAAAAAGAAATTTGTTTCATATACCGGTTTTTCAATATATATATATGCTCTGAGTTCATATCAATTGCATGAATAATAAGACAAATAGACTTATTAAAATTTAAAATTCATAAACAAAACCGAAACCTTTTGCTGATTCTCGTTTGATATGAACACTGACACAAATGTGTTGACATTCAGTGCGTTTCCTACAAGAGATACAAAATACTTTGACAATTGAGACGTCGACTGAGATAATAGGTGTTTATGACTTTATGTAGGGTCTAAATAATGAAAGGGGTTATTTTCATGGAGGCTGCGAGCCTGGTTTCAACTCCGCTGCTATTCAATGAGACGACGACTCACTCGTAAGTGAATTTTGACATTTGACTTCTGACAAAACGTCTTCGTCTCAATTATAAAAGGAATCACCTGATAAGAGAAGAGCTCATCACACTCACAGCACAAACCATGGAACTTAGTTATCACTTGCTTGTTATTTACCTCCTCTTATGTTTATCCTCATTTTCCATTGCTGCCGGAGTTCCCGATAACAAAACTGATCTATCAGCACTTCTCTCGTTCAAGTCCCAAATAACTGCCGATCCATTAGGAGTTTTGTTGTCATGGAATGAGTCGCTCCACCATTGCCGATGGCAAGGAGTCCAATGCGGCCTACACCATCATCCCGATAGTGTGACTGCTCTTGTTCTCGATGCCAAAAACTTGACAGGTTACATATCTCCCTCCTTAGCAAATCTCACTTTTCTCCAAAAAATAAGTCTCTCCGATAACCAACTTCAGGGAAGCATCCCCATTGAACTTGGATACTTGGGCCGATTACAATTTGTCAACTTGAGCATGAATTCTCTCGAGGGTAGCATTCCCTCTACTCTTGGTAACTGTTCAAATCTAGAAGCTATTGCATTGCATGACAACAACCTTCATGGAACCCTCCCACATAATCTATCGCAATGCAAAAAACTTAAAACAATTGATATTGGACATAATTTCCTCACGGGAGGTATACCTGCAGAAATTGGACATATCTCTCAGCTCGTTACCTTGAGACTAGAAGTGAATAATCTCACCGGATCCATTCCTTCTACCTTAGAAAACCTTAGTAGCCTAATGTATCTTGACCTTCACCTAAATAATTTTGTTGGTAATGTTCCAGACAGTTTAGGCAACCTTACTAGCCTAATAAAAATTTTTCTAAACGAAAATAGATTCAGTGGTTCCATCCCATCTATTTTAGGTGACCTTACTAAATTACAAGTTTTTGATTTTCACAAAAATAGATTTTATGGTCATATACCATCCACCTTGGGCAATCTTACCGACTTACAAGACCTTGCGCTCTACCAAAATAGATTAAGTTCTAGCATACCATCTTCCTTCAGTAATCTTAAAAATATTGAAATACTATATCTTGACCAAAATATGTTAAGTGGTCACATCCCGGCCGCACTTGGAAGGCTTCAAAAGCTTCAATACCTCACCCTTTATTATAACAACATTACTGGTGACATACCGAGCTCTCTTTTTAATATATCAACCATGGTCATGTTACATCTCAGCTATAACCAACTTGAAGGAACTCTTCCATTTGATATGTGTGGTACCGTTTCAAACCTACAGTATCTACTCACAAATGGAAATCAACTGAAAGGACAAATTCCACCATCCATATCCAACTGTTCTGGCCTTATAGACCTTGAATTGGCTCTTAATTTCTTTAGCGGCACAATACCGCTTAACATTGGATTCTTAGAAAATCTCCAGTGGCTTATTATCGCTGCAAATAAACTACAAGCCAAGAGACCTCAAGATTGGATATTTCTTGATGCTTTGGCTAATTGTACATCCTTACTATGGCTAGATCTTATGGATAACCAACTCCAAGGAGTTCTACCAAATTCAATAGGAAACCTTTCTACTGGTCTTCTTCAACTAAAATTGTCTCACAACCCGATTTCAGGAAGCATACCGACAAATCTTGAAAAACTTACTAACTTGAACACTCTTTTTCTAGACAATATGCTCCTCAATGGTACCATTCCAAAAGAAATAGGCAATATCTTTAGATTGGAATCATTATTTGATCTATCAAATAATATGATTTCAGGTCAAATACCATATTCTTTTGCTAATTTCACCCAAATGGAACAACTAACACTAAATAATAATGCATTAGAAGGCAGCATACCTCTAGAATTAAGTTATATGCAATCCCTATACTTGCTGAATCTTTCAACTAATAAGTTAACTGGAAAAATTCCTAAAGAAATTATGGATATTCCTCTTTCTATAAGTCTTGATCTGTCACACAATTATCTATATGATTTCTTGCCAATGGAAATTGGTAAATTGAAACACCTTCAATCAATTCGTCTCTCGAGTAACAAATTATTTGGAGATCTTCCAAGTACAATTGATGGATGCCAGGTGCTTGAATTCCTTTATCTTGATAACAATCTATTTCAAGGAATGTTGCCATCATCCTTGAGCAACCTAAGAGGGTTAAAAGAGTTTGATGTCTCCAACAATTCTTTCTCAGGCCAAGTACCAGAATTTATGGGAGGAATGAATTTATTGTATTTGAATATTTCTTTTAATAATTTTGTGGGAGAATTGCCAAAAGAAGGTATATTCAAGAACGATGATAGTATAGATGTAAGAGGAAATCCTAAACTTTGCGGAGGAGTACCTAAATTGCATTTACCACAATGCATTTCAGAATTACCAATTCATATACATCATTCTCAACGAAGCATAGTTCTAATAATTTCTGTTGTTAGCTCTTTCGTTTGCCTGGTCATAGGCTTGTGCTTGTTAGTTACATATTGTTCTAGAAAGAGGCATGTAAACAACTCTCAAACAATTATAGGTTTCAAATATGAGTTGAGTCTTGTTTCATACCATGACCTTCTTAAGGCTACTGAAAATTTTTCTTTAGAGAATCAAATCGGAAAAGGCACATTTGGAGCGGTATATAAAGCTGCTATGAACTTTGAGAATGTGAATACAGTTGCAGTGAAGGTGTTAAACCTTGAGAAATATGGTGCTTCGAGAAGTTTCTTTTCTGAATGTGAGGCATTACGAAATGTGAGACACCGGAATCTTATTAAAGTGTTAGGTTTGTGCTCCAGCATAGACAAGCACGGAAATGATTTCAAAGCTTTAATTTTTGAATTCATGCCAAATGGTAGCTTAGCAGCATGGTTGCATCCAAATGCCAATGTATATATGGATTTGTCAGTTAGAAGCCTCAACCTTGTCCAAAGGTTGAGTATTGCAATCGATGTGGCAACTGCACTAGAATATCTTCATTACCATGGCCCTACACCAATTGTGCACTGTGATCTCAAACCTAGCAATGTACTTTTGGATGGTGACATGACTGCACATGTAGGCGACTTTGGATTGGCGAGATTTTTAGTACCACCTGAAACCTTGCCTTCTCATTCATTAACGAGTATCGATGGAATTAAAGGTTCTATTGGCTACATTCCTCCAGGTACAATCAATTGACCTTATTGTTCAATAAATAATTAATCTTTTTCTATTTTGTTGAGGTTTAAAGAAATAATTGGTGAATTTTGCACTTCTAGCAAGACGAAGGTAAGATTATCCTTTTCCTTATCTATAATTAATAAACAGTTATTATTTTTTGTGTTAATTATACTAATGTATTATGAAACTTAATTTGGCTGTGTAATTGCAAAAAATTAGACTCAAATATAAAAGAATGAGATAAAATATATATAATGTACTAAGGAACTAATAAATTTTACGTTGTAGAGTATGGTATGGGTGGTCGGCCATCAATGGAAGGAGATGCCTACAGCTACGGCGTTCTTCTGCTTGAAATGTTCACCGGAGTGAGCCCAACCGACGAGAGACTAAGAGATGGTGTGAGCCTTCACAAACATGTTCAGATTGCTTATCGTGAACAAGTCATGGACATAATTGATACCAAATTGTTCTCAACAGTTAACCAAGAAGCCAATACATATGCATCAGAGAATGTTTTTGGTTGCTTGCTTTCAGTGATTCAATGCGGACTTTTGTGCTCCAAAGAGTCACCAAAAGAGCGCATCACTATCAAAGATGCTGTCAAAGAATTGAACTCAGCATGGAAGAAGTTGCTCGGTTAGGTACAAATGAAAAAAACGGAGAGAAACTGTACTGTGGCTATCTGTTATTTTGTCAGATCGGCGTTGTTCCTTCTTGATGGTGTGTTTTTGCCTTCGACTTTAGGAATATGTTACTTGCTTATAATTATTATTGTAGCGTTGTTTTTGTTGTATTGTATAGTGGTATTGGTTAATTTGTACAAATTCTTGTTCTGAGATTGTAGTGTCAGACTTGGTGAGGTTATGAGAGGCTACTGAGCATGATGTGGATTCAACTATTCAAGCATGTATGTCAGTATGTGTATGGTTTTTTTCACCTGATTTGGAGTTCTATCACCAGACTATATACTATTTCGTAAAATATAAGTTTTTTTCTTAGTGAAGCGCAACCTCTACTTAAGAAACTCGTTCAAGCAAATATATGCCGTTAATAAACTTTGAGAGTGAAGTATAAGTATTCTAAATCTAAAGACTTTGAAATTTTGGGAGTAAAGTATAAGTATTCTAGGTAAGTCTAAAGACTTTGATGCACGTATACATTAATAAATTTTGGGAGGAAAGTATAAAGTATACCCCATTTGGATCGTATGGGAATAGAAGAAATTAATAGCTTCTTTCTAGACGTAAATTTATTATAAACAATTCAAACTCTTCACAAAGTTACACACTTTCTAATGTTTTTCGCTTAGAAATAAACTATTTTTCTTATTCCTAATCAATCCAAACGAAGCCTAGCTAAGTCTAAAGACTTTGACCCCACGCTGCACGTATATACATTAATAAATTTTGGGAGGAAAGTATTAAGTATTCTAGCTAAGTCTAAAGACTTTGACCCCACTATGCACGTATACATTAATAAATTTTGGGAGAAAAGTATTAAGTATTCTTGCTGAGTCTAAAGACTTTGACCCCCACTATGCACGTATTAATATCTTATAACCATAAGCATAAACCGCGCATGTACAAAATTTCCTATATTAGAATTTTAAATTATAGATATCAAATTTCTGTAATTAAATGCAAGTTTTGCACAATTATGGATTAAATTTAATTATAACTAGGCTAGTTCTGTTCGAATTCAATTGAGCACGTACTGAACCAATGAGTATTTAACTTGTTTTCTTGTGGATTATGTTGACGTAAATATGTAAATATTGTTAGAGATATGTCCTAGAAGTCAATCATATTTGGCTACTTCTATGGTTTTATGTCATTGGTGATTTATATCATTTGTTCATTGATTTATTTGTTGACAGTTCATTCAGGTTAACGATCTGAATTATAGATCGTTGTTTTTCATTTAGTAGTAAATGACAACAATAAATCTAAAGCGTCCATAATCTTGATAATTAACAAGGAACATTAATTATCAATAAGATTAGCATGCAAGTTAAGTGATGATTAAGCTCTATAAATCATAGGTTAAGAATAACCAACTTAATTGTATATGTTTATGTTAATTGAACATAGTATAGGACATGACCCAACGAAATAAATATATGGATTGTGTTACGTGTCATTATTTATTTCGTTACGATTTTGATTCTAAATTTGAGATGTTTATCTTTTCCACATGAGGATAGGTTCAATAAATATCGTCTACCGCTGATTCCCGATAAGGGCTGCTATACGGACGTTATTTATGTTCTCTTGAATTGTGCGGGGAAAAGCTAAATTATCAAGAAAACCGTATGTCCCTCATTAATTCATTTAGTGAGTGACGATATCTGATTGGGCCCCTTGATGGAGATAGATTGTTTGTTAGCAACTGATACAATTATCTCTAGATCAAGAAACGTATAATCTGCAAGAATGACACATTCCTATCTTAGATTATACGGTGATATCGTGTGACATAAGAATCAAAATGGAGAAATATTTTTATTCTCTTATACAGGATTGAAATATTGTAGCAGTACACTATTTATGCGAATTGAGAATCATAACGTGTTGCTAGATACCGCTTATGATTATTGGAATTAAATAGCGATTTAACTCCATGTCCAACGTAGCATAAATCCTCAAAGGGTCACACAAAATTGGTGTTTTAACCATGGGTGCATTATTTATTTATTTGCAATAGATAGTATTGCAAAATATGATAAGTTGATTAATTAATTAAATAGCGTTATAGACCGTTATAATTAATTAAATCAAAGGGATCATATAGAAATAAATTAATGCATGTTCTAATCCCCAAATAATTATTATTAAGTTAATAATTATTTATTCAACACATATGCAAATTAAAAGGTTTAATTAAAGTGTTAATTAAAAGTCCAATAGGGAACTAAATTGGGAGGAATAAGAAAGATCCATTTAATGATTGATTGAGTGGACCCATAATACACAACACAAGGCTCATAGAGGCCCTTATTGTGGCCAGCCATAATAGGTGGTAGGTTGGGTGGCAATATTGTAAATACATGGTGTGAGGTAGGTATGATTAGCACACTATATAAAGGGTTGTATGGTTGCAAATCTCTCTCTCTCTCTCTCCCCATAACCTAGCCGCCCCCTAGCCTCCCTAGGCCGGCGCCTCTCTCCCTTCTTCCTCTCCCTATTGCTCATGTGTTGAGCCCCTTTCTTCCTCAAATAGAATTGTTGATTTGCTAGAAGAACGGGTTAACTAGGGATTAGTCTAATCCTCCAAACTACTAGCATAGTTTGTTGAGGATTTGGTTAATACCAAGTGGACTCGAGAAGTCACGATTTGGAGATTGTAGGAGCACGCACCACCTCATTCAAGCCTTGGTACAAGCCTCTTGATTACGATATCAAGAGAGGTATATCTTTGAACCTCTTCTCTTGTGTGAATGGCTAAGTACTAGTTTCTTTGTTTGTGCATGCTTAATTGTGGGTAATTAAGAATAATTAACCATAAAAATTAAAATTATGCACTTAACTAACAAATATGCCTTCCTTAAAATTTGATTATGCTACAAGCCCCCAACGAGGAAAGACAAAAAAGTACAGGGTTGATTTGGTCTGAAATGTCATAAACTGATTCTTAGAAATTAAATAATCATTATATTTAATGGAAAGGATAAATATCTTTTTTAATACGATTTGAGGGATAAATTATTGGATAGGAGATTAAGGATTAAATTTCCGAATAGAAATAATTAGTAGAGTATGTAGCTGATTGTGCCATAGAGAAATATACTCAAGAGGAATATTTCCGCATCAATCAAACAGAGCAGGGTACAAACTTACAGTGGCACCTATAAAACCAATGGAACAACTTAGCGAGATCAGTCGAGTAAGTTTATGGTAAGATTATGTTCATTGAAATTAGTAAATATTATAAACTTTATTATGAAAATGTTCGATTAGATTGAGTAAACGAATTATTCGTTTATTACAAAATTCATAAATTCGTACAAGATAAGATGCTAAGTGTCAAAACAGTAACAGAGAACACCAAACTCCCTTAAAACTCCCTCCCACTCAATTTATTTCATTAAGCAAAAAGGTTTTCAGCAGTATTCTTCTTCTCTCTTTTTACAATACTTTTTTTCATAACAGTTTTTCTGTTGAATACTAAGTACAATAGCAATCAATAGCTACCTAATCATTTTCTTATTACATTCCTAAAAGAATAAAAACAAATCTTCCTCCAGAGAAAACTTTCTGCTTCTATCACGCCACATAAGGAAATAGCTATCTTGTGTATACTGTTGTTGAGAAATAAAGATCTTTCCTTTTGTCCATCTATTCGCATATGCACCCAATTTTAGACGTGTCAGAGTGTCTGATTCAACATCCCCCCTCACTATGGCACGTAGATATCTCTCATCTTTAGTTTGTCTAGAGCTGTATTGAACTCTGTACTGGCAACTGCCTTGGTCAGGATATCGGCAACCTGTTCATGTGATCTTACAAAAAGCCAGAGAAATAATATTAGAGTCCAATTTTTCTTTAATAAAATGTCGATCTACCTCAATATGCTTTGTTCGATCATGTTGCACCGGATTATGAGATATGTCAATTGCAGCTTTATTGTCACAAAATAATCTCATTGGACCTTTAGGATCAAAGCCAAGTTCAGTAACAAGTTTCTTTAACCACAGGAGCTCACACACGCCCTTCACCATCCCTCGATATTCTGCTTCTGCACTTGAAAGTGCTACAACCTTTTGTTTCTTACTTCTCCACGTTACTAGATTCCCTCCGACAAAGGTAAAAATATCCAGCTGTGGATTTTCGATCCACGATGTTACCTGCCCAGTCCGCATCTGTATAGCCTTCAATGTTAGCATTTCTATTTTTTCCAAAGGTTATACCTTTACCTGGACTTCCCTTGAGATACCGGATTATCCTCATCACAGCATCCATGTGCTCTTCCTTTGGATCATGCATAAATTGACTTACAACTCCCATTGCATAGGCAATATCAGGTCGTGTATGTGACAAATATATCAATTTCCCTACTAGTCTTTGATATTGTTCCCGATTAACTGGTGCAAGATTCGGGTCAGCCCACAGTTTCACATTCTGAACCATTGGAGTGTCTGCAGGTTTGCATTCAAGCATGCCAACTTCAGTTAGTAGGTCCAATATGTATTTCCTTAGTGCAATACCATTATCACTTCGTGAGACTTCAATGCCTAAAAAATACTTCAACCCACCTAAGTTTTTCATCTCAAATTCCTTGCTTAGCTTCTCTTCAAGTATTTCAATTTCGGTGCTATCATCTCCTGTAATAATCATGTCATCAACATAAATTATTAAAAGAGCAATTTTACCTCTAGTTCGTTTGAAAAACATCGTGTGGTCTGAATCTCCTTGTTGGTATCCATAGCCTTTCATTGCCATGCTAAATCTTCCGAACCACGCCCTCGGTGATTGTTTGAGTCCATACAATGCTTTTCTTAGTCGACACACTTTGTGTCCTGAGCTCTTACCATAGTATCCTGGTGGTTTATCCATATAAATCTCCTCTTCTAGGTCACCATGCAAGAAAGCGTTTTTTACATCAAATTGATGTAAAGGCCAGTCAAAGTTTGCTGCAAGAGATAAGATAACTCGCACGGTATTTAGCTTTGCTACTGGTGAAAAAGTTCCTTGGAAATCAATTCCATGAATTTGTGTATACCCTTTAGCAACTAACCGAGCTTTATACCTATCGATCTCTCCTTTTTCATTATATTTAATAGAATAGACCCACTTGCATCCCACTGTATTCTTTCCCATGGTTAAGTCCACTAATTCCCATGTATCGTTTTTTATAAGAGCATTCATCTCAGACTCCATTTCTTGAACCCACAACTTATCTTTCAAGGCTTCATCTAGATTATTTGGGATCATAACAGATGAGAGTTGATTTACAAACGCTTTTAATGGTTCCACTAGTTTCATTGTGCTGGTATAATTTGCAATAGGGTACCTAACTGCTTTACTGGACCCATCTTCTGGCACATATCTTTTTGGTGGTTGACCTCTAGTGGTGCGAGGAGGTAAAGTAAATTTTGGTAGAGAATTACATACCTGTGGATCTGCCTCTAGAGAAATCAGCTCTGGTTCAAGAGAATGGGACTGTATTACCTCATTTTGTTCATCCTCATCATCTGCGCCACTTGCTGATGCCTATGTTGACTCTATTCTCGGCTCACTTCCAGCATTAATGTTCGGCTCTGCTGGTTCAGATGCATGCTCGAAGTGGCTGTCAGTATCAGCAACAGTTGGTACTATCACAAGTTCGGTTTCTGTATTAGAATTCTGACTGAAACTCGGTGAGTGCATATCTTGTAGAAAGTTCAGGTTTTGGTCATTTTCACATCTCTCCCCCGACCGATACCTTGAGCTTTCTCATAAAAGTATTCATCCTCAAAAAAAGTAACATCCATAGAGGTATGAAACTTCCTGGTTGATGGATTGTTGCACTTGTATCCCTTCTTGAACTGATCAAACCCCAAAAAAAAAATGCATTTTTCTGCTGTGGCATCTAACTTTGTCCGGTGAGACTTCAAAACATGGACCAGTACAGTACAACCAAAAATGCGAGGGGTTAAATTTAAGACAGATGGAATGCTTACATGTGATGACAGCACTTGCAATGGAGTTTTATAATTATTTGCTTTGGTAGGCATTCGATTTATCAAGTACGTGGCAAAATTAATGGCATTATCCCAAAAATATGATGGTACTTAAAAAGTAGTGATCGGGTAACTTCTAAGAGGTGCCGATTTTTCCGTTCGGCAACTCCATTCTGTTGTGGAGTTCCTACACATGAGGTTTCGTGTAAAATTCCTTTGCTAATAAAAAAGTTACTCAATCTTTTATTCACATATTCAGTTCCATTGTCACTTCTCACCATTTTAATTTTTCTTCCGAATTGAGTTTCAACCAAACTGTAAAAATCTTGAAATATTTTTCTAACCTCATCTTTGTGTTTCAATAAGTACAACCATGTCATACGTGTACAGTCATCTATAAACACTACATACCACTTGCATCCAGATTTTGACACTATTGGTGACGGGCCCCATACATCAGTATGAACCAGAAGGAAACAAACTTTTATTTATACTTTCTAAATATGAAGTTCTATGACTTTTTGCCTCAACACAAGTTTTACAAGAAAAATTATTATCATCTAATCCCAAAAATAAATGAGGAGAAAGTTTCTTCAAATACCCAAAAGACGGGTGTCCTAATCTCTTATGCCACAGTAAAACTTTATTTCTTTTTTTTATTTTCTACTGCACTCTTAACATGATTTACCCTTCCAGGTTCCAAATCATCCAAGTAATACAGTCCCTCCCTTTTAGTACCATGGCCAATTATCTCTTTCGTGAGGAGATCCTGAAACACACAATAAGAGGGAAACATAAGTGCAACACAATTTAATTTTTGTGTAAGCTGTCCAATCGAAATCAATCTTGTAGACAGTGAAGGTACTAGTAAGGCATTGCTAAGAGTCAGTTTAGTTGAGAGATTAATATCACCAGCTCCAATTACTGGATATGTTTTTCCATTCGCATTAATTATAGCAGCTTTTTGTGAATTTTTCTCATTAACCATATCACTTTTTTCATATGTCATGTGATCGGTAGCTCCTGAGTCAATAATCCAATCTTTATGTTGTGTTGTACTTTTGTCACTGATTGTGTTAGTATAGCAGGTTTTGCTTGGTATTTGAGAATCATAATTCTGATTTAAGCAAGAGGGGTGAATATTACCTTTGGTTGAGTTACCATTACCCTCACCTGTAGTCTTGCAAGTTGTTGCAACCGCAAGCCCACCAACAGCCAGTGCATGCTCATGTTCTTGCACCGATTCTGTTTGGTTTTGGTTGGTGGTTACCATGCTTACACGTCCTCTATTTCCATCATTCTGTTGCTTCCTTTTCGGGTTCTTCCACCAATCAGGGTAGCCAACCATTTCAAAGCATTGTTCTTTTAGGTGCTTCGAGCCTCCACAGTGAGTGCATTTGAGTTTGGACTTATCAATTTGATGCCAGCTCTTGTCTATCTTTGAGTTTGACTCACGGGGTCTGTAGCCCCTAGTAACCATGGCAACTGAATTCGAATTCACCACTTGTCCACCCTTGATCATAATACCTTGACAATTCGATTCACGTCTCACATGAGCATAGGCTTGCTCAAGAGATGGAAAATGTGTCATATGTAAAACTTGTGCTCGAATCCCATCAAGGTAATCATCAAGGGCATCAAGAAATGTATAAACTCGGGTTTTTTGAATAAACATGTTAAAGTTTTCTATGTCATGGGCACATACCATAGGGTTTGGACTGCGAAAGTCAATCTCTTGCCACACACCTTGCAATTCATCGTAGAGTTCCTCCAGAGTTCTACCGTGTTGTTTAATTTGCAACACTCGGCGGTTTAATTCAAACACATGTGCTTCATCACTTCCATCATAGTATGTGGTAGCTAGTGCTTTCCATACATCTCGCGCAGTGGGATGTCTGATGTATTTGCTCCTCAATCGCTGCTCGAGTGAATTAATCAACCATCCTTTGACCACGACGTCGTCCACCTCCCACTTATGAAACTCATTTTCCCTTGTCTTATCTGAAGGCGCAGGTTCTCTGTAAGATGTCGCATACGTTCTCGTCCCTTGACATACATTTCAACTGCTTGACACCAAAAAGAATAGTTAGTGCCATCCATTTTAACCTCAATTAGATTAGGATGAATTACACCATCTGTCACGGCAACAGTTTGTGTCACCGGTTGGGCCAGTGCCGCATTTTGCATAGCGACCATTTGGGTTTGTTGAAGGGTTATGGCTTGGGTAAGTTGAGTAAGTTTATCCATCAGATCCGTCGGATTGAAAGGTGGAGGGTTTTCGGGGTCTGACATCTCTTTCTTCTTGTTCTTCACACCAGTTTGATTTCTTCACCACTGCCCAGTTCAGAACTTGGCTCTGATACCATGTCAAAACAGTAACAGAGAACACCAAACTCCCTCCCACCCAATTTATTTCATTAAGCAAAAAGGTTTTCAGCAATATTCTTCTTCTCTCTTTTTGCAATACTTTTTTTCATAACAGTTTTTTCTATTGAATACTAAGCTTTATAGTACAATAGCAATCAATAACTACCTAATCATTTTCTTATTACATTCCTAAAAGAATAAAAACAAATCTTCCTCCAGAGAAAACTTTCTGCTTCTATCACGCCACATAAGGAAATAGCTATCTTGTGTATACTGTTGCTGAGAAATAAAGATCTTTCCTTTTGTCCATCTATTCGCATATGCACCCAATTTTAGACGTGTCAGAGTGTCTGATTCAACACTAAGTTTGACACGTGATTTATTATTTTCATGTATTTATTTTGATAGCATTTTCAAATATTTTTCACAGCCGGAATCTTATTTATCATGCGTTGGTACTAAAGGTCGTTTCATCCTTTAGTTGAGTTACTGTTTGAAAATAATTGTCTGATACGAGGGGTTGATAAACAGGGTTTCTGTTACTTTTCTTTAATTATGAGAAAATTAAAGTGTGGGGACTGGGGAGCTCCTCCACTAGATCCAAAATAAAAATAAATAAATAAAAATCATGCATTGATTTTTTTTAACAGCTTTTCTAATAATTTTAACTGTAGGGATTTTAAAAAAAATTTACAAATCAAACATATAGCTCTTACAGGAGATTTGGACTGAACTTTTAGAAGTTGGGCCAGATCGAAAGGTATTCTGAATAGAAGTTATGAATTAATGGATTTGGACTTTAATTGCTAATTGAAAGTGGGCTCAACTTGAAGTACAAGCAAAAGCCTATTGGATGGGCATGATTTTTGAATTAGATATTTAATGGAAAGATCAAATAAATTATACCTATATAAAAGTTCGACAGCATGTTTCGTTAATATTCGTGCCTATGAACAGTGACTTTTGTGATTTTTCCATGGAATTATCTGAACGCTTCGTTGCTGATCGAGCGGTACGGTTTGTTCGGTGGTTTGTCTGCCAGAGTGAGTTGGACATATGAGCCCGGTGTTCTGAATATATGTAAACCGATATGTTCTGTTTTGTTATTAATAATATAGTGTTTCACAATAAATGCTGTGGTTTGTACATTAACAATTCCAATCCACTACCGCTTCTCCTTATTTTCTTCTTTTTCGCTGGGTAGAAACTTGTCTTTTTTCCCAATTTCTCTTCCGAGCGGCAATGGAAAAACCGAGAGGAGAAGAAAGAGAAGGAAATTTTTTCTCTTCGATTTCTCGACTAAGGAGAGCCTAGATGTTACGGTTGATCAGAGATCGATGCTCTCGTCAACGTGAGAAGTAGATAGAGATCAGATATCGGTTGCTTCTTCTCTGCCAACAGCCTACATCACCCCAGCCCTCCTCTGCCAAACCCTCCCTCCTCATCCATTGAGTTCCAGCAATCCCAACAGAAAACCAATTGCCGCCGCCTCCTCCACTCATATCCTTTCTTCTGTGAATCTCCGTCTCCTTCGCCGCCAACTTCCTGCCTCACCGCAGCCACACCTCCTGCTCCTCTGTCCGTCTCCTCTGTCGAATTCCCCCTACCCCAAAAAAAACCAACGCTCCGACCTCTCCTTTGCTAACCCCCTCCAACCTCTTCTTCCGTCAATTTCTCCTCGCCCCAAGAGAAGCTTTTCTATCATCAATTGATGAGGTAATTTATTAAATCTCTAAAAGATAATACATAGTTGTTGTTTTTTATTGATAATTCTTCTATCCGATGATTTTATTTTGTTTCTTTTATTTTTTTAAATAATTTGGTGAGTTTTTTTTTTATAGTTTGCGATTTCCGATTATCGTAACAACTGTATGGTCCGGGGCATTCTAACAAACGATTAGAGCAGAGGAAGTTTGCCAGAAGGTCTGAATAAACAAGAAAATCTTAAAAGTGTTTTCAACCGTCGCAGAAATAGTTTATGAAATTTCAGATTAAGTTTGCAACATTTTTTGTTCTCTCTAATCATTTTGTACTTTTAAAGTTTTTTTCCCTATTTTTCATTGAAGATATTTTATTTGGAGACCATTTCAATGGCTATATATGAACTATGAAGAAATAGTAGAAAAAGCACCCGTCCTGGTGACAAGAGGAACCTCCTGCATAACTTTGAAGAACGAGAATTGTTTTTGAGTTGTAAGACTAAACAAAAATTTTTATTTGGACACATTTGTAAAAAATTTTATTTGGACAAATTTGGTGTTTGACAAGATATTAACTACAAATAATTCTGTTAGTTGTTTCAATGAAATATTTCCTTTTACTTGTAGTTCCCATGCAGCAATTTCTAATTATGATGGCAAATGCATTTATTTTTATGGGTTGTATTTTCTTTGAGATAAATGATGACAGTAATTGCATTCCAGTACTTTCACATGAAACTAAGATGCACACATTTTAGGAGCTGCAGAGGTGAAGTACAGTGAAGCTCTCAAGTCAGCAACTAACTCTTCGCAGGGCCACTATCCAACTTGTAAGACAATTCCAAATTATATTATTATACCCTATATAAAAGTGGAGTACTATGTTTTCGTCAAAATTCATGCCTTTGAACAATGCTTTTTTTGAATTCCCGGAGGATTATCGGGACCGCTCATTTTGATCGCATGGTGTGATTTGGATGGAGGCGAGCGGTGTTGTGGGAACAATAGAATAGACCGCTTTGTGTACTTTGTCCTTTGTTTCGGTTAGTAAATTCTGGTATGTCTTCTTTCGTTTTTTTTGGTTGTTGCTTGCATTGTTCCACGGTCTTCTTGATCTGCAAATTTATTAACCTTTCTCTGACATTATCCCGTTTTCTATTGTCTTTTGTCTCTTATTTGCTCCTGTTGCTTTGTGTTATTTGCTATCGCCATTCAGGTTTCCTTTCCCTATTTTCGTCTCGGATTCTCTTCTATTGTTCTTCACTGGTTGCTGTCGCTATCCAGTTTGTTCGTTCCTACCCTTGCCTTAGCCGCTGCATCGTTTCTTCTTTGTCTCTTGCATTTGCCGCTGAATCTATTGACAACTGTCTTCCTTTCTGTTGTGTTTTTTTTCTTATTGCAGTGCTCTCCAAAGCTGATTTCTACTTCGTAAACAACTGGTATGGTATTATGAACTTTCTTTTATAAAAATTACTTCTGTTGATTTTTTATTGGTGCTGTTCAAAGCAGATGTAAAGATTATATTTGTTTTCTACCCTGAATATTGGATCGTTCTTTTAGGCGTTTGCTTTTTAATTTGGAATATTTGCTCTGATGGTTTGATGATTTGGTTTATGGTGTGGCTTTAAGATTCCGTTGGTGAATTTATTAAATTGTCAGATTCTGTTAATGCTTACGCTTACGCATGTATGACATTTTTATAGTTACAATAGCAACATCAAGTGGGAAGTTGTTACAAGTAGATATGCACTCTAAATCAAACATGTGCTTTCTTTCTATTTTTCCTCTCTTTTATTGTTAGCTTTTTGGGTTTCCTCCTCCTATGAATTTCTCCATATTGATGGGGGAGTTTTTTTTTAAAAAAAATATTTGCTAAAGCTTTTTTCGTGATTTTAATTAAAATTTTCCAGATTTGGGGTTTGTGGAAAAAGAGATGAGGAAAATTTTGATGTTTTTCCAGAGAAAAGAGGCACCCAACTTGCACGGGCCACTATTAGTAATATGATGAACATGGTGAATCAGATAAATAATTTGAAGGTGTTTTACTTTTTCTTTGAAAATGCCTGGTGTTTTAATATATGGTTTACATTGATTGGTGTGTTTATTCTTTCTATGATATTTTTGTTTCCGAATCAATCAACCTCAGATTGCTCGAATAATAGTTAGATTGGGTTCTGGTTAGACTTAATTGAGGTTTTTGTATTTTAGCTTAAATCTTAAGTTTAGTCAAGCGCTATTATTTAAGTTGGATAAATGTATATAAGTGTCTACTGATATAAACATTGGCAAATATTCCTTATTTTAAAATTATTTCCCTATCTATTTACAGTTGAGGGTGTCAGATGAGATGTTCTCGTATACAAAGCTGATGGTTATGCTTAATTGAAAAAAGATAAATCTGAGCACAAGTGCACAACCACATTTTAAGTAAAGATATTCATTGTTTTTTCATTTTTTACTTTAGTTTTGGTCTGCCTTTTTTTAGTTAACATATTGTTTCGTTTGGTTTTTGCATACAAATAAAAGTCAATTTTCAGTTTTGATAATTTCATGCTTTATAAGGTAATTTCTATTTAATGTGTTATGCTAGAGCCAAAGTCATTTTCGTTTGGATAATGTCTATGATAAAGTAATGTCTGTTTCCTAAAGATATGTACTTGAATCAATCTTGAAGTGTACCATTTTGAGAATTGTCATTTATGAATGTGCTATTTCAGCCTATGCTTGACTGAAAGTTTAAAACCAAGCTAGCATTTTTTTTAGGTTACCGTTGTACTGATAGTTTCATGATGTTTGTCAATATCGTTGGTACGCCTTTTATGATGGCCATAATCTTTATCAAGCAAGCTGGAACAAGTAAGATATACTATGCCTACTGTCAATAAAGGTATTAATGATATTTTAATTGTTACTTAACCATTCAAACATGCATGTTTCTCATGTGTTCAGCACTTATAAGCTTTTTGATAGAAACTTATTTTTTTTTTGTCCGGCTAAGAGCGAGCTGCATATTTCTGTAATGGATCAATAAAATCAACTATAGAGTAAGATTGTAATTTCCTTGCCATTGTTATAATAGTTCATAATTCTTTTAAAATTTTATTTTATAATCATAAATGAAGGTATTAGTTGATAGAAATGAAAGAAGATTGGTTTTTGGTTCATGGTCTACCAAATTTAATCTGTGAAATTTTGATGCTTGGCTACATATTTGGTTTTTTGTGGTAATTGTTCAATTGCCTCTTCCTTTCGGATATATTTGCAACTAAGATATTCATTATTATTTTTTAACAAGATATCCTGTACTGACAGAGTCCAGCGGTGCTTAGGGGAGAGAACTCAAATTCAATTGTGTAACAATATGCTGACAAAGAAATAAAATGAAATAAGTTCATGGATGCCTTGCTGATATATGGCACAATTTAATTGATGATGGCGGGAACTAACGGGAATAAAACAGGCAGTGACATGCGTACATTATCCACAGAGAAATGCATCTAGGTATCAGCATCTAGGCGATAATTGTGGAGCCAAACCTATAGCTCCGGCCAATTGGAAAATTAGAAATGCTAAATCTTTTTTGCTGTATCGGTTTTTTGTTCAGCAATTTGTGAGATTATGGAAAGATTGTAAATTAGTTCCTTTTTTTTGCTTTATTTTCTTTTGCATTTTGTTGAAACTCTTTTGTACGTATTATTTACTAGATCGTTTTAATTAGATCACAAATCGATCTGTCGTTATGACTAAAAATCTGTATATAAATAATGAATGACATGCATTGTATATAATTTAACTTGTCTTATTGTATTTTTATTATTTGATGCATGACTACTTATTCGTGTATAAATAATGCATAATAGACGAGACAAAATAGTAAAAAAACATTAGAAATCTTTCTTTTTCTTTTAATGTGTTTCTTTCAACGTGTCTTTCATTCTTACAGTCCATTCATGCATATTTTTCATTGAATCCGTTTGTTTATTTTTTTTGTCTGTGATTGCTATTTCCTATTTTTTGGATGTTTGGAAAAAAAACAAATTTCTTCTTGATATGCGTGTTATTTCGGCCCACTTTTGACTTTGAATTTTGCATTGTTATATATGAAAAATTTAAATAACAAAGTCAATGGCCATGTCTTACTTTTCCAAACTGTCAAACATGCACCGTTTGGTTTATATATTTGTTCTTATTAAATTTGGTATTTCTCTCTTAATTTCTGTTTTATTCTCAATTATGAATGTTAGGTTGACTTGCTTACTTAGTAGATGAAATCGGCCGTACTTCATCATTTTTTTGGGTGTCTCTGATTGTTATCTCCTATTTTTTTGGACGTTTCTAAAAAAACAGAATTCTACTTGGTATGCGTGCTATATCGGATTATTTGTTGACTTTGAATTTTGAATTATTACATACGACAATTGTAAATAACGAAGTCAATGGCCATATAATTTTTTTTTATAGTTCTCATCTTCTATTTTTAACGTTTAGCTATTGTCAACTAGAAGTGTTGTGTTCACCTACATTATCATTCGCAGCAGCATAAGTTACTACTAAAGTCAATGAAATGTTACTATGCCACATTCTGATATTTTTAACATGTGTCGTTACCCGATCGTTTCTATGATATTCACTTTGTTAGCGGCTCATCATTTTTTTGGCGTTATTAGACGAATCAAATATACAGTTCGTCAAACTTTCACCGTTTGTTTTACATAAATGACTTATTTTAATTTGGAATTCTTGAATTTTTGCATTGCTATTTACGAGAAGAAGGACTACTAAAGTCAACGTTGTTCACTATATATGAACTATTGGTATGCCATGTATTGGTCTTTTGTACACGAGTCGTTACTCTGTAGTTTTTTTTTATTTAGTTCGATTAGTTAGTAGACGAAATCGGCCATACTTCATCGTTTTGTGTGCGTCCCTCTTATTTACCGATCATATTTATGTGTTCTATTTTTATTTTTTTATTATGTACTTGTCATCTTCTATTTTTAACGTGTACTTATTGTCAACCATGAGTGTTGTGTGAAATACTACTAAAGTCAACGAAATATTACTACGCCACGTTTTGATATTTTTAACACTTGTCATTGTCCAATCGTTTGTGTTGTATTCACTTTGTTAGCGGACAACATTATTAATTGTAATTCATTATTTTTTGGAAGTTATTAGACGAATCGAGTATACAAGGCGTCAAGCTTGCACTGTTTGGCTTACATAAATGTCTTATTCTAATCTGATGTTATTCGTTTGGTTCTTATAATTTTTTTTTTACTTACTTCTAACTGTGATTGATTCTTGTATAAGTAAGATATATAGTTTTGCTCTTCGTCGTAAGCGTTTAGCGAATTTTATAATTTGGATTCTTCACTTAATATTAAAGTCAATATGAGGTACTAAATTCAAATGAGTATTGGTACGCCACGTATTGATATTTTCAACACGTATTATTACTTGGTTGTTTTTTGTTTCATTAGCTTACATAGTGGACGAAATTGTCACGTCCCGCACCGACGGGTCGCGGGGCGCGAGCTGAGAACGGTATCTTCTGCACCCATCCGACGGCCGTCAACCTACGTCGCAACAGAAAAACAAAACAGAGTCAGGTACAAACCTCAGTAACCGGTTATTTAACGACGCAACTTCTCTACATTTAATTAATATAACAAAGTTCAACCAGACCGGATTAATCCACAACACAAATAATATACTTTACGGAGATAATCGGATTCAGACAGTCAATCAGTCAGAATGGTCCCTCCCCGATGCCAGGAGGATCAGGACCGGCCCCTCCCCGAACTCAGGAGGATCAGGGCTCAAAATTCAGATTCAGTTCCACATCCAATTCCAAACTCCGATATCCCGTAAAATATACCAATCACAAAACAATAAACATATTCAATCAAAACCAAACAATAAATTAATTCAATCAAACAATACGAAATTAAATATAGAGAAGTCCGGTTACCTGACAAGATGGTCCAAAAATCACGAACAGATCGAAACGACTATCCCGACTGCGACGTAGACTCGAATTCCAATTGATCGACAAATCAAATTAATCCCTCGACATCTCAAATCAATATGTAAATTTTGGATTTCTCTTATAAATGGAGATGGTATAACCATGGATCGGACTCAACAGGACTTAATATGGAATGATTTATATGAGGAATTAAGATGCTATTCAAAGTAACACGTGGCAAGAGAAATAAGCATGATAAATTTGAGAGGTGACACGTGGTACCCATGGAGAGGCAAGTGTCAAGAGAGATTCACATGAATTAAGCAGGAGGTGTCATCCTATTTTTTTTCGGTGCATTTACGGTTCAGCTCAAGAAAGTTCAATCACGGTCAAAAGTTGATTAATTTGGTCAATGGTCAAAATTCTGGTCAACTCAGTCAACATTGGTCAAAGTAGTCAACTTTGGTCAAAGTCAGAAAAAATTGGGTGTTACAGAAATTAGCCGTATTTCATCCTTCTTTGAGCATTACAAGACGAATTAGACGTACAATTGGTCAACCATGAACTTTTTTATTTATATGTAAGGTACTAAAGTCAAATGAGTATTGGTACACCACGTATTGCTATTTCCAACACGTATTATTATTCGGTCGATTTTTATTTCATTAGCTTACATAGTGGACGGACTTAGCCGTATTTCATCCTTCTTTGAGCATTACGAGACAATTTAGACATACAATTAGTCAACCATGAACATTTTGTTTTATATGTATGTTCTACAATTAGTCAACCATGAATTAGACATACAATTAGTCAACCACGTACTTTTGCTTTAAAAACTACGTTTATAAAAAATTGGAAAGTTTCTTTGTTCTTCCTTTTATGACCTTTATTTTTTTTTTTAGGATCTTTTGCTATGGGATTACCGAAGTGAAGATAAATTAATCCTTTTCAACTGGAGGATCCTTTTGGTATGGATGGGCTACTGACTTTTCATTGCAAAATACTTCAAAAGTACACAAAACAAATTCTGGCAATACTTATGAGTTGTTCAGTTTTGAATGACAGTAAACATGAGGCGCTGCAACCCTTCCATGCAAGCCAGATTGTAATACAATTGAAAGCTTTTATCTACCAAATGGTTCCCAGTCTTTTGTTGCAGAGAAATAAGTGTATGGATACACAGTTAATGTATAGTATTAAGTATTGACGTAACACTATTTTCAGTACTTGGGTAATCAGAAAGCAGCTTCTCCAAAAATCTCTCATCCCAGATAAAAATTTATTATAGCGCCTGTTTTATGGAATGAGTGGACTTTCGTTTTGAAGCATCTACCCACAAGGATGTGGGTAGTGAATTTGGCATTCCGGCTCATCTTTCGAATTGGTGATGTATTTTTCAAAAATATCAGAAGAACTTGCTTTATGTGATTGACAATGACTATAGGTCCTAATCGAAAATATCAATCTCACTATTGGATTCATCTTCTGAGATGTCTTTCTTCACTATTGCATTCAGTGTAGAAAGCCGCGACGATATAACCCACTACTATTAACAGTTTAATAGGAAAGCGCAACAAGCCTTTACTATCTCCATTTAAAACGTAATAGCCAAATATTTTTAGAAAAAAATCCATACAAGGGCTGGTCGCGGCGAAGCCGCGACACCAAAGCCATCTATTATTAGTAGTAGTTCATCTTTTTTTTGGCATTATTAGACGAATCAAATATACAATGCGTCAAACGTGCACCGTTTGGCTTACATAAATGTTTTATTCTAATCTGACGTTCTTCGTTTGGTTCTTATAATTTTTTTTGTACCTACTTCTAACTGTGTTTGATTCTTGTATAAGTAAGATATAAGCGTTTAGTGAATTTTATAATTTGGATTTTTTTCGTTAATATTAAAGTCAATATTATACCTATATAAAAGTACGACACCCAGTTGTTATAAATATTCGTGTTATGAACAGTGTTATTTTGCTTTTTCCAATAATTATCTTGTCCGTTTGTTCAATGATCGAATGGTTGCTTCCTTAATTCTGATATCGGTTGTTGTTGTCATTAGAAGTAGATCTAAATGTGACATCTCTAAATTTTAGGACCTGTTTGCAATACTTGAAATTCTAAGGTCCTATTTGAAAAATGTCCATGTTTATCCACTTTGATCTTATTCACATTTTTAGTAGCTAAGTAATCAATATTTATATAAATAATTTTTGATAATTCATATCTTTATACATAGGCTCAGTTATCTTTATAAATAGAATTAATATTTTCAAAAATAATAACTAAGTAATTCTTTTTTGCTTACTTAGTCATTAAGTAATTGTGAAAATCCACAAAATCTGAAGATAAAATTTAAACTTAAATTGACTGTTAATTTCTAAACAAATCAAAACTAGTATAATTAAATAAATAAATAAACTTACTTTAAAGAGTTTTTATGAATTATGATATAAAATAGCTTAAAATATACATATTAAATATTAGTACTTAATTAATCTTCAAGCAAACAAATAAATGAAATTAACTAAGAGTTTAATTAAGAGATCATAAAAATAATCACTGTTTAAAATCTGATTAAAAATTATGATCTAGTAATCAAATAATTAATTAGCTAGTTTCCTGTTTTCTGAGTCGTCTGATTTGATTCTAAAAATCTGAATTTTTCTTAGCCTTTGGATCTGTGCCGTTTTTGACTCCCAATCAAATACTTGGATTTGGTCAGAATTTCTAAATTCCCGTTCATTAGAATTTGACATCCACCGTCGTTATCCTCTCTTCTTCCTTCTTAAATCCCACCTCGGGATCTCCGCTCTCCCTCACACCTTCATCTCCACAGTAACTTCCTTCCTCTCTCACCATCACTCTCGCTCACCCCTCTCTCTCTCTCCCTTCTTCTCCCTCGCTGTCGCAACCGCAACCACCACTTCCCCTCTTTCCTCCTTCGCTCAACACCAGACCCCAAGCCCTCACCTCTCAGACTCGAAAACCCCCAAACCCCACTGCCTCCTCTCTTCCCTCTCCGCCATTTCCTCCTTTCCCCTCAACTCCACCTCACACACACTCCACTTCCCCTCTCTTTTGTTTTCTATGTTGGCACTGGTGGCAGTAACAGTAACGGTGGTGATGGCAGTAGCTGGCGACTGATCGGAGGCAAGGAGACGACCCAGGCGGCGACTGAGGCAGGGCCAGACTGAGCACCACTCTCCCTCCTTCCTTTTCCTTTGCTTGCTATCTCGGTTTGGTAACCAACTTCCTCTCTTTCTTCTTGTGTTGTGCTGTGTTGCTTGAGAGGCATGCTCGAATTGTTGCTTTGAGAATTGCTTGATTGAACTCTGGATTGAATGATTTGCTTGAGAACTTGTGCATTGCCTCTCTCTCTTGATCTGTTTGTTAATTGCTGTCTGATTGATTCAATTTGAATGCTCGAGTGTGCATTGCCTCTTTGATCTGTGCTGTTGTTAAATAGAATTGCTTATGTGAATAATTGTGCTGAGGCATGCACTTGTGTTTAATCTGTTGATTGTCTTTGATGGCTCACTGAGCCTTACTTGCTCTGTTTTGTGCTTATGCTGGCTCAGCTTAACTGAGCTTATGTTGGCTTTAAATGATAATCTGAGTGTGAGGCGTTATTTGCCTCTATTTGAATCTGTTTCTGTGTTGCTTGTGCTCTCGGCTTGGTTACTGGGCTGGTACAGGCCTTGTACCAGGTTGGTACCGTGCTGTTGGCTTTCTGGTACGCATTGATGTGCTGCCAGGGACATGTTTGTGAAGTTTCTAAGTTTCAGGGACTTATAAGTAAATGTCTTTGAACTGGCTTTGGACCAGATTATAAATAGATCTGTTATTAAGGACTGAAATGAAATTTTAGAGTAAATAAAATAAATTAATGGACTTACCCGTAAATAATATGGCAAGCGGGTCGGATCTGTAAAAATAAACGGATCTGGACTTTAGTATATGGGTTCGGATTTGACCACCGAAACCCATTAACCCGCTGGGTTTTTACCCGACAGGTGGGCCCCTTATTTCTCACCTGGGCCGTTACTTTCTGGGCCTTGCATTGTCGCTGGGCTGTGTTAATTTCTGGCCTGTTCGGCCTATTTGGGCTGTTCCTTTGAATTTCTGTGTTGGGCTCTGTTCTGGGCCGAAAAGCTTTAATGTTAAATCTGCTGGACTTTAATTAAAATGTCGGACTGGGCCAGGTCCATAGTAAATTCAGGATTTACATTTAGTTAAGTAAATTAATTAAAATGATTAACTTAAAGATGGGATTATTTATAAATTAATTAGTATCTAAATTAATCGGATTAATACGTAAACTTAAAGATGGGAGATGATTACCAACAGTACATATATCCGAATGTGTATGATCCCAAACACATTAAAACACCAACACGTTAAAAATAATAATCACATTAGTTATACTATCATTATGAAAAATAATATTATCTCTAATTATTATTAACATTATATTTCTCGTTATGAAAATAACTATAAACGTAACTTGGAGTTATTTGATTAAAAGATAAAATTATCAAACCGTTTTATTTATTAAAACTCTTTTAATGAAATTAGTTATAAATAAATAATAGAGGAATTTCATACTTGAGCAAAACACTATTAAAATTGTTAACAAACTAAAATACTTAATTATGAATACAATACGATTATAAACGCACAGAATGAACTTTAGGAACTCGTCCTAAACGACTTCCTTCACACACTTTTCTAAAGGAAACTCTGCCAAATTTTATAAAATACTTTTCTAAATAAAATAATATATTTTAAAATAGAATCCCTTTCAGAAAACTTAAAATGCAACTCACCTAATAAACTAAATCTAATTTCCAATTGAGGGTTAATTAGAGATCGTTAGTTGAGCGTTTTTTAGACCTTGTTTTCTAAGTCTAGTCTTCTGTGTTTGGTCAGGTGACCAGCAGGGTTACTCAGACTTTGCTGAGGACAGTTTCTTTGAGTACGAGGGAGGCACGGAGCAGGAGTCCGCTGACCCTCCAGCTGAGTAGCAGGTCTGCACCCTACTTTCCAGGTGTGTGGAAACTTTAGGTTTTCTTTAAACTTTAGATTAAGAATTAAATCATTAACTCTATGTATGCATAACATGTCATTAACATTAAGTAAACAGTTAAGAGCATTATAGTAGTCAAAAGATTAGTTGCAATTATAGGTTATACATCTATATTAATAAAGTGCTTAATGAACTTAAAAGTGCTTAAATCAACACTTGCATTTGGTATGGATCAGGATAGTGAGACCGAGTGAACTAGGAACGCTTTGCTTGCGGTCAGGAGCTGCACCCAAGCTGAATGCCGGTCAGTTCATGACGATTCTGATCACGAGCAACACGTCTCCGACGATCACTCTGCAGACCGACTTCTAGGCGGTTCTGCGGTCACTTGATAGTTATTTGTTATTAGTATAATCCTTTGATTTGTACTATTAGTATATTCCTTTGGCCTGACATTGAACTAAGAGCTGAGTGTGCCATTATATCAGACTACCTCTCGATCCCCATGAGTCAGTTGGCCGGTACCGTGTTTTACTGCCCACTTCTTTAGCGGGAATGTGGGAATAGGGGCAGAGTTGAGTTATCGAGCAGAGCTGAGTTAGGTAGATCTGTAGGTACGGTTCATGTCATTTATATTAGGATTTGTGAGATGGATTCTGGATTTTACATTACTTATGATTTGACTTTTGAGTGCGGGTGCTTCACTCTCGTATTAAATATAATTTCCGTATCATATTATATTAATATTATTATATGCTTCTCCAGATATTGTTCTGATTTTATTTTTGGCATGTCATTACTTGTAGATTAGTGTCATCTTTAATTTAAAATCACACTTAGATTTTAAAGATAGGATTTAAAATGTCTAACTTTAAAATGGTTGAGTTCTACCTTTAGTTTATCCAAAACCTTTAGATTTCCCTGTTATTGCACTGAGTATTCGCGTACTCAGCCCACATGTTATTTGTGGAGCAGGTTCAGGTTTGATAGTTTTTGAAGACGGTGTTTTAGCTGAAGATCAGACCAAGCTGGAATAGTCACACTACCTTTTGATGTATTTTGTTTACATACTTGGCTGAAAATTTTGAATTGTAAATCTGTGTAAATACTCATTCAGCCCTGTTTTGTATGAACAAATTAATTTACCATTTTGTTACATGTGATGTTATTTTGTGATCTGTGTGTTGTGATACAACTATAATTAGCCTTCCGTGTGCACAGCAGAGTGTGTACACGTGGCGGGGCTGTCCTCCCTGACACGGTTTTGGTTCGGGGTGTGACAGTAATCTAGAATATTTACCATTTTAGCCGGTCGTTTACTAAAAATCTGTATATAGACAATACATGACAGAAATTGTATAATTCATGCTAATTTGTCTTTTTGCATTTTTATTAGTCAATGCCTATGAATTCATGTACAAATAGTGCATACACAACTAGACAAAAAACATTGAACTAATTCTTTTGTTTTTTTACGCATCTATCTCAAATATTACTATTATATTTCATCTATTGTCATGTTCATATACGTGTCTTCCGTTACTAAAGTCCACTCATGCATAGTTTTATTAGTTCGTTTGTCTTATTAAATTTGTTTGTAACTGTTAACTTATATTTTTTAACTTAAAATCTCTAAATTAATAAATTTTTTGTGTTTTTATAGGTATTGCTGCTTAGAAAGAAATCAATTCTTCATATCATCTTTTTACGGTAAGCTATTTTCTACTTCCTACTATCATTCGCTAATAATTTCAATACATCTAAAAAATCATTCAGTAATACATACGATATTTTTCTTTCTAATATGTTGTATAGAAGTTTTGAATTTAGTATATTATGTTCTTTGATATTTTTCCTGTTAGCACATATCATTTACTGCTCTAATCAGTTCACAGATTTTCCATTCTTCCGGTCGTTTACTAAAAATCTGTATATAGACAATATATGAAAGAAATTGTATATTTCATGTTAATTTGTCTTTTTGCATTTTTATTAGTCAATGCCTATGAATTCGTGTACAAATAGTGCATACACAACTAGACAAAAAACGTTGAACTAATTCTTTTGTTTTTTTAGGCACTTATCTCAAATATTACTATTATATTCCATCTATTGTCCTGTTCATATACGTGTCTTCCGTTACTAAAGTCCACTCATGAATAGTTTTATTAGTTCGTTTGTCTTATTAAATTTGTTTGTAACTATTGACTTATATTTTTTAACACATATTTAAAAAACAAAGTTCTTCTTGATTATGAATATTATATTGTCTTATTTTTTACTTAAAATTTTGCATTGTAAGCCACACAATTGTAGATAGTAAAGTCAATTGTGTCTATACACGAAATCGTGCTACGCCACGACTTACTCTCCCGTCCATGTGTCATTGGACACTAGATTCCATTGCATCAGTTTATTTTGTTGACGATATTAGACGTGGTTCATTATTTTTGGACATAGTTAAACAAATAAGATTTATAATTTTATATACATTTGACTTTAACTTTTGCATTGTAAGCCACAACAATTGTAGATAGCAAAGTCAAGTGTGTTAACTACACATGAAATCGTGCTACGCCACGACTTACTCCTTCATCCACGTGTCATTAGACACTGAATTCAATTGCATCAGTTTATTTTGTTCACTAGATCCGACGTAGTTCATTCTTTTTGGACACAATTAAATAAATGAGATTTACAATCTGATAGACATGCGCCGTTTGGTTTATATATATATATATATATATATATTCTTATTTACTTTGGTTTTTTCCTCCCAATTTTTTTTCTTTATTCCTGCTTACAATTGCGCTATACTCTTTGACAAATTTAGTATAAAATCCTACACACGTGTAGGAATGTTTGGTGAATTTCAAATCTTCTGCGTTACGTTTTGTTAGAACAACACATTTATTATGGAGCCAAATGTAATAGTGGAAGATCTTAATGATACGATCTTAAATTCAATCATAATTTGCAGGGTTGTAAAATAATGGGATATCATTTTTTATAACATCAAGAGTTGTCGCAGCATACGTTTTATGTTAGTTGATGATCAGGTAGTTTTCAAAATATATTATATTGTTCACAATAGATTTTGCAATTTATTTTGTATGACATCAATTTCTTTCGTAGAAGCATGCAATTGAAGCTGAACTGTCAAAGATGGAATGCGGCTAATTTCGTGCACTACATAAGGTAACGGAACCCAAAACGACCAAATAATAAGCCGTGTTCGAAACAGCAATATGTGCTCGTACCAATAATCATTTGACCTTAGTACTTCATATTGACTTTAATATTAACGGAAGAATCTAAATTATAGTACTTACTAAACGCTTATGATATGAAGGGCGAAGCTTCATATTTTAGTTATACAAGAATCAAAATAGATACAAGTAGGTGCAAAAAAAAATTATAAACACTAAACAAATAAGTCCAGACTAAAATAAGACATTTACGTAAAACAAACGGTGAAAATTTAACGCACTATACATTTTATTCGCCTAATAGTGCCAAAAAAATGATGAACCGCTAACAAAGTGATTATCATAAAGACGATCAGGTAACGACACGTGTTAAAGAAAATCAAAACGTGGCACAATAATATTTCATTGAGTTTGGTAGTACCCTATGTCGTTGTGAACGATAACGTAGGCCAACAGAACACTAATAGCTGACAATAATTAAACGTTAAAAATAGAAGACGAGAACTACAAAAAAAATTATATAGCCATTGACTTCGTTATTTGCAATTGTTCTATGTAATAATGGAAAATTCAAAGTCAAACAATAAGTCAATATAGCACGCATATCAAGTTGAAGTTTGTTTTTTTCGAAACGTCCAAAAAATAAGAGATAACAATCAATGCAATTGTTCTATGTAATAATGAAAAGTTCAAAGTCAAACAATAAGTCAATATAGCACGCATATCAAGTTGAAGTTTGTTTTTTTGGAAACGTCCAATAAATAAGAGATAACAAATGGATTCAATAAGAAGTATGCATGCATGGAGTCTAACAATGAAAGATACGTTGAGTGAGGAAAAAAATATATCTATATACATGTTTTAAATTTTCTTCACTCTTTTAGGCCTTGAGAAATGAAAATACAAAGAAAGAAAATAGCATTAATTATACGATCGTTGTCACGCATCGTTTGCGTGCAGATTTTTAGTAAACAACCGTAAGAATGAAACATCTGTGAATCAATTAGAACGGGACACTGAATAATATGCGATGACAGAAATAATATTAAGGAACATAATATACTGAATTTAAGACTGATACACATCATATTAAAGCGGCAAATATCGTATGTATTACTAAAATATATTAAAACCGTCAACAGACTATAGTAGGAAGTAAAAAACAACTTACCGTAAATAAACGATATGAAGAATCAATTTTTTTTTAAACAGAAATACCTGTAAAAGAACATAAAAAACTTTATTAGTTTTAAAATTTAGAATCGAACGTATAGTTACTACAGAGGTTATTAACTTTATTTATATTATCATACCAATTCTATTACCACACAAAAAATGCATCGTCGAAACGAAAGATTAATTGAAATAAGAATACATATTATTATACCTATATATAAAGTTAGACGATCTGTAAAAATCGTGCTATGAACAGTGCCGTTTGTGAATTTCCATTCTGATTTTTCAAGTGAACTATCTGAGCCTTTGAATCTTGATCGGAGGGTGAGGTCTATATTAAAATATTATTTCCGCCTGCAGCTCTGTCCAAGATTATCGGTGGCACAATGGAGGGGTTAAATTTGTGGGGACCTGTACCATATTGTTCAGGACTACCAATTTGCATCTCAGACATGAAAACATTCACAAGATCAGCCACAGAATTGCTAAACCCACGTGGGTGGGCCCCCGACAGAGAACTCCTATGGAAATAATAAAATTTTCTATGATCTGGATGAACACGGCGTAGGAAAAAATATAATGAGTGTTGTTATCATAACCTTGCAATTGCATCCGGGTCCATATGAGTAAACTGTGCTCCCGTTCTTGTCACCTGCCAAGGCAATTCCACCAAGCATGTTTATTCGGTTCTCTCTCGCAAGCAGAAAAAAAAATAGATTTGGGAAGAAACCAGAGCGAGAAAACTAATCGGGTTCTTCAATTTTACAGTTGTGTCGATCCACCACGACAGTCGGCCAAAGAATGTAGTCTGCTCACCACGATGAATCCATAGAGATCCGTGTTCGTTGGATTCTGTTCATTGTGCTCTGTCTGTCATCAAGGAGGACGAGATAGAAGATAGCCTACAGGCTGGCCATCTGGGAGCACCATGGAGTTCGCCAGTAGCTCCGCACCGAGTCGTCGCACTTCATACAATCAATTTTATATCTTTTAATTTTTTTATAAAGAAATTTATATGTTTTCCAACCAAAATTCTTTGTTGAAATTAATGAATGGGAATCTATCCCAATATTTCTTCAACTCCTTTTTTTTCTTTTGGAGTTGAGGGTTGAGGCTCATAGGAAAATTTCATCAAGTCACAAAGCAATTACGCGGTGATGTATCATCTTTCCTATTGCGCAAGATTAATGAAAAATTAGAAGAGACATAGTGCTCCATTAGTCGGACTTGAAGAGGAATGAAGGAGTTGGTTTTTGGGGAAAAAAGGTGGGATTGAGTTCGGATTTTATGTGACCGGTGAGAGGTGTGTGTAGCATGAGAAAAAGAGGAAATTTGAGGTTATAATATTTCAGAAAAAAATGTTAGTTTGCGAAAAAAAAACTTCTATTATATTCACACTCTTCAACATAAAGAAAAATAATAGCAAACAATTCCTTCTTACAATCGTGTTATATTCAATGTTGTTGTTGCGTTATAATAGCAAACATAAGTTGACAATTTGTAATATTTAGTACATTATTATATATTAATTGAAAAATTAAGTATAACTCTCTGATCAAAACATGTAGTATATATTAATCCATTTCACATTATCATAATTTGTTAATTGTTTTGAACTCAGTCTATTTATTAATTAGTTTGTAATTAAGAAGTCATTATATGTTATTTTGTGTTTTTTTCTTCTCAATTGATAATATTTATTTACTTTGGATATTAACTTACCATTATTAAATTTTGGTAATGTTTTAAAACATGAAGCAATAATTTGTATTATTGAAAATGTTAAAAAGTTCATAGTTGGTTGAGATTATATTGTACTATTAAATAAAATTTCTAAATTTCTATAGTCAAGTTATTAGCAAAATGATACAATATAAACTTTTTACTTTTATTAAGCAAACATAATAAATCATTTGTAGCGTGTTATTATGACTTCTGTTTTAGTGAAATTCATTCAACATAAATAAAAAACATTGCCCTACACTCTACACTACAGACTCCACCGCCCTTACTCTGCACTAATACCCAAAAAGTTGTGCAGCTAACGCATTGTTAGTTAAAAAAAATAGAAAACATTGTCAAATATTTACACAAAACTTATTCCGAAGGATGGTCGCGGCGAAGCCGCGACATCAAAGCAATCTAGTTTCTTTCGTTGGTATCTATCTGACTATCTCCTGCTTCTAATTAGTAAATCAGATCAAATTAATTTCATTCGTCGACTCCTGCATCTTGAAGGTTCATTTGACCCGTGCAGATATGCACGAACCTATGTTACCATGATTCGTGAATTTCATGCCGTATCTCGTGTCGGATACGTATCCGACACGGATTCGCATGCGACGCGTGTGCGATACGCACTAAAATCCGCCACGTGGCGTATCCGAGCATTTTGAATGTTTTGACCGTCAGATACGGTCGCCGATACGATTGAGACACGCGTGTCTGGCCCAATCGAGTGCCGCATCTGATCCCATAATATATTTTTTTAATTTATTATATTTGATATTTATGTGTTTATAAATCATAAAAATCATAAATCAAGCATTAATGAGGTGGCTTGGTGGGCCAGCGCACAAAGCATGGACAGGATCAATAGCCAACGCAAACACGCGCCCATGTGTTCAGCAACTTACTCATACTATATATACTATCCATGTAGAATATCTATATCCCATGTGGGACTAAACGTTACTTCAAAACCGGAAAATTAACATTGTTGGGCCTCGGCAGCTGGGCTATGTTTATTGTCAATATATAAAATCTAAATAGATAAAGTTTCTAACTATAAATCATTAACTATTAATAACGTTATATTATTAATAGTTTAATTTCTCAATATAAATTAAAAGATTACAAAATAATGTTAATAACATTATATTAATAGAATATATAAATTATTTTTAATATTTAAAAATATTTTTTTTATTATTTTAATTATTTTATATATACAGCCGTATCCTAATTTTTTTAAAAATGTCGTATCCCCGCACCCGCATCGTATATACCCGCACCCGCACCCAAGTAACATAGGCACGAACTGACGAACCCGGCACCTGGCGCTGCTTGCATGCAAGCTTCTTGACACGTGTTAATCTTTTAATCAGAACCCTACACGTGTCCCTCATCATCCCCATGGTAAGCATCGCTCCTCTTATCTCCAAAACCGTACTCCTGACACCTGCTCACACTGTGCGCTCTCCCACACCTCCACGTAAGCACCTTCTCTAGTAAGTAACTATCCGTTTTATTTTTTAGCCCATACTTGCGTGATTTTATTCTCATCCTTCCCTTTCAAATTCCATCTATAAAAGATCACCAGCTCCTTTACCATCTCCGCTTGATTCCAGTTTCTTAAAGACTAAAGTAGCGTAACACACAGTGTGAGAAGCCACGAACTAAACTCGGAAAACAACACCCAATTAGGAAAGCTATAAGCTGAAAATGGCATCCAGGCAAGCTGAGAGGATGGAGGCTCGTGCTGAGGCCGAGGCCAGGTCAGCTGCAGATGACATTGCAAAGGCTCGAGAGGAACGTGAGCATGCGCATGTTTCGGACAATGTCAGTCTAGTTCGCGAACATCCCGAACGGGACCACCGTGGTGGCATCTTTCAAAGTGTCATAGGTGCTGTGAAGAACACCCTTGGTGGCGCTAAGGACACCACGGCTGAGAAGACATCCCAAGCCCAGCAAAGGATCGGTGAGAATACTGAGGCGGCAAAGAACAAGGTTGGTGAGTATAAAGATTATACTGCCCAGAAGACGGGAGAGACGGCAGATGCCACCAAGGGCAAGGTTGGGGAGTACAAAGATTACACAGGACAGAAGGCGAGAGAGGCCACAGATGCTACCAAGAACAAGGTCGGCGAGTACAAGGACTATGCGGGGCAAAAGGCAGAAGAGGGTAAGAATAAGTTGGGGGAGTATAAGGATTCAGCAGCTGAGAAGGCGAAGGAGGCCAAGGGCACAACCATGCAGAAGTTGGAGGAGACGGGTGAAGCGACAAAACAGAAGATGGGGGAGTACACAGAGGCAGCGAAGGAGAAGGCCAGAGAGGCTGGGGATAAGGTGGTGGAGACAAAGGATGCAGCAGTGGAGAAAACAAAGGAAACAGCTGGTTCGGCAGCGGATACGATGAGGGGGACTGCTGATGCTTCAAAGAACAAGTTGGAGGAGTACAAGGAGTCGGCGGCAGATGCAGCTAAGAAGGCGATGGGCTATATGACAGGGAAGAAAGAAGAAAGCAAACAGAAGCTTGGCGAGGCCGGAGAAGCTACGAAGGTAATTGATTTAGTAAATGTTTTGCGGGTATTGAACGATTGATATCATTTTTCCTCTTTTAGCTGTATTGTGTAATATTGTTTTTTTTTTTTTTGTAGGAGAGGATGAGCCTTGCCGAAGAGGAAGCTAGAAGAGAGATTGACGAGGCGCGAAGGAAGGCAGAGATGACAGCTGCAAAACAGAGGGAGAGGGACAATTGGCCTGCTGGCAGAGAAGGGGATGCAGAAAGGTATTTTACACTTTAGGGGCCGTTTGGATCCCCATGGAATTTTAGGGAATTTCATCTTCCTATCATAAATTTATTATAAACAATTCAAACTCTTCACAAAATGACACACTTCTCAATAAATTTATTCCTAGAAATTGCAACTTTCCCAAATTCCTAAGCGATCCAAACGGCCCCTAAAGTTGGATTCAAGAATTTTGAATGTCTTCATGACACGGAAAAATTCATATATTTAGGTTTGATTGAATATTTCATTTGGATAATGGCACAGTGGCAGAGGTGGCGGCATTTTTGGTGCAATTGGGAGCATGGCTGATGCAGTGAAGGAAAAGCTCACCGTGTCCGGAGATGATCATGGTCAGACTGGTGACCGGAGTGGAGCAAAGTCATCGGATGATGATGTAATATTGCGTGCGAAAGATGTGGATGTGATAGAACCAGCGGGGCGTGACTCGTCCAAACAGGGCAAGATGTGAGATGTGATCGTTGCATGTTTTGAGTTGGAAAGTGATCTTGTGTGTTTTTTTTTTTTTTTGTTATGCTGTCCAGGGCAGCAGTGCTTTGTATTTGCTTTTTGCTTTGTTTACCAAGAGCTCATGTTGACTCTTACGCTGTGAATAACTTCTGGTTTTAGTACATTTTGTTGGCAGCTTTGATGAAGGATGTGGTCTTAGAACCTCATTTTAGTATAAAAAACATTTCGTTAATTGGCAGCAAAATATAGATTCGTCTTCTTAGTGGCTGTGTTTGGATGGTGGGGAGTGGGAAGAAGGAATAAGGAATAAGAAATTTTTTTAATAAATTTATTTCTAACCATCCAAACTCTTCACAAAAGTTACACAGTTCCCAATAAATTTACTTCTTTCCAATAAATTTTCTCTTTTTTTTTTTTCCTACTTTATTCTCAACACATCTAAACGGAGCCAGTGTTTTTTAACCTAGTTCTATCTTTAGCCATTATATGAATGGATGGTTAATTACCGGTGTAAGTGATTATGGGCGGCTAGAATTCCATCAGTAAGGAGGCGGAGCGAACGGTTGAACATGAGATCAAGCGAAGAATTCTCGTAATTAACGAATTTTAATCATTAGTGTTGCAATTCAGTCTGTTTTATTAACATCTGCCACGTGAGTTTCGCGCAAATCTCCGATCAGTGAACTGATGATCCAAAGATTTTTTTCTTTTTTTTTTAGTAGCATATCCGTGTAGTATTGAATAGAATGGTATTTTCACATAAGCCAATTTCATATAAACTTTTTTTGGGCAAAATTTCAAATCCCGAAGGCAGCCAACATCATCTATGCATTGCTAAGACAACGCTATATATATATATATAAAGTTTATTATGCACTGTAGTGTATTGGCCAATCTGTGCACTGCAATACGGACCGTTAGATCTGTGTTAAGATTTGAACTGAAGATTTCGCTGGATGACAATTGATATGATATCCTTGAGGCCTTATCCTGTTCCGCCCTCTATATCTCTCTCTTAAAGGAGTATACAAACTCTCCGCCCTCTATATCTCTCTCTTAAAGATAGTCACAAAAAAAGTTCTCGCTCACGATCGCGGTTCCTCTCTCTTGCGCCTTTCTCACGATCGCGGCTCTCTCTCGGCTCCTTTCCGTAAGAGACGACTGAACCCTCTCTATCGTTGCCGATGATGTCGAAGCTCTCGACCTAGGGTTGGTCTCTAAGCAAAGGTAACTCAATCCTCTCCATTTCTTTTTGTTGCCAACAATTTTGCTTGATTTCTCTGCTCTCGATTTTCCTCTCCGACACTGACCCTCTTTATCGGCTCTTGCCTCTCTTTCTTCCTAGATGAGTGATTTAAACCTTGTTCCAATGGAATGTCCGACGAACTCTCTCAGGTAAAACGATCCTTTCCCTTTCCTCCATTTTCGCTCTCTCAATTTTGGAGTTAATTTTTCTCCTTTAGTTTGAGTTTTTTTTTTATAAATGCTAGATTTTGGAAGGATTACGTGAGTATAAATTTTACAAAAAGCAATAGGCAGGCTACATAGGCAATCTTGTTTCGATTGTTTTTAAGCCCTATAAAATTCTTACGAAATCATATCAATCAGATGCAGTTAGTGATAATAATGTACATTTATGCTATATTTAGTTAATTGTACATAAACCTAATTAGATGGAGTTAGTTTCAACAATGTACATTTATGCTATTAGATTTGACAATTAATATCAGATAAAAAAGCTTCCTATCAAGGGAAGAACTTGTGGATATTGTGGACTTGTAGCTAAACATAATAGTAGAACATGCCCGAAAGTACTCAGTATGCTTGTTTTTTCCTAATTTCTATTCAGACCCAAAAGAAAAAAAAGTTAATAACCTGCCTCTCACTTGTTGTTAGATCCTAATTTGAACTGCGTGAAAAATGCAACTACATTTACTGTCAATGAAACTTCAGTTTGTCTCACAGTATGTTTTTTTTTTTTGCTTGCATTAGAAAATAGATGATCAAGTCGCAGGACAGGAAATAGATATGATGGAGGAAGATGAAGAAGAATTGGATGAATGTAATTAGTTTTTATGGTAAAAATTTGTGTAATCTGCTATCATTTTGTTAAAAAGTATTTGGCATGAACTATAAAAATGCCTCATTTTGTATAGCATAGGTGATATCAACTGAATTATGGAGTAGCCTCATTTTGTACAGCATAGGTGATATCAACTGAATTATGGAGTAGCCTCATTTTGTATATCAACTAATGATTGTCTTATCATATTTAAGAATTTAATCTGGCGCTCTCATATTTTATCATGTTTACCTTTGTATGTCTATTGTACCGCTGTACCTTTGCTATCTATGTGCGCATGTAAATCAGCGACATGTGTATATATATACAAGCTATTTATGTGCGCATGTAAAGTTACTTATTTATAAAATGACGTGTACCACACAAAATGGTTACTTGTTTATAAAATGATGTGTACAGATAAAAATGATTTTATGATAAAGTAATCCAAGGTATCAAAACACTAAAAAATAACGGAAACATTAAGTTGCAAATTTGCAATAACTTAAACACTACAAGGGCATGATTTAGTGCTGATTCTCCATTTGCATTGTTGAAAAAAATGGTCAAAGCCATCTGTCTCACTGTACAAACCACAAAGGAACAAATGAAATGAAAAAAAAAACACATCCCCACATTTATCTCTCTATACTTCCATTTGCATGTATCGACTCTACTATGTAACTAAAGATGTAGTGAAATATTAAGCAAAATAACTTCTCCTCTTTATGCCTTGTTGCTATCACCATGCCACTGTATCGACCCCTACCATTAGATACATGCCAGCTAACAGACCTGGCCAATTCATGGCTATTCCAGTTGCTAATGTCTGAAGCTGATGATGACAACGACTCATATAACAACAGCCAAAGCTACAATTAAACAATGAAAAATAGTAAGCTTCTAATTAGACATGACAGAACAAAACACCACTTGATAAATAATATACTGCTAAATTTAGACCAATTAGATTATATACCGAAAGATTGTATTGGCTTATGTACTATCTGGTAACAAACTTATGTATACCAAACTATAATATTTTAGCCCAATTTGGTTGTATAGGCTTAATTACAATGATAATAATCAAAACAAAACTACAAACAGTGGATTAAAAAGCCCAAATTGAGTTGCTATTTTGGAAATTAAAAGTAATTGGAAGTTGATATCTATTGTCAGAAACAAGAAAGAAGTGAAACGTAATTTAGACCAAAGGGAATGAGGGAAAAAGATACAGTCAGTTACATATGCTCCTTTGATGGTCTGGGCGGAAATTGGAAACCTTCGCCACTGACAGAGAAAGGAAGCAAAACCCTAGGTCGTAAAGAGCGAGCCGAGAGGGTGGAACCCTAAGTCGTAGCGAGAGAGTCGTAGTTAGTGGAACCCTAGGTCACAGAGATCGTCGCTCCTCCATGGCCTAGGCGAACCTCTAGGTCGCCGGGAGTGATGAGAGAGAAGAAGCATCTTAGTCGAGAGAAGGTGAGTGAGATCAAGAGGAGAGGGTCAGTGAGCGAGATCAAGAGGAGAGGATGGGTTCCGGTAAAAGATTTGAGCGTAAATCAAAGAAGGGTTTCTTCTGTAGAGACTTATCGAAAGAGAGAGAGGAGACGAATAAGAATTGCGGAACAACTAAATTTTTTCGATCTAGCGAAATCTTCAGATCGAATCTTCACGCAGATCCAACGAATTATATTGTAGTGCATAGATTGGCCAATACACTACAGTGCATAATAAACTTTCTATATATATATATATATATATATAGAGATAGGCTATTGTCCTTTGGATAGGACTTAGCCATTTTCCTATTCAGTTTCAGACTGTCGGATTGTGTTAAGATTCGTGTCTAGAAATAGATATCCGGTTTGGATCCGTGCGCTGAGTTAAAATTTTTTCGTTACTCTCTATACGCATCTCCGTCACTCCTATCTCCGTCTCCAAAAATTTTCCGTTACTTCCCTCCACTATTGGTACCCTGCACGGAGCCTCTTTCTCCTTCATCGCCTCATCACCAATATTTGGAAAATTATTAACACCCCCAAATTGAATTCAACGAATTGACATTGGAAATCCCCATCCAAAAATTTCTGCTACTTGAGATATACCTTTTGTGTTTGCATACAAAACCCCTCATATTCTAGGTCATTTATGCAAAGCAGCCTAACAGTAAATTTAAGGTTCAGTCACACAAGGCTAAACTATTAATTTCTACATTGTTTCTGTTCAACAAAGTACACTAATGATAAGTTCACTTAACTTTAGAACTAGCATTGGCAGGGCCTCGTGGAAGTGAGTATGACCAAATTAACTTTACTTATGTTTGTAAAAATTACCTCAAAAAATGTAAAGGCAAAAGCAGATTTTATTATTTTTTTCTGGTATCTGCTTGTACCAGTAACATACATGAAAAGCATTTTTCCCAAAGCACTCCTCAAGTTCACTAGTTCACTTGTACCAAAATAAAAATTGATCCTAAAACGGTATGAAGAGAGAGCTTCCTGTATGGCACCAATTGTAAATTTTTAGATCAATTTCATTCTAACGAAGAAGTAAGCCCGAGTTTTTTCAATAAGCCCAATATCAGTTTCAAACTAGTAAATCAGAGGGGATGAGGCTTACCAAATCAACTAGAAAAAATTATACAGCCTGAAATTTTATTTCAATCCCTTAAATGGCAGTTTGGCACAAATTAAGTAAAATTATGACCAGCAAATTTGTGATTTCAAACAATAGTGGTTCTGACTGTTATGATTTGCAACAATGTTGCAGAATTTAAAAAACTCGGTTAAATTCAAGCTTGACCTAATTATAATGCTTTAAGAGGTTCTAATGTCATATAAATGCAATGCAAGACAAGGCTTAAACAAAAATTTTAAGCGAGTTTCAGGCTTGCCTAGGGTTTTAGTCGAGTTTGAGAGAGAGAGAGAGAGAGATGCGAGATTTTGAGAGATGAATAGATTCCTTTCTTCGGCCTACAGATTTTGAGAGAGAGAGAGAGAGAGAGACGCGAGATGGAGAGAGGGATTGTTCGAACTCGAACCTAGCAAGCGTGAGAGAGAGAGGACGCACAATCCTGGAAAATTTAAGCCGCGTACCTGGCCAGCGAGAGAGAGAGAGGTGCCCTCCTGTTGGAGAAGGAGACAGAACAACAACGGAGTAACGGAGGTGCGGAACGAAAATTTTTAACTCACATTTCCTTTTCAGCGCCTCAATCTGAACTGTTAATTTTAATCAACGCGCGAATCTTGACACCATCCGACGGTCTGAAACTGAATAGGAAAATGACTAAGTCCTATCCAAAGGACAATAGCCTATCTCTATATATATATATATATATATATTTACCAATAAAAAGCCCGTAGGCATTCATTAATTAGGATCAGATAATACAAAGTTTGATCCAAGTGAACTCCATCTCCACCTATCTATAGCTAAAACACAGTAGACCAACATTCAACAAAACTCAGAAAGAGATAAAAGACCGACAACGCTATATTTTTTATTGAGTCGCATGTGTGCCAATTTTGTTTATTTATCTCATGCAGGATTCAACTTAATTGGATTTATGAATTCCATGATTATCCCTTAAAATCTCTCCCAATTCTGATAAGAGATGAGAATTTCAGGAGGTATTGCAACACTTTTGATCATTTTGAAAATATATTGTACAACCTCCCGAAAATATTATAACAAATGAAATTTATTACTTCACCTCTTAAAAGTCATTTAATAAAAATGTATGTACTGTACTATTTTTAAATTTATATACTTTAGTGTTTTTTTTAGTACAAGTATTAAAAATAATAAAAAAACATATAAAAGAGAGCACCGATGAAGTAAATAAAATGAGTTACTGGCTGAATACAAAAGAATTGTAACACGGGACAGTTGAATTGCACATGAGGCCTTAGTATCCATGAAATTGAAAATATGTTCATTGATCAGCATGTATTAAAAAATTTTCGAACCACAAATTTGTAGTTTTTTTTTTTCAAACTCGTTCTAATCGAGTTAATTTTTCACCGTACAACAAGTCAACAACGGCCCATTACTACCATTGAGGCTGGAATACAAATTGGGCCTAATCTCACAGTGCGAATCTCAAAGCAAGTCCAGTCACCTCGTTAACGGGGCCCATCGTTTCGCTTCAGTTTGACTTCGTTTGGTGGAGAGAGAAAACCTATTTTTTTGTTTAAAATTAATGCTTTGTTAATTGCTACTTCAACACCAAGGTATCTTTGATCGGAGAGAGAAATCGTTTCCTTCGCACTACAGTACCTTTGAGTTGAAGACTTCTCCCTCTGTTTTCCCCCAATATTTATAAAGCACAGAAATTTTTTTATTAGGCTTATTTTAATAAAATAAAAGCTGGAAAAAGTCTAATTGGACTATTGGAGAAAGCTTTCCCTTCCCTTGCCTTCTATATTTTTGGCTCCCGGGATCGACTTCCTAAAGATTGAATCGAAACCACCATTCCTGGTTAGTTTTTTGCTCTTTTTTTTTTTCATGCCTTATCGAAGTAAAGTTTGTAGAGAAATTCATAAATTAGTGAAGCAGGGGGTACAAACTAGGGTTCAATTGGGTTGAAATTCTGGAATTTGCAACCAGTGAATACGATATGCTAAAATTATGTACTACTAATAGGCTATTTGGTTATTGTGTTGCCATAAGTTAAGGGTTTTGTGTGTGAGTTGGGGTTTTTTTTTTTTTTTTGGGGGGGGGGTGGGGGGGGGGGGGGGGGGTGGGGGTTTCTATGCTACAATGTAAAAATTGTGACTCGACTTGTACTAGATGAATTGTTTGGGAGCTTCTACTGGTTCAATGACATGCTCAAGCACCATTTCGTTTTGTTGATTTTTAATTTTTGGTTAGGTTCAAATCATCATATTGAAGTAAAAAGAAATGTCATCGAGTACATTAAGAAGGCGTCTGTATCATGGTGATGTGGATGGAAGAAGAAATGAGCAAATGGACACATTTGGTTCTGATGGTCTTGACGAGCCTCTTCTCGGCAGCTATGGTGACAGATCTAAGGTGATTATATTATTTGAAATAAGAAGTCTTTCACAAATTGCACTGATAATTTTGCCATATGCAAGTACCGCCTAGAACTTTGCAATATAATTAAATGCAATGTGCTTTGCTGAAATTTTGACAAGAAATCATCTAAGTGTATTTGATTAAATGTATCTGTGTAATTTCTTTGGTTTTAATTAGGCATATGATTCCAGAGAGGAAGAAGATTGGGATATTAGAAAGAAAGAGGAACAACATTGGACATTCCTCTTCTCTACCTTGATAGCACAATGGGCACAGTGGTTAGGTATTTCTTTATGATCTTATCCATTTTGTGCACTAGTTATTGGTTTGTGTATATTTCTGAAATTGCATTATAATTTATTTTATCAGTTCATATCTGACTTCTGTTACCAGTAATATTGATTGCGGATCAGATTGGTTTAGGTCTGTCTCAAAAAATTCCGAACAGTGACTATATTTGCTTCGGATTTCTGAATTCCCATTGACCCAAATTGGTTCTGGTTCATGTCCTAAAGGTTGTCACTTGGTTTTCTGTCCTGTTAACGCAAATCCTAAGAATTAAGAAATACAATTCAATATTCATCAATATTGAATAGAACGTACTGTTATAAATATCAGATGCTAAATACTGATTACTGTTCATGAAGTATGTTAAAGGGTGTGTGTGTAGTATGACTTGCGGTAAGCCGGTAAACATAGTAAGGGGGTGTGTAGATAAATGAAAATTGTCTGTTCTTTCCTCTCCGTCTGTCTAGTGTTTCACCACCATCTAGATCTCATGCATATCCACTATTATTAGTTGTGATTTCATTTGTACCCCTCCTATCTTAATGAAAGATTAAAGCACTGTCATGCATCATGCATGTCCCCAATTATTAGCGAGGTTCTATATGTCGCTGCTTTTAATAATTGTCAGTTATTAACTTGCCCCTTTTTCTCTCTCCCCCCTTGCTTTTTTCTGTGCAGCAAATATTTTGACTGAATCTAGTTCAGTGTTTGGAAGATTGCTCCCTTTCTCTACTCAGAGTCAAATTTACCTTAGTCCTTTACAGGTAACTCATAAATCCATTGGGCTTCAAGTCCCATAATAGCATGATATTTTGATTTGTTAACTCTATTAAAGTTTCTCAATCCTAATCTTTCAGGAAGAAAGGTTGAATATTCTAAAGGAGAGACTGCAGGTTCCATTTGATGGCTCCCGAGTTGAGCACCAAGTCTGTTATTCTTTTTAAACATTGACAAGATATTTAATTTCTTTTAAATGCTTATTGATAGTAACACCATACATGCATTTTCAGGATGCTCTGAGGCAAGTTTGGAGATTGGCTTTCCCTGATACTGCAATTCCACCTCTCAAATCTGAGTCATGGAAAGAGATGGGTTGGCAAGGTACTGATCCGTCAACTGATTTCAGGTACAATAAGCTCGAGAACAATGCCTACTTCATGAATTAGAGTTTCCTTTTTATGTCGCCTAAAATTTTGTAAATACTTATTTTCAGGGGTGGTGGTTATGTTTCTCTAGAGAACCTTATCTACTTTGTGCAGAACTATCCAGTAATGATCTTCTTTTGACCTTTAGTTCTCGTTCAATTGGGAAAAATAATTGGCATGGAGTTGGTACTTGGGTATTAGCATACTAACATATTATGTTTCTTCTATTATAAAAAATACAACTTTCTAGCCATATTTTCCCTCTTATATTTTTGATCTACTGCTCTTTTCTGATTCACTTGTGTTAAATCTCATTTGGTTATGCAGGAGTCTTTTCAGAAGTTGCTACATAAGCAGGAAGGTGTGAGAGCAGAATGGGAGTACCCTTTTGCTGTAGCTGGTGTCAATATATCATTCATGCTGATTCAGATGCTAGATCTTCAATCCAGTATGTTCTCTTGAAAATTAAAATTCTCTGTGTGTACAACAAAATGTAGTGTTTCCTTTTTCAACATATGATTCTTCTATTTAGTTGACGTAACCTGTTCACTGTAGCAGGCATGCCAAGTTCGCAAGCCGGTATTCGTTTCTTGGAGCTGCTTGCTGAAGATGAAAATGCATTTGATAAGCTATACTGTGTGGCATTTCGGTTGATGGATGCACAATGGCTCTTGAAACGGGCTTCGTATATGGAGTTCAATGTACATCGCCCTTTTAGTTTTTATTATTATTTATGTTTTGTTTATCCTAAAATTTTTGTTTGTTTGGTTTTCTTTACCTTACATAATTATGCATGTTTCCAACAGGAGGTTTTGAAGGCTGTCAGAACTCAATTAGAGCGGGAATTGGCTCTGGAAGATGTCACCCATGTAAGGGATCTTCCATCATATACAATGTTGTACAGATAATATGCCATCTCCTGGCAGGTGGCAGCCATGTTAAAAATCTAGACATGCATCATCATGTATACAACGAGAATGAGAATAAAATTTATGTGGTTATGTTTTCAATAAGTTATCTTTGGTATAGGATGTGCGTGTACTAATTTACAACTAGAAGGCTAGTATGAAATGCTTGATTTAATATTCGTGTATAATCTTCTTTCTGAGGAGCATCTGTAATTGATGCTTCAGATTAAGGATGATTTCAGTTCAAAATTAATTGAAGTGAAAATCTCAGTTTAACTATGCACTATTGCACTCACAGGAAAGAATCAGCTCTCTTCCCACAAAATTAGTAGGAAAAAAGAAAATTATAGCGAACTAATGGGCTTTATCGTTCCATAGGCCTCCTCGGGTCTGAAATCAAAGCCTAAATAGAGTAATGGACCCGAAAAATTTAAAAATAATATTAAATTAATATTATATATTATAAATAATATCAATATAATAATATTTTTTAAATAGTATCACAAGATCGGAATCTGAGATTCCGTCCGCAATTACGGAATCCCGGATACCGATCTTAGCTAATTACTCATTTAAATATTAGAAATAATATTTAATTAAATAAAAATTTAATTAATTTATTTAATTAAATATAAATTTAATTAATTTATTTAATTAAATATAAATTTAATTAATTTATTTAATTAAATATAAATTTAATTTATTTATTTAATTAAATATAAATTTAATTAATTTATTTAATTAAATATAAATTTAATTAATTTAATTAATTAAATATAAATTTAATTAATTTATTTAATACATATAAAAATCATTTTGTGGCTATTACAGTTTAGTTCGAGGCAAATTAGAGACGCATTTGAATCATCTTTCAACTTTCGAGTCATTATGAGAGGAATAGAGGACGTGCATGCCTATGAAGGACATCGAAATTTCATGAAATAAGAGATATTTGAGTAAGGACATGAGAAAAAGTGAGACAAAGAGGAATAAATAATGATAAACGGGTGGGTTGACTATACACGGGTTTACTAGTATAAAATCCGCAACCCAACCCGAAGTATCGGGTTTGTCAAACTTAGAACCCGTATCCAACCCAACATCATGCTAACCCGGTAAAAAACGGTTCGGGTCGGGTGGGTTGAACGGATTAAATGGATTCACGGTTTTTTTGTTCGCCCCTACATGTATGAGAAGGGCCGGAGACTTCACGCATGATAATCTAACGGCTGAAGTTATTGCCAACTGTATCAGAAATGCAGTAAAGAGAGATGTCAGTATTTCCTTACTGGGCGTGAAATCTCTATTGGAGAAAGAATATCCGAATGTGGTACCCACTTATAACAAGATTTGGCATGGGCGAGAGAGAGCAATCGAACATTTTTTCGGATCGTGGGAAGATTCATACAACAAACTCCTGAGTCTTTTATTGGTTATACAGATGACGATACCCGAGACGCAGATCAAATGGTTGTTTAAAAATTATAATTTTAATGTAAATTAATTAAAAATTTATAACTTCATTATTCATTTTTTAATTAAATAAAATAATTATTTATATTTTAATTAAATTTATATTTAATTAAATATTATTTTAAATATTATTTCTAATATTTAAAGCTAAGATCGGAATCCGGATTCCGATCTTAGCTTTAAATATTAAAAATAATATTTAAATGAGTAGTTAGCTAAGATCGGAATCTCGGATTCCGATCTTAGCTAAGATCGGTATCCGGAGTTACGTAATTGCGATCGGAATTCCAGATTTTGATCTTATGATACTATTTAAAAAATATTATTATATTGATATTATTTTTAATATATTATATTAATTTAATATTATTTTTAAATTTTTCGGGTAATGGACAGACCGTCAAAAATGGATTTGCATCATTCGCTTTGACTTATCAGGTCGGGTTGGAAAGCAACTTTCATTCTAGACGAGCGCCGCATACGATTGGGGAAGATAACTGATAAGGGATTAGACAAAGCAACCCAACAGAGCTAGGAATGAACGAACGAACGATATGCTCAAATTGTTAACCATGGTGCAGCGCAGTGCCACCCCTTCCCACAAAAATTCAATTAACAAATAGTCACAGCTCACACACTCAGTCAGGGAATGACAGGGGTCATTTTGCAATGTTCTCTCTCTATCCGTTACGATGCAGCTTATCTCCGTTTCTTACCAGACCAAAACCCCAAATCTACCTTGTTCAAACCTCTCAATCTCCACCAATCAATTCTCCTACCCTTTCGTTGCCTCGTTGTGTCTACTGAAGCCAACTCCTCGGCAATCGACCTTGCTACACTGAAGCCATCTAATAATGTCAGTTCCATGTTCTACAGCTACGGCTTCTCGGAGGATCGGGTTGAAAAGATGCTCCAGAAGAGCCGCCAACTGCTCAAGGCAGCCCCTGAGAAAACCATCAAACCTAAGCTCGACTACCTCCTCAGTTTTGGGTACTCTGAAACTGAACTCATAACCCTAATCTCCTCTGACCCTCACCTCCTTGGTTTCAGCCTCGAGAAGCGCATCATGCACAACGTGAACCTTTTGAAACAATTGCTTGGTTCTGAAGAGCTGGTCAAGAAGGCCATTGGCCGCTCCTCACGGCTTCTTAGGTACAACTTGGAGAGGTATATTGTGCCCAATGTGGAAATCCTACGTACACATGGTGTACCAGATAAGAGGATTGCCCAGGTTCTGGTGTCTTTCACTCGTGCCATGATGGAAAAACCAGATAATATTAACAGTGTCGCTATAGAACTCAAGCAGTTGGGAATGGATCCTTCGTCGCGAGCATTCATTGTAGGTTTCAATGCAAAAATTGCAATGGCACAGAGTGCTTGGGATCGCAAGGTGGCATTGTACAAGAGTTTCGGGTGGTCAGACGAAAATTTTCTTTTGGCCTTTACAAAGCATCCATGTTGCATGCTCTATTCAGAAAGGAAAATCAAGAAAATGGTGGTTTTCTACGTCAAGAAACTGGGTTGGGATCCTGTCTCTCTATCTCAGAAGCCGATCCTGATTGGTCTCAGTCTTGAGAGGCGAGTGCTTCCACGGTGTGCAGTCTTGAATGTACTTGCTTCCAGGGGATTGCTGGGAGGGACGGTGTCATTGTCGACACTGTTGCTGTTGTCAGAGAAGAGCTTTGAGGCTAATTATGTGATGAAGTATTGTAAAGATATTAGTATTGTACGCAAGGCTTATGAGGGAATGGTTGAAGGAGATATCACAGCACTTACAAAATGGGAGGAAAGGTACAAAGAGAAGGAAAGTGAGGAGGAATACTGATGTTTTGATTAGTTTCTTTAAAATTTTTGTTTTTTGGTTTTCTGGTACTAAATTTGGGCAACACTGATTAGCAATTGTTGATTCACTTCATTTTTCCCTCACTAATCTACTCTCCAATTGGTGTGCTGTTGACAAATTTTAACCAAGATGCAGTTCAAAGTTCAAAGTCGAGATGATTTGAGACTAGAGGCAGTGGCTCGCTGTACAGCGAACCAGTGTTCAGGGATTTTTTCAGGGAAAAGAAAGAGAACCATGCTAAGGGTACCAGTTAGCAATCTTTTCATTCGAAATATCTGGCAAGTCAGGGAGAAATGTTGCAATGATAAACCTTTATTAAAACCGATATTAGTCAAAATTTCAAAAATTTAATATTTTTTTTTCATTACAGTTTTATCGGTGATAAAAGAAATTGCAAATTACACAGATTTTATACATTGTTTATCAAATGAGTTTGATTCCGAAAGCATAATTAAACGAAACGCCCTCCAAAATTTCAATAACCATCAGTACTGCTATCATTTTATTTTATTTTTTCATAATTGAACCTTTATAATATTGGTATTTATAGTTTGTAATTCTTTTACACAATCAATAAAATACGAAAAGAGATTTATGAGCTAATATTTTAGGGCTGTCAACGGGTACGATACGGTACTGTAGAAGGTATTTTCATATCCGCACATGTTAAATTTTTTTTACCCATACCCGTACCCGTTAAAAAAGACTTTACCCGTACCTACTCGCACTTGTTAAGAATTAACGGTACGGGTAGGGTAACAATACATAATGAATAATAATAATATTAATAATTTAATAAAAAATATATATAATGTGCTAAATAAATAATATCAGATAAATATATAGATAAAGTAAGCATTTAGATAATATTTTAGATATAACAAAAATAATGAAATTTATTCTCATATCAATAAATTAAAAAATTCTATATAACTAATTAAGTAATGATAAATTATAATATAATATAGTGTGTAAATTAATTTTTTCATCATCATAAATAAATTTGGATGAGGATCGAAATTAATAATATATCTTACGAAATGTGTTAAAAACATGACCATATATACATATATGTTTGTAAAATATTACTCGTTAGAAAATGGGTACGAAATAATCCTTATCCGTATCTGTACCCGTACCCGATAAGTTACGAAATTACAATTGAAGTAGGGAAAAATTCTGTGCTCGCAGCTTTTGAGTTGTATTTTATCTTCCTCTTGCACAATCATCAGTTGCCTTCTTATGGAGAGTAAGCAAAGCTCGTTATGATTCTCAACTACAACGAGACAACAAGAACATACAGGTCAGCTACTTGAACTTAAAATATCATTAAGTCATAGTGAACCTACGATGAGACAATAATGGTATTGTTTTATATCTTTCAACTAACTTGTATGCAAATAACCTTTGTATATATATTTTGTTTGGCGCCACCTCAATACCGCTTTCTACTATGCATCAGTTATAAATCAACGCACTAAAAGCATGTATAAAGTAATAATATCAATTCAGGAAACGAAGAAGCAATATCTTCTGGTACCGGCATCGAAAGGTACCAAATTAACCTTCTGGCTTTTCAACAAATCATAAACAATCAGACCCAAACCCAGTACCAAATAAGAAGCAACAGTACCATTATTCAACAAATAGAAAAACCCAGTATCGATAGGTAACAAATAAATTGTTGCTTCATATTCACCATACAGTACCATATCCTCTCCTCATTTCATAAACAATCTTAATTTTATGAATTTTGTGTATCAATGCCCCTATATACAGAATAAATAAAGAAAAAGAAAAAACAACAACAAGCATGCACTCGACAAGATGAAATTCAGCCATGCTTGCTTAGTTGTAAAGCAATGGATTGGAATTCGGGACTTACTGGACGAATTAAGTAGTGACCAGCCGGTGGACCACCAGGATGCAATCGACGGACGGATTCTCTGCGATCTAAGGTTTACCATATCGCTTCGTCTCCATGACGCCTAGCCTCGACGATCGCTTCTCGTCTGTCGTTTCTCGCTCTTTCTTGCTCGATCAGAAGGAGAAGGCCCTGATCAAAATGGTTTTTTCATGGGATTTCAATTCAATTCAATTCAATTCAATTGATTTCATATGATTTCGTAGGATTTTGTTGGATCTAATTACATAAGAATTTTAATCAAATGACACCAAATCCGTTCATATTGATCAAGAATTTTCCAACGAAATGAAATGAAACGAAATCCCATGTTAAAATCATGAGATTTTGATCAGGGGCGAAATCTCTTCGTCCATCTATTTCTCTCGCTTTCTTTTTTTCCCCCTCTAAACAAGACAAAAGGAAAGAAAGAGAAGAGAATACGAATACGAATACGAAGAAAGGGGATCGTATATGCAGTTTTTTTTTATTCCTTTTTAATGGAGAAAGAGATCCTACCGTCTATTCTCAATGCACGCTTCAGATTATAGGACAAGCACTCTGCTTGTTTAAAAAAAATAGGATACGACTCCGGGCTAAGTTAGGGTTTGGTGGACGGTTTGCGAATAGGAGAGAATAGAGGTACGGAGATACGGTTAGATTGCTGGATTGCAGATGGAAAAAAATAGCGGTACGACACCTATGAGATTTAATTAATAAAATACGGTACGGGCAGAATAAATAAATAAATAAATTTTATTGACAGTCCTATAATATTTATTTGAGGATGTTGAAATAAAATAAAATGTGAAACTGGACCAAGCAATTTTAGTCAAAAAAAATAAAATAAAATAAGAAACCAAATCATGATCCTATCCTGCCATCCGACCCGAAACTGTCGTGGTTATTCCGCCCGGAATAATGAAAGAACCAAAAAGGGCAAGTGAGCAGTAGCAGCGCCGTCTCTCTTCACACGAGACACAAGTGAACAAAATGTTGGGCGTTCTAAACCAAAACCCCATCCTTTCCTCCTTCCATCTCCGGCTCGTCAGCCGCGTACTCCACATCTCCTTCGCTGTCTCTTCCTCCTCTCCCTCCCAACCCACCGCTACGTCTCTCTTCCAAAGCTACGGCTTCTCCGACCACCACATCGACCTCATCCGCTGCAAACAACCCCGTCTAACCTCCTGAGAGAGTTCAGAACAAACTCGATTGCTTCGTCTCATTCGGGTTCTCCCCTGATGAACTCGCTACTCTCATCTCCCTCGACCCCATGCTCCTCAATCAGAGCACCGACAACCGCCTCCTTCCCAACCTTGATTTCCTAGAGAAGATGCTTGGTTCTAAGCAGTTGGTCAAGAAAGCCATTGCTCGATCCTCCCGCATCCTCAAGTTCAATCTTGAGAAATATCTCTTGCCTAATGTTGATATGCTACAATCTCATGGCGTCCCGTCTGAGAAGATTGCGCAAGCCGTTGTGCTCTATCCGAAAGTTATGATTAACAAATCAGATGCAATTAATGATGTGGTGAATGAGCTGAAGAGGCTTGGCATGGACCCAAAATCCCGAGCATTCATTGCGGCAATCAATGCTAAATTTGTGGTCAACAAAGAGAAGTGGGACCGAAAATTAGAGCTGTACCGGAGCTTTGGTTGGTCCGATGAGAACTTTCTGACTGCATTTAAAAAGCACCCATACTGTATGGTTACGTCTGAGTGGAAAATCAAGAAGATGATGCGGTTTTATGTAGAGAAGTTGGGTTGGAACCCGGTGTTTCTCGCCCAGCACCCAATTTTCAATGATCTCAGCCTTGAAAAGCGGATTGCCCCACGCTGTGCCGTGTTAGAGATCCTGGCCTCGAGGGAATCACTGGAAGATGAAGCGGCATTGCATAGATTGCTTTTGATGCATGGGACTTTGTTTGGAGCAAAGTTTATCAGTAGGTTTGCTGAGAGCATTCCTATGGTGGTTGAGGCTTATCAAACCAAGGAACCAGGGGATTATCCAGCTCTGAAGTTGTGGCAGCAGAGAAGCAATCAGAAGTCGATTCTAGCAGAGAAACCCCAATTCTGATGCTATTTTTGAGGTAAGGCATTTTTAGTTGTGGTCTCATGAGATTGTTGATAGCTAGATCTACAGTAGAAGTAATTATTTGTTTGATTTCTGGTACCTTCTTCAGTCAAAGTGCTAATTTTGATACTTTCTTCAGAAAATGTTGATTTCTAGAACATTCAATGTGACTTTGCCTTTAGCCCAAGTACTGTACAATTAAGAAATTTGACCTCTACATTCTAGAATTTTTGGAACATACCTGAATTCTAGTCATGTGCTTTGATGTGTAATAATTATGGGCAGAAAGATTTTCCATTTCAAAACCTGCTTAAACAGTTAAAAAGTTCTTTCCATTCATATTAAACCTTAATTCGATACATAATGCAAAACCCCTTGTGGCATTTTATATCAGCATAATCCATCCATGCTAGATGTTACTGGAATTTCCCCATAAACTTTTGTATTATTCATTCTGAGACTTGCATATCTTTTTGTATAACGATTCGTGAATCAGGATTCATTCCTTCGTTTCTTAAATGTCTGGAAGGGCATTGAAGAGCAGCATGCAAAAGCATATACTGTGACGAACGGAAATTACTAATTGCAGCTACATTGTTAACTAAAGTATTGCTGATTTGTTCAAAACTTGATTTTGCTGGATATCATTTGTTTTAAGCCTTGAGAGCACAAGCTGGTTTTTTTTGGAACACACGCATGTCTTACCAGTTTAACCTCCATGCCAAGAAGTGTTGTTAGAGAGATTATTTATGCCTGTACCAAGATGGATGGTAGATCCTTGCTTGCCTAATGCCTATCCAATGCCAAGTTTAAAAACTATATTTGAATTTGATTCAAACAAATGAAACAAAGACGATTACTGTTAATACAGTATAGAGCAATTTATGTCCTCTTTTTGAAAGCACGATGGTATTTGTAGCTTGTTTTCTTCTTAATTTTAATTTTGGAAGAAATTGGGTCTAATTGCCACCTCAAGTTCAATATCTTCTATTACCATGTGGCGTCATTTATTTGAAGGTTGTTCCATTTTTTTTTTATTGATTCACCTTGGTTTTCTGGAGCTTGCTAGCTTTATCGATTGAAATAGAAGGTTTGAATTGTAGTCAAATCCAGCACAATTTTATCTGATTAATTTGATATACTTTGAAGGATAAAAGTTGGGTGTGATTGTCTAGAAGATCCAAATATGGGTCATAGGCTCATAGCTTTCGTTTATGTGATTATGTGAAAATAAAGATTCCGAAGAGTACATTTGATACACTGATTCTGATGCGTTAACGAAAGTATATATGACATTTTATCAATTAAAACTAAACTAACAATCAAAACTGATAAAATTATTAAAGATTTAATTATACTATAAAGGAAAGTCAGTTGTGAAGTATTGACATAATCTTGATGGGTTGTAAATTATATCCATTATAATCCCATAACTAAAGAAACAAATAAATGCGATAGTCGTTTGAAGATAAATATGCGAACAAACAACGACAAACTGGCATATATCACAAGTAATTGGTGAAGATTGAGCAATTTTTTTTATAAATTTTTTTTTTTTAATTATTTTCAATATAATTAATCTATGTTATAATTGTAACATTACTGACTGGCATGATGGTAAACCCAGTCCCAATAGTGTCTAAATCAAATTATAAATCAAAATATAATAATGCATGAATTATATGATAAAAAGAATTAAATGAAATAAATTAAAGTAACAGTAAATTTGACAGGATTAGTAGCCATAGCTAGTTCATCAAAATCCTGTCACCAAAAAGTATATGTACCAAAAAATCACAAATCCTTATTCAATAATCACATTTATTTATTTTGCGTCATAAGGGGAGTTGACTTGATCTCCTTAGGAATGAATTTCCTAGAATTTTATTATTGTCATGCATGAAATGGATGTCTAAATTTTGATTTTAATTCAAAAGCTACAATTGTGCTCTTGGTTAATATGATAATTATTATAATAATTAAGAGGCATAATGCGCTTGCACATCAATTGCAGCGGTAAATCTGAAGTCAGGGGTAAGCTATTCTCATGGGAATAAGGAAGGAATAAGGATTTTAGGAAGAAAATATTGGGAAATGTGTAATTTTTGGGAAGAGTGGGAAGATGTTATTCTGGGAATAAGAAATGTTGTTTGGATGGTGAGTTAGAAATAAACAAATTGATATTAATTTAAATAAATTATTAAAAATTATTATTTTTATATTAAATAAAGTACTAATTAAAGAACACATAAAATTTCATTTAGTTATTAGTATTTAGCTAATTTTGTTGAAATTATGTATATATAATTGTTGGAAGATGTTATTCCTAGAAAGAAACTATTCACATAAGAAGAAATTATTCTTCTCCTTATTCCTAACTCGTTTGGATGCCTAGAAAGAAGCTATTCTTCCCATTCCTTTGCAATCCAAATGACCCCATATTTATCATTCAACTTTCCAGACATCAGGAGCCTACATTTAGCATCTCTAATACTGACTGCGGCACTTATTGGCAAAATACATCCATATTATTGGATGCCCATAAACTTATTTTGTATTGTTCATTCTGACAGTTAATTTTTTTTCTTTTTTTAACATAAAGATGGGTGACTTGCAATTCACTTCTTTGTCTCTCATTAACATTTTAATCATCTTGCAGGAGAGCTGTTATGGAAACTATAGGGCATTCAAGAGCAGCATGCTAAAGCACATATTGCGATGAACAGAAATCATTAATATTGTAGCCCCAGTTTTTTTTTTGCCTAAAGTATTGCTGATTTGTTCAAAACTTGAGTTTGCTGGAGGTCATTTTCTTAATCTTCAGACCACAAGCTGAAATTTATGGAAAACACGCATGTGTACCAGTACCAGTCAAACCTCTATGCCAGAATCCGTTGCTAGAGGAATAATTTTGTGCGTGCATGAAAGATGGATGGTACATCCTTGATTTTTTGATGCCCCTCTGCTGCCAAGTTCAAAAACTGTATTTGAATTTGGATTCAAACAAACCATCTTTGAATCACTGTGTAGAGTATTTCATTTTCTCTCTTTTGGAAAAGCACAAGGTATTAGTACCTACTGCTTCTTTATAACTTTACTTTTGGAAGTAATTGGATCTCATTGCCACCTCCGGTTCAAACATTTCTCGTCTTCCAATATATCATTATTTTTCATTTTATTCACATTGTGCTGTGGTATACAAATTTTATTTGATTAATTTTATATGTTAGATATAATGGTCTAAGAGTCCTGTGGAAGGACACTTCATATATCTAAGAAATCGGATCTAATAATCCTGTGGAAGAACATTTTTTTCATCATGCGAGTAGTTAGATATCCATAGAACAGTTAAAAGTAGGCTATTTAGAAGTCTTTAGTACCGGAACTCTATTTCCATGGCCCAGCTTGGAATTGTGATAGTAGAGTGAGTCTATGATCCTTAACGAGGCGAATATCCTAACACTTCGACCCGAAATGTTGTCGGATTCTTGTCAGCTATAACGGGTTCCGTTCACCATAGTCCGCACGGGTTTTTTTCCTACGTCTACGTGGGATGTTTCAGTTCAAGATAAGAGCTAGTAGCGCTGCTGAGCATCGCCCGCCTCCGCAGCTCCCTTCGTTTCTCCGTCTATAATAAAGGAAAAGAAAAAGGAAAGAGAGATAAATCCACAGAGAGAGGGAGAGAGATGCTGGGAGTTGCTCTCCGTCAAAACCCACTCACTCTCCGAATCCGTCGTTCCGACCCAAACCCAGCAATCTCCGTTATTCCTTCGACCAAACCATCTTTCCCATTCGCACCCCTTTCATCCTCCACATCTCCACCTCCGAACCCATTCCCTCGGCACTATCCACCGATTCCCTCCCTGAAACTTCCCAAACTAACAATTCTCAACTAGTCGTCTCCCATATGCACATTTGTGTGCTCTTTCTCTCTCTCTCTATATTGAATTTTGCTACGGTCAGTCGCGACTCAAAACTCATAGATCTGATTCAAAATAATCGATCGAAACCGTGTAATACGATCTCCCTATTGAAATCTCTATATTGACCAAATTTTATATTTTTTTAAAATTTTAAAAAATCGTTAATCTCATTAGTTCTGAACCGTTAAAAAATAACATTTTTTAAAAATCCGAAAAAAATATTTAAAAATTTCAAAAAAAATTATAAAATTTGGTCTGCATGGAGATTTCAATAGAGAGATCGTATTTGACAGTTTGGATCAGTCATTTTGAACTAGATCTAGGAATTTTCGAGCGTGACTCACCATAGCAAAACAAATTTTATAAATTTTTTTAATTTTTTAAGTATTTTTTTAAATCCGAAAAAAATATTTAAAAAAATATATAAAATTTGATCTACATGGAGATTTCAATAGGGAGATCATATTGGACGGTTTGGATCAGTCATTTTGAACTAAATTTAGATGTTTTGATCGCAACTCACCAAAGGGTTCATGAGTCGCGCTCAAAATTAAAAAATTTAGTTCAAAATGACCGATCCAAACGGTCTAATACGATCTCCCTATCGAGATTTCCATGCAGACCAAATTTTAATTTTTTTCAAAATTTTTAAGCATTTTTTTTGAAATTTTAAAAAATCGTTAATCTAATTAGTTCTGAACCGTTCAAAATCAGCAGTATTTAAAATCAGAAAAAATACTTAAAATTTAAAAAAAATACTTAAAAAATTTAATTACATGTAAATGATGCATGATTTAAGTGGCATGTTGAATGGTATCCTATTGAAGTGTGTTCTGATTGAGGTAAGTACAGCTTGTGTGGTTGAGATAGACACTCGTAATGTTTGGAGATTTGTCGTGTATATAGTAGTTGTATATATATACATACGACTGTATATATATATTTTTTAAAATAGTAAGCTAGAACCTTGTGCTCTTGTATACTTTATTTAATTTCTGTTTTAAACTAGACAAAATATTCTTAAATTTTGTGATGGTGGCACCGTTAGTATCTGCTCAGCTGGCACATGTATATATGTAAATCATGCAAAATGTTCTTGGCACTGAACTACATATCTTGTGTGGCTTGTGTCAAAGTAACTTACTTATATAGACCTGTAACTTTCATGGTTAAATGAGGTATACTTGTAATTATTTTGAGAGTTTCTATGTATCTTAGGTGCTGCTTATATAACATGTATGCATGTTTTATTGTGTAACTATACTATATCCATACTACAAGCATTGAGTTAAGTTGAAGGTACTGTTGGTAGTTATTTTTATAACCATGTATTAACTTTTCTATTTGATTTATACATGTACTTTCATATTTTGAAGTCTGTATCGTAGCATGCTAAGATAACTATATCTATGTACGCTTTATAGATGTGCTTATATGAATTTAGATTTTAGACCATATACTTCTTGGTGTTTACATCTTAGCTGTTGTATATTATATACATATAATTTCTATCTTTTAAACAATGCAAATAGTCTTAAACTTGTGACGATTGTGCAATTAGACCATGCTCAGCTAGTACATGTGTTTATGTAAATCCGTTTAAGTATGCTTATGCAAATCTGAGACTATCTTATGTCACACTTGTGTCATGAGATTCTACTTTTATATTAATCCAAAATTTTCATCTTTATATCATTTCGTATATATGTAACCTCTTTATGTTCAAAGTTAAATTGTGAAAATAATCTTACTTTAGATAAAGCATGTATGAACACTTTGTTTGTATATTCCAGAAAACTAGTTCTATTATTTCGATTTTGAATAGTTGGAAGTAACTTTCTACTTTAAATTGCATTTAGGATTAATGTTCCTTGTCTATATGACTGCATTTGTTATGTTTAGTATCGTTAGTGCTACTTTTATAAAGAAATTATATAACTTATATGTTTAAGACATACGGGAACTTGTGTTTTGAGAAGATCTTATATCTTGTGCAAATTGCACTTTTATTTTAATGCATATACAATAGTTATGTTGGAATATTAAAGCGTTCGCATTTTTTTTTTGGGAAAATTTTGTAAATGCCACCTAGAACTGGCGAAATTGAGTTTTTGCCACCCGATTTTTCATCTTTTGGATTTTGCCACCCTAAATCACGATTTCCTTTTGTTTTTGCCACTTTCGATCATTTTTTAAAAAATTTAATATATTTCAACATTACCTGACCCTTTTACCCCTCCAAGTCGATTAGATACGAATCAATTCGAACAATCTAACAGACCCAACCCATTCGATTCGATCCTTTTCGAACTCTCCTCTCTCGCAAGAACTATCTCCTTTCTCGCATGAACCCTAAATTGATCGATCTACTGTCTTCGTTGCTCACTCCCTCTCTCAACTCCAATCTCTCTATACTCCAATGTGAGCTCCGATTCCCTTCTCTAATTTCCGACACAAGCCCTAACTCCAGATTTTCTGTAATCCCCGCCATACTACAGAGCTCCTCTCTTTGTCACTCACTCTTTGCCGAGCTCCAATCCTCGTACCCCCTCCAGTAATTTCCGACACTCCCTAACCCCCGTCACTCTCTAATTGTCGAGCTCCAATTTGCTTACTAGAAGCTATTCAGCACCTCTGGAAGTGTTTTCGCATGTTGGGAATCGAGCATAGAAGAACGATCCTGAACGCACAACAAATTCAGTCCCATCTCGATCTTAAAATAAGGTATTGCTATTTTTATTCGAGTTTCGCATAATTCTTTGTAATAGTTGACATTGAATGGTGCCTTGTCTTCCCTTGCATTCTTTTTGCTAAATCTATCTATTATAGACGATCGATTTTTTATATTATTTTTCCTACGAAACTTACCCAAAAAAAATCGGAAATTATTTGACAAATAGATCAAGTGTGGCAAAAACTTAGTTAAATTTTCAGAGTGCAAATTGATGACTGATCGTTTCTTAAATCGTATGTAATGTTGGGTATTGACCATTTTATTTTTCAAACAAAGATGCATTTCTAATAAATTTCGTTTTTTAACTTCTCATGAAATAGGCTTGTAACGAAAAAAGCTTTTCAAAGCCATGTTAGGCTTGTTACACGAAAAGTAAGTGATTAAATTAGGCCGTTTTGACCCAGAAAAAGAAAGTAAACAACAAGGCTCCAATTCTTTTGAGTGAAATGTTGCTTACAAATGCTGAGAAATATTGCTTATTGCTCTATGTTTGTACTATGGCTATTAGAGCATAATTTTAATGTTAGTTGCTTACTATGTTGAGAAATAACAGATTGTACTGTTACTTAAACAAATATTGGTGTTTACAGCTCTATGTTTCTATTTTATGTTTTGTTAGTTGCTTACTGCTCTATGTTTCTACTTTATGGTTTGTTAGTTGTTGTACTGTTACTTAAACAAATATTGGTGTTTAACTAGAAGTTGAAAAAAAATGCAGATTCGTTCCTAATGGCCAGAAGTACCAATTGTAGTGATGCAAATTTCAGTGGCAATCAACAATCACCTAGTGTTACTTGTGGTACTCAGAGTGAACAAAGACCTGCATGAAATAAGTAGGCATCCTAATGTCAGGAGAATGACTGTAAGTAGAAGTGCAGATACTTGTGCAGAGGTGAGTGGAACAACACAAGACACTTCTTGGACCCATGCGGTTCAGCTAGATAAGCACCAATGCACATGTAGAGAATGGCAAGTTAGCGGCAAACCATGTAGTCATGCCGTAGCATTCATTTGCACGCTTAGAGGAACCCAACTCGAGGACTATGTGCACGAGTATTACTCAATTGACCGATTTAGATTGGCATATGCTGGAGTAATAATGCCCATAGTTGATAAATCAAGGTGGCTCAATTCTGATCATGGATTTATCGTTCATCCACCTAAAATGAAAAGGCCAAGAGGAAGACCTCGAAAAGAGAGGATTCCGGGTGTGTTAGAATTGGGTACAAGGAAACAACAATGCAAGAGATGCAAAAGATTTGGCCATCAAGCAAGAACGTGCAAGGAACCAGTTGATGTCCTAGTTAGCGAGAACAATAGAAATAGAAAGAGGTATAATATTGGCTAGTTCATTAATTAGCACCTGTAATATGATGACTGAATCTGTTACTTTCCATATATATATATGAAGTTGATATAGATCATTAATTATAATTGCATTTCTTTTATTTAGGAAGAGAAGGGCAAAGAATATCGAGGTTGCAACCACATCTCAGGATATTGGGGATATGCAGCATTAATACAAGACAATTTGTTATTTTGAGCAAACTAGCCTAACATTAATACTGTTGTCCCTAAAATTAGGCCTAGAGGGGGGTGAATAGGCACAAAAATTAATTTCTAAACCGGTATGGTCAATATTTGGTTCAATTCAAACTTGGTCTAATACAAACAATCAAAGCACAAGCAATTCAATTCAAGCAAGATAATAAAGAGAGAAAGAGAGAGAGAAATTGAACACGCGATGTATTACGGAGTTCCGACCCGCTAGGAAGTGCTAGCCTTAGTCGTACGTCTCCGGGAGTTTCGCAACCTCGAAATGGGCGCGCTCCGTTCAATTCCACACGAACGGGACTACAAATTCGAACCAAATCACCTTGTTACAATCACTCTCAAGGTGGATTGGCCTAACTCGATTAAACAAGCTCAAACACTACAAAGGATTGAGGCTCTAACCAAATCACTCAACAAATCTAGCAATTAACACTAGTGGATTGGTTTAGCACACTCTAATCTCAATGATTTTGCTAAATAATGCTCAAACACAAGAGAGAGTAATGTCTAACTGGTTGGAGCTCAAAAGGGAGGAGTTTCAAAGGTTTCAAAAAAGTGTCTAAACAGTTCTAAGAGACCCCATATATATAGAGGGCGCCAACAGCTCCAAAGACCAGTCAAAACAGACTCTGGCGTTATACAACGCTATATGCCGTTGTACAACGCCTAAGTAGCCGTTGAAAAATCAAACGGTCACAAACAATAACGTTGTGAGTTGTCAGAGCGTTGTGTAACGCTGTATAGCGTTGCACAACGCTTCAGCAAAAATCCAAAGCAAAAGCTCGACAGTTCCGTTGGAACTTGTCAGAGCGTTGTGTAACGCTTGGTAGCGTTGCACAACGAAGTCAAGAAAACGAATAAGGCAGAACTGACAAACTCAACCAACATTGTCAGAACGTCATACGACGCTGACTGGCGTCACACAACGTCGCCGTTGCACAACGCTATTCAGCGTTGCTCTACGCGACCAGAGAGAAAAAGCGAAGTCTGAGCGAAGTTTAGCGCGTTACACAACGCTACAATGCATGGAACATGGCAGCATGCATGCAGCATCGATGCAGATCGATGTCTGAACAATGCAGAGTCGCCTGTTTCATACTGCGTTGTACAATGCTGGGTAGCGTTACACAACATAAGAGTGGAAACGTTGTGTAACGTTACTTAGCGTTGCATAACGTTCTGACAAGGGGAAATAGTGGATTTAACTGGTTTAAAAACAAATGAACTAGCGTTGCACAACGCTACTGAGCGTTGTGTAACGCTGTTCCAACCTTGTCAGAGATTTTGCAATTTAAAATTGAATTAACTCAGCGTTGTGTAACGGCAACTGGCGTTGTATGACGCTGGACAGAAAAACTGAGCATTTTACCAGCAAATTGATTGAGATTAGTTTAGAGTTTAAAAAAACCTTAACTACTGATTCTAACTAGACCAAAGCAATCTCTTGAAGCTCCAAACTAAGTGCCACACTTGCTTTAATCCATTCTTCAATAAATTTAGCTATAAAACACTAAAAAGAGATGTTAGTTTAAAGATTTCGGTGTTGTTTTGCAAATCGGCAAATCGAGAGAAAATGTTTAACCAACAATCTCCCCCTTTTGCCGAGTTGCAAAACAACACCTAAGGTATATTTGGGACTTGATACAACAAGGCGGAATAACCCAAATTACCTAATTCTCCCCCTTTTTGCAATTAGGGAAAAGAATACCCAAAACGCCCTTGAATAAAAACCATAACGATCCTCCCCCTTTCGAAAAGAATTTGGCCACTAAGTTCATTTGATTAGGGTTATCTAACAAGGTTTAATGAGGGCGTAAACTAACAATTATAGATCATGCATGCATATTAAAATAAAAGGAGCTAAAAACGAAGCCATTTAGCACAACATAATTCATTAAAGCATAACATAATTCATACAACCATCCATAAAACAAAACAAATCCATTTAGCACAAACATAATCATTCAAAAACACCGAAAAAATCACACAAAAGATACGAATGACAAAGAAACTACGAAAATCAAAAGAAATAGAAAAGGAGAGGGCTAAGGCTTGGAGATGGTTTCGGCTAAGACTACTCTTCATCATCATCACCCGCTCCACTACCGGATCCCCTCTTGAGATGGAGCTCCATCATTCCCCAAAGATTGATCATCTCATCCTTGAGATGAGTGATCGAGGCATCGGTCTTGGCTTGGTAGGCGGTTAAGTTTTCTTCAATAGTGTTGAACCGCGTATCAATGTGAGTGGTCAAAGCGGCGAATTTTGCATCAAGATAGGCATGGAAGTCTTGAGGTGCGCCTTGACCCTCCATCCGTCCTCCGGGCACATGCAATGGTTCATTGCCTATCTCTTCATATTGGTTTATGGTGGCATTGGGTCGGAAAATGTAGTTGTTGCGGTGGAATGCACCGGGCACAATAGAGTTATCATCTTGGGCCGTCCATCCGGTAACATTGAGATGTGCCATGAGGTTTTCGGGAGTAGCAATGGCATTCTTGGGCACGGGTTCGCCCCAAAGAGGTGTGTCAAGAGGGATGCCGTTTTCAATGAGAATAGATTGAATGATGTGGGCATAAGGAAATGAGAAGCGAGAAGAGGAATCGACCCGTGCCATATGAGCAAGCATGATGTAAGGGAGATTCACCTTTTGATTCATCTCAAGGAGGGAGCGAAGGAGAAACACGGCAAATTGCTCCACATTGGTTTTGATTGTTGCCTTTGGAGTGATGATGTTGTTGATGAAGAGGAAGAGAAGGCGGTGCAAGGCCGGTAGCTCGGTGGCGGTGAATTGGCGAGCGTTGAAGTTCCTCCAACAATAAAAGAAGCGGTGGTACTCGTCGTACGGAGGCAATTCGCGGGACCAATTGGCATGGATGTAAATCTCCAAATTGTCATTGTCGAGGCCGAAAAGGTTGGCCAAGGTTTCCTCGGTGATTGAGATGTGACGACCGAGGATATAGGAGTTTGCGGTTGGGTGGCCATCGGTCCATGTCATGGTAAGATTGGCATAGAAAAGCTTGATTAAGGACGGGTTGTAAGGTTGAGAATGCGCGAGAAGACCCGTCATGTTCCAATATTCGATCCTTTCTTTGATCCAAGTCAATTCTCTTGGATTCAAGTAGTAGACACCATAGGGGTGCTCGAAGTAGAAGCACTCGGAACACTCGCGATTGACATCGCGGTATTGGCAAAACTGCATGTACGAGACCGAGTCTTTGAATAGGTAATTGTTTGAGGAGGAGAGGGTCCAATCCACGGGTACCGGGGGTATTTCCATTGGAATCGGTTGATCGGTTTGATCGGTTTGAACCGGTGGGTTGGAGGAGGAGGCACCCTTGGGGTTGCGCTTGGTCCGTTTGTTGGTAGCGGTTTTTGGTGCCATTGAAAAAATGAGAGAGAAAGGATGAGGTTAAACCTTTGAATTGAAGAGCGGGAGAGGATGAGATAGCCTTGGAGAGCACAGAACCGAAGCCGATCGAAAATCCGACGGTCGGATCGCCGGAATTGACGGTGATGGCGGTGGCTAGGGTTTCGGAGGATTGAGAGATAGAGAGAGAGAGAGAGTGATTTGAGGGTATGAGGGTGTAGAGGAGAGAGAGAGGAGTATTTTGGTGGTATTGGTTGGAGTGGAGAGAGAGAATTGAGAGAGTATTGAGAGAGAGAGATGAAGGGGTGTGAGTTGGAGAGAAAGAGAGAAAAGATGAAGGGTGCTCGGATTTGAGAGAAAAGAAGAAGAAGAAGAAGAAGAGGTGGGGTCGCATCTGTTAAAAACGCGTCCACCGTTACTTAACGCCAAAGGGCGTTGTACAACGCATGAGTCAAAACAGCGAAAATTGAGCAGAAACTGACTGCTCCGTTGTACAACGCTGAGTAGCGATGGGCAACGCTACAACCCAGCGTTGTGCAACGTTGAAGGGCGTTGTACAACACTAAAGCCAAATAAATAAATAATAAAAAGAAATAAAATAAAGAAACAAAACAACGTCTTACAACGGTAGATAGCGTTGTACAACGTTAAGTAAAAACATCAGATAGGCGTTGTACAACGGTAACCAGCGTTGTATAACGTTGCATGCGACAGATTTTAAAATTCAGCAGAGGAAATTTAAAAATAAAATAGCCAGCGTTGTACAACGATAGGCAGCGTTGTGCAACGTTACAAGACAAAATCCAACCAGCGTTGTGCAACGGTAGGCAGCGTTGTACAACGTTTAACTCGACAGAATTCAAAATTCATTTTAATCTAACGTTACTCTTGCGTTGCACGACGCTGAATGGCGTTGTGTAACGGTAGGCAGCGTTGTACAACGTTTAACTCGACAGAATTCAAAATTCATTTTAATCTAACGTTACTCTTGCGTTGCACGACGCTGAATGGCGTTGTGTAACGCCAGAGTCAACAGAAAACCAGAAAAATCAGAAAATTTAGACCGAAATAGTTAAAAACTTATTTTTCAAGGTTTTCAAAAGAAATACAACCAATTTAAACTGAAATAAGGTCCAAACAACAAAGACAACAACATGATATGCATAAATTTAATCTTTGAGTTCAAGCATACCAAGTTTGAACCTAAGTTCAAGATGTTGTTGTGTTGGAAGAGGTTTGGTGAAGATATCGGCGATTTGCTCCGTTGTGTCGATGTAGACCAATTCCACATCACCTTTCTCAACATGATCACGGATAAAATGATGTCGTATCTCTATGTGCTTGGTTCTAGAGTGCAATACCGGATTTTTGGATATAAGGATGGCACTAGTATTGTCACACAAGATTGGTACCTTTTGGAAATCTAACTCAAAATCCCTAAGGGTTTGCATCATCCAAAGAAGTTGGGTACAACAACTACCGCCCGCTACATATTCCGCTTCCGCGGTGGAGAGAGCAACCGAAGTTTGCTTGCGGCTAGACCAAGATACAAGTGAACCACCAAGAAATTGGCAAGTTCCACTAGTACTTTTGCGGTCCATACGGTCATCGGCAAAATCGGCATCGGTATAACCTAACAAGTCTAGTTCGGTTTGTCTACCATACCAAAGACCTAGGTTTTGAGTACCCTTGACGTATCGCAAGATACGTTTTACCGCTTTGTGGTGAGACTCCTTAGGATTGGCTTGGTACCTAGCACATAGACACACTGCATACATAATATCCGGCCTACTAGCCGTGAGATAGAGTAGGCTACCGATCATGCCCCGATAGAGAGTTATGTCCATAGGCTTGCCTTTCTCATCCGCATCGATATTCGCACTTTTGCCCATGGGTGTGTCTAAGCTCTTGCTATCTTCAACACCGAATTTCTTCACTAACTCCTTGGCGTATTTGACTTGGTTCACAAAGATACCATCCTTGAGTTGTTTGATTTGAAGCCCCAAGAAGAAAGTGAGTTCTCCCATCATGCTCATCTCAAATTCACTACTCATCAAAGAAGAAAACTCTTGGGCAAGAGTTGCATTAGTAGAGCCAAAGATAATATCATCCACATAAATTTGCACAAGTAGCAAATGGTCATCTCTTTTCTTAGTGAAAAGAGTTGTATCCATTTTGCCCCTACTAAAGCCATTGTCTAGAAGAAAGGTACAAAGTCTACCATACCAAGCTCTAGGAGCTTGCTTCAAACCATACAAAGCTTTGTGAAGCTTGTACACATGGTCCGGATTAAAATGGTCAACAAAACCGGGTGGTTGTTGGACAAAAACTTCCTCATCTATCCAACTATTTAGAAAAGCACTCTTGACATCCATTTGGAATAGGGTAAAGCCTTTGTTAGCGGCAAAAGCCAAGAGCATTCTAATGGATTCAAGACGAGCAACCGGTGCAAAGGTCTCCTCAAAATCAATACCAAAAAATTGCCGCTATGGACTCATGTACCGAATTTAACAAGACATTCACGACATTATCATTCTTGGTCCTAATGGTCATAGAGGCATGGGTTTCTCTACCTTCACTATCACAAATTGGTGTGTATGGCTTATCAACAACCTCCCAAAGGTCAATCAAGTTAAGGTATACAACCATACATCTCTTCCAATAACGGAAGTTCTTGCAAGTGGAACCAAACTTGTCCGGTTTTTCTATCACCCTAGAGGCCATGAATCGAGGTTATCTACCTAACAAGATGGTCAAAAGATAACCCCTGCTCTGATACCACTTTGTTGTCCCTAAAGGGGGCGGCTTAAACAAGGTTTAGCGGAAGCGATTTAGGTTTTGGACCGGTTTGGTATGAACTACCCTAACACAATTCAATTGGTACCCAATACAAGCAAGCACACAAGCAATTCAAGTATAGCAAGATAATAAAGAGAGAAAGAGAGAGAGAAATTGAACACGCGATGTATTACGGAGTTCCGACCCGCTAGGAAGTGCTAGCCTTAGTCGTACGTCTCCGGGAGTTTCGCAACCTCGAAATGGGCGCGCTCCGTTCAATTCCACACGAACGGGACTACAAATTCGAACCAAATCACCTTGTTACAATCACTCTCAAGGTGGATTGGCCTAACTCGATTAAACAAGCTCAAACACTACAAAGGATTGAGGCTCTAACCAAATCACTCAACAAATCTAGCAATTAACACTAGTGGATTGGTTTAGCACACTCTAATCTCAATGATTTTGCTAAATAATGCTCAAACACAAGAGAGAGTAATGTCTAACTGGTTGGAGCTCAAAAGGGAGGAGTTTCAAAGGTTTCAAAAAAGTGTCTAAACAGTTCTAAGAGGCCCCATATATATAGAGGGCGCCAACAGCTCCAAAGACCAGTCAAAACAGACTCTGGCGTTATACAACGCTATATGCCGTTGTACAACGCCTAAGTAGCCGTTGAAAAATCAAACGGTCACAAACAATAACGTTGTGAGTTGTCAGAGCGTTGTGTAACGCTGTATAGCGTTGCACAACGCTTCAGCAAAAATCCAAAGCAAAAGCTCGACAGTTCCGTTGGAACTTGTCAGAGCGTTGTGTAACGCTTGGTAGCGTTGCACAACGAAGTCAAGAAAACGAATAAGGCAGAACTGACAAACTCAACCAACATTGTCAGAACGTCATACGACGCTGACTGGCGTCACACAACGTCGCCGTTGCACAACGCTATTCAGCGTTGCTCTACGCGACCAGAGAGAAAAAGCGAAGTCTGAGCGAAGTTTAGCGCGTTACACAACGCTACAATGCATGGAACATGGCAGCATGCATGCAGCATCGATGCAGATCGATGTCTGAACAATGCAGAGTCGCCTGTTTCATACTGCGTTGTACAACGCTGGGTAGCGTTACACAACATAAGAGTGGAAACGTTGTGTAACGTTACTTAGCGTTGCATAACGTTCTGAGAAGGGGAAATAGTGGATTTAACTGGTTTAAAAACAAATGAACTAGCGTTGCACAACGCTACTGAGCGTTGTGTAACGCTGTTCCAACCTTGTCAGAGATTTTGCAATTTAAAATCGAATTAACTCAGCGTTGTGTAACGGCAACTGGCGTTGTATGACGCTGGACAGAAAAACTGAGCATTTTACCAGCAAATTGATTGAGATTAGTTTAGAGTTTAAAAAAACCTTAACTACTGATTCTAACTAGACCAAAGCAATCTCTTGAAGCTCCAAACTAAGTGCCACACTTGCTTTAATCCATTCTTCAATAAATTTAGCTATAAAACACTAAAAAGAGATGTTAGTTTAAAGGTTTCGGTGTTGTTTTGCAAATCGGCAAATCGAGAGAAAATGTTTAACCAACAAATATAATCTGTTATTTTGATAGGATATTGGCTAATTTCATTTAGTTTAGGCTAGCATTAATCTATTGATTATTTTCACGAGAATCTGTTATTTTGATGTGTTATTCAAAATGCATTAATGTGTAGAAGATACTCGTGTATTAGGAAAACAAGCAACTTAATATATCTGTTATATCTATTATTTTGATGTGATGTTCAAAATTTGTACTTTACTTGTAAAGTTCAAAAACGCATACACTGTGCCATCAATCTGTTTGTAATCTTGTTCAAAGCGCATTACTTATAATACTCGTGCTTTAAATCTGTTTGTAATCTTGTTCAAAATGCATCTGTTTGCATTCTGTTTGTAATCTTGTTCAAAACTTCAGTATTTAATGCATACCCTTGTAATCTGTGTTCAGTGCCAACATCACATATCACCTCACTTATTTAGTGCATTTGATAGGTACTGAAGTTGCTTTTCCAAAATTCATAAAGGTTAATAAAAGAAAAGAAAAGAAATACTAATCCAAAATATCAAAGAAAGACTACCATTAACTAATCTAAAATACTAATCCATCACAGTGCAATCATAGAGGCTAATCATTACAATACTGATCATTACTAATCCATCTCTTATCTAATCTAATCTAGTCTAATCCACTACAATACTAATCCATCCATTACAATCCATCAGCTAAAAAAAGAAAGAACAACCTATCACCAAAATTAAAAGAGTCACAATCACAATGACACTTATATCATTATGCAACTTAATCTTATCCAGTGAAGCAGCCAGTGCTTCAATTTGATCAGTCATATTCTCCAATTTAGCTTCCACTGTAGCAAGTTGCTCCAATTGAGCTTCCAGTCTAACAAGTTGCTCAGAGTTGAGAGATAGAACAACATTTGTATTTGTTACATATCTCTCATACTGGTTAGACCACATCCAAAATTGGCACCTACTATTCTTTTAGAAAAGAAAAAGAAATAAAGAAAGAAATTTCAGTAAATTTCAGATTAATAGTAGATGAAATAGTGCTCAAATTTCAGAATTGTTTTGCACCTAGTGCTCTTATACTTGTTATCAATAAAGCAATATATACTGGTAAAGCACTAATTTCAGTACTTTACACTGTTATCAGTAAAGCAATATATACTCTTTGTCTCTCAATATAAAAAACAACTATTCTATCTATTTCTCTTTTTATCTTCTATCTTTCCTTTACTGGTAAAGCACTGATTTCTTGTGTTATAGAAACTGAAGCAAATTACGGCAATCAAATTACTAAAGCACGGTGAGCAAATTACTGAAGAAAATTACTGAAGACAAAATTGAAGAAAAAATTGATCCAATTCAACCATACAAATGGAATTGGTAGTAGAAATTACTGAAAGAAAAAAAATCGGATTGCACGAAAATTCAGTCTATTTACCGGGTTGCAGCATTTGTAGAAATCTCTATTTGGATTCAATTCAGTTCTGCTCGTATGCTTCCTCACGGCGACACCACAGTCTGGGCATGGCACGAGAGGCAAACCTCCACTTCGACTTGGCTGGAGGCCAACGCTCGACGAAGCTGAATGCGAAACAGATTCGGATCTGCTCGAACGACGATGCATGAGACCTGCTTTTGTGGCACTAGAGAGGAGCTCTGTAGTATGGCGGAGATTACAGAAAGTCTGGAGCTAGGGTTTGTGTCGGAAATTAGAGAAGGGAATCAGAGCTCATATTGGAGTAGAGAGATTGGAGTTGAGAGAGGGAGTGAGCAACGAAGACAGTAGATCGATCAATTTAGGGTTCATGCGAGAAAGGAGATAGTTCTTGCGAGAGAGGAAAGTTCGAAAAGGATCGAATCGAATGGGTTGGGTCTGTTAGATTGTTCGAATTGATTCGTATCTAATCGACTTGGAGGGGTAAAAGGGTCAGGTAATGTTGAAATATATTAAATTTTTTAAAAAATGAACGAAAGTGGCAAAAACAGAAGGAAATCGTGATTTAGGGTGGCAAAATCCGAAAGATGAAAAATCGGGTGGCAAAAACTCAATTTCGCCAGTTCTAGGTGGCATTTACAAAATTTTCCCTTTTTTTATATAGATATGAAATTGTATGCATTTGTATATATATTGAAATACTTAAGATTGAAATATCAGGTCTCATTGGTGTTCTACCCTTGTTTATCCTTATATATACGTTTGCACCTCTCATCATTAATCAATGCACATGTAATTGTTTTCTAGTTGCATACAATTAATTAGATTCTAAATTTTATCTAGATTCTCAATTTTATAATTATATGCAGATATTTCAATTTCGTTGTACGGATATAACTAGAAATTTGAATTTCATAAACTGTATTTTATTGCATACTATTTATTAAGGTGAAATTTGGCTGATTCAAAGATGTACTATAATAAGGGTGAAATTGAAGATGGATCTGTCATGCCTTGGGTCTTAGGATATGACATTTTGAATGCTAGTATTATTAGCTTGATTATAGTTTTAAACTGAAATTTCATGTCAAATATGAATGTACGTACTTGCATTTTCTTTTAATAAAAAAATTTAGGTATTTGCATATCTAAAATGCATATTTGAAAGTGATACTCTTGTATATCCAGATACATGTAATTTTCATGTTTAAGGTACCCATTGTCCAATTTTTAAATTGTGTGTTATATATATTACATGATTTTAAAAAGTGAAAAAATTAAAGTACGTCTTGCGTGTGTGCGAAGATAAGCGTGCATATGCGGCGGCTGTCAGCACCCTCGATACTGGGGTGTGACAGTTTAATACAAGCAAACCAACTCAAAATAGAAAATAGAAACTCAGTGTCGCCTACGCTGTTTCTTCCCTCTTTTTGTTGTTGTGCTTGCGTGAAGTCATCTTGTGCCTCCAACATCACACCCCTCAGATTGTCCAGTACTTCTTGTAATAATTCAGACACAAATTCTTTTGGTGAAGATGATTTGAATAAAAGAGTAAAATTGTCCTTTTGTATATTATATAGAAGGTAACTGCTTTTAACTTCCATCTATACTCTTTGTAATCTAGAGCAAGAAACTATGTGTTATCTTTCAAATTCATATAACTTCCTTCAACTTCCTTACCTTTCCTTAGCTTTCCTTAGTTTGGGTTAACCCGTTCTGGAGCAGGCCCTTAAGGAAAAAATTGGTTACCCCCGAAATTGGAGTGTAACCAAAGAAAACTCACTTTTTTACCAACAATGCTCTTGTCCTTTAATTGCATCATTCTCTGTCAATTCAAATTAAAGGACAATATTGTCTTTTTACATGTTAAAGGCTAGGTTACAATAGTTTACTCTAATGTATGTTCTTTTTAACGTGGAGCAAGTAAACTGCATTTTCGTGAACTTCCTTAGCTTTCACTATCTTTCTTTTCCATTCCTTAACTCTGGACTTCTTGATCTGGAGCAAAGCCTACACATCAACTCTATTTGCCCGGCCTAGCTTGGAATTGTGAATTTGTGATAGTAGAGTCATAAGACTTGAGAAGACCTGAAATGTTATCGGATTTTTGTCAACTTTAACGGGTTGTGGTTACTGGGTTGCCGATATTTTCGCTTTTCAGTTTAAGATAAGAGAAAGCTAGTGGCGCTGGTGAGTCCCGTTGCCTCAGCTCTGAGCTCCCATCGTTTCTTCAAGTTCAAATACGAAAAACAAGTGAAGAAAAAAAAATGGTGGGAGTTGTTCTCCGTCAAAACCCACTATCTCTTCGAATTTGTCGTTCCGACCCAAACCCAACCAATCTCCGTTGTTCCTCCGACCAAACAACCTTCCCCATTCAGACCCATTTCAACCTCTCCATCTTTATCTCCGCCTCCACCTCCACCTCCACCACGACCCCTCTTCCCTCTGCACTATCCACCTATTCCCTCCCTGAAACATCCCAAGCTAACAATTCTCAACTAGTCTTCTCCCTTTTCCAGCGCTACGGTTTCTCTGACGACCAGATTCAAGCCGTAATGACGAGGAACCCTACCATCCTCTCACCCCAAAACATCAAAACCAAACTTGATTACTTCCTCTCCTTTGGTTTTTCCACTGATGAGCTCATCCGCCTCGTCCTCTCTGACCCGTTTCTCCTCAATTTCAGCCTGAAGAACCGCCTCACTTACAATCTCAAGTTCCTCCTTGATTTACTTGGCTCTAAGGAGCTCCTCAAGAAGGCGCTCTTCCGAGAAGCAAAGCTTATTCGGTGCAACATCGACAAGTGCATCGCGCCCAATGTGGAGACGTTGAGAGCATATGGTGTCCCGACTAGACGAATTATCCAGACTGTTATCCGCTTCCCCCGTATCATAACTCACAAACTGGATGCTATTGTTGACGTGGTGAAGGAGCTCAGGAATCTCGGAATTAACCCATCTTCGAGGGCATTTATTGATGCAATTGAGGCGAAAATAACATTGTCCCAATCTGTTTGGGATAGGAAGGTGGAGCTGTACAAGAGCTTAGGTTGGTCGGATGCTAATTTCATGGCAGCCTTCACAAAGCTACCGCATTGTATGTTGAATTCAGAGGCGAAGATCAGGAAGATAATTGAGTTTTATGTGAATAAGCTGGGGTGGGACCCGGTGTTCCTAAGTGAGCAGCCTGTTTATATCGGTCTGAGCTTAGAAAAGAGATTGATCCCAAGGTGTGCTGTCTTGGAGATTTTGGCTTCGAGGGGGTTCTTGGAAGGAGAATCGGAGTTGCATCGTATTTTTGTGTGGCATCATAATCTGTTTGAGGCAAAATTTATTAGTAATTATGAAAAGAGTATCCCTGATGTAGTTGAGGCTTATGAGATTAGGCAGGCGGGTGAATATGCTGCTCTTAGATCATGGCAAAAAAGAACTAAGCAAACAGCAACCATACCAAGGAATTCTTCTGGGCCAGCTTCATAACACAAGTAAAACTGCCTTTTTTGTTTCATTAATGGATTGCTGAGAGCTTCACATATATTAGTTTGGCAGATTTTTGTTCAGTTCACTAGTATTGTAGTTCTACCTACAATTGTTTGCATCTCTTAGGTTATATTTTCTCTATTAAAATGATTATTAACCTTAGTGCAATTTCTTACTGCAACATTTTTTTAATTTTTTTGTATTGAAGTTGTTCACAATTGTGAGTCTTTGAGCTTTTGTTGTAAACCAAACAATAGGCGAGTGTTTAGGCAACTTGCCAGTTTCGGCATTCCGCTTCAAAATATTGCAGATTGATTCAAATGTCTTGAAGTTTGATATGGCTAAAGTAATTGGGATTTGTGTATGTATGCAAGGAGATATGCTGGACTTCCAATTATACTAGTGGGCATCTCGCGCGTTGCGCGATCTATTTTTTTCTTATAAATTTTATTAAATTCAGTATTATAGTGCTAATTTATGAATAAATGATTAGGATTAAAAGATCAATTCATCAAAATATTTGACTACTCAACCAATAATATAAAAAAAAAATTACACACTTTTTCAAGTTTTTGATATAAAAGTATATCAAGCAAAACATGTACCAAAAAAATTCCGTATTCTAATTGAAAAGAGAAGTTAACAACCCACACATTGTCAATTCATATCTATGAATGCTAGAAGATACACAGAATTGGGAATATCTTCTTTGCAGCCATTTGTGCACTTAATATTGCAGGACAAAGAATGTAATTGTATATTCCTAAATAAGATAAAAAAAAGGATGAAAATTACAAATTAAAGTCAGGAACAAAATCTTTTGATGTAATTGATATTGATCGATCGAATGAGATCAGATGTAAACCTTTTTATATCTTGATGCCCAGTAATGTTGTTCAGAATTTTTTGACAGATATCTTTCAGTTTTTGGTAAATTGTTTTGATCCCTTTCATGATGTCCAGGTACTGTAATGGCAAAATCTTTTTCGAGTGCTATGGCCCTTCCATCTCCTATATAATTAATTCAACCAAACACAATTGAACCACTCGACATAATTAACATTTTTATTAAAATTAGCATGAGACAACATAACACCTGATCTTCAGCATGGCATATTTGACCGAATCATGTCAACTATTTGTAGATGCGCTGAAAAATTTGATGACATGTAACAATACCAATTAAAGAACAGTGGGAGATGCAATGTATCATAAAGAAAATCATTTGTTGCCTACATAGATCTTTTATTCTATTATTACAACCACAATGAACTTTCAGCACCAAATACCAAACTTAAAAGCTTGATGTTCAATAAACAGCTATTTCATAATATTCATTTTGCTGCTAGTATTAAGAATGTGGAACTGTACCTTTTTCTGGATTAATCCCTGCCACCATTAGGCAAAGCATGTTCGAATCTTTGTAAAAAGCAAGAATCCAGTTCCAACAGTTTGCTTTCTTTCTCTCTACAAATTGATTAAGCTTGTAGACGTTATCTGATTGAAAAAATGGTGAAACTAAAATTTAATCCAAAACGAAAATTGATTCGAAAACAGATTAATAGGTACTGAAATTTAAGGGTAAAAACTGATTAACAGGGGGAAAAACCGTGAGAAAAGTAAATAAAAGAGGACAATTAACTAACTATACAATTATTAATTAATTAAGAAAAAGGGGAACAAAATAAATAATAGATATAGAATTCCCATCGACTGGTAGGGGGTAGAAGGCGTCACCCCGGTACTGAGAGCTCTGGACATTTTTGCCCCTTGACATCTAAAATGAGAGCAGGTTATAATTATTATTCAAAAAACGATGCAACTTTTATGGTAGCACATTTTTGGTGCTGGTTAAAATACCGTTAATTCAAGACGAGTTTGTCTATTTATCAATAATAAAACTGTGTAACATACAAATAATTGAAGTAAATTCTAGAGTCTTACCTCCTAGGCCTTATTCAGACAGTGTTGATGGGTGACTTATCAATTCCTACCAGGTTGATAATTGTAAGACAGCAGATAAACATTTCCTCCTTGTGAAAGGGAATAAAAAATAAGTATACAAAAGAAAAGGAATTAAGATCAGTGGTGATTTAAGTAATAGAAATTTGGATGTTGGGTGAACCTAAACGGCCTATTATAAATAAAAGATGTTTGTTGTATAATAAGAAAACATTTCTAATCAAAAGTAACACTATAATAAAAGATGTTTTCTTTAAACTTAGTAAACTCTGTAAACTTTTTGAAGAAGAAATAAAGCCTAAATTAATGTAAAAAGTGGTGAGAGGAGCGAAGCTTCAAAGCTGACCGGTAAAATTTGAATCTGAAGCTTTGACACCAGTAAAATCTGTCCCTAATAAAGGAATAATAGAAACAAAAGTGAAATCTTTGACAATTCCAAAGAAAAATTGCAAGGCTTCTTTTAAGTACCAAGGAAGTAACTGAGCACGATCAGTCAGTGCTCACTACATAATAATAAGAAAAAGTTGTTCTAACTGAGCACGATCCATTTTCCTAATTATTCTTTGATAGTAATTGACAAACGACGATGATCGAAATTAGAAAAATTGCAAGCCTTCTATACTGAACATTTTTCAAAAAGAAAAAACATCGTCTATTTATTCTCGAAGCAGCTACTAAGCTTGTTTGTGTCATCTATACAATCTGTTATTCTTAATTTTATATAAATGACTGTTTTTTATTATTAAATACATCAAGAGTTACAAAAAAATCAATATAGGCATTGAGCGAAAAAACCTTACCATATACATAGGATCTACTTGATTTACTCTTCTCAGGCAAGCAGACTTGATTTTCTTTGACTTGATCAATATAGGAATTCAAAGTCTTGCTGCAATCCTTGATGATGGCTTCCGCCAAATCAAGTGAAAGAATGCACAGCCTATGGTGAGACTTCACACTTGCTGATGAAATGCAATTTCATTGCTTTGAAAAAGAGGCGCTGAAATTAGTAAAAATAAGAAAAGAATAATAACCAAAGAAGAAGATTCAATGTACATGTTATCTTCACATATTTTAAAGTCTGATTCTAATGATAACATGTCAATAAAACTCACACATAGCTAGACATAGTTTAGTATAAGGATCTGGAGTTAAATTGGGCATGAATTACAATAAATAATTAAAACGACGATAATAAATAGCTCAACATATTTGTACTATCTTCATACCTGTGATGACTCATGAGATGCTCTTCTTGGTTGCCATAGATACCTCTAATCATGTCATTGCCTCCCATAGTATTTGCACATATGTTGAATCTTATAATCTGCACATATACATGAAAATTTATATAGAGGACCAAAAATAAAGAAAACCTGTTTTGTATTGCTTTCAATTTTCATTAACAGAGGAATACCATGATCAAGTAGTCTATAACCACATTCATTTGTTGGCCTTCCATTGAACATACCTGACAGTTCTGTACCGCAAAAAAGTTAATTAACCATACAATTACTTTCTCTACTTATTAAATGAATTCTTATTAATATGATATGATATATGTAATATGTACTGTTTATGGAGCTAAATTCAAGCTTCATGTACATACTAATGTCCAGGTCAGGCTTGATTTTAATGCTTTCTCTCTCCTTGACAACTTAGCCAGCACATCTGAAATTGCATAAAATATGTTAAAGAGAAAATTGTGTATTTAATATCATAACTACATAGTAATTTTGTTTAACAGGTGGATACATTTTCTGGCTTTTTTTTATACTGAAAATGGACCTAATAAGCGAACAACTATTGAGCCATATGATTTGAATGTACCTACTTTTAATGTGTCAGGGGTATTTTAGCCAGTACATGTGAGGCCAAAATAGTAAGTTAGAAATAGCTACCACATATCAGAATTTAAAAACTGTATTAAAAGAAAACACCTCCAGGCCAAACTCAACTCCTTTTATTCTTCACTTGAGTCAGCTCCGTGGCTTTCGTTATTCTTTAATGCCTTTGCTGTAAATGACTGAAAATTTGAAAGCAACACAAATTAATTGAGAAGCTATCAATAAAGATGCCCAGAGATTTGGATCCATAATTACTAAGTAAAGCAAAAAATTGTTAGTACAATACTAACTGGTATGGAAATGGAAGTTATCGGCAAATGAATTCAACTTCAATAGAACTATTTTTTTACCAAAATAATTATATATAGTAAGTGACCAATCACAGTAACAAAATTAATTTATTCGGTAGATTGACCAACCAAACTAATCCATCCAAATTAGTAATAAATCTGCAAAACTCAAAAGTCAAAGCTGCTAGGCACCTTACTTTAAACATCCACCATTATTTACAAAAATACTATTGTGACTCTATATCCAGGCAACATGGCAAAGAGAGGGAAATTATGAAAAAAGCATGGCAATACCTAAAGAATATTAATCTGGCATGACTTTTGTGATACGTTATACGTTATAAAACAGGAACCTGTTGATTTTTTTTTATAACAGCATGACATCCTGGTCCTAAATTCTGCACTAAAGAATGGTAGAGATTCCCAGCAACACTCGCAGTAGTCCCAAAATCCCTAAATTGAAAAAGTCAAAAGAGAAAAAAAAAGATAAGTGCATAAAGCATGAACACTGAGCATTTGAACTTCTGAAAAAGCCAAAAAAAAAGAAAGAAAAGGTAAGTGCATAAAGCATGAATAGTTGGAAGCAAAGATAAAACCACATAAAAACTACAAAAAAAATACTGAGTATGGAGCAAATAAGAAGAAAACGAAATCATAACCTCATAGCAACACGAACAGCAGTACAGAAATAGACAACCAGCTGTCCAGCAGACACTTCTCTATAAAGCTACAAAATAAACAGGTAAGAAGATATTAGATTAACACACCAAAAGAAGAAATAAAGAAAAAACAAAGATGAAAGAGGAGAAGAAGAGAACCAAACAACGATCTAAAAAAAACTAAGACTGTAGTACAGAATCACAAAAATGCAACATTATACCTATATAATAGAGAATAGAGAGCAATAAAGGAAACCAATGGTAGAAAACAAAAGAGAAACAACCAAAGAGGAAAGAAATTCACACACATAGAAAATAGAAAAGGGGCAGACACCGGAATACACAAAATCGGTCCAAATCAGAGCAGTAATCAGAGAAAACAATATAGACACGCACCACGAAGAGCCAATAGACGATGCATATAAATCAAACCGATAGAGCAGTAAACCTAGACCAGCCATCGAGAAAGAAGCAAAGAGCCATACACCGAGAGAGCACAACACAGTAAAAAAGACGCAGGAAAGGGGAACCGGCGCACGAACCATGACCATCTTCGGAATAACCTCCGTACGCAGACCCCATGGTCGATCTCATCTGCCCAGTCCGTAGAGAGTAACTGCGAGAGAGACAGAGAGAAGGCAAAAGAAGAGGAGGAAATGGAGAGAACAGTGTCAGAATACTCTAGAAGAAGGCATCGGACGGAAGATAGAGACTCGATCGAATGGCCAGGATGAGAGAGCACGAACGGACGACTCAGATTGAAATACTGTTCCAACAACTGTTCGCTAACAGTTGTTTCAGAGTCGGATGTTAAACTGCCGAATAATATATGTTTTGATGTTAAAAAGTTTTGCCTCTAAATTCTGATTTTCAGTTCTGCAAATATGAACTAGATAATTTATGGTGGACACTCATATGGGTATAGCTTTAATATTATGTGATTATGTGAAAACAGATATTTTGAAGCGCATTTGATATACTATTGCATCAACCGAAGATGATAACATTTTATCAATTAAAGTTTAAAATTAAACTAACAATTGATGGAGTCTCCAATCGACCTAGACTGATATGGATCTGATCATCCCTGTTCTCCACTCGTATAGGCATTTAGTCGTCACCAAATATATATATATATATATATATATATATATATAATAAAAATATCCGACCAAGTTAAAAATTCTACTTGAATATGAATAATAAAAAAAATGTATTTGAATCACTCTGTAGAGTACAGCATTTTACATTTTACTCTTTTGGAAAGCACAAGGCAATAGAACTTTTTGTTTTCTTTTGAATTTTACTTTCGGAAGCAATTGGGTCTAATTGCCAGTTGCCACTTCCCTCCGGTTCAAACATTTCTCGTCTTACAATGTACCGTTATTTTCATTCATGCACATTGTGCTGTGGAATACAAATTTTATCAGATTAATTATATATGTTACAAGGATAAAACAAAACAAATTACCATTGTGGAAGGACATCTTTTTCATGTCAGTAGGTAAAATATCCATAGACGGGTTACACACACGGTTACACCAAGAAAATCCACTTAGAGGCTCCGTCTGGATGGTTAAAGAATAAGGAAGGAATAAAAAATTAGGAAAGAAAATATTAGAAAGTGTGTAACTTTGGAAAAAGTGAAAAGATGTTATTCCGGAAATAAAAAATATTGTTTGGATGATTTGTTAGGAATAAGTAAATTGATATTAATTTAAATAAATTAATTAAAAGTTATTATTTTTATATTAAATAAAGTACTAATTAAAAAGTACATAAATTTTCATTTAGTTATTAGTATTTAGCTAATTTTGTTAAAATTATGTATATATAATTGTAGGAAGATGTTATTTTTAAGAAGAGAAAATATTCTTCTCCTTATTCCTATAAAGATGTTACCTGGGTAGCCGATATTTTCACTTTTCAGTTAAGATAAAGAGAAAGCTAGTGGCGCTGGTGAGTCCCGCCGCCTCAGCTCTGAGCTCCCATAGTTTCTTCAAGTTCAAATACGAAAAACAAGTGAAGAAAGAAAAATTGAAAGAATAAAAATGGTGGGAGCAGTTCTCCGTCAAAACCCACTATCTCTCCGAATTTGTCGTTCCGACCCAAACCCAACCAATCTCCGTTCTTCCTCCGACCAAACAACCTTCCCCATTCACACCCATTTCAACCTCTCCATCTTTATCTCCACCTCCACCTCGACCCCTCTTCCCTCTGCACTATCCACCGATTCCCTCCCTGAATCATCCCAAGCTAACAATTCTCAACTAGTCGTCTCCGTTTTCCAGAGGTACGGCTTCTCTGACAAACAGATTCAAGATATAATGGCGAGGCGTACCTTTCTCTCAGCACAAAACATCCAAAACAAGCTTGATTTCTTGCTCTCCTTTGGCTTTTCTAACGATGAGCTCATCCACCTCGTCCTCTGTGACTCGCAACTCCTCGAATTCAGCCTCAAGAACCGCATCACTTACAATCTCAACTTCCTCCTTAGTTTATTCGGCTCCAACCAGCTCCTCAAGAAGGCAGTCCACCGGCAACCGAAGCTTATTCGGTGCAACATTGAGAAGTACGTCGTGCCCAATATGGAGACATTGAGAGCGAATGGAGTCCCAACTAAACTAATTATCCAGGCTATCGCATGCTATCCCCGAATCATAATTTGCAAGCCGGATACTATTGTTGATGTGGTGAAGGAGTTAAGAAATTTTGGGTTCAATCCGTCTTCAAGGGCATTTATTGTTGCAATTGAAGCAAAAGTTTCAATGGCCCCCATTTGGGATAGGAAGGTAGAGCTGTACAAGAGCTTAGGTTGGTCCGATGCTAATTTCATGGCAGCCTTCAGGAAGCAACCGCAATTCATGAAGAATTCGAAGGCGAAGATTGAGAAGATGTTTGAGTTTTATGTGAATAAGCTGGGGTGGGACCCGGTGTTCCTAAGTGAGCAGCCTCTTTATATCAGTCTCAGCTTAGAAAAGAGAGTGATCCCGAGGTGTGCTGTCTTGGAGATTTTGGCTTCGAGGGGGTTCTTGGAAGGAGAATCAGAGTTGCATCGTATTTTTGCGTGGCATCATAATCTGTTTGAGGCAAAATTTGTTAGTAATTATAAAAAGAGTATCCCTGATGTAGTTGTGGCTTATGAGATTAGGCAGGCGGGTGAATATGCTGCTCTTAGATCATGGCAAAAAAGAACTAAGCAAACAGCAACCATACCAAGGAATGCTCCCGTGCCAGCTTCTTCACACAAGTAGAAATGCATTTTTTTGTTGTTTCATCTGAAGGTAGGTTGCTGAGAACTTCACACAAAATTAATTTGGTGATTTTAATTTTGTTCAGTTCTAGTAGTTCTTCCAACAATTGTTTGAATCTCTTAGATTTTACTTATTGTATTGAAGTTGGTCACTATTGTGATCCTTTGGGCTCTTGTCGTAAATTAAGCAATAGATGAGTGTCCAGACAACTCATCATGTCAGGCATTCCGCTTCAAAATAATGTTGATGCAGAGGATCTTGTTGAAGTTTGATATATGGTTGGAGACCAATAGGGACTTACGGATGTATACGAGTGCGACCGCCATTTTATGTTCAAAATTGTGCCTCAAAATTTCGAGATTCAGTGCTACGAAATATGAACTAGATAATTTACTGTGGACACTTATAGTCTGCTGTTGACAAATTTTAACAAAGGCTCAGATCAAACTTGAGATTATTTGAGGCTGGAGGCAAGGACAATAATTGTCCAGCGAACCAGTAGGTTATTAGAATTTTTTTTAAAAAAAATAGCGGCCTTTTTTAGCGTTATCTCCATTCAAAATATCTGGTCTGTTGGAAAGGTTCCAGCGACAAAAATATATATATATATATACATGAATTATAAGTGCCATCGGCAAATATACCATTCCAGCCATTGCTAAATTCAAAGTGAACATAGACAGTAAATAAGATGAACATATAAACGGTCTAAGTGAACACTTACAAACAAATAAGTGTTGTCACTTGTTCAAAAGTTTACATGCATATTCAACTTATTTTCATTGAACTTATTTTGTTTGTATATGTTCACTTAGATCGTCTATATGTTCACTTTGTTTGCTGTATATATTCACTTTATATTTAGCGATGGCAGGGATGGCAAAACTGCAGATGGCAGTGTTCAATTTCCTATATATATATATATTAGAAGTTTAGAACCTATAAAATGCTAGTTATAATATATAGAAATTAAATTGTATAAATAGTTTATATAATTTAGGAAAATGATTCTTTGTCGAACAAGTGAATTTAAAATTAATCAATTATTTATTTTTATCAAAGAGTTGCCAACGACAAAGAAATTTACATAAAATTGAATTTTCCAATTTGTCCAATTATTAAACAAACAGAATTAAAATTTTCTTTTTTTAGTTTCATCAATAACCTTTTATTCTAAAAAATGTTCGGCGCTTTTAGCCGGAACCCCATCCGCTTCGCCTTCCGGTTTCAGTAAACAACCGTTTGAACAACTAAGTCAGCTAGTAAACCCTTTAAGCCCAATCAATACAATATAATTTCTTACCCAATAACTGCTGTAAACTTTTTTAGGCTTAATTTTTTTTTTCTTTTGTATGCTCCCAAATTCTTTTTTATTTGTCTATTTTTCTCCGTTTTCTTGTATATTTTTAATTTGCTACTAAACTCTTTTAAATTATTTTTTATTTTTCCTTCAACTTAATCATACAATATTAACTATGATTATCTTATAAGAAAATTGAAAATTAAAGAGAAATAAATTTCGGAGTCGGATTCTCTGATCGGCAACTTAAAAACGACCACCTGGTCGTTTCGTAAAATAAGCCGTCCGATCTAAACGGACGGTTAGATGTCAAGAGGATTAATTCATCCGTCCAAAAAAAAAGAATGCACTTTATACGCTTCTCTTCACCGTATACGCTCTGTATCAGAATCCCTTCTCCCACTCTCTCCTTTTTCTCTGTCGAATTCGTCTCTCCAACATTTTGCTTGGTACGAAGTGAATCGGAAAGGGAATTTTTACGCGAGGGTATTCAATTTACGGAGGGAAAGAAGAATTGCTGAAAATCGTCGACGCAGATTGACACCCAATATGGAGACGTTGAGAGCATATGGTGTCCCGACTAGACGAATTATCCAGACTGTTATCCGCTTCCCCCGTATCATAACTCACAAACTGGATGCTATTGTTGACGTGGTGAAGGAGCTCAGGAATCTCGGAATTAACCCATCTTCGAGGGCATTTATTGTTGCAATTGAGGCGAAAATAACATTGTCCCAATCTGTTTGGGATAGGAAGGTGGAGCTGTACAAGAGCTTAGGTTGGTCGGATGCTAATTTCATGGCAGCCTTCACAAAGCTACCGCATTGTATGTTGAATTCAGAGGCGAAGATCAGGAAGATAATTGAGTTTTATGGCTCCGTTTGGATGGTGTGGGAATAAGAGGAATAAGGAAAAATGTATTGGGAAATGTGTAACTTTGTAAAGAGTTTGAATTGTTTATAATAAATTTGAGAGTAAGAAGAAGCTATTCTCTTATTCTTGCTCCCATCCAAACGGAGCCTATGTGAATAAGCTGGGGTGGGACCCGGTGTTCCTAAGTGAGCAGCCTGTTTATATCGGTCTGAGCTTAGAAAAGAGATTGATCCCAAGGTGTGCTGTCTTGGAGATTTTGGCTTCGAGGGGGTTCTTGGAAGGAGAATCGGAGTTGCATCGTATTTTTGTGTGGCATCATAATCTGTTTGAGGCAAAATTTATTAGTAATTATGAAAAGAGTATCCCTGATGTAGTTGAGGCTTATGAGATTAGGCAGGCGGGTGAATATGCTGCTCTTAGATCATGGCAAAAAAGAACTAAGCAAACAGCAACCATACCAAGGAATTCTTCTGGGCCAGCTTCTTAACACAAGTAAAACTGCCTTTTTTTGTTTCATTAATGGATTGCTGAGAGCTTCACATATATTAGTTTGGCAGATTTTTGTTCAGTTCACTAGTATTGTAGTTCTACCTACAATTGTTTGCATCTCTTAGGTTATATTTTCTCTATTAAAATGATTATTAACCTTAGTGCAATTTCTTACTGCAACATTTTTTTAATTTTTTTGTATTGAAGTTGTTCACAATTGTGAGTCTTTGAGCTTTTGTTGTAAACCAAACAATAGGCGAGTGTTTAGGCAACTTGCCAGTTTCGGCATTCCGCTTCAAAATATTGCAGATTGATTCAAATGTCTTGAAGTTTGATATGGCTAAAGTAATTGGGATTTGTGTATGTATGCAAGGAGATATGCTGGACTTCCAATTATATGTTAAAAAGTTTTGCCTCTAAATTCTGATTTTCAGTTCTGCAAATATGAACTAGATAATTTATGGTGGACACTCATATGGGTATAGCTTTAATATTATGTGATTATGTGAAAACAGATATTTTGAAGCACATTTGATATACTATTGCATCAACCAAAGATGATAACATTTTATCAATTCAAGTTTAAAATTAAACTAACAATTGATGGAGTCTCCAATCGACCTAGACTGATATGGATCTGATCATCCCTGTTCTCCACTCGTATAGGCATTTAGTCGTCACCAAATATATATATATATATATATATATATAATAAAAAAAATATCCGACCAAGTTAAAAATTCTACTTGAATATGAATAATAAAAAAAATGTATTTGAATCACTCTGTAGAGTACAGCATTTTACATTTTACTCTTTTGGAAAGCACAAGGCAATAGAACTTTTTGTTTTCTTTTGAATTTTACTTTCGGAAGCAATTGGGTCTAATTGCCAGTTGCCACTTCCCTCCGGTTCAAACATTTCTCGTCTTACAATGTACCGTTATTTTCATTCATGCACATTGTGCTGTGGAATACAAATTTTATCAGATTAATTATATATGTTACAAGGATAAAACAAAACAAATTACCATTGTGGAAGGACATCTTTTTCATGTCAGTAGGTAAAATATCCATAGACGGGTTACACACACGGTTACACCAAGAAAATCCACTTAGAGGCTCCGTCTGGATGGTTAAAGAATAAGGAAGGAATAAAAAATTAGGAAAGAAAATATTAGAAAGTGTGTAACTTTGGGAAAAGTGAAAAGATGTTATTCCGGGAATAAGAAATATTGTTTGGATGATTTGTTAGGAATAAGTAAATTGATATTAATTTAAATAAATTAATTAAAAGTTATTATTTTTATATTAAATAAAGTACTAATTAAAAAGTACATAAATTTTCATTTAGTTATTAGTATTTAGCTAATTTTGTTGAAATTATGTATATATAATTGTAGGAAGATGTTATTTTTAGGAAGAGAAAATATTCTTCTCCTTATTCCTATAAAGATGTTACCTGGTTAGCCGATATTTTCACTTTTCAGTTAAGATAAAGAGAAAGCTAGTGGCGCTGGTGAGTCCCGCCGCCTCAGCTCTGAGCTCCCATAGTTTCTTCAAGTTCAAATACGAAAAACAAGTGAAGAAAGAAAAATTGAAAGAATAAAAATGGTGGGAGCAGTTCTCCGTCAAAACCCACTATCTCTCCGAATTTGTCGTTCCGACCCAAACCCAACCAATCTCCGTTCTTCCTCCGACCAAACAACCTTCCCCATTCACACCCATTTCAACCTCTCCATCTTTATCTCCACCTCCACCTCGACCCCTCTTCCCTCTGCACTATCCACCGATTCCCTCCCTGAATCATCCCAAGCTAACAATTCTCAACTAGTCGTCTCCGTTTTCCAGAGGTACGGCTTCTCTGACAAACAGATTCAAGATATAATGGCGAGGCGTACCTTTCTCTCAGCACAAAACATCCAAAACAAGCTTGATTTCTTGCTCTCCTTTGGCTTTTCTAACGATGAGCTCATCCACCTCGTCCTCTGTGACTCGCAACTCCTCGAATTCAGCCTCAAGAACCGCATCACTTACAATCTCAACTTCCTCCTTAGTTTATTCGGCTCCAACCAGCTCCTCAAGAAGGCAGTCCACCGGCAACCGAAGCTTATTCGGTGCAACATTGAGAAGTACGTCGTGCCCAATATGGAGACATTGAGAGCGAATGGAGTCCCAACTAAACTAATTATCCAGGCTATCGCATGCTATCCCCGAATCATAATTTGCAAGCCGGATACTATTGTTGATGTGGTGAAGGAGTTAAGAAATTTTGGGTTCAATCCGTCTTCAAGGGCATTTATTGTTGCAATTGAAGCAAAAGTTTCAATGGCCCCCATTTGGGATAGGAAGGTAGAGCTGTACAAGAGCTTAGGTTGGTCCGATGCTAATTTCATGGCAGCCTTCAGGAAGCAACCGCAATTCATGAAGAATTCGAAGGCGAAGATTGAGAAGATGTTTGAGTTTTATGTGAATAAGCTGGGGTGGGACCCGGTGTTCCTAAGTGAGCAGCCTCTTTATATCAGTCTCAGCTTAGAAAAGAGAGTGATCCCGAGGTGTGCTGTCTTGGAGATTTTGGCTTCGAGGGGGTTCTTGGAAGGAGAATCAGAGTTGCATCGTATTTTTGCGTGGCATCATAATCTGTTTGAGGCAAAATTTGTTAGTAATTATAAAAAGAGTATCCCTGATGTAGTTGTGGCTTATGAGATTAGGCAGGCGGGTGAATATGCTGCTCTTAGATCATGGCAAAAAAGAACTAAGCAAACAGCAACCATACCAAGGAATGCTCCCGTGCCAGCTTCTTCACACAAGTAGAAATGCATTTTTTTGTTGTTTCATCTGAAGGTAGGTTGCTGAGAACTTCACACAAAATTAATTTGGTGATTTTAATTTTGTTCAGTTCTAGTAGTTCTTCCAACAATTGTTTGAATCTCTTAGATTTTACTTATTGTATTGAAGTTGGTCACTATTGTGATCCTTTGGGCTCTTGTCGTAAATTAAGCAATAGATGAGTGTCCAGACAACTCATCATGTCAGGCATTCCGCTTCAAAATAATGTTGATGCAGAGGATCTTGTTGAAGTTTGATATATGGTTGGAGACCAATAGGGACTTACGGATGTATACGAGTGCGACCGCCATTTTATGTTCAAAATTGTGCCTCAAAATTTCGAGATTCAGTGCTACGAAATATGAACTAGATAATTTACTGTGGACACTTATAGTCTGCTGTTGACAAATTTTAACAAAGGCTCAGATCAAACTTGAGATTATTTGAGGCTGGAGGCAAGGACAATAATTGTCCAGCGAACCAGTAGGTTATTAGAATTTTTTTTAAAAAAAATAGCGGCCTTTTTTAGCGTTATCTCCATTCAAAATATCTGGTCTGTTGGAAAGGTTCCAGCGACAAAAATATATATATATATACATGAATTATAAGTGCCATCGGCAAATATACCATTCCAGCCATTGCTAAATTCAAAGTGAACATAGACAGTAAATAAGATGAACATATAAACGGTCTAAGTGAACACTTACAAACAAATAAGTGTTGTCACTTGTTCAAAAGTTTACATGCATATTCAACTTATTTTCATTGAACTTATTTTGTTTGTATATGTTCACTTAGATCGTCTATATGTTCACTTTGTTTGCTGTATATATTCACTTTATATTTAGCGATGGCAGGGATGGCAAAACTGCAGATGGCAGTGTTCAATTTCCTATATATATATATATATTAGAAGTTTAGAACCTATAAAATGCTAGTTATAATATATAGAAATTAAATTGTATAAATAGTTTATATAATTTAGGAAAATGATTCTTTGTCGAACAAGTGAATTTAAAATTAATCAATTATTTATTTTTATCAAAGAGTTGCCAACGACAAAGAAATTTACATAAAATTGAATTTTCCAATTTGTCCAATTATTAAACAAACAGAATTAAAATTTTCTTTTTTTAGTTTCATCAATAACCTTTTATTCTAAAAAATGTTCGGCGCTTTTAGCCGGAACCCCATCCGCTTCGCCTTCCGGTTTCAGTAAACAACCGTTTGAACAACTAAGTCAGCTAGTAAACCCTTTAAGCCCAATCAATACAATATAATTTCTTACCCAATAACTGCTGTAAACTTTTTTAGGCTTAATTTTTTTTTTCTTTTGTATGCTCCCAAATTCTTTTTTATTTGTCTATTTTTCTCCGTTTTCTTGTATATTTTTAATTTGCTACTAAACTCTTTTAAATTATTTTTTATTTTTCCTTCAACTTAATCATACAATATTAACTATGATTATCTTATAAGAAAATTGAAAATTAAAGAGAAATAAATTTCGGAGTCGGATTCTCTGATCGGCAACTTAAAAACGACCACCTGGTCGTTTCATAAAATAAGCCGTCCGATCTAAACGGACGGCTAGATGTCAAGAGGATTAATTCATCCGTCCAAAAAAAAAGAATGCACTTTATACGCTTCTCTTCACCGTATACGCTCTGTATCAGAATCCCTTCTCCCACTCTCTCCTTTTTCTCTGTCGAATTCGTCTCTCCAACATTTTGCTTGGTACGAAGTGAATCGGAAAGGGAATTTTTACGCGAGGGTATTCAATTTACGGAGGGAAAGAAGAATTGCTGAAAATCGTCGACGCAGATTGACACCGATGCCCTTGCTTGGCGCGCGATCTTCATCGGCACGATTTCCTTATTTGTGCACGTTTTGCTGCTATTTAATCGATTCTTCCTGCTGCCTCATCTCCTCTCCATCAGCCATCGCTCACGATTTGCTCTTATTTTATCGATTCTTCCTACTGCCTCTCCTCTCCATCAGCCATCGTACAGTAACCCTAGCTCCGTTTTTTTGTTTTCTGCCAACACCAGATTTCTAGTTTTTGTTTAATCGATAAATTTTTATCGGTTATAATTTTGCTCTATTACTTATTATAATTTGCTGGTAGCACTTACTGGCTTTGATTTCAACACACTAGTACCATTTATTATTTATTTAAAATGCTTTCAACACACTAATGTTATAATTTGAGGTTTAGTAACTTCTTGTTTCTCCATATTGCAGGCTCACAATAATTTCAATCTGGTTTAGTTTTCATCACTTCCGTCTGATCCATATACCAAGGTATGCTTGCTTATATTTGTAATACAGTTCAATCTTTGATATATTTGTGTCTTTTTTTTTAAATAACAACAATCTTTGTAATAGTTCGGTACTTCTGGTAGTACCAATTTCATAAGCTTACTTGAGGTTTCTCAATGAACTAGGAAAGTTACGTTTTTTTTCTTAGTTTCAGTTTGCTCAAACAATAAACCACATAAATTGCTATGATTAGTATTACATATTAACTAGAAAAGTTATTTCTTTCAAGCCTGTTTGCCTTGGATTTATGCTGAGAAAATAGTCCATTGGCTCTGAAAGGCTAACAAGGTGGGCCCCTTAAACCAGTAATTGTAATATCTTGTTCCTGTTTTTTTAAATGCCTCAATTACAGTACTGTAATCTATTCAATTTCTATTACATCTCTTTATTATTTGTTTGAGATTGATGTATAAAAATGTTTTTTGTTTTGCCACTGGTAGATCATGAAAGAGTTATGGTACTAAAATGTTTAGTTGGATTTTTATTTCATATACTGGTCCGTTCTTTTTTAATTTCAGTGCTGTTAATTATCTTAATTTAATGATGCTTGCCTTCCACTGTTTAATGAGTGTTTAGTTTAATATTGTTAAAGAAGGCCCTGAGAGATGAAAGTTTTGCGGTATGGGTGCTAAAATAGTGCGGTATGAGTTCTCATATTACAGTCTGAACTAAGATAATGATGGGGAGCACTGAAAGAGGACATCCTAGAGCTGAGTCAAGTAATTGCACCAGTGTCAGCTCATATTGCAGGAGGCATGGGTGAGAACAGGGCACTACAGCTAATCCATGCTATTTGATTTGCTTTTTACTTCTCTGTGCGTAATAAAGATAGATTTGGATATTCTTGAGTTTGAGATGCACTGTAATAATGTAGTGGGTTGTTGGAGTATGTTTAGATCAGATAAGATAGCAGGGGAAAGCTACAGAGGCTAGAGCTGAATGTTTTGTAATCTTCATTTTTTTTAACAATATCGAATCAATTTAATAATCTCCATTTATTTTACAATAATATGATGCTATTTAAGTGTTCAATTTCTATTTTTTTTTATCTTAGTTTGCTTTAAACTGATACACATCTAATTGTGTACCAATGATATACCATAAGCACTTCTTGATATCTCTACGTTCTTTATTAAAATCACAAAAGACCTAACAACTTTATTCTATTAGTTCTCAAAAAAAAGAAAAGAAAAATAGAACTCTTATGAACCAATCATTGCAAGAGCAACACACAAGTATCAAGTGTAGCATACTAGCATCAAGCTATACAGTGTGCTAATTCTTCTTCTTTTTTTTCACACAGACACTGAAATAAGAGGGGCAACCAATCCACTCAGAGCTCAGAGGGGCAACCAAAGACTCTTGCATTTGGATTGTGACCTCATCCCAATCAGAGGGGCAACCAATTTTGCAGATAAACCATAATTGCCTCTTCTTAGAACCCTGTCGAAAATTATCACCAAATAATGTATCATAAATCATGAAATGCCTTATTGTGAGATGCTTTTGATAAAAAATAAATAATTAAATACATGTCATTTCTATATTTCCAATCAGTAACAAGCACTGTAAGTCAGTACAAATACATGTCTGAAATATTTTTTTAGTATTGAGCAGCCTCATATAACCAATGGTTTTAATAAAGTGCATCATCAATTGGTACAAGACCTTTGTGTGCTAATTACCTCTGCTGACTTTAGATTAAACCTGAGCACCTAATGGTCACTTTCTTAACTTAAATGTATAAATGAAAACTCAAGTAATTCAAATAGGAATTCAATTGTTCTTTTCTTGAACAAAGTATTTCCTGTTAGGTACAATTACAAAATCACCTAATAAAAAATTAAACGAAATGATAGATATGCTAAAAGAAAACTATTTCACAACCATGTTAAAAAAAATCAATTCAGCTATACACTTACTCACTAAGCAAAATCATCTACCTTTAAGACTCACTAAGCTATACACGGTACATCTGTTTGCTACCCTTATTCCAAACTGAAAGCCTTACTATACCAGTCAACATGTACCAACTGAGCAAACTTAACACCTATTCTATACCCGCTACCATTATGATGAACTCATATCACTTGAAAAGCAATAACTCAAGTCGGATTGTACCTGTCATCAAGATGAGGCAGAGAAGCCGACAGAGAGGCGACGAAGAACTAGGGTTTGCTTCGATTTTCTGCGATTTGCTTCGATCGGCGGAGAAGAGGTAGAGGATTCGAGAGGAAGAAAGTTGCTACGATTTGCTTCGACGAAAACTAGGTTTACTCCTTTCACTCTCTCGCGATTCTGAGGATGCGTATACACGTTTTTTTTTTGGAAGGAAGAAGGGATCATTGAGATCTGATCGTCCGTTTAGATCGGACGGCTTATTTTACTAAATGACCAAGTGGTCGTTTTTAAGTTGCCAACCAGAGGATCCGACTCGCATCTGCATCCTCGACAGTCCTTTAAAAGGACTGTACCGAGCAGTCAAATGATGTTGTCCGTCCGGTATGGATCTAAGGACGTGCACAATTAAGAAGAAAAATAACTTTCTCTCTCATCTTGCCCTCCCCGCCCGATTCCCCCGTTCGCTTAGTAAAATCAATTTCCCAAATAAAAAAAGAAGGAGGCGATTTCATTTTTGTTCTTAATGGACTCGCAACGAAACGGGTTTCGATCCGATATCAACTCCGGCCATCGTAGTTGCCAGGGAAGGGCTCTACAGAATCGTCGAAGCGAGGAGAAGACATTGGTGGGTCAGTTCGAGTTGCGTCGGCTTAATTTTACAGGGAATTGAGAACTGGTACGGTGAGGCAGTGGGTTGGTACCGGCATTGAGTGAGAGCGTTTGTATATCAAGGAGGAGAGGGTGTTTGGTGTTTTGCGTTTATTAATTTAGCATGAGTGGTGAATAATTTAGCATTTGGGATAATCCGGCATATGGTTTTTCCAAATATGCTACCAACTGGTTCCTCTTCTAGATTCCAAATATGGTACAAGGCAGTGGGTTGTTCCTCTAGCCAGCCACCACAAGCACACACTGAAAAGAGATTAATGCCACTTTTTTTTTCCATATTGTGGGAGAAATATAGAATTTTGAAAAGCTTAGTTTAGCAAGATATAGAATTTCTAGTCAGCACAACTGCACAAGCGGTGTCACAAACTCAGTAATGTAGTGTACCAGTGTTACAAATACACATGATGGTCTAAACAACAATAAACATAAAATTTAGAAATTCTAAGGTTGTATATTGTACTGGTACGAAACAACTGAGCTACTGGTACGAAACAACTGTGCTACTGGTACGAAACAACTCTGCACCTTTTCTAAGGTCCTTATTGGTTACAATGAACCAAATGGGATGTGTTGTTTATTTCTGGTAACATTCTAATTGATTACAATGAACAAAAGACCCCTAGAACAAATTTTGCACGGAAACCCAATAAAATTGCTAAATTTCATTCATATGAAATGTTGCCAACTAATTCAAAATAATATCCCTATAATCAGTTTACAGAAGTTCATTACACACAAGTCATATTACATGTAGAAACATACACACAAGCATATAATAAGTTTACAAAATTCATATTCTACTCCACATATAATCCGTACACAAGCTAATATTCTTGGTAGAAGTCCAGGCGTGGTTGAGCGGCTGCAACGAGCTCTTATCCTCTACATATGATATTATACTTGTAGGGAACTGAAGAATGATTGCTACCTTAACCGCGCCAATAGACCTTCAACCTCCATGGGAACTAGTTCTACTCTTAATGCATGCCTGCACATACCAGAGAAAGGTCAAGCAAATTAATCCCTACACAACATTTGAAAACAGTTTGCAAAAGATATTCAGATTTGAAAACAGTTTGCAAATTAATCCCTGCACATAGCAAAGAAAGGTCAAGCAAATTACTCCTGATAAGTACTAACTCGAAAGCTCTCAACTCATCTTAATTTCAAAAACCAAAATTCTTATGCCCAGCAATTTAGTTCAGTATCAATGTCAGAAAATAGAAGGCATTTAAAATAGAAGGCATTTCAATGGTAGTCTAATCATCAACAACAAAGCATACTAATATTCTTTCATCAGGCATATAATAAAAAAAATACAATATAAGCCAATAAAATATTCCTTGTAATTCAGCACAAAGGATATATAAGGCACTACCTACTCAACAAAATGTGCAAGTTGTGTTTGGGCACTGAGAAACCTTTGAATAAATGCATTTATCAAATTCAAAGCATCAGCTGTATTTTCCCATAGAATTTGTTGAATTTAGTGTGATGGAAGAAACATCAAAAGTTACAAAAAAAATGAATTTAAATATTTGACAAAGCTACCAGTAAGATAGTTTTGATAAGCTTCCTATTGTATCAGAAATTGTTCCGTTGTAGCAACACAAAAAAATTAGAAGCAGAAATTAAACTAATTAATAGAAGCAGACAAAGGGAGAGAGAGATCTAGGTTTACAAGAGATCGTACCGTGCCTCGCTGATTCTCCGCTTCTCATCTGCTCGATCTAGGCTTTTCGCTTCTCGGCAGGCGGAGGAAAGGAAGGAGACGACAACGGGCAGGTCGGGCAGGCTGGAGAGAGACGAAATTGATGGATTTTTCGTCCGTGCCCTTGGATCTCTATCGGACGGATGAAGTCATTTGACTGCTCGGCACAGTCCTTTTAAACGACTGTCGAGGATGCGGATGCGATCTGACTCCCATCCGCTTCGCCTTCCGGTTTCAGTAAACAACCGTTTGAACAACTAAGTCAGCTAGTAAACCCTTTAAGCCCAATCAATACAATATAATTTCTTACCCAATCACTGCTGTAAACTTTTTTAGGCTTATTTTTTTTTCTTTTGTATGCTCCCAAACTCTTTTCTATTTATCTATTTTTCTCCGTACTCTTGTATATTTCTAATTTGCTACGAAACTCTTTTAAATTATTTTATATTTTTTCTTCAACTTAATCATACAGTATTACATATGGTTATCTTGTAAGAAAAATGAAAATTAAAGAGAAATAAATTAAAAGGCCAGAAATACTCCTCGACCATTTTCCCTTTTTCCTCATTTTTTCCTTGCTCCAGAATATTTTCTCGCCAATTTCATATAGTGAATCTAACTATGTGAATTGCCAGTTTGAATTTAACCTTTTATTGCCAAGAAAAAATATGGCCTAAGGTACTAGTATTCACTCATGTAATGTTAATAAGGCTTCTGGTGCATCTTGCTCAGTTACTGGTAAAACCAGCGCTTATACTGGTACACCAGGTTCAGGTGAGGAATAGAATTCATTAGCATGGACTAATTGTGTAACTGATTGTTTCACATATTTTCTAGATTCTTCCTGTAACTAAATTCTGTTAGAGATCTCATAAATTTTGAATGAGAGAATTGTATTTCGTATATTGAAGAGTTCTGTTTAGAGAAGCATTTGCATAGCTATATATAAACATTTTTCTATTAGCAGTTTATCTATTGCTTACGTAGCCTATATAGAATATTTCCTATATCTCTCAATATGGCATCTCAGCTATCTCTTTGATTCCTAAATCAATTACACATTATTTGTCAATTTGCTGGATATTTGATAATCTAGATTGGGTGGTTCTCAAGATTTCTTTCTCATATTCTCAACAAGGTATATAGACAGTGAGACAGTTTGTAAAACGCAAGAAAGAAAATTAATAAATATTACATAATACAATTTCTTTTCTTCAACCTCTCTCTCTCGTCTTTGAATTTGTACAAAATATCATTTTTCCTATTATGAGAGCGTTTGTATATCAAGGAGGAGAGGGCGTTTGGTGTTTTGCGTTTATTAATTTAGCATCAGTGGTGAATAATTTAGCATTTGGGATAATCCGGCATATGGTTTTTCCAAATATGCTACCAACTGGTTCCTCTTCTAGATTCCAAATATGGTACAAGGCAGTGGGTTGTTCCTCTAGCCAGCCACCACAAGCACACACTGAAAAGAGATTAATGCCACTTTTTTTTTCCATATTGTGGGAGAAATATAGAATTTTCAAAAGCTTAGTTTAGCAAGATATAGAATTTCTAGTCAGCACAACTGCACAAGCGGTGTCACAAACTCAGTAATGTAGTGTACCAGTGTTACAAATACACATGATGGTCTAAACAACAATAAACATAAAATTTAGAAATTCTAAGGTTGTATATTGTACTGGTACGAAACAACTGAGCTACTGGTACGAAACAACTGTGCTACTGGTACGAAACAACTCTGCACCTTTTCTAAGGTCCTTATTGGTTACAATGAACCAAATGGGATGTGTTGTTTATTTCTGGTAACATTCTAATTGATTACAATGAACAAAAGACCCCTAGAACAAATTTTGCACGGAAACCCAATAAAATTGCTAAATTTCATTCATATGAAATGTTGCCAACTAATTCAAAATAATATCCCTATAATCAGTTTACAGAAGTTCATTACACACAAGTCATATTACATGTAGAAACATACACACAAGCATATAATAAGTTTACAAAATTCATATTCTACTCCACATATAATCCGTACACAAGCTAATATTCTTGGTAGAAGTCCAGGCGTGGTTGAGCGGCTGCAACGAGCTCTTATCCTCTACATATGATATTATACTTGTTGGGAACTGAAGAATGATAGCTACCTTAACCGCGCCAATAGACCTTCAACCTCCATGGGAACTAGTTCTACTCTTAATGCATGCCTGCACATGCCAGAGAAAGGTCAAGCAAATTAATCCCTACACAACATTTGAAAACAGTTTGCAAAAGATATTCAGATTTGAAAACAGTTTGCAAATTAATCCCTGCACATAGCAAAGAAAGGTCAAGCAAATTACTCCTGATAAGTACTAACTCGAAAGCTCTCAACTCATCTTAATTTCAAAAACCAAAATTCTTATGCCCAACAATTTAGTTCAGTATCAATGTCAGAAAATAGAAGGCATTTAAAATAGAAGGCATTTCAATGGTAGTCTAATCATCAACAACAAAGCATACTAATATTCTTTCATCAGGCATATAATAAAAAAAATACAATATAAGCCAATAAAATATTCCTTGTAATTCAGCACAAAGGATATATAAGGCACTACCTACTCAACAAAATGTGCAAGTTGTGTTTGAGCACTGAGAAACCTTTGAATAAATGCATTTATCAAATTCAAAGCATCAGCTGTATTTTCCCATAGAATTTGTTGAATTTAGTGTGATGGAAGAAACATCAAAAGTTACAAAAAAAAAATGGATTTAAATATTTGACAAAGCTACCAGTAAGATAGTTTTGATAAGCTTCCTATTGTATCAGAAATTGTTCCGTTGTAGCAACACAAAAAAATTAGAAGCAGAAATTAAACTAATTAATAGAAGCAGACAAAGGGAGAGAGAGATCTAGGTTTACAAGAGATCGTACCGTGCCTCGCTGATTCTCCGCTTCTCATCTGCTCGATCTAGGCTTTTCGCTTCTCGGCAGGCGGAGGAAAGGAAGGAGACGACAACGGGCAGGTCGGGCAGGCTGGAGAGAGACGAAATTGATGGATTTTTCGTCCGTGCCCTTGGATCTCTATCGGACGGATGAAGTCATTTGACTGCTCGGCACAGTCCTTTTAAACGACTGTCGAGGATGCGGATGCGATCTGACTCCCATCCGCTTCGCCTTCCGGTTTCAGTAAACAACCGTTTGAACAACTAAGTCAGCTAGTAAACCCTTTAAGCCCAATCAATACAATATAATTTCTTACCCAATCACTGCTGTAAACTTTTTTAGGCTTATTTTTTTTTCTTTTGTATGCTCCCAAACTCTTTTCTATTTATCTATTTTTCTCCGTACTCTTGTATATTTCTAATTTGCTACGAAACTCTTTTAAATTATTTTATATTTTTTCTTCAACTTAATCATACAGTATTACATATGGTTATCTTGTAAGAAAAATGAAAATTAAAGAGAAATAAATTAAAAGGCCAGAAATACTCCTCGACCATTTTCCCTTTTTCCTCATTTTTTCCTTGCTCCAGAATATTTTCTCGCCAATTTCATATAGTGAATCTAACTATGTGAATTGCCAGTTTGAATTTAACCTTTTATTGCCAAGAAAAAATATGGCCTAAGGTACTAGTATTCACTCATGTAATGTTAATAAGGCTTCTGGTGCATCTTGCTCAGTTACTGGTAAAACCAGCGCTTATACTGGTACACCAGGTTCAGGTGAGGAATAGAATTCATTAGCATGGACTAATTGTGTAACTGATTGTTTCACATATTTTCTAGATTCTTCCTGTAACTAAATTCTGTTAGAGATCTCATAAATTTTGAATGAGAGAATTGTATTTCGTATATTGAAGAGTTCTGTTTAGAGAAGCATTTGCATAGCTATATATAAACATTTTTCTATTAGCAGTTTATCTATTGCTTACGTAGCCTATATAGAATATTTCCTATATCTCTCAATATGGCATCTCAGCTATCTCTTTGATTCCTAAATCAATTACACATTATTTGTCAATTTGCTGGATATTTGATAATCTAGATTGGGTGGTTCTCAAGATTTCTTTCTCATATTCTCAACAAGGTATATAGACAGTGAGACAGTTTGTAAAACGCAAGAAAGAAAATTAATAAATATTACATAATACAATTTCTTTTCTTCAACCTCTCTCTCTCGTCTTTGAATTTGTACAAAATATCATTTTTCCTATTATGAGTGCGTTTGTATATCAAGGAGGAGAGGGCGTTTGGTGTTTTGCGTTTATTAATTTAGCATCAGTGGTGAATAATTTAGCATTTGGGATAATCCGGCATATGGTTTTTCCAAATATGCTACCAACTGGTTCCTCTTCTAGATTCCAAATATGGTACAAGGCAGTGGGTTGTTCCTCTAGCCAGCCACCACAAGCACACACTGAAAAGAGATTAATGCCACTTTTTTTTTCCATATTGTGGGAGAAATATAGAATTTTCAAAAGCTTAGTTTAGCAAGATATAGAATTTCTAGTCAGCACAACTGCACAAGCGGTGTCACAAACTCAGTAATGTAGTGTACCAGTGTTACAAATACACATGATGGTCTAAACAACAATAAACATAAAATTTAGAAATTGTAAGGTTGTATATTGTACTGGTACGAAACAACTGAGCTACTGGTACGAAACAACTGTGCTACTGGTACGAAACAACTCTGCACCTTTTCTAAGGTCCTTATTGGTTACAATGAACCAAATGGGATGTGTTGTTTATTTCTGGTAACATTCTAATTGATTACAATGAACAAAAGACCCCTAGAACAAATTTTGCACGGAAACCCAATAAAATTGCTAAATTTCATTCATATGAAATGTTGCCAACTAATTCAAAATAATATCCCTATAATCAGTTTACAGAAGTTCATTACACACAAGTCATATTACATGTAGAAACATACACACAAGCATATAATAAGTTTACAAAATTCATATTCTACTCCACATATAATCCGTACACAAGCTAATATTCTTGGTAGAAGTCCAGGCGTGGTTGAGCGGCTGCAACGAGCTCTTATCCTCTACATATGATATTATACTTGTAGGGAACTGAAGAATGATTGCTACCTTAACCGCGCCAATAGACCTTCAACCTCCATGGGAACTAGTTCTACTCTTAATGCATGCCTGCACATACCAGAGAAAGGTCAAGCAAATTAATCCCTACACAACATTTGAAAACAGTTTGCAAAAGATATTCAGATTTGAAAACAGTTTGCAAATTAATCCCTGCACATAGCAAAGAAAGGTCAAGCAAATTACTCCTGATAAGTACTAACTCGAAAGCTCTCAACTCATCTTAATTTCAAAAACCAAAATTCTTATGCCCAGCAATTTAGTTCAGTATCAATGTCAGAAAATAGAAGGCATTTAAAATAGAAGGCATTTCAATGGTAGTCTAATCATCAACAACAAAGCATACTAATATTCTTTCATCAGGCATATAATAAAAAAAATACAATATAAGCCAATAAAATATTCCTTGTAATTCAGCACAAAGGATATATAAGGCACTACCTACTCAACAAAATGTGCAAGTTGTGTTTGGGCACTGAGAAACCTTTGAATAAATGCATTTATCAAATTCAAAGCATCAGCTGTATTTTCCCATAGAATTTGTTGAATTTAGTGTGATGGAAGAAACATCAAAAGTTACAAAAAAAATGGATTTAAATATTTGACAAAGCTACCAGTAAGATAGTTTTGATAAGCTTCCTATTGTATCAGAAATTGTTCTGTTGTAGCAACACAAAAAAATTAGAAGCAGAAATTAAACTAATTAATAGAAGCAGACAAAGGGAGAGAGAGATCTAGGTTTACAAGAGATCGTACCGTGCCTCGCTGATTCTCCGCTTCTCATCTGCTCGATCTAGGCTTTTCGCTTCTCGGCAGGCGGAGGAAAGGAAGGAGACGACAACGGGCAGGTCGGGCAGGCTGGAGAGAGACGAAATTGATGGATTTTTCGTCCGTGCCCTTGGATCTCTATCGGACGGATGAAGTCATTTGACTGCTCGGCACAGTCCTTTTAAATGACTGTCGAGGATGCGGATGCGATCTGACTCCCATCCGCTTCGCCTTCCGGTTTCAGTAAACAACCGTTTGAACAACTAAGTCAGCTAGTAAACCCTTTAAGCCCAATCAATACAATATAATTTCTTACCCAATCACTGCTGTAAACTTTTTTAGGCTTATTTTTTTTTCTTTTGTATGCTCCCAAACTCTTTTCTATTTATCTATTTTTCTCCGTACTCTTGTATATTTCTAATTTGCTACGAAACTCTTTTAAATTATTTTATATTTTTTCTTCAACTTAATCATACAGTATTACATATGGTTATCTTGTAAGAAAAATGAAAATTAAAGAGAAATAAATTAAAAGGCCAGAAATACTCCTCGACCATTTTCCCTTTTTCCTCATTTTTTCCTTGCTCCAGAATATTTTCTCGCCAATTTCATATAGTGAATCTAACTATGTGAATTGCCAGTTTGAATTTAACCTTTTATTGCCAAGAAAAAATATGGCCTAAGGTACTAGTATTCACTCATGTAATGTTAATAAGGCTTCTGGTGCATCTTGCTCAGTTACTGGTAAAACCAGCGCTTATACTGGTACACCAGGTTCAGGTGAGGAATAGAATTCATTAGCATGGACTAATTGTGTAACTGATTGTTTCACATATTTTCTAGATTCTTCCTGTAACTAAATTCTGTTAGAGATCTCATAAATTTTGAATGAGAGAATTGTATTTCGTATATTGAAGAGTTCTGTTTAGAGAAGCATTTGCATAGCTATATATAAACATTTTTCTATTAGCAGTTTATCTATTGCTTACGTAGCCTATATAGAATATTTCCTATATCTCTCAATATGGCATCTCAGCTATCTCTTTGATTCCTAAATCAATTACACATTATTTGTCAATTTGCTGGATATTTGATAATCTAGATTGGGTGGTTCTCAAGATTTCTTTCTCATATTCTCAACAAGGTATATAGACAGTGAGACAGTTTGTAAAACGCAAGAAAGAAAATTAATAAATATTACATAATACAATTTCTTTTCTTCAACCTCTCTCTCTCGTCTTTGAATTTGTACAAAATATCATTTTTCCTATTATGAGAGCGTTTGTATATCAAGGAGGAGAGGGTGTTTGGTGTTTTGCGTTTATTAATTTAGCATCAGTGGTGAATAATTTAGCATTTGGGATAATCCGGCATATGGTTTTTCCAAATATGCTACCAACTGGTTCCTCTTCTAGATTCCAAATATGGTACAAGGCAGTGGGTTGTTCCTCTAGCCAGCCACCACAAGCACACACTGAAAAGAGATTAATGCCACTTTTTTTTCCATATTGTGGGAGAAATATAGAATTTTGAAAAGCTTAGTTTAGCAAGATATAGAATTTCTAGTCAGCACAACTGCACAAGCGGTGTCACAAACTCAGTAATGTAGTGTACCAGTGTTACAAATACACATGATGGTCTAAACAACAATAAACATAAAATTTAGAAATTCTAAGGTTGTATATTGTACTGGTACGAAACAACTGAGCTACTGGTACGAAACAACTGTGCTACTGGTACGAAACAACTCTGCACCTTTTCTAAGGTCCTTATTGGTTACAATGAACCAAATGGGATGTGTTGTTTATTTCTGGTAACATTCTAATTGATTACAATGAACAAAAGACCCCTAGAACAAATTTAAAATTGCTAAATTTCATTCATATGAAATGTTGCCAACTAATTCAAAATAATATCCCTATAATCAGTTTACAGAAGTTCATTACACACAAGTCATATTACATGTAGAAACATACACACAAGCATATAATAAGTTTACAAAATTCATATTCTACTCCACATATAATCCGTGCACAAGCTAATATTCTTGGTAGAAGTCCAGGCGTGGTTGAGCGGCTGCAACGAGCTCTTATCCTCTACATATGATATTATACTTGTAGGGAACTGAAGAATGATTGCTACCTTAACCGCGCCAATAGACCTTCAACCTCCATGGGAACTAGTTCTACTCTTAATGCATGCCTGCACATACCAGAGAAAGGTCAAGCAAATTAATCCCTACACAACATTTGAAAACAGTTTGCAAAAGATATTCAGATTTGAAAACAGTTTGCAAATTAATCCCTGCACATAGCAAAGAAAGGTCAAGCAAATTACTCCTGATAAGTACTAACTCGAAAGCTCTCAACTCATCTTAATTTCAAAAACCAAAATTCTTATGCCCAGCAATTTAGTTCAGTATCAATGTCAGAAAATAGAAGGCATTTAAAATAGAAGGCATTTCAATGGTAGTCTAATCATCAACAACAAAGCATACTAATATTCTTTCATCAGGTATATAATAAAAAAAATACAATATAAGCCAATAAAATATTCCTTGTAATTCAGCACAAAGGATATATAAGGCACTACCTACTCAACAAAATGTGCAAGTTGTGTTTGGGCACTGAGAAACCTTTGAATAAATGCATTTATCAAATTCAAAGCATCAGCTGTATTTTCCCATAGAATTTGTTGAATTTAGTGTGATGGAAGAAACATCAAAAGTTACAAAAAAAATGGATTTAAATATTTGACAAAGCTACCAGTAAGATAGTTTTGATAAGCTTCCTATTGTATCAGAAATTGTTCCGTTGTAGCAACACAAAAAAATTAGAAGCAGAAATTAAACTAATTAATAGAAGCAGACAAAGGGAGAGAGAGATCTAGGTTTACAAGAGATCGTACCGTGCCTCGCTGATTCTCCGCTTCTCATCTGCTCGATCTAGGCTTTTCGCTTCTCGGCAGGCGGAGGAAAGGAAGGAGACGACAACGGGCAGGTCGGACAGGCTGGAGAGAGACGAAATTGATGGATTTTTCGTCCGTGCCCTTGGATCTCTATCGGACGGATGAAGTCATTTGACTGCTCGGCACAGTCCTTTTAAACGATTGTCGAGGATGCGGATGCGATCTGACTCCCATCCGCTTCGCCTTCCGGTTTCAGTAAACAACCGTTTGAACAACTAAGTCAGCTAGTAAACCCTTTAAGCCCAATCAATACAATATAATTTCTTACCCAATCACTGCTGTAAACTTTTTTAGGCTTATTTTTTTTTCTTTTGTATGCTCCCAAACTCTTTTCTATTTATCTATTTTTCTCCGTACTCTTGTATATTTCTAATTTGCTACGAAACTCTTTTAAATTATTTTATATTTTTTCTTCAACTTAATCATACAGTATTACATATGGTTATCTTGTAAGAAAAATGAAAATTAAAGAGAAATAAATTAAAAGGCCAGAAATACTCCTCGACCATTTTCCCTTTTTCCTCATTTTTTCCTTGCTCCAGAATATTTTCTCGCCAATTTCATATAGTGAATCTAACTATGTGAATTGCCAGTTTGAATTTAACCTTTTATTGCCAAGAAAAAATATGGCCTAAGGTACTAGTATTCACTCATGTAATGTTAATAAGGCTTCTGGTGCATCTTGCTCAGTTACTGGTAAAACCAGCGCTTATACTGGTACACCAGGTTCAGGTGAGGAATAGAATTCATTAGCATGGACTAATTGTGTAACTGATTGTTTCACATATTTTCTAGATTCTTCCTGTAACTAAATTCTGTTAGAGATCTCATAAATTTTGAATGAGAGAATTGTATTTCGTATATTGAAGAGTTCTGTTTAGAGAAGCATTTGCATAGCTATATATAAACATTTTTCTATTAGCAGTTTATCTATTGCTTACGTAGCCTATATAGAATATTTCCTATATCTCTCAATATGGCATCTCAGCTATCTCTTTGATTCCTAAATCAATTACACATTATTTGTCAATTTGCTGGATATTTGATAATCTAGATTGGGTGGTTCTCAAGATTTCTTTCTCATATTCTCAACAAGGTATATAGACAGTGAGACAGTTTGTAAAACGCAAGAAAGAAAATTAATAAATATTACATAATACAATTTCTTTTCTTCAACCTCTCTCTCTCGTCTTTGAATTTGTACAAAATATCATTTTTCCTATTATGAGAAATGGGTTAACGGCAAATTTTCTGGAGCAAGGAAGGGACAAACAAGGGAAAAAAATGGTCAGAATAATTTGTCCTTCTAATTTATTTCTCCTTGATTTTTAGTTTTTTTAAAAGATAACTATTGTTAATATTGTATAGTTAAGTTGAAGGACAAATAAAAAATCATTTAGAAAAATTTAGTGAGAAATAAGAAATACACAACAGTACAAAAGAAAATAAACAAATTAAAAAAAGTTTAGGGTATAAAAAAATTAAACTTTTCTTTTAAGCCTTTCTTTTTAGACACACTTAGCTGCGGTTGCTAAAATGAATCAATACAGTAATTTCTTTTTTAGACACGCTTAGCAAGCGCTGCTAAGCTTTATGCTATTGTTATTATTTTTTTTTGAAACAAGTAGTTAAAAGTTTTTGACTCTCTACCACTTTTATTAAAGAAATCTAATAAACATACATTGTCTTATTATAAACATAATAAAGATTAAGAGAATAGTCCTACCCCATTTGCATAAGTATCGACATATGGTACCGATGCCCCTTTATTATCATATCTTACATTTAGCACATGGAATCAAAAGATCACCCCCAAAAAAAAAAAAAAAAAAATGCAACAAACAAATGAAGTCCAAAAAAAAAAAACATAACAAAAAAGTCCATAGATAAGTAACATTTTATTTGATACCCCTTCTTGATCCAAGGGATATCACCCCGCTTCAGCCATCTTTCAAGCTTGATCAAGTTGGAGAGGGACTCATTCACATCTGGAATCAATCCAAAATTTTGCTCCTTCAATGCGGAACTCCACAAAAATGACTAATGATTAAGCAAAAACTTGATTAAGGAAGCAGTAGATCTATGCGTGTGGTATTTATCTGACTTAAAAACTTATCTATTTCGATAATTCCACAAAATTCAAAATATTGCACCACAACATATATGAAAAGTATCTAATAAAAATCTATGTAAAAAATTATTATGTTGCAGTAAATCTTAAAAAAAATAAGATTTAACGCATTACAATCAAATTGTTTAGAATTATGCTATTAAATTTATTTAACATTTCCGAAATTGTTTAGAGCAATACTGTTTATTGCAATCACCATAATCACCGAGCTACTCTCCATCCCTGTTTTCTTACCACCACCTAGAATATTACCAATTGTAGCCCACCTTCTCCAACACCACTCCTCGGGCTTGGGGACAAATTAGTAGAGTGAAGAGTGTATGAACATATTAAGACTATATCAACAAATAAAATTAATATTAGAATAAAGAGTAAAGTTCTGGTATCATAAGTTTAGGGTGCCATAAAATACCACGACTTTATTTTTTCGTTAAAATTTTAAGTTTTAAAATCTAAATTTCGAATCTAACTGTTGATCTTTTTTGTTTTAACAAGCGATGCATTTTCATATAAGCTTTATACAATTTTGAGTTGATTTGACATTTGATTTAGAGGTCAAACCATGAACATATTATAATTAATCTGTTATAGTTAAGCAGATTTGTTTATTTTTTAACCTCTTGATCGAGTATCAAATCAACTTCAAATTTTACAAAACTTATATGAAAATGCATCATTTGTTAAAACGAAGAAAATCAACTGTTTAAATTAGACATTTACAATTTAAAAATTTTTAAAATGACAATAAATTAAAATTGTGATATTTTGTGGCACCCTAAACTTATGGCACCGAAACTCTCCTAATAGAATAAATATACAATATAAGTGGATTTGTCATTACCTCAGCAGTTGTGTAACTAATTGTATACGAGACAAATTATCCGAAATACATCCATATTCGTATATGTATATCACTATATCATATTCGTATTTGTATTTTATTAACATCGGAACCGTATATGATCTGTATACGATCTGTTTTCATCCTGCCATATTTGGTAGAGGAGTAAAACGTGGAGTAGCTTAAGGAGGAGTAAATAATTAAGAGATGGGCTAAAATCAGCCATGACTGACGGATGCAACCGTCAGCTACGATCAAATATCAATTTTCGAGATTCTAACAGTCAATCCGAATCGTTCAATGTGTTCTCCATATTGAAATCTCGTTGGAGACAAAATTTTATATTTTTTTGAAATTTTTTAATATTTGTTTGATATTTTACAAAATTCTTAATCTAAACAATTCTGGACCCTTCAATAACTATGATTTTTTAAAATCTAAAAAAATAGTAATTAAAATTATAAAAATATAAAATTTGGTCTCCAATGAGATTTTAATATGGAGAACACGTTGAACTGTTCGGATCGACCATTGGAATCTCGAAAATTGAGATTTGATCGTAGCTGATGGTTGAATATGTCAGTCGTGGCTGATTTTAGCCCATCTCAATAATTAATCCACTTTACTCCTCCAATTTTATATCATGTTTGATATAAAAAGATAAAGTAAATATGAAGTAAGAGTAAATAAATAATGATAATCAATTAATCATTTTTTGATTCATGTAACTTTACTCCACCTAAAATAGTATAGTACTTTACTTCTCTCTACTCCACACTACTCTATCACCTAATTTAAAACATATTTGAAGGAGTAAAAGTGAATTAAATAAGTTACTCCATCTTTAATTCTCTACCAAACATGAAAAATGTGATACTCCAGAGTTATCTAGTGGAAGAGAGAATTTAATAGACGGACGGGTCCGTATTAATTAGCTATTAGCTGCTTTTTAGTTTTTTAAACCCTCATAATGCTGTGTGCATATTTAAAAAATTAATGCAGCGAGGTTTTTATTTAGTCATTTTAGACTTACTGGAAGGAAAACAAAAATAATAATAATATAAAAAATAAAACTTAAATTGTAAAGTTAAATCTAACTAATTAAGTCTGTGCGCATATTTTTGGCTCCGTTTGGATGTGTTGAGAATAAGGTAGGAAGAAGGAAGAAAGGAATAAATTTATTGGGAAGGGGTAAATTTATTGGGAAGTGTGTAACTTTTGTGAAGAGTTTGGATGGTTAGAAATAAATTTATTGGTAAAAAATGATTATTCCTTATTACTTATTCCGGGAAGAAACCATCCAAACGGAGCCTTTAAGAACAGATACACAAGAAAGGATATCCTGCATTTCATTAAGCACAAAATGCAAAGTACAAACAGCAGTATATATTAAATCACCACAAGTACTAAAACTGCACCTTAAAGGAGAGTAGGAGACTTCTACCAACTCCAAACGTCCCTGCGCATTCAAAGACTAAGTTTTTCTTTTATATATGTTTTTTTATATGAGTTGATACTCAATTTTTCATTTCTCATAAGATTATATACAGTGATCATGTACATCATCATCATTATCATTATTATTACTTGAAAAGGCATCATGTTCATTGTTGTTGTCAAATGTTGTTTTTTTAGATACATGCTTGACAGAGGCTACCAAAGAAGAAACTTGTTGTCAAATGTTGCTTTGTTACAAGAGGACAGATGCTCATAGGACCTACAGACCCGCCTTCAATCATTTACCCGCTTCCAAGTTCTATTGTAAAATAAAAATAAATAATAGGGGTAAGAGCACATAATGCTTTCAATTTTTTCTTTCAGGACAGGAGCAAAATTTTCATTTTTTTTTTGATAAAAATTTCATCGAACTTTTATTAGTGATAGTTAACACCTCAATTAATAATTTAATATTGTATTTTTCAATATTTAATACAACATGGCTTAAACACTCTTAAAATTTATGGTGTAATATTTAAAATATCTATGGTTTATTCTTTTTTATGTGTAGAAAATTGTAACTTATTTGAGAGAAAGAATGCAGAAACTTAAATTACATATTCACAGTGCGTTCTATTGTTTTTTATATTTACTTTTTTGTTGTTTATTTTGTATACTTTTATAGTGTAGAAACAAGAAGCAAGAAACTATAATTGTTCAAAAATTAATATTCAAAACTTGTGAAGTATCAAGTTTCATAAATGAATTTAAATAAGAATAAATAACAAGGATGCTATGGATTTTATGGGAATGAATTAATGCAATCAAAGTTAGATTAGGAGTGTGAAAATTAATTGTCAAAATTAGTGAATCCTCGAGTGTGTTTTATCTCTATCTCTACTTATTATAAAAGCAAGAATTAATGGAAGTGTTACATGCTAGATTTAGCATGTAAACTTTCTGATGTTCGATCAATTTGATTTGTGGTCGGATGTTAATCACCATACGAAGTAACAATATTCTTTAATTTTTTGTCTAATAAAAAAATAAATTAAATAACATATTTATTTGTATCAATGCTAGATTAAACAATATATTTTTATTTCTTTGTTTGCCCACATACGAGGGCATCTTAAGCTAGTCGAATGTAAAAAAAACAAGACCTTCGATAAACTACCTATAAAAAGTAATATGCACCCGTAGTCATTTTTTTATTTTTATTGCAAAGGCTTAATAAAAGAAATTCATGACAAATTTTCATATTTTTCTTTTGCTTTTAATTATTTTTACACAATTTTAAGTTTGTAATACGCCGCCCATAGCCATAAGGCCATACCCTTCAAACTAAAATTTCAACTCGTTTCTTGCTAAATTTGACCGCGAGTATTTTTAATTCATAATTATATTACCATCCTCGACCCATGAAAAACTGGATATGATAGAGTGATCTAATCTAAAGGTGCGTTTGGATAGGTGTGGGAAGAAGGGAAGAAGGGAAGAAGTGGGAAGAAGTAGTGGAAAGTGTGTAATTTTGTGAAGAGTTTGGATTGTTTATAATTTTTTTTTCTTCCCATCTTCCTTCTTCCTCTTCTTCTTCTCTCATCCAAACGCACCTAACACACCCGCATTACATTAGGTAAATATAAATATAAGAAACACACCCGCATTACATTAGGTAAATAGCTAAAAAAATGACATGCATTATTTAAGAGCATTAAAAACTTCTTTAATTACAACTCTGAGCACCAATTAATTCGATAACAATAAAATGCCGAAGCAGGAAGTTCAAAACTATTCTTTTTGTCTTGAAAATATAAATTCAGTAAACCAGTACACCTTCAAATTTTGTTAGATTCGGTGTCATGCTCATGCTGATAATGCATCATTTTTATAGAATAATAATAGAAATAGAATAATAACCTAGATCTGACTTTACGTCATATCTGCTTGGTGAGGTTTGCTCGCACCGTGCAACCCGCTTTGCAACAAGATCTATCCCAATTTCTCAAAAATATGCCAATACAAACTCTAGAATTTTCAATTTCCTTTCTTTTTTTTTTAACAACCAAGAGAAGATCCTGCTTACATTATATTAGTAATTTCAATTTTCATCCCCCAAAAAATAATATGATTACTGGTAGACAGGGTACAACCATTGGAACTTGAAATCTTGACTTTACCTCGTGCATCTATCTCTCTAACCAATACATCTCTAGAAAAGGGAAAAAAAAAAGCAACGGTATTATGCTGTCAAAGAAGATTAAAAACAGTTAATGAAAAAATAAAGTACAAAAGTTTGCATCAGGAGCCTTGTTTAATGCCTCCATCTTCAAGTTGATGGTCTTGCTCTTTTTGGAAAGAGAGGCAAGGAAGCAGCATGGCAGCAAATCACAGGCTTGTGTTGTAAAACTATGAAAAAATGGGAAAAAAAAGGAAAAAAAAAAGTTAATAAAAGAGACACGTGCATTGCCTCTCGGATTTTACGTGTCAAGAATAATGTGTAACGCTCAGTCATTATATATTGAACAGTCAGTGTATTAAAGTACTGTAAATTTAAGAACTGAAGTAGCTGTATATATGTCATATTTGACAACCTTAAATTGAAAAGAATCTCCTTAAAATGAAAACTAAAATTAGGCTCTGTTTGGATCGTATGAGAATAAAAGTAGAATTAGTTATTCAGGATCAAAGGTTTAAATAGCGGATAGCGGACTCGTAGCGGACATGCTAATATCATAGCGGATAGCGGATAGCGGGTTTTTAGCGGCCGCTATCGGACCATAGCGGATTTACACACACAAGTGTATTTTGAAGGTCTAGTTTAGTCTAAAATAAAAAATAAAATAATTTCAAGCAACTAATTAACGCTAACTAAAATTATATTTATTTTCTATGCATATTTGACCATTAAGTTTTAAGAATTTGAAAATGTTCAAAACATAAAAATTGTGGCCAATTTTGTAAACTTTTCATACAATTTTGGATCACGTCAATCGAAATTCGTATGCAAAAGTTATGCCCAAAATACTACTGCTATATCAGCAAATTATGAACTGCACCGTTATTTTCGCTATTATACCACTATATCACCCGCTATTTTCCGCTATTTCACCGCTATACCCCGCTATAGGTCCCGCTATCGGACATGTCGCTAAATCTGTAGCGTTGTAGCGGTGTACCAAATAGCACCGCTATTGCGGCCGCTACGGCCGCTATTTAAACCTTTGTTCAGGATTAAAATTGTTAGTCTCAAATTCTTAAGAATAAGCTTAATCTCAAAATAAAAATTTTTGTTTGGATGATGTAGGAATAACAATAAAGTTTATCTTTGACCGTTAACAAACCAAAATTTTAATCTCACTTCTTATTCTAACATCTAGTCAGATTAACTAATCTTACTCTGATTCAGAACAAGCCCTTAATCCTAGACTGTTTGGATTGTCTCTTAATCAAAATTAGCTATTTAGTCCAGAATAGCTCTTATTCATGACTATCCAAACAGAAATGTTTTATAATTTAGATCTCCTGTGTTGGGTCATTGTAAAAATTGATTGATTATCACTAAGCTACTTGAAAAGCTAAATTTAAGTTTTTGTGAGATCTCGTTGTTAATCAAACAATTTATGACTCGCACCAAATTTTGTTATATAACTTATTTAAATAAAGTAATTAACTACACCTATAAATTTTAGTGTTTTTTTGACAAATTCAAACTAATTTATCCTTTCAGGTTTATTAATTAATTTAAATAAAATTAGGTCAAACCCTTACTTTCGGGGTTGTTGAAATAAATTTGATAGTTAAAATATATCTCTTTCAATTAAGGAAGCAGTATCAGTTAGAGATAGAGCACAGTGGGGTGTGGCCGTGTGGGGTTCACGTGCCAAAAAGAATGCTACTTTGAATAAATTGGATAGCACTGAGGCAGGATTTCTACCTGGGAATTCCTTGTTTCCATTTTTTTTTTTTTTGAAAAGGAAGGACTATATATGTAGTCCAATTTTAATATTTGTAAGGGTCGGATAAAGACTACCTTGATCATCTATAAAATAATTATATATACTACAATCTTACAAAATATGTTAATCATCTATAAAATAATTTAGAAAATCAATATTTACAATTTAATTTAATTTTTTTATTAAACAAATAGTCTTCACATCACATTCACGAATCGACATATATCATTTTAAGCTATATAAAACACATATGCATATCCGCATTTACTTTAATTTTTCCATTTTTTTTTAAATCTAGACGTGGGTTTTGACAAATATAATTCTTCTGGTGCTTCACTTATCCCTTGCCTAATTGCCTTTATTGATTTTAACAATTTTCATGTCTTCTATAATAAAATTTTTAAAAAATAAAAATTTCTGAAGTAATAATTATGCAACTAGCGAATTTGTACTTTGTATGGCTTTGTTAGTCAACATTGATAGTATGACAATTTGTTTTCCAAATATATATGAATGCCAGAAGAAAGAGTCCCTCCCTCCCATATAATACTTAGGGCTGATTGGATTCCCCAAGGAATTTGGGGAATTTCATCTTCCTACCATAAATTTATTATAAACAATCCAAATTCTTTACAAAGTTACACATAGTGTTCTCCAAAATGACACGACACGATGTGCGTGTTAACACGACACAAATACAAAATTGACACGACACGATCGTGTTATCGTGTCGTGTCATAATAGTGTCGTGTTGGGACATTACAAAGTTTGACACGATTCAACATGACACAATTCGACACGCAACACGACACGAATACGAATTAACACGACACCTCAACATAAATTTAATTATTAATGTTGATTATTTAAGCAAAATTTATAATTTAATTTCAATTTATAATACTTTACATATTATTTACCATCATTTAAATCATAATAGTTTCCTAAATCTAATTATTATTTTTTATAAATATATTAATAAAAAGATTAAACTTAATTAAATAATAAATTATTATGTTTAGTAATTTTTCTCTTACATTTAATTTTTTTAATAATTTTTAAATTTAATAAAATAATAAAACAATATGACACGACTAACACGACGTGTCAACACGACACGACATGATCGTGTCAGAATGCGTGTCGTGTTGCCTCTTCTCACTACTAAGCACGACACGACACGATTAAAAAAGTTGTTCGTGTCAACACGACACGACATGAGACTCTAACACGATCGTGTTTGACACGACACGACACGACACGCACGATTGGAGAACACTAGTTACGCACTTCTCAATAAATTTATTCCTAGGTTGCTTGAAGATAATTAATTAAGGAATTTGACAATTTTGGCATATACAATGTTAAGGTGGGTTCCTCAACTCATTATTCATCAGTAATTAAATATTGTTAAGTGCTGCACCGGATTTTAGTGGAGTTAGCTAATTATGATTGGCGATTGGCACGGGCTATAATCATTGTACTAAATATGTAGTGGACATTCTCAGACGGTTTAATAATTTTCATACAAACTGTCCCCATTAAAACTTGACATTTAAGCATACTGATTAGACTGGTGTTTGATTTAAGGTGTAGTAAAATGGAAAGTTTTTTGTTGAAAAATAGGATTACCTATTATTATATATATCTAAGCCATGAGCTCATCTGGAGCATACAGTAAAGGAGTATATGGTAATGGAATGCATCGTTTCCTAAAGGTAATAATAATTTATAGCTTAGTAGATATATAATATATATATAAACTGAAGACACTGACAAGACACTCCTGAATCTCTATGTTATCAATGTTGTTTCATTTATTTATCCTTATAGACAAAGAATCTGCAAAACAAAGAAAGAGTATGGGATTCTCATTGGCTGAGAACATATCAGACTATCTTTCTTGCGACCCTTGAAGTGCCAAAGAGTTTATCAAACCAAAACTAAGCAATTAATAAAAGGAAATTTCGCTACGATAAAAAAGTATCAAGTAATTGTAGTTTATTTATACATAATAAAGCTGGGAAAAGAAGGTAGGCTTTATTCCTTATAATGGCTTCACATGGTCACTGTCTCAATTGCCCCTCCTTCCTTTCTCATGCTTCTCTAATTAAAGAATATTATCATTCCTGATAGTCTGCACAAAGTTTCATTTTTAAAAGGTGTGGCTGCTTCACACTTTCAATTTTTTTTTTTTTTGAAGCTTGCTTCACACTTTCATTGGTTACTAAGATCGCACTCTGGTTAAATTATTAACTGCTCCAGGAGCACCACCTCATCTGTGTACACCGTATCTGTACTGTACAAGCAACCTATAGCACACAGGTAAGGCTAGGGGTGTCAGCGTGATAATTTGGCACATGGTGACGTTTCGTTTAAGCGAAACGGAACGCATAACAGAATTGGTTTTCATTCCGTTCCAATAACGAAACGGTAAACGGAATGTGGAATTATATCGTTTCGACTGTTTCAGCCTTATTTCAAACCGTTTCATGTGTTAATTCTGAAGTGGAACGGTTAACAAAACAGAATTTTGTGCTGTTTCAGAAACGAAACAGTTAACGAAATGGAATCCTATATCGCGTTCCTTAACGGAACAGTCTGTTCCGTGCATTTCTGCCACATTTGACAGCTTTAGGTAAGGCTAGCTTTAGTCAGTTTGTCGTTTTAACATGATTGTCCATTGCATGCCTTACACAACTGCTTTAGTGTTGATGATTTGATACATAATAGTTTCTCTCTTTTCAAGTTAGTAAATTCTAAATTCAATTACAGGTGCAACTTGACTTGAGTCTCATGGTATGCTAATAATGTTTATGCATTACCTACGTGCCTGTAGAGATTCTTATTGAGAAAAGTTAATGCATGCATAACATATAGATTTTTACTACTCAATAATGATGGGGGCAAAATTTCATGATGATAAATGCATGCACAACTATATGGTTTTAACAAAAAAAATAAAAAATAATAATAAATGCATGCACAACTTGCACAACTTATAGATTAATTAAGTACTTTGTGATCATATATATAACTTGTTTTGATTTAGCAATTAATGTTGTAAGAAGGCGACACATTTTAAAAAAAAAATTATTTAGAGCAGCAAATGTAAGGACTTCATCATTGTATTTTATTTATTTATATTTTTTGTATAACTTCATTATTGTATTTGAATCACGTTTGCTGCTATTACAACAAGATGTGTGAAACATCAAGATCTTGACTTATAATAATAAATAAAATAGCTAATGGTAAGAGATTTGGAGCTCCGTACTTATCTCCTTCCACACTTGAAGATTTTTAAAAAAAAATGAAAAAATTTGAGTTTTATAGAAATGTTCTTACATCTGTACTGAAAGATTCTAGCTAGGCAGGCGATAACAACTTGTAGACCGTCGGGACAATGAGTATATAGGCTGAGGAAATAACAAAAAAATAATAAATAAAGTATATAGGCTGAGGTGGCCATCATAGTTTTCTAGGGTTTCCGTAGTTCCTTTGTCCCCTTGCAACTTTGCAAGGCTAAACAAATCCCCACTCTTTGCCTATTTGTATGCTTTTGAAAAGAGCTAGGTGCATTTAACAAATTCTAGGAAATAGAAAACTGCCACATGGCAGATCCTCCCATTTAACAACTTGTAATTAGTCTTTTCATTCATTGGTTTTATATAACTTAATCGTGCAATGTAGTGGTACCTTTGGATCTTGGACAGCTGGCCGATGTGATAGCAATCCACATGGCGCAACCCCAACTATGCTTCTGATTCTTTGATGACTACCAAGGTTGCACCCACTTGTTGTAGGGTTCCATTAAAATTAAAGCACACAATCCGATATTTAACTTTAGTTATTCTGTTAAAATTTGAGCTTGACTACCTAATTGCTATGTTTACATAGATTAGCGCACCAAAAAGCAAAAGAAGAAAAAACATGATAATTAAAAAAAAGGGGGGACTTTGTGTGTATGTGTGTTGCGATTGTGCATGAAGGTGCTATGCATCTAGCTCTTTAGGCCATTTTTGGGCTTGGGTGCATAGATCTTTTGTGCGGTATCAGCATCTTCTCATACAAAGAAAAAGATTATTGTACATTTAGTACACTCTCCCACAAAGGGATTAACAAATCCTTCTTTGCAATAGAGGCATGAATAAGCCTAGTAAAGCATCTGAAGCTATCTTTCCAAATTTGGCCGGAGAATAAGTTCCTCTCTCCTTAATCAGCACTACTTAATCAACCCAGAAAAGGCATATTATGAACTAATTTAGATGATACTAAATTGAATTTTATAGGGAGGAAGCTAGTGGAATAAAAGGCGAGGTTCCTTTCCTTTATGTGGGACAACGCCTTTGCTGGCCCGAGGCAGCAGTAACTTTTAAATTATGCCACAAATTCATGTGGCTGCACAGTGTCAGTGTATTCTATTTTGTAAATGTTTCCATATTCTATGCCTAGTTTCAAAAGAAAATACAAGAGTATTTCTCCTCTTCACAAATGCAGAGGTTTTTCTTTTTTAACTCCTAAATAATATTAATATGGAAGAATAACTATGGAACAGACTCGTACATCATATTGGTATTGGTCGCATAAAGAGGGCGTCATATAGTTTTGTGATTTTTCTGAAAATTGGCATTATATTGAAAAAAAATTCTTTGAAATTATGTGAGAACTAGTTCTTTTTTGGTTAAAACATAAAGAAAATATAATGTATTCTTTATAATCAGGACAGAGCTAGTGTCGAACAATTAAGAGAATTATAGATTCGAAATAGAATTATAAATTATTAAAATTTATCATACACACCAATTTGAAATCTAGCTAGATAATTATCAATTTTACTATATACAGTGATCTTCGTAATAACATCTTAATTAATATCTAGACATCTATAACTGTCCTATAATATGACCGGAGTCTGCTGTTGTATGAGGTCCACCATGCATTGTAGCTGGGAGAAATGAAGCAACAATGTCGGATGCATTGTATTAATATTATGTATGTGCTTTGTGCAAGAGGAGATGTAACGGACCGCTTACAAAATCAAAGCTGCCTCCCAAAACTTTATGCAAGTTAAGGCATTATCATTTGAGATAACAAAGAAAAAAGAATGCATGCATCCGTTCAGGAATTAAAGATATTGAAAAATTAAATTAAAATTATAAATAATAAAAAATAGTAAAACTTTATGCAAGTGAAGGCATTATTATTTGAGATAACAAAGAAAAAAGAATGCTAATGCAGCCGTTCACGAAAGGCAATAATTTTATTTTGACTGCCAAAATAAAGTTTAATACAATTAAGTCAGTAAATATAAAAAAAAATCAGAATATATAATATCGATCCTTCAATTGGTCAACTAGCTAGTCTCCAAAGAAAAAGGATCGTGTGTTTGTTATTTTCTTTATGCAATATAATATAAGTTGTCCATATTTGTGTATCCTTAACTCTGTTAGACTATACGCGTAGAGGCGTAGGCTTCGTATTTCTCAACATATATAAATGCACCTAGCTTCAACCTAGGCTTGGTAAAAAAAAAAAATTAGCCCATTTGAGATTTCTCTCCACCTATTTTGGTGGGTTCTCTGTTTTACTCTCCTTGATGACTACAACATTCAAGTGAAAAATAGTTGATTTGTTCTGGCGCTTCTCGTAGATTCTACTCCGGACCAAGAGGTAATAAAGTTAACTTTTTGATGTCTTTATGTTGTTCTCAGTCGTTGCCACTCGGATTCCTCTCACAGTTTTGGTTTCAACTCACATGTCTAAGTCAATACAGACAAGTAAGAGAGAGAAAGGCAAGCTATAGCTCAAGATTAATTGTTTACGCTAATTCTTCTTTATTTTGATTATTTGGCACATTAGATTTCAGTTCTAGCTAGGTACTATATGTGGTCAGCTTAATCAGATTACTGGAAATTTCTTTTACCAAGTTTTTTTTATGGTTAAATTAAAGCTGATTAGACACTAAAAACTCTTATTTGTTTGTTTGGAATCTCGTTCCTGTGTCTTGTCAATCTCTTTTTATTCATTCCTTTTCAATGTGATACAGTCCTTCACTGTAGTACCATCAAAGCTAAGTTTCGTTGCTAATTATTTCACATCGCTGATGTATCACCAAACTACCTCATCCTAATCTCTTCCCCCTTTTCTTTTCTTTCTATCATTTCCAGGGTGAGTGGAGAACCCCGTAAACCCTACATGTGTGGCACTTAACACTTGTGCATCACCACTCCAATTAATGGTTACTCAGGCGATGACATCTCAGGGCATTGGTACCGGTATGGCTTCTCTCTCTAGACAAAGTTCCATCTACAGCCTAACCCTAAATGAGGTCCAGTCACACCTAGGTGAACCCTTGCACAGTATGAACCTAGATGATCTTCTTCGCTTTTCGGAAACTGGGGACTCGCAACAACTTCGGTTTGAACGAAGTCCCGCCACGATAAATCGGCAAGGCAGTGTCAACATGCCGAGTCCCCTCAGCAAAAAGACAGTTGACGAGGTTTGGCGTGACATCCAGACCTCAGTGCAGAGGCACTTGACACTAGGTGAGATGACATTAGAGGATTTCTTGTCGAAGGCCGGGGCTGTAGGGGGGTCTGTCGGGTCAGTGCAACAAGGGGGTTTTATTGGTAATTATGTGGGGAGACCGGTACCGAGGCCGGTAGGAGTAGGTACAGGGCAAATACTGGATGTGATGTACAGAGATGGGGGTGGCAGCATCACGGCACTCTCCCCAGTGACTCCAGCAAGGAAACGGGCAATGGCAACAGTTGAAGATATGGCAGAGAAGACAGTGGAGAGGCGTCAGAAGAGGATGATTAAAAATCGGGAGTCGGCCGCCAGGTCCCGAGCTAGAAAACAGGTATGTTTCAATTTTTTTCCCCTTGATTTTCTTCATTTTATTGCTGTTTGTGCTATTATAATTTTTGTTTCCTTTTCCCTTGAGTTTTCTTCATTTTATTGCTGTTTGTGTTATTATTATAATTTTGTATTCCTGTTTTCTTTTTGACTGAGTTGGAGAGAGAATTCAGTAGCTGTATTGATAACAATAATTGGTATTGATAGGCATACACCAATGAATTGGAAAATAAGATCACGCGCCTTGAAGAGGAGATTGAAAGGCTCAAAGAGGAGAAGGTAAATTCTGTGCATTTTTACTCTTTTACTTTTCCTGGTCAAGAAAAAATGATTTGGTTATATGATGGTTGGAGAAATCTATTGGTTCAGACGGTTACTTGGCAGATATCCTGTACCATAAATCTGTGGGAACAATATTTCTGTTGCTGCATGAGAGAGAATTACAACAGTTAATTTTGTTTTTCTTCAGAAATTACATCTTTTTTAGTGTTTTGGAGAATGCATCATGTAAAATCAAAGTGAAATAGTACTTATAGACAAGATACCTCGAGTCCTACATAATAGATGGGAATCATCTGAAAAGTGGAGAATCAAATAGTTTGTCTAAAATCCCGCCAACAAAAAGGAATAAGAACCACTGCACCAGAGCTGATATTAAAACCACTTTTAGCTGTAACATCCTCTGTTTAGTTGGTATATATAAGCACCAGATTCCATTCACATTTTTTGTCCCGGTCATATTCAAACCGACTAGGATTCGATCAACTTGCATTGTTATCATCTTTGTCTTGCAAGTTGTATTCCAAGTTTGTTTAATTTTGTCAGAAGAGTTGTTTGACCTACCAATAACATTACTTATCAAAAAATTACTGCGCTGAGATAATTGGACAGCCTAATGAAGTTATGGTTCTGCCCTTAATTGATGATGATCAACTATTTTCATAGGAATCATCAAAAACAAATATATATATTCAAAGGACTTGACCCTATGCCAACAGTTTTCGAGGCAAATCTGACAATAACTAATTGCCTGGCATTTGTTAAAAGTTTCTAAATTTAAATAACATTTGTATCCAATAAAAGTTCAGAACTGATCATATTTTTTCACCTACTAGATGTTCGTTAACTGTTGTGTGGATATCTTGCTTTTGCAGAAATCTATGCAAGAGGCACAGCAGGTACAGCAACCTGAACCCAAGTACCCAATGAGAAGAATAAACTCCTGCAGCTTCTAACCTCGTGTCTATAGTAAAATTTCTAGATTTTTTAGGGGGGTGTTTAAATTGTGTCATGGGTAATAGGTTTTATGTAGCTGAAGCCCCGTAGCTTGAGGTTTCTATGTTCAGTGAAATGTATTCTGATGTTTCTGATTGTGGCTTGGCCATTGCTTGTTTGTTTGATAATTAACTATTTGGCCACCTTGAACTTATAAAAACAATAATATAATTATGTTTAATTAGTAGAGAACCTCTGTATTGGACGCTAATTATTTTACTGAGAGCACTGCTGCTCATTTTTCGTACCAAGTATCTTTGCTTCTATATGCCCATCTGCATTTCTTACATGTGCCATAAGTTCTCTACCTACCTAAATAATAACAGAAAACTAAGATGAAAAATAATATATAATTACATTCAAATTATGTGTTGTAAGTCGAACCTTTCAGAGTAATCTTATGCACCTCTTAATTACAACAAATTCAAACAATAGTGAAACCCTACACAAAAACTATACAATTTTTATCTTCTAATTCTCTACTAAAATAGAAAATGTCATTCCTCTTCTATTTCCACTTAAGAAGGGAAGAAGGGAAGAAGGGAAAAAGTGGGAAGAAGTATTGGGAAGTGTGTAACTTTGTGAAGAGTTTGAATTGTTTATAATTTTTTTTTCTTCTTCTTCCTTCTTCTTCTTCTTTCTTCCAACGATCCAAACGCACCCAAGGCTAATATTATTTTCACGGTGTATCATTCAATTGGCATCTGATTCTTCATTCTCTGGAAATATCATAAGTAAATCCTCATTATCTCTGTAAGCTTGCACCAAAGCCGCTGCTTTGTAAGCGAAGAAGCCCATTACTCCTGGCACAAGCTAATTGCCAAGAAATAGATCATACATCACCATGTATTTGCAAAATGTGGTATTTGAAATGCAATGACATGAAAATCAAAACGACAAAGGTAAAGATTAGAACACCTGTACCTGAAAATTTAAGATATCATTGTGGAAATGTTGTGACAAAGCCCACAATCCATACACTGATGCAGGAATAACTAGCCTTGGTGACGAAAGAGAGACAACAGTTCCACTTAGCAATTTTTTCAAATTGTCCCTCAAATCCTCGCTAGTTATTCCAATTTTCCTTTTGATGTGATTGCAAACTAGGTCAGTGAACAACAAAAGTATTTTTTTCTCTTATTTACAGAATAAATTAATTCAAACCTCACCTTTTGGTCTTTTTAATGTGGAAAATTTCAGGAATATCATCCTTCGATATTTTGTCTGTGTGCCAGTATAGAAGTTGGAGGTACAAACAACTATTGGAGGTACAAACAACATTCTAAATCAAAGTCAATAGACAAAATAAGAAATTTAAACACCATTATAAAAAAACAATTGAGCTAACCTGAAGAGAACACCTGCAGAATAACTAACAGCAGCCTGTCAGAATTGGGTTTAAAAAAAAAACTACTTTTAAGTCAAAATTATTTCAAACATAAATTTTGCTAGTCCTTGCCACCTTATACAAAAAAAAAGTACCTCAAAAGAAAGGTTTAGTAGACAATACACACTACAGACAGCTCCAATTCCAACAGTCAAAAAAAGCAATTCGCCCTTAAGCTGCATGAAGAGGCAAGAGAATAAGCACAAAACAAGATTATAAGAGAGAAAAAGAAGAAGAGTTATACGGCCTGTCTAAGTTTCAGTAACTTCAAACCATTGTTTTTCTATCCTTTAATCTAGTTTGAGACTTCAAAAGTAGTTATGCACAACATAACTTCCAATGTGATCAATAAGATCTCATGCTTAAAATAAAGACAAGGATTAAATACTGTTTTCCAAGTTTGCATGTACCAGTTTGTATGGAATATTAAATAACAATTCAGCCATTTTGGCTTCATTAACCTTGATTTCTAATGTCAAATATTATCAGCAGACTGGCAATAAAGTGATGGCTGCGAATACATGAAGTTTGATTGAAGGGTGTAAATTTCTTTTGGTCAGTTTTAAAATTATAAAACAGCATGCAAATGTTGCAAAAAAAAAGCAACTTACTGTTTCATATTTCAAAAGATTTAGCTTCTTCCTCTTGTCACTTTCATTTTTCCAATCCTGTTATTCAATATGAGAGCATGAAGTTTATAATTTAAGTCTCGAAACTTTTGCAAATGTAATAATGAAATTTAAATTACATAAAAGTTCAACTATTAGGAACCTTCATAGTCAATTTCTTGTTAATTGGAGCATCACTAGTGCCAGAAATCCAATCTCTAGTTGCCGCAAGTCTCAAATAGCTACCATCGATTTCTTCCTATAATCAGAAGTTCAGAACCAGAACTTCAATATTTTACATAACACATCTCTAAGTCAATTTGAGAAACTAATATTGACAGGGACAAAAAGATGGGATAAGTTAAAATTCATGAAAGGGTTTCATGTAGTAATCTAATGACATTTTATACTGCCATACGCTTATTACAAATTATCTTGGAAAAAGCAAAAAAAGGAAAGGAAAAGGCTTTATGATAAATTAGACAAAGTACTTGCGCAGGATACCAAACAAATTTGAGATAAGTGCCAACCATTAGCTTCTCTTTGTAAATGCTATTAGTGTGTTCAGTTAAAAACCAATTTGTTTTTTCAAACATAGTATCAAGATTTCGGTTGGGTAAAGATCAAAATAAGGTAGCGAAAATAGACAATATTTCGCACATCATGCCAAACCTTTCATTTGCTTTTATGACCAAAACAAAATTGAATATCAAAACGTTTCTAATTGTTGGATTCCAACTGTCACATGATATTGTCACAAATACATCAGTGGTATCAACATGAGAAAGTTCGATATAATCCAGTTAGTTTTGCCCTTGATAAACTAAAAGGAAAATGCGGTACATATTGACCACAATTTGCAAATAGCATAGAATATTAAGAATTTTCAATAGAATTGGAAATCTATGTGAACATAACCCATTAAACTGTACCAAAAAATTAGGTGAAATGAAAATCAGATAAGCTAAATAGCTCACATTATCATACATCTGACTGGTCGTTTCTTCAGCTGTGTTAGTTTCCTGACCATCAAACTTCAATTCGTTTCTTCTTTGTAACTTATCAAAAGCTCTGGATACAAAATCACCGTTCAATTGCCTCTCTTTAAGAAAAATCTGCATCACTTCATCTCCAACAAGCTCGCTACCTGATGCAAAAGTACAACTTAATAAAATTCCAGCATAGAAAAAAGGTAACCAAGACAACAAATGGGTTATAGAGTAAATGAAACTCTACTTGGGAGGGGACTAGGCAATGTGGAAAAAACAAGGTGGCGTCTTGTACGATTCCGCGCCATTAGTGCTCTTGTGAGAAGATAGCGTGAATTGGAGAGCTCATAGTTTGTAAAGCTAAGTAGGCCTATTCTCAGTTCTACAGCCATTTTTCTAATTTCCTTTTTCCTTAGCCAGAGACCTTGAGTTGGATAGAGAAGAGAAGAGGAGATTAAAAGCATAATCCATTTTTGACATGTTTTCTCTGATTCTCAAAATATCTGCTGTGTGAGTGTGAACAGTTCGGATCCTCTGAGATGGTGACCATTTTTGGGCCTATGGCCCATGTCTTCTCAAGCCTGTTTCTAAAATATTGTTGCGACAAAACACAGGCTCATCTTGAGACCATGGTTTTTGGGCCTCATTACCTGATATTAGATTTTTGGAATCGGAGCTGATAAGTGCAATCAGCGTCTAAGGCAATCAAGCAATCAGATCTAAAAACGAAAAGCTACGCGCTGCCAAAAATAGAAAGTACGCTAGCGCTCTCACGCGCCTCCCCTCCGCTCACCCCCCTGTTCCGACGTGTCTCCCTTCCGCTCACTTCTTTTCTGGTCCGACGCGCCATCCCTCCGCTCAGCCTCCTTCTGGTCCGACGTGCCACCTCTCTGCTCCCCCTCTGTTCCCGTCGCACCTCCCTGTGCCACCTCGTGCCACCTGTAAAGATACTCTCTCATAACTAGTTACTCTCTCATACATGTTAAATACTCCCTTCAAACATATTAGATACTCTTTTTATACTAGTTATTTACTTCCTTATATCTATTTAGTTACTCCCAAACAACAGTAGAATCAGATATGAATATTATTTACTTCCTTATTTGTATTAAATACTCCCTTATTGTCATTTATTTACTCCCTTATAGTTATTTAGTTACTCCCAAACAATAGTAGAATCAGTTCTGAATGTTATTTACTCCCTCATACATATTAGATACTCCTTTTATACTAGTTATTTACTCCCTTATATCTATTTAGTTACTCCCAAACAACAGCGGAATCAGATATGAATATTATTTACTCCCTTATTTGTATTAAATAATCTCTTACTACTGCTTATTTACTCCCTTATAGTTATTTAGTTACTCCCAAACAATAGTAGAATCAATTCTGAATGTTATTTACTCCCTCATACATATTAGATACTCCTTTCATATTAGTTATTTACTCCCTTATATCTATTTAGTTACTCCCAAACAACAGCATAATCAGATATGAATGTTATTTACTCCCTTATATATATTAGATACTTCCTTATACAAATTAATATCCCTTATAGTAATTTAGTTACTTCCAAGTTGTAACAGAACTAAATCTAAACATCTTTTTTCTTCTTATCCTCCTTTATTTCTACTTCTGTCTTCCTCAACCAGATCTGATCTGTATAGAACAGGGAGCAGTGAGGCGGAGGAAACGAGAGGCGGAGGAGATGTTGAGGTGAGACGGAGGCAAGAGAGGGAATAGGGAGAGGGAATAGGGAGCAAGAGAGAGTAGATGGTTCAGTGGAGATGGTTTAATGGTGAGAGGAATGGAGAGAGAGAAGAGGGGAGCGAGATAGAGTAGATGGAGTAGTAGAGGGTGAGGAGAGAAGAGGCGGAGGAGAGTGAGAGGATGCGAGTCGGAAAAGAGTAATTACGAGTCGCGTCTCGCGATACAGGAGGGGTCGCGTGAGAGGAGGCGCGTGGGGGGGGGAGACGCGTAGGGGAAGGGGAGGGGAGGGGAGTCGCGTTACAGGAGGGATTGCGTGAGGGGAGTCGCGAGACTCTGATTGCTTGATTGCTTAAGACTCTGATTACTCTAAATAATTCCCTTTTGGAATTCGGACTTCGGAGTACCCCATACGTTCAAAAGGTATACTTTTTAAAAGAAAAAAAAAATCAATCAGTAGCTTAGTTTTGGACTTTATAAGATACCAGTCAAAACTAAGATTTTATGTGGTTGACCTTGAGGTAACATTTAATCAATTCAATCACAGATAACGGGTCAAAAATGTTTTTCGTATTTGATTGAACGATTGAATTAAAAGCTTTAGTCCAGATTTTGATTCCATTCAATCAACAGTGACGAGTCAATCAATCAACTTTTCTAACATTTGTTGGATATTTCGGAATGTTAAGAGAAAAAAAAAATGCGACCTCGTCACACAACATCGCTCGCGTTGCATGTTAATCAAGAAAACAAATTATATTTTTGGAGAATAAATTACATTTTTTTAGTCATTAGAGAAGGTAACCTTAACTTGACTTACTGGTAGAAAATACAAATTGATTTACTTGTGTTTTACATGACTTCTGCCTTCGGTAAAAGTAAGTTAGCAAATTGACGAGTCGAAAGATTTTTTTGTATCGTAAAATAAAATTAATTTTCAGGAGAACACTTTTCGAGTATTCCTGGGACTTAGTTTGCATGAAAACTGAAGAGCTTAGAATACTATATAGTGCTGAGACAAAGTGTGTATAATGATCATTAAAAGTGTATTGTTAGGTAGAATGAAATTAAAGTCAAATGGGTCTATATGCATATTAAGATGAGGAGAGTTCCGAGAGTTTCGGTGCCCACATTTGAATGCTCCCAAACGTCCTAAAACACACTTTTTTACTACTTTTACAAAATATAAAATTCAAACTTCTAATCCAAACCGTTGATCTTATTCGATATAACGAGCGATGCATTTTCATATAAGTTTTATAATTTTTGAAGTTTATTTGATACTTGATCAAGAGACTAAAATATGAACATATTAGAATTAATCTATCATATTTAACTACATTCGTTCAATTTTCAATCTCTTGATCAAGTATCGAATAAACTTCAAAAATTATAAAACTTATATGAAAATGCATCGCTCGTTATATTGAATAAGATCAACGGTTTGAATTCGAAGTTTGAATTTTATATTTTGTAAAAGTAGTTAAAAAGTGTGTTTTGGAGCATTTGGGGACATCCAAAATGTGGGCACTGAACCCTCCTCATCATATAAGAAAAAAAAATTAGAGTTTTTTTAATAACATTTAAGAGTAGTGTTGAACTTGTGTCTCTTACCTCCTTTAATTTTGATAAATACATATAGATTTTTTAAACCATATTAGTCATCAAATCAATAAAGTTATCGGTTCGATAGTTAAACTAGTTTGACTTATTGAACAGTTTCGAAGAGTAGATAATGTCACTATAATTGTAAACTTGTTGTTAGATTATACAAATATTGAGAAAATTCAAAGTAAAATAACAAACAAATTATTTGCCACAGCAAAAAAAAAAAAGCTTAGATCAGTGCAATAATAATAAAAAATAATAAAAGCAATAATAACAATAGTTTATCACTTTTCACTCGTCACTATGTATACCCAGACGACTTGAACACCCGCCCATTGAAGAGTACACTGATATTACTTGAAGTCCTGTTGCCAACTTCGAAGAAAACAAGAGAGATCTGGCAATTTTGTATTTTGTGATTTAGAGGAAGAGGTGCGCAAAAATTTTCAACCAACAACAAAATGGCGTAGACCATCTTATTGAAATTTGAACATGTTTCGTTGGAGTGGAGATTTCCGAATGTTTGCATTTTGCTAGCTTTTCTGCATTTATTTCTTCTTCCCTTCTGTTTTCTACTTTATTTTCCTGGTTTGTTCATCTTCGTTGCTTTCTGTAATTAATTTTGTATCCTGCTAGGACGTGAACTATTTAGAATGTATGTCCAGTTCAATCGGTAAATGATTCTGCAGTTTATTTAAAAGTAACGAGTTTAAGTTTCGGTAGGCGCAGCCGCTAAGAAGAAATATAAAATTAAACTAATTACTCAGTTATGCTTCTCTAGATAAAGGATCGTAATTAAAAAAATGTGAACTATTTAATTTCAATTAAAAAGATAAGGACCAAACTCTTATTTTTGGTCAAAATAAAGAGAATGGTTAACGCGCCATCGATGGCACGTGCCATCGATTTTCTATCGACTCGTTTTTCGATATTCATAATTTAAACGATCGATCTAAACCATTCAAGTTGATCACAATATTGAAACATCCTCCGAAATCAAATTTTACATTTTTTTTCAAAATTTTTGCTATTTATTATGATATTTTTAAATTTGAGGGCTTGAAATACTCTAATCATAATGTTTTTTTTAAAATATCATAATAAATAATAAAAATTCAAAAAAAAATATTTGGTCTCCAAAGATATTTCAATATGAAAAATAACTTGAATGGTTTGGATTGATCATTTAAAATTTAAATATCAAAAATAACTCGATGGCACGTTAGTCATTCTCCACAATAAATATAATAAATTAACTGAATATGAACAGCAAAAGAAAATAATAAATAAATAAATATATCCAAAGTAGCTTGAATCGGTCAGTTTGAATGACCCAACTAACTTAAATCGGTCGAACTTTACTGTTACTGGTCAAGTTCGATTTTCGAAATTCTGAATTTAACAATACGACATTGACGAGGACTTGAATGTGCACGGACTCAACAGTTAATGGCGACGGTCTTGCTACGTTTGTCTTTACTATATTTGTGTTTCTTATCTTGCGACGGTCTTGCTACGTTTGTCTTTACTATATTTGTGTTTCTTATTTTGCTACTCAACAGTTAATGGTGCTAGTTCCTTGTGGAGGGAGGTGGTCAAGATGAGGCATCACTTGCAGGATGATGTGATATGGGAGATTAATAATGGGGGAGGTGTACAAGCTTTGTCTCAGCCATGGTTCCCAAATTGGGAGGTGCATCAGAATTACAGTCCACGAGAAACAGTAAAGAAAGTGTCAGAATTGCTACACTCAGATACTGGTTTATGTAATTTGGAGGAATTACACAGACTATTTGAAAGAGAGAGGGCAGTAACAATTCAAACACAGATCAAACCTCCAGACCCAACAAATGAAGTACAAGATAGACTCATATGGCACAAATCAAAAAAAAGGAAAATACTCAGTTAAAGAAGGATATGACCAACTATCCTTGCCAGCACAACAAGGAATACCAGCAAACATAGGAGTACAGTGGAGCATAATAAACATATGGAAATTTCTTGTCCCCAAGGTAAAATTGTTTCTTTGGAGAATGCTATCAAGAGCTCTGCCCCTTGCAAGCAACTTGCATAGTCGTATCATGGCTATCTCTCCTATGTGTCAGCGATGCGGGAAAGAAAATGAGTATGAATCACATTGCTTCTTCTATTGTCCTGGCTCGAGGAGAGTTTGGTTTGAAGGAAAACTAGGTCTCAGATCTCATGACCAGCCATTGGACATCACTCCGGCTTTTACACAAACAGTTGCCTTGCTGGATGAAGATGGAATCAAATTATACTGTTACACTTTATGGGAGCTTTGGAAAGGGAGGAATGAGGTTATAATGCAGCACAAACGGTTTGATCCGGCAAAAATCTTGTGCGCGGTTAGTAACTGGACCAAGGAAGGGGTCTTAGAGAGACAAGAAAGAAATGATTTACAGCAGACCTTAAAATTACCAGGATATGAGGTACAAAAGCAAGATTGGCTGTTGATAGTCGATGCATCTTGGCAGCAATCAGGAAAAGCAGGTATAGCCTATATCCTTTATGAGCAGGGAAAGGTAAGCCAATTGTGTTTTAATTACTGTGAAGCTCATGATTCGTTCCATGCCGAAGCACTGGCGATGCTTCGTGGCTTTAATTTGCTGAAACAAAAATTACAACAGAACCAGGACAAGAAGGGGATTGTTTGCTCAGATTGTCAGAATTTAGTTGAAGCTGTCAATGAGATGCACACAGAAAATATACCTTCCTGGAAGGCGATGCCAGTTGTGCAGGAATTGATAAGTGTGTATAAAAGCTGCACGGAGAATTTCACAGTGAGATGGGTAAGGAGGGATGTTGTTAAACCACCACACATAATGGCAAACTATGCAAGAAGAGTGAATCAGACAAAAGAAGGAAACACACTCAACTGCAATTTGTTATTGGAGATGGGTATTAGGCTTGAGATTGATAAAAACTTCTTTGAGATTACCTGATCTGTGTTAGATAGCTAGCGTGTTTTTCATTTCTACCCAAATTGCATCTGTGTTAGATAGCTAGCGTGTTTTTTTTTTTTTTTTAGTTATTAGGTCAGTAGGTAGTTTTTCTACTGTACTGGTAATTGTTTTTTAGGTAGTCTTTTTATTTTTCTTTCTGAGGGATAGATTTTTTTTAACTTCAGTTAATGTTTGTGGCTGGTGGTTATGCTTGTAATATGAAGACTTTGTGTTTTTAGTTTATTTGCGCCTACGGGCATATCCTCAAAAAAAAAAAATGTATTTTGCATCAGTTCTGTTAGCTGTCAGTCCGCACGGGGAGCTCTATATGATATATCATCAGGCTATCAGCCGCCTTAAAACTATATGGCATCAAATGTACAATACTTCATGGACCCCTAGTACAACTCGTACATTTAGATTAAATCTTCACTTCTCTTCAGAAAATCGATAGCACACATGCTTGGCGTTTTCATTTTAATCAGGCGGCTCATCCAGACTCTGTGTTACTATGTCGGCAGTTGCCAACTCTGTTTTGCAACCCGTTTAGTATGCGTTTGTATTGTTCAAGAATAAAATTCGGATTAATTATTCAAAGTAAAAAAATATTATTCGTAAGTCATCAAGAATAATATTTTTTAGAATCAAGAATAATTTTTTATTACTGATGTGGTTGGATCATTTTTCTACTACATTGGCTCCGTTTGGATGGTATGGGAATAAAAAGGAATAAGGAAATAAGTATTGGAAATTGTGTAACTTTGTAAAGAGTTTGAATTGTTTAATAATAAATTTATTTACATCTTTCCTTATTCTCTTATTCTCACTCCTATCCAAACACAGCCATGTTACGAAGTTGTTAGAACCATTTTTTTAATTCAGATTAAAAACACGATTCAAATATTTTAAGAATAAAAATTTATTTCAAACAAGGGCTTATTTTATTCTTGAAGTTTTGATGACCTTTGTATGGCAAGAATGATACTTAAAAAATTGTATTTTTTTAAGTTAAAAATCAAAACTAAATAGGAACTTTTGTTCTAATATAGTAAAAGAAAAAATTACGTTTCATTATTTTTGTTTTGTCATGGCTACTTTTAAAATTCTAGATCATAAAAATATTGTGACTTTAATCTATGCTTGCTCTGTTGAAGCTTGCGATAGGAAATAGTAGGAGTTTATGTACATTTTCAATAAAAGAGAATTGCTAGTGTTCAATATAATGGACGGATAGGTCCGTCCAATACAATCGTTCTCACGATTTAAATTTTAAATGACCTATCCAAATTATTCATTATGTTCTCTAGATTGAAAATTTATAAGAAATCAATTTTTACAATTTTTTTACTGTTTTTTATTTTAGAAAATTCATGATATAAAAATTATGGATCGTCCAATATCAACGATTTTCTAAAGTACAAAAAATAGTAAAAAAATCAAAAAAAATATAAAAGTTTGTTTTTTATAAGTTTTCAATATGGAGAACATAATGAACAGTTCGGATCAGCCATTTGAAATTTAAAAATGTAAAAACTATCGTATTGGACAGTTTTCATCCGCCCAATATATTGAACTCTAGCATTTCTCTTTTCAATAATCAGACTATGATATTTTATTTATGTGAATATAGTAATGTTGTTAATTGTTATGCATCGTATGATTGATGAAGACGTCTTTATGGGCAATTGCTAATTTGCTATTATTCAGTAGCATTTTAATTCGATGTTTGAACGCATAGTACTTTATTATCATATATAAAAAGAGTAAACGAGATCAATAGCCTTGATATACACATAGGTCAAGTTTGAATTTTTGTCCAGGATATATGGATCACATAGGGGGTCAAAAGTTGAGACAGCGTGCCAGATCCTGACTGAAATGCACATTGATCCTGATCTTAGCCAGTGTCATCTCCACAATAATTTTAATCTATCATTTTTTTTATTTTAGAACCTTTATTCTTTCAATTTAAAATGTAAGAGCAATGACAACATAATTTTCCTTTTTTTCCCCTCTTGATTCACCTGATTTTGCTATTGTTGACCCCTAAAAATGTGCGGTCAAAATAGCATGAAATGCTCAAGGCGCATTTGGGGAATCATAGGAACCTAAAATGGCCTCAAAAAAAATCTCAAAGATTATTTTAAAAGGACTAGCGTGAAAAATACCAAAGTGCTCCAGATTGAGATCTCCACGTTGATTTTCTTTTAGCATCCTCCCTCGAGCCTAAGCATTCTCGGATGAATGATTGATATTTGAATTGTCATAATTCAAATACAGTTATGGAATTTGAAAATGATATAAGATATTTCTAGAAATCTATAAACGGAAATTTTGTATCATTACAATCTACATGTTCCTGAATGTGTATGCAAAATTTCATGCACATGTAAATTTGAAAAATGCATCAAATAAAATAAACGGCAGCACAATCACAATCAGCTTCTGTGGTCCATTACGGTTTTTTCTAGTCAAGCCCAGTAAAAGCCCACAAGATCTGTTTCGAATCAATACACACACGCAAGAAAAAAAAAGGGGAGTCATGGACCCACTGTCAGACCCTCCCTCTCCAATCCTTCGCTCGATGTTGTTCCAATTGGCCACTGCTGCTTGGCCCCCACTTGTCAGCGATAAAAAAAAAATGGCGCTCGATCATTGGGTCCCACTATAACGGATTAACAAAAATGGGGGGGAGAAAGAAATAAAAAAAAAGAGGAGACAACGAAGCCGTGGCCTCTGACACAATCTGTTCCGCCAAATCACAGCATCGCAACCCGTGTTCTTGGTACCGTTGGAAAGGTGGGGTCGAGGAGAACATGACGGTACCAACTTCAAGGCCTGTTGTGCCTCAATTGAAACTCAATTATGAAGAGGATTATCAGGCTGTTGCAAAAAAAAAGCAATGTAAAATTAGCACAATTTAACTCATGGACATCAAATTGATCATTTACACAGCTTCTTGGTAATATAAGGAGCGAGGTAAAGTTGTCAATTGGAGTTGAAATGGAGCAGGTGCACGGGAGCACCAATGGAAGCTCGACAATGAGTTGGTTAATAGTGACTTGTATGGTTTATTGGTAATTGAAGAATGCCAAACATACCATTAAAGGCTCTGGTGATAATTCACATGGAAAACCAGATGGAAAGAGACAATGGTTCTAAGCTCAATTTGAGAAGATAATAATAAAAAAATGCAGTCATGGATCAGCTGCAGCAGCAAAACACAGAAAAGAGGAGTACCAAGTAACATCAGTATTGAGGAGCACTAAAGGAAATGCTAAGCTATGCATCGCCTCAGTTCTAGAGAAACATGTGACATTAGTATATTGATCACAGCCCAACACCAACAGGCCAAACTGAAATTATCATGGATGATTACTGTTAAAAAAAAAAAAATGATGCAACCTGCAGCCTGATAGATACATCAAGACAATATGTTTAAGGCTCCAAGTCCAGCCCATCACTGTAACCACAGAACAACAATGAATTAATATGGAAATACCAAAAATACCTCAAGCACAGTAAAGGGGAGTAGAAGGAATTGTACCTGCAGCTGCATTGAATGCTGAGTTGACACCACCTGCAGCAGGTATTATACTCCAGAATACTGCAAAAAAATGAGAAGTGAGTCCTATACAAACAGAATTAAAGATTGGGCTACAAAAAAAAAAAAAAGAAAATGAAATGGGATGTGAAATGACCAGAAGGCCCTTGACCCCTTCTATAAATAAAGGGGCAGCTGCACCAAGCAAAAGAGGTTGGAAAGAGAGGAAACTTTCAGCAACAAAGCTCTGAAAGAACACTTGTAATCACACACACACTTAGGATATAAGAATCTGCAAAAGAACAAAAAAAAAGAGAGTTAATTTAGGATAGCTACAAAAAAAAAAAAACTGTAATTTGAGCTACAAGAAGGGAGAACCAGCTTGTAATCCCTACTTTGTCCTATCAATAAAAATCGGTAAAACTCTTTATCTGCCATTTTGAGAGTCATCTTGCATTTAACCCAGCCACCAATCCATGGTGTGCATGGGTATGTTGAGTTACATCAGTTCAAGAGCCATAGGACCTGGGAACCCTCACTTATTTTTTTTTATTTGTCTTTTTGGAGTCTCTTTGTGTTTATATTCATGTGCATCAGATTGGCATATAGCAAAGATTCATGGCATATCTTAATAGATTAGATCATCTCTTTTTATCCTAGTCATTTCATTCCCATTTTCTTCACACAAAGGAAAAATGATATATACATACATACTGTCATGCCTCAACATAAAAAAAAAGAAGAGAAAGAGGATGCACACTAATGCATTTAGTCTATATATATATTGAGATATGTAAAAGGTATTCTATCAATGGAAGTTCAGAAATTTTGTAGTAAAAAAAATATTCAACCATGTATCATGCTTGCATCATGTGAATAAACCTGCCCACTTATTCCCTCTCTTTTGATTTACCCCAAATAAAAAAAAAAGAAGATCATGATCATAAGCATGCATGCATACGCAAGAAGGGGTAATACATAAATGATGGCAAAAATAACAATATAATAAGACCTTAAACTTCGTACGTCCATAGGCCATTTATTTTCTTTCTCTTTTGCTTTGATTTCTTTGGAATCCCTACATCTAATAGGAAGTGTCATACACATATAAGTAATTTGCATATGCATTACTTTCTCTTACACATGTTAAGAAGACACACAAAATAATCTATAAACAAAAAAATGAATTAAAAAGAAAAAGAGAAGGTGAATACCTTCAGGACAGCAGGTACCAGCCTATGAAGGCTTGCTTCTCATAATCAGGGCCCCTGAGATGTCTCCATGATGCCCTGGAAGCCATGCCAAGTGATCGTAGCCACCATGAGCCACAGAAACTTCATTCCACCTTGCAAGTCATTGCTCAAATCTGAAGAGTCCCATCCCTACAACATCAAACCCAAGATGATAGCCCTCCATGAGTTAATCAAAAAAAAGGGGAGGAATATCAATCTCAAAACAATCAACCCCATGCCATATGGCCTCTCTTCCCAACCAGTGACTATAAGATACATCCCTCTTGCCCTGCTGAAACCACCTCACCTAGGCGACATGCTGCCAAAAAGCTCTGCCAACTCCTACCCACCTAAAACCAATCCCCATACCATATCACCTCCCCATCATATCCCAAAGAAAAAAGAGAGGAAAGAATCTAACCTCAGGAGGTCAAGCTGAGCTACACTCATGATGTCAATTCGAGGTGATGATAGCTGGATCAAGGCCAGTGCCTGTTAAACAAAATAAAGAAAGTCAATTTCATGGTGCCAACTAAGGGTGATGATAACTGGATCAAAGCCAGTGCCTCCTAACAAAATAAAAAGAAAGTTCACACATTTCATGCCGCCTTGCTGAAAGCCGGTACTGGTCAGAAAAGAAAAGCAAGAGAAGAATCTGACCTCAGAAATGATGCTGGCATCATCATCTTCCATTCCACCATACTCACACATTGGTGACATACTCAACCTCAGAAGATGCTGTCTCATTGCCAAACCTTGAAGGATCATACCCTCATCAAGTCAGATTCAAAAATGGAGGCCACTTGCTGCCAAAAGAAGTCACTGGCTATCGAACCCTACACACCATCGACAATCTATGTTCAATCCATGCTTTATCAAAAGAATGAAGAGAATCAAGTCAAAAAAAAAAAGAGAAAAAGAGGAAACCTGATCTCAGAGGCTGATGTTATGTCTTCCTTGCCAACTCGAGTTGCCAGGGGCTCAGCAGTTCCCCAACAACCCCATGATGTTTCAACAGCCACATCAAAGGCGCACACAAACCGTTGTATATCACCAACAAGCAACTACCTATAGTAAGACCAGAACCCTCGTCAAAGAAATGAGAATGAAAATAAAAGAACAGATGGCAAGTTGAGTCATGATTCAGATGCTAACCTGAGATGGAGTTAGACTTCACCACTCCTCATGCCATCCTAAAGAGATACCTGTTTTTGAAGGGGGGATTCTGTATTCATCAGTAGTTCCTCACAGCTCCTTATTCAACACAATGCAACTAGAATGTGCCTAGTCTCAGCTGTCGATAGCAATACATTAAACTGAGCAATTAAAAAGATCAAGGTCAAGCATTACCTGAGGAAGGGAACAACGGCTAGCAAATTGGCAAGGTCTGTAATTAGTGAGACATGTTCATCTCTTCCCCGGCAGCAAGTCAAACTGAGATATAGCTTTCAAAAGCTATCAGCACACTGACATCACATATATGATGCCAACTTGAGCTGGGCCAAAAACAGTGCCTGTCAACAAAATAAAAGAAAGTCAATTTCATGATTGAGACGATGATGGTAGGATCATACTCCCCCATTGTATGCAGGGAACAAAAAAAAGAGAAAGAAACTAACCTCAGGAAGTCAAGCTGGGTTGCATCTTGATGCCAACCTAAAATGATAACCCTGCCAATCCCTCCTTGCAGGCTATGCCATTGGCGCGCCAGATATCGCCGTTTCCATCAGGTGTCAAGCCGCAAAACCATTGCAAAATGGGACCTGTTTGAAGAAAATTCTCAAACATCATCAACAACATCGTTTTGTCAAGTTGCTGACACACTCACTCAATGTGGCATAACCAGTGACTCAAGTTGGGGGCTGAGAATAAAGAGAAAACATACATGAATGTCAGAAGATGTTGAGCCCTCACCATCGCGTTCTTGAATCAAATCAGACCCAAGCAACGTCGATTGAAGCTATCAGCATGAAATGGTTTCAAGTGTTGCTACCTCACACCATGATTGGGTCCGGATAATCTACCTTCATTAAAAACAGAAACATTGAAGCTTCTCATGAGCATTCTGTCGAATACATATTGGGTATGCAAGAAATGAAGTCATGGCCGAGTTAAACTTTGTACCCAGGACCCCCCCTATTACTCAAAAACAAAAGAAGAAGGGAACAATGATGGCGTTTACCTCTCAGAGCACTCGCAATCCGTAGGTCATCTCATGCCGTCAGATCCGACCCAACATGAGGAGGACTCCCTGAGGCTTCATTGCCATAACATGATGCTGACGGTTAATTGCCCCCTCTCTCCTCTCAGGCATTTCGTCGAGCACCTGATGAACATGCGAAATCAGAGGCATGGTTGAGTTGAAATCTGTTCTAAAGAACCCCATTACTCAAATAAGAAAGGAGAGGAACAATGACTGCATCTACCTCTTGGAGCGTTTGCATAACCTCCTATTGCCGTCCTCATTTCCCAAATCTATGCCAGCCTTCTTCTTTGATGGTTGAATGTGGCAGAGACAGACCTCTCTCTCAGCCCCTCTCAGGCATTTCATCGAACGCCTGGCGAGTATAAAAAAAAGAGGGATTAATCGGAATGAATGGTGTCAAACCTCCACCACCAAAAAGAAAAGGAAGAAGCAGATACGCTTACCTGGCGATGCTCTGTCAGGCCTCCAAAGGCTGCCTCCAACTCGCAGGGCAACGATGCCTCTCACCATGGCCAAGTGTATTAAGGGATAGGCCTCGTTTCGAGGTCGTAGAATGCTTCACTCGAGGACCTTCCACAGAAGCCGTGAGGTTCCCTCCTTCCCTTGGTCTGAGGTCTACTCGATGGTTCAACAAAGTCATCGACATCTGATGTCCCTCGACTGGATCGAACGGGGAGAAAGAAAAAAGGAGGGTAGAAAGGAGAAAATTTTCGATGAACTCGGTGCATGCCTCATGAGACACAGACTTGTGGACCCACCAAGTCCTTCTCTACATTAACTGAAGAAGATACCGCGTCCACAGAAGAATTTCTAAAGAGACCTCAAAATCGCAGGATCTCCTGTGGCCTCCTGATATATGGCGGGTCCCTGACAATACCATGTGTAGCCATCGGTGCGCATGAGTGGCAATGCTGACGTGGCTCAATCAGAACCCATCAAACTTCAAAATTTCACCAAAAATCATGGGAGGCTCAGAAAAATCCAAACCAAATTCCTATAAATCCAGAAAAATACAAGGAACTCATTTCTACTAAATATCATGGTCAAAAATACCCTCCAAACCCAAATAAATCACCCAAAACCCTAAACTTATATTTGATCAGTATATCGCCACATTAAACGTTTCATCAAGAATCACCAGAAACTTGAAGAAACGAGAGGAGAAATTCTCTGAAATCAAGACAATGAAAGGAATACATGCTCAAGGCGTAACTCTATCATGTCCCAAGAAAAATAAATTTGTTACGGGTGTAAAAAAACCGCTAATGCAAAATGTTTAAAAGATGGTTTAGTTTCAGGAATTCGGCGGGACTGAGACTCATCCTCGACAAGAGCGGCATGTTCTTAGAAGTTTCTCATCCGACATCGATGATCAAAGGAAGTATGGGCCATGCACTTTCGACAAGTCGAAAAGATAAACTGTACTCAAGGTCATCTCAGGACCCAACCGCTCGGTCTCAGAAATGGAGTCTTAATCCCAAAACAAGACCAGATGCGACTCTTTCAGGACCTAATCCACTAGGTCTCAGATGAGGAGTCTCCATCGCAACACAAAAATAAAAAGAAAAGTATGCACATGATCTCATCAGGAGCCAGCCGATAGGCCACAGATATGGAATCCTGATATCAAAACCAGAATCAAAGCCAAAAAAAAAGAAGAAGAAGAAAGCATGAAATCCAAAATCAATCCAAACCCTATCCGACGATTGAAATTGAAGTCCAAATCCAAATAAAAAAAATCAAAGTACTGTACTCTGAAGGCTCTATGATACCCTCCCAGACGTACAGCTCCTCTAGTGTCTGAGTGATCCCGCGACCTCACTCCCGATGACACATCATCCTGACTGCTAAAATCGTTCTGGTGACTCAAAGCCCACCTGACAAAATCTGCTGATGGACCCAAACCTCCGTGATATCTAGGTGATCCCGCGACCTCACTGAAGATAGCACACAATCCGGACTGCTAAAATCGTTCTGGTGACTCAAAGCCCACCTGACAAAATCTGCTGATGGACCCAAACCTCTGTGATATCTAGGTGATCCCACGACCTCACTGAAGATAGCACACTATCCTGACTGCTAAAATCATTCTGGTGACTCAAAGCCCACCTGATAAAATCTGCTGATGGACCCAAACCTCTGTGATATCTAGGTGATCCCGCGACCTCACTGAAGATAGCACTCTATCCTGACTGCTAAAATCGTTCTGGTGACTCAAAGCCCACCTGACAGAATCTGCTGATGGACCCAGATCTTTGTGATGTCTAGGTGATCCCGCGACCTCATTGAAAATAGCACATCATCCTGACTGCTAAAATCGTTCTGGTGACTCAAAGCCCACCTGACAGAATCTGCTGATGGACCCAAATCTCTGTGATATCTAGGTGATCCCGCGACCTCACTGAAGATAGCACATTATCCTGACTGCTAAAATCGTTCTGGTGACTCAAAGCCCACCTGACAGAATCTGCTGATGGACCCAAATCTCTGTGATATCTAGGTGATCCCGCGACCTCACTGAAGATAGCACATTATCCTGACTGCTAAAATCGTTCTGGTGACTCAAAGCCCACCTGACAAAATCTGCTGATGGACCCAAACCTCTGTGATATCTAGGTGATCCCACGATCTCACTGAAGATAGCACACTATCCTGACTGCTAAAATCGTTCTGGTGACTCAAAGCCCACCTGACAAAATCTGCTGATGGACCCAAACCTCTGTGATATCTAGGTGATCCCACGACCTCACTGAAGATAGCACACTATCCTGACTGCTAAAATCGTTCTGGTGACTCAAAGCCCACCTGACAAAATCTGCTGATGGACTCAAACCTCCGTGATATCTAGGTGATCCCACGACCTCACTGAAGATAGCACACTATCCTGACTGCTAAAATCGTTCTGGTGACTCAAAGCCCACCTGACAAAATCTGCTGATGGACTCAAACCTCCGTGATATCTAGGTGATCCCACGACCTCACTGAAGATAGCACTCTATCCTGACTGCTAAAATCGTTCTGGTGACTCAAAGCCCACCTGATAAAATCTGCTGATGGACCCAGATCTCTGTGATATCTAGGTGATCCCACGACCTCACTGAAGATAGCACACTATCCTGACTGCTAAAATCATTCTGGTGACTCAAAGCCCACCTGATAAAATCTGCTGATGGACCCAAATCTCTGTGACATCCAGGTGATCCCGCGACCTCACTGAAGATGCCACACCATCATGATTGCTAAAATAGCTCCGGTGACTCAAAACTCACCTGACGAAATCTGCAGACGGATCCAAACTCCATGGTGTTTGAGTGATCCCATGATCTCACTCTCAACGACGCTGTGTTTCGATCGCTAAAGAAAACAGTTCCGACGGTTCAAAGCCCATCTGGCCAAGGATACTGAAGAACCAAAACTTAAATTACCCAATGTCTTGTCAGATAAAAGAACTCTGACAGCTTCAGACCCATCTGATGAAATCACAACTGATGAAACCACCTAAAAAGGAAATAATACCAAAAAAGAGATGAAAGCAAACATGTTCGAAATATCATCAAAGAAGGAGCATTTCGATTATACATGTGATACAACCCCCAATGAAGAACTATCATAAAAATGAATGACGAGCATCAAAGCATAACCATTCACAAAATGCCCATATACATATGCATGGCACTAATTATTTTATTGACAATTCTCTAACAGTCTGCAGGTTTTATATATTCTTTGATATTCCCGATCCAGAGGTGCCTAGGAGAGTAACCAGGGTAATTAACGGCGGGGGCTTGCGCCCGTCGGAAAGAAAGGACCTACACCAAATAATCAACTCTCGGAGGAACATAAGTCCGCGCGAGCGAGCATCTCTTTAATGGGAGGCGCCCGTGGTCGGGGCTTTGGCCTGCGAGGGGATATCTGATCCGATCCTTCTTTTTGTTTTCCTTCTCAAACGGGGAAATCCGTCAAAAAGAGCCGGACAGGTTTCTGGCACGCCCGGTGGGACATCTTTTTCCTCTCATCTGGGAATATCAAAGAATATGAAACACGCAGACAAAAAAAGAGAGATATTGTCACAAGTTTATCAAATGTGTTAACCATGATTCCGAGGCACCTCCTTTTTTGCAGGAATCAGATGGCACGCAAGGAAAGCAAGAACCAAAGGGGCGCAATCGAGGTGATTATGGTCGGGTCTATCCCGATCACCATCCCCATGATGCAAGCAAGTGTACCTTTCACCATCACTGGAGGCAAGGTGCATCAACCCATGTCGAACATCACTATGGCTCCGGCTAAGGCAAGCAAACACCGAGGCGGATCCAAGAAAAAGAACAACATACCAAGACCGACGCCCAAACCTATGAAAAGGGTGAAGGTCTCCGAAATCAGAGCACTGCAGGCATATCAGAACAGTCTGGTAGCAGAGCCCAACCTGCCGGTGCGTAATTCATTCGCGCCGCTCAGAAGTCTAAAGTGGAAGGCACCTAATACTCGCCTCATGGCTTGGAGGGACATACCGGCCCGCTTCAAGACGGTTCCGGCACAAACCACCCGCCAGACCAAAAAGCTCACTACTGTCCAGAAAATTTACAAGGCATACCGTGTCATCACCGACCAAAAGAAGGCACGCATCTTAAACCGACGATCTAACTGGGAAAAGGTGTCTCATGTTCCTACCTCTGAAGACGAGGCAGCAAAACTGTTTGCCAAGAAAGCCAAGAAGGGTGGCAGAAATGCACGCAGTTGGAAACAACGCCCTGTGCGTGAAAGATTAGTCTTTTCAGAAGAGAAACCCCTCTCTGTGCATGAAAGGCTGACCTTCCCAAAAGAAAAGACGGTCCTGCCCCAAAAATGGCAAAAGGCGCTAATACGAAATCATAACACCGGAGAAGTCAAGACGACATTCCGGAGAAATTTACAAACAGAATTGGGAGTTCTTAGGTCACAAATTAATAAGGCCGTAAGAACCCATCGTAACAAGATGGAATGGCGAAAGAAAGGCCAAAAGAACTCATTTGCCGTGCACATGGTGGGCACAATAGGGGATCCTGAAGAAATGGAAGAAACCTATGCACTCGACGATGGCAAAGGCGAACATGATCAGACTGAGGCTGAAAAGCTGACAGTCGAAAAGGGGAACCCCAGCGGAGCCAAAACTACCAAGAAAGGTAGAGGAAGGCCTGCAACTAAACCAAAGGCACCCGCGCCTGTGGCCGGTACCACCACGAGGTCCAAGAAAATGACCGCCCAAACAGGAGGACCCTCTGGCCCCACCGTTGAGGCTGAAAATAGCGACAAGGAGCTTGAACCTGATCAAGAAATTTCAGAGGAAGAAAGCTCTGAGGACGAAAAAGATAATATGATCGCCCACTTCCAAGAAATAATTGAAAGAATGAACCATCAAATGGAAACTCTTTGTGAAGAAATGGCAAGGCTAAGAGCGAAAGCCATGTCAGATACTTCTGAAGGAGAAAACGAGGCGAGGCATCATAAGAAGGGCCATACAAGAATTTGTGCCGAAGAACCCTCAAGAAAGCCAACAAGAAATGAAGAAAATAAGAAAAGGGTAGGTCGCTATACCTTACCCGAAACATCAAGTCAAAACAGGAGGCAAAGTTATTCATCTGAAGAACAGGCACTCACTGTGACCAATGAGGACATACAAGAAATGATCCGCAAGCAAATCAAGGATCTTAATATGGGAGAATCTGAGCGACCCCGAAAAGGGATCGGCCGGCCCTACCCGAAACACTTTGATAAAGAGCCTTTTCCGAAGAGATACACCATACCTCGCTTTCGTATGTTTGACGGAACGGGAACCAAAGTAAGCCCAGAGCAACACCTCATACACTTCTTGACGGCGTGTGGTGACACTGCTGATAATCCGGCATTACTCTTGCGACAATTCCCACAAAGTCTGTCAGGGATTGCATTCGAGTGGTACGCCTCGTTAGAGGAAAATAGTGTGCATTCCTGGGATGAAATGGCAGATGCTTTCTGTTCTAAATTCATGGTTGTTACCGAAGAAATCACCATGATACAAATGGCTGCGGTGAAATTGAAAAAAGGAGAATCAATCATGGAGTACATAACAAGATGGAGGAACCTGAGCATCCGTTGCCAACCTCCGATGAGAGAATCTGACCAGGTCAAGATGATCATAAACAATCTGCCTGTGTGGATTAGATCCCATCTGTTACCAGTTCAGATAACCACTTTCCAAAGGCTGGTCACATTGGCATCTCAGTATGAAACGCTGAACCAAGAAGGATGGAATCCACCAGCAGGGCCCCGCATTGAAAAAGAGAAAAGAAGGGAGAATTACAAGAGGGCCGAAGCAAAAATGGTTAGGAATTCTGGAGCGATTGGGAGCCAAAACACCGACTCTGAAAGGGTGAATCAGGTGGAAAAGCAAGATGATCCTCCTGAGTCATCGAGGCCGAATCGGATGAGTTTGCGCGAGAGACAGAGCAAACCATACTCTTTTAAAAAGGAATATGTGGTAGAGCTCTTCAAATCCGCCTCAGAAAAAGGGATGCAATTGCCGCCGAGCAAGCGCCCAGAAGATGCCGACAAATCCGACAACCCCAACTTTTGTTTATATCACAGAATACTGGGGCATACTTTGGAGAATTGTTATGTTTTCAAAGATTGGCTAGAAAGGAAGATACAAAATAAAGAATTTAAAATTCCCAAAGAAGCTCAGCAAACTCCAACTCCTCACTTTTCGGTGAACATGATAACTCATCACGAGCAGGCGGAAAATAAAATAGCTCCAAATCCCTGGACGATACATTTATCTAAGAAAACTCGAAAAATGCTGAAAAGGCTCCAGGAAGAGCCTCGAGTTAAGTGGCAAGGCGAACTGGCTCCGATAGCACCAATCCCCTCACCTCGAGTGATAACTGTTGCCACAAATGATGTCAAGAAAAAGAAGAAACCCATGATGAAACTCTCCACAATTAAAAGAATTGCAGGAGTCAAGTCACCAACAAAAAGGGTCGAGGAGATCTATGAGCAGGGGCGACCGACAACCGTAACCCTAGCCCATTTTATCCCTCCACATATTATGAACAAGATCTCGCCTGATAAAACACCAAGGAGCGAAGAAAGGCACTCTTGCAACATGGTCAAAATCAGGAGTATGGATACATGTGACAATCCCTGTGTCCAACCTTCGGGCGGTGCTCAGAAGGCGAAATTTACACGACTCCTCCAGTTGGCTACTAAAATCCAAGAAGATGTCCAACAATTGGTGGGTATGATCCAGGACGAGATGTTTGAACACCCTGAAGGAAAACAAGCAAGCCAGGAGACTGACCTAAATCAGTCACCCTCGGAGACCGACATTCCCAGATCTCCAAAGGTCTATCGGCGAAGGAAAGCAAGAGTGGCTCACTCAGAGTTGACCCCACGATGCCGAAAATCACAGCCATTTTCATTACGAAAGGGCAATATAAGGAAAAAGAAGTGCCCAAGGCGCTCATGTTGCAGTACAGCTGTCAGAAAAGACGCCGCAACCAAACTGGAAGCTGATCATGACAACCCTGCCCAACAAGAACATACTCTCGAGCTCAATATCTCTGTTGAGCCAGAATCAACACTAGCGTCCTTGGGTCCGACGATTATTGAACTACAAATCTTGGAGCCAGACTCAGATGAGCCCGAAATCCGAATAATGGCCTGTGAGCAACAACAAGGGAGCATGCTTGAATTAGAACCTGAGGTGGTTGACGAGATGCTGCGATTGATTGAAAAAGAATTGCATGATGCAGTAAGTGAGTTAGAAGGAAACTCAACCATCAGCGATGCTGACGATGAAAAAAGCGACTCTTCTTACAATCGGAGAAATGTTCAAAACCATCATTGTTGTGTCATCTCTGAAAACTTCGATGTAGCGGCAGGTGAAAAACAGGATGAGCTCTCGTCGGAGGAGCCAACCCTAGAGGATGAGACAAATAAAGCTTCCTGCTCATCCCTTCTCCCCAGAAATGATGCAGAAACTATGGTGTTTTACCAAGAGAAAGGAGAGTCATCCAAAAGCAACAAAGAATCATGTCTTCCACCCCTGTCCCATCCAGGAAGGGAAGAAAGCGAGGATGAATTTTTGATGTTACCTGAAGAAGCTGCCTCCGAGGATATTCCTAAAGCACGAAGCAAAGGGATTATTATACGTGAACCCGATGGGAGTCCACAAAAGGACAAAAGTAAAATACCTATTGGGACGTGCGATAGAGACATGCAAAAGATCAAGAAAAAGCTATCCCAATACAATAGCTTAGTCACCATGATCTATCAACAAAATGAGTCAATGCTCACTGCTTTGAAGGAAACTCTAAGCCTCGTGACCCCTAATAAATATGGGGGCAAGGATATAAAGAAAACAGGGTCGCAGATTTCCTACGACTCCTTAAGGATCCCAAGTGATGCCAATCGCAGAAAAGACAAAAGACAACATCAAAAGAAATCCGGGCGCGATGTGCAGAATAAAGGACCTCACGAGGGATCAATTCAGGATTTACAAAGAAAGTCTGAATTGCAAAATACGTTGGATGCTACGCTGTTAAAGCAAAGCCAGCCCCCAAGGATCCCAAAGGAAAAGGCGCAAAGTGCTAAGCCTACGACAGAAAAATCTCGAAAGAAGGAACAGTGGCCCATAGTTCCAAACTTAAGGAGCAAACCTCAGCATGCTGCCCAAGGAGTCAGGGGGCAAGAACAAACTCCATCTTTTCAGACGCCGAGAAATAAAGGCTCAGGAAAGGAGGCTCCGCCCGGAACCCTGCCTAATGTCATTCCAACAAGAAGAGCACACCCGCTGAGCATGCCTCGAGTGGACTCTATTATAAGGGAAGAGACTGTTCAAAGGCAGCCAAGAGGATCCAGCCGGAATGAAGTCCGAGTTGGGGCAATACCGAGAAACACGCCTTTTCAACGACTGAACCCAAATGATGCACGACCTCAAGGTCACTATGACAGATTAGCAGCTTTACCAGTCATAGGAAGGAGAGGTCAGCACAATGTTCACAGGCAACCGCCTCCGGCATCCTGGAGGGCGCCACGAAGACAAGGACACCCTCCGTTGGACTGGTGCGCCCAAGGAATCGTGGATGTGAATCACTCCAAATTTTGCCTGTATCATCAAGAAAGGGGGCACACTACAAGAAGATGTCCTGCTTTCCAAACTTGGGTAGAAATAGAAGGCCAACTCAGTCGCGTAAATTCACGCCGACGATCCTTGCTAAGAGAATCCCAATTCGGTGTCATGCCACCAAGGCAAAATTTCCGAGAAGAAAGAATGACGGGACTCCCTAGGCGGGCGTTCGTAAATATGATCGCGCTTAAGAGCAATCTGAAGGAGTTGCAATCTCCAATTGATGGCTATGATAGTAAAAATTCAGAGGAACCCGGTCAAGGTTCACGAAGGAATACAGAAAAAACACCTATTGAAACTTGTGACCAAGGTAGTTCTGAAGATAACACGACCATGGTTCACAACCGCTCATTTGGAGGCAACCCCTCTAAAGCGGAAACCAACAAGAATATTGAAAGAAAGGGCGCATTTAAAGAAGGTACAACCACGCGTGTAACCGATATCATGCCCAAAAGATGGTCCGAGGAGGAGGTTGAGCTAGAAGGAATAATACTCCCATATGCGGCTGAAATCATAGATAATAAAAAGGGTCTCAAACAGGATCCGGAAATCCAGTCAAATGAAGACACTAACAAGAGGGAGGGTGATACAATCTCCTGCCTCCAAGAAATGTTTGAACGAATGAGTCTTCAAATGAAAGTCCCTTATGAAGACAAAACAAAGTGGAAGCCTCTCAAGAAGAGGCGCATCTCCAACATCTCTGAAAAAGATAACAAAACCTGGTCAAGCCGAGAAGGTGGCATGGGAAGTCGTATCCCGAGAGATCAAATAAGGAGAAAATCAATAAGAAGAAAGAAAGTACACGAAGAAAAGATTGATATCGGCACACACAATAGTGTGGAGCCCCACGTCACATATGAAGATAAACCCTCAAAGAGAAATGTATGTGACAAAAAGAAAGAAATCAAAGAAATCAGATCAGAGTCTGAGCATGAGATTTTTGAGATCTCACCCGGGGGGCATAATACAAGTTCAGAAACCCCAGCTGTTAACACTACTAATGAACAACATAGTATGGTGAATCTCATCAAGCGGTTGCAAATGCACGAGGAGCAAATCATGGCGCTTCAACAAGAGAATATTAAATTACATCAGGCAGTGACCTCATTCCATGATGCAAGGAGGTATTTTTGTCATGAGTTCACTAAACTATGGCAAGAAAATGCCGAAATGCACCAAGAGATAAGCGAACTATGGCAAGAAAATAATGCAATGGCAAAAATGTTAGAAGATACGCGGAGAGCAAATAACAACAGTACAACTACTTTAATGGGGAGAAATATCAAGCCACATTTTGAATATGATCCGAGGGCATGCCTCGACAAAAGCGAAATCCCCGATTATAAGTCATTTGTTGAAGGCAAAATGCAAGAAGTCCATTACTCAAACGTATGTGGCGGTGCCTCAACGGGGGTCATGAAAGCAACACCTAGTAGTCCTCATCAAGCAACTCATATCGAAGCCCAGCCAGATAGAGATGGACCATCTACGAGTCATATGGCTTGGCAAGGAAACGCCTATGCTCAATACAAAAACCCGATCTTTGAAGGGGACATAACACTCGTGCTTGAAAGGGTAAACAAGTTAAGTCATGCAAAAGGAAAGAACAAAATTGAGGACACCCACATCATGCCCGCAACGACTATAGCAGCTAAAGCCCTTGATGGAAGCCGCAATTTTAAAACATGGGCCGAGCGAAAGAGAAGGCCTTACTCTTTCCGGAAAGATAAAACCCGTGAAATTTTTCATATGGCGAGGATGTTTGGTCTTCTCTTACCAAAAATAAAGCGTCCAGAGGAGGAGGAACACTCAGACAAACCAAATTTTTGCCTATATCATAGAGTCCTCGGCCATACCATCGAGGATTGCATTGTATTTAAAGATTGGGTAGAAAAGAAATACCAAAATGGAGAGGTATTACTTCCAGAACATGTTCTACAAGATCTTGCTCCACACAAGTAAGACTAAGCGAGTTGCCCGAAAAATGATACCTCGGGACAAGGCGCATGTATGAATACAACGGTTATTAAAAAAAACCATAAATATGTATATAGTAATGTACATATGTAAAAAAAAAAAAAAAAAAAGAACCTTTGTACATAGATACAACAAGGCTGGCTACAAAAGCACCCTCTCCTCAGGTGCCAAAACTGCACCACGGACCAAAAAGCTTCATTCCCCTCTACATTTGCTAAAAGAAGGGGGACCCTACGCCCCTTTCCCTCTCTCCAAACTCAAAATGACCATCTCAAAAAAAAAAAAAAGTTACATCACCTCCCAATTTGGATAAGCACTCCCAGCAATTCCATTAAACCCCCAAGAACACCAAAGTACCACGCAAAAAACAAGCTCAATCATGACAGCTCGAAGCACCAGACCCTTGTCTTCAAGGTCTACATCAACAGAAACAGACGTTTATGTTGAAACAAAAAAAAGAAGAAAACTGTCTCCCAATATCACGAAAAAGAAGCTCGACGACTACCCAGCGTCAATGACGGCCAACCTCAGAACCTCACCATAAACCCCAAAATAAAACACCCCTCCTGAGTACAAGCACCTAAGCTGAAAACTGGAAAAGAAATCAAGCTCACAAACCAACCCTAAAATGTTCAGAGCCTGATGGTTGTGTCCACCTCCTCGTCCGAGCCTATGCCCTGGGATATATCCATACCCCCTGCCATGGGTGTGCCTTGCAATACTGCCATGGCTCTGGATGAGCTTGCAGCTTGGGAGACATTCAGAACTTTCGGGCCAAGGACAGCGAGAACTGTGTCAATCTTCTTCTCCATAGTCCCAAGGCAAGCATATATATCGTCAAACCTCTTGTCAAAGTGAGACAAAGAAACCTTGGGACCATCAGTGCTAGACTCAGCATCAGATGGCGGAGATCCCTCCCGTGGAGGCCCGTATTGGTTAGGAGCTGCACCAATTGTCAGAATGTAATCATTCACCACGTGGTTAGGATCAGGGATCAACCTCCCGCTAGAACTCTCAACCCACCCCAAAGAAGTAAGGTCTCCTACCAAGTTACGGGGATATGCTCGATCACAACCTGAAACAGTTTTTCCCCACAGCTTCTCTGGCAAGGGAATGCCCAGCGCAACCATATATTCTTCCACCAAATGCCCATAAGGCAGCGGTGCACGCGGAGACTCAGATGCATGATGCATATGCCGGAGGATGACGTGTGCCACATTAACCTTCTTATCTCTTGCGATTAAATGACGCAGGTAAAAGAGGGTCTCAGAACTTGTGAAGTTGGTGAAGTCACTCTGAGGCAAAAGAATGTGGGTAATCATCGCAAATAAAACCCTGCTAAAAAAAAACAAACTAAGAAAAATTGGAGCAAGAATTTTGAATACCAATAAAAAGAGGGTATATAAAAAATGACCTATGCAGAGCAGGGAGGGACGAGGTACACATTGTCCCATTGATGGGGTCTGCTCGAAACCTAAACCAACGCCTGTAAGCAGAACGACTCTCACAGTCGCGGGGCCAACAAACGTACGTATAAACAGGGAGGCCATCAAGAGTCGCAGAAGTCTCCAGAAATTGTGCAAGCTCATTAAGCCCTAAAGGAATGTATCTTCCAAAAAGATAAGAGGAAGCCTGAGGCACGTTCTTGTGGTTGTACGAGATGCAAAAATTGGCATAAAACAAGCGGGTGATCTCAGGGTGGTATGAAGACTGGCGGCCAGCCAACTTTCGCAATCTCCAAAACTCAGCCCAACTAGCAAGAAGACGAGAGTTTTCCCTATCTAGCCTCCCCAGGGGGTCAAAATAACAACACTGGACCACGGGTCTGTCCACAGTACCCACGTTATGATGCTCAAATGCTTCACGGTCCCGGAAAAGATAACGGTTTTGCGGACCATAAGACCAATCAGGAAGCACGAGTGCAGGCAAGTGAGGCCGACGTTTTCTAGATTGGACTATAGGAGAATCCATCACTCTGGATAAAAACTGAGTAAGTGGTGATGAGTGATCAAAAGGGGAATGGACTCTATATATAAGTCAGACTCGTGCTAAGGAAGATACGCAGGGTCGGATAAACCAAACCCAAATCAAAGTACACAAGCCTAAGTCCGAGCCTCTGGGTCAAATATGGGAAGGCAGGCACGCCAGCCTGCTCTTGAGACGTCAAATCCAAAGGACGCCTCGTGGCCGACAAAGATTCAGGAGACCAACATAGGATCCAAGGCTCGAGGATATCCCACTTACCGATGGATCAGCTTTATTCCAGAGAACGGTCAAATGTGTCAGGGGGCAACGACAAAAAATGTCCCTCGTGATGGTCCCTTAAGACAGGCAAATTTAATAAGAATGTCGACGACCCTCCGACCGGAAAATCGCAAACTTTAAGCAATTTTCCACCAAAACAAAATCCTCCATCAGAGCCCAAATTTCACCATAAGTCCAAAAAAAAATCCACCAAAACAAATCTCAAATAAACCCCCACCAAAAAAAAAACCCACCAAAAGATGGTCAATTATGTCAGAGTGCGCCATAAGCAACTGACACCGGTTGTCATTCATCTTACCGGACCCGAAAAGATGAACGAGGCTTTTATAAATTTTGGGCCTTAACCAAAATTAGCCCTATGACGAATGCCATGTGCAATGACTTGGTGACTTTCGAGTCGCTCCTGAGGGCTATCCATCTTTTTTTGCAGGTACAAGGAGCAACTGAAGCTTTATGTCCCTGAAGGCAATGCATCAAGGAATGCTTTGTTCGAAATGAACGCCCATAAGGCATTTCTTCCATAAAAATTTCCAAACTCCAAAAATTCCACAAACCAAAAATCCACCAAAAAATGGTCAATTATGTCGGAGTGCGCCATAAGCAACTGGCACCGGTTGTCATTCATCTTACCGGACCCGAAAAGATGAATGAGGCTTTTATAAATTTTGGGCCTTAACCAAAATTAGCCCTATGACGAATGTCATGTGCAATGACTTGGTGACTTTCGAGTCGCTCCTGAGGGCTATCAATTTGCAGGTACAAGGAGCAACTGAAGCTTTATGTCCCTGAAGGCAATGTTTCAAGGAATGTCTTGTTCAAAATGAACATCCATAAGGCATTTCTTCCATAAAAATTCCCAAACCCCAAAAAAATTCCACAAACCAAAATCCACAAAAAAAAAATGGTCAATTATGTCAGAGTGCGCCATAAGCAACTGGCACCGGTTGTCATTCATCTTACCGGACCCGAAAAGATGAACGAGGCTTTTATAAATTTTGGGCCTTAACCAAAATTAGCCCGATGACGAATGCCATGTGCAATGGCTTGGTGACTTTCGAGTCGCTCCTGAGGGCTAATCAATTTTCTTTGCAGGTACAAAGAGCAACTGAAGCTTTATGTCCCTGAAGGCGATGTTTCAAGGAATGTCTTGTTCAAAATGAACATCCATAAGGCATTTCTTCCATAAAAATTCCCAAACTCCAAAAAATTCCACAAACCAAAATCCACAAAAAAAAAATGGTCAATTATGTCAGAGTGCGCCATAAGCAACTGGCACCGGTTGTCATTCATCTTACCGGACCCGAAAAGATGAACGAGGCTTTTATAAATTTTGGGCCTTAACCAAAATTAGCCCGATGACGAATGCCATGTGCAATGACTTGGTGACTTTCGAGTCGCTCCTGAGGGCTAATCAATTTTCTTTGCAGGTACAAAGAGCAACTGAAGCTTTATGTCCCTGAAGGCGATGTTTCAAGGAATGTCTTGTTCAAAATGAACATCCATAAGGCATTTCTTCCATAAAAATTCCCAAACTCCAAAAAATTCCACAAACCAAAATCTACAAAAAAAAATGGTCAATTATGTCAGAGTGCGCCATAAGCAACTGACACCGGTTGTCATTCATCTTACCGGACCCGAAAAGATGAACGAGGCTTTTATAAATTTTGGGCCTTAACCAAAATTAGCCCGATGACGAATGCCATGTGCAATGACTTGGTGACTTTCGAGTCGCTCCTGAGGGCTATCCATTTTCTTTGCAGGTACAAGGAGCAACTGAAGCTTTATGTCCCTGAAGGCGATGTTTCAAGGAATGCTTTGTTCAAAATGAACATCCATAAGGCATTTCTTCCATAAAAATTTCCAAACTCCAAAAAATTCCACAAACCAAAATCTACAAAAAAAAAATGGTCAATTATGTCAGAGTGCGCCATAAGCAACTGACACCGGTTGTCATTCATCTTACCGGACCCGAAAAGATGAACGAGGCTTTTATAAATTTTGGGCCTTAACCAAAATTAGCCCGATGACGAATGCCATGTGCAATGACTTGGTGACTTTCGAGTCGCTCCTGAGGGCTATCCATTTTCTTTGCAGGTACAAGGAGCAACTGAAGCTTTATGTCCCTGAAGGCGATGTTTCAAGGAATGCTTTGTTCAAAATGAACATCCATAAGGCATTTCTTCCATAAAAATTCCCAAACCCCAAAAATTCCACAAACCAAAAAATCCACAACAAAAAAACCAACTTCAAAATAATCTTTCTGCCCCTGAGGAGGTCATACGATCCTACCTTGGGTATGCATCTTGGGTGAATGTCTCTAGCCACAATCGTGCGTCAACAAGTCAACTGAATGTTCTCGAGGCTACGAGTCACTCAACTCCTTGCCCCCGAGAAGGTCATAAGATCTGTCTTGGGTATGCAAACCTTGTCTTGTCGGAATTAGTGCCGGTGTCACAAGGCCCTCGATCCTGAGGAGGACATCAGATCCTACCTTGGGTATATGTGCAAATCGAAAACCAAAACCAAATCAAAAATCAAAATCCCAAATTCATATTAAAAAACAAAACCAAATTCAAAATAACCTTTCTGCCCCTGAGGAGGTCACACGATCCTACCTTAGGTATGCATCTTGGGTGAATGTCTCTAGCCACAATCGTGCGTCAACAAGTTAGCTGAATGTTCTCGAGGCTACGAGTCACTCAACTTCTTGCCCCCGAGAAAGTCACAAGATCTGTCTTGGGTATGCAAACCTTGTCTTGTCGGAATTAGTGCCGGTATCACAAGGCCCTCGATCCTGAGGAGGACATCAGATCCTACCTTGGGTATGCGATCAAATCGAAAGCCAAAACCATACAGGAATCCAAATCACAAAACCAAATTACGAATCTTGTGGTGTCTAAGTGATCCCGTGATCTCACTTTAGATGACACACCGTCCTGACTGTTATAGTAGTTTCGGTGATCAAAACCCACCTGACGAAATATACTTGAAGGACCAAAACCCCGTGGTGTCTGAGTGATCCCGCGATCTCACTCTCAATCGTCACGATAATCACAATGGTCAATTATGTCAGAGTGCGCCATAAGCAACTGACACCGGTTGTCATTCATCTTACCGGACCTGAAAAGGAACAAAGAGCAAGTGAAGTTTTATGCTCCTGAAAGCAACTGCATCAGGGAATGCCTTGTTTAAACTCAACGTCCATAAGGGTGATAAAATTCAAAGTCGGACGAGCGTTCAACCAAATGAGAATCCGTATGACCATTGATTGGAACAAGAAATCTACAACACAAAAAGAAGGGGGGACCAACTTTGTTCATAAAGATTACAAGCAACCAAAAAAAAAGATGCCAAATACAACCTCCATAATACCGCCTACAAATCTAAATACATGCTTCCTGGGTCTGCAACATACCAAGCAGGACCATGAAAAAAAAAAAAAAAAAAAAAAAACAGCAAAAGAAAATAGCAGAAGAGACTCGCGCTCGGTCTCAGTGATGAGGCTGCCGTAAATTCAATCACACCCGAACTTCCAAGGCTCAAACCAACCGGAGCAGCTTCAGCAAAGCGGGGGTGAGGCGGCGGCTCATGTAAAATGAGGATGGGGAACGCCTTGAGAAAGGAAAAAGAGGATTACGAGGATGCTCGTAACTATTATTCGAAGTCGGTAACGCGGCATGAAAAGGATCAACAATTCTAGAATAATCAGCGCCCACCATGTTATACAAACCTTCGAAAAAGACACGCCGCCGGAGTTGACACATATAGTCACCTTCTGGGGTCCAAAAAAGGTGCAAACAAGAACCATCAGCAAATAGGGGTTCTCATATATCCATGGCAACACTATGGTGCTTAAAAACCTTTGCACTTTAGAAAAGAAGTCAGCCATGAAAGCCATATGGTTCGCCACAAAAAGCTGGGAGTTTTGTTAGGCTTACCGATGAACGCCTTGGCGCGTTGCCCCCTTATATATACATAAGTAGCGCACAGTAGCATTCAATCCCCTTTAATGCAAAGTCAGACGCAACCTGAAGGAAATTGCGCATGTCACACGCAAGTCAAGTGTGATGACAGACAAAGAAATGATGGGTGTCCCCCCAGACAAAAGATGCGTTGAATAAACGCAAGAACCGACAAGGAAGTCGTTGGATCAAAAAGGAGGGAAACCCACATATGTAGCTGCCTGGCATGATCCTTGGTAAAAATCTGCAAAGAAAGCAGTGTCTTTTCCCAAGAGATTGACCGCAAGTCGCCCCTCCGCAAGGCAAGCTAAGGCGCTTCTTTTTCCAAAATATTCTGCTAATGTTGGCAGATGGGACCTTTTGCCGAATCCAGAGCAAAAAGAAAAATAATAATGAGAAAGGCTTTTTAGAAATTTTGGGCCTTAACCAAAAACAACCCCAAAAATTGAGGCGGCAAGCCCATGCAAAAAGCAAGAAAGGAATGTCCTAGTGAAAGGATTCCCCTACGCTAAATACAGGGGGCATTTCTTTAGTTTTATCAAAAAACTATGAAATCCCTGGTCAAAGAAATCCCGCATGGACCGACCCAAAATCATGCACAAGGGTGTATACATTTCGGCTCATCAAACAAAACAAAAAGGAGAAATATGATAATTGTATCGTGTTAACAGTATCGAAACATGTTACGCGGAAACCCCATAAAGGAAAGAAATATATAGTTGGGCACAACACAACCTACATCAGACTTAGTTCCCGACTACGTGCATCACTCATGCAAGAGTTGCACCAAAAGCAGCACTGCAATAATACCAATAATCAAAGGAAGCCAAAAGAAGTGGATACAAAGCCACCATTGGTCTTCATGAATTTCCAAAGGGGTTGAAACCGAAGTGGTCCCCCAGTCATGTGAAGGAAGCGGCCTCCAATATGCCCGCTCCTGTTGCAATGCATAATTTGGGGACCAGTTGTTTATTGTGTCCTGTAGTGCATCACCAACTACACGATCAACTTCCAAATCTGCATCCTCTGCAACTTCTTCAATTTCTTCAGAATTCTCTACAAAAGAGTCTGACTCTGGTACTGCACCATCTTCAGCATGGTTGTTATGACTAGCCATGTAGCAGTAAAAAAAAAAGAAGAAAGAGAGAATATTTTCAAGAGAGAATGAGGAATGACCGAATGTAGATGAATGGTGAAGAAATTTAAAGAAAAAAGAGGTAGCCGTTGGGGTAACATACACATGAAACGGAGCAACATAGCCGTTACACTCACCTCGAGAAGGCGCCAAAGTGACCGTTGGAACAGTAAGCCCAAGAAATGACCGTTGGGAATAGGCGCCGGAATAAAAGATAGAGGGAACATATACTCAAAGGGAAACAAACTTATTCTTCAATCACGTGAAATATCATGACAAATAGGGGGCACCAGAGTAGGTCGTTCGAATACATATTCTCACGACCAACTCTGGTGGGGGGCATTTGTTGACCCCTAAAAATGTGCGGTCAAAATAGCATGAAATGCTCAAGGCGCATTTGGGGAATCATAGGAACCTAAAATGGCCTCAAAAAAAATCTCAAAGATTATTTTAAAAGGACTAGCGTGAAAAATACCAAAGTGCTCCAGATTGAGATCTCCACGTTGATTTTCTTTTAGCATCCTCCCTCGAGCCTAAGCATTCTCGGATGAATGATTGATATTTGAATTGTCATAATTCAAATACAGTTATGGAATTTGAAAATGATATAAGATATTTCTAGAAATCTATAAACGGAAATTTTGTATCATTACAATCTACATGTTCCTGAATGTGTATGCAAAATTTCATGCACATGTAAATTTGAAAAATGCATCAAATAAAATAAACGGCAGCACAATCACAATCAGCTTCTGTGGTCCATTACGGTTTTTTCTAGTCAAGCCCAGTAAAAGCCCACAAGATCTGTTTCGAATCAATACACACACGCAAGAAAAAAAAAGGGGAGTCATGGACCCACTGTCAGACCCTCCCTCTCCAATCCTTCGCTCGATGTTGTTCCAATTGGCCACTGCTGCTTGGCCCCCACTTGTCAGCGATAAAAAAAAATGGCGCTCGATCATTGGGTCCCACTATAACGGATTAACAAAAATGGGGGGGAGAAAGAAATAAAAAAAAAGAGGAGACAACGAAGCCGTGGCCTCTGACACAATCTGTTCCGCCAAATCACAGCATCGCAACCCGTGTTCTTGGTACCGTTGGAAAGGTGGGGTCGAGGAGAACATGACGGTACCAACTTCAAGGCCTGTTGTGCCTCAATTGAAACTCAATTATGAAGAGGATTATCAGGCTGTTGCAAAAAAAAAAGCAATGTAAAATTAGCACAATTTAACTCATGGACATCAAATTGATCATTTACACAGCTTCTTGGTAATATAAGGAGCGAGGTAAAGTTGTCAATTGGAGTTGAAATGGAGCAGGTGCACGGGAGCACCAATGGAAGCTCGACAATGAGTTGGTTAATAGTGACTTGTATGGTTTATTGGTAATTGAAGAATGCCAAACATACCATTAAAGGCTCTGGTGATAATTCACATGGAAAACCAGATGGAAAGAGACAATGGTTCTAAGCTCAATTTGAGAAGATAATAATAAAAAAATGCAGTCATGGATCAGCTGCAGCAGCAAAACACAGAAAAGAGGAGTACCAAGTAACATCAGTATTGAGGAGCACTAAAGGAAATGCTAAGCTATGCATCGCCTCAGTTCTAGAGAAACATGTGACATTAGTATATTGATCACAGCCCAACACCAACAGGCCAAACTGAAATTATCATGGATGATTACTGTTAAAAAAAAAAAATGATGCAACCTGCAGCCTGATAGATACATCAAGACAATATGTTTAAGGCTCCAAGTCCAGCCCATCACTGTAACCACAGAACAACAATGAATTAATATGGAAATACCAAAAATACCTCAAGCACAGTAAAGGGGAGTAGAAGGAATTGTACCTGCAGCTGCATTGAATGCTGAGTTGACACCACCTGCAGCAGGTATTATACTCCAGAATACTGCAAAAAAATGAGAAGTGAGTCCTATACAAACAGAATTAAAGATTGGGCTACAAAAAAAAAAAAAAGAAAATGAAATGGGATGTGAAATGACCAGAAGGCCCTTGACCCCTTCTATAAATAAAGGGGCAGCTGCACCAAGCAAAAGAGGTTGGAAAGAGAGGAAACTTTCAGCAACAAAGCTCTGAAAGAACACTTGTAATCACACACACACTTAGGATATAAGAATCTGCAAAAGAACAAAAAAAGAGAGAGTTAATTTAGGATAGCTACAAAAAAAAAAAACTGTAATTTGAGCTACAAGAAGGGAGAACCAGCTTGTAATCCCTACTTTGTCCTATCAATAAAAATCGGTAAAACTCTTTATCTGCCATTTTGAGAGTCATCTTGCATTTAACCCAGCCACCAATCCATAGTGTGCATGGGTATGTTGAGTTACATCAGTTCAAGAGCCATAGGACCTGGGAACCCTCACTTATTTTTTTTTATTTGTCTTTTTGGAGTCTCTTTGTGTTTATATTCATGTGCATCAGATTGGCATATAGCAAAGATTCATGGCATATCTTAATAGATTAGATCATCTCTTTTTATCCTAGTCATTTCATTCCCATTTTCTTCACACAAAGGACAAATGATATATACATACATACTGTCATGCCTCAACATAAAAAAAAGAAGAGAAAGAGGATGCACACTAATGCATTTAGTCTATATATATATTGAGATATGTAAAAGGTATTCTATCAATGGAAGTTCAGAAATTTTGTAGTAAAAAAAATATTCAACCATGTATCATGCTTGCATCATGTGAATAAACCTGCCCACTTATTCCCTCTCTTTTGATTTACCCCAAATAAAAAAAAAAGAAGATCATGATCATAAGCATGCATGCATACGCAAGAAGGGGTAATACATAAATGATGGCAAAAATAACAATATAATAAGACCTTAAACTTCGTACGTCCATAGGCCATTTATTTTCTTTCTCTTTTGCTTTGATTTCTTTGGAATCCCTACATCTAATAGGAAGTGTCATACACATATAAGTAATTTGCATATGCATTACTTTCTCTTACACATGTTAAGAAGACACACAAAATAATCTATAAACAAAAAAATGAATTAAAAAGAAAAAGAGAAGGTGAATACCTTCAGGACAGCAGGTACCAGCCTATGAAGGCTTGCTTCTCATAATCAGGGCCCCTGAGATGTCTCCATGATGCCCTGGAAGCCATGCCAAGTGATCGTAGCCACCATGAGCCACAGAAACTTCATTCCACCTTGCAAGTCATTGCTCAAATCTGAAGAGTCCCATCCCTACAACATCAAACCCAAGATGATAGCCCTCCATGAGTTAATCAAAAAAAAGGGGAGGAATATCAATCTCAAAACAATCAACCCCATGCCATATGGCCTCTCTTCCCAACCAGTGACTATAAGATACATCCCTCTTGCCCTGCTGAAACCACCTCACCTAGGCGACATGCTGCCAAAAAGCTCTGCCAACTCCTACCCACCTAAAACCAATCCCCATACCATATCACCTCCCCATCATATCCCAAAGAAAAAAGAGAGGAAAGAATCTAACCTCAGGAGGTCAAGCTGAGCTACACTCATGATGTCAATTCGAGGTGATGATAGCTGGATCAAGGCCAGTGCCTGTTAAACAAAATAAAGAAAGTCAATTTCATGGTGCCAACTAAGGGTGATGATAACTGGATCAAAGCCAGTGCCTCCTAACAAAATAAAAAGAAAGTTCACACATTTCATGCCGCCTTGCTGAAAGCCGGTACTGGTCAGAAAAGAAAAGCAAGAGAAGAATCTGACCTCAGAAATGATGCTGGCATCATCATCTTCCATTCCACCATACTCACACATTGGTGACATACTCAACCTCAGAAGATGCTGTCTCATTGCCAAACCTTGAAGGATCATACCCTCATCAAGTCAGATTCAAAAATGGAGGCCACTTGCTGCCAAAAGAAGTCACTGGCTATCGAACCCTACACACCATCGACAATCTATGTTCAATCCATGCTTTATCAAAAGAATGAAGAGAATCAAGTCAAAAAAAAAAAGAGAAAAAGAGGAAACCTGATCTCAGAGGCTGATGTTATGTCTTCCTTGCCAACTCGAGTTGCCAGGGGCTCAGCAGTTCCCCAACAACCCCATGATGTTTCAACAGCCACATCAAAGGCGCACACAAACCGTTGTATATCACCAACAAGCAACTACCTATAGTAAGACCAGAACCCTCGTCAAAGAAATGAGAATGAAAATAAAAGAACAGATGGCAAGTTGAGTCATGATTCAGATGCTAACCTGAGATGGAGTTAGACTTCACCACTCCTCATGCCATCCTAAGGAGATACCTGTTTTTGAAGGGGGGATTCTGTATTCATCAGTAGTTCCTCACAGCTCCTTATTCAACACAATGCAACTAGAATGTGCCTAGTCTCAGCTGTCGATAGCAATACATTAAACTGAGCAATTAAAAAGATCAAGGTCAAGCATTACCTGAGGAAGGGAACAACGGCTAGCAAATTGGCAAGGTCTGTAATTAGTGAGACATGTTCATCTCTTCCCCGGCAGCAAGTCAAACTGAGATATAGCTTTCAAAAGCTATCAGCACACTGACATCACATATATGATGCCAACTTGAGCTGGGCCAAAAACAGTGCCTGTCAACAAAATAAAAGAAAGTCAATTTCATGATTGAGACGATGATGGTAGGATCATACTCCCCCATTGTATGCAGGGAACAAAAAAAAGAGAAAGAAACTAACCTCAGGAAGTCAAGCTGGGTTGCATCTTGATGCCAACCTAAAATGATAACCCTGCCAATCCCTCCTTGCAGGCTATGCCATTGGCGCGCCAGATATCGCCGTTTCCATCAGGTGTCAAGCCGCAAAACCATTGCAAAATGGGACCTGTTTGAAGAAAATTCTCAAACATCATCAACAACATCGTTTTGTCAAGTTGCTGACACACTCACTCAATGTGGCATAACCAGTGACTCAAGTTGGGGGCTGAGAATAAAGAGAAAACATACATGAATGTCAGAAGATGTTGAGCCCTCACCATCGCGTTCTTGAATCAAATCAGACCCAAGCAACGTCGATTGAAGCTATCAGCATGAAATGGTTTCAAGTGTTGCTACCTCACACCATGATTGGGTCCGGATAATCTACCTTCATTAAAAACAGAAACATTGAAGCTTCTCATGAGCATTCTGTCGAATACATATTGGGTATGCAAGAAATGAAGTCATGGCCGAGTTAAACTTTGTACCCAGGACCCCCCCTATTACTCAAAAACAAAAGAAGAAGGGAACAATGATGGCGTTTACCTCTCAGAGCACTCGCAATCCGTAGGTCATCTCATGCCGTCAGATCCGACCCAACATGAGGAGGACTCCCTGAGGCTTCATTGCCATAACATGATGCTGACGGTTAATTGCCCCCTCTCTCCTCTCAGGCATTTCGTCGAGCACCTGATGAACATGCAAAATCAGAGGCATGGTTGAGTTGAAATCTGTTCTAAAGAACCCCATTACTCAAATAAGAAAGGAGAGGAACAATGACTGCATCTACCTCTTGGAGCGTTTGCATAACCTCCTATTGCCGTCCTCATTTCTCAAATCTATGCCAGCCTTCTTCTTTGATGGTTGAATGTGGCAGAGACAGACCTCTCTCTCAGCCCCTCTCAGGCATTTCATCGAACGCCTGGCGAGTATAAAAAAAAGAGGGATTAATCGGAATGAATGGTGTCAAACCTCCACCACCAAAAAGAAAAGGAAGAAGCAGATACGCTTACCTGGCGATGCTCTGTCAGGCCTCCAAAGGCTGCCTCCAACTCGCAGGGCAACGATGCCTCTCACCATGGCCAAGTGTATTAAGGGATAGGCCTCGTTTCGAGGTCGTAGAATGCTTCACTCGAGGACCTTCCACAGAAGCCGTGAGGTTCCCTCCTTCCCTTGGTCTGAGGTCTACTCGATGGTTCAACAAAGTCATCGACATCTGATGTCCCTCGACTGGATCGAACGGGGAGAAAGAAAAAAGGAGGGTAGAAAGGAGAAAATTTTCGATGAACTCGGTGCATGCCTCATGAGACACAGACTTGTGGACCCACCAAGTCCTTCTCTACATTAACTGAAGAAGATACCGCGTCCACAGAAGAATTTCTAAAGAGACCTCAAAATCGCAGGATCTCCTGTGGCCTCCTGATATATGGCGGGTCCCTGACAATACCATGTGTAGCCATCGGTGCGCATGAGTGGCAATGCTGACGTGGCTCAATCAGAACCCATCAAACTTCAAAATTTCACCAAAAATCATGGGAGGCTCAGAAAAATCCAAACCAAATTCCTATAAATCCAGAAAAATACAAGGAACTCATTTCTACTAAATATCATGGTCAAAAATACCCTCCAAACCCAAATAAATCACCCAAAACCCTAAACTTATATTTGATCAGTATATCGCCACATTAAACGTTTCATCAAGAATCACCAGAAACTTGAAGAAACGAGAGGAGAAATTCTCTGAAATCAAGACAATGAAAGGAATACATGCTCAAGGCGTAACTCTATCATGTCCCAAGAAAAATAAATTTGTTACGGGTGTAAAAAAACCGCTAATGCAAAATGTTTAAAAGATGGTTTAGTTTCAGGAATTCGGCGGGACTGAGACTCATCCTCGACAAGAGCGGCATGTTCTTAGAAGTTTCTCATCCGACATCGATGATCAAAGGAAGTATGGGCCATGCACTTTCGACAAGTCGAAAAGATAAACTGTACTCAAGGTCATCTCAGGACCCAACCGCTCGGTCTCAGAAATGGAGTCTTAATCCCAAAACAAGACCAGATGCGACTCTTTCAGGACCTAATCCACTAGGTCTCAGATGAGGAGTCTCCATCGCAACACAAAAATAAAAAGAAAAGTATGCACATGATCTCATCAGGAGCCAGCCGATAGGCCACAGATATGGAATCCTGATATCAAAACCAGAATCAAAGCCAAAAAAAAAGAAGAAGAAGAAAGCATGAAATCCAAAATCAATCCAAACCCTATCCGACGATTGAAATTGAAGTCCAAATCCAAATAAAAAAAATCAAAGTACTGTACTCTGAAGGCTCTATGATACCCTCCCAGACGTACAGCTCCTCTAGTGTCTGAGTGATCCCGCGACCTCACTCCCGATGACACATCATCCTGACTGCTAAAATCGTTCTGGTGACTCAAAGCCCACCTGACAAAATCTGCTGATGGACCCAAACCTCCGTGATATCTAGGTGATCCCGCGACCTCACTGAAGATAGCACACAATCCGGACTGCTAAAATCGTTCTGGTGACTCAAAGCCCACCTGACAAAATCTGCTGATGGACCCAAACCTCTGTGATATCTAGGTGATCCCACGACCTCACTGAAGATAGCACACTATCCTGACTGCTAAAATCATTCTGGTGACTCAAAGCCCACCTGATAAAATCTGCTGATGGACCCAAACCTCTGTGATATCTAGGTGATCCCGCGACCTCACTGAAGATAGCACTCTATCCTGACTGCTAAAATCGTTCTGGTGACTCAAAGCCCACCTGACAGAATCTGCTGATGGACCCAGATCTTTGTGATGTCTAGGTGATCCCGCGACCTCATTGAAAATAGCACATCATCCTGACTGCTAAAATCGTTCTGGTGACTCAAAGCCCACCTGACAGAATCTGCTGATGGACCCAAATCTCTGTGATATCTAGGTGATCCCGCGACCTCACCGAACATAGCACATTATCCTGACTGCTAAAATCGTTCTGGTGACTCAAAGCCCACCTGACAGAATCTGCTGATGGACCCAAATCTCTGTGATATCTAGGTGATCCCGCGACCTCACTGAAGATAGCACATTATCCTGACTGCTAAAATCGTTCTGGTGACTCAAAGCCCACCTGACAAAATCTGCTGATGGACCCAAACCTCTGTGATATCTAGGTGATCCCACGATCTCACTGAAGATAGCACACTATCCTGACTGCTAAAATCGTTCTGGTGACTCAAAGCCCACCTGACAAAATCTGCTGATGGACCCAAACCTCTGTGATATCTAGGTGATCCCACGACCTCACTGAAGATAGCACACTATCCTGACTGCTAAAATCGTTCTGGTGACTCAAAGCCCACCTGACAAAATCTGCTGATGGACTCAAACCTCCGTGATATCTAGGTGATCCCACGACCTCACTGAAGATAGCACACTATCCTGACTGCTAAAATCGTTCTGGTGACTCAAAGCCCACCTGACAAAATCTGCTGATGGACTCAAACCTCCGTGATATCTAGGTGATCCCACGACCTCACTGAAGATAGCACTCTATCCTGACTGCTAAAATCGTTCTGGTGACTCAAAGCCCACCTGATAAAATCTGCTGATGGACCCAGATCTCTGTGATATCTAGGTGATCCCACGACCTCACTGAAGATAGCACACTATCCTGACTGCTAAAATCATTCTGGTGACTCAAAGCCCACCTGATAAAATCTGCTGATGGACCCAGATCTCTGTGATATCTAGGTGATCCCACGACCTCACTGAAGATAGCACACTATCCTGACTGCTAAAATCATTCTGGTGACTCAAAGCCCACCTGATAAAATCTGCTGATGGACCCAAATCTCTGTGACATCCAGGTGATCCCGCGACCTCACTGAAGATGCCACACCATCATGATTGCTAAAATAGCTCCGGTGACTCAAAACTCACCTGACGAAATCTGCAGACGGATCCAAACTCCATGGTGTTTGAGTGATCCCATGATCTCACTCTCAACGACGTTGTGTTTCGATCGCTAAAGAAAACAGTTCCGACGGTTCAAAGCCCATCTGGCCAAGGATACTGAAGAACCAAAACTTAAATTACCCAATGTCTTGTCAGATAAAAGAACTCTGACAGCTTCAGACCCATCTGATGAAATCACAACTGATGAAACCACCTAAAAAGGAAATAATACCAAAAAAGAGATGAAAGCAAACATGTTCGAAATATCATCAAAGAAGGAGCATTTCGATTATACATGTGATACAACCCCCAATGAAGAACTATCATAAAAATGAATGACGAGCATCAAAGCATAACCATTCACAAAATGCCCATATACATATGCATGGCACTAATTATTTTATTGACAATTCTCTAACAGTCTGCAGGTTTTATATATTCTTTGATATTCCCGATCCAGAGGTGCCTAGGAGAGTAACCAGGGTAATTAACGGCGGGGGCTTGCGCCCGTCGGAAAGAAAGGACCTACACCAAATAATCAACTCTCGGAGGAACATAAGTCCGCGCGAGCGAGCATCTCTTTAATGGGAGGCGCCCGTGGTCGGGGCTTTGGCCTGCGAGGGGATATCTGATCCGATCCTTCTTTTTGTTTTCCTTCTCAAACGGGGAAATCCGTCAAAAAGAGCCGGACAGCTATATTCTAATTTTTCGGCAAAAGTTACTCTAAAATTTTTTTTTCTAGAAACTAATTTTGATCTTATTGATAGAAGATAACTTATGCTAGAATTAAATGCCCTAGATACTTTGCCCGTCCAGTATGATTAGATATCAAATCTCGAATTTCAAATGACTAATTTTTTTTAATATATTTATATTTTCTTTCTGGTTTTTAGAAATTGATTGATGAAAGATTATGAATCGTCCAATAATTACGATTTTCTAAATAAATAATAAAAAATTCAAAAAATATATATAAAATGATATTTCAATGTGAAGAACACAATAAACGACTTGAATGATAAATTGCAATTTTGACGAGCTCATCGTTAAAACGTGTTAGGGTAATGTACATTGGGCGAAGATTGCCTCTTATTAATATTTAAGTTAAATAGTTACGAGGCCTTATCCTAATCTTGAACAAAAAATAAATAAAGGGTGGTTTATAAACAAAGCACACAACGTAATATTATTGCATTAATTATGATAATCATTTAAATTGCATATTTCGAAGCCAAATCGTACAGGTCCAAGTCCAAAATATCAGGCGCTGCAGTGGTGGATTCATGAAGTATTGAACGATCCTCGATCAGATTTTGTTTTGAAGTGCGTGCTAGTTTTAAATTCTAAGCTTAAATCAAAATGGGCACGCGGCCTACTTAATTATGAATGATGATAAGTTAGGCGGTGCTGTCTGCATTTGTGTCACTAATGGATAGAATAGACATTGACCTCCTTTGTTATCCGTGTGCCATCTTTGTCATTTATGGCTAACGTGCAGTTTCATATTATAGAATTATTTTTTGAGATTCAAAATTAAAATGTTCAATTCGAATCGTTCAAGCTGATCATCATATTGAAATATTTTGGAGACCAAATTTTATATTTTTTAAAAAAAAAATTTATGCTACTTATTATGATATTTAAAAAAAACGTTATAATTGGAGTATTTCAGATCCTCCAATTTGAAAATATCATAATAAATAGTAAAAAATTTTGAAAAAAATATAAAATTTGGTCTCAAAGGATATTTTAATATGGTGATCAACTTGAACAATTTGGATTGACCGATTGAATTTTGGATCTCTAAAAATGACTCAAAAGAGAAATGGATGACATTGTCATTTATGGCACATTAGTCATTTTCTCTCTCTATAATTATATACATATAGAATATTCGTGAAAGATCATTTAACTTTCAAATATGCATCTCTCACTTAAAAAGCATTATTTTCTTGCACTTCACATTATTATTCAATTTATTAGTTGAAAGGAAGAGAGATGTAAATAAAAATGTAAGAAAGAAAAGAGTAAAATAAAATGTTAGTAAACAACTAATTTGTTCTTTTTTTGTTTGGTAATTTGAGAGTCGAAATAAAAGAAATCGTAATTTCACATAGATCACAACATTTTTTTTCCTTCTCTCCCTTTTTTAATGTCGAAAGAAGAAATAACAAAGTGATTTACTAAAAACAAAATCCTACATTCCTACTTCCCAAATCGGAATTTCTGATTGTAGACATTATCTTGAATTTAGTCAATTCATTAGACAGGGAAGATAAAGAGATACATACAATTCCTGCTTCCCAAAATTTTTTTCCGTTTCTGGTTCTTTGGTCGTAAGTGGGAACTCTTATCAATTTATCACAATGAAATAAGTATTATTTTCTGGAAATCGTGAAAGCAATAACACCAGACAGCTTAATAAAATATATCTGGGGACTAATATGGTGTATGTACATATGTGGATTACTCTTTACTAATTTTGATTTTGCTCCTCAAATTATTGGCTAAAGGAGGGAGCCTTTTGTTTTGCTTTTCCCAAAACCAGTGGGCTTAATCCACTGTTAGGCAAAACTATGGATAACACACGTCAGCTTGGCCTAACTTCACTTATCTCCACGTTTCCAAATGTAGAACTATATACCAATCAGTACTAGCTCCTTGCCGAACGTATGAAATAACTCATTAATTCAATGCCAATTTCTAGTATTGAATCTGAGAAGATAAAACAACAAGAAATATATTGTAGTTTATTTTAAGGAAAAAAATTCACTATAAATGTAATTTACTTCTATTTTATTTTTTTATTTTTTATTTTTTTTATTTGCTTTTTTCCTGGGGATTTGATCGTCTAAAAACTACCAATGAATGTACTTTTTTCATATCAGCGAACCCTGCACAAATAATATAAACTATGTGAAAAATTATATATATACATGTCAGATATATTTTGTGCATAGTTCACACGCGTCGCAATTCACTCTAGGTTGGCAAAATCCTTGCAGAAAAGCGACAATCGGTAAGCCCCATAATTACGTGACGTTGTTAATTAACGAAATTTGAATCGATTGTATTACCATCGATTTTTTTAAATTTTAATTCACTTTTAGCATCTCATCTGTGAAAACTTGAACGACAAATTAACCATACATTTTGGCGCAATGTAGGTGTTATGTAGTTTGCATGTACTTGTCCTTATTCTTTCTTTGGAAAAGGAGTTTGCATATACTTGTCAGCTTGAAAAAGAGGGGCTTGAAGCAACAGAAACACAGTAATAAAAAAAAATTATTTTGTACATTTTTGTATTAATAAAAAAAGAACACACGCGCACATTATCGAGTCCTTCACAAATTAACCGACAACTTGTCATTTGCAATCTATTTCGAAAGCACACGTACGTACGCTTGTTATTTCAAACGTCAATCAATCAATCAATTACATATATTAATCCTGATCCACTCGCTAATAATCCGGATCCGCTACTATCGGGAAATGGTTGTCCATTCATTTCCTGAATTACAGCTGAGGGTCCAAGCTTGCTATCACGTGCGCTCCAGCAAGAAACGAACACGTGCACCTCTTCTTCACACTTTTTTTTTCCCTTTTTTAATCCTTTCCTTACTTTATTTTACTGAGCCGCTAAAGACATACAACACAGTCAACAGAAGATCCCACATTCTTGACATTTGATGGGAGAGGTTCTCTATATATAAAGACCCCGTTTGTTTGTGACTTAAAGGGTGCATAACTTAAATTATGCACTCTTTAGTCACCAAACGCCTCTTACATAAGATGCCTTAAGGGTACATAACTTATGCAACCAAAATAGGTTGCATAAGTTATGCATGGTCCCCTTTAATTTTTTTTCCAACAATACCCCTTAGAAATAATTAATAATATTATTTAATAATTAATAAATAATTAATAAATAATAATATTTAACAAGTAAAAATAACTATTAAAAATCATAATTAATAATAATAACTAATTAATTAAAAATTATTAATAAATAATTTTTTTTATTAAGTAATTAATAATACTTCATAATAATAAAATGATTTCTTATTATCATTAATAATTAATTTTTATAATAATTAATAATTAACAAATAATTAATCATTAACAAATAATTAATATTAATAAATAAATAAATAAATAATATTTAATAAGCAACAATAATTGTTAAAAAACATAATTAATAATAAAGGTTAATTATTATAATTAATAATATTTAACAAGTAATATTAATTATTAATAATAATGATTTAAGAATAATAATTAATTAAAGGCATGAATATAAGGGCAATTTAGTCTTTTGATATGAATATATGCATGTATTAACTTAGTCATACTTACTACACAACCAAACATCTATTACATAACACTACATAAATATTTAAGTATCCTTAACTTATGCAATCCCTTACTATACAAACAAACGCCCCCAAAGGCTCTAAATAGAGAAAGAATACAATTGTGCGACTAAAGGAAAACTCAAAACCAGACCGTATTTGTGTTCCTCCTGGAACTCTTCTCCATTTTCATGAAAAATGGACACATCCGTTCTGAACGTTTTTAACAAAATTTTTTTTTTAATTATTACAGGATCTTTAAAAAATTATTACGGCTTCAAAATTTATACCCATCCTGAATGATGTATGACGAATTTATTCATATAAAATTTTCGAATTATCGATTCTGAAAATATTTAAATAACTTTGAAAATGTCATGATATTTTATTTCCATGGTTTCATAAATATGATTTTCTTTTCTATTATTTCAAAGAATTACTAAATTTATTTCTGGGTGAAATTTTATTTCCATACTCACAAAATTATAAAGAGTTCAAAAATACAGTGCCTTCAAAATTCTAAATTTTTTGCGTTAAATTTGAACTGGTTTCCGTTCACTGGAAAATACCGCAAAATATTTCATAAATATTTCGTGTGATTTCTAACATTAAATTTTTATGTCATAATTCAAAATATTTCATATGATTTTTGTCATTTTAAAATAGCGCGGAATTATTTTTTTACCTTATAAAACGTTTGGTTTTTTTATCAGAATTTATTTTTGCATTTTAAATTATATGGATGACAGAAAAATAATTTATCAAACAATATACTATTTTATGATCCAAATAATAAAAAAATAGATCGCGCAACGTGTGAAACCCCGCTAGTCCAATTCAATCCCCGCTTTTATGAGTTATCTTACCTATAATAATAAAAATGAGTGGACGGACCCGAAATATGCGTGGATGGACCCGAAAGATGCAATTGAAAATGTGCTTATTTTAATATATATTTTATAGAATATTATTCAAGAGATGTCTTACCAAAAAATGCAATTAGGTGGATGTCTCAAAGGATGCGATTAAAAAGGTGTTTATTTTAGCATATATTCTATGAGCAAGATTCCAATACCAACATTTGGTTGCCCCCAAATGCCAACATTCCATTAATTAGTTACTTTTTCAAAATTTAAAATTGCATCGCCAAATCCAGATCGTTCATCTTATTTAATTTAATAACCGATGCGTTTTCATATAAGTTTTGTAAATTTTAGAGTTTATTTGATACTCCATCAAGAGGTAGAAAAATAAACGAACCTTATTAATATGATAGATTCATTCTAATACGTTCATATTTTAGCATTTGATGGAGTATCAAATAAACTCTAAAATTTACAAAATTTATATGAAAACACACCGGTCGTTAAATTAAATAAGATGAACGGTTTGGATTTGACATAACTATTTTAAATTTTAAAAAAAACTAAAAAGTAGAAAGTTGGTATTTAGGGGCAACAAAAATGTTGGCACTGGAACTTTGCTCATATTCTATATAGTGTCATTTAAAAGATATCTCGTCAAAAGATGCATCGAGTGGATACCTCCTCCATAAAAGTGTGCATACATATTAGGAAATGAAAAACAGGTGTGTTTGGATGAGCATGGAATAAGGAACAAGAATAAGAAATTTCGATATGAGTGTTTATTCTTATTCTTGTGCAACCCAAACAACACAAGAATAAGAAATTTGGGCCCTTATTCCTATACTAACAAAACCATGGTATAAGAATAAAAAATTTGGATAAGACGTGATACGAGCGCTAGTCACAAAATTTTGCCCGGCAACAATTCGAAGACGAAAAATACACGGGGCATAAATTTTGTTTTATGTAATAGCAAGTTTAATCATTTATGAATTTTATTTTTACATTTAAAGATGTTTTTAAAATTGTAAAAAAAAAAAGAATTATATAGTGTGTAAAATATGTAATGGAATTATTATTGTTTCTATTTTACTAATTCACTTTTCACTTCAATTAATTAGAATTTACATTACATTTCATGTAATAAAAATGTTTGGATGGAATCAAAGGATGCTATTGGAAAGGTGCTTAGAATGCAATCGAATAGATGCCTCAAAGGGTGCGCGATTAAAAAAAGTACATTTTTTTAACATATATTTCATAAGGTGTCATTTAAGAGATGTATCGTTAAATTATGCAATCAAGAGAAGACCTCCTTCACTAAAGGATGGCAACATATCTTATCTATCTATAGTATCTCCCTTATTCAAATTTTCATCAATCGTTTTTTAATTTTCGAAATGACAAATGTAATAAATACCACATCATTATCAAATAAAAATTTAGGTGTGATACGTGTGCAGGTGATGAAATTTTGGCCTACTAATTAGATTCAAAGAATGAAAATACATGAGGCATTAATTTTCTATTTTTCTTCTGTTAAACAGTAAGGTAATTTTTTTATAAATTTTATTTACAATTACAGAATTTTTGAAATTGTATAAAAAAAATGAACAATACAATGCGTAAAATTTATAATGGACTATTCTTCAATATAATATTATTTTTATTTTACTTATTCATTTTTCACTATTGAATTTACAATTTTATAATTATTACTTTTCTTTCGTGATAAGAATATCAGTTTATCAAATATCTTAAATAGCAAATATGCTCTTAAAAATTAGATCCTTTCTATTAAAAAATCATTTATTCAAAATCATCTATCAACTTAAAAAAAAAATTAACGATACAAATTTTCATATATTATTTATAATAAATTTCAATATCGTGGAGCCAGATCTAATAAATTATTCAAGGCCGAAAATCTTTTTTTTTTCCATTTTTCTTAAGAATAGGCCATGAATAGAGGATAGGACTTCGAACTTTATCGGCCTACTTTTCGCTCTCAAAATTCGAAATGTGAATGCTGATATTTCCAAGTTAGATTAAAGCTTCTGATATTCCAAAGATTTATCATATCTCACTAAGAGTAGAGCGTGTTAAATATTCTAACCATGTGAATTCTTATTAAATAAGATGACTATTAGATTTTAATTGTATCTCATCCATTAATTTGAATAAGCTAGAATTGTCTATGATATGTTTTCTTTCTCTACAAGTTAACTAGCTTAATTAATGCAAAATAACTTCAATTGATAACTAAATAATTTTGAAACTAATCTTTGGTCTGGCAGTCAAGGAAGCATATATACTTTAAAACTGATCAAAGAAAAATATCTCGTGAATATTTTGAAATTACGAGAGTTTTAGAAGAAAAATAAAAGAAAGAATTTTTCCATTGCCTCTGCAATTACAGATATTATTTCGAACCGAATTTTTTGGTTAAAAAATTTGAATCCTATCTTATATAAGTTTAATTCGGACAATTGAAAGGTCCATAAATTATTTTTTTTTCCTGAAAATGTATCTACAACATAACGTCTAATTTAGATACAGTATAACAATATTTACCGAACCAATTTTAAAACAATATAATTTAAAAAAAAATCATGAAAAATTAAATATATCTATAATAACAATACAATATCTAAAATGATATATTAAATATGCAAAATAATAATTCAATAAAAAAAGTAAAGATTGCAACAATTCCCTATGAGTTTTTATTTCTGATAATTTTGCATAATATGTTCATTAGGAATCTCATTGAACATTTTCTGATTTTCTAAGATGGGTCCTGTAATTTTTCTAATTTACATACGGGTCCTACTTCAAATAAAAAAAATAATTTAGTCCAGGTCAAAGTGTGGCTTCGCCTCTGGTTGGAAGACTCATAATATCAATTCTATCTGGACGACAAGACGGTGATAATAATAATAATAATAATAATAATAATAATAATAATAATACTAAATATCATATTATAATATTAATTTAAAATAATTTGTAACCAAACCTTTTAAAGAAAGGGGTCGACTAGACACTTTATAGGGAAAAAGGGGGAAGTTAAACAAGTATACATGTGCAATATGCAATATAATAACATATATTATTAAAAAAGAATATCATTGGACCCAAGTTCTTAAATAATTTGAAAGAGACGAAACTAAAGAGCTTTTGTGGTCATTTAGAGCGGGTACGTTGTTCGCTTGGGTCCAGGCCAACTTGTGTGTAATAATATACCCATTTTATTATAATAATTATTGTATATTATCTGCATGTCTAAAAAAGCTATTGTATCATGGGCCATTTCAGAAAAATGTTATTCGGCAAAATGTTATTTCTTTCTATTACCAATTTTCGAACTACTTCATGGACGAAATTAATCATCCATTTCAGAAAAACTCTGCAACCATTTCAAAAGAAAAATCATAATGTCGTACCATGGACCAGTAGCCATGCATTCCTAGAGATTTATGTCAGTTTCTGTAATTAACCAAATTAATATTCATCAATCCTTTTTAAAATATCAAATATTTGTGTACCCTGAATCCAAATCGACTGTCATATCTGATCGATATATTTAAAATATCAGACCCACAATTCTGCATTAATAATAATTCGTTTGACAGAAAGAATTGAAGTTTTTTTTTTCTTTTTTTGGTTTCGGTTTTCTTGATATATATAGTTTATTATCGATAAATAATACGTAGGTCTCACATTAAAACTGGAGCTGTTTTTCTCATGGATGGAATGCAAAGAAGAAACAAATTAATATAGAAAATAACAAACCTTATAAATTAAAATAATTTAAAAAGATATTTAATTGGAGAATAATATGAATAATTTTTTAAAAAGATTTTCTATAACCTCATAAAATTATATTTTATGAATCTTCAAATAAGAACAACCGAAAAGATTTTTTTTTAAAAAAAATCTCCCTTTCGATTCTTTCCATTCCTGCTGCTCTTCACATTTCTTCCGGGAATTTTATATGTCAAATTTTTTATAAACAATCTAAACTCTTCACAAAGTTACATACTTTTCAATAAATTTATGCTTAGGAATTGCAAAATTTTCAAATTCCTACAATATCCAAACGGCCCCATAAGTTATAAAATCTGAAGCAGGCATAGGGTGAATCTAGGTGGTGAACACCGGGAACATCGTCCCCCATTTAATTATCGAATAAGCATAATATTGCATATTTCTATAATTGAAGAAGATTTATGTCTCACCCCCAAAAAATAAGAAAAGCGTTCTATTGTTCACCCTTTAATTATAATCGAATTATTTAGTTGTAATCATTATATTAATACCAATTTTTCTGGCTCCACTGAGGCAAGTAAGAATTAAAGCTAATTCATAAAGTTTAGATCTAAATTTTGCACAAGAATACGAAAACTTTTATTATAAATAGTTATCATGATATGATTATGCATATACCTCGTTAGTTAAAATCTATTTAACTTTTCTGTAAGGGAAAAAAAAAATTTTTAGGCAATTTCTTAGTTTTTTTTTGTAAAAGTTGCTTAATGATCCCTACACTTTTAAATTCATTAGATTTTAGGTTTAAAATTCAAGTCTAATAAATTTCAAGCATCAATTTTTATTGAAGAGTTTTTGCTCTATCCGATCAGCTCAACTAGACAATTTCAACTATAGTTCTTTATTGAAATAAAATAACACAAATCACATATTTTTAAATCTGAATCAAATCCAAATCACATTTCCGTTTTCTCATATGTGGTCAATGATCAATCAAATAGTATCCCAAATCACATTGCGATTTTTTAGTATTGAAGAGGAAAATAATATTGATCGTAAGAAGTGCCATTATAATTACGATAAACCTGACAACGATGCCAATTCCTCGCCCAATCCGACCTTATCAGATTCTGTCTCTTTTCATCAATATGGTCCGCATCCCTATCCAAATTTAATTTTGTGCTCGAATACTGTACCTCTACTTTTTTTGTACAGTTTACTATCGTAATAACTCATTTTACTCATATTAAAAATATTAAATTGTCATATGTAATTATCTAAACAACAAAAAAATCAAATCTACAAAGTGGCATTTGTAATATTCGGAAAACCGGAAGCAGAATTCCCAAAAAGCGGCACCGACGCCGGTATGCAAAAATACCAAGTCTGGACATCCTAAAATCAAAGCAAAAATAATAGTGCATCAAGTTGTGTAGACCAAAAATAACTCATGAAAGCTAGGTTACTTATTTCTTATCCCACCATAACCACAGCCTAAACCCCATATAAATACCCTACCCCTCTATTATAATCCATTATACTCGGTACCAAACTTCTTTGCCCATCCTCAGAATTGAGTCCCCACAAAACAAAAGAAAACAACGATATTACAACCATGAACCTAGATACATTTGCCATCATATTCCTCTTTCTTCCTTGCTTCCTTCTACTGATAATCATCAGCGAGGCGGTAACCCGATTCGTAACACGTGTCATGCAGATGCATGCCCGGTCCCACTTCGACTGGCCACAAGACTCCTTATTCAGCCGCGAGGGCCATGTTGCTCCGAAACCATCGCTGTTTCAACAATGCAAACAACAATTATGCGTCAAGCAATACAAGTGTGGTACCGGGCAGCATTGGGAGCCAGAACGGTGCGTGTTTTGCTTGAGTGACGTCTCGGATGGAGAGGAGATAAGAGAGTTGCGGTGTCGGCATATATTCCACCGTGCTTGCCTCGACACGTGGCTGGAGCACAGATGGGCCACGTGCCCCATCTGCCGGGATTGCTTGTTGCCGACCGAGGAAAAGGCTTCCTCGGCTGCAGTTACTGACATGAATGATGACGAGATAGAGGACATGGGGATTGCATTCGTCTCCTATTATCGTCCTAGTTGGTGGATGTGGTGATTGGGGAATTTTGCATCCATACACTAAGAAGATGTTCAAATTGCTCCGTTGTCAAATTAGGAGGCTTTGGATGTAAATAAAGAAAACGAGAAAACTTGCGAAGCCGTTTGAATGCCAATATTGATGGTGGAGTTCATAGAGCAATGAGGGGAGGAAAAAGGACTTCCTCAAGGTAACTTTGCAAATATTAACTCTTGAAGGGTTTTCATACAAAATTTGATGAGCCATCATCGCCGGTCAACGGGTATCACCAGTCATTTCATCTCCAGTCTTGAAAACTGGAGTTATCCATTTCCTTTCTTGGCGCTCCTAATCTCGTATCATCACTCAACAGAAAAATAAACTTTGTCGACTAAGATGTAGAATTTTCCAGTAAGTACTGTTCTTATGCAAAGTCTTCTATGCAGTATTAGTTTCTATCTGATACTTGCTTTCGAGAAGACGTTAATCACAGGCGGCGTTTGTATTTTTGTACAGTATGTGTAATTAGTTGAAATTTTCCTTTCCTAGAAGACTAGAACAGAAACTTATAAATTGTCCTTATTCTCTTTCTCTATTTTTTTTTCTCTCTTGTAATTGTAATTAGGTGTGGTGTCATGGTAGTTAAATAAATATAAATATTGTACAACCCGTGATTGGCGCAGGTGTTGCTATGATGTACCTTTTTGTTGGAAAAATTATATCTATATAGGCTTTGGTCCTTTCAGACGCCAGAAAGTTCTTTGACAACATTGTCAAAACTCAAAACCTTTTCTTTTTCTTTCAATCATGTTTATATTTTGGTGCATCGTTTTCACCGGCATAAATTGGTACTTTCACCTTTTGTGGGTTAAGTTCGAGCTCAACCAAGAACTCATAAACATGATTTCTATTATATTAATTAGGAATAAATATTTATCAAGATTTTTTTGAAGAGTCAACTATTATTTTCAAGTTAATATTTTTTTTTCCCAAAAAGTTGTTTTTGTACTAGATCAAAAGATAAAATAAATTGAAATATATTGGCAACCACTGTTATTTAACCAATGCGGCAATCGGTTAAACGGTTAGTAAAATTATAAAAGTAATAATATCCATATATTTGTGGTTTTTTTTATAACTTAGCTGGATCGTTGACCCGTTGTATACTTTCACATAGTTTGAGAATCGTTTATCATAAATCAAGTGCCACACAAATAGAACCATTAATGCCTAATTAATAATTAAAATTTATTTTAAAAAAGCATCAACTTTGATGTCTATTTTAATCTTAAAGAAGGTTAAAACAAATTCATTGTTAATATAGCCTATACTTTTACTAAACTAATTTATTTTTTAATTTTTATTCTTATAAAAAAATTTGAGAAAAATAATTTTAATATATAAGTGGGCTACTAGAGTACATCAAGAACATCGAATCAAATTCGTTGTTTATTATTACGTTGGTCAGACGATTTTTTGTAATTTAAACTCACAAATTTCTTTTTAGTGGACTTAAGCTCGAAATAGTTATAGTATTTTGTTCTTTCAATTGTAGAGACTAGTTATTCCTTATTAGCAATTTAGTATATAAGAAATTCGAAACTAAAATTCAACAATTATATATTTATTTGAGTACCATTAAATCTATATAAAAATGGAAGAAATGCAAACATTCTCAATAATTAAGTATTTGTAAAAAAAAATCAAACCATTAAGATTTGCAAACCAGTACTGTATAAATGGGCATTTTTTTTAAGTTGCACCAGATTTTAATACACAACACCAAACAAAACAACATATGGAAACAATATATATATATATATATATATAGAGTTTTGCTATGGTGAGTTGCAACTCACCAAAGCGTCCGTGAGTCACGCTAAAAATTCTGAAATTAAGTTCAAAACGACCGATCCAAACCGTCTAATACGATCTCCCTATTGAATTCTCCATGCAGACCAAATTTAAATTTTTTTCAAAATTTTTAAGTATTTATTTCGGATTTTTAAAAACTGCTGTTTTTGAACGGTTCAGAACTAATTAGATTAATGATTTTCTAAAATTTCAAAAAAATACTTAAAAATTTCGAAAAAATATAAAATTTGGTCTGCATGGAGATTTCAATAGGAAGATTGTATTAGACGGTTTGGATCGGTCGTTTTGAACTTAATTTCAGAATTTTGAACGCGACTCACGGACGCTTTGGTGAGTTGCAACTCACCATAGCAAAACTCTATATATATATATATATATATTAATGGTGAGGATCCTTTGACAATAAGATCAATGTGACAATCTTGACAATCATAAAAACATAATTATGTTCTGAAATTTAATATCCGATATGTGATCTATACTCTATATAAATCATGTACGTGAAGAAATATTTAATTTAATGTAATTTTGCTCGTTCACAAAAAGAGTTACTTTTATCAATAGTTTAGATATAATTATCTTTGATTTAATACCAAATAATTTTAAAGTACAATTATTCCATAAGGCGAACATTTAGATATTTAGATAATCACTATAAAAATATTCATTTTTCTATATAATTATCAAATAAATTTAGTATTAATAGAACTTATCCTACAACAAACTGCGAGTATTGTATTGAAAGAAGTATTAAGGCGAGCAAGTAGCGCACTGCGCACACGAGAAATTGCGAGAAATGTCTTGCACGTGAGGCGTGAGCACATCTTAGCACAAGCGGTGGAGAAATGATATTCGTTTCCCACAAAACAACCTCAAAATTTAGTAGGCCCACTCATGAAATAGTGATTAGTGAATCCCCCCCCCCAATCTTTTTATTTTTTTTTCTTTTATGGTACAGTGGATGTATACGCAGGGTGCAGTGTATCAGGGGTATTTCGATTGGAAAAATTCAATCATTGATGATTTTAAATATATTTTGATTCGGTCATATATTAAAACACTATAACGTATAGCATATTATTATTTGCTTTAGTGTTTTGCTAGGAAGTACAGTCGCTCTTATTTTTTTAAAAAAATAGCAATTTTAATATTTAAAGTATTGTCGCAATTTTAAAAATTTACTTTAAATTGTATTATAGGACTTTATAAGGGCTATTGGGCGTCCGTTGGTACTTGTTAATCACTTGGACGTCAATTAGTTCACATGATTACTGCTTTGCTTAAGACCGGTTCTATATTTTAGTTAGTTATAAAAAATACAATTTAACCTACCACTCGAAATCTTTTGTGTCTATCCTTGGTATTAATTCTCACAAATCCATCGTTGTCTCATTAATACTAATGTACACACCCCGTCTCTTCGTGGAAGGGGAGATGTACTATGTGTCTATGTGTCGCCATCAAAGAGGTATAATGATGTATTAATGTATTTCTATCCACAAAAATAATCAAATAAATATATATATATTTAATGTTTCAATGAATTGTTGTTAAAGTTTAATTTTCTGTATTCCGTACTCGTGATGATGTCTTTGGGTGGAAAAAAAAAAGCATGAGGTGGATTAATTTAAGAAAAAATCGATAAGAGTTCAACTAAAAATGTTCTATCAATTTTCAATTCTAGATAACTTCAGTTTATTTATTTTTTCTTATTCTTAATTATTAACGCCGGAACAGTTTCATTGACAACAAATGTTGTAATTATTTCAATTGTTAGTACCGGAAACGGATTGAATGTTCATAACAAAAAGATATGTGTTAACAAAAGTTGACTACGTAATTTATAATAACAAAGGGGCCGTTTGGATGTTGTAGGAATTCGGAAAATTTGCAATTACTAGGCATAAATTAATTTATTAGGAAGTGTGTAACTTTGTAAAGAGTTTGGATTGTTTATAATAAATTTGGCATATAAAATGTCCGGAATTTGCAATTCCGGCCCCATCCAAACGGGGCCAAAATAAATACGAGAATCAGTTGTACCTTTTGTATTCATATTATGTTTCTGACTAGTAATAATTAATTATATAAAAAAATATTTGATGTTAGTACAACCTTGCCCCTTGTGTTGTGTGTCTATATATAAAATCTGTCAACAATAACTGTCAATAATAATTTGTTTGTCAACAATATAGAGCTGCTTCAATGTTACTATTTAGGGTTAAAAGACAAAAGAGAAGTCCAAAATTGACCGTTGGAAGAACATATTTATTAGACATTTAGACGCCTCTCCCTGTTCTTAATTTAATGTTCTGAAAGTTATACTTTTGTCCTATGTAGATGTACAAGTCGACCTTCGAGAATACAAAAAGTACAACCATAATAATCATCTTAAAAAAAATTGAAGTAAATTATTTAGCGATTTAAGCGATCAAGGATTGAAAAGTTATATAACTAACCATATTCTGATCCTAATTTTATTATGTACTTCTGTTATTTAATTATCGGGTCGATATCAGGTGTCCGGCATTTATGTAATCTATATATGGCATAATTTAGTTTCCCAGTAAAGTATTTGTATGCTAATATTTGAGTAATTAATTCCAACGTACATTTATTGTGCAGTTAACGTATCCATCTTGCAGTGCCCTGCCTAATAGAAAAAAAAATGTATCCATGTGTTTTTTATACGGGCAGTGCTCAGGACAACAGAGTTTTTACTCAGAGCAACATTAATTTTTTTCAAATGACTATACTACCCCTCCCGGCATAAATGAGGATTATATTTTGTTGGCCATGAAGTCGTAAAATGTCGCACGTGAAGTGATAAACTGGAAAAGAAGAAAAGTAGAAATAAATTACAAAATATCAATCTACCATTAGAAATTAAAAAGAAAAAAAAATGAATTAGCCCTAACCTAAATGAGATGTAGAGTTTACTGTATTTGAATGAATCCTTCACTATATATAGTTGAGAAAATGTGGAGATGATAGATCGTTAAAAGAGAGGGGAGAGGATGGCCAGGGCCCGGAGTGAAGAGGAGGGATTGAAAGTTAGTGGCGAGGTTGAGTTGTTCAGAGAAGAACAAATTAGTCATTTTTTAAAAAAATATGTTACTCGAAGGAAAAAGTCCGTTGTCCAAAACACTTTCCGTTTTATACCATTAGACAAGTCAAATTTTTATCAAATTTAGACCGATCGAGTGACACACAATTTGACCCATTTATGAGACAATTTGAATATTCTTAAGAATTACTTTGACTAACTTCTCTTATGGTTGATTATACAAAATCCAAATTAACAGAAGCACGTATCAAATAAAAAATATATATAATTAATGACTGTTATCAATATATTATTATATATGGGTGTATTTGGATGAGTCATGAATAAGAAATAAAAATAAAAAATTTCGATATGCGTACTTATCCAAATTTCTTATTCTTGTGTTGTTTGGGTTGCACAAGAATAAGAATAAGCACGCATACCAAAATTTTTTATTCTTATTCCTTATTCAAGGCTCATCCAAACACACATATAACATATTGGGAATATGGAAGGAAGGAATAAGGATTTTAGGAAGAAAATATTGGGAACTGTGTAACTTTGGGAAGAGTGTTATTCCAGAAAGAAAAAATGTTGTTTTGATGGTGAGTTAGGAATAAGCAAATTAATATTAATTTAAATCAATTATTAAAAATTATTATTTTAATATTAAATAAAGTACTAATTAAAAAGTACACATAATTTCATTTAGCTATTAGTATTTAGCTAATTTTGTTGAAATTATGTATATATAATTGTTGGAAGAAGCTATTCCTAGAAAAAAATTATTATTCTCCTTATTCCTAACTTGTTTGGATGCCTAAGAAGAAGCTATTCCTAGAAATTAAGAAGCTATTATTTCTTATTCCCAAACAATTCAAACATGCCCGAATGAATGTACGCTTCAAACTGTTGGAGTTATGTCCTAGAAGTCAATAATTTAATGACTTAAATATTAGTTTATGTTATGAATGATATTTTGTCATTTGTTCCTAGGTTTATTATTGACATATCATTCAGGTTGAGGATCTGAATTGTAGATCTCTGTGGATCATTCTTTAGAATGACAATAATAAATCTAAACGGTCCATAATCTTGATAATTAACAAGGGACATTAATTATCATATAAGATTAGTATGCAAGTTAAGTGATGATTAAGTTCTACAAATTATAGGTAAAGAGTTACCGACTTAATTGCATATGTGTATGTTATGGAACATAGCACATGACTTCAGGGGCGAGGCCATGTAGGGGCAAGCCTGAGCACGTGCCCAGGCTTGTTTTACAAAAGTTAAACTACAACTATTAGTTCTCATTACAGTTTGATGAAAAGAAAGTTAGGTGCCCAGGCTTGAATTGGACAAGTGCCCATGCTCGCTGTTGCCTGTTGCTTACTTATGTCATTTATTATTTTTTTATTATTCGTTCTTAAATTTTCGTGCTTAGGGGGCTGTCTTTTTTTTTTCTTGCCCTGTAGGTATGTACTCTTTTCCATATCCATGTCAGGCATGTGATGAAGCGCCTCCTTAGCCTATTTTTTTTATAGTCCAACACTTTTCGTGTATGTGTGGACAGTGGTTATATTTTGGGGGAGAGTATAATTTGTTGGCCCATAAAAGATTAGTTCTTTTTAATATGGTCGCATAGAAAAACTTAATGGATTACAAGTTAATTAAAATAATTAAAATGATTGATTTGATGATAATAAAATTAATTTAGGAATGTAGTGCTATTTTTTTTGCTTTATTAAAATTATTTATTTTATAATGTTATTTATAATTAGCACGTTATCAATTGCAGTAGTTTTTGCAAAATCTATTAAGGAGATGTAAAGTTAGAAATAAATAGGTTAAAGATGAACTTAAATAATAGAAGTACTTTAATATTCACTTATGAATTAATATAGTGAATTAGACGTGCAATCATATTAAAATATTTTTTCATGGTGACAGTAAATAATGACCTCGTGTTAAATAAAATTATTTAACTAATTTTCTATATCATATTATAAATTGAAGTAGTAAGTATAATAATCCAAGTGACTAGATATAATTTTGTTATATTTTTAAGGTTTAAAGATTATATTTTAAAAAATAATTTAATATTATTTTAATTTTTTAATATAATTTAGTAAATTATTTATTGTGCCCAGGCTTAAAAAATGTCTGGACTCGCCACTGCATGACTTGACCCAACGAAATAAATATATGGATTGTGTTATGTGTCATTATTTATTTCGTTATGATTTTGGTTCTAAGTTTGAGATGATTATCTTTTCCACATGAGGATAGGTTCTATAAATCTTGTCTACCGCTGATTCCCGTTAAGGGCTGCTATACGGACTTGATTTATGTTCTCTTGAATTGTGCGGGGAAAAGCTAATCATCAAGAAAACCGTATGTACCTCATTAATTCACTTAGTGAGTGACGATATCTGTTTGGGCCCCTTGATGGAGTTGGATCGTATGCGCGCAACTAAGCGATCAACTCTAGATCAAGAAACGTATAATCTGCAAGAATGACACATTCCTATCTTGGATTATACGATGATATCGTGAGACATAAGAATCAAAATAGAGAAACATATTTATTCTCTTATGCAGGATTGAAATATTGTAGCAGTACACTATTTATGTGAATTGGAAATCATAACGTGTTTCTAGATACCGCTTATGATTATTGGAATTAAATAACGATTTAATTCCATGGCCAACATAGCATAAATCCTCAAAGGGTCACACAAATAGGACATTAATCACACAGTGCATTATTTATTTATTCGCAGCAGTAAGTACTATGAAAATATGATAAGATTGATTAATTAATTATATACCGTTGTGAACCGTTATAATTAATTAAGTCAATGGATCATATAGAAATAAATTAATGCATTAACTAATCCTAAAATAATTATTAATGAGTTAATAATTAATTTAGTTCAACACAATTTTAATATAAATGGTTATATTAATTAATTGGGCCGTTATTTGGTAGCAAATAAATTGCCCAATTAAAGAGCAAATAAATGGGACTTTAATTAATAGAATTAGAGACTAAATTGAGTGGATTAAGTGGCCCATATAGGCCCATTTCGTGGCTGCCTAATATGGTGGTAGATGGGATGACATAGTTGTAATTATGCAAGAGGTTAATTAGGTTTTGTGCTCTATATAAGGACCACTTATGAGTGCCTCCACCTAGCTTTTCTCTCTCCTCTCATTCCTCCCATGGAGGCCACCACTTTCATCCTCTCTTTCTCTCTTTTGCTCATGTGTTGAGCTATTTTCTCTCCACTTAATCAAGGTTGTTGATTGATGCAAGAAAGAAAACCATAAGGAATAGACTTGTTCTTTGGATATCCTACCGAAAAAAAAAATTTCTCCGCCAATAATCCTCTATATAGTGACGCTTTGACTACGTCTTTATTCGTCACTCATCCTAATTGTCTATGCCGTGGTTCTTCTTTTTTTTTTTTTAAATTAGAAAATTTTGACAGAGATTGTTAAGGAAATTACAAAAAGAAAAAACTTTAAAACACTAAATGTACCTCCTAATTAACTCAAACAAACTACGGTGATACACTAGTTAACACAGACAAGGTCTTATAAATCGGACGGTTCCTATTGTACGTACCTATACGCATTTTCATCAAACATCGTAACTATTTGCATTTTCATCTTCAATCACCCTATAGATGTTAAATTACGACTTAACTTGAAATGCACAAGAGGTAGGAAGAAATGATGAATTAAAATGACTGATTGGATTGTGAAAACTACCCCTAATCGACATCGGACGGATGTGGATCTAAAGACAGGATACTTGGTACGGCAATTAGAATGTTTCATCTTCTATTTTAAAGAAATGTTTCAACTAATCTCTACTGTTAACATTTTTTTTGTGATAATTTTTCACGTTAGCTGTACTGTGAAGTATTAATGGCCATAAAGCTCAGTTTCGATTCAACTAAACTAATGTTTTCTAACAACATTTGTGTTCCTTGAAAAACGAACAAAAATATCCGGGAAAAAGGACCTTCTGTAACGGCACTTCTGTAACGGTTTTTGAAATAACCGTTACAGAATAGTGAGGCATTAGGCGGGAAAATTGGCGCCACAAATCTGTAACGGTTATTATGAAACAACCGTAATAACATTTTCCGTCATGGTCAGGAAAAAAATGCATCAACCTTCTGTAACGGTTGTTGGATAATAACCGTTACAGATTTATTATATTCTGTAACGGTTATTATCCAACAACCGTTACAGATATGAAAAAAGAAATATATAAATATCAACCATCTTCTGTAACGGTTATTAGTAAATAACCGTTACAGAAGGTTAACGTTTTTTTTTATTTTTTATTTATTCTGTAACGGTTATTTACTAAAAACCGTTACTGATATTGGACGAATTTTATTAATTATTTTATGATTCTGTAACGGCTTTTTTTTATTTTTTTTATGATTCTGTAACGGTTATTTTGTAATAACCGTTACAGAAAAGTTCTGTATTTAATTAGGTCTTCTTCCCCATCCCAACAAACTCACAGCTAGCGCCGCACTTAACTCTTTTCTGATCTTCTCATTTATTGCGATTTGTGGTGTCCACTTCACTCCAAAAAAATAGCAAAAATTTTCTAAAAATTCTGAAAAAATAATAATTAGAAAGAGAATAAGAAGGAGAGCAGATTTAAGGTAAAAAAATTAATTTTGAACCATATTTTTTATTTTTACATTTTTTTCTTATTTATTTCGATTTTTTCATTAATTTATGGTTATTTTTGTTTTTTTATATATTTTTAGATCTCATTGAATAGGAGAAGATCTTACATCGGCCGGATAAGTCGCACGATTCAACGGATCGGAAGGCACACAATTGAAAGTATATTTTCATGAATTTCTTTTTTTTTAAATTATTTGCATTTCGTTAATAATTTGCATATATATATATAGGCATGAATTTCGTATTGTCATATAGGAACCAAATACCGGAACTCAACTGAATTTAGGTCATTGCCCGTCCGAGATTAATCCATTAGGGATTAATCTCGGATAGTACTCCCGGTCGGGAGTACTGCTCTTTGGATACGATCTGTCTCATTTAGGACAGCGAGTTGTACGTTAGATGCAATGTGTTGTCTGAGAAAAATTCGGCGGCATTTCCCTTGTGTTCCCACGGATACGTATGCACGAGCAATCGTGTGTTGGCGTATTCAGGGAACATAAGGGGAAATGCTGCCGAATTTTTCTCAGATAGCACATTGCATCTAACGTACGCTCGCTAATGAGACAGAGTATCCAAAGAGCGGACTAGGATGGTGACCGGTCCGAAAACCTAATATGACAAATTGGTCCGAAACCCTAATAATTTGCATAAATTTTATTGTTCAGATGAATCGGACGTGGATGTACTCAAGTAATCGATGCTCGTCTACATTTTTGAGAGGACTTGAAGAATTTATGGTTTGTGCTAAAGAGAATTTGAAAATGAAAGAAGATGATAAAATGTATTGTCCTTGTCGTGTTTGTCAGAATTTGTTGAAGTGGTCTAATTTTGAAGAAGTGAAGGCTCATTTGATTATAAATGGATTTCAACCGGATTATAGTCGGTGGACACTCCATGGAGAGAATGGGGGGGGATAGTACTAGCACAAATGTATTGGATTCTGTGTATGAGGAAGAAAATGTATCATTGGATGATGAAATTGATGATGTCAATGTATTTGATGATGAGAATGTAGATGATGATAGAAATGTAGATAACTCAGAATTTAATGCCGATTTAGATGAAATTGTGAAAAATGTGGATGAAAATTTTATTGATAATGTTGAAATTTTTGGTATGTTACGTGAAGAAGATAAAATAGCTTTATATCCTGGTTGTGAATTGTCAAAACTTAATGCTGTTTTCAAACTGTTCAATCTTAAAGCCAAAAATGGATGGAGTGATGCAAGTTTCACATCTTTGCTCAAACTATTATATAAAGAATTTTTTCCAAAAGATAACCAGTTGCCAGATTCAATTTATAAGGCTAAAAAGATGTTATGTCCTTTAAAAATTGGAGTTGAGAGAATTCATGCATGTCCAAATGACTGCATATTATTCCGGAATGAGTACGGAGACTTACATAAATGTCCAAAGTGTAATGCGTCACGGTATAAACCGAGGGATGATCAAATTGAAGATGAAGGTAGTAAGGGACCAGCTGCAAAAGTGGTGTTTTATCTACCAATAATACCAAGATTCCAGCGACTTTTCTCTAACGCGAAGGATGCCAAATTGTTAAGATGGCACGCAGACTGCAGGAAAAAAGGCGATGGCATGCTCAGACACCCAGCAGACTTTCCAGATTGGATAAATATAGATAGGGAATTTGAAGATTTCGGCAGTGAACCTAGAAATTTGAGATTGGGTTTATGTACAGACGGGATGAATCCTTACGGCAACATGAGTAGCCGGCAGACTACGTGGCCGGTCTTGTTGTGTATTTACAATCTTCCTCCCTGGCTATGCATGAAAAGGAGATACATGATGATGCCCTTGTTGATTTCTGGTCCCAAGCAACCAGGTAATGATATAGATGTGTACTTGGCTCCATTAATAGATGACCTTGGTGAATTGTGGCAGAATGGAGTGAAAATATATGATGCACACTCTATAAGTGAGTTTAACCTCCGTGCCATGATATTTTGCACAATCAATGATTTTCCTGCATACGGAAACCTGTCAGGGTATAGGAATAAAGGAGCGAAAGCGTGTCCTATTTGCATGGAAAACACCCATTCTATGTACCTGAAAAACTCCAGAAAAAATGTTTACTTGGGACACCGGAGGTTTATTAAGAACCGCAATCAACCTTACCGTAAATGCGAGGAGAGACATGGTTGAAATGGGGATCCGGCAAGAACTAGCGGCACAAGATAAGGGAAAAAGCCGAACTTGGCTGCCTGCAGCACAATTTAATTTATCAAAGCAAGAGAAAAAAAGCTTATTACAATGCCTGAAATCTATTAAGGTTCCTACTGGTTATTCCTCGAATATATCAAGAAAGGTTTCTATTAAGGACAACAAATTACTTGGTATGAAGTCACATGATTATCACGTCCTACTGATCCAGTTACTTCCGGTCGCAATTCGAGGAATTTTAAGGGAAGAAGTGAGGAAAACCATCACTAAGTTGTGTTTTTTCTTTAATTCCATTTGCTCTAAAGTGATTGATCCGAATAGTTTGGACAAGTTACAAGAAGGTGTTGTACTAACCCTATGTGAGCTGGAAATGTACTTTCCGCCATCGTTTTTTGACTCCATGGTGCATTTGACCATTCATTTAGTTAGAGAGATAAAAATGCGTGGTCCTGTATTTCTACGATACATGTATCCTTTCGAAAGAGCCATAGGTCAATTGAAGGGGCTTGTTCGTAGCCGATCTAAACCAGAAGGAAGCATAATGGAAGGATATGTGGCCGAGGAGGTTATTGAGTACTACACCGATTATTTGCAGGATGTACAACCAATCGGTCTTCCAAAGTCTCGACATGAGGGTAGACTTGAAGGAAAAGGTTATATATTAACTTCCAATGTTCACCTTATTTAGCACAAATGTTCACTTAAAGCACAATATTTGTTCACCTTATTTAGCACAAATGTTCACTTAAAGCACAATATTTGTTCACCTTATTTAGCACAAATGTTCACTTAAAGCACAATATTTGTTCACCTTATTTAGCACAAATGTTCGCCTAATTTAGCACAAATGTTCACCTTATTTAGCACAAATGTTCACTTAAAGCACAATATTTGTTCACCTTATTTAGCACAAATGTTCACCTTTCAGGTACAATTGGAGCTAGTACTCATATACCGGATCTTGCAATGAGAACCAAAGCACATATGAAAGTTCTCCAACATCTTGCTATTGTGGCGCCTTACATCAATGAACATCTGATCGAGTTACGTGAACAATACCCTTCTTACACCGAAAACTTGATTACCATAGAGCATGAAATAAAATTTGTCCAATGGCTAGAAGATAAAGTACAGTCCCAGTTGAAAGAAGGAACAGAGGTCGATGAAATCGTGAAATGGTTATCAAGACGTCTTGATGCCGTGGTCGAGACATACCAAGGGTATGACTTGAATGGATTTACCTGGTACACAAGGAAACATGATGGTAAAAGTGCCGTGCAAAATAGTGGAGTCACTGTTGTAGCTTTATCTAGTGATAATGTTAGGCCGGCTACTTATTATGGGTGGATCGAGGAGATTTGGGAACTAGATTACCTGAAATTTAAGATACCCTTATTCAAGTGTGCATGGATCGACAACGGTCACGGTGGAGTTAACAAAGACAAGATGGGTTTATAACTGTTGACTTCATTAAAAAGACTTATCGAGACGATCCCTTTATACTTGCAAATAAGCAAGTAATGCAAGTTTTTTACATTCAAGATCCGGCGGATAAGAAAAGACATGTTGTGCTTCAAGGTAAATGTTCATCTTATTTAAGTACAAATGTTCACCTTATTGAGTACAAATGTTCATCTTATTTATTACTTGCCACTTTCAGGAAAAAGACGTATTGTCGGCGTTGGTGATGTCGTAGATGAAGAAGCATACGACCACTTCGAGGAAATACCTCCTTTTTCTATCGGTATCGACGATACATCACAGCCAGTATCGATCAGTTGTAGGCGTACAGATAACACCGAAGGCGTGTGGGTCGACACGCGAAGGAAAAAAAGAAAGTAGCTACATAATAACATGTGAGTTAAAAAAACTAATATAAATTATTCTTAACATATATGTGCTAAATTGTTATATATATTAATAGTTTTATTTTTATTTTTATTTTTTGCAGGTCATTAATTGGTGAAATTTAACATATATGTGCTAATTTATGTGCTAATTTATGAGCTAATTTATTTTTAATTTTTGTTTAAAATTCTAAATTGTTGAACTTATTATTTAAACTTAAAATTGTTCTAAATTAAACTTAAAATTGTTCTAAATTAAAGTTTAAAATTGTTGAACAGAAGGCTTACGAAAACAAACAAAAAGCAAAAAAAAAAAATTAAAAACGTGTTTTCGAGTTTGGAAAGAAGTGACGAAACAGCGGCTAGATGGTGTATATTAAAAAAACGTTTGATATAGGTAATAACCGTTACAGAATGTCATATATATTAAAAACGTTTGATCTTCTGTAACGGTTATTAGCTAATAACCGTTACAGAATGTCATATATATTAAAAACGTTTGATCTTCTATAACGGTTATTAGCTAATAACCGTTACAGAATGTCATATATATTAAAAACGTTTGATCTTCTGTAACGGTTATTAGCTAATAACCGTTACAGAATATCAAACGTTTTTAATATATACACCATCTAGCCGCTGTTTCGTCACTTCTTTCCAAACTCGAAAACACTCTCAAGCTTAAAACCCTGGGCTCTATCTCCAAATCCTAGATCTCCCTCGCTGTCTGTCAAGCACTCGCTGTCTCTCAAGCACTCGTGGCCTCTTCCTCTCTGAAGCACTCTCGCCTCTTCCTCTCCCTCTCAGGTAATCCCTCTTCCCTCTCCCTCTCTGTCCCATCTTCCTCTCTCCCTCACTGACTCCCCTCTTCCTCTCTCCCTCACTGACTCACTGACTCACCTCTCCCTCTCTGTCCCCTCTCTCTGTTCCCTTACAGATCTCTGCTCTCTCAACTCCGACAGCCACATTTCCCTCTCTGCCCCCGACAGCACTCTCTCGAAGGTAAACCCCCTTTCTCTGAAATTTTAAATTAGGGGCTGTTTTGCTTAATTTGGGACTGTTTTGCTTAATTTGGGGCTGTTTTATTTAATTTGGGGCTGTTTTGCTTAATTAGGGACTGTTTTGCTTAATTTGGGGCTGTTTTGCTTAATTTGGGGCTGTTTTGCTTAATTAGGGACTGAAATGCTTAATTTGGGGCTGTTTTAGGGACTGTTTTGCATAATTTTAATTGTTTTAGGGACTATTTTGCAAATAATAGGGACATAATTGTGAATATGCAAAATGTTGGGGAAATGCTTAATTTTAGGGACTGTTTTGCATAATTTTAGGGTTTAATAGGGACTGTTTTGCTTAATTTGGGGCTATTTATTATTAGAAATGTTTAATACAATTGATTAATGGAATTGATTATTAGAATTGATTAATTATGATTAAATTAATTATTAGAATTGAATCAAATTATTAGAATAAATGGACAAAGCCGAAGGTAGCAATCCTAAGGTGAATAAGGGAAAAACTGTGACAAAGGACAAGAAAAATACAGATGTGACCAAGAAGGAGACGGAGACAAAGCCGGATACCAAGCCGGAGTTCAATGTCACTCGTCAGAGATATGTGCCTCAGTGGATGCGAGATAACCCTCTACCTAGGCGGATGAGCTATTGGGAAATAATATAGGGGGCCGATTCCCATGGCCGTCATTTTTGGTGGAGATAGGCCACAAGGTATCGTTTTATTTAATTATGACAATCTGTTTCATACATTTCTCCTAATGACTTATTAATATGATGGCATTGAATGCAGAGTTTGACCAAAAAGAAGCCGGCCAAAAAGAAGCCAAAGGCGAAGGAGGCGGCGAAGAATGTGGAGGAGAGTCCAAAGGTCCCAAGTGCGGGGTCGTTTGTTACTCGTGATCCACTCCTCCCAAAGGATATTATTGACAGGCTGAGCCCATCCGAACAAGCAGTATACAGACTGTTGATGCTCCAACCAGAAGAAGATAAGAACTTTGAGCTGCCTAATTGCAATCCTTGGGGTACGCACGATGGCGATGTTAAGTTCAACGTTAATGTCGACGATATTGTCGAATGTTTTAAAAGGGAGGAGCTATCTCAATCGATTGTGAAATTTTACTGCTGGTTTGAATTATTCAACTTTAATGTTTATTTTTTTCTTCATTCAATTCATTCAAAATTGAAATTGTTGAACTTTGATATTCATGTTTGCAGGTTTTGGATGGAAGAACTTTCAACAGGTCAAGAAGAGAATGAGTTCTCCAAGAACATCACCGTACTGGATCCAGAGTTATTGGCTGAGTGGAAATTCAAACACGAAGAACTCGGTGCGGTGAATTACCTAACGAGAGCATTCATGGAGAATCCATCCTCCTATCTTGTTTTGTCGTATAATCAGCAGTAAGAAATATAACCAATATGGCTACTAATGAAAGAATTTTGTAGTTTCCTTTAATTCCACCAAAATAATAAATCTCTATTAATTACAGGTTTCATTGGGTTGTCCTTGTTATTAATGTCGAGAAGCGCACCGTTCACTTTGTTGATTCTCTGGAACGCAAGAATCCAAAGTTATGTATTAAGCCATTCATATCTTCGTAAGTTTCCATTTCTGAATTAAGTTAAAGCATGATGAGATTTTTCAAATTAAAAAATATTAGATTTTGTTGTTTTAAATGATATTGCATGCAGGGTATACAAGCGGTATTTAGTGGAAGCCGGAAGATATAGCCAAAAGAGCAGAACAGGATTTGATTGGTACCGAATTAAGGTACAGAACTTATCAGTTTAAGATATTATTTGTTTGTGAAATTGAAATTAACTAAAAAAGATTGTTTCTTTTGTTGGAATCTTAATTAGGGACCGATACAAAGGGGCGGCACAGAGTGTGGATATTTCACAATGCTCAACATGAGGGCAATATTAAGTAGTTGGACTACGGTCGGAGAATTTCCCGAGGTAATGTTAAGCCGATTTATTATTTTAGAATTTCATATTTTTATTGGTTTAGGGCTTAGGATTTACAAAATTATTTGACTTTATCAATTGTTAATGATCAAATTGCAGTATATCGAGCCGGTTGGACAACCATATAAAAACGAAGACGTTGATGCAGTCGTTTCGGAGGTTATGGACTTCATGTATGGGGTATTATTTTAGGAGAATTTTGACTTGATTTGGTGTTAACTCTATGTATAGTTACTTTGTTAATTTTTGTTACATATTGATATATGTTTTGTGCTTGGTATATATATGTGACATCTGATATATGCATGATATATGTTTGTCTGCTGCATGTTGGATTGTATGATGTAAATTGGGTACCAATTTGGTACCAATTCGGCTAGCAAAATTGGGCTAGCCAATAAAACAGGCGAAATCCAAAAAAAAAGAAGGTCTTTTGTAACGGTTATTAAGGAATAACCGTTACAGAATTCATAATTTCATTTTTTTTATATCAACAATATCTGTAACGGTTATTCCTTAATAACCGTTACAGAAGACTGGATTCTGTAACAGTTATTAGGTTATAACCGTTACACTGGATCTAAAAAAAATAGTAAATGTAATTTCCGTCAATAATAGGATAACGGTTATTATTTAACAACCGTTATAGAAGCCAGTCTTCTGTAACGGTTATTATCTATTAACCGTTACAAATGTTCTTCATAAAACCGTAACCACATTTCCGTCCACAATACCATAACGGTTATTAGATAATAACCGTTACAGAAGACTGGCTTCTGTAACGGTTATTAGACATTCTTTAACGGGGGCTACTGTAACGTTACGTGTACCGTTACAAATGTCTTTTATTAACCGTTACAGAAGTCGAAATTTCGCGTAGTGATTTTTTTTCTCGATTAGTTCCATAACATCTCTATTCTTACAATTTCAAATTTTAGAATAATAAGTATGATAAAAACAAAGGCTGATTTAGATATATGTCACTGTAAAACTTTGAAATTAATTAGAAAAATGACATTATTAAACGACAAATTATTTTTATGCCACTACAAAATAATAAAAAATAGTTTTATACCATCCAATTGTAGGACCATTTAACCATTTTAAATAGGCCATTGTAAAATTTAAAAAGTCGAGATATGCCGTCGCAAATGAAATAACGAGTTTTATTCCTCGACTTAGTATACTTTGTTATTCATTTATTTTCTAAAGATAAAAAAAGAACACCAATCTAAGTGGAGCGAGCATATCAATGCATCTAGAAAATATAATGGCCATTATAGTATTTAGTTGTATTTTCACAAAACCAGTAAAGTAGTTATGTACTAAAGAAGATATATAATATGAAGATGACAAAAAAAAAATTATGATTACACCAAACAATGGTATTGGCAGAACGAATAATGAGGATTTTTTTTTTGTGCGTGATATCTCTTCTTTATATATATATTTTGATCATATTTGGCACCAAAATATTACCCAAACCAATGATATTCACTGTACTTTTGCATTATATTTTGCAAGATTGTACACTGTCGTGAAATTTGACTTGTTTTGTAGGAACTTGGTGGATTGGACACAATAATTGCATAAAATGGTGGATTTTGAAGAATAAAATGACTGAAAGGAGTCATAGCATTGTAGAGCTCATCCTAAGCTTTTTCAACGATCTTTGAATCACCTCAATCGGAGTCCGGATGAAGAAATTATGGTCAAAATTGGTCCAAAATTTATACATTTCAGACCGAAATTTCCAGATTTCGGTCCGAAATTTCTTGTATGGAAAGTTATTTTTGGTAATTTTCAAAGAAGGAAGGATCCCCTCTTGCCCTAGCCGCCTCCTGGTCTTTCCCTATGTGTTTTTAAGCATGAATTTCGACCAAAGTCGCATCCCACCTGCCATACAATAATTTTCACCTTTTCCACCACCGTTCTCACGCTGAAAGGTGTGGGATTCCACCTCTCGCAGCGGAGCACGTCCATAGCAGCAACTTTGGAGCGATTTTGGACGCGATAGCGGTAGAACCGATCCAACCACGACTTCGGACGATCGATATCTTGAGTTAGAAGCGATATTTGGTTTATTCGTTCCTTTTCTCTTGATATTTTTATTTGATGGAGTTTGTATCTTATTTTTCTTGCATGTTAGAATAATTAATGATGTCTTAGTAGTAGTTAGTAGATTAGTTTAGTATTTTGTGATAACTTGATTGCTTTATATTATGATATGTGATATGTTTTGTTGAGAATTATATCTTGCTTGGTTAATTTAATTGTTTGTTTGACTGTTTATCTATTGATGAACTGCAGCACCAATAGGACATTAAACTAGAACAAATAATTAGTTATTTAAGCACTTGAGGTAAGCCAATCGCTCGAAAGAGGTGGTTAGTTTGCGACCGAAAGGTGTAACTTTTACTGATCCGACAGGACTTTAAATACCTCTAGAAATCCAACTAAACATACTTAAATAGCTAAATTAGAACGAAAGTATATGTTTAGTTGTTTATGTGGCAAAAACCGAGTTCCAAGTCAAGTCAGAACCGAAATCGCGACAGCTGAGGTTAGGACTTAGGTCTGGTCGTCCAGTAGCCTTCACATAACATTGTGTAAAGATATCAAGTTGAAACAAGAGGTTTAAAGTAAGTTTTGGACAGAAACAGTATGGATTTAGGTCCGAAATTCATACATTTCTGTCTGAAATATGCCTATGTCTCGGTAAAAATTGTAGGCAAAGGTGCTTTAGAGCTAAACTAATTGAACACGAAACCCTAGGACATCCTTGCATTTATTTAGAGTCCAGAAAATACCAAAAATAATTTATTTAATTGCACTTTAGATAATTGTATTTCTAAATCATAAAACTCCAAAAATTAATTGTCTAACTTTCATGAGGAAGTAAAGCCTAGTAATCAGTTGTATCGTCCCTTGGGTTCGACCCTAAAGCTTAACTAAAACGACTAGTGAGGTTAGCTCTAGGTTATAAATTTATTTGATATCCTAGGTTTCAATTCCTTCATCAAATTGGCACTGTTGCCGGGGACGGTATTGATATTAGAATTTATTTTAGTAACGAGAGACTAGATATTGTATCTTTCATTTATTTATTATTATTATTTTTAAAAAAAAGATAAAAATTCACTTGTATCATCATGTTTTATTCTTTTCAGCACCGTGAACTTGAAATAAAGGACAATTGGAGGCAACGAGGAGATCCAAAGGATGCAAGCATGCAACGTTTATATCACCAACTCAATTTGGTGAATAATAAGATAAAGACAGCATCCAAGGAAAGATGGAGCCAGCATCAAGATCGACTCAACCATCAACTCAATTTGGTGAACAACACGATAAAGAAAGCTTGTGGAGGAAGACAACTTGATGCAAGCCCCATACATGATGCATATAACTTTGGTTTGGCTAACAACTCTTGTTTTTCTTGGTATAATTCATGTTTAATGTCTCAAGATGAATCTAGATCGAATTTCATGGCTGAAATTTCTAATTCAGAATTACTTTTGCAATTGTCAAATGATGAATTGATATGTGAAGATTTTATGGACAAGCAAAAAAACAAAATGAGAAAATTCTTGAAAAATTTAATTCTCTATCATCTAAGTTCAAAACTCTTACTACACAATTAGAAAAGATGCTTGAGATCACAATTGTTCAAGAAACATGTTCTTCATACATATCACAAGATGGACAAAAAGATAAAGTGACATTGCAAAGTAATAAAGAATTAGATAGTTTTAGTACTTTGAAAGAAATTGCAATTTGTTATGAGATTGATAGTGATGATGACACAAATTTTGAAGAACAAGAGAAAATAGAAAAACCAAAAGTTGTAGCACCTCCATCCATTATCCTTCCAATTTTTATTCCACTTAGATTAACTTATATTGACAAATCTAATGAGTTGGAATTGAAGGATCCTCCAATTAGTCCTATTATTAATGAATTTGAAAAAAAGAAAGATGGTGGTACACCTCTCGAAGTCGAGGCATCCGACATGATAAATGGAAAAATCACCAAAATCGACTTGAGCTCTCAACTTGAAAGATGCTTGAAGAATTATGATGTGATGGAAGACGGCAAACCACGAATCAAGTATCACATCACAATCGAGCGAAGCAAAATGACATCCAAACAAGAAATCACCAAGCATGTTTCGAGGATCTTTCTCAAGTACTTTTGGGTGAATTATGATGTGCTAAATGGACGTAAAGTGAAGATAAGATGAACATGAGAGGTGGTCAAGCTCGTGACCTAAAACAAGCGCTTCTTGGGAGGCAACCCAAGTCCTAAAATTTTTATTTAATTATTTAGTTAAATTTTCTATCAAAAAAAAAATTCATGGTTGGTTTGAATTTTATTGTTGGAAATGCAGGTTTTGATTGATTGTGGATGTCCTACTTGTGACTCGCGCTAGAGCAACACGGTTCGGAGAGCAAAAAAGTTCACGACACACGCACGACCTCATGTGAGTTGCAGGCCACAAGAAAACAAGCCACGATGTTCGCACGCTCCAACACAGTTTTCACAAGCTCCAGCGAAGGTTTTGCACGCCTCATTGCCGCTCGATCAGACGTCTCACCGCCGCATTTTGAAATTCCAGCATTAAAACTCAAATTTTCTCCACAACAAACTTGAAGGACCTCTATGTGGACATGCTGAAAAAATTTCGTGACGATTGAGCGATAGAGACCAAAATTCATTGATTTAAAGTGAAAATTTCGGTCCAAAATTTGTGGATTTTAGTCCGAAATTTGTGATGGACAAGCACGATTTTTACGTAATGATGAATTGGTACGCTTCCATTTTCACTCTTTTTACTTAATCTGTGAATGTTCAGCACTGGGACAGTGCTTTGTTCAGTATGGGTGGGGGATAAAGAGTAAAAATTGTAAAATATGCAACATTTTGGTCCGAAATTTTTAAATTTTGGTCCGAAATTTTTGCTATTTGCACTGTTTTGCTCCATTTTGAATGCTGAAAAATAAAAAAATTAAATTTGGATGTATGCTTGATCTCTGTCTTGGTTAAATTGATGAAGTTGCTCACTGTTTCACATTGTTCGAATTTTAAAAGTATTTTTGAAAATTTTTCTCAAGGACTCTTGATTGTTTCAATGCTTTAAATTGATTTGTGCACCAATAGACAGAGTTAGAAATTAGTTTTAGAGTTAAGAATCTGAATTTGGATGCTTAAAAATTGTCAAAATGGTCTAAGTCAAATCTCACAAGTTTTTGTCGAGTGAACGATTTTATTTCTTGCAAACTTTTGTTTAAAAAGAGATTTTATGAACTTTGAAAATTATAAGATAAATCTGGATGTTATTGAACGCTTGAATCACCAACGAGCAAAACTTAAACTGATAAAAATTTAAATAGTTGTGAAAACGAGGATGCACCGAGGCCTTCTTCCACCAACTTAGCCACAAATTGGAGGGTATTGGAGTTAATTATAAGTTGTCAGGAATTATAACTCAAAGATCTCGAGGTATAATTGGGTAGTTTATAATTAATTTCTATCGGACCTGGTACGAAAGCATTGATAAAGGAGTTGTTGAGTATTATGGCTCAAGTGTACCGTGGCCATAGTCGAGAAACACCCGTCCAAAATGGTAACATTAAAAAAATATTCAGCGGTCAAAACAAAAACCCTACTCCTATGCCTCAAAATCAATCTCTTTCTCTCTTTCTGCTTGTGCGCCGCTCCAGTCTCCTCTACTCCTCCGCCACTCCTCCCTCCTCTACTGGCACTACTGCTCTCTTCCTCTACTGGCACTACTGCTCTCCTCCTCTACTGGTAGCGCAAGAACAAGAGCACTACCAATCTCCTCTACTGGCAGCGCAAGAGCACTACTGATATAGCATTTATATATATGGTATTTGGCCGGACTTAACCCTAAAATCATAGCCTAAACTCTTGAAATTGTGTGCTTTTCAGCTTGGATTTGTGGGATTTGATACTGCTTTGGGTTTGTCTTTTGAATTTCAAGGATTTGGAGCAAAAACAACGAAAATCGGCATATTTCGGCGCTACAAGTAATCTAGTGCGGTCCACATCAACCCTGTGCGGCAGGCACCTCATATCCCTCTTCTCTGGATGCCTCCTGTGTGACTAGCAACTCTCCTGTGCGGCCAACACTTGTTTGGTGCGGCCAATAGCCCTCTGGTGCCACCAAGACCTCTCTGGTGCGGCCAACACCCCTCCTGTGCGGCCAACAATCCTTCTGTGCGGCCAACAGCTCTCCAGTGCGGCCTACAATGCACCCAACGTGTCCTGGACATCTCCAGTGCGGAGTACAATCCAGCTGTGCGACCAACACTTGGGCTGGATGACTCATTCCCAGCCCAACACGCTATTTTACTCCGAACAGGGCCTGCTGTAGCCCGCACAATCCAAATTGTATCCCGCACCGACCTAAATGTATTCCGCACCAAACCCTAAACCTAACCCATTCCCTATATAAAGCGCCTCCCATGCCAAATGAGGCATCCTTCTCTCCATCTTCCACTCCCCAGGCGCCGCCTCATTTCCCACCATTTTCCTCCACTATAGCCCGCACAGCTCCATCGTTGCGCGCACAACGCCATCGTACCCCGCACAACACCATTTTCCACCGTCGATCCACTCTCTGCAACGTCGATTCACCCCGCACTGCCGCCATTGAACCCCGCACCGTCGCCATTGCATCCCGCATCGTGCCTCTAGAGCTTGGATTTCATGCGACAGCAGTGATTCCGGCTCCGATTTCGACTCTAGAAGCTTGCAAGTAGGAGGAATAGGCTGGGTTACGGTTGTATCTTTCCTTTCTCTCTTGTTTGCTCGATTATGGAGTTTGTATCTTGTATTTCATCATTTACTTTCAGTTTTGAGCATATGCTAGCCTAGATTGCATTGTCTTAGGGTTTAAGTTAGATCTTGATGTTTGGATTGATGTATGACACTTGATATTTGGTATTTGATGTGTATTGCTTGTTGGATGTTATTTGTAAATGGTTGTTTGTGCTTGATTGATTAACTGAACCTCCTATTAGATGAATGGCCACATCTAATCTTGGTCAAAGGTGTAGGTTAGTTGATTGGTTGAACAAAGTGGCTTGAGGTAGGATATAAGCCGAAAGGTAGTCCAATTGGTACCCGACAGGGGAAAGTTTCTGCTAAGGCGAAAATCTAGTGGATATCTTTAATAACAACAAGTGAACTTAGGTAGATTAAGCCAACGTGCGAAAGTTGAGGGTTAATCGACCTAATGGGGGTGTTATACTAGGTTCCGGTCCCGATACCATGACCAACAAGCGACAGCTGAGGTCTAGAGAGTCCAAGTCCGGCTAGATCTGCCTCACATAAGCCAAAAACCAAGTTATTGAGTCGAAACACCATTAACTAAGGGTTGTGCGAGCAACATTGGTGCCTGTGCGGAGTACACAGGCCTAATTTGCTGCGCACTAGTCGGTATCGGCACGAAAGTGACCGGTGCCAACGACCCGAAGCCGGACTGAAAGTAAAACTGAAACCCTAGGACACTTTCATTGCATATTTTATCACCAAAACACCAAAAATTGTTAGTTGTTTGTCTCTTAATTGATTGTTTTTGTTAATTGTTAGTTTAAGCCTAAATCCTTCATTTGATTGTCTAGATTTTGTGAATAAGTAAGGTTTAGTACTCAATCTACCGTCCCTGTGGATTCGACCCCTAACCACATCCAACGATTTACCGTACGCTTGCGGTACTTTTAGGACTAAATTAGAATATTATTAGCTACATATCAACTACCGCCCTCCTTCTCCTTCAGTCCTTCATCTACTTGCGAAGTAATTACGAAATGGTGATGTATTGAAGCCTGAAGGATGTAGAACAATTGTTAAATTTGTATCGTCTAAAGGTCCAATGGTAACACAGTCTTTGTAACAGGAGCATCCATTCTTTTCGGGCAAAACAAGTAATTCAATTCAAAATTACCAGAGATTAGCAAATCAGGCATCGTTAATTCAAATTCGGTGTAGAGCTATATCCTATAGTACGACAACACTTAGACCCTTCAAATTAAATCCTATAGTTCTCTTTTGTTTTTCTCAATTTATCTATAACAAATGCAGATCGCTGGATTGATTTTGTGGGGTCCGAATTGCCACGCTACCGCTATACGGCGTAGCACTACACTAGATTTGAATCAATCCGCAATTGAATCGCAGAGATGTACATGATATGCAATTAATTAAGAAATCATTTTAATCCCAGAATTTACCATTTTTAAAACAATTTGATGACACAACAAAAGAAGTAATATTTGTAATTGTAGGGTTGATGATGCGCTTAGAACAAACGTACACACTTGAAATTCTTGTGCTTGTTAAATTTGAAAAACATATACATTTAGATACTTTTATATGCACGTTTAAATTTAAGTGATATTCTTTTTTGTGTGAAATAACTTGACGATCTTCACTGTGGCTCCGTTTGGATGGTGTGGAAATAAGAGGAATAAGGAAAGATGTATTGGGAAGTGTGTAATTTTATGAAGAGTTTGGATTGTTTATAATAAATTTGGAAGTAGGAAGAAGTTATTTTCTTATTTTTGCACCCATCCAAACGGAGCCTGTATGTTTTCAAGTTAAGTTGAAAATATTAAAAGTTAGAATGAAGTTCTCATTAATGGACACAAAATCATCTCCGTTTGGATTTTATTTGGGAAGAAGAGAAGAAAGAATAAGGAAATAAATTTATTATAAATAATTCAAACTCTTCATAAAGTTACACACTTTCCAATACTTCTTCCCACTTCTTCCCTTATTTCTTTCTTTCCACACCTTATCCAAACGGAGCTGAAGAATAAACGAATGATTAACTCCTTTTTTCTAGACATGGAAATCGGACCAATAGAAATGGACGGGACAATTTATCACCATCATTATAAATGTCCTATGTAATAAACTTTTAGAGCTTTATCGTCAAAGAAAGGGAGATATTTCAGAAGTCCTATTACAGCATTAATACCGGTGGCTAGCAAATAAATGAGAAAATGATATTGATTTTAAAAATAGAGAATGTTTTCATTAGGAAATAAATTATTGTGAGAATAAGTCGTCTGCATTACTGTGTATTAGGACCCAATCGTGAATCGTCTGGCCCAATACACAGTATTACTACTATTAGTTACGCCAACACAGTATTGCTACTGTTAATTATGCCCGTTTTAAGTAATATACAAACACTGTATCGTTAAGTTTCTCAGACTGACCACAAATTTCAATTTTAAAAAAAAACCCCACCGAATTTAGTTGCGAGTATTTGGTATTAGGTGAGAAATGGACCGACGATGTGATATTAAATAGCTAAGCCAAACAAGTGTTTCGGGCATTTGCGGTAGAGAAATGATAACTGCTTATACAATTGTACCATCGCTTGAACAAAATGAACATATAAAATAAACAAGGTGAATATATAGATGGTCAAAATAAACACATACAAAAAATAAGTTTTATCATTCATTGTTCAGATTTTTATATGCATATTTAACTCATTTCTATTGAACTTATTTTATTTGTATATATTCACTTTCATCATTTATATATTTATCTTGTCGGTTTTTTTATGTTCACTCTGTCCAAAAAATGACAAGCGATAACAAAACTAATCGATTTTCTTTGCGGTAAGGTAATCATGCGATTATGTTCGACTTTTGTGGCCGTGTTTGGGCTTTTGCCTTAAATATGGGTCCAAAAACCCAAGACTCAAAGCTCGTTACTATTCATTATGCTTTGAGTGCCGAGTAGAAATGAACCTTAATGTTAATTTCAATAAAACAGGACCCAAACACTTTTTAAATTTGCAAAAGATGCAAAATATAGATATAAGGAGAAAACGCTAGTTCTAAATTTTGGTGACAAGTCGTAGAATATAGTTCCAAAGCTTGGTAGTTGCTACCAAGTAGAGAGAAAAGAAGAAAATAAAAGAAAAAAGGAAGAAAAAAAAATAGAGGAGCTCCTCTATTGCAGGATTGTTTTAGATTGTACTATTAAAAGTTTAAAACTCCAATGGTGTGGTGAATGCTCTCTGAATTAAGTGCATAAACTTTATTTTATAACTTGCGTCTTTAGTTACTTGCCAAACAAGTATTTTAGTGTATACTCTTGTTGCTTGATATATCTCTTACAATATTTGACTTGGATGTAGAACAATATAATTAACTATCCACTTTTTTTTTTCTTTCCAAAATTCAAACCTTGCATCTATGGCACTTGATGTTTACATCTCAATTCTTTATTGAACCAATAAGGACCTTTTCAATTAGGTAATTTGAGCTTTTTATCTAAATCCATAGGAATTCTTTGAATTCAGAGTATACATTCCAAGATAGACAAGAATTGAAAGGTATGTAGCCCGTTTTATTTTTATTGTATTAGTTTTTTCCAATAGCTTATTGTGGTATTGTACAAACTTCAAAGTTAGATCATTAAAATGTTGCACAACATTCAAATGAAAATATAAAATATCGAATTGAAAATGAAGAACATACTAAATAGGAAAAAAAACAATGGAAATAGAAGTTTAAAATTGGAAAAAACGATATGTGTGCAGGTCAATGCCATCTAGTGTCTTCAACTTCGCCGCGGTACATACGTGGTTTATGCAATACAATACATGGTCTAAGTAACTACATATATTCACATGAGCATGTGCATATAGCCTAGTCAGTTGCATAGGTTGTATCTCTTAGATGAATTTGTCTTATTTAATGTCTAATTGTTGCTATGCTTGATTCTGAGCTTAAGTCTTTAATTGAGATTCTGTTATAGAAACACAGCTGTATGTTTATAAGAATATGTCAGAAAGCCTAGTTAGGTGACAGTGAATTATATTATTGTTCATACAATACCTCCTCTGTGAATGAAAGGGGTTTAGTTTGTTTTTTGGGTTTTATTGAACTATTAGTAATAAAGGGATCAAGTTGCAGTTTGATACCGCTGGCACAGGGAGAGCAGATGGCAGGTTCAGATAACATAGCCGAAGATGGAGTGTTCTCATCAAATGCTGCTCTTTGCGTTTATGCTTTGTTGTTTTTGAGTTGCATTGCAAACTAGATATCTTTGAGTTCTGTAAATATAATAAGGGGAGCTGGGCTAAGCAAGAGATATTAGAGAAAAGATTAGGGGCAGTTTGCTTTTTTTTTTTTTCCTGGTTGCTTTTATCTGTAATAGACTTTTGTTTCATAGAATGAAACGGTAACCTCCAAGGTTACTTTTTTGGAAAAAAAAAAATCAGACCAGGTAATAGGGATAAAATTTAAGTGAAGGTCATTTAAAATTTTATAATAAAGGGAGTACATAGTAGGGACATTTTTGGGATAGCTGTGTGAAAATACTGTCAACATTGTAATAGAGAAATCAACCTGATTGCCTTTTCCTTATTTGCTTGCTATGTTTGTTTCTGGTGTTAATTGTTGATCTTGTGACTAAGGTTGCAATTACAATTGCAATTGCTCCCGCAGAGACCCTTTGATATAGCCTTGTTTCTGGCACTGCAATCTATAGAATTTCATTCATGATTTGTGAGGTACTATAGTACCATTATAAAAAATAGAGGGACTAAACTGCATAGAAATGAAGTATCATTCTCCCTTCCATTTAGAACAGAATGAAATCATCAGGCCTTGTTTATTATGATGTCATTACTGTAGGTGGTACGTGGTAGGAGCTGTCTGGTATTAAATAAATGTCAGGGCCTGATTGCATAAAATAAGGAACATTCCCATTCATTGAAGTTAGTTCAATTTCTGACGAAAGTAATACAAGTACTTGCTAATTTTATTTCTTGCAATCTTTTGATAAGTTCTTGCAATGAAAATCTAGGGTGCTTCTAAATGTTTGCTATGACTTGCTTGAGTAATATGGGTGTGCATTACTTTGTTCCTTTACAAACTGTCATATGCAGGTTAGACTTAAGGGTCACATTTCCAAAATTTGAGAATCTGAAATTTAGATAATCACAGAGTCAACAATGCAAAAATGTTGTCGATGATGGAAACAATAATTTGTTGCCTTAGTAGTCTTGCATCCTACTGGTCATGAGTTTCTTTATTAAGGAACTACCAAGTTTGGACAGTCATGGACTCATGGGATATATGACTTGGTTGAATGTGTATGCAGTATAAGCCCTGACAAAACTAAAGACCAGTATCAAAAAGAAACAAATCAGCGTGGCACTTGTAACAATCCAGGTTCATGGTTGTTAGTTGGTTAACATATGACAAATAGTTCTATTATCATCTTCATTTTAGTATACTAACTGATTTCCCGTTTTCTTTGCATCAGGACTACTTGAAGAGTTCAATGTTCTCACTTCTCACTTTAAGCTATACGTATATGAAAATTAATGTCATTGTATTAACTGATAGCATGCAACCCTGTCTGTAATTAAACCTACTATATGTTGGATATCCATGTAAAGCTACTTACTTGCATACGTGAATTCTCTTTAGCTTAATTGGTATACGGCATAGATATAAGGCATGTGTATGGCCTGTATAAAAATGTGCATACATGTTATGTTTTGTTACAACCTGTTGGCCTGTTGCATATCAAAATGTGCATATCCTTGCTCATGATGCCAACCTCTGTATCGCCCAAACACATCTCCTTTGTACCGATTTTGTCAACCAAGGGTTACATTATTTTGTACACAACTAAGCTATACCTCATGTTGTACATTAAATTAGTTATTAAGAGTGCATAAGAGTCGGTTGATGTTTGCTTGTCAAACGAGGATGTGCCAAGGCTTTTATAGCACATAAATGTGTTACCTTGTAACGGCTTATTATCCTAATCTAAGTGAAAAAGTACAAATTGTGCTTCGCGAAATATAACAATTGGTGTAGAAAATGGAGGCCCATGATATATGGTTTATCAGGCCCAGTAGAAGACCGTCACCGAAATGCTCAACCCATCCAATCGCAGTCGCAATCGAATTAGCTGTGACTGCAGGCACCTCCATGATGTTCTTCTTTTCTTTTTTTCTTTGAACTCTCCCATACCCCGTTTTTATTTTATGTTTCTTTTTTTTTTTGGATGGGTCTTTATCAGCAGTTAGTAGTTCTTTTAGGTTTTATTTTCTCAGTTTGGTAGAATTACTTTATCTTTCAGTTAGGGATTTGTTGGCTGGGAGTGGCCTAAACTGCTGCTCACTATATTTTGATGGGGAAGTTCCGTCTCTTGTGGCTGTTGTACTCAAAATTTATGTACTTGGTCTCCTTTTATTAATTGAAAGCCTACGGGCATTTGAATCTTCAAAAAAAAAAAAAAAGAAAATTAGCTGTGACTGAGCCTGTGACCACTGACCAAAATCAAATGTGAGTATGTGACCTGTGACACCTGTCAGTAGCTCACCTCCATTTGCTGAAGACTGACGTTGACGAACCATTGCCCGCCAAATCAGCCGAAAATTTAGAAGTTTATTTTAAAAAAATACTAGCAAACCCCGAAAAGTTAAAAATGAAATATTCATAAAATCCTAAAAATCTAAATAAAGTATAATAATAATAATAATAATAATAATAATAATTATTATTATTATTTTCTTTCATAAAAAGTATAAAATTTTACAAATAAAAATTTCCAATTATATTTTGATAGTTTGATCGTATTAAGCGTTTGAATTGTTCATTTGAAATTCAAAAAAATTAAGCATTCTAATGCAAAGTCTCTCTCTCATGCACGCACACCTACATTTTTTTTTTTTTTTTTTTGAAGCAAGTGGGAAAACTGCCACCACTTTTCCATTTACAAAATGAGAAAAGCAATTACAGCACAACTTCTTAAACGTTCACCTCCACACAATCGCAGCCTACAGACCCCCAAAAACTGCACTGGTATCTAATCTGCAATACCAGTGCAGCCAATATTATCTAGTTACCACTATCAGAATGCACAAATCACAGCAATTACACCCAAGAACAAAACAGCTGAAGAGTTCAATGTAAAAAGAAACATCCAACATATCAAAACCAAAAACAGTAAAAACATCAAACTAGTATAAAATCCTTATCAGCCCATGCATCAAAGATTCAAAGCTCTGGTCAGCTCTGTATTCATCAATCAACCTGGTCATTCCCCATGATCAGTTGCATTGGCAGCAACCCAATCGGCAATCGCAGGCATCAACTTCATCACCCTGGCTCTTCAGTGCTGGCACGCACACCTACATACAACACGCAATCTCTCTTGTGTGCGTACATACATACTTACATATTGGTTGCTATAAACATGCAGTACCGATGCATGATGATGCATCCTAAACCATGTAAAGGAAAACCCACACAAAGTTTATACAAGCGGCTAGTTTTGTTGTGGCACATAAAATAGGAAAATAAAATTGAAATATAAAACGGACTGATCCACACACACAAACGCCCACCCACCCAAATATAACATCAACTCACTTTTTCAATATTATCGTCGCTAATCCTTGAAACACTTCATGACAAGATCCCAAATCCAATGTCCATCAAATGCAGACGCAATTACCAACTCAATCGTCTCACCTCCTCCTTCCTCTAAACCTACATGCACAGCTACTGATTCCTGTTCTTCAACATGCATGAAGGATGTCGAGTCGCGACACAAAGGACATGTTGATTTTTTTTGGTTGATCCAGCCATCCATGCAATTTTTGTGAAATGAATGCTTGCACTGTAGTACAATCTCTTCATTATGACTGATTTCTGATAGACAAAATATACACTCCATTTTTGTCACAATATTGCTCAGACATGCGGGAGAGGAGAAGCCTAAAAAGACCTCTACAAAATCCTTTCCTTAATTTTAATGCTGTAATAGTGAGATGCAGATGCGTATACACCACAACTAATAGACTCAATGGGGGCTACCTCTATTTAACGTAGATACCACTAATTTTAAAAAAAAGGTAGATAAATAAGGGGGATATTTGCTTGCTTGAATAGATTAGAAAGAGATTGTGGTTGTCTGTTTTGTACTGATTCAATGATGGGAATCGTTGAAAATTCCTACCTGTCTATAGATAATTATATATCCATGTCACCATGTGCAATGTCAATTATTCGCTCTGTAGAAGCACGGACATGGACACATGGTGGATTAAATGCGGCTCTCTGGAATATGAATAAGTTAGTAGCGGGAATTTAAGTTGGAGAAGGATAATATAAGTTGTAGGGTACCAAAATGTTTGTATTTGAGTTATTTGTTAATTATTAGCACCTAGCAATCAATGATTTATTTTATTTTTCTTATTTCGGGATATTACTATACGGCGTAACTCATCACAAACCCCCCTTAATTTGCAGGTTGATTTCTTTTCAACATCCATCTCAACAATTCTTAAACAATTAAGAACCACTCTTGGTCTAGTGACAAAGAACAATGCACTTTGATTTTTTGAGTGAAAGGTCGCAGGTTCGAAATCTGATTGAGAGGTCTTTTATAGATATTTAATTTAAAAATAAATTAGGTGGCTTAAACCTCCAATTTATGTTTAAAAAAACAATTCTTAAACAATTAAAACACATTAGCACTACAAGTGTACTTATATTTTTATGCTCTTCGATTCGGTATCTAGGAACAACCGGACGCAGTACAATATATTTTTCATTTATCAATAATCAGACAGATATTTTGACATGCCGTAAACAGAGCTTGCCAACTTGTGGTCCTTCAATAGCCACACAGTGGCAAATTGGCAATATCACCTCGAAAAAAAAAATTTATAAAAACATAAGAAATTAATAAAAAGGTTGGTGGGGTATGGTTTGTTCAAATTTCAGTCTTTCAGAGCAGCTTTAATTAATTTTATAATAATGGCCCCTATAGACCTTTAACCAATGTTTTTAATATCCTACCGGCCATCAAACCGGCGAGGAGGGCGGTATGCGGTTTTACCAGTTTGTGCCGGTAAGTACCGGTTAGGACTGATTTTAATATAATACATATATTTTACAAGCAACACATACATACATGAGCTATCGGCACAGTGGATAAGGCTGTTGGTGACAGTTTGACAATTCTGGTAGATTTATTCTCAAATTGAGAATAAATCTACCAGAATTGTCAAACTGTCACCAAGCGTAATAGTATGTCAAACAGAGTGGGTGAATCGAACCTGGTGACAGCTCATGTATGTATGTGTCAAACTGTCACCAAGCGTAATAGTGTATTTGAGAATAAATCTACCAGAATGCTTTTATAATTTAAAAATACACTATTACGCTTGGTGACAGTTTGACAATTCTGGTAGATTTATTCTCAAATTTTCGAATGCTTTTCTTATGGCTGTGTTTGGATTGGAGTGGGAAGAAGAGAATAAGGAAAGAAGGGCCCAAATTTATTATTAATCAATCCAAACTCTTTACAAAATTACACTTCTTAATACTTCTTCTCACTTCTTCTCTTCTTCCCACACCTCATCCAAACGGAGCCTATAATAATAGTGGAGTTGTTACAAACAATAACCATACTGTGTGGCCTTTGAAAATTCCCCTAAAATATAAATTCTTTCTTCGGTTAGTTCTGAATAACATAATCTTAATTAACTTATGATAATTTAGTTAAGAGAGGGCATTTTAGTCCAAATAAATGCCAATTTTGCCGTAAACGAGGAAACTGTTCAGCATTTGTTTATACATTGTCCTTATATTAATTCTTTTTTTATTAGCCTTAATATGTTCAATAATAAGGGCATAAATTTAAATTTTTTTAGCATTAATTGTTTATGGTCTTGCAATTTGAGAATAATATAAAGGAGAGAGCACCAAGTCTCTTCAATAATAACGGTTAAGAAATTTTTTGGAGTACTAATGTATTTTAAGAAAATTCTCAATGAAAAATTGACTTTTCAAAGTGGTGGCTAAGAAATTCTTCTACTTAAATTAAATTTGAGATGAATTTGATTAAGAAAATTTGATGTGATGTAATTGCAGGAGGCAGGGCAACCACTTTCTTCGTCTCATAAGGGCATATGCGTCAATAAAAAATTAGGAAAATGCTCCTCAATTCACGTCACGACGTCACGTGTACAAAGCACCCTCCCTCTTGATGGCCCACATCTTAGATCGCATGACTGGTGGATTTTTACCGTATTTTGTAAATTACCATACTCTCACGTTCGTAAAACAAAAAATATATATATTAATATTTGTTAAACCGCCTCTAAAGCAAAGTAAGCTCGGTTGAGAACAATAGGTATTAATATTACACACAGACAATAATACATTGCAGTTATTAACTCAATCATTGATAAATTCCCTTTCGAGGTTTAACCAGTTTACCTCATTATTTCTAATATTAAAGTTAGTTGGCATGACCAAATTTGCTTGCACGATATATAGATGATTTGACACGGTGAAGTTTGCATATTCCAGACCAAAAAAAAAAAAGAAAGGTGAAGATGCATTTACCATCAATAATACCGATAAACAAATCGGTTGAAGTACAAAATTTTTCTATTCTGAATCTGATGAATCATGATAAGCAATCCCGACAAAGAGGACAAGTAAGCTTCTGTAGTAGCCATCTATCCAAGCATTTCTTGTGGAACAAATGTTTGCATTTCAGATCTCTAATCTCTCCCCCTTCTTCAATCTCAGACATACACAATACACACTCCACTGCTCCATCAACATCCTCATGGCTTCTCGTGTACCTAATCACACCAAGCCTGATATCAAAAATGGATACACTGCGCACAAAAACTACCGGTTGGCGGTTTGAGAACACAACCGAATCGACCAGCCAAGACAACATGTGTCTCACTTCAGGATGATTCAGCATTGATACAAGAAAACTGGATCTGAATATAGTTAAAATGCACATTAATGGCAACATGAAAAGTAAAGAGGTAGCAAGCAATGCCACAAGTGGTATTTTCATGGCTTGAGAGATGCCAAACGAAGCAAATAGGTAAGAGCATATATAGATGGGTGTGTTTGCAGATCGGAAGGACTCCGTTTGGATGAAACTAGGAATAAGGGAATAACTTATTCCTACTCCCAAATTTATTATAAATAATTCAAACTCTTTACAAAGTTACACACTTTCCAATACTTCTTCTCTTATTCCTCTTATTCTCACACCATCCAAACGGAGATAAGATATAATATTCCACTTTTAGTATTTTACTTTCAAATTGCTTTCAGTCTGCATGTGTGCATGGAGTCTTGCCAAATCTTTTGCTCGTTCTGCGATATAAGTATGCTAATTAATGTTCCAAACAAAAATATCCTTTTATCCCCCTAATCTAATAAGATCTTCACACAATATAAAATGAAATAAAATAAAATAAAATAAAATGCGTGAACAACGCGTACGATAATCCTTAAATGCAAAAGAACTATTGACTACAAGCTATCCTATGTGCGACCCATAAGATTCCAAAAGAAATATTTATTAAAATTTTCAATGCGTAATGAATAAGATTGCTACATTATTCACAAATTGAGCTTCGCCAGTAATATTTAAAGTTCAACATGGGCAAAAAAGGAACGGTGAGGGCGAAGCAAATGTTTTAAAGAAAACCAAACCATCCATTGAAGTTATCTTCACCGTCATTACAAATGGTATACGTTAAATTGCAAACAAGTATTCAAGGGTTCCCTGCTCTGACAACCAGCATACCCAAATCAAATCCTTTAAAATATAAATTTTAGCAATTGAATCGAGTTTTAATCACTAGCAGGCTCTTTTAAAGCATCCAAATTTAGATTTAAACTAAGCTAGAATAGAACTATAGTAGCCAAAGTCCTTTTATTTATTCAATCTGGAGATGATGCATACTTGAGCCTCACTGGTGCATATAAAGCTGGATGTTTCCCTTAGCCTGGAGGCCAGTTCATCTGTCGGCCACCAATAACATGCACATGTATGTGGTACACAGATTGGCCTAATATAAACATAATAAGATTGATCATATATTAAAATTTAAAATTGCAGTCTTTTGACACCTCATTTATGTGAAGTACAAAGTAAATTTACCACAGGGTATGGTCACCAATGGTTATGAGCAAATAACCATTGATGTTTATAATGTTTGCAAGCAGCCAGAGACTTCTTTTTGCTGTGTTCCCAAACACATTTTTTGAGATACTTCAAATATAATCAACTAGCTATGTGAACTGACAAAGAATAAAACCGAGGTCCTCAGGCATAGACTTTACAATGATATTAGAGTTGCTATGGACAATAAAATCCATGGTCATTTATTATATTTCGCTTAAACTAATATTCTTTCTAATAATTGCATGCATGGACAACTAAAAAAAAAAAGTCTAAAGTCTAAGCCTTTTATCCCAAACAAATTGGGGTAGGCTAGAAATGACACCCCGACCCTGGTCATTTCTTGTATATATGGCTGAGTTTTTACGCTGGCTTGCCAAGCCTATCGCAAGCATGTGGGCTTGAACCCTCGACCTCTTAGAAGAGAGCCAAGTGCTCTTACCACCTGAGCTACTAGATCGCAAGCATGTGGTCTAGTAGCTCAGGTGGTAAGAGCACTTGGTTCAAGCCCGCATGCTTGCGATAGGCTTGGCGAGCCAGCGTAAAAACTCAGCCATATATACAAGAAATGACCAGGGTCGGGGTGTCATTTCTAGCCTACCCCAACTTGTTTGGGATAAAAGGCTTAGACTTTAGACTTTTATGCATGGACAACTAAAAAAAAAAAAACTATTATTCAACGAAAATGAGATATATTTGCCTCTTTATGCAGACATAATATATTCCACCAACATTTTACTGTATTTTGATGAAAGCAATAAGCAGATTTGGGGAACTGGAAGGGTTCTCAAGTTTTTCATGCTGTGTGGTAAAACAATTGTATAATTGCTACAACTCTCAGGATAGACTCAAATGGTAGCATTCATTGACTTTTAAAATAGGCCACAATAAGCTACAAAGATCATTTCTTGGGCTGAACTATTCATTAGCACTGTGCTGGTAATTCTACATGTGTAATAATACAAGGTAGCCTGAGTTGTCCTTTCTTTGAACTTACCAACAAAATTTAATGAACAGGATTTTCATTTACCTAAAAGCCTTACCAATTACCTAATTCTGATTTTTGAACTTACCAAATGAAATAAAGGAAAAAGTATTCAACCATTTGGAGGAGAAACCAAAAAAAAAAAAAAAAACAAAAAAAAGGAATATACAATACATACAAGTTACTATTCAGTAAATATTAGAGGAAAGAAAGACATACATCCGTTTTTGCCATCATTAATGACAACTCTATATCCATCATCAAGCTTTTCCTGCTTGGCAACTAATTTTGCAACGTAGAGAAGTCGACCAAGTATCTCCACATGCCTTTCCTCTGCCTATAAACCAAAAGGACACAATACAAAAGGAGTCAAATGTATGCATGCTACAAAAATACAAGGGATTTATGCCACTAAATTAGAAAAAACAATAACATTCACTGCTTCTCAGTATTTTAAAAACATGATAAATTGTGTTACTTGTAAAACACTAGAATCTAAGATGCACCACCAGCTTAATATTTAAAAAGTAAGGTCAAAATAGTCCACGCTAGCTTAACAATAATAATATTTTCTTTGAAACTATAATCCCTCTCCTCCTAACTCCTCTTTTCTCTGTGAGTTTTTCTCATTGCTCAAAAAACTCACAAAGAATAAGATTGAAGTACATGCCAACATAATGTAGGATTATTTCGACCCAGAAAATAAGAAATTATTCTCTGTTGATTATTCCAATTCTTCTTATAATGGCTGTTTTTACATTGAGATTTCCAGCAATTAAGTATAGTGGAATTCTTCAAAGACAAAAATATGTATATGCAATTATGCATAGAAGTGGGATGTACCTTTGAAAGACCAGTTAGTCCATCTCTGACCTTAGGGATGACTAGGATATGAGTCGGGCCTTGGGGACTAATATCCCTAAATGCGAGCACCTGTATGCAAATTAACCACCCGAAGTCAGTAATTACGAATTAAATACAAAAATAAGGCACATTGGTTAATTAAAATTTAAACATAATTTATCCTATCTGTCAGGTATGTGGGCCCAAACATTGAATGATCAGGTGATGACCATGGTGGATGCAGAAGATGTGCCTTTTCAGCTGGGAGAGACGACTGGAGTGGCTTATGACATGTTGGCCCAGACAAGGCAGGAGCAAGGGTTGCAGATAGGGGGGAGCTGGATACAGCCAGAGAGGATGATTGCAGTGTATCATGTTGGAAAGTAAAAAAAGATAATCACAACTTGATCTGGCTCTGGTGCTTGTGGATTCTAGATCCTTACTTTAATCAGGATTTAAACTACATCTGTGCTTAATTGTAATAAGAGATTCGATTTGTTCCTGCCATTGATTTGTTTTGTAATAATTGGGATAGGGATACACACATTGAATAGAGATATAGGGTGGTGCAAGGAAAGATAGCATCCGCTGTGCCAGTATCATTAGATAGCGGGGACTTTGATTTACTGAGGGTTTTTAGAACGTTTATCAATTTCTGTACGGATGCTTTTCTTAATAGAAAGGTGTTAAAACAATCCTCTACTTAGTTCCCCAAAAAATAATAATAAATAAATAAACATCAATTTGCCACAACTATACAAAAATGAGTTCCACTATGATTTATGATATAAAACAGTTCATAAGCGAATACTTCAAACAAGGAAAATATAAAAAATCAAAATATCCTTCAAAGCAACAATACAGATAATTTAAATAAAAGTAGGAGTGACAATACCTTATCATCCTCATAAACAATAGTGGAAGGAATCTCCTTGTTAACGATCTTGTCGAATCTGCAATAAAGTCCCTGATCGATCATTAACTATATAATCAGTTGTTTAAGGACTCAAATAAGGCACTAAACATATGTTAAAGTTGCTGTATTACTCTTAAAAGCATAATCTCTCACTCTTTATAAATAACATTAGCTCATCTGCAGATGAGCTGCAATCTATGTACCATTTACAATAAAAGGCCATAATATATCCAGGGGTGGGAATCCACCAACAACAGTTCAGTTGAAAACCTTGACACGGTTGAAAAACTAACTTAGAAGCTTAAATATGATAATGATACTCAGAAATTGAATGAAACTTAATGCACAACCAATCTACAACAAAACTAACCATATGTCTATGAACTTTTATCCATTTTAAAGTTTTCTGACTTGATTCAAGTAAATGTTATCTAGGTTGTCAAATAAAGGTTTGTCAAAGGATCCTAAACCTATATCCAGATCAAATACAAACCAGCATAACAGGAACCCATATTTTATCTGGATAAGGCGAATCTATCTACACTGGCCATTTACATTCCTAGACAATAGAGAGCGAAATTAAAATGAAAGGGAAAAGGATAATCACATGGTCGGAGCGTCGCCGTCGACTGGAATCGCGGCCAGAGCCGCCTCTTTCTCTGATTGCGCCATTAGAGTTGGAAGTATAACTAGGGATTTTCTATAAACCTCCTCTAATCTGTAATCTCTTCCTTCTTTCCGATTGAAGCAATTACAATTTTGCCCCTCCATAGGTTACATTTCTTTTCGAATGGTCTAGGTCTACGGTCTTCCACTATCTTTAACTAATCAGATCATGTCGACCCCACTGTAAGAAATTTCGGTGTATAGCTTGTATGGTCTTGGCGTCCTGGAGATCTCGCACTCGCAGTCTCGCACTGAAGAACGAGAAATGATAACAAATAAACACGTATAACAGACAAGATAGAACGTATAGATTATCAATCAAAGTATATAATAGATAAGATAGTTCATATAAGTTCATAATAGTGTTGTAATAAGTACTGTAATATAGGATAAATATCTTGGGTTCTTGTTAAGCACGTGAGTTCTCTAGATTAAACTAGGATTAGACATGTGATTAGTAAAATACCAATTGTACCCTTTACCAGACCAGCTATATAACGCTGGTTCTCACTCTGTAAAAGACATACTGAATACATCTCTTTCAATACAACTCCTTTGAATACAATTCTTGCTTTGTTCTTTATATCTCTTTATGGTATCAAGAGCCTATCCATGGCGTTTGTCAACACTTCGATTCGTCCTTCTCCACCTTACTCCGGCGCTCAGCCCCCGTTCTTCCCAGCTACTAACCCGCAACCACCACCCCCAGGCTTCACACCTTTACCTCCGCCATGCTCTCTTCGACCCCAACCATCGCCTCCTCCCCCTCCGCCAGGCTTTCCCAACCTAAATTCGCCACATTTCATTCGACCACCACCACCAATTTCTGGCCAAACCTCCACTAATCAACCTCCTCCTATGGTTCCACCATTACTACAACCTTCTTTAGCTTCCGCTTTACCTTCACCTTATTCACCTTCTCTTGATCCGATTATCCCAATTAATATCCCCACCCCAATCAAATTAACCTACACAAATTTCTTGACCTGGCAAGCCCAGATCTTGCCCATTATTAATGGTTACAATTTCACCAAATTCCTCAATTCATCTCCTCCTAATCCTACCAGACCAACCATTGATGGCAGATTCGAGTTCAATCAAGATTTTCTTCTATGGACCCATCAAGATCAACTTCTCCTTGGGTGGTTGCGATCCTCCGTCTCTGAGTCGATTCAGACACAATTGGTGTCCTGCTCTACTTCAGCTTCTCTCTGGACCTCCATTCATCAGCAATTTGCTTCAACTTCTCGAGCCAAACTAATTGATTTGAAACGACAATGGCAGTCTGTATCACGAGGATCCTCCTCCTGCAGTGAATTCTTGCAGCTCCTTCGTCGCATTGCTGATGAACTTGCCTTTGTTGGAGCTCCTGTGACTGATGATGACATGGTGCTGGCTGCCATTAATGGTCTTGGTTCTGAGTTCAACCCCTTTGTTGCTGCTATCACAGCCACCAGTCGGTATGAAGCTCTCACCTTTGCTGATTTTACTGGGATGTTGCTCAGTCATGAGGCTCTTATTCGAGCTCAACAATCTGCATCCGCTTCTGCCACTTCTGCCTTCCCGTCAGCCTTTGTCACAACCTCAAATAATGGGTTCTCTCATACCAATAATAATCGATCCCGTAACAATAACAATCGGCAGGGACAAGGAAGAAACCCTCCTGGAGTCCGACCAAACTACTCCAATTCTGCACCGAATTTCAAACAGTCTGGTGCTTCTCAGCCTTCTCTTCTCCCTCAATCTCATTCACAACCTTCTGCTCAGCATTCTCAGTCCAATGCTTCCGCTAATTCTGACAGCCAGCAAAACCAATGCCAAATATGCAACTAGTTTCGTCATACTGCCAAAAACTGTCGCTGGCGCTATCAACCAGACCCAAATTATCAACCGAAACAGGCCTATGTTGCGCAACCAACAAATGTGCCTAACTCAAATGAGTGGATCCTTGATTCGGGAGCTAGCCATCATGTCACTAACGACATCAACAACTTGTCGTCCTTCTTCGACTATCAAGGCCATGACAACTTGCAGATTGGTGATGGCACTGGTCTACCTATTCACCATATAGGTACAACCTCTTTCTCCTTTTCTCAGAATATTAATATTAGTCTCAAACACATTCTTCATGTGCCTACCTTCTCTAGAAATCTCATTAGTCTGTCTAAATTACTCTTGGACAATCCGTCACTGATTATCACTTTTTCGAACTCTTCTTGTTTCTTGAAGGACCACCACACCAAGATGGTTCTTCTTGAGGCTACTTGTATAAATGGACTCTACTATATTCAAGCCTTTCCTCAAACTGTTTCACCTCAAGCCTACTTAGGGATTCGCACTACTGCTCAATTGTGGCATGATCGACTTTGTCATCCTTCGAATTCCACTACTTTGCAAATTGTCAAAAATTATAGTTTACCGTGTACTTCTCTTACTTTAGATACTTGCCATAATTGTTTAATGGCAAAGTCACATAGACTTCCCTTTGTAAATTCTTCTTCTGTATCTTCTTTTCCTCTTGAGTTAGTTCATTCGGATGTATGGGGTCCATCCCCAATTGTTTCAAATAATGGGTTTCGATATTATGTGATCTTTATTGACGATTTTTCTCGCTTCACTTGGATTTATTTTTTGAAGTGCAAGAGTGATGTGTTGCATGTTTTTACTCGTTTTAAGGCACAAGTAGAGAACTTGTTTGAGACTTCTATTAAGACTTTGCGTACCGATGGTGGTACGGAATATAAACCTATCACTAATGCTTTTCCTCAACTGGTTCATCAAACCTCTTGCCCCTATACTCCTCAACAAAACGGTGTTTCCGAACGGAAACATCGGCATATAATTGAACTTGCCCTTTCCATTATGTCAAATGCTAACATCCCTACAACCCAATGGGATGAAATTTTCTCTAGTATTGTTTACATTATTAATTGTCTTCCCTCTCATAATTCTGCCATTCCTTACATTACTCTTTTTAACAAACAACCCAATTACTCTTTACTTCGGATTTTAGGTTGTGCTTGTTTCCCATATACTAGACCTTACAATGCAAATAAACTTGACCTTCGTGCCTTAACCTGTGTTTTTATTGGTTATTCTACCACTCAAAAAGGTTACCGTTGTCTACATATCCCTACAAATAAAATTTACGTATCAAGACATGTACAATTTGATGAGTTGTCGTTTCCCTTCAAAACCAGCTCCAGTTCAATTGCTAGTGTAGAACAGTCTAGTTCACCACAAAACCAGTCCATACCCCTTTCAATTTTTAGGTCTCTGCTGGTACAGGAATGCTCTGATGCAGTTCAGCACTTTCATTCTTCACATTATGATGGTCCAGTGACTGTTCCTGAAGTTCAGCCCAATATCACTCAGGCCCATTCGCCAGTGTCAGTGCCAATCACCTCACATCAAGCTTCGGCCCAACCTTCCTCTTCATCTGACTCTGCCCGAAATGAATTACATGAACCTACCCGATCGATCCCTTCTGACCGTAACTCTCCTGAGAGCTCACCTATAGCTGCCCATTCTGAGTCTCTGGTCTCTTCACCTGACAGCACTAATATTCCTTCTCCTACCGCTCCACAGCCTCTTATTTCACAACAGTCTGCATCTCAACATCCTATGATCACTCGCACTCGTGACAACACGCGAAAACCTCGTCATTTTTCAGATTTTGTGGCTCATCTTACTACTATTGATCATGAACCTCGTACCTTTACTCAAGCCAATGCTCACATCGAGTGGCGCCTAGCAATGTCCACAGAAATTGATGCCTTGGCTGCCAATAATACATGGATTCTTGTACCCCCTCCTTCAAATCAAACCATCATTGGTTGCAAATGGGTCTATCGTATCAAACGAAGATCCGATGGCAGCATTGATCGTTACAAAGCACGTCTTGTTGCTAAGGGATACAACCAACAAGAAGGCATTGACTACTTTGACACCTTTAGCCCCGTGGTTCGACCAACAACTATACGGGTTGTTCTTTCCATCGCCGTCTCTCACAAGTGGTTAATCCGCCAACTTGATGTTAATAATGCCTTTCTTCATGGTGACCTCACCGAGCGAGTCTACATGTCTCAACCACCCGGTTTTCTTGATTCAACTCGACCTAATCACGTTTGTCTTCTCTCTAAATCGCTTTATGGTTTAAAACAATCCCCTCGTGCTTGGTTTCACAAGTTGAGTTCTACTCTCATTTCTCTTGGTTTCTTTGAATCTCAATATGACCCCTCCCTTTTTATCTCTCATGCTCACAACCACATTACCATGGTCCTTGTTTATGTTGATGATATTATCATCACCGGCAGCAATCCCTTGCTTGTCTCCTCCCATATTGCTCATCTGCACACCTCCTTCTCCCTTAAGGATTTGGGTGATTTAAATTTTTTCCTTGGTATTCAAATTACAAGAACACCCACGAGCATTCATCTTAGCCAATCCAAATATATTCATGATATCCTTGTTAAGGCCAACATGGTTCATGCCAAACATTCTCCCTCTCCCATGAGTACCTCTATTTCTCTTTCCAACGAGGATAGTGCTCCCTTTGACAATCCTCAGCTTTTTCGAAGTATTATTGGTGCTCTTCAATATGCTACTCTAACAAGACCCGATATTACCTTTGCGGTAAATAAAGTATCTCAATTCATGCAACATCCAATTGAAAATCATTGGACCGCTGTAAAACGCATACTTCGGTTTCTATGTGGCACAATTAAGCATGGTCTCCATGTCCAAGCTGCCTCCAACCTTGACATCAATGCCTATTGTGATGCGGATTGGGCCGGCTGTCCGGTTGATCGTCGCTCAACCACCGGTTTTTGCATCTACCTTGGCAAAAATCTAATCTCTTGGAGTGCCAAAAAGCAACCGACGATCTCACGATCAAGCACCGAAGCGGAATACCGTGCTCTTGCCGTCACATGTGCCGAATTACTTTGGGCGCGCTATCTCCTGCAGGAATTACGTGTCATACCTTCAAAACCTCCTACAATTTGGTGTGATAATATTGGGGCCACTTTCTTAGCATCCAATCCCATGTTCCACGCACGAACCAAGCATATTGAGATTGATTATCACTTCTGCCGTGAGAGAATAATCAATAAGGAAATCCAAGTCCGTTTTATAAGCTCCTCTGATCAAATCGCAGATGTCCTCACTAAACCGTTGGCTATCTCTCGTTTCAATTATCTCTGCAACAAGCTTACTGTGACTTTACCCACTACAGCTTGAGGGGGGTATAATAGTGTTGTAATAAGTACTGTAATATAGGATAAATATCTTGGGTTCTTGTTAAGCACGTGAGTTCTCTAGATTAAAACTAGGATTAGACATGTGATTAGTAAAATACCAATTGTATCCTTTACCAGACCAGCTATATAACGCTGGTTCTCACTCTGTAAAAGACATACTGAATACATCTCTTTCAATACAACTCCTTTGAATACAATTCTTGCTTTGTTCTTTATATCTCTTTAGTTCACATAGATAATCAAAGTGAATAAGTTCAGATTTTTATATATATATAGTCAACTTATTTTGATTATTTATATATTTATTTTTATTTATTTTATATGTTCATTTTGTTCAAAGGATGATAAATAATTACAAAACTACAAATAACATTAATCAATTTCCCTAAAAAACGCACTTACGGGAGCGTTTGGATCGTTGAAAGAAAGAAGAAGAAAAAGAAAGAAGAAAAAAAAAATTATAAACAATCCAAACTCTTCACAAAATTACACACTTCCTAATACTTCTTCTCACTTTTTTCTTCTTCCCACACCTATCCAAACGCACCCTACAATTGAATATTGGGCTTCTTTGGAGAAGGCTGTTTACTTTGGACCTTGAATTCTTGAATGAATCTTTCAAAGGCTTTATATTAGTTATAAACTTATAATCAGTTGAGACCATAGATAAAAAGACTGTCTACCTCAATCCAATTTCGGCAATCTAATGGCTTCAGTAAAGGAGTCTTCAAGTGTTTGGCAAAAAGTAGAATAAGCTTTATTCCGAATAAGGCTTATTCGGGATATTGCCAAACGCATTCGGAATAAGTCTTATTCCGAATAAGGGCTTATTCAATCCCCTATTCTAATTCCACCAATATGATGGAATTAGAATAGGGATTGAATAAGCCCTTATTCGGAATAAGGCTTATTCCGGATGCGTTTGGCAACATCCCGAATAAGTCTTATTCGGAATAAGCCTTATTCAACATCCATACCAAACACACCCATAAACAGAGATGACATTTTCACCAAGAATATGACTTCTTCTCAACGCATCTAAACGGAAGCAAAAAGTAAGGAATATGAACCATAGAATAAGTTATCAGATTGATCGAAAATGTAAATAAAATAAATAATTCTTTCATTTCAAATCTATAGGTACTACCCTGTTCATTTTCATTTGTTACCTCGAACTCATCTCTACCAGATTTTCATAAAATAAAATTAATTGTAGAAAATTATTGTCATTACCATCAGTCAGTTAAAACACTAAAATTCAACCGTAAATTTAATAATTATGGAAATTTATGTTATCTACAACCGTCGGTTTTATTATTTATCAAGCGGAAATTATTGTCATATAAGTCTGGAGAAGCTAATAATCGATTTGTGGCTGCATATATATTTATTGTCCTGCATATGACATTTCCTTATGCGCACGTAAAAGAAATTCTCTTCCCAAAGTTCCGTGGGTCGCTTTCGTGCTGATTAGTGTTCTAAATACGTGTCGTGCCGTGTCATGTCGTGTCAAACACTCCGTGTCTAGATCATCTCTCGTGTCATGTCGTGTCGTGTCTAAATATTTCACGTGTCGTGTCGTGTCGTGTCTAAATCCTAAGAGATGGACACGACGCCTAAGGACACGCCACGTCTCGTGTCCTCGTGTCATGCCGTGTCGTGTCTTCTTTAGACGTGTCGTGTCGTGACGTGTTCAGACACGTTTAACTTTTTGACATGAATGTAATTTGTTTATGAAATTTAAAAATTATGTTTGTTAAATACGTCAAAAATTAAGAAAGTAGACGTGTTGTGCCATTGAATTAAAATATAGATTAATTTTTAACAATCGATTAATATTTTTGACAACTTCTTATCGGACTTAAGTAATTATTTTACTAAAAATAAATCAAACTCATGAAAAAGTACAAAACTATTTTCAATGACAAAAAATATTTGATTCTTTTTAAGACAAATCACATATAGATTTCTATCTTTAATTTGCGCATGGCTCTGGACCCTTTTATTTTATTTGTGATTTAATTATTGAATCATCCTAATTATATTGTAATCTTTTGATTTCCAATTCTAACGATTTACAAGTGTTTTATTCGAAAATAAGTCTATTAATAATCATTGATTTATGATTAAATGTATCTTGGACAAGATTTATGGAAAAAATATAATAGTATGTACATAATTGAGGAATCTATTGTATTTCTATAACACTATGTGTGTCTCCTTTTCGTGTTTGGCGTGTATGTAATACATGTCGTGTCTCTCGTATCGTGCCGTGCCGTATCTCGTGCCGTGTCGTGTCGTGTCCAGACAATTCGCGTGCCGTGTCGTGTCGTGTCTATTTCATCAAAGTTGGACACGACACGCTTAAGGACACGTCACGCGAAGTTCTCGTGTCGTGTTTGTGTCCGTGTCTTACCGTGTCGTACCACCTCCGTGCCGTGTCGTGTCGTACCGTATTCGGACACGCAGTGTTTTTTTAGAAGACTAGTGCTGATTCATAGTCTTTTATGCAAACAAGCACCAGAAGTTAAAATATGTACGGGAAAAACATTTTTTTGAGATTTGAACCTCAAGTTTTGATATATGTACATCAACCTTTCATTTGTATTATTAATTTTCAGAATTTAGAAAAATTAAATTGTTACTAGACTCTAGAAAGAGCACAAAGTTAGTTATTGAATTTTATATACACCAAGATGATTTTTAAACTTTCAAGAATGGAATTAGTATATGATTAAAATTGGCCAAGACTAACTGGCTTTTTGCGAGAAGAGCTGGGTATGTTTGGATGAGTTTGGAATTTGGAAATTTTTCAATTCCTAAACATAAATTTATTATAAACAATCCAAACTCTTCACAAAATTACACACTTCCCAATAAATTTATGCTTAGGAATAAAAATTTTTCCAATTCCTAAGCAATTCAAACGGCCCTAAAAACTAATATAGTTCCTTTCAAAAAGATGGTGTGTTAGGTACAATGAGAGTCTAGTAACCCAAGTCCAAGTATTAATTTGGTATAAATGAAAGTTCAGAAACCAAAAGTTGATTTTTGTTGTCCAATTTTATACTGTATGGAAGGTAATAAACGTGTCTAATTTTCAAATATCAGTCATATTTTTACATGTTAATGCATAACATAAATCTAATAATAATATAATTATAATATTTTCTATACGTAAATGAAATATTTAAACATTTTGTTTTTATTTGTATTTGTTATTGTTTTCCGGACTCCGCTATACAAGAAAAATATTTATTAAAAAATAAAATTTTAAATAAAATTTCTATAAAGAAATCTTATGCACCAAATTAGTGGGAAAGCATTTTTCTTACATAAATATTATGCTATAAAGATTATGCTTGGAAGGTCTTAATTCTGTACTTCTGTCTAGCGAGGAAAACCGAACTAGAGTAAGCGTTGGTACTATCCGGTGTCAGTGTGCAAAGAAAGAAATTATATTTTCTTTTTTCCTTTTGTTTTCTCTGTCTTTGGCGGTTTGTAGGAAGGGAAAGGGCAGTTACGTGGAAACCAATCAAAAAATGAAAAAAAAAAAGGAACTTGTGAATTTGTCCTTTCCAATATTCAAAAGACGTTGAGATTCCGGTTTTTCTTAAATTAAATGATAATTTAATAAATTGTGATATCTTATTCAACTTTGAAGAGCTCAAAATTTTACATATTCAGCAATGTTAGAAATATACATGTATATTACCCGGAGAACATATAGCGTTTTAAAAAATTGAATAAAAAATCGAATAAATTGTCATATCCTAATCATCAAAGTTGAAGAGCTCCAAGTTTCATATATTCTGCAAAATTGTCATAATATTGCACGCTATAGCATCTCAAACAATATTTGAATTTAAAAGCTCACACGATTTGTCATGTCCTAATCATCAACACGGAGCGGAGAGCCAGGTCGTGAGTTTTGCGAGAAAAAGGAATGGGTGAGATTAAAAAAAAATATTGATTTTAATACATTTTAAATTAGAAGGTTATAATTTTTGTAGAAAAAAAATAAGCAGAGAAATTGTTCTTATTTTTCTTCATTCATGTCATGAATTTACATTTTGAAAGCGAGATAAATGTGCCTTTTCTTTTTTCCGTTCCTTCTCTCCCTCCCACTGGAAATATAAAAAATTTAGAAAAATTCTACAAAATTAAGAGATAATCCACATGTACAACACTAGAACACAAAACTGAAACCTTTAAAGGTTTTTGTGTGTGTGTTTATTTTATTTATTATTATTTTTTTTTGGTTGAGGAGGGGTTGAAAACTTGAAATACTATTTTACAACTCACGGATAGTCGCATTGTGCCTCTTCCGGGTGAAGGATAAAAATTGGAAATAATTTTCAACACGATGTGAAGGAACGGGTATCGAATATACGAACTACCAGGTGCACGTCAGCACGTGTATATGTCTTTCTTCATAAAATTTATTTGTTAGAGTTCTTAAGCATGCCACGTAATCTCGTGCTTCGATGTATAATTTTCTACTTCTTGACCATGATTTTTATTTACTAAGATTTTGTGCGATTAATTCCGAACTTCACCGTGTGTTTATCACAGCCACAAAATCAAGTTACGGTGCATTTAATTTTCTAAATACCACATTCCACCCGGAACAATCTACGGTCAATTTTTACAGAAAGGACGTGAAGAATAATTTGACCCTTAACTAAAGGCAATAATAAAATTTTGTAGCATTTGGTTCTCCAATCTACAATTCTACACCCTCTTTGTAAACTCGGTTTATATTATTTTTCCCATAAAACGGCTGGCGAGACGTGGACCTATTAATATAGCACCATCACCTCCCCATTTTTTCGCCTTCAATTTCTCCATTGAATTCCCTTTTCTGTTGCTCATTTTTCTTCCCTTTCCATCTCGTGTTTGCTCTTCTACAGATCTCTTCAATCTCAGGTAACAAATCCCCCAATTTATTTGTTTTCACTACTTTGTGATTAAGGTGAGACTGATTGTGGTGTCATGCACTAGTATCTTGCATAATATATAGTTTTGAGTTGAAAGCATAAATGGTTCCATAAAAATTACATCATTTACCAGCATCTGGAAATTTTTTATTTATGAATTTATTGGTTTGACATTGTTCTTTTGTTCTTTTAATTAGTCCGTCTCTTTGTGGAAATTATCCAATTATATGATTTTAATACTCTGATTCCTGGGGAAATTTTATTAAGCACCTGAATTTTTCATTTTTTCCATTAATCTTTCAAAAGGTACGTTACGTATAAGACAAACTGTCATTCTTTTTTATTTGTCTGAGATGCAGATCCATTTCTCAAGTCAAACTGTCATTCTTTTTGTGTTTGTTAACTTATAAGACAATTTATCTGTTTTGATTACTTGGTCAAAAACAAACTTTCAAATGGTACAATTAATCCTCTAGCACGCAATGACATGTTTAATTGCTAATCAACATTATTTCCTTCGTTTCAGATTTTCTTATTTAAAAAATTCAACCATGAACAATGATTTCGTGTTCACCGACAGCCAGCGCCAGAATCATAGGCGTGAGCAGTTGAAACTCACATCCATGAAGAAATCTTGGTCCACCGATTCGCTTAACAGCCTGACAGGCGGCAGCAAGACTTGCGTATGTGCACCGACCTCACATGCCGGATCTTTCAAGTGCCGGCATCATCGCACCCCATCAAACCTGACTCAGGTTTTGAACAATCCTGGCGTCAGCACGATTATCGAGGAGAAACCAGATGCTACAGAAGGCACCAAGCCACAGCCAGAAGCGCCAAAAACTGAGACCAATGATAATAAGGGGATATTTGATATTTAAATGGTGATTTACCTGATTCGGTTGTGCATGGAGCTCTTGACTAATTGAGAAACCAAGAACATGTAATTATTATTTACAATCATTTTGGTTTGAGGTTTGTGATTGAGTGTAGTTAAATTTGGAGGGTTTTTAAATAAGGAGCTCTTGTAGCTTATTATCACAGACTACAGAGAGAATGAAATTGTTTTATTTCCTTCATTTTCCTTGAACTGTAAAGAATCACAGTATATATGTTTTGGTTTTGTGTTCAAGTTCCTTTTTCCAACGCAGACTCATTTTTTAACGGTTTTCTGATGCTGAAGTCTTAAAAGTTAAAACTTGAATATGAAGAGATTTGAATTTGATATTCCTCTTATATGGCTATGTATCAACATAGTTTCCATTTTTGTTCTTTTCTTGATTATGTTGATATGAGTTGTGATATCTTATTCAGCTTCGTGGATCAAAGTATTGACGTCAAATCAAGTGGTGTAAAATCCATTGATCTTTCATAAAAAAATTATTAAATATCTATTTCAATTAGCAAATAAATAGAATATATTATCCTTAATGAGAATTCGATACCATTAATTCATTATATCTAGATAAGCTTAATGCTTTGTCTATTGCTCTTAATAATTCTCGATAAATGGTTTTTATATTTAATAAGTCGCTATAAGTTTCTGACCCTATTCTATTTGGTATTTTACTATTTTCTGATCATCTAGGTAGCTGTTCAAAAAATATTTTGTTGCTAATTAGGCGCAAGAAGACTTTATAAAAGACAAACATAAAAAAAAATGAGAGGCTTAATTATATGATAACCCCCAAATAGTGGGTTCTCTTTTAAATTATAAATTTATGATAAATAGATTGAATTATATATTGTAATTGCGCACATAATGTGCAGATTTTAAAGATTCTGAGTATATTGGAGCATTTCAAGCTATTTTGCATTCATTTTAAGTTATTTGATCACAATAATAAATAGATTGGATTATAAATTGTAATTATTCACATAATATGCAGATTTTACAGATTCTGAGTATATTTAAGCATTTCAAGTGATTTTGCATTCACAAGTCATTTGATGGCAATAATCTATATTTATGATCTTCATATAGTTTATAATATGTGTATGAACTCATTTATTCGAAAAAATTGGATTATACATCATAAAACATTCATAGTTCACTGACCCAATCTACAGTAATTTGCGCGTTATTATAGCCGTCCGATTTCTGCCTTCCTGCGATGGATTTAATCTTGCCTATCCGTCTCTGCCTAAAAATTGCGCTATAGATTTTCTGTGTCTTATTCGTTGTTTCCTTCCATGTCGCGCGTCTTTTTAATTTGGATTCCTGCATGCGCACGGTAGGCTGCAAAAAGGTCTCCGCTATCGATCTGATCTTTCGAATTTCTGTGCATAATTCTTTGTTGTCTCCCGTGTTACCTTGGATTCCTCAGGTTATTTTATACTTACATTCTTGCAGACACAAGGATGGCTGCAGAGAACACAGGTTCTTCTGGACCCTTCTTCCGTCCTTCCCTTTTCACCCTTTTCTGCGCGAAGCAAAGAGAAGAGCAGGAGAGAGTGGTCCATCTTCTCCTCTTTGACAGGAGAGAGAGGCGGACAGAGATGAGACTGATAGGGAAGTGGGGGTCGCCTCTTCGACATGCGGCCGTCCCCCCTCCTTCATCACCTCTTACTCCGCCAAACCAGACCCGCCCCAAAATTATCAAGATTGGAAAAGCTCAGCTCTGCTCCCCCTCCTTCCTAACCCCATTTCGGCCAGAAAAGGAAAACCTATTAGGATTCGTTCTCCTAAGCGGCGACCCCTCCTCGCTGCTTATAACCCCTGGCTTTGGTGATCTCCTCGTTGCTGCTCTCCTCTCCTCTCATCCAGTGGCGGAGCCAGAAAATTTGACAATGGGGTTCAACAATTTATAGCATTAATATTGCAAGAAATTAAATAAATTCATACAATATGTATTTTGGAAAAATTCTGTTTAGGACGAGTTTTTATTAGGGATAAATCTAAATCATTCATTATGATTGATTACGGATCCAATGGCCCTTGACATGACTATTTGGATTATTAGTGTCATTTTGATCTTGCAATAGACAATTTAGACATTAACAATTGCTGGAGATATTTTACAAATCATTTCGATTTTATTCCAATAAAGTACTAAAAAAATGTTAGGACACAAAATGTAGAACAATTTTATAAAAATTATAAGAATAGATTTTATAGAACAATTTTATAAAAATTATAAGTTATAATAGATTTTTTATTTTCTAATTTAATTCTTTGAAGTCTCATCTTTGAAATCGTCAAAATATGAAATGTTATAAACAAACAACAAAAATAAAACATACTAAATCGATGCATAAAAATTATTATGGTTATTGATTAATCTTTATAATATTCAATTAAATAAACAAAAAAATCTATATATTAACAAAATAGATTGTAAAGTTACATATTCAAGTTCAATATGCATGTGCTAATCATTACTAAAAGTGAAAGTTCATTTAATATTCGAGAAAGAAAAAATTAACATTTGTGGCGGTCTAATATATATATGTTATATAAATAATTTTTTTTCCATCAAGAATAAATTTTCCAAATCCAATATGGGGTTCACTAGTGGAATATATTTTGAATATTTATGGGGTTCAAATATTACATATCTACAAAATATTTCATTTTGCAAGTGTGAACTTTTAAATATAGTATTACTTTTTATAAATTAATGGGGGTCAATTGACCCCCATTTCTTGAACTTAGCTCCGCCACTGCTCTCATCTTCATCTTGGCAATCTCCGATCTCACATCACGATTTCCATGTGTCTCCGCCTCCGCCAAGGAACCTTATAACCGCTGATTGCCACGCGTTGGCCAAGATTATTGCCATCAGATGGGCAGCCCCAATTGCCGTCCCTTCATAACCCATGTACTCGCAAGGTATTTCAGACCTAGCAACAATGTTGTCTGATTTTTTGTTCATATTTCTCTTTATTATATAATTAATTTCGTGTCTAATTTCCGGTTATAATTCTTTTCAAGCTTCAATAGTTTGCTCGCTGCAAGAAAAATGGCTATCTTCATCAAAAATCCTATTACTGGTAAGCCTTCTTACTTTTATTGTTATTACAAATGTAATAATATTGATGTTATATTTATAACATCTGCTAATTCTTATGTTTATTATTATTGTAGGAAAATATGTTGCTATTATTGTTCTTACTTTGATACTGTTCAAGAGGAGTTAAAATTGAGTTCTACCAGAAATGTGTTCCCTAAAATTACAGGAAGGTTTTATCTCCAACTGGACTCAACTTCTTTTTGTCTCTTCTAGAAAGTATATATTATTAGTTAGCTTGATTTTTTTCAAACTAACAAATAATGTGAAGCCACTTACTCTTGGGTTCTTGTATAATTAATAGAATTGTTGTATTGATTGAAAAATACGGTTGTCCAAGCAAAAAAGGTAGATATAGCATGTTTTTATTACAAGGTGTCACAAAGGTCATAAATTTTCTTACGATTTATCCTTCGAAGAATAACAAAAATTACTAGTATCATTTGACCTTTTCATTAATAGTAAGGATTAAAGACATTCATATAATACAAACCTGATGATTAAAGATGTTGTACTTTTCTTTGAAGTAGAGTCAGAACACTTTCGCCTTTTACTAAACTGTACGTATTTAATTTCATTTTTCCCTATTTGAATTGTGGTATCAGTAAATGTAAAGATCAAGACACACAAGCTGACCAAAGGCATTACAACTTGATGGACACTTCATCATACTAGATGCAAATCCATGGTCACACATTCAGGTACTGCTTTATGCATGTTAATTTAATCACATTGTTGATACAAATTGATATTAAACTTCTTGATTTTAAAATCTGAGAAGCAAAGAAAATGCTACAAAGTTTAATTAACAAATTTTGATTATATTAATTTTTTTGTCCTTTATTTCTAACTTCAACTGCAATTTTAGTTTTGTCCTTTATCAAGTGCTACAAAGTTCGTAGGTATCGGTAAAAATTTGCATACAATATATTTTTGTTTTGGTACAATTGACCATTCTCTACGAGTCTGCACAAGATAAAAAATAGCAAACATTTTATTGACCAAATAACTTTTCAGCACTGGCCATAAGCACAGCCCTACAGAGGGAATGCAACATTTTGGTGTTCCTACTATCTATATATATAAAAAATACTCTATGACTACTATGGTGCACTTATGGGAAAAACAACTATGTTAGGCCGTGTATATATCTAAACAGACATGATTTTTGTGCATGGTTATAGGTATTCAGCTGCACCATGTATTTGATATCTCCAAGATAGATCCCACATCGACATATACAACATATACAGTTCAATGCCTATCACACCTTGGTATGTCGTGCCTTTTTAGTGAACTTATCCCTATCAAACTTGCATGTACCTCTTATAAAAAAAAAACAATGTGGTTATCTTATATTATTTTTTGCTATGTTGCCATAGAGTGCTTAGCACCATACAGAAAAGGCGCTCAAAACATCAGCGACATCAGACCATCAAGGAGTTCCACCATCTCCAAACTGACGTGGTCGCAATACCACACTCAAAAGGTACTATGCTATCAACCAAGCCTGAGGCAATTATTCAAAAAATAAGAACACAATTCAAAATATTTGGTGCCAAACACATGCACCATAGAACAGAAATAACCAATGCCAACTGCTCTTTCTCACTGATCACACCACATGGTGTTTTCGCATGCAAAAAAAAAAAAAAAAAACCCTCTATATCTGCGAAGAACTAATCAGTTCTTCACAAAAATTATTTTTCAGTCCAAGCAACTAAGAAGGCGGCTCTGTATGAGGGGTGCTGTTTTGGTTTGTTTTATGCATATGTAGAAAGGCAACTATCACTTTTTGCGGTCAGCTAGGCAGGCAAAGAAAGGTACCAGCGGGAGAGAGTAGTTTGTATATAGTTTGTAGTTTGTACATACCTATCTATCTGTACGCGGGCAAACCGCTCAGGTTCGTTATAGCCCTTCAACTGTGGTGCATGTCTTCCCTGGAAAGGGATGACGTGTGGTATCCCATCCAGTTGAACGGCTTATTTAGTTAACATCAGTGGCGGAGCAAAGTTCAAGAAATGGGGGTCAATTGACCCCCATTAATTTATAAAAAGTAATACTATATTTAAAAGTTCACACTTGCAAAATGAAATATTTTGTAGATATGTAATATTTGAACCCCATAAATATTCAAAATATATTCCACTAGTGAACCCCATATTGGATTTGGAAAATTTATTCTTGATGGAAAAAAAATTATTTATATAACATATATATATTAGACCGCCACAAATGTTAATTTTTTCTTTCTCGAATATTAAATGAACTTTCACTTTTAGTAATGATTAGCACATGCATATTGAACTTGAATATGTAACTTTACAATCTATTTTGTTAATATATAGATTTTTTTGTTTATTTAATTGAATATTATAAAGATTAATCAATAACCATAATAATTTTTATGCATCGATTTAGTATGTTTTATTTTTGTTGTTTGTTTATAACATTTCATATTTTGACGATTTCAAAGATGAGACTTCAAAGAATTAAATTAGAAAATAAAAAATCTATTATAACTTATAATTTTTATAAAATTGTTCTATAAAATCTATTCTTATAATTTTTATAAAATTGTTCTACATTTTGTGTCCTAACATTTTTTTAGTACTTTATTGGAATAAAATCGAAATGATTTGTAAAATATCTCCAGCAATTGTTAATGTCTAAATTGTCTATTGCAAGATCAAAATGACACTAATAATCCAAATAGTCATGGATGAGTTTTTCAAGGGCCATTGGATCCGTAATCAATCATAATGAATGATTTAGATTTATCCCTAATAAAAACTCGTCCTAAACAGAATTTTTCCAAAATACATATTGTATGAATTTATTTAATTTCTTGCAATATTAATGCTATAAATTGTTGAACCCCATTGTCAAATTTTCTGGCTCCGCCACTGGTTAACATGATTATATGTTTGTCTACCTTCTGATTGACATATCAAAATTAATCAAGTTTCAATATATACCATGCTTTTGTTGAATTAAACAAATGCTCATCAAACAAGGCAGACAAGCACATGCTGACAAAAATCACACACACAAAAAAAAAACAACACATCTCACAAGGATGCCATACATTTGTTCTGTTACCATAAATTTTGCCTTGCAGTTACAGAAGAACAATAAACAAGCTTTTCTCTTTGTCTATAGTATTGTCTGTTGGTCTATATGGACTTCTAGAGATAGTTGCATTTTTAACTCTTCTTCCAGTAAAACGATAAGATAAATACTAACAACCATCTGTCCTTTTGTGACATATTGGATGAGGTCTTGCAAGGGATGACTCAAGACATGCATTAATAACTGGATCCCTAAGGAGTGGGACACCATACCCCTGCAAACTATGGCACCAGCTAGCTGGAGATTACATCACAGATTATGGAGAAGTCCCAAAGGCTACAAAGTTCCAAGGCCTGATTACAACCATATCTTACAATCCAAATGACTAAATGACCAAATAAAGAAAACGCATACAATAAAAACACTCAAAGACCACACACTACCATATAGCCTACCTATTCTGTCAATCTTCCACGCGCGATGAGATACCTAGTTATAATTATTCACATAATTTGCAGATTTTACAGATTCTGAGTATATTTGAGCATTTCATGCCATTTTGAATTTATTTTAAGTCATTTGATCACAATAATCTATATTGATGCTCTTTATATGGTCTTGAATATGTTTACGAGCTCACTTATTCATAAGAATTGAATTATACATTGTAATTTATCACATAATGTGCAGATTTTATAGATTCTGAGTATATTTGAGAATTTGAAGCTATTTTGCATTCATTTTAAGTGATTTGATCACAACAATATATATTTAAGCTCTTTATTTTTTTCTAGAATATGTTTATGATATAAATTACTCAAAACTACTGGATTATACATTGTAATTATGAATATAATGTGCAGATATGAAAGATTCTGAGTATATTTGAGCATTTCAAGAGATTTTGCATTCATTTTAATTCATTAGATGTCAATAATCTATATTGAACCTCTTTAGATAGTCTACAATATGTTTATGAACTCAATTATTCAAAACGATTGGATTATACATTGTAATTACGCACATAATTTTGCAGATTTTACAGATTCTGAGAATATTTGAATATTTCAAGCGATTTTACATTTATTTTAAGTCAACTGTTAACAATAATCTATATTTAAGTTCTCTTTATATAGTCTCGAATATGTTTATGAACTCACTTATTTAAAAAGTTTGAATTATACATTGTAATTATGCACAAAATGTACAGATTTTAAAGATTCTGAGTATATTTGAGCATTTCAAGCGATTTTCACATTCGATTTAAGAGATTTGTTCACGATAATCTATATTTAAGCTCTTAACAAAGTATAGAATATGTTTAAGAACACACTCATTCAAAACGAATTGATTATTAATTGTAATTACACACATTAATGTGCATATTTGGGTATTTCAAGCGATTTTACATTCAATTATTCAAAATGATTGGATTATATATTGTAATTACGCACATAATTTGTAGAATTTACTGATTCTGAGAATATTTGAATATTTCAAGCGTTTTACATTCATTTTAAGTCATCTGTTCACAATAATCTATATTTAAGCTCTCTTTATAAAGTCTCGGATATATTTATCAACTCACTTATTTAAAAGGATTGGATTATACATTATAATTATGCACAAAATTTTCAGATTTTAAAGATTCTGAGTATATTTGAGCATTTAGCGATTTTTGCATTCAATTTAAGACATTTGTTCATGATAATCTATATTTAAACTCTTCACAAAGTCTTGAATATGTTTAAGAACACACTCTTTCAAAATGAATGGATTATTCATTGTAATTACATACATCAATGCGCAGATTTTACATATTCTGTGTATATTTGGGTATTTCAAGCGATTTTGCATTCATTTTAAGTCATTTGATAACAATAATCTATAATAAAACTCTTTGTAAAGTCTCGAATATGTTTATGTGCTTAATTATTCGAAGCGATTGGATTGTACATTGTAATTATTCACATAATATGCAGATTATACATATTCGGAATATATTTGAGCATTTCAAGCGATGTTGCATTCATTTTAAGTCATTTGATCACCATAATATATATTTAAGCTCTTTATATAGTCTAGAATATGTTTATGATATCACTTATTCAAAACAATTGGATTATACATTGTAATTATGCACATAATGTTCAGATTTGAAAGATTCTGAGTATATCTGAGCATTTCAAGCGATTTTGCTTTAATTCTAAATCATTTGATCACAATAATCTATATTTAAATTATTTATATTGTGTAGAATATGTTTATGTGCTCAATTATTCGAAGCGATTGGATTGTACATTGTAATTATTCACATAATATGCAGATTATACATATTCGGAATATATTTGAGCATTTCAAGCGATGTTGCATTCATTTTAAGTCATGTGATCACAATAATCTATATTTATGCCCTTTATATAATCTAGAATATGTCTATGAGGTCAAGTATTAAAAAAGATCGGTTTATAAATTGTAATTATTCACATAATGTGCAGATTTAACAAATTCTAAGTATATCTGAGCATTTTAAGCGATTTTGCGTTCATTTTAAGTAATTTGATCACAATAATCTAATTTAAGCTCTTTATATAGTTTAGAATATGTTTATGAACTCACTTATTCTAAATAATTGGATTATACATTCTAATTATTCTCATAATATACGGAGTTTACAATTTTTTAGTATATTTGAGCATTTCAAACGATTTTGTATTCATTTTAAGTCATTTGACCATAGTGTTCTATATTTATGATCTTTATATTGTTTAGAATATGTTTATAAACTAAGTTATTCAAAACGATTGAATTATACATTGTAATCACGCAAATAATGTGCAGATTTTAAAGATTCTGAGTATATTGGAGTATTTCTTGTGATTTTGCATTCATTTTAAGTTATTTAATCAAAATAATCTCTATTTAAACTCTTTATATAGTCTATAATATGTTTATGAGATTAATTATTCAAAACGATTGGATTATACATTGTAATTATTCACATAATGTGCATATGTTACAGATTCTAAGTTTCTTTGAACATTTCAATCGATTTTCCATTCATGTTAAGTCATCCGATCACAAAAATCTATATCAAGCTTTTCATATAGTCTAGAATATGTTTATGAGCTAATATATTCAAAACGATTGGATTGTACATTGTAATTATTCACATAATGTGCATATTTTACCGATTCTTAGTATATTTAAGCATTTCAAGTCATGTTGCATTCATTTAAATTCTTTTGATCACAATCATCTATATTTAAGATCTTCATACTGTCAAGAATATGCTTACAAACTTACTTATTCTAAACGATTGCATTATACATTGTAATTACGCACATAATATGTAGATTTTAAAGGTTCTGTGTATATTTGAGCATTTCAAGCAATTTTGCATTTATTTAGGTATTTGGTCACAATAATCTATAATTAAGCTCTTTATAAAGTCTAGAATATGTTTATGAGTTCAATTATTTAAAACGATTGGATTGTACATTGTAATTATTCACATAATATGCAGCTTTGACAGATTCTGAGTATATTTCAGCATTTGAAGCGATTTTGCATTCATTTTATGTCATTTGATCACAATAATGTACATTTAAGCTTTTTATATTGTCTAGAATATGTTTATGATATCACTTATTTAAAACGATTTGATTATATATTGTAATTATAAAAATAATTTTCAGATTTTAATGATTCTGAGCATATTTGAGCATTTGAAGCGATTTTGCATTAATTTTATTTCCATTGATCACAATAATCTATATTTAAGCATTTTATATTGTGTAGAATATGTTTATTAGCTCAATTATTCAAAACAATTGGATTATACTTTGTAATTATTCACATATTGTGCTGATTTTCCATATTCTGAGTATATTTGAACAATTGAAGAGATTTTGCATTCATTTTAAGTCATTTGGTCACAATAATCTATATTTATGCTCTTTATTTAGTCTAGAATATGTTTATGAGGTCAATAATTTCTAAAATATTGGTTTATACATTGTAATTATTCACATAATGTGCAGATTTGACAAATGCTAAGTATATCTGATCATTTTAACCGATTTTTCATTCATTTTAAGTTATTTGATCACAATAATTGATATTTAAGCTTTTTATATAGTTTAGAATATGTTTATGAACTCACTTATTCCAAAAGATTCGATTATATATTATAATTATTCACATAATATACAGATTTTACAATTTCTGAGTATATTTGAGAATTTCAAACGATTTTGTATTCATTTTAAGTCATTTGACCACAGTAATCTGTATTTATAATCTTTATATAGTTTAGAGTATGTTTCTGTAATATAAGTTATTAAAAACGATTGGATTATACATTTTAATTGCACACATAATGTACAGATTTTAAAGATTCTGAGTATATTGGAGCATTTCAAGCGATTTGCATTCATTTTAAGTCATTTGATCACAATAATCTATATCTACGCTCTTTATATTGTCTAAAATATATTTATGAGCTCAATTATTCAAAACAATTGGATTATACATTGTAATTATTCACATATTGTGAAGATTTTACTGATTTTGAGTATAATTAAGCATTTTAAGTGATGTTGCATTTATTTTTAGTCATTTGATCACAACAATCTATATTTATGCTCTTTATATAGTATAAAATTTGTTTATGACGTCAATTATTAAAAAAGATTTTTTATACATTGTAATTATTCACATAGTGTGCAGATTTGACGAATTCTAAGTATATTTGAGCATTTTAAGTGATTTTGCATTTATTTTAAGTCATTTGATCACAATAATCTATATTAATCTCTTTATATAATTTAAAATATTTTTATGAACTCACTTATTCCAAACGATTGGATTATATAATATAATTATTCACATAATATATGGATTTTACAATTTCTGAGTATATTTGAGCATTTCAAAAGATTTTGTATTCATTTTAAGTCCTTTGACAACAGTAATCTATATTTATGATCTTTGTTGTTTAGAATATTTTTCTGAACTAAGTTATTCAAAACGATTGGATTATACATTGTAATTACGCACATAATGTGCAGATTTTAAATATTCTGAGTATATTGGAGCATTTCAAGCGATTTTGCATTTATTTTAAGTTATTTGATCACAATAATCTAAATTTAAGCTCTTTATATAGTCTAAAATATGTTTAAGAGCTCAATTATTCAAAACGATTGGATTATCCATTGTAATTATTCACATAATGTGCATATTATACAGATTCTAAGTTTGTTTGAGCATTTCAATTGATTTTGCATTCATTTTAAGTTATGTAATGACAATATTCTATATTTATGCTGTTTATATAGTCTAGAATATGTTTATGAGCTCACATATTCAATATGATTGGATTATACATTGTAATTATTCACATAATATGCAGATTTTACAGAATCTGTGTATATTTAAGCATTTCAAGCGATTTTGCATTCACTTTAAGTCATTTGATGGCAATAATATATATTTATGAACTCATTTATTCGAAACGATTGGGTCATACATTATAATTATTCACATAATTTGCAGATTTTACAGATTCTGAGATATTTGAGCATTTCAAGCGATTTTAAATTCATTTTAAGTCATTTGATCACAATAATCTATAATGATACTCTTTATATGGTCTAGAATATGTTTATGAACTCATTTTTTCATAAGCATTGGATTATACATTGTAATTTATTACATAATGTGCATATTTTAAAGATTCTGAGAATATTTGAGCATTTCAAGCGATTTTGCATTCATTTTTACTTATCTGATCATAATAATTTATAATTAAGCTCTTTATATAGTCTCGAATATGTTTATGAACTCACTTATTTAAAAAAATTAGATTATACATTATAATGCTGCACATAATGTACAGATTTGAAAGATTCTTAGTATATTTGAGCATTTCAAGCGATTTTGCATTCATTTTAATTCATTCGATCTCAATAATTTATATTTAAGCTCTTTACATAGTCTCGAATATATTTATAAACTCACTTACTTAAAAGGATTGGATTATACATTGTAATTATTCACATAATATACAGATTTTACAGATTCTTAGTATATTTGAGTATTTCAAGTGATTTTACATTAATTTTAAGTCATTTGATCACAATAAGCTATATTTATACTTTTTATATAGTTTAGAATATTCTTATGAACTTATTTATTCAAAACGATTAGATTATACATTGTAATTATTCACACAATATGCATATTTTACAGATTCCAAGTATATTTGAGCATTTTAAGCGATTTTTCAATCATTTTAAGTCATTTGATCACAATAATCAATATTTAACCTCTTTATTTTGTCTAGAATATGTTTATAATATAATTTATTCAAAACAATTGGATTATACATTGTAATTATGCACATTATGTGCAGATTTGAAAGATTCTGAGTATATTTGAGCATTTCAATCGATTTTGCATTAATTTTAATTTATTTGATCACAATAATTTATATTTAAACTTTTTATATAATCTGGAATATATTTATGAACTCATTTCTTTAAAACGATCAGATTATACATTCTAATTCTTCACATAATGTGCAGATTTTATACATATTCAGAGTATATTTGAGCATTTCAAGTGATTTTGTATTTATTTTAAGTGATTTGATCACAGTAATACATATTTAAGCTCTTTATTTTGTCTAGAATATATTTATGATATAACTTACTCAAAACGATTTGATTATATGTTGTAATTATGCACATAATGTGCAGATTTGGAAGACTATGAGTATATTTGATCAATTCAAGCGATTTATTTATCACAATAAGCTATATTTATGATTTTTATATAGTTTAGAATATGTTTATGAACTCACATATTCAAAACAATTAGATTATGCATTGTATTTATTCACATAATGTGCGGATTTTACAGATTCTTAGTATATTAAAGCATTTCAAGCGATGTTGCATTCATTTTAATTCATTTGATCACAATCATCTATATTTAAGATCTTTATACTGTCAAGAATATGTTTACGAACTTACTTATTCTAAACAATTGCATTATATATTGTAATTACGCACATAATATGTAGATTTTAAAGGTTCTGTGTATATTTGAGCATTTCAAGCGATTTTGCATTTACTTAAGTCATTTGGTCACAATAATCTATAATTAAGCTCTTTATAAAGTGTAGAATATGTTTATGAGTTCAATTATTCAAAAAGATTGGATTGTACATTGTAAATATTTAAGATCTTTATACTGTCAAGAATATGTTTACGAACTTACTTATTCTAAACAATTGCATTATATATTGTAATTACGCACATAATATGTAGATTTTAAAGGTTCTGTGTATTGAGCATTTTAAGCGATTTTGCATTTATTTAAGTCATTTGGTCACAATAATCTATAATTAAGCTCTTTATAAAGTGTAGAATATGTTTATGAGTTCAATTATTCAAAATGATTGGATTGTACATTGTAATTACGCACATAATGTACAGATTTGAAATATTCAGAGTATATTTGAGCATTTCAAGCGATTTTGCATTCATTTTTAAGTCATTTGATCACAATAATCTATATATATGTTATTTTTATAGTCTAGAATATATTTATGTGGTCAATTAATCAAAAATATTGGTTTATACATTGTAATTATACACATAATATACAGATTTTTCAGATTTGAGTATATTTGAGCATTTCAAGCGATTTTGCATTCATTTTAAGTCCTTTGATCACAATAATCTGTATTTAAACTCTTTATATAGTCTAGAATATGTTTATGAGCTCACTTATTCAAAACGATTGGATTATACATTATAATTATTCACATATTTTGCATATTTTATAGATTCTGAGTATAATTGAGCATTTCAAGCCATTTTGTATTCATTTTAAGTGTTTTGATCACATTAATTTATATTTAAGCTCTTTATATAGTCTAAAATATGTTTGTGATATCACTTATTCAAAACAATTGGATTATACATTGTAATTATGCACATAATATGCAGATTTTAAAGATTCTGAGTGTATTTCAAGCGATTTTTTTTTTTGCATTCAATATAAGAAATTTGTTCACAATAATTTATACTTAAGCTTTTTACATAGTCTAGAATATGTTTATGAGCTCACTTATTCAAAACAATTAGATTATACATTGTAATTACGAACCTAATGTGTAGATTTTAAAGATTCTGAGTATATCTGAGCATTTCAAGAGATTTTGCATTCATTTTAAGTCACTTGATCACAATAATCTATATTTAAGCTCTTTATATAGTCTAGAATATGTTTAGGAGATCAATTATTCAAAACTATTGGATTATATATCGTAATTATTAACATAATATGCAGATTTTACAGATTCTGAGTATATTTGAGCATTCCAAACGATTTTGTATTATTTTAAGTCATTTGATCATAATAATCTATATTTATGATCTTTATATAATTTAAAATATATTTATAAACTCACTTATTCAAAATGATTGGATTATACATTGTAATTATTCACATAATTTGCTGATTTAATAGATTCTTAGTATATTTGAGCATTTCAAGCGATTTTGCATTCATTTTAAATCATTTGATCACAATATGTTTAAGCTCTTTATGTGGTTTAGAATATGTTTATGAACTCACTTATTTAAAACGATTGGATTATACATTGTAATTACGCACATAATGTGCAGATTTTACCGATTCTGAGTATATTTGAGTATTTCAATCGATTTTGTATTTATTTTAAGTCATTTTATCATAATAATCTATATTTAAGCTCTTTATATAGTCTAGAATATGTTTATTAACTCACTTTTTCAAAACGATTAGATTGTGTATTTATTTATGCACATGATGTGGATATTTTATAGATTCTTAGTATATTTTAACATTTCAAACAATTTTGCATTCATTTTAAGTTATTTGGTCACAATAATCTATATTTAACCTTTTCATATAGTCTAGAATATGTTTATGAGCTTAATTATTCAAAACGATTGGATTATACATTGTAATTATTCACATGATATGCAGATTTTACAGATTATGAGTATATTTGAGCATTTCAAGCGATTTTGTATCCATTTTAAGTCATTTGATCACAATAATCTATATTAAGCTCTTGATATAGTTTAGAATATGTTTGTGGACTCAGTTATTCAAAACGATTGGATTATACATTGTAATTATTCACATAATGTGTAGATTTTATAGATTCTGAGTATATTTGAGCATTTCAAGGGATATTACATTCATTTAAGTAATTTGATCACAATAATCTATATTTATGTTGTTTATATAGTCTAAAATATGTTTATGATCTTACTTAAAACATGATGATATTGATATTTTAGTTAGATATTCACATTATTATTAACATATATAAAAAATAATATAATAGAAACCAAACTTTAAATTATGTAAAAAAAAAAAATTTTGTATCGAGCGAAGCTCGATGTCCAACCCTAGTTAAAATGTTAAATTATGTAGAGATAGAAATACATTAATAGTTAGAAGACAAATTGAATTAGTGATAAGGTATTTGAAGATCAATTAGTGATGAGGTATTATTTAATCTCACAGTCACGAAACTTATTGTATTTTGTTTGCTTTTTATTTATATTGATTTCCTTTTACAATTTAATTTTGATAATTATTTTTTCGTTTATTTTACTGAATTCTAAACTGGGAATGGGACAAAAAGGTGAGCAATTAATGAGATTATAGAAACAGGTAATTAACACAAAATTGAAGGTTCGAATGATTAGTGATTTAGATTGTATCTTGCTTACAATATTATTCCAATATTTCATCAAATTGTGTAATAAATTAATTTATTCAAGTAATAAAAAATAAAGTTTCTGTCTTTGGTGATACATATATTCGAAATTTTAAATAGAAATATTCCTTTTAATTTCCAGCAGTTATATATTATAATTTCTCAGAAGATTGTGTAATAAAATCAACATATTTATTGTGAAATAATGTCACCAGATAAAATGACTATTTTAGAGTGTAATCTCTTTGGAGTGGTTTTTTTTTTTTTTAGTCTCTGGAGTTAAGAAGCAGATTCTGTTAATAACGGATTGAGAGATTGTGTTTATTTTAATGAGAAAATTTTTTATGTGCCACTCAAAACTAAAATCTCCTCTTTTTGCCACAAATTAGTGTATTTATAGCCACAAATGAAAAAGTTTTAAAAGATTTGAAAAAAAATAGTAAAAAAATTTCAAAAACTGTAAAATTTTGTTTGTTGTGAGATTTCAATATATAGATTGGGTTGGTTAAATTATATTTGACAATTTGTGAAACCACCGACCAAAACGATCAAGGTGCATGAAAGCTTATATGAATCATGATTCACAATAGATTTACTTAAAACTAAATAACTTACAGTGGAACATGATAAATTCAATTCTTTTTCTTAAGGACAGACTTACGTGACATCATTGCTCTATGAACTGCATGGCATTCCTATGTGTTATTTTGTTTGAACTTTGAAGTCTTTAGAAGATACTAGTGACGAGACACAAACCTATAGGAATGTAAAATTGTTTCATATGAAAGTGTTCTTTTAAAAAAAAAATCCCTCCTGCTTATGAAGTTGTTTCGATAAGGAATAGAGAGAAAAAAAAAAGTTACTCATTCTCTATTTATATAGTCAAACTTTAATAAAATAACGTTACATAAGGAAAAAAAACTTATACCATCTAAATAGGTGATAAGGAAAAAAAAACTTAATTATACCATCTAAATAGGTGGTAATTAGGTCCCACGATAGAAAAAGAAATTTAAGCAATCTTAATTTCCATTAATACCCTCTCATTATATGATCATTTAATAAAATAACAATAACATTTTGGTCTTTAAAGAATTAAATATTATGTTATTTCTCTTTATTCTATAAACAAACATACGATTACATAACTTGACATAAATTTATGTTTCCTTAAGTTTTGTCATCACTTATTCCGCAACCAAATACCTCCTGTATGCTTATTTTATATATAACAGATGTCAATTGTCATGTCATAAGAAGGATCAGATTTTATCTCTGCTGAACAAGTTATGGCAAAGGATTGGCCAATAAATGTGCAGACAAGATAATCTTAGTATCGGGTAGTATTAATGTCGAATGATGTCACACAACAATATCTGTTCAAATATTGAACTTACTACCAATCCCCATCCGCTCCAGCGCGGGACCGTCCAGCGCAGTCTACGAACCGTCCGATCTGATCTGGACGGTTCGAGCCTATCAATCTAGTTACATGCACGGGGCTCCCTTTGCCATTGAGATTAAATCAGACGGCTGTGATTCCTGCGCTGCACGGTCCCACGCGGGACTGGATTTCATTTCACTTACTACTGCAGATAGTCAATAAAACATGAATAAAAAGTCATTTTTGTCATTCAATGCTTTTAAAGTAATGTACTAAAGAAAATGTCTGTACATAGATTATGCATTGTAAATGATGGACCCCGTTATTAGTTGCACCATTTGTGTGGTGGGTGTTGTTTTCGCAAAAGAAACATTGAACAAGTACAAATTTGGAAAAAAAAAACCAAAAAAAGCATGGAAGGGCACCATTATAACTTATAAGATAAGATACGCAAAAAGCACAGCTATTAGAAATAAGCTTTGTTTCTTACAAATTACATTTTTACGGACTTGAAGGATGAAAATAACATTTTCTTCCTTTAGAAATATAGGAAATCCATTCGGTACCGGAAGCAATCATGGAGCCGTAAATAATTAATTATATATTAATTATTATTTTATTTTTTATAAAACATGTCTCTGTCTTGAGTATGATCAATGTTCATTACAACAGGAGAGCAAGTGTGATTCGACAATCTTATCATGTTGCATCATTTTTTTTTTTGTTTGAGAGTATACTTTTATGTGAAACTTCTTATTGAAATTTTTTTTTCATCGAATTATTTTTTTGACTATTAACAATTCAACAAGTCTACTTTTATCGATTCCATTTGTTTAAAATTAATGAATACTACTATTACATTTAGTACCAATCAATACAATGTTTACCTTAAATATTGAAAATGGACAACCTATCTTTGTCAAATAAGATCTTTCTTTTTACATAACACATATTAAAATTGTCCCATACATTGGATGGGCACTGCTGTTGGTAGTCAATAAAACATGAATAAAAAATCATTTTTGTCATTCAATGCTTTTAAAGAAATGTACTAAGAAAATGTCTGTACATAGAATATACATTGTAAATGATGGACCCCGTCATTAGTTGCGCCATTTGGACAAAAAAAACAAACATGGAACTATGGAAGGGCACCATTAGAATTTATAAGATAGTAAGATGCGCAAAAAGAAATAAGCTTTGTTTCTTAAAGATTACAATTTTACGGACTTGAAGGATGAAAATAACATTTTCTTCCTTGAAAAGAGAGGAAATCCATTTGGTACCGGAAAAAATCATGGAAAGAAAAATGTTGAAGGATCACTAATTCACAATTAATGCCGTGGTGCCTCAGGTAGCAATACGATTGTCAATTGCATAGAGTAGCCGTAAGTGATGGGAAGGGGAATCTACGAGGCGCGATTGGTTTGGTGAATGGTGTTGTTGTTTGGGAATTTTGACTTGCATGCTAGACGAGCTTTTGCCTGGAGAGAAAATAATATGTCGCTGACTGGTGGGTCTAGCATGTCAGATTTATTAGATGGTTGCTCCCGCACGCCTACGTGTTTGTAGGCTTGGTTAACGTTTACAACGGCAACATAATGGACCATTTAGTTTGTTGTTCCGTTCCAACAACGGTATGCACTGAAACAATTCGTTAGTCGTTCCGTTTGAACAAGACGTAGCGGAACGACTCAATGTACACTGTATTTCACACAAACGTATGTCGAAATCCGTCCCGTTTCGAAAATGTATATCAAAATCTGTTCCGCCACTCGTTCCGTCCAAACGGTATACCGTCGGCACATATATTACACTCTTTGATTGATCAACTGCGTAACTATTCCAATAACAACAACTAAGTCTTTTGTCCCAAACAAGTTGGGGCCAAACAAGTTGGGAAACTGCATAACTATTCCATTGCATATATATATAATAAGTTAATACATATATATATATCACAACTGTTTAATCATTGAAACATATATACAAAGTTGTATGTGTGGAATAATACAACTAAGATTCATGTTTTACAAGAATGGTATGAACTTTGGTCTGACATGAATAAACTTATAAATTATTGACCGTTTAATACAACTCTGTTTCCAAAACAAAGCAGAAAGTAAGGTCCTTGCTAAATGATAACAGTTAATGATAGATATTTTTTAACAACAATAGTTCTTCATATTACTCACAAACATCAAATCTTTGCCACAAAGAGAGAGAGAGAGAGAGAGAGAGACGTTCCTTGAAAGATAAATGGCAAACTGCCTTAGTCACACAATCACTACTTTGGAAGCACTGTACAACTGTTTGTACGTAAACAGCTTTCAAGAGAACGTATGCTCTTTCCGTACAAAGAAAAAGATTAAAAGATCCGTATAAAGAAATTAAATTTAACAAAAATAAAATTTAAGAGGCCATTTTTGAGAAGGGGCTGGCAAAAACAGATTGGATACAGAGATATAGTGTTCAAAACATTCGATACAACTTTCAAAAAATAATCACATGTTTCGCAAAAGAAAATGCTGATAATACATTTGTAAGGTTAAAAAATGTAATATTATCATAACAAATTTGTAGGTTAAAAAATTATATTTTAACTCACAAAAATCAACCACTTAACTGTTATCATAGTGGTAGCCAAAATATAACAGGAAAAAAAATGAGTAGATGTAATTTGTAATTAACTATATTACTTCAATTAATAATAAAATTGTATATAATATACTTTGAAGCCAAAATTCAAATCATATATGGGGCTTTGAAACGGATATATAGTTATCAAAAACCGGATCCGGACAATAATCCGTATCAGTTACACAAATATGCATATCGTATTTGTATATGTCAAAGATAGAATACGTGCACGTCTGCGTGTGTGTCCGTGTGTGTATGTGTGTGTGTGTGTGTGTGTGAAGTTGTGAGATAGGTTCAAAATCTCCTAGATTTGTCAAGGAGATACAAATACCTTATAGTTTAAATTTGTTCGAGTATGAAAATTGTCAACCATCTCTCTCCATTCTTTTTATTATGGTAATAATACTTCAAACCAAATTCTAAATGTGAAAACATATGTCAAGAGAGCATGCTCTCTGTTAGAAAGTATACTTAAAACCAGAGGGTGTGCCTACAGAATCGCACTAAGCACACTAAACAGTAAACCTGGATCACTAGGGAAAAAAGAAAATTTCACGAATTGTATTTGATTCCTCTCACCTATTTGTGGAGCTGAAGGTAAGCAGGCGGGAATGGCCAACCATTTGCAAGCATGCTTGGCTTTATAATAACTTGTCGAAAGCATTCATGATTACTTATTCAATGGTAAGTCAAGCGCGCCATTTGTTTTATGTATTTTAGTGATCCAAATATAATTTCTGTTGGCACACTAAGTGCCTTCTTAACTATTTCAATTGGACCAACGATAGGTTGAGAAATTAGATGCATGTTATTTTTTGGCTCCTCTTCTGAAATATTCAAATTCTCCTCGAGCATTGGAGGTTTCTCTTCTAAAATGTTCAAATTCTGCTCGACCCTTGGAGCCGGAGGTTCTTCTTCTAAAATGTTCAAATTCTGATTGAGCATTGGACACTCCACAATGATCAAAGTTGGACTCAAACTTTCTGGGTTGTTTGTGCCAGACTTTTTTTTGAGTTTCAGGACAGACGAACATAATTTTTTATCACTGGACATTACTGTGAACTTACTGCGCATTAATTTCATCTGCAAATTTGAGACACCTTTCCACCTTTCAAGAACCAACCAATTGCTGTCCAGTCCCTCAACTCCTGCCAATTGATCACGATTAATACTAGCTCTTTGAAGCATTGGCAAATTAGATAACTGAAGAGACCTTAGCTTTTGACAGAGGGACACATGCAATTCACGAAGACAAGGAAAATAATTCTTCTTTCCTTTTGGCCTATACCACTTCTCCAATTCAGGCATGTCGTAAAAAGAAAGAGTCTCAAGTGACAGGAATGACACCATAAAATAGCCATAAAACTCATCCCCCACATTTTTCAAACCCTTCAATCCTTCCAATTTAAGATGCTTAAGCACCGGAAGTTGCCCAACTGCTGGAAGTTTTTTACATTTTCTGCAGTTAGCAAGTTTCACGTATGTCAGCCTTGCAAATTTGGGATGTGAAAACCAAAAAGGGAACTCAGTACCTCTATATCCTTCCACAACAATGTGCTGGATATTTATGTGAGGTTGGAGAATCTCAAGCAGCTTTATATCATTGTTTGTGGTCCGTGATTTAACTGAAGTGCTCCAATGAAGAGTAAGATGTGTCAGGTATTCTTTACTCCCCAAGTTTGGTTTCATAGAATCGATTACATGTTCATGACATAAGTGCTGTAGACCCGTAATATGCAGTTCACTCCGTAAATAGTTCAATCTATTCAGTTCATCTAATGTTGCTGATCCTTCTCTGCTTACTGCAAAAGCTGATAAGGACTGAAGGTTTGTCAATCTCCCAATGCCAACTGGCATCATCTTGACATCCCATGGTGAGAAAATAAGATGGCGTAAATTTTCCATACAGTTAAGTTTTGTTGGCAAGGTTAAGCAGGAAATATGAGTTCGAAGTTCAAGAGTCTGTAAATTATGGAGGTTGCAGATAGTTTCAGGTAAACATTGCCCTGAAAGACCAAGGAACCGTAGATGCTTGAAATAACAAATTGATTCAGGCAGCTCCACCGCCTTCCAAAAGTTCAAGTCCAAAACACGCAGATACTGCAGATAAGGAGCGGTAAAGAAATGCCGCCCGAGACCAAATCTAGTTTGATTATAACTGTAAATCAGAAGTGATTTTAATGGCTGGAAATTTTGAAATGGTTCAAAACTTATCAGCACATCATTCTTTACTACAATCGTCAGATTTCAGAAGTACCATTGTTCTTTCAATAAAGCAGAAAAGCTTGTAAGTGCAATATCAATATTCTGTGCCAACAAGGGCTTATACCTAAAACCCTTACAATTGTTATTATCTATCTCTTCGCTCTTAAATATAGCAGTTTCTCCACCTACTAGCCATATTGATAGATCATGCATTGTGAACTTGGATAGCATCATCCTTTCTCTGTGGACTACACTACATTGAAAAATGATCTTCGTATGAAATCATTCACATATGTGTGCCCGACTTCTATCTGGTTACTGTCCTCGGCCTGAATTAAACCTTGTGCATTCCATATTCTAACCAAGCTATCAGCCTCAAACAAATGACCTTGTGGGAACATGGCACAGCTCCTGAAACAAGGTTTAAGATGTGCTGGAAGACCATGATAGCTTAAACTCAAAATATGCATCTCTTTTCTGCACTCTTCTAGGTCCCAGACATTGCTTTGCAAAATATCTTCCCATGCTTCTTTGGTACAAAAAGCTAAAAGAAAGAGAACCGAGTGCTCTCAGCACCACAGGAACACCGCTGCACTTCGCTACTAATTTTTGTCCAATCTCCATAATTCTTTCAGGTATCGTTGTTGAATTTCTTCCATTGAATGCATAATGTGAAAACAGTGCCCAACTATCCATCCAGGACAAACCACGCAAAGGGATTGAAACGTCTGCCCCCATGCACTTTGCAACAGTATCATTCTCTGTTGTGATCATAATGCAGCTGCCTCGCACTCCACAAGCAGCACCCATTGCAATACTTTCCACCTTCCTGAATTCACATCTTGTACATTATTCAGTACAAGCAAGAATTTCTTCTCTGCCAGAACTTCTTCGAGACGAAACCGAAGAGCACTGAGCTGGCAAAGCGCACATTCTTGATATGTGAAAGACTCTATGATTTTTTTTGAGATTGTAATCTCATCATCTAATGGACAGACCCAAACCCACCCTTTTAATTGAAATTTGTTTTGTATCACTGTATCACTAAAAACAAGCTTTGCAACTGTGGTCTTTCCAATACCAGCCATTCCAACTAATGCAACAACCCAATAGTGAAAATTTAAATCAAAATTAATTAAGGTGTCAATCACCGCCTTTGTTTCAATCTCCCGGCCAAAGATTTCTGAGGGATCCAGAAAGGAAGAAGATGGCAGTCTACCACAGGACTGAAATTTTCTAATGCCGTCTTCTTCACTTAAACAAAAGGTATCCCGTGCTTGGCATACCTCATGATATCGTTCTGTAACTCTCTGTATTTTAGAGAGAAATGAAGTGTCATACCTGGGAGAAAAAATCGAACCAGTCACATCAAGTTTTCTCTTCCTACTGTTGCATGGTTTTGGTGCTCCATTTTCATCGAATCCCAGCTGTAGTTGAAGTCTGATAGTATATCATCAGCATCATAAGCAACTTCTCTGAGTTCACGCAACCAGAGTTTCTCAGACAAAGCCGTTATCTCTCTTTCATCAGCATCTGCCAGTTCAGTTCGGATTCTTCCCGTCATGCTTCTCAACTTCTCCATCTCTCTAGCAATGTTACTTTCTCCATAGGAACCTTGGATCATTGACCGTATTTTGGAGGCTAGGTTAGAAATGGAAGGGAAAAGTTCATCAACCATTTTTATCTTCTTTTCTCCTATGCGAGATCTGTTATAATGAGAAATGCTGAGGCCAACCCCTGGCTTAGCCTTTTCAACCAAATGATTTTTTCTTCTTGATTTAAACTATTGTTAACTTAAGATGCATTGAACCAGCCTAGAAAAATCCCAATATGTCTACAAAGATCAAATATCATTTTTTTTGTAATAATATATTACAGTGGTTGGGAAACAGAGGAGCCACACGATTAGACGCGTTCTTTTGAAGGTTAATTGGCGAGAGGTGAGCTACATGCATTATCTTGTAAGTTAACTATTATAAGTTTATAACAGTAAGTGGTAAAGTAGGAGTGTAGGACTATGCATTAAGGAGCTTATTTTTATTTTTATTTATTTATTTATTTATTTATTTATTATTATTATTATTGGAAATGAAGAAGTCTTCGAGTTGCACAAGTTAAATTACTTTGATGAACTTGATCTTAAATTAAGAACTTCCTCACCTAATACCTTAGAAAATATATCAATGACATCTACATGTATCGCTATATATATTGTCTTGTAAGTTCTAGGTGATTTCTGATGCCAACAACTCAGGATAAGGACTTCGCTTTATAATATTGGTGCATTTCTTTTCAATATGGTTCCGTTTAGATGGTGTGGAAATAAGAGGAATAAGGAAATAAGTATTGAGAAGTGTGTAATTTTGTGAAAATTTTAGATTGTTTATAATAAATTTGGGAGTAGAAAGAAATTATTCTTTTATTCTTAGGCTCATCCAAACGGAGCCTATATGTATGGAACATTTTTAGGATAAGTGGATAACCATGTCGAGGTTAAAGAAACAAGAAAATATTTCAGGGAGGGTAGGTGAGTAATGATGTAAAATAACGCTCAGTTTTCCCAATATACTTTTGTTATGGTTTCGTCATTAGTGTTAAGTTCAAATAAAGAACGAACGAACTTGACCCTAGGCAGTCAGCACTCACCAGGAATGAAACAAGGCCCTAAAACCAAATTACTTTATATTTGGATTCATGAGTACCCACCATAAATCTGTTTTTTTTTTAACTCTTTCGAGCTTAGGATTTAAAGGCTAGGCTTTTTCCAACTTCTCCAGACAATGAATAGAATAAAATTAGAATTAGTTATTCGAACTAAGAAATATTATTTCTAAACAATCAAGAATAAGTTTTTTGAGGTCTATAGTGTTATTTTTAAGTTGTCTAATGTCTAGATTAAATTTTTATTTCTAGAATATTTTGATCATCTTCTTAATGTAGATTAAAAAATTAGTTGGAATCACTTTTTAATCCGGATTAAAAAAATGATCCAAACACTCTAGGAATAAAATTTAATTCTGTTATTGAACCACTTAACAATAATAACACTCTAAATGATAAAAAAATTATTTTTGATCGTTTAGGATTAAAAATTTTAATCTCGAATAATTAATTCTATCCTTAATCTTATATGATCCAAACGGAGCTAATTGTGTTTAATTAATTCGTTCTATGTATCAAGTCTGAATAAAGACGGAGATGGAAGGATGTTATGACAGCATCATCTCTCTCGAGTCTCGACTGAATTCATATCTGTCGCCGCAGACAATTAATCAATTATTGATGGGCCAGGTTTACATTGGGCTCAGCTATGCTACGAAACGGGTTTCTTAAAGTCAAACCCGATTCGATTAAATCTGATCAATGAAATCGAAAAGGAGAAACCAATGGGACATCTTATTAAGATGTCCAGAGTGGACATCTCTTGTTGAGGACCATCCGATCTAAATACACGGTGGGATTTTAAGCACTCATCTTTCTCCCTCAAAACAAAACAAAAAATAGAAAGGTTTGGTTCGAGTCTTCGAGAGGATACGATTCTCGCTGGTCTCCGCCTCCTCTTCCCTCTCCCTCTCGCCTCTCATCTCTCTCTCACTCCAGAAAAGGAAATCGAAGAGAAAATTGAAATCGATCAATTCGCCGCCTGATCTGTCGCTCGCCTCCTCCCTCCGCCGTCTCCGCTCAGTCATTCACAACTCTGACGAGGCGAACGATCAGTGGGCCCCACTGGTGTTGTAGTTTTTATACATGCCCTTGTCTCACTGGCCTAAGCGCAACAGCACCGTGTTGCGGATTTGAATGCCAAGTTTTCGATCTAATTTTTCAATTTCTCTAAGTTGAACTAATTTGTACAAAATGGCCTGCTATAAACTCTTCTATAGTTTAATTTTTTGTTAATTTCTGTCAATTTCTGATTAATATGTTGTTACAAATTGAAATGTCTGGTTAATTTCTTAATTGTTTGTTAATTTTGGTTTAATATTTGCTCACCTCTTCGAAACTGACCAAATTTTATCTCTCTTTTTGTTGAGCTAATTAACTGCTATATAAATATATTATACTGATTGTAGAACCTTCAAGGATCACTTTTGTAATTGCTATCCCATCTGCACTGGCATAGAGTGAATTATTATATTCAGTGTTTGCCAAATGAAATATATTTTTGTTTAACTAGCATACTGCACAAATAAAGAGATTGACGTTTGCACAAAAGAAGTAGAAAAAGAAAAAAAATTAAATATTAATTTATAGACAAAACATTCAATTGTATATTGTGTACATAACTGCTCTATTAATCTCATTACTTTACCGTTACTGTAATGTTAATGTTATTTCTCATATTGTATATTTGACTATTTTTCTTGCATTTATTCACTATTTTAAGTGCATGCGCTATGCTTAAAATCAAGTTTTCAGTACCATTCTCTTCTAAGCTGAATGCACTATGAATGACATAAAATCAAGTTTTAAGTGAAATAAAACTGCTATGGCCTATGGCTACTGCACTATGAAAGTAGCTCTTTGTATTAATATCTTAATGAAATGAAAGTATTGAGTTACATCCAAACAGTGGAGTACATGAATGACTTTCATCCCTCCAACATGAAGCAATGATTGGGCATCCAAATATTTACAAGATGATTTATGGTATTATCAACAGGACCTACATAAAGTACACTGGAGTATAAAATTAAAATTACCAGATTCAACAATTTGGCTCACGACATTATTCCATTAGCTAAAAGCTTACGTTGTTAAAATAAACAAAAAGCTAGAACTATATTAACAGTCACATCTTGAGCTAGAACTGTTAACATTTAAGTAAATATCATTTTAAGTAAATTACATTTAACTTTGCAAACTTTGCACTCTCATTTCTTTTCTACAAAATGTTGCCAAAAAAAAATAGACTACTTTTGTCTAATCTTCTCTGCAAAATGTGGTCAAAATGATCCACAACATCTTGTCTACGGTTCTGAAATTCTCAAACCGCTGTAAATAAATAAATAGTATATGAACAAATTTAAATTTTTCTATGTGAACACATGTATCAGTACCTCCTGTAACAGCACGACAGCACGTCAGCACCTCATATATCAGCCCCACATAGGCCCCTGTACCTAAATAAGAAGATATGTAATTAAAAGTTCTAAAGAGGCGACAACCTGAAACAAGGCAAATGCCTTTCGAACTTTTTATCCCTTAAATCATGAAAATAATAAATTAGGAAGATTCAATTTTGTTTATTACAGATTTACAGTAAAAAAAAAAGCTTGCAATTTTGTCTTGTACATACATGTACAACACCTTACTCAACATCCCAAAACACATAGAGGACACTTAAGGATCGTGTAATTGCTAAATGAAACCTTAACACTTCAGGGTAAAGAAAAAATAAACGCAAGAAAAAATCAACCATAATAACCTGTCTCCAGTAATTCGATAATACAAAGCAAAGCAAAACAAACTCAAGAGGCCTCTATCTCTTGATAAATGGTTTGAGCTTTATTGTATGGCTGGGAAGGATGCTTGTCTCATGGCCTTATTACTGGTATACTTGGAGGCAAACTTGCTAACTGACATTCTAATCTGTAAATTAGTTATAAATGTTGAAATTCTAATCTGTCAATTAGTTATAAATGTCGTACCTGTTCAAAAGAGGAGGAAATGGAGAAATTAAGAACCTACTTTCACTTTTCTGGGCAGAGGAGCATCTTATCTAATTGGAAGCTACGATAAGTAAAATTCAAAACTTTGTTTATGTTAGAAAAAGTGTGTGGAGCCATGTTGTTATGATTGGAACGGCCCGGTCCAATTCTGGGACGGCCCGGTCCAACTACTGGAACGGACTGGTTTGCTGGGCAAACGGACTGCCTTGTCGTGGTTGGGACGGTCCGGTCCAACTCTGGAACGGCCCGGTCCAACCAGTTGGGACGGCCCGGTCCAACTCTGGACCGGACCGTTCCAGACAGCAGTTATGATCTGAATGGTCTGTTTCCAGGCTGGCTATTTATACCCCTCTCTTCTGAAGCGTCTCTAAGGTTGGATTTCGTGTCTTTTGAGATAACCACCATCCTAGAGAGTCCAGAGAGAGATCAGAAAGAGGGAGGAGCCATCCTATTACTTAATGAGCAATAGGAAGCACGCACACGAGTCGACCGGCATCTGAATTCGTGAAAGGTGACGCCAAGCCCTCTCTTGTGGTTGTGGTGTGCCAGTTGCGTACGGAGGAAGACCAAGAGACCAGGAGGGTTGCAGCCAGGCTTTGAGAAGAATCTAGGCAATCGATCAACTTCCGTTGCGGTACATCTGAACTCTATGCATGTATGATAGGTTAGATGTACATATAGGTCAAGGACCGCCTAAAACCGACATTGGTATCAGAGCCATAAGGTTCTTTTGGAAGTTTTGGTACTGTTTAACCCCTAGAAACCATGAATATTGGTAGTTTGGTTCTGGTCTGAGATTTGGTTGTTAATGGAGACCCTAATTTTGATATATAATCAGTTTTTGGCCTTAGATCTCATTATTAATGATAGATCTTATAACAAATATTGGAGAATGGTCGATTTAGGGTATAACAACCATACTGGTAAAGAAAACTGACTTCTGAGGAGTTCCATCGCTGGAAATGCCAGAATCAGGGTTTCAGCAACGTCTGGACCGGACCGTTCCAACTCTGGGACGGACCGTCCCAGGACCTTGCTAACAGGACGGCGTGCAGGCTGGTCCGACCCAGCAGTGGGACGGGTCGTTCCAGAGATGGGACGGACCGTTCCAGGCTGGAAACCCTTAACCAGTCTGTAGTTTGCATCTGGGACGGACCGTTCCAATTGTCTGGCAGAACAAAATTGTGTAAACTTGTGGTTTGACCTGACCAATTATGAACATACCTGTATGTCCAACATGGTTTCTGACTTATCCTCTAGATAACTCAGTGGTTATTACATGCATTCTTGCATAGTTGAGTGATGGTAGGTCTATAGACCTCTCACAAATTGTTACATGCTTGAGTAGGCCTTTATGTTTCTGACTCGCATGTAGACCAAAAGCACACAACGGGTGACTTTGGATTTTAAGATCTGGGTATCTTAACCAATGTCTGAACCTCGCGCCAATCGATTTGGTTGGAAGGTGGTGCACTTAGTTCATGTGATTTGATTGGCGGCCCTTTTTGTCATCTCTTGATCATCATGGCTAGGTTGCATCATCTTTTGGATCGATTCAAGGGTTGTGCAGTGAGGTATACTTGATGTTATAACTTGGAGTTATATCATATGTGTTGATGCTAACATGCATACATGTGCTTTGTCTCTATTTTGTAGAAAGATGTCGGCAAATAAGAGCATAGTTGCTGATCTCAATACTGGTGAGAAACTGACGAGCAACAATTACGATGTTTGGCATCGTAAGGTTCAATTTCTCCTTGAGATGCAGGACTCGCATGAGCCACTCACAAAAGAACTCACTGAAGCTTAAAGGACCAATCCAAGGCAAGTTCAGGCCAATGAGGATTTCAGGAAGAAGGACCGTGCCGCTCGCATAACGTTGCTGAATAGCATGTCCAATGATCTTCTCCTCAGGTTTGAGAGGCACCACACCACAAAAGAGTTGTGGGAGGCGGTCAAGCTCCAGTATGGTGGTACTTCAACCACCAGGATCCGGCAACTTACACTAAGGTTTGACGGCTATAAGTGCTATGAGGGAGCATATCTTAGCCATGTCTAACATGATTAGTGAGTTGCAGCAAGCGGGTCATGTCCTCTCGGATGAGCAGCAGGTGCAAGCTGTCATCCGCTCTCTACCTCGCTCATGGGAGCACATGAGAGTCAATTTGACTGACAATGACAATATACGCACCTTTGATGAGGTGGCGCGTCATGTGGAGTTGGAGGAGGACCGCTTATTGGTTGAGAGAGCCGATAAGGCGGCTGGAGAGGCAATGATTGCCGCCTCTAAGAACTCGCAAAGGAAACCGAGGCAAAAATCCGGTTCCAAGAAAAATACGGGTGGCAATGGCGTGGCCAATGCCAAGATTGACAAGAAACGCAGCAAGAAGCGCGATAAAGGGAAGGAGAAGCCCAAGGGGGCTTGCTTCAACTGTGATCAGGTGGGACATTTCGCTCGTGATTGCACGAAACCGAAAAAGGTACCCTCTGAATCTTTTGGGGCGGACCGTTCCAAAGTGGGGCGGACCGTCCCAATTCCCTTAGAGTCTGGGACGGACCGTTCTGATGCAGAACGGACCATCCAGAACTCATCTGCTTGTGATTCAGCTTTATTTGTGTCCAGTTGCTTTATGCTTACTGATAACACTCCTGTTTGGACTGTTGATTCTGCAGCAACTGACCACATAGCTAGGGATCGAGCGGCATTTCTGGACTATCGTCGCATACCGGCAGGAAGCAAACGGATTTTCATGGGAAATAATAGTAGTGTCCAAGTGCATGGCATAGGCACATGTGAGCTTATGTTTCGCAACGGACATAGATTAATTCTCCATGATGTTTTGTATGCGCCTGATGTGAGGCGAAGTCTTGTATCTATTTTAGTTCTTGTCAAAACTGGATTGAGTGTTGTTTTTGTGAACAATTGTGTTGAATTGTATCAGAATTCTATGTTGATTGGCAATAGATTTCTTAATGATAAATTCATGATTTTAGACACAATTGATGGCTCTTCTCTATCTTATAATATTTCTTCTTCTAATGTGAATGATAACATGATGATATGGCATGCTAGATTATGTCATGTAGGGCAGGAAAGGATGACTAGATTGGCTAAGGTTGGACTGTTGGGTCCCTTAACCAAGGTCTCCTTACCTACATGTGAGAATTGTCTAGCGGGTAAGGCTACCCGAAAGCCTTTTGGTAAGGCTGTTCGTGCCACAACTCCTTTGCAATTGATACACTCGGACATCTGTGGTCCTTTGAGTGTTAGGGCCAGACATGGTGCCTATTATTTCATCACATTTATAGATGACCACACAAGGTTTGGTCATGTCTATTTGATCTCCCACAAGTCAGAGGCACTGGGTTGCTTCACAAAGTACTTGGCGATGGTTGAGAATCAACAAAATGGACTTGTGAAAGCTCTTAGGACAGATCGAGGTCGAGAGTACCTCTCAGATCAATTCAAGAGCTTGTGTGATGAAAAGGGAATCGTTCATCAGTTGACAACTCCCTACACGCCACAACAAAATGGTGTTGCTGAAAGGCGTAATAGGACCTTGTTGGAAATTGTTAGATCTATGATGGCACAAGCAAGTCTACCAATTTCGTATTGGGGAGATGCGCTGTTGACAGCCGCATATGTTCTGAACCGCATCCCTTTGAAGTCTGTGACAGCCACCCCCTATGAGTTATGGACTGGACGAAAACCGGATTTGGGTAATCTCCATCCATGGGGTTGTTTGGCTTATGTCCATGATCTGTCTCACAAACATGGGAAGCTTGGTCCGAGAGGGAGGAAGTGTATTTTTATAAGGTACTCTGAAGCTTCCAAGGGCCACGTGTTTGTTGGAGAGGATCTGAGCGGGACTGTCACGGAAATAGAGTCGAGGGATGCAACATTCCTTGAGAGCGACTTTCCAAAGAAAAATGAGGTTTCACGAATGCAAGGACTCTATGAGGACATTCCTTCTGTCAATATTGACATTGGTCAAGAGGTGGAGGCTCAACCTCCTGAGACCAGGTCAATTGCAGAAGAAGGAACTCAACGAGTCAATCTCAACAGTTGGAACGGACCGTCCCAAGGCTGGGGCGGACCGTCCCAGCTGGGAGATTATTCTACTGATCTGACTGGAACGGACCGTCCCAGGTCTGGGGCGGACCGTCCCAATGATGTAAACAGACAGGTTGAAGCAGAACCTCGTAGGTCTGAACGGGAAAGAGTACCCCGCCGAAGATTTCAGATCGAATGGGGGGAAATATTCATGGTCGCTTTGGATGGTTTGGTTGTACCGAAAGAGGATGATAAGCGTAAACGCAATAGGGCTGTTAAGGCTATCGATTTGGATGAACCAAAGAATGTGCGAGAAGCACTTTCTGGCTCTAACTCTAAAGAATGGTTGCTGGCCATGCAAGAGGAGATTGATTCCATGAAGAAGAATCAGGTCTGGGACTTAGTTGACTTACCACGAGTTCGTAAGGCTGTTGGGAGCAAATGAGTTCTCAAAGTCAAACGTAAAAGTGACGGGTCAATTGAGCGTTACAAAGCTCGCTTGGTTGCAAAAGGATTCACCCAAGTAGAGGGAGTGGATTATGAGGAAACATTTTCTCCTGTGGTTAGGTTTGCCTCTATCCGCTTGATCCTAGCAATTGTCGCTGCAATGGATCTAGAACTATAACAAATGGACGTGAAAACTGCATTTCTCAATGGAGAATTGCAAGAGGAGATATATATGGCACAGCCTGAAGGGTTTGTGATTAATGGGAAGGAGCACAAGGTGTGCACACTTCGCCGTTCCATATATGGTCTTAAGCAAGCATCACGACAATGGAACCTCCGATTCCACCAAGCTTGTTAGTTTAGTGCACAATTTTAATTTTTCAAAGATAATTACTATTAATTACCCATAATTAAGCATGCACACACATAGGAACTAGTACTAAGTCATTCACACAAGAGAAAGGGTTCAAAGATGTACCTCCCTTGATATCGTAACCAAGGGGATTTGAACCGCGGCTAGGATGAAGGTGGTGCTTGCTCTTTCGGCCTCCTTGTCGAAAGCTCCTCGAGTCCACTTGGTATTAACCAAATCCTCAACAAGCTATGCTAGTAACTTGGAGGATATGACTAATCCCTAGCTTTCCCGTTCTTCTAGCAAATGAACTAATCAATTTGTGGAAGAATGGGGCTCAACACATGAGCAATAGGGAGAGAAGAGAGGGGGGAGGCGCCTCACAAAGGAGGGGGGCGGCTAGGTTAGTGGGAGAGAGAGAGAGGGGGATTTGCAACCATACACCTCTTTATATAGTGTGCAAACCCTACCTACCTCACACTAACTATTTACCAAATTGCCACCCCACCTACCTCTATGCATGGCCGGCCACAATAAAGGCCTTTATGGGCCATTTGCTTTGCCTCATGGGTCCACTTAATCAATCATTAAATGGCCCTTCTTGTTGCTCTCAATTTGGTTCCCTATTGGGCCTTTAATTAACTATTTAATTAAAGCCCTATAATATGCATATGTGTTGAAATAAATAATTATTAACTTAATAATAATTATTTAGGGATTAGAAAATGCATTAATTTATTTCTATATGATCCCTTTGATTTAATTAATTATAACGGTCTATAACGCTATTTAATTAATTAATCAACTTATCATATTTTTGCAATACCAATTATTGCAAATAAATAAATAATGCACGCATGGTTAAAACACCAATTTTGTGTGACCCTTTGAGGATTTATGCTACATTGGACATGGAGTTAAATCGCTATTTAATTCCAATAATCATAAGCGGTATCTAGCAACACGTTATGATTCCCAATTCGCATAAATAGTGTACAGCTACAATATTTCAATCCTGCATAAGAGAATAAAGGTATATCTCTATTTTGATTCTTATGTCACACGATATCATCGCATAATCCAAGATAGGAATGTGTCATTCTTGCAGATTATACATTTCTTGATCTAGAGATAATTGTATCAGTTGCTAGCAAACAATCTATCTCCATCAAGGGGCCCAAACAGATATCGTCACTCACTAAGTGAATTAATGAGGGACATATGGTTTTCTTGACTATTTAGCTTTTCCCCGCACAATTCAAGAGAACATAAATAACGTCCGTATAGCAGCCCTTATCGGGAATCAGCGGTAGACGATATTTATTGAACCTATCCTCATGTGGAAAAGATAAACATCTCAAACTTAGAATCAAAATCATAACGAAATAAATAATGACACATAACACAATCCAAATATTTATTTGGGTCATGTCATGTACTATGTTCAATTAACATAAACATATGCAATTAAGTTGGTTACTCTTAACCTGTGATTTATAGAACTTAATCATCACTTAACTTGCATACTAATCTTATTGATAATTAATGTTCCTTGTTAATTATCAAGATTATGGACGCTTTAGACTTATTGTTGTCATTTACTACTAAATGAAACACAGTGATCTATAATTCAGATCCTCAACCTGAATGAACTGTCAACACATAAATCAAGGAACAAATGATATAAAATCATCAATAACATAAACTATAGAAGTAGCCTAAATAAGATTGGCTTCTAGGACATAACTCTAACAATCTCCCACTTGGCCTAGAGTCAATCAATGGTGACTTCTAGCAAGTGCATAGTACTCAATGTAATATCCAAAATATACATGTCTCATACTAAAGACTAGTAATAAAAGATACAACTCAAAGCCACTCAGGCATACGCCTAATCCCCATGGATGCAACATGCAACTCATGTGCGGCTCGAGATAAAGGCGTTGTCAGAGGGTCCGCTGTGTTCGCGGCACCGTCCACCTTCTTGACCTTGACCCATCCATCATTGATCAACTGACGGATGAGATGGAATCGTCGTAGAATGTGCCTAGTCTTTTGGTGAGACCTAGGCTCCTTGGACTGAGATATGGCTCACGTGTTGTCGCAGTAGATATCCACTGGACTTGAGATGCTTGGAACCACCTCTAGCTCGGTCAAGAACTCTTTGATCCATACACCTTCTTTCGCTGCTTCACCAGCCGCTAAGTATTCTGCTTCGGTGACGGAATCGGCCATAGTATCTTGCTTGGAACTTTTCCAACTTACGGCACCACCATTGAGCAGAAATACGAAGCCGGACTGTGATTTTGAGTCATCTCGATCGGTTTGGAAACTAGCATCGGTGTAACCACTTACAACGAGCTCTTGGTCTCCACCATATACGAGAATGCTATCCTTTGTTCTCTTGAGATATTTGAGGATATTCTTGACTGCAGTCCAATGTGCCATGCCAGTATTGACTTGGAATCGACTAGTCACGCTAATCGGATGTGCCACATCAGGACGAGTGCATAGCATGGCATACATAATCGATCCGACCACAGATGGATACTGAAATTTCTTCATGTATTCACGATCTGTATCATTGGTCGGACTTTGAGACTTGCTCAAGAAAATGTCATGTGACATAGGCAAGAATCCCTTTTTGGAATTAGCCATGTTGTGTTTGTTTAACACTTTGTCAATATATGCATCTTGGCTCAAGCCTAACATCCTTCTCGATCTATCTCTATAGATCTTGATTCCTAGGATATAGGCGGCTTCGCCCAAATCTTTCATTGAGAACACCTTCTTCAATGAATCCTTAAGTGCATTCAACTCGGGGATATCATTCCCGATCAAGAGGATATCATCAACATATAGAACAAGAAACACAACCACGCTCCCACTGATCCTCTTGTAAACACAAGGTTCCTTTTCGCTTTGGACGAAGTTCAATTTCTTGACTTCTTCATCAAAGCGTTTGTTCCAACTCCTTGATGCTTGCTTCAATCCATAAATGGACCTTTGAAGTTTGCATACTTTGTTAGCATTCTTTGGATCCACAAAACACTCGGGTTGTGTCATATACACATCCTCTTCCAAATTTCCATTTAGGAAGGCGGTTTTGACGTCCATTTGTCATATTTCATAATCATAAAATGCGGCAATTGCTAGCATGATCCGAATGGACTTGAACATGACGACGGGCGAGAAGGTTTCTTCATAGTCAATACCATGAACTTGTTTGTAATCTTTCGCTATGAGTCGTGCTTTGTAAATGGTCAAGTTGCCATCCATGTCGACCTTTCTTTTAAAGATCCATTTGTTCTCAACGGGTTTTACTCCATTGGGAAGATCAACCAAGGTCCATACCTTGTTGTCATACATGGATTGCATTTCGGATTCCATGGCCTTAAGCCATTCCTTGGAGTCTGGTTTTCTTTTCATGTCATCAATGGTCAAAGGCTCATCGTTCTCCATGACGAGAACGTCGTGCAGAGACCTGAATTTAGTCGGCTATTCAGATGCTGATTGGGGTGGAGACTTGGATGAGCGCAAGTCCACTTCAGGTTTCATTTCCATGCTTGGTAAGAGTGTAATCTCTTGGGCTAGTAAAAAACAAACGTGTGTTGCTTTATCCACCATGGAGGCCGAGTACATTGCATGTTCTGTGGCTGCCCAAGAGGCAATATGGTTGAGGCATTTCCTAAAGGAACTGGGGGTGGTCAAGGTGCCCATCGGACCTGTGACTATTTATTGTGATAGCACTGCTGCTATAGCATTCTCTAAAGACCCCAAGTATCATGGAAAAGGCAAACATATTGACATGAGATATCACTTTGTTAGAGACAGACAAGAACACAAAAAGATTGTGTTAGAGCACATCTCCACCGACGAGATGGTGGCAGACCCATTTACAAAGGTCATAGCTAGGATGCAGTTCCTTAAGATGGTTAGAATTATGGGTTTGAGATCTGCATGCGGATCCTAGGATTGGAATGGCCCGTCCCAGATTGGGGCGGCCCGTCCGGATTTCAGCAGGACCGTCTGAACACAGAAAAACAGCTGGGGCGTGGCCTGTTTTAGGCTGGGACGGCCCGTCCGGAATCTGGGACGGTCCGGTCCAATTTTTCAGACTTGTGTATGTATGTATGTATGTATGTGTTTGAACAATTATGTTTTATTGATATATATTAAGACATTTGCATTCATTCTTGTTATTGAATTGTCCGTTATTGTTCAATTAAATGTTAGCATGGATGGTAGTGTGTATTTGAACTTGAGATTGTCTCGCTCACACGAGAAATCGCCTCTAATGCCAGGGGCATGTAGAGATGAGACTAGATTGAGTTATGTGCGTTTAGTCAAGGACTAAGGAGCCACCTAGGGTGGTCGAAACTCAATTTCGCTTCAGTCTGGGACTGAAATGAGGCTTGTCTTCTTTTAGGCGATCCGATATGATTGTATCCCCAACAATCATATAGTTCAAATTAAAGCCGAGGTGAGAATCTCCTTAAAACTCTGGGAGTGTTTAAGTGGAGAATCTCAGGATTAGTTGCAATAAGGAGTGGTCTAGACCGTAAACACTTGGTTTTTAAACTGAATCTAGACTCGTACAACGAATGAGAACACACATCTGTTGGTGCAGATAATTTGTTGTAACATGTGCTCATACCACATGTGCTAGGCGACTCTTGGAAGATGGGTTGAGTGGTTCCAGGACCAAGACCGTATGACTCCCCATTGTGTGAGTTCCACAATTACGTACCCTTTGACTTTTGACTATGTCATGAGGGGCAGAATCAGTGCCTGCTAATTTGGTGTGTACCCTATGGTGATGCATATTCCGCCTGTCGGGGCATTGCTGGGAAAGCGACTGGTTTTGTTCTGACTTTCATGAGACAAAAGAAAGATCAGATTCGATTTGCACAAATGAGAGATTTGTTGGTGTTCAGGATCCACCAAACTCGCCATTTGGATTGAGGTTGGGAACATACTGAAGGATTTCATGATGCGAATCGGGTAATTTTAAAAATTTTATTAACCGATAACATCTAAGATCGTTCTTATTATCGCTAACTTTCCTATATTATATTTGCATCACAATCACATATATTCCTATAAGAAGGATTGTTGAGCCATACCTATGGTCTCTAACGAAGCTTTGTTCCTCTTGGTTCACCTTGAATCCGAAACAAGAATGACAGTTGAGTCCGTGCTAGCGAACTCCCCGTCAACACCTAGCTCCACCACCCGTGTCTTGATCGATTGCTTAATCGATAGAATATTTTAACAAATATTTTGAGGAAGAGAAAGCCAAAGCTTCAACACATGAAGAATTACTTGTATCCACAATTTCTGATCTGTTTTACCTTTAAAACATCATAATAAACCTTTCAAATTCGTATAGCAATTAAAGCCACTAATCAGAAATTAAAACAGCACTTTAATTTCTGATGTTTCAGCACTAAAACAATGATAACTCTTTATAGGAAACTCCAAACGACATGAAACTTAAACCATTGGATTCTACACTTCCAGGGCTACAATTTTCATATATCATTTGTCCAATTTGGTTATCATTTGCTATACTAATTATCAGTTTAAAGTTGACTCAAATTCTGACCCGAATTTAAAGCCTTCTTTCTCTCTTCATTTGTTAAAATAATTGGGCTTGGGCTTTAAATAAATTTATGCACTCTATAATAATATTCATATATTATTATATTATGTGAAACACATATTATACTTATAATATTCACATCTCAATAAATTTATTCATTGCTAGTTAATCACGTCATGTGATATAATTTTCTATTTGTACACTTTGTTTCATACAACATGAAATCTTGTACATAGAAAATATATTTCTTGTTTCCCATTCAGTTGGTGTGACCTATATTGAGGATCCATATTATGTTGGCAATGGAATAAAACATTTTATTCCATAAACTGTAAGCGGTACTCTAGCATACATTACAGCTACCCAAATAATATAGATGTTTAGCAAATCCTTTTACGAAACACGATCCTTCTAGTAATGCTATTAACATTACTTGTGTCTATTCCTTGCCATATGATATTATAATTATTATACAAAGTAGGGTTGTGTCATCTTCGTATTATAATCTTTTCTTGGTCTCCAATAAGTATGATTATATAATTATAACCGCACTTCAGTTATATTGGATCCATTTATAATCTTACTTTACCAAGGGGCCCTTTATAATATCATTCCTCAATTCATGAGTGGCAATTAGCTATTGACATATATATTTCCCTCCTACACAAGTTATATACAAAGAACTATTACTTTTATCACCACAAGCTTCAAATGGCTTTAAGTAATAATCACGTTGCATATTTCTTATGTGAAAATATATCATATCAATCTTAGAATTAATGACACGATAAAAATATTAATGACACAAACACAATCCATATAATATTTTTATCAATTAGGTCTGTTCAATATATGAAACTTTTCATATACTCGTGTTATTAAATGATAATCCTTTATCAACGTTTACAGAACTACAACGTACTTTTAATCAACACGACAGTCTTGTATGGCATATTAGTGTTCCTGCTAATATCCAAGACCTGTGAACATTTTAGAGATATATATTCATTTTATTTAGAGTTCTGCGGTTCAAGACCAAGAGCATCTTCTTGAACACTTCTAAATACGAATATAAACTCATGGAACAAAATGTAATAACATCCAATTCATAAATATAACATATAAAAGTAATCACCATAAGATAACTTTTAGAACACAATTCCAACAATCTCCCACTTGTTCTTAAAGTTACTTCTTATACATTCTTATGTATTAACTTTAAAACTAGGGTTGCCTTTTGACTCATTCTGTTATCTCTATCCACTCTCCATGTGTTTTCAAACCCATGGAATCAAAGTGAACTTCACTTTTGGCTTGAGATAAAGGCTTTGTTAGCGGATCTGCTGTGTTACCATCCGTGTCCACCTTTAACAATTTTATTTTACCATCTTCTATGAAGTCCCGAATGACAAAGTACTTTCTATCCATATGTTTGATCTTGTAGTGTGAACCACGTCAAGTTCCTCATTGAACCTTTTTGATCAAACATTTACTTCGTTGGCTTTAGCAACAACCATCACTTCTGATTGGATGCTTGAGTCAGCTGTTTGCTAAATGTTTGAATCTTTTCAAACTAACAGCGCTTCCATTCAGAATAAATACATATCCATATTGCGACCTTTTATCATCATAATCGGTTGCAAAACTCGCATCGCTGTAGCCTTCTACAACGAGTTCCCTTGTCCCTCCATACACAAGAAATTTATCCTTAGTTCTGTTAAGATACTTAAGGATATTCTTGACCGCACTCCAATGTGCAAGACCTGCATGAGCTTGATGACGACTTGTCATACTTAGAGCATACGCGACATCAGGTCGTGTACAAACCATAGCATACATGATAGAACCAATTGCAGAAGCATATTCTACATTCTTCATGGTATCAATGTCTTTACGTGTCATAGCACGTTGAGACTTGCTAAGTTTTACACCTTGACTCATTGGCACATTTCCTTTCTTGGAATTTTCCATGTTGAATCGTTTCAACACTTTGTCAATGTATGTACGTTGACTTAAGCCAATGAGTCTACGTGACCTGTCTCTACATATCTTGATTCCTAAGATATATTGAGCTTCACCCAAGTCTTTCATTGAGAAAATCTCTTTCAATGAAATTTTTGTTTGCTCCATTAAGGGAATAAAGTTGCCGATCAATAGTATATCATCGACATACAGGACCAAGAAAAGTACATAGCTCCCACTTACCATCTTGTATACACAAGATTCTTCCTTACTTTGAATAAATCCAAGGCGTTTAACCTCTTCATCAAAGCGCTTGTTCCAACTCCTTGATGCTTGCTTCAATCCATAAATGGACCTTTGAAGTTTGCATACTTTACTGCCATTATTTGGATCTTCAAAACCAGGACGTTGTATCATGTACACATCCTCTTCCAAATTCCCATTAAGGAATGCTGTTTTGACATCCATTTGCCATATTTCATAATAAAATGCAGTAATGGCTAGTAATAATTGACTTAAATACCATGATTTTGAGTCTTTTCTTTCCATTGCTTCTTCAAAGGTCTTTGGATCATCCATATCCATTACCAAGATCTCATGAAGTCCTAGATACATATCAGGCTTCTTCCTAGATCTTGTTGACCTTCTTAGTTCTTGTGGCTCTTCATGTTCATCTTGAGTACCTCGAACCTTTTGCACAATCTCTTGTGGAATTAGTTCAATACTCGATTGAACACCATGTGGTGATTCGTGAACCTCTTCCTCAATAGGTTGAGGAACTTGTACACTAATGCTCCCACTAGCCGTCGGAACTATGGTTGGGCTACTTCGATCTACATGGTTGTCATCCATGACCTGATCGAGGTCTTGTAGTGTTTCTTGAGTTTCCTCAAGCATTACACTACTCCCACTACTTTTGATTCTTTCGAGAAATTCTTTCTCTAAGAAAATTGCACCCCTTTCAACTAATATTCTATTTGTTGTCTTGTGCCAAAAGTAGTATCCTTTTGTTTCTTTCGGATAACCTATAAAGAAGCATTTTTCTGCTTGGGGTTCTAGTTTGGTTGACATCAATCGTTTGATGTAAGCCTCACAACCCCAAATCTTGAGAAAAGACAAGTCAGGAGTTTTTCTTGTCCACAACTCATACGGAGTTTTCTCGACAGATTTAGATGGAACAATATTCAGTGTGTAAGCTGCAGTTAGCAATGCATGTCCCCAAAAATAAAGAGGCAATTCTGTTTGGCACATCATTGATCGAACCATATCAAGCAATGTTCTGTTTCTCCTTTCCGATACACCATTCCACTGAGGTGTTCCTGGAGGAGTCAATTGTTGTATGATACCACACTCTTTCAGATATGTACCAAATTCATTACTCAAGTATTCTCCACCACGATCAGTTCGTAAAATCTTAATTCTCTTACTTCAGTTGATTTTCAACTTCATTCTTGAATTCTTTGAACTTGTCAAAAGATTCACTTTTGTTCTTCATTAGATAAACATAGCCAAAACGACTATAGTCATCTATGAACGTAATGAAGTACCTAAAACCATCTCGTGCACTTGTTCTCATTGGACCACATACATCAGAATGTATCAATTCCAACAAGTCTTTCGCCCTTGAACCTTTCTTCTTGAATGGTTTCTTAGTCATTTTACCAACTAAACAAGATTCACATGTCTCTATTGCATCGCAATCCATGAGACCAAGAAGATTACTATCATGTAACTTCTTAATGCGTTTCTCATTTATATGACCAAGACGATAGTGCCATAAGAGAGTGTTATTTTCATGAGATACTTTGAGTCTTTTGTTATTGATACTTAGAACATGTTTATCATTCACTTCTAGCAAATATAAACCATCATGAACAGTAGCATTTGCATAGAAAATTCCATCTTTTGCAATACTCAAACACGAGTTTGAAATGGTAAAGACATAACCATCTTTGTCCAAACATGACACAGATATAATGTTCTTACATATAGATGGAACATAATAAACATTATTCAAATTAATTATTAAACCACTAGATAAATGAAGATTTATTGAGCCAATGGCCAATGCCGAGACACTAACACCATTGCCCACCTTCAAAGTGACTTCTCCTCTCTTGAGATGTCTTCTATTCATTAGTGCCTGCATATTTTCACAAATATGAGCACATGATCCAGTATCAATTACCCAATCATGAATAGATGTGGTTAAATTAATCTCAATAACATAGATACCTTTCGGAACCTTGGGACGCTTCCGCTCTATTTTGCCTGAGTTTAAGTCAGCCTTGTACTTTGGACAATTCGCCTTGAAATGTCCCAACTCATGACAATAATAGCACTCGGTTTGCGGAGTTGGCGAATTTTTCTTTTTGCCTTTGGAGGTGCTCGCTTGAGCTTCTCCATTCCCCTTGTTCTTTTTAGATATCTTTCTTTTGCCCTTTCCTTTTTGAACTTTCTTGCCATTCTGTGAGATCGCAATAACATTCTTCTCTCCCTTATGTCTGTTCATATCGGCCTCAGCTTGCTTCAAAGTCTGATGGATCTCATCCAGGGTCATTGCCTTTTCACGCAAGTGAAGATGCATGACTACATCTCTGTAAGATGGAGGCAATGAACCAAGGATTATATCCTCAGCAGAGTCAGCATGCATTGGAGCATTTAGCTTCTCCAATTTCTCAAGGTAACCCAACATTTTCAACATATAATGGTTGACAGAAGACCCTTCTGTCATGTTACACCTTGTGAAAGCTAAGGTGATCTTTGAACGCTCTTTACGAGCATTCTCCAGAAACATCTTGGAGAGACGTTCGATTATCTCTTTTGGAGTATTGTTTATGAACTTTCTAGTAAGTTCAGTAGCCATACTTGCCAACATGAGACCTTGAACGCTCAGTTCGTCCTTGCGGTACTTTTCAGATTTGGTCTTTTCTTCATCAGAGGGATTTGTACTTAGTACTGGAGCATCTTCCTCCAATACATTAACAAGATCCTCCGACCTGATGATAAGTTGGAGTTTCAATTCCCAATCAAGGAAATTAGAACCATCATTCTCCAACGAAAACTTTTCGAGTATGGATCGGATAAGTACATTGTTTGTCATTCTATAAAATAAATTAAAGGATTTCATGTTAATATTTATGTAAAATTTCATACTACATATTTAAAATTTGTCCATTATGCAGTATATTCAAGATCCCATCATAAATAAATCGAACTCATCCGAAATATAAAATCAAGGTAAGTAATCCTTTACTAATCATAACCTTTTAGAAAACTTTTGCAATCATTTGCAATTTTCTAAACTTTATGACTCTTGTTGTTTATTAAGAAATTTTTCTTACTAAACGATTTTCCCGAGACTTCAAGCCTAGATCTTGACTGCTCTTTAAGCAAACTTATTTTATTGGTCAATATGCTTGGCTATATTATCTCCATAAAATAAATGTATCAAATGCCTCACATTTAATCCACCTATCAATGGCCTGATAATATATCCTAACACATTCCACGATTTCTAAAGATTAAAGATTACACTCATGCATCTCAATAATCTTTAGCTTTAAAGTGGATAAAATAAGAAGGAAAAATACTTAATTTTTCATTGGACAATTCAAATGTGACTATAGTTTGGTAGGTCATGTTTCCATACACCCATACCTATCCTAACATATCATTCACATATAATCATAAAGCACATCACATAACACAATCACAAAACATTTGTGAGTTTGTATACCTCTTGCGCTTCTCTTCATCCACCGTTTTGTCTTCTTGCACCATTGGATGAAAAAAAAAATTGCATATAAAATAAATATGCTGCCCCAAACTTTATTATGAATCCTTTCAAAATAAAATTTGCTAAGTGCAAGTATTAGGAACCCATCTCATTCTCACAATGCATATGATGTAAATAATAAATAAAGGCATCCTATACATAAATTGCCTTTTGTGCCTAATTAATAAACACTTATTAAATTTGCTTACAATCAAACAAACACATCACATCAAAATTTACATCACACAAGGCATTGGAATGAGACATACAAACTCGGTTCCCTGCAAAACAAAATTAGAATAGGAATTGCATACCAATGCACTATTTTGTACCTTTTAGTTAATTTCCATTTCTTATGCAATTGCGGTTCTCTAAATCATTTAAATCCCAGAAAAATGATTTATAATTCTCTGTTACGATTTGCACCATAGTTTGAAAAATAATCTTTTAAACATTTAAAAGAAAACTCAAACCGTTATTGTTCTTGTCACAGAAAAACTGCGCACTGTTGCTGTTTTGCCTTTGTGACGAAATTCCATAAAACGTTTGTATAGGAAAGTTTTATTATTTAAAAACTAGACTTCAATATCTAAATTTAGAAACTGGTTTCATCAAAATACGATAATTCATTTGAGAGAAATCGTTATTTTAATTTCAGCAAAAACTGCTACTGCTGCTGGAAAAATCCAGCAACGCGCTATTTTTCTTATTTTTGTTTAACATCATAGATCTGTCCAAAAACCTTGATCTATATAATTATCCTATTCTAAACTTCTTTTACAATAGTAAGAATTTTAGAAATTACAAAAATAATCAACCAGTAATCTAATAACAATATTGCAAAGCATGTAACAAAAATTCAGCTCGAATTTTAGAACCGCAACACAAAAGAACAATTAACTAAGCACTTATGTAATAAAATTACATAATAAAATAGCCTAATTAGCGATAATAAAGAACCTAATGCTCTGATACCAATTGAAGGATTTCATGATGCGAATCGGGTAATTTTAAAAATTTTATTAACCGATAACATCTAAGATCGTTCTTATTATCGCTAACTTTCCTATATTATATTTGCATCACAATCACATATATTCCTATAAGAAGGATTGTTGAGCCATACCTATGGTCTCTAACGAAGCTTTGTTCCTCTTGGTTCACCTTGAATCCGAAACAAGAATGACAGTTGAGTCCGTGCTAGCGAACTCCCCGTCAACACCTAGCTCCACCACCCGTGTCTTGATCGATTGCTTAATCGATAGAATATTTTAACAAATATTTTGAGAAAGAGAAAGCCAAAGCTTCAACACATGAAGACTTACTTGTATCCACAATTTCTGATCTGTTTTACCTTTAAAACATCATAATAAACCTTTCAAATTCGTATAGCAATTAAAGCCACTAATCAGAAATTAAAACAGCACTTTAATTTCTGATGTTTCAGCACTAAAACAATGATAACTCTTTATAGGAAACTCCAAACGACATGAAACTTGAACCATTGGATTCTACACTTCCAGGGCTACAATTTTCATATATCATTTGTCCAATTTGGTTATCATTTGCTATACTAATTATCAGTTTAAAGTTGACTCAAATTCTGACCCGAATTTAAAGCCTTCTTTCTCTCTTCATTTGTTAAAATAATTGGGCTTGGGCTTTAAATAAATTTATGCATTCTATAATAATATTCATATATTATTATATTATGTGAAACACATATTATACTTATAATATTCACATCTCAATAAATTTATTCATTGCTAGTTAATCACGTCATGTGATATAATTTTCTATTTGTACACTTTGTTTCATACAACATGAAACCTTGTACATAGAAAATATATTTCTTGTTTCCCATTCAGTTGGTGTGACCTATATTGAGGATCCATATTATGTTGGCAATGGAATAAAACATTTTATTCCATAAACTGTAAGCGGTACTCTAGCATACATTACAGCTACCCAAATAATATAGATGTTTAGCAAATCCTTTTACGAAACACGATCCTTCTAGTAATGCTATTAACATTACTTGTGTCTATTCCTTGCCATATGATATTATAATTATTATACAAAGTAGGGTTGTATCATCTTCGTATTATAATCTTTTCTTGGTCTCCAATAAGTATGATTATATAATTATAACTGCACTTCAGTTATATTGGATCCATTTATAATCTTACTTTACCAAGGGGCCCTTTATAATATCATTCCTCAATTCATGAGTGGCAATTAGTTATTGACATATATATTTCCCTCCTACACAAGTTATATACAAAGAACTATTACTTTTATCACCACAAGCTTCAAATGGCTTTAAGTAATAATCACGTTGCATATTTCTTATGTGAAAATATATCATATCAATCTTAGAATTAATGACACGATAAAAATATTAATGACACAAACACAATCCATATAATATTTTTATCAATTAGGTCTGTTCAATATATGAAACTTTTCATATACTCGTGTTATTAAATGATAATCCTTTATCAACGTTTACAGAACTACAACGTACTTTTAATCAACACGACAGTCTTGTATGGCATATTAGTGTTCCTGCTAATATCCAAGACCTGTGAACATTTTAGAGATATATATTCATTTTATTTAGAGTTCTGCGGTTCAAGACCAAGAGCATCTTCTTGAACACTTCTAAATACGAATATAAACTCATGGAACAAAATGTAATAACATCCAATTCATAAATATAACATATAAAAGTAATCACCATAAGATAACTTTTAGAACACAATTCCAACACATACAGCGGACTAAGACTGAAAAGGAAAGGACATGTATCATTGAGCGGTCGATAATGTCCAATCTAATGCAAATTTGAATGTATCTAAGGTACTAGTATACACAATTATCTAACTGTTTTCATAAAAGGGTAGATGCTTTCTCGCTGGCCTTAACTTTGTTATGGTGAGGCGTTTTAGCTCCCGCTTGACAGGTGTATGCGCTGGTTGCACGGTCCATTTGCCGTATGAGGTCTGACTCTGTGTTTGGCAACAATGTCTCCAAGAGGGAGATGTTAGAAAAAGTGTGTGGAGCCATGTTGTTATGGTTGGAACGGCCCGGTCCAACTACTGGAACGGACTGGTTTGCTGGGCAAACGGACTGCCTTGTTGTGGTTGGGACGGCCCGGTCCAACTCTGGAACGGCCCGGTCCAACCAGTTGGGACGGCCCTGTCCAACTCTGGACCGGACCGTTCCAGACAGCAGTTATGAATATGAAAGGTCTGTTTCCAGGCTGGCTATTTATACCCCTCTCTTCTGAAACGTCTCTAAGGTTGAATTTCGTGTTTTTTAAGATAACCACCATCCTAGAGAGTCCAGAGAGAGATCAGAAAAAGGGAAGAGTCATCCTATTGCTTGGAGAGCAATAGAAAGCACACGCACGAGTCGACCGGCATCTGGATTCGTAAAAGGTGACGCCAAGTCCTCTCTTGTGGTTGTGATGTGCCAGTTGCGTACGGAGGAAGACCAAGAGACCAGGAGGGTTGCAGCCAGGCTTTGAGAAGAAGCCCTCTCTTAGTAGAACGTCATTGCTCAGACCAAACAATATGTTACATTTTGCAGACATTAACGCCTCAATTCTAAAAGCATGACTGTACAGAGAACTTAAGAAGTGTGGAAATAATTAGGTCTTGTGAAATACTTAGATGCATAAAAGCTCCGAGAAAAGCTTATGTCAGACTGAAAAATTGGGAAAGTATCTGACTTAGTTCTATCACTGAAACACCACCCTACGTACACTCTCGGAAAAAGAAAACCTACCACAACCTATTAATTCCCGAATCCTACCTGAAAGTGTTGGTGTAGAGCTCCCGAGGCAAGCTGTTCTCTATCCCATTTTCTCTCTCAGAGAAATTAGTTTTGGTGCCAGAAAGTATGTATGGCCCTGTTTGGATAGCTAGGAATAAGGGTTATTCTAGACTAAATAGCTATTCGGGACTAAGAAACCATCCAAACAGTTCAGGATTAAGAGCTTATTCTTAATCAGACTAAGATTAGTTAATCCAACATTTTGTTAGAATAAGAGTTGAGATTAGAAAGAAAAAACTCATTAATTATTCTTTCCTCATCCAAACAAAAAGTTTTAATCTGAGATTAAAGTTATTCATAAAAATTTAGGATTAAGAATTTTAATCTTGAATAGCTAATCCTACCCTTAATCTCATACGATCCAAACAGAACCTATATAATTAAGGTGGCATCTATGCATGGTGTAAAGGCCCGACCTGGAGATAAAAGGTGAAACAGGAGTTTGGACCAGAGACAGACAGGAAGATTGGAGCGATTGGGGTTAGAATTTCCTCTGGAATCACATGTCATGGATTAGCATTTAATTTAATATAGATCCTGATTTTGGCTGGTATAAAATATTGTACCGTGTGGATTAGAGGGTAAAAGGGTTACTTCTTTGAAGAGAGGTGAGTGGGGGTTGACGAGTGATGATGCCATTCATTATCAATTAATTCAGAGTTTGGCTAGAACATTTCAGTTTTCAAGGTGTGCGAATAAAGCAAAATGTGCCGATATTGTAATAGCAAAGCTCGTATCAATTTTCTTTTGAATGTTTTAATTTTGTCTTTTTTTCTCTTGACTATATTTAGCAGGCCCTTCGTTTGCAACGAAACCAAAACTGATGCAAGTTCATTTTTTTAACCGTCGAAAGTGGAAATTTTTTGTGATTTCAGCGGAAAAATTATCCGCCGTGTGGCAACATAAAAATAGATGTAAAATGAACACAGACTTATTAGTTATCACTAATGTCTTGGATTAGAGACTATATGAGATTTCTAATGTCATAAGTTTTATAATTTATTTCACGCTAGCTAAATGTCATAAGTTTTAGAATTTATTTCACGCTAGCTAGATCTTGTATTAAATAAATTTTAAAACTTGATGAAATTTTATATAAATGCATCTCTCATGAAATTGAATAAAGATCAATAGTCTAGATCTAACGCTTAAATTTTTAAATTAGTTCTGATATTTTGTAGCAATTGCATCAACTTGTGGTGGTGAAATCCTCTTCTTTAAACAATCCAACAATTATAGATTTGAGTTAGACCCAGTACAAAATCTACGTACTCATCCAAAATTGAACTTATTTTACAAATAGTCTATAAAAGACAAATTTTTTTTTTAAAAAAAAAGTAATGCTAGGGTCGAATGCTCGTCTCCTCTGTGTCGCTTATTTGTCATCTACACTCCAATTTGGAGGGTAACAAATTTTCTGATTTTAATGGAACAGTCTTACCTCTCGTGCCATTCCATTCTTTTATTGAATGATTTTGGAGGAAGTAAACATATTCTTTTCACCTCATTTCCCATCCATCCCTTCCAATGGCCTTGTTTGGATGGGGTTGGAAGAAGGAAGAAGGAAGAAGGCCCAAATTTATTATAAACAATTCAAATTCTTCACAAAGTTACACACTTTCTAATACTTCTTCCCACTTTTTCCCTTCTTCCCTTCTTCTCACATCTATCCAAACGGAGCCAATATTAAACCTGGAGCACAGCTTTAGGAACATGGAAGGAATATCTGATGGGAAGGGGAATCCAGGAGGTACGATTAGACCTGTCAACGGTACTCAATTACCGTTATTCCGTGACGTTAAGAATTAACGGAACGAATAACGGAACTGGATTATATTTCGTATAATCAAATTTAACGCAGACGATCTGGCCCTTAAGTATCGTATAATAAACGTAACGATAACGAATTTAGACCCTACCGTTTCCGTTAATTCGTTTTACCGTATAAAATTGCACAGGTTTAGAATATTTTGAAGAGCAGTGTTATTCAGCGGAAAGATAGAGGAGGGTCTCGAGACACCAATCCGCATCCTCGACAGTCCTTTTAAAGGACTGTACCGAGCAGTCAAATGATATTGTTCGTTCGATCTGGATCTAAGAGCGCATGACAAACTCAGCGAAAAAATCGATGTCGAAGGCTTGCCCTCCTTGCCCCAAGTCCTCGATTCCTTTATTAAAGAGAAGAAGCGGGTTTCATTTTCGTCCTTATCGGGCTCATACGCTTTCGGGTTTAAATCCGTTAACGTTTTCGTCCATCGCAACTCACATGGTGGAGGTCCTCGGCATCGTGGTGAGGAGACGAATTCAATGGTGGAGTCAGTTTGGGTAGCGTTGCCTCAGATGATGAGAGAACCGAGAGCCTGTACGGTGGGTATAGGTACTTGGCACCGATGGGATTTCGAAGGGTTTGACTGTACCAGAAATGGATCTTTTGGCATCAAGGAAGTGAGGAGAGGGTGTTTGTGAGCTTATTTATCATTGTGCTTATTTAATTTGGGCAGAATTAGATGTTGATTGCTGGATACAGTGAGATGGGGGGCTTAGTACCAATTGGTACAGTGGGAGTTGGAGAAGTATTCGACAAAGTGATGGAGACAGGTACTGGAAGGTAGAGTCTTAATTAACTTGGCTTGTATCTTGTGTTCACTAATGTGATTCTTACAACCTAAATTGAATTTTGAAATAATTGTGGACTGATTTTGTCAATGTTACTAACAACATATGTTCCTGTATTCACATTCTTTTCAACTCTCTTAAATAAAGTTTCAAGGTTGTCTATGCATGTCAGTACTTGACCACTCTTAACATCCTAAGCTAACATGATAACATCCATACAGTAATAAGAGGTTTACCAGTATAACAGTGAAAAAGATATAGAAGAGATAATAAGCTTCGAACTAACTTTCTTTCATTTTGATTGATTTCATCGTTGTACAGAGAGATCCTATATATAGCTAAATACATCAATTAAATTGAAAACACATGATTATATCTAAATTCCGATTGACCATAGCATTCTATTGGACAGTGAGGGAGCGAGAAGGACAAGGAGAGAGGAGCTGGGTCTGGGACTCTGGGTTCGAGCGAGAGAGAAACACAGACGGAAGGGACGAGTGAGAGAGATCTTCGTGTTTTGTGTAGAGTGCGTGGAGGGAGCGCCATTCCTGTAGAGTGAGAGAGCTTGAGAGAGGAGGGAGGGGATTCGAGGGGAATCGGGCAGGGAGGGCAACAACGATTTTTCGCTGAGTTTCTCGTGCGCCTTTGGATCCAGATCGGACGAACAGCATCTTTTGACTGCTCACCCCTCTCAATCTAATCTATCTTCGTTCTCAGCCGCTCACCCCTCCGCATCCTCGACAGTCTTTTAAAAGGACTGTACCGAGCAGTCAAACTATATTGTCTGTCCGATCTATATCCAAAGACGCGCACAGTTACAAAGGAAAATAACTCTCTCTCTCATCCTGCCCTCCCTGCCCGATTTTTCCATTCGCTAGTAAAATCGATTTCCCGAATAAGAACCAAAAAGAAGTAGGAGACAGGTTTCATTTTTGTTCTTAGTGGGCTCGCAACGAAACGGGTTTGGATCCGATATCAACTCCCGCCATCGCAGTTGTCAGAAAAGGGCTCTACAGCATCGTCGAAGCAAGGAGAAGACATTGATGGGGTTGGTTCGGGTTGCGTCGGCTTAGTTTTACGGGAGAACCGAGAACTGGTACTGTGAGGCAGTGGGTTGGTACCGGCATTGAGTGAGAGCGAATCGTTGGGAAATTATTACCGTATTTGTATTTCAAGACAAGGAGAAGAGGGTGATTAGTGTTTTGCGTTTATTAATTTAGCATCAGTGGTGTTGAGGTACAACTGCTAAAGATCACTTGAAAGTAAGTGAGGGAGAGAAAATGAGGTTTGAGCGCTATCGTACCAGTTGCCTTCTTATCTCTACAAGAAAATTCAAATTCATTATCAAATGACAACATAAAAGTCCTGGAGTTTCCAATCTCTCCTCTTAACAATTTGATTAATTTTACAACCTAGATTTCTACGTACATCATTCATTCACTGGATCAGTTAGTATAGTCTTTTTGAAAGGATATTTTGAGTACTGTACCAGTGAACCGGTATTGGTACTGTGCTTGTTTCTGTAATCTTATAAAACCTTTGTTCATTTATAGTCAAATCAGCATGACAATTCACTACCCAACTTTCAACCATTGCCCTTCTTTCTTATGGACAAAAAGCAATGTGAAAATTGAGATTAAGTAAAACTTTACTCAACATTTAATTACATGGAATGCTATTAGAATAGAGGCACATGCGACTGAAACTATATATAATTAGAGCAAAGTTCTTTGCACAAATTAAGGGATGTTACTGTTATGAAAAGTAAACTAAAATGGGGGCATATACAGCTGTAAATGTAATATGCAATGTATACTTCTGCACACCCTAAATTAAGGGATGTTGCTGGTAAAAAAAAAATTCAGCAAAATGACAAAACTGAATTATTTTTGAAATCGATTGAAGAATTACATTCGTTAGGCAAGTAGGTAATCTGATTTCCATCAAGTGTCAGAGACTTGAATGTTCGTAAATCACCAATATTAATTGGAAGGCTTTGAATAATTAGTACATAATACCATATAAAGTTCAATAATCAAAAGGACACTTATCCATAAGAATCTGTGTTCCCACTGTGCATCAATTAAGAAAAAAGACCCTTAAACTCAGAAGAATAACAGCAGAGTTGGAGGCACAATTCTTTTGAAGTATTGTGATTTAATCGGCTGATTTCTGGAGGTATTAATGCTGCACATGGAAAGAATACTATGTCAGTAGCCACTAGCCACAATAAAAACATTCGCACTAAAGTTGCGACAGGTGCTTCCGTTAGAGAGAGGAGGAGATTGAGATCGCTGCTTTTTGGTGGGAATTGGACTGTTCTAGACAACCAAAATCGCTGATTTTTTTCGACATGACTAGGGACGGGCAGGGAGGGCTGCTGGGGAGAGACGAAATTTCACTTTTTTCTGTCCCCGTCCTTGGATCTCCATCGGACGGATGGAGTCATTTGACAGCACGGCACAGTCCTTTTAAGGACTGTCGAGGATGCGGATGCTCTCAATCTCTCTCTCTTTCTCTCAGCCGAAACCCACCTCTGCCCCTTCGCCTTACTCCCTCATAGCACCTCCTCTCCGCTCAACCTCACTCCCAGACTCACGCGTCACCACTAGACCTGCAACCCCTCCCTCTCTGCTCTCTCTCTCACACAGCCATATAAACCCCAACCCAGTTCCCTCTCTCAGCCTCGACCAGCTCGCCATCACCAAACCGCAACCCCCTCTCCGCCTCAACCTCGCAACCTCCACCTAAGCCACCCATTCTCCTTCCCCTTCCTATTCTCTACTGTCGTCGTACCTTTCCTCTTCCAAGACCCCATCTCACCAAAATCTAAACCCTAACTCCACAAACCCGACCCATTAAGAATCAGATCCGAATAGAACTCATCTCCTTCACCTCCCTTTTGGCTTAAACCCCAAGCCCTTCTCCTTGTCATTCCCTCTCTTGGCTGAAACCCTAACTCACACCAAAGACAAGGGGCTAAAGCAAGAGAAAGCTCTGCAACGGAGAAGAAGGAATGCAGCAAAAGCAGCCCGAGTAGCAACATAATGTCGCCGGTATCTCTTTCTTCCCTCCGCTTGATGCCAGAATCGAGACATGACTGTTTTGCTTTTTATCATCTGTTGGAGCTGCAACATTTGCTGGTATGGATCTTTTGATTGGGAAAGAAACGATTGAAAATGGTATGAGTTTTTTATTTTTTTGCTTTTTTGTTTGGGAAAGAGAGAATTTTTTGATTTACTGGTAAGATTTTGAAATTTTGGAAGAAAAACGAGTTTTCGATTGAAACTTACAAGGTTTTGAGTTTTTTCTTGCTGAAATTAGTTGATAATTTCAAGTTTTTTATTGTGTAATTGAAGTGTTTAATTGTAAAGTAATGCATGTTTTGCTAGATCGGAGATTGAAATTACATATCTATTAGTTCTAATTTAGCCCTAAGGCTTCACAGAATACAAATATATATGACACAAAATTGGTCTTAACCATTGCCTGTAGTTGCACACAAACTGATTGAACATAATTGGACAACTACAAACTGATTGAACATAATTGGATAATGTATGAAAACTGATCCTCTTTTTATTAGGTGCCAAGCCATCATAACATTGAAAGCCATTTATATCTCTAATAATTCTTTATCCTAAATTACTAATACAATGGTACTGACTTCTGAACTGCATCATCATAATATAATCTATTTCTCTAGCAATAGAAGTCCGAATAAAAAAAAAAAAAACAATATCTACTAGTTCTATTCTATCAATCCCTGCTGAAATCCTCCCTGAGCGACGAAATAAAGGGCGCGGCGCTTAATAGACCAATGTATAGCAACTAGCAAGTAATAGCCATCCAAGCGGTGGACAGTAATAATTTTCATTTCGGGTTTCATTCCCGATCAGGAGCTGCCCCTCGGACGATCCTGATGAGATGTCCAGAGTGGACAGCTCTCCAGAGGATACTGGTCCCCCCCAATTGGGCCACATAAGCTACGAAACGGGCTCCTCGAGTGAAACCCGAAATCGATTAGATCCGATCTACGAGACTACGAATCGGAAGGGAAATGTCAAATGCGTCGAAATGCCGAAATACCAGTAGAATTCACATCTCGGCTAGATTTCAGGAAGAGAGCCTCGTTGGTTTTGTTGGAGGCGTGCTCTCTAGTCTCTCCATTTACTCGCTAGATTTCTGAGTTCCGACTGTGTGTGATATCTCTGTAATTAAGTCTATTTTTATTCACCGCTCAGGAAGGATTTCATTGCTGAACCTGAAATTTCTATCTGAAGGTTTCAAGGTACTGATATTTAATTTATTACTTTACTCTCTTCTTTAATTCTTATGAAAATTATTATTGTCCACCGCTTGGATGGCTATTACTTGCTAGTTGCTATACATTGGTCTATTAAGCGCCGCGCCCTTTATTTCGTCGCTCAGGGAGGATTTCAGCAGGGATTGATAGAATAGAACCAGTAGATATTGTATTTTTTTTTTTATTCGGACTTCTATTGCTAGAAAAATAGATTATATTATGATGATGCAGTTCAAAAGTCAGTACCATTGTATTAGTAATTTAGGATAAAGAATTATTAGAGATATAAATGGCTTTCAATGTTATGATGGCTTGGCACCTAATAAAAAGAGGATCAGTTTTCATACATTATCCAATTATGTTCAATCAGTTTGTGTGCAACTACAGGCAATGGTTAAGACCAATTTTGTGTCATATATATTTGTATTCTGTGAAGCCTTAGGGCTAAATTAGAACTAATAGATATGTAATTTCAATCTCCGATCTAGCAAAACATGCAAAATGTAATTCAATTTTCTTTTGGATTATGTTGACTATATCTCCAATGAAAATTTTAGTGTTATAACCCTCCAACTGTGTTGCTTATTTGCAAATAGCACCCCTGCTGTTTGCAAAGAAGGTCAAGTATGAGATGGACATAATTGCCTGTCATAACTATGTATTGATGGAACATCCATTTTGTTACTTCATGATGTAAAATCAAATCCCAACATCTAAATCCACTTGAGTTTGTTTGTATTATTTGAACTGTGCCAGTTGCAAATATTAAGAAACTTTTTATGGCTTGGTATTTTATGCATATATTATAAACCATTAGGGCTGCTTTGCAAAAAAAAAAACTTAAAGTGATCTGGAATTGCAAGTCTAATCCTAGACTTGAGCAATAAATAGAGATAGCTGATATCGAACTGTATCTGCTATTATGTTCATTTAATAAACTTTTACTACAAGAGCATTACTTGGACCTAACAATACTTTATATTTTGTAGACATTAACACCTCAATTCTAAGAGCATGACTGTACAGAGAACTTTGGAAGTGTGGAAATTAGGTCTTGTTAAATACTTAGATGCACTAAAGCTCCAAGAAAAGCTCATGTCGGACCGAAAAATTGGGAAAGTATCTGACTTAGTTCTATCACTGCAACACCACCCTACATACACTCTTGGCAAAAGGAAAACCTACCACAACCTCTTAATTCCGGAATCTGATCTAAAATCCCTTGGCGCAGAGCTACACTATACTGAGAGAGGTGGTGACATAACATTTCATGGCCCGAGACAAGCTGTTCTCTACCCCATTTTCTCTCTCAGAGAAATTGGATTTGGTGCCAGAAAGTATGTGGAGGGTCTTGAGTCTGTTATGATTGAGGTGGCATCTATGCATGGTGTAAAGGCCCGACCTGGAGATAAAGGTGAAACAGGAGTTTGGGTTAGAGACAGGAAGATTGGAGCGATTGGGGTTAGAATTTCCTCTGGAATCACATGTCATGGATTAGCATTTAATATCGATCCCGATTTGGGCTGGTATGAAAATATTGTACCATGTGGATTAGAGGGTAAAGGGGTTACTTCTTTGAAGAGAGAGGTGCCTGGGGAGTTGCCGAGTGATGATGTCATTCACCATCAATTGATTCAGTGTTTGGCTAGAACATTTCGGTTTTCAAATTTGCAAATAAAGCAGGATGTTCCAATATTGTAAGAGCAAAGCTAGGATCAATTTTCTTTTGAAAGTTCTAATTTTGACTTTTGTTTGTTTGCTATTGCTTTACACCGATGCTTGAACTTGATGTAGACTATGTAGCATCTGAACAGAAAAAGGAATACTGTTCATAATTCTATTCAGATTGGTTCTATTATGCATGATTGTGCTAATTTTTACGCCAGTGGGCTTCTGTAGTCTATAGGCACATACAGATGTAACCAAGCGATCCAATCATCCAATCAATACTGGCAATACCATAGGCAATGATAGCATAGGAAAATGTAAATATAAAGGAGGAAAAGTTGCAACTGTTTTTGTTTTTCATGTCAGAAAAGTATTTATTAGGCATGAGTTGTTGAAAACTTGAAATCAACGATTTCATTTACTTTTATTGATCAGAGTAAAGTTCTAGAAATGACACAGAGCATTTGCAGGTGCCTTTCTTTTTCTGACTTCTATTTTCTTACATTCATTTGTACTGAACTCCTTTTTCTTTTCTTTTGTTGATAAAATATAAGCAAGCAAACTGCCTGCTCTTCAAACGGGGAAGAAGCAAAAAGATAAAAATACCAGTAAAATGTTATTAACAGAATTGCTGTTAGTTTACTTATTACAGATATAATATGATTAGAAATGCATTAGTGGTTGCGTACAACAAAACAAGTGACAAACTGTATTTGATAGTTGATTAAGACATCATTTTTTCAGTTTTATAGCCAGAACAAAGATTCAAATTCCCAACAATACAAACTCAGGATTTATGATTTTTTTACTCAGAAGAAAATCTTTAGAAGTTCCTAAATTATACAATTTGAGAGGGTGCGGTCTTCATTGGTCTGTATGAAAGCATCAGATTCTAGCACAGTACAGCACACTTTCAAGTACTTATTGGAATTTTGGAACCTAATTGGAAACCAAATATACCTAATAAGCCGGTACGGATTTGACCCTTTTGAAAGGCTGAGAATTATAGCATCAACCAACCGAAAGCTACACAAAAAGCTACCCTTTCACTAAGGTAAGGCGGCAATTATTTAATTAGTAGGGCCGTATTATATATACTCCAAAATATAATATGAAGAAGCTTAGTTTTTTTATAGAAAAAAATTGTTCAACTTATTGCTAACCCATGTGACTTACCAATATCTTAACCCAAAAGAAAGAAAAAAGGTAGATTCCAAATACCGCCTTTCTGGTTTACTTCATTTCTGTATGTTTCTGATGCTACAAGAGATGCCTCCAAATTTTCAAAAAAAATAAAAAAAAGGGCCTCCGATATGTTGGCTTCGGAAGAAAGGAGACACTGTGCTTTTATTTGGTGGAAATCTTTTCAAAAAAGCCCCTGGCTTTTAATCTATTTTTCTTTGCTTTTTCGCTTCTTATTTAACTAGGTTTGTATGTAAGCTGGAATTATAAGTGCCAACGAGATTTATGCAATCGCTACCATCGCTAACCTCAATTTCCCTCCCGCGCGCTCCCCTCCTCTTCAGATGCACTCTCCTCCCCTTCTCTCTGGTGCGCGCTCCCCTCCTCTTAGATGCGCTCTCCTCCCCTCTGATCCTCTCTCCTACTCCCGACGTTCTTTTTCTACTTCCTTTAGACCTCGCCTTTCTTTTTCGCCTCCCTTGAATCTCGCCTTACAGCAAAATAAATTGAACACATAACAGTAACAAATTGAAAATATAAATGAACAAAGTGAACATATACACCAACAAAGTGAGACATATAAAATAAACACAGTGACGAGCAGCAAAACAAATTGAACACACAAAAGTAACAAATTGAACATATGAATGAACAAAGTGAACATATACACCAACAAAATGAGACATAAAAAATAAACACTGACGCACAGTAAAACAAATTGAACACATAAAAGAAACAAAGTGAACATATGAATGAACAAAGTGAACATATGCACCAACAAAGTGAGACATAAAAAATAAACACTGACACACAGTAAAATAAATTGAACACATAAAAGTAACAAAGTGAACATATGAATGAACAAAGTGAACATATACACCAATAAAGTGAGACATAAAAAATAAACATTGACGCACAGTAAAACAAATTGAACACTTAAAAGTAACAAATTGAACATATGAATGAACAAAGTGAACATCTACACCAACAAAGTGAGACGTATAAAATCAACACAAAAGTTTAATGCACAGCAAAACAAAATAAACACTTAAAATAACAAATTGAACAGATACAACAAACAAAGTGAACAAAATCTGACGCACAGAAAAAAGAGAGGGGTAAGGGAGAGAGATGCACAGAAAGAAGGGATAGAGACGGAAGAATGCGTAGAAAGGAGAGGGAGCGTACCCGAGTGAGGAGAGGGGAGCGCTTCGCTGGGTGAGGAGAGGGATCACTTCGCTAGAGAGAGGGAGCGCTTCGCTTTGTTGGGTAAGAAGAGAGGAGCACTTCGAGCGATGGTAGCGATGGTAAAAATAGAGATGGCAGTAATCAATTTCCGTATGCAGGAATGATAACTGCCGTATGCAATTTTGTCATCCTTGTCATCACTAAATATAAAGTGAACATTTACAACAAATAAGGTGAACATATACACCATCTAAGTGAATACTTACAAACAAATAAGTGTTGTCATCATTTGTTCAGAATTTTACATGCATATTCAACTTATTTTCATTGAACTTATTTGTATATAAGTGTCACTTAGATAGTCTATATGTTCACTTTATATTTAGCGATAACAGAAATGACAAAATTGCAGATAACAGTAATCAATTTTCGACAATAAAGATATGTGGCACAATTTACAAACGATACATATAGATTAAACATGCTAAGCTAAGTGCTCAATTTGTTAATTAATATTCAACCACATATCAAATTGATCGAACGGCACACACGCTAGATCTAGAGATTTAACACTCTTGGATTGGTACTTCTATAAGAAGCAGTGATAAACGTACATGTTCATTTGTTTATGAGAAATGCTAGAGTCCAATATATTTGACGGATAGACTCCGTCCAATACGATCGTTTTCATATTTTTAAATTTCAAATAACCGATCCGAACGTTTAATATGTTCTCTTTATTGAAAACTTATAAGAAACCAATTTTTACATTTTTTCGAAATTTTTTAGTATTTTTTTTATATTTTAGAAAATCGTTGTTATTGGATAATCCATAATGTTTATATCATGAATTTTCAGAAATACTAAAAAATAGTAAAAAAATTCGAAAAAATATAAAAATTGGTTTCTTGTAAGTTTTCAATACGGAGAACTTATTGAACGGTTCGGATCAGTCATTTGAAATTTAAAAACGTGTAAACAATCGTATTGGACGGACCCATCCGTCCTATATATAGGTCAACTAGCAATTCTCTTTGTTTATTCCTTTGTTCAATAGCTCGGAAGATTATGTAGCACGCGAGAAAAATTGCAATTTTTCATGTTCCCAGAGTCATTTTTTTTTCAAATAAAAAAAAAAACCCGTTGCTTCATCCAGCAGTATTGATACAGTATCGCTGCGTCAGAGTGCCTCTAATACATTTAGAATCTCTGTGCACGGACCCCACATAGTTAGATCTGGAACGCTCCTCTCAGTAAATTTTCGGATATGGAAAACATTGATTTATATTTTTTCCAAAAGTACGCAAGGCAATTATAAGATCTGTCTTGACTCTTAAATCAATGATGCATACCTGTTAATATGTTATGATACAAATAATAGTAAATTTCAAATTCTTGACTAATCAACTACCCCCCTTAAATTTGTTTCCGTTGGTGAATTGCTATGATCCAATAGTTAATTACCATCGATTGTTGAGTGTATCAAAATAATTAAGGCTTATTTCTAACTTTATTTAAATTTAAATTTTCCAAATCTACCATAATTTTGGAATAAAAATTTCATTTCTTATATTTATTAAAGCACTCATCAAGACCATATATATGGGAAAGTAATCTATTGCAACATTAATTACCTACATCCGCCTAGCTTGAGCTATTCTTGCTCACAACAAAGGTGTAATTATATGCAAATGATTACTTTATTTGTGGATTATTAATGGCATTTTAGTTCACTGGGGTGTGTTTGGATAGGCCGGGAATAGGGAATAGGAATAAAAAAATTCGATTTGCGTGCTTATTCTTATTCTTGTGCAACCCAAACAACACAAGAATAAGGAATTTGAGCCCTTATTTCTATACTAACAAAACCATGATATAAGAATAAGGAATATGGATAAGCACACAAACCGAAATTTCTTATTCTTATTTCCTATTCACGACTTATTCCGTTGCATCCAAACACACCCCTAGATGTTACCACGTGACAGGAGGCTATCCTTGTACATAGGTAAAGCTATTGAGCTTGACCCTACACCTTCCATAATTATTTTATAATTACTTTTGTCTTGTTATTTCGATATGTTTATGAGAGTTTATATTTGTTACTTGTAGGCTGTCGCTTTTACGCGAGAGCAATTCACACGAGTCATATTTGTGCAGTGAACATTTGTGTCGTGTTGTCATCATGACCTTTTTTTTTTTTTAATCGCCAACTGAATAAATATTATAATTGAGAGATTTGTGCGAAAATGTATCTCATCTCTGGAAGGGGAAAAAAATGTTGCAATATGACCTATATTAAAAATAGACAGTTTGGTTTGACTGTTTGGTAAAAAAACAAAAATAAAAGATATATAAGGGCTTGACCCTTATTTTCATGTCAAAAAAAAAACAAATAAAAAATGGAAATGAAAGTTCTTTCGCTGGTCAACTGATGAAGCATTTTTTTTGTGGTTACAAATCATATTATGCTTAATGAAGCTTCTCAATTACTCTCTGGAGTTCCACTCAGCTTTAAGTACATATATGATATATCCCATTACATATTATTCTTTTCTACAGCTATTTTGCTCTGAAATATATATATATATATTGTGAAAACCCGTAAAATTATAAAATAAAATTCAACTTTAAAATGGATAGATAATTTTTGAAATAATTAAAATTATTAAAAGTAATGACTGATTCGAAATTTAACAAGAAATTCTCAAAAATCATAAATTGGTCTAGTTGAAAAAAAAATATTAATTGTGAGTTAAGGTAATTAATTAGAAGTCTTCAAACAAATAAATATAAATTAATAATACTAAAAATCACACTAAGATTAATTAGCGGATAATCAACTCTCCTAAATTTAGAAGTCAATTTCGTTCGAATCCGATATAAGAATTAAATTTCGGCCATGTACAATATTACTCAAATATCTAGCTTATATTATAGAAATTCAAATAATTATTTTACAAAATTAGTATGAGTCGAATTTGTGTTAGAAATCTGATTTCTACTGTTGTTATAATCAATTTCCTAATATTCCTTTGTGCTGGACCGTTTGATTGGGTTTAGAAAATCCTGATTAATCTCAACCGTCTGATCATCTCCTGTTCCTTTCCTTTATCTCATCTCCTCTCCCTTCTCTCTCTCTCCGACAGATCCATCGTCCCCACCCCTTCTTCTTTTCTCCTTCTCTTCTCTCTCGATCCGCCATTGGCGATCTCGCGTGGTCCCTCGACCAGTCCGCTTGGACCCCTCTCTCTCTCGCCCCTGACAGAAGCACTCGACCCCACTCTATCTCCTTCTCCCCCACTCCCCCCTTCCTGTCATTTGGCTGAGACCCCACTCGAGTCCCTCTCGAGTGCACATTGCGCTGTCCCCTCTCTACTCCATACCTCTTCCTCTCGTCCAATTCGATTGGAGCCCCCACATGGTGCATGGTTCTGTCCCCTAATTTCTGTCAAACCGAGAAATTCCCCCTTGACCCAAACCCTACCATCACATCTCTTGCCCTCTCTCCCTCTGCCACCTCAGCAGCTCGATTGCCCCCTCTCCATCTCCATTCCATTTAAGCCACCCCTCTCTCTTCTCTCTACTCAGACCCAACACCGAGAACAGATACAAGGAAAGGAAAAAGAGCCAGAGAGAGAGAGAGGTGGAGGCTAGCGACTGGAGTGGAGGCGGCGGCGGTCGATGAGGCTAGATGATGGAGCTGACGGGAGGTGCAGTGATGTGCTGTGTTGTGCTGTGATGTGCTGAAACCCTGTTTCCCCTGCTTCCTTCTGTTTTCTCCCTTCCCTGTTGGTAACCCCTTCTCCTTGTTCCTTGTTTCTGTGTGCTTGTTTGACTGTGTGATTGACTGAGACTTTGTGTGGATATCTGATCTAATTGGGGGTTTATGCTTCAAATTGAGATGCGAAACTGAGCCTGGTTTATTTGAATATGTGACTGTGATGGCTCAATTCCATCTGTGGAAAGTGTCGATGCTTGTCTTTGACCTGTTAATTGCTGAATGTCTCAATCTGAAATGTGTTGTTTAGACTTTGCATGTAATGGTTTAGGTCTGTATTTGTTTTGAGAGGCCTTTCTGAGGCTCTATGATGTTGATCTGATGTTTGGGTATCGATATCGCGTGTTAAGGCTTGAGACTTGAGTTGTGAGTCCTCTCTGTTGCTTGTGTTTGCCTTTGATGCACGGTACAAGGCTGGTTCAGGCCTTTGTACCAGTCTGGTACATGTATAATTCTATATAGGGATCTCTTTGTAAGATGTTTTTGCTGTCAGGGACCTTTTTGTATATATAGATGAACTGTTTTAGGACTTCCTTACATTTAAATCTGTTATCAAGGTCTGTTTGGTAATTGTTAGGCAAATAAATTTAATCCAAGGACATTTGTGCATAAGTTCAGTACTTATTGGATCGGATTCCATTTCTGATGTTGGGTTTCGGATTTGATCCCCGAAACCCATTGGCTCCGGATCCGCTTGGATCCCGTTTTGATTCCGTGTGGGCTGTGTGTTTTCACTCTGGGCCGTCAGGCCTGTTTCCCTTCTGGGCTCGTCCCTCTGTTCTAATCCGTGTGGATTTCTTGTGGGCTCTGTGATTTATTTGTGCGTGGCCCATTTGGGTTGTTGGCTGTTGAAGTTGTAATTTGAATTATATAAGTTGGTTTTTGAGAATAAAACTAGAACTATTGATGGCAAGAAATAAATAGTTTGGATATTAAAGTAAATGCTTTTGGCCGAGAAATGAATTAAGTCGGATTCGAAATTAAATTGTTGGCTTTTAAATGGGAGATGATTAAAATGTCCGCAAAACAATTCTTTACAGGTACTATGATATAATCGGACAATATATGATCCCAAAACCAAATCCATTAAACTAAGTTTTCTTTTCTTTTCTTTATTATTTAGTTAAAGTCTTTTAAATAAAGTTTATTTATTTTAGAAAGATTAATAAAGAAATTTCATACTTAATTAAAACACTGTTAGAAATAAATCAAAGTTTAACAAATTAATTCTAAAAGTAATCACAATAATATTAAATCAAACTTCCCACACAATGATTTTATAAAACAAACTATAGCAAAATTATTTCAAGAATATATCTCAGATTAACGTTTCTGCACAACTAGTTTCAGATGAAACTCTGGTAAAGTATTCTAGAAAATAATTACTTAAATTAATGTATTTTAAAACAGAATCCCTTTTCAGAAAGCTTGAGTCCAACTCTTCTCAAATCAGAACCTAAGTTCCTTTGCAAATGTCTAGGATTTAAGTTTGGTTTTGCACACAATAACCAGAATGGGATAGATCGTTAGAGTAGATTTTAACGTGTGAGTTTCGTTCGCCAGGTGCATCACAAGACTTCTCTGGACCGGTGGACGACTTCTCTCCCGAGCACGAGATTACAGGAGCTAGGCAGGACTTCACTGACCCTCCAGCTGAGTAGCAGCTTTACACCCGACTTTCCAGGTGTGTGGAAACTTTAGATTCTCTTTAAACTCTAGTTTAAGGATTAGATCTTTAATTTATGTGTGCATAGCATGTCATTGACATTAAGTAAACAGTTAAGAGCATTCTAGTAATCAAAAGATTAGTTGCATTTATAGGATAAGCATATATATTAATAAAGTGACTAATCAACTCAAAAGTGCTCTTAATCAACACTTGCATCTGGTATGGATCAGGATAGTGAGACCGAGTGAGATAAGGGCGTTTTGCACGCGATTTCCATTATTGGGAGATTGCACCCCAGCCATTGCCGGTGGTCTCCTTATGATAGCGATCTCGAGCAACGCGTTTCTGATGATCACTCTGCAGACCGACTTATAGACGGTTCTGCGGTCACTTAGTAGTTATTTATTATTGTTAGGATTTGTACGTATTCCCACTTGTCTCGATCGGATTCTTTGGGGTTGCTCGCCAGTATTAGACTTCCTCTCGATCTCCCTTTTCAGGAGCACGGTACCGCGACTCACTGCCTACACCTCGACGGAGGTGCTGGAGACTCCCTTCGGGGCTCATCGAGACTTCCAGTAGGACTTTGGTTGATCTAGGCAGAACCCATGACTTTATGGTTTATATGTGAGATGTGATTCTGGATTATGTTACACTGATATTTGACTACTGAGTGAGGGTGCTTGATTCTCGTATTAGTATTATATTGGACTTTGTATATTACTATCCGCTTCTCCAGATACTTTTTCTGATTCCTTTTGGCATGACACGTTTGGTATAGTATCATGATTACACTTGAATTACACTTAGCCTTTGCATTATAGGATTTTAAAAGTGTTTAAGTATGGTTTAGTTCTAACTTTAGTTTAACCAGAATCTTTGGTTACCCTGTTATTGCACTGAGTATTCGCGTACTCAGCCCACATGTTATTTGTGGAGCAGGTTCAGGTTTGGCAGACTAAGCAGATGAGTTTTGACTGAAGACCAAGCCGAGCTGGAATAGTATTTATCCGCTGTGCATTATTTTATGTTTTGTTTGTACGATGACTGGAAATTTTGATATGTGCCTATTTTACCAGTCTTTTGTTGTATGAACAAACAATGCCTTTGTTATGTGATATTTATTTGTGATTATGTATCTGTGACACTATTTTATAGCCTTACGTGTGCGCAGCAGACTGTGCATACGTGGCGGGGTTGTCCTCCCCAGATTGCGGCTTGGTTTGGGGTGTGACATATATATATATATATAAATACCCCAAATTAATGTCTTTCATGACAAAATAGGAGAGCACTGTTGGAGGCATTTTGCCACTACCTATTCTTGCTTATTGTACTCGTTTTAAAAATTTTCCCCCCTTTTTTAAAGTGGTTCATTCTAGTGTTTACACATATTATATGCAATTGACAATGGATTTCACAGTTTTTTATTCTCTCAAACATTTGCTTATTACCTGACAAGCCTCAATAATAATCACTCAGTTACATCAAGAGAAGATGGGAACTTCATTATTTGACCGTCCACCAATTGATCAGAGCACCAATAATAATGCTGAGTCACCGCACAGAATAAGTACATTTTCAAGTACAGTAATGTTTGCTGAGGTTAAAAACTTGAACTTGCCAATAATTAAAATACTTTTGACGGTTCACAACCCCACGAATAATAATATTTCACCTATAATATTCATTGTTCTTTAGACCTTGTTCAAAAAGCACATATGTTAGGTTAGGTGTGACAAAACTTCCATACATAATAGGGCCTACATTTTTTTTGTGCTTCGGCTTTTTGCTCAGTAAATCAACGCTAACATTCTTGCACATAATGTTGATTGTGAAATTATGTGAAACTTGGGGCACACTTTAATTCCTGTGGGTCGTGGCCACAAACTTTATTGTAAGATGAAACAGTGCTCTGAATACCGAAATTATTTTAAATAGAAATTTACATCCCTAAAATTTTAATAGAAAGAATTAATTAATTTTTTTTTAATAAGAAAAAAGTTCTTATGCGGTTTATAAAGGGGTACACTCTCTCTCCTTTGTATCCGTTTTATAACCGGGTAAGAAGAATTCTTACCCTTTTATAAAACGGGTACGAAGGCTTCTCTCTCCTCCTTTATTTATTATAAAGTGGAACACTCTCTCTCCTTCGTATCCGTTTTATAACCGGGTAAGAAGGCTTCTTATCCTTTTATAAAACAGGTACGAAGACTTCTCTCTCCTCCTTACCCTTTATAATAGTTAATTAAGTAATAATTAATAATTATGATAATATTTATAATTATTAATAATTGATAATAGTTATAGCAACAATAACTAGTAAATAATAATAATAATCGTAAAATTATAATAATAACGATATTCATTAATAGTTATTATAATAATGATAATAATAATTAATAATAGTTTAATTTTTATAATTTATAGTTAATAATTAAGAATATTTTTTATTAAAATTAATAATTATTAATAAAATTTAATAATAATTACACTGTTAATAGTTGCTAACCTTAATACTAACTTCAATATACCGCGCCGAACAATATTTACTAATTTTAAATTAGCACTAACCACATCAAATCACTACCCTTACCAATAATTAATATCACAATAACTATTATTAATTATTATAAATATTGTTATAATTATTAATTATTATTATTATTATTATTATTTATTTTGAATTATTAATTATTAATTAATATAATTCTTATTATATTAATTATAATTAATTACTAATTAATTATGCCAAACTTACACCACTAACCATACTAACTTCTATATTGCCAAACGCATCCTATTGATGACTATTGGAACCAGTAACACTGTACTAGTTAGAAGTTGCTCCGAAAATGTATTAGAGGGATAGAATGGTAAGGGTAGTGATTTGATGGGGTTAGTGCTAATTTAAGGTTAGTAAATGTTGTTTGACGCGGTATATTGAGGTTAGTATTAAGATTAACAACTATTAATAGTGTAATTATTAATATTAATAAAAATTATTATTAATTATTAACTATAAAATATAAAAATTAAACTATTATTAATTATTATTATCATTATTATAATAACTATTATTGAATATCGTTATTATTATAATTTTACGATTATTATTATTTGCTAATTATTATTACTATAACTATTATCAATTATTAATAATTATAAATATTACCATAATTATTAATTATTACTTAATTAACTATTATTAATTATTATTACTTAATTGACTATTATAAAGGGTAAGGAGGAGAGAGAAACATTCTTACCCGTTTTATAAAAGGGTAAGAAGCCTTCTTACTCGATTATAAAAAACGGGTATGAAGGAGAGAGAGTGTTCTACTTTATAATAAATAAAGGAGGAGAGAGAGGCCTTCGTACCCGTTTTATAAAAGGGTAAGAAGCTTTCTTACCCGGTTATAAAACGAGTACGAAGGAGAGAGAGTGTATCCCTTTATAAACCGCGTAAGAACTTTCTTCTTATTAAAAAAAATTAATTAATTCTTTCTATTAAAATTTTAGGGGTGTAAATTTATATTTAAAATAATTTCGATTAAAATTTTAGAGTGTAAATTTTTATTTAAAATAATTTCGGCTCTGAATAACATGAATAACATGGGAAATATTGGAGCGTCAAAACTAATATCTTTTTTGGTTTTGGTTTGTTTATACATTAAAATTCTTTAGGATATTAAAAGAATATACTTCCATAAATATCTCTGGAGAGCTATCTTATTAAAATTTTTGCATAGTTCAAAATGGTACAAGAGCTAAAATTCATCTCTTTTTTTTCTTTTCTTTTTTTTGCAACATAATTAAAACAAGAAAAAAAAATGAGATCCACCGTTTATCATGCATATATTTTTTTTTTGAAGGATACCAACAATTTTTTATTGAGAATTGAGAAATTTGAAAATAAATGCTCTATCCGAACCAATGACCACTTAATTGATAGAATAGAGCGAAAATCATTGAGCCAAACAATCCAACTTTCATTTATCATGCACTTACCTGAAAGGGTTTTTTTTTTTTACAGATAAATCCATATACCTTTTACTATTTGACCTCTAATTAAGCTTATCTTATGTTTTAGTTACTTGAACGAGAATCTTAAGAAAGGTTTCTTTTCCAAAGTACATAGGATAAGCAAGCACCAACCCACGTGTTGCTGAGTCACTTCGACTTCGACATAGAGATTCTTTGCCTTTTCTTTTATTTCCCCCTCCTTTAATTTTTCCTGGTGATATTTATCATTCATTTTTTTTATTTACACTTTTTATATTAAAATTCCAATTTCCTTTTAAATTCAAAATCTAATTCCCTCCGAGCACATGCAATTTAATAATGACATTATTCCAATCATAGGGTTGAATATTTATTTAAATTTTTTTATCAAAACGAAAAAGTATTTTTATTATTTTTTTCCTTTTTCCTTTTTCCTTTTCTTGTTTCTTTCTGGGTGCAACGGCGACGGATTTTGATAAAAAGTCCAAATATAAAATTGTCGGTTCTGTGTTCACTGTTCAGCATTGATTAGGAGAGAGTATGGAGGTTGGCAGGTTACCTCCCTGTCTCTTCACAAAAGTGCATACGTATTTATCAAAAAAAAAAAAAAAACAAAACAAAAATGCATACGTCAGCACCAAAATAATCCTTAGAAAGGTTTGCACTTTGCAAATTACTCCGGTGGAGAATAAATGGAGATAGAGAGTATTATCAACTTACTGATCCCAAACTATATACAATACTTAATGGTGTAACACCAAATATTTAAAAAAAACAAATAAATTGATAACTGTGATAAGTAACAACATGTATTATTAAAAATAGCAAAAAAAATGACGAAATTAACAATTCAGAGTACTGTCGCATCTATATATCATGAGAAATGCTAGTGTTCTATATATAGGACGGATGGGTCCGTCCAATATGATCGTTTTCACGTTTCTAAATTTCAAATGATCGATCCGAACTGTTCAATCTATTTTCAATAATGAAAACTTACAAGAAACCAATTTTTACATTTTTTTTAAATCGTTTACTATTTTTTTGGTATTTTTGAAAATTCATGATATAACTCATTATGGATCGTCTAATAATAACGATTTTTTAAAATACCAAAAAAATAGTAAAAAATTTCGAAAAATGTAAAAATTGGTTTCTTATAAGTTTTCAATATGGAAAACATATTGAGCGGTTCAGATCGGTTATTTAAACTTTAAAAATGTGAAAACGATCGTATTAGACGTAATCAGTGGCGGATCTAGAAAAAATATCTTGGTGGGTCTGACAACCTCTGTTTAAGTCTTCAGCCCCACTTTCGAGTGCTCCAATGGCAGAAAAAATTAGCTGGGGCTAAAGGGGGGCTCCAAGGGCTCGACGGCGTGAGGTGGGGCTCTAGCCCCACCCGCCCCGGTGGTAGATTCGCCCCTGGACGTAATCCATCCGTCCTATATATTAGACACTAGCATTTCTCATATATCATGCCTAAATTCCTCCCAATCTCCCATATCCCCTTCAGAGAAGATAATTTTTTTTCCCCCTACAAAAGTTATCACCTTCTAGCATGTTTTGTAGTTATATGTTTGACGGCTTCTTCTAATGCCGCTATTATTTAGAAATTTTTTTTTTGCTATTATTTAGAAATTAGAAACATGAAATGAAATCTTTTTCCTTTCCTGTTCTCAATATTAACATGTTCAAAAAAATTACCGTTTGGTTGGAATAAAAACAAAAAGTATTTTCGTTGTTTTAACGAAAGTAAAAGAGAATTATTTGCGTTGTTTTAACAAAAGTAAAAAATAATTGCGTTACCTTCGTTAGGAATTTCTTCTAGTTTAAAAAGAGGTTTTCAGTTAGAACTGGGGGAGTTTTATGCTTCAGTACAAGTCGTTTCAATGTAATTTGTATTTTGTTTCTCAGTTTCAGTAATGAAAAGTCTACGGGCAGTTTCTTATAAAAAAATAATAATAATTGCGTCGATCCTACGAAGATTCCAATTCTTTTCTTTTGCTCTATTTAGTTTTTGCTATTATTAGAATTGCGTTACCTTCGTTAGGAATTTCTTCTAGTTTAAAAAAGGGTTTTCGGTTAGAAATGAGAAGTTAAAAACAGGCCGCATAGGGAGTTGCTTTTTACACGGCTTCAATTAGCAATTCAAGCTAATATATACCGTTAGGACTAAAATACCCTTTGATTTTGTGTTATATATTATCTTGGGAAAACATTATGGAAATATTTATTTTTAGTCTATATATTTTTAAACAACATGAAAGATCTGTTACTGTAATTTTTTTTACCATAATCAAAACTTGTAAATCAACATTTCTTAACAGCAAGCATCAAAACAATAGTAAAAATGTATAATTCTAAACTTATCTAATTAAGCAAGAAAGTAATGATAGAAGTATTCCAATGGTAAAAATTTGCACATAATTAAAAGTTCTCTCTACCTAGATAATGAAAATATTATACATTTTTCTTAGTATTTATATATTAGTACAAGTAAATTTGAAGATTTATTATCCATATTAATTAAAGAATTATAGTTAATAAAATACATATTAGTATAATAAGGTATTAAAAAGTATACGAAGAGGAAATGTTCAGAGGAGGGGTATATTTGCCATTTACAAATTTTTGGTGTGGATTGCAAAGAGGAGCCGTGAGAAAAGCATCTCCCAAAACTGTAGAGCTTGAATTTTAATTCTTCAAGTTCAGCTGGAAAAAGATAAAGCTATTCCGATTAATTCGGTATCAAATCTCGAGAAAAATGATGGAAAGAATAAAAGAAAAGAGCATAAATAAATAAATAAGTAAATAACTTTTCAAAACCAAGAGCAACACGGGTGACCACACGAGATCCATATAAAATATCAAAAGATTTTACGTTGGTTTCATTTCGCTTTCTTAATTTCCCACTCTAGGACCACAGACCATCGATCCTTCTCTTCCAGGCGCAACTCTATTTGTGCTTCTTTATTCCATTTATTCCAGTAGAAATTAGAAAGGTGTGGAGGTCCAGCCGTCCACAGAATACATACTAGTAGTTAGACCTGTCAACGGAAACCAATTACCGTTTTGCCGTGACGTTAAAATTAAACATAACGAATAACGAAAGGAATATTATGTTGCGTTAATTAAACAAAACGGAAACGATTCAGCAGCTAAGTATCGTTTAATAAACGTAACACAAACGATTTAACCTTCTGCCGTTTTTGTTAATTCGTTTTCTCGTATAGCATTCTACCAGATTAGAATTTTAGAAATAGCAGAATATATCTGGCGGAAAAGTAGAGGAGAGCAAACCCTAAGCTGTTCAATTGCGGTGCTCATTTTTCTCTTTTTACCCCTCTCTCTCGCACGCTGTCGGCGACACCTCTCTTCTCTTTGCCTCTCTCTCTCTCTCTCTCTCGGCGACAAGCCCTCCTACCACTCCTATTGTGCAGCGGCAACTACACGACGGTGGCGTCATCATCTCTTGTGTGGAGGGAGCTGGAGGGAAGAGATCAGGTAGCAATGCCCACATGCCAGTGCTGACGAGGAAGATGGAGTAGAGAAGGGGGTTGCTGACGGGGTGGGGTGGGGCCCCGTTCTGACAACGGGATGGGTTTCGAAAATGAAGATGGAGTCGAAGATCTGATAAGGTGAATTATTTGTACAATTTGGGAATAGATGTTTATTCATTCTTTATGTTTTTTTGTTGTCGAGATGTTGTATGTAAAGTTGTTTCTCAAAGGAGAATGAATTTTTCTTGACAAATTGCTTGGATGATTTATGAACTAATTTCATTTTTTTTCATCTGTTTTCCTTTTTTATGAGAATTTTAGCAAAGTATTTTTTCTGAGAATTAGTACAATCCACCATTCCCATTTTCGTAATTTAATATATCGTTTATTGTTGTTGGCAAACTGGAATAATTTGAGTAATTGGAGGTTTTCAGTATACTGGTATTTATTAGTAGAGATGTATTTTAACACAAACATAAACGTTAGAATCGTTTAGATTGTTTAATTAAACGAACGATTAACGCAATTGATTTTTCTGCCGTTTAATAAACGATGCGGTTAATGACAAATTAATTTGTGCTGTTTAGTTAAACAAAACAATAACGATTAGGGCTATTTTCGTTATCGTTAACCACGTTTGACAGGTCTACTAGTAGTAGTCTCTCTAACTAGTTTTTTTTACATTTCTTGCTTAAATTAAATCCTGCACTCTGAGCATGGCATGAATCCAATTGATCAATAATAGATTTTTTTTAAATAAAATGGATCAAGTCCTCGAACTTATTTCGAAATTAAATGTCACAAAAGACTTCAGCCGGGTTTCGATCCACGACTTCAAGTACAGACATTAAATATATCTAAATGTTTAAATTATATTATATAATCATTCTTAGTACCGTTGATATATGCCAAACCTTATTGAAGCTCTTCTAAACATAATCGACTAATTTTCACCGTCATAGCTATTTAACACAAAATATTGATGCAAATATGTTTTACAAAAAACGACAAAATACTTCTATTATTGTTTTTTTAAAAATGACATTTTGGTGTCTATACATATTTGATTATTTTGAGAAATATGTGAATAATTTTTAAATTAAAAAACTGACTTGGTATTTACGATCAGGAAATAAATTGACTGTTTTAAACAAAAATCCAAAGATTAAGTTGATGTCCACATAAATTTAGGCACCAATTTTAAATTTTTGTTAACAACCAAGGATTAAAACTCTCGATTTTTTTTCGAAAGATAATTATAGGTGTTATGTATAGGAACTAATATAGTTGAGCATTTTATATTTTAGTTGAGTCCTTAGTAAAGATAAATATGGACATCCAAGTTTTAATGCATCCAATGAAGTTGAACAAAATTGACTTTACATTGCAACTTTATGGATTTGTTTCAATGTTAATAGATTAGAATTTTAGATTTTAGATTACTTATGTATTTCGTAGCTAATGTTTTCCTTAGTGAAAGCATCTTACGAGCTATGTGATATGAATGAAAAAAAGTTTAATTAAGTGGAAGGGAGCTCTTTAACGAAATAAATGCATTAAAAAAACTTTAAAATAGACATAATGTTTTCCTTAGTGAAAGCATCTTTAACGAAATATATTCTTATAAAATAGACATAAATTTTATCAGACAGTCAAAAAAACTTTCAGAAAATAGTACGAACGAATTAAATGACGTAAAAAAAATTAACAAATTGGGTCGATTCGTACGATTTGAATCAGACGGTGCAGAGCCCCATACCGGAAATGTAGATCGGAACAGTAGTACAGTACCAGATATGAGAGATATCTCCACGATTAATGTACCGACGATATCTACTGGATCTTTTTCTCTCTTTTCCGTGGGCCCACTCACCCACTCGCGCACACACCTCTATCCCTCTCTCGTGTCCTTTCCACTTTACCTCGGGATTAGAGAGAGAGAGAGAATCGTTTCGTTTCCATTCCATGCAAAATTTATTATTCGCAAATTTAGTTACAAGTCATGACGACTCACACCTCTTTCACCGCCTAATCTCTCTCTCTATCTCTCTCTGTCTCTGCATCTCCAGTGAGAAGAGATCTCTTGCTTCGATTCTCAGAGACAATTCGCCTATAGCTCCGTACAATCTCATGGGCCAGAGGTATTAAATTCCTTCGGATGGTTTCGGGATTTTGAACGTTTTCTGAATGTTTTACATGTGAATATCTTGTCAGAATTTATGGTGATTTGTCCCCATCTCCAATTCCAATCTCTACTTCTTTTTTTTAAAGATTGTACTTGTAGTTGTTACTTTGTTACTTACTGAGATTTACGCGTTAAATGATCTTAATTTCTTCTCCTTTCATGGGGATGTAATTATGTAAATAGCTTTGTTTTATTTTTGGTGAGATTATTTCTTTTTTTATATTATATTCCTGTCAAAGTTTGGAAGTTTCTGGAGTTCGCTTTTGCAAAATTGGATCTGATTGAGGCGTTGTTGTTGTTGTTGGCATCAAAAGAAGCGGTTGTCTGTTTGGTTTTGCCTCCGAATTTGCTTTTTTTGACCACGCTATATATGGCTTGGGTGATACTTTTGGGTTTCATGGAAATTTTTGGCAGTCTTCCTTTTTATCAAACCAATGCTGTGAAATTTCTTAGAGTTTGAGCTTGCTATAGTCTGTACCTGGATTGGGTAATTAGCCATGATCTGTCAGGTTGGGAACACTACTCCAGAATATTGTTTTTGATTGGGTGCTTTTTCTTTCTTTTAACTTTCCAAGGGTCAGTAGATTCTTTTGCAATTACGTCATTGCTTTACTCTGTTAAAATCTCAACTATGCGCACTTTAAGGGGCCAATAAATGATATTCTGATCTTAGCTCTTGAATTAATTTTCATATCGGTATTAATACAATGAATTTTTCAGGTGACTAATAAAGAGGAGGAAAACAACCAAGTTCTGTAACAATGGGTGCGGCGCCATCAAAAATTGATGATGACAAATCCCTGGCTTTATGCCAGGAGAGGAAGCGGTTTGTCAGACAAGCCCTGGATGGCCGGTGCAACCTCGCTGCAGCCCACTTTTCATATGTCGAATCCCTCAGGAACACGGGTATAGCGCTGAGAAGATTTGCTGATCCCGGCTGTCAGGCTGAGTCATCACTGTTCACTTTGTCAACCTCAGCCATACCTGATGTAGTGCCGAAGACCATATCACAGTTTTCAAATTCATCGCCTGTGTCTAATCGGCATGTGGAGATGACTGATTCATTCTCTCCTTCGCCAATTTCTTCGAGTCGGTTTCATGTCAACCATATGAAGGCAGTGAGGTAAGTTTTAAATGCTGTTGTTGCTTTTGAGCTTTTGCCATTTGGTTTGTCGAGTAAATTGGATGAAAAAGTAAATTAAATTGGCTTTTGGATAGGTACAGTTGTTATACTGGTTATAATTCAGATTTATGGGTTTTAGGTCTGGGGATGGATTGGTCAGGCTTTTTTTTGTCATGTTTTGTTCATGTCCAGAAATTGTGTATAGTTACCATTGGCTCTTCAAAAGGTTTAATTTCTTGCTTTTTATCTGATTAATGATTTATATTTTTTTCCTCGATTAAAAGAGTAAAGACCTGTTACATTTTGGATGAGCATAATAGATTGTTTTTTCTTAAGTACGGGTGTCCTATCAGCTGGTAATGACTTGTGACCAGTAAGCTATGAAAATCCAGTAGTGGTATATGCGCTAGCCTTGATTTGCCAATCCACTGACAAACCATTTTCAGGATGGCTTCGAAAATCGTACAAGAGAAGCCACCAGTCACCGTGACTGCGACTCTTGAATCATCATATCCCAGAAAACCTGTACAAACCACATCAGGTCCTGAAGAGAGCACAAATTATGAGGCTCCCTCACCACCGCCACCTGGGACACCACCATGGGACTACTTTGGGCTGTTTCAGCCAGTGGATGATCGGTACACACTAGACGATGGCCACGGGATTGACCACACTGAAGACATCAGGAGACTTCGTGAAGAGGAAGGCATTCCTGATTTAGAAGAAGAACATGAAGAAGAAAATGAAGAAGAACAGGAAGGACAAGAACAAGAAGTTGATCAGCAAAAAGAGAAGCTTCCTTCAGGAGATGTCAGCGGGGATGATTTCGGGGACACTGATGATGATGACTTTGACAAATCCTCCAAGGAGGATTTAGTACGCATGTTCGAAAACCGTAATCTTCTTGAAAATCATGATGTTATTGAGGATTTGGGTTCTGATACTGAGCAACACAATGTTGGCCCTGTTACATATGAGACCGACGAGAGCAGAACCACGACACCAGTACATGTGTTCAACATCCATGATGTTGAGGATTTCGGTTCCGATATGGAGCCACGGCAAAATGGAGAGAAGGAAAACAACATGTCCCATGCTGGTACTGAGGAGAGCCGTACCAGAACGCCTGTACGAACACCACCTAGAGTTGTGAACCCGAGGGTTACAAATCCACTTGTGGCAAATGGCAAGCTGAAGGAGCATATCAGAAGCAGGCCAAGGGATTTCAGTTCATGCATGAAGGAGATTGAAGAGTTGTTTAGGAAGGCGGCTGAGTCCGGAAAAGAAGTTCCAAGGATGTTAGAGGCTGATAAAGTGCATTTTCGACCTCTCACTGCAGATGAAATTGGTTTGAATAATTTACCCTTTTAGTTGTACTGATCCATAAATGACTGCACAGCATGTGATAGTAAAAGAGATATCAGCTGGGCTGTATTAGTTTCTACTTTTGGGGAAAAAATATTAAAGCACCTCTCACCCCCCAGCCCTTTTTATAATTTGAAACCCAGGTGGGAGACAGTACCTAAGACCAACTAGGCATGGTTCATTATTGTTTTCTTAATTTTCAATAGGTAAAACTCTTAATCAAAACTTACAAGTTTCCAGGACATTTTCAATAGACATGGTTTAATTAATGTTTTCGAGGAAGTTTTAACTTTTAACTAATACAGAATAAATAGTATTCCAACAGGCAATAAAATTCTGCCTGCCATCAGAACATTTTCTAAGTGATTTAGGCTGTACAGGAGTTTACATTATTATGCACAATGATTGTGAATTTACTATTGACTACTGCAGTGCTGTGGCTGAAAAAGAAAAGAGGATTTTATTCTTTATTTAGCTTTTGCATTTTGCAAAGATTCATGGCACTTTTTTTGGTTACTGTCATGCATGCAGTTCTTGTGGTGTTTTTTTAATATTTTTTTTGTTATTCTTTGACCATTGAGGGACAATTTTTTTTTCTTCTGGTTGTTAATTAAACTTTTTGTTATATTGTTTTTTGTTGTAGCACAAAGATCGGGCGCATCTACCTTCCTCATGTCATTTTTTACTTGCTGTGTGGAGGAGCCACTTCAACCTCAAGGTACATATGCAAGTTTGTAATAACTAATCAGTGAAGCTAGTATGTATCTGTGTAAATTATTTTTTAAAAAAAAAGATCTGTGCAAATGGCAGATAATGAGTTGATGGAAAACTTAAAACAAGGGTATTACTTCGGTCTAGTAGCTCAGGTGGTAAGAGCACTGGGCTCTCTTCTAAGAGGTCCAGGGTTCAAGCCCGCATGCTTGTTATAGGTTTGGCGAGCCAGCGTAAAAACTCAGCCATATATACAAGAAATGACCATGGTCGGGGTGTCATTTCTAGCCTACCCCAACTTGTTTGGGATAAAAGGCTCTGACTAAAGGGTATTACTTCCAGAGGTACAAGTATGAAATGGTATTACCGTATTAGTGATTCTCAGGCCAAAATCATGCTAGGTAATACTTTTTGAAGACAATTGGTACATAGTATGACATGTTTCATGTGTTATGGAAACCACCTTGTGGGTTCATAATCACCAAAACAACCTTTCAGGTAATACTTCATCGTACCTGAATCTCTCTGAAAGTAAAAGGGGAAAAAAAGGAAACTGAAGGGAAAGAAATTAAGAAAACCCTAAGCGTGTCAGCACAAATTACGAACTTAACCTGGTGTACCTTTCTCAGCCAATATAACCAGAGAGAGAAAGTGGGATATAGCTACTGGTCTTAGTCTCAACCATCATCAATGTTATTTAGGGCCCCATACAATGACCAGCAAAACAACACTGAAACAATGTGATAACTGGCTAAAACGGTCAGCATAAATGATGTAATAACTGGTTAAAAGGAAAATTACAACCAGATCCTTTCGGTTTATTACAAAATCATTCACCCACAAACTGAGACATGCTGTATGTCATCTCTGGTGCCAGATTCTGTACCAGTAACCTTATATTGAGTGATGCTGATTTGAGGTATTATCTTTTTTTTTTTTTTTTTTGGGGTAAAATAGCTTCAGTTCCAAGCGAGGTGAAATATCTGACTTGGCACAAGTCAGTCTCATCTCTCTCTTCTTCATCAAAAATTCCGATCGAGGAAACAACCAGAGATAATATAGACAGCGTTAACAGCTATATTGCTGGTGGGGTCTACATGAATTCTGGAAGCCATGCTTCAACCTTGGATAGGCTGTATGCATGGGAAAGAAAGCTTTATGATGAGGTCAAGGTATGCATGCAAATATAGTTATTAATAATTCTTAAAATATTCCCAAATATAACAACACCTGCAAAAGGAGAAAAATTCTACTCCTTGACAGTCCTTGTACAACTCCGCAAATATGAAAAATTTATTGTTCATACCCCTTTCATCTTTTCTTTATTTAGAATCTAGAAAAATTTACGAGAAGAAAGGTACATCTGCTATTTTGCAATCCTTTTTTCGGCTGTTTCTAGTAGTGTATTAGCCTTTGGCAAGAGCCCCATTCCTGTCCAACCCCCCCCCCCCCCCCCCAAACAAAAAAAAAAAAAAGAAAAACCCTTGCCGCCCCGATCACCAACAAAAAATGAAAAAGGGAAAAAAATTTTCCCCTCTTTGCATATGAGCAAGCCAGTTGTCCTAACATGAAACAGATGATCATTAAGTTACAGTGCTGCAGTCATACCCTGTAAAATATTGATGAATTTTCCCTTCTTTCTTGTTAGCTTTTTTCTCGCGAGTTTGGCTGTTTATAAATGAGAAATTGCCAAATCAACCTCCCCCATCCCAAAAATATTTTTTACTATTAAGATATATTCTGAATGTTCTCTTGCCCTAAATATATTGTGCATATCTGTTGATGGTGTTTGACATATATATATATAAAAAAATAAATTTCTTCTCTCATTTTTCTGTTATAAACAAGCTTAATATTTGCTGAACATTTTGGATTTTTTTGATATATTGCAAAAGTTGATTGTTTAATAAGCATTTAATCAATTTTCAAAAACTTGTATTGATAATATATATTATTTTGTTTGAATAACTTGTAGTGATAATATATATTATATTGTTTGAATAAATATTCATGACCTTCATACATACATTGTATGTAATAGGCTTTACTACACTATTGTGCTTTTCGTCAGACCCCTCCATAATAAATTCGTCACTCAACCTGGCTCCCAAGCCTAAACTACACTAAGACCAAGGCAACTGAATTTCTGTGCAGAACCACAAACTTATTGGAGCTATAAAAGAAAAGAATTTGATCGACCTAGTAACACTCCAAAAGTGGATAATCCAAAACATTATTACATCCTATATCAATCCATGGCCCATCAACCTAAATTACCAACTAAAAGAAAACAAGCAAAAACTGCAGTCATTTCCAAATCTTAGTAACTAGTTATTTAACCATACCGCCCTCTGTGAGAGGTTTTGTAAATGCATCAATGCATTTCAAATGACCTGCAAACTGAACTCCTCAACATAGCAATTTACAGCGTACTGTAACACCCTCCCAATGACCTGCAAACTGAACTCCACTAAATAGGCATCATAAATAAATTCTCGCTGACTAAAATCAATATTATTCCACAAATTTAATCCCTGTAACAGAATTTACCGACTTAGGAAATATCAGTTGATGCATAATTTTAGGTTAAAGAGAAGTCTTGTTACCTCACAAAAATCAGGTTAAAAATTCAAATCAGGTTGCAACGATTGCTCAAAATTGTAAAATATTAGAATCGGAGATTTAATCTGGTGTACTAATCAACTCAACTCAAATTGGACTTTAATTTCTATTTTTGTTTCCCTTTATTTTTCTTCTCCTGCATTTTTTTACCCCTTTGGTTCCTTTCTATCTTCGGTATAAGGATAAGAGAGATTTTGTAATGGCATGGGAAAAGAGGCAGGTAAGAGCACTCCCATGAATGAGAATGAAAGTGTATGAACCAGCAAAGTGAATTTTAAATAGATCTTTGGAAAATCACTAACAAATGTCCTGAAATTTGTTAAGGTCAATAAAAAAGTTGTCAAAAAATCTTAAAAAATGTTACAAAACATTGCAGCAATTCACTCAAATCGTAATTGAATTTACCTTGTTTTCACTGGTACATACATTTGCAAATAAGATAAGACTGTACTGTACAAAATCTTAAATATTGTCAATTGATGCGTGGTTGAAATAGCTTCATTTAATAATTTATTGGATTTAGGCAAGTGGGACAATTAGGACAAATTATGACTTCAAGTGCAAGCTATTGAGACAGCAGGAGTCGCGAGGAGAAAGTCAACAAAGAATTGACAAGACCCGTGCAGCTGTCAAAGATCTCCACTCACGAATCCGCGTTGCTATCCAACGAATTGACAAAATTTCAAAGGAAATTGAGGAGATCAGGGATAAAGAACTTGAACCTCAACTAGAAGAATTGATTGAAGGGTATGGTTTGATTTCATGCAACATTATTTATGATACCTTTTTTATCCAGAAAATGTGTTTGGAACAACTTTGAGTTTTGGCAATGTTCCACTCATTTTTTAGGGTTCTTTTGGTTTGTTGTTTTTTTCACAAAAAGACACCATTCATTTGTGGCACATTTTTTTGACATGGGTGTTTAAAGAAGTTAGAACTCTACCAATAGTCATGGGTGTTTAAAGAAATTACAGGTAGGGTTTGTCAGTTTAGTGTTATTTGACAGGCTTTTTATACATATGCACAAAACTGAAAAGAACTGTAAAATTAAATAAGTCAATTCTTCTAATTTCTTTTTTCAGTTTTTATTCTGTCTCATACCTTTTTGGTTTTATCAATTAAGCTTCATCTTTCGAAAAAGGATTCATGAGTGGTACTGATAATTCCAACTTTGGAATACTTTATGTTTAAGTTGCAATAATTTTCTTTGTTATTCTTAATTAATGGCAGGTTAATTCGAATGTGGGCTATGATGCTTGAGTGCCACAGACACCAGCTCGACATCATACAGAATGCATCAGCAAATGGGTCCATACGGTTCCCAAACCAACCTGAATTGCAGAGCCAAGCAGCCTTGACACTTTCTCATGAACTCCACCTCCTATCCACAAATTTCACCAAATGGATCCTAGCCCACAAGTCATATCTGGAAAGAATTGATGCATGGATAGGCAAATGTGTTTCACCACTCCAGCAGAAGACTAAAAAGAAGAAGAGACAGCAGGATTCACTACGCAGCTTCGGGGCACCCCCCATATTTGCTACATGTGAAGATTGGCTCAAGATATTTACGCAATTACCAACTAGTCAAGTGGTAGAAGCAATAAAAGATCTCAGTAACATGACAACCCATTTTTTACCTCACCAGGAGAAGCGGGGTAAAAGTTTGAAGAGCTCGTTGTCGCTAGCTAAAAATGGTATTTCTGGTGAAATTTTAAGAGGGGAAAATACGAGAAATAATTCACCAGTGGATTGGAGTTTGAATTGTGATAATTTCCAATCGCGTTTGGTTGTATTTTTGGGAAAACTATCAGATTTTGCACACAGCTCCCTAGATAGTTATCAGAATTTAAAAATGTCAATTGATATTGCAAAGCAAGACTATGAGAAGGATCATAGTCAGTACAGGCGATAAGATGGGATGGTTGGGTGGGTAGTTTCCCAATCTGTAAATCTAGGTTTAGGTATAATATATTTTGTTATAGAAAGAGGGGTAAAGTTTAGAGTGCTATATTGTTTTTATGGTAAATAAAGGTCATTTTTGCCGTAGATATGACAGAATAAGTCCCAGGTCAGGTTGGTCCATATAGATATCTATGATTTGTTAATAGAATTGTTGTACATTATTTATTTTTGTGCAAAACTGTGTAGTCGTACAAAAATATATATATGTATTCAACTTTGTTCTTAGTTCATAAACACTGTTTCTCGACATTTCTGTTTTCTTTTTGGGTGGATAAAAAGGTCAACCTCTGACTAACAATGATTTTGTCTGGTACCAGTGCCAATATACGTTCTACAGTGTTTGCTTTGAGGTGTAGTTTTGATTGGTTAATTATGGGATATTTGTAATGTGATGTGCATGACCTTTTTTACTAAAAGTAGTAGAAATAATCCACTAATTTTTTTTTTAAAAAAAGAATGATATCGCCTGTAATATTTGTTTTTTTGAAACACACCTGTAATATTTGTGGAATATAAATATGGAGGTAACATTAACTGATACAGCTTGTCCTTCTAAGGTTGGGTTTTTCTGGTGGATGGTTCTATGTGACAAATTTTTTAGATAATTAATTTGGCTAAAAGTTTTGGAATGGGAATACTCAATGTTGCTTCTGACAAATAGAAAAGAAAGTGTTGCTACTTTGACAATCATAAAAGATGTAATCATTTTCCTTTTTCCTTTTTTATTTTAATTTTTGCATTCTGCTTTGATTCATCTAATTCCAAAGGTATCAGTTTAGATAGCATTGACATTCCAAGGAAAGTAACAAGAGAATAACAGAGAGGAGTCAGGTAATTTACTCTGTACTTTTCTCGTTTAAGCTTGTTTTTACATTAGACAATTAGACAAGATACGCTTCAAATTTTTACGTTAGAGGAGGCTCTATCAGGTGGTGTTTGGCAGCGACCCATGTGCATGGAATTAGCAATTCGAATAAGCACATGGATTTTCTCTCTCCTCACACTAATTCATTTTCTTATTCTCCCTAATTCCTCCCAATGGGTGAAACTAGAATAGACTGCTGAATAAGCTCTATTCAGAATAAACCCTATTCCGAATAAGCCCTATTCTATGTTTGGTTCTCACACCTGTACTCTTATACCGAATAAGCCTTCTTATTCCACTGCAAAACTTGTGATGGATTCCTCGCCCCGCCAAGCCCATTAAAGCCCAAAACCTCTTTTCTTTCCGGTAGTTGAAGCCCGTGCGCAACAGTGTCCTCCACGAGTATGTGGTGATATCACGACATATGGGACCCATTGAGCTTAGTGCAGACATTTCCTCTTGGGAATTGGGATTGTAATTAGTAGTATCCAACATTCGATTCGACACACAAGGGCTTGCCTCATAAAATCTGACATCCTTTTTGGCGATCGGAATCTAGTTGTCCTTGCCATTAGAAGAAACGGAACTGAATAGAAGCGTCATTTTACTTTTCCTGGCGAAATTTCTCCAGTCAACCCTGGTAAACCGTAAATTCCAAATTCACATCCTCTCCCAACTCCCATCCCAACTTCCCAAGTCTCGCAACTGCCCATTTCTCGTTTCTTTTCTGCAAAAGAGATGCAGAGAAGAAGAAGGCAGTAAATAAATGCACTGTGCTAACAAACCCTAGCTTTCTCTCTCTGTCACCTCCATCGATTCTAGGTTTAAATCCGAAACCCCCCAATGGAGATCTTGGGGAAGCTCAGGAATCTCGACGCGTATCCCAAGGTGAACGAGGATTTCTACAGCCGTACGCTCTCTGGCGGTTTCATTACCATTCTCTCCTCCATTGCAATTCTCTTCCTCTTTCTCTCTGAGATCAGTGAGTTGTCTTCCTTTAGTGTCTAATTGATGCTTATTTCAGATCAATTAAGGAACTTGTATAAATTTATGATCCATTGGTTGCATGAACTGGTGCTTTATCATTGTTTAGAGAACTCGTGCTACATAAGCTCGAATTTATTTTTTGTAATACTGTGCATTATGGCGTGATTTTTTAAAATTTTAAGGCTGAATACTTGCACTAAACACTTCAGAAGTTGAAAATTATACTGTTGGTTTAATTTGGTTATCAAACTGTTCGATCTATCGATTGAATTGATCCATTAGCTTCCTTTTTGGTCCAAAGCCGCTTATCCTGTTTTTGTTACATTACTTACATTTGTAATTGATTTGTTATGTACTCAGTTCTCGACTAAGATGAAAATCATGGTGTCACATATATAGCATAGAATAACTTTGAAATTGCCGGGTGTTGATTTCTGAAAATACAAATTGTATTTCATATCTTAGAGGCAATGTAATTGCTTAGTACCAGTTTCTCATAAATAACCACTAGCAAAATTCTTTCAGGGTTGTAAATTGTTGTACACACAGATCGTATAAGGCAAACCAAATTCATAATTTCTGCATAATTGAACTCATAAAAAGAGGTACCTAGTGTCAACAATACAAAGGTTCAATGGTTCTTAAGGGACAAATCAAAATGAGTAACCATATTGAAAAATGGGGGAAAATTATGTTAATAAACCTCTAGTTTCATATTTTTCTCAGTGTGCTGCTTATGCTACCTTTTCGTCTTTCTTTCAGGATTATATGTGTACTCCTCAAAAGAGACCAAGCTCGTAGTTGACACCTCAAGAGGGGATAGGCTTCGAATTAATGTTAGTATGATTTTCTTCCCAGTTGGTGGCTGTAAGGAATCTTATGATTGATACATGCAATAAGAATTTCAGGAGTACTGACTACTAATTAAGGAAATCATTTTTGGTGCAGTTTGATGTGACATTTCCTCACATAGCTTGCTCTCTTCTCGCTGTTGATACAATGGATGTCAGTGGCGAGCAACATTATGACATTGTATTTTCTTTGCCTCTCCTTTTCATTCTGCTCAATATTATTCATATTCTGTTGGTTAATTGATCATGTGAAAATTCTATCTCATTCCTTGATTGGCTAAATTAAATGCTACTCACTCCTGGCAGAGGCATGATATTGTTAAGAAAAGGCTGGATCATATTGGTAACACAATTGATTCAAGGAAGGACGGTGTTGGTGGGCCCAAGGTATTCTGTTTCAAGCATCTTTTTGTCTTATTGCTAATTAATTTATGGTTGATGTTACTACTTTTTCCTACTTCACCATTGCTTCAGATTGAGAGGCCATTACAAAAGCATGGAGGAAGGCTCGACCACAATGAGAAATACTGTGGTTCATGTTATGGTGCTGAGGAGGTAATCTCTTTGCATGAAATTTAGATTATACTACTTCCATTAATTGATACCGAAAATGACAGTGTCCCAAATTTCTAATATTTGTTACCAGATCACTTTGTAATGAGATATAGTTAGCTTGGTAGGCAACATCGGAAGTTGCCTAGACTTTGAGTCAGTTAACTTTAGGCATGCGAGGAAAAATATAGGAGGGTTGAATTGTAATATACTGATTGAATATGTCTTTACATTTGCACCAATCTTAATTTTTGATTGCTAAATGATTTCTTCTGCCAAAAGTGAGATTTATAATTTGTTGTTTGCAAGCATTGCAGAAGTGCAACCAATTATATCCCTTCATGTGTAACCAGTTTAAGTTGGTCAGGCCAACATATAAATCTTCTTAGTATGGTTTAGTTACAATTCATCTAAGGGAAGCCTCAACTTATTAAATAGTGGCTTATTTTGCTAGATTGAGGGAAAACACTACCATTTTAAGGCCTTACCCAGAACTACTTTTTGGGTTTATTTACAAAAGATCTCAGATACTGTGCAAATCTGTGGTTCATTAGGTGTTACATGAAGCTTATTATCAAATGTTTTGTGTAATCTGCCAAGGAGGAAAAGTAAAAGGGAAACTAAAAAAAATTATTTGCTGTTTGGCCTAGTTTTTTTTTTTTTTGAGAAAAGACAATATTCTATTCTGCCTATTATATTGTTAATAGGTTTGGAGAACTATATATGATACTAAAAATCATCCCTTCATGAGTAGAGCTGCCTTTGTTTTAATTGTTTTATTTTCGTGCAATTTTAGACAGATGATCAGTGTTGCAATTCATGCGATGAAGTGAGAGATGCATACAGGAAGAAAGGATGGGGACTCACAAACCCAGATGCTATTGATCAGGTTTTTTTTTTATGATTATTATGCTTTATATGTCTTCCCTATAAAATCTGAAAATAGCATGAATACTATGCAAGAACGTTATAAGTACCCGAGGACCTATCGCTACTATCTGTAAAAAAACATGAATATTTTCTTCATGGCCTTTCCAATTCCCATCAACTTATTTTTATTATGTATGTTTTGTAATGGTGAAAGAAAATAATGATAAATAAATTTATGATACTGTATTACTGTGCATGTAATATAGGAATGCATGTCCTGCTTGTGAGGGTATATTTTTTTAATTAATATTGATTTTAAAATTCAGCATACTGTAGAATACTTACCCTAGTAATTTCTTTGTGAATTAGTGCAAGAGGGAGGGGTTTGTTCAAAGGGTAAAAGACGAGCAAGGTGAAGGATGCACTGTACATGGATTTGTTGATGTTAATAAAGTGGCTGGGAATTTCCATTTTGCCCCTGGCAAGGGTCTGCCCCAAATCAACTTTCTTCAAGATCTATTTAACATCCAGGCAGAACAGTATAATGTGAGTTTGACATCCTTTGGCTAAGCATGGGAAATAATGTTTCTTTTGTAAGTTTTATAATGCTTAGACCATAATATTTTTCGTAAATTACTTTCTTTCTGCTAAAACCAGATAAGCCATAAGATCAATAAAGTTTCCTTTGGAAGAGATTTCCCTGGTGTTATAAATCCGCTTGATGGGTGAGTTATTTTATTTTTTTCTGTATTATTCAGCATAAATAGAACATATCAAAAATAAGATTTGTGCGTCTCTCTAACTTGATTGATTTCGCATTGTTTTGATAATGGATTCAGTGTAGAGTGGACTCACAAGGGAGAATCTGGAATTTATCAGTATTTTATTAAAGTGAGTATTTGACCAATACCTTTGTTATTATGGATAGCTTCCACTTTATTGTGTTGCTAATTTTAGGAGGTAATGATTAAAGCAAAATGCAATATCTTCCAAGTTGCAAACAAAAATTGTGTTTGGAAAAAAAACCCATGTTATGAAATCAGCTAACATCTCTAATTAGACTTGCAAAATATATAAAATTTGTCTTAATGAGATTATTAAGGTTCTTTCAACAAGATATCTAAGTTGGTTATGTTCTCAGGTGGTACCTACAATCTATACTGACATCACTGGACGCAAAATCCACTCAAATCAGGTTAAGCTTTTTCTGGATTTCTAATTGTTCTCTTAATATTTTTTATTTGATAAGAGATTTATTTTATGTGTTTGCCTGTTGTAGTTTTCGGTGACAGAGCATTTCAGGGAAGCCATCGGATATCCAAAACCCCCTCCTGGTGTATACTTCTTTTATGAATTTTCTCCAATCAAGGTCAGATTCCATTTTGGCACAGATTATTGGATTTTGAAAGCAAAGTTTTTGAATAGAGTACAATTCGCCAGATTCATAATGTGAAGTTTTGGAATAAAGTTGGAATATGCCTAAACAAATTCCATTAATTTAAACGGAATATTTTGTTTGAAGTGTTTTGCTTTTGCTTTGGACAGGTGGTCTTAACAGAAGAGAACACATCCTTGCTTCATTTCTTAACAAACCTGTGTGCTATAATTGGAGGTTAGTAGATATTGCCATATATGTTTGCCTTTATTTAGTGCTAGGCACAGAACTGCATCGGGAAATGATCCGGACAAAATTTTAATTAGTCCAAATAACTTTTGTGACATGTTTGAGACAAATATAACCTTGTAAAATTGAGTTAGAAAATAAAAGGTGCTGTCTTATATAAAGGTATTTTTGTCCCCAATATGTTATAAGTGTTGTTAATACCAATTTGGATGTTATCTGGATCAATTCCCAACTGCGTGTTGTGTTTTGTTAGGAGGTTGAATTTTCTTTTTTTAAGTAAAAAAACGATTCAAAGCCTGTATTGTTAGCTTTCGTATGGTAGTAAATATCTTCTAAGCAGTTAAATGCATTGCTTTTCTTTGTTGTACTTCTTCAGGTATTTTCACAGTTGCTGGCATTATTGATTCTTTTGTATATCATGGTCATAAAGCCATTAAGAAGAAGATGGAAATAGGGAAGCTTCCTTAGTGATGCTTTCATGCTGCTAGAAGTCCGTGCAGCTATGATTGTATGGAGGACAAATGCAAAAACAAACAAAACAAAAAAAAGGAAGAGATGCGTGCTATTTATGTCGGTTTATATATGAATATCTTTTGTTCGACAATCATGCTCAGCCGAAAATTTTGCAAAATTATTTGGTATGAGAAATTATTTGTACAACATTCCATAATTCAACAGAATAGAGGACCTAACTCTGCAAATTTTCTTACGTAATGGCTGTACTGACGATTGGAATTATAAGCCCTTAACATCTCTTTTACAGACTGTAATTGAAGATCATCGTTATATCTCATGTTTTTTATTCGTAACTATGCAAATACATTGTGGCGTATCATACATATGCACTTCTAACCTCATATAACCACGCCACCAACAATATTCTAAAAACAAAAAGCTGCCTAAATTACGTAATTTTAGTGATTGAAAGACGGCAAATAAGTAAAATCAGAAACAAATGCACACGCACAAGCCAGTTCCTGAAGCAAGGTACAAATCACTCGGCTTCAGCAACTTCATGTACATTTACAGCATCAGTAGTTGATAACTCTGGCTCACTAGTTTCATTTTCCGCACTTCTGACAATCCGACCAACCTTGACATATCTCTCTTCAAATTTCAGCTCCCAATCCTTCAACACCTCCAACTCATCCGGTCCTAGCCCATCTAGGTTGTCAATAAAGTCGTTCGGATCAAATGACATCAGTGCTAGAGCCCGGCTTATCTCATTCCCGGAAAAGAAATGGTACGGCCCCCCTGGACCATAAAACAACCTACAAGAGGGGTAACAATCACATAATATTAAAATTAACAGTTGAGATGGATTTAAAACTTTATTCAATTATTAATTATATCTAGGGCTTTCTTCCCATCTACTTATGATTTTCCAACTGAAGCCAAATATTCAATACAACAATGTCATCTATGGTTCCTTAATTATCAATTCCCACAATTCCAATCTATCTGACACCAATTTTGCATGTGAACTTATGATTTCCCTCTGCTGGTCAATGTATTATATATTCCATTCTAGCGAGCAGTAATTTTTATTTTAAGTAATAAAGGATCTTCAAACTTCCTTCAAATCTTATATCGAAAATCCATTGACAGTGTGAAGTACCAACAGCAGCATTTACACTAGCCAGAGAGACAGAGACAAGACTGAAGAAAAGAACCATGAATCTCTATAAAAGGAATTTGCACTTGTCAAAAAATCCTCACTAACTACAATTCAGATCCCTCAAATCGCTAAACCAAAACAATCACAGAAGATAAGCCTTCAATTCAAAACACTATTCGAGCCTCGCACGCATCTAACTTTCTCCTTATACAAGGCCTTGAGTTTCCTTAAACTCAGCGCATTCAAATCCACCACTCTTAACCCCATTCTTGACTTTATCCCCCTTCTTCTCCTTGTCCCCATAAAAACCTCCATTTTTAACCACGCTACTACTGTACTGTACTGCCATTGCAAGGCGCCCCATGAGCAACTCTATCTTCTCAGAAACCAAGTCGTCAGCTGTTTCTCTGATCGGAGATGCAATGCATATCTCAGTTGCCGGCTCAGTCATGCGAAGAGCAATGGTGATGTCAGAAATTTGACTACGGATAAATATGTCCTTACACAGTATTAGAATACTAATATAAACTTCTTTCAATTGCAAAGAATTAGTAAAAAGGTCAACCAATCAAGCTGGAAAAACTACTCAATTCAAAGAACAAAAAGAAAAATGTAAATTTTACCATCCACGTGAGACATTGTAGACATCTCCTTTAATGGAGACCAAGAGAGGCTTCTCGCGATCCGATCCATTATACTCTCTCAACTCCTCCAGCGTCATCTCCCCCATCTGCACAGGCTCAGCCAGGAGCGCGGGCGGCGGAGACGGCGCTTGGTCCGACGGAGCAGCAGGAGCAGACGCGGCGGCGCTCTTCTCAGTGGAAGCGATGGAGTCGGGGTGGACGAAGAAGGAGGAGACGAGAAAGTAAGCTCCGATCATGAGTGACAGTATTGTGACGAACGCAGCCGGAGAGAGACCCGTGTACGCGTGTATCGTATCTGATAAAGTGGCCAGGATTTCCATGGCGATTGGTAAGGGTTTTGAGTAGAGAGGAAGAGGAAGAGGGTTGGTGCGAGTGGAGAAAGAGGAGAAGTGGCGGGATATAGAGAGAGAGAGAGAAAGGGAGAGAGCGCTTGGTTGGTCGACGAAAGGCGGATCCACGTCCTCTACAGCCGAGGAGCTTGGCTGTACCGTCCAGCCAAGATGGTTTTTTTAAATATTTAAAAATTTTGAAATTCGAATATTAAATTCAAACCGTTGATTTTGTTCAAATTTACGGGCGATGCATTTTTATGTAAGTTTTATAAAATTTGGAGTCGATTTGATACTTAATTAAATGATCAAATTATGAACGTATTAGAATTAATCAGTGATAGTTAACTATATTCGTTCATTTGTTAACCATTTGATCTAGTATCAAAGCAAGTCCAAATTTTATAAAACTTATATAAAAATGCATCGTCCGTCAAATTAAACAAGATCAACGGTTTAAATTTAACATTTGAATTTTAAATTTTTTTTAAATTACTTGGGGACGGTACAGCCAAGACAACTGGCTGTAGACGATGTGAATCGGACGAAAGGCAGCGCTTGCAAAAGTCTATGGAAAAAAAAAATAAATTCTCAATAAAAAGAAAACTTTTACAATACCTCTTTTCTTTTTCTTTTTTTTTCTCCAGTTTTGTTACGGAGCTGATAACTGCAATCAAGCAGTCAGGCAATCAAACAATCATATGCTAAAAATAGAAAGAAGCGCGCTTCCGAAAAAAGCAATCACGCTAGCGCTCCCACACGCCTCCCTTCCGCTCACCTCCCCTCCGTTCCCACCCGCTTCCCCTCCGTTCCCACGCGCTTCCCTTCCACTCACCCTTCCTATGTTCTCGCGCGCCTCCTGCATCTCGCGCACCTCGCGCCTCCTGCACCTCGCATCTCTGTCCCGTCGCGATACGAGCGCACCCCTCCCCTCTCGCCTCTCTGTCCCCTCTCGCCTCTCTGTCCCCTCGCGCCTCCCTACCCTAGCGTCTCCTCGCGTCTCTCTCTAGCCGCGCACCTTTCCCTAACACCTCTGACCCTAGCGCCTCCCTACTCTAGCGCCTTTGTCTATACATATTTGATCTTGTATTAGTTACTCCATTCGCATTATTTAGTTACTCCCTTATGCTTAATAATTTACTCCCTTACATGCTTAATACCTTTCCCTAGCGATCTTATACTCATTATTTTACTTCCTTATAGTCATTTAGTTACTCCCCAGTACTTTTTTATTTTCTCCCATCATTGTGTTTAATTACTCTCTAATAAAAATACACAAAGATTTATTACTTACTCCCTCGTATCATTTTAGTTACTTCCCTGTACTTTTTTATTTACTCCCTGATAGTTATGTAGTTACTCCCAAACAATAGCAGAATTAGATTCGAATATTATTTTACTCCCTTATACTCATTATTTTACTTCCTTATAGTCATTTAGTTACTCCCCAGTACTTTTTTATTTTCTCCCTTTATAGTGTTTAATTACTCCCTAATAAAAAATACACAAAGATTTATTACTTACTCCCTCGTATTATTTTAGTTACTTCCCTGTACTTTTTTATTTACTCCCTGATAGTTATGTAGTTACTCCCAAACAATAGCTGAATTAGATTCGAATATTATTTTACTCCCTTATACTCATTATTTTACTTCCTTATAGTCATTTAGTTACTCCCCAGTACTTTTTTATTTTCTCCCATCATTGTGTTTAATTACTCCCTAATAAAAAATACACAAAGATTTATTACTTACTCCCTCGTATCATTTTAGTTACTTCCCTGTACTTTTTTATTTACTCCCTGATAGTTATGTAGTTACTCCCAAACAATAGCTGAATTAGATTCGAATATTATTTTACTCCCTTATACTCATTATTTTACTTCCTTATAGTCATTTAGTTACTCCCCAGTACTTTTTTATTTTCTCCCTTTATAGTGTTTAATTACTCCCTAATAAAAAGTACACAAAGATTATTACTTACTCTCTCGTATTATTTTAGTTACTTCCCTGTACTTTTCTATTTACTCCCGTGTAGTAAGAGAACTAGATCTTTTCTCTTCTCACCCAGAAAAGGGATGGCGAGATAGGGAGAGATGAAGAGGAAGAGAGAAGAGATGGGGAGATAGGGAGAGATCTCAATGGTGACGGAGATGAGGCGCGTGAGGGGAGGAGCGGAGGAGAGTAAGGCGTGAAGGGAGACGCATGAGAGGAGGCGCGGAGGAGAGGGAGGCGGGAAGGGAGGCGCGTGAGAGGAGGCGCGGAGAGGTGCTCCTCAGGGGATCGCGTGAGACGAGGGAAATGTGAGGAGAGGCGCGCGTCAGAAGATCGCGTAAGGTGAGTGAGAGGTGAGGGGGAGCGTGCGTCAGCGGGATCGGGTGAGGGGAGCGCACGGTAGGGTGAGGGTGAGGGAAGCGAGCGTGAGTCTGATTGCTTGATTGCGTTAAGTCTGATTGATGTAAGTAATTCCCGTTTTGTTACGCATCAAGGGATGACTGCACCATCACCTAACAGTCTAACACCAATTTCCAGTACTGATTTAGGCCCATAAAGGCCCATTATCTAGTGTTTTGAATTTTTCCGAGATTTATAAGCATCTTTTGCGATATCTTGTCTGATTCTGTTTCTCAGTGTATATATTTTTTTTTAGTTCTATCAAAGAACATAGCAAATGATAAGAAAATAAATTAAATAAAAGGAAACAGCAACACTTTTTATGCATAACCTGTTTAGATATTACATTTCTAATTTGTGTAATACAATGGTGAATAAAAAGGCAGTACGAAGGGCATTACATTATTATCTCATTGATTTCTTTGACTATGATATCGATGTCCCATATAACGGATATAAAGAATCTAATAAGAGAAATGAAATAAGAAATTAAAGCAAAGTCTCCACATTTGACATGGTTCTTAGAGACTGCTGCAGTTTGCCGTAGAAAGAAAGAAAATACTAAAACAAATTAGATTAAACTAGATCTGTAACTTGCGCTGATCTACCTTAGCCTTCTCAACATCAATAATAGATTCGACCAATTTTACGGCATTGTCGAGCTTTCCTTCTTCATTTACCACAACATAATCAAAATTCCGCACATGCTTCATCTCCTCTCGCGCAGTTGCGACTCTGACAAGAAGCATGTCAGAAGTCTCAGTTTTTCGATCTATTAGCCTCTTTACAAGTGCAGCCTCCGATTCAGCAACCAGAAAAATGAACACTGCTGATTTCCCGAAAATGGATCTCAATGTTTCAGCACCTTGAATGTCTACTCTTAACACTATGTCATAACCCTTCGCCATGTGTTCACGTATCTATAGATATGGAATGGAACACAAATTAGGAAAAAAACATATAGTTCATCTATTTTAGTATTTTCTCTAACTTACTTTTAGAGACATAATCTTATATCCTGTACCCAGTAAACTGATATAATGTCATGGATAGTACCTCCAACATGCAAAAACATATCTCCCTTTACCATTTAATAATAAAAAATTCCCAAAATAACCCTCCTTTTTCCTTATTACCTCATCATAAATGAATGAGAAAGGTACTTTACAGAAAAGGAATAGAAAATAGGCATAAACGAACATTCTCACATTACAAGGTCATACAGGACAATCCTTCTCCACGAAGGAAAAATAATAAAAAGAATATACCTGCTGTTTAGGGATACCCTTGTATTCTCCATAAACAAGAGCATACTCCAGTAACTCATTTCTTTCAATCATGGAAAGGAACTCTTCCTTGGTTACAAAATAATAGTCTTTTCCTTCAACTTCACCCTGCCTTTTTGCTCTACTAGTGGCTGTCACAACAAAATGCAATCCTTCTCTGACTTCTTGTAGCTTCTGAGGAAGATAAATCCATAAAGCATTAGTTTAGCAAAAGTTGTTACCATACCAGGCAGTTTACTGGTACCAAAAGAATGTTAAACGACACACACACGCACGCAGAAGAAACCTTGATAACAGCATCTTTGCCCACACCACTTGGACCACTAATAACAATGATTAAAGGATGAGGAGGTGGAATTAAAGGCTCTGAGCTGAATTTTGAACCAAGTACTGCTTCAAGTCCCCGATACAATTCACTCTGAAAAACAACAAAACAAAAAGAAATTAACAAACTACAGTTAATGCTTTGAAATGTAGAGCTGATCTTTCAGGCAGGTGATACAGGTGGCATGACAACGCTCAAGACTGACAAATCCAATATTTTCAGAGCTTTAGAAGGAGACACGGATTAAAAACTTGCCTCCAAGATATAGCAATAGATAACTTGACACAAGAAGGAGGTGAGAACAAAATTCTCCAAACATAAACAACCATCTACATCTTAAAAGTTCCATAGTTGCACAAACATGCAGTTGTGCAGTTAAGTAACATCAGAATTGAGGTATGTTTATTCAATCCAAAAACCATCTCATCAAAATCATTAGGTCTCCATATTACTGTTACTCGTATTCTCTTTCTCCATACTGAAACAACTACAGCATTTGGCAAATGTCATCAATTGATCAAAATAGTGCAATCATGTCATTTTTGCACAATTTTTTAGATAATTTGGCTACCAATTTATGAGCAAATATGCTCAATTTGATAAAGAAGATTCACTAATCCAAATTGGAAATTTCAGGGTTCAGAATGGAAAAGATGAATAATATCAACAACCCAGAAATGTTTCTTTTCCATTCTACTCGTTAACAGTAATGACAGCTGAAGAATTCATTATACACCTAAGTTATACAAACTCCTTACATAATCAACAAAACAAACAAATCTTTTTGTCAAATTCCCAAATCAAATTATGAACCCCACCATTTCACCAAAGAAAAGTAAGAACGACAAAGTAAAAGCTGCAGGCCTTATCAGCGGTAGAAGGAGGGAGAGTCACGTGCGGCGCACGCCTGTCCTTGTCAGAAGGAGAAGGAGAAGAAGAAGAAGCGCTGGAAGACATCAGAGGAGCCACTCGCAAGCCACTTCTGGATAAGTGAAGGCGGTTCGGGACGGAGGAGTGCGTCGAGCTTGGTGACGGAACGGGTCTTGGAAACGCACGTTGGAGACCGGTGAAGAGCCTTCTCAATCTCAGGTGAAGCATCGAGAGAAAGAACAACGAGGTTAGTTTTTGGTAGCGTCCTTTGTGTTTGTTTATGCGGAGAGATTGAAAGAACCAAAAAAGGACAAAAGGGGTTTATACTTGACTTGAGAGGAGGAGAGGAAATGTGATACCCACAAGCCCAATTCAATAAGCAAGGTACAAAATTGTACTGTGTTTAGGCCCAACAAAACAAAATATGCACTCTAAGAATACGTGTGGAGCAATTATTGCCTCAGAAATTTATTTTTACTGTCTCATGAAATTTCATACAAAAAACAATTTGAAAAAACAAGTTTATTACAGAAGCTGAATTAAGGCACAAGGGTAAGTAATAACACAATCCTATTTCTTTAATCAGAACTATCACAAGCTCAACAAATTAATATTAGGCATGAACACCGGATACAAAAATTACACCCAATGAAAGAACAAATCAAGCCAGCCTAAATCAAGAAAAAGAATCTAATATCCTAATTACATGCTAAAGAAAAATAAATGTTCTCTTTGAAGTTTCAATCCTACCAACTGTTGTAAAAGGAATCCTACTACCAGGGCACGAGATGTACACTTTAAAAATTCTGTACCATTCAAAGAATTAGACTGTCATTGCTGAGAGGTCATCATAAACAGTTCTTATTTCCGGCCTCTCAGCAGCTGACCTGATGCATCTCAACGCCACCCGAAGCATATCATCAAGCAACTTATGAGTGCTTTCAGATTCACCGCTTATTTCCAAAAGACACTTATCGAAGCATTCTGATGCACAATTTTCACCAACCAACAGTCTCACCCAGTCGATCAGATCGACCACACCAGGGGTCGCAGAGACGATTTCGCCAGCAATCCTGCCAGTCACAAGTTCAAGAAGAATAACACCAAATGCATACACATCACTTTTCAGAGATGGGCATGGTTTTGAGGTGCTGCTGAATTCAGGTGGGGAATAACCGAGGGCCCCAGCATTTAACACCTGGTCAGCCATGCCAGCTGGTGTCATTAGCCGGTGCAACGTGTAGTCGGTTAACAAAGCACGTGTTGAACTGTCAGGTTGGGTTTGGATGAGAATGTTGGAAGATTTAAGGTTGCCATGTGGGATGGAGCGAGAGTTGTGTAAGTGGTCAAGACAGCGTGAGATATCTATGGAAATTGCGAGGCGCTGCTGGAGGGACAGTGGGCTTAGATTTCTCTCTTCGAGCTCTGTGGATAATCAACAAGTAATATGTCACATTGACTATTGTTCAAAAGAACACAACAAAAGAAAATAAAAAAAAACAAGCATAGAAAATGGCCTAACAAAATTTAAAGACAAATACACACACAGAACTGAACTATGAAGTAAAAAAAAATTAATATATAAATGTTCAAATAAATCCCTTATTCTATTCAATTAAAATACATCTTTTAAAAATAAAGTCATTTCATATTTACGGTAGAAGTTAACAACTCAGTAAGGCAACTAATTCTTTTAAAAAGGAACAAAATACATAGTATAGACTGACGACACTTCACTAGGAATAACAAACAACGTGATAATACAGCGATAACAGAAATGAATCTAAGTTAAAGAAAACCAAGTTAGAAGAAAAATAGAAAATCGTACCAGAAAGATAAGCTGTCAAGGAAAAAGCCTCCACATAATCTGAGAGGATAATTCTCTCATGCTCTTTGGGTCCCCAATAATACCCCCTTAAACACACCAAGTTCTGGTGCCTAATTGCACCGAGCTTTTTCACTTCTCTGGCAAACTCCTTTCTGCTTTTCACAATACCCTCCTTCATCCACTTCACCACAAAAACACTACCATTATCAAGCGTAGCTTTGTAAGTTGTTCCATGACAGCTCCTGCCAAGAATCTCGGCCGGGGCCCGTGACAACTCCTCTGATGAGAACATGACTGAACTGTCAAAAAGGTGCAAATCTCCAGCCAACTTGTCTGGAGAATAAACCCGAAGTGCCAAAGAAGAAGAAGAAGGTTCGGACTGTGAAATTGTCACTGGCAACTCACAGGTTTCGGGTTCAGCTTGAAGCGACTGTTGTTGGCTTGGAGTTATGGTATTAGTAGGTAGGTTATGTGGTGCCTCTGGGCATTTCTCATCCCGAAATGATTTAGTTTTACCAGCATCTGTTGTCCCTTCTCTTTTTTGTTTGGATGTGATTTGATGGACTATTACAATAATCGGAATACCCACAAGAACAGCAGCAGCACATGCAATGAGTGTAAACAAAATGGCACGCTTCATCTGATGTTTACGTGACTTTCCATTATCAGGTAAATTCGGGATACCCGATGGCGATGAGTTGGGGATCATCAGTGCATCATTTCCTGGATGGAATGATGATTCTGGGAATTTCAACAAGTTTGACGGGACTGTGCCAGATAACTTGTTATAAGAAACATTGAATCCTGCAAGTGTATCAGGTAAATTACTGGGTATGGTCCCTGTGAAAGCATTGTTTGACAAGTCGAGGCACGTCAAATTTTGAAGCATGCCAATTTCTTTTGGTATTGTCCCTGAGAAGTTGTTACTTGAAAGATCGAGAATGGTGAGGTTCGTTTGTTGTGCTCCTGAAACAGGTATGGACCCGGTAAAGCTATTTCCTGACAAATTGAGACTTGTAAGTTTCTCTGCAGTAAACAGACTGGCCGGTACCTCACCGTAGAGATGGTTTAGACTCAAATCTATGGTGGTTAACTCTGGATATGTACCAATTATAACTGGAAGCACTCCTTCTAATGAATTGTTTGACACTCTAAAGGAGGCAAGTCTCAAAAATTGAGTTGTATCATTTGGTAGAGAGCCCTTGAGTTGATTTGCACCCAAGTCGATAAATTCTGCATAGTTTCCCCAAGTTCGAATTGTAGACAAGTTACCAGTAAGTGCATTTCCACTCAAATCTATGATTGCACAACTACCCATGGTTATTGGTAAGGAGCCTGAGAGCTGATTGGATGAGAGGTTCAAGTATTTTAGAGTTGTAGAAGCTATACGCCTCACTGAACCTGCATTGAATGAAGGATTAATTGGAGATTATGGTGTTGCCATGACACAATATCATCCAACAGCCCATTGAAGTTTCATTCGTAACAACTTTATACCATCTGTATCTTTTCACAGGTTTGCTCATGTGCGTGCAAGTGTTTGGGACAAGGCATTTCTTGTAAAGGCAAATGAAATTGCTTTATTCAAAATGGAAAGATGCTTTATATGGAACTATCCAAATAAGAAGTCAAAAATGCATACTAATTATAAATATTCAATTTTGTTACCTGTGAGTTGATTGCAACTTAAGTCAAGCTCGGTCAGAACCAGTGACGTCTCTTTAAAAAGAGCTTCAGGTATTGACCCGTTAAGCTGGTTGCACCTCAGCCTCAGAATCTTCAAAGACACAATAAAATTGAAG